>OY720151.1:18491074-21447594 GCA_963082725.1 Pedicia rivosa
TAATTGTGGTTGAAATATATTTATGAAAATAAATCTTGTACAAATTAAATTAGAATATATAAATACTGTATGTATGGTGAGTGTATATTTTTGTTCGTTTAATTCTTTTTCTTTCCCTTTTGCTTGTTTAATTTTATTTTTCCCGTAGTAAAAATTTATAATTGTCATTGAAGTTAACTACTTAAATCATGATTGTTAATAGCAACATTCCACCATTTTAATTAACATAATTTTTTTGTCACTCTTATATATACGTCTCTCTCAAGTGAATTAAACAATTAATTCTAATATTTTAATAGTGTGAAATTGTTTGTTTGATTGTAGAGAAATTAAATTTTTTTGCTTTTCGCATTTTTTTTTTGTTTTTGGTTTATTTTTTTCCATTTTTTTTAAGAAATGTGGAAAATTGAAATAGCGCAAATAGTTTATTATAAAAAAAATTATACACACATACACACACACACACACAAAATATTGCATGATATTTTATAATATGTGCCAGTCACGCCTATATTGTGTTAGATTTTTAATATATTTTACCGGAAACTTTGAAACTGAAAATATTCGAAATAAAATATAGTGCTCCAGTTGTTCAATGGGTCTTTTAAGTATGGTCATCCATCACAATTAGGAAGTTATTCTTTAGAGCTTTTTTTTGCAATAAGCTTTTGATTATATAAGTTAAAGAATTTTCTTCTTTTTTTTTCTTTAAAACTCACACTGTGAATTTAACAATTTTTTTTTCCTCTTTATTCTCTTGATCCTCTCAATTTTGTTTTTTTTTCTTTAAATGTACTTACTCCTTTTTTTGTATTTTTAAATATATTTTCTGACCAAATATAAATTGTATAATTAACAAGATGCTTGATTAATTCCACTCTTAACTTAACCAAAATAAAAAGAAAGAAATAAAAAAAAAACAAAAATGCAAATTTTTCATCGTGTTTACATAATCACTTAAAAAAAAATGTAAAGAAAATGTAAAAAGAAAACCGTATGGTTGTTGTATCATTAACACTTTAATTTAAAAAATTAAACATACAAAAAAAAAGTATATACAGAGAACATCTTCTAAAATTTGTCCCGTGTAAAAAAAATTTCCAAAAAAAAAAAAAAAAATACCGAGAAATGATCCATTTTATAAAAAGGTTTCATGACTTAAGGCCATGCATTTAACTTTAATCAGCTTTCCATGTTTATATGAAGGTATAATAGGATATACACATGTATACTCATGTGAGAGTCCGTATATAGTATATTTTAGGCATAAAGTTTTATGTAGACTTCTTTTTTTTTTTTTTTTTACATCTATACATAAACTGACCTAGTTTGTGAAAGTTTATTAAATATTATATATACATTCTTTTTTTATTTTGAAGCACTCATTTATTAATTTTTGGCACAACACAATTGGTCAACCACTATAACTAACTAACTAAGTAAATAATCAGAACTATACTCTAACTAAATATGTGTGTAAAGAGGGAAAGAGAAAAACTTAAGCTATAATATTAGGATAGAGACATTGTTCTTATCAAGTGTATAATAAGTGCGTGATAATGTACGCTTCTTTTTTTTTTGTGTATATTATACATTCTGTTGTTTGTATGCTTATTGTTATATTATTAATGAGTTTATTTCAGTGTGTGTTTATACTTATTATTTATTGATAATAATATAAAGATTTTAAGATTTAAAGATTTTTATATTAAGTACCTGAACGTCCGGTTGGTGTTGCAGGTGATGATGGTAATGTTGTTGTTGGTAATGCTGGTGGTATTGGTTCTGGATCAGGTGGCATTGGATATATTGGATCACAACATTCACGTTCAGGAAATTCACTGCATACAACCAAATTTAAAAAAAATAAATAAAACGTGCATTGATATAAAAATTTTGACATTTTTATTTTTAGCTTATCCATTTTTTTTTATTTTATATTTTTTTTTATTTTCTTTTTTTTTTTGGATTAATTTAACTTAAGCACGAATACAGAACATATAACTTTTTTTTTTACACATTGTTTTACGCCAAACTTTTTTTTCTCTATATTTCTTTCCTTCTTCTTTCTTTTTCCTTTTTTTTTTTATGAAAGTCAATACACAAACTTTCTTTTACTTAAATAAAATGGAAAAAAAAAATATTTCATAAAAAACTAAAAACGTGAAAAAAAAAAAATGAAAAGCACAACAAAAAAAAAAAAAATAATAGAAGTAAAATAAGAATCGTTTATTATTTTTTTTTTTTAAGTAAAGTTTAAGCACTAAAATATTCTTTTATTTTTAATCGATTTTAATTCGATTTTATTTAATTTTATTTGGTCAGAATAAATATAAGAAAAATTAGGTACATGACTTTTTCCATTTCTTTATTTATTTAATTTTTTTACTTTTGCTTTTTTTTTTTTTTTGGCAATTAAATGATGCACTATTTACTTTTTTGTATTTATATAAACAAATGTAACATTAATTCCGAACACACTTTATTTCACTAAAAAAAAAAATATAATTATTGTCCAACATTGTCTTTTTTTTTTTGTTATTATTTTAATATTTATTTTATTTAATTGTTATTAATATAAAAAGACCTGATAAATAATTAATGAATCGTTTTTATAAATTTTAATTTTAAAAATGTAAATAACATCAATAAAAATTATAAAAATAGAAAAAAATAATAAATAAAGCAAATAATAATTTAAATTTCTGATTTTAAACCGTACATTCTTTAAAGTGCTATACAATTATAATTATTTACAAATCAAATAGTAAATTATATTATATACATTTGTGTATTTTGTATATTATGTATATATATATATATATATATATATATTTATTTTTTACAACTTAGTTTTGCACGTAATCCTATTTGTTTGTTTCTATCTACATGTTTTAACGACAGAATAGCACGTTAGATTTTATTTAGTATAATATACGAGATATAACCGTATAACATTGCAGTTCTACATTCTTGTGACTACTGAACTCTTGTATTGAAAAAATAACCTGAACAACAAACCAAAACGACTTGCTTCTTTTTTCTTTACTATAGAGAGACGACGAAATTCGTTTATATTTCAGTCGCTGTATATATTTTGAGTGGAACGGAACGGGAAAGGCAGCATGCTAGTGTATGTTTGTTGTAACGAATTTGCTTGTTCATTCGCATCGTTCAACGACTGAAACGGATATAGAACGAACCGTGGAAAAAGGATGGAACGTTATATTCAAACGACTGTCTGTACTATTAAAAAAAAAGAACTTTTTTTTAGGTTTTCTTTCTTCTTTTACTCTTGTCGCTGGTTTGTATATTATTCTATACATTTATATATTTTCTTTCTTTTCTTTTTTGTTTTCTTTTTTTTTTTTTTGGAAAAACTTGTAAATATACCTACATATTATTTTTCTTTTTCTTTTTTTTTGGTTTGATGCGTTGTTGTTTTGCGTGTGTATCGTCATTTAGTGTCGTCTGCTCTAAATATTTTGTTTGTTTTTATTTTTATTTTTATTTTTTTTTCTGTTTCTTTTCTTTTGTTTTGTTATTTTTTTTATTTAATTTAGAAAAAAAAAAACTTATAATTTTGTTTATATTATTTACCTATACATATGGAAATGATTAACAGGATTGGTTAGGGGGGATGATTGAAGGGTAAAAAGCTTATTTTTTCTAATGTCAATTGTATTTTTATTTTTGCATAGACAACATCATATTAAAATATTAAAAAAGAAAACAAAAACCACAATGACAACAAAACCAACAACAACAACAAAAAACTGAAAATTCATAATTTATATTATTTTCATTTTGTGTTAAAATTCAAAACACGTCAATAATATTTGCATAACCAGAAAATTTTGTATGTCACAGATTTGGGCGTAATAAAAATTTATTCTATTTTTAATGTAGTGAATAATGTTAGTGTTAAAAAAATCATTTTTTAAACGAGTCTCAAGTGACAGGCTATAGGACAACCATGTTCCTTTTTAAGCCAGTCTGCGGTTTTTTTTTTTTTTTTTATTTTTTTTTTATATTTATACGCGAAGAAAAATGAACGATTTTTTTATTTGACATATACGTACTGATATACATACAAACATAAAGATATAAAAAAAAATATATATGTAATACCAAATAGAAAAAAAAACAGAATTCTTATAAAGGTCGTTTCGGTTTAAAAAACATAAAAAATAAAAGGAAAAAACAAACGAATAGAAAGAATAGGTAAAAGGTGTATAGATGTATATATGTATATAGGTATAAAATAATATCTATATCTAAAAATATATAACAACACTAAATATAAAATCATAACGTCACGAAACGTCTTTGAAGGTATGATTTTTCGTTCATTATTAATTATGTATATTATGTACAATAATAATTTGACTGTTGTGTACATATACATTTTGTGTAAATATGAGAAAGAAAAAAAAAAATTATTATAATCTGCGTTATTATAGAAAATTAATGATAACAAAATTTTTTTGAAGTCTATCAAGAAACAAAAAAAAAATACCGAAAAATATATTTAAGAGAAATGAAAGAAGTCGTTTAGTTTGTGTAATTGCCATGTCGTTTTGATAGGGTTGTTTTTCTTTGTTGTGGAGCAATTAAATTTCTATTTTTTTTATACTCAATACTAAATTGTATGTGCGTTTAGTGAAGTGACCATATTTTCTAAATATATATTATAAGAATAAATTCTATACCATTACTTTCACTCGTATGTTAATGTTACAATCTCTAATGTATTTAATATAAATTACCATTTTTACCATTTAAATTTATATTTCTATTTTATTCTTTACGTATATCTACATATATTATTTTGTTTATTATTATTTTCTTATATTTTCATTTCACTTTTCTTTTTTTTTTCTTTCTTCATTTTTCTTTTTTCTTTTTTCTTTTATCAGTATGAAATTCCAGGACAAATTAAATGTTCGCTGTCGGGCAGTTCTGAAAATTTACATATACCCATTTGTGTATATGAAAAATATATATATATGTATATAAATATAATAAGAACAAAGTATATATATATATAAATATGTATGTGTGTATATGCATGTATGAATGTACAAAATAAAAAAAAAACAGTAAAAAAATAAAGAAAAGCATAAGAAAAACAAAAAGATGAGAGACGAAGAAGAAGATGGAAACATAATCACAGGGAATGGTGGAGAATTTCGAATGAGATCTTTATATATAAATAAAATTGAGTTTTCGCATATTTTTGGAAATGGTTATTAAATATTGTGGATTTATATGGGACAAATTTTTTTTTTATTACACATTTTTGTAATTTTTGTGGGTTAAAGCCATAGTACCTAATTTGTTTTATAAATTCTTTTCTTCGGCTAAACAAAAACAAAACCAGTTTAGTCAGTAAAAATTTGTTAATGAAGGAAAGAAATATATACAAATTTATAAAGAAAGAAAAAAAAACCCACTTTCCAAATTCCATGAACATTCCGGGCTTAAACCATTTTTTTCAGCTCTAATAACTTGGTATAGTACGCAGTGCCTATACCCCATGATGCCCATGGGGATGAAAAAAGAAAAGAAAGAAAAAACACAACAAGAATTGGAAAAGAAAAATGACTCAGAAAACAATGGATGTTAACACCTTTAGTCTTAACTAGATTTATTGGAAAACATATGCGAGCGTCCAGACAAAACACTTTTGGTAATATATTCCGATTTCCATAATTTATCCAAAATTTAATTAATAATAAAAATCAATAATATTTTGTACACCTAATAGACATTTATTCAAATCAAGCCATAATTTCAGTATTATTATCACATTACACGAGTTATTTTACTATGCGGTACACACAACAATTGGTACTTTGGCTTTTAAGAGCTTAATAAAAATAATACGCCCCTCTGCGTTGAACATTTTTAAACAATATACTATAAGGTTATTATGAAAATCAATAAAACATATTATTTTCTTTTTTTCTATTATAAACCAAAACCAAAAATATAAGTAAACAAAAGAATTTCTTAAAGACTACACGACGTCGTGCATGCGAAATGTCGTGTTATGAAAGTAATTACATATTTTGATTTTATCACATAGTAGGTATAAGGTTATTGAGTTCGTTTCAGCTTTTGCAAAGTATATCTAGAGATTAATGTTTCTTTTCTTTTTTTTTTTCCTTTGGATATATAGAAATTTAATTAAGTAAGTTATATATATTTTATGTGAGATGATTAAGAAAAGCAAAAAATGTAGGGAAAAAAATGAAACAAAGTTATAATAAACGTTATACGTTTGAATATTTTTAATGTTAGTAACATTTTAATGGGAATTAGTAATTTTTAAGTGAAATTTTGCTATAATTGTGTATGAGTGATTTATTTAATAAAAATTGTGTCTTTAGTAAAAGGAATATCTTCATATTCGTTCAATAGTGAAAGATCTCTTGTTTGTTTGACTTTTCTCCGCGTAATGTCTCTTAAAGCATATTGAATTTTTTCTAGGACGAAATATAAAAAGAAATTAGGTGGTTTGTGCTATTGATAGAAGAAAATAATAAAGTTTTAAATTAAGGGAAGTTGGGAATTATTGTTAAAGCAAAGATTAATTTAACTAAATAAAATTATTAATTTTTGACTAAAATTTTAATATTTGAACATATTATTTCAACCCAAACTAACGAAAATGCGTAGAAAATTCTCCTTCTTAATATTCAGTTTTTGAAAATTATTTAACAAAGCTTAAATCTAGAACAGGAACTAAACTTCATTACCATATAAATTAAGCTCCTGCTGATTGATCCATTCTTGATTTGAAATTGTATATTTGTAATCACGCCACACAATTAATTTATTTCTTATAAGAATAATTCATTCACAACGAGCTTTTCACACCAAAAAGCTCTTTGTTGTTGCGCGTATAAATTTCAAATTTTTATATTCACTTTCAATAGATGGCGCTGTATTCAATTTTAAATTTGAAACCATAGATGGTATAAAAAAGTTTTCTTATTTATATTGACATTCTTTTAAACCACAAAATTTTAAGGACTTCAAATATATTCTAACCGCTATTTAAACATTTTAGAGACGCACGAAGAATTTTTTTTTGTAATATGAATAAAAAAAATAATCAATATATCAGAATTCAAATGTTGAATAAAATTAAATTGATATAAGGAAAGAGATATGTGAAATGGTGCAAACTCAATGATATAATCAATCCAAATATATAAGAAATTTAAATTCATTTTTTTATTAGTGGTTAATAAATTATCAAGCTCGTTAGATATAAATAATCTTAAGAAATACAAATAAACATTAAAAAACATTTAAGAGACATTATTTTAACAAGATATCTTTATAATAATAATGAATTGTTATATATAATCAATTCGCGTTCTAATAAATTAAGAACATTTTTCATGTAATTAAAGTATCTGAACACTTCGGAAAATATAGGGGAAAATTTGAGATATTGAGTTATTAACCAATCATGTACCCAAAAGCATGCAATCGAATATATTGATAAACGCACAAACACTTGTACATTTTCCTTTATATAAAACTTTTCTCAAGAATTTCGCTTTATATTATAGTTAAAGAAGTTCGTGGATCGATATGATGAGAAGTAGACATTATTTTATACTTACCTTACCGGCAGATATAAAGTATTTAAATTATGCTTTTTCAATGAGCAAGTCGTAACTAAGGTCACGGTCGTGTTCTAGATTCCATAGAATTATAACAAGTGACGTCATGCCTACAGAATTATTATGTACTTTATTATTTATATTTACATATCAAATAATTCATAAACATGATTTTGCAATATATGTTCAATTTAATGTTGGATGTATATTATCTATTGTATCTAATTCAATAAATTGAGAAAAAATTAGTATTATTTAAATAGATAATTTATGCAAATTTAATTGCGGTTATAAAATAACATCTTAATATTAATGAATCTAGTATTGACCAATACTACTTAGTTATATCTTTATTAAAGTAGTTTATCGAAAAAACGGAAAATATATACAACCAGATAATTTAATAAATATTTATTCTTTTTTCTCCTAAATTGTGAATATTGGGGATGACATAGGGTCAAATACCTATGATTTGACCTATGTATAAATAACTATAAAATGAGCTATGACAATGATCTATTGAGTCTATAATACATTAAAATATAATGTTCTTTTGTCGAAAATAATAATATTAAGTATTATATTATAAATGTTGATTTATTAACAACAATTGACTTTTGATTGGGGTCATTCTTTTAAGTGTTTCCGATTTTATTTTTGTCATAAAATTGGTTCGGATAAATTTCACCACATATCGTTGGATAGAACCCTATTAAGATGATTGTGTTTTTGAGATAATAACAGATAATATTCTTCTCTCTATCATCATCATCCTATAACCATATTGGAACGCCTAGAGATATGTGCGTATACATATAATACTTATTTGATGTAATTTGTGGATGAACGAATAAAATTGGTGATGTAAAAATAGAAGAAGCAAAAGAAGAAGAAAAAATATTGATGAATCTGATGTGAAATAATAAAAAAAAAATGAAAATTTTATTAATCAGCATTGGTTGACATATTCTGAGTTTCTTGGTGTGTGTATGTGTGGGTGGGTAAATATCGTAGTATTTTTGGGTGGGTGCTTGTATAAATAATGCGTATCGGTCATATACTTTATGTCTATATATACCAATATTGTGTATTTATATAGATTTTTTATACTTACTCTCTATTAGATTGTTGTGGAATTCCATTTTTTTTTTTTTACATTTAAATTCATTCAAATTTGAAGAAAAATGAGAGAAAAAAAAGTATCTTTTGAATATATTTTTATCGTCTGTGAAAAAAGAGAAAACATTAAATTTTATGAAAATTAAATGACATAAACAGAATGAAAATAAATTCTGAATAAAAAAAAAAAATTTCAGACAGAAAATTGAACAGACTTTTGAAATTATGACTTCGTTAATTTTCTATATTTTTGTTCCATCCAACCCAACTCAACGAAAAATTAATATGAAGAAGTGAAGAAGAAAAATTTGACTATTTTGAGTGAGAAAAAAATATGGTTTCTTTGATTTTTGGGCAGACGTAAAATATATTTCGTACTTTTAGAATAAAATTTTTTAATGTTTCTTTTCATTAAAACATTGGTGTCAAAACGGCAATTAACATATTTTTTTTTCTTTACTTCATTAAAATTCAGTGTTACCTAAATCTATAATGTTTTATTATTAAACAACTTTTAACAAAAAGACTTTAATAATATTAAATAGAATTTAATTGATAAACTAAATGAAATGGAATTTTAAACATTTTGTATTAATTATCCCCAAGAAATAAACAATTTTTAAAAACAGAAAAATCCCCGATAATATTTTATTCAAACAAAAAATAAATAAAGGCAAAAAATTATCTCACGCATATTTGATACAATTAAATTTTATATTTTAATGCATGAATAATATTAATTTTACACAATTCTTTCATATTTTTATATCATAATTTAATTGAGCTAAATTAAAAAAAAAGCGAAAAAAAAAAAAGAAAATCTCTGTGAATTTCCATTGTTTAATAAATTTTCTGAAAAACTTTTGTAAATATAAATAAGTTCTATAACGAAATTATTTACAGAAGCAAACAATAACAATTGACTTTTACTTTCTAAAGTTGTCTGGTATTTACTTATATTTATATCTAATTAGATTTCTTGAATGGAAGTGGGGAAAAATACACCCTATATACACACCATATAACAACAACAACAACAGCAATAATAACCACAACAACAATAACGAAAAAATTTTCTTTACACTGTTTTAATGAAAGAATAAAATTTTCTTTTACTTTTCTCTAGTTTTCTACATAAAATATTTTTGTTGTGTTGTATCAGAATTTTTTTTTTTTTTTTGAGAATATTAAAATTGTATACATACTTGGTTTTTTGTGGGCGTATGTGTGCGGTTGTGTGTGTGTATGTACATGATGTATATTTTTGAATATTTTGTTATGGTACTGTACAATATATAGGAGACCTTACCCTCTCTAAATATATACAAATGAGTCCCTAATCTCGGTCAAAAATTTTCCTATATACAAGTAATTATGTTTTCGTTTATTTAAACGAAACATAGAGTAAAGGAATTTGAAAATTTAGTTATGTTTGAAAATAGTTTATTAAAAAGATTTATCGATTCTGTTTCTAATTACTAACTTGGTTATTTGCGAGATAATTAATTAAAATATTTTATTTGGACAATTGAACCTTATGATGACCTCTTACGTTTTTTATTTTAAGTTTTTATAAATTATTGCCGTAGAAGATTGATATCTTGTTGGTTTTATATATTCATGAATCAAACATAGTCGCTTAATGTAACACCAAGAGCGTTTAAAGACGTATGACCCAGAAATCTGATTTGAATAGAATATTAAAAAATATTGGTAGATTGAATAACAAATTTGTATGAAGGGATTTTTTAGATGTTTTATAAATTAATTCATTTCAAAATATAATTTACATATTTTATTTACGTTTCTACTTTTATTTTAATCAATTTAAAAATAGGCCATTGTTATCGACTTTATTGTAATTCGAAATTGGCGTTCATGTTTTAAATATTCAAAAGTTTAAATTCATTGCATTTTCAACTTTAGGAAAAAAGGGAACATATTTTAACGTAACAAATTCAGTTAAGTGGACATAGGTCATTATTTCATGTCTTACAGAAGAGTATACGTTTCTTTTTATAAGAATTTCATTCTTTAAGAAACCCTTACAACACAAAATTTTAATGCATAAATACAATTTAAAATCACTTCATTTAAAATCTGTTTTAATGAAATTTTGTTTCAATTTAATCTTCCTTAAATATAATTAAAAAGTAATTTTAGCTCAGGTAATTGGGAAAATGTTAAGTGTTAAATGGTTCGACTTAATTTTTTATCACTTTATTTCTCAATTTGTAAAAGAATTTATAAGAAGTATTTTTTTCTCTTCTATCCTTGTTTTTCTTTAATTATTTTAAAAACAATGAAAAAAAAAAAAAGAAAAAAAAAAACCCTTTTCTTTCACATGAAAGTCTTTATATTATTATTTTGGTTCTTTTCTTTCTATATTTATTATAAATTGTAGAATTTTGTATGACTACATGCCTTTGCAAAAAAAAAAAAAAAGAAGATTTCTATTTCCTAATTTTACTTGAGTATTTTCCCAGATCTTTCGAATTTTACTTTCATCTTATATGCTTGTTTCTTTCACTTTAACCCTATGTATATGGGTTTCGGCTCAGTGGCTTTTAAAGTACTATACATTCTATTTTATATAAATTTTTTTATCATTCCCCTTTTTTCTTTTCTTTCTTTTTCCTTTTCTTTCCTTTTTTCTGTTAATATTTATTTATTAAACGGAATTAAATAATAGAAATTTTATCGGATTGCTTTTTGTTTATTTTTCAGGAACAAAAATTTTACTGTAAAATTTTCTGAAATTATTTATTAATCAAAAAGAAAAAAATGAATAAAATATTTTTGATTGTTTTACTGAGTTTTTGTCATTATTATGAGATGAGAAAATATTTTTGGAAAAAACAAAAAAAAAAAAATAATAATACAGAAAAGTTACACAAATTTTATTATTATGTATATTTACAGTGAAGTGAAATAACTTTTACAATCGATTATTATTATAAATAAAATTTGAATTGAAATAACGTGTAAATAAATGAATGAAAAATATGTACTCTAAAGAGTATATATATATAAAGAAATTGACTTTATATATAATATACAAAATATATAAGAAAAAATCAATGAAAACTTAAAGAGCTTTTTTATAAAATATAAAATATATAAAACAGAGAGGATAATACAGGATAATACAACAGGTGCATCATTATTGTTGTGTTTTGAACTTTTTTTTTTTGCGTTCTTAGAAAATTATTTTTAACAGTAGCGTCCATAATTTTTTAGATTTCTTATTGGCCAAAACTATTATTAATAGACATTATAGAACTAATCAGATTTATATTTATAATTTTCCCCAATATTGTTTTATTGACAATTGCGTAAGTAATTACTTATGGAAAGTAATTTTGGTTCTGGACTTTTTTTTTCGATCAATACTGTCTATAATAATAATGTAAAGTATTTACATCATTTGCAATTTAAGTAAATGTTTTATTTTTGCCCAACTAAATTACAGTAAAAATTACTAAAGAATTCTTTTAATTTTTGTATGAAGCATTTGTAATCGCTTTAGTGAATCTTTAAGAAATGTTGGTGCTTAATATTTCACTCTCAAATACTATATCTTACTACTTTTTCTACTAACAACTTGCTGATGTATAAATTCATTTAAACTTGACTGATGATCGTACTGTTTTTTTTTTGTTAAACTCTACTACATAATGTTTCTGAATGTGTTGTGTATTTATTTGTTTGTATGTATATATTGTATATACCATATCCTTATATAATATATTTTTTTGTCTTCACTTCATTTTAGGATACAATTTTCTTTCTGTTTTTTTTTCCTAACGTAACGCAACATAGCACTTTTTGTAGCGAAACATGTTTTTTTTGTTCTGTTTCAATCTGATTTTCTAATCCTGATTATTAATTTGTACTTTTTTTTTTCTTTTGCTCTTTTAATTAAATATTTTACTAAGAAACCAACATTTTTTTGATTTTATCTTTGATATTTATCTTATTCATAAAACCTTCTTTTGACAATAAAATTGTTTTTCTTTTCTTTGTTGTTATATTGTTGATTCGTTGTATGTTTGTAGTAGTAAAATCTATAATAACAATGTAATATTGTTTCTACTTATAAAGAATATACAAACGTAAATTTTACAAAATATGATTTATTTTTGGTTTGCGCGTTTTGATTTCTTCTTTCATTATATTTATATTTTTATTTTTCTTTTCATTTTGACAAATAACATTCTTATCGAATTATTTTAACAAGTTTTTCGTGTTTGAATTAATATACAAATATTATGTAGGTATGTATATATATATATATATATATATTATATAATATGATAATTTATATGACCTATTTGAGTATATATATTTTTCTTTTTGGTTTTATTTTCTTCAAAATTTACATCAATTTGATATGCGCGAGTTATTTTGTCACGCAAATTATATTCAAACAATTGAATATATGCTATGAAAAATGATTGAAAATTGAAGTTCTGAAAAGTTTTTACTAAATATTAATATACTTACATTAAAGAAAACTACTACATTATATTAGTTACTTATACTTTCTATTACTATTACTACTAATATATTTATTTAAGATTATAAAATTTCACCAATACATAATATTTTGGTTCAAGGTTATTATTTTATAAAAAAGAAAAATTAAATGAATTCGTTCAATTTCCTTGTTAAAAAAAAGGAAAAAAAAAGCTGAAACAAAAATCAATACGAAAATTGTATTATTATTCACATTCTCAGGGTTTGAGAAAGAGCGACTTAAGTATGTAAATCGCTTCGATTCACACATCCTTAAGTTATTTTTATCACTATGTTGAAAATGTGTTGTTAAAACATACCTACATACATATATATATGTACAAACACGTGTGTGGGAAAATGTATTTTTTTCATTATACCTACACCTAGATGAATATTGAGATTTTTGGGGGTGATTTTCCATGAATATGTTTGTATTATAATGTTATGTTTGGTACTTGTGTAAGTATTTATGTTATAAATACCGAAGATAATACTAATCACTAAGAAATACTAGGGAGCCTATAAAGACTATTCAATAAAAACGAAATGTATACATTAGAAATTGCACAGATAACCTGCAACGAGGGTTTCATATTAATAAATTCGAACAAATTATATTCGTTGTTGTTTTTTCCGCTTTTCTATGATTGGATTTTCAAATATTAATAAAAGAATATTTTTTTAGGTTTTTGCTCTATCGTTAATTCGATTAGTTAGTCAGGTTTACGTTTAGTAAAACCTTTTCAGTTTAATTTTATTTTATGTTTTTGTATATTGAAAGTAAAAAATAATGATAAACCATTGTAACAGGTTAATTAAATTTATAAAGAAAAATAATCTTTTCTAATTAATTTATGACAGAAGGGAATTAAATAAATCCAAACGATTATGAGTTTTAGTAGCTCATTAAGAATTTCAACTTGCATTGACTCTGTATATGTAAATAGGTAGGTATTTTGTTACGATCTTTTTCTTGTAATTAAGGCTATTACAATAAAATAATGGAATTTGATATTGAATAGTGACAGTTATAATTATTACAATTAATTGAATTCATGTAATTGAGTAATGTAGTTTTTCATTCATATTAATTGTCACATAAAATCTGTCAAATATAATGGACTAAATAACCCAAAAATTTTTCTTTTATTAAAATGAAAATATAATGCCGTGATAAGAAGTATACTTCATAAGTTGTGTTCTACCTAATTGTTAAAATGAGTTAAAATGTAAATCGAGTGGAAATTATTTATAAACGAATAAAAATTACAGTGTAAAATATTACAGTGATATCGATTGAAATCTTTGAAAGCTCGTTTCCTATTGTATAAAATCAAACAACAATTAAAAAGTTAAGGTAAACCACAAATAATACAGTAAATATTATTATTTATCGTACATTTTATTTTGCCCTTTAAGCAAATGACACAACTCACCTGCTAATTCAGTACAATTCAGTACATTTCGTGTTAATTCTTCTATTGTTAATTAAAAGAGAAACAAACAAAAAAAATACTAGAATTACACTCATAAAACACACAATTTAAATACTCATTACTATTTCTTTTTTTTATTCCAACAAAAGGTAACAAAATACAATTTTAGTAATATTTTTTTTTAAAAGGAGATTTTTACGTAACAGAAAACAATGTATATTCATTTTTTATACAATAATATTTTTAATTGATGTAAATTCATATTATTTTTACTTTCTTTCTTTCATTCTTACTTACTTTCTCTTTATTTTCATTCTTTATATATTTTCTTTATTTTGTATTTCTTAATAAATATATTATGTACAATAATAAAAAATTTTCTTTTAATAACTATAAATAAAAGGGTTCAGAACCGTTACGACTTTATACGTACGATAACATTAAATAAAATAAAATTTTAAATAATATTATTGTTGTTTTATGTAAAATTAACCAACTAATTTCAATAAAAAATAATCAATTAATTTTTATAGAATCACATAAGTTTTTTTTTTGTTTGTTTAAATCAAAAATATTGGCCAATAGCATAAAAATAATCAAAACATAAAATAATTAATTACAGTGAGTATTGTGCTCTAACCGGTGGAGCTTGTATTTAAAAATGGTTTAACTTTCTAAAGAATAATTAAACTAAATATAAACATTATTTAAACGGTAACGGTGGTATACGGTTGCGTTTATGGTTCCGACCCCTATAAATATAAATCAAAACTTATAAACAATTGATATGTTGAGTAAAGCGTTTTTTTTTTTACGTAAATATGTTTAAATTTTATTCTTTTTCTTGTTTCTCTTAGTTTTATTTTATTTTTGGCTATTTTATATTTTTTCTTGTTTCTTGTTTCATAATTATACAATTATACACAATTTATTTTTTGGTTGCTTTGTATTTATTATAATTTTATTGAAGTGAGTTGGAATTCATACACACACGTTTTATTTGTTTTAAATCTTATAAATTAGGATGAATGCAAATGGTTTATTCTGTTTAGATCATTATGCAAATAGAAATTGACAATTTATTTTGTTAATTTTTGTTTCTTATTCTTTCTAAATTTTCATTCTTTTAAAAAATTTTTAGCGATATATTTTTATTTTGTTTGTTTGTTTGTTTGTTTATTTGTTTGTTTTTTTTTTGTTTATTTGTTTTTGTTTATTTGTTTATTTCCATTGTGTAATGATTGTTGGTACTTTTTATATTTATTTATTTATTTATGTATATTTTTTTTCTTTTCTCTTTTGTTACTCTAAAATAAAATGAGAACGTTTTTTTTTTCTTTTAAATTTAAATATACAGTAGGGACCAGTCTTCAGCCGTGATAAATATATCCTTTTAATTTAATTGTTTTGTTTTCTTTTAACACATAAGAGACACAGAAAAAAAAGGGAAAGTAAAGAAAGAATAAAATCTTTTGCAATAAAATACAAAATAATAGATATAAATTAAATCAAATGTCAACAATCAAATAAGACGCAGGTTTATATTATAAAAGTTTTAACCGCAAACTCATTTAAAATTTAATTATGTTTGCTAAACTTAGATTTTAATATATTTAAGAATTTACTTATTATTTTATTTTAGTTCTTCTGATCATTTAAAAATAACTACGATAGAGACTGAACCAGTATAGACTATGTAATTATTATACTGTCACTCTATTTATAAAGAGGAAGATTTAAATCATATTTTATAGGTATAAGGAAACTTAAAATAGTTTTTTTTTTAAATTTTTAATTTAATTTAATTTTACATCACCACACGCATTATTATATTGATTTTTTTATCTAATTATCTTTAAGTACTTTACTTATATTTTTTTTTCTTGTTTAAATATTTTCTTATCGTCTAAAATAAAACTAAATAATATTGCTTTTTTTTCAACGAGTCCATTGCAAAATATGTGTATTATTAATGTAATATTTTTTAAATATATTTAATACAATAATTAACGTTTTATTTTTTGTTTTTTAAGATTAAAAATAATATCAGAGAATTAAACCGAAAAAATTATAGACAAAAATAAATAAAAATTCTAATATTTTTTCACCTATACAATTTTTCATTTGTTTGTTTTTTTTTTGTTATTTATTTAATTAATTAATTATTTCATTCTTTTTCTTATTACATATTTACGTTTATTTTACTTTAATTTATTTTTTAATTTTATATTTATTTTTATTTTGAAAAGCGCACAAAACTCACGTTTATTTTTATTAATAGTTCTATATTATTTTATATTTTTCTTTATAGAATATTTAACTATTTGATAATTCATTCTAATGACGAGTTTCACGAACATTTTAGATGACTACTAGTTAAGGTTTACTTTTATTTTAATTTTTTCACTTTCTCTTTATTTAAATATTTCCCAATTTATATTCATAATTTTTCGTTCACAATTGGTACACAAACCTCTCACAATAAATAATAGACAGTCTAAAATTTTCGTGAAACCCAACATAAATATTTTTTTCTTCTTCTTATTTTTTTTTTTCTGTTAATATTTCATTTATTATAATTATTAATCATTTAATTGTAAATTTTTTAAGTGTTTTCCTCTTCTAAACATGAATTTAATACACAACAGACAATAGTGGAAGACATTATAGATATGTATGTCCTTAACATGTGTGTACGTTTATTATATTTTTAATTTTTTTATTGTCTTTCGAAATTTTATACTTTTTTCTGGTTTGATTTTTTCTTCTATTTTTTTCGTCGTTTCGACATTTTTTTTTTTACTTTTTACGATAAACATTTTTCTTTTGTTTAAGATTATAGGACAATTTTAAAATTTTCAATTTTTATTCGTACAAACATGTAGCACCTTTTCTTTAACGAGTATTTATATTTTATATGACACAAATGACTTTTTTTTTGTTTGTTTGTTTTGTTTTGGGATTTTTAACAATTAAAGTTTTTTTTTTTTATTTTTTTTTTAGAAATTTTCTAGTATAAGTCTGGCCGGATAATTTCTCACTAAAAAGTTTATATATATATTATGAAACCCTTTTAAAACAAAGTTTGTTCTAAAAGTTTGCTTTTTTTTTTGCTGTTGATAGCCGCATGTAAGAAAAACGATGAATTTTCTGTAAATAAAATGTAAAAGAAAGGAAAATTTTTGATCCTTTTTTTCTTATATAATATTAAATAAATTTATTTTCTTCAAAAGTTGGGAAAAAAACTAAAGTCAATTTTAAACTAAAAATAAAAGAAAAAAAGTCTGAATAAATCTTACCATTTTTTAATTATTTCGATAATAGTTTTTTTTATATAATATTGCTAAGAAGACACTTTTAAAGTCACCGACAAGATATGCATTGTATTTTATAAATAAAATTCCAACTAATGGCATAAACAATTGCAATTAATTGAATTTTTTTCAATGGCAAATTATTTATTGTAGATGAACTACTTATTTCTGGCCAAATTACTTGTACCTCGGCCATTTTAAAAATACTAAGAAGTGGATGACTTGTCAGCTCCTTTTGTTGTGAATTTATTTGTTGAGCTATTTTATCTAGGACTGGAGTGCACTGTTCCTATATTTTTTTTATTATTTATGAAAATAAAATGAAAAAAAAATTAGATCAATTTTATATATATTTTGTGAGAGAAAAAAAAACACAATTTCTTTCGTATTCGTTATTTACTTTTTCACGACGTAGCAATTCAATTGGATTTATTTTGATATCAAGTGGTAGTCGTGCTGATAATATTACATTTTCCTCAGTCATGTTGAACAGTGTTAGGGTGCACGATGTCTGAGTTATAAAAAGGAAAAAGAAAATAACAATAAAAAAAAGTTGTTCGTAATTAAATTAGAATGAGGTAAGGGTTTTTGAGTTTACCTCGTTATTGATGTGCTTTTGTAAATAATGATGAAGCGCTCTAACAGCATCTTGTACGCCTAAATTTGTATGTGGTCTTAAAAGTGCTTCATCCGTTGAACTATAACCAAGTAATAAAAAAACACCCCCTGTAAAATAAGTTAAACATGTATTAATAAGAATAATAATAATAATAATAATAATAATAATAATAACAACGTATATTTTTATTTAAATGTAGTAAAGTAGAAAAACCTGGTAAAATGTATTCTCCAGGTGGTGGTCTCATACAAATAAAACGACCTGAATAACAAAGACATCGTCCACGAAATGCTTGATATGCTGGTGCCGCATGACTATAATATGCAAGTGCTGTTCGACATGGAGCCAGCGGAACACATAAAACATGACAAGTTAATGCTAATGGGTCAGCTCCTTGACCACACGTACACAATTCACTGCATTCAAGATCATCAAGTAAAATCTAAAACATGAACAAAAATGTATAATATATTAAATCAAACAGATTTGCAAATCTAAATTGAAATATTAATCTCACCCTCTGGCTTTGGCCCTCTGCAATATATTGATCTGATTGGTGAGCTCTTTGAACAACACAATATCCTATATATACAGAAATTCAATTTGAATATATTATATGAAATTTATTTTAAAATAAACGAACTCATGGGAACCGTTGTGGTTGCTACTGTTGTTGTACTTGTTATCTCTATTTGTGTTGTTGTATCACTTGTGAGTAAAACAGCGACAAGCTGCTCTTCAGGTCCCCCAACTATCATTGTGGTATTAATACTACCGAAACTATTTCTATGTTGCACTATTGTTTCCGGTATTGTATCAGGTAGATCAATATAATTAGATTCAATCGGTGGTTCCATTGAACGAGCCTTTTTTTTAAAAAAAGAACATTGTAATGTTCAAAATGCGTATTAAAGTTTGTCAAATAAAAGAGAAATAAAATGTTTATACCGTTGAAGGTTTAATAACTTCAATTCTAGGGGCCATGGTTGTAGTTGTAGTTGTTGTAGGAATTGGTGTTGTAGTAGTGGTAGTAGTTGTAGTTGTTGATGTTGTTAAAAGTCCTAATTCTGCTAATCTTTTTAAATGAAAGTCTTTTTGTGATTCAACTGAAACCACAAAATAAAAAAAGGACAAGCTAAAGTCATTCTACATTAACATAAAATTTATTTTCTTCGATTTCGTACCAACACATGGATTTAGCCATAATAATTTTTGCCATCCAAGGCAATCGTACAATTGGTGTTGATCAACCCCTTGACATGCACATGTTGTTCTTAATGATGTACCCAAAATTCCTAATATTGCTGAACGACAACTACTCGATTTACCAGCACATTTTTTTGTAACACTGTCAATTGCACAGGATTGTTCATATAATTCAAGTCTTAATCTGCAATCATAAAAACAAAAATAAAAAGTTATAAAATTAATATTTCCTTCCTTCTGTAGTCAAATATAATTTCAAGAAAATATATTACCGGCATTCAGTGTCTTCTTTACATAAATCAGCAATGGTATTGCATGCTGGAGGTGGAATATATACAACACCATTTGACGTTGGTATATTTATGCTTTCCGGTGGCCTCTGGGCACATGTAGGATGAAGTTTTTCTTGGGCTATCATACATGTATCATATCGACTATTTGTTTTTCTAATCAAGTAGTTACATTTATAAATAATGATATATAATATAAAAAGAAGTAATTATTTGAATTCATACTTGCAAAGACAGAATGCTACATCTAAACTAATGTCTTCATGTGATGCTCTATAAAAGTTTTGTAATGATTCCATACAAGCATTACGATTACATCGATGTGTTTCACAATGCATTAAAACATTTTGCAGAGATGTTAAACAAGATGATTCATCTCTACATGCTTCCATTGCTGTATGACATGTACTCTATAAAAATAACACATTTATAGAGGTTGTTACTATTTCTGTATAGAGGAATTGTTAAAAATACCTGAAAAGGAATTCGCATATCGTTTTCTCCAATACTAAGTGAACCTGAAAAAATGCTTTTAGTTTACTAATTATATGTAAAAATGGACTTAAATTATTATGTTTCTTTTGCAATTTAATTATTGTTAATTTCAAGATACTGTGTGTTTGTGTGTGTATATATAACATTCCAACAAACATTTTTAAGTTGAATAAAAAATATGAAAGGAAGAAGAAAATATAGAAGTAAACTATAGTGTTATCGACCGCACGATGACAATCAAAAAAGAGGTTTTGCCCATTTTCTATAACATACATTTAGAATATCATATTTCAGTTTTTGTTAGACGATTAGAGTAAGACGTATATATTATTTAGTAACATGTGAAAAAATAGTATTGTCTTCAATGACTGTTAATCGCCATTTGCAATCAAAGAAATGAACTTAATTCGTGATGGTCCTGCTTTTGTAGTCTATTATTTTTAAATGTTTGTTGGTTATCGACCAATGTATTTATATAATAAAAAATAAAACAATCTAAATCTCATCTTTTATACCAGTATAATAAACATTAATAGCGTTTTCGATTGGCACCGGTAGTTTTATGTTGGATATGGCAATTTAAAACCATTCAAACTGTTACGATTTTTTCCTGTTTTCTTCGAAAAAAAACTTTTCAATCGAACATAAAAATAATTTTTAATTTAGTTTAACAATTTGACAACTTACTTTTATATATTTATTATTTCTTTTCTTTTCTTTTCTTTTCTTTCTTTCTTTCTTTCTTTCTGTTTTTTTTGTTTTTATATTGAAAATTATTTGTTCTTGACAAAAATTTGATACTAAAAAAATTTGACCCCTACCCTTTAAAATTTATTCAGGTCAAGAAGTATTTCAAAACTTTTTTCTGTTTTTTTTCTTCGTTTTTGAATGAAAAAATATAAAATAAAAATATAGATTTTAACCCAAAACCAGTAGAATAGGTTAATTTAATTTAAGTTAATATTTCGGTGTCAATCGGAATCACTATAATATTTCATAAAAGA
The DNA here is from genome assembly GCA_963082725.1 of Pedicia rivosa. NCBI lineage: Eukaryota > Metazoa > Arthropoda > Insecta > Diptera > Pediciidae > Pedicia > Pedicia rivosa. The sequence goes on from OY720151.1 coordinate 18,512,722, forward strand.
TTAAACATTTAGTTATATAAATAAAGGTAAAATAATAATTTTCTAATATTAATACACATGCGCAGATACAAAAGAAAAAATAAAATTTCACAAAATTATTTTCTTTATCTTATTTGAAAATAAAATCAAATATTTTATATTCATTATTGTTTCTATATATATTGTTGTATATATAGAAACTATGAAATTACGTTACCTTTTTTGTTCTTATTTTGATTTCTTTTTCAAAATTGTATTAAATCAGAATTTTCATACAAATTATTATTATTATTATTATTTATATACATATTTTTGTTATAAATATATTATTTTATATATATAGAAAAATCTAATATCGATTTATTTTCATATGACATATTGTTCCCAAAAGCAATATTCTTGTTGTTACCAATGTCTTTTGATATAACAAATATATTCATTTATTGACATTCCCATTCGGAATTGTAAATTGTTTGAAGAAAAAAAAAAAATCAAAATCAAAAGAAAAAAAAATTGAAAGGAAAAAATGAAACGAAGAAGAACAAAATAGAAGAATAAAGAAAAATTGTTTCTTCCATTGAGTACAATATGACAAATCAAATATATGATTATTTTTGATTATATTTAGCTGAGGGGGTGTCAAAATCCAATTGACAAACAAAACATAAAAAAATTATAAATTTTATCCGAAATTTTAAATTAAATTTAAAGTTGAAATCTTTGAAACTTTGAACTTGAAACTATAAAACTTAAAGTTGACACTTCAATTTAAAAAAAAAAACAAAACTATATATTTTGAATTTATTTTCATATTTTAATATAAATCTGAAACTTTTGATTATTAATGAGGCATGCAACAATTTATAATATTTCAAATTTTCTTCCTTGTCCATTTTAGAATTTTTGTAGGAATTAAAAACTGTCATTGTATATCATTTTATTTTCCGGTCGACAATAAATTTTTCATTTTCTCTTTTATTTTTTTCTATTTGTCATTTTTATTTTCAATTCTATATATTCAAAAGTATGTATATAAAATTCTTTCAACAATAGACAATATTTCAATATTATTTAGTTGGGTATATGCATGCAAGTATAGTTATAATAGGAAAGTATATCATAACATTTTTCATTAAATTTATTACTTTGGCCAATACTGTTAACTAAATTTTTAATTTTATATAATCACAATTTTCATATTTTCTTTCCTTTAAAATATTTTTTTTTATTTATATGAACACAAAAATATAGAATAAAAATATTTATGGATTTATACTTAATGTATTCCTTATTTTATAAGATGTTGTTATTGATGTTAAAGTAAATAAATAAGATCATTGTATTATATAAAATTGTGTACAGAGCTGATATATGTATATAGTATATATGTAGTAAAAATAACTAACTCAATTGTTTTATTGTATATAGAAAATAAAAAGAAATAATAAAAAATGGTAAAGTGTTAAATCCCGATGAAATAATAATATTGATATTTTTAAATGTTTGTTTATGTTTTGAAAATTGTGTTTTCTCTTTATGTATAAAGGTATATATATTTTTCAATTATATAACAATATTTGTAAGGTATATATATGCATGTATGTGTATCTAATTTTAAAGAAATCCACATGTTTTACGTTTTATGTATTTTCAAGAAAAATAACGCGAATATACGCGATGTCTTAAAATTTGTATAAGTTTCCATTTTGTAAAGTGTTTGCAACAATGAATAGTTTTTATTTAGTTATATATATAGTAATATTATTGGATTTTGCATAGAAGATTATGAGAAAAATAAAGATACATCAAAAATATGAGGTAACAAACCAAAAGAAAATTTGCAAAGTAAATAAATATATAGTACAGCCATTTTTGTGATCAAGTGTTTTTTTTAGCATAATAAAGTTTAATTTTTATATATAAATTTTCTAAGATCATTCGGTCATGCAATCACCAATTATTTCTTTCTTTTTAATTAATGAGAAATAAAATAAAACAAAAAAAACGAAAAGAAAAACTGTGAAAACCTACTCTCTCGTTCAGATGTACCACGACTCCCATTTTCAATTATAAAATTATTATTTGCATCACCACCGGTTTGTCCTAGAAAACCTGTTAAATTGTATGGATAAATAGCTGTTGTAGGATGATGTAGATAGTGTGAGTTTGGTGAAGCAATGAGTGGTGTTTCAACAAGACCCATATTTTCGTCCAATAATCTAAGATGAATACTTTCATCAATTCCCATTTCACGTGCTGTAATGGTATATCAATAAATAAACAAAACAAACAAAAATAAAATGGTATTCGAGAACATATCAATGAAAAATTGTTATCTCATTATTTTTTGTTTTCTATTTTTTTTTTTTTTGTTGATAAGATTAACATAAATTTTTATTATATTTTTATATTATATTGCATGCAAAATTAATTATGTGCAAAGTGCATTTTTCAGTTTACATTCATTATACTTAAATTATAGTCATAATTGGATTTATTACTTTTTTTTTGTGTTTTTAAAGCGATTTAAATCGTTTTTTTTTGTTTTTTGTTTTTAAAATTAAACCTCTCACCAATCGATAAATAATTATTTTCGTTTCCATTATTAATTCCTATTCGTCTATGAATTTTGTTGTTGTCACTGTAATACTCATTAGAAGAAGTAAATTGTTGTTGTTTTTGTTCATTTTCTTGACTAGGTATGTGCATGTGCATTACAATATCTTTCCGTGCGTGCTCAAAATTTGTGCCGATGCCAATATTATGATTATTATTATAGTTATTATTATTATTTAAGGAAAAGATTTTTGATAAAATTATTTGGGAATCGGTCGTTACTGGCCGATGTGATGCTAATGCTAATGGAATATTTTTTGATGGATAGAGATAATGTGGATATGATGGATAAGTTTTATTTTTTTTAACTGGATAGTCAGGATTAAGTGTTAGATTGGATGAAGAAAAAGTTTGATCATCTGGAAGTAAAAAAAAGAAAGAAACACATAATAATATTGAGTGAGTGCAAATTAAGTGAAACCAATTTTAGTATAGTTGTTTCGGTATACAAATAATTCAAAAAAAAAAAATAAAAGAAAAGAAAAGAAAATAAGAAATCAATAAATTTGAATTAAATATAGAAAACCAAAAGTATATAATATATATTGTTCTAGAGGTAAAATATACGATCAGTTTTTCTTTTGATTACATAACAATTGATTATTAAACATAAATAAAGCTTTTATTGTGCTTAAAAATAATTTTTGTGCTAATTATTTTGGTGCTATACAATTATAATGGAATAATTGGTGTGTTCCTGTGTTCCTGTGAAAATGTGTTTAGGTTATATTAATTATAACGATAACGATTATAACAAAAAAAAATAAATTAATTTTTAATGATCTTCGTATTATTTCAATCCTTCAACTGCATTATACAATATGTACAAAATATATAATGTACTGTATACACATAGGCATACAATATTTCTGTATATATTATAGTGTTTAGTATATAATATGTAAGAGATTTCTTTTTTTTTTCTTTTTTTTTTTGATACAAAACAAGCTTAACACTTTCCCCTTTGTAAAATTGGCGTGTAGTGTTTATACAGCGTTAATACTAGAAAACCACATCTGGATTACCACTGGCATAATATTTAGCATCATCATATCGTGTACAAAGTTAGGATTATGTTTTGTATTATACATACATGTATTATGTATATATAATGTTATAATATATACATGCTAAATTAACATATGAATTCTTTGTTTTTTCTTTTCTTTTTGTGTCATTGTATATTTTAATAGTTAATTAAAAATTAATTAATGTTGTTTTTCATTATACAAAATTATTTTTGATTTGATTTTAATAAAATTTTATACAAAAAAAAAATTAAAATTAAATTAAAATGTTCTTTTTTTATCATTGAAAAATTTAGTATAAATTTAGTATATAATAGATAAAAATAAATTTACTTACCAACACATGGATTGTGATTCACCATGCTAAATATTCTATCACAACGTCTCTTCATGTGATTATTTGGACAAATACAACCAAACATGGGTGATAATCTTAGATTAGTCCACGCTTCTAAACACAAATCCCTATATAAATTTAAACAAAAAAAATGTTTTTTTTTGTTAGCAAATTAATTCAATCTAAAAGAGATTTTCGTTTGTTTTTATATCCTTTTCTTTTAGTTTTTTTTTCTTTTTTTTTTGCATAAAGTAAGTATTTAATAAATTGACATTATAAATGTCTATATATAGGCTAAACCTAATTTAAATATAAATCTATAAGTTCATACCTGTCTTCCATACGACATTTATTTTCTCGTACTTTACAATGAATTTTAAAATCTTCAAATAATTTAATGCATTTTCTTTCTTGTTGGCAAACAGACAGTGCATGATTACATGTTGGTAAAGCATCTATTGGATAAGGGTCTTTTTCTATTTAAAATATGAATGAAGAGGAAGTTATTTAGATTTTCTGTTTTAAAAATTTAGAAATAGAATAATAATTACAATAATAATATTAAAACTTATTCAAGAATTAAAACTAAACTAGGTACCTACATATCGTTAAAATAAATAATATACTTTCCGACCTTCCGACCTTCTTTTGTGATAATAGTTCTCTTTATATAATGTCTATGTACTCTTTCATTTCTTTAGTATTATAATAGTACATTCATATACATACATACATATTTATATTCTTTATATTCTGTATAATATAAAATAAAACCTTATAATACTGTTTTTGTTTTTGATATACGCAACAAACAAAAGCATTTTTCCCTTATTATTTACAAGAATTATAGAGTGCAAAGGGCATGGTATAATAAAGCTCCTGTTGTTACAGGGAACGCATACGTGACTCTATTATGAATGCCTACCTACTTTTTGCTTTTCTGTTTTTCTTTCATTTTTTCTTTCTTCTTTTTATAATTTTTTTTCATCTCTTACAATTTTTCCTTAGATTTATTTTTTGAATACTAAAAAGTCTTACATATTTTTTTTTAATTATATACATATTTTTTTTTATATGCATACTATTATACATTCAACGTTTAATTATTGTTAATACTAAAATCAAAAATATTTTAATATTTTGTTGACGTATAACTTCCAACGACCTTAAAGTTTTCTCATTATATAATACTTGTCTGTTTTTTTAAAGAAGAAAAAAGAGAAGTCCTTTGATTTCAAATTGCTTTAACCTATGAAAGGTAAAGTTTAATTGTATACAATCTCGTTACTGCAATATGATATCATCAGAGAAAATTTTTAACAAAATTATATTTTTTTTTTTTGTTACAAATTAATCTAAAATTTAATGATTTACATGCACAAACCATCAAAGTAATTGGCGATATATTCCAATTCAAAATCAATTCTGTTTTTTTATAATGAATCAATTATTCAAATACAACAGAGAATTCTAGTGATTTTGTTTTTATAGCAGTGAAATGCTTTTAATGTGAGATTTACTGTACGGTTTACTTTCTGGTTTAAGTTTTTTTTTCTGTTTAGAGCAAAAAAAAAAAAGGTTCACTTCAATTCGGTTTAACGACGAACATAAAAAAAAAGTTCTCAGTTTGAATGGTTTACCATTATAAAACATTTGCAACTGATTTTTACCCCAAAATTTTAATTTTCATTTCAATACACACAAATTTTGAAATGAAAAAGCACAAACAAACTATTTAACTGTAAACCTAAACTACCTTAATTTTAATTTCATAGAGAAATTTTACTTATAGCGGATTACGTTAAAGAATTATACTTTTTATTACTTCCTGGCTAGAATATTTTATATTATGCTTGTTAAATAGTATTGTTTGCATATAATAGAATAGAATAGAATAGAATAACGTTCATAAGCGGCTGTTCAAAGTTCCTGTTTCATTTAAAAATCATGTCTATAATAAATTGTAATCGCAATATGATCAACTGGAATTAATTAATTATTAGTATTGATTATCTTTCTACGTTTTTAGCTTCTTCTGTTTTTTTTTCTCCTTCTTTTTAAAAAGAAATTATGTACACTGTAAAAAAGGAAGTTATCTTTAAATCTATAAGAAAAAAAATATTGGTTATTTTGGAAGATACTTTGCCTTATTAATTTATTGGTTTGTACCTATGTGAAAAATTTAAGGAAGAACGAAATCATAAATTCACATTTGTTACAGATTTTTTTTTGTTTTTTAATAAAATGCCCCTAGGTTTTTGACCTTCGAACGAAACGAAATATTGGCCATTAATTTAAAATAAATATTTGAGGTAACCAGCAAAACAATAAAGAAAATATGATATTTTTCTTTAATCGGAAAAGCTTTACCGCAAAAAAAAAAATTCTATTAAATAATTAAAAAGAATATAAAACGAAGAGTAATTCCGATTTTCTATCTTAACTTGTGTTGTTGTTAGTATGAAAACGCATGTAAAAAGTTTGAGTCACTCAACTTGAAAGTTACTTTTTAGTTGTAAGTTTTTGTTTGTGGTTTAATAATTTAAAATTATTTTTTGTTTGGAACCAATATAAAAATACAAGAAAGACGCTAACAATAAAATGTCAACAACAAAAAAAATAAAAACAAGGAAAGCTATTTTGGTACCATTATATTTTCTCTTAAGCTTGAACAAGATGTCAGATCCATGTCCATCTTCTACCACGAATTTTGTAAAAATAAAAAAAATCGAATTTAGATATTTATTTTTACTAATATTAAAGAAAATAAAATTTAAAATTTTTATTTCTTTATTTATGCAAAGCTCGATTGTTGTTTTTGTTTTTTCTTCTCCTTTTTTTTCTAAATAATTGAACATGCCTCAAATCATAAATTCGATTTTTTTTGCACTTTTGGTAAAAAAAATAAGTAAGTAGGTATGTATTTGTGAATACAAATATAAATGCTAAAATAAATGGTTTTGAAAATTGTTCTTCACAAAAATTTCTTTAAATAAAAGTGGAGATATATTTTTCCATCCTATATACAGAAAACCACCACAAAAGAGAAGACGCAAGGAATGAAAAAAAAAACTTCTATAAATTGAAAATGATCATCACTCACCTTTTTTTAGTACAAATCCACAAGGATGATCAAAAAGAAAATCCCTAAAGTAATTGCAGTCTGGATCAATACCAGGCTCTTTACATAAGCATGTTGGCCGAAAAAATGGAAATGCTTGTAATGTGCGCAATGCTGCTTGACACTTAGTTACAGTAACTGTACTACAGGCAACTGAAATCAAAAAACAGAAATTCAAAAGACTGTTGTAAAAAATATATTTATAATGTCTTAATATCATAATAAATTATTTATTTTATATTGTCAAACAAACGATAGAAAATTAAGTTGGTCTTTATACTTTCTTGCCGTTTTTTTATCATTTTGTTGACAGACATTTATCCCTTTTTCCTTATAAAATATTTATTTACGTTTTACTACCTTTTTTTCTTTTTACTTTTTATTGGTTATATTTAGAAAAAAGTATATGTTTCCCATAAATTTGAATTCTAAATTTTTCATTTTTTTTTTTTTGCTTTTCTGGATTAACTCATCACATATACACAAGTAACGCAACAACAACAATGAAAAAATAAATAAAAATCCTCTGCATAATTTAATACCTTTGCTTAAAGAAGGAAGAAGAAGCAAAAAAAAAAAACAAAAGAAAAATTGAGAAACGCAGAGAATTTATACACACACGCATGTTCTAAATAATTTTCCTACCTCAATTCAAGCATGTCAACAAACTTTATGTAATCTTATAAGGAGAGATAAAGTGTGTATATACGCGCGAATATTTTGTTTTGTTTTGACTGATAAATTGTGAAAAAATGTTTTTTTTTTCTACTTTCTGCTTTAGTTTGTTTCTGTTTTTCTTTTAAATCACAAAAACAACCCTTAGTTATTTATAGAAATCCTATGCCCTAATCAATTTTTATAATTTTATCTATGTTTATATCTATATGTGACCGAAGGACCTTATAATTTTGTATATGTGTGGGTTTTGGTCCGGTACCTATACCTTCTACATATACAAAAAATGAATAGGTACAATGTTATATAATGGTCATCAATTATACAAAATTCATAGGTTCTCTGAGTGAAAAGTTACGATGAGATGTCAATTTGGTGACATTTTGTTACGCTTGGTTGAACTCTGTTACATCATGATAGAATCAATATAAACATATATCGATATAAAACCAAGATATCCTATTATATATCCTTACACACAGTAGCTCTTGATATTTTATACTTTTTTCTGTTTTTCATTAAAAAAAAAACAACGTATACCTTTCATTCGATTTATTTTTCTTTAAATGTGCCAACATACATATGAAGATTATTATCTTTAAATGTAGATGTTGAATAATATTTATACCTATACTTTATATATTTATTTCATCCATCAAATTAGGTTTTGTCAAATGTTTGTTTTTTCTTTTTATCTATTTGATGACAAACGAACTCCATTCTATTCTTATTGTTTTGAACAATAGTTTTCCTTTTGTTTTTGTATGAAAGAAAATTTTAGGAATTTTTTGTTTAAAAAAATAATAATAATAATCGTACGTGTGTCATATAAGTGTGTTTCTGTGTATGTGTATAAACATCAAAACTGAAAATTATATCTTTTTCCCTTTTGTTTTCCTATGTTGATTACTAGTAGAGAAGAAGTTCGTGATTATATCTAGTAGGACCCCTGGTTTGATGTTTCCTTTTTCTATTGTTCACACCAGATAATAAGTATAAAAATGGGTGTTATATATACGATTGTCTTTCATTAACACGTTTCTTATCTCAATTTGTTGTCTGTCACTTATTTATAACAGCTTGATTAGTCTATTTCTTGGTCTATATGTCCTGTTCTGTACTACTGTACAATATACTGTCCATTTTATGGTACTAATTATTTTAGTGACATTTTTATTATTTTATATCCTGGTACAATAATGATTAAAAATTAATATATAAGAATGTGATTAGGTATACGTATACTGTTACAACTCCCTTTCTCTCTGCCATGATTATAGAGTATTATAGTGAAATTCTCTTGTCGCCCATATTTTTCAATCGATTTTAAACTTTAATTCTCTATGATATTTATTATTAAAAAAAAATCTAGTCGTCCTTTCGATTTTTTCCCCTTTTTAAAAAAAATAAAAATAAAAAGGAATAAGGAAGAAAACCAGTAAAAAAAAATATATAAATGAATACAAGAAATTTGCTTTGTAACATTTATATCGCTTCTTCCTATATGGTAGTGTGTCGAGTACACCTTTTATAAATCATTCAAGGTACTTTATTGATCCAATCCAAATACAGGTATCCTTTTCTAACATTGGTGAAAAATGTTATGTGTACAAGGATACATATATTATATAAGTAAATATATTATATTGGGTGACCATTTTACTTCTTCATGATAAGAATATTCAAGGAAACTTTTTTTTCCTTCTTCTTCTTATTTTTTGGACTGTAATATTATTATGTGTTTCAAGAGCTGATTTATTCATATGTGAGATTAATGAAAGGTTGTTTTGTGATAAAATAATTGGAATCTAGGGAAATATAATATTAATTTTCCATATATTCAGATTTAAGTATTTTGATTTATTTTTTTTCATCATATAAACATAATTTATTATTTTTCATCATATTTTTATTTTTCATTAATTCAATTCGATAATAATTTAGCTGTTGAAAATTCGAATATTTTTTGTTATCATATTAATGATCTTCAGTAGTCAATATATAAACCGTATAGCCATATACATTTAGATAGAATTATTATATGTAGATTAGACTTCGAGAGCATGGATATTTGAAAAGCGTATACACATATGTGTATTTTATGAATGTTATACACATTATGTTAATATTTTATAGATAGATTTTTATTACGTTTTTATTGACGTAAATACAGGGGTGTAGTTATGTAAATATATAGCAGAAGTGAGAACTAAATTTAATAAAGCATGCATTTTAATCTGATATTTTTTCAGTAATTAAGACTAGTTGGTAAATTCAAGTGAATAGATTATTTATAGCCGAACAAAAATCTTTTTTATTTCGGATTGAGTTTTATTTTAATAAACGTATATAAATATATTTATTTAATATAATTCATAAATTAGATCGATACCTACTACATTCAAGAAAATATAAAAAATGAGTACCATTGAATTTTCAATTTATAAAGGCACATTTTCTGTTTTGAGTTTAGCAAAATGAAATAATAAAAGAAAATATTTTGATCGAATAAATAAATAAGTGATGACTGTATAAATAGATCACTGTTTATTTTTATTTAAATTTACATAAATTCATTAAAAAATATTCAATAACTTTCAATATGACTGACTATGAAAGAAATACGATTTAATTATCTGGATGTTGGGAATGGAAATAACTAAATCTTGAATCTATAAAAACATTACTGATTAATTGTTTTATAAATTTAATAAAATTTATTTAATTTATTCTCGAGAAGATTAATTAAATTCATTTAAATTAAATCCAAACAAGACTTTTATTAAATTTTATACATAAAATAAATATCAAATAAAAAACTATTAAATAAATCACAAAGTTTTATTCATTATTGAAAAAATAAAAACGTTTTTATACGGAATGCAAATCGAATATAAGAATAAACAAAAAAAAAGAAGAACACATTTTTTTCATAGTAAAAAAACATTCAATTGCTTTTACATATTTTGTTTCTTTTTTCTTTTTATATAAGATTAGGTATAGGTAGGAATAAGTCGTATATATTGACTAAAGGCAAAAAGAATAAGAAAAAAAAAAAAAACAAAAATTTTAATCGTTTATATTATTTGCACGTTTTAAGCCTCGCTTTATCACGTTTAAAGAATCGACACGAAGAAAACGGAAATTTTATTGAACGTGTTCTTTTTAAGATATTCCAGTTCCACAATGTTTCCGTTTAATAATGATAATACGATATCTTCTATGAACTAAATCGATTGTCTTATCGCATCATAAATGAAAAGTTTGATTAAAGATTTTTCTTATTCTTTTTTTCTTTATAAATATTTTTTTTTTTTTGCTGCTTTCCGTTTAGTATTAGATACTGACCCATTTTATCTAAACACCTCTAACCGATATCCATGCCGGGTTAAAGGAGATTGAAAGCTTAACATTTCAGATAGTTTGAAAATCTTAGCGAAAAATACGACCATGAATTTATTTAAGATGGTTGTTGTATTGATGTATGTTTTATATACATGTTGTAATATACATACTTACATGTATATGTGGAATGTAGAATGTGTAAAGTAATGTTTTATATGTTGAAGAATATCTTATCTTAAGTAATAAAACATGAATATATATAGACGTAGTACAAACAACAACAAAAATGTTGTAAATAACCATTTTTATAAAATATATTTGTTTATAATTTTACGGATATCCGTCCGGTACGAAGCCTTCTTTTATAAAATTTCATATCAACAATGAAGTGAACTAGATTACTATTCAATTGTTTTCATTATATCTATTGTACTAGAAAATATTGTCTTGTATAAACGATTAAATGTTTTACATTCAATTTGCAAGCAATATACATACCATCAATTAAATTGTATTTCACAATTTAACTTTGTAGAGAATTCAAACCACATTTGAGGAAAATTATAAATGACAAAACAAATTTACTCGTTTTTATCAATGATAAATTTTTTGTCTTTCTATATTAATTTAAATTAAAGATTTCAAAATTATACAACCGTTAATGCTATATTATATTATCGTTAGAATATTTAGTAGTTTAATTGATTCTCTCATTATAAATAATGCAAACCGAAAAATTCCACACCAATTTTGAATTATAATATTTTTAATTAAATTTTAGAAATAAATTTGAGTGATCAATGCGTGTTAGATTATGAAAGTGCAAACATTTACTGCTCAACGGACCCATTAACATAATTTTGTTATTAAAATCAGATATTAATATTTCCATAAAAAATTAATGTCCTCAATTAATGTGCGGGCAATCCTGAAAATTACTATAATGTCTGCAACTTTCAACTCACCTAAGTGGGTTTTCAGACACCTTGGGATTTTACATTACTAAATAAAAGATTGTTGAAGAAATAAAATGAATTTTTCAAAATTAATGAGATATCAACAACAACAACAACAACAAAAAAGAACCCATTGAAATTAGAGATTTCCCGAGGGTTCTAGGACAAACAATTACCGCGATTAATCCACAAAGTAAAAATCGAGATTTTGTTTTATTTTAAAATTGAATAAAATTTTATTTTCTTATATAAAATTAATTCAGCTAGGTAGATTTACATCGAATACTTTTCTGTGAAGGAAAAAGAGTTTTTTTAATTAATTTTTATATTCCTAAATAAAAATAACTGCTTCAATATTTAAATCTAAAAAAATATAACTCACAGTTTACATTCATTATTGTTTACTCTGTGAATTTGTTTTCTATCAGAAATCGTATTTTATTTATATACCATTTTGTTTTTCAGTTTCTCCGTTTTTAGAGGGAAAATATAAGAAGTTATATCCCTCCTAAAAAAAAAAAAATACAGAAAAAAAGAAAGAAAGAAAGAAAAAGAAAAATGACCTCCATATCTCACATTCTTCTAAATGGATACACATTTCCATATATTGCTAACACAATATAGTTAAACCTATCCACGGATCTAATCTTAAAACATGTAAATCTTTTTAGCCATTATAAACGCATTGAGGAAACCGAAAATCAGTAATGTTTGCTTTGTTGTTGATGTGCCATGGAAATATCGTTTGTATTCGTTTTAGACAATTTTTTTTTGTGCCCGTTTCTTATATTATTTTTTTTTTCCTTTTTTCCAAAAAAAAAACCAATTTAACGATCAATACGAAAATAAAAAATGAAGAAGAAAAACGAAGCGGATAAAGGAAATACTCAAAGACATGTTGTTTTATCTACTCAACACAGTTTTTTGTTTTCTTTTTGAATAATAAGTGATGCTATTAAACTAACAATTTTCTGTTTATTTTTAATTTTCACTTGGTTATTATTTATAGCCAATAGAAAAAAGAGAGTTTCTTATAATTGTGAAGATGAGTACTAATTCAATCACAAAGATAAAAATAAAATGGAAAACCAAGAGTATTATATTTATATAATAATATAGTGATGATTTATATTCCTTATGGATATCTCAAGGATTCATTTTTTTATACATATAAATATAATGTACTAAATACATAATCAAAAGCACGCTATTCTATACGGTCAATATAATATTTTTTTTTACATCAAGGATGTTTAGTTTTATCTTAATAATTTTTCATTGCTGTATTTTGTACAACCCTATATTATAGAAAGAGACTTGTATTCAATCAGACTTATTGTAAATATTTTAGCAATTGACAAAGAAAGTAGGACAGCAAAATTATATTTTCAACATTGCATATAAGGATTTTATAGATATAAGACTTATTTATTATATCATATGTATATCAACATTATTGTATTAGTGACGTGAGTGTATATGTATATAAATAATAAGAACGTTGAAGTTGTTTAATATAAACATGCATTTTCCATATATAAAATATAATCAATGTCCTATTTATAATGATATAAATAATTAATAATTAGTTCAAAACTTAATATTATCATAAATCTAAAACGAGAATTTTAAACACGTTTTAAATACTATTTTTAGAAAAAAACAAAACGTATACCTTTGTCCTCTATTCGGAGTTGTCTCCAATCAATAAAATTCTTATTTGAATATGTATATGAATTACTGTGGCACAAAAATACGTTAGAAAGAGTTTTAATTATATCATATTTTAGTTAAAACTGATTGAGAAATTTATTTTTTATTTTTTTTTTAATTGTTAAAACAATCGTAATTTAAAAAAAATAAATAGAAAACTTGTTAATACAACACTGATTAATTTATATTTCAATTGATAAGTAAACTTGAAACTTTACCTTTGTTCTCATATTTTAAAACTTATTTTTTTAAGATCTTGAGTGCTACCTAACATAACTTTTGTATTAATATTAATACGGCACTGATGCAATGTGAACTAAATAAATAATAAAAGTTAAGCAGAATCTTCTAGTATTAAATTTTAGATAATAAAACTAAATTATTGAATTGGTGTTTTTCTTTCATTATAAAATAAATATTGAAAATTTATTAATTGTTCGCAATTGATTATTTTGCTCTTTTATAGTTTTCTACCAATATAATTGAATATCAAAAATGTTAAACTAATAAAAAATAAATTACATTTAAATGAATTTTAGAGTAATTAACTAAATTAACAACTGCATTTCAATAAATGAATAAGGGTAGTTGTGGTGGTTGTGAAATTTATACACAATTAAATATTAAAATAACTCTACAGAATTAAAACGATAAGAAAGCGTCAACCACCCGAAATTTATTTAAATTCAAAGTAATACTTTTGAATGACTCAATATTACTAAAAAGGTTGGCAATACCTGTTTTCCTTTATTTTTTTATATTATATTATGAATATTTTGTAAGCGCTAAAAAAACACAGAAAACCCAAACTTTTTATGTCAAAAGAACAAATTGTTTTTGTCAAGATCAAAAAAAAAAAATGAGGAGAGAAGCAAAAGCTAGGACGATGTCATATATGAGTTCATTCAAACCAAAAACACGTATTGAAATGAAAAGCCTATGGGACCGCAAACTCAAAGGTTATTATATATATTTCAACTCATCTTTGTCTTTATCCATATATCCTTTTGTTTAAAATTCTATGTTACTTTTGTTTTCTCTTTCTATTCTATATGAGTGTGTATTATAGTGTAGGTTAAGTGTACGGGACCCTTTTGCCATAACTTTTTTTTTATTTTTTATTTTTTATATCTTGTTGGCACTTCATATTATATTGACTTACAAATGTATACATCCTTTTCTTTTCTTATTTTTTCTTATGCTCATGTAACACTTATATACATAATAAATACATAAATATCAATGATTTTTAGTTATCTATATCAGCTATCTATCTCTCTATCTGTCAATCCATTTATAAATGTGTGTTAGAATTACTTTATTTTTTATAATGAAATTATTTCTCCCAATTGGTAAAATTTTTATCCATAGGTCTTTCTTTAAAATCAAACAATGTTAGTTTTTTGATAATAGATCATTCTAATTTGATTTTTATTAAGATTTATGGTTACTTTTGCTATTCTGTTATTTCTTGTTCTTACAAATAATATTATCTCGTTTTCATGTTACCCGATATACATAGAAGACTTTCCTATAGTCTTCGTTAACATTAAATTTCCTAAATGTACTAAAATACTAAAATACAAAACTTATTTTATTTTATCAATTATTTATTATATAAAAGCTTGACCTAATAATAAATTGATGAAAACCATAAAATAAAATCAATAATTCAAAGTAATAAAAAAAAAATTCCGATCTTAATTTCCCTTCTTTTCTTTCGTGTTTTATTTTAAAAATTCCAATTGCTTTTAATATAATATAAAAATATGCACTATTTAGAATTTTTATTTATAGATTATTTTATTTTCGATTTTTATTTTTCATTTTTCCTTTTTTCAATTTTCATTTATTAATATTTTTCATTTCAATAATTCAAATATTTATAAAATTACCAGTTTTAGAAAACGATTTATTCGTTTTTCTTAAAATGAATCATTTTTCAATCTTAGGAGTATTTGAAGGTGTATCATGTATCACTTATGAAGGTTATAATTCAAAGAAATTGGGTTCTACCATCCCTTAAAAATACATTCGAAAACTTATTAGGCGTCAAAAGTCGAAAAATTGCCTACCAAAATTATTTATTTTAATTCT
Organism: Pedicia rivosa; assembly: GCA_963082725.1. Taxonomy (NCBI): domain Eukaryota; kingdom Metazoa; phylum Arthropoda; class Insecta; order Diptera; family Pediciidae; genus Pedicia; species Pedicia rivosa. Next base: position 18,528,589 of record OY720151.1, read on the forward strand.
TGATGTATGCCCAAAAATCGGTTCAAAGACTGATATTTTATAAAAATTGAGTCTAATAAGCATGTAATTTATTTTTGAAAAGTCAAAGCACATAATTTTAATATTAAAATTATACTTTTATAACATACAGAGTGATTGTGAAAAGGAAAAGCTAATGATAAGTTGGACGAATACTTTAAGAATGATCGTTAGAGAGAAAACGGACAACGAGAATTATCATCAGATACAAAAAAAAAAATGCTTAGTATAGCAAATAAAAGTTTAGTGAAACTGGGCATAAGAGAATACTCTATAAACTACTATAGAAAAATGACAAGTCACCATTAAATCAATATAATGAAATAAATTCTATAGATTAAATGAGCTGTGAATTGGATTTTCTAAATGTATTGGCTATTTATAAGAATTTGTCGTTTTTTGTCTTTACTTTATTCCTTTCTTTATTTCATGTTTTTTTTTTGTTTGTCATAAAAACAGTACAACATTGATTTCATTTTGAGTACATTGTGTATGTATATATGAACAAACAGATTCAAACAATCATATACATACATCTAGGAGGTATATGCATGTAAATATGTATACAATAGTAAATAGAAACAAATCAATAGTAGTTGTTGTTAAGATAGAACTAACAAATATTTTTCTATATACATTATGTTATCTTTGGATTCCATATAAATAAAATAATAAAAACCGCTTCGCTTTTCTTTTCTATTATATCGTGTAAGTTTATGGCGGCCATTTCATTTACTTCTTTTTTTTTTTTTTAAAGAAAGTTTCTTCGTTTTTTTTTTTCAGTTTTATATTTTCTTTTTTATTTTCATTTTCATTTTCAATTTTATTTTATTTTCGGTGATGTTGTTGTTGTTTTATTTAATTTACAAAGAAAAAGGAAAATATTATATTTGTAGTCAGGTATATGTGTGGCGTCTAAAAGTCTATTAATATATTATAGCTGTCGTTATGTGCGTGAGAAATAAATAAAAAAAAATGAAACAAGTATTTCGAGTACTCAAATGAGTGATCGTATAGATATGATTATTATATATTGTATTTATAAAGCCACTAAAAAATAAATAGGGTGAGTTGTTGTAATGATGTAATGTCTATTAATTAACGACAATTCACACGATTTTTATAGTATTCCTATTGAGTACACACTTTTGTATAGTTTGTATTGTTATATTATTTCTTTATATGAAAAAAAAAACGATAGATCTATTTTTTGATCAGAAATATAAATGAGTGTGTGTGATTTGATCAAAAAAAAAAAGAATATAAAAGATATTTACTTACATAAACGTCACTATACAAATACAGAACCCCGCTTTTTTTTTTTATAAATGCGTGTGTTTTTTTTTATTCCATGATAATTATATCATTTGCAATTGAAACGTATATTTTTTGAAAATGGGTTAGTAAATTTTATTTAAATTATTTATAAAAAAAAAGCTGAGATATGTATGTTCATACACACACTATTAAATAAATTTAAAATGAAAATGGAAAAAAAAAAGAAAGAAAAAATTGATTTCAATTTCTCATAAACTACTCCCGCGCATTTGCTTGCTTTTTTTTATTATTAATAATTCATTCAATGTCACAACCCCTATCCCGCGTGACAATAGGATTTTTTTTTGTGTATTTTTTGTTGTCATTTTCATTTTTGTTGTAGGTGCGGTAGCATATTATGTACGTACTGAAGAGGCATATGAGTAAATTCAACAGGTTTTTCGTTTTTTATTTTGTTTACGAAATATTATATTTTTGTACACAAAAATAAAAGAAAATTGAATTTAATTTAAATTGATTTTAGAAAAAATCAACTAATAATTTCATATTTTTCTCTTTGTAATTTTTTTTTAAATTTAAATAAATAAAAATCAGTATTATTGAGAATAAATTTTAGACATGAACGACATTAGAGTAATTTCTTTTTCGGTGTTTATTATTAGCGTTTTCGTGAGAATGAAAAAAAAATAAAATAAAGTAGGAAAAATCTATTTCAAGGGGCTGACGTTGACCAAAAAACACGAGTAAACAAACATAAAACTGAAAATATATATTTAGAGTTTAGAGTTTAGACAGTTGAATAATTGTATAATTTTTTTTAATCTTTCATTTAATTAAAATAATATTAATGATATTTTACATGAAAATTTACTGAGTGAGATATTATACAAAAGAGAAAAAGAAATGTGTGAATATGTTTGTATATGTTGAAGAACAAATTATCGAGTTAGTATGCATAATATATAACATTAGTAACATTATATAAAATGATGATGTTATTGTTGTATACTTATACATATATAACACATGTATACATATTCCAATAAACTTCTGCATGTATACTTATATGAACTAACCCTAAAAATCTTGTTTTGTGCGTGGTTATCATGATGTACTGTATCCATATACAGTCTTATTATTTATTTATTATGTATTACCATTTACATTTTCATTTTTTTTAAATCCCATTGCTAATTGTTAACTTTGTATAAAAAAAAAGGATGTATATTTTTGGTACTCCTACGAGAAAACTTCATTCTATATTATTTCAATATTTAAATTTTTTCGTCTTTTTTTTTTTGTTTGTTCAATTAACTTAAAAATATAAATGTTTGGTATGATACAAATAAATTCAATTATCCCAAATGTCATAAAACATTTACGAAAAAAAAACAAAAAAGAAAATCTTCAATTTTTTTTTCCTTTTTATTTTTTTTTTCATTTTTAAATTCAAAAATGTATGATATAAAATATAATATTATGGGTAATTTATTCAAGAAAAGAAACAAAAAACTTATAAAGCACAGGTGCTGTGTCAGAGACAGTAACACAACTTTTGCATCATATTCTATTTAATTGTATATGATACATGTACAAAAAGTACACACACTAAGTATTTCCATTCATACATAATACACACACATACACATAAACTCCATATAAAAATTTATACAAACATCTCGCACAACGCAAACACTTTAAAATTAAAATAATAATAATTTTTCTTTTTCTATGTTAATTAGTGAAATACATATTATTATAGTACTTTTTCTTTTCCTTATATGCATTGTAAATACACATACACACTTACACACTTACACACACAAACATCACACAAAGGCTGGAAAAATTCTTTACTGTCATTTCATACTTTTTGAATTGAATTTTCTGTACATGATATCAGAATATGATGATTCAAAAACAAGAAACAAGAAACAAAAAAAAAAGAAAACAAAAAAAAAAGAATAAACAAGAAAAAAACCGTATAATAATTGAGATTTAAAATAAAAGAAAACATAAAAATATATACATATATATAAATTCACTGGATTAGTTGAGTACATCAGGGAAAAGAAGGAAAATAGAAAAATAAAATAAAGAAAAAAGAATTTAACAAAAATAAATTTCAATTTTCCTGATGGGTATTTAAAAACTTTAAAGTTTACCGTATTTTAAATACAATAATTAAATGTCTCTTTATCAAAATAAATTACCATAAAATGTTGATCTACTATCAAACTTATGTAGATAAGGGGCAACACAAAACTTTTCTTATTCTATCTTATTTTTTGTCTTTTTTTTCTTTTTTTTTTTCTTTCGGAAAATATAAAAAAAAAGACAAAAAAAGAAAATATGATAAAGAATAAAAAGAATAAAAAGAAGAAAAAGAAAAATCATATATAGACAATCTTGATATAAAATATTTTATACTACTATATATGTGTTTGAGTATATTTTGAAACTTAACTGGAAAAAAAAGAAAAACTTTTATTTTATTTTCTTTTCTTTTTTTTTGTTATTGACAGATGTAAAGGATTATTCCTACAGTTTAGTTTATATTGAAGTATTGAAGTATTATTTTTCAGAGAACCAAAAAAATATTAAAGGATTATTCAATATTAAGTTTGATGTATTTATATACTTAATATTTATATACTAGTATTAATATATGATTGTGTTTGTATTATGGTACATTTATATAAGAAATGAAATTAAAAAAGTTACAGATCAACATTAACAATAACAAAAATGTAATATATAGAGAATAGAAAAGAGGAGTAGGTAGCGCGGAGTAGTAGGTAACAGTGAGAGTAGTAGTAGTAGAAGTATTTATATAATTTTATCTTATATATGATATTTTTATCGTTAAGTTCAACAATAATCCATTAAGATTTAATACAATATGATTTATAAAAAAGGCTGACGTTGATGTTTTGAAAAATAGAATTTCTTTTAGTATATTTATGTCCTTTTCAGTTGGCATTTATTCAAAAGAACCCTCATAACTCAAAAGAACAATATTTTATATTATTCAAACGAATATTAATACACAAAAATGTTAAAAAATAAAAAAAAGCAAAAAAAAAATAAAAGAGAAAACGAAAGAAAAAATGGGAAGAGAAAAAAAAAATTAATAAGAGGTTTTTCTTACCAGGAACTGGTCCACAAACTCTTGGGATTATTTCTAATATTGCAGAACATGATGGATCCTCAAAACATAATTGACGTGCTAATATGCAATTAAGTATCGCAATAGCCGTCTTTATATTTGATCCTGTAAATATAAGAAAAAAAAACACATTATAAAATTTCATTTTAATTTCTAAGTTTTTTCTTATAAATAAACATTTGGTTGCCTGCAATAAACCTCATACGTAAACTTTATAGTACAGCAAATATAAATTATTTGTTATATGTAGTGAATATCAACACTTTGTTAAATAGTATAGTTAAGTAAACTTAAATCTATTTAAAGTTACAATATATGGATACACAAAAACCCCCTTATAAAATGAATTCTATGAGCAACCAAGTATAGGTATAATAATTTCTATAGGAAACATAATTATATAAATATAAAAATTTAGCTACGAAGGATGTATACATATGTATGTTTATATTGCAGGGTTAATAACAAAATTTACTACGATACTACTACTACTAGTACATACTATTCTACTACATAACTAATCCATATCACTGAAAGTTTAACACTTTCAAGTAAAGTTATAATATAAAATGAATGCATATATTGAGATATTATAATTTGTAATTTTGTATACATGTATTTATGTATTAATGTAAATATAAGGGTATATATACTTATGTGTAAATTTGTGGTGTAGATTAATGACATATAAATTATTTAATTTTATTAATATGAAACCTTTTCCATGTATAATATTATATTATAATATTACGTGAGACTTTGAAGTTGAACACGTCAAATGTATTTTTATTTAAGGCGCCTGAGTCACTCAGTTATCGATTACATGTATAAGTATATATGGTTATATATATATATATATATTTTATACAACACCAACAATGTTTTAATTCTAAACAAATATTATGTAATAACCCGCCGGTGATCAATATACATAAAATCTGTTTAAATTTTAATTTTTAATTGAAAAATGATGAAATTTTACTTACTTTCTTACTCTCGTAATTTTTCTTGTAAAAAAATAATAAAATATGGACTCAAAGAAAAACCAAATAATTCAATATAAGTAAATTAGAGTTAGGTATATATAGAAATAAATAATGACAGATTTGCTTTACGAATATATAAATGGAATATACATCTACATTCTACTTATTTTGATTTTAATTCTTCATTCGTAATTTCTAACACTTAAATTATTTCATTTTAATTAAATATATAATACCTTCACCAACCTCTACTCACTACAACGAATAGGTATTTGCTTTGAATATTTGTGAGTTGAGATTATGATATTATCATTTTGTTTGACATACAAATAACTATATGCATGTATATAGAACCACAAAAACTTACCAAGTATATACTTTACTAACTAATTATCTTAATCTGCATATATATATATACAATTTTCAGTGATATTTGATTAGTTATAACTTGTAGGAGTTAAGGGTATTTAAGTATTAAAACATTGAATGTCAAAATAAATGTTAAAGCAATTCGAAAATAGTTAAATTATTTCGTCGGTTTTTGGTTTTCTTTATACTATACTTAATTTATGAAAACTTTATTTTCATGGAAAAGACTGGAGATAAAATTATAACAAGAAGAATTCTCTGAGTAAAAAAGTGAAATTTATAAATAATTATAAAAAAAAAAATGTGCAACCGCTTAATAAAGCGGAAAAATGGAAAATTCATGAGTGTAAATAGAAGAATGAGTTTTCTGTTAAACAATGGAATGAGATTTTTTTCAATGGTTAAACTCGTTTTCGTTTATTTTTATTGTAGTTATAAATTTGAAAAAATGGTCAATATATTTGTCCAAAAAATTTCAAAACACGTAAAATAGAAATTTAATTCACGCAGCCCAAATACATTTAATTATATAAATACAAGGTTCATATAACAACAATTTATAATAAATAACATATATTTTATTTTCAGTTTAATCAAATCTTTTGCTAAAATCTTTCGTTACTAATACCCTTATTTTATATATTTAAGACTCTCACTCACATAATAACTATATTCATTTAATATCTATATAATTAACAAAATATTTTGATATTAAGTAATCTGATTGATTATGAATTTTTGTTTTTTCTTATCGCTATGAATTTATATGTAATTAAGAATTTATTTAACTAGAACATTACCATAAATTAAAACATATTTTACCAATAAAACGTTGTGTAATAATTAACATTGTTATTTTTTCATAAATGAACTTTTTGGAGATACATGAAACCGATTTAACTATTTGGTATGTATAGTTCACAGAATATAATAAAAAAAACACTTCCAAAGGACGAAAGAAAATATAATCGCAATTCAATCAATTTCAAATATCTAGTAATGAAATCAAATAGAAACATGGCATCCAATCTTTTCATTAACTTGTTTATAGTATTAACAAATAATTCACGATAATTCTAAATAATTTTTAATCTAAATTATATAATAATATTCTACAATCCCAAGATCAAATAATCTTGTGTTCAAGGTTGATTTCTCTGCTCTTACAAGAAGAAAATAAATAGTCATAGAATTTAATCAACATTCTACAAAATAAAAACCTTCCTTGTGTAAGATTATTCTTAACAAAATAACAACACTTGCCAATTATACAATTATTCTTCTTGAATTGCAATCAATTCAATCAAATTTAATTTAATATTATTAGTTTTAATGAATCATTTTTGCATTTACACATCAAATAATCATTTAGATTATATATTAATTGAGTAACAATTTGATAACATTATAAACGTTCAAATAAAGTATTGAACGTGCCTAATCATTTATTTGTGGATTCCCACTAGAACCTGGTATATGTAAATTTTATAATTAAAAAATATAAAAATTAATCATGTGAAATAAATCTAATATTTGAGTGTAAATGGAAATTATATTAACTCAAATTTGCAATGGTCCATTTAATGTAATTAAATTCGTGCATGTACAGACATTTCAAAACATGATTGGTGATGTTGATATTAAATAACATTTTGATAAAAATAAATTAACTATAAAACAAAGGCATAAATATAGAAAACTAAATTTTATTTTTTATTGAGAAATAATAAAATGATTTTGAATTGTTTATTATTATTTATGGTTTTGGGGTTTACTCTTATTTATAAAGGCTACAGATAATTGTAGTAAGAGTTACCATAAGCAATAAAATTAATTAATTAATTAATTAATTAAATTAAACACGGGTTTACACAAGATCATTAAATGGTCGCAATTTGTGATCAGTCATACTTGATTTGAGAATCTAAGCAATAGAAATACAAAGGGCAGTTGCTTAGGCTTATAATATAACGAGCCTTGCTTTGTATCCTCTTTGGAAAATAAATCTGAAGAAAAAAATCATACTGTCTTACAACCTAACAATCGTAAAACCATAATGTTTCATTTTATTGTAGTTTTTAAAGCTACTCACTATTGAATCCCACAATTCTTCCCAAAATCACAACACCATGTACCTTGTCTAACATCATTGTTATATTAATATAACATAATATTCAATTTAGCGCTTAGTATTTGGTGACAATGTTAAATAAGTAATTAAGCATCAAATAAACTATTCAATAGTACCTACTGAGTTTCTTGAACATTAAATTTATTGTTTAGTATTTGAAAGCACGAGATGTATTATTATATATCTGAATTCACTATACTAATTTTATATTATGGAATTCAAGTCAACAACCAATGTTTGAACTCATGTGATTAAACATCAGAAAAATACATAAAACCAAAATTTGATCATCGTCATTCATTATAAATTTATTATTCTAATGTTTTTTTTTTTCATTTAATTTTTAATGAATTGAAAAAACAAATTCTTAGAAAAATAAAATGTTCTAGACAAAATTGACAAGCAAAAGGTAAAGTAAGTAAAATAAGAAAGTATAATATTTCTCAATGATATAAAAATATTCTTCAAATTTTAATACTTATCACAACATTTCCATTGTCTACAATGATGTAAATAAAGCTTACACCTTTAACTTTCATGTACAGGGACAACTTATTTTGTAGACAAACATAAACAGACATTGTAATTTTAATAGAATGAATATTGCACAGTGTTTATTTGTTATAACTTTAAATTTAAACTCAACCTTTTAGTTCATTAACCTCATTTTCATTTAACTTAATTTTTTGACAACAACAACAACAATAACAATAACAAGAATCTTTGAATATTTTTTTTTTAAGTAAAAAAAATATAATTTTTTTTATATGGGAAAAAAACTTTAAGATATCTCAAATTTATACAAGTGAAAAGGTCAAAGTTTAATACTGTGAAGTTTTTTTTTTCTTCGTTTTCTTTATAAATTTACCATTGACAATAAAAAACAACTTTTGTACATAAAATTTTTTTCTTTAAGGAATACAAAAAAAATGTTAACAAATTTCTTTTTATTAAACTTTTGGCAAATTTAACTAATTTTAAGTTAAATGAAATCGAAAGTAGGTAGCTACTTTACCATTTTAAAAATATTAAAAAACAAAAAAGAACTTTTTAAAAAATGTTTAAAACAAAAGAGAAAAACAAATACATAATATTTGTATAAAAGTATAAGTACTTTCGCCCTTTCTTTTCTTTAGTTTACTTAATCAATTAAAAATTATAAGAAGAAACGATTTTTTTTTATTATTTCAATGTAATGTTTTTTAGTTAGATTGTTAATTTAAACAACACTTCAGTTAAATTTCGTCATAAATTATATTTTTTATTATTGATTTAACTCAAGAGTTTAGTAGTTAACACATTTAAACTTTGAATTAAGTTGTAAATGGGAAATGTCAGTTTTATTAATCAATCTTAAAACAGGGGTGTGATTAGGAAGACTTTTGTTATTACTATTAGAGACAGCTAATCGTAGGGAAAATGTTTTATTTTAAAATATATAACTTTTTTAAAGTTTTTGGATGACTTATTAGAAACAATTATTAGAATTACATAGATACATGTAGATACATAGATAAAACGGCCTGATGTATTTAAATATCTATTCTTATATTAAATTTAGTACGATCTTGAAAATTCACCATTTTGATAAACCCATTTATATAAAATTATTGTTTAACTTTAAAGTATGGAACCGCCTCAATTAAATGTGAAATATTTGAATGAGTGTTTTCGTCCTACTTGAAAGAGTTCATGCAAAAAATAATCCAGTATCAATAAATAAATAAATCATATTTTTACGATTTTCGATAACAATCATAGAAAAATGTTAATGTAACTGCACACATGTTAAGAATAAGATTGATTTATCATTTTTCTTTTATGGTACCTGTACAATACAGGTAAAGGCTGAGGGTGTACGCTTTTTTTTACTTATACATTATTGGATTAAAAATATTTCGAAGAGATTGATATATTTTTTCAATATATATAAAGTGAAATTTTCTTGTCTGACTGTAATATAAATTCGATTAAGAATTTATCTTATCAAAATATTCTCAATCAATACTTATTATATTTTATTCGATTAGATTAAGATTTATACTAAACTTTATATATATCATGCATTACACACTATTATATTGATATATATATATATAAATACAAATACAGACTGTGTTTTCTTTACTTCTTCTTTTTTTTTTTGTTTTCTTTCTGTTAATCGTAAAAATTTTTCATTTGTTATTCCAGTCTTGTCTCATCAAAATTCATTCTATTATCTCTATATGTATACTACTGTAAGTATAAGTTTAGACAGAGTAAATAATATCTCGTTCTTTTAGTAGACATAAATGGAAAAAAAAAATCAAAAAATTACTCATCATTCGTCTACAAAATAGATTTTGATCGATATGAGAATTGTCTATAATGTAATGGTTTTTTTTTTATTTTATTTTATATATTTTTCCTCATGAGACTTCATTTTTTTTAAAGAAAAAAAATATGAGTATATCTTTTTCTTCAATTTCTTCTTCATCATATACCAACCTATAATATATAATTAGATTTTTATTAATGTAGACAGTTCGGTTGTGACAGAACAGAATAGCGAAATTACAAATTATTTAGTTGATGTTGTTGTTTTCTGTATTGGATGTTGTTGTTATTGTTATTGTGTTAATCTATGCTTTTGCAGATTTCTCTATATAAAAACAAAATAAATTAGCTAAAAATGAAAAAAAAAAAAATATAGAAAAAAGAGAAATGATAAACGTAAGAAAGGAAAATCGAATTGAATGGAAATCAATTTTATTTTCTCAAATAAAAAAAAAAAAAAATACAAAAAGAAAATAAAAGAAAAGAAAAGAATCAAAAAAGAAAAAAATCAAAAGAAATTTTTTTATAAATAAGAAGAGTATAAACACACAATCGTTTAGTATCGTTAAATCAGGAAAATACAAAAATAAATTTGATAAAGATTTATTTGAAATAAAAAACAAAAACAAAAACAAAAAAAAAATTGTACTTTTTGTTCTTCTTCTTCTTCTTCTTCTTCTTTTTCTTCTTTTTCATACTTTTTTTCTTTTTTTCTTTCTTTTTTATCTGATTGTCTTGAGATCCTAGCGACATCATCATATATACAACAAGGAAATAAGCTGGAAAGTTAATCAAGAGAGAAAGATCGAAGTTGACTTATTGTGTTGTTTATATATATGTATGGATGTGTATATATATGTATATGGATATATATATATATATATATATATATACATATATATATTTTATTTCTATATATATAGTACTATGCACAAATATTTTTTGTGAACAAAATTGGGTTTGTTTTGTTGTTGTATTTATCTTTCATTCTTTTTTTATTTTTTTTTTGTTTTGTTTTTGGTTTTTTCCATTTTTTTTTTTTTTTGATTTTTGTGTATCCTAAATTGAATTTGTGGTATATCAATAAATATTTCGAAATCAATTTTTTTCCTGACAATTTTTATTTTCCAAACACACAAATACATTTATTACCAATTTTTTATTGTGTGTGTGAGTTTTTATCATATCTGTTTTTGTTTTTTTATTAAATACAAATATTTGATTAATTATAAATAAAAAATTATTGTTAACAATACAAAAATAATGACAAACATTATTATGCTTTATTTTTTGTAAAGTACTTTTTATTCAACTCTAATCGTTATTTATTGAAAATATTTAATATTTATTGAATATTTTAATATACGAGTATGGAACTTTTTTTTCAATTGAATTCTAATTTTAATATTCGCGCCGGATTGCCCTATATAAATTATAATAAACACACACACACACTCACACATACAGTCATATGCATATACATACACACAGATAAATATTTTTAATCGTTTATATTTATCAACGCGCGTGGCGATGGGTCAATAAAAATAATAAATGAGTTGAATATAACTTTCAGAAATGTTTAGGTGAAAAATTTGTTTTATTAGACTCTTAGTGAATATCCACCCATAGTGTAACGCCTATAGAAAATTTATGATCGGCATTTTTTTTTATATACTTCAAAACATTGTAGAGCAAATTTTTGTATTGTTGTATATATTTTAAGAAGATTATAATTAATTTGTATTGTTCTGTTGTTGTTGTTTTAATTTTTCCTTTTTGAAAGTGCCTTATAATATAACCTTGGTAATCTATAATGAACTATAAGTGTTCAATTTGTAAAAATCGATTAAAATATTAAATCAAAACTATACGATTTAAATAATTTCTTAATTCATAGTAAGTTAAACACTTTTTGAATAATTAAGTAATTAAATTTAATTATTTAATGAAGGATAATATTTGATTATAGTATGAAACCTTCCTAAATTGACCACTTTATTAGCAATTTGTTATGGTGACTCCAAAATGGTCAATAATTGAAGCTAAAGAAAAAATTAAGTTTCGTCGTAAAGGTGGTCGCCTATTGAGGTTAGTGCATGAACATTCGATATAGAACTAAAATATAAATATTTTTCCCATAAATTCTAATTTCTTTAATGTTATTAGGCTTTGTTTGAATATTCAAAAACAAAACAAAAATAAAACAACACAAAACACCCTATACAAAAGCTATGTTTAGATATGTAGAATATTGAATTCCCTTTTGGATTGGATTAGTCAGTATACCTATAAAATAGTTTTAGAATTTAGATGGAATATACTTATTTAATTATGTCAGGCAAAATGTCCGTATATATGAGAAAAATAAAACTTAAAACAAAATAATAATTATTTTTAAATGGAGAGAAATTTATGTTGAAACCAAAAAAAAAAGAAGAAGCAGCTTGTATAATATTCTAATATACTGTGAAATATTTTGTCATTTTTTATGAATTCGTGTAAAAAAGAAAAATTATTGTATATTATATTTGATAATTTATTATAGCTTTAAATGACCTTCACAGAAATCTATATTAATAGTGGCATTAAAAAATAAATAAATAAATGCCTGACAAATTATGCATTCTTAAGGTATTAGATTTTCAGACATGAAACATTATTATTATTATTATTATTATTATTGTAACACAAATTTTTAAATGATAATGTTATTATAAGATTTATTTATTTGTCATTTTTGAATCGTTTTATATGAAAATAAAAAATAGTAGTATATGTAGATGGTATACTTAATATATTCATAAACCTATACCTAACATAATATATATTCTCTGATATTCCCTATACATATAATATATTATAAGAAAATATGTTTTCATTTTAACTATTATGGCTGTACGTTTTCAGCACGAAAATATATATATTTACTATATATTTATATATATATATCTATAGGTTAGGTATATATATATATATTTTAGTTCATTTAAAGCTTTAAAATTTTGATTGTTTTTTATATCAAGAACGATTTTTTTTCCAACAAATTTTTTTTCTTTTTTTTACATAAGATGTAAATATATTATATTTTGTATGAGTGAACCGAAATTTTCGTTTTTTTTTTGTTTTTCTTGCTTTAAAAATACAAAAAAAAAAAAAATTTAAATTATGCATAGAGATATTCTTATACGTAAAAAAATTGTTCGTTTTCTTATATTATAAAAATGTTTGTAGGGTTTCATAGTGTAGTCTCAAAATAACATGTTCACAAGAATAATAACAACAAAAACAATATCAATAACAACAACAACAACGAAAAATTAAAAAAAACATTATTGAAACATTCTTTTTCTTGTAGGATCTAGATGGTTTCTTTATAACATACAATAAGAAATTTGCTTATCATCAACGATTGATTTTTCAAAGAAGAAAAAAATAGAGCTTAAAAATTTCTTTCGTTTTCAAATTCGTTTTAGTCATTATGACTTATTTAAGGTTTGCAGTAGGTACGTGCAAAAAGAACTAAAGCTCGTACTGTATCAGTTACGGTAATGAATTAATATTGATTAAATTCAATGTTCAGAATACGTATATTTGTTACATATATGAATTTATTTTTAAATAGAATATGAATTAAATCTCATCCGGTTACCCAACACAATAATAAATAAAGAACGCATATAATTTATGCATGTAAATGGCATGAATTTATGCTTGGTTATATATTATCATGAATTTTATAATGCAAATTTTCTGCTTTAAAGCAATATAGAATTATAAATGCGAGGTGGGTGTGAAATAAAAATAGTGTGGCATCATTTCAATTTTGGGAACAAGAGAGGATCTACTAAATTCACAAGTCTTTTGTCTACATTGTTTAAAATAAGAAAAAAACGAGGAAAAACAAAAAGAGAAAGTCTCCCTATAAATTATTGAATACAATTCAAAAGAAAACATCTCAGTATTCTAGGTAGGAAGTTAATTGACAGAAGAAAAAAAATATATGCGAATAAACGACCTTGTTGTGTGTCTTTTCTGTTCAATTTTCATTTTCATTTTCAAACTTTATTTATTTTAATAAATTAAGATACACAAAAGAAACCAATTATACTTTACGAAAATGACGAATTATATATATATATATATATATATATATATATATATATACTAGAGACAATATTAATTAAAAACTCATCCAGCGTTTTTTTTTTACGTTTTACGTTTTACGTTTTTCTTATCCAGATATAACTTTTGAAGTGTTTTCTTGCATTTAACAACATTGAACACTGAAAACAGTGTTTCAGGTTAATAGTACTCTTCTATACATTTCTCTTTTATATACTTATGTGTCTCATCAACTGTTCAACATTACTTTCAGACTTGAAATCTTAAAAAAATAAAAGAATTGTTTTATAGTAAATTAGACATTCGTCACACGGTCATACTACCATACCAGTTAATTAATTTTATCCCTTATTTTCTTTCCTTTTTTTTTTGTTTACTTTTCTTATTTGGGTTACATTTTTATGATATAAAATTAGTTAACAATAATTATAATAAGAATAAAAAATTCAATGTGGCTTATAAAAAGAAAAAGAAAAAGAAAAATAAAAGAAAAGAAGTAAATCACACACACTCTTGTATTATAATGAAATTTATACGTCACTCAATCGATATTTTTTGTTAATTTTTTATGATTATAAAGACTTGATCATTAGTCAAGGCTCAGTTGAGCTTGACGTGGTTGTGTTCGTTCGTTCTTATTTTTTCCTTTAATTTTTTTGTTTTGTTTCTTATATGTTCTTGGAACATATCAAGTCCAAACAGTGGTGTAGTTATAATTTATTTGTACTTATAGGTTACACGAACTGATTTTAAATTATTAATATGCGTGTCTGTGTGTAGCAATAATGTATAAAAAGTATATCTAATCAAACTTTAGTGGACTCCCAAAGCGTTCAGTATTATATTAATTATTTTACTTGAACATAAATGACATTTTCTTAACAATAGAAGGCTATAATGAGAAAATTCTCAATAATAAAAATATTCCTTTGTAATTTTTGTATATCTTAAAAAAAATATTTAACAATTTTGTTCTTAAATTATTAATAAAAAAAATCAAATCTGACATCAAATCGCAAACAAAAGAAATATAAAGATTACACATCTGGGGTTTTTGAGTATACATATTTTGATTGGTAAAGAAAGAAAAGAAAAAAAAAGACGAAAAAGAAAAAAAAAATCTGCTGAACAGGGCTAAATCCAATCTCCTATCTTCAATCTCTGTGACGAGCCCATTTATTGTTGATGTTATATGCTGTCATAAAACCTGAGATTTAAGCAATAATATTATTAGCACTTCAGACATTGGGTTTGGGTAGGTATACAGTATTCTGTATATATACAGTGATTGTTATGGTCTGTAAACTGTAACACATTTTGTTTTGTATATTACAGAAAAACTCGATTAAGAAGTTTTCCTTTACAGAAACATAAAAACCAAAACAAAAACACGACAAATTTTGAATCTTACAAGATCATCTCAGTAAATAAGAAGAAGTTTTATTATCGGTCATGTAAATTCATTTTGTATATAAGCTGATCGTTTTATTATATATATATATATATTTTAATTGTTAATTTAATTATAATTATAATTATTTAATAGTAGGTGATATACAAAATATTATATAATATATAATATATGTCATATAATATAAATGTTTGTGTTCATAATATATGATTTTTTTTAGGACAAATATATAGGAAAGATTTTTATTATATATGTATAAGCATATAGTAATAAATATATCTAAATCTACAAACAATATGATATATATAGCACAATATTATTATTATTATTATTATGTGTGTGTAATTTTTACGAAAAGATTTGTAATCATATTTTTTTTGTTTCTCTGTTGTTGTTATAAATATAAGTACATTTTTTATTCATTTATCCACAACGTATTATATATAGAAGAATATTATAGAGAAACGACGTCATACTCGTAATACTTGTATTATTATTATTATTATTATTTTCAGACTCTTATATAAAAATAGAATTAGTATATATGTATAAAATATTAAACACTTTGCTGATGGATAGACTTCCTCAACTCAATGTATTTGTTTTTGTGTACTTAGTTACTTATCCCTGGTATCATTGTTTTTACAAAATTATATTAAATATATTTTCTCTCTCTTTATAAATTTTCTCTATTGTATATTATTTTATAATCTTCTAAAAACACTCCTCAAAATTTTAGTCTGTTCTGTTCTTTATGATTTTTGCTATAAATATAATAGAATAGAATAGAATGCATTCAGTCAATCTTCATTGTAAATGCTTTTAGGACCTATTTACATTATTATGTACATATAAACACACTGATACACAGAAACAATTTTGTACAGTCGTGTATGTAAACATATTATATAAAAAACACAGATTTTCGTTTTATTTTGCATATACCTAGTACTTAAATACCTATGATATACAATAATTAAAATACTAAGAAATAATAATTTTTCTTTTAGAAATCATTCGTCTGGAAAACATTCTTAGATGCTAAACGAGCTTAAATTATAAGATGTTTATATGGATTTTTGGCAAACCAAGATTTGTGAGGCATTAAAGTATAATCGTATAAACGCGTGATAAGAAAAGCTAAATGTTATGGTAAGGTCGACGTATTTGTTTTCATTATTTTAATAAAAAATTAATCTTACAGAAATACATTTTATAATCGATTAAACCAAATATGTATTAAAAAAAACAAACTGAATGTTTTATAAGCAAAAAGTCTATTTTGAGTAAATGACACACAATACTTACGCAAAATAAAGAAACTATAAATAATATATATATATATATATATATATATATTTATGTTTATGTTAGAACATTGAATCGAGTCTCATATTCAGTGCATTCTGGTTCTTTGAAAACTTTGGAAATTGATATACTTTGAAAGCCGATATCATTTTTCATTCAATGTAATTCAGATTCTGCGAATTTCGGATAGCAGCGGAATGCTAACCAAATTTATTATATACTAGATCAATAGATCAATATAATAATGTTATCAATTTAATAAGTGTGTCATCTGGGAACATTATTTCGAAGCTGCAAATTTAACATTTGATATATTTGGAATAAATAATAAATTAAATATTATAATATAAATACCAACTTTTAAAACACTCTTGAGTTTTGAAATTGTTATAGAGTAACATAATTATTTTGTCAATCAAAATCTACCATTAAACAATAATTATTTATTTCCAATACATTTATTTATA
The DNA here is from genome assembly GCA_963082725.1 of Pedicia rivosa. Classification (NCBI taxonomy): domain Eukaryota; kingdom Metazoa; phylum Arthropoda; class Insecta; order Diptera; family Pediciidae; genus Pedicia; species Pedicia rivosa. Next base: position 18,546,167 of record OY720151.1, read on the forward strand.
GAAATAATTACTTAACTGTAAAACAATGTTTTGTTTTTTGTTCTGTATTCAAATTTTAAAAAATAACGTAAACGTGCTTCTACCCTTGAAAAAAATTGAATTGCCAATTAAAAGTTTAATTAATAAACTATTTAAGTGATGTTTTCTGTATATTCCATTAATTAAAAGTCTTTATATGTTTTTTATCCACTTTATTTTATACAATATTCGGTAAATATTAACGCTCAATAGTAGCAATGTATCAGCTTCAATCTGAAATTGTAAGTAGATGGTTGAATATATAGAACAGTATAAATTGTATGTAGCAAACATCGTAGATCTTAAGTTATAATCAAAGAAAGATCTAAGGTAATGTCAAAGATTTTCGTTATACTAACATAATGATGATGATGGATACGTCTATTCAGAAAGGTTTTGTGAATTCATATTTGTGCCAGATATCAAGTTAGTACGGAGAGTCGAACTAAAACTTTTTAGAGTGACTTAAAATAAATAATAATGTTGAATATGTTTTTAGTTGCTTTAATGTTATAATTAAACTAAAACAACAAAGTACATTTTATATTCATTTCTATCTATTATTTTCTATTCAAATTGTTAACTTTTTTTTTATTTTTAAATGAATTTTAAAATTGAAACAAAAAACTTTAATAAATTGAAAAAAAAATGTGTTTTTTTTTCTATTAAATTCTCTTTCTAAATACTTATTCAAATTTCTAAAACAGACGTCATATCAGATTCAACCGCGCACAACCATTAAAAAGGGTTTGTAGAGATTTACGATTTGTTAAACAAAAAAAAAACACAAAAAAAAAATTTGTTTGAAAAAACTCGAAAATGTACCTTCATGTAATGCGCGCAAAAGAGAAACTTTTTTGGTTTATTTTTTTTCTGCTTTTTCTTCTTCTTCTTCTTCTTTTTTTTTATTATAAAATAATTAATTTTTAACAGAATTTTGTATGCTTAATAAGTTCGTGTATAACATATGTAATCTTTGAGGACATAATTTTTAATGGAAAACAGAAAGGTGGATCATAAAAGGAATTTTTGGTAGGTTTTGGTCCTTAGGGAAAGATTTTCATTAGGGCCTATATTTTATATAATACCGACATTACTTCAGATATATACCATTATTTAAGCTTGTTTGCATTAGGTTATTAAAATTTACTGCATTAAATCATATACAAATTAATACACATATTCACAAAAAAAGAAAAATAAAGAAACAACAACAAAACAAAAAACAAAAAAAAACATTTGAATAATTTTATATAAATTTTATAAATGGAATTATTTTGTAAAGCAGAACAAGAAAAATTTAATAAATACGTAAATAACATACCAAAAAAAAAATTGAAACTTTTCTATTAAATTGGATTAGCATTTAAACATTTAAATTTTTGGTGAAAATTGTTAAAATTTTGTATCTATTTTACATGAACTTATTGAGTGGAGTATGCCTGTGCCTTTGCACTTATACAAATATTTCTTAACTTAGTGTTATTCATAAAAATTATCAATATTTTAATTATTTACGAATAACAAAATTTTCCATTTTTAAGTTTTCAATTTTCATATTTTCTGTGAAATTTAAAACCAAAAATTTTAACAAATTAAGACGATTTATTTTATAAATTTTATATAAAATAAAATTGAACGTTAAAGTTATTTACCATTTTTTGTTATCTCTATGGTCGATAAAAATTAAAACAAGGAAATATTACATTATTGCGATAAGATTATTGAAGAATAATTAAGCAATTTTGTTTTTGTTAAAGAAAATTTGATATTTTTGATGTTGTTTTTGTTGCTTTAAAAAAGGTAAATTAAAATCAATAAATATATAAATTTTTCGTTCGCCTCTAAAGAAAAAAAAAATGAAGGAGAAAAAAACGATTTTAATCCTCACTTCTATTAATTGCTAAATTAATTGAACTTCCCTGAATGTTTTTAACTCGCTTTATTTTTTAATTACAAAAAAAAAAATATATACCTATTTTATTATAACAATATAAAATCTCATACAACGATCGATAAATCCTTCAGTATTGTATTTTTTTTTTGTATTTTACTTTTCTATCAAAAAAAAAAAATATATGAGTGGAGAAATGTTTAAACGAAACAAAAAAAAAATAATGGAAAAATCACGATACACACGACATATTTGCATAGCTCATTAAAAAACTATTAAAACTACTACAAAAAAAAATATTTAATGAGTTTCACTCACTTTACAAAATATTAATAACAATAATCTGAACATAATGTTAATAGTTTCAGTACAAATAAAAGAGAATCTTATGGATATTCATTTCAAGTATAAAGAATTTACATTAAATAACACTAAACAATTACAGTTTATTTTTTTTGTATGGAAAACTAATTTACGTTATGTATGAATTATAAACAAACAAACCAAAAGTATAAAGGGAATGCACTTAAATTTAACAAAACAACAAAATTAAATTAAATTAAATTGAATAAGAGAATAATAATAAGTTCGAATAATGGGAAAAAAAAACTTGAATTTTTTTATTAGCTTTAAGCCGTGCTTCAAGCTCTCGCAGAAAACTTTACCAAAAATTAATCTCTATATATATATTTTGTTAAAAACAAAAACTCTTAACCCTAAATAAATGTATTATTCGCATTTAAAAACCATTTCTGCTGTATAGTATATTATACAATGACCACAAAATGTTACATCCGCAGGTGGAAGTAAAAATAAAATAAATATTCATTATATTATTTTTCATATTCTTTTTAGAATAACACAAGTTTTCTTTCTGTTACTTTTTGTTTTCTTTCTGTTTTTTATTTTATTTTATATCAAATTTAACTTCACATTTTCCAAAGTACATTATACAACGAACAACAACAACAACAACAACAACAACAAATATAGAAAATTTGAAGAGGAGAAACAAAAAAAAAAAATTCCATACACAATTGAAAAGTGTGTGACGTAAGCAAATGAGAAACATTAAATGACATTTTTTTTCTATTGTTGTTATAATTGTTGTTGTTGTTGTTGGTGTTTGTTTAATTGAAATTTTTGAAAACAAATTAAATTACTCTTATCCTTATCTTTTCTCTTATCAACAAAAAATATTTTATTCTTTTTTTATTTAATGTTATTCTGTTTTGTCAACTAAAGTAACGATAATTAGACAAATTAGACAGAAAAGTTGTTTTTATTTGACGTGGAGCTTTTTTTTTTTCTTTTTTCTTTCTTTATTCCTCTTTTTACAATCAAAAAAAAAATGAACAAACATAAAAGAGTTTCATATTTTTTTTCTTTGGGTTCAGTTTTATAAATTTACTAATTTGGGGCTTTTTTTTTTAAACAACATCCGGTATAAAAATAAAAAGGAAAAGAAAAGAAAATAAAGAAAATAAAGAAAAAAGAAAAATGAAAAACAGAAAAAAAATTTTTTTAATGAACTTTTTTATTATTAATTTTAAGATATTCATATCGTTTATTATTTATGGAGTCCTTTTATGAATAAAACATAAGATTATTATCTTAAAGAGAATCTGTTATCGAATTCGTAAATATAATACAAATAATATACTAATATAAGTTTTTTCCTATATTAATATTTGTGGTGTAACGATTAAAATTATGTAATGGCAATATATTTTATTTTTCTCTTATGTTCTTTTTCTTCTTCTTCTTTTTCTTCTTCTTATTATTTTTTCTGTATATGAAAAGGAAAAGATTTATTAAATATTAATAGAGATTTTGGAGGAGTAGTTGGGTGATTGAGTGTGTGATTGCATCAAGAATCAAATCGATTTCTTACTTTATTACATGATACAAACTTTTGATAAATTTTAATTTGTTACGATTGAGTAACCATGAGATTTGCAATCCTATAAGGAATATCGTATAATGTTATAATGCATCAAATCTTAAGAATCTTTTTAAATATCTTTAAGAAATTTTTATATAAAATCTTTAAGGAAGTTTTGTGTACTTCTAGTCAAAGTTATAATGAGTGGGGCGTTAAATTTTATTAGTGGTTACCCCTTCAATTTGTTATCAAAGAGAAAACTGTTGATCCTTTACACTTTAAACCTTTAATTTTGTATTTAACAATATTAGATTTTATAGCGAAAAATACAAGAAAAAAAATGTCAATTCTATATTCTGAACAAGTATTTAATGGTGCGGTAAATAATCGAGTATATTCGATTGCTTGTTCTTTTTCTATTTTTTTCTTTCTCATGGTTTCTTTAAACTTCTTTTTTTTTTTTGTTGCGTTCAAGGTTATACTTCGTAACTTATAATTAGATGAAGTTTTATTTATTTTTGAAAAGAAACAATGTTAATTAAGAATAAGTTAAGCGTAAAAGTTATCGTGTCGTGTATCTATGTTAAAGGCAAAACAAAAATATATATACCTATATCTACTGACATTCGATAGTATAAGTATAAAACCGAAAATAAATTTGGATTGATGTCTCGACTGTTATTATTATTATTATTATGGAAACTAGTTAGCACGAGACATTTTCTTCTTTTTCTTTAATTTTTCTTTTGTTGTTATCGCCTTAGATATATACATTTTTGTTCTTATATACATTTTGAGAAAAAAATTTGGTTTGTATTGGTTGTATAAACAATATTTGTTGTCCGGACAGAACTTACTTTGTATATATTTAAAAGTAAAATCCCACCGTGACCGATACAACAGTCAACAGACGGCAGTAAAGCGGTTTACCATTAAGTCACATTTGAACTCCATTATATATATATAAACATAATGATTTTGCATTAGTAACCATTTTGGTATATCAGTGGCGTTACAAGAACTTTTATTTTGCAAAGTAAAGATGGATTCGAAAGTTTCATATAAGTACTTGTCCAATTTACAACTACTCTCTAAAACCTTAAAATATTAATGTCGTGGATTTATCAACGATTTTAACTAATGTTTCTTTGTGAATACAACATACAACAACATGAACTAGTACATGTTAGAACTTCTTACATTTTAATTTAGTAGTTTTGTGAAATTCATTTAAATTAAAATTATCAAAATATTTATTTTTAAGTTGTCTAGACAGTGTGATATTTATTTTAATAAGTTTTTGTAATATTTATAAAGAAATAAAGATTAAGTGTAGTGAATCTTTCGGACCCAGCCTTAATATTGGGTATATAACATTTATCATTAATTGAATACATTATGTGTGAACATCTTATTTGACGACCAATTCAATTTCCAAAAAGAAAAAATTAAATAACAAAGGATTGGTCGCTTATAAGGAATGCTTCATGAATAATTTAATAGAATTATTTTAAAACAGTTCAGTCGCCTAATAGAAACTTTAACTTTATGAAATTATTATATAAATATGAAAACGTTTTAGAATTTTCTTTTGGTTATATTATTTGTATTTTATTCAGAAAATCGTTTTTCCGTTTTGAATACAAATGACGTCAATTTAATTTTACAAATAAATTTTGTGAGAAATAATATAATTTGTATCGTAGTAAATAATATTTAATTTTCATAAAAGATTTGACTTCAATTTACTAAAAATAAATCTATTGTTAAAATGATTTTTAATTTTAAAATATGTTTATGAAAAAAGATTGTCTCCGAGTCTTTGTCAGGGTAATCTGTTGAAAAACATTGCCAGGTAAAATCTGTAAAAATTAGTACAGAACAAAAATTGAAATTCATTTAAAGGAATTTTACGATCTATAAAATATAATAATAATATTCATGTAAACATTTTTGGATTTCACTTTTCATGAAGACATGTGATTTCTAGTAAAGTTATGACTTATGAGGGCGCTTAAAAAAAAAACATACAAGTTTTGAATTAGGTACCAAAAAAATTCTATTGTTGTTACACCATAAGGATTCAAAATCTCTTCCCCAAATAAAAATGCTTTTATATAGATTTTATATGGTATTATCGGTTTTTGGCTTGAAACGAAAATAGTGTATACATAAATCACATTTTTATGAGTATTTTGTGACATTTGTAAAACGAAATCACTTTTCTGACTGACTTGCGTGAAACCAAGTTCAACAATATTTTCTTCTTTTTTTCTCGCGCCAAAATGATATAACTGTCAACTTGCCTGTTAACGTTGCGCGCGTGCAAAATATTTCTTAAATATATTATAAAAGAACATAAGATGGACTGTAATACACAAAAATACGTAAATAAAAATATGTTTCTTTTTTCTGATTCTTTAAACATTTAACATAAAGCAAATTTATAATATTTTACCCTATAGTTAGAGGTACTAAATTCTTTTAATTCAATATCTAAATTATTTATTTATATAACTTTAAAAAAATCAATTCAATCTGAATATAGAATGACAAAAACAACAAAAACCATAAGATAACAAATGATCGATGATACTTATAGTAAACTAACGTATTTAGTCAACTATATCAAGAGACTTTACGTCACCATAATACGTATATAAAAAATAAAACAAAATACTGTCAAATATATAAATGCCGGTGAAAATAAAACTTATTATTACAACCCCCGAATACAAATACAAAAATGAACAGGTACTGAAAGTTTTTAATAAAGTATTATTATTATTGAAGAATAAATGTATGACCTCAAATTAGTTTTTGTTGTTGTGCTTTAGTATATTTCTATTTCGATAGTTAAATATAATTAACTGTGACAACAAGTTTTAGTACCCATCATTATGAGCTAATATAAGAAAAGCAAATTACAGTGTTTTATGTAAAATCAATCAATCTAAAATATCAAAGGGACGGGACAACCTACATATGTGTGCTCATATTTTCACATTCACATTCACAATATTTTACATATTCTAACAATATAATAACTATATAAATACATAATATATGTACATACATAAATACGTCTGTATACACATATTCATAGTAGTTGATAATATTTTGTTTGTCGTCACTAGAAAAATATATATATACCTTCTATTTATATTAAAGTTCGTATCGATATATTGTAGGAATAAACAATAAGGTATAGGATAGATAGATATAAAAAGGACAAGAAGAAAAAGAAGAAGAATAAAAAAGAAAGGAAAAGAAATACGTAAAAGATTTACTCGAATAAAGAAAAAAACTTTTTGAAAATAAGAAAAATGTTAAAAATTGGGAAAAAAAAAAAGCAAAAAGAAAAAAAAAAGAAAATACAAAAAATATCTTTTTATAGAAGAAGAGAAAGAAAAACTAAAGGAAGAGAAAGCGACATACTTGATAGGATAGGTTGATACAATTCTTTTATTTGTGATAAATTGAAACACTTTTAAGATATTTTTGTATTGCATATATACCGATATAAAGGACTTTTCTTTCTCTCTCTCTTTTTTTTTTTACTTCTTTTTGTGAAGCCAATATATATTTCTCTATGTATGAATTTTCCTTAAACATTTTCAAACAATAGGATGACTTTTTTCTTCTATATTTTATTTTATTTCCCTATCAGCAAAAATGAAGTAAGAGTATATGGAGATACAAAAGTCTTTACACATACCATAAGAATGTATAGTTTTATTGTATTTCTATAAATTTTCTTTATTTCCTTTTGTTTTCATTTTTTTTTTTGTTTCTTTTCTTTTAGGAAATTTATGATGATGCATTTCAATTTTGATGAGGTTTGTTTTCAATTTCGTTTATCAATATTTTGTGTATAGAGTATATATAGATATACGATTGTTGAAGGATTTAAATTATGTTGTAAAAGTTGATCGAAATATATATGTGTGCATGTATAGTATCTATGTTTTTACTTTTCTTTTTATCCCCTTTTCTTTTCTTTTCTTTTCTTTTCTTTTCTTTTCTTTTCTTTTCTTTTCTTTTATATATATTTTTTTTTTGTAAATTCTGTACTTTATATTTTCATCGAAATTTTGTAGAATATAAAGTGTTAAAGACATAATATTAGGGAATAACACACACATAAAATAAAAGTGAAGTTAGTAAGATTTCTCGCACCCAGAGGGCATAAAGTTTACTCTTATACTTTACTTTCAAACATAATTTATTTTCTACTTTACCAGGCTTTCGATATATTCTGTGTTTCTTTAACAAGAAAATAAAGGAAAATGTAATTTTGACATTATAGTAAGCAGTCGACCGGCAATTGAAAAGCCCGTGTTCAAATCTCGGTTATTTTTTTTAATAAAATTGTTTTTTTTTGTTTTATATTTTTCAACCTTTATCTTTTCGTAATTTAGGAAATTTAAATTCTGATTATTGTAAGTAATGCACACAAATTATATATTATTAATGGAGGAGATTAAAAATAAATTTGCTTAAAATTAATGAGAGTACTTTTTTTTGTATCCCCAAAAACTCTTCACTTCTAAAAAGTACTAACGTTGTATCTCTCTGTATAGTATAGAGAGGCTCGCGAATTGATCTAAAAAAGAATAATTTAAAAATCAATAAAATAATTTTGAATTCCTATCAGGTTTTCACAATGTAGATTCCACTTTCGATAAGTTCAGAAAAAATGTATACTTTTTGTAATATATTTTTAAAGAGGAATGATCATAAACACCATATCGATTGTGCATCCTATATTTCCTTAATTAAGTACGAGTGACTTTGAGAATTTATTTCTTTTTCTTATTATATCCAAAATAGAATGAAGAAAATAAATGACCAAAAATCTTATCTTATATGCTTAAAACAATGACCTGAAGAATTCACTATCACACACATGAAACATCAGCGATCATGATCATAGTAATTATCATGATCAACGTAATATCAATTCCGATTGTTTAGGATGATAAAAATTAATATTCAAAGAAAAACTTTCACAATTATACGATACAAAAGTTGAGTATTGTTTGATTAAAAATTCTATCAATATTATCGATATAAAACTATATAAACAATTTTTATTACACACATACTTTAGTATATAAAGGAATAAACGATTAGAATAAATAATAAATGAAAATATATTATTATTTATTTTATATAAAAAAAATGATATCAAAATGTTAAATTATTTTAATGCACAACTCCCTAAAAATACCTTCCAAACTATTTACCTATTGTAGTTGGACACATTCAATATCTATACATTAATTTGTTTTTTCCTTCCTCCATTTTTGCTTATACTTACTTACATGCTACTACTTACAACTAAACTAGTAAAACTTTACTCTTTTCATATATAGATTTATTTGTAATTAATGTGTGAATATTGTTTGGTTATGATTTTTAGATTAATGATCCTGCTGTTTGATCATCAAACAAAACAAAAACAAAAATCCAGAGAACAACAAAAAAAAAATAAAAGAAAAGAACAGAAAAACAACCCCTTAAATATAAATGCAAAAATATATTGGGGCGTTAACTGTTTTTTATTGATTATTGAATATTAATATTCTCAAATATAATTTAATACATTTTTACCTCGTCAAAGAACTATTAAAAACCCACCCAATATTTGATTTTCTTTCTTTATTTTTTTTTTGTTTCTTTTTTCTGTTAGGTTGTTTGATTATAAAGTTATAAATGTTAATGAATCAATAAAAAATCAGATCAGAAATATTGTATACATATTTTTGTTTTTTTTTTTTTTAAAAAAAAGAATGAAAAGAAAACGAAAAACAAATTTAATCGAACAAAAGTAAGATATTATAAAGTAAAAGAAAATGGCTATACCTTGCCTACCTAGTAAAAAATGTCTGTAAAACTTTTATACTCATGCAAAAAAAAAACACAAAGATTGAAACATAAAACAAAAACAAAACAAAACAAACAAACATTATCTCTGATCAATTCTTTTCTTCTTCTTCTTGTTCTTCTTCTTCTGTTTCTTTTTTCAAAATAAAAAAAAAATATATAAAAAGTATTTTCTTGTTCACTTATGAAAAAATAATTTACCTTTATCAGATAGCTGTATGAATTAATGTGACAAGAAGTAACCACGTGGGTACCGTCCATAATACATAAAATGTAAATGGGTTAAATGAAGAGGCAATGGTATAATCGGCTTGGGTAAAGGTTTATATATATATTTTTAAACAGAGGCAAAAATGAAATGAAATATATACAAAATGATAATATAACTGAAAGGTTAAATTGTATAACTCTTTTATATATTATGTATACTATTTTTTTTTTTCTAATATTTGATGTCATTGAGTGTTTATATAAACCCATATTTAGTTAGTTAGTACATATCTATTCAAAACAAAAACAAAAATAAAAAAAGCAACCAATTAAATAAATTAAAAATTATAAATAATTGGTTATCTTTATAAAAGAATATAATCAAAAATATGGACTAATTTACTAAGAAAGAAAAAAGAAGAAAAGGAAAAAAGAAAACTTCTCACCATTATTTTATCAATTCTGACAAAGTAATCTGTGATTATCGTTAATATTAAAACAAACAGAGTTGAGTTGTAGGAGGTTTTTTTTTCGTAAGAATTTATGCTCCATCTAGACCAGTGAAATTAATGAGACCGTATTTTCATTTATTCAGCATAAAAGAAAATGAAAAAAAGAAGTGTAAGAGCATACAACTGCTATAATAATAATGTACCTTTATGCTATAATTTTTATTCTGATTGGTTGAAATTTATAATATCCTTTAGTTTAGTTTAGTTTAGTTTAGTCCTTTATATTATATTCTGAATTTAGAAATAAAATATGTATTCGATTTCATGGTGTTAAATGATAATAAACCGAATGAGCACAAAAGGTTATTACGAAGGATATTTACCTAATCAACTGTAAAAAATTGCATTCAGGATGCACACTGAAATATTATCGAACAATAAAAATTTAATTTGAACTTTTACAATAAAAATATAAATCAATGAACCAATTAGGTTTGTATATAGGGAAAGCTGTATGGTGCTCTTTTTATTTTTATTTTATATATTCTTCCACAAACAAACAAAAAAAAAGTGATTTTTCGAGAAACTAAAATAAAAGAATAATCGATTAAAAATATAATAAGGTGTGTCACCTTTTATTAGGCATCCCAACATCGGTCGGTCAATGTTACGTCATTATAGGCAACTTTATGTTTTGCTTCTTCTATGTTTTTCTTCTTCTTTCTTCTGTATAATGTTATATTTTGAAGCAACAAATATTTATGACACAACCCTAACCACTTTCAAATATCCGTTAGTAATGAACTTATTACCACAAATTAACCCAAAACTCATATTTGCTTTCCACCCATTTTCTTCTTCTTCACATTGAGAAAAACCTCTATACCAATTCTACCAACAACCCTTAGGGCAAACAGAGTCTTTTACTTGTTTGTATATATATTTATATTTATGTATGATTGCTTATTTCTATATGTGTGTGTCTTTATATATATGTATATTTAGATGTATAGAGGCCTACTCTCCATTTCTAATAATTTTCTGCCTAAAATATCTCTTCATTTAACCCCTAAGATCAAGAAGTAGATAATTATAGAAAGTTTTTAATTTTTCAACATTTCAATGTTGGATCCCATTAAACATTGATCATTATTTATCAAAAGTTTTATAGGCTCGAGGCTATGCATCTACATTTTTGTTACAATTTTGAAAAAAAAAAAAAAAATGAAAAAAAATAAAGAAAAAAATCAAAATCTCTACTTTTGGGCGGTTATTCGGAACGAGGGGGTTGGGTGAATGGGTGAATCAGGTTTTAGAAGTATATAATAGGTATAGAAGGTTAGTTAGGTTGCGTTTAGCTTTTACTTCTATAACAAATAATAAAGTGTACAATATAGAAAAGTGACCCATTTTCTTTTGCATATGTAATAAAATAAGGGTTTGGGGTTGATTAAGTTGTACCATGATCTAATAAAATATTAAATGTGTTACCTACTCTTTCACTATCTTTTTGTTTTTTTATTTTGTGGCGGTTACGAGGTATGTATGTTTTTTTTTATATCACAAAGAAGTAAAAGTCGACGACGGTAAAATAGTACTACAAAATAGTTCTTTTGTACTTTTTTATTTCATAATTTTCTTTTCTTTTCTTTTCTTTTTGCTAAGGAATAAGAATAAGAAAATGATAAATTTCCTTTTTACCTGATCGTCCTGTTGGTATAACAGACGGAGCTGATAATGTTGTTGTTGGTATAACCGGTGGTAAATGTGGTGGCTGTAGTGGTGGTGGTTCAGGATTTGGCAATACACGTTTTGGATCACAGCACTCACGTTCTGGAGATTCACTACCAAGTGCAACATATGCACATAAAATATATAATAAAAATGGTGCAAACGTAATATTTTTCAATATTTTTAATATTAAATAATCCACTCTCATGGTGATATTATACTGATGGTAAATTATATTATATAGGGTCTGATTATATCAATATTTTTGATGACAATCAAACCACTTATGTCAATTGAATTTTTATCCAAATGGAAACACATTTAAATTATTATTATTAGATAACACATTTAAACATTTTGCTATGTGAAACCCAATTGCCATGGTGAGTTTCCTCATTTCAATTGATTATTCCTGTGTTGTTTTCTATAATTATTTTTGTTTGATATTCTGAGATAATTAAAAAAATAAAAATAAAAAAAATAAAATAAAACAATTATTGAATTAGAGAACAAAAACAACAAAAAAATAACAAAAACAAAAAGAAAATTGAAAGAAAACTTTTTCTCGAATAGAAAATGAAATGTATTCTTTTTCTTTTGTTTTACTTTTTAGTCTATTTTTTCTCTTCTTCTTCTTCTGATTTTTAACTTTAACTTTACAAAAAATATTTAATTATATAAATTTAATAAGTTCGAATGAAAAAATAAGTAAAAGAAGAAGAATGTAAGACGACACTCCAAAAAAAATTTCAGGTCAGCTTTTTTTTTAAGGAGTGTACCTTACATCGATCAGGCATCAAAAGTAAAAATTATTTAAAACGTAACACAGATTCTGAAATTAATTCAAGGAAACTACACTCTACGAAAAATGAGTTAATTAGCTGTTTTTTTCCTTTCTTCATATTGCCGTTGTAATTGAGTACAAGAAAATCAAAATAAAAAAAAAAACAAGAGAGAAAAGTTTAATAAAAAGTAAAGCTAAAATAAATAAAAAAAAAAATAAAATAAAACAACTGAAACATAATTTGGGCGGGCCATTTATGTTAATCCAACACCGTTTGAATATTGAATTAGGGCACACAAAACATCTGTCAAAAATAAAATAAAATAGAAAACAAAAAAAAAAAAAGGGAAAGGAAAAGTTTATTGAATTGAATCGATATTCTATTGATATAAACAAACGATTAACAGCACTTTCAATTTTTATGATTTAAAGAGATTCATTAGTTTTGACAGAAATTATTATTACATTTTTTTTTTTGTTTTATTTTCCAAAAACAAAAAAAAAGCACACACGTATATATGTATGTATATATTTATGTTACATAAACACAATCACAAACATATGTATATAGACACAAAAGAATACACATACACACACTCACACACACACATTCCAATTCATTTAATTCACCCTCTTTATCACATTATATATATGTACACATATATATTTATTTTTCTAGTACGTGATTTTTACTCGAATTTTATCAAAAATAACCGTGGACCGATTGTAACGCATCTACGATCCTTTCACTACTGAAACTGAACTGAACTAAACGCAACGACTACGACGACGACGACGAAGACGAAACACAAAAAAAAAGTTCTAGTTATGAGGAAAAAAAAAAAAATACAAAAAAAAGTTGAAAGCACAAAAGCACTCATACTATTTCACTTTCTTCATTTGCGCAAATGAGACGACTATATATTAGTATATGAGGAGTTTACTTTATAGATAGAGACAAATATAATGTTTCGTCTTCGTTTCTTTTCTTCTTTTTTTTTTTGTTATACATTTTATTTGGGGAAAATCTTTACATTGCATATATTTTGTTGTTGTTGTTGTTGGCACAGTAAAATGAATGTTTCATCCCAAACAATTGAAAAATAAAGATATCTCTTGTGTGTTTGGTCGCTTGGGGTATCCAAAAAAAAAAAAGAAAAAAGAAGAAACACAAAAACAAAAACAAAAAAAAAAGTTTTATTTGCAATGTCTAAAGGGTCAGTCGTTACTTAAAGTGAAGAAGACAAAAGGCAAAAAAGGGGAACAACACAACAACACTAAGCAACAACAACCACAAAAAAACCTATATAACAACAACAACAAAAGTGGAATAAAAAAGGGAAATATAAGAATCTGTCGACCAAAGAATATGCTTTTATATCAATAAAAATCTCATTCATTTTAAATTGTATATATTTTTGTGTCGTTGACCAGTTGTTTAAAAGATTAAAATCCCTTTCTTCTCCCTTCTATTCTTTTTTTATTTATAAAAAATTGATATTTTGTTTTATCGTTAAATTTTTAATTTCATATGAAAATATGATGGAAAGTATTAATCAATGTTATTTCATAGTTATAAATTACTTTATTAAGTCGAACAAAATTACTGTTCCCCGTATTCAAAACATTTCGTCATTAAATATTAAGTGTTTACAGTTCACAGTAAAATAAAAAAAAAAAAAAAAATGAAAAGGTAATTAGTAATATTTTTTTTTTGTATTTTAAATTTTGTTTTTAGCACCGGCTATATTTAGCTCCCACCCTTTTGATCATACATGACCATTACTGTCTTGCTGGCAAATAATGAGCTAATTAAATTAATGAAAATAATAATAATAGTTAATAATAATTGTTGATGAGTGTTAGTTAGACCCATAAATAAAAAAAAAAAATTTGTATTCTAGACAATTTGTAATGAAATAAAAAAAAAGTCAACAATTGAAAATCCTGTCAAAATATTTTCGCCAATATTTTATCACGTGGTTTATTGTGCGTTCTTCATTAAAATTTATTTTATTCCTTATATCATATACTATTTGATGTGTATACAGATATTAATGTGCTAAATGATGTACGTGTATGATTGTGTGTAATTTTAAAAATGTGTGAATTAGAAATCATCATATGTTAAAGAGTATTCGTTTATATTTTATTAAGGTTTTTTATGTTGGAACCATTTAAATTGGTTTTTTTTCTTTTTAGTATATAGAATTAACCCATACTCAACCCCACTCAGAAGAAAAATAATCGACTGTAGGTATATTAATGTGTGTGCTGGTAACATTACATACACATACACAAATTAGAGAATTAATTTCTTTTCTTTTTTTTTTTTTTTGTTTTTTTGGAAGCAATTTCAATATTTGTTTTTCTTTTACGTATATAAACGTTTCTTTTGTCTCTCGGTATCATTTGAAAAGAAAACAAAATCGCTTACGGGTGGCTTGTAAAATTTACCATTTATATGTTACAACAATACACAAGGCGACGAGCCTAGTACACATCTAAATTCTAGTATATAATATATTATGGGTTGGTGGAGGGATGGGGTGGGGTAAAAAAAAAACGTAAAAAAGAGAGATGTCCCAAGGCAATTAATATTTTTCAATTTTTTTTTTCTGTTTTCGTGTAGAAACTTTGGTATGTGACGAGCGGTATAGCCGTATTACCATAAAATTACCTAAAAGATTTTCATTATTATGTCAAAGTGTATATATGTATGTTCGTACATAAATATGTATTTATATAAGGGTGAAGATATATATAAGTCATAATATAGTTTAGGCTATACAAAAATAGTAAAAAAAAACAAAAAAATAAATCTGGATGTTAGAAACTTATCACGAACGACGAAAAATAAAGCACCTGGAGACGAAAAAAATCAATAAACTTAACCATAAAAAATAAAAACGAAAAAAAAAAAAGTTTTATTTTTTATATTTTATTTTATTATTGTACAAGAACGAACTTTTATTTATAAGACTGTTTTAAGGCATGCAAATTTTCGTGTTTTTCTACGTCCAATTATACATATAAAAATATATTTATACATTTAATATGTTATATAAAACGCAGGCTTGTTCAGTGCATTCGGATATATTTAGATGGTTATCAAAATGACGTTATATTAAGTGCATTTTTTTTTTGTTAGATTTTTGAAAGTTTTTTTTCTTTAGTTTACATGAACCTTTCCCTCTGCTTCCCTTGTATATAGATATTTAAAAATGTATTTGTGTTGAGGAGTTTTTCTATTTTTAATTTTATAAAGTTTTTCTTCGAAAACGGACAAAAAAAAAATAACAAAAACTGAAGTACAGAAAATAATTAATGTATGCGTCAAAAGAAAACTAAAAACTTAGAATTTAGAATTTTATGTTTAACTTAAAAGAGTCAATAATAAATTATATTGACTCGAAATATTATTATTATTCAAATACTGGGTATAAAGTTTTTGGACCGTTTTTGATATTGTGAGTACTCATAAAGTTCGTTTGAAGTATTTCAATAAAAAAATATTTTCCATATAAATTTTTTATTTCCTTTATAGGAACAAAAAACCAAAAAAAAAAAAAGAACAGCATGAAACAAGGAAGAAAGTAATTTTTACATTTTTTTCTTCTTTTATTATTATTTTTATTTTATTTTTGTTGTATTTTGTAGTTTTACTTGTTTAAGTTTTTTTTTATCTTTAAATATTTGTCTCTTTTGTTATGTATATGTACATATGTACATATTTTTTTTTTATAAATAAAAGGCCTATTCAAAATCCCACAAAAAGAAGAAAGTTTTGTTGACTCTCAAACCCCAAACGTGCCCTTTGAGAATGACAATGATTTGCTAGCGTTCCATTACAGATTGCTTTCATCAATGATTTAGGACATGTCACCCTAAATGTCATTACCCTCTTGTACAATGTATATATAACCATATATGTATAAAATATATTGTTGGTCAAATTATATATACAAAATGTCAGACCGCATAATGCAATTTCTTATATTTATATAAACGTCTCTATATAATTTGAAATTGTTTTAAGAAAATAAAAAAATAAAAATGGAAAAAGAAAAGAAAACAAAAGAAAAAATTGAGGTTGTTTTACCTTACAACATTATCGATCCACTATACACCGTAATAATATTCTATATAAAATTGAAGGCCACTTTCGTAAGTTGGTTTGTATTTTATACAGTTTTTCTTTATTTCAACCAATATCAATAAAATAAAGGCACATTACTGGTTCGTGCTAACTAAGCATTTATATTAGAGGTTTAAATAAATTGATTGTTGACGATTCACTTATAAGCGAGATTTATTGATTTTTCCCTATATTTTCATTGTAATAATGATTTTTATATTAAATAGTTTTTAGAGAGGTGATTTTAAATGTAGCAAAATAATATACTCTTACTTAATTTGTTTATTGCAGGCTATAAAAGATAATTTAATTGAAACAAATTGTATATCTATTTTTTTTCCATTTAACTATATATAGAATATAGAGTCGAATTGTATAAATCAAAAGAGAGAAAAAATATAAATAAATTGAGATAAAAGCACACATTATACATATCCTAAAATTGCGTCTATACAATGGGAAAATAGGAAAAAAAAGGAAAGAAAAAAGAAAGAAAACGTTATGTAAATCGAACTATTATTCCAATTTTTTTGGATAACAATAGCCGATATACAAGATTCCAAACACGTTCTTTCATAAATTTTGTTCATCTCCTGGGTCGACTTTTCTACACATGTATAACAAGAGATGTATTAACAATTCAATAGGTTTAAGTATTTTTTTTAGGTAGGTGGAATGATTGTTTTAAAAAAAATTTTGAATATTTTTTTTTTGTTGACTTTTTTATATTTCATATGAAGAAACACAAATCAGAAATAAAATGGAGAAATAAATCCGTCCGACGTTAATAATTTATGTATAAATACTTTTTTATGTCTACGGCTTCAAAGCTATATTTAGGATTATATTACCATTTTTTTTCTGCAAACTTCTACTAAGGATTAAAATTAATATAATGTTTATGTGCTTTTGCTTTAAAAACACTCAACTAAAAATAACTCAAAAATATCAAATAATCAAAATTCAAACTTCTTTTATCCTATAAAATAAGTTAAGACACAATTTAAAATTTAAGTTACAATACAATTTCGTTCAATATATCCTGATACAGCTTTTTAAATGTAGATGTCTCTTCATATAGTTAGGGAAAAGATTCCATTTGAAATTTCGAATTATGGTGAAAAAATTTAGACAAGACTTATTTGGTTTTCGTCTCTACTGAGCAAAGAAAAAAGGAAATTCAAAAATAATAAGTAATTTAACTCACCAAACAAAATGAGCAGAATAAATTGTATGTGCTTTGCGATCATACTGCTATCTGCATCTGAAATTTGAAAGAGAAAAAAAGTTATACCATTAGTTTTATAATAATATTATAATATTTTTCTTTTGGAAAGTTAAAAAGTTTTCCCAACCAAATAAAGTTTCGTACTTTAAAGTTAAACGAAAATCTAATGAAAAAGTTAATAAAATAATTCTATTTAGTTTGTATCGCTTAGACTTTTTCTGAGCCTAAGAAATTTTTTTATATAAGAAAAAGGGAATTATAATTTAGATCAAAGTTGCAAGTTTAGAACATTGGAGAAAATAGTTTTGTGCTTAATATATATATTTTTTATACTTTTTTATGGTTAATAATTCATTTTGGACACAAAATTTGATAGTTGAAGTCATAAAATGAACAAAATATAAATATATTTATGTAATAATCGAGTTGTAATTCTAATTTCTATAAATATTGAATTGAATCAAATACCAAGATCAACTTCTATATGTATCCAAAACCAGTTTTTCTACTTCAATCCAGCGTGATTGAATAGATGAGAGTCGTGGCATTATAATTCCTTTACAATGTTGTAATAATTATAAAATGTTGTAATGAATTTAAAAAAATTTAATTTGTTTTTCTTCTAATTTCACAGCTTTGAGGTTCATTGAAAACAATGAATGATTATAATTGTTTGGAAAAGTTTCTGTTGAAATAGAATAAACTACAGCATACTGCAGTTATATGTTACCCCCGGGATGCATCATAATATAGCAAAAAAAATATTCACGTTGCAGGCAACCAAAATTTAATACAAAAAATGTAAAAACATTTGTTGAAAATTCACTTGAAAGATCTCCAAAACTCAAAGCCGCAACTTTTATTTTGGGTTGGATTTTCAATTGTGTGAAAAAAAGTTAAATTATTTATTAAAACAAATGTTTGCCAATGTAATAATAAAAAACTACATACACGTCTATGCGGGGTTACAACAATTCTCATTTTACCTTTATTTCTTTCTTTGAAATTGAATACTTTAAGTCTGTCACACTGTGTGACTTACCCAAGTTAACTTGCACGCTTCAAATATTTTACATAATTTATGACAATTCAGTCTGTACAATAAATTCAAAACAGTGTTGGTTATAATTAAATTTAAACAAAAGGAAGAAAACGTTGAAATATTAAATATTTGGAATTTAATTATAATTATTATTATGGTTGTCAAAAAACCCTAAAATAAAAAAAATATTTTTGGTTGGTGGTTCATACATACATGTTTGACCCTTAACAGTCAATATTTGCTATGGTTTAATTTTATAGAATCTATTTGGTTTTGCTTTGATGAACATAACGCATAATCATCTTATAGCAAAAATTAGATAAACTTTCACAGTTTAAAAGACTTAACCAAATTAAATGTGTAAAAGGTCCAAGGCCAGATAATCCAAGTTTTATATCAAATCAACTTTAAAGTAAGAATGTTTTCATCTTTTCTCTTTAACCTTCTATACTTGAACAGATTCTTATCATATATATCAAGTCTACCTGATCAATTGACCGATTTGTCCCAAAGGATTTACTTGTCCTTTTTTTCTCTTCTGCTTCTTTCTCTGTTTTTTTTTTAGGGCAGAGTAAACATCTGACTCACATCACCATTTGTGTCACGAATATGTGTAAGGTGTGTGTTTCGAATTAATCAAGAATCGTGAATCGTTTTTATTTTCGGTTTTTATTGTTGTAGTTTTCTTTTTATGAAATAAATGGGTAATTCCTTAATAATTTGAGATTCAAAATATATTCATTCATTTACGTTATTGACATTTAAACTAGTACGTTTATGATGATAATTAAAGTTTTCGTCTTAACATGATTATATAATTGTATTGTCGTAATAATATCAATCATATTTATTTATGGACAAAACGAATGAGCACACGAGAACGTTCGTAATATAATGCTGAGAACCGAAAAACATATTGTAAGCTTATACTTATGTACTAATTTGCATTATAATAGAATTATTCTTTTTTATATATTTTACCAAATCTATATATGTACCTGTTGTGTATTATATACACCCACATACGTATATATTATTATATTTTTATTTAATATGGAAATGTGAAGAAACAATTAATATTTTCAACTAAAGAAATAAAAAAACTCGTTGACATATTTGTTGATTTAATGTCGATTAATTGAAAATTGTTTTTGTGAACGAATTGAAAATAAAATAATATTTTTATTATTATTTTTTGTTAATGTTTGTTGTTGTTTGTGTTATTGTTGTGTAGTGTATGTTATAGTTATTGTCCATGAATTAAACTAATTTGTTTATTTTTGTTTTGTTGTTGTTATGTTTTAGGAAATATAAAATGTCAAATATTGTAGTAAAATGTTTATTTCTATTTATAGTCGTATGTTACTGACCTTTCAAATCAATTTAAAAAAAAAAAACAAAAAGCAAAAATGATTTCAGTCTGATATACGAAAGTTAATCCGAAGGGGTAGTTTTTTTTCTTTTGTCAACAACTCCCTCGTTTTATGTTTTATAAATACAAAGGCAAAAAAATAAAATAAAAGAGACAGAGAAAAATATATTTCTGTGTTTGCGATAAATGAAATAATTTCGAATAAAAAAAGAGGACATCATGAAAGGTTTTATGTACAAATTATTAAAGGATTTTATTGATTTTTAAATAAAATAACATAAAATATTTAGCATTTCTGTATTCTTTAATTCAATGAATTTACACACCTTGAAATGCTGTATAATAGAACAGTAAATTTTAATTCTATGAAAATGTTATCTCAAGAGTGTCATGACTTTAAAATTCTCTCCTTCTATATATTTTTAAGTCAGCTTAAACAAAAAAAAAAAAAAGAAAACAATGATATAGTCAGTACCTTTTAGATTACATCTCTGAAAGTATCAATATATACATACGACAGTTGTATTCACATAAAATTTTATACAGTAGCCGACCCAAAAAACAAAGACGAATTTTGTTTTTCTTTTCGTTTTTTTTTTAGTTCTGCTCTGTTTATTGTTATTGGTTGAGCTTTTCATGGAAGTTTTTTTTTGTTTCGTAGACAGAGATATTGTTTTACTCAATCTTCTTTGAGAAATAAGATTTCTTTTTATTTTTTTCTCAAGAGATTTTTCTTTATTTGTTAAACGTATGGATCAGTTACAGTTTTCAATAAATTCTTTTAACAAAATATTAGATGAATATTGAATCTCAAGACATACCGAGTGACATCATATTTCTATTCTTAATATTATCAAATTAGTAAAATATTAAATTTCAATGCATACCGTATGGCCCCACCATAATTAATAATTATAAATTACTTTAATATAATATCACAAATATTAGAAAGAGATTCAACAATAAATTTTATTGTAATAATAACATTGACTTCATAAGTGAATATTAATGCATATCAGGTACATGCTATTTATATTTTTAAAATATGTAATGGATATGACAGTCAAAATTTAAGTTTATTTATGATATTTCACAAATTTTATGCCATTCATATAATTAAAGCGTCTGATATTTTATTAATCAACTGTCAATAAATTCTCATGATATTATCTAAAATTGTTATAAATAAATAATATTATATTGAATTTTCATTTGTTTAATTTAAAAACACTTTAGCTTAGACTTAGACGAAACCCAAAATCTTTATTTTAGAAAAAAATATTAATAGAAGCGAAGTCTTATTTAAAAATAGATTACTTGGAATAAATTGGACGTCTCATAGAATTTTAAGATATCATTCTAGTCATTTAATATCCATTATGGAATAACTAATTTCTATCTAAAAATATTCTAATCCTTATGTAATTCACGTAGTTTATCTGCAACAGTCGAATTAAAATTTTAGGCTGAATAATTATAAATTCCATAAATAATATCAAAGTTTATGCGAAATATATAAGAGTTGAGTTGGCATTAGAATAATATTCTTTTCTGAAATTAGTGAGTCAATACAAACCAGAGGCCTCCATCAGCATATATTTAAATAAATCTTTTTAATAATTAATATTCGTTAAAAAGCAATGATATATTTATTTAAAAAATTTATTTTTAGTTTATAGAGTCAATTATATATTAACAACTTACTTGGCGCCTCCACAGAAATAATTTAATTTCAATTTTATTGAATTTCTAATTTCAGAAAATACTTTCCCAATTATCGAATTGATTTTATTTATTCGAGAAAATATCCTGTATCCCATCTCAATATTTTGAAATAATAATTCGAATCATTAATTACATTACAAAATAAACCTATTTTATTTCAAAATAAATAATTCGATTCATCATTAATTGATATTAGTTTTATGACCTTAAAAAGCATAATGTTACCGATTTAATGAATAATTTTAATGATATCAATGAAATTGTCTTTCAAAACAAACCTCCACTAACAATATATAAAATAATAAAATGAAATCATTGTTTTTTCTATATATTCAACGATTACAGTTGGCAGCATGCCTTATTTTATTTAAGCATAAAACGTAATTGTTTATTTTTATTATCAATAATATTAAACGTGTTGAATTAATTCACAAAAAAATATAATTTTAACAATAGTTTTAATCTAAAATTAATTAGCATGTTATGAAGTTTAATGGTACAATACTGAGATGGGAATCTATATGATCTTAACATATTTTATTATATTAATTATTAGCAGATATAACAAATAAACTAATTATTATTGAAAAATATCTAATTTATCTCTATTTACAATAAACAACCAAGTCCTAAAATTTCAATTTTTTCCCCATGTTTTAAATAAAGAAGTCTTATGCGGCTGAGTGCCCATTTAAAAATAACAAATTCTATTCTATAAATCAGTTTATTGATTTACAAAACAAAATTAGTTTTTAAGGGATTATTAAGCGTTTTCATCCTGACATTTTAAAATTATTTTTACCCATTTATTTAAGTGAAATGAAATTACTGACTGATTAAGCATTTAACAATAGCTAATTCTATTTTGAGAAGACAAAAAGAACATATAAACCTACGCTATAACCTCTCAACGATCAGACCTTTATCACAAAAGAAAAACACTAAATAAAAATGACAATATACAACCTCCGACCTGTATAATATACAGATATACATATATTTTATAATATAAATATTGTGCTGCCAAGTGAATTTTATTTTCATCTAATGTTTATATAAAAACAAAACCAAAAAATGTCAACCATATACTGCAAACCATACCCAAGGTAAACCAAAATTTTTACTATGTATTTTATTTTTGTTTTTAGAAAAAAAATTACTTTCCACCATCACCACCACCTATACATGTCAGATACATAATATAAAAGGTAAGTCTTACTGGGGTAATTGTAATTGTTTAGTCGATCAAATTGGTAAAAGGTTTTGTTCTCTTGGGAATTTTACTTATGCTTTGGAGTTGTATTTTCCTTTTGTTATTGTTTTAGTGACTCCAAACCAAAATCCATAAACTCTAGCCATCAATAAAATTAAACATTATTTATTAAATTACATAATTACAAAATATAATAATATAAATAATCTAAAATTAGTCACTCTGTTGGGAATTTTTTTTACCCTTAATTTATATTTTGTTGTTTTTTTTTTATTTCAGAAAAAGGGAGACGATTAATTTTCTATAAAAAAGGAAAAAAAATTAGACGGAGACGTAGGCAAAAGGTATAAATGTATAATACAACCACAAAAAAAAAAAAGAAGAAGGGCAAGAAGAAAAAACAGAAAATTGATTATAAGAGTCGAAAGTGTTTGAAATTCAAGAAGTCTAGCAATTAATATAAATTTGGATTTTAGAGGAAAAAAATTACTAGCAATCAGTATTATTATTTTAAGGCATTTTTTTCACTCTCTCTACTTACTGAATTTTCCTTTTGTCCCGTCTTATGATTAATCAATAGTTAAACAAAATGTTTGGTCAAAATGTTTCCTCCCTCACTCTTTTACTCTTCATATATTTTTTTTTTCTTTGCTTCGTGAGAAATAATTCAAAATTAATTGATTGGAACAATATAGCCAAACTTTGCTTGAAAACTTTAATAAACAAAAGAAAAAGTTTCTTTTTTTATGATAGAATGAGATATATAGGAATTTACTTTAGTACTAATCATTGTAATTAACCTTCATACATTCCACTCAATATTGTAATTAATTATTGAAGAATAGTGTAAATATATATGTTATTGATTATCCCCTGATTTAACTAATTACATTCTATGTTTATGTAATAATAATGGAAGAATAGTTTGTTAGTTTTACATGTTTTTGATTGTTATAAGAACTTGAATAATAGTAACTGAATTTATACTAAAATAAATATAAATATAATAGTTATAGATATTTTAATAAATATTCTAAAGTTAAACTTATGTCTACATTTATATTTATAGATTTTTATTTTTATTATTATTTTTTTTTTATTTTTATAACAATCCGTGCTAATAAATCGTGTAAATTGTATCTCTTTTCTTAAACAAATAAAATACAAACGAAAAGTCGTATTTTTATTTTTATACACGCACAACTTTTTTTTGTCTTCTTCTATTGTGTTTTTTTTTTGATTTTAATTGGTCACTTTACGAGTAAAATTTATTACTAAGAGTAAACAAAAAAACAGAAAAAAGTGGTGATATTTTATATAGAATAACAGGATGATAATTTTTTAGATTTGAAAAAAAATATATATAAGAATTGGTTGCGGAAAGGGTACTCAATAATTGGTTATGTATAATAAGTTATAGAAGCAAAATAAAAACTGATAACAAATATTTAAATCGTACCACAAGTAAAGCTCTATAAATATCTACTTAATTTTATTCTTATGTTAACAAATTGGAATCGGTCGACAATTAATCGTGCAAAATTGATCGTGATAAAATTTGTAATAGAATAAAAGTAATCGTATATAGAGCATGACAGTTGGTAAAGTTTACAAATTGCATGACACAATATAAAAAAATATGCAAATTAGTCAACTAATTCATCTAGTGGTGAAGATCCCTTATACAGTTTGTTACTTATAACTCTACGTGTTTAATAATATTATTTTTCCTAAACACAACATCATCTTTTTCGGAAATCATAACAAACTTTTCAATTTTATCCCTGTTCAGCCCATAAAATAACGTAAATTATTTCCTTTTTTTTAACCTTTTCGATGTTATTTATCCCGATAAAATGTTCTTTTGAAAACCTTTAAAACGTCCGTTGGCAAAGGGAAAGAATCTTTTAAACATGTGTAGTATACGACAATAAAATATAAAATAATTTAGATTCTATATCTCCTGAAATCCTGTAATATAATTGATATAGGAGGCAATCATTACATCACACCATGTTGAACTTATTTGTACAAGCTTTATTTCATTTGCCACTGCTAATGAAGAGTAAAACCTAATAATTATGATTTAACAGAAGATTGGCAGTGTTAACTTTAATATTTTTAAAAAAATATCTCTAAAATATTATTTAATTAGTTTTTTTTTTTTTTTTACTCTTTGTACTTGCTTTTACGCAAAAAAATCCTGCACACCAAACCAGAGGGGTCATAGATGTTATTAAGCATTGCCCACTGCATATGTGTGTTTAGTACATAATTCCGAATGAAAAATTCCATCCCGCCTCGGTCGAGATTCGAACTCGGTACCTCCCCCGCTCCAAACGCAAGCACGTTGCCATGCTACCACCGTGGTCAGTATTTAATTAGTTTATAATTTAATAATAAGTAATAGTTGAATTATACAGAGCTTACACAATTGCCAATTCTTTCAGTTGTTTTTAAATAACGAAAATATACCATGGAAAAAGTATGTTTAGTTTATAAAGTACATTGTCAGCGTGATTGATTATTTATGTATAAATGGAAGTTCAATAGTAACTAATAATTTTATTGAATAATATTGTTGAATTTATTTTAATGCCAATTGGAGTCATTAATGATTATAGTTAGTTGTTTTTATATTGGTAATTTATAACTTATATTTAATACTTATACGTTCATTTGAAAAAAAAAAAGGTTAAACAAAATAAACCTTAAAAATAATAAACTTTCTTCTTCCCATTTTGTTGATATATTTATAATTATAATAAATTTCTGAAGACTTAATAATTAATAAATAATCCTAAATTAGACCTTTTAACTAATTGTTTATTTAATCTGTTTAAATGAAATACAAGGAAATATAAATAACTGTTGGTCCTAAGTCTCATTCCCTTTTTTTATTATTATTATTATTATTATTATTATTATTATTATTATTATTATTATTATTATTATTATTATTATTATTATTATTATTATTATTATTATTATTATTATTATTATTATTATTATTATTATTATTATTATTATTATTATTATTATTATTATTATTATTATTATTATTATTATTATTATTATTATTATTATTATTATTATTATTATTATTATTATTATTATTATTATTATTATTATTATTATTATTATTATTATTATTATTATTATTATTATTATTATTATTATTATTATTATTATTATTATTATTATTATTATTATTATTATTATTATTATTATTATTATTATTATTATTATTATTATTATTATTATTATTATTATTATTATTATTATTATTATTATTATTATTATTATTATTATTATTATTATTATTATTATTATTATTATTATTATTATTATTATTATTATTATTATTATTATTATTATTATTATTATTATTATTATTATTATTATTATTATTATTATTATTATTATTATTATTATTATTATTATTATTATTATTATTATTATTATTATTATTATTATTATTATTATTATTATTATTATTATTATTATTATTTTTTTTTTTTTTTTTTTTTTTTCCTTGGTTGGTGGGAAAACCTTCAAAAGGCTGTAAGCAGGGTCCGTCACTGCTTATGTGTGTGGGATTACCGATTGGCGACCTCACTAAAAAACCACCCCCTTTCTTAGGTACCAACCTGGAATTGCTTTCGCACTACTTCGGGTTGGACCTTCCATCCTACGGCTTTATGGGTCTTATCTGTTAGTCCGTGAGACACAGTTCTTCGCATTTTCTGCGAAGGATTATCTCAACGTAATTTCTTACTGAGTTCCACTTACTTTCTTCCAGCAACATTACATCGACAATGTTGTCGGGAGTGATTTGCCCTACTTTTGCTGCTAACTCATTGCGTTCTACTGTCCACTTAGCGCAGACAAATACAGAATGTTCTGCAGTGTCACGGGATGAGCAGTACTTACAAAACTCATTGCGAACTTTGCCCATGCGCTGGAGATACGCTCGAAAGTAACCGTGTCCACTGAGCAGCTGTGTCAGATAAAAGTCCACCTCCCCAAAAGTCCGATTCAGCCACGGTTCAAGGTTTGTAATGAGTCTGTGTGTCCATCTGCCTTTGGGAGCGGTCGACCATCGGTCTTGCCAGATATTCACAGTGCGGCTTCTTTCCTCTTTTGCAGCTATCATTATTATTATTATTATTATTATTATTATTATTATTATTATTATTATTATTATTATTATTATTATTATTATTATTATTATTATTATTATTATTATTATTATTATTATTATTATTATTATTATTATTATTATTATTATTATTATTATTATTATTATTATTATTATTATTATTATTATTATTATTATTATTATTATTATTATTATTATTATTATTATTATTATTATTATTATTATTATTATTATTATTATTATTATTATTATTATTATTATTATTATTATTATTATTATTATTATTATTATTATTATTATTATTATTATTATTATTATTATTATTATTATTATTATTATTATTATTATTATTATTATTATTATTATTATTATTATTATTATTATTATTATTATTATTATTATTATTATTATTATTATTATTATTATTATTATTATTATTATTATTATTATTATTATTATTATTATTATTATTATTATTATTATTATTATTATTATTATTATTATTATTATTATTATTATTATTATTATTATTATTATTATTATTATTATTATTATTATTATTATTATTATTATTATTATTATTATTATTATTATTATTATTATTATTATTATTATTATTATTATTATTATTATTATTATTATTATTATTATTATTATTATTATTATTATTATTATTATTATTATTATTATTATTATTATGGGCTTTATGGGTCTTATCTGTTAGTCCGTGAGACACATTTCTTCGCATTTTCTGCGAAGGATTATCTCAACGTAATTTCTTACTGAGTTCCACTTACTTTCTTCCAGCAACATTACATCGACAATGTTGTCGGGAGTGATTTGCCCTACTTTTGCTGCTAACTCATTGCGTTCTACTGTCCACTTAGCGCAGACAAATACAGAATGTTCTGCGGTGTCACGGGATGAGCAGTACTTACAAATCTCATTGCGAACTTTGCCCATGCGGTGGAGATACGCTCGAAAGTAACCGTGTCCACTGAGCAGCTGTGTCAGATAAAAGTCCACCTCCCCAAAAGTCCGATTCAGCCACGGTTCAAGGTTTTTAATGAGTCTGTGTGTCCATCTGCCTTTGGGAGCGGTCGACCATCGGTCTTGCCAGATGTTCACAGTGCGGCTTCTTTCCTCTTTTGCAGCTATCACTCTACCTACTTCTTTACTTCTTGCGTACATACGCTTTCGCTCTAGCGCAAGCAAATCAATGGGTATCACTCCAGCGATGACAAGCACTGCATCTTCTGATACAGTGCGGTACGAGCTAGCGATTCTGAGTGCTCCCGTGCGTTGTACACAGGCTATACGTTTTCTGTATTTTTCTACCTGGAGAGTATCGGCCCAGATTTCTGCCCCATATAGTAGAATTGACTGCGTGGTTGCCATAAGCAATCTACGCTTGCTTTGCGTTGGGCCTCCTATATTCCTCATAAGCCTGCTTAGGTCACTTGTCCTTTTTGCAGCCTTGGCAGTTACACTTTGTATATGAGGCCAGTAGCTGAGTTTGTTATCCAGGATAACCCCCAGGTACTTTGCCGCTGGTCTTGTATCTACTAGCTCAAGACCCACCTGCATCTGAATTATGGTCGGGATTCTCTTCCTCGTTAACAGGACGATCTCCGTCTTATTATTATTATTATTATTATTATTATTATTATTATTATTATTATTATTATTATTATTATTATTATTATTATTATTATTATTATTATTATTATTATTATTATTATTATTATTATTATTATTATTATTATTATTATTATTATTATTATTATTATTATTATTATTATTATTATTATTATTATTATTATTATTATTATTATTATTATTATTATTATTATTATTATTATTATTATTATTATTATTATTATTATTATTATTATTATTATTATTATTATTATTATTATTATTATTATTATTATTATTATTATTATTATTATTATTATTATTATTATTATTATTATTATTATTATTATTATTATTATTATTATTATTATTATTATTATTATTATTATTATTATTATTATTATTATTATTATTATTATTATTATTATTATTATTATTATTATTATTATTATTATTATTATTATTATTATTATTATTATTATTATTATTATTATTATTATTATTATTATTATTATTATTATTATTATTATTATTATTATTATTATTATTATTATTATTATTATTATTATTATTATTATTATTATTATTATTATTATTATTATTATTATTTTTTTTTTTTTTTTTTTTTTTTTTTTTTTTTTCTTGGTTGGTGGGAAAACCTTCAAAAGGCTGTAAGCAGGGTCCGTCACTGCTTATGTGTGTGGGATTACCGATTGGCGACCTCACTAAAAAACCACCCCCTTTCTTAGGTACCAACCTGGAATTGCTTTCGCACTACTTCGGGTTGGACCTTCCATCCTACGACTTTATGGGTCTTATCTGTTAGTCCGTGAGACACATTTCTTCGCATTTTCTGCGAAGGATTATCTCAACGTAATTTCTTACTGAGTTCCACTTACTTTCTTCCAGCAACATTACATCGACAATGTTGTCGGGAGTGATTTGCCCTACTTTTGCTGCTAACTCATTGCGTTCTACTGTCCACTTAGCGCAGACAAATACAGAATGTTCTGCGGTGTCACGGAATGAGCAGTACTTACAAATCTCATTGCGAACTTTGCCCATGCGGTGGAGATACGCTCGAAAGTAACCGTGTCCACTGAGCAGTTGTGTCAGATAAAAGTCCACCTCCCCAAAAGTCCGATTCAGCCACGGTTCAAGGTTTTTAATGAGTCTGTGTGTCCATCTGCCTTTGGGAGCGGTCGACCATCGGTCTTGCCAGATGTTCACAGTGCGGCTTCTTTCCTCTTTTGCAGCTATCACTCTGCCTACTTCTTTACTTCTTGCGTACATACGCTTTCGCTCTAGCGCAAGCAAGTCAATGGGAATCACTCCAGCAATGACAAGCACTGCATCTTCTGATACAGTGCGGTACGAGCTAGCGATTCTGAGTGCTCCCGTGCGTTGTACACAGGCTATACGTTTTCTGTATTTTTCTACCTGGAGAGTATCGGCCCAGATTTCTGCCCCATATAGTAGAATTGACTGCGTGGTTGCCATAAGCAATCTACGCTTGCTTTGCGTTGGGCCTCCTATATTCCTCATAAGCCTGCTTAGGTCATTTGTCCTTTTTGCAGCCTTGGCAGTTACACTTTGTATATGAGGCCAGTAGCTGAGTTTGTTATCCAGGATAACCCCCAGATACTTTGCCGCTGGTCTTGTATCTACTAGCTCAAGACCCACCTGCATCTGAATTATGGTCGGGATTCTCTTCCTCGTTAACAGGACGATCTCCGTCTTCTGAAGTGCTAGCTTCAGCCCATGCTTGTCCTGCTTGTCCATCCATCTGTCGACGCGTCTCATGACTTGGTTCAATTTTAGCTGGGCCAAATCGGCGTTTCGCGCTGTGATTACAGCTGCAATATCGTCAGCATATCCTACAAGGTACGAGTCATCTGGCATTTCCATTCTGAGGATGCTGTCATAAAGAACATTCCAAAAATCTGGTCCTAATATGGATCCTTGGGCCACTCCTGCCGTAAGGGGTCTCATCTTGGTGCCTTCTTCCGTATCATAGAGTAGGTATCGCTCTTTCAAGTAGTCCCTTATCATTCGAAGTAGATACTCGGGTGTCTTGAATGTGTTCTGAAATGCGTCTAGGATGTCTGCCCAGTTTGCTGAGTTGAAAGCGTTTTTAACGTCCAACGTTGCAAGTAACACTATGGGGCGCGCCTGATGACATGCAGTGTCAGCGGCTTATTATTATTATTATTATTATTATTATTATTATTATTATTATTATTATTATTATTATTATTATTATTATTATTATTATTATTATTATTATTATTATTATTATTATTATTATTATTATTATTATTATTATTATTATTATTATTATTATTATTATTATTATTATTATTATTATTATTATTATTATTATTATTATTATTATTATTATTATTATTATTATTATTATTATTATTATTATTATTATTATTATTATTATTATTATTATTATTATTATTATTATTATTATTATTATTATTATTATTATTATTATTATTATTATTATTATTATTATTATTATTATTATTATTATTATTATTATTATTATTATTATTATTATTATTATTATTATTATTATTATTATTATTATTATTATTATTATTATTATTATTATTATTATTATTATTATTATTATTATTATTATTATTATTATTATTATTATTATTATTATTATTATTATTATTATTATTATTATTATTATTATTATTATTATTATTATTATTATTATTATTATTATTATTATTATTATTATTATTATTATTATTATTATTATTATTATTATTATTATTATTATTATTATTATTATTATTATTATTATTATTATTATTATTATTATTATTATTATTATTATTATTATTATTATTATTATTATTATTATTATTATTATTATTATTATTATTATTATTATTATTATTATTATTATTATTATTATTATTATTATTATTATTATTATTATTATTATTATTATTATTATTATTATTATTATTATTATTATTATTATTATTATTATTATTATTATTATTATTATTATTATTATTATTATTATTATTATTATTATTATTATTATTATTATTATTATTATTATTATTATTATTATTATTATTATTATTATTATTATTATTATTATTATTATTATTATTATTATTATTATTATTATTATTATTATTATTATTATTATTATTATTATTATTATTATTACTATTATTAATTATTTTTATTATTATTCATCTTATAAGTTCGTCATCTTATAAGTTGAAATGTGAAAGATTCAGGAGAAATTGGTGTAAATATATTAGGGTGTGAGGTTTAAGGGTGTAATGTTCATGCAGAAAGAAATACATTTATGTTTTAAAAAAATAAAATATTAAATGATACATGCGCGTCAGATCATTTAAAAATACATACAATGGAAATTTTGTGAAAGGCATATTTGTAGAGCATTTTAATATGTAAAATGTAACAATTTTTTTTGTTCATACACAAAAATGTCTAGTGACCAGAAGCGGATTTACAAAGGAGAAAAAAAAAACCAAAAATAAAAATTGCTTTAGGGTAAACATTTATATTTTATTTCCTATTCTTTTCATTTTCTCTTTGTTGTTCTTGTTTTTTCATGTACATGCTTCCTTTTTTTCTCTTGTATTTCTTGACAACAATGAAAAAAATTATATTAAATATATAGTCAAAATAATTTTATATTTTTTACAGTACTGAACTGAAAAATATAACTTCATATTATTCGAAATATTGTCAAAATAGACAATCTCTCCCCATACATAAATTTGTGATTATGACTGTGTTTTATGAAATAAATGCGTTCTATCAGCAGGGGTATATATACTTTATGATTTCGTTTGTTGAAAATATAATTCAAACTTTCTTCTCTTTTCCGTTTTTTTTTGGGATATTACATGCCATCAGACAAAATAAAAAACAAAGTTTTCCTTTTTTATAGAACCAAAAAAAAAAACACAAAAACCAAAAACAAAAACAAACAAAAACAGACAAAATTCGTCTCTAAGTTATTATGTGAATTTTTACTGTAAAAGTTTTTTTTATTGTCCTTTATTTTCTCTGTGTATGTGTGTGTTTAAGTACGTGTGTGTTTATGTGTGTGTAAATAATAATAATCACTGTGATAATGTATAGAATGGAAAAAAATTCATATGTTCCTGTTGTTTTTCCTTGAAAATAATGTTGTTAATTATTAAATAAAATATAATTTATGATTACATTATTTCTTGGATAAAATAAAGTATCAAAGAAATAAAATAACCCATCATTATTTTATCAGAAATATGTTAAAAGTAAGAATAGATTAGTAAATAGATAATATCGTATGTTGCTACCACATCCAACGAAATGAATTTAACTATAATTTAAAAATAATTATTTATTTAGTTTTAGAAAATGTAATTATATAAATTTCAATAAATGTTTAAGACGTTGACAATAAAACAATACAATATATATATATAGATGTTTCATACATATGTTCACCCCTACACCT
The DNA here is from genome assembly GCA_963082725.1 of Pedicia rivosa. NCBI lineage: Eukaryota > Metazoa > Arthropoda > Insecta > Diptera > Pediciidae > Pedicia > Pedicia rivosa. Next base: position 18,580,067 of record OY720151.1, read on the forward strand.
ATCCATAGATCTAAACATATGTCGTTTCATTATATTATATACAACATGTGTACATATATACATATATTGTTATTATTATTGAGACATTTTAATGTCACACCGTCTTCAGAAATTAAGGGTGTCTACTGTCTACAGTTTCTTATGTATATTAGTAGGTGTAATGGTTATAAGAATATAATACATCTGTGTAATTATCTATTCTGACTGTTGGTATGCATATGTGTTAAATATTTATGTATATATAAACATATGGAGTGACGCCTTTTTCTTTCTTCAACTCCTGATTTATTGTTGTCTAGATACTAATAAAAACTAAATTATTGTTACTTAAATTTATTAAATTTAACACAACGTAAATTTCCCAAAAAAAAAGGAGCAAAAAAACACCAGAAAAAATAATAACGAAACAAAATTAAAGGTTTGTGGTTTTTTTTAATATAATAAACTTTCGTCGAAAATATAATTTAGTATACTTTTGTTTAAGCGTAGTTTATAAAGAATTTTTAAACACAAAAAAAAATCAAGTGTCTACATTCATTAAAATTATTAATTGAATTACGATAATTTATTGCAGACTCTAGAAAATTTTGTTGTTGATTATTAATTTTACTCCGCACTCTATTGTATGTTTTTGTCTTGTTTGCAGAGTTTTAATATTCTATAAAAATAACCATTGCTACAAGTATCTTCATTTTGTGGAATTTTGATTTTTAATAAAGATGAGTTTCATGTCAAATGAACAAATATAATTTCTTTGTAAATTTGAAATTTTATGTAAACATGGTGTTATGTTTTTATTTTCAGAAAATCAACAATTGTCATAGATTTACACACTAATGTATTTACATATGAGAATAAAATGTAATATTGTCAAATTTAACATTAAATGGATGAATTGTTTGTTTTGTTGAAATATAATAAAAAATTTAACCATTCAAATATATACTTTCGCTATTCAAAAATAAAAATTCTCAAACACTAAGACAATATTTAATTATCTATACATGTCTCTATAGGTTATTTGCCTAACCTTAAAAATCTATATAGCTACTTTATAAAGCACATGTTATTTTTGAATATTGCTTCGATTATTATTATTTTAGTATAATACCTATAGGTATATAGTCCATTAATATTTTTCTGTTGAAATTAACTTTGAATATAAATTTATAATTTATAAAATTTTATTGATTATATTAGAAATTAATTTAATCATCATTAACCCTTTGACGTTATGATGTTAAAATAAAAATAATATTACCCTTTCAATATATATAGAATATTCTATTTTATTTTTAGATTATTTTAGATTTAAATAATTCCGAACACAACAAAAAAAATGGGGGTAAAATTACAACAAAAAACAAAATATGAAAAATCAGCAATAAAATAATAATACCAATAATAATGGTAACAACAAATAATAAATTTTGCACTAAAATTATCAATTTATACAATTGAAATGAAATTTAAGAATTATTCTTTAAATCAAAAAATATGAATATATAAATTATTGTATGTTATGTTATCACATTGATCTGCATCGTATAAAGTAGGTATAAAGTATATAGTAGAGTACAAGAGGTCGTTGTCATTATTATATCAATATTTAATGAAACGAAATTTCTTTTAAATGCAGTTTTATCACAAATAAAAATTATCATATCTTTTATAAAGTGCAATCAGACACGCAATATTGAAATAAATATATGATAATGTCATGAAAAATCTATATACAAAAATGTAAAACCAAAACACGAAAATGAAATGAAGTAAACAACGTTCTAAAAAACATTTTATTGAATTATTTTTTATGTTTGACGGAGTAAAAAAAGTAAAAAAAAAAAACAGAATAAAAAGCAAAAAATAAAAAGAAAAATACAAAAACCACATTTAAAATGATTTAGGAATTTTTGTTCTTTCGTATTTATTTTTTTTTTGGTTGCTACTGAACAGATACAGATTTTACAATGTAATTTCCTTTATAACTGAAAAAGTCCTTCAACAGAGTTCATTAATTCAGTAAATTTGATTTATATTTAATTAAGACCAGTTTTTTTTTTTCATTTTGTTTTTCCTTTTGTTTTTCGGCATAAGATCTTTAATTCATTAGTTATATAGGGCAAGCCAGGGGTAGGCAATTTACTTTTATGACTTTTATGTGCCAATGTCATTTACTATAACAAATATTTAAGTTGCATTAAATTTATTACAGTTGGGAATTATTGTGAAATAAATAATTTTCTGTATAGTTATTTTATGATTAGAGTTGAGTTAGTTCATGAAGGAGTTGATGATTCTTAATTTATTATCAAAGTTTGAACCTAAACGAGAATTACAGGATTATGACAAATTTTATGCACAAAAAAACTTTGAGATTTCTGTAACAGTTTTATATTACGTTTTCTGTTTTGTATTTTCTTAAAAGTTTTTAAAACTTTCGAGAATAACTAACAATTAATCGAATCAAAGTTAGCAACCACTGCATAAAATGCCTTTAATTGAAATCTATCTGTATATTACTGTTTTTATTATATACATTACTATAATCAATAAAGAAAAATAAAACTAAAACAAATATTTATACTAAACATATACTCAATTGTACTCTACACGAAGGGTTTAACAACAATTTACGCATTATTATGTAGGAATTTATTCGATTATTACGAGAATAGATTTAAATGGTTCTATTATAGAATGAATAACTGTTCCAAGAAGTTAATTTTTATATAAGTTAATATGACAATTTCCTTTGATATAAATATAACTACAACATCAAAATAAAAATATATTATTATTATTAGATTTAAATTGTTGGCAGAATACGTTGCTATAGACTATAATGCGTGAAAACATCACACATTTTTATAACATTAATGATTATTATTATGATTTCATATGATTATAATTATTATTGTCTAATATAAGCGGAAGTAAAATGATAAAGATATTCATATTCAGAGAATTATAGTTCGGTATATATAATATTTTGAGCAAATTTTCTAATCAACTTTATCTATACAATGAATCTAAAATTTCATGGATGATTGACTTATTTTAGCCCCTAAGTTTATAATACGAAACATAAGATATGATTTTTAAGATCTTTTATAGGTAGGTGAACAAAATTTGATTATTTATAATATTTTGAAATTATCTTGTTTGCTCCTTTGTTCAGCGTTTAATTTGATTATTTTAGGATTAATTTATGCATAGGCAAGTTTCTCGTTAACCGCAGGGATATAATAAACCCTCTTCAACAGATCAATACACTTAAAATCAAAATATTATCCTTTTGGGATGATTAATTTGATAGAAAACTAAACACAAAAAATTATAGGAATTCCGTATTATTGATAAAATTTTATTTTTACATTTAAGTATAAGTGAGTATTTGTCTCTCTATAATGTTTAAGGCACAGCAAATTAGTTAAACGTCAACATTTATTTTGGCAACTTGCCAAAAGTTTAAAAATTTATATTGAGATAGTTCATGTAGATGCCATATCGTACATAGGTGAGATAGTATTGCCCTTAAGGTAAATAGTACACAAATATATAAATTGCTTATACGAGCTCTATATAATTTAGTGTAGATAATTGTAGAAGGTCTTGATCTTATAATATTATATGAAACCTCAAAATTTAATTAGCATAAAAGATCCATATATTACGGGTTGTTGAATGACAAAATTAAAATATAGGAAACTTTAGGACACTTTCAATTAATTAATATATATATATATATATATATATATACATTCAGTACATATGTATGAGTGTGTGTGTGTGTGTGCATAAATAGGTAAATATATTTTATGAAGTTTATATACATATTTTACATAAAATCATATTTACTTAATTTAACAGGCGTTTTGTTTTCTTTATATTAAAACCAAAATTAAAACAAACAAAATCCTTGTTTCTCATTCAAAAAATCACTGCACGTTCAGTCACATTGTGTATTAAAAGTAAAACTCCAAAGTTTTATTCGTAAATCAGTTTAAAACTTTTTGCTTCATGTACAAAAATATATTTAAAAAAACAGCTACAACAATTTTGACATCAAATTATCTAATCCTTTAAATTTAATATACAAAAGTATGCTAATTCTTTTTATTTTATTTAATGTTTCTGTCCGCTTTATATAATTTTTTATTTCTTTACAAAAAAAAAACAGAAAATTTAAACTATTAAATATTTTTTTAACAAACAAAAAAAATCATAAAAAATGGGCATGCCATAGGAAAAAATTAATTGATGGTATTTTCCTGTTGTTGTTATTCCGTTTTTGTAAATTGTTAGTAAAAGGGTTCATAATTATAACAGACAAGGGGTACTCACACGAAAAATTATCAATTAAATTCTTTTTTTAAAATGATATAATATCATGGACCATTTTTATAGGAATCTGACAAAAAAAAACAAAAAAAAAAAGGTGAAAGGTTAATGTGTTTAATTTATATGTAAGAATTACGTAACAAAACCAAACTTTTGACAAAAAAAAAATTGTTATTTTGTTGTTTGCTGTTTTTATACTTTTTTCTTTTTTTTTATCATTATTTTATAAGAGATTGTGTCACATTAGTCAAATTTTGCAAACTTCAAAATATATTTCAGATGTCTTAAGGGGTTTCTACGCAATTGCTTATGTTTTACGTTAAACATATAAAATATACATATAAAATACAACATTATCATAATTTTGTGTCACTTGAGAATTTTCCAAGGTCATCAAACTATCATGTAGGCATAAAAACTTATCTTACTGTCTATATACCTCTTACGCTACAGGACGTTGTACTAAAAATCTAGGATCGTAAAAATTTAATATGAGCAAATCGGTCAACTAGAAACATTTGTGTAATCAACTTAATTAAGAACTTAATCTGTTGTTTTTACATCGTATGTTTGTTTTTGATTACTTATGTAGTTTTAGTTTTAGCAAAACTTGAGAATTTTGTTCTTATTTTTCTTTTTCTAAAGAACGAGACTAAATAAAAGTTACATTTTGAGTGAGTGTATTATAGGATGAATAGACCGATAAAAATTTAAACTTTGATTTCGTTAATTTCTTTTTCTTTGATGTTGAATAATTTTAGTTCTGTGTGGCTTTTATTGTATTAGTCCGATATTTTATTTAAAAAGAATTAATCTATTTAATTTTAACAAATAAAATATTTGTGAAAACTTTATGATAACATTTATTAAATTCCCCACAATATAATTTACGAACATATTGAAAGTCACAATAATTTATGCATAGGTACAATCAAATATACAGATATACATATTTATATAGAATTTTAATGCTTTATTCCGAAATAATATAATTGGGTGTTGGAATATCTGTTTAGTTGGTATACTGCATTGCGGTCAGAATCTGTTGCATTTTCATGGTTATGCTACTGTTACTGATTTTCTAAATAATGAAAAAAATAAAACAGAAAATTTGCTCACATCTGGGAATATATACGTATTAATATTTAATTCGGGTCAAATCGTTCCGAGTTTTCATTGAACATAATTTAAAATTTAATTGAATATAAAATTGGTTTTTCTTCTTTTATTTTCTTCAAGACAACTATAGTCTTATCATGACGTATGTAATATATTTCAAAAGAATATTATTCAAAAGAATTGTGGCATAGAAAGAGAGAACTAAATATTTATTGTTTTCACTTTTTTTTTAATCTGAATTTATGACTTTTTGTTTCGTTACGTTTTTTTTCTTTTTTGGTAAACTTTGTTATGTGTGTTTAATATAAATATAGACAAATGTATGTTATTAATTATTCAAGACAATTTGATCGTGAAAGAAAATTTGTATTTTTTTCTACGTCTTTGTAGATGATAAGATTTAAAGTTGAATAAAGAATATATTTATATTTATATTTATAGAGAAAAATTTATTTTGTCCTTTGAGTTTTTCCAACGTGATGCTTTAGATAGATACTCTTAGTAAATATTATATTTATCACGTATACCTAAAATGTATGTCTCACTATGTCAATTATTGTCTTGAATTGTCAATTCACTTTACTTCAGAATGTGAACTCTTATACATATAAATAATTTAATCTTGTAAAAATGTCAAAATGCAACGTGTGTATTGATTTATATCGATAACCTATTTTGAATTTAGAATATAGAATTTGTTTAGATTAATAGATTAAACTTGATATTTCATAACTCATTAGCATAAAATTCATATCTAAAAAATTAATAACTATTTTATTGAATTAAATTATTTATTCAATAATGTGACATTAATTTAATTTGTAAATCTGCGCAACTAAATGACCCACAATGTTCATATAATTTAATATAATCAGTACAAAACACAAAACTCAAATAATATAATAATAATTATACAATGTTGAGTGGAACATTTGAGAAAATCATTTAACAACATCATATAAAATTATATTATTGTTGTAAGTGTGTATATATTTGCTAAGTAAAATGGTTTATTATGTTATATGTTTAGCTCGAATACATAATTTATACATAAAAGTTTTATGTTTGAAACTATACACAGAAAAAAAAATTAATATTCACAAATATATATTTTATATAAGTAAATTATAAATTATTTATAATCGTTATTTTGAGTAAATTTAATATAAATTATACATAGTTATTTTATTCTGCAAAGGACATTGTCTTTGTAGTCATAAAGGGTGGAGGGGAAAATGAAATACAATAAGGACTATGTTCATATGTGCGTGTGTTATAGATTAACTTACCCCAACTCAATAAACCTAACCTTACCTAATCATTCTTGCTATTTATGTATCTAGCTACATATATATATATAGCTTCAAAGCAATACTAAAGTTTTTTTTTTTTTGATGATTTTTTTAACCAGTTTCAATTCATTTCACGTATTTCAATTAACTTTTCCTTTTTTTTTTTGAATGAATGAATGCAGTAGATACATGTGAATGTTATTATTATATTTTTCTCGTGTGTTGGAGAGCTGTATTTAAAGATTACCTTTATTATTAAATAACAAAATATTGAAGAAATTCTCTTTTATTTTTTTTTTAAAAATTCAGAAAAACAATTTTATGATTATAAATTTTTTCGTTTTCATTTTAGAAAATATTTTAAACATTTAAGCGCTGACGATTCTGAATTGTTTTATTAAAGTTTTAAAATGAAATTTATTTTGATAAACTTCAATTTATATGCCAATTAATTGAAAATATTGAAGATACGTAATATTTTTTCGTTTTTGTATTTTATGCATACAAAAAAAATTTATACTGATAAAAAACCATTGCAATTCACTATATTCCACCTCAACATATATAAATAATTCAAAAAAAAAAAATTGTATACCATATCACAACCCACTTATATTTATGAATGATATTATAAAATTTGAACAGTATATAAATAAGCCTAATTGAGATGTAAATACGCAACTCTATATACAGTGATATTATGCGTTGAGTTTGTTGATGATATTATAATAAAACAAAGTTAAATGACTTTTATACATTATAATATATACAGAAATATATATATATATATACATGCAAAATTTAGGGCGGCGTATTATATAGATTTTCCTTCTCACGTTTCTATTAAAAAAAAAAATTTGACGACAATTGTCCTTAATTAACATACGCGTATTCCAATTAAAAATAACAATAATATTGTTATTGTAGGATAAAAACATAGAGTAAATTATTGAGTATTTGAAACTAGTGTTGAATAGAACACACGTCATGTTAGGCATACAAATAAAATCAAATCTATAGTCAAGGGAGTGTGTGGGTCTGGAGATGTTCCAAAACATTAGGTACAATGATCGAGTGCGAATTTTGAAAACGACCTAAATATCACATAAGAGTTTATTTTTACAACGTTTTCTTTTATAAAATGTTAGTGAATAGGATACAAATAAATTAAATATGCAAGGAACAAAAATGACTAGAATAAAACAAAAGTTAGTTCCTTAAATTAAAAGGATTAAATATAGTAACGGAGAAAGAACCCTTCGGTGAAAGAATATAATTTTTGTTTAATTTTTCTGTTACCTACAGTTTGGTAAGTTTCTTATTAGGGTAGTTTTTTTTCTTCTATTTCTATTGTTGTTTTACATATTTTCTTCTATTTTTTTGCGTGCGGATATATGTATAAGCCTAAAGCAAACAAGTCTTGTTTCCGTCAATAATTATATTATATTCTTCAAACTGTATAGCTATGAGCGATGAATGTATCTAAGATGCGGAAAGAATATATTAAACCAAAAAAAAAAGTTTCTTTTTATATCATCTACGAGGGTATATAATACTACCCTTGATAAATCGTTTGTTTTTTTCTGTATTCATTAATTACTCTTACATTGTTAGTTATTTAAGTGTTGAATTATTTGAATATCGAATGGAGAAAAGAAAAAACAAACTTTTAGACATTTATTAATTTAAAAGGCTTTAGGGGTTCAATGAAAAAAAAACAACAAATTTCTACACGATATTTAAGCTATTTTTGTCACCAAATATATACACCAAAAATTAATTGTAATACTGACTGGAAGTAATTGTTTTCAATTGAAATATACCATCCATAAAAATTAAAATTCATGAAATGACGTCCCCAAGCTGTTCTGATTCTAATCTACATAATTGTGAATGAAGATTGCCGCCATTCGATAATAAAAACCTATAATAAAAGGAAAATTTAAATGAGGTAAAAACGAAGGTGCAAATAGAAAAATAACAGAAGAAGAAATTTGTATAATATTATAGTTTTATCTTGTTGTCTGTCTCACCCTCAATCCACCCCACATAATATATTATAATAAAAAAAATATTAATCTATTTGATAATGCTTTTTTTATAGAGAGAATAAATATCGTGTGATTAATATAATAATTCCCCGCATGCATATTTAATTGCGATTAAAGTGTCAAATTGATATATTGAGAGTGTATATATTATTGGTCTGTCAAAATAAAATGAATCACTATAAATTTTGGATCATTCGTTTATTGTAGTATTACAGAAGTCAAATACACATACTACGCGGTAATCAACAAAGAAATTTATAATCGTGTGATTGAATTGTCAAAATAAACGTTATAATAAAGAAAAAATAAATTCATTTTTTGATTTATAGTAAAAACAAAATATAATTGAGGTTATAAAAATTTCAAATAATTTGCATTACTAATTTTGTTTATTCACCTCTCTCAAAATATATATAGTCCAAATGAAACTGGTCTTATTGGAATTTCTCTACAATTCCACGATATATTAGCTAACTATAGTTAAAATGGAGACTTTTGTTGAACTAAAGAAATAAACTCTAAATGTTTTATACCTGGTTTTTTAGCAATTAATTTTTTTTTTTATATCAACAAATTTGTATTTCCAGAATATATCTACAGATACTTTCTCTAGTTCAAGCACTAAAGTCTCCATTTCAACTATAATTTAATACATTGCGGATACGCCGTAAAACTCTCAATATTGCGAAATTTATGGTATATCCACAATATTTCCAACTAGTTAGAGTGGAGACTTTAGTTAAGCTAACGAAAATATCAGTAGTTATTTTCCAATTGATCTAATTAGATATATTGGGGATAGGCCGTTAACCTTTGCTGTAAGCAAACATGAAAAACAATGGAGAAATTGAATTTATTTGACCAATTACATAATAAAATCGATAGCCTGATTAGATAGGTTCTACTAATAACTGATGTCATTGATAATAAAAGTGTTGACTTTATAATAACTTGTATACCTATGACATTATTTTATACATCAGGTTCATGGACATTCTATTAATTTATAATTTTATCCTATCGTCTAGTTTTTTTTTTGCGTAATATTTTAGCCTGATAATAAATAGGTTTTCTTTTTAGATTTTAATTAAACAAATGAAGTAATTTGTGCTTTAGGTTGACGTTCATGTTACCTATTAAATTAATTAATATCATTAATTAACCTTAAATGCAATAGCGTGAGAATTTTTAATTGTAAAATAATTTGCATATTATAGAAAACTCAATTTGTCACGATTAAATAGAAACAAAAAAAAACTAACAATATCATTTATATATAAAACAACAGCAATTTAACTTTTTTTTTCTTTTTTTCAATGAATTATTATTCAATGATCGATTTATCAAACCAATCAGTTTTGAATTATATCCATTAACTAAATTGAAATCGTATACAAAATAATACAATATCTTGTTATTTCAACACACTTTAATAACATATAGTAATACATAATGTATTGCTTTTATTGTACATGTATATCCATGTATATTATAACAGAAATATAGGTAGGTTATGTATATAAAGGTAGATATAATATGTACCTACTACAATGTATTTTATGACTTAAGGTTACGAAACTCAACACCAATATTGTGATTAAATCTTAACTACAAAGAAGAAGTGCCCCTTATAAAGAAAAGTGAAATGAATAAAAACAAAAAGTTGAATGCTACACCAAAACGTTTACTGCAATTACAGCAAACCCTTTTACTAATTAACGTTTTTCCTTGTAACTGTATAAACGTGCTTACTTACCCACATGTTTTTGAATCAAAGAATTTATATTTTCCTCATTTTTCTTCTTTTTTTTTTCTTCTTCTGTTTTTTTTTTCTGTGTACTTTGTTTGAGTTTTCCCTTTCTACAAAAAGCTTATCATTACCCTTTGTCGTTATGTTATATATTATATGAGTGTATAGGCATGGGGCATAGATGTATTTAAACTTTAAAGACATCAAAAGAAAGAAAATACTAAAGGTTCGTGTTCGATAATATTTTATTCATGTGTTGTATATATATTTATATTTACATTTATATTTTCTTCTGTCTTCAATATTTTCATTTTCATTTTTACTTTTTTATTTTCCTTTTTTGGTTTTTTTTTTGTTTTTCATTTTCTGTCTTGTCTTCTCATTTTCTTTATAATATTATCTCTCTATATAAGAACTTTAACCTATTTTTTATATTTTTTTTTTGAGTTTCATATTTACAGATGGTTGTTTATCAAGTGCAATAAATTTTCAGATCTTTTTTTTTTTAAAGAAACAAAACGATTCTTTACTACTCTCCTTACTACTCTAACACAAAGTTGAAAAATGATCCCAATAAAATAAGAGTATCCACATTTATCTTCAGTTAGAGTAAAATATAATAAATTCTGTACAATAATAATAATAATAATAATAATAAGGAATACAACAAAATAAAAATAACAAAAAAAAAAATCTTTCGTTCAGTAATTTACGCGAAAATACATTTTTTCATTTTATTTTTAATTGGGAAATTATGATTTATTGTTCGTTTATACGAGAATCTTTCGTCTCTTTTGTCTTTTTTCTCTATACATAAAAAAAAAAAACAAAAATAAAATAAATAAATTTTTGGACACAAGAAAGAAAAGAAAAAAGAAAATATAATACAGTAATCATTTATTATAATAAGGTTATAAAATATGTATTATAATAATACACAATATAATAATAAATAATGAAAAGACAAGAAACTTACGTTATTTTTTTTTTTTTTTTTTTCTGATTTTAATTCAATTTGTCAGGGAGGCCTCAAATGAAAAAAAAAGCGAAAAAGGAAAAGTCATCGAATTTCTATATATTCTCATGAATAAAAAGAAAGGAAAAATAAAAAAAAAAAGAAATACAATAAAAAAATCTATACGCTACATAGAAAAAAAAAGAAATAATATGGATTAAGGGGGAAATAAAATCACTGTTTTGAATATATTTGATGGCCGTCATTTAATTATAATAGAACTGCTCAACTAATTTAAGAGTGCAATACAACAGTTAAGCTTTCATTATAATTTACTTTTAGTATATTTATATAGTAGATTTTACTACTGATTTACTAAGCAGATATAGTTAAATAGATTAACACTGACGGTATTTCTCATTATTTTAACGTGTTCATTCAACTTATTCATAATAATATTTGGTTAATTTCATTTGTGTAATATTTTCTTTAGTTGAATTTTTAATTTAAATAATTAATAATAGAGAACAGCAAAATAATAAGAGTGAATGAGAAGAGGGAGATTTTTCTACAAATTTCGTTTAATTCAATAACAAAAGTTTACAAATTATTCGCCCTAATGTAGATTCATAGATATAAATATTGAAAATAATAAGTTTTTCAGTTAAACCGATTTTCGTCTTTAAAAAAACTTTATTGTTGGAAGACCCCTGAGGATGACTACAACAAACACAACAAAAAGAAAAAGTTAAAATATTGAAGAAAAATTAAACTCAATAAGTAAAAAAAAAATAATTAAATTTCAATTCAGATTTTTCTCTACATTATACAAAAGAAGGTAAATGGGTGGTATAATATGCAAACATTAACCATATTTTAGAGAGGAAAAAGGTAAAATATGGGCTCAATTTTTTGTGACCTTTATACACAGATTTTAAAATCCATGACTCAAAAGCCATCGCAAAAAAAAAAGCCAATCATAAACTTTTTTTTTTGTTAAACTTTTCTTCTTCTTACATTTCTAAATTTTTTTTTAATGTAAACTTTTTTCCTTTTGTTTCTTTTACATGATAATAATTATAATTTGACGTGTTTTTGGTATAGATTTCTACCCGCTTTTTAAAATGCACACTCATCAAAGATTTTCTTCTTTTTAAGTTTTTTTTTTGCTTTTGTTTACGTCAAAAAAATTACCATTCATCATATAAAAAAAATCAAGAAAAAAATAAAACATTTGAAATTCGTTTTTAAAAAATATAAAATTTGTTTTTTGTTAATTTATTTTTTGTTGTTGTTTCATACACAAACTTTTTTTTTGTTTTAGTTAAAAGCCTAAACAGGGTGTCAACAGAAGTATCTTCTACAGTAACAAAGATTTTTTTTACCCGTTCTTTTTATGTATATACCCGTTACAACCTAAAATTTCTAAAACATCAGATGTGACTCCAAACATCAATTACTCAATTTCACTGAAGTCATTAACTTGAGTTAAAAGATGAATACCCAAAAAAAAAAATGGGAAATGGAAATGAAAATGAAAATGAAAATTCTTTCTACTAAATTATAATAAAAAAAGGTATATATAATTCTACTGTCACCTTTAATAATAGTAAATCTTGTCAGGGACCTTGTGTATACTATTGGGACAAGAACTTCGGAGGTATGTAATTAATAACATGTGTACATAATTCGATACCCTTTTTAATCGCTATTTTATTAATTTTGGTTTTAAATTGGGTTTTCCTTTCTATCTACACTACCTAGATATTTCATTTAACACAGAAGGCTTAAAACAAAAAATAATCTATAATGGTTTTCATGTCTTTAGCAAAAATGTTTCTTCAATTCTCACACTGAAAGAAATAACATTAGAATGCTGATGGTAATTAATTTTAGACATAACGCGGTTGGTTTTTATTGTCACAGGGACAGTTTTATGATCAAACCTTAACCCTACTATAGTTTCAGCAATAAATGAAATTTAATAAAAAAATGTACGGGGAAGAAATGATGACCAAAATTTTACCATTTGTGAATCTATGAATACTGTGAAAATAAATGACATTATGATCGAAATTTATATCCCAATAAAGCTATAATATAAATAGTGACATAAAGGAATTTATACCTGGAGAATCAATTCACAGAAACTTCAAATTATCTGCAAAAACATTTGTATTGTTATAATTATAGAACTGTTGTATGATTACGGCAGCCATTGAAATTATATGTGAAGAAAGAAGTAACAACATAAAATATCAAATCCATAGGAAATAATGGAAAAAAAATTACACCTAAAAAAATTAAAAATAAATAATAATGCAAACAAAATGAAAATGAAAAAAATAAAAACTTTTAGGAAAAGTAAAAAAAAAAAACAGAAAATAATGACAACAACCGCAATGCGCATTTTGAATCATTTCGGTGAAATAAATATAGGTAAAGTAAAATACAAACTGTCTGTTTGTAAATAATAATAAAACAATAGTTTGCATGATATTTTATAGTTTTAGTACTTTGTTTTTTTTTTTATATTTTTTATTCTTTATTAAAATTCTCTCAATATTTACCATAATTATGAATATGGTATATATGTATAATATTATAACGATGCATGTTTTATCTATTTAAAACTATTGAACCGTATTATATAAAGTGTATTATATCCCACAGGATATTTATTTTACCTTAACTTTCGCTAGACTAGACATTTCATAAACGATTAACGAAATTTTTACTTCTTCTTCTTCTTTTTATTTTTTTATTCTTCCTCTATGTTTTTATAATAAACGATATTAAACCAAGAATAGCAACAACAAAAACTCAACGAAAACAACAGCAAAAAGGATAACAGCAGCAACAATAACAACACAACAAATATATAAACCTTTAAATTTGTTTTTGTTTTATTCTGCTTTTTTTTTTGTTTACTTCTCTTTCGTTAATTTGTGTGCTTTTTGTTTTTGGTTGCCCTTCTTTTTTTATTTTTAATTTCTTCGCACCTTACCAAATATATTTTTCACTAAAGCGTTTTTTAATTTGTAAACCTTAAAAATAGTTTTATAACATCATTTTCACAAAACCTTATACATAAGTTAGATTTATATTTACATATATATGTACAAAAGACAAATCATTATATCTAGATATTTATATACACATAGATAGAAAAAAATATATATAGAGCTTTTGGGAATATTACAAACACATAACTCTTTTCCTGAATAAACAAAGTTCCTTCTATTTTTTTTAAGTAGAAAAAGGATTTGTTTTTTTCTTCTTATACTTTTCTTTCCTTTCATTCTTTTATCGTACGTTTGTTCTCTTATTTTGATTGGTGTCTTTTTTTTTTATATCTATGTATGTTTTTATTGGTTTAGTTGCTCACTTAAAAAAGTCTTATAATATATTTTTTAACCATACATATGTATGGCCTATCATTAAATTGGAATTATTTTTTTCGGTTTTCCTATCTAAACGGAAAAATCCCGCATTTGAAAGATTTATAATAAAAACGAGCAAAAAAAAAAAGACAAACAAACAAAAAATAATTGAAAATACTTTTAAAGCCGTACACATAAAGTATAGAAATTATTTCAATTATCTTTTTTGACCTTATTTTAATACCTCATCTCCATTACAACTCCGGTAGTTACCTTACGAGGATAATGGAAAATTTATAATGAAAGACGGTGCTATTGATATATAAAGCAGTTTTATTTAAATTTTTGTAAAAACATTTTTTATGCATCCTTTTTTTTTATAGATTTTAATGTTTTAAAAAAAAAATTTTTAAAGTATTTTTTTTAATGTCAATTTGACACTGAGTGAAAGAATAAAAACATTTTTTATCGCATTTTATGAATAAAATAAAATCTACATCATCCTACCTAAGGTAAATTATCAGGGGGGTTGTTTATCTGAGTAATGGAAATGACGTATGTATGTATGTACATATGTATATTTTCAATAAAAATAATATACTTTCAAAACTTACAATCAATTCAATCGAAAGTACATCATAGTAGGTATAAAGAGTAATCCAAAAAAGTTGTATTGTTTTAATCCAATAAGATGATCTACACACAATTAAAATTAATAATCACAAAACTTTATTTCATCTTATATTCTTTTAGATGATATTTAATTTTTATTATATAGAATAATTGACACAATAATAATTAACACTTCATTTTATTGAAATAATGAACAACACTAAATTTCCTTAAAACTTTAACATTATTTTCATACAATATGAATTTATTTTCTTTTCGTTGATTTTATTTTTAATATAAATTATTACATTTATGTAAAATATTTTTAATAATAATTATAAAGGAAATAAAATCATTTTCTTTGTATCCGGCACAATCATCACTATAGCTGATTTGTTACGGAAACGTACATTAATAAACCGCAGTTTAGTACATAATTAATGGATAACAATTTATCAATGCTTTAAATCTTAAAGGGCAGGCAAAAAGAAAGAAAATACAAAATATAAAACATAAGTAAAAATAAAATTGAAAAAGTGTAAAAAGAAAAATATTAGAAAAATCGATTTAATCACCAAAAAATGTAAACACCTGTCATAATAATAGAAAAATAAAAAATAAAAGAAAGAGACAAAAACAAAAGAAAATTAATGTTATTTCCCTTTATCTTCTTTTATTTTTTATTTTTTATTTATTTTTTTTTTTTGTATTTTTTTAATTCCAAATATAAATATTATTTTGTGTCACCACAATTAAATTGACTATGCGCACCAATTATCGTTAGATTTTATACAACAAAAATAAAAATAAAAATAATAATAAAAAAAAAACAACGGAAAACCAATTTTTTTTCCTTCTTTATATATATTTTTTTTTACTAATTAAATATTCAATACACAAATCGCCTTTTTCCCCACATGTTTTTCCTCAAATAAAAACCAAAATAAAAATAAAAACAAAAATTAATATTACAGGAAAAACTAGAAAATATATAAATCTGATTTAATTTGATAACCGACCGACTAAATAAAGCCGATAAACTGAAAGAAACTGATTGTGCTTTCTGTTGTATAAAGCTTCAAGAGTCCTATAAAGAAACTGTAATCTCTTTTACTCTCTTAAATTCTCTCACATTTTCTCTATATTTTTTGTAGAAAAAAATTTCTCCTAAATTGTGACATGGAAATGGAGAATCATGAAAATTGTGAGTATTTTGTTTTGTAATGGAGTTTTACAGGGGAATGAATTCGTGTGGAATATTCTGAGAGAGAGAGAGAGAGAGAGAGAGCAAAAGATAGTGAGAGTGTTTTTCTTGGTTATTTTTTTTTTTTAGTTATTTCGGGAAAAAGGGGAAATTTGAGTAAAGAAAAAATAGGTATAGAGATATAAATAAAAAAAATTTCCTTAGGGTAAAAATATTTCTAAAAAATGTTTGTTTTTTTTTTTTTTTTTGAAGTATTAACTTTTTCATACATATACATAACTATAAACTAAAACGAACCAAAACCATATAATTATTGTTGTCAAAAATAATGTGACAATGAGACAATAGGGACTCTATTACTATAGGAGGTACACACAGACTATATAATAGTATATATATTCTGAAAAATATGATAATAATCTCTTGAGCAAAATGACACATTTGTTTAGAAAATACTATATATTTGAACACCGTAATGTAACAAAAAAAAAGGAACAAAAAAAAAAAAAGAATGAAACAAGAAAAAGCAGTTCGACCTACGTTTATAAGCGTACATCATTTCTGACAGTTATGTAAGTCCTATACAGTAGGTACCCATACAAAAAAAAAATAACAATAGCGATATTTTGTTATCAATTTTTCTAAAAAAAAAAAAACAAACCAAAAGCATAATAAAAAAATATAAAAAATTATACCTACTTATAAATGGATACTTTTTTCTACGACTGTAGTGAATTAGAACCAAATAAATTATATCATGAGATAAATTAGGAAATTAAAGGAAGTTTCCAAGACATATAATTTTGAATTTTAATTTTTTTGAAAATAAAATTGAATCTTAGAAGCACCAAATTTTATCAAAAATCAAGACTAAATATTCTAATTTCAAGTATGAGAAAAAAAAATTGGTTAATTTCGATGAATTTATTTATCCTTCTTCTAGTCCCCTCTTTTAATGACATGATAAAATTACGTTCTTTTTTATATCTTTTGAAACATTACTTTTTTTTATGATACGAGATATTGATTCGACGCCGTCGTTATATTCATTTGAAATGGAAAAGTTAAAACAAACAGAAAAAAATCATTCACCGTTTCGTCGGAAAAAAAATATCAAATTCGTTCAAGTTTTTTTTTTAGCAAACATTTTAATAGAGCTTTAAATTTAGACTTTTCTTTATTCTTCAGGTTTTTTTTTTGATACGCATTATGAAACTTCGACAGTATTAGAAATACACACACAAATTTATTATCTTTTATACATTATGGAAATGGTAAATTTTATGTTTGGGGAAGAGCTTATTTGAGTAGTACTCTCTGAATTGACCAACTCAAATACTTCGACACTGGTTTATTTGGTTGTTGAAAATAGTAATAATAATATTATTTTGTTTATTAAAGAAAATTACAAATAACATAAAAATTTAGAAAGATTTTTCTTGTTGTTGATGTTCATTAAGCATGAAAATTATTTTACAATGCAATTTTGGAAATGTATAATAGTACATTTTATAGTACATTTTATTCATTCCATGTGCTACGATATTGTTGTATACATACTTGAAAGATAGATCATAATGCTACATCTAAAACTCAATTTTCATGTTCTTTGTTCGTGTAAATTTGTGTCTATATATATATATGTATACTTACTTCTGGTATTATATAAAGAAAAAAAAAAAGAAAAGACTTCGTTATGGTATTTTATGAAAAGTTTTTCTGTTTTATCTTAACATTTATAAGAATCAATAAATAAATTCTGTTCTTAATCTACCGATTTTTTTTATATTTTATATTATTTTTGTTACAAGAAAAAGAAAGAATAAAAGAAAGAAAATTACGTTTAAATTCTATATAATTGGATTGACCTATTTAATATGATGATGTTTAGTGAGAGTAAACCATATTTGAAAATATAATATGTTGAACAATTTCTTTATATATCAAAATACTCTTACTACTTACTACTTGAGTACCATCAAATAATTAGTTACAAATTTATATAAAAGTTTAATTATTATTCTCTACAAATTGTGGACACTTTGCCTTTTGTAATTTACTTTATTAAATTATTATTATAGCATACCTTCATATAGAGTAAGATATAAAGATATAATGTGACAATCTACTTAACTGAAGTAAGTCGTGTCGGAAGTATAAAGATTTATTATTAGGTATAAGAAAATAATAGAAAAACGCGATGTATATAAAATTTAAATTTTTTGTTAACATTAAATGTTTATATTAAGTGCTTTTTGGTATATCTCTTTTGCTATAATCTCTGGTGTAACCCATTTAATATAAAAATCTTAAATTTTTCAAAAAGTATTCAGAAAACTAGAAAAGGTCTAACATGTCACAATATATGAAAATTTTGGAATTGATATTTTTTATTATTAATCCTGACAACGGTCAGTTCTGTCAATATAAAAAGCTTCTTTCCATTTTTAACTTAAAAAGATAAACTTAAAAATTGTATCTACGTCATAAATTCATCATGACATAATATATTATACGTAGGTATAGTACATGTATTATACTGTAAATAATCTATATTTTATATAATTATAATTAAACGATTATAATTTTTGGTACACGAAATATACAGAAGGTGAAAACATTTAAATAAAAAACAATTATTCTTTTATTATCTTTTACATTCTATTCTATATAATTGAATTAGATTTTAGATATAGAATGGAAACAAAATTTCTATACATAATATACAAAAAGTATCTAATTAATTGTTGCTCGTACTAAAAAAGAACAAATTAAAACAATTAGGTGTATCAGAAAAAGAAATCAAAAATTATTTTCAAACCAACATTTTCTTTTTACAAATTGTTTCGTTTCACGATATAGAATTAAAGTTATAAAATTTTATATTATCAAAATCCAAAGCAGACGCATATTGAAATGTTTTTCCTTAAAATCACATGGGACCAACGAGAAAATTCAATTGTCTGGTTTCTCAATTTCATCTACAAAATCTGAATAAAGAAAATTTTCTCATGTTCGTGTATTCAAGAAACAACTTTTCAATCTGTTCACAATCATATATATAAATACAGTAGTATATAGATATATAGATATATATTGTAGATGATTATTTCTAAGTATTTGTGTGTGTGTGTATATATATTTATGTATATCTAGAATTTCATTGTTTGACTGTGTTTGTATATGGTTAAAATTTAATACTTGAATTATTGTGCCCTTTTCTATATTGATGTAAAGGGCTGGCACATTTACATTATATACTCATACACATAGTTCAATTTCTTAATCTTGGAAAGGGTTTTCTTCACTTTTACCGACCTTAAAATTCTCGAATTAAAGGGAAGAATATTTTAAATAATTTTGTTTTTGTTGTTGTATTTGCTGCTGCTGGTGTTGTGGGTTTAAGTATTTCAATTTTACATGTTAAATCGATAAAATATTGACCTAGGTGAAAAAAAAAATAAAGTAAGAAAAATAAGAAGAAGAAGAAGAAGTGGAAGTGATGGATATGTTACCCTTCCAATAATATGCTGGATTTAAGTGGTTTTCAATCGCATTAAATATTACGGGTGGTAACTATATATACGTAGACGTTCTATAATACCAGTGTATATATATGTAATGTATGAACCTTAATGTGATTGAAAACAAAAAAAAAATAAAGTACAACATACAAAACCTAATTTTGATTATTCCTAAAAGATCTTTTGGTTGTTGTTTTTTATTATTACATTTATAATTTATTTAACAAACAAAAAGTGATATATATATATAATTTATTAAATAAATTATTATCTTCCATGAAAGAAATATTGTAAAAAGCAAAAAAATTTAAGAAAAAATTATAACATTATATCTTCAACATTGGATAACCATTTTATGATGTACCTACAACTCGATTTACACGATTGTTTTTTAAAGCCCACTAAGTCTTGATTCTTACCATAACTTCATCTGAAACAAAAAACCGTCAATATTTTCTTTAATTTTGGAGACAGGATGTGAAATACAATTTTTGTGGATTTTTTATTAGACAAATAAAAGTGCATTATGAATTCAGATTTATAATTTCTATAAATTCCACAGTGTTTTTTAGTTTCTATCATGTAAATCGAGGGATATATGCATAACGACTACAATGTAAAACCCAATTGCTACATATCAGTTAAGAAGTAAATTTATGGTGGAGAATTTTGTTTTATGTATCGTTTTCGTATTATTTATTTCAACACTGTTAGTGATTCTATTACTTAAAAAATGTTTTCAAATCAACATATAACCTTTTCATATTGCTTATATTTATTTTAATAAATGTAGGGATGTACAAAAAAAAAATCTAGTCCTATTAATAATAAGGCTACGAAATGCCGTAGGATATTCATATATTTGGTTATGGTTATTGTATTGGTGAAGTGTACGTCACAGCATGGCCAAAGAACATGCGAAATAAAATAAGAGAGATTATTTATTCTTTCAATCTTTTTTTTTTTTTTATAAGAATCATGCTGTGACGTCAAAATATCTTTACATACAAGTATTACATCCATACCGCCTTAAGGAAATTGGATTTAATTTTAACATGATATCTTATTATATGGATAGAAAATACATAATTCTAAAATTGAGAATTTAAAAATATTAATTAATATTATTTGTTTGTTTCCATATTGTTGTAATTACTAAATTTCACAACCGCTATTGGCATACTAAACTTAAAAACAAGAATTATTTGAATTTTAATTATAAATCTTCATACGAAAAATGAACTTCACATTTACCCTACCGATAGAACATATTTGTAAAAAAGATTATTTTTGGAAATTCAAAATCCTTAAATCCTTAAAAATACGGCTAACAAATCATAGTAAAGAAACTTTTCTTTTCTCTGATTTACCTAGCCTAACTTTCTAATCTATTATAACACAGTAAACTTTTGAAAAGTCAGTTTTATACTATCGGTTAAAAACATAAAATACAATTCTAAAATCCATTTTATTGTAAAGGAAAACTTTCAAAGCACACAAGGATAAACAAATGAGAGAGAAAAAAAGGTGACGTGTAAACTATTGTGTGTGGTGGTAAAGCCGCGAGCTAAACGAATATAATAAAATTAAGTGGATTGTTTAACTTTTGAAGGAATCAAACAAACCGGAAAAAACCAGTTAAAATATATTATTCAAATTAATAACAAAAAAATTAAATATTTTAGTAAAATTCCTTTAATTATATAAATGATATTTGTAACTTTTATATTCGTCAGAGTGTTATTTAAATTTTCACGCGCATAACATCGTTTTCTATTTTTTTTTTTATTTATTTCACTTCTTTTTTTTTTTTTTTTGCTTAATATGGGTTTGGTCCGAAATTTAAATAGAATGATGTGGTTTAGATTTTGATTTTTCATTTTGGTTTTTCTTCTTTTATTTCTTTTATATATAAAGAGAAACCCCAAAAATGACAAAAGAAGGAAAAAAAAAACAAATTCTATTATGCAAAAAGGCTGTATATAGTATAGTGCCTAGGACCTTTTATAATACAAATAAGAGAATATTATAAGAACTGTCACAAGATAGAATACGAAATTGGATAAAATTACCACCCTTAATTTTATATACAAAAGCAAGAAAAAAAATATAAAATAAGTAAAATATGTGACATAAGAGGTTACTTTCATGCAGTTTATATTCTGTTTTGTTTTATGTGTTATAATATAAAAATGATGAAAAATAAAAACAAAACAAGAAGACAAAAACAATTTTGCTTAAGAGATGAAAATTTATTCCTTTTTCATTTTCCTATTCTGAAAATTTCAAAATTTAATTTAGTAAAACCCAAACTAATATTAAAAAAAATAAGATGAAACGTGAAGTTTTAATGCACTGATTAAAATATAATTAACTTGTGTATACATGTATATATAACTTTAGAAAATAATGAAAAAAAATTTAAGCAAAAATAAATCTTCAACGATGCGAAGAATATTGTTATTATATAGCATATACTTTCTATAAGATATTTTCAATTAAGCATTTAATATTTTCGGTTATTACTTTGGTAGAATAAACTATCTATCACATTTTCTGTATACATGAACTATTAATCAACAGAGAATGTTATTGCAAAAATGAATTGAGAAAATATTTACAAAAAGCACAAAAGCAAAAAAAAAAGACACACACAACAGTATACAAACAAAACATTTTGCAACCCTTTTCTCAATTCATAGCTCACTTTTAATCATTGTTTATTGTTTGTTCAGTTCTTTTTTTGTGGTATGAGTAGAGAGACGTTAACATTCACCTCTTATTCCTCCTCTTTTCACAATCTGTCAAATCTAACACACATCATGTTTATACCTACCTTTTCTTTTCTATTGTATTCGCGATACTGATGTATTATTGTTATCACGAATTCACGCTATCATTTCTCTTCTTGATGAAAAGACTTGATAAAATCTTTTGTGACAAGTATAATATATGTTACATCCTTTTGTTGGTGTTACTATATTACGATTAATTTATATATTTTCTTTTGCTTTTTCCTCTTTTTTTTTTTTGTTTGTGCGAAAACAATTTTTTTCTTTCCTTTCATTCTTCATTCGAAAGAATCTTTTATAGAGGGATTTTCTTTTTTAATTTAATAAAGTTTCTTTTTCTACCCTTCACAATAACTTAATGTGTCATTAAAGTTTAATAAACTGTAAAGTTACTATATCATAACGTTTATAATAACTACCTACTTACATATATAAATACTAAATTTTAAATATAAACATAATTTGTATTTACTGACGAGTATAATTATTGGTTTCACTACATAAAACTTTATAGTTCGTCATAATATTATTTATTGATTTTATGAGAAAAAAACCTATAAAAATTGGTGAAATATTTTATAATAATCTCTTCCTATGATGATTTATGAACAATTAACAACTTTATATTTATAACCACAAATACACTCTTGCAATTTATTTGGAAAAAAAGACAAAATTAACTGTTACTGGGGCTTCTATATTTGAAATGAAGACAAATTGACGTTTTCACGCTCAGTGGAGGCGCCACTGTGAACAAAAAATGTTTATTTTATGTCAAATAATATAATAACACAACAAAATGGTTTCTATGGTTTAATTTTATTGTTGAAATTTTTGACATAAATGTAACTTTATTTAGTAAAAAAAAATTCCACCAGATGTCAGCTTTGGTGGTTTAAAAATAGTTATGAATTATGTTTATATTATTTATTCTACATAAATATATATTCTACATATATATTTCACACATAATGCATTAATACAACACATTGAATTTATGTATTTAATTAGTAATTCATATTTACATCTTATCTCTAATGTATTTATTATAAACTAAAATTTCTCTCTCGGTTTATAATTCCTTCATTACAAAAGGAAATTATATATAGGTATAAATTTACCTTAAAATATATTCGGACTGAAACAAATACTTTTAATTAATGTTCTAAACTCGTATCCGAATGTTATCTTAAGGATCAACAATAATGACTCTTGGTTCCTAAACATGTTTGTTTTAAATCATTAATTAGTAAATTATATGCGCAAATAAAATGCTAAAGTAATTAAATTTTATATTCATCTCTTAAATTAACAGCAAGAATTACAGGGAAGAAATTATTAAATATAATTTTTGTTATTATGAAAGTAGAAATATTTTACTTCCTGCCTATTGGAATTATCTACTTAACTTTAATAAAATAAAGATATTAAAGTTAAATGTCTTACCATTAGTAATAATAAAGAAAAGGAAATTTAACAATCAATTTGAAACTGACAAAAAAGAAGCAAAAAAAAGGATGGGATTCGTTCACCATTATATTTCTGAACGACTTACTCAATCTAAAATAATACGTGCTGCCCGTCGTTATTTGGGTTAGTTCTGTACAAGAAATATAGCATTTCCCTTAACCATAATATATAAACAAAAAATCGTGAAGATTTAACAAAGAAAGAAAATGATAAAGTTGATAAATTAAATTCAGGTGGTAAAAAAATCATTCCTCTGTTCGTTATATTATATTTGGTTGTTATTTTTATAAACAAAATATTTTTATATCTTAATATAGTAATCAAAATAATGATATAATATTGCATTCCTAAACATTAAAGAACTACACAAAATATGCCTACAATTAAATTTTAATAAATAAAGAGAGAATTTTGTGATTAACAGATAAAAACAAAAATATTAATTTATTTTTAAACACGCAAATTTTAATGTTGTACGATTTGTCTTGGTCACTGTCACCAAATCATTAACTTTTTATATATCATCAGGAAATACCAAAAAATTAAAAGTTTAATCTGGGTGATCAAAAAGTTTCACTATAATATAAATATAATATGAATATATGTATAATGCCTAAGGCATAGGCATATACAAAAAAAAAGTGTCCAATTTAACTATATAATAGTCAAAACTTTTTCGATAAGAATCCATTTGTACAAGTAAAATATGTCGACACCGGCACTGCTTAATATATATATATATACTCTATATACTGTATATATATATATATATATAGATATAACAATTTCGAAAGAGGTTATGAAAGTATTATACTATAAAAAAGAACCGAAATGTTTCCTTCTATATAATAAATATATAAAAAATGGAAAAATAAAATTCTCAAGGATCGTTTGGTCGTTTTCACATTGATATAACTTTTGTTTTTTTTTTTTATCGGACTCACTGCAGATATTTTCGGATTATACATACACACATATACACATTTGTTCGTCTTTTTTTTTTATAAAATATCGTGAATTGCTGTGGGAGCTTTTGGTGTATTCTATGTATTATGAATGTACAAAAAGCGGATATATACCTACTGTCAACATCTAATTAGGAATGTAAGAAAAAGATTTGTGTACCTTAAACTCTGCGTTTGCCGCTGACTTGTAAGTTATATTTTTTTTTTGTTGTTTTGTTTACATTATAAAAAGTTAATCTTATGCCTCCTCGGTTCACCTTCCAAAACCTTATATACTTTTACCTATATATAATATAAAAAAATTTCTGGGGATTTGAATTTTTCTTTTTGACGGATGTTTTAAGCAAAATTATTCTTCTTTTTTTTTCTTCCCTATGTTTACACCTTTGTATAAAATGATGATTGCTGATGAGGATGACGAATATGAAAATATCATTGCATACTGAACTTTATTAAAATTCTTGGGTGAAGAAATTTATAAAAGTGTCATTATTATATATTTAATATTAAAACCACATGTTTTAAGCGATTATATGATTCAATTAATAAACAGTTCTGTATTTGAATTGAGTAAAATATTTGAATATTAAAGAAAAATATAAAATTAATATAAAAAATGAAAATTTATATATTTAAAAATTCTCATATAGAAATTCGGTAACAACAACTACCATCAATAGAAGAAAATGGTAAGTAAATCAACGAATAGCTATAACAAACAGATGTTACAGTATATAGATTCCTTACTGTACATAAAAGCAAACTCAGATATCTAAGAAAAAAGCTAAATGGAGAAGTATAACAGAACACAATGATAAAGCTTATATTTTGAACGTATGGATTTGAAACGTGGCATCTATGAACAAAAAAAAAAGAGTTGGTTAAGCAAAGAAAGAAATTTTTAGGAACGATATTTGACCCAAAAAAAAAACGATCAAAGTTAACTGGAAAAGAAAATATAATTTCAAACGCCTGCAATGGGTGGGACACGTGTATATAGGGTAAAATAGAAAGAATCATGGAAACAAAAAAAAAATAATGCTGATCATACCAATGCTGATATTGATACAGAAATCATCTAAAAAATAATTAATTACAATAGGACCATTACAATCGAAAAAAAATTAAATCCAATTGTTCTAATTGTTACAACTGGAGTAAAAATTTTCTATCTTCAATGATTCTCTTTATTGTATTTTATTGTCTGCCTCTGTTTTATTTTTTTAATACCAAAAGTGTTTTAAGTTCGGCGATATGCTAAAATCTATACCTACTGTATAGAAATTTAAAATTTTTTATCATTTCAATATTTGGATGAAATATTTTTTAATCTTTCTACATATAAAATAACACATAATACAGATCAGTAGTCGACAATCAGTAGCCGTCGTACAAATTCGGCAAGTTAGGTTATTTAATGTTTATTCTTTGTTTAATCTTAAGATAAAAAAGGTTTGGTTTAATAATTCTCAATTATTTACAATATTGTATATAATGGAAGAACGTCTGTCAATTTATTTAATATTTGGCAGCAGCTACTGCTCAGTAACTACTGATTAATTATGCCTTCGATTCTAAATCCATGGAAAATAATGATGTGCACATCTGACCTGTGTCATTAACTATTAGAAACTTTTTGGTCAGAATTTCATTAATACCTTTTACATTATTATATTTTTTCTTGGGGAAAAAATTATGGGCCCGTAGCACCTAATAGGTTTATGGCCCTATTGAAATTGGCATGCGATTGTCTATGCAGCAAGATGTTCATACCCAAATATCGGATATTATTGGCTGCATTGACATCTCTGTTCCAGACAATTCCACAAAACTATTTTTGGTGTTGCAAGGTGTATGTTTTGAATAAATTGGAAATTTAATAATTTAATAATTAAGAACTGGTCATATTTTAAGTAATAATTATTATACGCATTTGTTTTTGATTATGGACGAATAATAAACTATAACCTAATACTACATAAGTATGTACTAATAAAGTTGAAACTTCTAGTAATCAAACAAAACCATGTTTTAATAATTCTTTGTAGTATTTCATTAATAATAAAAAGAAGTTAAATATAATTATGTCTTCATTTAATCAATAATATTATACGATTATCATCCATACTTCATAACCTCATTACAATATAGTAATTACAAGCATTGTCACTCTATGAACAAGACTTTCAAATAAGAACAGAATTACTCCGGGTAGTATCGAGATCCTCATACTATCGTCATACACAAAGTTCACATAAATATTAAAAATATCAAAACAGAGGCGACCGACCAAGGTGGGAGCATGGCAACGTGCTTGCGTTTGGAGCTGGAGGTACCGAGTTCGAATCTCGACCGAGGCGGGATGGAATTTTTCATTTCGGCTAATTTGTGTATACACACATAAGTAGTGGGCAATGATTAAAATAACATCTATGACCCTCTGGTTGGTGTGCAGGATAAGGTTTAAACCGAAGGATTCTTCTTAGGAAATCTGCATGTTTCCTAAAGCATGTGCAGATGCTAGGGTGGTTCAGAACCCACCTCAAAAATAGTAGGTCTCAAGGGTGAATATAACCGAAAGGTTGCCTAAGCCCTTGTAAAATAAACAAAACCACCAACTAACTCAAAACAGTCGCAATATTGCGTGCAAAAAAATCCCAAAAACTATTTCATCTAATGTATAGAAGAAAATGCCCTATAATGAAGAGTTGCCAGGTTATAGCGTGCTGAAAAGATTTAATAAATGAAATTTTAGAAGCAAAGGAAAAGATTGATCATAAATTTTCTGTATTAAAGAAGAATATTTTGTTTTTCAGTGAAAAATTTAATGGTGCTATACTATATTTATCTTAATCTTATTAAATCTTATATTTGTTATTAATCGAATTCGAATGTCGTAATATTAATAATGTCATGTTTAGAAATCAGACATCAACCATAACTGACTGCGCATCTGATACAAAATAATTGGTATTTTCCGCCGGAATCATAAATGACAGATAATTTTTTTTCTTTTTATTTTTCTTTTTATAATTAATAAAATAAATGATTCTTGAACTTTGTGAAAATATTCTTAATCTTGATAATTATTAACATTATCATGTAGACAAAATTAGTGTTTGAAACGAAAATGTTTTTGTTTCATTTATTTTTGTAAACTTTCAAACAATTATAAAAAAAAAAATAACCCCGTACCCGTTAGAGGGAAAAAAGAAAACAGAAAAGTTTTGGGGGTTGAAATTTGTTTGTTTTTTAGATAGACATGTTTATATGGATCACGTCACATTTTGTGATGTATTATTGTATACGAGTGTGAGTAATGTGTTTGTTATTGGTGAGATGTACAGAAAACGAGGGGTGGCTGACCCTGAATATGAACTCAGATTTCTTTTTATATACGTCCACCCTGTAAAATGGATTAAGTAATTACGTCTAGTTGATTATTTAAGAATTACATTTAAAAATGCATTTAATTTAAAAATAGTCGTTCATCAAATTTAATTAATTTTGTTACCCTTCATACGCGTAGTTGGAATTACTATGAGTTCCAAATTTTTCATTAAAGTTGAATAAAACTCTGTCGAAAATTTGTTGAAAGCTATATGAAACACAATTTTTGCATAGATTTTATAATTGATTATTTTAATCTTTATTATATGAATTTCATTGAGAATCATGTATACGCATTAAAGAAATACATATTTACAATTACAAAAATCGAAACATGCGAACACTTATATAAGGAATTTTTTGTTTTGCTTACTTTTGTAAATTTTTCTTTAAGAAAAGCGTAATCAAAATTTTCTCTTACAATTTACAAATGTTGCGAGTATGTGTGTTTATAGGTATACAATGTATATAAATTAAATTAATTGATGCATAAAAAATACAAAAGTATATGTTTAGTTATATACATATACCTATACGATACAACACATAAAAATGAAAATGTTACCATGCTTTAATAATTCGTTGTAGTATAAAAATAAATAACAACAAAATTAGGTATATATCTTTTATCAAAAGGAGTTTCCACCACCAGAAAAAAAATGGGGAATATTCACAAGTGTTTTTAAGAGGATATAAAATTTCAAATATAGAGTTTATTGATACAAACATTTATTATATAATATTCTATATTGCGTTACAATTTTTTATTTCTAAAGTTTTTTTTTTTATAAAACATAAAAATAAAATGTTTGATTGACCTAACAAAAAACAGAATATTTAATATTTATTATATAGAAAGTGAGTTTTGTCTTAGAAGTTATATATCATAAAATGTTTGAAAATAAAAAATTCTATCCAGGATAATCTCTTAGATGCTAATTTTAATCTGGGGGTTGGCACCAAAAATTTTTTGGGTGTTAGAAAAAGATAAATATGGAACGGTGTATGAATTAAAATGAGCATAAGATTACTGAATATATAAATACGGTCAAAATCATGAAAAGGATTGTTGAAAGAATAAATTTCAATTATTAAAATTTATATTTCTCTGAAAATAAAATTTATTCATTTGACCATTGAAAACTTTTTGACTTATAGAATTTTCAAATTGAATTTTGATTACAGACAAAGATTAATTTAAAGTGAGAACAATTTTCTCTTTTCGTTTCAATTTAAAACATTTTCATTTAGAATTAAATGTTGTTTATTAACGTGTCACTGGATCAGGGCAATTATTGAGCACGGAATCTATTATTATAATGGAAACCAATTTTTTTCAATAGCCAGTGTCACGACCTACCATTGATAGTGTTATTCACTTTGCTATAGCGGAAATTTTTAGTTGAGGAAAATTTGAAGACATAAATATTTCTATTGCAGTATTGCATATTTTTTTTCGTAAAAATATAAATATCAATGTCGTTGTCGCGCTGTCATTTATAGCTTAACGACAAAATAGTCACATGTGTGCAAACTCCAATAAAAAAAATGATTATAATCCAAATTTATTGAATTTCTTATCTCTTGTGGGGAATAAAAAATGAAATACATTATTTTGGTTTCTGTCGTATTCGGTAACGCTTTGCTAATAATAACAAACCCCAGATATGTTTAAGATAAGACACAAAACCGAAAAAAAGGAATATTATCCTTAAATGTGGTGTCAGTTTGAATATATAATTTTATATTCAAAAATATAAGTTTTTGTTTAAAAAAAATTAAAAATAGGAATAAAAAAATGTGAATGAATTAAAGCCGCAATCGAACTGTCTATACGAAAAATAATAGACAGTAACATGAACTGGTCGATTTCGATTTATTTATTTATTCATTCGATAAATTGACAGACAGGCGAACACAATTATTTCTCAGCATGTATATAGGATTGATACAATACTAAATTCCGAGTATAATAAATTTAAGAAATTCTTCAAAAGAAAAAAATATATATGCCTACCTAAATTGAAGTGTAGGTAAAGTTAAAGTTACAAAACTTTTCCTATATACTTATTTTTTTCTCTTAAATACAACTGAATATATCTGATAAAAACAAAACGTTAGTAAAAACAAAATGTTACTCACTTATTTATTACTGCCAACTACCTATACTTCATATAAATTTTTTTAGGAAAACAGTGAAAATATAGAAAATATGAAAAATTACAAATAGTAAGAAAATAAATACTTAAAATAAATTTTCAAATTTATTTTGAACACTGATCGATTAATCGTTTTCCATAAGGATTTTCAAAAATAAAAGTTTTGAAAAATATATATGGATGTGTTTATGTTATGAATGAATAAGTGTTTGTTATGTTTATATTATTTTGTGAAAATTTACGTTTGCGACGTTTTAAATGACTTTGTTAGATTAAATCTAAATATAAACGTAAAATATTTAGATTTTGTTGAATTGTGGTTGAAACTACAGCACAATAATTTGATTTCGTCATTTTATATACATAAGTTTTGTCCACATTTAGAAAAGATCAATAAATTTGTTAATCATGAAATTGTATATATGTAAAATAATATACCAACCTATACTTACCTAGTCACACACACAGTTAAACAATCACTCAAAGAAAATAAATAAAAATAAAAAAGCACTGATCAAACTGATCCCAGTTCCGGCTTCGGCCACAATTTATTTCAACAAGATATTGACTATACGGTTTGTTCAATAATCAATAAGAAAAGCACACAGTTTTGGGCCATAAACTTTCGTAATTTATAAATGAAAAAGAAACAAATTTCTTATATAGCATAGCAGATGTGTTACTTTGACTTACACCACTTCCACATTGAAAATATAATACAGCTTTTATTAGATTTAGATATACCTACATAATATAAATATTCTACAAAATTGATTTCTAATTAAATTTTTCAATCTTTTTTTTCTAACATATGAAAATGCTAAAAAAAATCGAATATATTTTACTCATATCGTATAGAAATTCATTGAAATTATTATTATTATAGTTTTTTACTTTCCCTCTTTTTTTTTCACTAAAAAATAACAAAACTGATATGAATTGTAAAAAAAAAAAAAAACAAAAACAAAAAATGAAAATTGTGTATCACTCACCCACTCATTTTGTTAAGTCACTCTCAAATCAAAATAATAATAATGGATAACATGGAATTGATATTGATCTGATTTGTGTATTTGTGTGTTTTTAAAAAAAACCAAAAAAAAGGAAGAAAATTCCACCCATTTTTTTTTGGTGCTGGTGGAGGAGAAATAATAAATCATTTCTATTTCATTTTTATATGCTTCCAATTTTTTGCATGGAAATTTTGTATTTCTTTCTTTTTGAATTTTTTTTTGTAGTTGTTGTTGTTGTTTTTTAGGATTAAAAGTTGGAACATAACCATGGAACTACTTTGTAAATTGATTAAACATTTTTCCTATAAATATTTCGTTTTTTTTTTGTTTGTAGGATACAAAAATTGTGTTGTCATGAAAATTGGTTTGAAAGTATAATATTTTTAAATTAAATAAAGGTTTCGATTATTTTGAATTGTTATAAAAATAAAAATAAAAATAAGAAAAAACTGAAAGTTTCTTCTTCTTTTTTCTCTTATAAATAAATAAATAAACATGTATCTCTCTGTCTATCTATAGCCATACATAATATTCTCAATTATTTTCAAAACAGAAGTTTATCACTTGAGGAGAAGAAAAAAAAGTGTATATAAAAAGAAAAGAATTTCAAAATCATTCATGCTGATAGCGTATATAACCGAAAAAAGAAAAGAAGCAAAAAAAAAAAAAAGAAAAAACGAGAAGAAAAAATAAAATAAAAAAAAATAAAGCAAAAAAAAAACAACTTGAAACTTTTTTCTAACTTTTTCTATCATAAACATAAAACCTTTTATGACGATACTTAGAGTTTTGCCATCAAATCTGATGAATATGCTAATCACGCAGTCTGTTTTAATTTACCAAAGAACGTTGATACGAATGAGTTGTCTTATGAATTTTTTAGTATTATACGAAATCAAATTTCCGATAATTTTCAAGAAAATTTAAAAAAAGAAAAATTATGCAAATTTCTTTATTGATTGAAAACAAAAATAAGACTTATATAGAATCATTTTAATTGGGAATTCTAAAAATATTGAACAACATTAATTACTTTAGATTTGTGATATTTGAATTCTTGAATAAATTTCATATTGTTTTTTTTTCTGTGTCTATAAAAAACCTATGAAATTTGTTTGAAAATTTAAAAATGCCAACAGTTTTTAATTCAATGACTTGTTTAATTTTATATAAGATTGATGAATCTTTTTTTTTTTTTGCATGACTGTCATGCAAAAATTATTGATTTTCAATTTATTCCCTTTTTCCTATATTTTATAAAGTTTAATTTTAATTGTGTCAATTCTTGTAGCTATCTCTGAAGTTTTTGTATATCCGAAACATAATTCAAATTGATTATTAAATATTATTCTAAAAATGAAAGATAATGCTAACCATGTTACAGATCCGCCTTAAAATAGAGACTCAATATTTTGTTTTGTTTACGAACATAGAGAATTTAGTCTGTTATATTTGTTTTAAGGTTTTGAATATTAAAATAGAATATAATATATTCCTAAAGAAGGTTCTGCACTAGATTATTTAATTTGGTCATGTGTAAAATTTTCGAATTTCCTACAAGCTAAAATTAAATCAATATATCTACTTAAGATACAGGAGAATGTCTTTCTTATTTATTGTATGTAATTTTCATCTGCGCTATTTATAAACGTTATAAATATGTATGTGTGTTAGAGTATCTAATCTTACATAATAATATATTCATCTCTAATGCCTCACCTGAATATAAACAAAGTCCAGATAAACATGCTGTGGTATAATGAATTGAAAAGTCATATTTAAGTGACATTTTTTACTTGATAATCTGTCACACTTAAAAAAAATTACAACAAAAAAAAAAGAACCAAATAAATGTGGGTAAGGGCAGGAAGATTTATTACTTAATAACACATTTTCTAAAAGAAACATACATTAGGTATAGGTACATACATACAATGTCATCCTAGGTCATCTAGAGTTCACGCTTGTATAGATAAACAAATCCCAAGGTACATAATTTTTATTACATTAAAAGTTATGTTTGAATTTTGAATAGAACATAATTTGTGACAAATTCACATACATGTTCATTTTGCTTCAACACAATTCACCTGAGAATTTTCAAAACATCTTAAGTATTTTTATACATTAAAATTTTCTTCTATTTAGTGTTGAGTTTTTTGCCCTACTCTTATTTTTATTTTTTAAAGACTAACGTCCTAAATATCAGAGAATGAGAGAATATAGTGGAGTGATCCTCAAAATAAAAGAAAATTTCATGACGTATAATGATTGAATACTTTGAAAGTATATTTAACATAATTTATTGGCGACAAAGAATTGTTCAATGAAGTTTAACGAAAGAACATTTTCTCACTAAGGAAATAGTATAAATGTATTAGAAAAATTGATGGATTGATAGAAATAGAAAAAAATTCCTTAAGATATTCCATTTTGTTGCTGTCAGTTGCCCTTTAATTTCTATTATAATCTGGTCACCATGAAATATATGTTCATACGTGATAATAAATAATATATTTAATTCCACTTAATTCCTGGAAATGTTCTTACTTTAGAAGTTAATCCACAATTGTATTCTAAATAGTTATATAGAATTTAAATTATAAAGCCTTTGATTAAAGAGATTTTATAGTATTTTCGAAAAATTTTAAGCTTTGACTTATTAACATTAAATCAAAGTTTACATTCGATTACAATCACAACAATAATGAATAAGCTTTACAGAATTCTTATATAAAAACAAAATAAACATAATGGAAATAATTTGATTATAATGAATCTTTAAAAGGTATCACCTAATATTTATTCGTTATATATCAAAGTAAAACGATCCAAGTTATACAATTAAATTTAACAACATATAATTAAATATATATGGTCACAATAGGTCAGTATATGATAAAATAATTAATTGGTTTTTATATTAGTTTCGCTCAGCATTATTTACGGATTAGAGATTAATCCAATGTAATTTATATAATTTATATTTATAAATCATAATGCCTTGAGGTTTATACGTTAACGTTGAACGTTAAGTTAAGAGAGAAAAGACGTTAAGTTTAGGGATTTTTTGACAAGAAATATTAATGGCGCTATATAACAAAAACAAAAACAAAAATAAAAACAAAAACAAAAAAATAACATCTTAAAAGAATATTGAATTCTCTTCTCTTTTTTTTTAAAAAAAACCTGGTAAACTCAAATTTAAATCGATCATAATCCCATTTAATTATTAACGTAAAAGTTTCGTTATTTAAATTTAAATATTTTTTTTGTAAAGCAAAATATAAATACACAACCATAAATTTATTTTTCAACTTAATACTTCTGGGGAAAAACTCAAAAAGGAAAGACAACTTAATATATCCTATATTAATTCTATTTCACAAATATTAACATAATTAAGAGTTTGTTTTTGTTTTCGTTTCTTCCAAACGGAATTAAAAGTTCAATACAATATAATTGAGTATTTAAGTACACCATAAGTAGATCATATAAAATATCTATTTTCTTCAATTAACTATTTTAAAAAAGTCCTATAAAGAATAAAAATACTTTGAGTGTTCAAATTATAAAATTAATTGACTTCAATATAATTTCTTTTCTATCTCATATAATTTATACATTTTTTTGTGTTTAATCGAATATCCCATTCCAATATTATAAACGATTGAGAGACTTGAATTCTCTAAGGAGTCCAAGGTAAAAGAAAAAGAGTATAAGTAGAATAAAGAATATAGGGAATAAAGGATAGACAAGGTTTTGTCAGGGGAAAACAAAAAGAAACGAATGGAAATAAAAATTTTAAGTTTTACATTTTATATTAGTTCTTAGATAAGAAAAATTGAGTATTCGATTACTCTATGTAGTTGAATTTTCAATGAATGAAAAATATTTCCAAACTCCAAAATCAACTCGAAAACATCAATTGTTTTTATTTCCGATTATTTCAGTATCTTCCGACATACAAAATGTTTTTATACGTTCATTTATTTTAGAGGCGGGTTTAATTGATTCTTGAGTTTTCCTTTTTTTTCTCTATGTTTTTTTTTCCTCTCCTTTTGTCTTTTACTTCTATGTTCTACTTTTTCTGTTTTACACGTCATATTGGACTTAATATTGATTGGTTCTATTCAATTGATAATGTTTCGATGATTGAATTGATTTCTGACATTGACGAACTTGTGTATAGGTGAATATACAATCTATACATTTAAACACTAAAAATGACTTGCACTTTATTTGACCATTTATTGTGATTAAAATATTTGCAAAATATTTGGCAATATTATTTATTATTCATTCAATTTGTTTTGATTTCATTTTTCCAAATTATTTATTAATTAATTTTTTTTTTTATTTTTAAAATTTCTGTTTACACATGAGAATAAATTGGAATTTTAAAATTAAAAATTAACGAATTAGACAAAATTGTTTTGCTTACATTTAAATACCCTTGTCGACTAATCTAATTATCGTGCATTATTTATAATTAGATTAATTACGTTGGTATTAGTTCAGATTTAAGAACAATTTATGATCCTATGAAGTTCGTATTGAAAATATATTTCCAATTATTATTAGAAAAATTATTAGTAAACTTTTAGTTTCAAATAAATTCATATAAAAATTTGGAAAATCTGCCATGCAAATTTGAATGTAATTTTATCTGATGTTCAATGTTCTTTTGATTACAGTGAGTGAGATATGCTTTATTTTAAAACGTTCAAAATTCTAAGAAATTTAAATGTTCGAATGTTAAGTTTAAATGTTTCAACTTAATATATCTAAAGTTAACCTTTTCCACAAGAGGTTTTTTTTACCTAAAATATAATTAAATTTAGTTATGATATTTAAAGAATGAAATCTTAAATTATTATGAAAAACTTGTAAATTATTTCTAAGGCAAAATATTTGAAGGGATTCCATCAAAATTAAGAATAACAAAAGTTGTATTTTGTTAGAAATTCTTAATAACAGAGCAGTACCAAATATATATATATATATATATATATATATATATATATATATATATATATATATATAATATTACAAGATGAAACAAAATTAATATTTCAGAACATTAAGTTCAGAGTTCAAATGAAATACTTGTGTAGTGACAATAGAATGTGTTGTTTGATCCTAAATTTACAAAGTTTCAATATGTAGTCGTAACATAAAGCACATCCTGAACAACCATGGAAGGATGCTTTTACTAAAAAAAAAAAAAAAATTTTGCTTTGATTTATGGCATGGTTTCGGAAATGATAAAAATATTAAGGCTGTCCAAGGTAAAAGAAAAAGAGTATAAGTAGAATAAAGAATATAGGGAATAAAGGATAGACAAGGTTTTGTCAGGGGAAAACAAAAAGGAACGAATGGAAATAAAAATTTTAAGTTTTGGATTTTATATTAGTTCTTAGATAAGAGAAATTTAGTATTAGATTACTCTATGTAGTTGAATTTTCAAATTTATTTCAATTCATTAAATTATAATGATAGAATATATATTGCACATATGTATAAATATAAAAAAAAAAAATTATTCTTAAACAATAATAAATAAAGGAACATAAAATAAGAAACTAAAAAAATCACAATTTTGTTTAAAAAAAAAAACTAAAGTTATGAATAAAAAAATAGTAGAATTTTATAGTTTTTTAGCCTAATTAGCTCGTTTTTGCAATTTTAATATTTGCATTTGATTTTTTAAAAGTTTTCAATTTTCGTTTGTTATTATTCTGTGTATTTTTTTCATCATTTTGTTGTTTGACGAAATTATTTAGAATAATATTGCACATAACATTAAATGTCCTAGAATATATTTGTTTAAATGTAGTTCCACATAAACAGCTTGATGAGAGATCAATATCAGTATCAGTTTCCAAACTAATAAAAATTAAAGCACACAATAATTCTTTCTGATTATTCGCAGAAACAAATTGATGTTTCAGATGGACGTCTTTTATAATAGTTTGATACACAAAAGAATTATTACAATTTTTTACATTGATCCAATTGTTTCTTACATTTTTTATAATATGAACAGTGTCATAGATAAGAAAGATATCAGGATTAAAATAAGAATCTGGATTACGGAATTTTCCAATACCGTCCTTATCAAATAATTTAGATAAATTCTGGTTGATTCGGTTATTGTCTGTTATGATAACAATAATTTGAAAACCAGCTTGTTGCACTACATGTAATACTTTTTCTGTTAATTTTAATAATTCACTACCAGTGGATGAATTCACAGGTTCTAAATGTACTACTTCCTTAAAACTGCCAAAACAGGAACTAATCATAAACGTTTGGACGGTTTTAGTAGAATCATCACAATTTTCGGCATATCCAGACACTTTCTTTCCTTTGTAATTCAAATTTTCACTAACATAAATTTTGTCAATCATTAGAACAATGTTGTAATAACATCAGTTGTACTGTCATAATTCGATTTGCAGTTTGGTACACAACATTTTCGAGTCACTGTAAATTATAGCAATAAAAAACAAAACTACACAGAAATGCAAAAATATTATGTTTATATTAAATACAAACGAACATTCCACAAAACTACATAAACACAGAAATTATATCACATTTTTCAATAATAATAATTGAAAAAAACAACATGCATAAACATAAGTACTACATATTTATTGTGAATTTATTAATTTACTCTAAATGTAAATTATAGCGGAAAAAACGAAAACATGATCACAAAAACATAAAGTTTATATTAAATATAAACTAACACTCCACAAAACATATAAAACTAAGCTTAATTGTCACAAATTATATCATATTTTTCAATAATATCACACAAAATAATTTAGAAAACACCATAACCTAAAAAATTTGAAATTTTTTAATTCATAATAAATCGCTGTTTTACAAATAAAAAAATATATTATGGCAATTAGAAACACTTCAAAATTATTATTAACCACTTACTTTTATAATTTATTTAGTTTTATTATTATAAACAACCAACGAAATAAAACAGGACAAAATTCATCCACGAAAGATTGTATATAATTTTTGTCAGCCTCGCACCAATACTAACGCAAAACTGCTATGTATATAGAAGGTTGTGCATAAAAGACAAAACGTTGAAACAAATCAACATAATACTCTTCACACACAGTCGAAACGACTGAAACAAAAAACTATATTTTTCACACAGAAAAGTAACAGTCGAAACGAATGAAACAAAAAATGATATATTAACGCATGAACGATCATATTACAAATTGTTTTGTGTATTAGATTTTTTCAACGTTCGATCACAATTTTTACAGACATCGTTCTGAGCGCAAGCATTTTCACAATTATCTAACTATTACAATTATTACTATTACTATACATATTATTACTATTATTCTTATTATTACTATTATTATTATTACTACTATTATTCTAATTACTATTACTATTAATTTTAATATTATTATTATTAATATTATAAATAGTTTTCATTATTATTAGTATTAATTTTTTCTTATTGTTAATCGTTCCCTTCTTGTTATTATTCTTATTATTATTATTCATATATATATTTAGTTTTAAGTATATATTTTATAATTATCTTTTCTCATTATGAGCAAAAGAAAAACAACAGCCACAGACTGAAAGAATTTTGCAACGATACGGCCATCTTCAATAAAATTAATTTGGATGTAGAAGAAGTCTCTACTTTTATGGTAGAGGCTTCTATCTGCATCCATTTTATATTTAATAAACTGTTACAGGACCCAACATTTATTGTAATGTCAAAGCCAAAATTCTTGGATTATTTTTACCATCTAAAAAATAAGTCCAAAATTGGTAAATACGATATTGATACCGAATTCAATAACATTGTAAATGTGTAAATATGGCTTGGCCAAATACAATGGTGCATACATGTCCAATTTGTTCATTTACGCTGCACAAACGTATGAAACATAATGAACAATATTGTGACTCAGATGTACCGGAGAATAAGTAGGTTCTTTAAAATGGTTTCACCGGATGTTAAATCCTACGAAACCATGGACTACTTATTCAATGGGAAATCTGTGTATGCACCAAACCAGGATCTGCTGGAGCAAATGAACAAGTATTTAAACTATAAAGGGGACTTCAGGGACCTCCAGTCAAAATGGTTTAAATACATCCCACTATTGTACCAACTACAGTGTCTGAATGAATCAAATGGTAAGAAGAATTTTAAAATCTTTCCCATTTTCAGTCATGGTCGTAAGTATGTTCGGTACTGTTCATTTGCTCTCTCTCCGTTGCTGTGCTCTGTAAAGAAGCAGGGAACAAACACCACGTACAAGAAATTTGCTAAAAATAAAGATGAGGTTTGGGCCCGATTCTTTAATTTCAGCAAATTTCAAACAAAAAATCATAAGTTTGATTTTTCGTTTAGTACGGATGGTGTTGCTTGCTCAGTGAAATTTACAAGACCAGCAAAACAACCAGGAAAGAAGCCACATATGGATTCTTTGCTGACTAAGTATGAGAACAATTATTATACGAAAATAATTGGAGCAGATCCTGAGGAGAAATTAATGTACGAGCTAACCGAAGTGGAGGTGGAAACAAAACAATTTCGGAACAAGAAATTAAAGAGTTCCACATTCCGCTATCTGACCAAAGAGTTTTCTCGTAAGCGCCGAATGGACCGTTACACTAAAGTCCATTTAGATTCGGTGGCTGAGGAGAGAGAAAACTGTGATTTGCCAATTTCAAGCATGTGCATTCACTATAGTGAATTGTCGGACTTCGATTTGAAGCACCGAGCATCATTGCAAGCCACTTTGATGCAACGAAAGGTCGCTCGTTTGAGGTTGGAAAAGCACATGCGGGTCGAAAAAACTATAGCGAAAGTAGTTAAAGACCTAATTGGCAAAGAACGAGTCTTGTTTTTTGTGGGTTCTACGACAATAGCTGCGGACTCTCCCATCCGTGGTTATGTTAGGACTCCCAAACCAAGACTCCTCCGGCGGTTAGCCCAGGCATGCGATGTGGTTGAAGTGGATGAGTTTCGCACCACAAAGCTATGCAGCAAGTGTTTTGAGACTGCAGAGATATCTAAGTCTCCAGACCGGTTCCAAGTTTGCCGAAACTGTGGAATTGTCTGGAACAGAGATGTCAATGCAGCCAATAATATCCGTTATTTGGGTATGAACATCTTGCTGCATAGACAATCGCATGCCAATTTCAATAGGGCCGTAAACCTATTAGGTGCTACGGGCCCATAATTTTTTGGTCATGCCAAAAAATATAATACTGTAAAAGGTATTATATGTGATTAAATCAAAACCGTTTTGAAATATTGTATTATTTTTTTTTTATTTAAAGCTGATATCTTTAACTTGACAAAATTCTATTGGTACTGTTGTTATATTTCTTATTTATAATCCTGCATGAAAAACATCGAAACATTTGAAAATCCCATAAGTTTTTCGTTTTACAAATTTTATGGCTTTATATTTTAAAATATTTCTATGTTAACGTGGTAAAAAAAATCTTTAAAATGTGTATTTTTAAATGTTTGAATGAGAATTGTCGAAATTATTTATGGTTCATTTTCATTTCTATATTCCCTTTAGAACAAGATTTTAGATTCAAAACTTCAGAAGGGTAGATTTTAATATGCAATTAAAGCATTTTATTAATTCAACAAACATAATCAAAAGACTAAAAATATAATAATGTAAACAATATTTTTTATTACGCATGTACTAATTTTATGTTTCATATATTATGTTCTTGGCCATTTTATATACATAGGTAAATATGTCTTGTAATAATTATAATGTAATATAATTAATTACTTAGAGTAACTTTTTCCTTTTGCGTTTCTGTTTTGTTTGATGTTTTGTCAAATTTATTTAATCAGATTAAACAATTTTTATTAATTTGCCACAGTTAACTATGTGCATGGTTTTTGTTTATCGTTTTATTTCGAATTAATTCACAAAAAAAAACTTTTTTGTTATTATTCATGGTACTTTGGCACAAATAAGATATTATTTTTGACATTATAATTAGGTTTTTTTTAAGAAATACAGATTTTGATTTGACATCCCTTAGAGTTTTATTTCAAAAGAGACTGACTTTATCAATATTTTAGATTTTATTTTTTTCTTTTATTTAAACAAAATCGTTCACAAATAT
This sequence comes from Pedicia rivosa, assembly GCA_963082725.1. Classification (NCBI taxonomy): domain Eukaryota; kingdom Metazoa; phylum Arthropoda; class Insecta; order Diptera; family Pediciidae; genus Pedicia; species Pedicia rivosa. Next base: position 18,622,263 of record OY720151.1, read on the forward strand.
TTACAGTTTCATATTTGTATTTATTTATCAGACCCCTTTCAAAAATTACACAGTAGTATGTTAATAAAGTTGAAACAAAAACAAATATAAATATAGTTATATGTAGTTATATAGTTAACGATTAACAAATAAAACTTTTGGACAAAAATGTGTGTTTTTATTGTCATTTATTTTATCAAAGACAATACTATAAAATAATATTACATTTACTATGTATGGTTTCTAATTTACAAAATATCAACTAAATGTATTTGATTCATTTTACATTCGAAATACAAAATAAACAATTAAAAAAGTTTTTCAACATAATTTGACAATTAAAAAAGTTGTTCAACGTAATTTGAATATTTTTAAATTCATTTAAAAATTGAATACAAACTAAAAGTTTATATTTATCGTCAGTCAACATGGAATTAAAAATGTTAACTCTATTTTGAATTAAAAACCTTTAATTTGATAAATCAATGGATAATGTTTCAACGAATCCATCAATTTCTTTTTCATAAATCCACTGAATGACTAGACTAATACTGTTATAGTAAGAGAAAATAAAAAAAAAACAAAATTTTATGTCTATGATTTTCTTTTTTATTTTTTTAAAAGCATCTAAGATGCGATTCATTAAGTATTATATATTTTTCTTTTACTATATTATAAGATTTTAACGCTCAGTGAACATGATAAGTCACGTGATTTACAATTAACAAATTACTTGAGGCAATTCATGCTGAACAATATCAAAGGAAAATTTATGATTTTATCAAAGGCGGATATTTCAAAAAATGAATTAATATATAAGAAAAAAAAAAGATGTTAAAAACAGATCTTTAGAATAATTTTTTTTTTGTTGCTGTTGTTGCTGTTATTGTTGGTATATTATTCTGGTTCTCCTATATAGGGTATATATTCTTCTATTGAATTGGAAATATCATAATACAAATGATATTCACTTTAATTTCAGAGATTCTTTTATATTCAGAATAAAGAATTTGATTTACTTGGTTTGAAATGAAACGAAATCCTTTCGAATTAATGTTTTCTTTTTCTTCCTCTTCTTCTTACTTTCTTAAAGAATAAAATAAAATCCCATTTTTAGCTCGGTAAATAACGCACCATTATGAAAATCGCATGCGAAACCCTGAAATTCGTATATCTGTTGCAAATTATTATTCTTTTATTATTAATATTTGGTCATCATAAATCTATACATTTATAATATTAATATTATTATTTAGAAACTGAAATTAAATTCTATATATAATTTATAGTTGATTGAATCGTGATTTTTCGATAAAGAAATAAACACAATCAGCCAGTGTGGTAAAACGTTGAAAAAATTGAAAAAAAATATTTTTAGTAATAATAAGAACCCAACAACCATATACTTCGTATTCAGTGTATTCCTTGAACTTTTGAGTTCCGTTGTTCAGACAGAAACTGTTACGATATTAAATTATTTATAAGAAAAATATTTGAAAATTTAACAAAATTAATAATAAAGTTTATTCATGAAACCAATTAATTTTCTTTTAATTTTTAAAGAAATGAGAATTAAACCCAAATTCGTATCTGTTTTATAAGGAAGTAAAAATATATGAACTGAAAATTTTTATATTCGATAAAAAAATATATGAACACTGAACGTGACATATGTGAAAAATAGTAATGGAAAAATATTCTTAAGTGAATACTTTTCATGTACCTTCATGGATGTATGTGTGTGTGTGTGTACATATTATTATATTATGAAGTTATATGCTTAAATGAAATATATTATATTCGTATATACTATGTATATAAAGAAAAATATGAACAATATTGTGCTTTAATTTCAGTTGTAATTTATGAGCTTAATATTATTTAGGAACGTGTACAAATTAATTGTACAATTTTTAATAGAATTTTTTTTGGTTATTAAATGACAAATTAAATTAAAAAAAATATAAAATGAGTTTTAAGTGATAAGTGAGATCATTTAAATAAATAATTTAAAACAATTTTTCAATTTAAGTTATTGTTTCATTTAGTTATCATTTGTATCTGATTGCCAAAAAATATTATGATTTTAAATAAAATATAAATTGTATGGAGTAAATAGATAATTTAATTAATAATAAATTTTATCGTATTTATCCTATAACCTAATACTGATTATATCAGGTTGTTACGTTAGAAATGAATAAAAAATAAAAAAAATCTCTTCACTCTTCTCTTAACTAGAGAGAGAAATTAAATTGAGATTTTGTCACTAGAAATTTTCTTATAGAAACCTCTAAAAATTACCTAACACCTTTTTTTTGGCAACGATGACTATTAAACTATTATATCCCTTATTTAACTTAGAACTAGTTTACAAATAAAATTTGTTATTTATCACACTTCATAGCACGAAATATTTAGACACTCTTCAAATACTTGAGGAAAATGGATCGATTTTAGTAAGTCTTTCGGATGCAGCCTAAATGTATTTTTATAGCATTGTTTTTTTTTATTTTCATATTATAGAATAGACACATTTATATATTGTGTGTGTTTCTAGTTATTACATAATGACCATTTGACTTCTCTCTAATTTTTTTATTTCAATTGTCTCCAAAAACTAATCTCATTTTTTTTTCTTTCTTTTTTCTTTTTGCTTGTGGCCATTCCCGCCTTCATTGTTTTGTTAGTCTTTTGGGAATATACACTCACCACATACCTAGTTGTTTGTTTTATTTTTGTTGTTGCAAACATTAAAAAAATATATGATAAAACTTCGTCGAAATATTATATGAATGCCTATCGTTTGGTGTTATAATAATATGAACTTAATATCATTTTAGGGGTTTTTTGGTATGTGATTTAATTGACCCCCTTTTATTAAATGAAATGGTATAAAAAGTTATTATCTGGATAATAATGGCCAAAAAATTTACACTGGTAATACTAAAATTCGCAACGATCGTTTTAAAAATTGTTTTTCGACCACGTTATCTGTTAAACGTCAAAATATTATTCAACAATTGATCAAAATTTCTGCAAATTTCAGTCTGAACACAAATTAACATTATTATTATTATACTATTATTACTATTATTATCATTACTAGTATTATTATTATTATTATTACTTTTACTAAAATTACTATTATATTAATTTTATAATTATTATTAATATTCATTTCACTATTATTATTAGTATTAATTTTATTATTATTGTTATTTTTATATGTTGTTATTATTAATATTATCTATTACTCAAAATGAGTAAAACAAAAGGAACAGGCACATTTAATAAGGAAACTTTCGTAATTAAATGTGAATTGAAAGACTATGCAATGACACGGACATATTCAATAAAATTAACTTGGATGTAGAATTAGTCTCTACTTTTATGGTAAGGACTAGAAATCTACATCCATTTTAAATTTAACAAGAAATTGGAGGACCCAACGTTTGCCGTGAACAGCAAATCCAACTTTTTAGATTATTTTTACCATCTGAAGAACAAATCAAAAGTTGTTTATTTTTTTTCATATGCATCTTTGCATACCTGCGCTATGTGAGATCAAGACTACTCCGGTGGTTAGCCCAGGCATGCGACGTGGTTGAAGTGGACGAGTTCCGCACCACAAAGCTATACAGCAAGTGTTTAGAGGCTGCAGAGACATCCAAGTCTCCAGACATATTCCAAGTTTGCCGAAATTGTGGGATTGTCTTGAACAGAGATGACAGGGATGATCTTGCTGCATAGACAGTCGCATGCCAATTTCCATAGGGCCGTAAACCGTTCAGGTGCTACGGACCCATAATTTTCTCTCACAGGAAAAAATATAATACTTACTGCAAACGGTATTATCTGAATACAGTGATATTTGAATTTCAACGTTAAAAAATCATAATGTTACAATAAAGTAAACCAGTGATTGATTACAATAATTTAATATGAAAATAGTTAAATTACCCTTGAAATAAAATTAACCTAATAATAATAAATCTACTGTGGAGTTTTATTGAACTAATAAAATATTATTTATATTTAACATGAATGTTGAATAGCCAACTTTAAAGTGAGTATATTGAAATTGTTTAAAAACATTTCAGAATGTGATTAAAATTTAATTTCATATATTTGGATATTTTATTCAGTTTACACATTAAATAAATAAATTTATTATTTATTTATTTTGGTCCTATAATAAACACTAATGAAAATTTAAACATAAATTTAAACTGTATTATAACATGCATTAATAATAATAATAAAAATAATAACTAGCAATTATCAATTATTTTGAATTTCAAATGGACGTTTACATTGTTAAATTAAATGTAAATTTTTCATGAAACAATTTCACAATTTGTTGACTGAAAAAGCATGTAAAAATTCAATAGCAAATGCTCTTATGACTGTCAATTTTTTACAATTTTCTTCAAGGACAAAAACATTTTGACCAATTTCCAACTTTTACGTAATTTATGTAAAACAAAGTTCTGAACAATTATTTGTCAATAAATTATTATATAATTTCAATATGCAGTTTAATGTCTGGAACATATTCATTTGAGATTAGATTTATTGATTTTCATTAGGCGTATTGATATTATCTAAAATCTAAATTTCATTATTATTCTCGCCTTTCCCTATATATTATTATTAGCTAACAATTAATAAAATAATATTAATAAAAAATATTATTAGCTAAAAGAAGGTCGATGGATCAAAGAACAAGAATTGTATAAATATATTTTTGTTCAAAAAATTTCTTATATTAAATAATTTCAATAAATTTGTAACGACATTTATCATTGATTATCTAAACTCATTACATTTTCGAAAAACGATTCATTATAATATATATTTTAGACTTAATATAGCAAGTACATTTATAAATTGCCTTTCAAGTTTTTTAGTAAAATATGGAGAAATAAAACGGTTGAACTTTCTTCGACCATTAAATATATTAATATATTTAAGTATATTTATGGCGGGTTTCTCATCTCCGTTTAGATCTCATCTAGTGACTGTAGATGAGTTTTAAGCTAAAATCTGTTTCACAACATTTAGATCTCATCTAACTCTCCATCTAACTTAGATGCGCAATTTGGCACATCTAAATACTTAGATGTGGTTTGCTTTAGTTGTCAAATGTGATTCATTACAAAAGTCAAAACGCACAGAAAAAAACTAATCGAAGCCACTGAACTAAAAATAGTTTTAAAAAACGCTACAAATGTGGTGAAACAGATTTTTGTTAGATGTCATCTAAGGCTTAGAGTCGATCTAGTTAGATCCTCGTTTAGTCATTTGTTAAGAAACCCGCCATTAAGGTTACAGATAGAGAATTTTTTCTACTATGGGGTTCATGGTACACTATGTATAATTTTTTTTTTTTTTGATAATATAAAGCTAACCAAGGTTCATATATATAATGTATACATATATATTTGTGAATGTGAATGAAGTTTGATTTCTTTCGAGAATGTTTTAAAAATTACAGAAACGAAAATCTGAAAAAGGTTTCGCCATATTTGAAATTAATAATTTGCTCGGTCAAGTATCTACGAAGAATTTTTTAGACATTTTCAATTTAATCAGTTGGAAAATTAATCGGGTCAGTGATTTTTATTTTTATTTTCATTTATATAAGGAAATTTATCTAAAACAATTTTATCCGCAAAGAGGATAAATCTATAATCAGATTTAAGAATCGACTGTATCGCTTATACTCTCTTCATCATGGTTTACTTATACGTGATATACGTAATCTGCATTTAACATTATGTAAATTTGTTTTTTACGACTTAAATTTTGTTTTAAAAAAAATATATTATAAATTGTTATTAGCAAATTATCGTCAAAATGCTGTTACTTTAGATGTCATGCATACATAAAACTAAACTGAAAAAACTTTTTATTCGTCTTATTGGCCTTCCACGTAACATTAAATAAGTAGAGAATAGAGATATAAAACACGTATTTTTTTAACCGCGCTTTTACGTAAATTGTAAACTTCAGCGCTTTAATCTATTTTTATAGATTTAAGAAATAATTTACATCTCTGTTTTTACTCTTGCTTCTTCTATTTTTCCAATATTATCAGAATTTTGAATAATAGATTCAATAACTTTTGAATGAATATTTGATGATAAAACTACACCTGCATAGCCTCTATCCGAATGTTTGGCTATTCAATAATTTTCACTATAAACTTTTCGAGTAGAGTTAGATAATTTCCTTACTTCATTTACACTAGTTAAATAATAATACATATTGATATCTTCATTAAAATATGTAAATGTATAGTATATGTGCTTGCGACAAATGATACAAAGCAATATAGGGAAGTTAATGAGTTGGGAGAACAAATTTATTTTTGTGATTAAAAATTGTATTATTTATTATTATTATTTTAATATTTATAGTACTTCACCTACTAAGGTTATTTACAGAGTTCATGCATTTTCATATGTTGCACACTACTTATATATGTGCACTGGTCGGGATTTGAACCTAGTGGTTTTCAGTTTTCACGCTCCAAGTAACCGTCATGCCACTTGGCCGGTTAAAATATTTATTCAAAATTATACAAAATGATAACTCCTAGAGCTTATTAAAACACAGTTCAAGTACATATAAATAAGCCTAAATTTATTTATTTGGATGTTTGAGCGAATATTTATAATCAATTACAATTAAATACAATTTATGCTATCAAATTATCCTGCTGAGCGAATAGGTATACAAAAACACGCAGCCTATATCACATTGTTTAAAATTATGATTGAAAACATGATTGATTAAATAATTGAAAACATCGCATGGAATATTGAATAAGAAAAAAGGGATGCGCAATATCATTTTTATCTCACTCGATTTTAATTTTCAACACAATTTTTTGGCATAACGTGAAGATCAATCAAAAATGAAACTTCAAAGAAATGAAATTCCTTATAATATTATATATTTTTCGTATTGGAAATAGAAAATAACTGAATTATTTTGAATTTGTTATTCTTTAATAAAATATACAAATTAACATTATTAACATTATTATTATTACTATTATTACTATTATTACTTATTCTTATTATTAGTTTGATTATATTATATTTAGTATTATTTTCATTTCATTTATTCATTCATTAATACAATATTATAATGATGAACATATAATCAATAATAATATGCGCTTTATGAATAGGCTCCCTTATATTTAGAAAACAATACAACTAATTCAAAATATGTACAAAAACAGTCAAAAAAAAAAGAAAATATTAAGAATTCAAAAATTAAAGGCTTAAAATATAAGTTTAATTTATGCTTAAAATAGAAATCAAAATAAAACTCTAACCTAAATAGTTAATGTAATAGACATTATTCTAACAAGTAATCTATTATAAATTCCATTCATTGTTTCCTCAGTACTATTTATTCTATTATTTATCACATATTGTTCAAATCCAAAATTAAACTATTGTGTTTAATTAAAAATTAAAAATTAAAAATTAAAAATTAAAAATTAAAAATTATTAATGCATAGCAAGTCATCGTTAAGCATATAAGTGATACTTGCAATTTGTAATCGCAGATGAGATGTTCTTTATAAATATGGAAAAGAGAAGAGGATTCAAGATCGACCGCTGAAGAACCCCTGCAAATAAGGGTTGACTGTCAGACAACCACCTGCGACCGACCAGAAAAATAGGAGAAAATTAATTTGCAAGCAGAGGAAGAAAAATTAAATTGAGAGGCTAATTTATTGCATAATAGACAATGATCACCGAATCAAATGCCTTTGAAAAATCTAACAAAGAACTGTAAATTTCTTCTTATCGATATTGCGTTTTATATCATCACAAATATTAACCAGTGCAGTTGTGGTGCTATGGTTGCTGTAATATTTTTCTAAAAATAATTAAAAGCAACAAAAAAAATTATATTCCATTTTTATCGCTTCAATATCTAATTTTTATTAACAATAAATCTAATATTATATTGTTTGTTTAATTTAGTGACATTTGATGTAATTCATTCTAAAAAATAAATAATTTTTGAAAACAAACAAATATATTAAATCTAATGTTAAAATTGCAAAACTTGCAGATAGCAACATTTGAAATTATTCGCAAATCAAAATAAAATTTATATTACAGTACAGGTAACCCTTGAACAAAGCGGTAGTTTGGTTCCAAAAAAACTGCGTACTAAAAAAGAATTTGTATTTTTTGTTTGAAATTTTTGAAAATGGAGGAAAATTCAAATATAAAAAATCAAAAACAAAATTATTTGTGAATTATAATCAAATAGTTTTTTTTTTCAATTACCTAGGTACGAACAACAATAATGATTTTAACTTTTTTTGTTTCCTTGTGAAATTATTATATTTTTTTAATTTATTACAGAAAAGTACAGATTATTAAATATACAAAATCAATAATATCGAGTTAATTGAATTGAAGCCTGCCAACATTGTAAGTATGAGAGTAATATTTATTTCATGTTAATGATAACTAAATAATATATATACAAATGTTTTCTTAACCGAAAACTTTTATTCTGCTATTAATTGGTTCACGACAAATAAGACAGGTTATTGCAACAATCTCTGCCAACAGAATTGCATCATTTTCATCTTTCATTTGTTGTAGTATTTTACTTCAATTTTCACATAGGCAATGATGACCGCAAGAATTTATTAAAAATGATTTAATATTAATTAAACAAATAACAAACGTATTGGTTAAAGATTCCAATTCCAATTCTTCTTCAATACTGTGTTTATTTCATTTATCTAAATTAGAATTATCTGTAATAATTTCTTGTTACACTGAAAAAAAAAATTGCTTGCATTATGGCTTTTCTGTGTTAAATTATGCAAAATCTTTCCATAATTATCAGCCAAGGATTTTTGATTTATCCGTAAATTTTACATGTAAATATTAATAATTTCAGTATGCAATTTATGGAAAATAATCCTTGATTTAAGCAGAATTCGAACGATTACAATGATTACAACGATTACAATAATTATGCAAAAAGTACGTTTATTAAGATCGATGGTTTATGATTTGAGCGGAATTATTCTTAATAACGTAACAATGAAATCCTTAACTTATGCAGAAAATGCATGATTTGAACAGAATTATAATTAATAACACATCAAGAAAATCCTTAAATTCTGAGGAAAATGCTTGATTTAAGCAAAAATATTCTTTAAAACAGAGCAATGATAATCAAGAATTGTGCAGAAAATGCATGGTTTGATCGGTTTTATTCTTAATAGCAAATCAAGGAATTCTTAAATTTGGAGGAAAATGCATGAGATAAAACAAAAATTTTTTTTAAAAAAATATTTGATTATTATAAAACATAAAATAAGGAATAGTTCATAATAAGTGATGCAATATCACCTGTACAATATTAATTATATATTTTAACCTATAAAAAACAAAATAAGGAACAATTCATAATAAGTGATGTCACAATATCACTTGTACAATATTAATTAATATATAAAAAAAGTCAAATATTTCAGTTTTCAAAAAAAAACATATCATTTACTTGATAAAGAATCATATTTAATTTATCATAAAAACAATAATTTTTTATAACGAATGTACCTTTCTAACGATCTTTTTCAATAAAGAAAAATTGCGAATTTAAAAAAATTCCTTAATTTATTTACTAAATTGCATAATTTTTTATGCAAAAATCTGCATAATTTAATCAATTTATTTCATCTAAGACACAAGCGATAATTATCTTAATTCTAACAGTGTTTCTGCTTATTTAATACCGTTTATCGTTTTCTTGTTAACGTGAGGCTATACAGGTTCTGCATAATTTCCGAAAATTTTAAATATCATAAATTAAGGATATTCTGCATAATTTAATTATTATTCTGAAGAATTTATGAAATATATCCATAATTGTAAAATCGATTGTGTCATAATACGATTTTTGTGAATATGAAATCGAAATCCATAATACCTGCATTTTTTTTGTCTTTCAGTGGATAGAAAATGTTCTATAATTTTTTTCATTAATAACTTACCAAATGAATATTTATTTTTCGTTTTTCTGGTTAAGTTTATTAGAAATTCTGGGACAGAATTCCATCATTATTAAGTAATTGAAGTTGCTTTTGAATTAATTTATTCTTAATGTACGAATCCTTTGAAAATCTTCAATATTAACAGGATTAACAGGTTGGTGTGATTTTCTTGATTGTTTTAAACTTTGATAAATATCAACGAATTGCAGTGTTGTACGAATGGGTTCAAATCTATTAAAATTAATTGAAAAAACAAAAAAAAATTTATGACTTTACAATAATTTTGTAAACTAAACCTTTTTAAATCCGATACCTTGGAAGTAAACGTACCTACTTCATAAAATATTAAATGATTATTAGTTACTTCACTACTTGCTCTCGTTTTCATTACAGAAATAGCTGGAATTTTTATATAATCATTTATTTAGGCCCACGAGAATGCTCTCTACGGGCTAGTTCATTCATCTTCAAAAATACAAAATTACAATATTAAAAATGCTTACAGTATAATAATAGTACAATAATATTAAAAATGCTTACAGTATAATAATAGTACAATAATAGAAATAATCACAATAATAATCGATTGATTGTCGGCAGATAAACAGTATTGCATAACCTATGATCTAGATTTAGTTTTAAATAAATTTCTATTTTCGTTATAATCAAATTTACAAAAATTACTGTTAAAGATTCGCAACATGCTTGCAATTGGTTCGTTCTTTCCATAGGTAGTTCTATGTGACTTTACGTGCAATGGATCATTATTGCGAAAACTGTACTGCGGGACTATGAGTTTAATTTTACTAAGAAGCAAAGGACATTTAATTTTATAATTTATAAGGTCGTGAATAAAGGTGCTCTAGCCTTATTTTTTCTTATCTCCAGTGTCTCTAAACCCATTAATTTGCATCGATCTAAGTAGGGTGGTAGATCTGACCACCCCAGTCTATATAAAGCAAACCTAGTGAAACGTTTCTGTACGCTTTCAAACCTTTTTATGTGGGTGATGTAGTAGGGCGACCATACAATTGAAGCGTACTCCAATTGAGATCTAACCAATGCGCAATAAATTGCTTTTACAGTATACACCTCTTTCGACATTCGAAAAATAAAACCGAGCAGAGCACTAGCTTTAGCTATAATTTTATCGTAGTGTGTAGCAAATGATAATTTCACGTCAAAAATTACCCCTAAATCTTTCATTTCTGTTACTTTTTCTAGTGTCTGATTATCTAAGGTATAAGGAAATATAATTCCCTTAGCTTTACGTGAATACGTCATTGAACAACACTATAATATTCAAATAAAGACGATTTTTAGAACACCAAGACGATAATTCATTTAGGTCTTCTTGAATTAATTCGCAATCTTTTAGTGAGTCAACTTTAGGGCCTTTCTATTGACTTGATTTACTGATATTTATCACTTTAACTGATATGTTGAAGTGATAAATACTGTTCTATTGGCAATATCGGTTGACACTGAACTTACATTTGAGCAACTGTGGAACCGATTTACTGATATAAAAAAACTATATGATCAGTTCGACATAACCTCACAAAACAATATTATTTTGACATATTTACATACTTTTTTTTATATTCGGTTTTATTTGATTAATAAATATTTTAACTATTTAATTTTGAAAATGAATTAGTGACGGGAGTGGTGATTACTCATGAAAATGAGAGTGTTAAATGTAAGTTATAAATAATTTGTTATTATTTTAATGAATATATTTTTAAAGAAATACAATATCTCAGATCCACAATGGACACATGCTGAAATATTGCAATTAATTTGCCAAAGTTTCAGGACCAGTTTCAGCATGTTAAGAGAAAAAAACATGCATGGAAGTTATTTCGACGGCGTTAACTTCACTCGAAATAAACGTAAGTTTTAAAATGTTACCATAAAATATTCTTCATATAAAATTAAATAATTTATTCCAGAGAGATGCTCAACAATGCCAAATCAAATGGAGTAATTTGGTTCGGACATACAAAATAGTAAAAGACAATAAAAACAAAACTGGTCGAGGTCCAATTAAATTTAATTACTTTAATGAAATGGATGAAGTGCTTGGATCGAAAGAAAGTAATTGTAATTTTAATGCAATATCTATTGGACTTTCTGAGTCTGAGGTTCCACCATGCGATTCAGAAAATTTAGAGTCTCAAAGTTCTGAGACAGAAGGTTATTATTATTTCATTGTCAATCTACTATCTGATTTTATTTTTAAAATATTTTTCAGATGTAGGATCTAATCGAAAAAGAAAATTGACACCAAAGCAAGAATATTACAAAGAAAAAACAAGATTAATGCTCGAGAGGGTAGAAGAAAAAAGGGAAATGGAAAGCCAGCTATTACAAATTGAAAAAGAAAAGCTATAATAATAATAGTTAATTAATATAATATATATATATACAATAGCAATTAAGTTATAAAATTAAGAAAAAAATACTCATGTAATAATATATAAAATTAAATATTTGGAAACATTTCTCTAAAAACTGTTTGTCTTCTATCAAGATTTGAATTGGTTGCACTACTTATATCATTGTCTTCATCATCTATTTTAGCATCATTGTAATTTTCATTCTGATCGGTATTTATACAAATATCATCACTGTCGATGCATATGTTATGTAGAACAATAGCAGCGATTACAGCATTTATAATAAATTTAATGTCAAGATTTTCGAATCCTTGCAACCTTCTGAATCTATTTTTTAAAAGTCCAAATGCGTTTTCCACACAAACTCTAACAGATGAATGTTTGTAATTGAAACGTTTCTGTTCTACCGTCAAATTTTCTCTGTCCTTAAATGGAGGTACCAACCAATTTAAATTTTTATATGCAGAGTCACCTAGAATGAATTGACCATACATTTTAGAAGCATCATTTTCCAATATTTGAAATAGTTTTGATTTACGAAGCATTCTAGAATCGTGAATAGAACCTGGCTCACCACAATGAATATCAATGAATTTCATTTTGTGATTTACCACACCTTGTAGCAAAATACTTGGAAAATGATGTCTATTTATGTAGTCTGCATAATTTTTACCCAATTTTCTTATAGGTATATGTGAGCCATCAATAAATCCTAATACGTTCTTCATTCCACATTTTGCTAAGCAATAGTTTGATGTTTCAATTGCTTCGTTATTGGAAGGCCATTTAATAAAATTTTCAGCATATTTAACAATCAAATTAATTGTTCTTTTAATAATTCTATGGCTAGCACTTATGGTAATTCCGAATAAATTAGATATTTCTCTAAAAGAATCCTTGTTAGCTAAATACCACAACATCATTAAAAAGCTGGTGTTTTTGTCGATTGGTTTCCTACCTCCAGAATGAATTGAGTCTGTAACCATTAGTGGATTGAAAAATTCTAAAAAAAAAATATATATTTTTAATTTATGGTTGACATTCTAACTTAAAATACAATGATATACCCAACATTTTTTCAAAACTTTGTTTATTTAAGCGAAAATTTGCTTTGAATTCTTCTTCTGAATAATGGAACACGACTTCTTTCACAAAATTTGTAATGCGTTTTTTTTTCACAATTCTACGATCTCCATCTTCATCGCTATCAGTACTACTAGAAGATGAATCTTCAAAAAGAGTGTCATCTTGATTCATAAGATCAAAAAGAATACTCTTGTTTCTTGCGATTTTCAGCATCCATTTCAACAGATATTATTAATTTTTTTACAATTTTATTTTTGTTTGAATAATGCGTCTCACAAATGTCAACAATAATAATAAACGTCAAAAAAAAATATCACTTCACTTCAATTGCCAATAGAACAAGAGTTGCTTAAATCAAAATGGCTGAACTGATATTTAGACCAAAAAATGTGATATTTTGCTAAATTGTAGAACCGATATGATATCAGTAAATCAGGTGAATAGAAAGGCCCTTTTATTAAACAACTTTAAATCATCCGCGTACAACAAGCATTTAGCATTCTTGAAAATTTTGAAGATGTCATTTATAAACAATAAGAATAACTTAAAGTTATTTAAGGAAAAATTGATAGACTGACAAAACCTTCTATGCCACAACTGAGACTCGAACTCAGGACCTTTCACTATCCGGGTGACTGCTCTACCAACTGAGCTACAGTGACAGTCGAAAGTTATCATTCCAATCAATTTCACCTTAATATTTAAATTCATTAATTTATTGTGTTAATTTTTAAATCTCAATTTTTCCATGAAGAAGAATTATTTGTTCTGACCATCATAGAAATCGATCTAACACATTAAATGAATTCATTTTTTAAAATAATCCGTGGATTCAACCATTCTTCTTTGACATTAAATTTCTTTTTTAGAAGTGAATAAATTGACATTTATTTACTCCTTACCATTAGGCTATATTAATCACAATGATTAATATTTTTCAATTTAAATTAAAGTTATTTAAGGAAAAATTGATGGACTGACAAAACCTTCTATGCCACAACTGAGACTCGAACTCAGGACCTTTCACTATCCGGGTGACTGCTCTACCAATAAGAATAACATTGACCCGATCTTGCTTCCCTGAGGTACACTAGAAGTCACATTTATGTTTCTAGATTTTACGTCATTAATTTTAACATATTGTTTCCTGTCTGATAAATATGAGCAAAACCAACAGTAAATATTGCTAGGAAAACCAAAGCTAAATAGTTTCTTAAATAAAACACCGTGATCAACTCTATCAAAAGCTTTAGAGAAGTCAGTGTATATTACATCAACCTGACTTTTACTCTCTATTACGTTTGATACATAGTTAGTAAAAATACACAAATTAGTGTTAGTTGAGCGACCATTAATAAAACCATGTTGATCTTCACAAATAATTTTATGTACGTGAAATGAAATATGTGATACAACTAATGACTCAAATAGTTTAGGCACTGAATATAATATACATACACCTCTGTAATTATTAATATCATCTTTTTTTCCATTTTTGTGGATAGGTGTTATGTATGACAGTTTCCATTTGTTAGGAAATATACCTAAAGTAATTGATTTATTAAAAATTTTAGTGAGTGGATAACTCAAAGATGATAAACAGTTTTTTTTAAATATTGGCGGGATTTCATCTGGACCACTTCCTTTGTTACCATCTAAATTGTTAATAGCTTGCAAAACATAATCTTCACTAAAGGTTATATTGCCCATAGTTAATATTGAGTTTCCAGACGCGGTTAAATTATTATCAATATCTACGGCATTACTAACCAGATAGCTAGCTTCAAAATGTTTAGCAAACATTTCACTTATGACACTACTACTGGATGACGAATTCATTTCATAGCTCATTTTTAATGGCAAGCCTTTAGTTTTTCTTTTACCATTAACATACGACCAAAAGTGCTTACCATCATTCTTTATTCTATATTCTATATTATCTAAATATTGACGATGCAAAGTTCGGTGAAGCAAATTAAATCTGTATTTTAAATTACTAAAAATTACATAATCTTGACTAGAGCCACTGCGTATAAACTTAGAATGTGCTTATTTTCTTTTATTTTTTATATTACATAATTCTTTATTAAGCTGTTACCGCACGTAAGATTTTTTCCACAATAAAAATTGGAGAAATTAGTATTATTGTACGAATTTAGATGGCGAAATAATCGTAATTTGCAATAA
This sequence comes from Pedicia rivosa, assembly GCA_963082725.1. Lineage (NCBI taxonomy): Eukaryota > Metazoa > Arthropoda > Insecta > Diptera > Pediciidae > Pedicia > Pedicia rivosa. Next base: position 18,637,974 of record OY720151.1, read on the forward strand.
TTTTGTTAGAAAGAGACCAATATAATTGCAAGTGTTTCATTCATTCATTCATTTTAAATTTAATAAAATATAACTTTAAATATTTTAAATATTAAATATTATTATAAATATATATAATATAAAGATTAAATATTTTACACAATATAATTTTAAACGTCAAAAAATGAAAAACAAAATATTGAACTGACAGGTCAGATTTGACAATTTTAAAATGTAGTAGATTTGAAAACTGTAGTAAAATTGCTATGCGTAATTTCAGCGGCAAAATTAAAATTATTACTTATTTCGTGAAAATTAACAAATAAGTTATTTAAACACTTAGTTTATATAAATACAATATATAATTAATGTATTTATTAATATTTATTGAAACTAAATTAGAAAAAAAATGATTTAGCATTTTTGCGGTTGAACCGTCAATCAGCTTGATCTGAAAAATTATTGCAATAATTGGTGAACTGAAAAAAATTGTGACAATTTCTTGAAAATTATTGCAAGATAATATATCTGTCTCGCGACATGCTGTCACTATTTCTCTCACGTAACGTGCATATAAAATTGTTCAATCTCAATCTCAAGCCAAATTGGCTTGAGTGCGGTAGCTGCTTTAAACCATGGAGGATGATTTAAAACTTTGCCTGTAGTATAACAAGGAACGAACCGAGAACACCCATCTAGTAATACACTATGAAAATGTCATTAATATTTGACTTATCGAGAACAGAGTCCCAATCAATACCGTTAAAAAATAGGTTAATGCTAACGTAATCTGCCTTCTTAAAATTAAATTTTTTCAAACTATTGTCCAGTCTCTCTACGTACTGAGAGCTTGTATCCTCAATTTTTAATAACATTGATTTATGATGTATATCATTTTTTGTCAAAGGACTATTGCATTCTTATAAATTTCTTAAATTAACATTGTCACTAATAAAAATTAAGTCTAAAAATTTTTTCTTTATTATTAGATATTGAAATCACTTGATTTAGGCCACAAGCTATAAAAGAGTCCGTGACAAGTTGCTCTATCTTAGATTTTACATAAAAAGGAAGTAAGCAATTGTTATTTTTATCAAATTTCCACAAAATATGTGGTAAATTAAAATCCCCAGCAACAATTATTTTATCAGAATGATTTACATTGTTTATTAATGAAAATATTAGTTTCATATGGACTAAATACATAATGCTTCGTCGTAATCGACTAAGCCTTGTAATGGAAAATTTTCAAATTCAACTTTTTTTATTTTTAAAAGACACAATTAAAAGAAAATTTCCAAAAAAAATTTGTTCTCACATAGAATGACCCTAGGGCAACTTATTTTTACTAACAAAAGGTCAAATTGGTGGTTATTGCAACTTTTATCCCCAAAAAAGGGGTTAAAAAAATCCTGTCAGTCCGGACTCCGTCCGCCGAACTCCGTATGTTAACACGATAACTCAAAAACGCGTGAAGTGATTTCAATAAAATTTTGGGATTAGTATTTTTTTGGTCCCCAATAGAACCCTATTGATTTTGAGGGGGATCGGCGCACGGGGTGGAGCACCCCCTATACAATTGTTTTGGAAAAAACTAGTTTCCCGAGGATTGCAACAACTGATTGCAATAAAATTTTGGGATTAGTATTTTATTGGCCCATCATAGAACCATATTGATTTTAGGGGGGATCGGAACACGTGGTGGAGTACCCCCAAATATTTTTTTTTTATTATATTAAATGACAATACTATCGCATAAAATTCGACGAAGCATACAGCGGTAAACACAATATTGTACGGTAAACACAATATTCATTACGAAATAACTCATTGTCTAAAATACTATCACACAACCATGTTTCAGTTAATTACATCATAACTAGATTCAATCACAGATAAAAAAAAAGAATTTGTTTTTGTTCTTAGGCCACGTACATTTTGATAGTAAATATTTAAAATTGAATCTTCACTAATATTGACATCATTTAATTGTTAGATGTTATTCCCAGTTTGTTTCATAAGATTTATTGGATTGAAGTTCTGATAGTTTCTTTGTTTGAACTCACGGATTAATATCTTCAAAGTCCATTTTGTCAATAATTTCATCTAAAGTTTTGTTTTTAAAACCAACTTTAAAGGAGATGAAATCCAAAGTGTCAATGGATCTACCAGCGGGTAAAAGCATCTTGCACTTTATATTTACATCCTCGATACCAAATGCTTCTTTTGTAAATTGAATGACGTCATCCTCAGTTGTAGATGTATTTAAATGAGATATATAAACCCAATTTGTTACTGTAGGTTCTACAATTACTAAATTAGATGGTGTTTCAGATGCTCCAAACAATGGTTTCGGTCGTTGATTAGTAATAATTGGTCATTTATGTTATAATTTAGATTTCTGCGTTTGTGTTCTGAATCAGAATCAAATTCGCCACGACGTTTAATATTGTTATTAGAAAATTGTGGTGAATACGAACTGTTATTCACCACTCTTCCTGACTCAAGTTTAATCGTTTTAATAATATTATCCGTTACCTTTTCACTGGAATCGTCGATATGTATCTTGAGATCATTTTTCAACGATTCTATTCTGTGCAATATTTCAGTCAAAGATAAATCTTTGCATATATCGCAGCTCCATTTTAAGTTTGCAGAGGTATTACAAGCTTCAATAATTATCTCAGATAAACCAACACAATTCCAATGGAAATATCTTCGACATGATCCACTGCATCTTATGTACACTAAGGAATCATCACAGATTCTCTTACAAAGACCACAGTTTTTCATTATAAATGATGCAGGTTGGCAAACCCTGACAATATTATTCAAATTGCAATATTAAACTGTATGCACAATAAGAAACACAAAACTGCACAATAAGAAACACAAAACTGGTTTTGTAACTGTATTTTTTGTTCAGATAGAAATTAGTTTTATTTTTAATTTTTTTAAAATTGAACAAAAATTCACTTTATAATAAAAAAAACTATTTTTTATCTTAAACACAAACTAAAATCAAAAACAAATAAATAATTAAAAACACAAAAAACAAAACACTTGACAACGTGTACGAAATTAAAATCAGTGCACGTCTGCACCTCACGAATCCAGTTATATATATGTATACGAACACAACTCATTTGTCACTTTCACTGTCGCTCCACAATTCAATATTCTACATAATAACTTGTAATAACTTGTAATAACTTGTTTCACGAACATAATAACTTGTTTCACGAACAGTTTTATTTTTTTAAATAAATGCTTACAAAAATATAGTAATGTTCCACTTTTCTTGGAGGATTCTATAATCTCAAATTTCATTTTTTTTATTTAAAGGATCTGTGTAACTTGAGTAAAAACTAGTTCAAAGTTAAAATTTTGACAGCCAATGTTAAATTCTCGTTACATATTCTGTAAAGACTTGGTTTGTAAGTCCAAATCTTTAGGTAATTGTTGGCATAATTGTAATCCCACTGTATAGGGGCCAGAACCTTCTCTACAATTGCGCTGCTAATAATAACACTTTGATTGTTATTTTCAGACTAATTTTATTCTATATAAATTTTGGTTTATATATACAAAAAATGATTACAAAGCATTTAAAAAGTAAGATTAATTAATTTCTCACAAGAATTCTTTTCACATATATTTTTATGCATAATTGCATAATACATGAAATATTAAAATATTAATATTTTAATATTATCTAAAAGGAATTCTTATGATATATTTTTATGCATAATCGCATAATACATCAACTCTAAAATATTATTATTTAAAGATTATCTTAGAATTCTAATAATATTAATTTTATGCATAATTGCATAATACATGAATTCTTTAATATTATTATAATTGTCTTATCAAGTGCTGGTAAGTTGATACGTCTGGACGCTGGGTTTACATTGCAGTGTTTATATTTTCTGTTCATAACTGAACATATTCACCTCAATTTAGTTGTCAAAATTTTAACTAGCTTCGGGGCATGTTAAATTTTGACGTTTGAAGTTAAAAAATAATTTAAGTTCAATAATTTTTATGAACAAATATTACAGTTCAATAAACTTAAAAATAACCTAAAATATTCAAAAAAGTTTAATAAACAAAAAAAAAAAAAATAGGATTATTATTTTTCGTAAAGTTCAATTTATATTCACCATTAAAATATATTTTTTTTCTTTTTGAAAAATTACGACTAACTGAAAATACTAAAAAAAATTTATTGTTCTCATTTGAAGAAATTTATTTCATAAATTTAAATGTCAAATTTTGAACCAGTTACACAGCTGAAAATCACCAAAGTTAAATTTCTCTCACCAATATTTTTCACCTAATTTTAACTTATTTTTAACCAAGTTACACAGCCCCAAAGAATTAGTCTGATTAATAAAAAAATAACTAGATTAGAAATCGATTGTTAATCCATGATACTACCGGACTCAAGATTTTATATACAATTTTTCGCCAATTTTTTAATATTGAATTAGTTTTATTGCACAAATATATATAGCGAGCAAATTGCAATGTTTTTGTTAGAAAGAGAGCAAAGTAAATTTTTTCCCTGATTACAAAAACAGCTAAATTTGATAACAACATCTTAAAAAAATAGCTTTAAAAATTTTTGGTTTACATAAAAACTTCTTCTACAAAATCCAATTGGTTTCGGTCTACAAAACATTCGATGTAAAAATCATTCGGTGCAAAAAACTTTCGATATAAAAGCTACTTCTGTAAAAACCAAATTCGGTCTAAAAAAATTTCAGTGTAAACGCCACTAGGTCTAAAAAAATGCGTGATAAAAACCATTTGGTCTAAAAAAAAATCGGTGCAAAAGTCGTTCGGTCTAAAAATATTCGGTGTAATCGACCGGCACCAAAATTACTAATTAGATATAATGTACAATTTCGAATTTACCGTTAATTGATCGTTTTTCGAAAATGACTATCAGGATGTGATTCTGAGTCACAATAATATTTTTATAATAAAAATACTATAAAGGTTGTCTACATCAAAAATCTATCATATATATATCAAATCTATATTTCCAAGTTTTTTTTAAGAAAATATAACAACTCTTACTGAAATACCTCATAGTAAATGCATTACTAATTTCAGATTTTGGCCATACACCTTTTTTTTGCGACCCAATATCAAGTCAATTTTATTTTTTGAAGATAGAACAAAGCTCAATAATCTTTAATAAATTGTTCACGATCAATAAAATTTAATGATTTAGAGTTTTTTATATCATTGAAATTGTTCTTACAATAACTCACAACACGTTTTTCCCAGGCATTTTTTAAAAACTAAAAGAATTAATCTGTTTACATAACTATAATTTAGAAGAATGAAATTAATTTAAATATCTTAAACTTACAATATTAATTGATTTTATTAAAAAAAATGTTTTTAATATAAGAAACAATGAAAAAAAAACACGACAAAATGTTAAATTAGGTTAAATAAATTATATCACAAAATCACCTTTTTTAAATGTTTTTCAACTAAATTTATTGTTTATATGTATGAAAACACATTTTATTATTGTTTTTTAACTATTTTAATTAATTTGTTAATTTTATTACTTTGTCTTTTTTTATTTAAAAATCACTGTTTTAATTCCATATAAATTCGCGTATTTTACGTACAAAAATGTCTTACATCTGTCAGGTGACGTCATCCCCCCTGTTACGACTGTAACCGAAAGATACCTATATGCTCGTTGATGAGACAACCTTTATAGTATTATAACCTGGGGTTTTAGTATATTTTTGCCAGCTCGTGGTCGCAAAAACTACTTAGTCCAATATTTATTTTTAATTTTCGAAAATATTAAACACTACCAAAAAATTGTTTGCTAAATAAAAACATTTATTGAACAAGTAATAATAAAAAGAAATAAATAACAATTAAAAATAATGCAAAATAAAACGAAAGGAACTTCAATTTTTTTTCAAAACTAATTTGAACAAAAATTTCACCAAAAAACATAAAAAAAACTTAATTTGTTCAAAAAACTATCATTATTTAAAATTAAAATCTGCCGGCCTTTCTTAGGCTTTAGCAAAATGGTCAATCACATCATGAAAAAATTTCGATGACTTTTCCAGTTCCTTCCAAAATCCCTTTTCTATTTTTCTATGCTAAGAACAGCTAACGCAGAGAGACGAATTTGACCAATGGTGTTCCGGCTTTTATTTTTTATGCTATTCAAAGCAGAAAAGCTTCTCTCTACGTTAGCTGTTGTTGTGGGATTTGGAAGGATTATTTCAAATAACTTTTTTATTTCTGACATTTCTGTAATCCTAAGGATTTAAATTCTTTGACAAATGCAAAAATAAGCTAATTTAATCTCCAAATATCATCGTCTTTATAAATAACTTTTAATTCATTTTTCAATTTTCAGAAATTAAATAACTGCGGATAAGTAGCAAGTAAATGTTCGAAAATTGGTTCAGGAAACATCTTATTAAATTCATTGAATTTTTCCCTATTCAATAAAGAAATAAATTTTAATAACGTTGAAGCGACAATTAAATTGAGAGCTAACATTTCAAAAAATAAATGACGGAGAGAATCATTGACGTTAGTTTTGGTATTCATTCTAGAAAAGTTTACGCACATATTGATTTTACGCGTGCGCAGAAACAATTATACTTAATCCACATGCACTGCGTCTACACAAATGCAATCGGAAGTTAGCCTCATACAGCCATATAAATCGTATTATACTCCACTTCATTTTAAATGCATTTGAATTTTTTTTGCGAGTAAAAAAATTATAATATGAGGCCTGCCTCCATAACAAAATTCAAAATGTTTTCTAGTATATTTTTTTCTCCTCTATTTGCGTACATTAATTCAACTCATTTCACACTATTTCGGAAAAAAAAAAAATAGAATAACATGCGTGTTTTTTAAGATTTTTACTCAAATTTTAATAGAAAAATAATAAGATTAAAATTGAAAATGAAAATTAATTTAATATGTACAAGTAATATTAGTTTGTTATTTTATTTTACAATTTTAATGAGGAAGCTTGGCCTCCTCGGCCTCCCCCGAAAAACCGCCCCTTATTTTTGCTTCTGAGAAATCATTATTTAATTGAATTTTGTGTGGTGCACTTGTAAATTTTTTCTTGCTCTTTAGGAATCGCGAGTAAATATACAGATTTGACCGATGAAGAAATAAGATCAGCTGCAGAAGCAAGTAATGAAGAACTTGATACTGAAACAATAGTCAACAATCTATTTAATCCCTCTGATAGTGAGGATGATATTTTGGAAGACGCTTCTGAAATAGAGAACGAGCACGATTTTACAGGTGATGAAAATGTGATAGATCAAAGTGAATTAGTCCACGGTTTACTCAAAGAAGAACACAAGCACATAATTTGATTCGAGGAAGAACAAATTTAGTTTTGATTCAACATGAAAAACACATAGATTCTTGCTGTGATGCATTTCCCTTATTTTTTGAGTAATGGGAATAATAGAACATATATAAATTTACATGCAAAAAATGTGCTTGATATAGAATGGAAACCGACTGACGAAGTGAAATAAAGGCATTTATTGGACTTCTTACTAACGCTGAAATTAACAAACAAGGCATTATTGACTATAAAGAATTTTGGGATCCTCTGTGTGGAAATGCAATTTATTGTAATTGCAGCGACATATTCGTTTTGACAATAGATTAACTCGTTCCGCCCGAATGGTGAATAACATCAACACCAACAATTTCAAGACCAACTACATCAAGATCAATAGCATTAACACCGCTTACATTCAAAGCCATAACATTAACACAAATAAACCAGAAACAGAGTCGTGCATATTTGAAGCAGATGATGAAGACTTTAATTTTCGTTCAATTTCTCCCATTAAAAATGTAGAAACTGCCTCCACCTCAAGGCGACTTGATAGTAATAAAAGTAATCCAACAGCATCGTTATCTAATTGCAACCCTTCAAATAATAATATCCTTTGATCATCATTTGAAGCAGAATATCGTGCGACTATAATTAAGAATGTGTATGGAATTTTAGATAGATCAATACCAAAAATGAATACACAGCAACTAAATCCGTTGTTAGGTAAAATAACAGATGCTGTAGTGGATATATTTATAGAATAGTAAAAAAAATAGTTTTAGTTTTAAAAATATTTAAATTTATTAATTTTAGTTTAGCTTATAATTATTTGATTTAAGTTTAAAAATTAGTTTTAGTAATAAAAATAAAATGACTTTTTTTATACACATAAAAATAAATTTATATACAATTTTTAATTACAATGTTTTTTATTGATTTAAATAATCTTTATACATTTTGTACATTGCCTATAATTTCGGTTCTAAAAATCCTACATCTATTCGCTAAAATATCAAAAGTCCTTTCAATTGCATTTCGAGCTGTTGCTAGCCGATCGTTAAAATATTGCTTATCGTCTGGTAATATTCTTCCACCATAAGGACGAAAAATATGTTTTTCCGGTGGAAAGGCTTCATCACCAATCAGGAAATAATGAAAAAGTGTTTGTGAACCACGTAAATTCTTGTTTTCAGGCCAAGAAATATCGTTTGATCTGATGGCTCGTCACAATGAAGATTACGACCAAACACTTCCATCTGATTGGGATCCATATCCTCCAATATCAGCATATATAAAATTTGTTTCAGCATCACAAACTGCCATTAAGACAATACTGTGAAATTTTTTTATAATTGAAATATGTTTACCGTGAAGAGCTCCAATACAGTGTGGGAATTTATGAAGATCATTAAACTTATCTGAAACACTTTCTAAGTCATCGGGCCATTGAATTGGTTGTAATACATCCCAAATTGCTTTACATGTTTCTGGAATTAGTTGTTGTGCTGTTGATTTCCCTATTAAATAATCCAGTGCGATACTTCCATTTTCTTCTCCCGTTGCCAAATGTCTGAGGGTTATTAAAATTCTTAATTCAGGTGGTAAGATTGCTCTGAACAAATCACACTTTTGTATTTTTGGACCAACCAATTCAACCAAATAATTAAATTGTTTTTCAGGCATCCGAGTGTAATTTTTAAATTTCTCAACTAAAATGTAAAGAAAAAAATTAATAAATATGAGAAAAAAATTACTTAAATTATTAAATTTATATGTACGATATTTTTTCAATTCAACAACAATATTTGGATAAAATCCGCTAGTGCCTTGCAGTTGATGAATTTGATGAACTTGCCATCTACGACCTTCGCATCTTGTTGACCCTCCATCTTGATTCTGGAACCTTTCGTTTACAGATTTTCTAATATCAACTATTAGATCGAATAAAATTGTTATAACTTCGTGTTCACGATGGAATTTGTCAATTTCAGCTGGATAGTTGTGTTTATGTTGACATCAATATGCAAACATAAGCATATGTCCACTATTTATAATAAATTCATCGGCTTCAATATCAGCGCCAGTTTGTCTTCGTATTCTGATCTCTGCTTGTAATTTTCCACCTTCCAGCCAAATATTTATTTCATTAAAATTGCAATTAAAATTATTCTGATTTAAATCACTTAAATAATAATTGATATCCGAAATATGATGCTTAAATACCAATTTTGCACCTCAGACCAATCTAATATAAAATAAAAGTAAATAAAAAATTCAAATTAAAAATCAAATTCCAAACAAATTTTTATTTATTTATATTTATATATTTATTTAAATAAAATTTTAACTTTTCAATAATTAAATTTTTTCATGTTTAGCGTCAGACAAAAGTTGCCTCGCTAAAACGTATGTTCAGACGGCGCTAGCAAAGATGCTAGGAGCAAAGAATCCATGTGTGGCTTCTTTGCTGGCCTTGTAAATTGCAAAGAGCAGGAAACACCATCGGTACAAAAAGGTAAAGAAAATCTATGATTTTTCTTCTTCATAAAGTTCAGCAAACTTTTAGTATGTGGTGTTAGTGCCTTGCGTCTTCGCAGAGCACAGCAACAAATTGGACGTGTCACAAGTCTCTCTGAATTTTATACAGTTCGAAATACTGAAGTTTATTATGTGTGTGACGTCACAATCTCAGTAACGAATCACCATTTTTTGTCATTCAGATAAGATTTTTGGTGTTGAATGAAAATGAGTTTTAGTTAATATAAACGTAAGTTATAGTTATAAAAGTGTAATTAAAGTGATCTGAGATTATTTGTGATTAATTTAATACAATTTGTTTGGTTAAAAATGATTTAATTCATTGTGAAGTTTTCTTAAATAAATTTTTCAACGGAATTATGTTTTTTCTTTATAACCAAAAAATTAAAAATATCCCATCCATATTTCAATTTCCATAAAAAAAATTCTAACTTGCTTAGCTAGACGTCATCATTTGAGCTTTACTGCCTGTATATATGATCTGATGATCTCAAACTCTTCTGTAGAGTTAACTCTATAATTGATGCGCTAGCCTTGCAGGACGACTTGAACTCCCTAAATTCTTGGTGTATCTCTAATAATCTCTATCTTAATATTAGCAAATGTAAATCAATCTCCTTTACGCGGAAAGCACAGCCTCTCTACTTTGAGTATTCGATAAATAATACGGTATTGGAAAGGCTCAAGATAATCAAGGATTTAGGTGTTCATTTTGACAGTAAGCTAAATTTTTCGCCACATTTAGACATAGTTATTGCGAATGCCTGTAAAATGCTAGGTTTCATTAATCGTGCAACCCGTGAGTTAACTAGTCCCCATACCTTTCTGACTTTATCTCTGGTTCGGTCACAGCTGGAATATGCATCAATTATTTGGTCACCTATGTATAGTGTCCATATTAATAGAATTGAATCGGTGCAGAAAAGATTTACACGGACTGCATTGAGGAGACGAGCTTTTACTGACATCTTGCCCAATTGCTTAAGCTTGATGCCCTATGTGTCAGGCGCTCAGTTTATGGTGCTGTGTTTGCTAGCGATGTAACATGCTGTTCAATTGATGCAACTAACATCCTATCAGATTTTAATTTTAGCATACCTATTCACTCTCTTAGAGATCGTCACAATTGGGATGCTTTGAGACCAAAATTTCATCGTAGCAATTATTGTAATATGGACCCTATAGTTAGGAGTTCTAATTTTTTCAACCTCGTTTACCATGTATTCGATTATAATTTGTCGAGAAGGAGTTTTAAATTAAAGGCGGCTATGGTATTTCGAGAGCTGAATTAACATGTTCTGACTGCAGTTAATTTCTTTTATATATTTTATTTTCTTTAGTATTATTTAGGTATAAGTAAAATGTAATATTAACTAATTCTAATGTAAACTATGTGTACCATGGGCTATCCGCTGTGGTTATATACAAATAAATATCTAGAATTCCTTGATTTTTTCGTCACTCACACAAGCAAGTTTTCTACATTGAATTAGTGAACTCTCTCGTTTCGAAGTTATGTTTAATAAACGAGCGCAGCCACACTGACATTTATCGCATATTTTTCGCCATCTATTTATAAAATGATAAATATTTGTTATGATTTACAAGACAAAAAAATCAAAAAAAAAAACAACTTTAAATTTTCAAAATAAAAGTACTATTTTTTTCAATTTTAATCAATAATAATAATTGATTGAATAATGAAAATTATTATAAACATAAAATTGTTAAATTTAATAATAATAATAATTTAATTTTAATTATTATTAAATAATAAATATTTTTAATAATAATAAATAAAGTTGTGATGTAGGAGAAAATAAGTAGAAAATCTAAATTAAGCGATGTCCAATTTATTCCAATTTTTGTGTTGGATTGACATGAAATCCTACAAAAAAAAACTAACGTCTATACGTCAATACGCACTAAACGATACTTTACTAAACCACTTACCACTATATGCCAAACTCCAAAAATACAACAACAAAATATTATTAAAAATCGACGTACGTTTATTTGTTGATTCTCGAACAAAAATAAGTGACGACATACATTTTTCTATAAAAATAAATTTATCGAGAATGTTTGCCAGAATCGTTACACTGATTTTACGCTCGTCTTCTGTGCATCTGAAACATGCGTTCAATAATCAGATATATCTGGGTATCGATTCTGACTGCCATTCAATTCATTTCATTTTCACTTGGCGTGTACGTATACGAGATCATATGGTTTTCAAATGTAAATGTTTTACTGTGTGTTGCGGTTGGATATTTTTTTTCGGATTATTTTCGGAATTAAAATGAATTTTAAACGTCAAAATACTGAAGACCTATTTTTTTATTCAAACATTTTTCATATTAATAGAATGGTTAGGAAATTTTTTTTCATATTTGAATGAATTTTGTAATGAAAGTAGTCATAATTGCAGTCCTGAACATATTACACCACTGAACGACCATTGATTATTTTGACGTTTTACAGATAACGCCGTTGTCAAAATTTTGGTCGAAAAACAATTCTTAAAACGATCGTTGCAAATTTTAGTATTACCAGTGTAAAATTTTTGGCCTACAAATAAATTTATAACCCTATAAACAGTCAAGTTCGTAACCATTCTTCGAATATTTATTGCATTTTAATATTTATTTATTTGTTTTTAATAAATATTTAATAATAACATTTTTTGTTTCAATCTTTTCGATGGTTATTTTTCTGTGTGACGCGTAATATGTTGATTTCAGCGTATTGTCTTTTTTGGGTTTTTTAGGTGTTAGTGACGACTTTTATTAGCAGTAATAAAAGCGAATTCGCGTCGCGAAGAAGAATTTAGCATTAAATTTGCCTACTATCGCACACCGAACGCTACCATCGCAAAAGTTTGTTTTTATAATTAACGTACCCTTTATTATCCATTATAGATTTTCTTTGAATTTGTTCTATTACGATTTCATCAAAGCTGATAATAGATTTAATTTTTTTATGAAAAATTAAATTTTGTACAAATTTAATTTGGCATATTCAAACAAAATATGAAACGTCAACGAATTTTTTGTTCGCAAAAGTGTGGGCATTAAATTCGCGCAAATTATTCTTTGTGAACAATATCCAAATTATCTGCTTTGCTATAATAGACCTTACTTTTTCCAGTTAAGGTATATTTTCCCGTAAATTTTTTTCTTGCGACGCGAATTCCACTTGGTGCGCGATACCCTTTACTCTATTCCGGTATTTCACTGTTAATTGGGAATTCAGAAAGAGCTGCAACAAATTAAATCTTTCAGCCGATGTGTTGGTTTAGAGAGTTCATTTTTATATGTGATATTAGAAAAATGTTCATCTATTTTAGCTATTCCATTGTCTATCATCTTTGTTATGTCATTAACCCAAGGTATATATCCTGATCGTTGGAAATCTGCTTATTTTGTGCCGATTCATGGGGTGAATATGCAATTGGATCTGGATATATTATGTGAGTTTTGTAGCACTAATACACTCAATCTAAATAAGAAGTCGTGTTTTGTAGACAAAAATAATTTGGACACATAAGTATTTAGTGGTGGCGCAAAAAATTTGCTTTGACAATTATTTTTTTCAGTTGTTAGTAATAAGAACATTATTAATATGAAAAACGGATTTTAACATGTTTTAGTTATATTCTAATTAATAAAATTCACTTTAACTTCACTTAAACTTATTTGTTTTGACATTAGTTTTGACACATATTTTGGACAACTACCAATATTGAAAAAAAATAATCACGCTTGATTATTGTCTCCCAGCAGTAAAAAATTTCTCAAAAATGATCGTAGTACGTAGTGAATTAAAAATGTCTTAAAAAGACGTTCACCACTCTCCCAAAAAAGTAGCTGTGGCTGGACGGTATAAGTTTAATGATTTAGGAATTATTTTCTCTTCTGATTTATCTTTCAAGAATCATGTTAATAACATTACTAGGAAAGCATATGGTTTTCTGGGATTTATACTTAGAATCGGAAAAAAATTTAGAAATTTAAAAACTATGTTGCTATTGTACAATTCGCGTTTAAGAAGTAATTTAGAATATGGAATACACATATGGAACCCAGAATATCTGGTTCAGAGTAATCTACTTGAGAAGATTCAAAAAATATTTTTTCCGTTTCGAGGCCTAATAGTTCACTTTTTTTGTATGATTATTTTAATGTGGAATTCGTTTTTTCATAATTTATTTTTTTACTCAACACAGAAAAAGGTGTTCATCTGACTTATGCTATTAGTGTTATTGTTGGTTGTGAAATTATTTTTTAGTGTGACTACACCAAATTTTTTTGTTTTGAGTGTGATATGTGACGTAACAATTTTTGGTGTGACGTCAAAGTTTTTTTTTTGTTTTCGTTGTGATGTGATTTTGTTTTGGTTGGGTGACGTAAAATTGTTAGACGGTGTAGTTCGTTCGCGGTTTGCTTCATTCAAGGTTAGTGAGTGTTTTTGTTGTGGGTGGTGGACGTCACTGGTCTGTCAAAGCCGGAAACATTTGTTGGGTACACAGTTTTTACCTGCAATATACGGTGAAACGTGTCCAGGATGGAATTATTTTTTGAAACCCGGAATTTTTTAGTTTTTTTTCTAACTTTTTTCTGTGAGGTCGGAAAACTGGGCTTTTTTTTGCCACTAATGAATTAGGTAATTCCTTAATAACTTGATATTCAATATGTATTCATTCATTTACGTTATTGACGTTTATATTGTACGTTTATGATAATGGAGAAGGGAATACATTGAAGGAGCGGGTTTTGAGTATTGCTTCGTCGTAATCGACTAAGCGTATAGTAATGGAAAACTTTCAAATTGAACTTTTTTTATTTTTAAAACACAATTGAAAGAAAATTTTCATCCAAAGTTTTTTTTTCTCACATAGAATGACCCTAGGGCAACTTATTTTTACTATCAAATTGGGGGTTATTGCAACTTTCATCCCCAAAAAAGGTTTTAAAAAAATCCTGTGAGTCCGGGCTCCGTCCGCCGTAACGTTTGACATTTATTTTAAAAACTACGCAAGTTTGTTTACATATTTTAGGAAAAATATTCTATATTAATTATTTAAGAAAATATTGTAATAAAGGTATCAAGTATTAAAAGATATTATTTTATCCATTATTAAGTTCATAAGTAAAAATAAAGCAGCGTGGTAAAACAATTCGTAATGTTCATATGAATGTAATGTATATGAAAGAAAACGAAGGATTGTTTCTTTGAACTCATTTTAACTAATTTTTTATTTTTTTCGTGTATTAAATTTTCTTGTAAATACAAGAGAAAAAAAAAAAAAAATTCACTAAAAAAAACAGTTGTCAAAAATTGTAAGTCAAATTGTAAACAAATGTCAAATCGTCAATAAATGTGAATTGCCCAAACTAGGAAATATATATGGACAAAACGAATGAACGCACGAGAATGAATATAATATAATGCTGAGAACCGAAAAACATTTTGTATATACTAATTTACTAATATACTTATTTATATTATAATAGAATTATAATGTATTGTAATCATTTTAATGTAATATAATTAATTTCTTAAAGTAACTTTACCATATGTTGTTGTTGGTTGTGAAATAATTGTTGTAATGAAATCTCTAGTTGAATTCTAGCAAATTCCATGCTGTGATGTACTTATTATCTGAAATTTGTAAATGTTGTATCAATTTTGATGCATTTTCTATGCTTTGCTTAACATTTTGTTGATGTGTTGCGTACATATGTTTGTTTATATTACAGAACGTAATCTATTCATTTTTTGTTCTAGAAAATTTTTAACTATTCAAGGATGGCAGTCTTAATTCTGAAAATGATGGACCATTTCTATTGAAATTTTGTAAGATGAGTTTCTCTTACAATTCTTCATCAGAACTTAAAAACTTTTATGCCTAGCCGGTCTGGTTTACAGTTTCACCAATTTATTACCATAACCAAACCATAACCAAAAAAAAAATTCCACCAGTTCTTATAATGTTTAACACAACTCGTATGTGTGATAATTTCTTTCATACAGCTCATCGTCAACAGCTGGAATTATAATATCTAACTGAGAATTCTATTTTTCAAATAAGTTTTTAATTATAATAGTTTTTTTATATATAAAATATAGAATATTTAAGTATGTCCACATTTTGAGTCTTTATAGTCATGTTCTTCCACACCCAACCCCGAATGAGATATTGTTGTATAAAAAAAATTAAGTAAATGGTTGTAGTACTTGGATCAGGTTGATTAAATTCAGCATGTTAGAGCTCAAAGAAAATATTTGTGAAGTATTTGTGCTAATTCTTATATGTATGCCGTTGATCAAGAATGTGTTAGTTTTAAATTCAAGTAAGTAAAATATAATAAAACAAAAAGAAAAAGTCGAAAACTTCTATAAAATAATTGGTAACTATTGCTGTAGAAATGATAGAATGTATAGATTCTATCATTTCAGAACAATTGTTCTTTTTTTTGACAACAGTTTTTTCGTTTTTTGTGAAAATCAAAATTCTTAATAAATTATATTATTCAAAATTATAAACAATCACTTCATTTTATATTATATGTACTACGTTTACAATTAATTGATATATTCTTTGCTGTGAACACTTACGAAGAAATTATTTCTATTTCTTCTATACAATTGATTGTACAGTGGTGGATCATAGATATAATCTGTGTGACAAAAATAAAAATGTTTCAATTCAATATAATATACAAATATTTATAAATGTAAAAATTGGAATATGATTTAAGTCAGGGATTTATGCTGTTCAATTTCCAATTCAAAATTTTAAAAATTCATTCAAGCAAAATCTTTGAAATTTATATTTTGATTTTGTAATTTTCATAAATCAGGACGGCTCACAAATTTGATTAATTTCACAATTTTTTTGAATTGAGAAAATCGGTTACGGAATTGTTTCTGCCTACAGCTAGCAAATATATATTTTTTTAAATCTTTGAACAGCATGTTTCATTTATCTTTTATTTCCTAAAATCAAAGAATAAAAAATATACAAAATTTATGACTAGTTGACAGCTCAATTTTTTGTCCAATGTATCTAATTATTAATTATGGTGGCCCTTTGATTTACAGTACCAAATCTGGCAATGAATATCATTATAATGAACATCAACGTGATTTTAATAAACGATATTGTGAGATTAATCTAATTTTCATAATTTTTTTCGATATTTTTCTAACAATAGATTTGAGGCCTAATCGTCCATGTATACTAACTTAATTTAAATTGCATTAAAAATGCATATATTGTAAAGTCCATAGTGAATATTGACGTATATTAGTATAAGTTAGAATACTTCGCGAATATTTCATCGAAGCACAAATATAAATAATTTAATTTCCTTTTCCTAAAACTTTCAAGTCTTCATCATGTGTACATACATATATTTCTAATTATTAAATGAAGGGAAACAAGGATTCTAATATTTCATAGCACGGACTTATTTTAATTAAGTTTCATTTACTTGTTATAATTATTATATACTAAAATAAAATATTAAAATATATCCACGATCTAATATGAAACTTCCACAAAATATTATTAACAAATCGTTCCGACTGAGTGCAGTATATAAGAGTAAAATATGAAAAAAATATCCGCACTTTATAAAGAGTCTATTTACTTTCACCCACAGGACCCATAAAACTAAACAAACATTTCCTTTTCCTCCAGTTTAAAATGATTCTATATAATTTTCAACCTTCCGACTTGTAAGGGAATTGCAAAGTCCAAACTAATATCATTTAAGTAAAACTAAGAAAATTCACACCCTAAAATAAATGTTATGTATTTCTCAATAAACTCCTGATAATGAATTAAACAAATTAAATTGTATTTATTTTGTAATACTAATCGCAGTTTTAATACAATTACTCTGTCTACAAATTTCCGTTTAAAAGTCGAAACTAAAATCAATCATACAAACTGAATAATAATCAAATTATCCTCTTCAATATTCCAAAAATAAACTCTCACTGCGATAAACACAATCGAGAATGCAATTTTCTGAACGATTTGTTTTCCGCTGAAAAAAAAAGTTTGTTTAATTAATTAAAATACTTTTTATGTTTTTAGTAAAATGACTGAGTGCTTGAATTAATTGTAACAACAGTTTTTCGTATGGTTGAAGCAATAATTTACCTTTTGAATATTTAATAATTTTTTAAACAAAACATTTTATTACCTTTTTACATGTATGAATTTGTTATAGAGAAAAATACGCGTAATCACATTTTTTCATGTTTCTTATATAATTTTCTTTACAAACTAATTTTCCTGTCTTTATAAAAGAAATAAAATCGCAAAACTCACAAAAATATCAAAATATTTATTTGATTTCATATCAAATTGTTTTTCTTCTTCTCAACTCATTTTTACCTATTCTTTTTATAATGGGCAAATTATAGAACTATCTTATTTGTTTATCACACAAAATAATAATTTAACAGCAAATAAATAAATAAATTTAAAATAATATTTTATTTGTTTGAAGGAAATAAAACCGTCAAGTATTTTTGTAAAACATGCGAAATATTGTAAACAAATTGAAAAGGTTTGATAATTTTTTGAACAAACAAACAAACTTTATAATTTGGGTTTGAATGGGTTAAGTTGGAAAATCAATAAATACCACAATCTGTTCGTTTTCTTCTCTTTTTTCTTGGGGTAAAAATGAAAAAATATAAAATCATGGTATGTCAATCAGGGAATAAATTCACAAAATGAGTATAAATTATTTATCTTAAAATCGTGTTATTGCAAAGAAATTCACTTTTTTAAAAAATATATTAAAAAAATAATGAAACATCGAAGATCTGTTGTAGGTGAAAACCAGGGACCTAAATTCTTCATATTTTTCTTCCTTTTTTACGGTTATATTGTTTATTTTCTTCTTTTACAGGTGTGTTGTATAACATTTTGTATATTCATGGAAAACAATTCGCAATATATCCACAGTGTGGTATCGTTGAGTGCTTGGTAGGGTGCACCCTGTAGTTTGTAGATTATGTAGGTACGGATGTATAACTGGTAGCTAGGAAGTATATTTATAAGAAAGATGGACGTATAATAATTGTTGTTATAAAAAATAAAGATGAAAAATTATTAATATGTTTTATACATAAAAATTTTACCTAATTTAAGTGCTCATTTATGGGGCATGATGTACAAAACGCTTATGTTTCAAACAAATATTATTCATGACATGAATACAAAATATTATTTCTATATAAATGTAATAATAATATCGATTAATATTCTGTTATAATATTAAACAATAAAATTCTTTCAAACTACTTTCGTTTATTTTTATTGCTGTTCTTGTTTTGTCGTCAAATTTTAAACTTTTCTGGTTTTTTTTTACTTCCTTTCTCACACTAAATAAATTGCCAAAAAAGATTAAAATTATTCAAATCGATTTCTTCAAAATATTTAAAAACTTGTACCTGTAGAATTTTCTTGTTTTGGGTATATTTTCAATCAAATACATTTTTCTTTCGAACACAATATTGAGTAGATGGAATATGATGGTAGAACAGAAACAGAAAAAAAAGGAAAGAAATATTATTGGAATGAGACATTGGAAACTTTTGTTTCAAAGCATAAAACTTTCAAATTTTCAACACTATTTACCACAATAATAATAAACAAAAAAAAGGGTTTCTATACCTACTTTTTTTTTATTATTGTGTTATACCAAAAAAAATGTAATAATGCTGATCTGAAATTTTGATTAAGAAAAAGAGTATCGTATAATATTAGGGAATTGACAAAATTAGTATATTAATCATTTTAATATATTGCACCTGATCCAAAATATTTACAATTACAGGAAAATATATATTTATAAAAGAAACATAAACCTTCTAATAAAAAACTAAACATTATAATTGCACTATAACGAACGAAGCGTCTAAATTGGAATTAAAATATTATATAACAAAGGCAAATACAAAAACAATAATTTAGACAATTAATATTTACTTAAATTTCCCTCACTGCATTACATCTCAATTCTCTATTGAAAATATAATTATATAGTAATTATAGGTGAAGAAATATTAAAATCAATATTGTAAGGTTTGATTAAATAATTATCAAAACAAATTAAACAAAATTGTGAAATGAAATAAAATTAAATAAATTAAAAATTACCTACACTTTCTTGATTTTTTTTATAGAAAGTAAAACATTTATCAAACGCTTTGTTTGAGAGCCTCCCTATGGAAGGCTTCACAAGCAAAAGAAAATATCAATTTTAATTTAATTTAAATTACCCATAGATACGAATATTTATATTTATGTAGGTGTAGGAAATAAAATACCAATACCAACCTACGTTCCTACCTACCTATTTATATAATTCAATTCAATAATATCAATTGGAATAAATCGGGTGAATAAAATTTAAAACGATTTTTTATAAAAATAAAATATTTTTAAATTAAGAAATCAAAAATTTCTGTATATTTAATAGGAATTTATTTTCCAAATACTTTTCAATTAATATTAAAAATGAAAATTCCAATATTTTAATAAAGATTTTAGTTTAAAATAAAAAAATTAAGCAATTAATAATTTAAATTATTTATTATTATAAAATTTATTACTTTCTAGCAAATATATTTCATATGACGAGTTCAATTAATTGCATTTTATTTGTTTTTAAATATTTTTTTAATAGCCATAAAAGATAAATCAAGATAAAATTATTTCGCATAAATGAAGCAGACTATAGTAAGAAAGATTCATAGATTTGTGTAGGCCTAAACAATTATCTGGAAGCTACATACGTCGTTAATAGGTAGTTTACCTCAAAAAAAAAATACACATTACCATTGTTAAAATATCCTTATATATACATGTATAAAGAGACAGACAGTATATAGATAATCGTATCATTTTTTTTTTCTATATATTTGACCATCCCAACACTTTGGTAAGTTACTTTGAGAAAATAAAGATTTATATAGTAAATCGGGTCTAGTAAAAAGCCTTAGAGAACTATAAATTGATAAAATGATTGTATTTTCCGAGTGAAGTGAACGTAATTTCATACAATTTATTATTATTAAATAATATTAATATATTTTCTGTGTCTTCCCAGTAAACGGTTTATACATTTAAACTTATATATACGTACCCATACAAATACATCGTAATATATAGAAAATACAACAAACGCAAGCCCCCTTGAGAAACTGATCTTGTTTATTGATATAAAAAAAATGAAATTTTCCACAAAGAAAAGTATCTGTATTGTATACTGTGGAATAGTGGATGTATATATATATATATATATACATATTATACTTTTATATAATATAAAAAAGGGTCAAGAACGAAAAGCCCTTGAAACATCTAAACGATATATTCTTTTGATTGAGTAATTTTGTTGTTGTACATAACTCAATCAAAAGATTATTAAATGTAACCCTACGAATAAAACAACACCTCTAATGCCGCAACGCAAACAATTTTCTATTTTCGGTTACATTGGATGGAGGCTTTAAATATACATTTGGGACTTTTATATTATGGTGAAAATATATATAATATAATAGGTATTATATTATGTATATATAGATATATATATGTATTTAGATGGATACGCACGTAGACCCTTTGTTTTGTTACATTTGTTTATTTTTCATATTTTCCTTTTATTCCTGTTTTTTTTTTTGTTTGGTATGATTTCTAATTTGGTCTCTTTTGTAAATTATATTTAAAATATTATTGAAAATAATTTTCATCAAAAAAAAAAAAATTAAAAAATGGCAAAAGAGAGAAAAGCTCGTGTATAGAATATTCGTCAACAGAACAGTGGTCGAGTTTTTCTTTTTTTATTTGTTATGCGGTATAGCTTATTTTTCTATAAAGAACCGTATCATTGAGATTTTTTTTTCTGCTAACAAAATTTGTGAATATATTTTCTTTTTGTCATCGCAAGGGTGTAACATCTATACACAATGTTATTTATATGTATGTATATTTGTTATGCATAGCATTTGTAGGTGTGTATATATACATACATACATTTATAAATAAATAAATATATAAACTCACAAACTTCCCCAATACTAATTTACATTTTATACAAAAGAAATGAAAACTTTTTTCATATTGTATACGTCATCATGATTTGCGAAGAACGTCCTTCTTCTATTTTCTTCGTATTATTTTCTTTCTTTTTTTTTTTGCGTAAATAAAAATTTTGAAATGGAGGAGCGAGAAAATAAAAGTTCTCGTTAACCAATATAATGTTACATTAATATGTATTATTTTTGGGGTATAATTCTATAAAATTTAAGAAATAGAATGTCTTAGTTCTGCAGGTATATATATATATATATATATATATATGTATACAATACTATATAGTATTATATGTAGTTAAATGTATTAGATGTATTTATCCACCGCCACCATGACATGAGCGGAAAATTCTATATACAAGACGTCGTATTTTCTTATGGGTAAGTATAACAACTTACTCGATTCATATAGACATAAACCTCGTTCTTTGGGATCTAGGGATTTTATGTGTAATAAGTCTTGAAACAGGTAGTGATCCATAGAGACTTAAGAGCTTCTTTTTTCCTGTTTTTTTTTTGTCTTTTTTTTTTGATTTTTTTTTTTTTGTGTGATGGCAAAACATAAAAATAACGTCAAAATCTTAAACTTGGAATGTAGTAAAGTATACGTTTAATAATGAATAAAACGTGACGTGAAAATACAAAAGATTTTCAAATTTTTCCTTATTATCTCCTCCTTTAAGCTAAGATAAAAGTTAACTGAACGGAAAAATAGATGCCTTCCGTTTTGCATCTTTTTCGATATACTATGGTGAACTATTAATTTTGTTTCCTTGGTCTTTTTTTTTGTTTTTTTCCATTGTTTTGTATGAGAAATGAAAAATAGAGAAGAGTATATTTTTTCTTCTAACTTATTTACGCTTTAAAAAGCAAATATAAAATGTTCTTTGCTGATTATATATTTTTTGTATATTCATTCTCAGATGTTTTACACTCTAATATATACGACGTATACGTGTTTGTATGTGAATTTAACAAGTAAGTAAATATAACAGCTATACCTCCATTTATTTCTTATAATTGAAAAATATGTTTTTGATATTTCAGTTAATTTAGTTTTTCAAGTGTATAAAATCTGTCAACTTTTTGAATTCAATGATAATTTTTTTAAATTAGTTTGTATTTCTTGTTTTTTCTTTTCTTCATTTTTAAATTTTTGCCTTAATTGAATTTGGAATTCAAGAAAACAAATTAAAATTTATAAAGAACCGAAAATTTTTTTTTTTTTGTTGAGCTTTACAATAAAAGCCATAATAGACGGATATTTGTTTCAGCAAAATGTGAGGAAATGAAAAATTATAGATTTAGATAGGAATATAAATAACAAGAATTTTTGGAACTAAATTTAGATATCTTCATGAATTAGTGTCAATTTATTTAAGTATTTATAATTTAATTTATCCAAAACAAAAAAAAAATAATTTATGTAATACAAATGTGTGTAAATACTTTAGTGGTCAATTAGCATAAAAAAAACTTATTTGTAATTTGATAATACAATATTTAATTTGATATAATAATAATAAATAATTGAAAAGCATTCAAGAATTATTTCATTCAAATTTGTATCTTGGAAGAAGTGGATTTATTTTTTTTTTTGGATTCTATCATTTAATTTAATACCTTTATAGGGGTATCACACGTGAATTGTTAGCCAATTTAATTTTGGTTTCTATTCCAACTTGTCAAAAACCAATGAATATAAACGAGATAGAATGAAAAAAAAATGTGTATATCCGTCTCTTTTTTTAAATTCAAAAATTATGTCTACGGGAATTAATACCAACTTTATATCCATAAATAATAGCTACGCTCATGGAATTGAAAACCATTTACAATTCCCAAATTTTCATTAATTCTTTTCCAACGTAAAATATTATTTAATAATTATATAATCAATTATTTTAAGATTAATAGCTATCAAAGCAACTTATTATATTAAAAAATTAATTATTTTACATAAAAAAAAATTATATTTAAATTTTTGGTTAAATTATTTTAAATAGATAAAAGCAACACTGCATTTTTCGATAAAAATTTTATTTTTCACTACGTTGCCATTTGTTCTAAAACGATATGTTATGACAAAATGTATTGCTATCTAATTTAATTTTTCTCTCTCGCACTCAAAATAATTTTTGGAATTATGAAGTCTAGCAATTCACGTGTGATACCCCTATTATGAAGTTCTTCTATTTTTATGATTTCATTGTATATAAAAAATCATGTCTGTTTGCTCTATTTCTTCAATATGAAATAAGAAGTCTCACAAAAATTACAATAAAATAAAAATAAAAAACAATCCTTAACGATAAATAGTAATTCGTTGATAACAAACATTGGAACAACTCTTCAATTGCTACACATCAACTTTGATTACTTTAAATTCTAGTAATTGAAAAATTCGTAACAATTTCAGCAAAAGTTTGTATATTTATAATTTCTAATTGTTTTAAAAGTTTAATGAAACAGCTAAAGCGCAAATTTATATAAAAATATTTGAAATTGAATTAAATATATTCTTTATTATTAACAATACACAGGAGACAATGCCTAATGTCAAAATAGAAACAATATTATAACTTAATCGACATATTTGAATTAAAAATCGAGACAATTAACAGTTTCTTTAAATACTATATAATTTATGAATTAATAAAACCAGCATAGAAATATACTCGTACTTAATTATGATTATAGGTTAATATGAATAATTTTGACTTTTTACAAAGTGTTTTCGATAAATTGTATAGACACTCTAAATATAATTGATTGATTATTATTGATTAATAATTTCATAAATATCACTTAAAGCTCAATAAAACAACCTACATAGTATATGGTTTAATCTAAATTTTAGATCAAATATATTAACCAAAAAATAAAACAAAAAACGGGAGCACCAATTAAATTGTAAGATTAGAAACATTGAGTTTAATCATTTTTTCATGCATTAATTTTCAAATTTCATCTATAAATAATTAAACTTTTTTTTTATAATAATTGTTTTTTAATTACGTACATATTTTGTAAATCCATATTTTTCCATTTAATCTCATTTAAATTGTATAATCAACAAAATCAACTCATTCTATAATAAAAATATTTTAAAAGAGAATTAAATTAAATTAATGACAAAATTGAAAATATCCGTGTCATTAAAAACAATATAATGAAATTTATCTTAATACAAAGTTTTCCTTTTATTTTATTTTTTTTTCTTTGCTTTTCGGCGATTGAAAATTTGCCGAATTTCTGCCGATTGGTTCGTATATGTTCGATATTAGGTTAAAAACTTTACGAAATTTAAGAAACATAGAATTTTAGTATAGAGTATAAGTAGATCCTTTTTCTCTTAGCTTTTAGTGAGAGTAATCAAATTTTCTCTGAGAAATTGAATTGGGGAAATCTTGAAATTTATATGAAACACTGCAAAAAATTATCTTGAGATGAATCAATTTTTTCTGCTTTTGAGTTTGGCAGAATTTTATAATTGATTATAATAATATTGTGACTTTTATATAATATAATTTAAACTAGTTTAGCATCTTAAATACGCATATTTAAAATTTTTTCCTGATTTAAGATTGGTCTCGTGGTCAAATTATTGTTGATTGTTGTTGTAATGAAATGCACAAATTTTCGAAATAAATCCATTAAATATGTAAATTATATAATTCAGTATACAAGTGATAGAGTATTTAGTTAAAAACAGTGTATGTTTTATGACATGTATGTTTACAGTTTTAATGTAATTTTCGAATGAAAATGATTGTTAAAATTGAATAATTTTCATACAAAAACAAAATTTCATTTGACTAAAATGTCAACATGTACTTTCAAAAATGGTGGTAACGTCCACATGACACCCGTTCAACAAAAATATTAATAACAATACTAACAATGACAACAAACAATCAAATATAACCATTGAGTGGAAATTAAAATAAATAATATGAAGCCAAAACACCCGCAACAATTGAAAATTTAAATTCAAATTTTTTTATTTTTTATAAACAGAGAATGTGAAAATTTTTCTATTTAAAATAATTTTTTGGTAAAAAAAAAAAATGTATGTCTTAAGCAGAGTTTTACCGTAAAAGTTTTTGTTTAACTTAAAATTTTAAAATGTTGCTTTTTATATGCGATGTTTCTAAAGTTTTTCTGTTTTTATTTTATTTTTTCATGAAATAAAAAAAAACAAGCTTGTCAGTTGCATAAGCGTTATATAAAAACTTCAGAAAATAAATGATTATTATTTCTAATTTTATCAGTTACTAAAGTATAATCTTTAATAGAAAAATCTTTAAGTAATAATTATTATACGCATTTGTTTTTTTACAAACACAAAATCCATTAGGAAAAAATAATATAATCTAACTAATAACCATTTTCTGGTTTTCTTTTCGATATTATGTGATAAACAATATTGATAAAACATGTATAAAATATTAAATGAATGTATGGATATTTGTGTCGTGTGTCACAATGTCGTATGGCTTATTTTTGTAAATGGATACTTCTATTGAGTAATATGCTTTTTCTTACAATATTATAAGACTTTAAATTCATCATTGTGTACTAATTTATTATTTTGTTAGAATTAATTATATACATAGGCTGTTCTTTGTATGGGTTTAAAATGCTTAAATCTTAATTATTATATTATTAATATTCTGTCTCAAAGTTTTGCTGCGTTGACGTTTCGCATCATAAAGTACTTTGTACGTTGAACTTTTTTTGTTTTAAAAATGTACATATATAAAGGGGTTTGTTTTTCGCAAAAAAAAAACAATTGTTTTAATGAAAATATTTCTTGACTCAAAAAAAAAACAATTACAATGGAATAATCTCTTTAATTGTTTTTCTTTTTTGATTGTATAAAAAAAAATTCATTAAATATAAAATCGATTTGAAATATTATCTAATAATACAAAAAACAAAAAAACAAAAAAACAAAACAGAAACTTGTAAAAATTAATAATACAAACGATGCCATAATAATGAACTCAAAATGAATTATTTCATTATAGATTTTTGTATATAATTACAACAACAAGACCTTCAAAATAAAAAAAAAACATGTATGTTTGTACATCCTATTATGTGTGTAGTTTATTGTTTTATTTTTATTTTTCCTTTTTGTTTGTAAAAAAAAAAATAAATATAGATATGCTACATAGATAAATAATCAATTGTTTCAATTAAAATGCTTTTTTTTTTGTGTTTTCGAACAAAAATAAAATCAAATAAAAAAAATAATATGGAAAAATATATATATTTTTTTTACTACAAACTAAATTATTAATATTTTAAGATCTTTATCGATCAAATATTTTTGGTAGATACATAAATATTTACATAATTGATTTAATACGATACGATCTACAAATTCTTCAAAAGTTAAACAATAATAAAATTTTGGGATTCAGTATGAAGAACACTGGTTAATTTTTTATTGATAGAAAAGTCAGTTTAGGTTATCCTTTTTTTTTCTTTGTTAACATCATCATGATTTAATCTTTTTTATTCAACATGAATCTCAATCTCTATTAAATACATTTCCAAAAATTTTAGCATATTAGGAAGACAAATTAAATATAAATTTTGTAATAATATTATAATTTGAAGCATTAAAATATTGTTCTTTGTACAAATTTAACATTTACAGCATTTTACTTTTAAAGTAAATGTAATTATAATAACTTTTTCAATAATCCATTTATCAACATTTAAATTGACTTTAATTATTTATTTTTTAAATAAGTTTATAAAAAAAAAGATCTTCATTTGTTTATGTAATTATATAAAAATTAAAAAGCTTGCTTGAATAAAAGGTATCAAATTAATAGAGTTATGTTTATGTTTCTTACAAATTGAAAGAAGTGCTCCAATATACCTAATTATATACTTCAGTAAAGATCCATTATAAATTCGAGGGGTATATTATATATAATATAAAAAATTTCTTTAATGTTTAAGCTTTTTTTTTTTTACTAGAAAACAAAAAGGAAACAGTAATAAGTATTACCGAAAATTCCACAAAAAAAAAATACGATTATTTTTTGTTGATATGAATCCAAAACTTTTCTATTTTGTTATTTGACCGGTCGGTCCCATACATATAAATACATTTAACAATTTTGTTTTATTCATTCTTTTTTGCCAATTTTTATGTATACAAAAAATACTAAAAACTTTTATTTTGATATACAATTCGGTTTTATATACCTTCAGTAGTATACAGTGTTTAGATATCGTGTCTTCGATATACACCAAACAAAACATTTCGTAAAAGAAACACAACAATGAGTATATATAATCAAAACATATTTTTAGAAGGTATATATATATATGTACACAAATGTAATTTATATTCCAATCACGTTTTTTTTTATCTTAGTTTTTGATATGTTCGGCGTGAGCCCAAAGGTAATTGCTGTACTTTTATGCTTCATTAATAGACTTCGGACCTTTAATTATGATTTGAGTTTTCCGGAATAAATGTTTTCAAAATTTAATTAATATTTTTAACTCATATAGTAATTCTATGGAATAATAATAACAATAATAATTCTATACTATATAATATTTTCTCACATTTTAATAAGAAAGGGATCTAAATATAACCGCTGAGTTGAAATTTACATTATGATGTAAATAATCGTTATTTACTTTGATGTGGGAAAAGTGTTGAAATGTATAATTTTTCATTGTAATTTTGAAAAAAAAATTACCCAATACAACTTTATGTTTAATTTTGTTATCTTTTATTACAATTATTTTTCAAAAAATTTGGTCATTTTATATTTTAAAGCTTACTCAGCAGAAAATATGTTGAGCAAGAAAATCAATTTTACATAATATATTATTTAGTATTATGATGTTGAATGGTAACAATTCCATATATCAATTTCAATCTTCTTCAAATATGTTAACATGTATTACATCAGGGGGTCGGTCCCCAACGAGACACTCATTCGAAGTGTGTGACAAAGCAAAAATAATCTTTAATTATTTGAATAATTAACAACGGAAAAATGTGCGTGTGTGTTTCTTTTGTGAATAATTTATAAACATACATGTGTATTGTAATGGAAATTATTTAATAATTAGTATATATATATATATATATATATATATATATATATATATATAACATATGTTGAGATATATATTTATATCAAATAGGAAACACAAACTAAATCGGAAGCCAAGATAAAATAAAGCAGATGATGTTTAAACAAAACATTTTTACAATATTATACATATTTAAGCGTGTGCAATCAAACAAACTTAACTTTTATATTTTAATTTATTAAATTAACAATCTTATCCTATATTCCTATCTGATTGCAAAGGGAACAAAATTTTGTGTGTATATAATATATATGCATACATATGTATATATTATATACATTTTCTCTGGTCATGAATAATTTACTAAAATGATATAATTAATTATTCATCTTATGGTTTCCTACCAAAAACCTCTTGGTTGACATTAAACAAAAAGACACAAGTGCACTTATATTATATATAATTTTTGTCTAGTCTATAAAGTACATACCAAAGTTGCTATTGTTTACCAATACTCAACTAAGTAAACCAAACCAATCGTTATTGTTTGAGATTTCTATGAATTTTCTTGTATACCATTTTTCAATATTTCTTACCCTCACATAATTTCAAATTTAAATTAACTCATACATCATTAATGATTGTATTATATGAGATTTAAAGATTTTACATTTTTTCAATGTTTAGTCAGAAGTTAGAAAAATTTCAGCTATTTTATTTTATACCATTTCAAAATAGATTTAAAGAAACTTTCCTAACTTCTTAATCGAGAAATTTAAAATTTCTCTAGACTTGAATCTTTATAACAATAATGATTGAAAGTTCTAAATGCACATAATATTTTAGTTTTATCATAGATGGCACAATACAATTGAAGGGTTGAATATTGAGAACAATTAAATCTACAAAAATGTGTGTGAACCTTTCTCTTAATTCTAGTAGATGGCATAA
This sequence comes from Pedicia rivosa, assembly GCA_963082725.1. NCBI lineage: Eukaryota > Metazoa > Arthropoda > Insecta > Diptera > Pediciidae > Pedicia > Pedicia rivosa. The sequence goes on from OY720151.1 coordinate 18,668,035, forward strand.
CAAAAAATTTGAAAAATGTAGCAAATAAATATTTTCTTACTGAAAATTAGAAAAATAAAAATAATTATTTTTATTAACACGCAATATAATTTTAACAAACATTTATTACTAAGGCATATTTCTTAGACATACATATACAATATTTTATAGATACATTTTTATATTATTTTAAATTTATTGCAATAGAAATAAAATTGCACTCAACAATTTTTATTTTATATAAGATATAAATAAGATTATATAAAAAAGAAAATAATAAATCTCAACTATTTTATGATATACCTAATGCTATAACGTACAGTAGATTGTAACTTTATGTGCAATACAATAATTTGTATTTAAATTGTTAATTGTTTTTCAGTTTACGATTGACACTGATTAATTTAATAAAACAAATATTTGAAACGTTAAACAGATATATGAAATTTAAATTAAGGTGAAATATATAATTTGTCAAAATATTCCTGTTTTCGTATCGATATTTTTATTAGTGTTATTATGAAAAAGTTTCGGTCATCAACAATTAAATATTAACAATTTGTATTATGGTTTGTAAACTATATATCATATTAATCTTTTTCATGATATTTGGAGTTATTATAAAACATGAATTATTCTCATTTCTTTTATAACAATAATTAATATTTAAGTTGATTTGCATCGGTCGTTAATTAGTCTAAAAATGATCGATTGCTCTTAACTCTGCGTGCTTTCAACGTTAATTTTTCATTTCATATTATTTTACCTATTATTTTTTTCTTATAAATTACACTGTCACAGGGATAATTCAAATAAGTAATGCCAAAAAAATAACAAAATTCCAACAAAATATTTTTTTTCTTGTTTAAATATTTTCCTCAAATTATATACATTAAAATATCGCGTTCGTCCAACCTTTCTATATATATATATATATATATATATATATGTTACATATATTTGAACCCGTATATTTTCAGTATTTTCTTGGGTGATATCCAATACGTTTTATTTTATCCTAAATAAAATTCAATTATTTTTTCCCTATCGATATGCCACCATACTATACGCGAGACGATTTATTGTAATGTAACTATAATATCAGACAGTATCGATTTAGTTTTCTCGAATAGAATAGAAAAAGAAAAAGAAAAGCCAAAAGAAAAATGGAATAAAAGAAAAAGAAAAAAAAAAAAAAACCTCAACTCGAATGACTTATGAACCGAAAAATTCTTATATATGAATCCATGAAATTTATTTCATCACCCTTGTTCTGACACAAATTTTCGTGTCGATAGTGAAAGTGTGCGATAAACCTGTTTCCTTTTTTTTTCATAGTTCTTTTCCACTTTTGGTAAAATCCCTTGACACATACCAATCAATGCATGGATGGTTACCTTTATAATACTTTCTAAACTTCAGATTTTTTTTTCCTTTTCATTCCTTTTTTCTTCGTTCCTCTTACTTGCAATTGTATATGTGTAGAAACATTTTTTTTGTTTGGCCCTTGATTTTATCCGTGCAACATATTTATATATTTATTGAATACGTTTTAAATAATTAATTTTTATATCCAATAATGGTGTTGTGTCCTGTCTTTTGAACCATTTACCATAAATAAATAAATAATCATTAAATGGTTTGGTTGCGTAGTATAATTTTATATTGTCTTAATTTTTTTAACAAATGGATTGCGATTTCAACCATTTTTTACGATACAAGATTTTCTAATAATTAAAGTCTTATTAACACAGCTTGATTCTACTTTTTATATTTTTTTCTATTCATATGAAAAATTTCTATTAGTTTTTCTGCAAAAATTGTTTTTTCTGACCCAAAAATATAAAATTTTTAGGAGATAGTTATATCCGATATATTATAAGAAATAAACATCATGCATATAGTAATTAGTTCAACAGGGACTTGTAAATTATATATATATATATATATATATATATATATATATATATATATATATGTTCCTAAGATATTATCTATTATCTATTCAATATTACTCAAAATACTATTTATTTCGCGAATAGTATAGAATAATATTAAAGAAGGTAAATAATTGACTTTGGGTTAAGTAATATTTTGATCTGCATATAAAACGACAATATAATTTATACTCATTTTTTATTTCATTTTGTCCTAGCTTGTTCTTATGAATACTTTATTACGTTTCTCCTATGTTATTTTTATAACAATTCCTAAATAATCAATGATTTAATTTAAAAATTTAAAAGAAAATAATTATCGACGAAAAATAGATGAATAATTTAGTTGTTATAATATTCAACAATTGCATTTTTAAAATCTTATGAAGATTGAAATAAAAAAAAATGAAATTAATGAGTTGTTTTATGAAAGATATTACCTTTCTGCGTAAAACCAGAAACGAGAACACGGAGACTTATAACAACTTGATAAAATGTGCGTGAAGCTCTATGCATAATTATTTTTAAATTTTCAATGACGGAATTTTTTTTTTTTTTAAACAATTGTGTGTTAATTTCCCCGTCTAAGAAAAAAAATTATTTCTTTGAAATTGAAATTTGTTAACAAGGGTTACATACTATCATCGTATGTTAAATCTTTTAAATTCTGTGATTATTATTTGCAATTACAAAAAAGCTTCAATATGTCCAGTCTAATTGAAATATTCATTCAAAAATTCATAAGATTTCGAATCCTTCAAACGTAAAGTATTTGTTAAATTAATGATATAATGATAAATTACAGCATTCAATTTTTTAATGATTGGACATATTTATAATTTTTTGTATGCATTATGATCCAATTAATCCATCATCTTCAACATATACTATTGAGACTATATGAAATTTTAATTGATATTAATTACTTAGAATTTCTTGTTCAATGACGCTTAAAACCACTTTTGAATAGACTATATAGTGAATAATATATTACCAGTGCAATTACATGAAATGAATTCAAAAATATTGACTTAATATAATGATTTAATATCTACTTAACCATTTTATACATTACACTAAAAGAATTTGATAACAATTTTAGTTAAAAGTGAAATTCAAATACGGGAACTTTTGAAATCCAATCCAATCTTAACCATTTGAGAAATTTATTTTGTTGTTCAGTCTAATCACTAATTGATATATATAATATTCTGTGGTCTAAACTAAAAAAAGGGTTTTCTTTTAAAAACAATTTATTCAATTCTAGGTACTATATATGTGACAAAAAGATTATCTTTGTAATACAATAAAAAATAAACTGTCGAAACATAAAAAATATAAATTCTTGCTTAATTTTTCGTTTGTTTTTTGTTTTAATATTCTTGTATCTAATAGAACTGACAAAATTATGGTTCTATATTTTATTTTCGTTTCTTTTCTTTTTTTTCTAGTATTTTATTTTATGTAATTTATCGAACACGATTTCGTATATACAATCATTTTATCTCCCTTTATTATTTTAGGAAACTGCGACATCTGTGACAGATGATTTTCAATATAATACCACATAATATAATGTCTACATTATGATGGCAAAAACCAAAAAAGTTGAAGAAAAAAAATGAAATATAGATATAATGACGAAAAATACATAAGTATAAACGAGATAAATTCTAAGTAAAAAAAAAACATAAAACATAAAAATAAAATAAATTTTAAAGTTTCACTTATAAATCTATGTGATTTTTAATTTATCATCACTCATGATTAAACACGTCCTAATTTTGTATATGCTTGTTGGTTTGATACTGTTAACTGTAGCGCCAAATAAATTTATAAATATACCTACAGATAATGAAATTATAATTATTTTATAAATTTAATATTAACAACATATAATCGAATAAAACATTTACCAATAATTCAAAATTGTTAATAATCGATTATAATACAAAACTAACATTATTCAGCCGTAAGCATATTATATGTAGATATCAAAACTCTGACAGTAATTGTTTTTATTCGTAATATAATAAATAAATTATATTAACAAAAATAATCACATTATTATAATTAATAAAACAACAAAGCTTTCATTTTATATATACATAATTTACAACATTTAATAATTATTAATATTATTGTTTATAGAAATCATAAAGGATAACTTAACAATGATTGAAATACGTATGTATATAGAGAACTAAAGTTAAATTCCTTTGAGAAACCAAACATTTCAAAATTGATGATTGTCTTCCCCAGAGAAAACCCTTTGTGTATTTTTCACATAAAACATTCTTTTCTTTTTTTCCTTCTTCTTCTTCTTCATCTTCTTCTTTCATAAAAGAAACGATAAATGATGTTTGAACTGTATAGGGAAATTTTTCAAAATTATTCTTTGTGGTTTTAGAATAAAGAATTTAATTTTTTCCCAAAAATTAATAAATTAGAGTAGAAGGTTAAACTGATTTCTGGAAACATATATTTCTCACAGAGGAGGATATACTTAATAAATTTCAAAAAATATATGTACAATATTGATTTGATTATTGAACAATTAATTTAAGTTAACAGTCTCACACGAATTGTAAACGTTTTTCTTAATTATTAAGCGCATGAAAAACAAGTGTGAAAGAATTTAATATTATCTTTAATAAGAAGGCATAGTCGAGATTAAGTTGATTCATCAATCATAATTTTTTACCATAAAAATTTTAATTTCGTTGGAATTTTCATTTTTGATATCCATTGACAGTTCCACTATTATTAAATGGATGTCAACCTTCAGTAAGAATATTTTAGATTCGAAAGTAAATTAGACTTTTTTAAAAGTGGAAGTATTAGCTTTATTGAGATTTTCCAAACATGCATTCCTCCTAACACTGTTAAAGTGACATCTATATTTCAAAATTTAAAAAAAAATTTCAGTAAAAAGCTTTTTAGTTTTAACTACGACTATACAATTTTATACCACCCAAATTTTTTTAACTTTTTAGAAAGTTACAATTTTCAGTTTATGTTAAAGATAAAAAATAGAAAAACAATAATTATATTTATGTTAGTGTGAAATTAAAATACTGTAAATATTTATTATTATTAATTTTTATTTTGACTAAAATTTAAGTGGAAAAAGTCATTATATAATGACTTAATGTTAAATATTTAATTTACAGTCTATAAGTATCATTGAGCTGGGTTCGATAAGGTCAATCCTTAAAATATAAAATCGGAAAAAATATATTGAAAATATTGAAAATATAATGCTTAATTAATGCAGTCCAAATATGTATAGTCAAGTTATTACAAATAACAACAATAAGTCCACATATAATTTAAAAAATTTCTTTAACTTAAGTTTGAGATATTAAAGTTTAAGAAAAAAACTAAAAAATTAAATAAAATAATTAAAAGAAGTAAAGTTTTTTTTTTCACTAAATAAATATAATTTTATAAAAATCTTAATAATAAAAAGGAAATTTTTTTTATAAAAATCAAGGAACAAATTTCTATTTAAAAATAATCTCGTACATGGGTACTATATGTTATATCATAATTTAAAAAAGATTATAATTTTTCCATATTACAGCATTATCTTTTTTATTTGTTCGGATTTACATTTCTTTTGATGTTAAAAAATATAGATACATTTATCATTCAGAACATTATTTGGTTTCATATTTTTATTGTTATAAAAATAGTTTGTAATATTCCAATAAAATAAATTCTTTATACAATTTCAAGAAAGATTTGTTTACGATGATTTTGCATAATATGCTTCATATAGAAAATAACGATGTGAAATATTTATATAAACCTACTATGTATATAGGTATTATTACTCTACATAAGTTCAGTTTGAAGTGATCATTTTATTCCGCCCTTAAAAAAATATTTTATTTATATTTACGAATATAAATTTACAATGTATATAATTTAAATGCTGTTTTTATCTATTTTGAAAACATACAACAAAGGCATTTATAAAATAAATAAATAATTGGACACATAAATGTTATACATATATGTAGATCCAATTATGAATACAAATATAATAATAAGAGCTTTAGTAAAATCCTTAGCAGTAACCGACTTAATTTTTTTTCAATGAATTAATAGTGTAACTCGAAATAAGACTTTTTAGTTAATGTTTGAATACCATTCTATTCGTTTTAATATTGAATAACTTAAAAAGTTAGTGGCCTTCCTACTTTTAGAACAAAATTAACCAAATTCAAATATACTATTTTTCTAAATAGAAGTTTGGGAAATTTAGTTATATTTATTAATTCGTCGAAGAGTTGATATTACTAAATAGTTTTTAATTTTTATATTCTAAATAATTTTAAGTGCTTTTATTAGGCAAAAATAAATACAATTAGTTTCTATTTTTTTTTTACTTTAAAATATGTATAATTTTTACCAATATAATATTTTATTAGAAATTTAAGTGAGAATTAATCAAAAACGTTAAGAGTACATAAAAACTCACGTGAAAAATTCAAAAAATATCGAACAATCTCTTCCACAAACACTTATTGAAATTAAATCGTGTTCTATTCCGTTTGTGACCAATACTTTATAGCAAACGTCAGCATATATAATTATGGTACAGAAATTTAAATTGGATGACATCAATAAATTTACCAAAAAAATTTTAATAAATGACAATTGCAATAAAAATTACTAAAAAGGAAAGATTTTTTGATTTTACGGTCTGTACTAACGCAAAGACGCCGAAAGTTAAAAAAAATTATATATATATATGGTGCTTAACAATACGATAAATTTTGTATTAATTTAACTATACTAAAAGCCTGATTTATAGGGCATAAACCTAAATGTTACAAATACCATAAAAAGTTAAATGTATGGAAATCAATACGATTCTTTTATATTTCGTGATTTAAATTTAAACGTGAAAAAAGTTGATTACTTTACGTTCACCGTTTAATGTTTGTTTGTTTCTGACGATTGTTTGTTTTGCTGATTACATTTGTTTGTAATAAATTTATGTCGTTATTTGAAACAAATTTAAAAGATACATCTGTTTAAGAAATTAATAAAATGCCATCCACATTCCGCTATTCTTATTAAATTAAATATTCCTATTAAATAAAGGTTAATAATCGATTTAAAATTAAAATAAAATAAGCAGGATGAAGTTACTGTTAGTTTTTCTAACATTTATTTATTCTTTATGCCAAAGAAAAAAAAATAAAAAAAAATAGAAATATAAAATAATAATAAATTAATTCTAATGAATAAATATTCTTATGCAAAAAAAATTGATTTTGTTAATTTAAACCGCATTTTAGAATACATGTATGTAATTATGTTTATTTGAATTTACTATATGTACTACTTATGTACTTTTGTAGTTTCTTTTCAAAATAAAACATCTTCACTTTTTATTGCTAAATAAAACAACTTTTGATTTTATCTATTTTGATTTTAAACTAAGCCTATGACTAATAACTTATAATTCATTTTGCTTAAGTTAAACTAAAAAATTATAATTTCAGCTTAACTTTTAATTATTTTGTCTAAAACTACACTATATGTTGTAGAATTTAAAGTATTTCACTCGGCCCTTTAACATTATTATTTGACTCAGATTGTGGTAGATCTTCTTGGTCTTCGTCTGAATTGTGGTAGGATTACAACGAATTGAACTCTACTCCACGATTTTGTGTATACGTATTAAAAAAAATTTTAGTAATGTGCGTAAAAATATTGCGCTGTGGGAGTGAATCATTTTGAGAAAAACCTTCCCCCTTGATTGACCAATTTTTAATTTATTTATTGAATTTTTTTTGTATTTACTTAAATTTTCTTTTTAAATCGGGATATTTATTTGTAGCTATTAGAACTTTTTAGTTTAAATTTTTGAATTTTTTAAAAATTGTGTAAAGGCAATATGTTGTTTTGTTTTTCTTATTTCAATAAATATTTTTACACCAATTCATTGAATTTATTATCGTTTATTTTCTTGCGCAAATATTTTTTTTCTTTATATGCATTTAAAATAAAAATTATTTCAAAAAACCTTTTTTTTTATTTAAAAACATTATTAAGTAGGAACACAGAAAAAAAATTCTTTTATTGAAATTAGTAATTTTTATTAAATTTTATTAAAAAATATAGACAAAATTGAATCACAAAATTATTGGGCCAAAATATATAATGTTCCTACATAATAATATACATAATTAAGTGATTCACTGTATATTAAAAAACCTAAGGTTTAGTAAAGCAATTATTTTTTCTGATGACTTGAAAATTTGGAATCAAATCGAAAATACTCTAGATTGTACTAATTTGTAATCAAATTTAGATAATTTGTTTGAATTCTGTTCGGTACATCGGTTAAAACTAAACTTTGAGAAGTGTGTTTTTATGTCATTTACAAAAAATATATCTAACTGAATTAATACAAAATACACGCTCCATTCGTATGCCTTAAAACGTCCACAACTTTTTCCTCTAATCTATCTTTTAAATCACATATAGATAATATCACATCAAAATCAAAGTCATTTTAAGAACTTAAAGACCATGCTATTACTTTATAACTCAGACTAGTGGATCGGGCTTACTTACGATTTCACCTCAAAAGGGTTTTTTTCATATGATACAAACATCTAAAGAAATGATAGAAACGCATTATCTGTATGTTTGGCGATTTTTTGGGTTATAATGCCGGGGCTACAGTAAAAACCATGCCGGTTTAAACTATTGCTTATTTCTTCACTCATTTAAAAAATATTATCTGCTATCGCGTTTGTACGTTCGACCATATGAGCACGACTTGTATTTGCCTTGGTAAAACCATTAGAGCTGCCATCTGAATTTTTTCGATACTCAGCACATATTCTCTAATTGAATCTCGACTATTTCGATTTTTTTATTTATTTTTTTGAAAGTGGCGGTATTTCTCGAGATATTTTCAATCATGAAAATGAAATGAAATTATTAATTTCAAAATAAAAAAAAACAAAATTAAATGATTTCAATTTTATTTCAATAAAAATAGGAAAAATTGAATATAAAAAAATGTCTTATAACAATATTTAAAAAAAATTAGAATAGAAAAAATATAATATATATTACAATTTTATAATAGTAACAAAAAAATTTGAATGTAGACACAATGTATTCATCCAATCTTTGTTTTAGCTGATGAAGAAGCAATTTATTTTTTGTAAGATCAAATCATGTATTGTTCATGGGATTTAGTTTTTATCAAATAAATTAAATCCGATTTAATTTTCAAATATTTATTGCAATCCTTTGGATCCTTTTTTATTTATGTTTCGATACCTAAAAATAAAAGAAAATAAATAGTTTTCATTTTCTAAATACCATTTAAAATTTACCGTCTTTCTTTCAAAACCAATTGTATTTTCTTCAAATTTTTTTTATGTTTAAGATGCCATTTAAATATAAATATAAATTGGAAGCAAAATATTATGTACTTTTTATTCTTTTTGTTTTGATCGTTCAACAAAAAAAATTAATGGGGACTTCGAAAATTGTTATTAGTAACCAAAAATATGAAATTCAAAATGGTTTTTAATATATAATTTCCAAACTATCAAGTATAATTTAATACTTATTATATTGATTATTATTACTTTTTAAAATTGGAAGTTTATGTATTAAACTTTTGTCGGCGCCTTGGTTTTCTTTCTGCATTCAAAGGTCTCAAATTGGACTCAATTTCGTGCTAAATCAGCCAAATCTCCTAACATTTCTTCCAAATTATATTTTGACGAACCCTAAAAAAACATAAGAAAACCAGTAATTTATTATTTTAAATAAATTATTTAATAAAACAAATTATTTATTAAACAAAACACAAAGTGTTGTTTTTTTTAAAATTAATAAGTATTAACTCAAACAGTGACAGTAATGAAAGAAATATATTAAGTTCTAAAATGATTTTAAAATTTACAGCATCTATTGTGATGTTAAACAAATTTAAAATTCTCTTAAAAGAACCAAACAATTTATTTTTATAAATTATCACTAAAAATTTATTGAACTAGTAAAAATTATACCACAAAACTTTATTAACTTACCATATTTCACAATATTTTCAGACAAAATATAAATTTTCTTTAATTATTTCTATTAGAACAATTCACAAAACTTAATTCATAAACCAAAACTCAAAAAATAAACAAAAATAAATTGTCATTTGACGTTTTTGCCATTTCTCACTTATACATTTGAATGTATGCATGTAAGATGCATTTATGTAAGCGGATTTTTTCCATACCGGAGTGGCGCTGAAGTTCATTGTAGCTCCGGCATTAAAGTGTATCATGCAATCGCAAATCTAGCATCCAAATACATTAAAATGCCAGAAACTGAAGAGGAATTAGTAAGTATCATTTTATAAAATGTATGGTATTCCACACATAATTGGCGTAATTGATGGTAACCAAATAATGATCTTTTATCTGCTTAATATCTTTATTTTAAATTTCATGAATTTCAGGAACACATATTCCAATTCAATCAGTTGGAGGACCAGATTCAGAGAAATGTAGAAACCGTAAAGGTAAATCACAAACATTTAAATTACAAACATTTTACATTTATCTCTATTATCACTTTTTTCTTAAACTTATTTCATTAACTTAAGATTTATTTGTTTGAATACATAATTATAAATCTGACATTTTGTTTTTATTTATTCTTAATGAAAATATTTAGTTAAATTGGCATGGATGAGTGATTTTTTATTCGACAAACTTATTTTAGTCAGGTTGATGAATACCATAAAAATAACGAAATTTTAATCCAAATAACTATAATACCATTGACACACCAAAAAGTTAAACCTAATTATCGGGAATAAGTTATTGCGCCATCTTTTGACAAAACTATGTAAGTAGAAATAAATCCGATATGAAATGGATTAAAGTTAAACCACTTTTTGAAGTAGGATTAAATATATTAGCAGGATAATTTTTGAAATTTGGTGCAAATTTTTTTTTTAAATGTCTATACAAAATTATAATAATAATATTGATGAGATTAATAATAACAATAATAATAAATAAATATATATTACAACAATAACAATCGAATAAATAACAAATTTAAATGCGATATTGGTGTGTCTACCTACTAGATTAAAGTCCATCATTTTGATATTTAACTTTAACTCCGATATTATTTTATCCCGATAATCTTTTGGTGTGTCGAAGGTATAAGCCACGGATTAAAATTATCCGGATAACGTTCTAGCCATCTACATGACCCTAAATAATAAAAAAAAATTAACTTTGTAAAAAAAAATTATTTCAAAGAATTCATCCATATTTCACTTAATTGTAAATAAGATCTTAATAATATAATATAATATGATTTGAAGCTGAATATATATTTTTAATAATCCCGCACTTAATTTTATTTTCATTAATTCTTTCATTATATTATTTTGTTTTAAAGTATATTATCTCTTGTTACTGGTGGAACTGATGGTTATGATACTGTTGGAGTATTATTAGGAATGGTAGATGTTGCAAACGATGGATGAGACGCTATTAACAGTGTTGGATTAATTATTTGTTTTTCACTGAAAATAGCGTCCATTTCTTGATAAAACTCCCAAGTTGGAGGTAAATCTTCGCCCCCTTCTGTGCTGAAACCACTTGGAGGTTTTTTTAGATTCTGTCCGACCAGTTACAGCTATTTTTTTAGGAGAGTGGTGAACATCTTTTTGAGACATTTTTAATTCACCACGAACGTTTTTGAAACATTTTTTATAGCTGGGAGACAATCAAGCGTGATTATTTTTTTCTTCGATATTGGTTATTGTCACAAATATGTGTCAAAACTAAATGTAAATAAAAATATTAACAAATAAGTTTAAGTGAAGTTAAAGTGAAAATTATTAATTAAAAAATAATTAACATCATTTAAAATTCGTCTAAAAAAAATTAGCAAAATAATAATCATTTAAAATTCGTTTTTTATATTTATATATAAATATATATTTAAAAATATTAATATACAATTATTATTTTTGTTGTATTTTAGTTTTTCTGGAAATCAAACAAAAGTGACGGAAAACTAATAAAAAAAATAAAAAATGCTGCATTTTAGATTAAAATAATATAATTGTTGTTCAAACATGAACAGCAAATATAAACGTCCAGACGTATCAACTTACCAGCACTTGATAAAACAATTATAATAATATTAAAGAATTCATGTATTATGCAATTATGTAAAGTGTAATTGGTGACTGTAATATGATAATCGTAATGTGTTGATGGCGAATCAGTCAGAAAATTTTCTAAATTAAAACAACAATTTTTAATTTGTCACTACGTTTCGACACTTTTTTGGTGTCTTCCTCAGGTGACTAAGTTGTATAAATGAACATTAATACATTAAACAAAGATGAACGAAGAAACAGTTTAGCAATAATAAAGACAAAATTCTATTCAACAACAAAAGAAACACAAAATTAAAAACAACAATTAACTACTTATTAAATCAAGAAACTCACATAAACACCACGTTTTCAATAAATTAATTTTTAAATTTAATTATAATTTTTAATTTGCTTATTTTCTTTTTCGAGATATACTTTCAATGATGCCAGACCAGAACGAACTGAGAGAATCTATATCACTTCTTTTATTGACAACGCATTTGATATTAGCCCGGATATGTATCATTTCTAAAATCATTCTTTTATAAGTATTTTTATCTCTGTCTAAAATTTTTACATTTTCAAAGTCGAATAAATGACCTGTAGAATAACAATGAGAGACTAATGCTGTCGCATTTATATTTTTGAACGGGATTTTACAATCAGATTTGTGGGCTGATATTCGTTTACCCAATAATTGTGACGTAGTACCAATATAATCAGCGGACAAACATGACATTGAATAAATTAAATCAGATGATTTTAATAGTGGAACGGGATCTTTTAATTTGGAAAAAAATGTATTTGACAATTTCCTATCAATAGAAAAAACTATATTAGTCGTTGATGTGTGTGGTTGAATAATAGATTTTAGTTCTTGACTTAAGCATCAATATACGGAATTGTATTATAAAAAGGTTTATTAGTTTTATTATTATCCCTGTTAGAGTCTATTGTACCACTTTGTTTTTGATCATAAATATGTAATAGTCTATTTATTAAGAAATTTGAGTAATTATTACTTTTTAAGTATTTAAATATTATTGTCTTAGTGTCTATATTCGTCGTTGTCAGTTTTTTAATTCTATTGATCAAACCGTATGCCGTGTTTATGCGGAGAAACAATGGATGTTGACTTTTAAAGTTCAGTATTCTATCAGAGGCAATTGGATTCTTGTACCATTCCGTATGTATACAACCATTTTCTCCTCTAATAACCATCAAATCTAAAAACGCCAACCTATTATCTCTCTCTTCTTCAACTGTAAATTGTAGATTCTTGTGGTAATCGTTAAATGTTTCCAAAGTAAGTTGTATCTGATCTACCGGTACTGCTAGTATCAAATCATCGACGTATTTCTTAATAAATGGAAGTTTAGGAATTACTTCATCCAACAATGATTCCATAACGAGATCTGCTGAAATGGGAGATAGTGGAGATCCCATTGCTATACCAAACACTTGTTCGTATATGCAGGGCCTTTCAGAGATGGAAAGAGGCCTAGGCCGTTAGGATGTGGTGGCCCCTTAATTAGAAAAATATATTATTGTAAAAGTACTTTTCTAGCTTTTGCCTTGGAAAATTCACTTATTATGCTCGAATAATCCAGTTCACGAGCAATTCCAGTCCATTTAATCGATCCTGCTCCATTGTAGATCTTAAATAATTTTTCGTTCTCCTTCTGAAACCGAAACTGGCAGTGTTAAAAAAATTCTGAGGCCTATCAATACATTGGGAAAAATATTGACAAATCCCAATTCAAGAATTTCTTGTAACAATTGGGCTGGGTTTGTTTTTAATTTAAAGTTTTCCTTATAAATTCTTTTAAGAAATTCTAACTCATCAGTAAGTTCAATGGCTATGTCTTTCAAGTACTTTTTTTGTAGCATTTTTGATGAAATAATGATGTTGCTAATAGACATTTCATTGAAATTCCATAAAACTTCAAATAAAGTACATATTTCAAATATGGAATTGAACCTTCGAGTTAGCCCATCTAATGTTGATTTTATAATTTCATGGAAAACCTTTGTTTTATAATATTCCTCTGCTGATTTTTGATCTTTTAAATATCGATTTGTTTTAAAATCTGTAGTTATTTCATTCTCGTTGGCAATTTTTTTGGATTCAACAAGAATAAGATTCCACTTACCTTTTAACTCTTCGATATCGAAAATAAGCCTTTGAATGTTGTCTTTTTCTACATTTAATGTTGCTTTTCGAGCTTCTATAATTAAATTTGTTTGGTGTATTAATGTGAGCACCTTGATCCAAATGGTTGACATTAGCACACATTCAAATTTAGAAAAATAACTTTCAAATGCTCCAAGTTCACTTCGTGCGTGAGCTGGTAAACTGATTATTTGAAACTCATTTAAAGCTTCTTTAATTTGCTTTAAATACAATGCAATGGGTTTTACTGCATCTATTCTGGCTGACCATCGCGTTTTTGAAATATTGTGCAAAGACACAGGAAAATGTTTTTTTAATACTTCCCATCTCTTTGGACTACAACTAAAAAAATTATACATTTGTTGGACTGTTCCAAAAAAAATAATTGCTTCATTACAACATTCAACTGAATCAACTCCAACTAGATTCAGTGTATGATTTCCACAAGGGCAAAATGTACAATTGGTATTTTTAGCTAAAAGAATAGATTGTACACCGTTATATTTCACTGCCATGTTAGCACCGTTGTCGTAGCGCTGACCAATACACAATTCGAAGTTCAATTTTAATTCTTCTAAAATATTCAAAATTCTTTCAGCAATTTCTTTGCCTGTTTTTCCTGAAAAATTATCAAAACCTATGAACCTTTCTTCTACTGAAAATGTCAAATCAGTTATTTTAACAAAACGAATTATAAAAGTGGTTTGCTCCTTATGAGATGCGTCTGGTATATGTTATTGTTAAAACTGAAGTAGCCTGAGTTTAAGCAAAACCCAATTAAGCGGATAAATAATTCTTTTGGAATATTTGTATATGGATCAATAAAAAACCACTTACGTTTTATTAATTTTAATACAAGGTCAATCGAAATGTTAGTGAATAATGAAATAACATCTAAGCTGATTAGACAAAAAAAATTTTGGTATTATTTGTTTATTAATAAACTCACAAAACTCAAATGAATTTACCGTGTTATATTTATTTTTATCAATGGCATGTGTTATAAGTTTCGATGTATATTTTGATAGAGCATATGTGGGTGCATTGAGACTATTGGACGTAATGGTATATTATTTTTGTGTATTTTTGATAAACCGTATATTTTGGGGGTAACCGCTTTATAAGTTATAAGTTTTCGTTTTGTGTGTAGGGCTATAAATTTGTTTGTATACAATGGTTTAATATATTCATTATTTTTATTCTGTATTTTTGATGTTGGATCATTTTTAATTAATCGATATGTATGTGTGGCTTGTAAAAGGGATGTCATTTTTTCCAAATATTCTTTTTTATACATAATTACTGTTTTATTTCCTGATTTTGTTATAATAATATCTTAATGTTCTTTTATAAATTTTGTAGATTCAATGACAAGATATGACACGAATTTATCGGTACAATTATAATTTGTTGGTTGTGATAAAAAATTTGTTATTTTATTTGTTACTTTTGTTTTTAATATATCTTTACTTTGGACATCTCTAACATCATTTAAAATATTTTCAACGTCCGCTAAAAGTTTAAAAATTTTTAAAAAAAATTTCTCATATGGTATTGCGAATTTAGGACCGAGACTTAATAATTGACTTATTTGATATGGGATGTTTATTAGTTAAATTCATAATCCAATCAGAGTTAGATTTAAATATTTTATCGTTTAATTGTTGTGAAATCAATCTATCAAATTTCTTCTTCAGATTAACATAATTATTTCTTATAATATGATCAAAAGATTTTGATTGTAACAACCAGAAACTTTCATACATACTTTGACTACAATTTCTCATCAATAATTGTTTACAATTAACTAATTTATGTTTAAAATTTACTATTTTTTTAAACGTGGATTTAATCTCAAAATTTAAAATCTTTCTTCTAAGATTTAAGCTTATTTTATTTATTTCATTCAGCATAGAAGAATGAGGTTCTATTCCAGTGAAAAGACATCTAACGTTATTAATAATATGTGTTGGAAAAATACCTTTATGTCGGCATTTTAATAAAAATTCTTTCCTTGACTCCATGTTTGCTAGTGATTTATTAAGTTTTGCTACCAATTTGAACATAGACGTAATGTGTGGTCCATGTGTCTTTCTTATCATTTCATAAAATTTCATCTTAGTTTGTTGTATCTCGTTAATTACTATGCCAATTCGTTTTTTATATTAACAATGGTTATATGAAAACTAAAACAAAAAAATAATATCAAAAGCAATATATATTTTCAAAAATAAGTTTAATATTTAAGTGAAGTCAAATAATGTCAAATAATGACAATTGTCAATTGTCAAAACAATGACTTGTCCAAATTATTTTTGAAATCGCAAAAACGCGTCTCGACTAACAAAAAAAGTAGCTGTGGTGTTAGTTAAGTTGATAACAAAATTATTGGTGCAATTCAGATTCTGTTATGTTACTGTTAAATAACATTTTGAAAATATCATTAATGCCTAAATCGGTATTCAGCTTCTGTTAAATTTTGCCTCTGTTAAAAATATGAAGCGAATTTTGACACTTCAAATGTTCTGACATTTTTTGTTGTATTTTAGTTTTTCTGGAAATCAAACAAAAGTGACGGAAAACTAATAAAAATAATAAAAAATGCTGCATTTTAGATTAAAATAATATAATTGTTGTTCAAACATGAACAGCAAATATAAACGCTGCAATGTAAACCCAGCGTCCAGACGTATCAACTTACCAGCACTTGATAAAACAATTAGTAAGATTTTAATTGTGAATATTGTTTAATAAAAATTCCAATGTTGATGTTAATCCTTTTATATTATAATTACGATTGATTTTAAAAAAATAAATACAAAAATAAAATCACTTAAAAACTAGGCTAATCTATTACATACTTAATTTAAAAATAATTTACTTGGTAATTAATCTATTAGTTATTTGAAATTATCAATACCCTTTCCTTAATTAACTTTAGGCAAAATAAACTCATATTTTATTTTAAAATTAATTCATCGTTTTAATTTTTCAATTATTCTACTCGGCCCTTCTGCATAACATCTGACTCAGATTGTTCCTCTTACCTTCGTCTTCTTCATCTTCTACGTCCGATTCAACCCATTGAAATACGGCTTCATATGTTCAGCACTTGCTGATGTATTTATTGGGCCCTCAGATGCTCCTGACTTGTGCACATTATAGCGATCTCTATCGTGTACCTTCGTCACCTAGAAATTTACTAAGAATTTTTAGACCCCGACCAAATTGCGTTCTTCTAATCGCAACCCAATCGCCCACTTTATATTTAGTAGCTTTTTTTCTTCTTTTATTGAAACTGCGGCGATTCTCTCCTTGAATTTTCAAGATGTTTTGTTTAGCAGTTTCTCTTAAATTTTTTCTGCTGTCATCAAAGAGCGCTGCTGCCTCTTCATCCAAAATCTCTTTCAACTTGGCATCTTCACCACATCTCATTTTAACGCCTAACATAACTTCAAATGGTGTCATTCCGATGCTTCGTTGGATGGTGTTATTCAGGAATCGTTGAAGTTTCTCCGTATGTTTGTACCACTCATCTGGTTTTTCTCGTGACAATTTTGCAAGAGCTGGTATAATTATTCTATTTAGTCTTTCCACTTGACCATTGCCTGTTGGTACACCTGTTGTTATGGTTGAGTGACTAATATTTTCAATTGTACAATAATTATGAAACTCTGCCGACGTGAATGCTATACCTCTGTCCGAGATGATGCTATTTGGATTACCAAATACTGCCTTTTGCATTTCCAGCTTCTGGATGACCTGACCTCCTTTGAGTTGGCCGTTTTTGTGGGGTAAATCCAAACAAATTTGGAAAAAACGTCAATTACTGTGAACAAGTATTTGTATTGTTTCTTTGAGGAAACTAAACTTCCTAAATGGTCAACGTGATATGTTCCCAGTGGAACATCCCCTTTCGGAATTGTATTGAGTAAACCGTCTTGTTTTTCCATCTTCCTTTCTGCCATGATGCACGAGACACAATTCCTCATACACGACATAATTTTTTCACGCAACTTTGGGATAAAAAATTGCCTCTGGACAAGTTCCTCCATTTTCTTTACTGCGAAATGGCCTTGGTCATGACACATCTTAATGACTTCATTCTGCATTGCTTTTGGTACTACGAGAACTCTATCGCCTTTGATTGCCTTAAATAAAACACCATTAATTGGTGTTTGATCAATAGAATTAAAAAACTGACAACGACGAATATAGACACTAAGACAATAATATTTAAATACTTAAAAAGTAATAATTACTCAAATTTCTTAATAAATAGACTATTACATATTTATGATCAAAAACAAAGTGGTACAATAGACTCTAACAGGGATAATAATAAAACTAATAAACCTTTTTATAATACAATTCCGTATATTGATGCTTAAGTCAAGAACTAAAATCTATTATTCAACCACACACATCAACGACTAATATAGTTTTTTCTATTGATAGGAAATTGTCAAATACATTTTTTTCCAAATTAAAAGATCCCGTTCCACTATTAAAATCATCTGATTTAATTTATTCAATGTCATGTTTGTCCGCTGAATTATATTGGTACTACGTCACAATTATTGGGTAAACGAATATCAGCCCACAAATCTGATTGTAAAATCCCGTTCAAAAATATAAATGCGACAGCATTAGTCTCTCATTGTTATTCTACAGGTCATTTATTCGACTTTGAAAATGTAAAAATTTTAGACAGAGATAAAAATACTTATAAAAGAATGATTTTAGAAATGATACATATCCGGGCTAATATCAAATGCGTTGTCAATAAAAGAAGTGATATAGATTCTCTCAGTTCGTTCTGTAGACCGATTAGGATTTATTTCGTAGAGAAAAAAACGAGAAAATGTATGTACGTACATAATAATGAGAATGTGTCACTTCGTAAAGTTACATCTGTGTTAGTGCGAGATGCCCGAAATGCAATGATACGTTGCAGCGTTTCTATGCTTTTCATCGCACGTTTTTGAAATATTTCTCACAACCTACTATAGGTTGTGAGATATTTTATGTATTATTTATTATTATTGTGTTGGTGTATTTTTTTATTTTTGAAACTGTAAGTAAATTTAAAATTTATTATTTTAATTTTTACTAGTATTTATATTGATTTAAAACTTTAAAACTTAATAAAAAAATTTAAAAGAAACTCTAATAACCTTTTTATCATTTTTTAGAATACAAGAAAACCGTGTACAAGAAAAAAAAATTACAAAATGATGAGTTTAAACTTAAGTCAGTCAAAAGGAAAATGAGAAGCAAAATAATTTGTGTATATTTATTTTTTTCAGCAAAACGTTCTTGACTTACGGATAACTATAATAAATAATAGGAATAATAATAATAATACTAGTAGATAATAATAAATAATTAATAAGTATAAATAAGCTATAAGTAGATATAAGTAATGCCGGTATCATAACCAAGATTATCAGCGGTTTTTGTAGCGTTGCAGTTTTTTTTGCTATTTTTTTTCCTGGTCTTTTTCTTGCCATTCTCTTGCTCATTCTTTTAAATTTTAACTTTATTTTTTCTAAAAAATTATTTTAATTAAATTAAAATATAAAAAATTTATTCAATTCTTCCATATTAATATTGTACGAATTAAAATAAATTTTTGAAATATTAAATTCGATTAAATAATAATAAAAAATAAAAATATTAAATTAAAAACATAACTGAAAAATAGTTAAATTTTTAAATATAAGAACAATTATATTTATTTTAATATATAAACAAAATTTATTGTTCAGAAACACGACAAAAAAATTATTATTGAATTTCAAATTTAACCGCTCTTTGAAAAATATTTTAAAAAAGAACAGAATATTTTTTTTCAATGAAAGTAAAAGAGAAAACTACATTGCGATGGTGCATACGGTCTTCAAAATATGCGCCATTTTAGAATTACCTCCAGCGTTTTTGGCTCATTATTCAATCAAACAAGCATATGAGCAAAAAACGCAGAGAAAGATGGTAGATGATTTTTGCATGAGTAGAGAGGGACAGGAATAACAAAAAAACTGCAACGCTACAAAAACCGCAGATAATCTTGGTTATGATACCGGCATAATACAAGTATAATAAATATAATATAAATTGTAATAAAAACTAAAATAAAAAAATTAAATTAATTTGTTTCGTGTTTTTATTTATAATTTTTAAAATTTTTACTATACCAAATTTGAAAATGAATATATGTCAGTTTGAGAGCGATAGAATAATTGTTGAAATAAATGAAAAGTAAACAAAATGGCGCATAAGTTAGCTTAAAGTGAAGTAAAGTACGACGTACGCATTTAGGGATTTTATATTTGTCTCTTTCTTTTTTTTTGAAGATTAATAAGCGACACACTTTTTTTTAATATCCCGAAATACGAAATATTTCTCTACGAAATAAATCGTAATCGGTCTACTGGTCTGGCATCATTGAAAGTATATCTCGAAAAAGAAAATAAGCAAATTAAAAATTATAATTAAATTTAAAAATTAATTTATTGAAAACGTGGTGTTTATGTGAGTTTCTTGATTTAATAAGTAGTTAATTGTTGTTTTTAATTTTGTGTTTCTTTTGTTGTTGAATAGAATTTTGTCTTTATTAAACTGTTTCTTCGTTCATCTTTGTTTAATGTATTAATGTTCATTTATACAACTTAGTCACCTGAGGAAGACACCAAAAAAGTGTCGAAACGTAGTGACAAATTAAAAATTGTTGTTTTAATTTAGAAAATTTTCTGACTGATTCGCCATCAACACATTACGATTATGCAATTATGCATAAAATTAATATTATTAGAATTCTGTTAAAATAATACTATTTTAGAATTGATGTATTATGCGATTATGCATAAAAATATATCATAAGAATTTCTTTTAGATAATATTAAAATATTTAATATTTCATGTATTATGCAATTATGCAATTATGCATAAAAATATATGTGAAAAGAATTCTTGTGGGAAATTAATTAATCTTACTTTTTAAATGCTTTTTTTTTTTTTCACTGTTTGTACTTGACTTGCATCAAGAATTGTTTTATTTAACGTCCACTCTTTCACACCAGGCAACCTGCAACACTCTTATTAAGTCAAATTGGGACGAGACCTACTATTTTTAAGGTGGGCTCTGAACCACCTAGCATCTGCACATGCATTTTTAATCATGATTCGGCACATTGCCAGCTCTTTAGGAAACATGCAGATTTCCTAAGAAGAATCGTTCGGTTTTAAAACCGAATCCTGCACACCGGCCAGAGGGTCATAGATGTTATTAAGCATTGCCCACTGCATATGTGTGTTTAGTACATAATTAGCCGAATGAAAAATTCCATCCCGCCTCGGTCGAGATTCGAACTCGGTACCTCCAGCTCCAAACGCTAGCACGTTGCCATGCTACCACCTTGGTCGGTAAAAAAACATGCTTACGACACATAGTGTTCCCAAGCGGTCTCCCATCTTAGTACTTTACTATGCTCTATATCGCTTAACTGCGGTGTTCGAATGAGAACCTGTGTATTCGATATATGTTCGTAACCAAAAAAACATGCTTACGACACATAGTGTTCCCAAGCGGTCTCCCATCTTAGTACTTTACTATGCTCTATATCGCTTAACTGCGGTGTTCGAATGAGAACCTGTGTATTCGTAACCTTTAAATGCTTTGTAATCATTTTCTGTATATATAAACCAAAATTTATTTAGAATAAATTTAGTCTGAAAATAACAATCAAAGTGTTATTATTAGCAGCGCAATTGTAGAGAAGGTTCTGGCCCCTATACAGTGGGATTACAATTGTGCCAACAAATTACCTAAAGATTTGGACTTACAAACCAAATCTTTACAGAAAGGTTAGTAGTGAAAGTAATTGTTAACAAGGGTAGAAAGAGAATTTATACCACCGACAATTATAATTTCAAAATAAACAAGAAAGATCACAGTTTAGTTACCTCTTGAACAAAATAGATATAAGCAAGTTAAAGTTATATATAATATTAAAAAAATAAAATGAATGCAATTCCCGTGATGTACAATTTGAGAAAGGATAATAAAGAAACTTCTCCATTCTTCGAACATTATGAATTTCGCCAACATCCACATCCACAACCACATCCATATCCACATCCATATCCATACAATAACAACAACTAAATGATCGTAAAAAAAAAATAAAAAATCTAGAAGCAAAAGTTTCTAAAAAAACCAATACAAATATTCTTATAAACAAATTAAATTAAAACAAAAATTCAATGCTCTATTAAGAAGGAAATTGTTAAAAATTGAAATGGAAACTACGGATACTACACACCCAATAACACTGAAAGAGCTCACTACGCAAAGTTGTTTGGCCTTAGCCCTCACAAGTAATACATTAATAAAATATAATATGTATGTCATACTTAATAAATGCAAATAAAAAAAAACAAAAAAAAAAAACAATCAAAGTGTTATTATTAGCAGCGCAATTGTAGAGAAAGTTCTGGCCCCTATACAGTGGGATTACAATCGTGCCAACAATTACCTAAAGATTTGGACTTACAAACCAAAACCAAATCTTTACATGGTCCTTCGACCCTAAGAAGAACATGGCGTCCATCGAGTTAACAACAGCCAACCGATGAGATTAAAAAGAAAAGGCGTCCATCGAGTTAACAACCGCCAACCGATGAGATAAAGAAGAAAAGGTGTCCATCGAATTATCAACAGCCAACCGATGGGATATAGTTCTTCGAGTCAAGAAGAACCAAACGAACTTCGAGTCATCAAGAACTGACCGAGTTAATAAAAAAAGAAAATAATCCAAAATTTCCTACCATAAATTGTTTTCTTAGAGAAGGGAATACCTTCGCCTAATTGCTGGAATTACTAAGTAAAATACTTCCTTTTCCAATTAAAAAATTGTTTGATCTCAGACAGTGGAATACTCTGGCCGTTTACGGAATTACTGAGAATCAACAATAGACATAATTTCAACTCTCCTACCTAGAATTATTGATCTTAGACAGAGGAAATACTCTGGCCGTTTACGGAATTACTAAGAATCAATAATTTCCATATTTAAAATAATTAAATGCAATATTTAAAATGAACCAAAGAAACAGAAACTTGAGGAGCCTAAGAAGAACGGGATAATCAACCCAATATAGATACTGTTAAAAAATGGAAATGTGAGAGGAAAAGCATTTCAATTAGATAATTATTTATTAAAATTTGAGAAAAACCAACACCAAATTTCTGAAATCTTTTAGTATTAAAAGAATTTCAACACTGATAAGAAGAACTACAGTACTTACAACAAAAATAAATTACCAATATTTTTGTTAAACAAGAATACACTATCAATATTCTTGTCAAAAAATAACTAAAGTATATACAACAAAAATACACTACAAGTATTTTTGGTCAATGAAAACATTACAATTTTTTTTTGTTCAAAACACTACTTATTACAACCAAATAGAATAAGTATATATAGAAATTCAATAAAAGCAATGAAAACAATAAATATTCCAAGATGAAAGCAAAACACTAAAAAATAAACACCCGAATTAGTATTGCAATAATTTCGCCCCCCGAACCATGCTTGCTTTGTTCAAAAGCAAGCAGATTATTAAAACAGCAACAAATTGGTGGCTTAGAAAATGGAATGCAAAACTTATGAAACTTCTCAATCAAACAACAGCGCAGATTGAAGACTTTATTTAATGCTACAGCTTGGAGTCGAACAACAACAGATTCTACATAAACTTTCAATTAAACAACAACAATATTTGAACACTGTGACGAGATGCCAGTTCAACAAAGCAACAAGAAATTATTAATTATAAGAAATTGAAGTAACTGTAATAAAAGTTAAGAGTTTTCATCATCAATAAGAACAACAACCGGTGGTCACATAAGGACACCAAATTCAGTACCAAGAGATAACATATTTAATAAAGATGACATTCAAATTGCTGGCCGGGAAATATGTTCAGTACTGAACACAATATTATAATTCAAACGTTGCAATATAAACGCATCATAACATAAGAAATATAATACAGTAACATTTGCATCACCAACACAGCAAATTCAACACAAGATCCAGCAGGAAGTGGTAGGGCTTACCCACCACGATGTACATCATTAACGTTTATAGTTTTCATAACAAGAAAGAGGTGATGATCAACACAAGGTGGTAACATAGCGGCACCTAAAACAACATCAGCCTAACAAACATGACACTACAGTTTGTATGTTCAATCCACTGAACAATCCAAAACGTAATATTAAAGTTACAAATGCAGCAAACCAGTACAGCCAAACAAAATGAAGCAAAACTTGAATTTCTATCAGCAAGCATACAAGGTCTTTTAATTGTTTCAACATACCAAAGAACTCAGGATATGTTATTGGACGTCATCATGGATACACACCATGGGCGGCTTAACCCATTCATTTTGACACCTGAACAATTGAAAAGGCAGATAAATCTGCCGTTTGGCCTCGCTTTAACGATTCATGACAACAACGGATTAACTCAACTATACAAGTTGATGTTAGTGAATTCAAGAATAACGAAGTACAACATAATATTCACTATCGACATTCCTTTGACCAATAAAGAGGAATTCCACCTGTACAAATTAATTTCATTGGCAACTACATATCAGGGGAAACATGTGTTCATTGTATCCTCTTCAGAATATCTAATTGTAAGTTTAGACCGTGTTCAATATTACCCACTAGAGATGGAAGAAATTAAAGCCTGCCAGCATGATAAGAAACAACAGCTATTATGCTCACAAAAGAGGCCGTTACATTACCAGAACTCGAAAGCCAGCAAATGCGAAATGGAAATGCTAAAACATATCTCATGCATATCAAATATGTGCCAGATACGAGCCTCAAAGTCAACTGATGTTTGGATCCAGCTATCTCACCATAACAGCTGGATATATTCCCTGGAAAAAGCCCAGACCATGGATATAATATGTAATAAAGAAATATTTACTATTACCCTAGTAAATAGTGGAACAATTAAGATAGCAGCACATTGCAGCTTAAAAGGAAAAACAGTAACGATAACCGGGTACAATTCATATTCAAGCGGACTTAACGCTTCCTTCCTACCTTCAACCAACTTAACATAAGTAGAAAGAAAACCACATTAGTGTGCCCATCCTGGAGTTCAACATTGATAAAGAAGTAGAAGAACTCAAAACTGCAATACAACAGCAAAAGAATCAAGAAACCTTACCGAAAGTTACACACCATGGCGTACATCAGTATGTGATCTCATACTCTGCTTTTATACTAACAATTCTTTTGGGGATAGCATATACTGTTCGCCGAATATATCTTTCAAGAACTACACGAGGTGGTAACACAAGAGCATCGTCGAGCCCAGACTTCGACTTTCAAGCACCAACCGGGAGCTAGGAATAGATCTGGACTTACACTGGAGGCCCGGGAGTATGTTCAAACATGAACAGCAACTATAAACGCTGCAATGTAAACCCAGCGTCCAGACGTATCAACTTACCAGCACTTGATAAAACAATTATAATAATATTAAATAATTCATGTATTATGCAATTATGCATTAAATTAATATTATTAGAATTCTGTTAAAATAATCTTAAAATAATAATATTTTAGAATTGATGTATTATGCGATTATGCATAAAAATATATCATAAGAATTTCTTTTAGATAATATTAAAATATTAATATTTTTAATATTTCATGTATTATGCAATTATGCATAAAAATATATGTGAAAAGAATTCTTGTGGGAAATTAATTAATCTTACTTTTTAAATGCTTTGTAATCATTTTCTGTATATATAAACCAAAATTTATTTAGAATAAATTTAGTCTGAAAATAACAATCAAAGTGTTATTATTAGCAGCGCATTGTAGGGAAGGTTCTGACCCCTATACAGTGGGATTACAATTGTGCCAACAATTACCTAAAGATTTGGACTTACAAACCAAATCTTTACAATTGTTTTATTTAAATATAGAGAAATACATTTTGAAATAACTTTTTTCATGTAAATTTTGATGTTGTAATGATTTCTTATACGATGTCTTGAATCTCAGATGAAAATTATTTTCTTATATTTCTTAGGTGATCCGGGAAGTTTAATTAATAATTAATGCCTAATGTTTAATTTAAAAATAATTTAAAAAATTCATCACGACAAAAAAACTTTTTTTTCATTTTAATCTAATATTAATTGAATTTTTTATTTGAAAACAATAAGATACAAATTTATTATAATTTAAATTTATTATCACAAAAACATTTATTAATTAATTAAATTATTTGTTTATGTGGATGTGGTTGCATTTGATTACAAATTCGGCTGAAATTAAGAAAGGTATTGAAAATTAAATGTATTGTAATTAAAACCAATTATTTACCTCCAGCTCCGCATAGTTATAGTTCTTTCTCGTAAAATAAGATTGAAATATTTTTTTTTTCACTGTTTGTACTTGATTTGCATCAAGAATTGTTTTATTTAACGTCCACTTTTTCACACCAGGCAACCAGACTACCTGGAACACCATTATTAAGTTAAATCGGGACGAGACCTACTATTTTTAAGGTGGGCTTCTGTACCACCTAGCGTCTGCACATGCATTTTGAATTGAACTGATTCGGCACATTGCCAGGAAACATGCAGATTTCCTAAGAAGAATCGTTCGGTTTAGGTTTAAAACCTTGTCCTGCACACCGGGCCAGAGGGTCATAGATGTTATTAAGCATTGCCCACTGCATATGTGTGTTTAGTACATAATTACTAAATTAGCAATATTTTCTTATTGAAATTAAAATAAAATTTCAGAAATTAATATTAAAATAATTTTATTATTATTTTGTAATTTTTCAATGCTATTTTAAACAATATACTGGTAACAATACAGTGTTTAATTTAAATATTTTTCTGTTATACATAGCCTGTATTATTCTCGTCAAGAAATATGTTATTACTTGATACTAACAACAAAAGCAATGTTCTAATTTTGTTTTTTGTTTTCTTCTCAATTTTTTTATTATAGTGTTAGCGGACTGGTAAAATTAGTAGGAACTGTCGTAGCGCCTTTCACATCGTCGGATTGGTTTGATTTTTTTGTTGGGGTCAAAGGTCAACCCAAAAATCCGAAATCCACACCCCTTCTTGATTCCAATGTTTCACTTCACTCAGAAACACCTTTTTTATAAATTTTTCACAATTACTATTAATGAAAATTAATAAACACAATTGTTTACACATATACATCACTTTCTTACTTATGATATATTTTTAAGATTAAAATTATATTTTCAACAAGAAGAACTATTTCTTCATGATCAATAATCACAAAAATATATACTTTTTTTTCTGCTGTTATCATTATTTAATTAGTTACTGAAAATTCCATGTGAATAAAAAGCACCATAAATTTGATAAAAATTTAAAAAAGTACTATTATATTCGTACAAATTTAAAAAAAGTATCGTAAATTGGTACAAATTTTCCGCATATTAAAAATTTGTATACAAATAAGAGCACAGATATATATGGTGTTTTGGTATCTCTCTGTTTTTTTCGTTAGTCTTTTGCCATACCAACAATTTTAAGATTTGTATAAAAATTTATTTGCACACAAATTTCCTAGTCACACAAAATTTAATATTTATTAATTTACATCAAATGACTTACGACCAAAATGGCTTTTTTCACATTTAGTGACAAATTTGTTTTCGACTGTAATGATTTTATCAACACTTATGGCCCAATTCTGTATCTGTTAATTCGCTCTGTTACTGTTAACATAACATTAATGCCTAAATTGGTATTCAGGTGGCCTCTGTTACTGTTAAGAGCTGTCAAAATAAATGTTAATTTAACAGAGAGAAAATCTAACTCGTTAAAATAATAGTGCGATATAAAAACAATTTTTAAATAATTAATAAATGTTTTTGTGATAATAAAGTGTATTATAATTATAATAAATGTGTTATCTTATTGTTTTAAAATCAAAAATTCAATTAATATTGGATTAAACTGAAAAAAAGTTTTTTTTGCCGTGATGAATTTTTTTTAATTATTTTTAAATACACATCAATTATTAATTATTAATCAAAGTTCCCGGATCACCTAAGAAATAAAAGAAAATAATTTTCATCTGAGATTCAAGACTCAACAATAGTTTTTCATCGTAAAAGAAATCATGACAACAACAAAATTTACATAAAAAAATTTCTTTCAAAATGTATTTCTCTATATTTAAATAAAACAATTATATTATTTTACTCTAAAATGCAGCATTTTTTATTATTTTTCTTAAAGTTTTCCTTTATTTATGCTTGATTTCCAGAAAAACTAAAATACAACAACAAATTTCATAACATTTCAGCTGTCAAAACCAATTCGCCTCATATTTTTAACAGAGGCATAATTTAACAGAAGCTGAATACCAATTTAGGCATTAATGTTATTTTCAAAATGTTATTTTGAAATGTTATTTAACAGTAGCAGTAACATAACAGAATCTGAATTGGGCCATTATTCGTGCCATACTAATGTGCTCAAACAGATCTTTGGTACGAGAATGTTTTTATAACTTTCGAGATTCAAAATAAAGTTATTTGTTCTAATGTTGGACCCCAATAATTCGTGTTTACTGCGACATAAGAAATTGCCTTAAGACATTCACGAATTCAACATCACCTTTTCGAAATACGCCTCAGCTTGTCGAGATACTGAGTAATAGATAATATTAACATATAATAATATAACAACAAATAACAATAATAACAAAGTAACAATAATAATGATATTACTACTAATAAACAAATTAATACTAATAATAACATAATCAAACTAATTACAAAATGTGTCTGTTGAGATTGTGAACGAACAACGACTATTGAATATTTTGACTTTTGACAGATAACGTCGGTATTAAAATTTTGCTCGAAAAACTATTTTTAAAATGATCGTACAAATTTTAGTATTACCATGTAAATTTTTTGCCGAAAACGCTACAAATACCTATATAACCCTATAAACAGTAAAGTTCGTAACCAATCTTCGAATATTTATTGGATTTTAATATTTATTAATTTATTTATTTGTTTTTCATAAATATTTAATAATATAATTCTTTGTTTCAGTCTTTTCAACGGTTATTTTTGTGTGTGATTTCAACGTATAGTGTGGGGTTTTTTATGTTTTAGTGACGAGTTTTATTAGTAGGTGTTATTTTAGAAAAATATTTCTGTTAGTGGTTATGAAATTTTTTTGTTTGGTGTGATATGTGACGTGATATGATATTGGTGTTGTGATATGATATTATTTTTGTTGTTTTCTGAACACTTTTCAATCAAAATTTCATAAAAAAAAATTTTTCAATAGCGAAAATAAATTAATTTAAAAACATCATTTTTATGCAAAATTTTACGATTTTATTTATTAAAAAGGAAGAAAAACTGGGTTTTAGTTCATCGAATTCTCCGTATATAATTTTTGTGTTTATGAATGAAAATTTTTGAGAATTTTTTTTTTCTTCTTTATGCTGTTTTTCGTATTGTTTTTGTAGGGCGTGGTTTGTGCAACGGTGAATATTTTTATTTGTGTGTTTTTCAGTTTGTGTAAATTTTGTTGATTTTAAATATTATAAAATGCAAAGGAAGAGACAAAATTGTTTGCGTCGTTTTATTTGAGTTTTTTCATTTTTGAATAGAAATTTATATTTGTTTTTAGGGCAATTATTATTATAAAAATATTTTTATTTTTATTTTAATAATATTTCAATACAATTTATTATAGTATACTATTTTTTTTTTCATTTACAGTGAAACTCGATTATAACTAACTTCACTTATAACGATCTTTCGGTTATAACGAACTTTTCTGTAGGTCCCGTTTTAATTTGTATCTTGGCAATTATTCGGTTATAACGATCTTTCGGTTATAACGAACTTTTTTTTTGGTCCCTTATATTATATTATATTATATTATATTATATTATATTATATTATATTATATTATATTATATTATATTATATTATATTATATTATATTATATTATATTATATTATATTATATTATATTATATTATATTATATTATATTATATTATATTATATTATATTATATTATATTATATTATATTATATTATATTATATTATATTATATTATATTATATTATATTATATTATATTATATTATATTATATTATATTATATTATATTATATTATATTATATTATATTATATTATATTATATTATATTATATTATATTATATTATATTATATTATATTATATTATATTATATTATATTATATTATATTATATTATATTATATTATATTATATTATATTATATTATATTATATTATATTATATTATATTATATTATATTATATTATATTATATTATATTATATTATATTATATTATATTATATTATATTATATTATATTATATTATATTATATTATATTATATTATATTATATTATATTATATTATATTATATTATATTATATTATATTATATTATATTATATTATATTATATTATATTATATTATATTATATTATATTATATTATATTATATTATATTATATTATATTATATTATATTATATTATATTATATTATATTATATTATATTATATTATATTATATTATATTATATTATATTATATTATATTATATTATATTATATTATATTATATTATATTATATTATATTATATTATATTATATTATATTATATTATATTATATTATATTATATTATATTATATTATATTATATTATATTATATTATATTATATTATATTATATTATATTATATTATATTATATTATATTATATTATATTATATTATATTATATTATATTATATTATATTATATTATATTATATTATATTATATTATATTATATTATATTATATTATATTATATTATATTATATTATATTATATTATATTATATTATATTATATTATATTATATTATATTATATTATATTATATTATATTATATTATATTATATTATATTATATTATATTATATTATATTATATTATATTATATTATATTATATTATATTATATTATATTATATTATATTATATTATATTATATTATATTATATTATATTATATTATATTATATTATATTATATTATATTATATTATATTATATTATATTATATTATATTATATTATATTATATTATATTATATTATATTATATTATATTATATTATATTATATTATATTATATTATATTATATTATATTATATTATATTATATTATATTATATTATATTATATTATATTATATTATATTATATTATATTATATTATATTATATTATATTATATTATATTATATTATATTATATTATATTATATTATATTATATTATATTATATTATATTATATTATATTATATTATATTATATTATATTATATTATATTATATTATATTATATTATATTATATTATATTATATTATATTATATTATATTATATTATATTATATTATATTATATTATATTATATTATATTATATTATATTATATTATATTATATTATATTATATTATATTATATTATATTATATTATATTGATGATGATAAATAAAACAATAATAATAAAATTGCAGATCATAAACATAAACCCTAAATAAAAATTCTATGTGCATACGAATTTGGAGAATCAAAAATTATTTTTTTCCACATAAAAAAATTATGAGTTTCACACGCAATGAAATAAATGAAAAATAAAGACAAAATATAATATTTTGAGAATATGATAATGCATAGAAAATTTTGTAAACAAATAATTTAAACAAAGAACCGAACAGAAAAATACGAATTTGCGTCGGCAGGCACGAATAAAAGTTAAAATAGAAAAAATAGTATTACTGTGTTTTCATTCTTGATTTTAAAATTACGCAAGAAAGAATAAAGAAGAAGAAACGAACTGAAATTTGAGTTTGCTGGTCACAGCATAGGACCCTTAAATATTATCTCGGCTAACAAAAATACCAAAAATTAAATTTAAGCGGAAGCGCAAGCTGAAACTGACGCTGAAGTTGTAGCTGAAGTGGAAGTGGTCGCGGAAGCAGGTTATTTTTATTTTCATTCGTCGCACGTCACAATAAATTCATTATTAAAATTTGGATATTGTAAGATTGGTGTTTTTGTGAGAATTTCCCGAAGTTAGTTAAAAGCTTCATCAAACAAATTTAATGTTTTTCTTTAATAAGTGGGTTAGAGATAGATGAAAAGTTAGATATAAAACGACAATAATAACCAGGAAGACCAAGAAATGATTTAATATCTTTTTGATTTAGTGGTTTTGGATAACTTTGAACTACACTTGTTTTTTTTTTTGATCTGGTGTAATTCCGTTTTGAACATTTTAAAATACCTATCAATTTAGTGTTATGATCACGAAGATCATATCCATCAATTACATTGTCATCTAAATAAACGAAGCATTTTATTCCATTTAATCCTGAATTGTGTTCATTAACCGTTGAAACGTAGCCGGTCCACCCTTTAATCCAAACGGCATTCGATTGAATTGATAATGACTAAGTTGAGTGCTGAACGCAGTCTTTATCATCTGGTGGTATCCGTTGGCTAGATCTAACGGGTACTACTCTTTAGTACTAAAATATTCAGACTGATCAAAAATTTCTATCATATTTGGAAGCGGAAACACATCATCAATGGTAATATTGTTTAATTTTCTATAATCAGCGACTACGCGCCATTTTTTCTCTTCGTTACACAATTTTTTCGGAACAATTAATAAAGGATAGTTCCATGAACTTTTAATTGGTTCGATAATATTTTGGTCAATCATTTCTTGAACTTGATTATTAATTTCAATTTTACTTGACTCCGGGAGTCTGTACGTTTAATATGAATTGTTTGTTTTTCCTAAGAATTTAAATTATTTAAATCACTGCTTCGAGTTTTTGTAGTCTATAGGATTTATCTAAGAGTTAAAATTTAAAACATTGTTGTACACTCACTATAATGAATAAATTTTTATTGAACTTAAAACGAATATTTTCTATTTTTTAGTGTTTTTTTTATTATTTTGTTAAGAAAATGTATAAAGTGACATTTTGTTTGTTTATTTTTTGATTTTGATGGGGTGAAGGTGGTATTAGTCGTTATGAGTGAAGCTGACTTGGTTAAGAATCCAAATTTTGGTTCAATGGCTTTTTTTTAAAACTTTTTTAATTTGTAAAAGGAAAATGTTATTATAATGTTAGAGTACATAAAGTTTCCCATTAGAGTATATAAAAACCGTACATTAATTCCATATAATTAATTTGTAAAAGGAAAATAAATGTGTTTTCCAGTAATACAGGCTGTTTAAATGTTTGTCAGTGAACGTAAATAAATGCAACATAAACTAATGAAAAACGCTACAAATTTTTTTCCAGAAATGACAACATTAATAAAACAAAATACTTCATAACAAGGTAAAACATAAATATTGAGACGTCAAAAGAGAATTAAAAACGTAATCCAAAAAAGTGAAATACATGAAATAAACTAATTAAATAAATAAAAAAAGTGTGTTTATTTGTGTAGTGGAATGTTTATTCATATTTATTGTGTAAAAAAAAGTAGTGAAAAAATAATATAAGTGTTGGAAAAAAATTCATGAAAATGTGAAACTTTAAGGGGGACCAGCACCTAAAATGAAAGAGCCACAAGGCCATAAATTGGGATTTTTTATTCATTTATGAAGAGGAACATCTGGTGAAAATTTAAAGATTTTTAATTGCTGCGCACTAATTGTACACTTAATCCCTTTGTTTTTATAAAAATGTAAAGGAGTCTGGTTTTATTTGTTATTGTTTTATTTGTTATTGTTTTAAGTATCTTCTGAAACATTTGTATTTTATTAATTTCGATGGATCCAAATTTAAAGTAAGTTTTTTTTTTCAATATAGAATAATTAGAATGGAAGTGACTTATTAATAATTCTAATAATTACTGATTAATAATTATTAATAGGTATATTCGATGGAAATTATTAATATTTAATATGTCAGTTCCATTATTTTAATTGTATTTTCGTTCCGTGGTTTTTAATTTTTAATAAAACATTTCCCTTTTCTTACAGATTAATGCGGTGGGTAGGGAAAAGGAATAAAATTACTTGGTATCTGATTAAGTGCTATTCCAACATCGACCAATCGAGTACATGTGTGTTGTCTACAATGAAAGCCAATGGCAAATTTTCCAAGCCATGCACGGTAGATAGCGGTATCATTTTCGAGTTATCACATAAATTTAAAGGAAATGTGAGTGCTGGATTACGGAATTGGCTAAACGGTAAGAATAAATTTTTTATTTTTTTTCATTTTTCAGACATTGGAAATCATGACAAACCAGAAGCTGAAGTGGAAGATGTGGAAGTGGCTGCTGCCCCAGGTACAATTTAAATCTTTTCTTAATATTTAGTCTAACTAATTTACTAACTAAGAAGAATAAATTTATTTATTTTTATTTAGTTATTATGTAAGTGCATATTAAAAGAGATTTCGCTCACTTGCACTGTTGAAATAAATGAAATGAAATTAAACTCTCCAGACAGTTTCCAAGTTTGCCAAAACTGTGGGATTGTTTGGCACAGAGCTGTCAACTACATTTTGTAGCTAGTAATGAACATCTATCTTGCTGCTGTAGAAGACTTCTATCTACATCCATTTAATATTAAACAATAAATTGCAGGACCCAACGTTCACCGTGAACATCAAACCTCACTTTTAAGATTATTTTTACCATCTGAAAAACAAATCAAAAGTTGGGAAGTAAACAAGCCACACATCGATTCTTTGCTGGCCAAATATGAGAGCCATTACTATACGGAGATAATTTGGACCGATCCTGGGGAAAAATTAATGTAAGGGTTAACCGAATTGGATGTGGTAACTAAAGAATTTCGAAACAAGAAATTAAAAAAATCCCAATTCCTCTACAAGACCGGACAAGTACACTAAAGTATGAGAATTATTATTTAAAATAATTGGAGCAATTCGTGGCGAGAAGTTGTTGTTCAGAAACAAAACAATTTCATAACAAGAAATTGAGGAGTTCCACATACAGACACATGAATAGAGAGTTTTCTCGGAAGCGCCGAATGGACCACTACACCAAAGTACATTTAGATCCGGTTGCCGAAGAACGAGAAAACTGTGATTTGCCAATTGAATACTCGGACTTCAAACTGAAGCATCTAGCATCTTTGCAAGCCACATGATGCATCGAAAGGTCGCTGGTTTGAAGGTCGAGAAATACCTGATGGTCGACAAAACAATTAAAGACCAAATTGGCAAATTAGCCATATATAATATAATATATAACTATATTTAGCATATTTAGTTAAAAAGAAAGAAAGAAAAATAACAAGAAAGTTTAATATTATTATAATTTGAAAATATGTTTAATTAAAGATAAATGAATATTTACGTACTAAATTAGCAATATTTTCTTATTGAAATTAAAATGAAATTTCAGAAATTAATATTAAAATAATTTTATTATTATTTTGTAATTTTTCAATGCTATTTTAAACAATATACTGGTAACAATACAGTGTTTAATTTAAATATTTTTCTGTTATACATAGCCTGTACAGCATGTTATTTATTCTCGTCAAGAAATATGTTATTGCTTGATACTAACAACAAAAGCAATGTTCTAATTTTGTTTTTTGTTTAAATTCTTCTCAATTTTTTTATTATAGTGTTAGCTGACTGGTAAAATTAGTAGGAACTGTCGTAGCGCCTTTCACATCGTCGGATTGGGATGATTTTTTTGTTTGGGTCAAAGGTCAACCCAAAAATCCGAAATCCACCTTTTTTTTTGGGGGAGAAGAACGGTTTGAGATCTACACAATTACTATTAATTTTTTTCACAATTACTATTAATGAATATTAATAAACAAATTTATTTTATCATTTTTTAACAACTTTTGTTGACAATTTGTATTTTTTGTTTTATGCAATTGTGGTTGTCCAAATAATATTTCTCATAATCATGTGGCAATATTTTTGTTGTAGATCCCAAACCGTTCTTTTCTTCTCCCCCAAAAAAAAAAGTTGGATTTAAGATTTTTGGGTTGACCTTTGACCCCAAAAAAAAAAAAATCACCACAATCAGACGATGTGAAAGGCGCTCTAGTTAAGCCAAAAATATTACCGTGGCACCATTGCAAAAATTTAAAAAAAAAACTACATTCAAATGCTTGTTTCAGCGTTTTCAATGTTTGTAGTGGGTGTGTGTAACTTGGTTTAAAAACTAGTTAGGAGGTAAAATTCTGACAGCTAAAGTGAATTTTGGTCATAAATTCCATTTAAGTTGGTTATCAACATTTCAACTAGCTTCGGAGCATCGTTAAAATTTGAATTTTCAAAAAAAAATTATTTCAATACAATTATTTTCAATTAAATAATTTGAATTTACTGATTTCAGTTCAATATTTTTAATGCAGTAACATTTGATTGTTTCAGCGTTTTGAATTTTTTCAAAAAACAAAGTTACCATTTATTATGGTATTTGGTTTATAATATAAAATTTAAAAATAATATTTTTATGATTAAAAATAATATTTTTAAGATTAAAATTATAACAACTATTTCTTCATGATCAATAAGCACAAAAATATATACTTTTTTTTCTGCTGTTATCATTATTTAATTAGTTACTGAAAATTCCATGAATAAAAAGCACCATAAATTTGATAAAAATTTAAAAAAGTACTATTATATTCGTACAAATTTAAAAAAAGTATCGTAAATTGGTACAAATTTTCCGCATATTAAAAATTTGTATACAAATAAGAGCACAGATATATATGGTGTTTTGGTATCTCTCTGTTTTTTTCGTTAGTCTTTTGCCATACCAACAATTTTAAGATTTGTATAAAAATTTATTTGCACACAAATTTCCTAGTCACACAAAATTTAATATTTATTAATTTACATCAAATGACAAATACTCACGATCAAAATGGCTTTTTCACATTCAAACTCAGTGACAAATTTGTTTTCGACTGTAATGGTTTTATCAACACTTATTCGTGCCATACTAATGTGCTCAAACAGATCTTTGGTACGAGAATTTGTTTTTATAACTTTCCAGATTCAAAATAAAGTTATTTGTTCTAATGTTGGACCCCAATAATTCGTGTTTACTGCGACATAAGAAATTGCATTAAGACATTCACGAATTCAACATCACCTTTGCGAAATACGCTTCAGCTTGTCGAGATATTGAATAATAGATAATATTAACATATAATAACAAAACAACAAATAACAAAGTAACAATAATAATGATATTACTACTAATAATAATAAACAAATTAATACTAATATTAACATAATCAAACTAATAATAAGATAATAAATAAATAGTAATAATAATAATGTTAATTTGTATCTATTTTATGAGAATATCAAAATGCGTCTGCTGAGATTGTGAACGAACAACGACTATTGAATATTTTGACTTTTGACAGATAACGTCGGTGTTAAAATTTTGCTCGAAAAACTATTTTTAAAATGTTCGTACCAAATTTTAGTATTACCAATGTAAATTTTTTGCCGAAAACGCTACAAATATCTTTATAACCCTATAAACAGTAAAGTTCGTAACCAATCTTCGAATATTTATTGGATTTTAATATTTATTAATTTATTTATTTGCTTTTCATAAATATTTAATAATATAATTTTTTGTTTCAGTTTTTTCAATGGTTATTTTTGTGTGTGATTTCAACGTATTGTGTGGGGTATTTTATGTTTTAGTGACGAGTTTTATTAGTAGGTGTTATTTTAGGAAAATATTTCTGTTGGTGGTTGTGAAATTATTTTTTATTGTGACGACACCAAATTTTTTTGTTTGGTGTGATATGTGACGCAACTATTTTTGGTGTGACGTCAAAGTTTTTTTTTGTTTTTGTTGTGATACGATATTGTTTTTGTTGTTTGGTGACGTAGAATTATTAAACACCTGTGTAGTTGGTTTGCGTCATTCAAAGTAGTGAGTGTTTTTGATGTGGGTGTTGAGTTTTAGGCGAAGGTCACTGACCTGGGAACACTTTTTGCACCTACCCAATACGGAAAAACCTGTGTATGACGGATTCTTTTTGAAACCTGTGAAACCCGGATTTTTTTTACTTTTTTTTCTAACTTTTTACTGTGAGGTCGGAAAACGGGAATTTTGTTTTGCTACCAATGAATGAGGTAATTCTTTAATAAGTTGAGATTCAAAATGTATTCATTCATTTACGTTTTTGATATTTAAGTTTTCGTTTTAACATAATTATATAATTTTATTGTCGTAATAATATCAATCATGGTATGGATTCTGGCTGCCATTCAAATCATTTTGGAATTCAATTCAATTGCGAAATTGTCTATGAATTTCCCGGTGCTAATCGGTTGGGAGGTAATAAAATTACATTTTTGTTTCATATTCTAGTTATTATATTAGTTATTATGTTGACATTTCTGATATTTTTGTTTTGATTTAACATCTTTTTTAAATCAAATTTATATGATGATGTGTAATACTTAAGTTATTTTATTTTATAATAAAAAAAATTTTAAATTATATATATATATCTACAAAACGATTTATATTTATATAATTATTTATATTATTATACTTACTAGTGGATCGGGCTTACCTATGGTTTCACCTGAAAGAGTTTTTTTTCAGATGGTATATACATCTTAAGAAATGATAGAAACGCAGTCGCACTAATTAAATTTTTATTTGATATATTATCCATTTTCGGATAAAATTATATGTAGTATTTATCTGAATGAAGAAATGTGGAGCGAATTTTTCGGTGCCTTTAAGTCGCTGCTATTAACTTATTGGGTCTGACCATAGGTCTGTTCGTTTGCTGGGATCTGATCAAAATATTATAACCTCAATAAATTTTGTTTATAAAAATATATGTATTTTATTTTATCTTTTTTGTCTTGTAAACTTGCCTTATATCTTAATAATAAATTATTTTAAAATAAATATTATTGAAATTATAATATTTTATTGTCATTTTGACAAGTAACCTACTTGACTCCATCTATTTTGAAAGGATAGAAAATCATCGCTCCGAGTAGATCGGATCAAGTCAAAAAAAGCAAACGAACATAGAGTAAAGTTGACCTAACCTAATCTAAAGCAAACGAACACGGGTAAATGATCCATTTTGATCGGGCTTACTCGTATCAAGCAAACGAACAGACCTCATAGCTAGAATAAACTAATACATATAAATCTCGAGGAACAAATTCACCTCATGCCGGAACAAATTACCCTTAAGGCGAGTCATTGTGGAAAATTTGTATTTTTGGTACTTTTCAATATAGCCCGCCAGACACATCGTTGAATCTATACACAATTTTTTTATTGATTTCAATACCTTAGAGTATTCTCTCCAACACTGTGCGCTCAAAATTTTGATTTTTTAATTTTTTCTCAATTTAAAAAAATGATTTTGGCTATTTTCACCAAAACTAAGTGCGTTGAATATAGCTCGGTTCCAACATTTATGACTGAATTTATATGATTTTAATTTTGAATGAAAGGATGTAGCTAAATTTCTGTGCTTTTTTTTTAATTTTTTAATTATTTTACATTTTATGATTTTTTGAAAATGATCTATTTTGTTGAATTTTGAGAGCGCGTTAATGATCGAGATCCTGAGAAATTCGTTGTGTTTCTAATTTATTATTAAAATTTTATTTCTGCTGTCATTCTGAATTTTTTTAGCGCATTTAATTGTAATCTAATCTATCTGTGGCAATGATCTGGATTTTATTAGTTACTTTATTTAACTCAGGTTATAACTTTAGAATATTAATGAATGTTTTGAAAACGCTCTGAATTGGTTAAATTTGCATTGCAGTTACCTTCTTATGCAACTTTAAAAATATTAAAAAAAAAATTATAATAAACACAAACTTCAGAATCGAACGCGCGTTCTTTATAACTTCACCACCACATCTTCCCAACTTGGCTACTGCCAAGTCCCTCTGGAATTTATACAGTCCGTGTTCAATCCACTGAACAAAACAATTGAAAAGGCAGATAAATCTGCCGTTTGAACTCGCTTTACCGATTCATGACAACAACGAATTAACTCAACTATACAAGTTGATGTTAGTGAATACAAGGATAATGAAGCACAACATAATAATAATATTGTGTTCAGTACTGAACAGTCCGAAATACTCAAAAGAATTGACAGTCTCTGTGATAATTGAAATTAAAACGCATACATTTTTTCGGTACGCAATAAAAACTGTTTTTAGTTAATATAATTGTAAGTTAGAAGTTGGAAAATATTATTAAGTGTTCTGTGAATCTTCATAATTATAAGAAGTTTTCACGTGAAAATAATTTATTTTATTGCATAGAAGTGTAAAAGATAAATGTGATAAGTGTAAATAAATGCAATAAATTTATAATTGAAATTTATAATTATGTTTGTGATCTAAAGTTGTTTCTGTTCTTATTAAACTATCATTTTGATAACCATTCTGTTTTATTGTGTCTAAAATATATGTTTAAACTTTGTGTGATTTGACATTGAATTTATCTCACGGACAATATTTTGATATTTCCAGTAAACATTTTCTTCATTTGGAATACTCATTTAATTAATACAATAATTTATAAAGTTTTACTGTGATCTATCCTTTGATTGTGTTTATATTAAAACAAAGATTTGTAAGAAAATGTTAACTGGATCTTATATTATATCGTTCAATGTTTTTTTATACTAATCTTGCTTTATTATTTTAAATTAACATTAAGATGAATTATGTCGCTTTATTTTATATTTTTACTATTTTATATTTTTATTATTGAATTCACATTGGTGTGATATGAATTTTTTAAATATTGAATTTTTATTTTTTATGTTATTCTTTTTTTTATTGTTATTTAATTATATTTATATGTATAAATCCATTGCAGTGTGTCGTT
This sequence comes from Pedicia rivosa, assembly GCA_963082725.1. Classification (NCBI taxonomy): domain Eukaryota; kingdom Metazoa; phylum Arthropoda; class Insecta; order Diptera; family Pediciidae; genus Pedicia; species Pedicia rivosa. Next base: position 18,709,344 of record OY720151.1, read on the forward strand.
CGGATTACACAAAAATAGTAGGTCCTCTAAGTTGAACGAAATGATGATAAAAACATAATAATGTTTCAATAACAATAAAAAAAAAATAACGACGAAGCAAGATTGCTAATTTAGCACATAATGACTATCTATTCATCTTTAATTAAACAAATTTTCAAATTATAAAATATATGAAATTATCAGCGAATTTCAAATTATAATAATATTAAACTTTTTTGTTATTTTTCTTTCTTGTTAACTATAAATATGCTAAATATAGTTATATATAATTTGCTTAGCTAGTTTACAAGATCTAAAACTTGAATGAATAATGGAGTTATAATTACAGTAATATATTGCTTCGTCGTAATTGACTAAGCCTAGTAATGGAAAATTTTCAAATTCAACAATTTCAAAAAAAAAATTTTTCTCACGTAGAATGACCCTAGGGCAACTTATTTTTACTAACAAAAGGTGGTTATTGCAACTTTTATCCCCAAAAAAGGGGTAAAAAAATCCTGTAAGTCCGGACTCCGTATGTTAACACGATAACTCAAAAACGCGTGAAGTAATTTCAATAAAATTTTAGAATTAGTATTTTTTTGGTCCCCAATAGATTTGGTCCCCTATTGATTTGGGGTGTGATTGGGGCACGAGGTGGATCACCCCCCATACAAATGGATTGGAAAAAATCAGTTTTTCGAGGATTGGGATTAGTATTCTATTGGTCCATCATAGAACCATATTGAATTTAGGGGGGATCGTGGCACGGGGTGAAGCACCTCTCATACAATTTTTTTGGAAAAAATCAGTTTTTTAAGAACCCGTGAACTGGTTTCAATAAAATTTTGGGATTAGTGTTTTATTATATTAAATGATGGTTCTATGGAGGGGTTTTCAGAACTTGGGTGTATTGTTATCCGTTCGTGTTAAATGCTGACAATACTATTGCATAACATTCGACGAAGCATACAGCCATACTTGCCTGTCGTTTTTTTTATAGCACTAAAATTTGTATTTCTTTTCGAGATCGCTTTGACTCTGAATTTTTCAATATATGAAAGCTCATAGATTTTCTTTATATAATATAAAAAAGGAGTTTGATATAACTTTCCTCTCTATAAACAGCTTAAGCTAAAAAAACTATTACCCGAAATAATACAAACCCAAAATAATAATTAATCTAATAATGATTTATATATCATCGGAGATAAATAAAGCAACTAAGAATATCCAGATCTTTGCCCTCTACACTTAATTTAAGGATTTAATTTTTTTTCTATCAGAATTTCAGGATTTTTAAGTTCTTAAAATGACGTTGATGTGATATTATCTATATATGATTTAATAGATTAGAGGAAAAATTTACAATGAAACTGCAATATAGTTAACTACTTAACGTGTAGACTTTAGTTGAACTAACGTGTGTGTCTCCAAATTTCACACTGAAACCGCAATATAGTTAACTACTTAACGTACGTTTAATAGTTAACTTTTTATGTTTTTTCTCTATCCGCCTCGCGTCACAATGTATCACCTCTAAGTTAGTTCAACTAACGAAAAATGGTTAACTAGAGAATTTTTGTTAGTTGGACTAACGTTCGAAAATTTTCGCACTTTAACTAGAGGTTTCAGTTCAGTGATATTGGAGAGCAAAATGGCTCTGAAAGTAATGTGGTAGATAGCTAAACTATCAAAAAAACAACAAAAATAATAAAACCAAGACCCGCCAAAAATAAATAATATATAATTATTCTAATTAAATAAAATAAAATTAAAATAAAAATGTATAAATTGTGATTTTAATTTTAAAATCATTTATTAATAATAAATATAAGTAAAAAATTTTAAATTTAAAATTAAAAAGAATATTTTTGATTCAAATTTGGAGATCTACACGTTAGTTCAACTAAAGTCTACAATTTAAGTAGTTAACTATATTGCGGTTTCAGTGTTAATGTTATGTTAACAGTAACAGAGCGAATTAACAGATACAGAATTGGGCCATATATTTTCGTTGAACCCTACTTTTTCGAATGTCATGTGATGTAGAATGGGACAATGGAAAATAAGAATAAATAAAAAGAAGATGTCAAATATTATGAAATTAGAATCCATGATACAAATATTATAAAATATGCTTTTGCGCATTCTCTCCCCCTCTTTTTTTTGTGACGTCACATTAGGCTTTTTTGTTTTGACACATATTTTTGATTTGTAATTTTTTTTCATTTTCCGTTTGATGTTCTTATAAATATTTTTAATACAATTTTTATTTAATACTCTTAATTTACAATATAATCTACATCTAAAAAATAATGTTTTAAGATCTTCAGAAAAATTAATCCATCTTCAAGATGAACTAAAAAGGTTATTCGACAAAATATTAATTTATTAATTTTATTTTATTTGAATGACCTTATTTTAATTTTATAACGGAAGAAAAATGTTTGTCCGAATATTTTTGTTATTATGAATTGTGAAGTTTGAATTATTTAAGAATTATGATTACTGTATTATTTGTTTTTTTTTTATTATGTTATTGTATACAATGAAATAAAATTCTTATAAAAAATTACTAATTTTTTTAATATTTTATATATTTTTTTCATATATAAAGCAAACATTTATTTTGTCCGAATATTTTTGTTATGTTACTCACTACGCTTTAGCAAGGCAACTTTTGTTTGACGCTAAACGGGAAAAAATTTATTTATTGAAATGTTGAAACTTAAAAAATAATTTGAAAGAGTGCAGCAGCAGAAATGCGCAAAAAACAATGCAAAATATTTCGTTTTTAAAGTTTTTTATTTAATTGTAATTCTGAAATGATATTTCTTATTTTCTATGCATCTGAATATATGCTATTTTGCGTATATTAATAATAAGTATAAAAAAACAGAAATTCAATCACATATTTTAAAAATAGTAAATAAGTCTTATACATTTTGATTGAGTCAATAATAATCAAAAAATTGAGAAAAATTTTATTAACTCAACATATTCATAAATACATCACAGAATTAAATGTTTTAACCAAGTCGTCCGTTATATCAACATCTAATCAAAACATGAACAATTGCTCCTTTTTAAATAATCTCTACTAAGCAAAATTCCGACTAGAGTATCGACTACGGTTTCTTATTTTTGTTCTATTAAGCTTTATTTGCGAGGATGTTCTCTCAACATTCGCAAAACAATTTGGTAAAGAGAGTATTGCTGAAATAAATGTAGCCATTATTAGAATTGTAGAGATGATTTATTAAGCAAATTGTTTTCCAAAATTGTTGAAAATTTATATTTTCAATAGACCATCATGTTGTAAAATTTCGGATAGGGTAAATAAATATTCCTAGTAAGCAATAATAAGAAATGCGATATCGTTCGCATTCGTCATTTCGTATCCCGGCAAACAAAAAATTGGAGTTCAACAACATAAATTTTTACTCGCATGTATATTTTTTACTTAATTTTATCTTTTTTTTTTTTAATAATTCAAATCTGGCAATCAGATCTGATTTTACGCTCGTCTTCTGTGTATCTGAAACATGCGTCCAAACCTGGAATAATCAGATATATCTGCACATATTCCATCTCTGGTTCACACCAATTTTTAGATTTGTATAATCCTAGCATTTCACATCTTGTTAAAGCCCTTGAAACAGAATAAGAAAAAAGTTGAGTTGCCAAATTTACTTTTTGCCTAGTAGCTTCTTGACTGAGGTGTGAGTCTGATAATTTATTAGCTATCCAGAAGTTAAATCAATAAGCTCTCTTATTCATCCAGAATCAATTATTTTGTCATCTAACAGAAAACAGATAGGTATTTTCTGTTAGATGACAAAAAAGTGATTTTAAAATAATTTAATGGTACATCAAGGATTTTTTATCCATGTTTTTTGTTCTCCAACATTTAATTCTTTCCAAAAAGCACGATTAGTTGCAGCCATATCTGATACTAGACCGCGTACACTAAATCCAATACGCTCAAGTTGCTTTATGATATCTGTTATTATTTTCATAGTCATTCGTGTATCATAGTTATATTAAACAGGTTGTTTCCAATTGGTACTATGACCACTTGCACGTAATTCCTGTTTCCAGCAAATATTCAGAACAAATTCTCGCATTTTTGGTATTAATTTTATCTCTTCTTGAACACGACTTAATTCAGTGTTTGCACAAAATCTTGTCTTTTGGAAAAGAAAAAAATCTCCACCTTTTCACATTTAATTTATTGTCATTGTTTTTACACTCAATTACATTTTATTCTTTTGTTTTATTTAATTTCACTTTACTTTAACTTAACCATATATTTTAATTCATAGGGTCTGTGTAACTTGATTAAAAATAAGTTAAAATTAGGTGAAAAAATATTGGTGAGAAAAATTTTACTTGGGTGATTTTAAGCTATGTAACTTGGTTAAAAATTTGACATTTAACTTTATGAAATAAATCTCTTAAAATGAGAAAAATAAATTTTTTTTTAGTATTTTCAGTTAGTCATAATTTTTCAAAAAGAAAAAAAATATATTTTAATTGTAAATATAAATTAAACTTTAAGAAAAATAACAATTAAAATAATAATCCTAATTTTTTTGTTTATTAAACTTTTTTGAATAAATTGGGTTATTTTTAAGTTTATTGAACAGAAATATTATAAAAATTAATGAACTTAAATTATTTTTTAACTTCAAACGTCAAAATTTAACATGCCCCGAAGTTAAAATTTTGACAACTAAATTGAAGTGAATATGTGACGAAAATTTAACATTTGCTGTCAAAATTTTAACTTTTAATTAAGGCGCTTTCTATACACCTGATTTACTGATATCATATCGGTTCTACAATTTAGCAAAATATCACATTTTTTGGTCTAAATATCTCAGCCATTGTGATTTAAGCAATTACTGTTCTATTGGCAAGTGAAGTGATATGTTATTTTGACGTTTATATTAATTTAACATTTATATTTGTGAAAAGAAAATAAAATATTATTTGAAATGGATTTTGAAAATTATTTTAAAATTAAATAACAAAGATTTTCCCTAAAAAATTAAAAATTAATATAATTTAAAAAAGTATGTGGTTATATGCAACTGATCATATAGTTTTTTTATATCAGTAAATCGGTTCCACAGTTGCTCAAATTTCAGTTCAGTGCCAATGATATTGCCAATAGAACAGTATTTATCACTTCAACATATCAGTTAAAGTGATAAATATCAGTAAATCAGGTCAATAGAAAGGCTTTTTAGTTGACATGCGCGAACTTGAACGAAAATCGTACAGCTGTCAAACATATCTTGAAAAAAAAAATCGACAAAAATTTCAAGTATCTCAAGTAAAATGTATCATATGATACATACTTTAATATATCTTGAAATATTTGAATCATGCCTTGGAATCATGAGATAACAGGCGAAATAGCAGAATCGAACTCTTAAACTAATAATCGTTGAACTTGAACATTGCAAATTTTGGTATTACCGGTGTTTAATTTTTTGTCGAAAACGCTACACACACCTATAAACAGTCAAGTTCGAAACCAATTTTCGAATTTTTATATTTATTATTTATTTATTTGTTTTTAATAAATATTTAATAGTATAATTTGTTATATAAAATATGAAATCATAATAATAATCGTTAATGATATAAAAATTTGTGATGTTTTATTAAATTTATTTAAATAATGTATTTTTATTTTGATGTTGTAATTATATTTATATCAAAAGAAATTGTCATATGTATTAACTTAAATCAAAATTGGCTTTTGGATCATAGCTGGAACAACAATACTGTACCAGAAATCGGTTTAAAAATCAATCGATATATTTGAAAATTATTTTATAAAATATATTTAATTTTTATGGATAATCCAAAATTAATATTGTATAATATTTAAAGTTAAATTCGAGAGTATTTATTAAAGAACTAACTATATTTTTTACTAATTAATTTTATAGTTAATCTTCTCATAACGTTGTAGCATTTTTATAGTTGACACAAAACAAGTGATGTGCGCGTAGAATACGCCGCGTAATTTACGCGTAAACAATGATGTTCTTTACTTTAAGATTTTTTACGTAAACAACGTAAAGAAGAATTAAAAATAACAGAAAAACTTAGATTTTTTGTTATTTTAGTAATAAATTTATTGAATTATAGTTAAATGTAAGTATTATGTATAGCAAATATGTCAATAATAATTAATAAATTGATCTTCAAGCATTAACTCTGCAGAAACTTGAGAAGAACTTAAAGTAGAATCATCTGAATGACATGTAATAGAATTCTCAAATGATTTTGCAACATCAACTTCTTTAATTCGACAGATGTTTCTAATTTTAAAACAAATTAAATTTTTTTGTATTTTCTAGGTTATGTTACCTAGGGATATGCTATACCTATGTGCTTTTAAACGCATTGGCAACATAAAGCACTATATTGATTATTTGTTTTTATTAAATTAAAATTTAATTTATCATAATTTTCACTACCAATCATTATTACCGCGCTTGTAACTAAAAACGTTTTAAAAATTAAATAAGATGTTCACTACATATATTATAAACATTATTGAATACTTACTAAACCACACAAAATGCCAAATTTATAATTATTCACTTTTATATCAGACTACAAAATAATGTTAAATGCACGTTGATATTTTTTGACGGTTCATATGCCAGCTGATTTAAGTTGTTTACGTTCTTTACGTTGTTTACCTACGTAAAAAATTCTTTACGTCTTGTTTACGCGTAAAGTGCACAAAACAACACTTTAAAATACAACAAAATCATAGATACCATCTAGTCGGAGTTTTTGAAATAGAGTGACTTATTGCGTAGGGAGTAGTGCAGCGAACACGTCACAAGATTACAAATTAAGTAAAACAAAAAGTGATAAGAATTTTCCTGTCTACAGCTCGTACTTAAATTATTGGTTTTATATATATATATATATATATATTATAACCAGTTGAATGGACACCACAGTAGAAAAGGCTGTATATAATACTCATACATATATCACATTTCTGATAATTTCATGAACACACGAACAACAAAATTTGATTTCCACATATGAAATTGTATTTAAAATGCTGCACAGTAATTTTTATTGCTAGTTTTCTTCACTAGTTTTATGATTTGGTGGAGTTTTCGTTTATTCTAATGTAAAGTCAAACTTAAATCCATTGATTTCACCTACTTGTTCTGAAAAAATTGTTGTGTAAACTAGAAAAGCTGAATACTTCAACTAGATTAGTCGTTCTCTTATGTGAGCATCAGCATAGCCGCTTTCACGCCAAACATCGTTGGCATAATGAAGCTGAAATCATGTCAAGTATCTGGATCTTCGAAATAATGCATTGTTTTTAACCGTTATGGGATACTGTAAATTTTACCAAAATATTTTTTAATATAAAACTAGTGTTTTATTGAAATCCGGCCAGCTGTTGAAAACTTGGCATTTTCCAAAATTGAGTTTGACACCTGTAAATGATCGCTACTGCTTTAATGTTCATTTACGAACGTAATTTGTCGCAAATTATGTTATGACTATTTATTTTTATTACTTACTGATTTTTTGAAAGGACTCTATTTCATTTATTAAAACCAGCCTTGCCTTCAGCACTCTAAATTAGAATCAAATGAACACACAATCAGACAGAATTGATTGAGTTAAATGAAGATAACAAAATTTATAATCAATGATCAATTAAATGCTTTTGAAAGGACTTTATTTTATAACATTTATTTTAGACAGTTTGAAAAGGGAGAAATTGTGTAATCTTCAAATCTGCTTTTATTTAGCTAAAATCACTAGATTTTTAAGAACTAAATACCGGTTCTTATACGTCAAATAGAATCCTTCACTGGAGATACACGATTCGTCTGAAGTTGTAATCTTTTACTGTGTACATAGGTAATAAACATGATACCGACTTATTAAAAACTAATCGAATATTTTGTAATAAATTATTGAAATTTATCAGAACGACTAATTTTAAACATGTAAAATCATTCATATAGTATTCAGTACATCATAATGCAGAAAATGAACAGCAATTTCGTAGCTACTTTGAAATCACAAATTAAAGATTTCTTTGAGACCTCTTCATTACATGGCATTCGATATGTCAATGGAACTAATAGGCCTTTGAGCGAACGGTAACAAGTTATATATAATCATACTTACAACAATTCTTTCTAATAATTGTTTGATTTTTTAGAGTACTGTGGACAATTTTAATTAAAATATCTGTTCTTATTACTTCTATTATTATATTCCGTTCCTGGGATAGATTTCAACGCGATCCAACCATAACAGGAGTTGATGTTAATTTTCATGACAAGATTTTATTTTTTCCTTCAATGTTTGTCTGTCCTGAAGATCCAGTCAACTATGAAAAATTGAATAAATTTCTATTGTCCGATTTGGGAATTTCATCCACTGCAGATAGTTATAAATTATACAAAGCTTCCAATATTAAGTTACAGTAAGCTTGACGAATTAGCTGAGTATCCTGGAAATGTACAATTAAACAAATCATTGAAGCAGATTGCCTATGAGGTTTGAATTATGAAATTACCAGTTATCATTAGATATTCTTAAATTGCGCTGTTTCAGATCAGTTATACGTGTTATGATTATATATCTGAATGTAAATTCAAAGGAGTTAAATTTAATTGTTGCGACAAATTTCAGCCGGTGTTAACTGAAGTTGGATTTTGCTTTGTCATTTACAACGAAAACTTTCGTACCGATTCTAATCCAGTCATGTACATATTTGAATCAGATACAAACTGGAAGCTTGAGTTGTTGACCAAGAACATCACAATTTCGGATCAAATCTTACTGATATTTTTGGAGTTCTTTATGATCAATTTCAACCCCTATTGATCTGGAGTCATGGTTACGAATCAGAGATCCTGGTGGAAATTATCGAAACTTATAATGACGAGAATATTCGTGAACTTTCATTACGGTACATATATTATATTTCTAAGAATTTTATGGCGGGTTTCTTAACCAATGACGCATTTTTGGTATTAATTTTATCTCTTCTTGAACACGACTTAATTCAGTGTTTGCACAAAATCTTGTCTTTTGGAAAAGAAAAAAATCTCCACCTTTTCACATTTAATTTATTGTCATTGTTTTTACACTCAATTACATTTTATTCTTTTGTTTTATTTAATTTCACTTTACTTTAACTTAACCATATATTTTAATTCATAGGGTCTGTGTAACTTGATTAAAAATAAGTTAAAATTAGGTGAAAAAATATTGGTGAGAAAAATTTTACTTGGGTGATTTTAAGCTATGTAACTTGGTTAAAAATTTGACATTTAACTTTATGAAATAAATCTCTTAAAATGAGAAAAATAAATTTTTTTTTAGTATTTTCAGTTAGTCATAATTTTTCAAAAAGAAAAAAAATATATTTTAATTGTAAATATAAATTAAACTTTAAGAAAAATAACAATTAAAATAATAATCCTAATTTTTTTGTTTATTAAACTTTTTTGAATAAATTGGGTTATTTTTAAGTTTATTGAACAGAAATATTATAAAAATTAATGAACTTAAATTATTTTTTAACTTCAAACGTCAAAATTTAACATGCCCCGAAGTTAAAATTTTGACAACTAAATTGAAGTGAATATGTGACGAAAATTTAACATTTGCTGTCAAAATTTTAACTTTTAATTAAGGCGCTTTCTATACACCTGATTTACTGATATCATATCGGTTCTACAATTTAGCAAAATATCACATTTTTTGGTCTAAATATCTCAGCCATTGTGATTTAAGCAATTACTGTTCTATTGGCAAGTGAAGTGATATGTTATTTTGACGTTTATATTAATTTAACATTTATATTTGTGAAAAGAAAATAAAATATTATTTGAAATGGATTTTGAAAATTATTTTAAAATTAAATAACAAAGATTTTCCCTAAAAAATTAAAAATTAATATAATTTAAAAAAGTATGTGGTTATATGCAACTGATCATATAGTTTTTTTATATCAGTAAATCGGTTCCACAGTTGCTCAAATTTCAGTTCAGTGCCAATGATATTGCCAATATTATCACTTCAACATATCAGTTAAAGTGATAAATATCAGTAAATCAGGTCAATAGAAAGGCTTTTTAGTTGACATGCGCGAACTTGAACGAAAATCGTACAGCTGTCAAACATATCTTGAAAAAAAAAATCGACAAAAATTTCAAGTATCTCAAGTAAAATGTATCATATGATACATACTTTAATATATCTTGAAATATTTGAATCATGCCTTGGAATCATGAGATAACAGGCGAAATAGCAGAATCGAACTCTTAAACTAATAATCGTTGAACTTCAACATTGCAAATTTTTGTATTACCAGTGTTTAATTTTTTGTCGAAAACGCTACACACACCAATAAACAGTCAAGTTCGTAACCAATCTTCGAATTTTTATATTTATTAATTTATTTATTTGTTTTTAAAAATATTTAATAGTATAATTTGTTATATAAAATATGAAATCATAATAATAATCGTTAATGATATAAAAATTTGTGATGTTTTATTAAATTTATTTAAAGAATGTATTTTTATTTTGATGTTGTAATTATATTTATATCAAAAGAAATTGTCATATGTATTAACTTAAATCAAAATTTGCTTTTGGATCATAGCTGGAACAACAATACTCTACCAGAAATCGGTTTAAAAATCAATCGATATATTTGAAAATTTTTTTATAAAATATATTTAATTTTTATGGATAATCCAAAATTAATATTGTATAATATTTAAAGTTAAATTCGAGAGTATTTATTAAAGAACTAACTATATTTTTTACTAATTAATTTTATAGTTAATCTTCCCATAACGTTGTAGCTTTTTATAGTTGACACAAAACAAGTGATGTGCGCGTATAATACGCCGCGTAATTTACGCGTAAACAATGATGTTCTTTACTTTAAGATTTTTTACGTAAACAACGTAAAGAAGAATTAAAAAAAAACAGAAAAACTTAGATTTTTTGTTATTTTAGTAATAAATTTATTGAATTATAGTTAAATGTAAGTATTATGTATAGCAAATATGTCAATAATAATTAATAAATTGATCTTCAAGCATTAACTCTGCAGAAACTTGAGAAGAACTTAAAGTAGAATCATCTGAATGACATGTAATAGAATTCTCAAATGATTTTGCAACATCAACTTCTTTAATTCGACAGATGTTTCTAATTTTAAAACAAATTAAATTTTTTTGTATTTTCTAGGTTATGTTACCTAGGGATATGCTATACCTATGTGCTTTTAAACGCATTGGCAACATAAAGCACTATATTGATTATTTGTTTTTATTAAATTAAAATTTAATTTATCATAATTTTCACTACCAATCATTATTACCGCGCTTGTAACTAAAAACGTTTTAAAAATTAAATAAGATGTTCACTACATATATTATAAACATTATTGAATACTTACTAAACCACACAAAATGCCAAATTTATAATTATTCACTTTTATATCAGACTACAAAATAATGTTAAATGCACGTTGATATTTTTTGACGGTTCATATGCCAGCTGATTTAAGTTGTTTACGTTCTTTACGTTGTTTACCTACGTAAAAAATTCTTTACGTCTTGTTTACGCGTAAAGTGCACAAAACAACACTTTAAAATACAACAAAATCATAGATACCATCTAGTCGGAGTTTTTGAAATAGAGTGACTTATTGCGTAGGGAGTAGTGCAGCGAACACGTCACAAGATTACAAATTAAGTAAAACAAAAAGTGATAAGAATTTTCCTGTCTACAGCTCGTACTTAAATTATTGGTTTTATATATATATATATATATATATATATTATAACCAGTTGAATGGACACCACAGTAGAAAAGGCTGTATATAATACTCATACATATATCACATTTCTGATAATTTCATGAACACACGAACAACAAAATTTGATTTCCACATATGAAATTGTATTTAAAATGCTGCACAGTAATTTTTATTGCTAGTTTTCTTCACTAGTTTTATGATTTGGTGGAGTTTTCGTTTATTCTAATGTAAAGTCAAACTTAAATCCATTGATTTCACCTACTTGTTCTGAAAAAATTGTTATGTAAACTAGAAAAGCTGGATACTTCAACTAGATTAGTCGTTCTCTTATGTGAGCATCAGCATAGCCGCTTTCACGCCAAACATCGTTGGCATAATGAAGCTGAAATCATGTCAAGTATCTGGATCTTCGAAATAATGCATTGTTTTTAACCGTTATGGGATACTGTAAATTTTACCAAAATATTTTTTAATATAAAACTAGTGTTTTATTGAAATCCGGCCAGCTGTTGAAAACTTGGCATTTTCCAAAATTGAGTTTGACACCTGTAAATGATCGCTACCGCTTTAATGTTCATTTACGAACGTAATTTGTCGTAAATTATGTTATGACTATTTATTTTTATTACTTACTGATTTTTTGAAAGGACTCTATTTCATTTATTAAAACCAGCCTTGCCTTCAGCACTCTAAATTAGAATCAAATGAACACACAATCAGACAGAATTGATTGAGTTAAATGAAGATAACAAAATTTATAATCAATGATCAATTAAATGCTTTTGAAAGGACTTTATTTTATAACATTTATTTTAGACAGTTTGAAAAGGGAGAAATTGTGTAATCTTCAAATCTGCTTTTATTTAGCTAAAATCACTAGATTTTTAAGAACTAAATACCGGTTCTTATACGTCAAATAGAATCCTTCACTGGAGATACACGATTCGTCTGAAGTTGTAATCTTTTACTGTGTACATAGGTAATAAACATGATACCGACTTATTAAAAACTAATCGAATATTTTGTAATAAATTATTGAAATTTATCAGAACGACTAATTTTAAACATGTAAAATCATTCATATAGTATTCAGTACATCATAATGCAGAAAATGAACAGCAATTTCGTAGCTACTTTGAAATCACAAATTAAAGATTTCTTTGAGACCTCTTCATTACATGGCATTCGATATGTCAATGGAACTAATAGGCCTTTGAGCGAACGGTAACAAGTTATATATAATCATACTTACAACAATTCTTTCTAATAATTGTTTGATTTTTTAGAGTACTGTGGACAATTTTAATTAAAATATCTGTTCTTATTACTTCTATTATTATATTCCGTTCCTGGGATAGATTTCAACGCGATCCAACCATAACAGGAGTTGATGTTAATTTTCATGACAAGATTTTATTTTTTCCTTCAATGTTTGTCAACTATGAAAAATTGAATAAATTTCTATTGTCCGATTTGGGAATTTCATCCACTGCAGATAGTTATAAATTATACAAAGCTTCCAATATTAAGTTACAGTAAGCTTGACGAATTAGCTGAGTATCCTGGAAATGTACAATTAAACAAATCATTGAAGCAGATTGCCTATGAGGTTTGAATTATGAAATTACCAGTTATCATTAGATATTCTTAAATTGCGCTGTTTCAGATCAGTTATACGTGTTATGATTATATATCTGAATGTAAATTCAAAGGAGTTAAATTTAATTGTTGCGACAAATTTCAGCCGGTGTTAACTGAAGTTGGATTTTGCTTTGTCATTTACAACGAAAACTTTCGTACCGATTCTAATCCAGTCATGTACATATTTGAATCAGATACAAACTGGAAGCTTGAGTTGTTGACCAAGAACATCACAATTTCGGATCAAATCTTACTGATATTTTTGGAGTTCTTTATGATCAATTTCAACCCCTATTGATCTGGAGTCATGGTTACGAATCAGAGATCCTGGTGGAAATTATCGAAACTTATAATGACGAGAATATTCGTGAACTTTCATTACGGTACATATATTATATTTCTAAGAATTTTATGGCGGGTTTCTTAACCAATGACTAATGGCACGTTCGAAAACCCTATATCTAGAGAAGATAATATATCTAGAGAATTATTTTACGTTCGATTACTTAAATCTCGGAAAGATATTACGTTTTGTTGATCGAGAGAATACCTCTCAACGATATAGAACGAATGCCACTGAACTGTAATTATTGAACGTCGTATAACAGATACCGCCTCTATTCTCTAAAATTACATTCTCTGGTTTTTTGACATTTGTTTACAATTTTTATGGTTATAAAATTAGGTAAGAGTTTAAAATTAACAAAATAAAAAATTTTAACATATGAAAAAATATAATTTTGAAATTTGGTCAAAAATATTTAACAAAAATCGTAATAACAAAATTTATTCTCGGAAAAATATATTATAACACCCTCAACAATAGCGGAGAAAGATTTCAGATTTGGTTTTCAAACGAGCCATAAGCCATAACTGCCATAACTAGATCGAACCTAAGTCTTATGCCGTTTTCTGTTCTGACAAAAATGTTGACTTAGAGTTGCCTTTGTAGATAAATCGTTTTCCAGACTAAAAAAAATGTTAACCCGTGATAATCACTTCTCGGTTTGACATATACATATTCTTTTATCCAAATGTTAGGTTATGCTTTTCAATTTGTAATAAATATTTTATTGAATTATTTTTTTTTCTTTTAGACTTACAAAAAGGTAAAACTGAAACATCACAATAATTTTAGAATATTTGTAAAATTTAGTAGTAAAGTGATAAAGTGATTTCACTTTGACGAGCAAAAACGACCAACTTTTTCGTTTTCCGTTCTGAGTGTTGCAGTACAGTAGACTCTCGATAAGGTGATCTAATTAAAACCGACCCTGTTCACGTTTCCGAAAAATTCACGTTTTCGAATATTCATTTTTTTCTGTGTTTTTTTGACAAAATGAGACTGTTTCTAGAACAAAAACATTAATCCTTGTTTTAAATAACTTTATTTAGAAAGTACATATGTATTACATTAGAATTATTGATTTCATATTTATGAAAAAAAAAGAAAAAACAAACAAAACAACAAATATCACAAATTTGTACAATGAATTCATTAAATAAAATAAACTAAGAAATTAATTAGGAAATTAAGTAGCTTCAAAAAAAGATGTTACTTTTTTTTGTCTTAGATTTTTAAGATTTCCTACTACCGCTTTTTCTCTTAATCTTCTAAGAACTATAAGATCAGAAAATTTAACATCTCCACTAACAGGAGCATTTCTTTCTCTTTGTCTTAAGAACCATTTAAATAAAGCTGCTTCCATTTTTGTAAGTTCTGATTTTCTCAGTGTTTTCCTTTTCCCAGAATCAACGTATGTTTCTGAAACAGCCTTTTGAATGATGTGTTGTTTTTTTTTTGAAACCACAAATAGTAGATTTAGCCACACCATATTTATTTGCCAATGTAGTAATACTAATGCCTTTGTTGATTTGATTTAATATTTCCATTTTTTTTGACAAGCTCAAACAAGTCGGATTTTGATTTTTCGGAGCCATATTATAAAGAAAAATAATTACACCTGTCTCCTTTAGCATCAAATTTCAACTGAAATAGTTCGTTGAAATATGTATTTTATTTCTTGTATAACAAATGCATGCACACATTTTTAATTAAATTCAATACATGCAAAATATCTGGGATATATGTATGAGACATTCAAAATCTTGTTCAAGTTACCGAAAATTCACGTTTGTTCACGTTTTAGAGTATACAATGTTAAATTTTGGCTGTTCACGTTTTCGAAACATTCGCGTTTTCAGGATATCACGTTATCGAGAGTCCACTGTATTTGATTTCTCCACTGAGGGTAACAAAATTAATTATTTTTTATTTGACGTTTGGTCAAAAAACAACAATATATAAACATAATAAACATTTAAGGGCAACACTGAAAAAATTGTTTGTTCCAATGATAATTGCACGGCGTGTAAAACAACCAACTGCGTCTACAGTTTTGCACTCCACGAATGTAACTCTTTTACTTTCACTCTTGAAAACGGCATTAGATAACTTCTTATAAGAATCTGCGAAACGTTGATGTAATATTGTTAAAGTTCTTATCTATTAAAAAAATATTGCTCCTTATGTTTTTTTTTAATAAAAAATTAGTGACACTTTATTTTCTCCAAATTTAGAAAATTTCGTATAGATGTAAATAGATAATTGAATTTTTTCCAAAATCAAATTTTTTATCATTTCCCCTAATTTCAATTTTTTTCATAACTTGGTCATTTATATCTATAATCGTTTGTCAATGTTGTATTCATAGAATTGCATACAAGTTTTGTTTTATTTTTAAAATAAATAATAATTAATACATTTCATATAATTTTTATTTTAGACAAAGGCAATGTATATTTGACGTAGAAACAAATCTTATGTTGAACCCGAAAGCTATTCGATATGATTACTCACTCTGTTTGACTGAGTGTCATATGAAAATTTCGCAAAAAATATGTAATTGTGTATTACCTTTTCACCAAATATATA
This sequence comes from Pedicia rivosa, assembly GCA_963082725.1. Lineage (NCBI taxonomy): Eukaryota > Metazoa > Arthropoda > Insecta > Diptera > Pediciidae > Pedicia > Pedicia rivosa. Next base: position 18,725,768 of record OY720151.1, read on the forward strand.
GTAAGTAATTTTATCCCATGTTAGATTTTTTTTCTAAACTTTCGAAAATATTATACTTAAATAATTATATGTTGCATTCATTGTTCTTGTATCGAGTGATCCTTAAGAAATGAAAATTTGCATTATTTTTATCACTGTTAAATCTCAAAACAAAACAAAACGAAAAGCAAAAAAAATTGTTTTTATCTTACTGTAGAGGTGCTGGTAGTACACTGAAAACTCTTCTGTGTTTCTTTCGGCAAATCTGTCTTAAAATTTTATTGATTCTTTTTCATAAAAAAAATGTTGATTTAATTAACACAATAAATTAAATAAATTTAAGAATTACGGTGAAATTGATTGAAATGATAACTTAAGACTGTCACGGTAGCTCAGTTGGTAGAGCATTCACCCGTATAGTTCTGAGTTCGAGTCTCAGTTGTGGAATGGAAAGTTTTTCATTTTCAATCAATTTTTCCTTAATAACTTTAAATTATAAATTTGTGTTTTCCAGATTTAAAATAATCTCATCACTTCGAGCAATTAATTAATAACAATTCTTCAAAATATAAGTTTTTTCTTTCAGATCCTACTTATTTTTCTCGTATTTTCTACTACTCGTCAAGTCGGTACTGCAAGTACTTTTTGAAATTTTTAGACTGCAGAATACTGATTTCTGTTCTAAAATCAAGCCAAATCAAAACAAAGCAGCTATAATTTATAAATAAAATATAATACATATTACTTTTTACATAATTATAATAATACATATGTTTCGATTTTGCCACTAATACCTTCGACACTCACCGTTTTTGATTACGAACGTATCACGTCTCTCAAAACGTCACTCGCCTTGTAGCGTTTTTACTCGCCATCTATTTAGTACGTGAGTTGTAGAAACATGGTGAGTTAAAGTGAAATAAAAACATTTAAAATAATTTATTTTCAATAATATATGGATTAAGAATTAATATAATATTTTTTTTTTTAGAGTAATTCCAAAATAACGCCCGTTAAAAAAATCATGAAAAAAAAGTGAACGTAAGGAAATGAATTATTATAACAATTTAATAAATGATTATTGTGTAAATTTTCAATAATTATAATTTAGAATATCTGTTAATTCATTTTATAATATTCCTATTGCAAAATTCTTGTGAATAATAACAAATAAAATAAAATAAAAGAGATGACAGAAACCGAGTTGAATAACAAAATTTTAAAACTTAAAAAAAAAAATTATATTTTTAATTAACTTATTTTTTAATAAACACAATTTATATAATACGTACATACATATTATTTTAATTCCTTTTTGTAAAAAAATATATTGAAAACAATAAAACTTTAATAAAATTAAACGTCAAAATATTATTTATTGTATGGAGATGCCAGTGGCGTATATTTTCAAATGAGAGCAAATTTGTATGTATTTGTCTTCAATAAATATTATTTTGGTTACGACTCTGTGTAATTTTAGTTTCGCGGCGAATCCGATAACTAATGAATAATTTTTCCCTAAGAATCTTTCCTAAATGTACAGAATACACTTATTGTGAATTGAGAACAAACTTTGAGGAAATTTTTTTTCATTTCATTTATTGCAGTTCTTTCTCAATTCTCAATTCACAGTGAAATGCCGGAATACAGGTACAGAATCTGAAATGTTTTAATTTGAATTAATTGCACTCGTATTTTAATTGCACGGTTTTACTAATATATGATCTTCAATCGCATCTTGACGATGTGTTAACGGCATGAATTCTTTTAACTCATTTATAAAGTCAATCGCAAGCGTAACTGGAAGTCTGTATAATTCCAAAAATCTACAAATTGAAAAACTTACCTTTTTTCCGGAATATCAAAAGGATTCATTATGTCTCTTAACTGACGCCTCACAATTTTCATATAATTTTTATTATCATTCACTATTGTAACAGGTAAATTAAGCATTTTGATATAGAAAAAATTTTGATTTTCAATAAATAATAATGTAAATCATAAATGTCAAAACAAAACAAATGAAGTGTTGCCATTCGCATTAATTACAAAAGCTACAATCAACTCGCTTTTCTATCATAATCAAAATTAGTGAAATGGCGAGTGCGTTGATGGTGAGTAATGTGAGTAGCGACTCGCACTCGCATATTTATCGTAATCTAGGCACTGGACCCGCCAAACATAAATAATATATAATTATTCTAATTAAATAAAATAAAATTAAAATAAAAATGTAAAAATTGTGATGTTAATTTTTAAATCATTTATTAATAATAAATATAAGTAAAAAATTTAAAAATAAATATTAAAAAGAATATATTTGATTGAAATTTGTAGACCCACACGTTAGTTCAAATAAAGTCTACACGTTAAGTAGTTAACTATATTGCGGTTTCAGTGTTTCTCCCAAATCACTGAAGTTAAAGTGCGAAAATTTTCGAACGTTAGTTCAACTAACAAAAATTCACTACCTAACCATTTTTCGTTAGTTGAACTAACGGAGAGGTGAGAAAGAGCGATACATTTTGACGCGAGGCGGATAGAGAAAAAACATAACAAGTTAACTATTAAACGTACGTTAAGTAGTTAACTATATTGCGGTTTCAGTGTAACAGATAATACCTCTATTATCTAACACAATTGATAGATAAAGATATATTCTTTGGTTTTTTGGCATTTGTTTACAATTATTATTTATATTTTCATGGTTATAAAATTAGGTAAGGGTTTAAAATTAATAAAATAAAAAATTATAACAAATGAAAAACAATAATTTTGAAATATGGTCAAAAATATTTAACAAAAATCGTACAGTTATAACAAAATTTATTCTCGGGAAAAGATATTAGACATGTAGTTTAATTAAAAAATTAATTGCTGAGGTCAAACACAAAAATCAAACAGTAAACAACAAATTGGTGAATAACAACAACACTAATGTATATTCTAACCATTCTTCCTGTAATTTTTTTTTAATTCCGATTTATTAGTTATTTTATGTTTGCGGATTCTGCGGCCCAGCTCATCCCATAAATTCTCAATAGGATTGAGGTCAGGAAGTAACACAGAAATTGGTTTCGTCAATGTCAAGGCTGAAAAGTGTTATAAAAAGTAAAGGCTATCCAACGAAATATTAAAACTAATTTAATTTTTTCATTACTATTAATGATCCAAAACATTATATATTTTGGCCCAATAATTTTGTGATGCAATTTTTTGTATATTTTTTAGTAAAAAGTAAATAAAAGTTCTTAATATCCTATAAAAGATTTTTTTTTTCTGTGTTCCTACTTAATAATATACATAATTTTTAAACAAAATTAAAAAAATTCTAAAAAAATTAATTTTTGTACAAGTAATACGACATTACGTTCTCATTTTATTCTTGGCCCAATAATTAAGTGATTCACTGTAACAACAATTTGAGAATAAGTTTAAAAAACAATAATTGCTTAAAAAAGCTGTTTGGTGTTTTGAAAGATAAGATACCGAATGACCAAAGATCTTGTGTAGTTTATTGCATTCCTTGTAATGACTGTGATGCAGTGTATTATGGACAAACAGCACAACACCTGAAGAAAAGAATGAGAAACCATAAATATGACGTCAAGACAAAATCTGGAGACACCACTAGTGCAGTAGTACAACACTCTATTAACAACCCTCTATTAACAATTTAGATTCAAAGACGTAAAAATAATAGACAAAGAAATAAATCTACAAAAACGGCTCACTTTAGAAATGCTATAGTACATCAACAATGACAAACGGAGTATAAACACAAGATCGGATATTGACTCTCTTGGTAACATATACACAAACATTTTACATAAAACAAAGAAACCAATACCAGAATTTGACAAAAATAGGCATAATTAAGAGGAAAATTTTTTTTATATCAATTCAATCACATAAAATCACTAGACTCATACCGCCCGACCATAGCTGGGGCGCGATTCTGTAACTATGACAAAATGACATTGTCATGTGAGAAAAGTCCGAAATGAGAAGTACTCTGCCGGAGCTACAATGAACTTCAGCGCCACTCCGGTATGGAAAAAAATCGGCTTGCATAAATGTATCTTATACTGCATTTGAATGTATAAGTTAGAAATGTCAAAAACATCAAATGACATTTCATTTTTGTTTATTATTTGAGTTTTGAGTTTTGTGAATTGTTTTAATATAAATAATTAAATAAAAAGCATATTTTGTAGTGAAATTTTGTGAAATATTGAAATATGGTAAGTAAATAAAGTTTTGTGATATTATTTTTACTAGTGTAATAAATTTTGAGTGATAATTTATAAAAATAAATTGTTTGTTTCTTTTATGACAATTTTAAATTTGTTTAACATCACAATAAATACTGTAAATTTTAAAATCATTTTAAAACTTCATACATTTCTTTTAATACTGTCACTGTTGAGTTAATACTTTTAAATTGAATGAAAAAACAATACATTTCATTTCATTAATCAAAAAATTTCTGGTTTTCTTTTTTATTATTTTAGGCTTCAAGTTATAATTTAGAAGATTTGGAATATCTTGATGACTTGGAAAGGTTAGTAGATTTCACTAGTTTATGACAACTGGCAAAGTCTGAGAAAATTGTGTCGAATCTGACGGCAGAAGGTGGCATGAATATAGAAAGAAAAAAAGATCAAGATTGACGATATCACATTTTGATAAATTGTTGCAGCTAAAAGTTGAAGTATTGTTACTTTACTAATCCATATAATAAATTATAGTTAATAATTTGGAAATTAAATAATTAAAAACTATTTTGTTTTCAGATTTTTGTCTAGTGAAGCCTAGATACATTACATTTTTAGAATTGGTCACTCAACAATAAGAAAAACAGTGTGAAGCAATAAATTATATTTTGCTTGTATTTTATGCAACACAAGAAAGACAAGAAAAACTTGAAGATAATTCATTTGGTTTTGAAAGAAAGACATCCTACATATATGTAATTACGGCTATTGATTGTAAATTTAAAATTTTATTTATAAAATTAAATTAGTTATATTTTCTTTTATTTTTAGGTAAACATATAAATATAAAAATACGCAAAGCATCATCAGGATCACAATAAATATGTGAACATTAAATAAACTTTAATTTTGAGATCGGATTTTTTTTTTCAATTAAAACTAAATCTATAAACGAAAAATTAGTTGAACTCACAAAAAAGAGAATACTTTTCGATGTCTTTATTGCGTATACATTTGAATTTTTTTTTATTAAAGTACTAGTATAAATTTGTTTATAGTTTTGCATACATTTTTATTTTTTATTTTTTTATTTTATGTACATAAAATATAATATTTTTTCTATGCTAATTTAGTTATTTTTTTTTTATTATATATTTATAATATTTAATATTTATAAGTGTGGATTTTATTATATTTTTTCTCTTCTTTTTATATTGTATATATTAAAATAAAATTCAAATCATTTTAATTTTGTTGTTTTTATTTTCAAATTAATAATTTTCTTGTTTTAAAATATCTCGACAAATACCGCCATTTTCAAAAAAATAAATAAAAAAATCGAAATAGTCGAGATTCAATTAGAGAATATGTGCTCTACAATACAATACAAGTCGTGCTCATGTCGTCGAACGTGCGAACGCGATAGCAGATAATAATTATTAAATGAGTGAAGAAATACGCAATAGTTTAAACCGGCATGGTTTTCATTGTAGCCCCGGCACTCGTTGTCATTTTGTCATGTCATATTTCATAGAATGTTGATTCTTGTTGAAAAATGAGATGACATTTTTGGTAAATGGTCAAATGAGAAATTATGACACTTTTCTGTTTTTGTAAAATGACAAAATAGAAATATTTGACAATAATTTTTGCTTTGTGCGGGCAAACGAATTAAATATTATAAAAAAAAATTGTTATTAAAATCAAACAATTAACATGAGTGGTTAGTAATAAAATTTCAAGATATTTTAATCATTTAATATAAAACTTAAATTTTATTTTATTTTAGGTGAAAATATTATGTAAAATAATTGAAGCAGTAGTGGATGTATTTATAGGATAGTAAAAAAAATAGTTTTAGTTATAAAAATATTTGACTTTAATTATTTTAATTTAGCTTATAATTATTTGATTTAAATTTAAAAATTAGTTTAAGTTATAAAAATGAAATGACTTTTTTTATATAAATAAAAACAAATTTATATACAAATTTACAATTACAATTCTTTTTATTGATTTAAATAATCCATAACATATGTCCACTATTTATAATAAATATACAAAAATCATCATCGGCTTCAATATCAGCGCCATTTTGTTTTCGTATCCTGATCTCTGCTTGTAATTTTCCACCTTCCAGTAAAATATTTATTTCATTAAAATGATTCTGATTTAAATCACTTAAATAATAATTGATATTCGACATATGACGCTTAAATGCCAATTTTGCCTCCTCAGACCAAGGTTCTTCTTGTAACATTTTTATAATCTAATCTAAAATATGAAATAAAAAATAAAAGTAAATAAAACATTAAAATTAAAAATTAAATTCCAAACAAATTTTTATTTATTTATATTTATATATTTATTTATTTAAAAACTAGAATAATTACCTTTAATAATGCTTTATATATATTTTTAATTTTACTTTACACTTTTTTATTTAATATTTAATTTTTTTTTGTTTTTTTAAGATTTTCATTTAATATAAATTCAAATAGACCAACAACAACATTAATATTTAAATTTACGGTCGAAGCAAAAGAAGACTCTCAACAATATCGGAAAAAGATTTCAGATTTGGTTTTCAAATGGGTCATTGATATATTTTTTGTAAATGACATAAAAACGCACTTCTCAAAGTTTAGCTGCAACCGATGTACCGAACTGAATTCAAACTATTTATCTAAATCTGATTGCAAATTAGTACAATCTTGAGTATTGTCGATTTGATTCCAAATTTTCAAGTCATCAGCAAAAAGAATTGCTTTACTAAACCTTAGGCTTTCTAATATATGTATTATTTATAAAAATTACAAGCAGAATCGGACCAATATTACTCCCCTGTTGTACACCAGATGTGGCCATAAAGCCTCTTGATATGACACTCTTTATATTCACAAAGAGAACTCGATTTCTAATGAAACTGAGAACCCATCTCAATAGATTACCTTGAATTCCGTTAAAATGGAGTTCTTGTATAAGTAACCGAAAAGAGACCTTAGCAAAAGCTTTCGAGAAATCAGTATTAATAACATCTACTTGAGATTTGTTATTCACTGAATCATGCAGCATTTGTGAGAATCCCATTAAGTTAGTTAGTGTTTATCTGTTTTTAATAAAACCATGCTGTTCAGGAATAATTTTTTCTCTAGTAATTTTAGTTATCTTATCATACACTATATGTTCCAAGATCTTTGCCGGACATGAATATTTAGTAATTCCACTATAATTTTCAATCTCATTTATCGAACCGGTGTGATTTCCATTTCTTTGGAAAGACGCCATTTTCTAAAGATATATTAAAAAATCGACAAAAGTATAGCAAGAGCAGATGGCAACATTTATAAATTGGTGCAATTTCATCTGGTCCGCTGATGCTTTATCATCTATTTTATTTATGCAATTTAGTACTACTAATGGATCAATATTTATTTTAGATTGACAATTATCACATGAATCTGTCTCAATAAGTGGCATAAAAAACTCATTCTTTTTATATAATGTTTCAAAAAATTGTGCAAATCCGTTTTTAATTTTAATGATATTTCCATTATATATGTCATAGAAGCAGGGATGACATTTTTAACTCTTTGTTTATTCTTAATAAAACTCCAGATAAGCCACGATTATTATTGTTACCATTATTATTACCATTTAAATAATTATTATTAAATAGACCTTTTTTCCTTAAGTTAGGAAATATATTATAAACACATATATTATTATAAAAATTAAATTTATTTTTAAATTTTTTTTTTATAAAGTGAACTAGCATTTTTGGAGAACCAATTTGGATAATTTTTTGATTTAGTTTTTTTGTCAATGCAATTGATTAGAATATTATAGAAAACTGTTATATTATCGTTTAAGAGTGACTCTCAGTCGATTCAAAAGTCAAATTCGTCAAAAATAAGTCTTATTGGAAACAAGTGTATCTAATCGGAATTATATTTTGTAACACGCATAATAATAAAGAGTTTTTTTTTTTTCGTTTTCTTTTAAAACTGCTTCTTAACTTTTGACTTTTATTTTGCGTGTTTTTAAATAAAGAAAGGTTTCATTGAAATAATTTTTATTTTAAATAAGGAAAAAAAAATGTACGCAAGAAAATAAATGGTAATAAATTCAATGAAAAAATAATTGATGTAAAAACACTTATTGAAAAAAGAATAACAAAACAACATAATGCCTTTATGCAATTTTTAAAAAAATTCAAAAATTTAGAGTAAAATGTTCTAATAACTACAAATAAATATCACGATTTATAAAAAAATGAAATAAATACAAAAAAAAAAAAATTCAATAAATAAATTAAAAATTAGTTGAATACAGAAAAAAATCAAGGGCGAACACAATGCAATATTTTTATGCACAATATTAAAGGTTTTTTTAATACGTTTACACAATAGATATCGTTGAGTAGAGTTGAATTCGTTGTAATCCTACCACAGAAAAAGCATATAAAATACGCCAGCATACATATGTTTCACGTAGCCATCCAAAAGGGTGGGAATAGTCTTAATGAAACAAAAATCAATCTTAAAAATTTTTTTTAATAAAAATCATTTACTTACGATTTGTTCGATGTAGCCTTGATTTTTAAGTCCTTGTTAAATGATATCGCATTTTCAGTAAATGTAACTGGAAAAATAAAGCAATACAAAGTTGTCTTACACTATGTTTTTGGTTTTAAATACAAAATTGAGTTTTATATTTATTAATACAAAAAGAAATTTATCAAAATTGTTTTACTTTGTAGAAATAAAAAATAAACCGTGTGACGTCACACGGTAGTCAATAAATACACAGTTTTTATTAACTCGTCTAGATCCTGATTGTTAAAATTGTCAAAAAAAAAATTAGGATGGGTTTATAATGCGGCGTTTAAATTACACTCTGTTTTCTCTTTATACATACATTCGTTAATTTGGACATAAAATATAGCAAATAATTTTTGATAAATTGTCTTACTAATTGTTATTATAGTTTGTTAAATTGTTAAATTATTTTTATTACTGAAAATTTTCCGTGTGAAAGAAAAGATAATTATAGTACATCCAATGATTTATATCAAAGTCTGGCAACAAAAAATAAAAATTATTTTGATTAATTTTTATTATGTTCAGGTGAAAGAAATTTATGAGTATATATATATTAACAATATATATATATATATAATTTAATATTAGAAGGACTTTTTTTTCATTTATTTGAATTGAAATATTATATTCATTTCATTTGATGTTTGCACGTTGTTTCCCATTCATTGCCATTAATAGTGTAAACTTACAATAATTTAGAATATTAGATGTTACCTAAATAATTCAGAAATAATTTTAAATATAATAAATTCATTTAATACTGGCAAATTTTATAACGATGTGTCAAATGATGCCAAAAAAAATTTCAATGATTATTTTTGGATTATTTTTATTTTTTCATGTTTTGGAATTTTTTTTTTACGCTTCGATAATATGTTGACGTATTTCAATATTAAAATTAAAATAGATCAAAAATTATAAATATATATTCATATTTTGAGAACTGTATTATGTGATTAAAATCCATAATATAAAAATATTTACTATATAGAAATGTTTTCGATAAAATAATAAATACATTTTTTCATACAATATTAATATTTTCCAGCAATATTTTCATTTTTATTTATATACTAATAAATAACCCTATTAAGATACATATTTTTGTATCTAGGTACAGATACAAGATTCTTTACATGAAGTATTTTTATCTAAGACTTCGAGATCCATTTGCAACAATTTATTATTAATATAATTTTTTTCTATAAAAATTTCTTAAATTAATAAAACTATAAACTGTGAAATTGTTTACTTAATCAGGCGCATTTATTCTATTTTCACGATTAATAGAACCAAAACAAAACTAATAAAAATAAAATAAAAAAATAAACAGAACGTTTTGTTTAATTTCAAAAATATGAATGATATCTCTATAAAAATATATAAATTCTACTTTTTTATGAAAATGTTTCAATCAATACTAACATTTTCTTAATTCGACAGTATGTTGAAGGAAAAAAACACGATAAAAAAATATTCATATAGAATATTTTTGTTTATAAAAATTCTTATTTATTTATTTTCATTTATATATTTGAAAGAATGAAAAGAAAATAATCATTTTTAAATCTGAAATTTTTTAACTTTCGTCTGTTTATCTTTTATCTCTAATTTCTTCATATTTTAATATAGTCTGTCAACGACGAGCACCTAAATTTGAAATGTGTCATTACATAAGAAATAAGTGTGAAGAAAAACTTTTTAAAAAATAATTAATTTAAAATTGACATCATTAAAACTAATTTTTATTTATATCATGATGTTAACCAAAGATATTTAAATTTATATTTATGTATTATTAAATATTTATTGATATTTCAGAATAGATTTTATCCTGATGTGAATTGAATTATTCCAATATATATAATATATATTATGTGTTTTATTTCTGTTCTTTAATTTATAAAACGTTAAAGATTGAATTTGTATTAGTTGAATAATAAGGTACCTATATGTTCACGTACGGACTATGTATATGTAACTAATTTGTTTCTCTATATGATTTTTTTTATTTTGGTTTTCGTATAAAAACCGTGGTACTGGAGTTTCAATTTTCATTTTTAAGTGAGAATTTGTTCAGAGTTGACAGGTGCAAAGATGATTGTTAATATATATTAAAGTGAAGTGCTTATCATTCTAAAAACATCTGTGTGTTTGTGGGTCAATTCAGGATCTAAATCGAAATAACTATGTCGGAAATTGTTGAAGAAGTAAAGGAGAAAGTAATATAATTATGTGATTTATTTCTTAGAATAGATTTTAATACATTTTTTTTTAAATAAATTTAGAAAAAGAAGAAAGTTAGTTCAAAAAGCAAAGAACCTAAAACCCCGAAAACCGACACAATAATTGAGAAAAAAGAAGAAGTTGAAATAGTAGACTCACCAAAAGAAATTGAAGATGAAAAAATTACTTCTTCAGTTAGTATACCAGAAGAAGTGAAACTACCGAAAATTCCCGAATATAAAGAACCCTATGAAGTTCCTAAAGCCGTGAAAAAGGGTAATGTTGAAGCACTTCAGGATATTGATGAACACAAACTTATTGAATTACAAGAGGTAAATATAATTTCATATAAATTTTTAAACGATTTTTTCGTCAATATGTAAAAAAAACAATACGGAAAAATATTCCCTTAGAAAAAGTGAATGCAATTGTAATTACAGCTTTCTTGTATATTGATTATATCCATCAATTTGCGTTTATTTTTAAAAATTTAAATTATTATAAAAACATTTAAAAATCGAATTTTTACAAAAAAAAAAAATTCTAAATTTAAATGAAGAGGTGTATAATGAAGATAAATTTAGTTTATTTTTAATTTTCCTCCACATAAGAAATTAATAATTTATGTATAACTAAACATTCTATATAAATTTAGCTGTTATAAGTTATTAATATAATATACTTTATCAATTTATTAATATTTTATGTCGCGCTAATTTTAAATAATTATTGATTGAAATAGAACAGACTTTTTTATATTTTATATATTAAATAGTTTAGTCGTCTTCCAAAAAAATTCTTTTACATTTCATACCATCATCAGAACTAAATTTCTACAATACAATTTATTTTCCTAATTTTAATTATATACATAATTAGTAATAATCATTTTAAAGTAAAAATATATTTCTATTGAGACAAAATAATTTAAGAACTTGTGTTTAAATTATTAATTCTTCATAATGTTCTGATTATTTGGAACCAGGCTTTTACTCTATTTGATTTAAATAATGATGGATTCATTGACGCCTGTGATTTGCGAGCAACATTTTTAACTCTGGGACAGGATATTCCAGATCCTCAAATTCAGCAGATGATGAGTGAAGGATTGGCCAATCCTCTTGATTTTGATTCTTTTGTTGTTTTGCTTGGATATAGATCAATTGAGTTAGATCCTGAAGATGTTCTGTTAGAAGCTCTTAGTAAATGGGATAAAGATGGCAAAGGGCTGATAAATGAAGATCTGTAAGTTCATAAAATTTAGTTTTTCCGATACTAAAATTTTAAAATTTATTAAAAAAAATTCTTTTCAGAATTCGTCATGATCTAATGTCATATGGTGATAAATTTACAGCAAAGGAAGCCAATATTGCATTAGAAGAGGCTCCGATTGCAAAAAATACAGGATCCGGTTTCAATTGTTCGGGTCCAGTTATGATTGATTATCCAGCATTTTGTAAAACACTCTGTGGATTAAGAAAACGAGTGAAAAAATAAAAATGTATTTCTATAGTTGCATTTGTATTAAAAACAACGCATTCACATTTATAGGTTATTTGCCAAATAAAAAGTTCTAAAATCAAATTTATTTAAGAATTTCAAACACTTTACTAACATAATTAGTGAGAAGAATTACGGTAGGAATAACTTACCTCAACCATAATTTGGATCTATGACATTGGGTGTAGCATCTGTTAAATGCAATTTTTGGAAATAATCAGTTTTTTTAAGAATACGTGAACTGATTAAGAAAACGAGTGAAAAAATAAAAATGTATTTCTATAGTTTCAATGAAATTTTGGGATTATATTGTTATACGTTCGTGTTAAATGCTGACAATACTATAGCATAACATTCGACATAGCATACAGCCATACTTGCCTGTCGTTTCTTTCAAATTAAAATACCATTTTTACAGTGATTTTTGGATATGTTGTATACAGATTTACAATGAAATTGAATTGAATTTTTCATCACTAATGGAAAAATATTATATTGTTGGCCACTTGAGTACGGACGAAATTTTGAAGCATGATTGTTGGTCGGATAATTCTGTCAGTAATAAAGTTTATTGTTTTTTATTTATATGGATTTTTCATTTATTTACATCTTCGAATCTGCCAGTCATTTTGTATATTTCTAATTGAAAGGAAACTTTGGCTAATACCTTTTGCAGTATTATATTTTTTCACAAGAGAAAAATTATGGGCCCGTAGCACCTATGGAAATTGGCATGCGACTGTTTATGCAGCAAGTTGTTCATTCCTAGAAACAGGATGTTGTTGGCTGCATTGGCATCTCTGTTCCACACAATCCAACAGTTTCGCCAAACTAGGAATCTGTCTGGAGACTTGGATGTCTCTGCAGCCTCAAAGCACTTGCTGAATTGCTTTGTGGTGCGGAACTCGTCCACTTCAACCACATCACATGCCTGGGCTAACCGCCGGAGGAATCTTGGTTTTGTGGTTCCCGCATAACTACGAATTGGCGAGTCCGCAGTTATTTTGGTAGAACCCACAAAAAAAAAGACCCGTTGACTACCAATTAAATCTTTCACTACTTTGGCTATAGTTTTTTAGGCCCGCATGTGTTTCTCGAACTTCAACGAGCCACCTTTCGATGCATCAGTGTGGCTTGCAAAGATGCTAGCTGCTTCAGTTCGAAGTCCGAGTATTCACCGTATTGAATAGACATACTGAAAATTGGAAAATCACAATTTTCTCGTTCTTCTGCAACCGAATCTAAATGGACTTTGGTGTAATGGTCCATTCGGCGCTTCCACGAAAACTCTCCGGACATGCATCTGAATGTGGAACTCTTCAATTTCTTGTTACAAAATTCTTTAGTAACTACATCCACTTCGGTTAACACGTACATCAACTTCTCGCCAGGATCTTCTCCAATTATTTTAGAATAATAATTGTAATCATATTTGGCCATCTAAGAATCCATGTGTAGTTTCTTTTCTGACTGTTTTGCTGGCCTTGTAATCTGCAAAGAGCAGACAGCATCATCGGTATAAAAAGAAAAATCAAATCTATGATTTTTTGTTTTGTTTGATAAAGGAATATGAAAAAATAATTCTTTATCACTTCTTCTTTATTTTCAGCAAATTTTTGTACGAGTTGTTAGTTTTTTGCTTCTTTACAGAGTACATCAATTAAGAGAGAGCAAAGGAACAGTACCGAACATACTTACGACCATGCTTGAAGATGGGGAAGATTTCGAAACTCTTCTTCTCATTCGATTCAAGCAGGCTTTTGTAGTCGGTACAGGAATGCAATGTAGTTAAACCATTTGGACTGGTTGTCTCTCAGGTCCCCCTTATGGTTTAAGTACTTGTTCATTTGCTCAAGCAGATACTTGTTTCGTTCATAAGCAGATTTTCCATTGAATAAGTAGTCCATGGTTTCGTTGGATTTTATGTCCGCTGAAACCATTTTAAAGAATCTACTATTTACACCGAATGTTGTTATATTCAGTGTTTATGTCATACTTCCCAACTTTTGATTTGTTGTTCAGATGGTAAAAATAATCTTAAAAGTTGGATTTGCTGTTCACGGTAAATGTGGGGTCCTGCAATTTCTTGTTAAATATGATGTAGAAAGAAGCCTATACCATAAAAGTAGAGACTTCTTTTGCATCTATGTTCATTTTAGAGAATACGTCCATTTCATTGCATAAGCATTTCAATCCACATTTAAAAACGAAACGTTCGTTCGTTATTAAGTGTGGCTGTTGCTTTTATTTGACTCATTTTTATGAGAAAAAATAATGTAAATATAAATTTATATTACCAAAAAAGAGTAATATCAATAACAAATGTAAAACGAACTTATATTTATGGGGTTGAAATATTAAGAAAATATTTTAGAAAAATCTTTTATTTAAATTCATAAACATTATATATTTTAGTTCTTGCTTAAAAGCAGTTCTAATAATTTTATCTACTGTTAACTCTAAGAGCCGTATGCAATACACCAAGGTGGCTAAAACGTTATCCGGATAATTTTAATCCCTGGGGTTTATAACTATTTGGATTAAAATTTCGTTATTTTTATGGTATACATCAACCTGACTACGAATTTTACGAATAAAAAATTACGCATCCATGCAAAATCTAACTATTGGCCCAATTCAGATTCTGTTATGTTACTGCTACTGTTAAATAACATTTCAAAATAACATTTTGAAAATAACATTAATGCCTAAATTGGTATTCAGCTTCTGTTAAATTATGCCTCTGTTAAAAATATGAGGCGAATTGGTTTTGACTGCTGAAATGTTATGAAATTTGTTGTTGTATTTTAGTTTTTCTGGAAATCAAGCATAAATAAAGGAAAACTTTAAGAAAAATAATAAAAAATGCTGCATTTTAGAGTAAAATAATAAAATTGTTTTATTTAAATATAGAGAAATACATTTTGAAAGAAATTTTTTTATGTAAATTTTGTTGTTGTCATGATTTCTTTTACGATGAAAAACTATTGTTGAGTCTTGAATCTCAGATGAAAATTATTCTCTTTTATTTCTTAGGTGATCCGGGAACTTTAATTAATAATTAATAATTGATGTGTATTTAAAAATAATTAAAAAAAATTCATCACGGCAAAAAAAACTTTTTTTCAGTTTAATCCAATATTAATTGAATTTTTGATTTTAAAACAATAAGATAACAAATTTATTATAATTATAATACACTTTATTATCACAAAAACATTTATTAATTATTTAAAAATTGTTTTTATATCGCACTATTATTTTAACGAGTTAGATTTTCTCTCTGTTAAATTAACATTTATTTTGACAGCTCTTAACAGTAACAGAGGCCACCTGAATACCAATTTAGGCATTAATGTTATGTTAACAGTAACAGAGCGAATTAACAGATACAGAATTGGGCCATATATTTTCGTTGAACCCTACTTTTTCGAATGTCAGAATGGGACAATGGAAAATAAGAATAAATAAAAACAAAATGTCAAATATTATGAAATTAGAATCCATGATACAAATATTATAAGATATGCTTTTGCGCATTTTCTCTCCCTCTTTTTTTTTGTGACGTCACATTAGGCTTTTTTGTTTTGACACATATTTTTGATTTGTAATTTTTTTTCATTTTCCGTTTGATGTTCTTATAAATATTTTTAATACAATTTTTATTTAATACTCTTAATTTACAATATAATCTACATCTAAAAAATAATGTTTTAAGATCTTCAGAAAAATTAATCCATCTTCAAGATGAACTAAAAAGGTTATTCGACAAAATATTAATTTATTAATTTTATTTTATTTGAATGACCTTATTTTAATTTTATAACGGAAGAAAAATGTTTGTCCGAATATTTTTGTTATTATGAATTGTGAAGTTTGAATTATTTAAGAATTATGATTACTGTATTATTTGTTTTTTTTTTATTATGTTATTGTATACAATGAAATAAAATTCTTATAAAAAATTACTAATTTTTTTAATATTTTATATATTTTTTTCATATATAAAGCAAACATTTATTTTGTCCGAATATTTTTGTTATGTTACTCACTACGCTTTAGCAAGGCAACTTTTGTTTGACGCTAAACGGGAAAAAATTTATTTATTGAAATGTTGAAACTTAAAAAATAATTTGAAAGAGTGCAGCAGCAGAAATGCGCAAAAAACAATGCAAAATATTTCGTTTTTAAAGTTTTTTATTTAATTGTAATTCTGAAATTATATTTCTTATTTTCTATGCATCTGAATATATGCTATTTTGCGTATATTAATAATAAGTATAAAAAACAGAAATTCAATCACATATTTTAAAAATAGTAAATAAGTCTTATACATTTTGATTGAGTCAATAATAATCAAAAAATTGAGAAAAATTCTATTAACTCAACATATTCATAAATACATCACAGAATTAAATGTTTTAACCAAGTCGTTCGTCCGTTATATCAACATCTAATCAAAACATGAACAATTGCTACTTCTTAAATAATCTCTACTAAGCAAAATTCCGACTAGAGTATCGACTACGGTTTCTTATTTTTGTTCTATTAAGCTTTATTTGCGAGAATGTTCTCTCAACATTCGCAAAACAATTTGGTAAAGAGAGTATTGCTGAAATAAATGTAGCCATTATTAGAATTGTAGGCATGATTTATTAAGCAAATTGTTTTCCAAAATTGTTGAAAATTTATATTTTCAATAGACCATCATGTTGTAAAATTTCGGATAGGGTAAATAAAATATTCCTAGTAAGCAATAATAAGAAATGCGATATCGTTCGCATTCGTCATTTCGTATCCCGGCAAACAATAAATTGGAGTTCAACAACATAAATTTTTACTCGCATGTATATTTTTTACTTAATTTTATCTTTTTTTTTTTTAATAATTCAAATCTGGCAATCAGATCTGATTTTACGCTCGTCTTCTGTGTATCTGAAACATGCGTCCAAACCTGGAATAATCAGATATATCTGCACATATTCCATCTCTGGTTCACACCAATTTTTAGATTTGTATAATCCTAGCATTTCACATCTTGTTAAAGCCCTTGAAACAGAATAAGAAAAAAGTTGAGTTGCCAAATTTACTTTTTGCCTAGTAGCTTCTTGACTGAGGTGTGAGTCTGATAATTTATTAGCTATTTAGAAGTTAAATCAATAAGCTCTCTTATTCATCCAGAATCAATTATTTTGTCATCTAACAGAAAACAGATAGTGGTTTTCTGTTAGATGACAAAAAAGTGATTTTAAAATAATTTAATGGTACATCAAGGATTTTTTATCCATGTTTTTTGTTCTCCAACATTTAATTCTTTCCAAAAAGCACCATTAGTTGCAGCCATATCTGATACTAGACCGCGTACACTAAATCCAATACGCTCAAGTTGCTTTATGATATCTGTTATTATTTTCATAGTCATTCGTGTATCATAGTTATATTAAACAGGTTGTTTCCAATTGGCACTATGACCACTTGCACGTAATTCCTGTTTCCAGCAAATATTCAGAACAAATTCTCGCATTTTTGGTATTAATTTTATCTCTTCTTGAACACGACTTAATTCAGTGTTTGCACAAAATCTTGTCTTTTGGAAAAGAAAAAAATCTCCACCTTTTCACATTTAATTTATTGTCATTGTTTTTACACTCAATTACATTTTATTCTTTTGTTTTATTTAATTTCACTTTACTTTAACTTAACCATATATTTTAATTCATAGGGTCTGTGTAACTTGATTAAAAATAAGTTAAAATTAGGTGAAAAAATATTGGTGAGAAAAATTTTACTTGGGTGATTTTAAGCTATGTAACTTGGTTAAAAATTTGACATTTAACTTTATGAAATAAATCTCTTAAAATGAGAAAAATAAATTTTTTTTTAGTATTTTCAGTTAGTCATAATTTTTCAAAAAGAAAAAAAATATATTTTAATTGTAAATATAAATTAAACTTTAAGAAAAATAACAATTAAAATAATAATCCTAATTTTTTTGTTTATTAAACTTTTTTGAATAAATTGGGTTATTTTTAAGTTTATTGAACAGAAATATTATAAAAATTAATGAACTTAAATTATTTTTTAACTTCAAACGTCAAAATTTAACATGCCCCGAAGTTAAAATTTTGACAACTAAATTGAAGTGAATATGTGACGAAAATTTAACATTTGCTGTCAAAATTTTAACTTTTAATTAAGGCGCTTTC
Organism: Pedicia rivosa; assembly: GCA_963082725.1. Classification (NCBI taxonomy): domain Eukaryota; kingdom Metazoa; phylum Arthropoda; class Insecta; order Diptera; family Pediciidae; genus Pedicia; species Pedicia rivosa. The sequence continues at coordinate 18,744,500 of OY720151.1, forward strand.
TATTCACCTGATTTACTGATATCATATCGGTTCTACAATTTAGCAAAATATCAGTTCAGTTGTAGCGTTGCAGTTTTTTTGCTATTTTTTTTCCTGGTCTTTTTCTTGCCATTTTCTTGCTTATTATTTTAAATTTTAACGTTATTTTTTCTAAAAAATTATTTAATAAAATTAAAATATAAAAAATTTATTCAATTCTTCCATATTAATATTGTACGAATTAAAATAAATTTTTGAAATATTAAATTCGATTAAATAATAATAAAAAATAAAAATATTAAATAAAAAACATAACTGAAAAATAGTTAAATTTTTAAATATAAGATCAATTATATTTATTTTAATATATAAACAAAATTTATTGTTCACAATCTCGACAAAAAAATTATTATTGAATTTCAAATTTAACCGCTCTTTGAAAAATATTTTAGAAAAGAACAGAATATTTTTTTTTTCAATGAAAGTAAAAGAGAAAACTACATTGCGATGGTGCATACGGTCTTCAAAATATGCGCCATTTTAGAATTACCTCCAGCGTTTTTGGCTCATTATTCAATCAAACAAGCATATGAGCAAAAAACGCAGAGAAAGATGGTAGATGATTTTTGCATGAGTAGAGAGGGACAGGAATAACAAAAAAACTGCAACGCTACAAAAACCGTAGATAATCTTGGTTATGATACCGGCATAAATCAGGTCAATAGAAAGGCCCTTTAGTTGACATGCGCGAACTTGAACGAAAATCGTACAGCTGTCAAACATATCTTGAAAAAAAAAATCGACAAAAATTTCAAGTATCTCAAGTAAAATGTATCATATGATACATACTTTAATATATCTTGAAATATTTGAATCATGCCTTGGAATCATGAGATAACAGGCGAAATAGCAGAATCGAACTCTTAAACTAATAATCGTTGAACTTCAACATTGCAAATTTTTGTATTACCAGTGTTTAATTTTTTGTCGAAAACGCTACACACACCAATAAACAGTCAAGTTCGTAACCAATCTTCGAATTTTTATATTTATTAATTTATTTATTTGTTTTTAAAAATATTTAATAGTATAATTTGTTATATAAAATATGAAATCATAATAATAATCGTTAATGATATAAAAATTTGTGATGTTTTATTAAATTTATTTAAAGAATGTATTTTTATTTTGATGTTGTAATTATATTTATATCAAAAGAAATTGTCATATGTATTAACTTAAATCAAAATTTGCTTTTGGATCATAGCTGGAACAACAATACTCTACCAGAAATCGGTTTAAAAATCAATTGATATATTTGAAAATTTTTTTATAAAATATATTTAATTTTTATGGATAATCCAAAATTAATATTGTATAATATTTAAAGTTAAATTCGAGAGTATTTATTAAAGAACTAACTATATTTTTTACTAATTAATTTTATAGTTAATCTTCCCATAACGTTGTAGCTTTTTATAGTTGACACAAAACAAGTGATGTGCGCGTATAATACGCCGCGTAATTTACGCGTAAACAATGATGTTCTTTACTTTAAGATTTTTTACGTAAACAACGTAAAGAAGAATTAAAAAAAAACAGAAAAACTTAGATTTTTTGTTACACTGAAACCGCAATATAGTTAACTACTTAAATTGTAGACTTTAGTTGAACTAACGTGTAGATCTTCAAATTTGAATCAAAAATATTCTTTTTAATTTTAAATTTAAAATTTTTTACTTATATTTATTATTAATAAATGATTTTAAAATTGAAATCACAATTTATACATTTTTATTTTAATTTTATTTTATTTAATTAGAATAATTATATATTATTTATTTTTGGCGGGTCTTGGTTTTATTATTTTTGTTGTTTTTTTGATCATTTTCATAGTTTAGCTATCTACCACATTACTTTCAGAGCCATTTTGCTCTCCAATATCACTGAACTGAAACCTCTAGTTAAAGTGCGAAAATTTTCGAACGTTAGTCCAACTAACAAAAATTCACTACCTAACCATTTTTCGTTAGTTGAACTAACGGAGAGGTGAGAAAGAGCGATACATTTTGACGCGAGGCGGATGGAGAAACAACATAACAAGTTAACTATTAAACGTACGTTAAGTAGTTAACTATATTGCGGTTTCAGTGTTATTTTAGTAATAAATTTATTGAATTATAGTTAAATGTAAGTATTATGTATAGCAAATATGTCAATAATAATTAATAAATTGATCTTCAAGCATTAACTCTGCAGAAACTTGAACTTAAAGTAGAATCATCTGAATGACATGTAATAGAATTCTCAAATGATTTTGCAACATCAATTTCTTTAATTCGACAGATGTTTCTAATTTTAAAACAAATTAAATTTTTTTGTATTTTCTAGGTTATGTTACCTAGGGATATGCTATACCTATGTGCTTTTAAACGCATTGGCAACATAAAGCACTATATTGATTATTTGTTTTTATTAAATTAAAATTTAATTTATCATAATTTTCACTTTTTGGTCTACCAATCATTATTACCGCGCTTGTAACTAAAAACGTTTTAAAAATTAAATAAGATGTTCACTACATATATTATAAACATTATTGAATACTTACTAAACCACACAAAATGCCAAATTTATAATTATTCACTTTTATATCAGACTACAAAATAATGTTAAATGCACGTTGATATTTTTGACGGTTCATATGCCAGCTGATTTAAGTTGTTTACGTTCTTTACGTTGTTTACCTACGTAAAAAATTCTTTACGTCTTGTTTACGCGTAAAGTGCACAAAACAACACTTTAAAATACAACAAAATCATAGATACCATCTAGTCGGAGTTTTTGAAATAGAGTGACTTATTGCGTAGGGAGTAGTGCAGCGAACATGTCACAAGATTACAAATTAAGTAAAACAAAAAGTGATAAGAATTTTCCTGTCTACAGCTCCTCGTACTTAAATTATTGGTTTTTATATTAATTTAATACATAGTAGATATACACATATACACATATATATATAAGTGGGATCACCCTGTTATTTGAATTATTTCAAGAAGACAATACAAACACAATAATCTTTATAAATTATGTTTAATTACAATTTATACACACAAAAAGAAGAAATTAAAATAATTGCAATGTAATTAAATATTATTCGATTATAAGAATTCAATCAGTAAACATTAAATATTATTAAAATTGAAACTTTTTGTGTCTATTTATTTTTTCATAATATTAAAAAATCAATTAAAAAGGAAAAAATTCCTACTTGGGGGCTCAACCGGGATTGATCTTCGATTAAGATTAAAAAAAAAACTAAACAATATTGTGAAAGAAAAATTGGACTATTTTCGGTTTAAGAAAAAACGTGGCGGTTAAAGTTTTTTTTTAGTAAAAAGTTTCAATAAATTTCCGGCGTCGCATGTTATCAGTGAGTGGGTGTATAAAAGAAAAAAAATTTGAAGGTGAAGAATTTTAGTGACGAATTTTTTTAAGGAAAAGTACAACGAGGTGCGTTGTATAACGGTGTTTTCCAACAAAGGTGTTCATGGAGAAAACTAAAATATTCTGGAAGGATTGCTTGGTGGTAAATTTCATTTCTTTTATGAGATAAGTACAAAGAAAAATCAACTGATTACTGTTGTAAATTACTTATTTTATTTTTGATAATTGCTGATAATAAGAAGAACAATAGAGTGTATAATTTCAACTAAATAATAATAAAAAAAAGGGTGACAAATAAAATTTAAAATTATGGTGTTAAAAAATTTTTTAAAAGAAATTAATGCTGGTTTTCCAAATAAAACAAGAAATTAAAAACATTTACTACTTGAATATTTTCTATATGGTTAAAAGTACAACGAGGTGCATTGTATAACGGTGTTTTCCAACAAAGGTGTTTGTTGAAGAAATTAGAAATACTCTAGAAGGATCGCTTGGTGATAAATTTCTTTTGTTTTATGAAACGAATCAGGTAACGGTAGATTTGGCGAACAAAAAGAAATTAACTGACTACTGTAAGTTACTTATTTTATATTTGATAAATGTTGATTAAAAGAAGAACAATAGATTTCAACCAAATAATAAAAAAAAAAATATAAAGAGACAAATAAAATTTAAAAATTAAGGCCGATTTAAAAAAAAAAAAGAGCAACAAAAACATTTTCTATTTAAATATTTACTACGTTTTAAATTATTATTTCGGTTTTGTCTATTTTAATAATTTTTGCAATGGGAGGCAAACGGCGTGGCCAGTCCAAAAGAAGACAGGAAATCTTCGATGAAGAAGATTTTAAAAGGCGATTAGATGAACTTACATTCAGTAGCAATAGGCGTTCTACACATCAGTTTGGTAATACGAATCCATCAAGTGAACCACTAAGAAACGATGCTTTACTTCAAGAATATAAGATTGAACAACTAAGAAAAGAGAATGAAAAGCAACAACTACAAATAGAGACACAACGTAAGGAACTTTTGGAAAAGGAGCTTGAATTAAGAGAAATTGAAATTGAGTCGCTTCGAAAGGAAAATTTATTAATAAACCAAACTTTGAGTGACAGAACCTTTACAAACACAACAACACAATTTCTTTTTAAAGATGTTGAGGAGTCTTTAACAAAGTTCAGCGGCGATGATGATATTCCAATAAAAAAATGGATTGCTGATGTTGATGAAGCTGCACTTTGCATAGGATGGTCTGATTTACAAAAAACTATCTATGCTAAAAGATTATTGGTGGGAACAGCAAAACAGAGTTTGACAGCAGCAACTGATACAACCAATTGGAAGAATTTGACAGAGTTTCTAACAGAAGAATTCCACAAATCAGAGAACAGTGCAGTAATTCATCGAAAGATGGCTGAAAGAAAAAAAAAATCAGATGAATCATGCAAATGTTACTTGATTGTATTAAGGCAATTAGGAAAAAGTGGAGGCATTGAAGATGCTGCAATTATCCAATATTGTATTGATGGAATAACTGACGTCGAAACAAATAAGGTTATATTGTACGGCGCAACAAATATGGCCGAATTCAAAAATAAGCTAGAAATTTACGATGAAATGAAAAGCAAAATGAGGAAAACAACTATATCAACTCATGCAACAGCAACTGGTGCGATTCCTAAGTCAAATTTCAGAAAATCAAATTTAAGTTCTCTCAAATGTTATAGTTGTGGAGGTGCCGGCCATGTTGGAAAAAATTGCAGAACGAAAGAAAAAGGGCCAAGGTGTTACAAATGTGGTGAATTCGGGCATGTTTCTCCGAATTGTACCAAGGAGGTTAAAGTTTGTGCAGCAATGCAGGGTGGAATAATAAAATCAACAAATAGTGATATAAAAAAAAAAATCATTGAAGGACAGGATGTATACGCGATGGTGGACAATGGAAGTGACTTGAATTTTATTGCGAGAAACAAATACGTGGATATTGGCGAACCAAGTTTTGTGAATCAAATCACTACATTTAATGGTGCAGGATCAAAAGGGTTATCCACCATAGGGCGGTTCTACACAAAAGTCAAAATTGATGTTGACGAGTTTGACACGGTTTTTCATATTGTTGAAGATGGTCTCTTACCAGTTGACGTCATATTAGGGAAGGAACTCATAAATCAAACAATTACTATTTTAAGTCCAACTGGTATTAAAATGACAAAGTTCCACGGACAAAATTATTTGATGGCGATTGAGCATGATGAAATTTCATTAGAACTTAGTCACATAAAGAATAAAAAAATTTCTGAAGACTTAAAAAAATGGTCGTAAATTACAATCCGATAAATATTAAAAATCAAACGGACATCGAAATGAATATAATTCTTACAAGTGAAGTACCAATTTATCAGAAGCCCAGACGACTATCACCACTTGAAACAGAAGTCGTACAAAATCAAATTGATGAGTGGCTAGAAGAGGGTATTATTCGTCCTAGTATTTCGAATTTTGGGAGTCCAATAGTTCTGGTGAATAAAAAAGATGGCACAAAGAGGTTATGTGTCGACTATAGAAGATTACCCCTTGTTGATGACCAGATTGATCAGTTACAGAATGCAAAATTATTTTCTACACTTGATCTTCGAAATGGATTCTTTCATGTCCCAATTGCAGAAAAGTCAATAAAATATACAGCGTTTACAGTGCCATTTGGACATTACGAATTTCTAAAAGCACCATTCGGGTTGTGTAACTCTCCAGCTGTTTTTCAACGATTTATTAATAATATTTTCAGCCCACTATGTTTAAGAAAAATAGTGTGTGTATACATGGATGATTTGGTGATCCCAGCTGCAAATGAAAATGAGGCGATTTCAAGGTTGAAAGAAGTTTTAGGTGTTGCAGCTGCAAATGGGTTGAAAATTAAGTGGTCTAAATGTCAATTTTTGGATAAAAACATAGAATACTTGGGATATGAGATAGAAAATGGAAGCATAAGTCCGTCAAAGAAAAAAACCGATGCTATATCAAAATTTGCAGAACCAAAATCTGTTAAAAAAGTGCAGAGTTTTTTGGGGTTAACTGGGTATTTTCGTAAATTCATTGAAGGTTATGCGATTTTGGCTAAACCATTAACGGACATGTTACGAAAAGATGTAGAATTTAATTTTGGTATATTACAAAGAGAATCTTTCAATCAACTTAAAAATATTCTAATAAAGAAACCAGTTCTAAGAATATATTCCATCACAGCAGAAACGGAATTACATACGGACGCTTGTAAGATTGGGTTAGGTGCCACGCTGTTACAGAAATGCGACGAGGATCGACTATTTCATCCCGTTTTCTACTATAGCAAGAAAACATCTTTATGTGAAGAACGATATACTAGTTATGAGTTAGAAGTATTGGCGATTGTTGTCGCACTTAGAAAATTTAGAGTACATCTTCTGGGATTAAATTTTATAATAGCGACTGATTGTGCAGCATTCAAAGCTACAATGCAAAAGAAGGAGTTAAATTCAAGAATAGCGGGCTGGGCGTTACAGCTTCAAGAATTTGAATTTAAACTGGAACATAGAGCAGCACATCGTATGCGTCATGTAGATGCCCTGAGTAGAAATCCAGTAGTCCTGGTGATAGAAGAAGATGTAGTTACAAGAGTAAAAGCAGCTCAAATGTACGATGAAAATTTAAAACCGATCTTTACATTGTTAGAATCAGGTGAATATGAGGACTATATTTCCAGAAATGGTGTCTTGTTTAAAATGATAAAAGGTGATTTGGTCTTGGTTGTACCGAAAGCGATGCAATCAGAACTGGTGATGAAGTATCATGAACAAGGCCATTTTGGACCTAAGAAGACAGCAGAACTAACTAAAAACAGACAATTTTATATTCCTAAATTGCTCAATAAGATTCGAGTCGTTATTCGCAATTGTGTTCCTTGTATAATTGCTGAAAGGAAAAGAGGAAAACAAGAAGGGTTTTTAAAGCCTATTCCAAAAGGAGATGTTCCGCTTGCAACCTACCACATGGATCACATAGGGAATTTAGTAGCTACAAAGAAAATGTACAAGTATATACTTTGCGTGGTTGATGCATTTTCCAAATTTGTCTGGATTTATCCAACAAAAACAGTAAGTACGCAAGAAGTGATTCAAAAATTAGAGATGCAAAAATCTATTTTTGGTAATCCGAAACAAATAATTTCGGATAAAGGTACGGCGTTTACGTCGAACGATTTTCAGGAGTATTGTAAAAACGAAAAGATTGACCATAGAACAATAACAACAGGGGTTCCTACTGGAAATGGTCAAGTTGAAAGAATAAATCAAATAATAGTTCCAGCTCTAACAAAAATGGCGCGTGAAAAACCAGAAGAGTGGTATAAACATACCACCAAGCTGCAAAGATTTCTTAATAATACTTATCAGCGCAGCATTTCGGTTACACCTTTTGAATTGATGATGGGTGTGAAAATGAGAAGTTCAGAAGATCTAAATTTGAGAGAAATAATACAAGAAGAATTTTCTCAAATATTTTTGAAAGAAAGGAATGATCTAAGGGAGCAGGCTAAAGAAAAAATATTTGAAATCCAAAAAGAAAATGAAAACAGCTTCAATAAAAATCATAAGAATGCTCAACCCTATAAAATTGGTGACTGGGTGACAATTAAAAGGACGCAGTTTGGTAGTGGTTTAAAATTTCTGGGGCCATATCAAATAACAAAAGTCATTGGACATGACAGATATAATGTCCAAAAAGTTGGTGAATCAGAAGGACCAAAACGAACATCTACAAGTGCGGAGAATATAAAACCTTATTACAATGATGAAGACGAAGATGAAGACGAAGAAAATGAGGATGAAACAAACAAAGAGGAAGATGAAGATGAAGATGAGGATGAAGATGAAAATGAAGAAGATGATGAAGTAGAGTGTTAAGGGTCATCCGGGTCGGATTAAACCATTCAGAACGGCCGAGTGGGATCACCCTGTTATTTGAATTATTTCAAGAAGACAATACAAACACAATAATCTTTATAAATTATGTTTAATTACAATTTATACACACAAAAAGAAGAAATTAAAATAATTGCAATGTAATTAAATATTATTCGATTATAAAAGCCGTCACGATATCGTACTAATTTTTAGAATTTTATGATCATAATTTTTCTACATAGGACAATACATGAGAAAAAACGAGAGAGTTATATGAGATATCCATCCTTTTTCTTTTGTACGAAATAAAACAATACCAAATTTTATTATGCTAAATTATGGCTCTATTATGATGGTAAAAATTTTTATGGTGCTAATTGGTTCAATTGAAGATTTCAATAATTTATTTAATGACAAATACAAAAAAAAATAATAAAAATAATTATTTTATAATTGTTACATTGGAGGATATATGTTTTTCATATTTAATCAATTTTTTTTAAGAGAAAATAATTAAATTTAAATTTTTTTTCAATAAATAAACTATAAATTCTTTTATAGTTCATAACTAAAAATGCAACATAGAATATATATATTCTATTCTTATATATATATATATATAAATAGAAACAGTTCTCAAAATAAACAATATCAGAAATGTCAAAATGTCAAAACAACTTTGTATTTGTCAAAATAATAAATATGCATTTAAAGCAATTAAAAGTGAGTGATAATCATTGAAAACAATACCGAAAGTGAATAAAAAAATTAAAAACAATTTATAAGTGAGTGAATATTGAAAACAATTAAAAAATAAAATGAATATAAGAAAAGTGTCTCTTTTTTGACTCATGTAGTTTGTTTACTTTTTTGGAAAACGTTGCCGATATAAATATTTATTATAGACACCTATTTTTAAAACCATAAATGATATTGCTCTCTAATGGCATTTGTCTCGTTCTAATTTCAATTAATAATTGGTAAATTAGTACGATATCGTGACATGTCTGATACGGCTTTAAGAATTCAATCAGTAAACATTAAATATTATTAAAATTGAAACTTTTTCCGCCCGACCATAGCTGGTGAATATTACTTTGGTAAACAGACGAAGTATTAGTAAAACGTTCGAAAAATCCACCAGGTGAATAATATTAAAATATTTAATATTATTTTCTTGTATGTGTTAGTGAGAATAAAAGCGTGTCGGTGAAACGTCAAAAAAATGTTCAGAAAATATTTTTTTGACAACTATTTGAATTTATAATAATGAAAATATTTAAAAAAATAAAAAATTAAATATTAAATGAAAAAGTGTAAAGTAAAATTAAAAATATAATAATAAAGCATTATTAAAGGTAATGATTCTAGTTTTTAAATAAATAAATATATAAATATAAATAAATAAAAATTTGTTTGGAATTTAATTTTTAATTTGATTTAATTTTTGATTTTATATTTTAGATTAGATGGTGGAAGAAATTTACAAAATGTACAAAATGTTCAAAATATCGTAAAAGCATCAATTACACTTCATAATTATATCCAAATGACTGGTGATTCAGACACTCCAGAAATATCTACAGCTTTTCTAAATATATCAACTTGTATAAAGAATATTTAAATTATAAAAAAAAATTTGTAATTAAATTTATTTTTATTTGTATAAAAAAGATCATTTCATTTTTATAACTATAACTAATTTTTAAACTTAAATCAAATAATTATATTAAAGTTAAATTAAAATTAATAAATTTAAATATTTTTATAACTACAACTATTTTTTTGTTATTCTATAAATAGATCCACTACAGAATCTGTTATTTTACGTAAAGACTGACTTAGTTGCTGTGTATTCACCACTTTTTGGAATCAATGACATATACATCATTTTTAAATATTTTATTTTTTTCTGAATACTTTCACCTAAAAGAAAATAAAATTTAAGTTTTAAATTAAATGATTAAAATATCTTGAAATTTTTATTACTAACCACTCATGTTAATTGTTTGTCCAAAAGCGTCCAATTCCTTCAATTTAAATCTACTCTTTTATATTTTTCATTTTGACAATTAAAAAGATGGAGTTTGTCGGCAATGAAGTCAATATTTTTTTCCAAAGTTCCACTTTCTTCGCTCTGCAAAAATTAAACGAAAATTTTATAACAATCTCATATATATTTTATTTTGATTCTATTTAAAAACTTACAATTTCAATACTGGCATCCATTTTGAGTTTTGTTCTTTAATATTAATCACGTAAAATAAAAATTTATAGTGAAAAAATTGAAAATATTAACAAGCACAAACTAACTAATATAATTTTTGAATAGTAAATAAAAATGTCAAAACAAAATTTAGTTAAATTCGACACTCTAGATGTCACGTCATAACGCTACAATGGAAAAATGTAAAATGGTAATAATCATAAACTCGTAAATTCTACACAATTTGGCCATTTTTTTTTCTGAACATATTACTTTGGAGATTTCTAAGCCTATTACTGTTTTGATAGTATTGGTGTAAAATATTATTCACCAGCTATGGTCGGGCGGTTTGTGTCTATTTATTTTTTCATAATATTAAAAAATCAATTAAAAAGGAAAAAATTCCTACTTATATATATATATATATATATATATATATATATATATATTATAACCAGTTGAATGGACACCACAGTAGAAAAGGCTGTATATAATATACATACATATATCACATTTCTGATAATTTCATGAACACACGAACAACAAAATTTGATTTCCACATATGAAATTGTATTTAAAATGCTGCACAGTAATTTTTATTGCTAGTTTTCTTCACTAGTTTTATGATTTGGTGGAGTTTTCGTTTATTCTAATGTAAAGTCAAACTTAAATCCATTGATTTCACCTACTTGTTCTGAAAAAATTGTTGTGTAAACTAGAAAAGCTGGATACTTCAACTAGATTAGTCGTTCTCTTATGTGAGCATCAGCATAGCCGCTTTCACGCCAAACATCGTTGGCATAATGAAGCTGAAATCATGTCAAGTATCTGGATCTTCGAAATAATGCATTGTTTTTAACCGTTATGAGATACTGTAAATTTTACCAAAATATTTTTTAATATAAAACTAGTGTTTTATTGAAATCCGGCCAGCTGTTGAAAACTTGGCATTTTCCAAAATTGAGTTTGACACCTGTAAATGATCGCTACCGCTTTAATGATCATTTACGAACGTAATTTGTCGCAAATTATGACTATTTATTTTTATTACTTACTGATTTTTTGAAAGGACTCTATTTCATTTATTAAAACCAGCCTTGCCTTCAGCACTCTAAATTAGAATCAAATGAACACGCAATCAGACAGAATTGATTGAGTTAAATGAAGATAACAAAATTTATAATCAATGATCAATTAAATGCTTTTTAAAGGACTTTATTTTATAACATTTATTTTAGACAGTTTGAAAAGGGAGAAATTGTGTAATCTTCAAATCTGTAGAATTCCAGGTTTGGAGCTTTTATTTAGCTAAAATCACTAAATTTTTAAGAACTAAATACCGGTTCTTATACGTCAAATAGAATCCTTCACTGGAGATCCACGATTCGTCTGAAGTTGTAATCTTTTACTGTGTACATAGGTAATAAACATGATACCGACTTATTAAAAACTAATCGAATATTTTGTAATAAATTATTGAAATTTATCATAACGACTAATTTTAAACATGTAAAATCATTCATATAGTATTCAGTACATCATAATGCAGAAAATGAACAGCAATTTCGTAGCTACTTTGAAATCACAAATTAAAGATTTCTTTGAGACCTCTTCATTACATGGCATTCGATATGTCAATGGAACTAATAGGCCTTTGAGCGAACGGTAACAACTTATATATAATCATACTTACAACAATTCTTTCTAATAATTGTTTGATTTTTTAGAGTACTGTGGACAATTTTAATTAAAATATCGGTTCTTATTACTTCTATTATTATATTCCGTTCCTGGGATAGATTTCAACGCGATCCAACTATAACAGGAGTTGATGTTAATTTTCATGACAAGATTTTATTTTTTCCTTCAATGTTTGTCTGTCCTGAAGATCCAGTCAACTATGAAAAATTGAATAAATTTCTATTATCCGATTTGGGAATTTCATCCACTGCAGATAGTTATAAATTATACAAGGAGTTTTTCACAAAGCTGCCAATATTAAGTTACAGTAAGCTTGACGAATTAGCTGAGTATCCTGAAAATGTACAATTAAACAAATCATTGAAGCAGATTGCCTATGAGGTTTGAATTATGAAATTACCAGTTATCATTAGATATTCTTAAATTGCGCTGTTTCAGATCAGTTATACGTGTTATGATTATATATCTGAATGTAAATTCAAAGGAGTTAAATTTAATTGTTGCGACAAATTTCAGCCGGTGTTAACTGAAGTTGGATTTTGCTTTGTCATTTACAACGAAAACTTTCGTACCGATTCTAATCCAGTCATGTACATATTTGAATCAGATACAAACTGGAAGCTTGAGTTGTTGACCAAGAACATCACAATTTCGGATCAAATTTATCTTACTGATATTTTTGGAGTTCTTTATGATCAATTTCAACCCCTATTGATCTGGAGTCATGGTTACGAATCAGAGATCCTGGTGGAAATTATCGAAACTTATAATGACGAGAATATTCGTGAACTTTCATTACGGTACATATATTATATTTCTAAGAATTTTATGGCGGGTTTCTTAACCAATGACTAATGGCACGTTCGAAAACCCTATATCTAGAGAAGATAATATATCTAGAGAATTATTTTACGTTCGATTACTTAAATCTCGGAAAGATATTACGTTTTGTTGATCGAGAGAATACCTCTCAACGATATAGAACGAATGCCACTGAACTGTAATTATTGAACGTCGTATAACAGATAACGCCTCTATTCTCTAACAAAATTACATTCTCTGGTTTTTTGACATTTGTTTACAATTTTTATGGTTATAAAATTAGGTAAGGGTTTAAAATTAACAAAATAAAAAATTATAACATATGAAAAAATATAATTTTGAAATTTGGTCAAAAATATTTAACAAAAATCGTACAGTTATAACAAAATTTATTCTCGGAAAAAGATATTATAACACTCTCAACAATAGCGGAGAAAGATTTCAGATTTGGTTTTCAAACGTGCCATAAGCAAGGATCTAACTAGATCGAACCTAAGTCTTATGCCGTTTTCTGTTCTGACAAAAATGTTGACTTAGAGTTGCCTTTGTAGATAAATCGTTTTCCAGACTAAAAAAAATGTTACCCCGTGATAATCACTTCTCGGTTTGACATATACATATTCTTTTATCCAAATGTTAGGTTATGCTTTTCAATTTGTAATAAATATTTTATTGAATTATTTTTTTTTCTTTTAGACTTACAAAAAGGTAAAACTGAAACATCACAATAATTTTAGAATATTTGTAAAATTTAGTAGTAAAGTGATAAAGTGATTTCACTTTGACGAGCAAAAACGACCAACTTTTTCGTTTTCCGTTCTGAGTTTCGCTCTCCACGAATGTTGCAGTATTTGATTTCTCCACTGAGGGTAACAAAATTAAATTTTTTTTATTTGACGTTTGATCAAAAAACAACAATATATAAACATAATAAACATTTAAGGGCAACACTGAAAAAATTGTTTGTTCCAATGATAATTGCACGGCGTGTAAAACAACCGACTGCGTCTACAGTTTTGCACTCCACGAATGTAACTCTTTTACTTTCACTCCTGAAAACGGCATTAGATAACTTCTTATAAGAATCTGCGAAACGTTGATGTAATATTGTTAAAGTTCTTATCTATTAAAAAAATATTGCTCCTTATGTTTTTTTTAATAAAAAATTAGTGACAGTTTATTTTCTCCAAATTTAGAAAATTTCGTATAGATGTAAATAGATAATTGAATTTTTTCCAAAATCAAATTTTTTATCATTTCCCCTAATTTCAATTTTTTTCCTAACTTGGTCATTTATATCTATAATCGTTTGTCAATGTTGTATTCATAGAATTGCATACAAGTTTTGTTTTATTTTTAAAATAAATAATAATTAATACATTTCATATAATTTTTATTTTAGACAAAGGCAATGTATATTTGACGAAGAAACAAATCTTATGTTGAACCCGAAAGCCATTCGATATGATTACTCACTCTGTTTGACTGAGTGTCATATGAAAATTTCGCAAAAAATATGTAATTGTGTATTACCTTTTCACCAAATATATAGTAAGTAATTTTATCCCAGGTTAGATTTTTTTTCTAAACTTTCGAAAATATTATACTTAAATAATTATATGTTGCATTCATTGTTCTTGTATCGAGTGATCCTTAAGAAATGAAAATTTGCATAAGTTTTATCACTTTTAAATCTCAAAACAAAACAAAACGAAAAGCAAAAAAAATTGTTTTTATCTTACTGTAGAGGTGTTGGTAGTACACTGAAAACTCTTCTGTGTTTCTTTCGGCAAATCTGTCTTAAAATTTTATTGATTCTTTTTCATAAAAAAAATGTTGATTTAATTAACACAATAAATTAAATAAATTTAAGAATTACGGTGAAATTGATTGAAATGATAACTTAAGACTGTCACGGTAGCTCAGTTGGTAGAGCATTCATCCGGATAGTCCTGAGTTCGAGTCTCAGTTGTGGAATGGAAAGTTTTTCATTTTCAATCAATTTTTCCTTAATAACTTTAAATTATAAATTTGTGTTTTTCCAGATTTAAAATAATCTCATCACTTCGAGCAATTAATTAATAACAATTCTTCAAAATATAAGTTTTTTCTTTCAGATCCTACTTATTTTTCTCGTATTTTCTACTACTCGTCAAGTCGGTACTGCAAGTACTTTTTGAAATTTTTAGACTGCAGAATACTGATTTCTGTTCTAAAATCAATCCAAATCAAAACAAAGCAGCTATAATTTATAAATAAAATATAATACATATTACTTTTTACATAACTATAATAATACTTATGTTTCGATTTTGCCACTAATACCTTCGACACACCAATAGATTATCGGGATAAAATAATATCGGAGTTAAAGTTAAATATCAAAATGATGGACTTTAATCTAGTAGGTAGACACAATAATATCGCATTTAAATTAGTTATTTATTCGATTGTTATTGTTGTAATATATATTTATTTATTATTATTGTTATTATTAATCTCATCAATATTATTATTATAATTTTGTATAGACATTTAAAAAAAAATTTGCACCAAATTTCAAAAATTATCCTGCTAATATATTTAATCCTACTTCAAAAAGTGGTTTAACTTTAATCCATTTCATATCGCATTTATTTCTACTTACATAGTTTTGTCAAAAGATGGCGCAATAACTTATTCCCGATAATGTGGTTTAATTTTTTGGTGTGTCAATGATATAAAGAGTGCAAGGAATTAACCTATATATATATTAATTTATTTTTCTTTCATAGCGGGATTCCAATACTGTAACATTACATCCCTTAGTTGCGTTAAACGTAATTGGAACTCTATAAAAAGTACAAGATGCAATTGCAAAATAAATTGTCATAATTTTGCTTACAAAATATTTAAAACATTAAATGTACCGTGTGAGTTCTCTTTTTTGTCATTTATTGGGTTACACTGTTAAGTTTTTTTTTTACAGGAAAGTTAAATTTTATCAACAGATATCCAACTCTATATTGTATGAATTTGAAACTGAACCGGATTTCACTGAAATTCCATTAGTTATTGATTTTCATGTTTGGCCAATGGTGAGTTTCAAACGGGAAATTGTTTATGGATGGATCGATCTTTTGGGTGAGTTGAGTTCCTGAAATTACGTAATTTTTTTTAACCGAAAATTACGTACCAAGTTCATTGAAATTTAAATATACCTTATTATTAATTATGTTTATTTTATCCATGTAAAATTGAAAATTTCTTCAGTATAGTATAAGTCTTAAATCTTAAATCTTAAAATGTAATAATTTTGACGATCGACATTTACACTTAAAACAGCAAAAAAATTGTTTCTTTATATAAGAAATAGGTATTTATTATATTCTGCTCTATTAATGAGCAAGATGTAATCAAATCACAACAATCTACTGTAATATTAAATTTAATTTTTATTGCAGCTGTTTTTATGTTTGTTAAACATAAATTGTTTTACCAATAATTTAAAATTTTGTAGGGTTAATTTTTTCAGTATATAGTATTAAGTGAGACAAAGTATACATTTAATTGAGACAAAGACCCCAACGGATAACTCGCACTAAACCCGGATTATAATAATCATGATACTTTGTCATGATTATTATAATCCGGGTTTAGTGCGAGTTATCCGTTGGGGTTATTTTTATTAAATGTATACATAAAATGTTTAATTGTATGTATAATGTTAATGCTTACGAGAAATATTTTTGCTTTTTTTATTATTTTTTTTGTATAGTTTCATTTGGCGGAGTTGCAAGTCTTTTTTTAGGTTTTAGTTTACTATCGGGAATTGAAATAATGTATTATTTCACAGTGAGACTTATTTGTACATTTATTAAAATCAAAAATAAAGTAATTTGAAACAACTACATATTATAATGAAATACCAATTATTAAATTATATTGATTTTATATACAGAAGATACAAAGGATTGCAAATGCAGACGGAAAAAGAACTTATTTTGACAAGCACCAGTTTTATAACTCATCGGCTGGGACCATTGAATATATACCATAGGTTTAATACATACATACATATGTAGATGAAAAATAAATTTTGTCATGATTGCATACAATACTACTAATGATTGACTTAATTATTTATTGATTTTAAAATTCCTGTTTTGATTATGTTTTGTCATGAGTATCGTTTCATCTATTGTAATTGTTTGAATAAATCACGTCAACATTATGAAACGTTATTTAGAAATATTTTTGTGTAACAGGAATGTTTTTCTTTACCATTTTTAATATTAATATTTGGGCAGATGAGCAAGTTTTAATCTTTTGTCTTTAATTTTTGTGAAATGTGAAACAAATTATTATACATTTAAATATTTGACTTTGATTTGTTAATTTTATTGATTGATAAAACTCTATTTTTTCATTAATGTTTGATTACACGCTCCCTATTAATATCTGATTATAATCAGACGCATTACCTTCATAATAACATACCTTGACCTTAACTGTTATAAAGTACAACTCATTCGTTTTGAATTGTAGAGCATAATCAAATTGAAAAACAAAAATATTTTTATAATATAAAAATAATTCAGTTCGTGCATTTCAATATATTATTAAACAAAACTAAACTTGAATTTTGTTATTATTCTTCTTTAAATATGGATAAAAAAAATGTGATTGAAAATAAAAAACAAAAATCTACTACTGGAGATTTCTCATCTCCGCAACTTTTTAAGGCTAGTCTTTTATTTCAAACAAAGGAATTTTTTAACAACTCAACATTACACGGAGTGAGATATATAGCTGAAAGTGGTCGTCCATTTGGTGAAAAGTAAGATTGATTATTCTAGAAAAAGTTCTAAATTTTAAAAATAATTTTTTCTGTTTAGATTTATGTGGTTTTGTTTTACGTCAATTGGTGCTGTTGCTGCGCTTATTATAATCTTTAGTCTTTGGGAAAAGTTTCAAACAAACCCAACTATTACGGGACTTGACACGGACTTTCATAATCAGCAAGTCATTTTTCCCACTGTTGCAATTTGTCCCGTTACACCTTATGATAGTGCAAAAGTGAAAGATTTCGCCTATAAAACTTTAGGTGGTTATGAAGAAGGAAGTGACAAATTTGAACCGTTTCTTCAACTTTTAACACAGCTCACTTACGCTAACATGAAAGAGTTGTATACATTGAGTTTAAATTTTACTTCTGATTGGAATTCAGTCCGAAGTAAACCATTGAGACGATATGTTTTTGCTGTTGTCACTGAATGTGAAGATGTTTTTAAATCTTGTAAATATAAAGATGATGAAATTGATTGTTGTACCCAGTTTTTACCAATATATACGGAGAATGGTTTTTGCTACGCATTCAATACACGCTACAAGGATACCGCTGATACCGAGTATTTTATAATATCATTAATTTTTTATCACATTTTTTTGTTTTCACATAGTTAAAAGCAAGTATATATAGATGAATAATTTTTAGTTTGAAGTGTAAAAATATGAGTCAAGTACCAATTCAATGAGTATGTCTTAGACTAGATAACAAATTGCATGATAATAAAATTACAAATAAATATTTCAACAATCGCAATATAATAGATTGATATATTCTAAATTTCGGTGAGCAAGATCTCATACAGTAGCATTTCCTGATAATAAAAACCAAATTATTTTCTCAAAAAAATAATAAATGCAAAAATTGTTCCATATTTGTATGGCGCAGTTATAATAATTGCTGGTATATGGTATAAATTTTTAAATCATTAGATCCTTTGATGATTTTTGTTTGGTTTTTAGGCATTATATATTCATTTTGTTTAGTCCATTAATTTGACGTGTTTTTAGTTGCATATTAATGTTAGAAATTATACAGTGTTTTGAATAAATGTGATATTTAATTTTTATTCTTTGTTTTAGGCAAAAAAACTCAAAGATTAATGATATGTTTGAAACGGACAAAAAATGGGCGCTTAGTATTATGTTAAAAACAAAAGCTAAGGTAAGTAAATATATTATATATGTATGTATGTATTATGTATGCATATACCTTTTCTTTAAATATTTTGGAAAATATTGCCTCCTTGTGTTAGTGAATCAGTATAAAACGTAGCTTGTTTGATCAAATTTTCTCACATTGATTATTCGAGACAATTTTAATTAATAAAACACTCTTAGGCGAGAAAAAAAATTCGTAATTGATTTTCGAAGTGTCAAACTTTAAAAGTTTAAGTTTGTGCTTAGTAACTTGTACCCGGCATCACCCAGTCTCTGCGTAAAGACGGCACATGTGTAAAAAAAATCAACAAAAAGTAACATTGAATCGTAACGTTGTAGTACCGGTTTTAAAATATTGCGAACAATATTTCTTAAATTAATAAGACAGAAACAAAAAGTGTTCTATAAATATTCTCAAAATAGCAGCACTGAAAAAAATTGTTTCTTATTGTTCGTTTCCCAGTCGATGCCACAATTATCAAAAAAATTGAAATAAAACAGATTAAAATTGTTAAAATCTAATAACAAATAATTTAAGAGAAATATGAAATAATAATGTGCAACATTTTTAATATGAATATCAATAATTTTTATTATAAAGAAATATTATTATAATTTTTATATTATTATGATTATAAAAATTTTGGTTTACATAAAATCAAAACTTAGTACATATGCCTTAAAAATTAAAAGATTTTTTTTCAGGTGTAAGTAATTTACATATAAAAGAAGAGTTTAGTATAGGGAACACAAAATGTTGGAAAGTACATATGTCAACTCGTCATTATTCTCTTCTCATATCGCATTAGTGATATGATAATCGATTAGACCAATTAATCATTTCGAATTAATCGATAATTAATCGAATTTCATATACTAGACAAACTACAAAGAATGCAATTATTTTTATGTTATTTTATAGAATTAAAAAATGAAAGGATTTAAATTTGAAAATATAAATATTATAATTATATATATTATAAATGAAAACATAATTTAGGAATAATAAGAATAATAAGGAAAGTTTTGAACCAATCACAATCAGTAAATAGATACGCAACCTGATATAAGCTGTATTCGGGCGGGCTTCAGAACTGATATATCTCAGTTTAAGTGAGCTAGGCTCAGTTGTTTTTGTTCGTGTGTGCTTTTCTCACTTCATAAAAAAATGTGTCTTTGTAGGATAAGGCTTTTATATTAATTTTCCAACAATAAATATATTCTAAAATAATATGGCATATTTGGGTCAATTCACTATCTGTATTGGTATTCAGAACGCCTCTGTTACATTGATTGTTATTTTAACAGAGAGAAAAATTGACTCGTAAAAAAAATAGTGCGATATAAATATGATTTTTAATTAATTAAAATATGTTTTTGTGATAATAAAGTGAATTATAAATATAAAACATATGTGAACTTATTGTTTTAAAATAAAAAATTCAATTAATATTAGATTAAAGTGAAAAAAAAAATTTGTATCGTGATGAATCTTTTAATTATGTTTTAGTTAAACATCAGATAATGAAACTTCCCGGATCACCTAAGAACTACAAAGGAATAATTTTCTTCCCAGATTCAACAGTTCAACAATCATCGTATAAAAATTCATTACAACAAAATTTCCATAAAAAAAATTCTGACAAAATGTATTTCTGTTAATTACGAATTAATTTAATTAAATAAAAGAATTATTGCAAAATACAATTTTTTTAATTATTTTTCTTAAAGTTTTCCGTCAATTTTTTTTGTTTTTCAGAAAAACAAAAATACAATAAAAAATTTAATTTCATTTCATTAACAGATACTGAATTGTTTTTTTTTTAAATTCAAATGTTTATTGTTAAAATCTTGATTTTAATCATCCATTATAAGTTAATTTTCTTAAGTCCAAAATTTTTGTTTGAATAACATGAACATTTATCACTTTCTGAAGATAGAAAATAATTTTTAGGTTTACATTCATTCACATGAAGAATCACCAGGCTGGGATTTTCGATCACAATTTTCTTCATCAATAAATGATGCTGTTGATGTTCTGATATCAATGAAACAAACATATACAACTGATGATGCAAGACAGCTGTCTGTGGGGTGGGTGAAATATTACAAATAATTTAATATTTTTTAAAAATTCTACTCTACTATAGACAGAGGAAATGCATTTTTCCAAATGAACGTAAATTGAAATATTACAATGATGGATACACATTTACTGGTTGTATGCGAGAATGCAGAATAACAAAAGCTTTGAGATTTTGTCAATGCGCACCACCATTTTATCGGCCGTCCACCTCATATTCATACTGTAATGTCGACAAATTGAAATGTTTAGCAGATTTCAATCAAAATATTACAGATATTAAAGGATGCACTAATTGTGAACTGAGTTGTCACAATACTGTTTATGATATTGATAAATTAAGTAAAACTTCAGTAGACACGTCTCTGGAAAAATTTGATCCATTAGTTACAATCGAATATCTGACATGGCCAATTGTGCGATATAAGCGGGAAGTACTTTTTGGCTGGGTCGATTTACTTGTATCATTTGGTGGGATTGCAGGACTTTTTCTTGGTTTTAGTCTTTTGTCTGGTGTGGAGATTATATATTATTTTACAATGCGAGCATGTTGTATGTTGTACAAAAATCGAGAAGAACTCTGTAAAATTGAATATGAAAAAATGCAACGTCCTCAAGAACGAATGAATTTGAGTTTAAGGCCTACAATTCGGAAAAGAAATTCTTCTTTACCGATTATTATTGTTCAAGAGAATACAAATAATAGTAATAAGAAGAATACAGGCATCAATGCTAAAGGGGTTAATCAATTGAGTACTGTAGGAGTTGGAAAAAGGGTAAAAATATTATAAACAATTATCGTTTCTA
Source organism: Pedicia rivosa (assembly GCA_963082725.1). Taxonomy (NCBI): domain Eukaryota; kingdom Metazoa; phylum Arthropoda; class Insecta; order Diptera; family Pediciidae; genus Pedicia; species Pedicia rivosa. The sequence continues at coordinate 18,766,473 of OY720151.1, forward strand.
CTTCTATGATATTTTGAATATTGCCCAATTTATTAAAAAATTTAAATTATAGAGAATTCAAAAAACCATTGAATAGAAATTTTACAGGTTAGAATTTCTAAGAAGTATGAAAAACTCAATTTTAATTTAATTGTAGAGGTTTTACATCTAATTAAAATTTAAAGAAATAATTTGATGTTTTTAATTCTCTTGCTTCTTAGTATCTCTATTATTATTTCTGTATTTTTCACTGTTAACATAAGTAAAAATTATTTTTTTCTTTCAGAATTTTATCAAACCAAATTTTAAACTGGGAAAAATTGCACCCTACGACATTTATAGTAATAAAATACTAAGAACTAGCTCTGAAGATATGCCATATTTGTACATGCCATAAATTATATTCATTTTTGAATTTCTTTTAAATTGCTTAGTATTTGATTATGTTTGGTTTTATATATATAAATATACATACATATATAAATATGCATACATATATAAGTTGGATTATATTTTGAAAAAAATGTTTTTACGAGTTTTATTTACATATCTCTGACACTTGAAAATAAAGGTTTATTCAACCGGGGGTCTGTTCATAAATGTCACCTGGTTAACTTTTCGGAAAGAGCGATACATTTTGACGCGAGGCGGATAGAGAAAAAACATAACAAGATAACTATCAAACGTACGTTAGATAGTTAACTATATTGCGGTTTCAATGTTTTCCTTTGATAATGTTAATTTTACTTTGCTTTGAACGTATTTATAGCTTGTACAGAGCTGCACTGTACAGAACATGTTGTAGAATTTGATGCAGAGTTATTTTCATTTTCCTTGCAGTTACATATGATATGTATAATATATATATATATGTTATATATGATATATATAAATTCGATGTGTCCATTGATTTGTTTGTTTATATTTAAGTATTCTATTTGTATAATATTTTTATTTTGAATAACACTGAAACCGCAATATACTTAACTATCTAACATGTACACTGAAACCGCAATATAGTTAACTACGTAACGTGTAGACTTTAGTTGAACTAACGTGTGGGTCTACAAATTTCAATCAAATATATTCTTTTTAATATTTATTTTTAAATTTTTTACTTATATTTATTATTAATAAATGATTTAAAAATTAAAATCACAATTTTTACATTTTTATTTTATTTAATTAGAATAATTATATATTATTTATTTTTGGCGGGTCTTGGTTTTATTATTTTTGTTGTTTTTTTGATCATTTTCATAGTTTAGCTATCTACCACTTGACTTTCAGAGCCATTTTTCCTCCAAAACCACTGAACTAAAATCTCTAGTTAAAGTGCGAAAATTTTCGAACGTTAGTTCAACTAACAAAAATTCACTACCTAACCATTTTTCGTTAGTTGAACTAACGGAGAGGTGAGAAAGAGCGATACATTTTGACGCGAGGCGGATAGAGAAAAAACATAACAAGTTAACTATTAAACGTACGTTAAGTAGTTAACTATAGTGCGGTTTCAGTGGTAGACTTTAGTTAACTAACGTATGGGTCTTCAAATTTCAATCAAAATTTCAAATTTCAAAAATATTCTTTTTAATCTTTATCTTTAAATTTTTTATTATATTTATTATTAATAAATGATTTAAAAATTAAAATCACAATTTTTAAATTTTTATTTTAATTTAATTTTATTTAATCAGAATAATTTTTATTTTATTTATTTTTGGCGGGTCTTGATTTTATTATTTTTGTTGTTTTTTTGATCATTTTCATAGTTAAGCTATCTACCACTTGACTTTCAGCGCCATTATTTTCTCCAAAATCACTGAACTGAAATCTCTTACAGTGCGAAAATTTTCGAACGTTAGTTCAACTCCAGTGTAGCGATTCTGCACTTTTATCGACACATATTTATCGAGATAAGTGACGTCACGTTGTGTACCAATACGTACTTTTCCCTGTGTTTTTTCGTTACTCACACAAGCAAGTTTTCTACATTGAATTAGTGAACTCTCTCGTTTCGAAGTTATGTTTAATAAACGAGCGCAGCCGCACTGCCATTTTTCATATTTTTATCGCCATCTTTTTATAAGATGATAAATATTTGTTATGATTTACATGACAAAAAAAATCAATAAAAATAACAACCCTAAATTTTCAAAATAAAAGTAATTTTTTTTTTCAATTTTAATCAATAATAATAATTGATTGAAAAATGAAATTAATTATAAACATAAAATTATTAAATTTTTAATTTAATTTTAATTATTATTAAATAATAAATTTTTTTAACAATAATAAATAATTTAGGAGAAAAAAACAAGAAAATCTAAATTAAGAGATGCCCAATTTATTCCAATTTTATGGCCCAATTCTGTATCTGTTAATTCGCTCTGTTACTGCTAAAATAACATTAATGCCTAAATCGGTATTCAGGTGGCCTCTGTTACTGTTAAGAGCTGTCAGAATAAATGTTAATTTAACAGAGAGAAAATCTGACGCGTTAAAATAATTTTATAACAAAAAAGTGATTTGTGCTGATTAAAAAACTATTCTAAAATTAATTATTGAAATGAGTGATGATATGGTGATGTTATTATTGTTTGGAAATGAAAATGAGAGGTTTTTTGCAAAAAAAAAAACAACATTTGTTTTTAAGGTTATAAATATTTCTTTCTTTTTTAGAGAAAATGAAAACAAGTATTATCAGAAGTTTTTGAAACACTTAAGGGACACTGCAAATCCGTTTTTAATTAATGATCATTTATTTAAAAAATTATACAGACTACCTAAAATCATAGCAAAGGAAATAATTGATGAATTGGAAGAATTTGTTGATACCCCACAAAGAGATAATGCGATTCCGTTTTATTTAAAGGTAATTCGTTTAATTAATTTAAGAAAGTGTTAACAAAATATTCTATTTATTTTTCCATTTAAAAGTGTTTGATGACATTCCATTTCTTGGGATATGGTTCGTATCAAAAATCAGTTGCGACAAATGCCATGAACGCTATGAGTCAATCGTCGACTTCCAGATTTATAGCAGAAGTTTGTGAACTCATCGTTCAAAAACTTCTTCCCAAATGGGTTATCTTTCCAACCACAAATGAAGGTTTCATTCAATTGAAAGAAGGGTACGACTTACAACCAATTAAAAATATAAAACATGTGTCACTATAAACATTTTTATTTTTAGATTCTTCACAAAATACGGATGTATCGGCGCAATTGATGGCACTCATGTCTCGATTATTGCACCCCTTATAGAAATCCAGTTGCAAATTCACCTGAGTACTTTTTCAACGTTCAACATAAGTCAGCGAGGAACGTTATAGAAAGAACTAACGGTATTCTTAAAGGAAGATTCAGATCACTATTAAAGCATCGTGTGTTACATTATCATCCTGCTAAAAGTGGATTAATTATCTATGCGTGCATCATTTTACACAATATTCTTGTGCATAATAGAATTTCGGAACTGATATCAGAAGAAGACGATGATGATAATAACGAAGGTGAGAAATTATATTTGATTTTAATTGATTTTAGAAATTCTTTTTTTTTTGTTTTTTAGATCAATCTGAACCAGATGATTCAGAAATGGAACAACCTGCAACCAATATATTGCAGTTAGGTAGTCGTGCTAGGACGACTTATGTTAACAATAACTTTTAATAAAAAAAATTGTTTTATAATTTGAATTATTTATTATATATAAAAAAATTGTTTTATAATTTGAATTATTTATTATATATAAAATAAAAAAAAAATATTTCGAAAATATATGCTTATTATTATTATTATTATTATTATGAAGTTATTATAACCCATACTGTTTAATTTTATGGATAATTCTGCCCACTTTTCTTCGAAATAATCGTCATTGACTGTGGGATTCAAAATTCCAGTTCGGAAAATCTCATTATTCTTCATGAAATCCACATAAAGTCCTTGCTGTTCGACGCTGGTTTTCTTGTTCCGAATTCTTTTTTCATCAATTTTTTCCATTATCTATTAAAATTATTATTATTATTATTTAAATTAATATTATTATTATTAAAATAATTGTTATTATTATTAAAATTATTGTTATTACAAACAAAAATACTCACCACCAAAATATATACGAATATCACCACAGAATATTTAACATTTGAGCTGTCAAAACCAATTCGCCTCATATTTTTAACAGAGGCATAATTTAACAGAAGCTGAATACCAATTTAGGCATTAATGTTATTTTCAAAATGTTATTTTGAAATGTTATTTAACAGTAGCAGTAACATAACAGAATCTGAATTGGGCCATTAGTGTTGTATTGACATAAAATCCTACAAAAAAATCTAACGTCTATGCGTCAATACGCACTAAACGTTACTAAAAACTAAATCACTAAATGTGAAACTCCAAAAATACAACAACAAAATATTATTAAAAATCGACGTACGTTTATTTGTTGATTATCGAAAAACTCGAACACAAATAAGTGACGACATACGTTTTTTCTATACCGATAAATTTATCGAGACTGTTTTCCAGAATCGCTACACAGGTCATAATACTATAAAGGATGTCTACATCAAAAATCACGCGCCATTTTAAATTTATTTGTGACGTCACACGGACCATATTCCATTTCTACAAAATCAAAACAATTTTAATAAATTTATTTTTGTATTTTTTTTTATTTTAATTAATATTAATTAACAATTTTTCAACTATTTTTTAATGAAGAAATGTCAGGTAATTTATATTTCCAAGTTTTGTTTAAGAAAATATAACAACTCTTACTGAAATACCTCATAGTAAATGCATTACTAATTTCAGATTTTGGCCATACAACTTTTTTTTTGTGACCCAATATCAAGTCAATATTATTTTTTGAAGATAGAACAAAGCTAAACAATCTTTAATAAATTGTTCACGATCAATAAAATATAACGATTTAAAGTTTTTTATATCATTGAAATTGTTCTTACAATAACTCACAACGCTTTTTTACCAGGCATTTTTTAAAAACTAAAATAATTAATCTGTTTACAAAACTAATTAAATAAATAATTTAGAATAATGCAATTAATTTAAATAACTTAAACTTACAATAATCAATGATTTTATTAAAAAAAAAAAGTTTTTAATACAAGAAACAATAAAAAATAAACGTCAAAATGTAAAATTAGGTTAAATAAATTATATAACAAAATCACCTTTCATAAATGTTTTTTAATTATTTTAACTATTAATTTGTCTTTTTTTATTGAAAAATCACTATTTTAATTGCACATAAATTCACGTATTTTACATACAAAAATGTCTCACAATTGTCAGGTTAGGATAGGGCAGGCATGGAATCTTCAGTACAATTGTACTTTTTTCAGTACAATTGACTTTTAGAAAGTACACTAGTACACCAGAGTCAAATTTAGTACATTTATAAGAATGAAAATTAATTTGAAATATATGTATTATATTTCATACAAATTTTTAGTAAAATTTCCGATTCCGAAACTTTATGTGTATGATTATTTCCAGAAACAAAATAAATATTAAAACAGTAAAACAATAGATGTCCCTAAAGCAGATATAGTATACTTTCAGGTGTTTTGTGAAAATATGGCAAACCCTATTTTTTCCACAAATTGTCATTTTTTTTTCAAACGGCAACCCTGATTACAGCATGTTGAAAATCGAACATATTGGAATCTGAGTCGATTTTTGTGTCAGTTACTAGTTAGTGTTTTTGTAATTTGTTTTGACTGCTCGCTTTTGCGAATTTTGAAATTACATAATTTTTTTTACGTTTTTTTGATATATAATATCAAATTATGTGATTTATGTTTTTTTTTATTTTATTTTATTTAAAATGAATAAAATTACTTATTTTCGTTTCATTTATACAACAAAATTTTTATTTAAAATATTGTTCAAAAATAAGTACAATGGAATCCATTTTAGTACATTTTTTTTTCCAGTTTAGGTACAATTCAAAAAATTCATTTTCCATCCCTGGGATAGGGTGACGTCATCCCTCCTCTTACGACCGTAACCGAAAGATACCAATATGCTCGTTGATGAGACAGTCTTTATAGTATTATAACCTGTAGGCCGTTTCAGTAACTCAAAAATGGTAATTTTCCCACTGAAACGTCATCAAAAAGTGTTAAAAATATAATTACCACTTGGAGTGTTTCTATAACTTACGAATGTGAAATTTTCTCACTACCACATGCTGTCAGTTTAAAAAGTGTTTGTGTAACTAAGTGATAGTGGTAAAAATAAATTTTGACACATAAAATTACCATCATCTATTTTGTGCGTGATAACTATTCTCATTATTATTATTAAAAAGTGCAATTGTTATTTATAATTAAAAATGGAACCAAAAATTGTAAGTAGAATGAGGCTTTTTAAATTTAATTATTTTCAATAATAAAATATTAAATGACATTGTTTAAATGTAAAAGAAATACCTAATCCCTAAATGAAATAAAACTAACCTCACATTTTTCTATTTATAATTTTAATAAAAATATTTATGTTATATTTAATATTTAATAATAATGTCTCAAATTGTAATTATATAGCTATCAAGATTTTCAAGAGTAGCCGGTATTCCAGTGCGTCTGACAAAGTGAACAAAATGCATAGAGAAATCATGGATCAAGTGCAAAGAAATCACGACGAAACAAAAGATTTGTTGAATCGATTAATTAGTGCCATAGAAAACCAAAAAAATAGTTATTATTCCTTTTATAATTAAAATAAGCTATAAATTTTTTTTTTAAATTTTATGATTTAAATATAAATATACTTAAGTATCATTCGACTGAATTAAAAATTATAAGATTGAATTAACAATATAATAAAAACCGTGATACAATTGAATTTATGTACAAATTTATTTTAGTTCTAAGTTTTGTATAAAAAATAAATAAATACATAATAAATATTTATAAAAAATATTGTTGTCTTATTCTGTTTCTAATAACAGTTGCATCCCTCAATAGTCCACCATTATTGTTATAATTTTCTTCTTCATGAGCAATAGAATCTTCGTTGTCATCATCATCAAAATCTTCTTCACCGAATTTGTGAAATTGCAAAATATTGTGCAACACACAACAGGCATTAAAAATTCCAGAGTCACCTACAAATAAAAAATAATATAAATAAAAGAACATAAATAATACACTTATTTTTTACCAATGAGCCCTTGATTATTGTTGTTGTCTCTTGAATAAATTTGTTGAAGTGATGCATTTAATTGACTAGCGTCCCAAATAAAAGCATCATGTGTTGCACATCCATATCTTGCAAAAAAAAAGTCTATATAATTCCTTGAACCTATTCTCAGTCACATCAAATGGATCACAATTATCTCTAAGATGTCTTCTGTGTATTCTTAATTGATGAAGTCGATCTTCCTCTTCTGCAGCTATCAATAAGAGTCCAATATACATATAAAAAGATTCTACAGAAAAAAAAAAAGAAACGAAACCATTAAAATACGAATTATGATAATACATTCTTAACAGATTTTTACTTACTTGTTATTTTTACTTACTTACTTACTTACTTGTTATTGTTACACTTTTAGTTTAATAATAATAATATTATATTTAAGATTGAATTTAAAATTTAATTAGAATAAAATTTTATGTCAACTCAAACGTCAAAACAAAAGTATTGTCAGATGCAATTAAAATACTGTGAGTTTTAAGAATAAAGTTAACACAAGATTTACAGAAACACTCTAATTTCAAATGTGATAACTAGTAAAGTGGGAAAAATATTTTAACACTCACTTGAATTTTACCACTTTTTTTACTGAAACGGCCTACTGGTCTTTTAAATTAAATATAGTTAAGAAAAAAATGGCGTACTTCAAAGAACAAAATATTAAAGGAAAATATTTAAATAAAGTCATGAAGTATATTTCTACGGTTCGGTCAACCAGCGCAGAGTCCTTTCTCTGCAGCAGGTTTAATTAACACAGTGTAATGTGCTTTTTGAGAAGCTTCTTTAATAAACACTTGATACTCCATAAAAAGTTTAAGTCAAATCAATAATTTTTATTTTCTAAATGAAGTCTTTTATGTTTTAGTGAATTGTTTTTGTAATTTTTTTTTTTTTTTTTTACCAAACAAACATATCATTTATTCAATAATAGCAACCGCAGCGGAGTGCCACCGGTATAAATACAGTTATTACATTTACCTTAAAACTATTCTTAAAACTAGTATTACATAAATAATCACATTTAAAAAAAAAACAAATAAAATAAAATAAAAAAAAAAAACTTACAAGTAAAATACATTAAACAAGTAAGCTGGATTCACACGCAGTTTCTAAGTCCCTGAACATAGCAACAGCTTTATTTTTAAACTGAACCCGTGTCATATTGAAATCGAAGATCGAATATACGGAGTTGAATAGATTGGAACAAGTGACAATCGGATCCATATTGCAATAGTTAAAAAAAAATCTGGTGTCAAAGCATTAAAGGCACAGTTTCTAAGCCTATTATTAGGAATGGCTATATTAATTTCAGACAGAATATTCGTTGAGTCAATTGAACCGCATAACACATCTCTAACAAACACAGCGCCATAAACAGATCTTCTAGTGGTAAGAGTATCAATATTACTGATTTTACACCTTACCTGATAATTAGGTAACGTATCATTTAGACATTGCCTTCTCAAAGCAAGCCGAGTAAATCTTTTTTGAACTGCTTCAAGTCGAGAAATGTGGTTTTTGTAAGAGGGAGACCATATAATGCTAGTATATTCTAAATGAGACCTAACTAAAGTTAGGTAAAGTAGTCTAAAGGTAGAAGGATCACGTAATTCCTTAGTAACTCTATTAATGAAACCAAGCATTTTGCAAGCCTTAGCAATAATTAAATTATAATGCGGAATAAATGTAAGTTTGTAATTAAACAGAACACCTAGATCTCTCATTACGTTTATTTTCTCTAATGTCTCATTGGATAAAGAATAGTTAAATGAAACTCGAACAGTTTTTCTTGTAAACGAAATAAATTTGCATTTATTCAAGTTAAGATCTAAACGATTTACTGAGCACCAATAGCTCAACGAATTCAGATCTTTTTGTAATCTAAAAGCATCATCTTCACTGCATATTTTGCAAAAAAGTTTTAAATCATCTGCGTATAAGAGACTATTTGCTTTAGAAAAACACTTAGGAAGGTCGTTAATAAAAAGATTAAATAATAACGGTCCAAGATGGCTACCTTGAGGTACACCTGAGTAAACATTTATTAAATCAGATTTCGAATCGTGAACCTTTACGAATTGCTTTCTATTGGTTAAATAAGACATTATCCAGTCCAATAAGTTTCCATAAACTCCTACGTCAGAAAGCTTTTTCACTAAAATCTTTAAGTTTATTCTGTCAAATGCTTTACTAAAATCCGTATACACCACATCAACTGGCCCACCATTTTCTACATTAGAAAGAATGAAATGAGAAAATTCTGCAAGATTAGTGGATGTTGAGCGTTTAGGGAAAAAACCATGTTGATTCTTTAACATGAAAGAATAAACGTTTATTAACTAGAGACTCAAATAATTTGGGTATTGATGATAAAATCGAGATACCTCTGTAGTTAATAATTTCACTACGATTTCCGCTCTTATATACTGGAGTTATATGGGAAAATTTCCACTCATTTGGAAAAATTCCAAATAAAAGAGATCGATTAAAAATACGAGTTAACGGTACATACAAGGATACCGCACAATTCTTGAGAAAACTAGTTGGAATCCCATCGGGACCACCACCTTTAGTAGAGTCTAAGTCACATAATGCCTTAAAAACCTCTTCCTCAGTAAGAACCATATTACCGATGGAAATGTTTGTGAGATTTGTATGGATATGGGATGAAATAGAAGTTGAATTGAAGTCATGTTTAATGTACACATTTTGGAAATACTCAGCAAACATTTCACATATGTCACCAACATTAGAAGATGTTTTATTATTATGCTTCATTATAGATGGATAACCAACAGTTTTCCTTTTTCTGTCCACGTACTGCCAGAAAGATTTTGGATTTAGCTGAATATCGCGTTCAATGCGCAACAAATATTGATTGTGAAGCGATCGATGTAACGTTTTGAATTCTAAGCGAATCGTTTCATATATGTGCTTATGATGTAAAAGACCAGATTTTTTATACAACCTATAGCAATTTTTTTGTTTAGTTTTCAACCTAATCAACTCGGTATTAAACCACGGTGGATGAATCAAATTCAATTTGGTATTAACTTTAGGAACAAATTGACTAATGGCCAAGAACAAGGCATTATTAAAGTTACTCACAATTTGATCAATACAATCCATACAAAGTAACGTGTTCCAATAGAAGTTGTCGAACCATCTATTAATAGAAGGATAGTCCGCTTTTTTAAAGTTGTAGTATTCATTAGTAGCATGTCCACCACGTGTGAATCTAACTGGCGTCATAAATGAAAATTCTAAAACAAAAGGCTTATGAAAATTATCTGTTTTAACTAAAGGAAGAATACATTCAGTGATAACACAGTTTTAAAACTAAATCTAATAAACGATCAAGATAATTAGATAAGTAATTTATTTGATCAAGATCGCAACAAAATAGTGAATCAATTGTTAAAAATTCTGATGTACTGCTAACAATTCACAGGAATGTAAGCATTAGTGTTATCTGTATCCTTTGTCAAGTAAGTTTGGGTAAATTAAAATCTCCAAATATTAATATATAGGAGCCATTTAGAAGTGAATGAATAAAATTAGAAATTGAGTCAATATGACCCATATAAACATTATTATCACTATTAGGTGGTATATAAATAGAACTAATATAAAAATTTTTATCATTAATAAGCACTTTGACCCATATAAATTCTAAGTCACAGTAATCATTTAGAATCAATAACTCACTTTTAATTTTAATATCAACGGCAATCAGAACACCTCCACCGTTAATACCCTTTCTGTCTTTACGATAGACATTTTAATTATTACCAAACAATTCTAAGTTGGAAATGGAATCATTTAACCAAGTTTCCGTAAGAACAACAATGTCATAATTATTTTCAATTATAGACAGTTAAAAACTGTTGGTAATAAATGGAATGTCTATGATTTTTGTTTAACCTCTTCTATTCATTAATTTTTTTAACTGAGCGTTATCGATCCTATTTTTCCAATCTATCTAATATACTATTCATTTGCTATGATTTTCTCTATTACATTATAAAGGTATATTTATTTATTTAACCAGTAAAACTTTTTTTTTACTGAAATACCGATAAATTTACTAACCCTAATCGGTATGGTCTTATGGAACTCTTTGTGCCATCGTTGTCTAAAAGTTTCCATTGGATGACGTTTCAGCTACAAAAGCTCTGACAAATGATAACTTCAATATGATATTTAAATTTTTTTTATCAATTTCGAACACTTCTTTTATTAAAGAGTCCATTTCATTAACAAATTCAATTAAAAAAGAATGTGTTGAAACAATCCGATAACGAAGGGAGAAAAATCGTAATTAATATAATTTAACAGTCCTATAATAAGTGTTTTCTTTTGGTAGTTATGTATATCATAAAGTATTAATTCTTCATAAAAAGACTTATAGTTATTTTCGATAGTATACCACCTCTTGTGTCGCTCGCAGGCGCATAAACGAGTTTTGAACGAGATTAATCATGGTAAGTTCTTTTTATATAATTTTTTTATATATATACTTAAGAAACAGCAAATTTAATTATTTTTATAAATATAGTGCAAATATACCATCCAGAAGAAATTGGACAAAAGAAGAAACGAGATTTTTATTACAAAGTTATGAGATCATCCTTAAAGTGTTTTTTTTTTCATGAGTTTTTCTAAACAACTCGTCAGATGAAGAATCTGATGATGATGACGACGACGATGAAGAGGATGAAGATGAAACCAAACATGAAATAACCTAAAAACAATTGTTGGAGATAAACATAAACCAATTTTAATGCAAAATATTTTACCAATTTAGTATTGTCCATATTTTGATTTATTAGTTGTCAAAATTTAATCTCAAGTTTTTTTTAATCATTTTAAATGTTTTCTTATTTTTTAAACAACAATCACTTCTTCAAACAAAAAATTAAATGTCACAATGACAATACGATATGCAGTCGTTGAGAAACCGGCGTGAAGTTGCAGAGTGTTCACTTTTTAATACTTTATGCTATATAAGCCGGTTTAGAACTACCACAAAATCAAATTTTAATTGAAAAAAAAAAATTTCTAAATACTAAATTAAAACTAAAATCATAAACATGTAGTACAAATTATTATAATTATAATCAAAATTAAAGTAACATCATTCTAAATTATGTTTTTTTTCATTGTAAAATTTTATGAAGTTTGTTTGATTATTTTCAGACAAATGAAATCAAATTAATTAAAATTAGGAGCAATAAAGAAGTATTAATAGAATACCAGAATAAATTTAAAAATGTTTATTTTAACGTTTTTCATTTGATTGATAATGCTTCTTTGGAATTTTATAATTGGTGTTCTCGTTCTGTTCGGAACATGATGTCACCTTTACTGCAGCCGGAATTTGAGCCAAACTATGGTCGTAATCCCTTTCTAAACCCAAAAAATAATTATAAATAAATAAAGTATATAAAATTCACTTAAAAAAATATAAACTTACGTTTTTCTTGCACCTGTAAGAATTGTTCTTGTAGCGAGTTTATCAAATTTCTTTCTTTTAGAACAAATTGATTTATTTCTTCTTTCATTTCATTGATTTTAAAATTAGCTTTGATTAGCTTGTTTCTGTTCTTTTCTTAGAATTTCTTTGGCTTCATTGGAGTTTTGCACAATTTTTCTTTTTTCTCTTCTATTGAAAATCCAAGCGTTGACATCTAATTTCGCTTTATCCTCCAATTATTTATTTGGCAGCATGAATTCTGAAACAAAATATAAAAAATTTATATAATATATATAAAATTTATTATAGTATTATAATTATATAAAATATTTACCTACCAACTTTTTTTTAATGCACTTTAACTAACAATCATCAAGAGAAAATGTCGTTGGCATCTGTGGTCCGATTACGATTATTTCGTTAGAGAAAAAAACGAGAAAATGTCTATGTACATAAAACTAAGACTGTGTTAGTGCGAGTTGCATGCAATACTATGATAAGTTATTTCGTTTATATGCCTATCATTGCATTATTTTGTTATTTATCTCACAACCTATGGTAGGTTGTGAGATATTTTAGGTATTAATTGTTTTCATATTTTGTATTTCTTTACATTTTAATTTTTAATATTGTTTATATTGTTTTACTAATATCATTGAAAAAATTAATGATGAAGAATTTATTATTTTAAAGAAAATTGATTTAATCTTTTATTCAAAAACAAAAACAACGTAAATAGAAACAGGCAAAAAATAAAATATATAATGGTTAGTTCAAAAAAATACATATTTAACTAAATACGAAATATTTCTCGTAAAAAATAATTGTAATCGGACTACTGTAGCAATAACTTATCATAGTATTGCATGTAACTCGCACTAACACATTCTTAGTTTTATGTACATAGACATTTTCTCGTTTTTTTCTCTAACGAAATAATCGTAATCGGACCACATTCCGGTTTTCTAAATCAAACGTTCTTTTTAACATTTTGAGAAACTTTATTTTGAAAACCTAAGGTTTTTGCATTGATATTATCTCTGCTTTTAATAACAGATTTGTTAGAAACTTTAGTGTCTTGATTAAGAAATTTTTTTTAAATTATGTTTGAAATTGTTAACCAATTGCATAAAAACTCTGAACATTTTTGGGTTAAGTTTTTGTGTTATTCACATGCTATTAAATTTTGTTAAAAATAGTTGTTTGTCCAACATGATGCGTTTTTAAATACAGCGCACTTTTTCTATTTAATGCCAAAACACAGTAATTTAAGATCAGGTACTTTTAGTTCACTGAATAATATTAAATGTATGTAATTTGGCAGGTGTGTTTTCAAATCCAAACACAATTGATTCAACTTCATAACGTGGTAAATGAAGTTGAATCAATTGTTTTTTATTACTAAAAATATTTTCAATAAATCACAGAATTAATAAAACATTCAGATGCGAAAGGACGTTTATTTTATATGTTGAAGTTTCATGTAGTAAATTTTAAATCAAAATGACATCACGATTAGTAGATTCCTGCATCTTTAAAATTTGAATACATTTTTCGATACACTAGGTGCCTTAGAGAACTGAGATATCACAATTCAGAGGATCGGTACATCATTTCAGTTGTTTCACCTTGTTTTGACCTAAATAGCGCCAATGATGGTATTGAAATCTTTGCTGAAATTTTACGACATTTTGAATTAAACGTTAAAAAAATAAAATTGAGAAATAAAAGTGTTTGAATATTTTTATTTGAATTGTAAAATTTTTTAAAAATAAAAAAAAAATTGTTGCAAATAATAAATGTATACCTCGAATCAATTTTCAAAATTCCTATTTATATTAAATTTCCTACATTTCTCAGTTCAAAATAATACCTTGTGCAGTTGTATCAGTTTAACTGAGCACATTTGTCAAAACGAAAGACACATTTTTATTTTATGAAATGAGGAAAGCCTACCCGAACAAAATCAACTGAGAATTAAATGTGCCATTTATTGATTTTCCTAGAAAATTGGTATTGCAGATGAAGTTGCGAGACGGCTACGAAAATGATATTTCCAACACCTTATTTTTAAATGGCTAAAACAGTACCTAAAAACAGAAATATAAATAATATAGATCTAAAATTGTATAACTATGATTAATGCCGTTATAACAATTTCAATAATTTCTGAAAATAAATATTCGTTTTGGTTCTCACGTAACCTACAATTTTCCAAATTTTCCTTTGATATTTTTTGTTTAAACTGATGTACCATTGTTGCAACTTCTACTAGGTTTTTCCTGATTTATTGTCTATTATATAAAAATTGGTTTTTATGTTTTTATGTTTTTTTTGAATTTATTTTTTTCATTTTTAGAAAATTAATTTTTATACAAAATTATTATTATGAAATAGTAATAAATTATTAATAAGTTAAAAAAGGTCAAGAATGTGTGAAGTAAGATAGTGACAAGATATTCCGTGTTATTTCACTAAAATTTAAAATAATGGTAAAGTGCCACTAGACGTAACAACAAACTTGGACTATACTAACTACAAAGATTGAGATCAATAGGTTTGAAGAGCTAAATTTTAAACGTTCGACAAATTTAAAGGTTAAAAATACTTTATTGATGCATTTAACTCATCAAATTTGTTTACAGTACAATCCAAAAGCCTTAAAATGTTTAAGTTATAAAAATATAAACGATTTAAAATTATCTGATAGATTAAGTAATTCTCCTACACAATGTCCAATGCGTATTATAAAAATAATTTTTTTTAAGTACGTAGGTATTTTCTTATAAAAATTTAATTTTTTTTAAAATTCGATTCACACAACAAAAGAGTCACATGATCAACGCTAGTTGTGTATGAGTTTAAAAATAGCATATTTTGTGTGTAAATGAGATTTCACCTTTTCAAAACAATTTTCTCATTAAATAACCATTTGCTGCTAATTAAACTTTTATTCATCATTCAAATTCTCGCATATGCAAATTCAATAATAATTTACATTTATTTTGGTTTAATTAAAGTTTAAAAATAAAATTTTTAATGTGGGTGTAGAAATATTTAGTTGAAATCATTATTTATTTTTCGATATTACAAAAAAAATTTTTTTTTATTATTGTTACAATGCACATTTTTATTATGACATTTCAATGGTATAATTTCTGTTTTAGGAAATTCTTAAATTTATATATTTACATCAGTCCTTTAATTTTTCGTATAAAATTGGAAAAGGATTGTCTTTGGATGGCTGAAGCCAATTGTCTTTGGAATATTCGGTTTGGTTTGTTTCAATCACATGAAAAGTGTATGCATGTCGGCTTTTATTTGATCGGTTTGGATCACTTCGATGGACTATTTGACTATGAATTAATACACAAGATCCTAAAAAATTAACAAATAATACAATAAGATTAAAAATTAATTACACGTTAGACTCAATTTTACCTTTGGAAATAGGTACACTAGTAAAATTTGACGCAGGATAAATAGGTGCAGGGTTATCATAGATTAATAGTTCATTACAATTTTTATCCGGATTACGAATGTACCTAAAACAATAGAAGTTAGTAGTTATTTAACTTGATAAGATACTCACGTACCTTCTGTGCACACCATCTTTATGAGAGCCCCTGATGAACTGAAGGCAACCATTTTGAGCTGTTGCATCTTCCAGGGCAATCCAAAATCCAATTACGGAGTTTGGCTCGGTAAATAAGTAAGTTCCATCTTGATGACTTTTGACTTCACTACCAACACCGGGGTTCTTGAAAATGTACATACTTTGAGGAATTGCTGGTTTCTTATAGCCCAAATCCCAACAAATATCCTTTACTCTATTGCTGAATGTAAGTTTATTAAATACAGGATGATCCACATGTAGCGCATGCCCAATTTTATTTAATGCTATAGTGGGATCGACAAGAAGTTCACCATTCTCTCCTAATGCACCAGCCTCGTAAAAAAATCTTATTTTGTCACCAGACTCAATAAAATATTGTTCTTTATTTTGTGTTTTCTCAGTTTCATTTGAGGATGCTGAAAATATTTTACGGTCTTCTTTGGGAGCGTCCATACTAAGAGCACGACCAGCAGAAATTAGTTCATTCACTTCCTCCTCTGATAAAAAATTTTCAATCACAACAAACCCATCAGAGTCGAGCTAAAACAAATTATTATTATTTTAAATATCAATTTTCATCCATAAATAAAAATATAGTTAAAGTAAAATTGAATTTAATAAACAATTGTTTTGATTTTAATTTACACTTAAAAAAGTTCTAATAGAAAAAAAATCATATTTAAATAATAGACAAGTTGTGATATTGAATTAATAAATTACAATTTTTAATTGCAAAGTTAATTTTTCCACACAACAAAATGAAAACAAACTATTCATATTTGGTATGTGACGCATTTGGCGCATATTAAAAAGAAAATTATTGAAAATGATTCAATTTCCTAAAGTACCGTGTGAGTAAGTTTTATTTAGTTAAAATACCATATCCTATATAATTTCTAGAAGGAAATAATGATCAAAATTTTTTTTGGATCGTAGCCAAACATGAGAACGGAGGTGCAAAAGATATTTATATATACGATTTCTCTTTTGGGAATGACACAATTCATTCATCTTCAATATAAATAAAAAAGTAATCGAAAAATAATAATATTTTTAAATGAAAATATGAATGCATATGAAAAAAAAACAACATCGCATTAAAATTTAATTAATGACATTTTTTTAGTTTCATTTAATAGATACTCACTCACTTGTTTTAATTTTAAATATAATCGGTATGATCTATTTTCAGAAAATAACACAAATAAAATTTTAATAAAACATAAAATTTTTAACAAGAAAATGGTTTTAAAAATCAAATTATATATCATTAATTCTATAAACATCTAAGAAAATAAATTCATGCCTAGAATAATACAGAAATTTGTCTAAAATCATTCATTATAACTTGAGAAGAAAATGACTAATTCTCATCTTAGTAGACTTAATTCAGATACTAACATATTACTATTGGAACTATACAAGTTTTGTGTTCTAAGTAAAACTTTATATATTAAATTGAACTTCAAAATTGTCATTAGATAATAATCATATGTTTAATTGTTAGCTGAATCTAGTACAAAAAGGAGTTTATTATAAAAATATAAATATATATAATTAATTAATAGTTTTTATAATTACCTCTTCCAACAGCGAATTTCTCATTTTATTGGGTTTTAATTATTACTTGAGTAAAAGGGGAACAGAACAGACCGGTTTCTATGTGAACTCAATAATCACTAAGTTGTATAATAATATAAACAATATAAATATAATATAAATCTTATTTAACAAAAAGGCCACTAGATACAGATTAACTATTTTATTTATTTTTTCTTATCTTAATACTTAATATATACTCTTTTGAACTTCACAATAAGAACTGATTGAAATTTGTGATTTGAATAAATTTTTGAATGTGTGTAAGTATTTTAGAAGCGATGATTCAGTTACAAACACTATACAACCTAATCCAATAGTGTGTTGAATTTTTAAAGAACCACACTATTACATGTCTTATTATAACATTTTTTAAAAATTAATTTTTTATAATGAAAGCAATACAGTTACAAAATTAACAGTGTTAGACTTCAACACATTCATACAGGCTATTAGTTCAATAGTATTGATAATACTAGACTAGTTATACAAAAGCATGTGGAAAGATTCATACCCAAATTCAACACATGCAAACATTTTGATCCCATCTGAGATTAAATTCCTCAATAAGCATTTAGTTTCGGTCTTACGTATTCAAAATTTTTTCAATATTTCTAGCTTAGAGCATAAAATATAAAAATACTAAAACACTGGAAATAAATTAAATAAACTTCTTCGAAACATTTTATACTGACCAAAACATTGAAATTATGTTTTACTGAAAAATCCATTAGATGTATATACTATCTATAATTAATTTATAAATCAATCCAGGCTCATTAATTATTTTTCATTTTATAAAATAAAATGCTTGTTTAAATTGTTTTTTACGCGATTCCATAAAATCATGTATAGTGGTTCGTCGGGCAAAATAAAAGAAAATATTCTAAAGAGATGAACAATGATTCGTTGGGCCAATTCTCTTAAGATTCTAAAACTAAAAATCTGAACGGTGTTGAAAAAATACTGTCTTTCTATTTTTGTTAATATAATTCTAATGTCCATATCCATTAGCGAGATGCATTTAGTGATATTTTAGCGTTAACATCTTTTGGAATCTTTTTTGTAAGAAAAATCATTTGTATTTATTAAATTAAAAATGAATTTAAGAATTATCACTCGCTATAATTATTATTCATTTGCAACAGAAAACTCAAATGCAAATTTTTTATAAAGTTTTGTTCGATTATAATTCAGTATACAGTAAAAACTTACACTTATTATTTATTACTTTTTCTGAATGTTATTATGGAAAATATTTTATCGGTTCCCGGTTGCATCTCTGCGTAAAAATCTTGTTGAAGAAATTTTTTTTCGTAAATACTTCGTATTTGGTGAAATCAACTTATATTTTATTATTTTCGCGCCACTCGTTTTCAGATTGCTTTCTTATAATACATCTTTATTTGTAGTTTGGATAAAACAACAATAACAATAGTTGGAATTAAATTCAGTTTAATATATTTTTTATATTTTTTTAAATTCTCCTAAAGCAATTATGGTTTTATCTGTAAATTTTAACATTTCCTTTTACTTATTAAGCCAATGAAATGTTTGTAATGTCCTCGAAACATTATTTTTTTCAAATTCTATTTTTTGATAAGTTTAATATATCTTAGTTACCCAAAATAATCGAATGCAACTTCTTTGGCATAATGTGGAAACATTTTACGTCTTGACGAAATTATGCTCGTGAATATTTTTTGGCTCAGGAAATAATAATAATAATAAGAAAATGAAACAAAAATTTTATAAATTTTTGTGGAACGTTAATATATGTACTATTGTATCGACATCGGAAATTTCGAGATAGTTTATAATTTTTAGCAAATTTAATAAATTTGATTGATCTTATTTATTTTCTCAGTATATAATTTTTTATATTAGATAGTTGCTTGAAATTGCTACCATCTTTTGCATTGCACACTAGGGTGCTCTCGGGTCGAAAGTTTGATATTGAAAAACTAATGTTGTTTAGTATAATTAATATATTAATTATTTTGTAATCATGGCATTTACTTTTAATTCATTCAGGTTTGATGAACTAGTATATAATGTGAATTATGTAAATACATAAAAAATTTGGTAAACTATGTATTTTGGGTACAAATTGTAGAAATTTAAAGAAATTTTAAATTTCATTAACTTATTTAAATTTTTTTTTCAAAATCAATGAAATAAAATTTGAATAGATTCATTTGCAATATGAATGGTTATATTCAACAAATAATGGTTATATTTCAGTTATTTAAATAACAGATAAATAATCACAAATGAGGCATTTAAAATTTAATAATACAATTTGATAATGGAAGTTACGCAATTAAATTAAAGTTCACAATTACTTTAATTTTAATTACTTTTAAGTTCATTTTTATCTTTATTGGCACTTCAGTAAGTGTCTCCAAATAAACCTCGATATGTCTACCAGCTTTGGTAGAAGAACACAATATTTTATTGATGAGTGTCGGGCATCTTTTCACTATACGTGAAACAATTTTATTTACATAATTTAAGTTTATTGCATAGTTTATGAACTTTAATAGTTCAATTTTGATTGGAGTATTTTAAAGTATATTAAATTACAATATATATGTATAGACTATTAAAGAAATACATAAAATCCATTTGGAATCAATTTACTATCATCCAGGTTTCAAATTTAAATTTATAAGTCTCTCACTGCAAGACTTTTTAAAGTTTTTTTTGTTCAGTTTTTTTTTTTATCAATATTTGCCAAACCTAATAAGAACAACAACAAAAATGCTTGAGTTAATCTGGGAATGGCGTCTCAATATTTTGGTGGGACATTTCATATGTTACCCGAAACACGACCTTTTGAATTGGCTGAACACTTGAAAAAGAAGTGACTTCTGTAATTTCTGTGGCTAAACTTTAACAATGTTTTTATTAAATTCATGTTTTAACTATACATAGGAACCTTCTTACCGTTTAATTTTACAGTTATAGAATAACTAATTGATCATAAAGAAGTTATAGCAGAAAAGTGTGTACAAAAAAAATCTCACGAACGCTAATATAAGTTCTTATTTAAACAGGTTGGTTAAACTTGAGTCAACAATAATTTGTTATTTTTAATAGTTTGAATATGATATTTCAATCAGTGAAATATTAAGTATAGTATATATAAAAATGAAAACATGTTACTACATTTATTTTAATTTGCTGTACATTCACTTTACTGTGAACTCACCATTTTACATATTACCTATATACCAGTACATGTTTCCCCACTCCTCTCATATTTTATTAACAATAATATCACCTTCGTTTATTTTTATTTCTTCTACTGTTTCCTACCATATTTTATCCAAACTAAGATGTTCAAAGACTTGTTACAGCATGCAAGAATTTCATTCAGTTTAAAATGGTCACTTGCACCATTCGGATGATTATCATTAATTAATTAATGAAAATAAGTAGTTGGAGAAAAATAAAATTGTTTAAAATAAAAATAAAATTTTAATATTCGCGCATTTGGTTTAAAAAGTTAATAACTTTGATAATTATAAAAATAACTAAAAAATTTTGATTTGTAGTGCAAGTTTTAGAGTTAAAAAAATGTCTTTAAAGACATTATTTTTTGGGATTATTTGTGGATTGTTTTGTTCATGTGAGTATTTTGCAAACTGCAAAAATTATCAAGAAAACATTACTTTATTTTAAAAAAAACACAAATTCTGTTTTTATCGAACCAAAAAAAAGTGTTGTTGGTTTGTCTCTAGCATAATTTCCGTGTATGTTCTGTTATAGTTTCCGTTACAATATCATAATATTTTTTTCTTTTTTACTATTCTGATGAGATTAATATGATAATACAAATAAATTTAAAAAAATAAAAGTTCTAAAACGATTCATCTGTTCATTAAGATGAAAGTTTATTTTTTTAACGGAGTTTCAATAAATTTGATTACGTGTGGCGTTTCATTTATTTCTATCTTAACAAATATTTGAACAAAAAAAAATAATTAAAAAGTAATTTATTTATGGTGTTGTTACAGAACGTAAACATTGAAGAACAACAACAAAATTAGATATAACATTGAATAATTTTTGCTTTTAAACAAGATTCAACCTTAACCTAAACAGATTTCTTTCTCTTTAAATAATTAAAAGTTTATAATAAACCAAAAACAACAAGTAATTGATGTTGTCCTTTCGAAAAGCACTCATTATATTAAAAAACAGAACCGTTTATTTTTTTTCTGTGAAAATTTTATTTCATAGAAAATATTTCTATGCATCAAGTTTTTCACCACAATTTCTCTAATAATACACATCTCTTTCTTTTTATAAAAAACTCTCCATTTGTAAGCATGTAATTAAAAATCGCATGTTATTTAGAAATAATTTCAAAATATACACGATCATAGATCTTTTTTTCTTATATACAAAGCAACATGAAGAGAAAAAAGTGGAAAAACTGGTTAAAGTTTATACTAAAATATTTTTTTTATGCCAGTCTTCTTTTTTAACGTCTTAACATTTTTCTTTTTTTTTTTTTTTTGCAAATTCAAAAGAAGATTTTCATTTAAAAAAAAATTTAAAAATCAAAACATTGCAAATTAAATAGTTTTTATTTTAACCTAATTTCATATTCAAAGCTATCTTTGTATCACAATTTCCTGTTAAATCTGAATTAATTTATCGTTAACTGATTATTATGACGAATAATAATATTATAATAAAAAGATGTGTAGGTCACTCTTTAAAGTCTAAAAACGTATTTAGACAATGTCACAAAAGTAGCAAATAATTATTGCAGAATATTTTGTTTTGATTTTTAATATTGAACCATTCTTGTCTAAATGCAATTGTTAGTATGATGTTTCAACGTTCAACATCAACATATACATCGCAAATATAATAAAAAAAAAAACTTTTCAAATGCATTTTAAATGTCAAACGTCCATATTTAATGAATTACACATATACCTTACATAACATGTAAGGTTAGGACTTAGACTTAGTGTGAGGCCACCAAACAAAAGAAGAGATTCGAATTTGAGATTTCATTCATTTTGAATAAATAATTTAATTTTCATATTTTTTACTTTGATTAATTATATTGGTGTTACCTTGTATTTGGGTTAAAGAGAGACAGTAATCATTTTTTTTATATGATTTTTGAAATCATTAATTATATTCTAGATTATTTTCAATTAACTGTTCATTCATTTCATTGAATAGAAATTAGAAACCACTTTGTTTTCCAGAATCAAATATTTTATCAATTCTGAACGGTTATAAAATGCGACTTAAGTTCCTGTCTTGTGGTAATGTTAAGAGTTGTATACGCCGTTGAAGAGTTGTATTATTAAAAGAAAAAAAAACTTTTATCGATTTTGTTTTATTTGATTTGATTTTATTCAAGAGACGAATTTGTTTTCATAATACACAAAAAGATCAAATAGAAGAAATTGAAAAGGTTAAAAGGAAACTTTTTTTAGAGAACGAGATATTTTATTTTTAATAATTATTATTTATTTGGTTTTCGTGTTGGTTCTTCGAAATTTAGTTTTTGTTGTCTATTTATTTTTCATGTTGTTGTTTTTAGAAAATTTAAATAATTATGACAAGAATTTTAAATAAAGCTACTTAAAATAAAGTAAATCGATAGAATTTATGTTAGAATTTTTGAATAATCAGTAATATATTCTACATATTAGTCAAAATGAATAAATATTTTTTTTCTTTTATACATATTTTTTTTAAGAAAAAAAAACCTATTCTCTGATGTAATTTGCATTAATTAATTCATTTTTATAAAACTTGATTTGGAAATTTTTATTATAATTTTTATTTAAAGAAATAAAAAAAACATTAATATATTTTAAATAAACTTCATTTTCTCCACAAAAAAAAAGAAGAAAAATTAATGCTGTGCATATTTATAAATGATAATATAAAAATTACAGTTTAGATTATTTTTTAGTGTTGTTGTTATTCGTTTATGTATATGCATTTTATATACATATTATTAGAAATTTTTGGAAAAAAAAACTATTCTATAATACAGTCAATCTTCAAATTTGTATAAACAAAAATTCAACTTTTATTATTGCTGGCAAAATTCCCAAGCTATGCTTCTTTTTGTGAATTTCCTCTTTGAATTCTTTTTTTAAATTATATTACATCACAAAAGATTATACAGAATTAAATTTATTTTATAAGAACCAAAACAGAATAACAAAAAAAAAAATCATTGTTTTCAATTTAACGTTTTGCGTCTTTTACAATATAATTTGTTTGTTATTTATCCAATCTGACGAGTACGAATTAAATTTCATAATTTAAATAAGAAATATAATTAAGATTGGTTA
Organism: Pedicia rivosa; assembly: GCA_963082725.1. NCBI lineage: Eukaryota > Metazoa > Arthropoda > Insecta > Diptera > Pediciidae > Pedicia > Pedicia rivosa. Next base: position 18,790,726 of record OY720151.1, read on the forward strand.
AAATTGATACTATATATACTTTAACTTATTTACCTACCTACATATACTAAAGTCAAGGCTACATTCTCCAATAATAAAGAATAATTTAATACGATTTTAACGGTAAACAATAATATAAATAAATGTAAGACATATTAAATCACAATAACAAAATACCAAACGGAATAAAATTCAGTAAATACTAAAACCATTGCGAATTTTATTACTAATTAAATATAATAAATGCGTTTGCCATCTCTTTTAACGTAACAATACATATGTTTATTGTTTTCTTTTTCGAAGTCTTTTAATAGCTTTTTATTATATTTAATTGTTTACTCTTATTAAATAATTTCTAAATATTACATTTTCTATGAAAATTTCTTTGATTTCTGTACTATGTTTGTAGTATAAAAGAGCAACGATTTTTATTGTGAAATTCTGTTTAATGGAATATTTTTGTCTTATGACAAAATTAATATGTATTTAATCTAAAATTTCTGTGAATGGAATATCTAAATTATTATCAAGTGGATTTTTACCACGGCCATAAATGTATCATTTCAACGAACTCAACATTAATTTAAAAATTTTTTGTGACTTCATAAAAATGTTATATAGCAATTTTTTGTTTAGTAACTCAATAGCTAAATCAACAAATAAAATATACCTACCTAGTAAAGTTTGTTTTCAATGAAAACAAAAATTGTTACGAATTAAACTTGTCAACTTTAATGTATTGTATTATGAAATTTGACCTTGAATTTTGAATCAAAAACTGGTTATATTTTTCTTTATTTATTTTTATTTTTAAATAAAATAAACAAAATCTATTGTAGTGGCCACTTATCTAATTGATTAATTATTCGTTTATTAGATGCAATACCAGTTGTATTTATTAAAAAATAAATAATTTCTCTCTAAATAATGTTATTTATTTTATGATTATTTGTTTTTGTTTTGAATATACATTAGACAATCTTGTGAATGCCGCAAATTCCTATTATGGTACAAAAATTGGTCCATTATCCCAATTACATCATGGTGTATCTGGAGATGTTTACGCTGTTGATTCTAGGACACTTTTTTTAAAGAATTTTAATTATGATGGAGAAGGTCCAGGTATGTGAAATAAATATAATTTTAAGCATATAAAATAAATATAAAAATAAGAATATAATTACGTATTGTACTAATAATATTAATAATAATGAAATAATGTCGATAATAAATATATGATGAATGGAAACTTATTCAAGTGAAATAATTAAAAGTGTGTATAATAGAATAGGTTTATTGTTAAATGTTCAAATTCTTGAAACAATCTCAATTATATGGTATTTTTTCCAGCTGCATATTTCTATGTTGGAAACTCTCGCCGACCTAGCAATTCTGGTGCCTTCCGGCTTCGTGATGAACGCGGTAGTACTGGTGTAATCAAAAAGTACAGAAATAAAGACATAACACTTTCATTACCTGAGGGTAAAACATTGCGTGATGTGAAATGGTTTTCTATTTGGTGTGACGATTTCTCGGTTAATTTTGGTGATGTTACGATTCCAAAAAACTTAGAATTCCCTCGTCCACATAAAATAGCTCCTTTGAGCGGTGTGCACGAGGTTTCTTCTGATAGTATTGTTATTGTCGATGCCCAAACTTTATTGATACCAAATTTTAACTATGATGGGGAAGCTCCAGGTATGTGACTGAAAAACTGTAAAACGTAACATGATTCCGATACGAAACAAATTTTAATTACAGATGCAAAATTCTGGGTTGGACAAGGTCCAAAACCCTCACCTAATGGCTTGAGAATTCCTGATGAGAATGGTAAGGATGGACCACTTAGACGTTATGATAAGAAAACAATTGTTCTTACACTTCCTGGTGATTTAACTGTATTTAATATTGGTCACTTTGGTGTCTGGTGTGAAGCATTTACCGTTGATTTTGGACATGTAAGAATACCAGAAGCTGTTAACGTACCTCCATCATTAAAAATGTTGGGCATTAGCCCACAGGTAAATACAAATTATCAATACATTTAATTAATTTGTATAAATCATTTTAAAACTACAACAACAATCAACCAATTAAAATAAATCTAATATTATACATTTTTATTAAAACTATAATATTTATAATCCAATCGGAATTATTCAATAATTTAATTTTCATGGACGAATCCGATACATTTAATAATAAAAAATAGTATGTCGCTCTCAGTAAAATTATTATTAAAATAATGTATTTTGTTATTAATTTCTTTTACTATTTATATAAAATTAATGGTTTTCCATTTTAATAATATTTTCTTGTTTTTTGTTTTTTTTTTCTTTTGTATAAAAATTGTACGTTAATTTTTTTATTATAAAAAGACAATAAAAAGAAAGAAATGAAAATTTGTTTTTTTTTTTGGAGAATTTGTAGAATAGAAAATTTTAAAACTAACACAAAATCTATTTTATGCTTTTTTGATTAAATTAAATTAAATTATTATTTATAAATATTTTTTTCATTGCGATTGATTTAGGTCAATCACTCTAATTTAAAATATTAATCTGCTTTACATAAAAAAAAAACAAGAAACAAGAAATAAAATAAAAAAAACATGTTGGTGTTATAATAATTTCTACACTCATATGTACACACACACACTTTTTTTCATTAGTTTGTCGTTTAATTTACATATTAATTTTTTATTATTTTTTGCGTAATAAAAATGCATATACTCAAATTGATAATATGGTGATGCTGTGCTTTTTCCTTTGAAATTTACAAAAACAAAAAAAAACAAAAAATTTATATTTATATTTCAGTCGAAACTCAACTGTGAAGTTTTGTTTGATGACCTCGCTTATGAAGTGAGGTGGGCGGTTGCTGGGGATAGCATTGTTGTACAATTGGTCGCAAAACTTGGTAAGTTATTAATATTATATATTTCGTTTCTTCACCTCCATCTCTTCTTGTTTATATATTTACGTGGGAACGATCGTACTTTCTCAGTTTGATTTAATGTTCTTTTTTAGTTTCTTCTTTTGTTTATATATTGTTCTCCACGCAAATTTTCTTTTTTTTTTTTACAACATATAATCGCGCCATTTATTGCAAGTCATAAGAATAAAATTGCATTATAATATATCTCTGACTATAGCGTGAATAAAAAAACTTTCTTTCAAAGTTCATATAAAAAAAAAAACAAAAAAAAAATCAAAACCGAAAGTGAAATGAAACCATAAGTGAATATTTGACATTTAACTTTATAAAAAAAAATAATTTTTTTTTTCTTCTTTTCCGCTTCTCTCTCGTAAGATTTTTTTCTGAAATTCGAAGTCTTAAATTTTGTCAAAACTTTTCTTTTATAAGAAAGACATTACATAAAATCATAAGTTAATCATTTTCTAATTGCGAGTATCATCTTCAAGCAAAACAATTAGGTATATGTTATTTAGAAATTCTCTTACATCTTCCGTTAATGTTTACGCAATTTAATAAAATTTTTGTTTATTTTTATTATAATATTTTTTTTATTGTATTTTAGTGTATAATATTTTGATTAATTACACAATTAAATTGTTTTAGAAAGGAATTTTAGTAAATATAATAATTTGTGTAGAAAAAAAAATCAAAACAAATACAACGACAAACATTTATCTTTGTATTTCATACCAAAGAGTAAATGATTGAAGGACAAAAGAAAATGAAATCGTGATATTGATGTCAGATAATATTGTATTGTAATTGAAAATATGTTTATTTGAAATGAAGAAACATAACAGGGTTATAAGATTCATTAGATGGAACAATATCAAAGATATAGCAAAAACTCGTTTTCTCTGTTTAACTTAAAATTAATTTTTTCTTTAATATTTTATTGACTTAAATTTAAAGCTTTAATAAATTCGGAATTATTATTTTTTATGTTATATTAAATCAATTTCAGATGATGGCGAATACATGTCTTTTGGCATATCACCAGATCAATCTCAAACAATAATGGTTGGTGCGGATGTAGCAGTTGTTTGGGTAGACAAACAAACAGGGAAAGGATACGCTCAAGATTATTTCTTAGATGCAAAATCTCAGTGTTCAGGAAAAAGGGGAAGTTGCCCAGATACAAGACTGGATGTAATATAAAAATATTATATTTTATTCAGAGGAAATTAATTAACATCTTTTATATTATTAGAAAAATTCGAATTCAATAAGACTTTTAAATGCGGCTATGGTAAATGGATATTCAATTGTGACATTCCAACGTCCCCTTAGAGCTTCTGACAAATTTGATCTTCCAATAGTAGTAAATAAGTCTCAAGCAATAGTTTGGGCAATTGGTCCATTGAATCAACGAGGTGAAGTTTCTTATCATAGCAAGTATACTAAGGGAGACAGATTAATTGATTTTGGCCGACAACCATTCTGGAATTGCCCAATGCCAGATGGTGATAAACAACTTACTGAAGATATTGAACCAGAACTTTATGATAACCGACCAATTACTGAAAATCATAACAGAAGGGAAACAGAGATAAAAAGGTCACGTCCAAATGCTACTCCGAGACCAGCAGCTAAAGAAGGTGCATGGGTGATTCCGCCAATACAGTGTTATGAACCAGAGGATGGTGTATTTTATGCTCAACTGGGACCAACAGGTGGCAAACATGGATACCCAGCAATTACAGGTTTACTATTTTTTTCTTGTGTGTTTTATTTTATTTTAAACTTATGATATTCTACAGGACATGTTGGTTGGGGTATATCATGGTACATTAACGGTTTATTGATTCCTGAAATTAATGTAGTTAGAGGTCAAACCTACACTTTCGTTGTAGAGGGTGGATTAGATTCAGAAGTTCCAGCCAAATATCATCCATTTTATATTACTGATGATTCTGTTGGAGGGTTCGAACATAAAACTGATGAAGAAAAATCGGTATAGTTTTGTTAATTGATTTTAATTATTTCAATATCAATTAAAAAAATTTGTATTGCAGAAAATTAAAATCTTTGCTGGTGTTCATCGTTCGCGTTCTGGAGCAGTAACACCAACTGGAACCGGAAGGCTATGTAATTGGACTCCGGATCCCGATGGTCCATCAGCAGATGAATATCCCTCATTCGGTGCATATCAAAGAAGTCTAACGCTAAAATGCGACGAAGGTGAACCTGGCGTAATTTCATGGACCCCAGATCGCAATACACCCGATACTGTTTATTATCAATGTTTCACTCATAGGTAAGTTATTCCTTAAATTGAGAAAATCTTTGTTACAGAAAATTGTTTTTAGATATCTTGGATGGCGCATAAATGTATTGGATTCTTGTGAAGATGCTGAGGGCAGTGAAATTGATGAAGTTGTTGTTGATCCCGAAGATTTTTTAGCGGAACCGTCAATTAGACACGAAACAAAATTAAAACCAAACGATGTATTCCATCATGAAAAAGACCTAATTAAAAATCATAATATGAATGAAGTCCCACCAAAAATTCAAGTTGACTTGCAACGAAATTTAGAAATAACAAAATTAATAGGTGAGGGAATAAGAGCGGCTGAAGAACTCGAGGAATCAATTGCTAGAGAAAATAACACAAAACACGAGAAAAATAATCAAGCCTTCGTGGCTGAATTCAAGCAGCCATCTATAGTCCAAAATTTACAACAACAAGAAATAAATGTGCCATTTGAGCGTCCACTCTATCCACAGGCTGGTCTTCCCTTATTCTTAAGACCTCCACAAAATATGCAAAATGGTCCACTCTTTCGAACTGTAAAATTGCCTGTTCGTCGACCTCCTGGACAGTTTGAACGCAGACCCGCTCCTCGACCCCAAAGACCCGTTGTTCTTCCACAACCCTCAATGATTGTTAATCATTACAAAAAACCAGTATCACCGTTCATGCGGCCTTTCTTAAAAAATAAACCATTGCCGATTAAATCAATTGCGTCGGTTTTATTATTAGGAGAACCAACAGAAATTATTCCACATCGTAAAGGCTCCTCTGATAACTATCAAAAGCCCAATATGAAGGTACCTTATTTTGATCTCACTCCAGCGCCAGTTTATAAAAACCCCGAGCAAATTCAATTTCTTAAGCCGCATTCAGTAGAAAAAAAAATAAACACAAAAGCTCCGTATATAGAGAAATCAAAAATAAGTGTCATTTCTGTACAACAAACAGAATCAAAACCAAACGAGCAGGAGATTCCAATTCGTACAGCCGTCAACACCGGATTTCAGCCAGACTCCGTTATTGTAGAAAGTGGATTTAGACCAATAGTTCGACGCCAAGGCGCTTTTGATTTAGAATACGATGATGAAAATTCAGGTGCAAATAGACGAAGAGATGATAATATATCAGATATTGATGAAGCAATGGAAGGAGATGCTCTTTTTATTAAAAATGAATCTGAAAATAAAGCATTTGAACCTATGTTCATAGCATCACCTCTGGATAGTACAAATGCAAGTCAAATTATAAATAACAATCGTAAAAATGATCAGCTATCTGGAGATTTGGTAGACATGGAAGTTGAAGATGGAGAAGACAAAATGGCCGTAGCCGCAGAACGCCAAGACACGTTTTATTTACCTCCTGATACAAGAAAACCATCACAAATTTACCCCGAAGGTGCAATTGTAGCATATGATGGGAAAACAGTTTCTGACATATCTCTTGTAAATTCAGTTCCTTTCAATAAAGTAAACCAAAATACATATTCCAGTGTTTCTAAAACTGAGCAATTAATGAGGGACACCCCACAATTTGTTCCATTTAGGGGGGAAATACCTCCCTTGAGCCCAGATTTTATACCACAGGATACAGTTCAATTTTCAATCAAAAGTCACACTAGTGGCAATAGGCCACAGTCACCGGTTACTGAGTATTTGAACCCATTAAGCAATGTTAAAGATTCTGGTAGGCCTATTTCAACAAAACTGACATTGCTGAAAACTGATAATAAAAGCTTTCGTATAAAACGTGAAGCACATCATACACCTGAACATATTAGTGATGAACATGATCATCATCAGCACCACAATGAAACTAAAACGCCTATAAAATCGGGTGCTACATCAATGTCTTTTTCCCACCTCGTTATTACAATTAATGTACTAATTTTAACTTTTTTAAACTTTTGTTAAAATCTAAAGATTATCTATTATATTAGTTAGTCATAGGTAAAATTTAATGTGTATATTTTAAGGCATGTGTAACTCTTAGCGTGCACATTCAAAAAGATTATTTACAAGAAGAAGAAACAAAAGAACGAAAAATATGTTTATATCTCAAACTATATTGTTGATTTTTTGCTTTTTTTTATATTTTTTAATTACTTCAGTTTTTTTTATGAACAAAATATTCCACTGTTTGAAAGAAATTTTTAAAACAAAAATGAAGTCAATAGGTTTTTTTCCATTTAAAAGTAATATATGTATAGTCAAAAGTAAAAAGAAAAAAATAATTTTTTTTACGTTTGATATTTTTATTTTCGATACTGTACTTTATATTTAAACGTATATTGATTGATTAATATGTGCGTTCTATAAAATAACCTTTTGAGTTAAATTTTTTATGTGAAAAAATTGTAATTTTAATAAGAAATAAAAATTTCCAAAAGAAAATCTTTGTTTACTTAAAACTGGGAAAAAATGGAGAAAATTGCATAAATATTTATTTAAATTTTGTTGTTTTTTAAAATATAGAACCAATTTTATTTCTTCTTTCTAGATGCTACTTTATGCAATAATTCCATGATATCAAGCTGTTCTGACAATTCGGCATGTTCAATACATGACAATTTATTTTTATCAACAACTGTTATTTGTGAATTATGTTCTATTAAATATTTAACAAATTGGATTCCAGCTTTAATTGCAATTGCCCTTAATAAAAACGTCCAACCACAATCATCTCTACTCTCGATGTCTACACCATTATCTACACAAAATTTTAGAGAATCTAAATGCCCACCGTCAATGGCGTAGTGTCCGTAGTTCATTCCAATACAATCTCTTTTAGTTGTGTCTGCTCTTTTAACAATCAATAGTTTCGCAATTTCATTATGTCCTTGAAACATTGCCAAATGTAACGGAGTTCGTTGACTTGAAGGGCACCCCAAATTTACGTCAGCGTTTGCCGATAAGAGTAGATTTACAATAGACTTATCGCCAATTATTGTGGCTACTGCTAATGAAGTTAATCCCTTAGATCCTGGAATATTAACCAAACAAGGTTTAACTTCAAGATATCGTCGTAAAATATTTTCCTCGGATTTTTTTACAATTCGATGCAACGATAAAGTTGTTGGTGAATCGGGAAGTGTACAACCCTTAAGTTAAATTGTTCCAATTTTAATTAATGTTTAATCTTCAAAAATACTTAAACTATGCATGTATTAGAAATATAATATACCTGAAATATAACTGAATTACCGAAACAAATATATTCTTCACCATTAAATTTTATTGCGCTTAAGCGAAACTTGTAGCAATAATTTTCTTCTAAATTTTCTACTGTAAAAATTTCATTACATCCCCTAGAAATAAATAATACTATGAGCATAAATTAATTTAATTGGTTTACTTTACCAATAAACTGTTTTCCAATCTTTAACTTTTCGCTCAAGCTTGTAGACATCACAATTTTCAATCCGATTCCACTTAATTTTAATAGTGCTAATTGTTTGATATGTAATAATTGGTAAAATGTTTACTTCCATTTTCTAATGCATATTATTTTTATATTATATGGTTTCCATGTGAACAACAATACTTTTAAAACTAGACTGTGTCCGAGATGAAATAAATGAACAGTAATATTGTCTTCTAGATGGCACTGACAGCACTATTTTTGAGCTTTTACGTAAAATTTCAAAGCATACCATCATGGTTTAAATCCTATCTTCTTATAAATCTATCTTCATTAAAATCATATTACTATAAATATAAAAATATATTTAAAAACTAGAATTAAGAATCGGCACATGTGAACACTATCTCAGAAATTTTTTTCAAGAGTTTGTATTCCAATATAGAAAGTATCAATAAAATATTTAAATTAAAGAAAAGCTTTTTATTACTTTTTTTTAATATTTATGCTTTCAATATCTAATTGTTTATTTATAAATCTTAGAACAGAAATTGACTCCCCAAAGAATAAAAAATAATTTATATTAATATGTATTGAAAAAAAATCTTTAACTTCAGCTAAAAAACAAAATATAATTAAATTATTAAAATACATATTTTGTATAAAATTCAATAATTTAACAATGACATCAAAATCAACTATTCTCTACTCAAAGTGTTTTAAATAAATACAAAGTCATCTCAACCTCGACATATTTAGAAGAATTTCATACTCATAGTATTCTTCCCACATTTTACATTTTTTTTAGTACCAAAAAATATCAAAAATTATCGTTTTAGAAGAAAAAAAGAAAAAGAAAACGGAAGAAAAACAAAATTTCGATGGTGATTTAAGATTTTATAGGGTGGAATATTATAACATCATCATCATACTGGGGCTAGAGCTCAAACATCAACAAGAGTAATTATGATTAAACTCGCGGAAATTTAAGTGTCATTTGATATAATTTTGTATGTTGTTGTTAAGAGATATTATTATATAGGTATACATAAACTTATGTGCTTTATAAATATAAATATATAGGTAATAATAGAAAAAAAAATTGAAAAAAAAACTCAAACTTTGTTGAAAATAAAAATTTGTACGTAAAGAAAATATTAATGTTTATGCGTCAAGGGAAATTATAATAATTACGTATAAATAGATATATACCTACGTTTGTATTTTCAAAATGTTATTTTTTTTCTTTTTTTTTTCTTTTCGTGTTGTACAAAGAAAGTATATTGAAAATATACACACCAACAAAATGATGTTATGTGCAACTATAGCTAAAAACAGAGTTTAATATTAAACTTCAACAATGCAAAAACAAATACCAAACATAACCAAAACTTTGTTTTCCTCTATCTGTGCTCCGCTGTCTTATAATAATGCATAATATATGTATAGGCAGACCGGAAAAAACTTATTTATAACCAAAAACAAGCGCGGTTAAAAACTTTTCTCATATTTATTTAATTGATTAAAAAATTCTTTTTATTATAGAATTTGTTAAATTAATTTAACACTTATATCATTTATATTTTAAGGTCAAGCTTTTAAGATAGATTATAATCACACGGAACATCGATTTATATAATTAAATATCTTTATTTTCTTTATTGTATAGAAAATTCCTGTTTTTGGATCGAATATATATGTAGTATAAATACGTTAATTCCTAAAATTACCATAAAGCCTTTTCAAACATTTTGTAAACAATTTATTTTAAAAAAATATTCGTAACTATTATTTACTATTATATTATTTATTTCATCAACAGTGGTCTTTACTGATTAAATTAACAAAAATTATATTTATTGCAATTTCACTTTGAACTTATAAAAGCAACAACAATAAACAAAAAACTAATCAAAAATAAAAGAAAACTAAAATATAAATTTATAAATTAGTCAAAAATTATAAATTCATATTATTGTATTAAAAAATACAAAAACATATAGAAATTCAAATCAAAACTACTGAAATTAAATTAATTTTAATAGCCATCCCGCAAGTGTATGAAAATCTAAATTTTTTCCATTGGTAATCTACACAAGTTTTTGGTTTTATATTTTTGTTTTGATTTACTTTTGTTCTAACAATTTTAGTTAATTTTTGAATAGTAGATATTTTTCTTGGTAATTTTTAACCAAAACATTTATATTGGCATTTTTATTTAAAACATATTTTTGTTTTGAAATTCCAAATCATAGTAATGCATTTTTATCATTTGTATACGATTTGTTTACCAATTTGGGTAAACATTAAAATATTTCTACTGCAAATATCATTTCTCTTACATATAATCCAACTAATAACATTATAAATACCATTTTGTTATAATAATTTATAATAATTTTATTAATACAAATATACTTCGCTTTTAAAATTTCTTGTTGGAAACGAATCACAAGAAAAGAATATTTTCGATAAGAAATTCAAAAATATACAATTATACTTTCTTTGCCACTATTATCATTATCGGAACATTTATTATGTTTTTTACTATTTTAATGTTCTCAGTTCTTATATGTTTTATTGATAACATATAGTTTTTATAATTATAATTACTAATGTATTTTTTGTGATTATTGAAAATCCCATTTGAATTTTTTTATATATTGCATTTTGATTAAATAATTTTAAATTTATGAGTCACGATAGGGCCAGTATCCCGAACGTTTGAATTAAAGCAATTATTATTGTCAATTCAAAGAATTTTAGCAAATAACGTTAAAACGTTATAAAAAAGCACTGATTAAATGCAAGTACTTCTGGATGAGACAATGATATTATTTGGGATATAACTTTTTTTATCTCTTAGAAAATATACAGTTCAGATGGATGGATTATCAATGAAAATAATTATAACTTAATGTTTGTATTACTTTTAGATGATTTTGCAGACTATTCAATCAAAATAGCCGAAGATCTCTCAACATCAATCATTATCAATATTTAGGTATTGGTAATAGATAAAATCAAATACAATTCTTGCATTCTATAGAAAATAAATAATTAACATATTTATTTAAAATTAGTACAACACACATAGTAAGCAAATAGTAAATAAAACTAAAAACATATTCCCTGTGTGACATAAAAAGTGCGTATATATTATTTATTCTATTTTATTTTACTCTTTCCCTTATTTTTTCATTTCCAAATAAAATGATGACTTTTTTTCTAATTTTTTATTTTCTGGGAAATGTTTTAAAAATTAAAACGATTGAAAACATCGGTTTTAATGTCACAAAATATTAATTAATTATAATAACCGATATAATTCATAATTATATCGTGTGATTTTGGTTCAAATTTAATTGGTTACAAAAGTCTTCTTTCAAATATATTTATTTTATTTTTTTGGCAAGTCCCTTTTGTATATGTATACATGTATATATGTATATATTATGTTACAGTTCAAATTTCTATATTATGAATGCCAAGCAAAGTTGTATCCAAAATTCAATCCAAGTATTTGTATTTGGATATTATATACACTCAACCATCGATTACAAAAACTGTTGGGCATCGTTCCACGTAGATACTGAAAATGTTGTATAACAATAATTGAATTACTGATGTACATGGCAAAGTTTTGGTTTTTGTCATATATTTTCTATTTGATTATTATGTTACCTCAATAACGCTATCAACATGAACAACTCAAATCTATGCAAGTAATAAATTTAAAGAAATATTCTTGAATTATAAATTACAATACAGCTTTGTTGGTTTATGGTTCGGAAACAATAAAAAATCATATTCACAAGAAACAAATTTTTAACTTAAATAAAAAATACTATAATTTCTAAAAAAAATGGTCGAACCAATGTATTAATATTGCCCGTATGCTTTTTTTAAGGGTAATTAGTGGTCCAATAAATTTTATGTCTAATTACAATGATCTTCTTATTATTACCGTTAATGTTTACTTGGTGACACATTTTTTAATGTTTTACAAAATAAAACTTTAATTTAAAATTTGAATGCGTTGATGAATGCCAAAATAATGTGAAAACAGATAATAATTCTTCATCATATATTGATCTTGATAATCTGTTTGATTGAATTAATTTTAGAATTAAATAATTAAAATTTATTTGTAAGATAAGATTTCTTAAAAAATAAAAATATAAATCTAAGATTTTTCTAAATTTTGCGAAATAAACAAATGATGCACTTTAACATTCTAGAGTTTCTAGATCATTCTGACTGATTTTACAAAAAAATTAATATTTTATAGATCCTAGGGAGAAATTGATTTTTTTGCTAACCGATGTGGATGTGGTGACTAAAGAATTTCGGAACACATTTCGTAATCGCCGAATGAATAAGTATACTAAAGTCCAGTTAGATTCGGAAGCTGAGGAGCGAGAACAGTTCACTGCCAATTTCAAGCATGAGTATTTATTACAGACTTCGAACTTTGGACTTCAAACCTTGGACTTCGAACCTAGGATTTAGAACCTCGGATTTAGAACCTCGGACTACGAACCTCACATGTCTGCAAGCTGCATTCATGCATCGAAAGGTTGTTCGAGAAACACATGCAGGTCGAAAAAATTATTGCAAAAGTAGTGAAAAACCTAATTGATAGTGAACGGTTCTTGTTTTTGTGGACCCCAAAACCAAGACGTGGTTGAAATGGACGAGTTCTGCACCACAAAGCTATACATCAAATTTTTTGAGGTTGCAGAGACATTTTGCTGCATGCCAATTTCCATAGTGTTAATTTTTCCCGACGGGAAAAAATTTTATGTTGAATTATCACAATATATTTATTATTTCATATTATTTATTTTAGTTTTATCAATCAAAAAAAATAGTATTGATCTTAATTTTTTTTAAACAGAGAATTAAAACAATAAATTATTTTATTACAATTATTTAATTTAAGTAACGTGAAAGTGATTTTTTATATTCATTTATATTGGCATAATAATGAACTAAAACTTTTCTGAAGATATGAAGTTAACTTTGGACTGAAGTATTTGTCATTTATATAGATAACGCTTTTAAATTAACTTGTAGTTGTTCCGAGTCTACAAAGATAGTAGAATATATTTTCACAACCATTTGATGTATTCTAGATGTTGCAAAAAATGGAATGTAATTTATCTAAAAGAAAAAATAGGCTGTGTGCACAAGTACGTTGAATTTTAATTTAAAGCCCTTTATCTTACTTTATAATAAGTTTTTATTTTAATTCATAATTGACTTTTGTAAATACATATATCATTAAATAATATTCGGTGGTAATTGATTTTAATTTGGTAATTTAAATTTAATATAAAATTTATTAAATTTTTTACCGTATAGAACAAAAATATTTCATTTGTGGTTGCCATTTATCATACAAATTGGTTTATATAATATCTCATCCAAGACTTTTATTTAAATTCTTTCACACATACAGATGCACATAAATATTTTATTATTCAAATGAAAAAAAATGTAATTTTATAAATAACTCAATATATTCACACACAAAACAAAAACCAAATGTCATGTGTCTAGTCGTCTTGGGAGATCACAAAACAAAAAGGGAAAATGGGAAACGGGCTTAAAATTCTTTATACACAACAGAATTTTAATAAAAATGTAATGATAAGAAAAACCTTTTGATTGTGTGTGTATAACAAATTAATTTTGTGTTGTTTTTCATTAAATCAAATAATTTGAGTAGATTTTTTTTTTTTGATAGAAGCATTAGAAAGAATGATAAACAGCTGTTTTTGTTTTGAATTAATTTCAATATTGAAAAAAACAACTCTTTTGAATTGTACTTTTATCACCAAAATTTTCATTTATATGTACAGAAAGATTGAATAAATCCTTAAAAAATAGAAATTTAAAGAAATTGTATTTTTTTTTATTATACAAAAGAAAACTATTCAACCGAAATCAAAGAACTGAACCAAAACCAAAAAAGCCGGTAATCGAAATTTTTTTCTTAAATAAATTGAAAATAATCGAAATGTGAAAACATCAGATCCGAAACCATAACAAAACCGTTTTCGGTTTCAATTTCAAAGTATGCCTAAATAGAATCAAATTCAATCCTTGCTTTGAGTATTCAATGATTCAATCACTTTAATTATACAGAGATAATTATTTGAAACATAAATTCTCAGCAATTTTGTTAATTTCAGTAAATTAAATTAAATAACAAAATTAAAATATAATAAGAGAAAATCTTAATAATCGTCTATGATTACAATGTTTATGTTTTAATATTTAAATTAAATTGAATATTTCCATTTATTATCAATTATTATCAATAATTAAATTTGGTTATTTCTACATTTTTTAAAAAGTGACCAATCCATAAATTTCAAAATTGGAAAATATAATTTTATATTGAAGCTTGCATATTAATATGATCGTTTAAAAGATATATTTTTAGAGAAAATAGTCAGTAAAAACCATTTTCAAATAATTTAATCATTATTGAATTTTGTACATTAAAGTTTTAAATTTAATAAATAATTAAATAGTTTCATTGTACAAATACACATCGGCGTAATTAATTTTAATTAATAAAGCGATAAATTGTAAATACTGTAGAAAATTAGTATTTAAAACTAAGAAGTTAAATACATTGAGACCAATAATGAAAACAAAGTTGAAACAATGTCAATATATAAATTTTTTCAGAAAATATTGCATATCTTTAGAATACGTAAAAAAAAATCATTACACACCTAAATATTATTAAATGTATTATTATAGCATTAGATATTCTTTGTATAATACAAATGTGTTTATTTTTTTATTTTGTTTTGTATTTTATTTTGAAGTATATAAATGAAGTAAGTAATGATGTATTGTTGTGGCGTATTCTATTGTTTAGCTTATACTTAACATTAAATTATATAAACTGTTAAAGTAATGATAAGCTATTATAATTTATTAAAATATATATATATATTATAATATAGAGGAAGAATCGTGAAGAGTGGCAATGCCAATAATTTTAGATTGATGGCCATGTAATATTCTCAATGTTTCTTTTCAGAAATTTCAAGGTAGAATTTTGACTTGAACAGAATGGTTTGTTTTCTATGTATAAATAGGCTTTGAAATTTTAGTGCAAGATTAATTTAATAAAATAAATGAAATTTATTGCTATTATATTTTTTATAACTCTGACCTGACATGTGTTTTATTTTTCATAAAAAAGTAGGGTAGTAAAACGGTAAGAAGAGGCAAATGTAATAAATCAATTTGCTATAGTCTCTCTGCCAGACCTACTGTAGGAAATATATTAAATAATAGAAATAATAGAAATATATATTTTATATTTTCACAATATTTTCTTTTAGAAATTCGCAAATGCATTTGTTCTCATTTTTTAGAGTAGTGGAATTGTACAATAAATGGCATCACATATTTTTAATATGAAAAAACATTATTCAATAAAATATAAAAATTATTAACAATGTTAATAAACATTGTACATGCACAACAAGTTTTAAACAAAGAAAATATAAATTTATTCGCAGAAAGAATTTTCATAAAGCTTCAAAGCTTTTTCTTTTGAGACAAACTGGATTTTATTCCGATAGAAAGCCTATCAACAAAATTAGGTATGCAGATTTCTTGTAAATCTGCTTTAACCGAAATCTCTTATCAAAAATAAATATATGTATGTATAAATGTTGTATATATAAGTAATGTATATATTTTATAAAACAAACAAAAAAAAAACTTTGATCAATTGAATTCAGTCTCTTTATTTTTTTTATATTAAAATTTAAGCTTCCACTATTGTTTGTGTTTGTACATTAGGAATCAATTTCAGTCCCACTTATGAACTTACTATTCGAGTCCAATTGAAATCCAAAATGATACCTCTCACGTTTTTCCCCTTAACGTTATCACGGTCAAATAACGTTTCAAAAAATAGAAAAAAATACATGTTTTATCCCATAAAGCTCATTTATACTCACTTATCCCAAACGCATACGAACAGAACAGAAATCTCACATTAGTTTATTTTTAAGCTTTTTTCTTTTATTGTTATACGGTTTATGTCAAACTTATTTTTTCTGGCTGAATAAAAATCCTTTCTCTATGAAAGTTTTTCCATGTTGTTGAAAAAAAAAGATTGTATAAAAGGAAGAAGAAAAAGTAAAAAAAAGTTGGTACTCTTTTAACAGATTGAATTGTGACGTATAAGTATTGTAAGGAAAATTTGACACATAAATTCTACTTTAGTTAGTATAGTGTATGAAGGTATCCGTATATAAATAGATATATCGTGATTTAAAATAATTTTCGTTTTCAGGACCAGGAACTAAAGCCATATACTTTAACCGGGTAACAAAAAAAAAAACAAAGAAAAGAAAAGAACGAAAGAAAGAATGTCAAGAATAAAACAAATACTAATGCTATTATATATATGGGTACTATACATACATATAATAATGTTTCCACATACATTTTTATTGTATGTATAGAATGTATATTTTTTGTTGGTATAGTAATTTATCGATCTTGAATATTAATTTAAAAAAAAAATAAAAAGCAAGAAAAAAGAAATACAAAATAAATTTGTTTTTTATTATAATAATAACAATAGAAAAGTAAATTCAGTTGTAAAAATAATACTTGTATTTATCTTAAAATGTAACAACTTCAGGTTTCATATGATTAACAAAGTAAAACAGTAGGAAACAGTGCTAGCGCAATTTTATTTTAATTGACATACTCTTTACTAAGATTAATTTGGCCAAGAGTTTAGGTTAATATACATTAGTTTAATATGTATGTTTCTGTATCTGTATAGGTAAATAGTATATCTCAGATTGAGCAAGAAAAAAACTTAATTACTACGTCTGCACTAAAGTTCTCTTTGTTTTAATATAATAAAAAAAAGCTTTTGTTTATATTATATAATATGAACCATGCTGATATAAAAAATGATATTGATTTTTTTCTTTCCATTTCTATAAATATAAAAGCCCATAATATATAATTCAGGATTATGAAGTGTGCCCAACCAAATGATATTTGTATTTATGTATATGTTATATGACTTGTTTCAAATTTTTGTAATTGCATTTTTTTTATTCATATTATGTACTTCTAAGTCTTTTTATTCATTTTTATTTCTTCTAATCGATAAAAGTGCAATTTTATTAAGTGTTTCGATTAAAAGTAAATTTTATAGTGAAAATAATTTAATGAATATCCTTTTGTCTAGAAGTAAGTAGAATAGGGAATTTGATTAAAAATCCAGTTTAGACATCCTGGAAGAGAGAAAAATTCCAATCAATAAAATGGTATATATAGTAAGTAAAATGACCACAGTCAGCGCTACAATCGTGTCATTTTCATCTAAATACGAAGGAAATGAGCATGCGCTTAGATAGGAAAAACTCATTCCTATTAAATTACTCTGCCGGAACGATTTTTATATTACTTTTCCTGATAGTTTTACCAATGTGTAGGAAAGAGATATACTTTTTTTTAAAAATAAGTTGATAAATATATCTATTTCTATCTTACTCTGTATCAGCCGCGCGGTTCGCCAAATTTTTTGTACAACGTACATATGTGTTGAAACGTAGTGTTTTCACATCGAGTTTTTTTCGTACCGAAATTGTTTATAAACTTTTCGATAACATCTCGTGTATTATATATTTTTTATCAAAAAGTTTGTTTAAACAAATATAAAACCATAAAAAGTATATTGTGTGAGTGTTTTTTTTTTGTTTTATCCCAAAGTGTGTGTTTTTTTCTCTTATTGTTTTCTTTTTAAATATTTAATTCAGTGTCATCGACGACTGTCAATGTGCCAATATAATAAATTTATTAGTCATTATATTATATTAGGACGCATGCGTTGATTACGTCATTGTATAATATATATAAATTTTTTGT
This sequence comes from Pedicia rivosa, assembly GCA_963082725.1. Classification (NCBI taxonomy): domain Eukaryota; kingdom Metazoa; phylum Arthropoda; class Insecta; order Diptera; family Pediciidae; genus Pedicia; species Pedicia rivosa. The sequence continues at coordinate 18,809,234 of OY720151.1, forward strand.
AAAATATTCTTGTTTCTGGAGTTGGTAGTTGTGACTTGTGTTAACATTAAAACAGTCGATCGCTAAAAACACTCCTCGACAAATTCAGTAGTGCCAACCTATATATATATATATATATATATATATACATATATATATAAATATAATATAGATAAAAAGATATAGCATATATAATATATATATATATATATATATATATATATATATTTATATATATGTATATATAAAATACATTTACATATAATATAACGTGCAACAACAAAAAAATTGACAGATCGCATACACGGTATGTTAGTTCAATGTCATCCATATAGTTTGTCTGTATACTTGTGATCAAATTAATTAAACAATCAGTGTCGGACAACCTTTTTTATTTATTCTAAAATAATTGTTAAGAAAAAGTTTTACTGAATAAAATTCAACATTTCATGGCCTCGAAAATGGCAATCACTTTTATACAATTTGATTTAAGAAAAATAAAAACAACAAAATCGATTTAAAAAGATTGTCCGTAGACCAAAAGTGGTTTATCGCTGATATATTGTATGCATGCGTAAATTGACTTTATTATAACGTAAATATATTATTATACCTATGTATTTTGATATCTATAATGCTATTGTAGTTAGTAGACATTGTAGGTTAATTTAATTATTATTTTTTGTATTTTTTATTAAATGGAAATTTAAATTTCACTGCAAATTAAATGTTTTAAAATATTTAATTTGTTATTATAATATTTTATGAAACATGAGGAACAGATGCAAAAATATAAACTCACACACACACACAAATCACACAAACAGAATCATTATTGTTTTAATGCTATTTTATATCTAACGGAAAATATATTGAATATTTTCTATAATAGATATGCTAATATGTTGTTCAATGCAAAAAAAAAATGTAAATTCCACTTGAAAAACTGAAAATGTATGCTTTTATTCTCAACAACTCAAACACTTTGGATCAATAATTTCTTATATACCAACAATGTGAAAAACAGAAGAAATATTATTCAATTGTGTTTAGACAAAATATTATCTAATTGAAAATGATAAATAATGTTATTGTTCTGTTTTCCGTTTCCAATAATCGAATTATTTATGAATTACTCATTCAAAAATAAACTATATTAGTTGACAGATTTTATTAATATTTTTCTTGAATCAAAGGATTTAATTGGTATGCAAAATATTGCGCAATCGCAATAGGAAAAGATCCGAAGACACTATATTTTTTTTTGTTGTTTAGATTGATTAAACTAACCTAAATTATAGTGTGTGACATTGAAATCGATTAATGGTATTCTATTTTTCTTTTCTTTGTCAAATATCACTGTAATCTGCATTTTTTACTCTAGGTTTATTTTTTTAGGAGATTTAAATATAAATTTTAGGTTATAATACAAATATCAATATTGCATTACAAGTAGGTAAACAACTTAACATTGTTATGCTTTTCTATTTATTTTAAGACTGATTTTTTTACAATTTTATAAATTTAATAGAAAAAATGAAAGAAGATTATTTTTATATTTAGAGAAAATTAGGTTTGTTTTTTTTTGTTCGATATAAAGTTTAATTAAACAAATAATATATTATTTTATTTTGTTTTATATATAAAATTAAAAGATTAAAAGTTACATAACTACCACAAAAATTATGTGGTGATCAAACTAGGTGCAAACTAAAAGTGTATTTCAAATAAAATATAGTTAAACCTCAACAAACCGGACAAAACCTCATCAAATAAAATAAGAATATTTAATGATGATACTTCCTTTATAGCCGAATCTATCATTTTAAATATAAGTATGTATAAGGTTGAAAAGCTTATTCACAATATTTTCGTTAAGGTTCAAAATAAATTGCATTTTGTCGACATTAGGACTCAAATATTTACTCTGGAAATTATTTTATAAATTTAGAATTCTTAAGATGACAGCAGTAATCTTGTTCTTCAATGTTTTTTATTTCTTTTTATAAGAGAAATTTAGGTTAGATTTTTTTTTGTATATTAACTCAACTGATTTACAGTCTTATTTACGAAATCAGAAATAATTGCCCTAATTTAGAAGTAAACAATATAAAGTCTGCAGCTGTATCAAATCAAACTATATTTTATTATGTCAACTTATACATTGGTTTAGTGTTTTTGGGATTCATCTCATAACTATATAAATACTTAAAAAATGTACCTCTGACAGTATACCAATATATATAAGTACATATATGTAGGTATATTATATTTAAGCAACAATTAAAAAGAATTGCGTTTATGATTGTTCCACTTTAATATAGTCAATAATTATTTCATTTATATAAACAATAACATTGAGATATTCATGAATTAATTTTATCGTCACGATATCTAAATGTACTATAATTGAAATCAATTTAAAATTCATTTCCATAATAATTTGTATACTTCTATTTTATTAAAATGTATAATAATTCAACTTATATATAAAATGATATTACATCTCTAAAATAATTTTTATATACAGAATGGGGGTAAAGGATACCTACTTGAATTTCTGATTGTATATTCGATTAATAACAAAAATGTTTTATAGAAAAATATATATTATACTGTTTCCTAGATATATGTCTAGACATGTGTCAGAAAAGTTTCCTAATACAAATAAAATTTATATATAAAAATAAAACAAGTTATACTTTTTAAGAGAAATATATATAGGAGAAGTTTGAATGTTTCTTAACTACACGTAATAAAATATAGTTATATCTTTAAAAAATTGTGATTACAGTATACACAAAAGGGGTTGTTTGTTATCTTTTGTTGTTTGTCGTCAAAAAAAATAAATATAAATCTTTGTCTTCCTGTATAAGATTTTAATCAATGTTTATATACTTTACCTATATCCTTATCCTCATTCTTATCCTTATTCATATACAATATATTTATATATACACAAAATGAAAACCAATTAATGTTTCTAATACATATAAATTTTCTGATTTAAATTTAAACTTTTTCTTTTTATATCTTCTTTAGCAAAACACTTTTAACTCAAAAGTGCTATTTAAAAATCGGAACGGAGCATTAGTATTTAACAGAAAGTAAAAAATCTCAACAATAATGAGATAAATTGATATTTGCTAAAGTCACAATAGAATCGAAGGTAGATATAGATAAATATATTATATAGGTGTTGTACAGAAAAACGACAAGGGAAAATGTTTTTAACAAATAGTTTTCATTTATAAAAGATACAAAAAAAATTCTTTCATCGTCCTCTGGACCTTACTATGTATACTATTATAATGGACATATTGTATATATGTATATATTCTAGAGATTTATAATTTTATACAAATATTTTCTTTTTAGTTAAAAAAATTACTTATACCAAATATCTGACAACATTTATCTTGTAAAAGAATTATGATTTATAAAAATTTCTGCGCTGTTAAACGGTGAAAATTATGAAAGTTAATAGATCATAAAATATCATAATGTAAGTCTTGATTTTAGTAGACAAGAGATAACTTTGATCATAAAATTTGATGTTCAATATTTATAGTAGCTTGTTCAATGGAATTAAAATTGTTTTGATAAATAAAATGATTAGTTAGCACTGATATCTTGTTCTAATCTAATAATGTTATTGTTTATTTTAGTTATTATTTTAAAAGCACCCAAACAAAAAATTAATGAATTGAAGAAATCGGTAGTTGGTAAATTCAACAATAACTTTATAAACCAACTTAAAAACGATTTTTTTTATCAGATATTTTGAATGATTTTTATTATTATGTTTTAAATTATAAATTTTTGAATAAAATATCTAACTACAATACCCTAACCCCCTTCCCCGCCCCCCTAAAGAATATAAGATGGTTTATCACTGTAGGGTTTCTAGTTTAGATCCTAGAAATTCATGGGCTCCGAATAGGAGGGTGGTCGGACAAAAGGTGGAAATGATTATGATGATTATTATTATTCATTTTATTATTGTTATTATTATATTGCGCTCTTATCTCCGAATATACTTTCTTAATTATTTTACGGTAAATTGATTTTTCCTTAAAATCATTTTTGAAGTTTTTTATAAATTGAGGAATATATTATGCAACCACAATCTACTTATTTCATGTTACAATTTTTAATCATTAAATCAATAGTTAATTTCGAAGTCCACTTTAAGTTTTCATTAGATATAATTTTTGAAGTGATTATACTTATACTTTTATTTATTAAATAAATTATTTTTTAAATATTATCTATAGAGAAAGATAATTTTTTTAAAGTTATTATATTTTTCTATAAATAATTTTTATAGTCGCTTTTATCTTTATTCTATAATATATAAACATAGTTAAACCAAATTATTCAATGATAAAACAAAAATAATTTTCTTATCTAATCAATTATATATATGTTTTTTTTTATAGTCAAAGTATATACAAAGTATAAACAATTTTTAAATTGAATAAATGGCATAAAGCAAAAAATTTAATTTATTAAACTACAATTACGATTAAAAATATAATATGTATAATAAAATTTATAGGATGTGTTAATTTCTCATTTGTTTATAGTAATTTTGCCAAATATGGGAAATAAATAAATAAATGTAGGAAAATAATTTGCCATCTTTTTTGACTGAATATGATCTAATAAAATTAAACAAAACACACCGACGTCTTTTACTGGTTGAATTCTAATAATTGCCAGTTTCTTTAGAAAATTATAATATAAAATTGTTTGGAATAACGAAATTATATAGTTAAATGAATTTAGTATGCACAATAAAACAGTTTTTATTTTATAAACAGAATAGAAGTTGGATGGTAATTCCGATTTTATACCTTATAAATGAATTTTTTTCAAATGCATGTACAAATAGAATATCTTATAATATTATTATAATAATATTCTGTAGTTATTCAATTTTCTCATTGTTTTTTTAATTCTATATTAAAAAAGCTTTGCTAAAATATTGTTTAGTATTTAAAACGGATTTTTTTTTATAAAAATTATAATGAACGAAAAATGTTAAAATTTAAATTGCCTAAGGTTTATTTTTCAATAACAATAAAAATCTATTGTCTTTTGTTCTTTGTCGATAAATTATAAAATTTCTGGGTTTCATTGGCAGCATTGTCGTATGATCATAATTTTAAAGGTGTATATAATTTCAATTTTAATTCAACTAATGGTTCTCATACTATTTTCAATAAAAGCATTCAATCAATTTTTTTCTGAATAAATGACTGATCAATAAATAATCTGAATACAAAATGTATGTTATTAACTTTAAAATAGTTTAATATTCAAAGAGAAGAGAATACAATTTTACTTAAAATGTCTACAAAATAAATATATATATTTATATATATATATCCATATAAACCCAAAATTGACACATGATTGATTAATTGACACAAACATTTTATACTTTAATTTAACTAAATTCTATAACTGTTTGCTTGTAATCAATACTACCATTACTTCTCTACCCTTAAATACTTTAGTTTAATTTCGCAGTTTTTTGTTTTTGTATGTGGTTTAATTTACGCGCGTTATGATATAACACAAGAAAAATGCTAAAGTACATCATTCATATATTTATATAAAATAAATAAGATGATGATTTGATTTTACAATCAATTTAGTCGAAAAGAGAAAAAGGTTTTCCAAAAATTATTCGATTTTAGATATTTTTATCACAAACCATCCACAACCAACAAAAATATTACTAAAAATAGTTTTATGTATTTTATATTTATGACATTTTATTTTGCTACAACCAAAATCTTACAACTATTGTGGGTGGGTGGTTGGTATAATTTGACCCATCATTTATTTATTTTTCTATTTCTTTTTTGTTATATACAACAAAAAAATAAATATCGATTCTGATCTGAATTCTAATAATATATCGCCGGCATTTTTCTATACACTATAAAAGAATAATAATTTAAGTTTGTATATTGAAGTTTATGTATTATAATAATAAATAAATATTATGTCAAGGTATTATTATGATTATTGTACGATTTGACTGTTAGAACGCAAATGCTACAAAATTCTATGCTTTTTTTTGGACTTTAGTAGTCGCGTTTTCTTCTTACAGTCATTGGTATATATATATATACATTTGTGACTTACTGTGACATTACCATGTCAATCAATCTGATATATTATATTATTATGGTATTGGTTTACGTGATTCTGTCTAACATAGAGAGTCGTAGATCTAAATCTCTTGAGTCTTTTGATAAGATATTATTTTTATATTTTTTCTATTATACAAAATATACATTTAAAAAATTAGAAATAATGAACTTTATCAATATGTTAATCAAAATATTAATCAATAAATAATCAATTAGCATTATTTTTTGTATTACCTTTCTAAAGATAAGATTAAATAAATAAATATTAGTATACATATGATCACTTTTTTAATAATAATAATAATATAATAATAATGTTCAGTTTGTAATTAAATTCAACATTAGCTTCAAACGTTTGATTTCTTTCATTTATTTCTTCCCGTATTATATATTTGATAATGGCATCATCATCATAATTTAAGTCCTAAGAATTATACAATATAATTTATTAACTTACACTGGGTCTAAAATTCAAATAATTTTTCTATCACGCTTGGCTAAACTTATGATCTTAGAAATTAGAGATTGTCTCTTATCTCGAGAATTGATGAAACTCTAATATAGTTTAATATTTTCGATTAGTTTTTCACGTTTCATTTATTTCTTTAATATATAATCTTGAAATTTATAATCACGGGTTGTTTTATAACAGTTCAGTAATTAAACGTGAAACATAATTGATTGTCAATTAAATAAGAGTGATTCAATTTTGTGGATGTAGAGATGAGGTAAATCATTAAGAATCTTATTTCTTATTTGGGAAAGAAAGAAAAAAATAAAGAAGAATGGAATAATCTACTGAAGATATCCTTTTTGTAAAAGTAACAAATTTGTTTGTCTATCTCTCTGTAGTCTATAGAGTAATTTGTCCTCTTCAAAAGGTACTCTGTTTAATCGAAAGAGTTGCACACTATACTCTCAAAATGATGATGAAAACTTTTTTTAATGGAAAAGAATTATTTATTTTTGTGGTTATATTTTTATTTTCTCTCCTTTTTTTGTTTTAAGTGGACATTTGAGACGGTATAGGACGAATAGGAATAATAACTTGACATTAAATATACCCCCTTTTAAAAGATATAAAATACTGAGAATATCGTTTATCATTTGCGGATTCTTTGATTAATTAAAAACATACAAATAAATCACAAACAATTTATATGATAATGAGAATAATATTTTAAATTTCTATAAATTATGTGGGGAAAATAGGCGCTTTTGGTTGATTGTTACATGGTTTTCTTTATTTAAGAAATGAGATCATTATCAGTCACAGAGAAAAAGCAATCGTTTTAAAAATAAATGTAATTCCAGGTCATGCGAACTGCGATTTATGGTTTAGTTAAATTTATAAATATTATCTTGATCAACTGAAACTGAAAATTTTTATTTTTAAACATGAAATTTTCTTGCAAAATACATAATTTAATTTTTCATGACACATCAAATTTTTAGTTTTCAATTATCCTACCCCTGTTTTGTATTTAACAATATGATGCCCGAAGGTTCTTTTTTCTGTAGTATTGAAACTTTAGGAAAAAACAGAAAAGCAAAAGAAAAACCAAAATATTTTTATATCATCCTTAAAAAAAGAAAAAAGCTTCATTTGAAAATTCTTCTCGTTATAGAAAAATTATTCAAATGGAAATATAAAATTTTAATCAGCTTATCCACCATAAGCAAAATACACACCACACAACACAAACACAAACAAAAGGCATTGTCATTTTGGTTCGTTTTTTTAAAATTATTTTACATAAGAACATTAAATGTTTACATTATTTAAAAAAAAACAGAAATATATGCATATTCAATTAAATATTATATATTATATGTAGGTTAAAAGTCGTTTTACATTATATGTTTTAGATGTGATCTTTGGCTGTAACAGATATAATTTTTTTTTCTTAATTAAACCATCATTAAACAATATTTAATAATTATTTGACTCAAAAATGTTACTGTTAATAATCCTACTGTATAAACATATTCATAATCATAAGATATAGAGCAGCCTTAATCCTTCAAGGTTTTTTATAAAATCTTAGTTAAAAGAAATAGTTATGAATGAATAAACTCATAGTATCTCCCACAGTTAAGTATATTTAGAACATTCATTTATTTTGATCTTACGCATTTTCTACACACATACATAATAAACGATACAAAAGCTTGAAGTCTTTACATATTAATTTTTATTGTTTTATTTTCCCTTAAGTATGAGAAAAACTTTTTCCAACAAGAATTTTATTTTTTGTTTTAACTAGCAGCCTCGCTAGTGGCGTATTTTAACGATTATATAACAAACTTTTTTTTTTCTTTCATATTGTTTTATGCAATTGTCCGTAATGTACACGACCATGCCAATAGATAGTACTTCTTTGTACCTAGATTCATTAACTATTCTATTAAAATAAAGCACATAAAGATTTGTAAAAATATAAGATTTGTTACAAATTAAAAAAATAATCATCTGTTTTTTTTTTATAAAAAATGTTGTATAAGGAAAATATCTTTTACAAAGATTTCAGGTTGGTTGACATTTTTTTTGATTTTAATTTAGACAACACAACAGTTCAATTTTTCCCTTTTCCTTCCGTTTCCTTTGTCTTTTTTTTTCATTTATTTCCCTGTACGTCACATTTTTATTTATATTTGTTTGTGTTTTAAATTAAAAACATTGAAGATTCCTCATTTGTTGTTTCTCTATCAGATTTTTTCGTGCGAATTTAGTTATTTATTTTATATACGATTTTTATTTATTTATTCTGTCAAAGAATTTCCTTTTAGCGCGTTGAGTTTTTTTGTTTTTTCCATATGCAAAAATAAAAGTGTATGTCTTACTTATTTGAATAAAAGTTAAATAAATTTTACAAAGCTATAAGACAGCATTTTTTCATTGTTGAGGTTTCTATACATTGAATGACCTTTGTAGCTAAATTAATAATATAAAGAATGCTTTTTTCAAAGAAAAAAAAAATATAACCCCTTTTATCATTTTTCTTTTGACATAATAAAATTACCTTCACCCAATTATTTATTTATATTCGCACATTCTGAAAAATAAAAAAAGAAAATGAAAATAAAAATAAAAATAAAAATAAAAATAAAAATAAAAATAAAAATAAAAAGTAAATTCCTTAATAACATAATATTTTTGTTTGATATTCTAGTTCATTGAATATACAAACATAATTTTCGGTATAAAGAAGCTTAAAGTTTAAACGGATGGTGTAATTATTTATATTAGTCTATAATCACTCATATATGTATGTATGTATGTATACACATTCAAAAATTTATTTATATCGATTTAAATTCATTTACATCTTCATACTGAATCTAGGATATATTCTATATTATATAATATAATGGAATATATATATAAAATATATGATATCCGAAGGTTGTCCAATGTTGATCAAACACCATTTCATATTAGGCGAGAGGATGTTATTTTCTTCTTATAACAAAGTTTACCTCAAATAACCCCTTGCCTCTACATATATAAATGTGCGGCTTATATAAATGTTTTATTAGAAAATCCATAGGATGATGAAAATAATGTATATTTTCATTTCATGTTATGATTTTCCGCCAGGTAAAAAAGATGAAAAAAAAATATATATATATAAGAAAGAATCGATATAAAAGTCTTTTGTTTTTCAGATTCAAAAACATTGATTTCCCCAATGGTATATCGATATTCAGGAGTTTCAGCTTCTTTTTTTTTAATCAAGACAAAATCTCCCAACGGTCTAATAATAGGTCTCAGTCAAGCAAAAAAGAAAACACAAAATTTCGAAATGAAACAATAAAATAAAATTAAATTCAATAAATGTTTAGCATCTAAGTATATTGTTTAATTTTAAATCAAACCCATCTAATCATCTTGTCAATATTTGGATTCGAATTTATTTGGCGATAAATACCTTAGAATAAATAATTTCGTTCTTTTTTGTATATGCGATTTAATTTATTATTATTATAAAGAAAAATGGCATCATCATTTCCTTTAATTTTATTCAATATTATAAAATATACTAACGTCATCTATCTTACTTTTCGTATAAATGTATATGAGTAAATACATACTGTATAAATTTAAATAAACAAAACAGATTGATTAGATTTTATGTTGTCAGCTGGATAGTATAGAATGAAAAAAATCTAAGCCTTTCTTGGTCGACCACTTTACTGTGGGTGTAATATTTTAAACAACGCTTTAGAAATTTATAGGTATCTAAGGGGTTTTTTAAATTATTTGCATTGTCTTAAATTAAGAGAAAAAAAATTAATAATTTAAAGAGTATATTATATATATAAGGAATATATAAGGAAAATATTTTGAGCCCTTAATTATCGTTACTGAGAGAAGAATGCGTTGAGAGGATTTAATGAAATTCGAACCAAACATTTACCTTTAATTAATTTTAATAAGGAAATGTTGTCGCCCTATCAACCATTTTATTCAAAATTATTTTGGCTTCTTATCATTAACTTGTTAATATTCATTGTAAAATATATACTAGCCCTTTTAACTTTTAAATTTATAGAAAATATATGTAGGATGTCAATACATAATATAATATACTGTACGTTTAAGTGTGCCAATGTATGTATATATGTTTTATGCCTTTGTACTATAAATAAACCAATTCTCTATTCAATTCACTCTAGAAAGGGTTAATTAGGTACAACTAGATTGTATGTAACTTGCTTAACTAAACTCAAATCACAAACCATTTACTTGTCACTAGTCAGACTCAATTTGACTATAAGTTAAATAGAAATGGCTTCCTCTTATAGAGAAAACAAAACTTTAATATATAAAACAAAAATTAGACCAAAATCAGGTCGATATAGTTAACTTTGGCAACCATATATTTATAATAAATTTTCTTCTGTCCCGGGAACCTAAAACGGATCGATTTTTTTTTGTGTTTTTGAACAATGTTTAAGAAGATAAGAGATACTTTTTCCTATTCTATTTTATAAATTTTGTCATATATTTAATTAATTTCTTTATATTAGTGTATTGTATTATTTTTATTGTTTTTGTTTAGATCCAAATAAGAGTCATTTTCAAGTATCATTAAATCACAAACATTTGTTTTATAAACTTCATTCTTTATACGAATTTTCTGTATTATAATACTTTTTTTTTGTATTTCTATGAAAAACTTGTCGACTTCTTCTTCATTGTATATTACATGAGTAGATAAGATAGTATAACTTTTTGTGCAAATCATCTTAGATTAAATTATTTTGAATTTCTATAATGTTACAAAAATAAAATGAAATGCATTTTATATAACAGCAAAAATGAATTAGATTAATTCTCCTACATAATCCATTATGTTAAGTTTTTCTTTTTCTTCTTCTTCCTTTTTCTATTTCTATATATTCATTTTTCTTTTATTATTTTGTTATGCTTTTGTTATTAAAGTTTATTGTATAATTTTATGTATTCATGTATTGGTCGACTGATCCAAAACTAAATTTTGTATACCAGATATAAATATCTGTATTATAGTATAGTCAAATATCTCTAGTAAAATGTAAAAAGATAAAGTGATTTTTTTTTATCGCAAAATTATATATATATATATATAGATGTATAGAATATGTTCTGCATTTTCTATGTTGAATATATACACCAGATGGTTTAACACAAATTTTAAGGAAAGGGGTTAGGATAATATAATATAACGTTGTTCTTTTGAATTTAATATTTTTGTTTCTTATACTTAAAGACAACTGTAAAAAAAAGTTATACCAAAAGCTTATACAACAAGGTACACACGACATTTAATATAATATAGAAAAGATATGTACATTTTACTATATTTTAATTTATTGTAACAACCATGTACTTTATTAATTATCGTAATTATATTAAAAGTGCACGTTTAGTTTCTCTTCCTTCCCATATTAATGCTTTCGTCATTCATTTCCTATAACATTTCCACATTAACTATAAAATAAAAATATAATTTTGTTAGTTGTATCAAATTACAAAATATTATTGCACTTTCCATTTCAAAATAACCTCGAAGTATAGGACATAATACTGCACATTTCTAGAATTAAATTCGAAAATTAAATTTACCAAAAAAATGTATACTTCAAAAGAATTTTAACAAAATATTTAAAGCGTATTATCAACAGAAATTAAATAAAATAATTCAATAAAATTAACCACACAATACGTACACCTTATTTTTGTCTACAGAAATTCCTTAATTATTTCACATCTTTTCAAATGCTATTAATATATTACGTTTGAATAATTCTTCAAATAATTAAATATGTATAATAATTTTAGCTATTTATTCGTCAAGTGACCCTGTTTTACAATTACAATTTAAATTTCAATAACAGTGTTATTATTAATTGTATTGAATATAAACGTATATCATTGATTCAAGGAATTTACTCCATAGACTTTAGATAACATTAATTATTGTATCGTAACAATAGTTACATAAAAAGATTTGATTGAGGATTTCGAACCCAAAATTATTTACGAATATTTTTTTACTAATCCGGATTCTTTGAATCGGGATATCCTAATACCATTCAATTTGTATCAAAATATACACAATGTTGTGTTATCAAAAGAGTTCACATATGCACTTTCCCTCCTTCATGTGTAATCGCAGATGTAAATGATGAAAATGGAAGATTTTTGAATATATGTAGAAAAATATAAAGTGTGGAAGGAAAGAAAAAATGAAAATATTGAAATTCGAATTTGTCTTTAAAAAAAGCTTATGAAGAAAATAGTATTTTTTGAATAAAGGTAATATTCAACACCCTGAGAATTTTTCTTTTATTTTGTGTCTCCTACGCATTTCTATATTTTTCAATAAAACACAAAGTACTATATTTCTCATTTTTACTCCCAGGCGAATTTCTCTAAGAAAGTAAAAAAAAATACAACAAAAATGTAAATACATATATTGTATATTCATATGAACATGAAAATGAGACAGAGGACAGAAAACTAAAGGAGCTATGTGTTCTACGAACCGTGGGGAAGAATTACCCCTTAAAATTTGACAACAGGGAAGTTACGAAGGATTGAGTAGAAAAGGGTTCGCATATATATATATATATATATATATATATATATATATATATATATATATATATATATATATATATATATATATATTTGTATTGTTGTTATATAACATTTTACTTTTAAACATGTAAAAAGGGCACATGTTGGACGCCAAATATGATGGATAGAATTATTAAAGTTGTATATTGCGACATTATTTTTCTATTATACAATAATTAAATTAGGTAAACAACTTAAAGATAAATACATTATATATATACGAAGTAGTCATATGAGTTCGGAACCCGGCGTTGTTGAACAAACGTTTTTTTTTTCACATTATATATGAGTTAACTATAGTTCTTGTATTTGTATTTTCGGACAACAATTAAAATATATTCATTTCGAATATTGTATTATTTTTACATAAAAATTAATTACAAAAGATTTTTCCTAATAATTTTTTTATAGAATATTGAACATTAATTTGATTCATTTAAGAAATATAAAAAAAATACCAAATGCTGAATTATAGCAAAAATAAAAGGACGGAAATTTACCATACACCAGTTTTCTTTCTTTTTTTTAATTATCAACTTTGTCAATCCGATTTTAAATATAAATCTCTTGAGACCCAATTAGGAATCTTAGATGCAGATAAAGGCCTTTTTCTAATAAAGAAAAAGAAGCACTTTTTGTCTTTTTCTATGGTCTGCACATTTTCTTTCATAAATAGGAATATATGTATAAATGTGTAGATGTAATATGTATGTATGTATGCGGAAGATCATTAGTTGATATTATTTTTTAAGAGAAAATAAGTTTATGGTTGGTTAGGGAGCTCTGTTCTTTTACTTTTGTAATATAATCAAGTATTTCGTATTAACTTAGACAACATGAACAGTAAAAAAAAAACAAGAAAAGTACTTTCCTTCTTTTTTTTTTTTAAAAAAAGTTTCTTTATCTTCAATACGAGAAGTTCAACATATTATTCTTCTTATTCTTATTTTCTTTTACTGTTTAATACTAAATTGTAATCAAACATTTTTTGTTCTATATACATACTTACAACATTATATTCGTTTACAAGTTGGAATGAATAAAATATAATAATATGATTTTTGGTGTATTCTTTTTCTCTTGTATTTATATAGGTTAGACATAGGTATGTAACCTACCTATTCAAATTAAATTTAAAACATAGACCTTTTTATGTTATTGTCGTATTTATATAAGTTTAAAATTTTACTAAAATCATTTTGCCCTTTTTGCCTCATGTACATACTATATATATGTAGATATGTACATATATGTCAATATTCTGTTTTCTAAAAGAAGATTCTCCATAATGTTAAATATATTATATATATTATAAAAGTTATTATTTAATTTTAATATTTTGTTATTAAATTTAAATTTTTTTTATTATTTTATTATAAAACCAAATTCCAATACACAACAAATAATAATTTTTATGAAATACGTATGCGAATACGTACATTGAAGGGGAAAGAAATTCTATGTGTGGTTTTTTTGTCTTTCATTTATAAAAGAAGAAGAGTTTATAGTTAATTTAAGATAATTTTATTAGGTATATACAATATATATATATATATATATATATATATATATATATATATACAAACGACGTATTATTTCTACTCACATGTGAATTAAGTGACAAGCAAAGCTAAACTATTTATTGCCTTGAGCGTGCTTAACTATATTTTGTATATATGTATATTGTATACCTTATGTTTTCACAAAATTTGATATCAAGGCAGTGTTATTTGTATCATCATCATCAAAATATACTCGTATATATACAATACATAATATAAATTTGTTTGGCTGTTTATAGTATTGCTTAGTTTGTATATGATTTTGTGTAAATGTATTTATTTTTTTATTGTAGAAATGTTAGATTAACTATAATATTTGTCACTCAGTTTAGACTACAAACAAGATGGAAACAGATGGCGTTAATATGTTTCCAAATACACAATACCAACGGAATCACTTACATGTCATTGACAAATATATGACTATAAATTATTTAAATGAATGTTTTGATAAAATAATCGATCCCACATAAATAAAGTTGTACTTCCACATATGTTTTATTCAGAAAAAATTACATTTTATTTTCTTCCCGAAGATTTGAGCTTTATTCAATATATAGATATAGGCTATTTTTATATATGTAATGTAATTATTAAGCGAGTTCCAATAGACGAAGAGAAGGGGGAAAAAAAGAAATATTGTTGGTATGAAAACCCTGCAATTAAGAAAAGTTTTCAACATAAATTTATTGATCGACAATTTTTTTATATTATAAGTCATTTTCCACGAAGAAAAACAAAAAAATAGTCATTATGTATATACGGACTTACAATTTATATTACGTTTTCTTTCTTCAGTTTTATGATTGTAACGGATTTCACATTTTCCGCTTTTAATTGTTATTTTTGTAATTTTAAATTTTACAACAATATTTGTTTTTTCACTTAATAAAAATTTAAAAAAAATATGGTGCTTTGTGACTTGAATATTGACGTTAAGCAATAACAAATAACTTTTATAAAAAGTAAACATCATATCTAACATAACATTTTCAAGTTTTAGACCAATGTATTATTCTAAAAAAATATCTCCTTTAAAATTGCTTTAACCACCATACACACGTATAGAACTTTGTTAATAATGCCACAGAAAAACAAGAAAATGCACAATAAAAAAAAAGTTTTTTTTATATAAAAAAGCAAACACGAAGGTTTCATTAATAATCAACAACATCATCACTGCCATCGAAACGTTTTATATAATATATAATAATATCTCCTGTATAGAAAATATAATAGAAATATAATTTATGTTTATATATTGAACTTGACTTAATCAAAATTATAATAATAGATTTATACTTTGCATAATTTATCATAATACATTTACATACATTAGATTTAAAATAATATTAAATGATAAATAATAACGCTTTCTTTTAAATGTTAATGAATTAGAAAATGTTTTTGTAATAATAGTTTTGTATTCATTTCAGGTCTATCAACAACATAGAAATTAGACGTATATTTATGAAGTAGTTCTGTAAGTATGATAAAATAAATTTAAAAGTATAGAAAGTTTTCAGTTGGGTGAATTACCCTCAGTTAATTAATACAAATTTAAGAATTAAAGGAAATAAAAAAAAATTGTTGAATGAACAATTTTCTGATTATTAAATTATTACATTTTAAATTTAAATTAAATGTTAAAACAGACCCAAAAATACTAGCCAAAAATCATAAATAACTTCAGACTCGTATACTAGAGTAAAGCATGCTGAGGGCGTTTTAACAGCGACCCCTGCAATTAAAAAATATTCTATGAAAACTGTGTATAATCAGTTCAAGAGAAAAAAAAAACAGGCGACCTCTATTTTAAAGAAAGTAGGTAGAAGATTTAAACAATTTCCAACACATTAGTTTAATTTAATGCTGCATTAATGTTCAATTTTATGGTAGGGAGTAAATTCAATTGCTGCGGGAATTTTAAAGCGAGAAAAGCTACTTGCATAATTATTGCCACTCTGTAGAACATATAACATGCTGTAATATGAATATTATAATCTATTGATAGTTTAAAATACTTTGTACTGTTAACAACAATAAAAAACATGAAGAATGAGCGAATAGCATATTTACTATAAGCATTTTAGTATCGAAATAAGAAATTTTTAATGTTGTATACGGCATCATACAAATATATGAAATAAACCAAAAAATTCTTAGACAAGAATGTTCATTTTCATACCTTCCTATAGACAAAATATACATACATAAACTTTCTGAGTTGAACAAATACGTGAACTATTTTGTAACAAAACAATCTGTAAACAGAAATCAGGCATAGAGAAAATATTTTATGTTTTTGTACATGATAAATCTCTTCAGCTGACTTAGTACAGAAAGCATAATAGGTACATGTGTCGTATATACACGTTCCAATCTTGTAGGTAAACAAGGACGTACCTAGAAAACATTAAAAAAGGGTTTGCATTTACAACTTCCTTTTAACATATTCGATTTTTTATAAAAAACAACAAAGTTGCCCTTTTTTAATACACAATACAGATTTCAATTTCATTATGATCGAAACATAAAATTCGACCAATCAAAAAAAATTCTATTCCACTGAAACATTGATTTTAGCCTTTTTTATCTGTTCAGACTTTGTTTGCTCTTTTTTTAATTTTTTACAGTCTTAGGAAAACGAAATAATTGTTTGGGCTAAATACGATCAACAAAAAAAAAACACCCACGCTCAAACCCTCTTACAAATTTATTTACAGGGCGCCCTTGTGACACAAAATGTAATTGATAAAATACAATAATCGGAATACGTGTATAAATTATATACAGACGTTAATTCAATGATAATATCACAATTTCACACAGGTATTTTGTTACCTTTGAGGCATTATTTTTTTACAAGTATATAGACAAGAAAAAAAAAGAAACAGAAAAAATTCTGCAATAAAAAAAAACGAAAAACTGGAAAAAGCAGAAAGGAAAAAAAGAAAAAAAAAAGTAAAGGAAAGTAAAAAAAAGGTTATCAAAAGAAATTGGAAACATTTTGTATTCCTTTTCAAAACATCACTAAACATTGTTTCAGGTTTTTCGCTTCCTGTTGTTGTTGCTGTTATTTCGTAAAACTTTTTTTTTCTTATTTTTTTCTGATATTTTAAATAAAAAGGCAATTGTATTCTTTAAAATGATTTTTAACATTTATCGACAAAATAAAACAAACAATACAGTTCAAATCAGTGTTTATTTGACATATTATTGTGTACAATTAAATTTCATGAGTTTTTTTTTAAAAAACTCGATATGACATTCGAGAAGTTGTCAAAGTTCATCGCGACTTGAGTGTAATCGTGATTTGTTAAAGAATTTTGTTTCGTGTCGGTATTTAGGTTAGGAATCAGAAAATATAAAGTTCAACCATTATTTTCTAAAGGCAAATATAGTTCTTTTTTTGCTTTCTACCAAAAACTGAATATATTTCACTATCAGAGTTGGTTTCAATCGATATTCAAATTAGCTTCCGTCAACGATATTTTTTTTAGAACATTTTTATTTTGAAACTCATTTTGGTTACATTGATAAAGACACTTTGCTTTTACTATTATGCAACTTCAATTCTTCTTGTTATTACAGAGACATTTATTCTTGTCCTATTAGATGATCAGACTCAAAGCAATTTCCCCTCACTTATGTTTTCCGGAGCATTTCCTAGCTTTTAAGCTGAGGAATTAACCTTATATTATCACCCGCAATCTTTCAACGTAAGAGGAAGGAAATGCTTGACGCGATTTTTTTAAGTCGAAGTTCGTAGGTACTGCACGAAATTCACGTATTTTAAAATACGAATAGGCACTTTTACTGATTACAGCAGTTTGTATGTTAGATTTTTTACGACAGATTAGTGTCAACAACGTTTTCTCTTTTCAAATTTTCATATTATATTCAGTAAGTATATATAAATCTCCAAATTAATTACACTAGAGATTATAACTTTTAATGGGGACTTCAATAAAAATAAATCAATATTATTGTAGTGCAAATAACTGGCGAAATAAATTTATTCACAAACTCTGAAATAATAATAATAAATTATAAATATTTAATAGGAAAACCTCATAAATTATATTTTCTGATGGATAATTTAATTTGGTCGGTCAACCCCAAATTTTAGAATCAAAACATTATATAATTACTTTGTAGCATAAATTCTCTTTTAAAATGAACAATTTTGATATCTTGAAAAAATTTAAAGCTTTGATAAAATTACTAAAAGGATACACTACAGTAGTCTGTATGTGACAGTTAAAAGACCGCTACTGCTTGAATTATATATTTTGCCTTTTAAAACATTTGCATTGTTTACTGCATCCTGGGGTCGGGGATTTGTCCATTGTCTATTGTATTTGAATTTGGCAATATAAATTCAAAGAAAGACTTTTCTATGTTTAAACCGCAGCTATACATAAATTGTAAAAATATATAATATACATATACAATTTAAGGATTATTATAAATGTTTTCAATCTATTGTTTTATTATTCTGAAAATTCTCAAAATGAAAATGATATCATTTTAAAAATAATAATTTATGAACATTATTTCAAAGAGTTTTTTTTAGAATATTTATTATTTTCTACAGACAAAAGTTATTTAAAGTTTTTCTTTTATTTTTTGTCGGCATTGATTGATTATTGTTGATTTATGCCACTTATCTTTAATATTATGAGATGCTAAAATATATACATTTTATTTATTATAATCAATATTCATATAATACAACAAATGTTATCTTATTCGACCATTATTTATTTCATACTAAACACCCGATTATGTGTGGTTATCATGATTATGCAATGATGTTCATAGAAAATGGTAGAATTTGGAAGGTTTTGTGATTACTGATGACCCTTTTATAAGATAATATGGTGAGAGATATGTACAAGCTTTTGTTCACAATGTTTGACATAATATTTTTATTTATAAAAAATATTAACAAACTTAATTGAAAATGATTATTAAAATAAACATTTCTGATATAAGTACAAATCGAGGGGCTGTAATGTATTTATATTTATTGGTAGAGAGATGTGATACTTGGTTAATGAATTTTTTTTATCTTAAATTGAAATCTTCGTGAAAATGAGGTATAATCATCCCTATTTTCCTAGACCGCAAAACGTAAATCTTATGCATATATACGTATGTTTTAAGAATAAGATGAGCTACCACACAATTTTTTATTACATTTAATGAATATGTTTATTCTTATTTCATGTAAGTTCTGTTATAATTATAATATGTACTAGTTATTAATATTTTGATAATTAACTGAGAACAAAAACTAGATATACCTAGAGGATGAATAAAAATTAGAATTATATATAACCAAAATATAATGCTTGTACTTATTTCAACAGTTTTATCTACCTAAGATGCCCAAACATTAAATTGTTTATTGTAACTTTATTTTCCTTTTGTCTTTTTATTTTATTTTCTTTTTCTTTGGACAGAAAGGTCACTTTGATGTTTTATAACAAAAATTTAAGTATAAACAACAATAACAACAACACTAAAGCAGAAAATACTTAAAATTTTCTAGAATGTTTACATTTTTTGCTTATTACCAAAAAGTTTTCTTGTTTTATACATTTTGTTATATACATTTTAGAACTATATATACTTATAATTATAATTATCATTATACGTTTCCACAAATTGAATGAGGAACAAAAGATAATTTAAATTATAGACAAGAATGGCTAGTAATAATTGTCTATCCAGTAGCTACGTTTTTTTATACAATCATATATAGATTTGTATATTTTAATAAAATAACGTTAATGTTAATAAATCGGATGATGTTTTTCATGCTTTTAATATTATATCCGGAAGATAATTGTGCTTGAAAAAAATGTATAATATAATGTTGTGATTGTTATATTCGTATATACAGTGCAGATAAACAGATTTTAGGTTCCTAGATTTTATATTGTATATATATACATATTAATATTATATTTCAAATTGATGAGTTGCTTAGAGAGAAAGAGTATAATGTTTATTTAATATTTGCAGGGTATTATTTTGTTTGCCAATCAAAAAAAAATTAAGAGCTTTGAAAATATTAGATTTATATTTGTATATAATATACAATCATATTAAATATCAAAATATGGTTTCTAATCTTTAAATAAAATTAATTTAGCCCTACAAAATTATATTATTTTAAATTCTTCTTTGACATAAATAATTTCAATAATAATAATAATATAAAATAATTAATAACCATGGTTTTGTCCTTGATTATATCTATGGTTTTTGAATATATAGAATTCAATATTGTACATGTATTTTACTTATTATATATATTTCCATAATCCATAATCTATAATCATGTAATTTGTCTTTAACTTGAAGTTCTTTAAATATTTATAATTTTTAATATTGCAAAAAAAAATGTTCTTCTGTTCTTATGTGGTGCTATTAAATTATTTTAATAATTAAATCAAATATCAAAGTAAATAAATTGAAAAACTAAGTAATACCTGGTTTTTATTGTATAATATTGTGTTTTCAGTTGAAAATTTATCAATTTTGAAATTAAATCTAAAATCTTGAAAATATTTCAATCAATTCTTCTTAATTACAAATTTGAAATTCGATATTTTATAATAAAATTAAATAAGTCATTTTCCAAAATTTTTTCCGTAAAAGTTAAGTATAATAACCATTTCCTGTTTATAGGAGAAAAAGTTCAATTAATATCTCATCTTAAAAACCATTTTTAAATAATATTTCTCCTGTTTCTCTATGGTATATTTTGTGTTGTTGTATCTATAGCATTTTCTGATTTAATATAAACACAACAGTGGTGATATTTCTGGCAGTTTTGTATCGTTTTATGATTTTTATATAGGCCTTATAAACTTTTTGCATCCGTCGCATTCATTGTTGAATATACAGTTTTCATTTTATCTTTGGTTTTGTTTAACCATTTTTCTTTTCAATATTAAACTTTATATATTTGATTCTACACGTTTTGTTAAAATATATATGTTTTAGTTATGTTTAACTATTTTTCTTTTCACTTTTCAACATTATTTTTGATTATGTTTGTAATTTATAATTTTTATATTTTGTTTAAATTAAAAATTATATGCACTTGCATTTTAAATCAAAAACTATTCGCTGTTTTGTTTTATTGCAGGATTCCGCTAGCATAATTTTAGTATTGATTAGAGGACAAAATAATACAAACGGTATTTTAAATCTTTTTATAAAAATAAAAATAAAAATTGTATAAATTATCGAATTAACATAACCATCCATTTTCAAAGGATTGAAATTAATATTTATACTTTCTAAGCTCTTATAATTAATGATTATTATTAATTGAAAATATTACAGTATTAAAGCTTTTTTTAAGATTTCCATATTGGAGCTAGTCAATAAATATTTTTAAACGATACAATCATTCGTAAAGAATTTATTCAACACTACTTCCTTTTTTTAATAATATTCAATGAATTAATATGATTTATCCGTTTATCTGCATTAAAAAATATCTATTGGGCTTTAAATTAAAAATAAAATTGTGATAAAGCTTTGGATATTCCTATATTTTCAACCACGTTTATGTTTGTGTTTTGTTTTGGCAAAAAATGTTGTCCTTAATCAATCAGGAGAATTCGAAAGGAAATCCAAACAGAATGGCTAATAGGACGTTGTTGTTTTGACATTTAATACTACAAGTTTATGACAGCGACAGTTTAAAAATAGAACTATGTTTTAAAATTTTTACACAATCTCAAATGCTTTTAAAATTGCTTTCAAATATCTTCTATTTCAAGTATTGGAATCTTATGGTATTTTTTAAAACCAAAAATAATGTAATTCAATGTTAAAGGTTGTCAAAATCGGCAACATTTAGTGCCGTGAGTTAGAAATCAATCGGATGCTTTCAATAAAAAATGCCTGTATTAAGTATATACTATGTATACTATTTTGATATATCTGGTTATATAGTCTCGTTTATATATATGATATGTATTATAAATATATCCTTTTTTTTAAGTTTCAATAATTAATATCTAATAATATTTTTGTTACTGACTTTATTTTATTAATAGTGCTTTATGTATATATTGTCAAATTCTTCAATCCCTTTCATCTACCATACAGATAAGAAATGGATCAATAATTTACAAATTTCGGTATTTACTCTTTTTTTGTTTTTACTAGATATTTACCACAAAAATGTTACTGGTGGATGGCACATGAAACCAATAATATATTCTGCATTTGAATTTTATATACCAAAAACTTTTTTCTCTTTTTTATATATATAAATATTATGCTGAATTTTTGTTGCCGTTTTTTAGCACTAAGCTATCAATTTAGCGTCAGATGTCACAATGTCGCCTGTTTTTCGTCTATTTTATTATTCCAATTTAGGATGCGAAATTTCAATTGTTTGGTTTTATTACATAAGTATATACTCTATCGTCGGAAAATGAATTTTAATTTATTCATTCATTCAACGACCGCGATTACAATACAATGATATGGTGTTATATATAATAATATCTAAAAACTTTATGATATCTAAATGTTTAAAACATTCACAACAAAAGTAAATAATTAAAATTGACACAGAACGTCATTATGAAAGTATATAACTAACAAAACAATGTATATTAAAAAATTTTATGACAATTAAATTTATATACATCTTTTTATGTATATATATAAATTAACTACGTTCCTTTTTTCATTACATTAAGTGCGTTTTTTTTAAAGTTATTGTAAGTGGTGTTAATTTTTCACACGCAAAAAAACAACACTTTTTTTTAAAGTAAATGAGATTTGTTGTTGTTTGTATGGTTAAAATCTACCTTTTCGAATGTATTTAATACAAAAATTGAATATACCATTCCATAAAAACCGACCAAACTTGTCAAAATCATAAAA
Source organism: Pedicia rivosa (assembly GCA_963082725.1). Classification (NCBI taxonomy): domain Eukaryota; kingdom Metazoa; phylum Arthropoda; class Insecta; order Diptera; family Pediciidae; genus Pedicia; species Pedicia rivosa. The sequence goes on from OY720151.1 coordinate 18,833,005, forward strand.
TATTTACTCACCTAAATTTTATCTCTTTCACATTATACGCTCTTATCTCTAAGATGAGATCTATACTCGATTATACAATTGAATCTAAACCAACCATAAATTCGTTCAAGTTAGAATTTTATTAAGTTTCTGTTTGAATATTTTGTTACTCATGATAAAAAAAAAATAGCTATTGATTTTATAAATTTTTCTTTGGAGATGGAAGAAAAATATTTATATTTTAAAAACATACAAATATTGAGAAATTCAATAAGAACGAAATTACAATCTCTTTTCCTCCCAAACCTTGTTACTATTCGTATAATATATTTATATTTGGCTAAATGTACATAAACATAAGACAGATTTCTTAATTAAAAAAATATTTAAAAAATTTTTGCTCGCTTCTGTTGACGGATGAAATTAATATTAGGAAGGTATTTGAATTATAAACATTAAAGTCTTTAAGAAAATGTTTAATAATCTAGCTTATACGGCTTTACTTGGCAAATCGACCTGTTCGCTATTTTAGGTCTTGTTATATACCTTATATATAAGTTAAAATGGTATAGATACCAAGACAAGAGAAAAAATGAAGGGATTCTGTCCAACATTTTCTTTAGTTTGATGCCATTACAAATTATACTTATAAATCTTAAATTCATTAATTTTTTTACAGTTTTTAACATTTTAACAAACAGACAATTGCTTTGCATTTTTTTTATTCAATTATTTAATTATACATCCATAATAAATGTCGTAACGACCAAGAAAGCTTTTCAATAAAAAAAAATATTATTATTCTAAAATTTAACGTTTTAAAATTAAATTCTAATAAAAATTAATTATAATACTCAATCTATTTGTGTTACCATAATGATTCTACATATTTATAAATATTTTTGTTATATTTACAATCACCAATTAATTAATTAGTAATCAAATATTGAGAACAAATTTTTTTTTATTATAAAATATTTTTGGATTAAAAAACTTTTAAAAGTGTGTATAATTGTAGGTAATTATAACTATTATTTATTTCACCCCGATTTCTTCTCACTCGACTAGACATTAATTGTAATATTTGTTTTCAGATATTCAACATTACTGTCCTGTTTAAATTGTTTCTTTTTATATATTAGTTGTTCTATATATATAATTAGTTTTTTAATAAATTATTTGTTTTAGAATTGTTTCGTTTGTTTTTTTTTTTATTTTTGTAACAGTCATCGCAATAATTATAAAGTTTTTTCCTCGTTTTTGTAGGAAATAATTTATTAATTAATATTATTTTGACGGCTCCTAGAATACAAATAAAATTATGATCGTATTGTATATAATACTAGATGGTGAACTTGTGTATTGTGAATGGTCAACCATTGTAATATGTATTTTTATATATTTTATTCGTGAACGAACGTTTAATTTATATATAAAAATTGTTTTTAATTAAATTTTTTTTATCAAAAACATTTTTTGTTGTTTCTTTTTTTTTTGGTTTTTTTCGCTGTATAATGTAATTAATTCTGATTGCCTTAAAATAAAAATGAATGAACTTTGGGTGAGAATGTTTGTTACAACAATATAAAATTTAAACTTTTATCCTATCCCATTGACTGGACTATTCAACGATCCTTAGGGAACTGCTGTCATGTAGATACGAAAAACAAAATGTATTTACCCAGGTCGATTCAATATCAATGGTGTAACTTTGATTTTATACATTGGTATAGGTCCCATAACGAATTCAAAATCTGACATTTTTAGTTTATAAATTTTGTAAAATGGCAAATTTGAAGAAGCACTTTTACTTTTTTTCTTTCCACCCTATTCCCTTGAAATCCGTCTAAATATTTTGACGGTAAAATTTTTACTTTTGTGTTGAAATATATATTCGTAGGTATTTTTAGAAGTAATAAGCCCATAAAAAATATTTTTGTATCTTGTATATTTACATAAATATATTAAATAACCCCTGCTCTACTATATAAGGTCATTTTTGATAAATTTTTATTATACCAAAAGAATCTAGCGCAAATATTAAAATTGTTTATGTTACAACCCTAAGCTATTTAAATCTAAACACAATTAGACTATTCAAGATTCTAAGATTGTAACAAAATTTATAGAAAAAAAAATTTAACAAATATTATTTTCTTGATCTCATGTAAGTCTTAAAAAACCCTGATTGTGCCTATTCCCTATTGACTACATCTTTATTATATATATATATATATATATATATATATATATATATATATATATATATATATATATATATATATATATATATATTTGCATATACATGTCGTCATTTTAGTCTATAATTATATAAGGGAAGGAACATTTGTATAGTGTCATGAAAAATAATATCGTATAAAGAAAAATTTAGATATTTTCAAAAAGATTGTATAATATAACTGCTGTTGCTTGTAAAATATATAAGATGGCAGGCGCCAATAGTCTGAAATTCTATAGACACAATGGCGCTATGAAATCTGTTGATTTGTTTGTTTTTCAGATGATTTTTTTTATTCTTTTTAATTTTGGTCAAATTCACAATAATATGTTTTGTTATTTGACACAGCGTTGTCTTTTGTGGCATAGGGATTATATAGTAGAGGAATTTGTGTACTGTGGTAATACAATATGACTATTATCAATAATTCTTTGTGTTTTAAAATGTGTAAAATATACATTAAAGCTTTTCACAATGCTACTCAATACTTGTCAATCAATCGATAATACAAAAATAAAAATCAAAGGAAAAAAACTACAGAAGTAAATAGAATACTTTATTAGCATAATTCAATTGAACTATATAAAATAATCCTCGTATGTTTAATAAACAGAAAATCGAATCCAAAATAGTATTATAGCCTGCAGTTCTCGTTAACTTAATTATTCAAACGTGGAACAATAACCGATATCGAACATGGTTTTTTTTTCGTTTTAATTGCTGCACTTTAGAAAACCCTTCGACTATTATTGTTCTAGTACATATGTATTTTGTATCGTATTTTGTATTATATACCTACTACAATAAACTATTACTATTGTTGATCCATATTTGTGGTATATTATTATGTATATATAATTGAGATGACAACAAAGGATAAAGTTGGGTATTAAATAGAATGTACAAACGTTTCCTTAGGAAATACATTCCTTTCTTTTTTTTTCTTTCGTTTCTCTTTTTTTTTTGCTTTCCTTCACATTTGTTTTGTTTTCACATATACACAAAAAGAAATTGTTGGTTTGTTGGAACATTGTTTGCGCGCGCGTAATTTTAGATGACGAGAACAAAAGCTTCAGAAATTTTCTTGCAGACGAGAATGTTTAATAAATCAAATGTCGAAAAAATTTTAAAGAAATTTTCTGAAAATAATGAGTTGAGAGAACAAAAGTTTTCATGGAACTTTTAAAAGGGTTTTACTTTCTTTCTTTCTTTTTTTAAAACTAAATTTCTATAAGTTTCCTATAAGGGTTACGTTAATAATTATCAATCTGACTCTGATAAGTTGCGGTTGTATATAGCCAACGGTGGTTACACACAATTAAAGGTCCACGGTATAAATTTATTTATCAAAATATTTTTTATATCACAGATAATCAAAATTTTAAAATACCAGAACTCATTTATTCGGTAATTTTTAAATCTACAACTGAAATAAAATTCAAGAAAACTTTTGTCTTAAATCGCACTTAATCTTTAAACTTTTCGTTACATAAATTATTTTGGAATAAAAAAAACAAGAATTTTTGAACAATTTTTAACTAATAAGTCCTTTTATTTTAAAATCTTCTTTTCAAAATGTTTGCCAAACACAAACTTTAAACTTTACAATAAGTAAAATATTCAAAAAAGTATATATAATACATGGTAGGAAATGGGAGATGAAAATGTGTACAAGGAAAATGATGATCATAAAACCAAATCTACAATATATTCTATTCCCAGTAATAATTTCATTCATCTATTTAAAAAAAAAATTTACTGTCGTGTTTCTTCCTTAAATCTAAAAATAAACGTGTCAAAAGTGTCTTCGTTACATGCGGTATTATAGGAGCTTACATTTTCTTCTTCTTCTTAGTTTTTTTGTCATTTAGATTCTATATAGGGCCTTACATAAAATACGTTAAAAATTTAGCCTATAAAATTCCACTTCCAATGTGGAACCCGGTTCAGTATGTAAATAAGTAACTATGTGTAGGTATGTAATATAATTGTGAAAATACAATTTTAAGGTTTATGCATGATGTATTTACATTTTACTAAAAATTCTTAAGCAAAATTCATCGTAAACGTGCGATACATATTATTTATTTCGACATAATTCATCTTGCTATTTTTTGATTATAAGAAAACAAAGAATTATTTAAACTAAAAATGTTATATTGTATTAAATATACTTCATGAGTGATATGGATACTTGATATATACTGTATTTGTAGCATAGCACATCATGCGTTTTGACTTACCTTTTGTGGATAAACCTTCATGAAATAGATTATAATATAAGCTATACTTCAATACATATATGGAAAATTATATGCTATTGAAATTTATTGACCATTAACGTAGTATAAATCAATATATAGATATCCTTACCAAATTTTGAATAAAATCAATATTCAATACTTACGCTTAGTTTAGTAAACAACAACATTGAAATCTTAGAAATCTGTCAAAAGTTTTATTTTGAAGAATTATAAATCGATGTGAAATGGAGTTTGATGGTGAATAATAAAAATGTTTTTCATTCGTTTGAAGTATACTATTTGCACAAATACATATATGTATATTAGAAAATCTAGGAATTTAAAAATCTTTCTCAAACCGAAAAGACTATATGATACGTTAAAGAAGTCCAGAGATCGAATACATATTTGTATATTAATAAAATTTATATATATTATATAGATGGTGACCCAGAAGGAAAAAAATCTTTATATGCCTTTATATTATATATTCCTAACATAACAAAATCCAATACCTTTGCATAATTTTCCCATTTTAACATGAAAAAAAATATAAATAAAACAATTTATGTTTGATAAGAAAAACTTCTGCGTGATCAAATTTTTCAACAAATTTGTTATAACGAAGTCTGTTTTCATTTTTTATTTTTTATTTTGTTCTTTCTGTTTTTTTTTTTTGTTTGAATGTTTTATTTTCGTATTCCGTTGTTTGACCTACATATACCAAATACCAATTTTCAATCCTTTAGTTTTTAGTTTCGAAATAAATCACCAAAATTCCAACACAAAATATTCATGTTTGAAAGTTATATAATTATTATATTCTCTTTTTCCAATAAAAATTTTTTATTGTTGGAATTTTATAGAAATTTTAATAAAATTTAATGTTAAAATTATTTTATAGAATGATTTTAATTATATTATTTTTTAATACTGTATGAACATTTTTTTTTGTTAATTGTTTGAGTTTTTACAAGCATAGCTATATCAATTAGGTCATATGCATATACATAATATAATACTGTTACTTTCGATTTGATTAAAAATAAAGGGTAAAATATCATAAAATGGTATCACTATACAATCAAAAAGGGCATTTTCTGTAATGAGATTTTATTTTATGACATAAAACACATCCATATAGTTCGCGGTAAAATAATTTATATGAACAACGTGACGTGACATCATAAACGACTTTAGTATGGTAGCTTATTTTATATGGATGAAGAAGACCAACAGATAAAAACTTATTGATCAACTGATCTGTATGATGTAAATTGTAAAGTAAAGAGATGATTTTATATTTATGTGTTGAGTACAACATCTACTATAATGGTTACTTAGAATTTTTGTTATTATTTTAAATTAGAAATTATTTGGAGAATTTTTTGAAAAAATCAGTAATTAAATAACACAAACACTACGATGCCGTGACTGTTCAAATGAAATCCGGTCTGTTGGCAAATTTTTTGTGTACGTGGTTTTGTTTCATGCTAATCAAAAAGATCCCGTCTTTAGATAAGAGCTTTGCGTGGACCTTAATGAATTAAATACAGAACAAAAAATAAAAACCCGTCTGTGGTGGGGAAAAATGTGAAAGTCTATTTCTGTTAGACATAAATATTTTTATTTTATTCTGATCAGTGTGTTAAAAATGTAACTATATTTATATAAAAAAAATCATAGATTAAATTGATATTAGCTAAAAATGTTATTTTTATTGACTATATTTAATTATATAAAATTAATTACATTTTGTGTATTGTATACAAATAATTATATGTTTATGTATATAAAAGTCTGCTACTGCAATAAAATGTAATAATAACATCACGTATGTTTATGTTTATATATGATTAATCAATCGTAAGTAGAATAGCGATTTGAAGCTGTACTTCACATAAAAACTTTCAATAATTCAGAAGAGTTTAAGAAGCCTTAGGGCGCCAAATGTTTCATCAGAATCTAAAATTGCTCAAGCTTGAAAATAAGATATAAAATTGTTTTATGTATAAATTTGTTTTATCTATATACTATACAGATATACATGTATGTTATGTACCTACAAATATAGATATATGTGTGAAATATATGTACTTTACTCATACGTGTACTTTTATTGCCTTAGCATAATGCTTACGATAATTTCAACAAAAAAAAATTCAATTTCATTTTTGTGATTTTATTTTTTTTACTTTAATCTAACAAGAAAAAAAAATTAAATTTGATTAAATATAAAAATTTGACGTTTGTTATTGGTTAACCTAAAATATATAATCTCTATAAAAAAGTCTTAGAGTCTGAGATATATAGTTCATTCGTGATTTTATTTTATATTAAACTAAGTTAAGTTTAGTGAAGTATGTATTTTATGTATGATAAAATAAAATTAAAGACATCTTCACGGGACTGTCAAATTTAATAAATTAAATTATACTTTAACGTTAAATGTAGAAATTTTTGTTATTCTTAAATATTATTTTTTATTCTTTTCTTTCGTACAGAAATTATACGTTTTATATAATAGAAAAATATACAATGAAAATTTATTTTGCCTACCTACTTCAATATCTTTCCCTAAATTTGTCTTTATTAAATACATAGAATAATTCATTAGTCTTATACTTATATATACTATATAGTCATAGAAAACATTAGTGATGAGAAAAATAAGGAAATAAAAGAAACATTTGTCACAGAAAGAAGAAATATAAAAGAAATTCAATTAAACAAAAATTAATAAAATCAATGACAAGACAAGACCCAACTAATTTCGGACACAGTATACAAAAAAAAAAGAATCCATTGGTGAAATGGTTTAAATATATTAACATATTCTTTGAAAAGTAAAAATCTGGTATTCAATTAAATCACCTTTCCACTCAATTTAATTTTTATTTTATGAAGTTTCAGTCATCCTATATATTTTTAAAACCTAATTTTTCTTTATTACTTATTCGTTCTTTTTATGATTTTGATTTGAATTTATTTATTTTTGTACTTTTTTTTTTGGCTCGTCGTCCTCCTATCGCTGTCAAACAGGGCAGAAAATAAATTTTCAAATAGTCATCAATGTAATATATTTTCAATTTGAACGGTTGACATTTTTTTACGCCAAATTTATCATTATTGATGTTCAATATATATAAATATATACTTTTACTCTGTTTTTTTTTTTGTTTCAGATATTTCTGTTGTGTAAGGTAAAAGAAAACTACAAAAATGGCTGCGTTCGTTGCAAAGCAAATGGTTGGAAACAAATTAAATGCTGTTAAAGGTAAGTGAACTAAAAAGAAAACTTTTTTTTTCTTTATATTTTTTTGACATTTTGAATTTATTGTGAATTGAGAAGGTATATACATACATATACCAAAAAGGTGAATTATATTAAGAAATTTTAGTATGTAATTATTTTTTTTTTGTTTTATATTTCGAATAAATGCTGTAAAAGTAATTTCATTTTCGAAATTCTATTTTAAACTGGACTTTTATTAGCAGTTAACTAAATTGAGAGTATTTCAAATAATTACGTAGTATAATCATAAAAAATATTGTGACACAAGGAATAATCATAATCATAAGGCAAGGAAAACGGAAAGACAATTTAAATTATCTCGTTCTCTTTTATTTACACAAGTAAGAAAAATGTGAATTGAAAACGATTTTTCATATAAATCGTTTTCTGATGAAAATATTTTTATCAAAAGCAATTTAATGTTTAAAATTTATTTCATCGAGTAAAATGTTGCGATTTTACTACCAATTGATTTTATACATCGTTGAGCGTAGTAATATAGTTGAGTACCTTGAATTTAATTTCGTTAAATAGAAAATGTCTGGTGCTCGTTGTGTGCTAGAAGAACATTATGAAATGATTTTATAATTAATATGCCACTTGGGTTTTTTTTGTCAAAAGAAAGATACATTTTAAACTTTTTTTTAAATAAAAAACATTGTCCTGATTCTCTAATGGCCAAAAGAAGAAGAAAAAAAATGATTTAATCATTTTGAAGGACTGACTAAAGTGACAGTCAAACGTTGAATTGAAATACGAGTGTAATTGAGTGCACGCATTAACAATAAAAAATTTCTGACAGCACTAAAAGCTTAACTCATTTTGTTTTTTTTTTTAAAATAATTAACATTCCCACAGTTTACACGTTAATCACTATAAGTGGTCTTTTTTAGTGTTTTCATCCCACAAACTTATCTCTGTAACACGATGATGACTTCTTTATTAACTAATATGAAGGATCACTTCAAAAGTATATGTATTTTTATATAGAACATGTCGAAAAATAAGTGTCGAATAGGTGTTGTGTTTTTTGTAAACTTCAAATTCAAAGTTATTGTAGTTAACTTGGAGCGTATCTCATATTTTATTTTTTTTTATTAAAAAACATATGCTAGAGAGAGCATCCATGTTTTCAACAATTTCGAGCCCTAGTTTGATTCAGTATAAATTAATGTTATTTTATGTACTTTGAAAATTTCACAAGATAAAAGCTTTGAAATCTTGAACTTTAAAAAAAAATGAAACAAACAAACATAATTGAAAAAAATGTCTTGCCGTTCATAAATAATTTTCTACATGTGTATTATTTATGTTATAAAAACGATTTTTTTTACTAAATTCATGCATACATGCTTACAAACATACATTCTGAAAGCGGCTAGATTCTTTTCTTGAATCTTCTTAAATAGAATAAAGAAGAAAAAATTATTTAATTTAATTCTTTTACATTAAAATTCTGTTCGCATTCTTGAAACTTATACCTACTAAAGAATTTCGAATTAACGCTTTTGACAAGTTTCAAGAAAATGACGATGTTCATTGAAACGAATAGGAATCCGACTATATACATCAAAACCATTAATGTTAAGTCACTCGAATAGGTATATTATATATATATATATAATATATATATATATTATGTATATGTATAAATGTATAAATGTACATCTAGATATTGTCATCATAAAGAGATGTTAATGGTTGGTAAATGTTTGAATTTCTTCTCAATTTCTTTTTTCTTTCTAAAGAGCCATTTTTATTGATAAGTTAGGTACCATTAAATATAATATCTACATTTTTATTTGTTGTAATTTAATGTATAACACGCATTCGTTGATTTTTATGGTTTATTTAAAATGACTGCGAGTATGATGTTTAGATGTTTACATGCATGTATGCATATCAACCATCACATTATGTGTGTTTAATATAATCCTTAACCTTTACGATGTTTAATTTTTAATTTGATTCTCTCATTTAAATTAAAATATTATCTCATATTAAAGTTAGGTTTTAAATAATATTGTTATTGTACTTTTAGATTAATGTTTAACGCGAACTCTGTTTATTGAATAGCCATCAAATATAGAGTAACATTGTGCGATGGTATATTTTTTTCAAGCGTTTATAAATAAAATATATTAAGTCATGTTTTAACCCTAATATTTTTGACACCACATTTTTTCTTTTCCCATCCCCCTTTTTATTTTCCTTTTCTTTTTTCTTTTTGTTCTTCTTTTTACATATAATAAAAAAAAATATTGGAAAAAGAAGAAAAGTCCATCGAATTGGAACTCGCATATCAAATATTGATTTATTATCTTATATTATTTTCTTATGAAAGATTCCTTTGTCAAAATTTCTTCGTTTTCGATTATTTTCTTTTTCCATTCTTTCTTTTACCATTTTTTATTTATTTTTTTTTTTCTATTCTATTCTATATAATTCCATTCTATATAATACATATATACCCTATACTTACGTTATGGTGTGTTATGTTTTATAGTTCTTCCGGTGTCCAATTGTATTATGAAATATTAGTCTTGCACAATCGGTTAACCATTTCTAAAAGTTTTTATTTTATATAAAAATAATAAAAACTCTGTTCAATTCATTCCAACAAATTTAAAGCTATTAAATGTTATCTGGTAAATTTTAGAAATAATTGGTTACCGATTACATAGACAAATGCAAACTAATTTTAAATAATTTCTGGACCAAATATTATTTTATATATTATAAATTTTTGTCGTAAAACGAATATTATTTTTTATTCACTTTAATTATATTTATTAAGGTATAAGAAGATACCTACACTTTAATATTTTCCAAATGATATATTTTATATTGACAATATTTCTTCTATCAAACTCCGGGTGGTGTTAAATTTTTGTATTTTGAATGTTTCCTTAATCAAATTTTCTATTTTATTGAATCATCGAAATATAAAAAGAAAGGAAGATAATGACAAATTGAATCGATTTTTTAAGGGAAAAAAATATAATTTATTGAGTATTCATGTAAAACAACTCCTATTTTATTTTTTTTTAACATTCATATTCTTACTTTATAGATATATTTTATATAAAATCGAATGAATTTGAGCACGTCCCAGTTTTTTTTAAGCGTCACGCACACACTAAACAGGCCCTATAAATTGTAGAGAATATGAAGTTATTTTTTTTTGCAGTTCCACATTTGATGTAAAACAAAGAAAAATTTTTTAAAAAAAAATAAAGGAAAGAAAATGTAAAAATTTATTTGAATAATGTTATTTAAAATTTCTAATTCAGTTCACTAATAAACATACATACATATATATATATATAATTTATATACATATAATCGGCAGTAATATAATCTTTATAAATAATAATATGTGAAAGCAATTTTTTGTGAAATTGCTTTGTCGAGTATACCAGTCCGGCCACTTAGAAAAGGAAATAAAGTTTGTCCACGCAGATTTGAATTATTTTGAATATTTATCTAAAGGAATTTATAATATAACCTACAATGTATAGAGTGGTTACATCAGAATAAAAATAAAATTTTATTCATTTTGACAGGGAAAAGTTGAACAAACCCGAATGGATAAAAATAGAAATGTCAAAAAATTGAAATTATGAGTAAAAGTTTTTATGAGGGTTTTTCTATTATTCATAATATTATTACTAATTATCTGACTCACTTAACTATAGGTATAGATAAAATCTATCTTTTTTTTTCCTTTTTTATTTTTAGTTGTCATTGTATTATGTGAAAAGCTGGCGCTGTTTTTCAAGCCATTCATGACTTATATACACTATACAAATTGCAGATAGTACCCCTATTATATGTATTCAATGCTGATATCTTTTTGTTATTATATTCTATTTGATCCCATCTTATATCTTTACGGATTTTAAATGTACAATATAATTGCATGTTTATATTTATTTTACAAATTGAAATCTTAACTTGTATAAATGTACATGTATATGGCAATATCTACTGGGCTATATTTGATCTCTTTTGGCTATAAATTGTCATCTACAAATAACATAAAAATAAATCTGAATTTGTTTATATAAAAATAAAATTGACATAGGAATAGGAATAGGAATAGGACATTGGGTATACTATATGTAATATAAGCAAAGACAAATGACTAACAGTTTATGAGATCTTTTTTATACTATTCTTACTTCTGCCATATACTCTAATATTATATTCAGACTTATTTTCTTATTTATTTCTTATTATTAAATTTGATTGACTTCAGAAGGGCGCTCTTATTATATTCAATTTTGCTGCAACGATTTGATTTACAAAAAAAAAATAATTAAATTATCTTATTATATAAATATACAAAAACATTCAAGTATGACTATTTCTTTCCAATTTACTTCCATTCAAAACCAGAAATGAAAATATAGGAATACACAATGACAAACCAATCAAAACTAGAAATCTCATTTCAATTTTCGTTCAGAAGGGTGAGATTTTTGACATTGAGTATTTGTTTTTGTTTGCGTGTTTTATAGAAGAAAAATATATTCTCTTGACTCCAAAAATAAAAATCAATAATGAGAAATGGAAAAAAATAAGAAAAAATTGATATTTCCTTCAAAAGTTTTATAAAATTTTATTACAGAAATATTGTATGAATATTCTTAGTCTAAAATGTCAAACTTTTTTCTCCTATAATCAGTGATTGGTTGGGGTGTATAAAAATATATAATTCGAAATTTTTTGGCATTTATTTTTTTTGATTAATTTTTGTACTGCGAAATTAGCGATTAGAAGAAATTAAAAATTGATCCGCATTTATCAAAAAAGATTTGGACTTAAACTTTATATAGTAATGATAATGGAATTTCATTTAAGATTGATTCACATTATATTCTATGGAGAAAATACATTTATTTTTCTTTACCCATTTTGTAATGAATTGAAATTGACATACCAAAGAAGAGTGAATTGTTTGACTTTATATATAACAAAAACATCAACAACAACAATCAAATAAAATGAGATTACTTTTGATCACAGAAGGATGTTTTATGTGAAAAGAAAAAGAAAAAGAAAAAAGAAAGTATCTTTCAAAACGCAACTCCTTTATCAATCCAAATCTGTTAAAAGTTAAATAACTTTAAATTAAAAAGAAACGAATAGAATTTATTATTGAAAATAATGAAAACTTCACGATATTCTTCTCGATACACAAACACGAATGTGAATTCTCCTTTCTATAGGCTTTCTTTTAAAAAAAAGTAATAACAAATAAATGAAGATCTTTTCTTTGGGATATTTTATGCTTATGCTATACGTTAAATTGAAAATAGGGCTATTTTATTTTATTAAGTTAACTTAAAACAGAAAATGAAAATTTATTTCTTACTTTAAAACGAAAAATTCTACTTACTGTTTCTATGTTTGTCTGGTGTATTAGGGTGAAAGAATATAAATGTTAAAATGTAAAAGTTTTACATCTCTCTATGTAATTAGTTTGTATATATGTATTATTCAGGTATTCAAAAAACTCCAAAATTTATTTCGTTTTTGTTTTAGTTTTATGAAAATCGAATACGAATATCTATCAAGTTTCCTGATTTTTTAATTTAGCAACTTTAAAAAGGAAAGAAAATAAAGCAAAATAAAAAGTTTAAATTCACCATCTTATAAAATAAGTTAACAGTGGCACATAATTTCAGAGTACCCTATTTCATTATTCATAGGTCAAAAAAAAAAATGCTGACCCAATCTCACATTTTTTCCCCCTATACCTTTTCACATGGTCCTAATATTTTGTCAGGGTCATGCAGGTTAATTTTAAAGGAACTATAAAAGGTCAAATAAAAAGGTGTAGTTTTTATGATATATGATATGGAACTGCCATTCGGTAGCTAAACCTAAATTCTGAGATTTTTTTTTCATTCAGTGCAATGTTTTTTTTATTATCTCTCTTATATGGGTCATGAACTCAAAAAAAAAAAGGAATGATCGAGAAACTTTGGTTGTCTTTATACCCATATTCATTAATAAACTAATTTATTGGAATTTGAATGTAGGCTCATTTCAAACAAAAGAAACAAATTAATTTAACTTGTTAATTGGATTTTAAGTAATCATAAGTTATTGCATTTTTAACCTTAACAAAACATATTTTTAGACCTTAAAACTATCGTAATGAAAACAGAAAGTGTATTCTTGCCTAAATTCATTATACTTATTGCTAAAGTTTTTACTTCAACAGCGTGCAAAGACTGTAGAAAAGTTAGAAATTATATTTCATGGGTTGTACGTTAGATTATAGAAGAATTCTCAATCATCCTGAATGTGGTATATATATTTCGCCTGATTAATGCATTTAGTTTTTAAAAGAATTTTTTCAATAGAAACTTTGTACCAATTATAGAACTTATTTAAGCTTCACAAATGATAAAATATAACCTCTTTAATTGGGATGCAAATTGATCCGGGATTATAATAAAGACTTGGTATAAAGATAAATGAGTACAAGAAAGTGTATAAAAACTTTTGATTAAAAAAATTTATAGTTACTTGTCTGTCGACATCAATTATAATCTTTAGGTGTACTTTCATGTACCAATTACTTTATATAGGTAAATACTATAAATTCACTTTAAATCTATTCACGTTTTAACACAATTGTTCTCTATATTTCAATTATAGTCAATTCAATAAAATAACAATAGCATGCAATCAAAAATAAACAATTTTTTCTAGATTGAGAGATATGCATATGCATTTAAAAAAGAAACAATTTTGCAATCAGTAAAACGTAACTTTTATACAAACAATCTTTAATGAAATCATTCAATCATGGATGAATTTAAAGAAAAAAAAAAATCAATCAGGTGTACAAGAAATCGCACGAATAAGTAACTCTTTCGACTGTAACATGAATGTTTATACGGTTTAAATTGTTGTCTTCGAATATTTATAAATTTCTTCAATTCTGTTTTGAAGGTGTTTTTTTAAGTATTATAGAAACATTCAGGCATACTGAACATAGCATGCGTACTTGCATTAAAAAATTATTAATGCTAACATCAAAGTAAAAAAGTATTTTTTGTTATTATTATATGTTTATTTTTAAACACATACATAATAGAGTATAGGGTGCAAATAGCTATGAATGTATATTAGATCAATTTTCAATTGACACACATATACTTATATAAAGATTAGATCGATTCCGCTCTCTCTAATACAGGAAAGATTATATATAATATGAACCCTCAAATGATTAACTTATCTTGATCTTTCATATAATGTATATAATACTATTAAATTGTATTATTAAAATGATAATTTTTTTTATGACTAAATTTATTTTTGAATGCTTCTTCTTCTTCTTCTTTTTCATTTTCTTCTTTTTCTTTTTTATTGCAGCATTTTCATGCGCGTAATAAAGTATAAAAGAAAAAAAAACAATTCAAATAGAAAATTTTCCATTTGGTTTTTAAATTGTAATTTTCCAATTTATATAAAGCAGAATGATAGTATTTATAATATGTCTATGAATAGATTAAAGTCTGGGTTTGGTTATAACAAAATGTACAATTGCATTTAGGTTTGTCAGGTGGTTTTATGTTTGAAAAATTGCTGATAGAAATCAGTACTATTAGATTACATCTGCGTGCTAAAATGAAATTTTCTTCGTTTTTTTTCTTTCTCGAAAAAATAAGGGATCAAATAAATAAATCTTAGATGAAAATTAATTATATTAAAAATTTTTATTTTTAAAATTTTTTGTAATAATTTATTATCTTAAACATTTCCTAAAATATTTTAGGCTTTTTAATGTTAAATTATAGCAATGATGATCAGAGAAAAACTTGTTTCTTTTTAAGACATTTAAAACATTTCGCAATATTTTATAGAATATTTCAGAAAAAAAAATATATATACAAATCTAAACAATAGAAAGTCTTTCTAAAGAGTATACATACTACACATACAATATTATATATATTTTCTGATCCTCACTGACCACAAATTCTAGACCATTCAACATATTAAATAAAATGAAAATGTTTTTTTAACAAAAAACCAGAATTTTTCAAAAAAAAAAAAAATACAACAAGAAAAAGGCAAGGAAAAATTGAATTCTATAGGAGAAAAAGTCGTGAACTCATCTCTTATGTTTATACCCAAATTCAATGACGTTTGGAAAATTGAGTTTGAATTTTAAATTCATAAGGGTTTTTAGTTTCTTCAGTAACTAATTACTCACTATAAATGGTTAAATATATTTATGTGACCATTAAATTTTATGTCATCTTGTGTGATTGATTGATATTTTGTTTTTCTTTTATAAATTTATATTATGTATACATAGATTGTAAATTTAATTGCTTCGACAAGAATTACGAAATATATATAATTATTAGGTTCATTTTGTATAATTTATTATTTAAATATAAAATTGATGAACCTTTCAAAAATAGTTTAATCATTCGAAATATATTTCTGTCATGCTTTCAAAATAAAGTAAAATAATATCACATCACATCACAGTTAGACGCCTATCCTTGATATTTCGTGTTCAAGATCTACAAATTTTTTCTTTTCTTGAAAATAATATAAAACAATTATTTTCTTTGAATTTCAATTTATTTAAAAGTCAAAAATACTTTAACTTCTTCATAGAAACTCAAAACCAAAAACATTTTTCGGATTTGTTATTTTTGAAGTTTACAGAGTATTCATTAAACCAAAGTATTAATTGAGAATGTCATAAGGAAAAAAGTTTATAATTTGTACATTCGATTAGAATAATTCTCAAAGATCTATAAAATAAAATCCAGACTCAATTTTGAATTAAATTACCTTTTTGAATTAATTTATATTATCGATAAATTTGTATTCCATATAAATTGTTATGTTTGTTATTAAAAGATTATTAATTCTGAATTGAAGGTTTTTGAAGTACAATTTTTTTTTTGAATATATATTTTCTTTAAATTTTAATCAAATTACAAAATATTGATTGTAAATCTTATATTAATTACGTTGACTTTGTAATAAATAATTGAATATATATGTATGTAAATAACATTTTATGAATTTTAGAAATTTAGAAAGAATAACATTAAATTATATAATTTTAATTAATTTGCTATAACCCATTAAAACCTAGTTGAAAATTACGTTTATCCAATTTATTTCTATTTGTTTTTAATTTGGTTTACTTTTTGACACGTCATTTAATATTTATTATTTCGATAAATAAATTTATTTTAAAGAAGATTCGATTAAACAAGATTCAAATAAAACAAGAATGCAAATAGCAATATATTATTTAAAAAAGAAAGAAAGTTTGACTAACTCAATTATAAGAATCCCAGAGAAAAATCTATATGGGCACAATTTGTTTACACGAATCCGCATTTTTTTAACATTTCCGGAGATACACATATAAATGCCGACCCGGTTATTATAAAAAAAAAAGAATTTTTTTCTCTCGTTTTGTACGTGCAAGACCGCATGTTCATTATTCAAAATTGAGATCATTTCAAATATGACACGTTTCGTCAGCAATTTTATAAAAGTTTTTCTTCTTCAATATTCGCTCTATTGTTTAAAAAGTATTATTAGATTTCTCCACGTCTTTGACTATAGTTTTGGATCATAAAAACATAATAATCATTTTTCAGATGAGAAGAACAGTAGTAGATATTTGCCTATAAGGGTGAAAATACAGGAAACGTGGTTTTTCAACAGCACAATAGACGATTTGATTTTCCTTATACAAATATTTTGTATCGAATATAAAATATGAATATTAATAAAAAGCTTTCCATGAAAGAATTTACGTCAATTTCCTTTAGATACTGACTTGCAAAATAACTGTTTATATTATTTTTGGTAATAATTATAGTGCCAACCAATTACTCGTATATATAAATATACATATACATAGGTTGTGTTTAAGACATCTTCTATGTTGAAAGAAATTTTTAATTTCACTTGTTATTTCTTGTGGCTTAAGGAAAAGGGATAAACAAAAATACAAAAAACATTCATTATGTTGTTGAACGAGGGGACTCTATTTAGTGATATATACCAACCTTTAGAAGTGATTTACTTTCCGTAGATTATATAGAGGCGTTTGTATTGTATAATTATGTGGTGTTTTTTAATGTGTTTCAATCACGGTTTTACCGTTAAATAATTGCAAAATTATACCGTCAGAAGCTATATATTTTCTTTTAATTGCTCATCAAAGTTAACTTATAAACACAATTTCACTTACAAATTGGAAAATTCTTCTCATTGGTATGGTTATGAATATAGAAAAGAAATTTATTTTTTTTGTTTTTAACTAATTTAAAAATTTTAAAAAGAAACAAACATAAACGTCAAATAGATATTTGAAAATCGAAAAAAAATTATTTTCAAATTAAATAAAATCACGAAACGATGAGCATGAACAACAAACAAACAATAAATTAATTAATCAAAGTCATGGGACGGCACACATAAACGGGGAAAAAATGACAATTTATTTTATTTTTGTTTTAATTAAACTAAAGCTTCAATGAACATCGTGAATCGATTTTGAAGTCACACCACTCGTTTATAATTATGTGATTCAATTCTTCCTAACATGGTGGTCATAATAGCAAACACATTACATAACTATAACTTGTAAGAGATGACTGAATTTATTAATTTAAAGGAGGATAACGATATTTTTTTACAATACAATAAAATTAATTGATTAAATTTGTATACATATATATAAAAGAGGCAGAGTGAAAAATAATTATACTTCGCAATCGTTCTACATCTGGGGTGTATTATGTATTCAATTTAAAAAGCTTACACTTTTCTTCATATTATAAAGTTTTTACAGAAAAGATATAAACAAAACACATATATAATTAAGGGAGGTTACGTAATTGAACATTATGTACATGAAACTTCTTCAACAATCCAAGGGCTTCAGTATTATAACAATTTCTTTCGATTGTTTAAACATATACGAGAATATAAAATGTTTTAGTTAACAATCAACAAATCTGCGCTTAATCATGAAACACAAATACATCATACATTATACATATAATATGTATAACAAAATATATAAATCTATTCGTTGTAAAAGTGATAAAACAGTTTTAGGTTCCTTATTATGTTGATATAGAGTGTTTTTTCTTCTTCTTCTTCTTCTTCTTCTTCTTCTTCTTCTTCTTCTTCTTCTTCTTCTTCTTCTTCTTCTTCTTCTTCTTCTTCTTCTTCTTCTTCTTCTTCTTCTTCTTCTTCTTCTTCTTCTTCTTCTTCTTCTTCTTCTTCTTCTTCTTCTTCTTCTTCTTCTTCTTCTTCTTCTTCTTCTTCTTCTTCTTCTTCTTCTTCTTCTTCTTCTTCTTCATCTTTTTTACATGCCCCAGAGACTTTTAGAAGTTAAGAAATTATAAGGTAATTGTTACGATTGAAATCCAAAATTAATTCTTATAGGAATTCAATAAAGCTTATAATTCAATATAGGGGCAAAAATAGATTAAATATTGATTAAATAATTCGACTATTAAAGCATGTTTTAATGATCGCCATTTTAACTTAGATTTTTCCTTTTTCATATTTTTTTATTATAAATTTAGCTTATATTTTTAACACCGCAATTTGACATTTAATAAATAAATTTCTTGTAGTATATCTAGGGTACGATACTTTCCTCTATCTAGAAAATTTTGAATTACATTCCACAAAATGACCTGAGGCATCTAAGAAAACTATATTCAATTGAGTTACTTCAAAGATGATAGAAACTTTCGTTCATTGTGAAAATTGTATACTCTTGTTGTTGTTTTTCTCATCAAAATAATTCAAAATACTAATTTTGAACATGGTAAAAAAATTATATTATACTTTAATTTTTTTTTTTCAATTTTATATATATTTAATGAAGATGATGCTAAAGAATCATACTCATAATATTGTTTCATATATTAAATTAAAGAATATCTATTAAAGTTAGATTAAGCTTAGTTAGACTATAATTCTTTTAAAGATAAAATCAAAATTATAATGAAGTTATACGAAAATATTAATTTAGACTCTTCGGTTGATGAAAAAAGAATAAGAAAATGTTGAAGAAGTTAAATATGACATATTTTATATTTGTAATCATATGTATAAATTACGCTTTTCGTATTTGTAGATTTTTTTTATAAATGCGTATGATTTTATTAATTTAAAGTTTATATATTTTTTATATCATCAAATTAAAAACTTTTTTATTAGAAAATTCTACCATTTTTTTTCTAGCCCTAAATAAGAATCGATAAATACTTCTTCTGTATAGAGGTAAAAAAAATACTATATTATACTATACTATGGTATAAGCTAAGGGAATTAGAAAATATCAATTAGATTTCGTTTCCTTAAATAACAATGTTATTTTCTTTCGGAGGGTGAAATTTAACGCTAGAAATTTTGTGAATATGATATTTTAAAAGAATTTATGAGACATTAATACAAATGTACATATATATATATATTTTTTTTTATTACGAACTTCGATTACATTTATATTATAAAGTTTCTTGATATCGATATAATCTTGTATGTAAGGAGATTATCAATATGACTAACTTTCCTCATTTCAGATCGATAATTTAAATATTTTAATAAGTAAAAGCGATCAATTTAAAATCGAATTCATATGATATGTTACCTCGCATTAATTTACTCTTAAATTATAGTATTGAATTTTCTTTTAATTGCAAAATAATTTATCAAAGAATATTTCTTTCTGCCAGCGGCCTCACAGGAATTTACGCCAGCTCTTGCCTTACACGTTACTGTTTTAGAAACATTTTTCTTTGAAGCTTTCACACAATTTACATCATATTTATTGCTTTTCTTTAAAAGTTTGAGTTTTGTTTTGATCTTTAATAAAATTAAACAAAACACGGTATTAGACATAATAAAATTATAGAAATAAATATATAAAAGGTAACTGAATAAAAGAAGAAAAAAATATATGTATATATTCTGTTTTCCAGTTTTGGGGCTTGATGATAGAGCAAACAACGGAAGAAAAAATTAATTATGATTTAATATATAAATATAAAGTTTTCTGTATATCTTTTCAATTTTATCAAAATATCAATATTTCTCGTCTCTTTTATTTTTGTTTAAATCAAATACACCCGAGGAATGAAAAATTTATTTGTAGTACTAAAAAACAAAAACTTATTAAACAATTCTGGAAATAATGATGTTGACAAATTCTTTTTCTCATAAAATACATAAAAGCAAGTATATTTTTTATTATCTTAGAAAAATTTATGACCATATCTTTAAAGTACTATAAAATTGAAATAGATCATCGTCGTTTAAAATTTTCTTTTCTCTTTTAAGTTGCAGTTTATATGTAAAGATTACAAATCATAATATTAACTTATTATTTATACATTCGTAGTTTATAGTCTAGTCATTATATTACATTGAATTAACGTAAATAACTCCCACCGAGACAATTATTATATATATCTACTCAATTTAAGTTAAATGTTTCGTACAGTTAAATTCCTGGACTTTTAATCTGTTTATGTAAACATTTAACATTACGTAAGCAAAAGCAAACAAATTTATTATTATAAGATTGCTTCTACTCTAATGTACGAATATATTTATATTTAATAATCCATAACTGTACAACTTTAATTAAACTATAAATTTTCTTATCTAAATAAATTAAATAATTCATATACAACATCAATTGTATTTACTTAATTTGTTTTTCATTTTCAGTTATATAATAAATTATTTTTGACTTCAATAATCAAAGAAAAACTTATGAGCTTGGACGATAGATATTTAATTAAGTTAAATTCATCTAATAATCTAATTAATCACACAAATACCAATTGTAAATCTTCTTTATCTATACTATAAATATTCTAAACTCCCAATTAAACAAAAGTTTCAAAAATTGTTTATAGTTTTAATTTAATTATACAGAGTGATTTAAATAGATTTTAATTTTCTATAAACAAAATTTATTTGCTCGATTATTTCTTTGTCCCAAGTTTAGATTTCTTAAAAAAACCATAACCAAAATATAATTAAAAAAAATCCTATTTATTATTTTTAAAATATAAAATAAAGGGTAATTTCCAACAATTAACAATTCATTTATATTTATTTGCTCTTATAACTTAAAAAATTTCTTAACTAATTACTAATTTCAGAAATCGTAACATTTTTTTTATTATTGTTACAGAAAAAATAAGAAAATTCTAAACATTCATTATCTATTAATGTGACAAACTTTTCCAATGTGTAATTACCTCACTTTATTTCATGATACAAATATATATTTGTATATTGAATTACGATTTTATTTAAACTTTACTAACGCAAGTTTTGAGCTAAAAGCAAAATAATAAACTAATTAATAACTAAATAAAAACGAAATAAATTTAAGTGGAATAATTAATCCTCTTCAAAATATTCAAATAAAATCAACTAAAAATGAAATCTAGTAAATGTTGTAGTAAACCTTGGAATAAAAGGATTATGCACTTTCATTCATTTTTCAACATCTTTTCACTTAAATATATATAAGAAATAAAATTGAGCATGAAGCAAACAATTAACAAAACAACATGACCGATATGATAATAAATTATTAAGGGAAGACATTTTGATACTTTCAGACATGTTCATAATACGATAATCTAAATATATAACGAAGACAAGAAATATTATACAAAGATCTATACGTATTTTACTAAACAATAATTTTTCATCAAATATAGTTTAGGAAAAATATATACACACATACATCTATTTTGAAAATATCTCTACCTACCTACAACTTACTTTTCTACGTTCTTTCCTTCTTGTTCTCCTTCTTCTTTATATTATATTATATACGACAATGGAATTTCTAATAACCACCTTACATAAAATTATTCAGCCATTGCCTTTTCAAATACCGGCATTGCATTGATGAATTCCTGAATTTCTCGCGATTCTCTTGTTTGAATTGGAATTTAGAGAACGTTTCGTTAATTTATTCCAACCGAACCCCTCAAAAATACTTTACAGATTAATGTTTTATTTTAATAAACGATAATATAACCGTCTTTTAGGATAATATTCAAGTAAAATGGTCAAGATTATTTTTCTTTCCCTCTTTTTATTTTTTTTTCTCTATATTCTTACAAAGAAAAATTCTTTTGCTTAACTTTTTTTATTTTCCTTATTTTTCTTTTTATTTTCTTTTTGTTGTTGTTGTATTTTGTGCTAAATTACCAAATAATTGATTTTCAAACTATGTTCGTTTATAGAAAATAATGAGTTCCTAAGAATTTTTTAAACCCTTTCAGGTATCAAAATGGCATTTGAAGTATTTCCAATATAAGGATTTAATTGAGTTCTTTAAATTGTTAGCACGTTCCACATTATACATAATATATATGTATGATTTTTTTTTATTAAACTAAAGGACTTAAGGTTCATACTGGACATAGTTTTCTTCAAAAAAAAAAAAAACAAATTTACAAAAACAAGTTTACAATATTTTATTTTAATTAAACTTTGGGACAACATTCTGTAATTAAATTTTTGCTTCTTTTTTTTATATGTTTTTTTTTGATTTCCAAGATACTGAAATTAAATATTATTTATGTTAAAATATTAAAATATTTTTTTCGTCTTTCTTGTAGTCAAAATAATTTTATTATATTTTCATCTTATGTATTAAAAAGGAAAATGTTTTTGCTATAATATTTTATGACCTTATTTCAACATAAATTTTTTTCTTGTCTTCTTTCTTTTTATTGTCTTTAAAGTAATCCAAAATTGACAGATTTAACGCACTTCAACTTTGTATACGTGTGTTTTATTTCCTCCTACATGTCATATACATATATGGGTCTACAAGTCTAAAATAAAAATGAAAAATAAATGTTTGAAGTCAAAATGTTGGTTGGGGATCACGTTTGGGACATCCTGGAGCCCAAAAAAGTAATTTCCGTAAAATGTGTATACATATAGTACACGTTTATTTGCCTTGTTGTCTGTTAGCGCTTTCTTTTTCTATATACAGAGTTTAATTTTAAGACATTTGAAGACAACGTCTGACCGTTTACTGTCAAATCAATTTTCGTTATACTTATGTGTGTTTCCAAAGAAAAGTCTTTTGTGTGTAAAAATTGTGAATAAATATTAAATGTTGTATGATTTATGAAACAATAATTATTATTTAATAACTTTTCTTCAATTCTCACACTTTTATTTTATCTATTTTCATTTTATGCGTAAGAAATTTAGAAATTATACAGTTTTTTGCCTTTGGCATTTCAAATAATAGCATGAATAAATCAAAACATCTGCAAACAAATTTTTCAATTTTTTGAATTGATTGAATAAAAACCAAATCATATTCCGAATATAATTAAATATTAAAAAACTTATAGAACAAAATAATTGGTAAAGTTGTTACCTATCAATAATATATCTTCATCGTTTAACACTATAAAGAATAGTCATCTGACAGCCCTATGTGTGTCTATGTGTGCATGTGTAGGAAATACATTTCCAATATAATTCGAAAATATTTTTGAATTAATCACGCAAAAAAGTCTAAATGAAATGTAACAATTTTTTTTCCGACATTGATTTATTGAAATAGACATTTATTAAAAGAAACAATGCGTAGTATAAAAATCAAAATTTAATTTAATGACACGTATACATGCAGTTTTCCTTTTTTTATTTTATAATTTATGTTATTTTTTCGTTTTTATTTACTGAATGACATAATTTTTATAATCAGAAACTATTTTTTGTTTATTATTTTTAGTTCAAAGATCAAATAATTTTTTCATAGAAGATTAATCAAAATCTTTATTATACCGCAGTGAATAAAGCCCATAATTGACATCTACAGTATGTTTTAGCATTAAGAAAATTAGTTAGGCTTGAAACCAATCCATTATCGGATAACCTATGTAGTTAAGTAGTTCATTTCAAATATAATTTATTTGTAAAAATAACTTATTTTAAACAAGGTTTAGTATTTCTATATACTGCTGTAATAATTATATGGCCACGGTGTATACGATGATATGGTACAACATATTTTAACACAACAAAATTAGATTTAGTAAGTATATGAAAAATATAGTTTCTTCCCTTGTTTCCTTTTGTTGATGGTCAATTTATAGTGTGACACTATATTCTAAGGAAAATTAATCTAGACGCCTCAGGCCTTTAACTCAACTACTTAGTTTAATATAGTAACGTTTAATGTTTATGACAACATCAATAAGCCTGAAGCTTTCCTTTAAAAAAAAAACGAAGAAAGAAAAGAAAACAGACATTAGATTAAAGTCGATGAAAATATTACTCTCCTACCGAATCATTGTTTGTGTCGGTAACACACGATAAAGCTAAACGATATATATACGATATGCGAATATATATACCTACTTATTTATACTAGAATATTTATCCTAAAAGCATTAATTTCACACATGAAGAAATTTCACAATAATTTTGATAATGTATATTTTATATATGTTTTATTAAGTTTTGTGTAAATATAAAAATATCATTATTGAAAATATGTAGAGAACAAATTTTATAATATAATATTTAACTTTTACCGAAACATTATGAATTATTAAAATAATAAACATACATAAGCAATAGAAATAGAAATCAATCAATGAAAACAAATTAAATGAAAATTCTATAAAAAATTCTTTCATTTTTCTTTCATTTTTTTATAAAACTTTATTGACTATTTTTAAAGTAGTCAAGTAAGTAATGATAACAACAAAGAACGATATAAAAACAGAAACAAAACACAGTAAATTTATTATAGATTGATCGACTTTTACAAAAACAACAAGAGAAAAATAGGGTTAAACACTGTTTATGAAATTTTCTGACATTTTGAAATCGTTGATAAAAAAAAAAAAAACAAAATGAAAAAACGAAAATCGTAACAACAACAATGTACATATAGATGATTGAAAGCATAAACCAACCAACAACAACAAATAACCATCACCAACAATAAAAAAAAACTAAATTTAAATTTGATTTTTCTTTTTTTCGGTTAGGTTAAATATTTTTTGGTTTACACTCAATCTGATGTGCGATGACAAATTCAGAAATCGAAGAGAACACATCAATGATTGTGTCTTTTTTCTTTCTTTTTTTTTTTTTTCGTTTAAAAAATCTTTTTTTCCCCCTAAATTCATTATTTTGGGTAGTAAAGGTTCAAAAACAACCCAACGAAAAATTTTCTGGAAAAAGCTTTTTACACTCAATTTATTTTAGCGACGCCCATATGAAATTTAAAATAGAAACATGTAAGAATTTCAAAGTATTTACTCCTCTTTTTTTTAGCTTTAATATTTTGAATAATCTCATGGATTTTTGTTAAAAGAAGAAAAATTCTTACCAAAGTTTAAATCTTATTAAATACTAATTTGTATACTTTTTTTCTCTCTCTTTCTCTTTCTCTCTTTTTTGTACATTAATTTATTATACGTTACGTTATGTTATATATTTTTTGTACTTGATATAATTTGATGGTTTATTTGTACACATTTATATATAAAATGTTAACGACAAATCAATTTTATTATTTTGTACTTGTATTGTATATATTTTATATATAACTAATATAAATATATCGAAAGAGACAAATAGGACTTCATTGGTTAAGTGCAGATAACCATAAAATCAAATACATCCTATTTTATTTTCATTTCACACAATACATGAATCACTTATATATACATATATATGTTTCTTCTCCCCACAGCCTGCACTTCCTTTCTAACTAATCTTGTTAAAAACAGTATATATAGTTTGTCTACCAATAAAGAGTTTTGGTTGAATGAGCCTAATACATTATTCATTGTTTAAGAAAAAATTCTAAGAATACAATATTGTTAACATTTTTATCGTATTTGATTTAAATTAAATTAAATAAAACTTTATAAATTATATTGTCCAATTTTTAATATTATTAGTATGTTTTATAAATCCCTACAAATAGTTTAATTAGTATGTAAAATTGTTTTAAAAATTAAATTTTAGCAAAATAAAACCTAAATAATCTTTTTAAAGCTAAAATATTATTGAATGTTCACAATCTATAAAATCCATCTTTTCGTTCAGTTTTACGAAAAAATAAATTCCAAGACTTATGGTTGCTTGGACACATCAAGTTCCTTTAATTTTTAAACCATTTTTCTAAAGATCAAAAAAAAAAAGTAAAGGAAGTTCATTGATTAGGATTTATAATATTATTTTATAGAATATATATAGGTAATGTCCCATTTAATATTTTATAGTATTAGTATTATCATCGCACAGTTTAAAGCTGTAACTCACAATGTAAACTGATCGAAGCGAAATCCTTTTATAATAAATAATTTTTCAATAATACCAAATTCAGAAAAAAAAATAAAAAGAAAAAAGAAAAAAAAAATTCCTTTTTATTTAATATAATCCAATAAGAAAATTTTATAGAAAAAAGAAAGAAAGAAAGAAAGGAAGAAAAAAAATGTTTTATTCAATTTATCATATATATATATATATATTTAAAGGGAAAAGAGACCGAAAAACTCGTCAATCATTTGAGTACCAGTAATTGTTATCATTATGAGTGATCCCCCTTGGTGACAAATTTTCAATTGAATATATTCTTGAAAGTATTAGGTATTATATACATTCATACATACAAAATATTTATATATATATATATATATATATATATTTAGAAATATTTTTTTATAAATTTATTTGTATGTGAACAATTATTTCTCAACATACATGAAAAATATGGTATAAATATATATTAATAAATCAAAATTTAGAAGCATCAAATGATTAATTGAAAGCTATCATATGATAAAAGTTATGATGTAGATATGGTTTATTATATGTGAAATTGGTCCAAATCCTAAATACTAAAATAAAAACTTATTAATATTATAAAACATCATACAATCCATATAATCATGACATGCATGAGAGCATTATTTAATTATATAAATTCTCTTCTGGTATATTGAAAGATTTGTATATATATAATAAATACATCGTACTTCAAACATTGAATTACTGAAATTGTAATATATTAATTAACTAAACATAATTTAAAATCAAAATTCTAAAATATCGATTCTACTATTTTGTACCTTATATTTTAGTTGCATTGAAATATTGAATAAAGTTAACCTTGTTGACCGCAGATTACGATTAAATATTTTTATATCATTTTAATAATTTTCGGATATTCTGTTAATGTTTTTCAAGCTTTTGCAAATATAAAACAGAATAATTTATTGCAGCTTTTTGTGATTGAATAATTAAAATTATTTAAAAAAAGGTTTACTTTGAATATTTTTAAGGAGAAAATCTAAAAGATCATTTTATTTCATTTAAATTTTATAAATTTGATATGGATTAATTTGTACAACAGAGGAAGGGTTTTTACTTATTAGATAAACTGTAAATGTTAATTACAAAATTTGTTTTGAACTTCTGTTCAATTATAAAACCAAGGCTTTATACAGTTATTAATGTTAATGTATATCATTTCAAAGAATTTTTTAGAAGCTCGCATTTTTGTAACATAAAATAACTACTGTTATTATACTGAATACTATTTGCATTCGTCTAGAACTTTATGATTCAACTATAACTGTCAAATAGACCCTTTGTCTAATCGAATGAGCTTTCAAATTACTCCTCATAATATTGATTACTTTCAATACATTTCATGTACAACAATATTTAATTGGACCACATGCCAAATCAAATTACATTTCTATGTGCAATTGAACCTATCATCTAGTGTCTAGTCTATAATAATATAGTTGGTTTATTTCACTATAGATTTTTATTAAATATAATTATACTGTCAATAATTGCATTTTTACTATGTTTCAAGTATAATTTATTTTAAAATCAAATCATTTTCCTCTTATTATATTATACATTTTTTTTCGTTACTCACTTTATATATTCAAACTGAATATATAAATGTTTGAATATATAAATTGTTCAAATATTTACATAATTCTAATTAATTTTTTTTTAAAAATACGTAAAAATATGATAGTTCTTTTTTTACTCTAAAACAAACACATTTATTTATATGTAACAAACAAAATTTTGTGGCATAATTACAATTAAATTACATCAAAAAAAGAAGCATTACAAAATTTAAAGTCAATTAAAAGCACAAAATTAATGTGAGTCGTATAACAGAGAGACTTTTATTGAATTGCGAAGTGATAACTCTACCACAGCTTACACATATTATGTCTGCGGTCTTTTAGATTTGTGCCATTTTAATGAACCATAATATAAAACTTAAAATCCTCGAAATTGCATTTTCTTATTTACGAAGTTATATTACGTGTTGTAATTTAAGAAACTCCTTCTTGTCAAACCGAGTTTTTTTTTGTAATTCGGTAACAAAATGTACACTTTCTTTCCTGCTTGTTTTATTAACTCTTTTTTTTCTCTTTGTTAACAACATCAAATGTCTATCCATTAGATATTGTATGAAAAGTAAATTTCCTCTTTATGAAATCCAATCGAATGTATATATTTTTCATTTGAAATAAATTCAAATATAGAAAACGATAAGAATTCATTGACAATACATTGTCAATTGTCATATGAATGTTTTTAAATATTTCTTGTATAGTAATAAATGCAAATAAATATTTTTTAAGGGGATATAGGATAAAATCATTCAAATATAAAATATTTTGTATATTATTATTATTTTATTTTATTATTACATATATTCATATTGTTGTATATGACAAAAAAAAAACAGAAAAAAGAATTGAATGATTATTTTTTATGTTATGTTATAAAGCTGTTGAATTTAGTTGAACAATAAATTTGTGTTTTTTATTTTTTTTTTGTGGCAAAATCGGATTTTCAAATGTTTAAAATGTTTTAAAATTTTTATATAAATTTAAATGATGAATGACATAATGTATA
Source organism: Pedicia rivosa (assembly GCA_963082725.1). Lineage (NCBI taxonomy): Eukaryota > Metazoa > Arthropoda > Insecta > Diptera > Pediciidae > Pedicia > Pedicia rivosa. Next base: position 18,862,778 of record OY720151.1, read on the forward strand.
GGAAATATATAGGGAGAATGACTGTATATACTTGTACACCTAAATGTCAAAAAATAAATAAAATTGTGGTAAAAAATTTATTTTTATCATGTTCAATAATATCGGTGGATCGCGTTAAATAAGCGTTTAATACGCATAAATGTTTTATGTTAACTTATTGAGTGACATCCACCAACATTTTTAATTCTGTCACAATCACTGTTTTCTCTCTACATCTCTGTCTCTCTCACTCTGTCACTGCTGATTTCTGTCTCTCTCTTACTCTAATGCTAAAAAGTTTGATAAAAGCAATTATTTTCGTTATCTTGACGTTCTCTTTAAATTTTAAAACATTTTTCTATTCAAATGTTTAATGCTTTTACCTACTCAGGAACTATAATTTAAAATATTCCATTTTACAGATTTTTGTTAATAGTAACGGAAACCATATTTCGGAAGATGGAAAAAAAATTACATATAATTCATATTTTCCCAAGAAAATTTATTTTAAGTTAGTCAAAGATTATGTATCATAATAAATAAATTAAATGTGGCCTTCTACATCATTAAAATTATCTTTTTCTACTAACCAGTTGATAAAAATAAAAGTTTCTGAGTAAGACTACTTGATGCAGAAAATAAATAAAAAAATAATAAAGATTTCTATTCGTTTCAGTTTTTTATAAAAATTCTGACAAAAGCTCATCAGTGCCAAAATGATGTCTTATTCCGTTTATTCATTCGTTCTATTCGATCTTAAAATGCTTAAATTTCTTTTAAAGGAATTTGTTTTTTTTTTTTTGTAACTAAAAAGCATAGCGTACATAAAATTGAAATGAAAGCTTGTCATGTTCAGTTAACCAAACATTGACTTTGTATGGTAAGAGAAAATTGCAAGTATAGCATAAACTTTTTTATTATCATTCAAATTCAATTACAAATAGGTCCATTGATTTTTTTTAATGTTGGTTGCCCTTCCGCATATCTCTACTCTGTTTCATTTCTTTTTTTTTTCGTGAAGCAATGCAATGACGAAGCAAACCCTAATAAAAAAACATTTGGGGGTGTGTGTATGTTATCAGCTAACAAAAACTTACATTTTAAACTTGTGTATATGTTGTGTGTAATTCTGGGAAAAAAATATAAAAAAAAGTACAGTGAAACGAGAAAATTTTAATTGCTTTGAACCAAAATAAATATTTACAATCCAATAAAACAAGATAAATCAGTAAATTATAAAAAAGTTAAGATCGTGTGTTTTTCTTACAGCTGTGTCAGCGATCGGTATAAAGCATAATGAAAAACAAAAGTGGCACAATAAGATTTTATAATTTATCTGTACAATATTTATGTAGATAAAATATTGCCTAAAATTGAATAAATTTGTAACTTTTCTTTTCATTTCTTACCATATATTTTTCTTTTATTTTTATTTTTCGTTTTTCGTTTTTATTTACTCAAACAAATTAGATTGGTTTCATTTTGTTTTTATCTGTTGTTCAAAGATAATATTGCAGACAAAAAAAAGTGGTAAAAACATATTTTCCAGACCATTTATAATAGAAAATGACTATTTTACGTTGAAAATACATTTTCACATAATTCACATTGAGAGAGAGAACAGAGGAAGGGTGTCACAAAATGTAAACTAATCTGTTTATCAAATTTCCGCATGCGTTGTTCAAATTTGTTTGTTCTTTGTACTATTTTCTGTTATGTATAGAAAATAATACCTGAAAATTTTTTATAAAAGGAGTAGGTAGTAGTAGTAGTAGAAAAAAAATATATAAGAAGAAGAAAAAAACAAGAATATAAAGAAAGAAAAAAATCGAGAAAAGGGGCGAATAAATTTGTATTCACGTGTTTAAATTTTGCACATATGTGGCTTGGTAAGCTGATTATATTCTTTTGAATTTAAATGTTTGAAAAATACACTTTTATATTATACATGTATTTATTTTTCATGATTTATGAAAAAAAAAAACAGAAATTTCTTTTCTTTATAAAATATCTTAAAGATATAAAAATAATTGGAAATGTAAAAAACGCTTTTCTACTATATAAAAGTCCTGCTGTGAGATCCAACGAATTTAACTCAACTAAAGTCAATAAATTGTTGTTGGTGTTTTCTGTATATACATAAATTCAAACAAAATTGATAAAATTGAGTTCATTGTAATCCTAAATCCTACCCCTTATGATAGTGTTACTAAAATATATTATAAAAAATATATGAATCTAATAGAATTAGATAATATAACTTTTTATCATTCAATTAAAATTACATTCATTATTATGTGTGTGTGTGTTTCTGTGTATACAAACAATTTATAAAATTTTATTAAATTTATATAAAAGAGAAAATTCAAAAGAAAAAGTTTTATCTTGTTTAATAAAATATTTCATGAAGAAATTCAAAAATATAACATTATATTATATTATTAAAACAACAAAAAATTAATTTAGTTGATATAAATAGAATCATAATTCATAATAATAAATGATCTAAATTCTAGAATCGGGTATAAAGTGTTCATTTTTCGTGACTTACCTCTATAAGCGTCACCTTATGTTGTGTTTCAATTACAAAAGCGGAAGCATCCTACCATATGTGGATTCCTAGACGTATACCTTTTGTTTTGATTGGTTAGTTTAGATATAGATATTATGTTATAATATTAGGTAAGCATAGGTGGGTGTGGGTATAATAATATTATGGTGCGTGAAATGCTATACATTCTTGCATGTTGTGTATTATAATATTATATGAGGATTTGACCAAAAAAAAAACAAACTTAAAGAAATAAGCTTTAAGTTCTCTTGTTAGAGAAAATTAAATCAACACAAAAAAAAATCGACCTGACCAACATTGTAAAATTATTTCTAGTCGACAATGTTGCACTACTAATCCCCTTATATATACATAGATGGGTCGTTATATATCGTCATTTATAGAATATATATATATATATATATATGTATAAGTTTTGTTACTTTGTTGGTAAAGTCTTATATTTTTTGTTGTCGAAGGAAAAAATAAATTAAAGATGCTTTTAATATTAAAATACGAAATAATAATTAAATTAATTTAGTAAAAAAAAGGGCAATTCATGCAAGACTTAACAATATTAAGTTAAGTACTTATTTTCTGCTTATAGACATTTGCATTATGCTTTCAAACATAAAAATAATTTAAGCCAACATTGGAGAATAAAAAGAGGAAACTTCTTTATTTTTAATCCTTATAAATTCAAATGGGAAAACCTCGTAGAACATTAATAAAGATAAAATTGTCAATTCTTTTTATGTACTTTATTCATTCTTTTCATATAAAATAATTTTTAAGTTTTCTTAATAAATTGAATATATGTTTTTCCTGTTTCTGTTTTTATTTTTATTTTATTATGAGTCCACAAGTTATCTTGTATGCCTGAACTATAACGTGTGTCTACTTTATCAAGCAACTACGTGACAAATATTATTATTTTATGATGGATACACAAAGAACAACAACAAAATGATAATCCAAATCAATATTAGGAGATAAAAAAATAAAATGAGAAGAAAAGGAAGAAAAAAAGAATAAGAAAAAAGGCGTGAACATCGAAAAACATTCATGTATATGATAGAATGTTGCACATGAGATAGTTCAAATATGATTATTATTAATATTATTTCTCATCATGCATCATTTCCTTTACGCGACTTTAATGAATTTTATTCTATATATAAGAAAATGTTTAAATTTAAACAGTGTAAAACAAATAAATTTCTTCAGGCGTAAACATAAAACTTTTCTTCTTTATATTTTTCTTCTTCAACATTTTCTTCTTATTTTTTTTTTATGAGGTCTTGAAAACTAACACCCTTTACAAAGAAAGTTCTATATTGAAAATAGAAACCCTATTTAATTATGAGCCTGAAAGGAAACATTTTCTAATTTACACTAGTCTTCGTCAACTATGTTAGAAAAAATAAGAAGAATAAAAAATCCTTCTTTCACTTTTTATTTTTTTTATTTTTTTTTTCTTTGTGCAGAAAAGACCCCTTTTATCTTCGTCTTATGTTTTCACTTTATATTTTCACTAATCCGTATGCTATATTATACATACGTAGTAAATACATTTATATTATATATAAAAGATACGTCTAAAGTTATAGAATTTATTCCATATGTGTATAATACTCTATATGCTATGATACAATTTGACAAATCTTTTAGCTATGAAAGTTTTTCCATGTTGTTGAATCGACCTTTTCTTTAACCCCCTACTAGTGTACACCCCCGTGGTAATAACAATGACAGTCTAAAGTGGTCTCATAAGTCATAGTCATATTTTCCAGTTATATAAGTTTTTTATCACAAAAAAAGAATGAATGAAGAAAAAAAAATGATTCAATTCTTTATGACTTGACTGGACTGAATTCTTAATATACTCTCACATTTGATTTTAGAATATTTGATAATTCAGTTTTTAAAAGATTTTATCCACTTCCCTTTTATTCTTTGTTGAAAGAATATTATTGGTGTTAGGGTAAAGAATTGTATAGATGTATAGTTATTGCCTTTAGGGCAATGATTTTGTATTTGAAACTTTTCAATCAAACACTAAAAAATATTTAGATTGAATTTAAATTTCTTAGATAGGGCATAAAATGTCTTGTCTTGTGTCAAAAAAGTTTTCGTTATTTTATTTTTATTTTAGTTTAGAAAACGTAAATTTTAACGAAGGTGCTAAATCCGGGTCAAAACTTTTGCGATGTCAATGCTAAAAACACATACTATTACAAATAGATTGCTCAAATCAATTTACCCCAAAACAAAATAACAAGAAAAATATATACAACAAGAAAAATAACAACAATACAGAACACATGGATTTATTTATATTCTAAGAAATTCAATCGGGTTTTATTACATTTACAAAACCAAATGCTTTCTATATCCTATTTGAATAACTGATTTTCGTGTTATAAATCAAAAGCAAATAAAGTATAATCAATTCAACAAATTAAAATAAACGTGTATATATCCTTATAGCGAAAGGAAAAATAATACACCAACAACAACAATAACAACAAAAAAAAACGTAGAAAAACAATAACAACACACAACACCAGAATTAAGTTGAATATCTAATATAGTTTGGGGTCATTTATATTAGCTCAAAGGTCATAGCTTACATTATCTGGAATTTAGAGACGCATTTAATATGGATTGGTGGAATATATATTCTATTTTATATTATACATACTACATACATATATCTATAGGAATGTTTAGTTTAGTTATCGTGTTAAAAGCATTCAATTTGATTAGATCAAAATTCGTCCCTTACCTTACCCCATAATACTTACCATCCTTTATAGAAAACTACCATTCAACCTATCTTCCCTATCTACCTACTGAACATAATTAATAAATAAATAAAGTTAATAAATGTACATGCCTGATGACCATAAAAAAATAGTTGAAGAATTAATACTAACTATATTTATTCATTCCTCTAATTTGTAAGATCAATATAGTAAAAGGAAAAAAAAAATTAAAGAAAAAGATAAACAAGAAAAGAAAAAAATTCAATTGGCTGTATTGCTTCAATAAAGTAATGGGTAATTCCAATTGGTTGAATCACTCCAATATTGAATTAATGGTTAAATTGCAATTTTAGATACCGGAAATCGATGTTTAGCACCATATTAGATTATGTTATCCATAATTTACATTCGAAAATATATCTTGTCTGTTTTAATGATGTTACTGAAATATCTTCGGCTCATGTGAATTAGGTCAATCATGAAGACCAAATTATAATTTTATTGTAATTCTTCTTGAAAGCAAAAAATTATTACAAAAGTTTTGTAATAAAAGCTTACTTACACAGGAATAAAGTTTGTCACTATTTCTTATTGTCTGTTCTTATTAAACCAATAACAGTAACATATAAGATTACTGTCTAGAATGTAAGTCACATTATTTTTTGATATATTTTTTTTTGACACAAAATACTCCAACTTCAAAATTAAACTTTTCATTTAATTCTTAAATTATGTAAAAACATTATTTAAACATTACTAAAACATTATTAAAACAATATTAAAACATTACTCATCTCATAAATAAAAAGCCTTTATTTTTTAATACATAAAAGTAGAAAATTAACCGCGTGCTTATATGTATTTTTCTCGTAATATTTTATTCTACATATTTTATAATTCTCTTGTTTCTTTTCCTCAACATGAAAAGAAATTTTTCAGAAAATGATCAATAATATTTCTTTTTTTTTTTTATTATATATTCCGTAGTGAAAAATATACAAAAGAAAATATAAATATAGATTTAATATCAATTTAGAATATGTATAATTTAAATAATGTATTCCGTATCACTAATCACTTCATTTAATTTTCATTTCATCTATAAAACAAATTGAAATTATTTTGGTTTTTACGATTTAGATTCTGTGATTATTTATAACGAAAATTTCGAAAAAAAATTTTCATTTCTACTTTAATCTGAAATTATTATTTATACTGGAAACATTTATATTCCTCTATAATTTAATATTTTGATTGTTTAACAAAAAAGTTATTATTCAATATAAAAATATAAGATTTCTTTTTTCATAATAATCTAAATATTTTATTCTTTATTTATTTACATATTGTATTTTATAAAAGAATAATAACAACAACAAACTAAATCCATATAGAAGCGTTTTTGTATGAAATTCTTTTGCCGTCTTTGTATTTTGAACCATAGAAATAACATGCCAAAAAAAATATAAGAAAAAAAAAAGAAATAAGAAAAAATCGAAAAAAGCAGAGACTAAGAAATAAATTCACATTCATCAATAATGGCAATCAATGATGGATTTTGAAACATCAACTTCAACTTTATAAACGACTTTTACAGACGGACTAAAAATATAAAAAAGAAAAACAAAAATTTACGAAATATATATTTTTATATCTATAGGAAATAATTACATCTGAATTTCTGACAAGATAGATAGTAAAAAATTTAAAGAATTTTTCAAATTATTATTAAAGGGCAAAAAGTTAGCGGCCCAAAATTTTCTTTAGATGTCTCGTTTGGAATTTTTCGAATTGAATAGAATAGTAGAATTATAATAGGAAAGTATATTTATTAATTCAAATTTTATAATTTAATGTTTAAATAGATGAGTAACGTAGTGTTTATAATATATTGTTATGCGAATGCTTCTATGAAAACAAAAAAAAAACAGCAATTAAATAAGTATAATATATTCATGCTTTGAAAAGTCAGAACTTTAAAATATTCCAAAGACAAGATCTGCTTAGCTTTATTTAATTGCAATTTAACATTTACGTTCAATTTTCAACTTAAAACACATGGAATTCTAATCAGATGCTTATGTTTCTATAAGACTAATCCTAATAGCGATTTCATCTAAATTTTTAAAAAATATAGGATTTCCTTTCAAATTAACTACTAAAGTATATTTTATATACAAAATTCAATTTATTTTAATTCTGCTGAAATCCATAGAAAAAAATTTACTGGAAAAATCGTAATTTACGTTAGAATGAAAATTTTATCATGCTCATTTTTTTCCTTTTTATTAAATTTAATAATAATAACAATGAGATTTTCTTTGAAATCTAACTGTGTCAAAATATGTGTGAAATATGTGTGAAATATCGTGAAATTCTAAAATGAAAATAAAAATTTCTCTCTTTCTCACAATTGGCAATATATTTAAAATAAAAAAATAAAACTTTTTTGCACAACAATTTTTTTTTTTTCTTCTTCTAAAAAGTTATGATAGAAAAATCGAAATTTAAATTTAACTTTTTTATATATATACACACAGATATAATTGTATATATACGAATTTTGTGTTCAATTTCAGTTTTTTCTAATATTTTTTATTATCACACCAAAAAAAAACTCTATATAAAAATTTTGAAAATTTCATTCGGAATAAATAGGAAATTTTATGATTACAGAAAAAATTTCCCCAAAAAAAAAAGTCAAACTTTTTTTGTTATTGTTTTTACCATCATCAACAATGAAAGAGAGAAGGGTCGGTCGGTTTAACGTTAGTTAAGCACTGCGAATATATACAAGTTACAATTGTCCAGGTTTTCACATAAAAATTAACGAGTCAACATCGCGTGTCTATATTCAAGTAATTTTAATTTATTTACTAGCATAAAAATCGGGGTTTGTTTTACGTATTTTTTCTTTCCCATTTTTTTTTCCTGAATAAATTATAGAAATAATTTTTTAGTTTTATTAGTATATAATAGACTAAAACTTCTTTGCACGATTTTATTGATTTATCTACATAGTAGTAATATAGTAGTTTATATTTTTTACGGTACAATTTCATAAAAAAGTTTAATAATACAAAAAGTCTTAACCTATGTGCATAATTATTTTACAGAAAATTTTTTTCTAACATATGTATATTCTTTCGATGTAGAAACATTATTCTTGTTTTTACGTAAAAACTAGTTGAGTTTAGTATGGACCACTTGGATTTTAATATATTTTATGTTGTATAAACATCCTGTTTTTTATAGTTGAATTACATTATTTATAAAATCTAGCTTGGACTTCCTAATCAAAATGTCAGTTAGATGACAAACTCAGAGAATACAACTGTTCCCTTTGTATAATAATGTGACTCGTTTTAGTGCTTTTTGTAGTTCGTGTAGCACTCACACACATACACATATAAATAAAGTGAAATACTCTATTTAGAGTATACAATCGACATTTTTTCCTTCTTTTCCTTTTTCTTCAAAACTCCACCCCAAGAATTTACCCTGTCTTGCTTCGTCTGCTTTTTAACTTAAGGGCCACGTCACCACTTCATAAAGAAAGAAAGAAAATTATTGAAAGAAACATAAATAGAATTTTAAGAGTCGTTTGAAAAAAAATATATAAAAGATTTTCTTTTTCCTTTCTTTTTTTTAATATTAGTTCACTTCTGAACTATTGAAAAGAAAAGAAAATGATTTTAAAATATGAAAATGAAATAAAAGTTAAAACCTAACTTAATTAGGACAAATAGACAGAGTTGTCGGAAATTGTAACAACCTTTGAAAAAATATATGTGTATAAGTATTTCTATGTATGTATGTATGTATGTATGTATGCATGTTATATGCATATATAAACATTATTATAATTTTGGAATTTGATCATAAATTTATCATTCAACCGATGTTAAAGATTTATAAAAGGATTCACTTAGTTACTACTCTCCCTATAGATTACTAGAAAATTAGATCGTAAATGAATATAATTGGTCTTTAATTTTGGAAATAAACTTTTACCACCAACACTAACACCAAATAACTACAACAATAACAACAACAACAAGAGAAATACAACAACAAAGAGAGAAAAACCAATCCATATTCATCAAAATGGAGAATTTTAGCACTTTTAAATGTTTTACTTTGATCCTTGACAACCCTCATCACAGAACAAAAATATGTATTTGACATTCAGCAAAAAAAATATAGGAGAAAAAGTAGAAGCAGAAGAAGAAGAAAAAGAAGAAATATGGTTTTGATGTTTTCGCTTATACTTTTGAGAAAATGGAAAAAACAAAAAAAAAAAAAAAGAAGAAAAACTGAAATGAAATGAAATGATTATAATCTAACAAAGGGAGCAATTTTCCCAACTAAATTACTTCAATTACTACTCAATTATATATACACATACACGCACACATATAAACATAAATACAAATACAAAAATGGACTTGAAGCATAAAAAAGGCGATTCGTTATACCAATGTCAATCAACTGCTATCTACAAGAGAATTCGATTGGGGTTTGGTTTATTTCCCAATCAATGGACTTTTACATACATACAAATATATATTATTATATATAATATAAGGAAAATTCTCTTGAGACTTTCTCTTCGCTGTTTTTTTTTTCTTTCTTTATTTATTTTTTTTCAATACTATCTCACCAACTATACATATGAATCCAAATTGAACCCTTGTCAGTTTCTATTGAACTTTATGCCGAAAATAATTAATAATATGTGCCGATCTCTTTATATTCTTCTTAGATATATATTATATTAAGATGCTGATGTGCAAAAGGAAACGACATGACAACTTAGCTACGGATGTATTTAAAAAAAAAAAACAAAAACAAAAACAAAAAATTCTAATTAAAATAGACTGTTTGTGCTTCCATATATATCTACTACCCATACTATGGATATAACAGCTAAAACCACACTTTTTTCTCTTTTTCTTTTATTTTCACAAAACTGAATTAAAACAAGAAAATGTACTTTGCTTATAATGTGGAGATAATTGTTATTCCTCAAGTTTTATTAAAGTTTTACAATATTGTATTTTAAAAAATAAATGAAAAAAAAAACTGTAAGAGAGATAAAAAAAATGTGGAAGGAAAAATGCATGAATGAGGGAGGTAAGCATAGCTGAATAAAAATAATAATTCTCTAATAACGATATTAAATTTAATAATATCATATTATTACGTACGTACCAGAAAGTCAACACAAATACACATATTTAAGACAGAATAAGAGAAAAAGGAGAAGAAATAAATAAAAAAATGGTTTACCGGAAATATTTTCGTTTATATTTATACGAACTTGGAATATTTTGAGTGCTATATAATGTGAATGTGAACAATGTAATTGCCACACTATGCGAGGATAGTCATCTATGTGTATTACACATAACAATGTTTATGTATATGTGTGTGTGTGTAATATAGAGTTATTTAGGAGTAAAATTGCCCTGAAATATCTTGAAATGAAATGGCATAATTTTCACCACCCCAAAATCAATTGGTAAAGATGTTTTTTTTTTATTTCTGTAAATTGGAGGAGGGAGTAAAGACTTTTTCGGAGCAAAATATATATATAAATATGTATATATATAGCTGTTCATGTATATTATTGGATCGCTTTTAGGTTGTTCTTTAAAAAAAAAAAAAGAAGAAGAAAAAAAAAATTGTCGAAAAAATGGTTACGGAAATGAACGTTCTATACCAAGCCATTTAAAGGGAAGACAAAAAATTTTTAGATGTTATGTTGTAAAATAAAGCATATAGACATATACACAATATATTCGTCATATAGTATACGCATAAAATATTCAATTTTACTTTTTTTTTCTTTTTATTAAAATGAAAAAAAAAAAAAATAAAGAAAACAAGAAAAAATAAATACAGAAATAAAATTATGAAATACGGTACTTGCTGATGATTTTACTTTACCACAAATCTAAAACCAAAACTCGCATATACTACATATAACGTATTGCATATAAAAACTGAGCGCGTTTAATCACTTTGGGGCTTTTCATACTCATACATAATACTATGTGGGTTTTTCAAAATCTAATAATAATTAGAATTATTTGCGTCTGTTGAATACTAATAAGGCATTCTAATTTTTTTTTTCTGGGTCTTATAATAACTTAACAAGCATATTATTTTATCTTTCTATACAAAATAAATTATTGTCTTCGATAAAGTTTCTTCAATTTGATTGCATCAATTCTCATATAAAACAAAAGGAAAAACGAAGAAAAAAAAAATGGAAAAAGGTTTATGTTAGCCGCCATTTACAGTTGTCGTTCACACCCAAAATACATTGTTAAAACCTATATATAACGAATAAGATATTATATTGGGTCTAAGACTTTTCGGTATTTATGCATTTTCTATGTCAGAAAAAAATAAGAATCGAAAGAGGTTTTTATTCTTTCTGCATGAAAAATCACACAAAGGAATCTAAAGCAAAAAAAAAAAAAGATGAAGAAGAAGCAAAAGAAGTAAATAATGACAGGAGGGGCAAAACAATTTATTGTTCTGGATTACTTTTATTCTGTATAATACGTTAAGTTGATAGTGTGTTATCAAAATATATATAAATAAAGCTATAAATATAACATAATATTTATTAAATAAAATGGTCAGTACATTTTCGCATGTACATATACAAAGAAATTGTGAAAAATATTAACAATTGGTTTTCATGTCTATAAATTCATGTTTTGATAAATTGAAATTTAATATAATATTAATTATCTACTCAATTCAATTCAAATGCACAATAATCCAAGCTTTTGTTATTTCATAACATTTGAAAATCAGTCAACATTGTAATTTCGTTTTTTAATTGTAAATCAATTTAGTTATTACATAATTCTATTTGAAAATTTATATATTCTGTTCTGTCAAATCCAATTTAATTTATTAAGTGAAATGCACTAAATATATCTGCTATAAAAAAACTATTTTCATTTTATCAAAATTTTATCCACTTATTTATTTGTTTTTATTTTATTTATTATATTTGGAAACACATAAATAATATTATTGTGCAATGAAAAGAAATATAATAAGAATGATTAATGTAAAATCATATCACTGAAAGAAAATATGGGCATCCTACTTAAAATGATAACATACCCGGCGCCTACATTCAACGTATGTATTATTAACTAAATTTAGAATTTTGGGTCTTCATTCATTTTATTTTAGTAATTTTGGATGTGGGTAGTTGTTACAAGGAAACTTCTCTATATATTAATATATTTTTTTCGGTTTCATAATCTTAATTCTAGTCCATTATTTAGCTTTATAAATTATTTATATAAATACAAATAATTGTTTCAATAACATTAATTAAAGTTTTCACTTTACTGTAATTAAGAAATACACAGAACCTAAATAACAATTAAATCTTACCATAAGATTCATTTTCTCTTTAATAATCATTTTTTATAAATTCATAATCTTTTTATTAGAAAACAGGACGCCTCCATTTAATCTTAATATTGAAGCATTTTTAGCAATCATACTTTTTGATTTTTTATAATTTTAATTGATAAAAAAGTTAAAGAATGTAAGGCGCCTCCACTATAATTTAATACAAATATACTTGGCGCCTCCATTAATTATTTTTAAAATATTCGAATTATTTAATTTTTCTATTTAATTTAGAGCAAAACTTTATATTGGTCATTTTTCGAGATATTTAGACCAAAAAACTCTGTGTAATTAGTTTAAAAGTTGATTATTTATTACTCAAAATAAATATATGAAATAATTAGAAACTTTATTTATATGATTTCTTAAATGAATATAAGAAATTAGCAATCAATCAATTCTCTAATAAAGTCATACTGAAAATGCATTCAAAGCTTTATAGCTTATGTATACATATATATATTATATATATATTAACAGCAACATACTTGTATGAAAGAAGGAATGGAAAAACATGAAAAATTAATGAATTGGCAAAGTCTGACTCTAACGTCTAAAATGATTAATGTTTATTTGTTTTGCTGTTGTATATGTTACTGTTGTTGTTTTTATATTTCTATTGTGCAAAATACATATAACTTTTACTTATATGCAAGTCGTACTTAAATATTATACTTTATATAAAAACTAGTCTAACACTATGAAGATCTATATAACAAAGTTAAAACACAGACGAGAGATTGTATAATTTTTATAACTTATAAATGAAAAAAAATTTCCTTTAGTTATATATTTTTTCGAGTATCCATATACGCATACGTATAGGATATAAGTCTTTATATCAAACTTATCTTTATCAACTTACCGAAAGTTGTATTTTTCACTTTTTTATTTTTTATTTTTCCTTTTACAAGCAAAAATAAAAAGTGAGATTTATTTTTTGTCAAAACAAAAAACTTTTTTCTTATTTTTTTTTTTCATCTTCTTTCAACCAAACCAAAACATGAGTATAAGGTTTTCTTATTTATTTTTTAATATTGGCCCTATTTCTTTTAAAAATGTGTACATGTTATATACAATATATGTATATGTGCAGTTGGAAAACTGAAAAGACTTATGTGAATTGAAGATTATATTTATAAACATATCTGGAAAAATGTTAAATTCAGAAATTTTTTATTTTTGTAAATCTACAGGATAGATGAAAATTTATGTCCATTTTTAAATTTAAAATAGTCTATCTAAACTCTATACAAATACGCACATATATACATTTTACTCACATATGTTGAAAATCTAATGAATTTATTTATATAGCTTAAAGTTTAATAATAAACGACATCTATTATCCTTTTATATTTATAAACGTGATACGGGAGAAAAATAAACAAAAAACAATTAAAATTGTTACTAAAGTGCACATATCAGATAGTAATATATATACTATTGTATACAGTATACTATTATCATTCTTTTACACATATGTTTTTTTTTATTTCATATTTTAGTTTAAATTTAAATAGGTCAAAGTTATGTATATTTCTTTTGTTGTTGTTTTCGTTCTTGTTGTTTGTTTATTGTGATACATACTTGAGTACATATGAGAGATAGGAAAAATGTACGCATAATATTCATAATAGCAGGTATAGGGCTTAACAAGGAAAAAAAATTTGTTTAAAAGAAAATGAAAAGTAATTTATAATACATAATTTCATTATGATGAGATTTTAAAAGATCGATCAAGTTTTTTTTCTTTTTTTCTATTGAAGGCAATTAATGAAAGCTTAATTACAAAAAAAAAAAATAAAAGAAAAAGAAAGAAAAAATGAGTAAAAATTCCTCGACACTTTTATTATGTGTTCATCAGTCTTATAGATAATATTTATATATAATCATTTTTCTTCTTATATGTTGGCTTTTCCTTTTTCTTTTTTTTTTTTTGTATTCATTCGTCTATATAAATATATGAATATATATACATATATACGTATATATACATTAGTGTAGATGAGAAGTGGATGTTAGACAAAGATCTAAAATATACTATATTTATAACTAAACATTTATTTTTTTTCTCTTCTTCCTTTCTTCCCTTTCTTCTTTTCTTTCTCTTGATTTTCTTCTTTTTTTTTTCATTGAAATTTATATATGTTTCCTTCCCTTTTTTATGCCCATCTTTAATTCCCACCCAAATGAAATGACAAAGACGCGCGTTAGATGACTTTTCTTGCATAATAATTTGTCTTCCTCTCTATATAGAAGATTGAATGTTGGAAGAGTATGAAAAATATTTTGTTAAAATAAGTAAAAAGAGTCGAACAATAAAAAAAAAGAAGAAATAAAGAAGAAGAAAAAAGAATATTTCAATTGGTGCATGCGCTGTTTACATTTATTGCGTAGTGGCGCAGTAGTGGCGTTGTGACGTCACAGACACCATATCTGCGGTTATTGTTAACGTTTAACGTTCATGAATTTTAGTTCAGTGCACACAGTGCGTCAGTTCAAGTTAAAAACTGTATTTTAGCACAACGGAAACCGTTGTTAGGTAGTAAATACATTTGGCGCCGAAGAAATGGACATTCTCGGTACGGTAGGAACAATTTTAAACTTTGATTATTCAGTGTCGTAAAAAAATTATTAAAACATTTCTGTGTATATTTTTCATTTCCTAATATAAAAATAAATAATTTAATATATTTTATAAACGTCAAAAAAAATTTATTCATTTTTATCATTACTTTTTTTTCTATATTTAATCAAAAGTCATGAAATTTTTTTTTATTTATTTAATAAGTTAATGTCAGTAATAAAACTTTAAACTAGAAAAAAAAATAAACACTTATTGTTTATCTTAGAATTTTATTCAACTATATTTATTTAATATATTTGTGATTTCAATTCATTCACGATATGTTTTTTTTACACAAAACAAAAAAGAAACCAAAGTAAAACTACATTAAAATGCATGTTACTATTTCTAAGTTTTTTCACTACAAAAAACTATATCGATTTCATAACACTCACTCTTCTTCTTCGTTTTTTTTTTTAGTTTTTAGTTTGTGTTTTGTTACGTAAAAAGAAAAAAAAATATGAAAATATTTCGGTTTTCCTTTCCCAAAAAAATTAGTAAATAAATAAATAAATAAATAAATAGAAGAAATAATATTTTAATTGAATTTCTATGTATATTTCTATACATACAATTGTATATTTTTAATTCAAAGTGTAAATATAATTGAGGAAAGATGTAAATAAGTTTTATATAATCAATAAATTCTTAATATGTATATTCAGAAAAATTATAACAATAATAATAATAATAATAATAATACCAACAAAAAAAAATATACATAAAAACGATAAAAAACATTTTACGTAAAGCAAAATTATTTATATTAATTTTCAAATATAAATTTATACTTTTATTTTGAACTTTTGAATATTAAAAGTTTCGTTTTTATTCTATTTATATAGAATAAGAAAAATATATTTATATAAGTATATTATTTATTAAGCTCTCAACAATAATTGATTATAATATTAAAGTGCGTGTCTAAAACTCACATAGAAAATATAACAAAATAAAAAAAAAAAAAAACACAACCTAAAACTAAACAAAACTAAACTAATAACAAAAATAGAAAAAAATAAAAAATTCAAACACCCTCTCGTTTCCCTTTCAATGTACCCAAAACTAAAATCGTTAAATAAACTGTACTGGCAATTAATCCTCTAATCAGAAATAATAACAACAATGTTACATAAGAGAAACTCTACATTTTTTTTAGTTATTTATGACGAATAAAATAGTTTATAAGTTTCCATAACCAGATGGTCTATATTCAAATCTCGATAGCGAAATATGTAATGATAAAAAAAAAATCTATGTCATCAATTCTTTTTTTTTTTTGTTCTTATGTCGCATATGTTAGACGATATATAATATGTACATATGTACAATCGGCTTCATCACAGTTGCTATGAGATAACAAAAAAGAAAAAAGATTAAATTTTACTTTTGATTAAAAAATAAAAAAAAAACAGAAAACGGAAAGAAAATGCAAAAAAGAAGAAGAAATAAAAAATCAATCAATTTAAATAATGTTTTGATCATATATAACTGAACCTGATACATTGTAAATGTAAAGCTCCTCAAAAGCAGTTAACATATGTAGATTATGTAGATACTTATAGCAACTTATTTCCATATTTATTGATTTCTTGGCTGTTTTTTTTTTTCATGCTTTATTTATCTTCTTCTATTTCTCTATGCTAGAAAAAAAAACTAGTCTCTCTATAAGGTCTTCGTTTGATTTGCTTCAAACTTTTTCTATTTTTTTTTTCTCTTAACTTCAGACTTCAGAGAAAAATATAATTGAATTTCAAAAGTTTTATAGAGTTTTTCTTCTTTTTTCTGCATTTTATAAAGAAGAAATAGAAAAAAATTCATGGATTATTTCAAATAGAAAATATGCTAAAATATCAGAATTAAATCAATCGTTATTCCCGCAAAAAAAAAAAAATGAAGAAGAAAAATGAACAAAAAGAGATCATGAATTATGATCATAAGTTTTAAAAAAAAAAAGAAAGAATAATATAGGATATCAAAAGAAATATAAAAAAAGAAAAGAAAATTCCAATTTGAAGCAAAATAAAAAGACGAACAAAATTCCAATTGTCAATGGAATTTTTTCTTTATTTCAAGAAAGAAAAAATACTCAAAATATTTTTTTTTTGTTGTAAATGTTAAAAGTTAAAAGTTCTGTCTTATATTTATGATTGTCTATGTATTATATAAAAAAAAATAGTTTATATAACTTTTCATTATTGTTATTAATGGTTTATTTATTATTGTTATTAATGTTGAACATTTTTCTTTCGGATGTTTATTTTTCTTCTGTTTTTTCATTTCATGTTTATTGTTGTTCTTTTACCACCCCTTTTTTTCTTTTCAATTTCACAGTTTTTTTTTATTTCATTCTTCTGTTTTTTTTTTTTTGTTAAACTTTAATAATAGATTAAAAGATATTATATTTTTGTATGTACAGTTTCGTTTAAAAATATAAGTTAATAAGAATCTTCACGCACACTTTTGATTTAAACGCGTAGTATATACTCTGTCATTGTAACCTAACATCCTTCAACAGTCAACTCATATAATAATTTATATATAAAACTTCCTTATAAATTATTTTTATCACGAAACATTTTACTGTCTCTATTTTATATTTTGGTTTTTTCTCTTCTTTAGTTATTGTTAAAAATTAAAATTAAAAAATTGTCTGTCAAGATAATTAATTTAATAAAAAAAGTTCAACCAACCCGATTGTATTTAATTGGACATTATTCTTTTTATCTTATTTCCTTGTTGTAATAATTTTAAAATTAGTAAATAATTACTATAAAAACGGAGATTTTATAAAACTTAAGTTGGGAAAAATATAAATAAAATTTTCTCTTGGTTAAAAATATAAAGGCTGGGTATATAGGTATATAGTAAAACAAAAGTATATACACATAAATACTGTTTTGTATAATTTGTTGGCTTACGTTTTAATCTATCTGATTCCCCAAAAATTTTCAAAAACTAAATTAAATCCATGAATATTAACTAAAAAAAAAAAGAGAAAAAAAAGGAAATATATTTTTTGTTTGTTTTTTGTTATTTTGGTTTTTTTGGTTAAAAATGATGAACAAGTATTCGTTTGTAAATCCGACATAAATCTGACACTATAAATTATTTATATAAAAAAAATGGAATAATTACGTGTTAGATAAGATATTGTATTATTACATATTATTATATTATTATTATTAATTCAATTATACAAATTTATTATTTGTGATTTAAATATTATTTCCAAAATATTTCCATAATAAAAATCCAATATATACTTTTATTGTTTAAACACACATCAGTATAAGGAAAAACTATCAAATTTTATATGTACATATAATATATATGTATTTATGTATATATGTACATGTGTACATTTGAATGTGTTTATATATATAAAACAAAAACCTCCAATCCTAGCATTTTTCTTGTGCAAATCCTAGTAATAAAATTTGAAGTAAGAATAACATTCAGAAGAAAGAATATATAGTCAATGGGGTGCAAATAACACTATACGAAAATTCTCCACTTTTTTCCATTTCCGATTTATTTAAACGTACGTCCACCCTTTTAACGCATTACACTATATATATTTTCATACGGAATCTAATTGATTAATATTAAATCGAAACCAATGTACTCACAACAATCTACCCGCACAGTCAGAATTCGAACTCATGTCGTTTGATACAGTCGCATGACTCGTTAGTTAAAAAAAAATAAAACACTTTAACAACAAAACACTACTGTGAGTTTTTACCTTCATAAATTTTGAAATTAAACTTAATTTGTATTTATTTATATAATAAAGTTCTATCTAATAATAATATATAATAAAAAACGACAAACCAAATTAAACTATTTAATATTATATAAATAAACTTAAAATGACAATCAACTTCTATAACTTCTAATCTACTGCAGGTTGTTTTGTTTTTCTTTCTTTTTTCTCTTTTTTTTTTTTTTCTTTTCTTTTCTTTTCTGTTTTATTTTATTTTCTCTTATGAACTTTTACAAAGGAAAAACTTTAAAGAACTTTAGTCATTTTTTATATATGAAAGTGCCTTGTGTCCGTGCGGTGATAATTTATCCTACCAGATTTTCATTTGTTTAGTTTTTTTCCAATTATTTTTTTACCACACAAATTTCGCTGTTGTTGTTTTTTGTTATTCCTGGTTTTTTTGTTTTTTTTTTGTGGTCTAATTAAAAATAAGTGAAGTTAATTAAATACAAAGATTTAAATTGTTTTAAGTGTAATCGTTTTTATAGTATTTATGTTATAAATATTTTATAGTAAACATTTTTTAAATTGATTAACCACAATTTTAATGTAACAACAGAAAAAAGTAACAAATAAAATCAAAAATATTGATTAACTATACTGATTTAATTTTTGTGCATTATTTGACTCTTGTTCAAAACTATTTATTTAATTAAAATTTTCGTTTAATTTATTTATATTTATATAGTTTTGTTTTGTTGTTCATTTTTTTTTTGTTTGCTGTGAGAAAAGTTGAAAGTTGTAAAAAGAAAAAAATATGTATAGTTGAGTGAACCAAACTTTTTTTATTTTATTAAATTAAATTTGATGCAATTAAAAAAAAAATCTTTGAAATCTTTTTTTTTCAAAATAAAAAAGAAGGAAAATGAAAATTATTGCCAGTAAAACTTTTGTTTTTTTTTTTTTGCTTTTACATTTTAGACTAATTTTATATATTTTTTATTCCCATTATTTAAATTTTCACATAAAATTTTCTTTTATATATTTTTTGAAAAGAAAGTAAATTAAATTATAGAATTAACAGCTTTTAAACTAATCAAATTAATATGCTATTTTCTCTTTTTTTTTATAAGTTTTTTTTTTGTTTTAAAAGATTGTTAACTCCTCCCAAAAATTAAGTTAAAAGTTACACAAAAATAAAGATTAAACCCAAAGCTTTTCATCTATCTATCATTCATTTTATCATTCATGATTCAACTAAAAGTTTCATCCAATTTTATTTTCTTGTTTCTTTATTTCTGTTGAGGCTTGAGACAATATTTTAAATCTAAAAAAAATCTCATTACTTTTATGTACATCACCGAAAACTGTCTGATTTTATTTTCAATACAAAAATAGGAAAATTGTTTTCTTTAAAAGAAATATTTCATATCTTTTAAATTGATAAGATAAATCTATCGTAAACGACGACACTTTTGATGCACTTAATCTTGAGAAAATAACAGAATTCCTTCGAGATCGATTTAACAAAAAATAAGAAAAAATTATAATAATTTATGAAACATTTATAACGAAAATATGTTCTATACAATAAGAACCTAAATAGAATTAACATTACAAAGAACTATTTGTGTTTGTTCAGTAGAAATAAAAACGAAGAAACAAACAAAGTGAATAGTTTTAATCTGTTTTAAAATATACGATACCACTTTATAAATTGCACAAACGTCGGTGCAGAACAAAATATGTTCAAAACTTTCAAATATATTTTACAAAAGCTCCGGAGAGTATAAAATTTTAAATAGTTAAAAAATTGTTATCTCTGCTTGGCCACTTGGTGTGTTTATTCATTAAACATTTTTGAGGTAACACAACTATATACATATATTTCTATAAAAAGTATAGAAATAAAGCAAAAATAAAAAAAAACCTTTTGAAAAGTCATGGTTAGTTTTCCAACAATAATAATAGAAAAAAAGTCCATCATAATTAATACAATAATAAAATTTTCTTTTATTTCAATCTATCATATTTTTGTATACGAAGTAGAGACACTATATCTAGGAATATAAGCGTACGTTTGTACATATGTGTATATACTTTAGTACTTATCTAACTAATTCATTCCACAATTTATTATTTTTTCTCTTTTCCTTTTGAAAAAAACAAAATAAAACATAGAAAAACAGAAAACTTAGGTTCGTTTTAATTTATGAACAAATAAATAAAAATAGCCATGATTATATACTAGAGTGGATATGAAGAATGTATGTGAGAAAGTGTATATACAGAGAAAGAATTTTATACATACATGTATGGATATACCTATATACATACATAATTTTCTTTTCTACAATATCGACCGTATTATACAGTTTCGAAACTTCAACACCGCATACTAAAAACGTATAACACAAAAAATATTTATAAGAGAATTTTTATTTTATTTACATTTTTTCTTTTTTGTGTTTTAAAAGTTTCCCACAAGTTTTTCATTTAATAATATTTTTATTTGCATGAAATACTTTTTGATATTTTCGCATAGTTCAGAGCAAAAAAAAAATTGTTTCTATTTTTTTTTTTACATAAAATTTGTGAAAATTGTATTTGTTAGTTTCAGTTTTATATCATAAACTAAACGTACATAATTTCACATTTGTAAGAATTTATTCAAAAAGAAAATTCAATTGAATTTTAAAAGGTACGTTATATTTTTCTCTTATATTCAAAGATAAATTATAAAAAGAAAACTTTTTACTAAACTGCAAATATTTCAATTTATACTAATTTTTCTTTTTGGATGTTAACTAGTACCCCCTCCCTTCCAATCTAAAATACATAATAATCCAACATTAAAACACGAAAGACTTCTTTATAAAAAAAATTTATGAATTTTGTTTAATAATTTCAAACTTTCAATATATATTGAAAAGTTGTAGTAAAAGTCTGCCTCAATACTCGTACGAATTCCACGATGGGTTATCATATATATTTTATAAATGTATAGAAATTGGTTTCATTTGTTGTATTTGATTGTGAACAATGTCAAAATCCCATGTATATTTTTGGGTCTTGATTGATTAGTCAAAATAAAAATATTCTTTGTCTTCATCATGTTATGTTATCATTTTACATATCATTTTTGACATCTGTCAAAAACACAAACGATTGAAGGTTTTTTATATTTCTTTTTTTTTTTAAACAAAAAAATTCAGAATTTTCTTAATTTTCTTTTCTTTTGTTTTTTTTTCTGCAAAATCATGGGGCCATAAAATAAAAGGTTTAATAAAATTTCATGCAGATAACTAAAAAAAAAAAACTCCGCAAACATAAAACGAAAGAAAGAATAAAAAAAGAGATGAAGTTTGGGTTGACTATATACCAATTTGAAAAAGAAAAGAAAAATAACAACAAAACAACAAAAGCAGTGTTAAAACATTGTTTAGATATTGCTTTTTCGGTTTTTCAAAAGATCCCATCTTCGGCACAAATCAAATTAAATTAAAATCCTATAAGATTGATCGATTGATGGACATAGAAGAATAAACAAATATATACTGTATCCGTACTATATTCTATGAATAAAAATGTTACTTTATTTATGTACAATTTCAAATATATTATAAATTGTGACTGTATTTATATAAAAAATAATAAATTATTGACAGGTTTTATGAATTAACACCATATACTATATAAAATATAAGACCATCAGTGTAAATGTGTGTATATTATTGTAACTATAAAGTAAATTGCTAACAATCCATTATAATAAAAGGTTCGGTCCATATAGTACATACATATATACCTCTCTCAGTCTAAAAACGTGTATTGTTTTCCAATATTTAGATAAATTATTGTTATGATGGTGTAATATTTTCCTACAATTATTTTATTTCGTAATATTTTTCTTAATCATTTTTAAAGAAACCTTATAGTTATATACCCATTATCGATTACTTTTAATTGTAATAAATGTATACCTATAAAGTCATTTAATAATATTAGTGAAACTATCCCAGAGTAAAATTAAGTGGTTTACGCCACAATTTTGACAAAACATAATAAATAGAGAATGAGAGTCCATATAATATTGTATCTAGCATGTATCTATTTATCTATATATAAATTATCTTGTAAAGATGGAAGTGTTTTATTCAAGTTTCTCTTTATATTATACAAGGTAATTTCATAATAATAAAATTATCAAAGTTTTCAAGTTTTTAATTGTTTTGTTTTAAAACTAAATATTCAATCAAATTAAAGATAAACTCTATATAGATAAACTTTATATAAAAATTGATATAGAATATGTAAAACATACATACACACACGTACATGTGATGTAGTTTCACTTGTAAAATATTTTGGGATCCTTATTGTTTATAATACATAATTAAATGGAATTGTCATCCGTTCCTTTATTTTGTAATAATATTATATTGGCTTTTCTCTTGTCGTTTAGTAAACGTATAATAATAATATAGACTAAACTGGTTGGTATACATTTTCTAATCATTTTCGGATTAATTAATTAATATTGTTTTTCGTTTTTTCACAAACAAAACAATCAAATTTAATTACCAGTTTAGGACTTTTAGTTGATATACCAATTAATATTAGATTATATAAGGAAAACAGCGAAATGCTTTAATTAAAATTATTAAAATGAATATTTTAAAGCTAATATTAAATTAAATATAAAAAGAATGGTTAAACCTAATATTATTCAGGGAACATTGAACATCTACAAAAATAACCGTAGGAAAAAAAAATATGGAAAGAAACAAAACACCAAAAGGGATTAAATCTAAATTTCTCATGTTGTGACATCATTTTTCTTTTTCTGTTGGAAAACATACTACTACATAGATATTGTACATATTTATAATAAATTAAATTCACAATATAAATCATATTTTAATATTTGATTTTTTTCCTCTTTTTTTTTCGGAAATATTAAGACATGATTTTTTATAAAATAAAATAAAACTGAAACATGAAATGGTTGCGTTGTCGCATATAAACGCAAAGTATCCCTTTTTTATTTTGCTCCAACGTTTTACGACAATGTATATTTACCCCTCTTACTTTGTACATATTGTCTTTGTAAATCAATAGTTGAAAATCTTCTCAAGCATCGGCTCATCTCATAAAATTATATTCATGTGTTTTCGTTTTTCCGGTTTTTGTAACATTTTTATAATTTGAAACTGAACACCCTTCTTTTTTACATTCAAAGGTCGAAAAAGAATTGACATTTTAAAATTGGCTCTCAAATTGTCAATACAATAAAATTTGATGACGCTTGATTTTTCTTATTTTGTTGTTTCTTTTTTACTTTTCTTTCGCTTCTTTTCTCTTTTCCACAATATATTATTGTTATATCTATAAATATATATATATATATATATATATATATATATATATATATATATATATATATATATATATATATATATATATATATATATATATATAAATTGGTTAGTACAACAGCGTTGTACTATATGTATATCAAAAAATATAAATACTTCCTATCCCGACGGAATGAAATTCTCGTCAAAATCCTAAATTCCAAAATTCCAATTACAAATTTTCAAAATCCCAAAGTAATACAAAAAATAAAATTCTATCTATTCCATAGTATTATATCTTTGAATATTTTTAAGGGATAGGTATTTCTTCTTACTGTTCTTCTTACTCTTCTTCTTATTTACATTAACATATTGTAAGGGTGGTGGGAAAGTTTCATCTCTGTATATCGTATAAGAAAAATTTTCAACTTCAGCATTTTGATTAGAAAACACGTTTTGGACATCCTGAATCTCATAAACGCCATTTCTGAAGGGTATAGGCGCAATAATTCGAATTGGTTTTGATTAAATCACAATTAATTTTGACCGGAGTTCATGTTATAAGAGAAAAATATTTTCCCAAACAGGGGTTGTCGAATAATTATTTTCATACTATGCGGCTATTATTATAATATTATTTTATATATAACATTCTTGTTGGCTTTAATATAATCTAATAAAATTTTCGTACATTATACTTTATATGGGATACCCATTAGACCTCTGTTATTTAAGGCAGCTGTCTTATATAATACAAAACTACCCTAAACAAAAATTTCAATTCAAACTGAGTAGTAGTTGAATTGAAATTTTTGTATTAAAATTTTTTTATGGAATACTATCAATATACTCATAAATAAATCAATAAAATTCTGTTTATGGTTTTTTTCCAAGATTTTCCCATAAAACACTACACAAGTTACGGTCTCGTTTAAAAAACTAAATCTATAGTCAAGACATATAGTATATGTATCTTCTGTATAATCTGGTATATAAATGTTGCAGCTAAGGAAGTTGAGACATTTTCAATGTTTAAATATTTGGAGACTTTCAGGGTGGTACTTGATTGATGATAGGGCACATTTCTCAAAGTTTATTCTAAATCTGGATTTAGCAAAAAAAAAAACTTATATTACTTGCTCTTCTTGTGGTATGAATAAAATGTAGGAAGCCAATTCATATTCTTATCATTGACAAAAACATAAAAAAATTAACATTAATAATATTGAACAATAATATAATACAAAAATAAGAAAAACATAAAGTAAGAGTGGAAAATTTGAATCAAAAATATTTCATTAAGATTCTATATGTGCACTGTTTTTATAAAATAAGAAAAATATAAAAAAAAAAAACAAAAGAAAAGAAAATTCTTTTTTTTCTGCACAAAAATAAAAGTAAAAAACACTTTTTAGATCGAAAAAATAAAAATAAAAGGAAAAATATTAAATATATTTATAGTAGTAGTATAGAGAAAAAAACAAAAAAAAAAATCAAGATTTATATAAAGTAAATAATGTAACGATAAGTAAGTAATAATGTTTTATATATGTATTTTATATGTGCTTTTTTTTTTTATTATGAAATAGGCGCTGTTGGGGGAGATGGTGGTGATGATGGTGATGACAAAGAGAAGGCAGAGGAAGAGGAAAGAGAACGTCAGGAGGTTATTAAAGAAGCCGAAGATCGACGAAAAGAAAAACATAGAAAAATGGAAGAGGAAAGAGAAAAAATGCGACAAGACATACGAGACAAGGTCAGTTTGTATAAAAATTTATTAGTTAAACTTTTAGATAAAACTTTTTATATATAAATATAAGGCATTTGAGGACAATCAACAAGTATTATATCACTCTTTGACTTCTAGATAAAAAGGGGGGGTGGAACAACAAAAATTATCATTATTAGAAAAAGTGTGCTTTTATATAACAACTTTTATTATTATTTTATTTGTATATGACTGTCCTTATTTTTTACATGTTTCTTTAATTTTCATGAACATACTTTATTTACTGTCTTGCCTATTGTTACTATCAGAATTTCGTTGATATATTATTTAAAATTTATAGCAAATAAATACATGACTATACCTATACTGCATAGAGATACAAAAGAAATACCTACACTAAGCCCTAAAACGACCCCTACTAAGCTTCTATATTTGTACCGCAATATTATGTAATAATAATATATAAAGATAAAAATGTGGACGGTTGGTTTCTTCTTCAATACATTCCACCTTCATATTGCCATCTGAAAATACAGAAAAAAGTAGATAATTGGAAAGCAGAGGAAAAAAAATTGTCTCTAGAATTGTCATATAAGAAAAATGTATTTTAGATCCGTCATTGTTGATGAAGACTTTTCATATAACAAAATATATAATACAATATGTCAAGTCAAGTTAAAAGATGATATAATAAGGTCAAGGGTAGGTTAAAAGGTTGGAAATATACAAAAACGAACGATAATTAAGGCAAAGTAAAATAAAAATTCAATTAAAAGATTTTTTTTTTCGTTCGTTTTCTTCTTGTTTCTGATCTAAAAATGATGCTCTATGAAAATATAAAAATGTATATAATATACGTAAAAGTGCCTTTAGGGAATTTAATATACATATATACATAAGGCAAGCAGAGTAACTCTCTATTCTTACATTTCTTACGTTATGTGTAACATTTTAAGGGAAGAAGGACATTTTAAAAAGAAAATGATGATCTTAAAACATACATTTTTTATCCTGGGTTTCAAACACTTATTTTCTTCTTCTTCTTTTTTTTCTTTTTATTCCTTTAAATCGAAATTTAACACAACAAACTGTTACAAGAACACTTTTTAAGAATTTCAAGAAGATAGTTGAGAAATCTTTTTCTGTTTTTCTTTTTTTTTCGGCAAAATGAATATATACAATTGAGAGTATTAGGTGGTACTCAATTGTATGTTTTGTCAAGCTTATTGATTTGTTATTGTTTTTATTTTCCTATCGTAAATAATGAAATGAAAATATAGTGAAATTTTTCCGATATTTAAAGACAAAATATAAATAATTTTGTGAAGTGAGAAGGTTTGAACTCGTATTTGTGGACTTTTATAACCCAGAGTTTGTTTTTTTTTTTCATTTTCTTTTTTTATATAGGGATTGTTTTACGCACATACTCATAAAATTTTATTGATCCATCACACTTTAATTTTCTATATATATACAATATACATACATAAATATATAGTATACTTATATATTATTTTTATATATAAAAGTCTTATACACCTACATATATTATGATTATCATAAAAGAAATAGCCATGGTCTGGTTTATAAAATAAACAACAACCAGAGAAAAAAGAAGAAAAATAAAATAAAAGTACTGCTAATTGCCATGAGATAAAACATGACAGCAAAGGACCAGCACACCAAACAAAAGCTATATTATATAATATATAATGAATATTACGTACGTTTCGTACACACACACAAAACCATATTTCAATGAAAATGCATAAATAAAACGTGTATATAAAATACTTTCATCGTTGAAACAAAGACAAATGTTAAATACGTATGTTATATTTATGTTATGATTTTTTCTTGAATGAAGACTATTATTAAATTCATAAAAGAAGTTCCAGTTGACGTTAAAAGAAGAATAAGAAGAGACACTACTGTATCGATATACCAAAAGTATCTTTTTCTTTTGTCAATGTAAATTAAGAATTTAAAGAGTGTGGTGTTTCTTCTTTTTTTTTTTTGTTTTCTACTTCCATTTTTTTTTTCATTGAAAATTATTTTTTAAACCTTAAAATGTAAAAAATTAATTAAAAAAAAATCTTATATGGAAAAAGCTCACATATTTATCTAAATAATGCATGTGAATTTATTGATGTAAATAAATATAATAATGATAATTTACCTACGTAAAAGAAGTACACACAATGGAGTTTTTTTATTTTTGTTCCCCATTAACATTATAAAAGATTATAACTGTGAGAAACTTAAAGAAAACTTCTTTCTTTCTCATGTCTATATAACGCGACATACAAAGTTCAGACAACAGATGCTGTATAATTCTGGATTTTAGATACTTTTAAAAGTCGAGACTATATAATTGAGAAATTATCTCTTCTAATTTTTAAACTCAAACCAACAAAATAAAAAGCAGACAATAATAATAATTTATTTTTAACGTATTCTAACTAAATTGTTCGCTCATTTTTATTAATTTTTTTTAAACAAATATATTTTCGTATACATATTCGCATATCTATAGGTATTTATTGAACACAAATTTTAGTGAAATTTATTATAAACAATTTGTCATTTTGTAGGTTTTGTGTATATACATATAAAGCGACTATAGAGACTATTTTCTTTTGGACCCTTGAGACAAGTAGGTATTAATTTTAATGAACGATGGAGACTAAGAGACACAAACACAGCATAAATCTGAAAACAAATTATATTTTATATTTATATGATGGCAATATTATTAATTTTTTTTAACTCTGAATGTTGTTATTTTATATTTTTGCTTTCGTTTTTCTTTTCTTTTGACATTTTATATTATATTTTTACTCTTTTACTCTTCGACAGTAATCCCAACACTGCAAACACAAAATTTAATCAAAATTAAGATTTTTCGTTTAACACAAATATGTAGATGAGTACTGTAATTAAGTTACTTTACACTTCTTCCACTGAATGTTGTTTTCAAAAAAAAAAGAAAAATTAAAATTAAAATAAAAACAAACAAAAAACGAATAAAAATGGATGAAAAAGATTCTCGCTATAGCATATTATTTTATTAGAGTTTATCACCTTCTCCATAGTATATACTATTAGAAGACAGGGCAAGGAGAACATATATAAAACAACAACATCAGAAACAACAAAAAGATGGAATCCATACTTTAAACCACATAAAAATTTATACAGAAAATTGTCTATGTTTTCCAACATAAAGAAGATATACATAAAGATATGAATATTCAAAACAAAAAAACCATAACTTTTCCATATTTTTTTTGTCTTGTATATATAAAAGTCAAAACAATGATGATGAACTGTATAACATTTACAGAATGGGCCTTTAGTTATCTCAATAAAATTAAGGTATCATCATGATGATCAGAAGGAAACCTTATATAAAATATATATACAGATGCCTAAATATGTCAACAATTTATACCTGAAAATTGTTTTCAATTCAAATGTCGTCACCCAGATTGTTCACGAGATGTTTTTAAATGTGAACGACAATTAAAATTGTATACGGCTGCCTTTCACTCAAAAACATAAAATCAGAACAATAAAAATTTACATAAAATATATAAAAGGAATTTTCACAATTAAAAAACATCAAAAAATTTACTTCTGTTTAGTATTTTAATTTTAATTTATTTTTTTTGTTTGTTTTTTTTCTACTTTTTATTATTTATTTATTTATTCTATATATTAAGTACATTTAAAAACGAACTTGAATATATATCTATAGATACACATAAAAAAATCTATATACTATATATGAAAAAAAATCAAGAAAAGAAAATAATACAATATACCTGATCGGGGTCAAATTGACTCTAGTAGGGAGTCCGTTTTATAAAGCGACTCCCTAACGGAGTCAGATTGATTTCTTTAAGGTCATTCAACACACGACATTAAAAATTTTTAAGTGCTTTGCGTGAGTTTAATTTGACAGCCCAGCCATAATTTATGTTTAATTAAAATAAAACAATATTTACAGGAATAATTTCATTATTAATTAATTATAAGGTTTTTTTCTTTTTATTTGTCCTTTTTTTAAACAGAACTAATAAAAATAATAATAACAAAAAAAATTAAATTCTTTTTTTATATAAAACCAGGGAGAAAGTGGGATCATAATGAATTTTATTATTAATTTGGTCTCACATGTTTAGTTTCTCTGAAAAATATAATATTTGGGTCAAAATTATTAGCATATTGTATATGTCAACTGTTTGGTCAATTTACGTTTACAGACATAAGGAAAAGGTTACAAAATATTATAAGACATTCTTTTCTAAATAATAATCATCATTTTTCTAAAACACAAAAAGAAAAATTAATTTTCTGTATAACCTTAATAATTTTAGAAGTTTTTTTTTATAACATTATTCTGTATATGAAAACTTTTAATGGACTCTAAAGAGTATTCTGTTTGAAAAAATGGAAGACATCCAGCATGTGCTTTCAACTTATTATTATTAGACTAATTAAAAAACTTCAACAAAAATGCAAAAAAAGAATTAAAATATGCTATAGAAAGAAAAACCGAAACGAGATATTTCGAATCATGATGTCCAAATGCAGCCAGCTATTTTGAGATTGAAGAATAAAAACATGTAAATGATTTAAAATAGATGATTCAAAAATTGATTATAATTTGAGGATTATAAAAAGCTGATTATTAACACGTTCATTAGTAGTTTATATTTCCACCACAGCATGGAAATTCTATTATAATAGCAATGCCCTACAATGTTCGTGGTCGATACAAGACTCGTTCATAACCAAGATTTTAAAGCCTATAAATTTAAAGAAAAAACGATAAAATGAAATTGTTAGAAAGTGCAGCATAAACAGTTTTTGTATAAATAAGTTATAAATAAATAGTTTCAGTTTTATTTTCATTTGTATTAGAAAATATAATTTCATAACATCCTGAAGTTATATATCATTCCCTAAGTACACAAATTCTGTTATATATAGCAGCACTGACAATTTGAATTGCTGGTTTTATTTATTAACTATTTTATTTTATAATGTTGTTGATTTTTTGACTATTATTTGATTATTTATTTAAAACTAAAACCCTAAAAATAGTAAAACTATGAATTAATAAAAAATATAATTGTTGTGTGTACATATTTATTTTTGTGATGACGTCATACGCGTAATATATTATATAATAGAAGATTAAACAAAATATAAAGTATATATATATATATATAGAACAGAGTCAAAATTTAGTACCTTATATATACGAATGTGTGTGTATGCGTAAAGTAATGAAACAAAAAGTAGTGAAATTACATTATAGGATATAAATTAATTATTGCTAATTATCGTCTATATGATTTTTGATATATCAAACGAAAATGCCTGAACCTTTTGAATTAAAATAATTTTTTATCGAATCTACTTAATTTATCTGACAACGTCAAAGTACTTACTACACCTATACCTACCTATATTTTACTAATTGGTGCGTGACGCTTTTCATATTTTCCCTTTTTATGACTGACAAATTTGATCATTTTTTTTTTCTTTTGCTGCGAAAAACTTTTCTTATTTTTTTTTCGGTCTTATGTTTTAATTTATTAGATTTTTTTTTGTTTCATTCTGTGTTCTTACAAAATACATAAAAATATTGTATTATTAGATGAGAAAAAAATGACAAAAAGAAAAAAATATATTGTTAATCTACATAACTTTGTGACATCAATTTTCTTATCTAACATAAAATGTAGAATTTTACAACCACGTAAATATTCTTTTTATTCTGCCATCGGCAGTCCTGTATGCTCGATACATGATATCATGTATGACATTCTACCAGGAGGAGAAACGAATATATTTTCTTATTTTTTTCTTTCTTTTCTTTTTTGATTTACCATCAAACTTTTTGCATCAAAACGGTCTTTTGGTTAACTTTGAAATTTGCAAATTGGAAATTGTTATTTTATCCAAATTTTCACAAAAGTTTGGAAAAAAAATGCTAAAACATAAAAAAGTTTTAAAGCAGATTACATAAAAATCAAAGTTTTCAGTTTCTACCAATCACAATTGTGTACACGTATATAATAGAAACCAGACAAGGACATCATCATATTATAACTATTTTTCTTTAGTTTTGTCTTTATAGAATATATAATCAGCTTTTACATTTTGCTTACTTTTTGATTTAAAAACAAAACAATTGGAATTATGCGCCGTCATAGAAAAAATCATATTTTTAGTTTTGTTTATTTATTTATTTTCAGTTTTATCTGATTTTATTTCTTTATATAACTTTATATAACTTTTCTTTTATATAATTTATAAATCATTATTTCACACACAATAATTTCATAATACTGAATTGTATAAGTATAATTCTCATTAAATTATAAAAATGTCAAAATGAACAAAAATCTGAAATCAGTTTATCAGATACAAAAAAAAATAATAAGAACCACAAAAACTTTGTATTCAATTTGAAATACAACTAATAATGTTTTTTAGGCCATGACAATAATATTTTTGTTTCTCTGTTTCCCTTTTTTTCAAAGATATAAATATTAACCATTAATTACAATATTAAATGTAGGTATATATTATTGGTCCTACCTATACTCTGTACTGTGTTATTATACAAAAAAAAAAGAAAAAAAAACAGAAATATTTATAGATTTTTGTTTAATGTGTTTTATTTTATTTTTTATAAGAGGCTCACACAAACAGCCTTTTTTGTGTTTATTTATTTGTTTTTTTCCGTTTCTTTTTTTTTTATTACTCACCGTTTTGCACATTTGGGGGATTTTTCTTCTCTTTGGTTTTTTGGGGGGATTTACTTCGATCGATTTAATCACAATCATGAGCACTTTGGCTATACAGACTGAGTCACTGGTGAGCATTTATAAAATCAAAACTTTTTCAATAAATAAATTATTTATGATACTCGAAAAGTTTTTCTTACTTTTTTTATCTCGATATTATGTTATGCTCGTTTATGTATGAGCATTATTGTATTTTTTTTTCTCCAAATTGACCAAGAAAAATATTATATCTCCTCAATAGATGATGTTGATGAACTGATCTCTATCGCAATACACCTTTCACATTCTCTACATATTTATGAAAGAAAAAGTTCTACAATATTGATTAATGGTTTCATATTACTGATAACAATTTATTGGTCAATTCATTTATTTCAATAGTATCTAAAACGTTAATAAAGTTTTGTGGTAATATAATTCATTTTAAAAAATCGTAAAATAATTGTTTCTAACTTATAAAAAAATAAATAAAAATTAATCATAAAATTGGTTTCATTTTTCTTTCTTTATAATTTTGTGCGTAGCACACAGAAAATGCTGATTTGAAATTTAAAAAATGTATAAGATTTATTTGAGAATTTATTCTTTGGTGTTGTATACACCTATAATAAGAGAATATTAAATTTCCCTCTGCAAATATCACCATTAGAAGAAGAATATTCAAATTTATATATTGCTTACCGTCCGCACGAACATCAAGAAAACATGTTAATCGAAGTTCAGGTGCTGAATTTTAAATATTTAATAGAATTTAAAACAATTATTTTTAGCAATTGAATCAGTTACCTAATCTAAATTCTAAATAGAATGCAAGTTGTGTAAAACATTTTACACACACAACACACAATACCTATATGATGACTTTCTTTTTTCATCTAATATGGAAAATAATATACAAAATTGAATTTGCAAACCTTTAAAATTAAAAATGAATGTTTTAATTTTACTTTAGATTTTTCCTTATTGCAGTATAGGAGGTTATACCTTTCTACTCACATACACAAAATAACCTATAATATATTTACGATAGACTGAACATTATTAATTCTTTAAAAGAACTGAATAATGAAACTACATATTTTATATAAAAAGTTGTGCAAGAGATGGAGATTATGGGTTTCATTAAAAAAATTCGGATCTGATCCGCCCGTATTTAGTATATATCTACCTATATTTGCTGAAGGATGTCAAACTCAATTTGCGGCTTTTATACTTCTTGACCTTTTATATATATGAATGAATATATATATATATATATATATATATATATATATATATCTATATATATATATATATATATATATATATATATATATTCATTTTATATATAAAGATGGCATGTTATATCTGCTTTACCTCTACATTAAAAAATATAGAGACATATATTGTGGCTTTTAATAGTTAATTTAATGGAACCATAGGATTAAGAAAGGGAAGCCTTTTCTTTTCTCTGTGAAATGGAAATTTCCTCCTTTTTATTTTTTGCAATTAAACATTTTTCTTTTTCCTTTCTTTTTTTTAAAATTTTATCTCTGATAAAGCAAAAACAAAAACAAAAAAAAATCTTTCTTTTCAGTATAATATAAAAAAGAAGGAAGAACAAGTGGAACAATTACCGCAAGAAGAACCAAACCCTCTTATGCGCAAAAAGAAAACGCCAGAAGAACTTGCAAGAGAAGCAGAACAAGAGGATTTAGACGATTTTACAAGTTAGTTTCTTTCCTTATTTATTTTCTTCCTTTTTATTTTTTTTTTTATAATGAATTCATAAACTTTTTCTTTTGGTTTGGTCTCAATAAATTAGTGTTTGTAAATGTAAAATAATGATCACTTCCGTTCTAATAAATATAAAAAAAAACTATACGTTAAATTCTTTCAAGTAGAACCACATCAATTTTATTTTTATATACATTTTCTCTTCATAATCATACTACATTATATACTAAATGTCTACTATAAACTAAATATAAATATTTACAAAGAGGATGTTGATTATTGTTTGTGACAAACGCTTTTCTTTTTTCTTTTTTTTTTTGTGTTTTTATATTTGAAATTTTAACCATTCAAAAGGGATAATTAATTTTTGTTTTAACTTTTCAACTCTACAAAAAAAAATTTAATTACAAATTTGATCTTTTTTTTTATCTATAATTATGATTTTTTTTTGTTGTTGTTAATTGTTCATTGCTTCATTATTCGCATATAAAACAAAAAAAAAACAGAAGAACATCTCTCTTATAAATGTAAATTACATACCCATCGAAATGTATATAACATTTGATAATGTTATTTCTGTTTTATGTATCATAAAGCTATGCGTACAGTTCAAAATGAATAAGAACATTTTTACATTTTTGTGTTTTTTTTTTTTTGCAATAATCATAATCAAAATCAGAATAAAAAATACGCTATACATACATAAATACATACATACTTACATAATATAACATGAACTTAGCGCATTTAAACAGTATCATTTCATATAAAATTTACATATAAAAGTCTTTTTCTTTATAATAAATAAGATCAAATGTCAAATCAAAATGGCCTTTCACTGCGCAATATCCAAAAAGTGAAACAGAAAAAGATTGAATTTTTTATTTTCCTTTTTTTTATGGAAAAAAAAAGTGGTAACTTGTAAAAGACGGCCGGATGGTTTAGGATAAGACATAAATCGTTATAGATTTTTAAATCGTATAAAAAAAAAGAGAAATTTTCTAAAGTAATCAACTGCATTTGTTCATTGATGATTGATCAAATAATCGCTACTTGAATATCAAGTGGGGTGAGAAAGGAATGGGAAACTAAAAAAAAATCAAATAACCAAAAAGTTTAAAATTGAATTTTATTTTATGGAAATTTTTTACCGATTTTAATATTAATTTTTTTTTGTGGAAAACTTTGCCACTTTATTCTAATTAACGACACAGTATTGATAAAGTAAAGAAAGTCTTATAGCGCGTGTCGAACATTTATGTTTATGTCTCTTCTGATCTCTGATTGACATTAATTTAAAACAAATTTTGTAAGAAAAATAAAAAGGTGAGAAAATCTGAAGTGACAAAATACCTACTTGATATTTTTAATTGGGCATTCTTTCAAAGTTTTACAATAATTGTCTTACCTTACCGCCGCTGTCACAAAGTCTTCGTTTTTTTTTCCTCCTTCTCTCTTTCTTATTATTTTCATTTTACACTGATTCTTAAAACATTTTCTTTTGACATCATCTTGACATTTTCTTTTTTTTTTATTTAAACATAAGAATAAATCAATTTATGTGTACCTTACCCATATATATATATATATATATATATATATGTTTAAATGATAAATTATACAGAACACGTTTTACAATTTTTTCCTTTTGTCTTTTTTTTTTTATTTTCTTTTTCTTTCTTTTTTTTTTTTTTGTTTATTTACAGAATTGAAAAATTCGATAGAGAATCAAGTAAACGAGATTAAAACACAAATTTCAAGTCAAATAGAGAGCAAATGTGTTATGCAGTGATATGTCAACTTTTTCA
Organism: Pedicia rivosa; assembly: GCA_963082725.1. NCBI lineage: Eukaryota > Metazoa > Arthropoda > Insecta > Diptera > Pediciidae > Pedicia > Pedicia rivosa. The sequence continues at coordinate 18,899,303 of OY720151.1, forward strand.
AACCAAAATAATAAACAGAAAAAAATAAAAAGCATAAAAAAAAACAAATATAATCATCAATCAATAATAAATCAACAAAAGGGAAAAAAAAATGAATTATATAGAAATGAAAATATAAATACATACAAAACAAAATAAAGGATAAATAAAAAAAAAAATTATATTATATAACAACACAATCATCATGGTAATGCGCTTTTTTGGCGACATAAAATTAATAATTAATTAATTATATTAAAAAAAAAAAATAAATAAATAAATAAAAAATAAAAAAAAAACAAAAATGAAATTAATATTGTTTTAAAAAAGTAAAGTAAAAGTAAAGTAAAGTAAAGTAAAGTAAAGTAAAGTAAAAGTAACGTAAAGTAAAGTAAAGTAAAGTAAAAGAAAAAAAAAAGAAAAATGAAAAAAAATAAAAAAAAGTATTATAAATGTTTATAAAAAAAAAATCAATCATTTGAGGTTGTATGTGTCGAGCATTTTTTTGTTTTTTATTTTTTAATTATATAATTATAATAATCTTCATTTCTTTAAATATAGATGATCCAACATTATATTTGTTTATTAAGGACAGTATGGGAATTTAATTTGTATTTTTTGTTTTCGTTTTAAATTTTGATTTTATTAACAAATTTGTTTTTTGTTGTTGTTGTTTTTATTATGATTTCCATTTAATTATTTTATTAATTATTATTTTCTTTTCATTGTTGTTGTTTTTTTATTTCTAATTATATAATAATAAACAAATAAATAAATAAAACAAAAAAAAAAGAACCTGCTTCAAAAGCGTATGTGATATACATTCGAATTCAGTGTTAAACAAAAGAAAAATATTCAAATTTTTAGACTTATCAAATTTAAATAAAAAAAAAAAAAAATGTACACAACAAAAATAAAAAAAAGAAACGGGAATAATTATCATTAATAAATTAAATTAATAAAGAAGACAGAAAAAAAACTGAGATAAAAACGGGAAAATGAAATGAAAAATACAGACACAAATTAGAAACAAATAAATATTGTTTCTAATTTTGTTTTTCTCTGTATAATTTATTAATTTATTAATAATAAATTTTCTGCATTTTTTCTTGAAAGCATTTTTTTTTTTGGTATAACCCCACCCCACCCCCCTATATAAGTTTAAAAACTAAATGCAGTTTTTTTGTACCCAAGAAATTAATGTGTGTTGAAAAAATAAAATGATAAGAAAAACAAAAAAAAAACATTTTGAACAAAGAAAAATTGTAAATTAATCTTCATTAGAGCAAAAATTTAAGATTTAAAAAAAAAAAGAAAAATAGTTTTATAAAAATAAATAAATCAAGAAATAAAAATAAAATTTAAAAAAAAATAAATAAATAAAAAACAACAGTGCCGGGGTTTAGAAAAGTTTAATGTTTTAAAATTAAATTAAAAACAAACAAAAACAAAAAAAAGGGAAAGTTTTCTTTATGTTTTATTTTATATATTTTTTAATTTGTAGTTTATTATAAAAGAACAAAAACTAAAACAAAAGAAACTAACGAATTACCTACTTTTTATGAATATTATAAATCAAAATATGAGAACAAAAACAAAACAAGAAAAAATATTCCCTCTTTTAATAATTGAAAATCCACAGAATATGGCTGTATTTTTTTTTTTGTATTCGTATTACTGAATTAAATTAATTTGAAAAATGAATACAAAGAAGAAAAAAAAAACTTAAAAAAAAATCTATCTAACCTAAAAACTAAAAACTAAAAAAACTCTTTAAAAAAAATAAAACTGAATTTGTTCATCCAAATTCCTTAAAAAAATTCACTAATATTTTTATTTTATTTTTTTCTTTTGAATGAAAAAAAAAATCAATTTTTGTGTTTTATAAGAAAAAATAAAAGAAGAAGAAGAAGAATATTCAAAATATGTATTTATATACGCTGTATGTCTGCTCTGCTATGCATTTATAAATTATTATTATTCGTTTATTATTAATATGATTATTAATTTTAAATTAAGATTATACGTTTTTTATTAATTATTTTTGATTTCATTTGTTTATTAAATTATAATTTATCTTCGCAAATTATTAACTAAAAAAAACAAACAATCAAACATAAAAAGAAACAATTGAATAAACAAATAAACAAAAATACAAAAAAACAAAAAAACAAACAACCTATTTGTAAAGATATTGCAGACGTTGAAAATTCTATTTTACGCTGCAATTCACTCTACAAGCTAAAAGAAAGAAATTGTGTTAAACTATAAACTACTTAAATAATAACAACAAAACAAAATCACATTACTATCAACACACAGACACACACACACACACATACTCAAGAAGAGAAAATTAAGATTTTCTAAAATATAAAAAAAAAACTAAATGTATAAAGAAAGAACATATAACATTTTTAATTGTATTTAATTTGATGTTTTTTGCATGCGCTGTGCTGTGTGTATATTTATTCAAAACCAAAAGAAACCCAAAAAGAAAATATGGAAAAATAATGAAAAATGGAGAAAAACAAAGAAAATAATAATAATAATTAATAAAATAAAAAGAAAATTGAAAATGAAAATGAAATGAAATGAGAAGAAAAATCATATAAATAAATTATGTCTGTGTCGCCTCTATACTTAAATGTCGTGTCCGCATTAAAAAAAAGTACTAATACTTCTACTACTTCTACTACTTCTACTACTACTTCTACTACTACTTCTACTACAACTATTACTATCCTTTCTGTCTCTCTATATAAACTTATAATATTCCTCATATCTATGTAAAAATCCATCATTGTAAAAAAAAAATAAAACAAATAATTAATTAATTAATTAAATAAACGAGAATTGAAATTATTGATTAAATTTTTTTTGAAAATTAAATAAAAAAAAAAGAAATGAAAAAAAATGTTAATTTTTTAATTTAGTTCTTTTTATTATTATTATTATTGTTATTATTATTATTATTATTATTATTATTATTATTACTTCTCTTTAATGCCTTTTAATCCGATTATAATTTTTTTAAACACGTTAAACACGATTGATTAATTATAAGAAAATTGAAACAATAAAAAAAAGTTATCGCCATTTTTGTATTTTTTATTGATCGTTTTTCGTTAAGTTTATTTACATTAAATTTTTTACTTATGATTTCGGTTTGAAAATGAAAGAAACCCTAAAAAAAATTAAAATAAAGATAATAAGAAAAATAGTAAACAATATATGTGTCAATTATAAAAAAAAAAAGTAATAAAAGTTTAAAAAAAATTAAAAGTAAAAAATAAAAAAAAATTTATAATATTTAAACAAGGAAAGAAAGAAAGAAAGTAAAATTATATATCAGTATAAAAAAAAAATTTTATTTAAATAATAAAAAATAAATGAGTAAAAAAAAAAGAATAATAAAAATCTATCATAAATTTAAAGTTAAAACAAAAAAAAAATTAAAATGAAAAAAAAAAAATAAAAAAAATATAAAGTTAATTTTTCCCCAAAAAATATAAATTCTTTAATAATTTATGAGTTTCATTTTATTTTCTTTATTTTTCATCTTTTTTTTTTTAATAAATATTTTATTGTTTATATTTTTTTTTGATTATTAAAATTATGATTATTATGGCATATTTATTATACATAAAAAATTTATGTCGCTATAAAAATTCTCTCTCTCTCTCTCTCTCTCTTATTATATATTTCCCTATCGCTCTACTATTCTTCTCCTTTCTCTTTCAATTATAAAATCCTTCTACTATCTTTTAACTTCTTCTTCTCCTACTCCTCCCCATTCTACTCCATCTATTTTTCTCTCTCGCGCTTATAAATGTCTATTTATAAATCTTTGTGTAAACTATATTTAACGTGAAAAAAAAAAAGAAAACAAGAAAATAATAATTAAATAATTATTATATTATTAAACTTAGTAACTATACTTAGTAACTATATTACTTATTACATTACATAAAAAAACCCTATACATAAAAAAATACTACATTAAATGAAAAAAAAAAATCAAATATATCGTAAGAATATTTACCACTATACACTTCAAAAATGACATTCTCTTAAAATTACGTACCTAACCTAAATACTTACTACATACTACTACCTATACCTATACTGCTATACTATTACTAATATACTACTACAACTGCTACTACTACTACTTCTATATTATAATATATAAAAACAACAACATAAAAGGAAATCAAAAGAAAATACCCAATTTGAATTTTTAATTGAAACAAAAAAATAAAAAAACTTTATTAAACAGAATTCCACAGATCCCATATTCATATTAAAAGAGAAAAAAAAAATCACAAAATTATAGATTAATTAATTATAAAAACATAACATACAAAATTCATATTTAGTATTTAGTATTAAATATTATATAAATTGAGTAAAAAAAAATAAAATGTTTTCTTTGTATAAAAAAAAAAAAAAAAATTATAAATAAAAAAAAAGGAGATTTATTTGCCCCAAGAATAAAAAAAAAAATAAGAAAGAAATTATGAATATAGCTAATAAAAACAAAACAATAACTAAATTACGTTCAAATATGGTGATTGTTGTAGATTAGCTACACATGTAGTTGTTATTATTATTATTATTATTATTACATTTATTATTACTTATTATTACTTATTATTACTTATTACATAAATATTAATTATTATATACACATAAATATACAACATATTATTACATTTGAAAATAACAAAAGAAAAAAAGGTAAAAAAAATAATGGAAAGAACAAATGACAAAAAAAAATATTTTTTCTGTTTAAAAAAAAAAAAATAAACAAAAAAAAACTAAAAAAACTTAAGAAAAATATTATGAAAAGAAAATGAAATCACCACAAACAAAAACAAAAACAAAAAACAAGAAAAAACATTAAAAATTGAATGAAAAAAAAAACTACAAAAACAAAAACATGAAAAAATTAATTAATTCAAGAAATTTATGAGAAAAAAAAAGAATATTAAAAAAAATAAAAATAAAACATTACAACATTCATTACAGAAAATTATGATATATTATTGTATATTGTGTACGTGTGTAATACATTACTCTGATACTAATAACTTTGTGTACTAAATATACTAAAAAAAAAAAAAACTAAATACTATCCAGCTAATTTAAATATATATTTATATATATATGAAAACAAACAAACAATATTATGTGAATTTTTAAAAGTTTTTAAGAAATTTTTAAACATAAAAATTGTTTTTTAAAATTTATTTTTCTTAAAAAATATTAAAAATAATTGATTTAAAAAAAAAATTAATTTTTATGGCAACTTCTGCTATTTTTTTCTTGGAAAAACTCTTTAAATCAATTATTTTTATAATTAGAAGTAAAAGATAATATATTTTTAAAAAAACAATTTTTTTCAGTAATTTAATTTAAAAAAAAAAAAATTGAATAACAACAACAACATAAAATACAATTTCTTAAAAATTCACATAATTATAACACAAAATATATAAATATCGATGTATTTTTATTATATTTTTAAATGTACTCTGAGTGTCGTTTTCTCAGCAATTGATGTTTTTTATTTCCATTTTTAATTTTAATTTTTCATTGTTTAGTTTTTTTTATTATTTATTGTTTATCTTTTCTGCATTCTCGATTTTAATTTTTAATTATAGAATTCCTTAATAATTTGATCAAAACAAAAAAAAAAAAAATTAAAAAGCAAAAAAAAAAAAATAAAATAATTAAAAATTAATCTTAAAAATAATAAATGTTGTCTGTTGTCAATGTTGGCTATAAACTATTTCAGTTTTATGTGTGTTTTTTTTTATTTTTAATCAAAATCTTCAAACAAACTTTTCAGCAAAATAAAAAGGTAACCATAAAAAAAGTCGTTAAATTAAAAAATATGCAATATTATTAAAAAAATTTTAAAAAAAAAAGTACTATATTTAAACAAAAAAAAAACATAAATCAACGAAATTGGAATTTGGGTGGAACAAAGCATTAATAAAAATAAATAAAAAGAAGAAATCTTTTAGATTTTTAAATTAAAATATTAAAAAAAAAACACTGTTACGTATATATTTTTTAAAATATGAAGAAACTAGTTAAAAAATCATTAATATTCATTATAACTGAAAATTTTATTATTAGAAAAAAAAAAGTATTATTTAACAAGAATGAAAATCAAATATAAACTTGTATAATCCACTGCCTTAAAAACTTAGTGAAAGAGTAAAAAAAAATATATTTGTATTGTTTTGGGAAAAAAAAAATAAATTAACGAAAAGTTAGTAGCGATGACGTCATTATTAGTAACCCGGTTTCAAAATTTGTTGCTAGTTAAAAAAAAAAAAACAAAGAAAAAAGTTAAAACCAAAATTTAAACAAAAAAAATTAAAAGTAAAAGAGAAAATTAGCTAAAAACAAAAAGTTAAAGAATTTTAATTGTGTGTTAAACGTTAAAAAAAAAGAAAAGAGAATTTCCTATTTATACAAATAAAAAAAAAATAACTTAAAGCAATGTATTTCTTAAAAAAAAAAAATAAAATGTTTAAAATATAGACAAAAACAAAATAAAATCATTAAGGTCCGAAAGTTTTAATCTATAAAATGGACGTTTTAGGATTATCATCATTATTATGATTCCTTATTTATTATTATTAATTAATTAATTAAATTATGAGATAAATAAATAAAATCCATATACACAAAATGAAGACAAAAAAAAAAACTTTATCCGTTAATATTTTTTTTTTCTTTTTCTTTGAAAACAAGTTGAATGTATTTGAATGTATTTTTGAAAGGTTTTACCGATAAAAAAAATTAATAAAACGTAGCGCATTTATTTAATTATTATTTTCCGTTAGAAACCAATTTTTAGTTTTAAATTTTGTTTTTATTAAATCGTTTAGACATAAAGAAAAAAAAATATATTGAAAATGTTGTATTTGTTGTTGTTTTTTTTTAAATTAAAAAATGAAGAAGTTTGGATTTAAGTTCCAATATTAAAAAAAAAACTACCTGTTGATGTTGTTACACCTAACCATTAAGAATAGAAAGACATCGAGGATGCAATTTGTGATTTAACAAATTTCACAATTTTTACAAAATAATTAATAAAAAAAAACCACCTTATCTCCTATGCACTATTTTATTGCACCAGTTATTGCACAAACTTCCCAACACTATTTTTCTTTTGTTACTTTTGATCATGTAATCCCGCATTTCCTAGCACTTTTTATTTAAAACCTCACAAAGCATTCTCCTTGTACACGTTTGCAGTCCTTCCCCCGAATCCTTCAATTTTTCTTTTTATTTTGTTTTGTTTTTTTTTTTTTTTTGGTTTAAAAAATGTTAAAAATATTTACGAATAAAAATTAAAAAAAAAAAACAAATATAAAAAAAATAACAAAAATTAAATAAAAAAAAAAAACAAAAAATATATTCATGAGACAACGACACTAGTACATTTATATATAAAACACAAAATAAATTAATAAATTAATTAAAAATTAATACTATGATATACAATAATGTTAAATAATAATAAAAAAAAATAATGACTTAAAAACAAAAATAAAATTAAAGAAAACAAAAAATTAAAAAAAAACCTAAAAACTAAAATTAAAAACATGTAAAAAAAATGAATAAAAAAATAATAAAGTTTGATAAAAAAAAAAAGATAAAAAATTTAAACAAAAAAAAAATGAAAGAAAACCAAAGCTTAAGGCTTAGAAAAAAAGTAGAGATTTTTAGTGATAAAAAAAAACGCAATACTTTTTTTCCTATAAATATTTTCTTAAAAATAAAAAAATAAATTAAACCAAAAACAACAATTAGCACAAAATTCATTTTATTGTTTTTCTGTGGGTTTTCACAAATTTTTTTTTTACGAAAATATTTCATATAAAAAAAAAGTATTGCGTATTGTTAATGAATTACCTTTAAATATCGCTAGCCCGTAATTGAAGTAATTACTCATTGTTATAATTAAAAAAAAAAAAAAGAAAAAATAAAGAAAAAAAAAATTAAAAAACAAAAAAAAAAAGAAGAATAAAAAACTGATGATTGAAATTTTTTGTTTTTTTTTGCTAAAAAAAAAATTAAAATTAAAAGAAAATGAAGAAGAGAAATATGTTAATTTTTTTTTATTTTTTTCAAAAACTCAATTAATTATTACACAAAAATTGAAGAAAAAAATTTATTGAAATTAAACAAATTCAAAAAGAAAAGGAAACAAAAAAGTTAAAAAAACAAAAAAAAAATCAAAGGAAAAAAAACTTGTAATAATTAATTGGTGCCTTAGTTAGAAAAAAAAAAGAAAAATAAAAGTCAGAATTCGATTTAAATTAATTAATTAATGAGAAGAAAAAAATATTACGAAAAGAAAAATTTTAAGTAAAAGAGGAGAAAGTATTTTTGTTTTTCGTGTGAGAAGAAGAAGAAGAAGAAGAAAGAGAAAGAAAAATTGGGAATACTAAAAAGAAAAAACAAAAACTAAGTTTTTAATTTAAATTAAATTAACAAATAAAGGAAAAACACAAAAAAAACTAAGTTTTTATTCTTCTCCACATTTAATTCTGGTATTGGACCTTTTAACTGTCGATAAAAAGCAACTTAAAAAATAATGAAAAAGAATAAAAAACTGATAAAAGCAAAAAAAAAAAAAAATGAAAAATAAAATTAATTAATTAATTATGTTGGAAAATTTTTTATGTTGAATTTTCTGTTAAACAATAAAACAAAACAAAAAAAAATGAAAAATGAGGAAAACATGAAAAAAAAAATAAAAAATAAAATTAAAAATTAAAAAGTAAAAAAAAAAAAAAATACAAGAGAGAAAAATTGTAGTTATTTAGAATATTTAGAGAAAGGTCTAATTGTACAAAGACCGACTGACATTGTTATTAAATATTATTAATAATACGTATAAAAAAAAAAGAAGAATATTAAAAAAAAAATATTTAAGATTTAATTTAATGAAGAATAAAAAAAGGAAGCATATATATACATATACATACATACTTAATAAATAATATTAAATGAAAATCCATAAACAAAGAATAACAAGAGAAAAAAAAAGAAGAAAAATAAAAACGAATTAATAAAATATTATTTTGACAAATTAATTAATTTGAATATTTTTTCAAGCTTCACAAAATACACAAAAAAAAAAGAAATAAAATTCACATAAATAGAGTTGACTCTATAAACGTGTTTCATGCTTTTTAAAACTTAAAATCTGTTTACTTTTCTTTTTTCTTTTTTCTTTTTCTTAAAAATTTGTAAAATCCACCAAAAGTTTATTGAAAATACTTTTAATGCCTTCGGTAAATTATAATTTATTTTAACTGTAATTTATATTTCACTTTTACTTTTAATTTTAATAATTAAAAGAGAAATTATTTAACTTAATACGGTTTTTATGTTTTCAATGTTTAATTTACAAAAATCTTTAATCAAATTATAAATGAGTTTTATTTTGAAAAGTAAAAAAAACATTTGAAATAATGACAATAGCAAAATGTAAATTCTTATTTACAACTATTTCTAATTACTTCAATAGCTAGTAGTAAATGAGTTCATTTTTATGTATAAAGCCGAGATATTTAAAAGCAAATAAATTTAATTACCTAATGAAGAAAATATACAAAAGATTTTCAGGCCTGATTATTACTTTCATTAAAAACAGCATCAACATTTAAATTTTCTTATATTTAAATTTTTGGTGATTCACAACAAATAAAAAATTATTGAATTAATTATTTAATTAGATAAAATAAGAAAAGGAAAAGGAAAAGGAAAAAAAAAGAAAAAATTAAATGCATATTTTAAGGAGCAAAAAAAAAAGTTTTGTTTTTGATGTAAAATTGAAGAAAAAAACAAAAAAGAAAAAAAAACAAAAAAAAAATACTTTTACTGTTTATATAGTTTCCCCCCGGTTAGTTGCAATTATATTATAATAAACCTTAATTTTGCGAGAGGGAAATTACTTATGCACCTGTAATTGTTGTTATATTTAATTAGAGAAAAAAAAAATACAAAAAAAAAATAAAATAAAAAATAAAAAAAAAATTACACTGAGATGATTAAAAAAAAATAATAATTAAAATTATTAAAAAATAAAAAAAAAATAATAATTAAAGAACAAAAAAAAAATACATTATGTTATATTCGCTAGATACATTTTAAGAAGTGTATACTGTTAAATAAAATTATAAAATAAAAATGAAAAAACAAATGTCTTTTCTTTCTTTTAATTAAATACTTTTCATGCATCAAAATAGTCACATGGTAATCGCTAACATCATAAATTTAATTCTTTTTTTAGTAAATGAGAACAACCAAAAATTATTATTTGGACATTATACATCTTATAAATTTTAATTGAATTTGCGATGAAAACGAAATATATTTATTGATGTTCTTTGTTTTATAATAAAATAAATTTCTAGGATACAATTGAAGTATAAAAGAAAAAACTTAATCTCAAATCTGTCGACAAATAAATATAGCTAAAGATTAATGCGATATATATACCACAATTTGGTCATTTCCAAGATTCAAATTGTGGTTCAAATTGGCGGTTATTCTATTATCTCGGTTATTAAATTTTACTTATGTTGATAATTACAGCCCTAAAACTTCAATGGTCTTCAATGGTAAAGTTCATTAATTTCAATTGTATAGTTGCGACAAAAAAGCTTTTGTTGTTTCGTTTACATTTATAAAGCTTAAGTAAAACTACGCGTTTATTTTTCCTAAAAGATGGTTTAATGGATTTTGATAAATTCAATGGATTTAGGTATAAGTATATACCGCCCATATTGCGGATTTATATCCGTAGGTTGATGTTCTTAGGTTTTGCATCAAAACATGTCCACGTATCATATATATATATATATATATATATATATATATATATATATATATATATATATATATATATATATATATATATATATATATATATATATATATATATATATATATATATATATATGGCGCATAAAATAAATCAATTTTTAATTGTAATATAGTGGTTTTCTGGACTAATGTCTCTCTTATTATTAAACGTAAGTAGATTAGGTAGATTATTCTATACATATTATCAGATAATTATCTATTTGTGTCTATTGTGTTTTGTGATGACCACACTATCATGAATAGCAAGGGAGAATCCAATCCAAACTTTAAATAATACTTTATATGAATAATTGAAATATTTTTAAACCTCTGTCACTGTTTCATATATTAAATTCTCCCAAATAGTTTTGATTGATTTCTTTCGATCTTTGGCAACTTAATGCATACATTTTTTGTATATTTAATATAATTTCTTAAATTTAAAATAATCAGTATTCACTAAGAAGAGGCAGATTAATTATATTATCGAATAGTGTTTTTTGTAAATTTTTGTTAATTAGTGTAAAAACATTCGACCATGTTTATAATAATAACTAAACATATAAGATTTTGATTTATGAATTTATTTATTTGCATTTATATTATTTTAGTTATTTAGGTTACAGAGTAAAGGCAATAATAGCGGTTAGTATATGACCTGATCATACAAGTCAATCATCTGAAAACAATTATTATTATTTGTTAATTTTTTTCGTAGTTTATTGTATTTATTAATTTCTTATAGGACGAAAACCTAAGTTTTATTCACCTTTTAATTTATTTTAAGCTAATGTTTCCCAGAGAACATTCATTATTTAATATATTTATTATAAGATTTTATGAAATGTAAATGTTTATTTTTTAAATTCTTTTATTGTACCTAACTAAAAATAAAGAAAAAATAAAGAACAATAATTATATATATATATGTATACATGTAATATTTTAAAATTAGAATAATTTTCCTTGAACTTGAAAGTCTAAATCTAATCAAATGAAAAAATTTATTTTCGCCTAAATTTATTCCTTTAGTTAATCTTCTATTTTTGTATTTTGTATTTCTTGCCAACAAAAAAAATAGAAACATTAATTTTATAATAAGTTTTCGTATTTCAGATCGAAAACCTAGAAATTAATATAAATACTAATTAAATAGGAAAATTCAATTCAATGTAATTTATGCAAATTGAAATAATCGATGCAATGTTGTTCATTTAATAGTGTCGAACATTCGAACTAATATTCTGCATCATTTTTCATTAACTCACGTTTAAAAATTTGGATGATATAGGTGAATATAAATCTTTTAAATAAAAATGAATATTGTCAATTGCCTTTTTTCCGATCACATAAAATAAGTAAATATAATAAAGTATACCAAGCAATGATATAACTTATGGGACTTGAAATTTATGTTATTGATGTTTATAGACACAATATCATTCCTTTTAAGAAGTGCAAAAAAAGATATTAGATGTGAAATTTAAAAGCCTGGCGTACATAAATTAATTAAACTTGGTTACTTAATCATCAAGTTTATGATAATTAATTTGTAGACAACACAAGAGGAGTTTATTCAATAAATTTATCTTTAAACTGATTAATATTTCACAATTGATATAAATAAACTGTTGATGATTCTCAAATTCATTTTATTACAATCGAAAATCAATTCTTCTTCTAGTAAAGCGATTTATTTTACATAAATAATATATTAAGTAGAATTTTTATTTTATCTACAAAATGATTTTTTGCAAATATGTATATATATTTTATAATCACTCGAACACAAAAAATTTGTTTTGTTGTATTAAGAAGCATAAAGCTATCAGTATTAAATATCAATTAGTCTATAATATTGAATCTAAAATAGTTAATTTAAGACACACGATTAAAAATTAAAAAAATATCTTTTCGTTTGTCGATTGGATTTTGAAAAAGTTGCACTGTAAAGGCCAAAACAATGGTATAACAAACAGTTTTATAATTATTGTAAAGCTTAAGATCTCAAGGCCTGCAAGCGATTTTGCATTTCTAATAATTCTTCTTCATTTTCTTCTTCTTCTTCTTCTTTTGCTGCTGGAACCTCACGGTCTTTTGTTTCTGTTGGTGGTAATGGAGCTTCACCAAGTTTACCCTCTGTCATTTCCCATAAAACTTTATCAACTTCAGCTTGTGCTTCTTCTTCCATTTCATCAGTATCTTCTAATGATTCCATTGTTTCTTCCATCATTTCTTCTAAAATTCCAGCTTTCATCATTTCCCTGGACATTTCACGCATTGTAGCTGCTACTTCAGGTAATCTAACCAATTGCTGCATTGCTTGCATAACTTCTGTAGACTTTTGTAATGATCCAGCTACTCGTAATGTCGCTAAAAAAATTAATTCAATAAAAAAAATTAGAACGTTTACGTATTAAATTAACGTTAACTAACCCAATTGATTTTTCATTTGTAACGACACTGAATTTAGATGAGCTTTACTTGTATATATTCTTGTGACAGCTTTACGTGACCTTACGAGTTCTTTGGCCAAAATAATACACGTATCCCTGTCATTTTTCTTTGCTGCTTCCTTTAAAGATCTTTTAACTTTCTCCTCTTCTCTTTGAATGCTTCTTATTTGCCTATCCAATTGAGACCCTTCTTTACGCAATTTATGTGTCCATTCGTTCACCTAAAAAATATTCGAAATATTATGCTAACTAATTACAATTACGACGTCATTAGTTATTGTGTACAAATTTATGTTTCAGTTGTCGAAACATAATTTAGAATTATTATAAGAAACTCAATAACATAAAAAACTTACCAATTCTTTGGGATTTCGTTCTGGGGTTTTTCCAAACAAGCCCATTTTGGTTTATATTAAATAAACAAACTCTTAAATTATGTTGTTATTGCGAATGAAAAAGAATGACTCATTGACATATAAATTTGACGTTTCTCTCTTCGAATTCGAATTTGGCAAGAAGTCAGATTCTCATATCTGTTTCGCAAAATTGTATGTAAAAGAACATAAGGATTAAGTCACGTAAAGAACACACAAAACACGAAAATGATTTTTTTCTAAAAAAAATTATATAGAAGTAGAATATGTGAACTTTTACCGTTGAAAAATTTTACATTAAATTACAACAAAACTCATTTTTATTGTTTTGACATGATTTTGTATATAGTTTATTGTCATTCAATTTTTCAAATAATTTAAAGAATTCACTCGCTCCAAAGAATAGGTTGTTGCCAACTTCAAGTCGAAGAAAAAGAAAATCCGTTCATGTTGCAGCACTAATTTTATTACTGTCAAATTTTGCGTGAAATATTTTTTTTTGAAAAACATTCTAATTTAAGGTTAGAATGTATAAACGTTGTTACGTTTTTTAACTATTTTTTTCACTTTTATTTGTATAATTAATTAACATATTATGGTACATATAGTTTTATAGTTATCATGTTACAAAATTCAAGAAATATAAGAAAACTATGTGTGTTGACACAAAGTGGATTTAGTATATTTAAGAATCGTCTACTTGTATCACAAAATGAAAACATTTTTTGGGGGAAAATAATCAGAGGAAAACGAGATGACAGTACATTATCCACATTATTTAAACCAGTAACAATAAAATCTGGAGCCGATGATATTAATATTGGTGCTGAATTAACTGGAACATTAGATAAAGGAGAACTGTTGAAAATTTTAAATAAATTTACGCAGAGGAAAGAAATCAAAATGATTTGCATGGAAAATGGATTAGACAGTAAATATTTATTAATAACTAAAAAAATAACTAATCTTAATGGAAAATAAATTCTAGATTATCTTCAGCAGCAGGCATTTGCAAGTTTTCGTCGTTATTGTATTGAAGGAGATGCGTTGCCTGCTGATCTTCATATAATTGTTAGTGATATTTTGCAAGGTGCTGGTCACGTAGATGATATATTTCCATATTTCTTAAGACATGCGAGAAAAATGTTTCCACACTTGGATTGTATGGATGATCTTAAGAAAATTTCTGATCTAAGACAACCAGCTAATTGGTATCCAAGTGCAAGGGCTAAAAATAGGAAAATTATATTTCATTCAGGTCCAACCAATTCGGGCAAAACTTATCATGCAATGGAGCGTTTTTTAACAGCGAAATCAGGTGTTTATTGTGGACCATTGAAGTTATTAGCTACAGAGGTTTATCATAAAAGCAATGAAAGAGTAAATATTTAATTGAATTGAAAAATCCATAGTCTTATTTTGATTGAATTGATTTTAAGGGTACTCCTTGTGATTTAGTAACTGGAGAAGAAAGAAAGTTTGCCAATAGTGAAGGCAGTCCTGCAGCTCATGTCTCATGTACTGTTGAAATGACCTCAATAAATACACCATGTAATTCTAATTCAATTTAATTTATACAAAATTGAGTTACAAATTTTTTCTTTAAATTTTAGATGAAGTTGCTGTTATAGATGAAATACAGTTGTTACGTGATCCTGGTAGAGGTTGGGCGTGGACCAGAGCCTTACTAGGTATAATTGCTGATGAAATACATGTTTGCGGTGAACCAGGATCTATTGGTTTACTGCAACAATTATGCGAAACAACCGGAGAAATTGTAGAAGTAAGTTTATAAAAACACTTTCATCACGTACACGTTCTTACGGTTTTTTTCTTTTAGACGAGAGAGTACAAAAGGCTAACTGAGTTAACAATTGAAAAAGCGTCTTTAGGCTCATTAGACAATGTTTTACCAGGCGATTGTTTTGTTTGTTTTAGTAAAAATGATATTTATTCAGTTTCACGTGAAATCGAATCAAGGTAAAAACCGAATTAAAAATGATGTCAAGAAATTAATTTAGCTTTTATTATTTAAGGGGAAAAGAAGTGGCAGTCATTTATGGTGGATTGCCCCCCGGTACAAAATTAGCTCAGGCTGCCAAATTTAATGATATTAATAACAGTTGTAAAGTTATGGTGGCAACAGATGCTATTGGCATGGGTCTTAATTTGTAGGTATTTCGATTAAAATATAGATTGATTAAGTTCGATATTTTGGAAAATTTTTGCATAATTTAACATTAAAGGAATGAATCGGAGTGTTTTCCATATTTAAATTACAAAACACGTTTAACTCATGAGCTATTCACTAAAAACAATAATTTTCAATAAATAATTAAATTATGTTAACTGTTTATTAAAGATTTTCTGAATATTAATCATTTTAAAGATGTTTATTATTATTATTGATTGAGATTCCGAATTTTAATTTAAATAATGAGAATCTATTTAAAAGCAACTGAAAGAAAACATTTTTAGTAACACCACCAAGCGTTAATTTTAATTTAGGTTTTCTATATTTCAATAGGAGCATCAGAAGAATAATATTCTATTCATTAATAAAACCAACAACAAATGAAAAAGGTGAAAAAGAGATAAATGTGATATCAGTATCACAAGCATTACAAATAGCCGGACGTGCAGGGCGTTTTGGTACGCAATTTGAGCATGGCTATGTAACAACATATAAATCAGAAGATTTACAAACATTAACATCACTTTTAACACAAACTCCAGAACCATTAATTCAAGCTGGTTTACATCCAACAGCTGACCAAATTGAATTATACGCCTATCATTTACCTAATTCCACATTAAGTAATTTAATGGTAAGAAACAAGGAACAATTAATTAAATATAGTATTTTAAAATTTTATATTCTAAACATTTTATGCTAAACGTTGGAAAGATTGAATTGGATTAACTGTCACGTATTTTTCTGTACATTTAATTTATTCTTTGGTTTTTTATTTATTATTGAAAATGATGATGAATGGTTATATATTAATATTAATATTTTTCTATAATTAAGTGTACTAAAATGTTTTTAAATATTTGTGATTGTTATTCTTGCTAATTTATTTTAAAAATTAAACAAGATTTCATATCTTTCTATTAATATAATATTTAAGATTATACTGCATTTAATTTTGAATAATCGGATAAAATTAAAATTCAACTTTTAATTTAAATTCAATTTTATTTTACTTTCAGGATATTTTTGTTTCTTTAAGTACTGTAGATGACTCATTATACTTTATGTGCAATATTGAAGATTTTAAGTTTTTAGCTGAAATGATTCAACATGTTCCATTGCCATTAAGAGCACGTTATGTATTTTGTTGTGCACCAATCAATAGAAAAATGCCATTTGTTTGCTCTATGTTTTTAAAATTTGCGCGACAATATAGTCGAAATGAACCAATGACTTTTGATTGGTTAACTGGTCATTGTGGTTGGCCATTTTCATTACCAAAGACTATTTTAGATTTAATTCATTTAGAGACTGTTTTTGATGTTATGGATCTTTATTTATGGCTAAGGTATGTATCATATTTACCTTTTTTAATTTATATATTTTTCCTCTTTAGTCGTTTATCCAAGCCGTAAAACGACACCACTTCAAATATTTTTGTAAAAAATTTATTCAAAGCACTAATTAACATGTTTCATTTATCTTAATCATTGTAGTTATCGTTTTATGGACTTATTCCCAGATGCTGATTTAGTTAGAGATGCACAAACGCAACTAGATGATTTAATACAACAGGGTGTTTTTCAAATAACAAAACTATTAAAGAATTCAGATAATTTTAGTCCAGCAACAAATTCAGAAGATGATTCATTTTCTATAAATCAGAAAAAAACTCATTCTTATAGAGGTAATTTTTATTATTCATTAGAGTTCATTATTCTAAACCAAAATAAAATAAAAATTTATGATTTTGTGTCAGAGTTTAATTTTAGCTTAGGTAAAAATTATAAAAATCTAGAATTTTTTAAACAAGTTCTCGTTTTTTTTAACAAAACAAAAGATTATTTTGTTCCAAATAAAATATTATTCTTATTTTTAACCTTAATAAAAACTCAATTGATGACATCTTTCTTGTAATGAACAATAAAAAGTAATTTAAATTTAACATTTAAATCAAAACACAAAATATTAAAAAAAATTGTTTTACCTTTTTTTTTATAATTAATTATTTAATTAATTTCAGAATCCTTAAGACCTGCTGATATTACAAGAGGAAGACTAACAGAACGTTTACTTGCCCAAGGATTATTAACACCTGGAATGTTACAAGAACTACGTAGAGAATGGAATCAACAAGATAGTACTCAAAGTTCAAGCAGTACTAATGATGATTCAATTCCATATTCAAAAAAACCAAGACGAAAAAGAAAAAAATAATTTAGAATTATTCAAATACTAAAAGAAAATTAGGAAATTTTAAGAACAAATTCTCAATATATAAACTTTTTTTATAATCTGAAAAAGTTAGAATAGAGTTAAATTTTTTTATTAGAAAATAAATAATACAATTAATTATGGTTTTCAAAAAACACGTTTTTTTTTACCCCTATTGAATTAACAAAATATATCCTTGTGTATAAAACACTTTTCAACATGGTTCCAGAAGCGTTTAAGCTAATATTTTACCTAGGCATTCATTTTGCTACTATCTATGAACTATATTTATAAAACTGCAAGATTTGTTTGTGTGTAGAAAAACTGATTACTCGTTAAGGCGACAAACTTCCAACATATTCCTTGAAACATGTGCATCTATTTAATATAATTAAAAAAACGATCGTCTTGCTATTATTCAAATTTATATAAGAATAAAATAAATAATGATTTGTGTATAAAAAAAACTATCAACAATATAAAAATTATAAACAACGACAACATTTAAAAAGGCGTGTTTTTTTATTTATATTGAATAAACTTGAATGTTTATACAATTTTTATGACCTTATAACATTTTAAGAGGCTCACTTTGGTTTTTTTGATTCCATTTATGGATATACTATACACATTTTATTTTATGTAAGAAGAAAAGGTAATAAACAACAACAACAACAAAAAAATAACAATTGCATAATGAGAAAATAAATTAATGAAAAAAAAGCATTGATTTGGGGGAATGTTGGCATTGAATTTGAAAACATTACAATTTATTGTGTTTTCTTTTTTTAATCGTTACAAATATTAAACTGAAAAACGATTTACTAAAGTTAAGACATACTGCTAATTGGAATATTGTCTATCATGCAAATTAATTAATACAAAACAGTAAATTGTTGAATTTTCACGAGAAAGGTTTTTCTTTTTTATATTTATTTATATGACAAACCTCTAAAACCTTTTTCGTTTTTTATTTCTGTAATTTTTAAGTTTTAATCTTATTTACTTACTCAAACACAAATTCAGTAAGTTCTTTCTCAGAAACGAATTATTTGCAAATATAAACGGAACGAAAAAAAAAACATATTATTTCTTATCTAGAATTTTAATTTAATTATATGTTTATTTATCCGTTTCATTCTCTTTCTTTTCCTTTCATTTAACATCGAATGAAATAGTAAATGTGTGTGTATACGCACAATACAAAAATCATACATGCAATGGATTTTAAGTTTGTAGTCAAAAAATATATAAAAATGTTGGAGTATGAAAATGCCGAGTTATTCTTAGATTTTGTAAACATATGTGAGTATATCTTTAGGATTTTATGTTCCAAGGCATTCCTTATATATTTGTAAGATTGGAAATACAACATTTTACTATTAGTTTTTACTTTTTCTTTAAAAAGTAGTTTATTTAATATTTTGAAATCTTATTAAGGAAATTTTATAATTTATGACCAGATTTATGACTGACCATAATTATTATTTAACTTCAAATAAAAATAACATTAATTAAAAGCCTTGAGACAATACTAATGTTTTTTTTATAATTTCTTTTCATTAAAGTCTTTTCATTTTATTTAATTTTCCTACTTCAGATCCATACATTTACTTTTGTAATCTTCATCAGTTATTAGTCAGAAGTGGTGAGTTCTAGAGCCAATTTTTTTTTTCAGTCATACGGGGACCTTTGTAAGATATTCTTTAATTAATTGTGATTTAAATTCTGAATTGTTTATTTTTATTTGTGGAAAATTTTATAAAAATTATTTTATAAAATATGGTGAAAAGGAAAATTGATAATATTTAACAATAATATTTCTTTTTTGCTAAAATTTCAAAAGAAAATGTTTTTTGTTAAATATAAATAAAAGAAAGAAAAGAAAAAAGTTTTTTTTATATAAGAAGAAAGAAAAGAAAAGTAAAATAGGATTATGTTAAGTGATTAATAAAGTGACTAAGTGAAGTGAAATCAACTGAACAAACAAAGTTCATAAATATAAGAAAAGTGAAGTTTTTGTAAGAAATTCTTTAAAAAGTTCTTATTTGGTTTAAAGATTAAATAAAAAATGTTCAAGACCAAGGTCTTTAATGTCGTTCTCAAACTCATAATAATTTTCTTTTGATTTCGTTTGTTTTCGTTGAATTTTGTTTTTTTTATTTTTTTGGAACTCTTCCAAGTTTTCTCTTTTTTATTTTCAATTTTTTTCTGTAATCGCTTCTGACTCACATTTTCACTGTTTTAATCGTGTTTGAATTAAGTGCGTTCATTCAAACAATATAAGAAAAAAACAAATTTATTTTATATGCCTTTAAAATAATTCAACAGATAGAACAAGAGAGAAAATTTTTCAATATAAAACTACAACAGAAAATTTATGCATAATCTGACTATATTAGGCCTCAATTCTACAAAATATACCAGTTCAAAATTAAGTACATACAAGAAGGATTTAAACTCATGTAAAACAACAGATTTAAAACTCAAATTATCAAAGTTCTCTTCCTTGTCTGAATAATTATACAAACAATACGTAAAATTGCATTTCAAATGAATCCAATTTTTACCTGAGATTATATTTTTTAATTGACGTTCAACAATTTTAATTTTACATTCCTATTATTTTTATAAAATAATTCAAAATTTTTTCAAAACAGAAAATAAATAACGACTGTGGCGCATGTAGAGACAATTTCAACAGAGAAATATTTCAGCGCCTCATCATGACTAATAATGAAATAAAACAATAAATTTATATATAAATACAGGAAAACGTGTCTAATTAGACATCGATTCAATTGAAGCCGTTTTCATATTTAATTTAGTAGAATTGATGGCCAGATTGTATAGGTTTTACTTTTAGATTTATGAGAGATATTAATCTTATACTATATCGAATATATATTGCTTTCTAATAACGTTTTCTTATTCAATAAATAAAATTAGTCATAATTATTTGAATTTATTGAAATCATCCTTTAAAACAATTATAGAACAATTAATAATAAATAAATCAATTGTTATTTTTAATTTCCTTCTTTCTTATTTATTCGATAACCAAAATAGTAACAAAAACAAAAAGAAAAAAATAAGAAGAAAATCAAAAATGTTAAATTTAATTGCCAAGATCAAAATTTAAACATTAAATTTAGTTCGTTGCTTGATACAACATTACTTGGTTGATTTATAAAAATTATCATTATATAGTGCAGTTTTCAATAAAATCTTTTACAAAAAGAAATAGTTAATATTTATTTTTCTTATTTATAGTTAAATAAATCGATTAAATTAATAATTATTGATTGAATATAGGAATAATTAATAATTGTAAGTTTATATGAGTGAATTTATGTCATCCGTGTCATTCTGTCCCCTTTTTACATTTTTAATTTAAAAGTTCTGTTATTTTACTACCAAATGTGAAAAACCTTTTGTAAATAAAAAAGATTTTAAATATATGTTTTTTGTTCCTCTAAAATTTTGAAAAATGGGCATAAGACGTGATTTCTGATTATAAAATGATTTATTTGCTGATTTTTAGTAGGAAACCATTAACTATATAGAATTTACTGATATTAATTTGAATTATTTTTATGTATTTAAGTTAGTACAAAGATATTTAAAAAAAAATTATTAATTATTATTTCGAAAACAAAGTTTCAATTGTTAACGATTTAAAGAACCATTTACAATTTTTTTTTTTTTTATTATTTAGAAACGCTGAAAGTTATACTATGCTTTATACTTTACAATATAGTTTAATTTAAAGAAAACGTTAAGGCGTTTTGTTACAAAAATAATTTAATCAAAAAAGAATAAAAAAACAATACAAAAACAATACAATACATTTTAATATTAAATAATTTAACTACATATACGGAAGAATATGCATTCTCGTGGTAATAATTATGGTGGGGAGAATACCGGCTTTTATGTCGGGCTCGGAAGAAATTCTCCAGTTGAAAAAACTCCAGTTGGAAATTCTTCGCGCACGCGTTCGCGTCTTGAAAATAACAATAATAATAATAATAATAATAGTAATAATATTAGTAATATAAGTGGTGGAGTAATAAATCACGATAGTAGTGCCATTTTTCAAGGATTACAACAGGAATATTCCAATCAACAAATTCAACAGGTTAGTGTGTCCATATAAAAATATATGTATTAACCTTGCATCAATATCTTATCATTGTATTATTCTTCTCTCTGTTGACCAAATTTTACTGTAAAAATGGCTTGAAAACGAGTTTTATTTTATTTCCTTCTTGGAATGTAATAAAAAAAGAACTGAAAAAAAATTAAAAGAAGTGAAATAATGTTTTTTAAACAAGAAAAACAAAAAATACTAAAGATGAAAAAATTATCACAAATTCCTGAAAAATGTTTTCGTTAATATTTTTTTGTTCTTTTTTGGTTTTTTTAGGCTGATTATTACGACGGTTTTGAAGAAGAAGAAGAAATGGAAGCAGAACGTGATTTAGCTGAAGATGCGCAATGGAAACGTATCCAACAAAATACATTTACCCGTTGGGCAAATGAACATCTTAAAACAATTGATAAAAATATTGGCAATTTAGAAACGGATTTATCTGATGGACTTCGTTTAATTTCACTTATCGAAGTATTATCACAAAAACGTATGCCAAAACATAATAAACGTCCAACATTTTTAAGTCAAAAACTTGAAAATGTTTCCGTTGCATTGAAATTTTTAGAAGAAGAAGGAATCAAGATTGTTAACATAGGTGAGTGCTGTTTTTTCACAACATTAGTTTTAAATAATATTTGAATTAATATAAAAAGTTTATACGGTTTTATTTATTTTTGTTTGGTTTTGATCGTGTAATTTAATTATTATTTTAATTAATTTAATTAAAAAATATTAACAAATAATAACGTATAAATTCAAGGGCAATAAAATTTATATATGAAAACAATAAAATTTTAAAGTAGTGTTCTCTCAAGATTAACACTTTTTGGCACAAGAAAATTTTGTTAGAAACAAAATTCTCTTTACTCTTCTTTCACATCATCATATTTTACGCGGGGCATAAAAACAAACTCTACAACAGTCACAATGCATCATCATTTTTCTTAAGTATTTTCATATATTCATTCATATTATGAAGAAGTATGTTTATTACCTTTCCTCTTCTCCCTCTATATACTACTTTAATTAAATTGACGATCGCCAAAACGAAATTTTACAATGTATTAAAAGATGAATTCTTTGACTTGTTTTGTGAATTGTGATGGTATTTTGATGATATCTTATTATATTCGTGTTCACTTTCTTATTTGAATCTTATATGATAATCTCTTGTCTGGCTGTTTGTTTTAACAACAGAACAAAAAAAGATAAACTTGAAAAAAAATTGTAATTTTTAGTGAAATTTAAATATAAATTTGAATTTCTGAATAAATTTTTGTTTTAAAATTATAAAATTATAAAATTATAAAATTGAATACAATATTGCTACACATACATATATTATTTTTACGTTTGCATAAAATGCATTTTTATTTATAAACAAATAAACTGGCGCATTTCTTATTTGTTTTAAATGTATTGGTTATCATTTGTTTTTTCATGTATAAATCAAAAACAAAAATTTTCAAATTTGTTGACATTTTGTTTGAATCAAAAAATATAATAAGAATCGACTTTATTCTTAGATAACAAAAAGTTGAATTTACTAATGTGTTTAGTTTATTATGAAGTATGTATTGTGTGACTCAAGTATTTTTCTGCATTTTTTTTTTTCAAATTTATAACAAAATTCTCAAAACAAACATAATTGTTATCTTCTAAATTCTCAAATAGTGAAGAAAAAAAAAAGTTATTATTTATTTTGTTTTTTTTTCCGTTGATCTTTTTCAGTTCAATTCTTCTTATATTTAATGAGGTCATAACTATTAAAAGAAGGGAGTCAATTTATTAATATTTTAAAAAATATACACACACAAACAATTTTACACAAATATAGACAAATCTAATAAAATAATAATTATAATTTATTGTTTTTTTAGTTGTTATGTATTTGTTTTTGTTGTTCTTTTTTCTGGTTCTTAAATTAAGTCAAAAATTGAAGAAAATAAAGAGAGAAATCTTATAGAGAAAAATATTAATTTTTTTTATTTTATTTTGACGGATGTTTTTATAGTATTCTTTTTATTTGTTTGTCGAGACTTTTATTCTGAACTTCTATTTTCTTCTTATTTATAAATTTAATTAACATTAATATCAGTCAAGTTCAAGTAAATTGACTTTAGGAAAAAAAAATTGTGTAATTTTCACTTAAATCAGCTGTTTTCATGGTCAAATAATATTGATAGTGAAATTTATTTTTAATGAGACTTTTTTTAATATAGAAAACAAAAGAACGAATTAAATTATATGTATGTAATCTACCTACTTATACTTAGCTACCTAATTAACTGTGTGAAACGTAAACATTGCAATAGAGAGAGCTGGGTTTTATCAACCCACATGGGACAAAAAAAAAAGAAGTTCATTATAGTTCAGGGTTTATCATAAAAATTTGCTAAGTATTGTTCCAAATACAATAAAAAAAAAACGTTAAGTTCGGACCAGAATTTAAGTTGGC
Organism: Pedicia rivosa; assembly: GCA_963082725.1. NCBI lineage: Eukaryota > Metazoa > Arthropoda > Insecta > Diptera > Pediciidae > Pedicia > Pedicia rivosa. The sequence goes on from OY720151.1 coordinate 18,924,039, forward strand.
TTTAATCCGATGAAATTTTGACTGTATTTATTTTTGCCTTTATACATTCTTTATTTATGATGATTAAACTATAATTGTAAAGACGTGAACAATGACTAACGGAAACAATTCACTTGTAAATTTTAACATTATTTTATTTAATAATATTGTAACGTTAACCAAAAACAAGAAAATCATAATAATCAACAGTTTTTTTTATATAAAAAAGAAGAAAAAAAACAACAAATAAACAAAATAAATTGTCATCAAAAAAAAAATGTCTGCCTCGCCCTCATCCATTAAACGCATTAGCAATAAGTTTTAATGGTTGCCACCTAAAAAAAAGTGTATATCAATAGAAGATTACAAACAAATTTTTCTTAACTCAGCAGATATTTGATATACATACTATAAAATTTTATTTGATCCGGTTTAGAAGACCTCTTTAGAACACTATCTTTATATGTTTTTAGTTTCTTATCATCTATTATCTAAAAATGTCGTATTAATAAATAATATTGATAGACACAATGACTCCACATTCATATAGAAAATTTAATATTTTTAGCGTATTTTTTGTGAGTATTTTGATAACTAAATTCTAAATAAATAAATCAGTAAATTATATTCAACCAATATGTACTAATAAAGGTGTATCATAATTACATTCTGAGGAATGGCTAATCATATGACTATCATTAAAATTATATATTGCACTGATATGAGACATATTATTATGTTTTTTTTAAAGTAAATTCAAAAAGAAACAAAAATACTTTAATTAAGTTTAATTAAATTATGTTGAGTACGGATTACGCAATCTTAAATTTTAGTCCTATCTTTAAAATGAACGGATTTTCCTAGAAAAATATAACTTCCATAACTTGGCCATGAAACAACAACTACTTGCAATATAAAACTATTTTATTATATGTTATTCAGCTAACGTCTTAATCTAATCACGTTTCTGCTTAAAAAAAAAAAAGAAAGAAAAAAACCATCTGTATAAGGATTGTCCACACTTCATATTAACAAACATTATTCTTAAAAAACAGAAGTCTGAAAAACGAAATTAATAAAACACGTAAAAAGTGTGGCATTACAAGAGAATCGTAACTGTTTTTACCTTTTTACCTATGAGTACTTTATTGTGGCAATTGTATTTTATTTACTTTTACACGACTTTAATATTATTTCATTTCTTCAACTGTTGTTCTTCTTTTGCTTAAAATTGTTGTGTTTTTTTTTGAGCGAAAGTGATTCTTATTTTTTTTTTGTTTTTCTTTTTTAAGTTTTTTAGTTTTTGCTTTATTTTTGATATCGACACATATACAGAGCCGTTAAACTATAAAAATGAAGTTAAAAAAAATGAACGAAAGAACCAACGATAGAAAATATTATTCTACCAAACCAATGAAGAAGAAGAAGAAGAAGAAGGAGAAGAAGAAGAAGAAAAAGAAGAAGTAGAATAAGAAGAAAAAAAAAAGAATAAAACAAAAAAAAATTTAAAATCCAAGACCGGCGTTTTCAAGGTTAAATTTCACAAATACATTCATAATAGATTTATAGATGCTGTTTAAGTATTTTCCATTTAAATGACTTAAAGATTTAAGCCGTGAATACACTTGCAGTTTCACACAAAAAATGTTTAATTATTTATAATTAAAAATATGTAAAATTAGAAAAGGAAGTGATTCTATTATTTACTAGAATATTAAACAGGCAAAATTTTTATTTTATTTCCTTATTATATATTTGATTCTTGAAACTAGAGAAAGATTATTAAAATGCAAAAACCGTTAATAAATGCATAATGCCGTTGTTATAACGTGTTTTAAAAGTTCATAAAAGTTTAAAGTTTAATTATGAGACTGTTCACTGTTCCAGAAGTGATTAAATAATAACATAAAACTTGAATTTGATGTATCCTGCAGCCAATTGTTTTTATTATCTTATTTTATTTTTACTTAATTAATTCTATTTTTCATTGGATTATTTTATGAAAAATACGATAACATTTATTTAATTGAAAAAGTTTCTTTTCTTATTTTAAAAAAATAAAAAGAATTTTAGAAATTGAAAAGAATCAAGACAATCCGATTTAAATCGAAAAAATCGATTTTTTAATCAAATAAATTCGAAAGCCGATATACAGATTTTCCTAAATATTTTTTCTTGAATAGGAGATGATTTTGGGAGTATTTAATGCGATTGCATTTTATCGTATTTTCGTAAGAAAAAAAAGTGAAAAAGAAAGAGAGAAGGCAAAAATGGGTGAACGCTAATAGAGTATAACTCCCAATATTAGCAAAATCCACTGATCCTATTATAAAAATCAAATGATATAAAAAGAAGTAGTAGAGTGTAATCAAGTCTTTAACATTTTTTTTTTGTTATTTCGTTTATATTTTATTTTCAATGTTAAAAATTTTTTGATTAAAATTAATGTCATTTTTTAGCATGAGAAAAGAAGGAAAAATGGGCTAGACTAGTGACTAAATTTAAACAAATTTTTGCATACTTACAATTTCAATATTTCTGTAGCAATACTTTTTAAAATATTGTTGTTAAAGTTTCGCTATTGTATAGTCCGGCCAATAAGAAATTTATTCTTTTGTGTCGCCACTGTGTTAATTCAGTCACTAACTAAAGACATTACAACAATCAACAAACATGTTTATAAAACATAAAAAAATTACTTTATTCCTACATTAATTTTTCATCTAAAAGTTTCTTAATAAATTTGCTTTTTGTGTTCTTTTTTTCTAGTAAATTTTAATCAGTTTATTTATTAACAAAAGCATTAGAAAAAAAATGATAATATTTATTAAATAAAAGAGTTGAGTTGATTGAGCACGTAATCATTTTCCTCTTTTGATAATTTTTAAATTTAAAACAACGATAAAATGTATAGGTAGAAAGAGGTACAATAGGATTTTTAATCTACATTTTTTTAGTTTTTTTTCTTCATTATTTTTTAGTGAATCTTTTAAATATTTCGTAGCAGTGGGAGTTAAAAGGGAAATATAAACATCAGCCATTATTATTTTTTTTTTTTTTGATAAAAAGATTAAAATATTAGTAAATATACCGAGAGAAAAAAAATTAAGATGAAAAGTGAGAGGGGGAGGATTTTTTTTTTCGTATCGTTCATAGACTATTTAAAAGAATTTAATTTAAAAAGTAGGAGGAAATGCTACAGGAAAGAGATATCAAATTAAAAAAAGAAATACTAAAAGAAAAAACTTTGCAGTTTACTAAAATATCTTAGAAAAACATTTTTTTTTTATCAAGAAAGTAAATGCACAATCAATGTTTAGACTTTAGAATATAACTGACAACAACATATTTATTATAACATATACATGAAATTCATATTGAGTCTTTTATTCATCTTTTATTCTTGTTATTTGCGTCACAAATAAATATTTTTTCATTGGAATTATAAATAGAAATGTGATAGAAATATTTTGATTAGGTTTTAAATTGATTCAATAGAATTCAAGATTACGAATCATTTCTCTGTCATGAGTACATAGATACACAGATCACATTATTTATGTGACGTTATATGACGTGTTTCTAAATAGAAAATTGAATCATTTTCGTTTTATTATTTTGCAAATGTTTTTAATGTTTTTTATTAAAATATTAATATGATGTCATTTTCTAACAGTCTAAATACACAATAAAAAAGTACACTCACTTTCAATTGGGGTCATGGCAGCTGTCTACTCTATTGAATACCACAACCTTCAATTTTTAGCAATTTTTTAAGCCCATGGTTTGTTTGTATATCTATCTCATCATCATCACCATCAATTTAAATAATAAATTAAAACTATAAATGGAGTAGCCAAATAAATTGCTTAATTCTTTTGAAAATAAAAATATAACAGATTTACTTTCTTATTAGACAGTAGTGTAAAGTTAATTAAATTGGTATGGCAAAATTAATTTTAAATGCACTTATGTGCAGATGTGTGTGTTAAATTTGTATACCATTAGATTTAAATAAATTTATTTCAACCAAATATGGACTTAAATTTATAATGTAGAGAAACTTTCAACAGCCTAAATGTGAATCAGAATTTAATTTGGAACTCATTTAAATTTTGTTTTGATGTAAAAAAAAAAATGCTAATAAAAAAATTGAATTGCACACAAAAAAAAAATGAAAAAAAAACGAATCATGTTCGTCTCTTATTTATAGAGTGTTTGTGTTGCCCAAATAAAGTACAAATATTAATAAAATATTTTTGCTACATACAAAAAAATGACCTTGAATACGAAAACAATTATTATTTTATTATTAGAATTCTTCTTTTAATTTTACAAACCACTTTTTTGTATTTCTGTATTTTTATTTTATTTGTGCGTTCGAAATTTACATTATTATAAATTGAAAATTATTCTCGAAAATACTTAAAAAATTTGAATAGATAATAAAGTGTACCTAAGACTTTATTATCTATTCAAATTTTTTAAGTAATTTTTTTTTGTTTATGCATCGGTAATGCAGTTAAATTCATCCAATTATAGTCTTTATCACTTTATACCATAGAATTGATTTTTAATAAAAAGTTGAAGTCGTTCTTCAAAAATCATTACTTCTATTTTTTGTATGAGAAAACATTTTCTAATCCCCAGAACGCTACAAATATTAATTCGTATCATATGAGATCTTACCTCTATTAATGTGTACGAATTTATCTGTGATATCACTATGTGGTTGTAGTTGTGTTCATTTTTTAAATAAAAACAATAATTATGACGTCATCAAATTCCAATGCAAATTTTTACAGTTTTGCAACTCATCGCATATAATAAAAGGTTAAAGAGAAATTTAAAGAATAACAAAAAAAAAAAATCTACCAACTATTTCATTTTAATCAGAGTATCTTTATACTGGGCGTGAGGAAACGGCATATAAGATAAAATAAATCCTGATATTCTATTAATATTTTTATTAACGCCAATAAAATTATGATTTAATACAGTGCCGATTATTTCTAATCAGAGAGAAAAAAAAAACGTCTGTCTACTTAAAAATTTAGGGTATTTTTTAAAGGGAGATTATTGTAGATAATAATTCATTTATATACTTTTTATGATTTTATTTTATGACTTATTTATGATTTGAATTTCAAATAAATTTTCCTTTTTTTTTAATGTTAATTAAATTATCGAAATAAAAAAATTAAAAAATTAAATAAACATCGCGTATAGAATTTGTAAAAGAAAAAAGCAATAATATCTATTATTAAAAAAAAAACTAATTTGCATGTCACGGTTTTTTAATTTTTGACAAAAAAAAAACCTTTTGTATTTGTACTTGAATTTTGAATACAAGAAATTGTCGAATTTCAATTAAAATTTTTCTATAAAAAAAAAAAGAGAAAATAAAACGAGCACAAAATGAGTTATTAAAATATTTAAAGAACTTTTCATATTAACGAGAAACAGAAAATTGTCAACCCTGTAAAATAATAAAATAAAATAAATAAAAATAAATTTAAAAAAAAAAAAAAAAGAAAAAAGGGAACATAAAAATAAATCACTGAAAATTATTTACACTTCAAAACACTATAAAACAGCAAAAAAAAAAAAAAAGAAGAAGAAGAAAAATAAACGATAAAAGCTTTTAAAGATGATATTCTCGTTCGTCTCATGTTTTTTTGTACTTATGATAGAAATCTCCCTTTTATTTTTTATTGAGTAAAAATTAGGTCATTTTATCATTTATTTTTTATGTAGCATTTTCTTTTTCTTTACCACAGTTTTTTATTATTATTATTTTATTTGATTTTATTGATAGATAAAAATGGTAAATGGTTTTCTAAAAGGGCTTTTCACTCAGCCCCACATCTACATTACTTTATTTATTAAGAAAAACAAAACTAATAACTTTCAATTAAAAATTTTAAATTTCATTCCTTTAAGGACTAAATCCGATGTAAAAGTTTGTGTAATCGATTTTGTCTAAGGTCCGATTATAAATTTTAATTCGGTATTAAAGTGTGGTGAAATTACAAAAACTATTTCAAATGAACAGATTTGTCTAATGAAGTTTTAACAGGACTTAACAATAAAAACTATTTCTATATTAACTTGAAAACCAAAATTTTACGGCTCATTACCATCAATTTTTAAATTGTTTTTAAATTGTACTTACCAATTGAAATAGTCAACAGAGTACAATTTTCAAAAGAGAGACATGAATAAGAAAAAAGTTTTAACACTTCTCTTAAGTAAAAATTAATTTGTTGATTTATTTATTTCATTTCACTCATTACATTTAGCATACATACTCATTTATATATTTACTACATTAACGATGAAAATTAAATCTCATATCTCACAGCAAAATCAACAACAACAACTATAAAAAAATAAAAAAAAATATCTTGAAATTTGAAACTATCGTATAGAAAAAAAAGAAGAAAAAAAACTTGACGAAAACGAGACGTGACGTAGAATAATTCAAATTAGCATATGTCACCTACAACGGCATAACACCATAGCCAATACGTGAGATCAAACATAGAACACATTTAGGTCATGCTTGTTATTTGAATTAAATTTTACTTTCATTGATTCAGTTTTGTGTAAAAAGATGTAAACTGCTGATTGGTATAATTTATTTTATAGACCCGGCTTAGGTTTCTGCTCCCTACTATTAACTCTCGCGCGCGTTTACATTTTTATTAAATGACTAATTTTTGTTAATTCATTTTTTTAGTAGTACTTACTACTTTGAAAAATTAAGTAAGTATTTAGAATCATTAGTTAATTTTTTTTTGTTTAAAAATTATCACGGCCGCATGAGGCACGAACACGAACAAAATTATAAACCAATGCCATTCATAAATAACATTAACATTACCTATTCTTAATCTTGACACGGATGAACATTTAAAACTTTTTGTTTTTTGTTTTATTTTTTATTACTATTTGTTATTAGTTGGTTATAATATGTTCCTTTCGAGTCTGAATAAAAAATCAATAAATCAATGCATTTATTTGTGAAACATGAAATAAATTAAAAATTAACTTTTAGTTTCCTAAAAAACCTTTTTCAATTCTTTGTTTATTGATTTATTTGAAATAATAAATACATATATACATGCAGACATACATAATTATATTTTCTAAGATTTAATTAAATAAGTCGGGCTCTGAGTAGACCGAATATAAAGATTCAATTTTACCTAAGCAAAGAAAATTTATTGGAAAATATATTTGTTTAGGTTAACCTTCTTTAGGAACACACAGGAATACATTTTCAATAACGAAATTATATCAAAAATGTCTTTCCATGTTTTTTATTTTTTTTTTTTTATTTTTGAGAACAAAACGATTTTCTAGCGAGAACAATATTTATTGATTTTCTTTTTATAAATATTACATTTTTATTTAATTAAAATTAATTTTATTTAATGTCTTTTTCTTTAATTCTATTCGGCCCACGATTTAACCACAATTGAAGGCATCTTTTAATCTATAGGGTCTAGGAGGTCGAATTAATTAAACAAAAAGTTTAAAGTTTAAATTGTGGTCACTCAAATCTGTTGAAAATAAATTTTAAACTTGAATTATTGACCATCAACATAATAGATTATTTGTTTACTTTAATAAACAAACTACATAAATATAAAATGATTCTATGGAAAACTTTCTTTCTTATATATTCTAAGCAGTAACTACTAAAAGGTTTTTCTTTACCACATAATCAGATCATAAAATAAGAACAAAAGATATTGGATAATATAAAATGTAACTACAAAATATATGTATACAAATCCATAATATTTATTTATTATTTTGGTCTTATTTTAGATCTTTACTCTTCATATAAAATATTTATATTTTCTCTTCAATATTTTGTCGTTTCTTTAATTTATACATTTTTTATGGAAAGAAAAAATGAATAAACATTTTTTTCATTGTGTGTTGTGTATATGTGTTGTGTTTATGTATATCGCGTCAGTCTTCATTTTCTTCTTCGTCCAACAATGTCCAATTAAGAAGCATTTTTTTTTTATATATTTCTGTCTGATCCTGTTCATAAACAATTTACTTTCCGTTTATAATAAAAAAAACAATGCAATTTACTTAACTTTCGTCATATGTCTGCTCTGGGACTGGGTGTGACAATTGCGTTTAAATTTATAATATCTTGATTATTAAAAAAATAACCTCATAATTAATTTAATAAATTGATAAGAAATGCATGAAATTTATTATTGATAATATGTTGAATAGCTTCTCCACTTCCACTTGATTAAAAGTAACCATATGAAAGTTACAGATTTATTTTGGGTAGTGGTTACACCTTTTTATTCTGAATATGATTACTGATAAATTATTGTAGTTAATCTTATTCATTTGTATAAATAATCGTATTATAAAATAGAAAAAGTATAGCATATGTTTGCAAAAATTTGCCAATAGAATAAATAAATGAACATAATTTTTCATTATTCCTGTTATTTCTGTACATTAGCTAATAAATTTCTATTGAACTTCAAACAAAATTCATATACCTACATTAAGGGAAATTGTTAATACCTAATTATTGTGAAAATTGACCTATTTTTGTGTGGGTATTTTTTTTGTCAACAAACATGATAAATGTATTATAATAAGAAAATTATTATAAATAATTGAATGTCCATACAAATATGATGACGGATTCTGTAAACAATTTGCCTTGTTAAGTAAATCAGGAAATGATTAATTTCTGTATATAAAAAAAAAAAAATATGTATAAATATCCAAACCTCAACAATTCAAAAAACGACACTCAGCCATTAAACTTTAAAATTTAGAAATTAAAGTCAAAGATTATGATTACAAAAATATAAGTATTTTTTTTATCTAAAAAAAACTTTTTAGTCTAACCGCAAAAGAATTTTTCAGAAAATATTTTTTATTAAATATTTTTCGCGTGTGTTTTTTTTTCTGTTCTGTTTTGTTTGTTGTTTAAAATAAAGAGAAAAAATTCATATATTTTCAGTTGACTTATTTTACACTTTTTTTTCTCCTTCAAAACGAAACAAAACGTCATTTCATTATCAATTGACCGTCCGCTATATTATTACGTAATTTTTTTGTCGCCAAAGCCAATAATACATTTTTGTTTTAAAGAATAATAAATTGATGATGTCATTTCTTTACTTTGTTTGTTTTTTTTTTTCTTTCTGTTTTGTTTTTTTTTTTTTTTTATAAAAAAGCAGTCACTCTTCTCTTTAGTTTTTTATTTAATATTGTATATGAAATGAGACTGTATTGGATTGTATTTAACATACATTCTTTTATAGCAGACAAATAAAAAGATGCATCTCTTACCGGGTTTCACAAAAATTTTTTAGCTTATCCTAAAATATTGTTTCTCTCTTCTATACTTATACATTAAACATTTCTTGTTTTCTCTTTCGTTTCATATTAAGAGTCACTAAAAAATAGGCATTAATCTAAATTTAAAAAAAAACAACGATTATTCAGTTGTAAATTAAATTTTAGTAATTTATTTGAAAATATTGTTTTTATTTTAATCAAAAAAATCCATTAATTTTTTTGTCATTATAATGATGATGAGGATGATGATGATGATGATGATGATGATGATGATGATGATGACTAAGTTGAGTCAAGCTTTGAGTGTTTGAGATACATATAAAAAATATTCGTGAAAACAAAAAATGTGCGGTGTAGCGTACCTTGCGGTTGTCATACCAACTAAAAGAGTACATGTAAAATTATCATAATGAGCTAATTTTTTAATACATAAACTTCACACAAATTCAAAATCTGTTTATAACCGAACAATGTAAAATTTAGAACGACAACTGAATATAAATTTTGACACCTTTTACATTCAAATTCAAACTGAAAGACTTTTTAAATTAAGTATCTACATATAGGTAGGTACATACTTTTGAATAAAACAAATTGTTAAATTCTTGTTTTCATATTTTCATTTAGTTCATTTTGTAAAAATTCTCCATAATAAATTATCATTGATTGGAATTAAAGCTCTATCGATGATTAAAAATTCTTTAAAAATTCTTTCTGAGAATAATATTAGAAAACTCATCGTTTATAAACAACAAAACATGTTCATTCTTCTTGTATTATATTTGAATTTTGAAAATCTTATCTTATAGCCTATTTATGATTATTCTACCCTTATTCTATTTCTTATTATGGTGGTAAAATTTAGAAACCACTTGTAAATAATATAATATATAAAGTATAACAAAAAGAATTTTGAAACGTGAATTTTCTAAAATAATAAAAAAATATAATACAATGTTATAACTTACTCTATAAGAAAAAGTTACTTAACAAGACACTTGAAACTTTGTTATTGTTATTATATTGAGTTTAGTAGTGACTCTGGCACTTTTTTTTTTATTTATTTTTATAAAGTTTTATTGTTCATTAGTAGTAAAGCAAATACAGTTTTTCAAACAAAAATATATTTTTGATTTATTTTTAAAACTAACACAGATTTACAGTGGACTATTCTTGTCTCTCTTCTACTAGCGTGTGAAATGCAAATTTAATTTATTATATGAATCAGCCAACATTTTTATTCTTTAATGAATTATAAAACTGACAAAAAATATGCTTTCACTTCTAATAGGTTTTATCAAAAACCGATTATAATTATGATTATTGAAAATACAGATTGCACTCAAACTGTGCTTTTAGGTTTTTCATGTTTAAATTGAAACATTGGATTTTGATTGAAAATTTTTTTTATAATTTCAGATTCATCAGATATCGTCGACTGTAAATTAAAACTAATTATGGGCTTGATATGGACATTGATTCTGCACTATTCCATATCAATGCCTATGTGGGAAGGTGAAGAAGAAATGATAAATGGTTCTGGACCAACACCTAAACAAAGGTTTTTATTAATTAATGAAATCTCTCCATTGATTTTACATTAATATTAATATATTTAATTTTTGTTTTAGACTTATGCATTGGATTCAAAGTAAAATGCCAGATCTTCCAATTGGAAATTTCACAAATGATTGGACTAGTGGTAAAGCGGTTGGTGCTTTGGTTGATTCTTGTGCACCAGGTTTATGTCCCGATTGGGAATCATGGGATAATAAAGATGCTGTCCAAAATGCATCCGAAGCAATGGGTCTTGCTGATGATTGGCTTAATGTACGACAATTAATACGACCAGAAGAAATGGTTAATCCAAATATTGATGAACAATCAATGATGACATATCTATCGCAATATCCAAATGCAAAATTAAAACAGGGAGCCCCATTAAGACCAAAAACGAATTCAAATAGGTAATTTAAAATTGAGATTAGACAATCATGTTGTACGTTATTCACTATGGAATATTTCACATTTTTATTATTTTTCCATTATGAAAAAAAAACTCCAAATTTCTAATAATTATATTGTTTTGTTTCGTACACAGCATTCCTCCTCCGCGGTAAGTTTGGAATGCTAAGAAATTGCTGGTTTTTTGCTTATTTATACTTTTTTTTTACAAAATAAAAACATTTTTGTTTAAATTTTTATTTAATTTTTTTTGTAAGTTCAAGAATAATTTTTTGGCTGTTTGTTTAATCAAGCTGACAAATATGAGCAATATACAAAACGGGTTTTTTATATATATTTTTTTTTATTGGCTTTCTATGTGTGTGTGCCAAATATATAGTAATATAGATAAAAAAACAATTTATTCAGAATGTAAACACACAATAATACGGAAATAAAAACTGATAGAAAATCTTATTTATTCAGGGTACGTGCCTATGGTCCTGGAATAGAGCCAATTGGACCAGTTGTTGCTGCTCCAGCAAACTTTACAGTAGAAACTTTCTCTGCAGGAAATGGTAAAAATTGAGAAATAAAATAAATACAATTTCATAATAAAATACAATATAAACTCATGATTGAATTATTTTTTTTAGGAAGTGTGGAAGTAACTGTACTCAATCCAAATGGTGTTGTTGAAAAAGCAGATGTACGCTTCAATAACGATAAGAATCTCACATATTCCGTGTCATATATTCCTAAACTAGAAGGTGTCCATAAAGTCTATATCAAATTTTCTGGTCGTGATATTCCAAAAAGTCCATATGATGTAACCGTTGAAGGTCATGCTGGTGACGCTTCCAAAGTCACTGCCGTTGGTCCCGGTTTACAAGCAGAAGGAATAAGTATTAATACATCAACATTTTTTGATATTTCTACACAAGATGCAGGCAGAGGTGTGCCAGAAGTTATTATCCTTGATCCAGCTGGTCATAAAACAACAGTTCCAGCTAAAGTTCGTCAAATATCCCAGGATTTATGGCGTTGTGAATATATGTCACATCTAGTTGGATTACATTCTGTTAACATTTTTTATGCTGGAAAACCAATTAATCAGAGTCCATTTGGTGTACGTGTTGCACCAGTTTCTGATCCACGCAAAGTTAAAGCAAGTGGACGTGGAATACAACCAACTGGCGTACGAGTAGGAGATATTGGAGATCTTAAAGTTTACACAGAAGGTGCTGGTGAAGGCACACCCGAAATAACTGTTATTGGGCCCGGTGGTGTAAGCCAGAAAGTACAAGTTAAAAAAATAAATGGAACAACATATGAAGTGCAATACATTCCCATTAAAGAAGGTCGTTATGTTGTGATGGTAACCTTTGCTGGACAGGAAATTCCTAAATCACCTTTTGAAGTAACAGTAGGACCTAAAAAAGAATCATCTATTGTTGCATTTGGACCAGGTCTTACAGGTGGAGTTGTTGGATACCCTGCCGCATTTGTTGTAGAAACAAATGGTGAAACTGGTGCGCTTGGTTTCAGTGTAGCAGGCCCGTCACAAGTAGGTTTTTTTTTTAAAATAAATTTTGCATCAGTTATTAGTATTAAATTTTCTAGGCTGAAATTGAGTGTTTTGATAATGGTGATGGATCAGCACTAGTCAAATATCATCCTACTGCTGCTGGAGAATATGCTGTTCATATTTTATGTGACAACGAAGATATTCCAAAGAGTCCGCACATTGCACAAGTTTTACCACGTACTGATTTCCATCCTGAACTTGTTAAAAGTTTTGGACCAGGATTACAACAAAATGGAGTGGTTCTTGGAAAACCAACAGAATTTACTGTAGATACAAACAAATCAGGTTCAGCACCTTTGGAAGTTAAGGTAAAACTTTAAAATTTCTTTTATTTGTCCTATTCGTATATTGAATTTTATCATAAATATTCTGTGTAGATTCAAGATGTATTTGGAAATGTAGTTCCTGTTACAATCAATGAGAAATCAGATGGAACAAAAACATGTGTTTACACACCAAAATCAGAATTTCCACATACAATTGGAGTAAACTATGGATGTGTAGCGACACCAAATTCACCTTATCGTGTCTACATAGGAGTACCACCAGATCCTAGTAAAATTCAAATTATGGGTCCTTGGTTGGAACCTGGACTTAAACCAAATATGCCTACACATTTCAATGTTGATGCAAGGTTGGTTTTTTTCTTCATTGACCCCAATTTTTTTTTTAAGTGAAACTTGAAAGCTTATTTAGAGACGGTTGTTTGAATTTAGTACATACTAGCCCGTATAATGTCATCACCATGATTTCTTTTTTATAAAATTATGTGAGAAAATTATATACTCATACTCTCCAATTTTTTTTTCTTTCACATTCCACGTTTAACGTCATATAAATATTATAATTTTTTTTCTATATTTTTACAACTTTAAAAATATTTTCTTCGTTATTTTAAAATGAGAAAATCTGATGCGACAGTTAACCCTTTCAAACCTGAATAAATATGACATTCTCTGTCAATGTTATATTCTGTTTTTAACTCCATTTTTGGATTTAAAAAAATTCACATTTGAATGTGAAAAAACATATTTTATTAGGAATTTATATTCTTTCCAAGAAAAATTAATCTCAATAATTATATTTGAATTAGAACAATTTTTTATTAAATTAGTTGTTCTAACAGGACTGTGTTTCAATAAATACTCCATCAAGATCTCATAGGATTATTGGTGTTCAAAACAAATTAAAAAATTCACAAAAGAAGAACACGAAAATTGAGAGAAAAAAATCTTCTTTTTCTCTTTAGTTTTTTTCTATACATAAATTTGCGAGGGTATTTCCAAGCTTTTTGAGTTTCGATTTATTTTTTAAAAGTTATATATAATGACAAAAGTATATAACGAGAAAATTATTACTTTAAAGCATTATTATTATTACTTAATGCTTCTTTGTCAAAATTTTGTTTTATTTTCACGAATAATAAATCAGGACATTCTTAGAAATTTAATTTATTCAATTAAAATTCTTATTTTATAATAATTTATTATAATAAGCAAAGCGTCTGGATATTCAAAAAATAAATATAAAAAACATAATATTTAATTTTCTATTGAAATATTTTCATATTTTAATATGCACAGTAAGAAGGAAGTGATAAATCCATCTAACAAACAAAAAAACCACAAAATTATAATTAATTTACAGTTGTTTCATGCAGTACAATTTTGTAAAGCTAATAATAGTTATAATGTTGTACAACCGGAAAGTAAAATTTTTTCTTTTGAGAGTTTGCAAAACAAAATTTCGAATTAGTACAATACTAATTTTTGACATTATGCACTTTAATTAGTGGATTATAAAGTGTTGTTACGTATTTTTAGCTGCGACCTCTGAATGGACAAAGAATTAGGATAGGTTAATGCAAAATTTTAATTGTAATTCATTTTTATTGATTAAATTTTAGGGAAGCGGGTGATGGTGAATTTGAAGTACATTTAATACACGATGATACAAGAACAGAAATTCCAGTCAGAGTGATAGATAATCAAGATAGTACTTACACCGTGGAAGTTATACCACCATCAATTGGTTCTTATACAACAAATTTAGTATACGGTGGATTAAAAGTTCCAATCGCACCAAAAGTTTTTGTTAGTTCAACTGTAGTTGATGTATCAAAAATTAAGGTCGATGGATTAGAGCCAAGTAAGTTATTTGTTATCAATTTTTTTTTTGGTTTGGTTTATTATAATTTATTTATAAATTTACTTTTGGTAAATGTGTTTGTATGATAACAAAGTGTAAAACAAACTATAAAGTAAAAAAAAGTTTGAGTTCTGTCGTCCCCTTCATCCTCTCATCTGCCACTACATATGTCTATTTCAATTGTATTATATTTGACTCAATAGCTGCACCAGTAAATAGCCTCCAGCAGTTTAGAGTTATAACAGAAGGAGTTGGAAAAGCAGATTTTGCTGTAACAATAACCAGTCCATCTGGCAGTAGAGTTAAAGCTCATGTAATACCTACTGCTGAAGGATTTCTTGTTAATTTTACTCCCACACAATTAGGGGAATATTTATTGAGTGTAAGTTTCGGTGGTACACCAATAACCCCACAACCATTTCGATTACAATGTTTGACCGGAAGTGATTCGGGAAAAGTAAGAGCAATTGGTCCAGGACTGGAAAAAGGAATTGTTGGTGAACCAGCAGAATTTATGATTGATACAAGAGGGGCTGGCCAAGGAGGACTTGGTGTCACAGTTGAAGGACCCTGTGAAGCCGCTATTAATTGTAGAGATAACGGTGATGGCACATGTAATGTAGCCTATTTACCGACAGAAATCGGAGATTACACTGTTAACATAACATTCAATGATCAACACATTAATAGATCACCATTTCAAGCAATTATTTTGCCACAACCAAATTTAAATAAAATTAAAGTATCTGGACTTGGAATACAGCCTCATGGTAAAATATCGAGTTGTTTTGCTGTGGTTCGATTTGTTAATTTTACACGTTAACACGATAACATAATTTTAGCATGTCATTATTTTACGTTACTCAGTGTTCATATTTTTTTTTGTTATTTTTTATACGATTTATTTTTATTTTCTTTGCTTTAATTTATTTATCTTTTGTTGTTGTTGTTGTTATTGTTGTTGTTGTTCAAAAATTTTATTATTTTTAGTTTAAGTTTATTTATTATTTTTTTTTTACGAAAACCAGCTTTAAAAGATGAGAGCTCATCTTCTGATCCGATACCAAACAAAAATAAAATTAACTAGGCTTTAATATAAGGACATAACCAAATTCGTTTTCTCTTTAAAAATTAATAAAACTGTTTTTGGTTTGACCATTTCTGAAATTATATGTTTTGCTACAAGAAATTTTATTAATTTCAGGTGTTATTATGAATGCTGCAACTGAATTTATGGTTGACATGAGCAAAGTGGGAAGCGATATTGATTCTGGAAAATTGTCCTGCGCTATTTTTGATCCTCGTGGAAACTTATTACAAAGTAAAATTGTATCCGGAAATGCCAATGAAGTATTTCGCATTATGTATACACCATTTGAAGCAGGCAGACACACCATCGAGCTTTTGTATGATAATGTTCCAGTACCAGGATCACCATTTGTTGTCCATGTTAAGAGTGGATGCGATCCAACACGTGTTAGAGCATTTGGGCCAGGCTTGGAAAATGCCTTCTCAAATCAATCTGCTAAATTCACCGTCGAAACAAAAGGAGCCGGTTTTGGAGGATTATCATTGGCAATTGAAGGACCTTCAGAAGCAAAAATGAGCTGTGTTGACAATAAAGATGGATCATGTAGTGTAGAATATTTACCAACAGAAGCAGGCGATTATGATATTAGCATCAAATTTGCTGACACACCGATTCCTGGCTCACCATTCAAAGTTTTTGTTAAAGACCCTGTTGATCCTAGTAAAGTCAAAGTTTATGGTTCAGGAATTGAACACGGTGAAGTAAGAGAAGGAATTCCTACACAATTTTTGGTTGATGTAAATGAAGCTGGAGCAGGAATGATAGCTGTTAAGCTTTCTGCTGATGGTAAAGCTATTGAAAATGTAAGCGTTGAAGATAAAGGAGATGGCATTTATAGTGTTCACTATATTCCACCTAAAGAAGGTTCACTATTGACTGCTCATGTTAAATTTGCTGATAAAGATGTTCCATGCAGGTAAAAATCCTATGCAATTTCCACAATAACTGTATATTTATAAAATAATTTGTATTTTAGTCCATTTGTAATGCAAGTTCATCCTAAATTTGAAACAAAGAATGTCAAAGTTGTTGGTGATACAGCGAAGAAACAATTACCAGCCTCTTTACCAGCCAAATTCCAAATTGATACCAAAAAAGCTGGTCAAGCTGACATAAACGTCATAATTAAAGTATAATTATAATTATATAATTTTTAAAAAAAATTAATTAATATCTTGATTTATCATTTTAGAATCCCAAAGGAAAGCCATTAGTTCCAAAAATGGAAGAAATTGAAGATGGTACATATGCTGTTACATTTGTACCTGATGAATGTGGACCTTATAATGTCAGTATAAAATATGGTGGAAAGGATGTAATGGGTTCACCATTTATATTACAAGCACAAGCAACAGGCGAAGTAAAATAAAATTTAATTTCAAAGATAAAAAGTACTTTAATTTATTTTCAATATTTTATTATTATTAGGCTGCAAAATGTAGAATTGTTGAATCAGCACCAAAAGTTCAAGAATACGGCAGTAAAAACCTTATAACAGTAGATGCCCGAGAAGCAGGAACTGGTGCAATAACATGTAAAATTATATCACAAACAGGAAGGTAATGTTCAAATATTTATTTATTCATTTTCAATATGTTTACTTATATCGCTTATGTTTTATATTCAAAAACAGTGATGTTGATATTGATGTTATCGAAAAGGATGGATTTTTCGATATCTATTATTTGCTCAGTAATCCAGGAGATTATGATTTGGACATTAAATTTGGGGGCAAACACATCCCAAATGGTGCCTACTCAATAAAGGTAAATAAATTACCTTAACTTATCTCACTTTAAAATCAAAGTTTTACACCTGTTGAACTTATCATTTGTTTTACTGTTAGATCTTTGAGTAATGGAAACAATTTGATCAAAAATTTTTTTAATTTTATTTTGACAAATTTGTATTATGTAATATGAAGTCCCCATTTCAATTAGTATTATTTAATTTAAACATAATCTTTCTTCAATTAAAATTTTGGTTTTTTCGAAAAATAACAAACATAAAATATTATATTAATTAAAATTAGTAATTCGAACATTTTATATTTTTTTCCTTTTTAAATTGTCAAATGGCTGGCACAAAAACCAACCAAATCCCTCTATTTCAACAACAAATTCAATTAATACATATCAACATTTTTGTAACACTGCTCAATTTATAATTTTTCACAGAAAATTAGATTCCAAAAATTTGTAGTTCCGTTACAAGTTATTTTCCAATTAAATTTAAATACAAAAAACATTTATTTTATCGCTTTTACATTAATATACGGAAACTTCAAAACTTTTCATTTACATAAAATTTATTTATAATTCATAAATTTTCTGACGTTGTTTTTGTTCATCTTTACATCTCATACTCATTTATTACATTTCAAGACTTAAAGAGAGAGTAATTTTTCATGTAAAAATTCTTCAAAAAGAATAAAAATTTAAGACAGAAAAAAATTAAAACCACAAGACAAACGTTGAGAATCCATTACAATATGAAACTGTCATGTTTTAAGAACGGTCAAGATATGTTTGTTGACACAATATAAACGTTGTTGATTGAGATATAGCCTAACTAATGTATATTTTTCTTACTTTCTATTTCAAATGAACAGAAGAAGTTAAAAAAAGTAAAAAAGAAAAAAGAAATATTATTCATATGCGATATATAATTGTTCTAAACGGAATAGAAAATGATGAAGAATAACAAGAAGAAGAAGAAGAAGCCAAAATGAAACGAAAGTATTTTAAGATCGCAGGCATTTTATATTTTAGGCGTTAAAAAATAAAATATCCCCAGATTTTTTACTATAAATTTCTTATTATGATTATTATTATTTTATCGGAAAAAAATAAGAGAAAAAAAAACTTCACAATTTAAAGAAGAATAAAAAAAAAAGCAAAACGATACAAATTTTTCTTATGAAAATATTGAATGTTATAACGTCACCTGTCCACCTTTTTAAGAACTATTTTCAGAGAATTTTTTTTCTTTTGTAACTTGATGCTGGAATTGATGAAAAATATTTTAAAATGTTGAAAAAAATTCACTGTAGAAAAAATATAAAAAGTAAAAAAAAGTGCTATTGTAACTTTAACTTTTAAAAATACAGAAATTTGATTCTGTTTTGTGTTTTTGAAATTTAAATAAAATATAGCAAAATGAAAAGAATTAAGTAAATATTCAAATTTCAATTTTTGTTTTCTTCAACTTCTTCTTCGTTTATTTTTTTTTAAATAAAATTGCAAATACCGACAACAAGAAAATTTTTAAAATGAAAACGAACCAGCGGAAACTCTGTACCTCTTAACTATTTGCGACAATTTAATAAATAAAAATAAAAACAGAAAAATAAGAAAAAATGAAAAAGAAAATAGGGAAAACTCAAAAAGAAAAAAAAAAAAAAATAAACACAGAAATATGCAATGTGGGTTGAGTACAATTTAATTTCTTTCGTCTTATTATAATTAATAGTGCCGAGTGGAAGTATCATTCTTTTTAATGTTTGATATTCTATAGAATGTAAACATAACATATATATATATATATATATATGTACATATGTACATTTGTGTGTATTTCTAAATCTATACATATGTAATAATCTCTCTTTTTCAGAGGCAAAAAAAAAAACAAAACTGTTAGCACGTAAGCATCATTTCTGTCGATAAAGAATATAAATAATTCTTCTTCTTTTCCTTTTCTTTTGATTTTTGAAAACAAAAAATTTAAATTTCATAATTATCCATTAGAAGAAGAATAAAAATTTTTTTTTATTAAAAAAATTTAAGCAGAGATGGAAGAGAGACACAAATAAAAATTTATATATTATGACGTGTTTGAAAATGTATTTCCAGAAAATAACCCGATTACCGCAAAAAAAAATCTCATTTTTATAAAATCGAGAAGCCAAAAAATAAACTGTAGAGAAAAAAAAAACGACAAAAAGTCGACACTCGTTGTTTCGTTACTAAATCCGTCACGGGACGGACATATTTGAACGCCCTCAAGATGTTTTAGTTCGTTAAAACTACTTTAGTCCTCGTCAACGTTTTTTGTGGTACGTTTTCTTTTTTGCTATTCTATTTTGTAGTGAGTAGCCGATCTGTACAGTAGGAATCGTGAAACGATACTGAATATTATTCAATTTGGAAGGAAACCTTTTCAAAAATATAATTTATATTTAGTGACTTGGATACGGACTCCATTAGTTTCACTTTTTCACGTGAGTCTATATTAAAAAAAAAATATTTTTTTCTCTTTTTTCATAAACATTCCAATCAAACACCTACGTACCCTAGTTTTTTTGGATAACCTTAATAACCCTTAATCCAGAAAATTTTGTGATGAAAATAAAACTATTTTTAAATATTTTTTCTTTTCTTGTTTTAAAATAAAGTTAAAAGTGATGTTTTCCATTTCTTTCTTTTACAAATAATTAAATGAATTAAATTAATTATAAAAAAAAACCTTTCAAATTATTCAATAAAAATTAATTTAATGAAATATTTAAAAGAATTTTTATTAAATTTTTTTTTTGAATAATTAACTGATTTAAAATAAAATGTTTATTTTTAACTTCGCTCCTTTTTCCCAAGCGAAAGAATTCTTTTTTTTTTTTTTTGTTACTGTGTTTTCTTTACAAAAAAGAAAAAAGAATATTTTCTTTTTTATCTTAAAAAAAAAAATAAAATAATATAAAAGATCTTTTAACTTTTTTTTTTTAACGATGGTCTTGTGTTTCTTCACTATAATTATATAAATAACTTCATCGTTAATATTAAACGACATGTTTTTTTTTCTTTTTTATTTCACTTTTCCCTCAAAATCATTTTCTTATTCTTCTTCTTCTTCTTCTAATTTTTCTTCTTATTCTTTTTCTGTTTTCTTCTTCTTCTTCTTCTTCTTCGTAATTATAATTATTATTATTATTAGTATAATAATAAAATGGACATAATATTCGTTTATCACATTACAAAATTCACAAATGATCACATGAGGTGGATGTGAGATCTTTGTTGCCAACAAGAAAAAAAATCTTTTTGAAGGTTATTACAATAATGTCCATCAGCAGTTTCTTTTTTTTCCAAAATATCATAAGATTAAACTTTGTTTTTTTCAACCATTGATTTATTAAAAAAAAATATTTCTTTACTTTTTGCAATCTATTTTTTTTTTATTGTATTAATTTAACGTGAATTAAATGAAAATTAGTTTGGTTGCATTTTTATAACATAATTTATATAATATATTTTCGGTTTCAGGGTAATTAAATAGAAAAAATAACAATTAATATACTTCGCTCACTGTGGTATTTTGACAATTTTTACATTATATTTTTTTTGTGTCTTCTGTATAAAAATAACAAAAAAAAAAAATTGGCGTCTCCACTTTTTTTATATTTTTTTTTCTTCGTTTTTCTAAAAAAACTTTTCCTCTGCTGCGTGTTTAAATCAAGTAATTTACGGAAAAAGAAAATTCATAGTTTTTTTTGTCAGTTTTCAGTTTGCTTTCTTGTTTGTTTGTTTTTTTCGTTTCTCTTTTTTTTTTGTTATTTTTTTTCTTAACTTTAAATTTTTTGAATTATCGAAAATGAAGATAATCCGTTGACATAAATTAGACATTCTTATTGTTTAAAAAATATTTCTGACAAATTTCTAATGTTTTCACTTAAATTTATTCACAAAAATAAAAGAAAAAAAAAACAACAAAATTTCGTAATATCAAATTTAATTAATTAACAAGAGCCAAAATCATTTCTATTTTCACATGATCTTGTTGTTTACGTATTTTTTTGTTGTAATTCAAATTTGAATTGTTACACATAGGAAGATTAATATATATTTGTTTGAAATGTATTTAATTGTAAATCTTAAATAAAAATTTTTAAAGCTTCAATCACACTTCTTCACTATAAGCCTGTGTTAGAAAATTAGTACCAACTGTTGTCTCTTCGTTAAATATTCAGTATGCATATTCTTAAATAAATAAATTACCGCAAAATAATTTACATGTTTTTCTTATTAAACGGTTACGAATTTAAAAATTTGAATTACAATAGCGATCAGATTAGCATAGTTCGTCAACGCTTAGATTCATAAAAGTTCCGGAGATTTTCTACATAAAAGCAGAAAAAATGCTTTACATTTTATTATGGATAAAATAATAAAGGAATTAGACTTTTCTTTAAAGAAACGCATTAATCAACAAAATAAAATATGTACAATAAAATAAAATAAAAAAAGTTAGATTTATTTTTCAAACATAAAAATATTTGCGTGTTTTTATAAGATTATTTTCTTCATTAATTCAAATTTCAAAACATTTTCGTTAGACACACACATATAAACACACTATACATAAATATGTAAAAGTGTAAACATTTATTATTTTATTTTCCATTGTTATTATTATAATAAAAAAAACTGTAACCGATAACATTTTAATTTTTCCAAAAAAAAGAAAAAACAAATCAAAAGAAAAATAAAAACGAATTTTTTGTTGTAGCCAGTTCGTGTTCATTGACGAACCGATGAAAACCATAACCTCATTATACGATATTTTGTTTTTTGAATTTGGCTTACTAAACCGGTATCCCATATATTTTCGTTTTGTTTCTATCCAAAATATTTTTACTCATCTTTCAACAATATTTCGTATTAATTTGTTTTTTCAATAAAGAATTTGCTGATGCAAATATTTTAATTATTTAACATTTTTAATTTCAATTTCAAATAAATAAACAAAAGTTATTGTTTATTAGTTTTATTTGGTAATAATCAATTATTTAAATCTAAAAGAAAAGAAAGAAATTGCATTCTTTAATTTGCCAAAAAAAAAACTTTCAATTCATATCGCATTTTATTTTTAATATTTTAATTGGCACATTAGGCTAGACAAAATAGAACAAAACAATAGACAAGGAATTGTATATTTTGAATTAATTTAAATTGTCTTCATGGACCATAAAATTCACGACATTTTGTCTTCGGTTTTCGAATGTAAGTGAATTGAATTTTATAAGATTAAGAGAAAAAGAAAATAACAAAAAAACAAAGATTTCTCATTCTTCTTTTTCATGTTCTTCAATAACAAATAAGCCATTTAGTATTTACGAGTGCCAGGTTGTTTGACAATTTCTGTTTTTGTTTTTTTCAAAAGTAAAAAAGAAATGAAAATATTAAAAAAAAAAGAAGAAAATCCGTTTTTTTTATTATCATTGCGCGTCAACCTATAGACATTTCCACCTGTCACCTGTTCGTCAAATCCCATCTATACTCTAGTTTCAACTGCGCTACTGTGTGCAAAGCACAGTGACATTATTTTTGTTTTTAATTCGTAAAATTTTAAATAATTTTATTTTTCTTCCTATAATTTATTTTTAGCAATTTTTTTACATTTTTTTTCTCTTAGAAAATTACTCCATAATTCCTACGCGCTTTACGGAATAAAATAAAAATGAAAATATATCGTATCGTATCGTAATTCATACAATGAAATAAAAATGAAAAATCTTAATATAATAAAACCACAAAGAATGGAATGTTTTCTATAAGATTTATCAACATATGTCAACACTAGACAGACAAAAATATATATTACTAATCTTAACAGATTTTTTTTTCAAATTAAAAACTGACAAACAAAAAACACAAGATGTTATTTTCTTTTATTTTCCTCTTAACTATTAAAAATATATATACATTTCTCTGTTTTATTATTATTATTTAATTAAATCAAAAAATTATCTTTTTTTAATTTATTTTTTGTTTACTATTGGGAATTTTTTTAATAATATCCTGTTCGTATTTTTATTGCGATATTTTCACGAAATTATTATTAAATCTTGTTAATAAGAAAACCATTAAATATTATAAAATAATTTTGATTTTCTTTGTAAATTAAAAACCGATATACTTATGAAGTAACAAATCAAAATGCAGCAGGTGTCGACTTTAAAAATACTTTAATTTAATTTTATAGTTGTTTCAATGATTTACCTTCAAAATAAAACCGTTTTTTTTTTAATTTAACAAATTTATTTATAATTATAAAATTATTTATAAATAATTACATTTTCCTAATGAAATATTATTTTATCTTTTGTTCGAATTAAATGAATTTTATGATTATTGTTTTCACGTCTGAATATTAAAAAACAATGAAAGAAAAAAATTTAATTAGTTTTTTGTAATTTATAATTGTTTATTTTTTTTTTTTCTTTTAGGCTGTTGAAAATATCGAACAAGTTTCAAAAACAACAACAACAAAAACTACTCACCACAAGGAGTCATCATCGGTAATTGATTCATCGTTACAGTATTTACAAAAGACTACAAATCAACAAGTTGAGGTAATTAATATACATTTGAAATGGAAAAGAAAGAATAATTTATAATAATTATGATTAATTGTGTAACTTTATGGATATTTTATTATGTTTTTTTTTTTTTTTCATTTTCATTTTAGATCCAAGAGAAAACTCATCTTTCTCACACAGAACAGCTTGAATCAAAGTATAGACAAATAAATTTAGATAAATTACCATTACCAAGTACAGGTGGTAACGTATTAGGTAAGTTTTTACATTTATTTAAGATAATTTTAGGGAAAAAAATCAATCTTTAGACATTGAAATTTTATTTAAAAAAAAAATATGTAGATAGTATTGGATTTGTATAATGGTGGCGCTACTGTTTGTGTACAATTTGTAAATATGAAAACTATTTAAATTATTGCAATCGGAAAATTAAAGAATTTGTTTCCAAAGCAAATAAAATTTAGTTCAAAATTGAATCTTTCTTGATTAATTGAAAAGTAGAAGACTTCAGAAAGTTCTAAAACATTGCTTATATAATAGAGGATTAATCAAAGCATTTATAAATATGTATAGTATTCATAATAATGGGATATTTGTAGATATGTGAGACGTCACATATTCTGACCAATTTCAAAACCAATTTAGCTTCAATTGTCTGAAACCGAAACTATTATTGAAAGATAACAGTAACATCAGTTCTGTCGATTAACTTTTATTGTTTAGTGAGTATAAGATTCGATCAGAACTCAGAATCATTAAATTAATGAACCCTTTGCTGTAATAAAATAACGTTTAATAGACCAAAAAACTATTTCAGCAATAAAGACATCTAACGTGCTTGAGTCTGGAATTTTTGAAATTTGCATAACTTTATTATTATTACATGTTTAAAAAATATACTGTATAATATTTTCCACCTGTCTAAAATAAATTCTCATACCCTTTTTGCTATACTCACGTTTTTAGTTTTCTTCCTTTTCCCTTTAAAATAAAACAAATAATGTATAGGGAAATTGAGGGATATTAATAACAAACTGAAATATAAACCAGATTAGATTAGAAATATGCGTGTATAGAATGCGTATTTTATATAAATTTTTAAGCCTGTAAACGACGGAACAATCGAAATTTAACCGCTTATGTTACAGCCACATTATCACGAATTTTAACCTAAAAGAATCTTACTATTATCATTATTATTAATATTTGTTGTATGATAAAATGATGAATACTTAAAGTGACGACTTTCACATACATTCTACGTGGCAAGTGAAATATTAAAAATATGAAATTAAACGATGTGTATGGAATGCGAATAATTTATAAATCCGGTTGAAACCTGCAATTGACGGAATATGTTACTCATAAGAATATTTTTTTCTATAAGTCATAGAATTCCATTACTCACAGGTTCGAGGTTAAGTGAATTTTAACATCATGTTAGAACCACATTTTCAAAGAAAGTTAATTTGGCGCGTTTCAACAATAATTTTTGATTAATTATTTGACAAATTTGTATTTTGATTTAATATTTATTGAAAAAATTAAACTGGATTTAAATTTAGATGATTTTACCATATTTCATTCCTCTTACACTCCAACCAACATGCGCAAAACTTTGTTTCTACAAACACAATCAATTTTCGTACATTGCAGAATAATTTTTGGCTGTTAATACTGTCGCCCAATGCTTTCTATTTAGAAAATATAAATATATGACCTCTCTTAGTAATTAATTGAACGTCAATCTTTGGAAGAAATACTAAGGTTGCATGACATTTGCTCTGAAAGAAAAAAAAAGTTTGTTTTAAAGCGACTACACTTCAATGATGAAATTATATTTGGCTTGTTTCTGGTAAAATGTTGTTATTGTTTTGTTTTGATCTAAGCACAATTATTTAAGTTAACTTTATAATAAGTTATGGACAACAACTAAAGTTGTGAAAAATTGATATTTATACTAGATTGAAATGAAAATTCTATTAAATTGCTATTTTTTTAAATAATTATTTAATAAATTATGTATAAATATTTACAAAATAAAATATCAATATTTTATATAATTTATAGTTATTATCTGTCAATTTTTTATATAATTTATTAATTAACAATTTTTTTTTTGTTTTCATAAACAAAGTAATTCAATAACACAAAAATTACAAGCATAATTGAAGAATTTACAATAAAGAAAATTTTCGTACATACATCATTAAGCAAAAATCAGCTGGAAAGAAAATATGCATGCCGTTATTTGCTCTTGAATTTTGTATTTTTAATATAAATAGAATATTATTTAATGGTGTAGAACGATCGACATACGGATGTTTTTTTATCCACGTTTATTTTTCAAGGGTTACAGCTTTCAATGTAGGAATTAAACTCAAATTATTTATAACTCAACGTAATTATGCTATATTTATAATTTATAAGGTAAAATGGTTTATTATTAGTTTATTCTCATTTATTTTTACAAATAAGAACATTATGAAGTTTCTGTAAAGAACCTATAAGTATTTTAAACTTCTACAATAATTAATTCTGAAAAGAAATGTGAAGGATGATTTATTAGATAATTTTAATTATAAATAATATTAGCCTATACTATTGAATTCTAATAAAACTGTTTGAAAACGATCATAGAATTGTTTAAACATTCTCAAGTGTCAAATACTCGATCGTTAAATTATATAAAGAAAAAAAACTAAAAAAAAAAAACACTCGTACAATACTAAGTTAATCAATCAATATTTTACATTATGCTAATATTAGTATTTAATCTTATCATCACTATTGAAATACTTATCAACACTTAATTACCAAAGTATTCCTACTTCATTTTTCTCTGTTTAAATATTTCATGTGTTGAAAATGATAAACTACTAAGTATATAAGAGAAAAGAAACGAGAAAAAATGTTTTTAACAAAACTTCTTTATATTTATTCAAAATGCTGTGAAATGAAAACATTTTGCAAAACTTAAGTAGTCAATTAAAATGTGTGAAAGAAAATTGGTTAAACATTTGTATAAAGCTGCTAAACTGTAATTACTTCGAGTCCTTTATCTAGTTCTACCTCTTTTCAAAGAAAATTTCTTTTATCTGGTTTTTTCTTGTTCATTATTACTAATAAACTAATCAACTAATCAACTATTCAATTCAAACAATGTATTTTTTTTTTGTATAAAAGTCTTAACAAATTGATGATCTGTTTTCTCTTCATTTTTTTATCTTCATTTTCTACATTTTCTTATATTTTATATTAAACACATCTCATTCTTTCTAATCTTTTGTCATATATTTTATTTGTCATCTTGTCGGTCAACTAATTATAGTTACTTCATCAAAAATATAAACGAAATCTTCATCAGATTTGCTAAATTTAGTTTCGTTTATCTATTTAATCTTTTTGCATATTATAAAATACATTTTAATTTTATTAAAGAAAATTATAAAAGATTGTATTCATAAGTTTTTTTTACACACAAATACACAAACGTACCCGTAAAATTTTTGTTTTTTCAAATCATTTTAAATTGTGTGGGATTTTCCTTCTTTTATTTTATTTATTATTATTAGTTTTTTTTTTTTTTTTCATAAAAGAATTTTCATTTTGATATTTTATTTTCTTCTTGATTAAAAACTGTTTACTCAAAGAATTTCTAAAAAAAAAAAAAAAATTTAAATAAATTAAAAAATCAAAATGCATTATGATTGACATTAAACACCGTCAATTAGTTTCTCACAAAGTATAACAAAGTTAAATATGAATTTTTAACGAGCAAAAAAAAATTCTATTTTTTTTTTGATATAAAAACATCAAAATTTTAGTAAGAAAAAATTTAAAGAATTTCATAAAAATCACCGGACTTGATTCCAATTTTAAAATTTTTACTCATACCGCAACCAGAAAAAAAAAACGAAAAAAAAAAAAATATATT
Organism: Pedicia rivosa; assembly: GCA_963082725.1. Taxonomy (NCBI): domain Eukaryota; kingdom Metazoa; phylum Arthropoda; class Insecta; order Diptera; family Pediciidae; genus Pedicia; species Pedicia rivosa. The sequence goes on from OY720151.1 coordinate 18,952,402, forward strand.
TATTTTTGATGGCACTTAATTTTGTTGCTGCCGTTAGAGTTTTACCTTAAATACATTTTTCATAGAGTCAGTCTTCTTCTAAATAGAAATAAACTTCATATTATTAATAAAAGTTCAAAAACTTAAATTATAATATTCATATTTTGTAGCAGATGTTTTTAGAGAAAAATATAAATTATTTTAAATATATAAATATGAATATGAATATGAATATTATTTGATATATACATAATTTACGTATATAAGACGTATATTTATATCTACATTATATCTATATAGAATAGAAAAAAAAAATATATTAAATATATAAAGTTAAGGTAGAGAACTGACATTGTATAGAATAGATATAGAGTGAGAGTAGGTTGTAAATACTATTTATCAAAAATGAAAAAAAAAAAGAAACACAAAAAATATCTTTTAGATGTTTTTTTTTTTGTAAAAAAGTAATTTGCAATAATTTAATAACATTAATATTTATACAAAAAAAAAAGTAACATAACACACATCTTCATACAGACAGACGTACGTTATAATTTTTTTCACTTTTTTTTTTTTTTTTTAATGTCGATTGACATTTTTATAATAATAAATGTGATAGAAAATTTCAAGGCTATAAAATATTTATACTTATAGTTTATTGAAAATATTACTTCTTTTTTTTTTCTTCTTTTAATAATTTTAATCTTACAAATTTTGTTATTTTGTTTTTCTTTTAATTTTCCTTTTTAAACGCACACTTTTATCATTAAATTCATCTACATTTTTCTTATTCAAATTTTATGTTGAAAAAATATAAAACCTAACACCATTAACTTAAAATGTTATAAGTATAAAAGAATAAAAGCAAAGAATTGAAAAGCAAAGAAAAATTACGAAAGAAAAATGTTTTTCATCTCATTTTCATCTAAGAAAAAAAAATAAAAATAGATAATTAAATAAATAAACAAGAGAGAAGAGAAAAAAAAAACGCTTTCCGATCTGATTTATGTGTCGCATCAAATTTTCTTTTCTATTAAGTACAAAATTTTATTTAATGCGATTTTCTTCTGTTATTCTTTTTTTTTTTCTTCTTATGTTTTTCTTTTGCCTCTTATTTGAAAATATTAAACTTTTTTCTTTTTCATTCAATCTGATATTTTTAAAAGTAAACAATAAAAACCACAATAAAGTAAAAAATTATATGTTTCCCATCTCAATTCTCAACAAAATAAAATATACACAAGAAAAATATAATAAACAAAATAATAAAACATATAGAGAATTTTTCAACATCACAATGAACTTAATAAATTTTTTTTTTTTTTTTGGTTCAACGAGCTTAATAATTCTTTTTATAAAAGAAAAAAAAAAGAAAAACAAAACAAGAAAAATAAAAAAAAAAAAAAGAAGAAAAACAGAAAAAAGAAACACAGAAAATTTAAATAAATAAAGAATATAAAAAGGAACGAAATAGTATTCGACTAGCGGTCGGAATGTGGGTTTAACAAAAAAAGTCGCGTATCTCCCTCATCCACATCAATTTTAATTTTAAACAATATTAACATTTTTTTTTTGTCTGTCTTGACTATCATAAGAAGACACCCGGCAAGTTGTCTTGATTGATCTATGGACTAACTAAATGTCATTTTTTTTCTTATTTTTTTTTTAACAAATAAAAATTTGTATTTAACTATTTTCAGTTAAATTTATAAAGGCAAAATGAATTAGAGATTACTGTTGTGTTGACGTCAAACACAGAAAAAAAACATTTTCAATTATTTGATTAATTTATTTATTATATTATTTTGGTTTTTCATTATAAACTAAACATAACAAAGACAAATTTATTGTTTATTAAATTGTTGATCTGTACAATAAAAAGTGTTTTATATCATTGATCTTGAATTATAATCAAATCACTCAAAATCTTTCTACAAAAAAGAAAAAAAAAAAAGACAGAATGAAAATAAAAACAATGTCTAATGTTTTATTTTTCAAAATTTTTGGGCGTCTCCACTTTGTTATTTTTTAAATAATAGCTTCTTCTTTTTTTAAATTTATTAAAAGAAAAGTGATTTTCCTCCTAATAACATTTTTGTTTTGTTTATTTCTATTAAAAATAACAAATTATTTTTTTTTCTTTATCTGCCTCTTGGAATTAAAGGATTTGTAAACGTAAGTCAAATCTTTTGTAGTAAATTTACTTAAGTGTTGACTTGAGAAAGGTAAGTACAGATATTGCCAATTTTTTGTAAATAATAAACTCAATAATTTAATTGAAATTCTCTATAAAAATCTACTCTTAACGACATGGAACAATTAAATTATGAAATTTAATTTGTTTACAAAAATCAAATAAACAGGATAAAAATTTAATTATTTAAAAGTTTCCTTCTCGCATTATAGAAAGTGTCCTTTAATAATTTAATTAACAAATGAAATTATGTTTATTATTAATTAAGTTAGTCGTAGTTTCACTTAAGCATTTCAAATCAGTTTAAATAAATTATCAAAATTTACAAATTAAATTTATCTTTTTAGAAGTTAATTAAAATTGAAAAATTTCATAAATCTCCTTTTTTTTATAACTTTTAAAAAGAAAACAAAAATATTTGTATAAAATGCAATTTTCTATAAAATTTATTCGCCAAATCGACAGCTGCAAATTTCTACTTTTGCACTGTTTTTCCGCTGTTTTCTTTTTCTTTTTGTTTTTGCATTCAAGCGTCAAAAATGACACAAATTTGTAAATAAATGTGTTATGCGAAATTTACATTATGATGATTTTGATGATGATGATCGTGAAGATGACGACGATGATTATAATATGACTTTCATATAGGTGTGAATGGAAAATGAAATTTTGTAAAATTTATTAAGTGTATTAAAAAAAAAGTATATTTTTAACATTTAAGCAACAACAACAACAATAACGACAGCATCCGAAAAGGATTCAACAAATGTTCAAATGTTTGCCCTAATAAAAAAGAACAACGAAATCTTCTAGTTAGTTGTTGTTTCAATCATGAAAATTATGAGATTTTAATAAAAATTCATAAAAATTTCTTTGACTGGAGGCCATTCTTTATCTGATGACGCGAATTTCCTCTTCTTCGCCATCATCATTTTTTTATATTTTTTTTTTTTTGTTTATTTTCGATTCGAGAGCTAAACTTATTTTAAATATTTTCTCATTTATAAAGAATCTTCGAAAACGTTTGGACGTCGACTTCCAGTTTTCGGATTAAACAGTAAAAAAGAAATTATACACCCGTACCACAAATTTAACTTTTTTATTCGTCGGTTTTTTTTTTCTTTTTTATTTTTCTTTTTGGTTTCTATTTTTTTTAAATTGTTTTTTTTTTTTTGTTGAAATTATTATTATTTTTTTTCCTTTTCTCTTCTTCCATAATAAATAATTTATGCATTTTAATTTTAACACAAAAATGAGAAGAAAAATAATAAAGAAAAAATGGAAAAAGTTATTTATAGCAATTAAAAAATGATATGTGCGTTTAGCAAAGTGATAGAAAAATCAAGCAAATAATATTTTCTTTTTTGAAAAAAAAAAAAATATCCGTGTGTGTGTGCGTGTGTGTGTATGTGGAAAATAAAAATAAAACAAAGAAGAAGAAGAGAAATAAAAATAATTATTTTGAAAAAGAAAAATTTTTTTAGTTCCAAAAAAAAAAAAATAAAATAAAATTAATAACTTCCAAGAGATTCAATGGAAAACTTCTTTTAATTTTTTTTTAATACCCGGAAGAGATTTTCAAATATTGAAACTTTTTTTGGAGTGTTTCGAAAAGTCTTTCTTTTTTTAAAAATTATCAATTTTTTTTTGTTTTGTTTTTCTTTTTATCATTAGAACTTCAATGTTTAGTTTTTGTAAAGCAATTTAGTGTTAAAAAACAATTGGTATAAATATAGTTGAAGATTTTGTTTTAAATAAATTAATCGAAAAAAAACATGTGGAGAGCATTAAATGGTGAAGAACCACCAAAAGAAGCAACATGGGAAGAATACAGTGAATTATTTAAAGATCTAAAACTTCGTAGAACATTATCAGAATATGATAAACTTGAAAAACCAACCGTATATTTCCATGAAGAAGGAATTGAACCAACTCCTGATATATCTAACGGATGTGACTTTGTTGCTACCAATTTTTTAACAAGTTTTTTTATACACACACACAAAGGTATATTGTTTAGAAATTCTGCTTTTCCTTGTTTTGTAACTTCTTCTCTTAAAATCAAAAAAATATAAAAATTTTGTAAATTCAATTTTTTTTGCTAGATGTCTAGCATAAAATCCAGTAATTAATTGATCTAGTAGAAAGAACTAGACTATCTAGTATTAATGAAATTTTTTTTTTTAATTTTTATTCTTCATCTGTTTCTAATTAAAAATGTAATTTTAAGAAAGGATTTTAATATAAATATAACTAGAGGTTTTCATGTTACTTGTTTAGGGGTCGTAACAAAACAAGAAAAAAAAAATTGGTTACTTATAAAATATGGGAAAGGATCCAATTTAAAACAATTATAGATATTTTTGAATTCCATTTCTAACTACGCAGTTGAATTCGTTTTGATATAAACTAAAGCTACCAAAAATCCATTATATCAGAGTTCGTCCAAACTTGATTTGACGCACATAAAAAAAATTCTTTCTTGCAAAGTTATATATAAAAAAAAAAGTTAGTGAAATTAAGTGATGTGACTTAAAACATTTTAATTCATAAAGGCTTAAAGTTTGATTTAAACTTATTTATTTTATTCTAAATATTATTTTTCATTCTTTTCAATATTATTTTTCAATAAACAATTTTTTTTTTAATTTAATTTCGATTAGAATGACGCGTTAATTTTTTTTTTTTTATTTAGATTTAGAAATTTTAACTTAAGAGAAAACGAAAAAAATGAATGATTTCCAAAAACAAAAAATTTTTTTTTTTTAATTTAATATTTTTCCCAGCGGTTCTATTTTTATTAGACGTGACTAAACTTATTAATATTTTATTTTTTTTTTAAATTTTTTTTTTTTTCTGATATTTTTATATTTACTTCGTTTTCTTCCGTTCCTTCTCTTCTCCATTTTCTTCATTTTCTATAAAAATTATATATTTTTTTATATGATGCGAAGAGGAAAATGTGTGTATTTTTTGCACATTATTTTTGATAAATGTTATACAAGTCGCCGCCCAGTTAGTCTCCCCAATTTTTGATATAAAAGTGTCAAAAATAACTTTCATATATTTATAATATTCGTTTTTTATATAAAAAAAATATAAATTTTGTAATATATTTTTTGTGTGATGTGAAGGAAATAATACATTAAATAATATGCCACACGATTAGGATAGAGCAGAACAGAATGTTCTCCGGAAAAATAGATATATTCATTTTTTTTATTTAACTTCTTCTTCTTCTTATTTTTCATTTTATTTTTTTTTTAAATAAACAAGACTTTTTTTTTTATTATTTTATTTATTTTTCTTACGGTTATTTTTCTTCTTTCTGCTTATCTTCATTTTATACATTTTCTTTGTCGGCAACAATATTTTGTTACATTTTTTAAATAATAAAAAATCATAAAAAAAACAAACTATAAAACGTATTAAGAGTAAACTACAAAATAGATTTATGTTCTAAGGGTTGATGTAAAAATAAACTAATTCTTATATTTCAATTGTAAAGAAAAAGATAATATTAAATCTTTTAAATGATGATCTTCAGTATTAAAACTTCAGATTTAAAACTTTTTAGAAATTAAGTGAAAATATATTTCATTTTATAGATTATTTTGTCAGACAAAAAAAAAATAAATATTTATCATAACTGATGATGTAAAATAAACAGTGTGGATTATAAAAAAAAAATCCAAATGGAAGAAAAATTCTTGTAGTGCTTGGAGTTTTTTTTTTTATTGAAAAAAAAAATATATTTATTTTATTTTTCTTTAAAAAAAAAAATAAGAACATTAGATAAAAAAATATGTTTTAAAGATGTGTCTTAAAGTATAAACGCAAAATTACAGATTTATTTTATTTCTTTAAGTATTTAATGTAATTAATGTTGACATTAATGTGTTATTTTAACTGATATTCTTTTAACATAAATAAAATTGGGTAATTAACAAAACACATTTATTTATTTTTCAAATATTATCAATCATTTTTTTTTCTCTATTGAACTAAAAATGTTATATTGCATGTTACAGTCGATTAGCAGACATTATTAAAGTCCTTATGTAACAATTTCATAGGATTTTATCTTCAAATTTGGCTTTATTTTTTTTTTTAAAAGAAACAATTGTAGGTGTGAAAAGATATTCAGTTAAAAATTTATTAAATGAAATTTAATTGTTAAATTCAACCCTTAAATATGAATTATTAAAGAAACACATGAATTCTTTTTTTAAAATAAAATTTATTTTTACAATCAAATTATTTATAGTCGTACAAATTTAAAATAAGAATTGCTAATTATAATTGTCTATTTCAGAAATAGATTGTATCCTTAATTTAGACAAAAAGAATCAAAAATAAATTTATTTTAATAATAACTACGTAGTTGATTATAAATATAAATTCTTTTTACGTTATTATTTATTATAATTAGAATCAACGACTAAAAGGACGAATTATTCTATTCAAAAGAATAGCTCGCATTTTTAACGTTTATTTTCATATTCGGCAACAGAGTTTAATCGGTGTACCTATTACACGTACCAAAAAAAAAACAAGAATTTTTTTTTTTTATAAAAAAAATGAGTGATGTTCCATTAATAGAATTCCAAGGTCCTAATTCTGAAATTTTTTGATGGCACAAATTACAAGTTTTTGCACTGAAAAAATAACTGGGATTTAAAACGACAAATGTGTTTTTTTTTTGTTACGCTATAAAACACAATTTTCTTACATTTATTATTTGAATATTACTTATTCATTAAACATTCACACATTCTTTATTACTTACTATTCCTTACAACAGTACACATTTACTAAGTAACTTTAGTTACACTAAATACGTTTTGTCTATTGTTACTGGAATAAAAATATAAAAAGAATAAAAGAAATAAATAATTACTTTAAATTGCTTTTTGCCTTCATCACATAATAAAAAAAAAAATTTTAATTGTGTAATTTCTTTAAAAAAATTTAAAAATTTTTGTATTATTGAAATGAAAATTTTTAATTGAAAGAAAATAATAAAATTGGTTTTGTAGTAGCAACCTACAGTGTTTTATATTATTAGAAGAAATTTCTGGTTGTTTGATTTATTATTACTTTTTTTAAAAAGAATTTCATAAAAATAAAAAAAAATTCTTTCACGGAAATCTAAATTCAAACTAAAAATATAAAAAAAAAATGGGTGAGAATTTAACTTTGTAATAATATATTTATATAAATTAAATTCACATAAAAAATAAATAATATTTAATCAACTCCTTTTCAATTTTAAATTTCTTATAAAATCAAATAGCAAAAAAAAAAAAAAAAAAAATCGATTATCTTATATGATTCATTCAACTCAATTAACATCAAATTCTAAGGATTTAATATTTTTTCTTTAATAAATCAATACTTCAATTAGTTTTCAAAGTAGTTCAATTTTACAACCAATTGGTCAAGCTGAATTTTAACTTATTTCTTTCAATTTAATTCCCATTAATATTAAACGCACTTTGACTTTCAACAAAATTTATATAACTCCCTCTCATTGATTGGAATAAGAAAATGTAATAGTATGTAGTATCATAAGTGGTCAATTTATATAGTATTTCGACAAACATCTGTTATATTTTTTATTTGATTAATTGTATTCTAATTTTTGTTATGTTTTTTTATTTCAGCTGAAGTCACAATGCCAAGCGGTCAATTAGATAAACCTGTCATCTCTGATAACAGAGATGGAACTGTATCAATTAAATATGATCCCCGTGAAGAAGGTGTACATGAATTGGCTGTTAAATATAACGGCGAACATCTTCAAGGTATTTGTTTGGTTAACTATTTTTTTTTATGAATTATGGTGATAAATTGAAATTTTTAGGATCTCCATTTAAATTCCATGTTGATTCTATTATGTCCGGTTACGTAACTGCTTATGGACCTGGTTTAACCCATGGTGTAAGTGGTGAACCAGCACTTTTTACTATTTCCACAAAAGGAGCTGGTGCTGGCGGTTTGTCATTGGCTGTTGAAGGTCCAAGCAAAGCGGAGGTAAATTATTATTGGTTAAAAAACTCATCGAATTCACATTTTAAAACTAAAATTTTGTTGTAACAGATTTCTTATCAAGATAATAAAGACGGTACAGTTTCTGTATCTTATTTACCAACTGCCCCCGGTGAATACAAAATTTCTGTTCGATTTGGTGATAAAAATATCAAAGGATCACCATTCTTTTCTAAAGTCACTGGTGAAGGACGTAAACGTAATCAAATCTCTGTTGGTTCATGTTCTGAAGTAACACTTCCTGGTGCAATTACTGATGCAGATCTCAGATCATTAAATGCATCAATTCAAACACCAAGTGGTTTAGAGGAACCATGTTTCTTGAAAAGAATGCCAACTGGTAATATTGGTATTTCATTTACACCGAGAGAAATTGGAGAACATGCAGTGTCCGTGAAACGTATGGGAAAACATATTAATAATTCACCATTCAAAATCAATGTATGTGAACGTGAAGTTGGTGATGCTAAAAAAGTACAAGTATCTGGAGGTGCTTTAAAAGACGGAAAGACACACGTTGAAAATACTTTCACAGTTGATACACGAAATGCTGGTTATGGTGGTCTCTCATTATCAATTGAAGGACCAAGCAAAGCAGAAATTCAATGTAATGATAAAGACGATGGAACATTAAATATTTCTTATAAGCCAACTGAACCAGGTTATTATATTGTCAATTTAAAATTCGCTGATCATCATGTTACTGGATCACCATTCACCGTCAAGGTAAAAATTAACGATTTCCTTTTTAAGCAGTTTAATTTTAATATAAATCTTTAAAAAAACAACTAGGTAACTGGTGAAGGTTCAAACCGTCAACGTGAAAAAATTCAAAGACAACGTGATGCTGTTCCATTGACCGAAGTTGGTAGTGAATGCAAGCTTACATTTAAAATGAGTGGTATTACATCATTTGATCTTGGAGCAACTGTAACATCTCCTGGTGGAATAACTGAAGATGCTGAAGTCTGTGAAGTTGAAGATGGACTTTATGCTGTTCATTTTATTCCAAAAGAATTAGGTGTCCATACTGTATCTGTTAGATATAAGGATATGCATATTCCAGGTAATTTCATGCCATAAATATTTGAAGAAAGAATCTAATATAATACAATTTGATTTTTGTAGGATCTCCTTTCCAATTTACTGTTGGTCCATTGAGAGATTCCGGTGCTCATCTTGTGAAAGCTGGAGGAGCAGGTTTGGAACGTGGAGAAGTTGGTTTACCAGCACAATTCAATGTATGGACTCGTGAAGGTGGTGGTGGAAGTTTAGCTATTTCAGTTGAAGGCCCAAGCAAAGCCGATATTGAATTTCAAGATCGTAAGGATGGTTCATGCGATGTAACTTATAATGTAACAGAGCCAGGAGAGTATCGTATTGGATTGAAATTCAATGACCGTCATATTCCTGATTCACCATACAAAGTATACATTTCACCGTCAATGGGAGAAGCACACAAATTGGAAATTGCCCAATTTCCAGATGGTGCAATTCAAGCTGATACACCAGCACAATTTATTGTACGGAAAAATGATGCCAAGGGTGAACTTGATGCCAAAGTAAACTATTTATTTATATTTATTCTTGGAAGCATTTAATAAATTTTTTTTCTAAATCGTTATAGATTGTTGCCCCATCCAATATTGCCGACGATTGTTTCATTCAATTGATTGATTCAGACACATATTCAATTCGTTTCTATCCACGTGAAAATGGTATCCACAGTATCCATGTTAAATTAAATGGTGTTCATATCCCAGGCTCACCATTGAAAATTAAAGTTGGTAAAGATGTTGCTGATCCTGCTGCCGTTCATGCTTCAGGAAATGGATTAAAAGACATAAAGACCGGTGTTAAAACCGATTTAATTATTGATACTTGTAATGCTGGTGCTGGTACACTTGCTGTTAATATTGATGGACCCTCTAAAGTATCTATGGATTGTACAGAAGTTGAAGAAGGCTATAAAGTCAGATATACTCCATTACTGCCCGGAGATTATTATATGTCAATTAAATACAATAATATGCACATTGTAGGTTCACCATTCAAAATTAATTGCACGGGTAAGTTTTAAATACAGAATATCTTGTTTGAATTAATATTAACGTTTTTTCTATGGGATTTAGGAGAAAAATTGGCTGATACAGGAGCACAAGAAACATCATCAGTTATTGTTGAGACTATTGCAAAAACAGCAAAAGGAAATAAATTGCCAAGTATTGTTTTACCAATCTTCAAATCTGACGCATCACAGGTTACATGTAAGGGTATGGGTCTGAAGAAAGCTTACATAGGCAAACAAAATCAATTCACTCTTTGTGCCACTGACGCCGGTAAGATTCTTATTTCAAATTTTCTCATTTATATATTTATATTAAGGATAAGATTTAAATATAAAAATTATACGTCAGTATAAAGATACATACTTGTAAAACATGTAAGCAGAGATAATAATCAAAGACTTCTTGTATATTTTTGACAGTGATACCACATTTAATGTACAAAATAACAAAATGGAACACAAACTGTCTTATAAAATAAGATTAAATTTATAATTTTATTAGACATTAAAAACAAAAAGAAGCTCATAAATTTTTTTTCTTTTTTCCAGGAAATAATATCTTATTTGTTGGTATGTATGGACCTAAAGGGCCATGTGAAGAAGTCTTTATTAAACATAACGGACGTAATACATACAACGTAAATTACTTAGTACGTGAACGTGGAGAATATATTCTAATAATGAAATGGGGAGATGACCACATTCCTGGTTCACCGTTCAAAGTCGAAGCATAAGAAACAAATAAGAAGAAACAAAACAAAAATTACATCAAGGAAATAAATAAAAAAAAAACTATATATTAGATAAACATTTTCTTTTAAAAATTAAAAATGTACCTACATCAAGAAAAGAAAATAAAATAAATTTCAATGATAGCCCAATAATAAATTATTGAGCTTTAAATAATCCAATATATTATTATTGTTTATTTGATTTTAATTTTTTTTTTAGTAAATATTTTCATTCTTTTGATAAAACAAAAAAAGAAAATGGAAAAATTGAATAAACTTTTTTTTAACATTATTTTTATTTAGAGTTATATTTTGTTGCAATTATTGAAAATAAATTTACAACAAATAAAAAAAAAAAATATTGTTATCGTATTGATTAATGAATGTATCTTTATTTCTTAAAAAAATGAATTATTTTAAATTATTTGTTGTTTTTATTTATTCTTTGAAGAATTTAATGGCAAATCCCTTGATTAAAAAATTATAAATTTTGTCCTTCGTTGATGGGAAGTTGTTCCAAAATTTCTTATTATCTTTTACGTCTAAACTGCAGAATTTCTAGTTTTTTTTTGCTGTGTGCAACGCATTTTTTTTTGATCAAATAAATGTTGTCCTGTTCCATAAAGGTCGACTGTTTTTATTTCTATCTTGTATCAGCTTTAAGAAAACTTTATTTTAAATTTAATAGGTAAGTATTTATTCTCTTTACTAATCTGTACTGCAATAAAATGAAAAATAAAGAATAAATCGATTTTCGAGTTATTTTTTCTACATTTTCCAAAATATTTGGTATTTTCTTTATTTGGTCAAAATAAATTCCATTTGTATAAAAAAATCAAATTTAATGATAAAATTGAGGTTGCTTTAGTTTTTTACTTCATAATTCTTTTTAATGTAAATTTTTTAAAAGATTTCCAACCAAATAGAAAAATATTTCTTGTTCTTTATTTTATTTATTATTTTATTATACAAAATTAGTCTTTAATACTTTAAACCGAATTTTTCTTAACTTAAATCTCATCGGAATCTACTTTGTAAAAATTTTAATTAAATTCAAATAACAGAAATGGGTTAAATTGTTGAATTCCCTGAAAGAAAATTGTTAAAAAACTTTTATTGTGATTGAAAATTTTCAATATGAAATAATTAAATTACATAATTGGTATTTCATCAATTGAAAGAAAATAAATTCTGTAAACTAATTTAATTTCATTGATCTCAAATTTCTCTTCATCATGAAAATATTCACTCTTATTTATGATTCAACATTTTTGATCAATATTAGAGATACAAGTTTTCTGCTCCCTACTTAAAATGAAATTGTCATGAAAATCTGATTGAATTGTGAATTTTTTTTTTCGTCTTCTTCTTCTATTTCTTTTTTCTTATATTCATGAATAATAAAAGAACTCCATGAAATTCGAATATTCATTTCACATACACATGATTCTCTTTATTTTTAAATAGTTATAAAATTTTTATTTAAAATAGAATTTTTCGTAATGTAAAGAAACTGGAAAAAACTATGAATATTTAAAAGTTTATTTTATTTTCTTTTACATTTGATTTTCAAAATATAAAACTAGAAGAAGAAAATTATCTAATATCAAGAAATTTGTTTTAAATTTATTGAATATTACGAAAGATTCTTTTAAAGCAATAAAAGTTTTTTGTTATTTTATAACAGACATTTTCTACAAATATTAAAACAAAATGCATTAAATTTTATTGCGTAATTTTGAAAACATCCTGTGCGTGTTAAGGGATACCAAGAATAATACTTTAAATTTATGAATTAGTCTAATTATAAAAATTGAGATATTTTTAGCTCTATCCGAACGTTTAACTGTATTTCTAAAAGAATGAATAAAATTGAGTAGAAATTCTGCTATCGCGCGTGGTCCAGTAAAAGACACAGATGTAGTTTTTTTTTATTATCGATTTTTAAATAAAAAAATCATCGCACAGCTGTGTCGTTTAGAAAAGTGACTAAATTGATAGAAATTAATGAAAATTTAGTTTAAATAAAATAACATTATTAATGTGAGATCATCACGCAATTACTTGTAAAAACAGATTGCGATTTAAATATACTTCTTACTCACCAACATTCATTTTGATTGATTACAGTTTCCGTAATATTTCAAATCTTTTGGGTTTACTATTATTATTTAATTTACTCAAACAAAACTTTATAAATAAATGTCGAAAAAAAACCATGACTATAAATAAGAAATAACATTTTTACAAATGAACACAGAAACACAATATCATAATTATTCTAAACCTAATAATCAATTTAACTAAATATCTATTTAATTATATTGAACTCGGTCTAGTATCTTTCTAGTTAATAATGGCTAGACAGTTTAACTAGTGCATTGCCACCACCAATATAAATTGCCTACGTTTATCTTGAAAATTAAATTGAATAGAAAAGAATGTTCACGTAATAGTTTGTTAAGCGTAAAATGTTTTGTATTAAGCACGAACAGAAATTCAATTAATAGTAAACTATAAATATAAACTTAAAATTAATTGATTGCTATTGTTTTTATTTATTTTTATTAACTATAAAATATTCTTAAGAATTGTCTTGACAAAATTAAAATTAAAAAATAAAGAAGAATAATACCAAATATGTCTAGTCATTTTCTAAAGAGATGATGCTTTTATTTATATATATAAATATATTGAGACTCATTAATCAGCCAAAGAAAAACTTTATAAGGAATAAGGATAAACGTACTACTTGTTGAATATATACGTAAATTCACCAAAAAAAAAAAGGGAAGAAGTTTTTTTCTTTATAAAAAAAAAACAAAATCTTTGTTCAGGAATTTTTTTTTCTTAAAAAAAAACTAAAATGAAAATAAAACGAAAATGTTTGTTTTGAGTTTTTTTTTTTTTTTTATAAACTTTAGTTTGAAGAAACGAAAAGAATACTTTCAAGTTTTGTTCTTTTTTTTTTTTGTTCTACTTTATTTTTTAATATTTGTTAAATTTTAAAATAATTGGCTATGGAAAATCCTTTAAAAAATAAAAAATAATTACTTTAAGAAAAAAAAAAAATGAGAAGAAAGCCCAAAAAACAAATTTCAAAAACTTAATAAGAAAATTTTGTAATTTGTTATAAAAAACTTTTCTTTCTTTTTTCAGTTAAAGTTTTTTTTTTTGTATGAAGAAAGTTTTCAATCGCTTGAAGGAAGGAAAAATAAGTTTTATGAGTTTTTCTCTTTTTATCTTGGAAAATGTAACTATTTGTGTAACATCAAAGCATATATAGATTTATATACGGCATGCATACAACTATATCTACCTACATATATACTATTATACATACATACATACATACATACATATTTACTTTATGTATTATTTATCTATTCTGTAAACGATAATGTATTTTTTATACTTAAAGAAAATATTGATCTTCTTAAATGTTGAACTAAAATAAATAGAATAAAATCAGAAACTATAAAAATAAGTACGAGAATAGAACCGAGTAAATTAAAATAAAAAAAAAATGAAGTTGTTTTACCTTTATAAAAAAAAAAGAAGAACTCATCAGTCGATAGAGAAACGCACGTAATTTAGAATGGTTTATTAACCTATCAATGGACAGCCAATCAAAACCATTGTAAAGACACCATATTTATATTATTTATATTGAAATCGAAACCTTTGTTTCATCTACTGCACGATAGAAAGTTTGAACTCATGACCCGTTCAGTGAAACAAAGTGTAATCCTTAACGTGCATACCATTGAAGAAGAACAAAAAAATACCCTCTAAAGAGGAGGATTGAACTCATATGATCCTTTGTGTTTATGAAAACATTCTTCTTAGCCAAAAAGAATGCCGGTAGTTGTGGGAAGTATTTTGTGTAATTAAAAGAAAAGACAATTAATTTTTTTTTTAACATTCATTTTGTATATTATTTTAATAATTCATTTTTTTTTTTTGGTTTTCATTTTTTTTTGGTTTTTTTTTTAATACATTACATACATTTTTACAAAACAGATTTTTGCATTTAGTATATATAATTTTCATTTAATATACACAACAAGTTATACACCATCATATATGGATATGAGTGAGTGTATTCATGCTTTCTCATTGTACAATTATAATAATTACAAAATCATAATATCCAGTTAATTATTACAATATTTTTATTATGTTCATTTAAATATTTCAAATATTTCTTAAATGCGTTTTTTTTTTATCTCGTTTTTTCCTCATCTTTTTCTTCTTCTTCTTCTTTTATCTTTTTTTCTTTTAGTTTACAGTACAGTTGTTTTTTTTACATAATTTTTAACTCGTTTTTATTTATGTTTTTTTTTTTTTGTTTTGTTTTTTGATTTTTATTTATTTCAAAAACAAATAAAAAAAAAAAAAAAATTGACAATTTTCACTTTATTTTTTTTATTTTGTCAATTTCAAGTAGATTTTTTTTTTTTTCTTTTATGTTTTTTGTTTTATGTGACATTCAACACATATACAAATTTATAATAATATTATGAATTACGTTTAAGTAATAAATAATTGTAATGATTTTATCTATTTAAAATATATTTTTATTTTTTATTCTCAAAATTCGAATATTTTTATTTTTCATTTTTCTTTAGATTTTCTCTTTAATGTTTTTTTTTAATTTTCATTTTTTTACCCTATTCTTATTTTTACTTTTCTTTCTTATTTTCATTATTTATATTTTGTTTGATTTTCTTTTTTATAAATATAAAATATTTAAATTTCAACGTCACCGATTTAGTTTTTTAGTTTATTTTTTTTTTTTTTTTTGGGTTTTTATTTAAATACTTTTTTTTTTACATCAATCTTATTCATTTTTTTTTCTTTATATAATTAATAAACAATTTGACAACATTTATGATATGTTTTTTATGCATTGCTAAAATTAATTCAAGTGGATTGACTTTTTCTTTATTCTTTTTTTGTTTTCCGTAATTTTCATCTTGCTTCATTTTTTTTTTTTTTGTTCTCTTTTTCTTTATAATTTTCATTTTTAATTTATTTTTTCTTTTCATTTTTATTAAAGAGCAAAAATAAAAAAAAAAATAAAAAAAAAATATTTAAGGCAATATATTTTGTTATTTATATCGTCATTAAAACTGTCGCAATTTAATGATTTTTTTGTGTTTTTTCTTCTTCTTCTTCTTCTTCTTCTTCTTCTTGTTTTTTTTTTCTAAAGAAAAAAAAAATACAAATTATTTTTCACTTATTTTATCAAAGAAATAAAAAAAAATTGTCATTTTTGTAAAAATAAAACAAAAAAATTAAATACAGTCACGCGTATAATTTGACTTCATTAATTTTTTTCTCGCTTGTGTAAAATAAATAAAGTAAATTGAATCGGTCATTGGTACGAATATTATTAATTAAGAGAAAAATGAAATTTTAAAATTTAAAACAAAAACACACATTTTTTTTCTTCTTGTAAATTGTACTTTAAACAATTAATTTAAATCAAAAATATACAAGGAATTGGTAAAAAAAAAATAAAAACACTTAGTTGTTATATGTTTTAAGTTGAAGGTTTTCTTTATTGTTTTCTTTTTGTTTTGGTTCAAAAAAATCTCGACATTGGGTTGTAATGTTGATGATGTTGATTATTATTAAGCTAAATATTATCTTTCCATGTATTGAAATTTACTCTTTTGGAAACCTAGAAAACGTATAATAAATATGGAAATCAATTACATGAATAAATTAGTTTAAGAAAATAATTTAGGAAATAATATTACGATTACGAAATTGTTATAGAAATAATAACAAAATAACTTTGATTAACCTTAAAAAAAAGTTTCATGTTCTGACGTAACAGTAGAGTATAAATGTAATTATAAAAAAGCGCAGTTTACTTAGATTTGTTTGGTGTTGTTTTTTTCTTTTGTTTTAAATATTAAAATGTAATTATTTCATTGGTTGCATGTTGATTTCAGCACGCAGCCCAATAATATATTAAAATTGGAATAAAATGGCACTGTAAAAGTGTAATTTTCAATAGTTTCGTTCCGTTTTGTGATTGAAATTAATTGGTTTTCTATTGTAAAATTTTAATTTGAAAATGAAATAGGAGAACAAACGATAAAAAAAAGTTTTGATTAAAAAGTTATAAAAAGTTGAAAGTTTAAAGTTAAGAAAAGTTTTTATTTATCAACAAATAGTAAGTGGGTAAAGTAGGAAAAGTAGGTAAAGTAGGAAAAGTAGGAAAAGTAGGAAAAGTAGTAAAAGTAGTAAAAGTAGTAAGTCAGAATAGAGTCGCGCATTTTGATTAGAAAGTTTAATTTTTAATTTATTTGTTTTTTTTTTTTTTTTACGAAGTCACCAGTCGGCTTATTTTTTTTTATATAAAATATAATTCACAATCCATCTTGATCAGCCAAAAAATTAATTATAATTTCTATAAAAATATAAAAATAGTTAAATAGTTAAAATAAACTGAGCATAAAATAATCGCTTTTTCTAAAACTTAATTTTTCTTTTCGTAATTTGTAATTATAGAAAAAACAGGAATGTAATTCTTTGGTGAATATCACAATATCCCTCCGTTATAAACGAATAAGAAAAAGTTATGAAAATAAATTAAAAATCCCTTATTAATTTTTAACGATAACAGGAAAAAAAATACTTTAAAGTTTTTTTTTTAATGAAAAAAAAATCGGTGTGTTGATTTTTAATTTTTTATTGAATTTCTGGTATTATTTATTCTTAATATTTTCCTTACTAATAATGATTGATTATGTTTATTGATTGTTGTTGACTCTACTTATAAATTAATTGATTTATTTTTTCCTAAATTGTTCACATGAATGAAAAGAAGGAAACCTTTTTTTATTTGTGTGTATAGAAATACTTTGTTAGTTTTTTATAAAAAAAAAAAAAAAAGAAACAAAGAATAGAAAAATAAATTTTATTTTATCTATGTATACTTTATAGATTGTGTTTTATTTAATGAATCATAAGATTTATTTTTACTCTTTTAGTTAAGTTTAAAGAGTGAACAGGTGAAATTTATTTTTATAAAAAACAGTAAAAAAAAAATGAGAAAATCAACACCAGATATTCAATAAATAATTTTCATGTCGCATCTTTGAAATACATTTTATGTATTTTTCATCATTTTTTTTTCTCTCCCCCTCCCCACCCATCGTTTTTTTTCTTTCCATTTCACAAATATTTAATTTAATAATTTTTTTTTAAGTTTTTCATTTTTCTTCATTTTTACTTTTTTTTTTTTTAAATTTTTTTTCTATTTATAACATTTTTTCACCTTCAATTAATTAATTTTCTTCTTAAACATTAATTCATTTTTTTTTCTTCTTCTTTTTATTATTTTCTTTTTCTTTTAAGTTTAATTTAATTTTATAATATTTTATCATTAATTTTTTAAGCTTAAAATACCAAAAAAAAATTTTTTTCTCATTTTCTTCAATTTTCTTTTTTTTTTAATTATTTTTTTTCACTTGTTTTTTTTTTTTTTTTTTGGTTTTTAATTAATCATACCGTATATTATATTTTTAATAATTTATCATAAATATAATATATAATAATAATAGACAGCGTAGCATAGGAAGACGTTAATACCTGCATAAGACATTTTTTTTTCTTTTTTTTTTTTTATTTTTATTTTTTTTTTTTAGTTTTTTTTTTCATTTTTTTTTCGTTTTTACATAAACTAGACATTTTGAAATTATATATTCCTGTGTGTATTTTTTTAATTGTGATTTTATTCTGACGTTTATTATTTATTGTTGTTGTTGTTGTTGTTGTTGTTTAAATAGTGTATGTTGAATTTGTTTTTTTTTTAGAAAAATTAAACTTAATTTGAATTGAATTTAATCATTTTGCGGTAATTTATATTTATTTTTATTTCTAATAAAAAAGGATTAATTTTGAATTTTTATAATCTCAAAAATCTAGATTTTGTATTTATTTTGATGTCATATTTTAGTGTAATTTATGTAGCTTATATGTGTATGTGTGTGTGTGTATATAGACCGTCTGTCTATGTGTGAACAACATTTTTGTAAAAGAAAATATTATCGCATTATTCTCTCTTTGTTATAAAAAAGTCTCATATAAAATTAACTTAAAGAAAAAATTTTATGTTGCATTTTTGTAAATTATTTCTGTGTGTGTATGTGTTTGTGTATGTGTGTGTAACATTTTTTGTATATTATGCATTTTTTATTTGATTTGCAATAAAATTAAAAATAGTATTTTTTTTTTTCAAAAATGATGGAACGGATTTTTCTTTTTTTTTTTTACATTTTAGAAAAAAAAAATTATAAATGGAAGTTAGATTCATAAAGGTAAATTTTTCATTTTTCACTATTTTCAATTTTCCAATATTTGTCCAAATTTCAATAAAAATAGAAAATTCCCAATTTATATTCAATAAAAATATTCTGTACGGTTTTTTTATTTTTTGTTATTTGTTAAATTTCCTTAAAGAAACACGTTAAATAATTTTCATTTCTTTTAAATAGCTTCTAGTTTCAAGAGTCTAGTGCTCACAGTAAAATGGTCAACTAGATAGGGGAAGAAATAATAATCTTACAATTAAATAATAATAATTACTGAAAATTTGTAATAAAAAATGAATGCTATTGGAAAAATATAAAATTAAAAAGGACTTAGTGGAAATGGCAAATACCTTAATTCTCCTTTTGATCTCAGTTAATTTATTAATTTCATTTTACTTTTATTATAATTAGTTTATCCAGTACGTGCAAGTTGTTCACTCATACACTAGATTTGATTAGATTTAATTAAATTTGTTTCAATTGATTATATTTTTTTTGTTATGTGAAAAAATTTCTTTGTGTGTTGTTCCTTCTTTGATTGAATATTTTACTATTCATTTTTTTGTATAAATATTATAATTTTTTGGTTTGATTTTAAGGAAAAGAGGTGCAATAATTAGTGTGGACGATTATAATATGGATCCTGTAAAAAAAAAACAACAGAAAATAGAAAATATTGTATAAATATTCTTTATATTATTTTTGGTAGCAAAGGAAAAAATTTTTTTTTGTGCTTTTTTTTCTTCTTCTTCTTCATTATTATTATTATTATTTTTATTTTAAAGTTTCTATTGAAATCAACCCATTTTTAATTTGTTTACAATTTCTTTTAATTATTTATGTATTTATGTTTGTTTGTTTGTTTCTTCTTTTTTTTTTTGATGATTATTTAAAATGTCTCAATTCATAGTTTTTTTTTTTTTATTATTTTATTTAATATAAAGAGCCTACCTAAATGCATCTCTCTCTCTCATTTTTCATTTTTTATCTCTTTTTTTTTTTGTTTCTTCTTCACTAATAATATCTTACAAAATTGTTTTCTTTTTTTTTTTATCATTTTTTAAAGTAATTTTTTTTTTCTTTTTTAAATTTATTTATTTATGATTTTTTTTTTTTGTTTTCTTTTTTTTTTAATTAATTTATTTAATTATTTTTTAAATATAAACTATTTATTGTTATTCATTCATAATTACGCATATTTAAATCGTTTAATTTTCATTTCATTTCTCTTCTCTTTTTAATTTAACATTATAGATTATTAAATTTTATTATTTTTAATAATATTTTTATTGTTGTTTGTAATAATAAGTTTTAGTTTTTTTTTTTTAGTTTTTAGTTTAATTTTAGTCTGAAACAACATTTAAAGCTTTAAACTCTTAAAAAATTGTTTACAAAACTTGAACATTATAATGTAGGTAGGTATAAGTTTTAGGATTGGACAAACAAAAAAAAAAAAAAGGGAAAAACAAAGAAACGGGAGAAAAAAAAATTAGTTATTTAAAAATTGAAAAATTCTCTTTTAAGAAAAGTGTGAAATTTCTTTTGTTCAAAGTTTTTATTTTCTTTTAATTTTCATTTATTATATATTTTTTGTTTACTTTTTTTTTTTTGTTTAGGCGTTATTATTAATTATTAACAATAATTTTATTTCTTTTGTTTTGTTTGTTTGTTTTTTTTTTTTCTTTCTTTCTTTTAAACACTAGAGCATGCATCTATATCGTTAATAAATTGGAATATAAATACATTATTATTGTATAATTTAATTTATTTAGTTTTAGTTTAGAGAAATTATTTTGCTTTTTTTTTTTAGTTTTTCAATCTTTTTAATTTTTTGGTAGTTTTTCTTTGTCCTTTCATTATTTTATTTTACTCTTTGTGAGTGAGGTTCTGTCAAATTTATTTCCTTTCAATATTTTTTTTTAATTTGGTTCTAACATTTTTTTTTTTAAATTTTTGTTTTTGAAAATTTTGTTTTACTTTCATTGTGTATTTTTTTCTTTATTTCGTTTATTTTGTTCATTAAAAATATTATACTAAATATATTACCGTAATATAATTATTTATTTTTAATATTTTTAATTTACATTTTATTTGTTTGTTTTAAGATTTTTTTTTGTTTTTTTATGTTTTTTTATGTTTTTAAGAATTTCTTATAATATACATCCAAAAATATGATTAAAAAAATTGTCCATTTTTTTTTTTGTATTTTGAGATAGAGTTTGTTCTAAAAAACTAGAAATATATTTTTTTTTGTGTTTTTTTTCTTTCTTTCATTTTTTACAAAAGATAAAAAAAAAATTTTTTGAGAAAAATTCAAAACTAAATAAGAAAACAAAAAAAAAAATAGATTATTCCAAATTAATTTAATTATGTAATTAAAAAAAGGGATTAAAAAAATAATATTAATTAATTAAATACATTTGATTTATTTGTATTTTTTTTTCTTCTTGTTGTTGTCCATTTTTATTTTTATTTAACTCTTATTTTTTTTTTATTAATTTTAATTATGATAGTTGAATTATCATTTATTTTATTTAGGCCTAATTTTAAAGAGTCAAGTTAATTTAATTAATTGAATTAATATAGTTTTGAATTTGAAGATTAATTATTATTAAAAATCGATTTAAAAAATTTTTATTATAGAAAATATAAAAGTTTAAAATAAAATATTTGGAATTGACAATTTCAATATAAAGATGATTGCGTTTTATTTTTATTTTTTTATTTACTGTGCATAGAATTTTTTTTTCTTGGTTTGTTTGTTCCATTCCCCTCACTAAAGGATTTGATTTGATTAATTTTTTTTTTTTGTATTTGGTTTTCTTTTGTGTTTTACTTTCTTCATTTGTTTTTTTTTTTGTTTGTATAATATTGTACATTTAATATTGGTATAGGTAAGCCTTTTGTATTAATATTTATTTTTATTTTTTTTTTTGGTTGTTTAATTATTAAATTACAGAAATTCGGTTGTATTGTTTTAACTTTAATTTTTTTATATTTTTATGTATTATTTTAGATTTTACAGAAACACATTTTACGTTACTTTTAGTGATTTGTTTTTATTGTAGTTTTGTATGATTACTTTTTGTATTTCTATTTATGAAAATATTGTATTAATTAAATTTTGTTTTTGAATATTGATTGGTTTTCTTTAATTATTTTCCACATTAGATTTTTTACTGATTTTTGTTTTTCTATAATTTATCAAAGATTCACATGTAAAATTTTCTTATTTTGGTTTATTTTTATTTTGTTTTATTTTAATTATTTCTTTAAGGAAAGACTTGTATTTTTTTCTTTTTAATTTAGACAGGTACATCTAAAAGCTACAATGATTTCCGCTATACATTTAAATACAAAGTTTTCATAATTTTCATTATTATTATTTTCTTATGCTTTTTTTTTTTTTTTTTGGATTAGAGAAATTTTTTTTTTTTAATTTTTCTTTTAGAGTTTTTCATTACATAATTAATTATAATTAATTACATAATTACATAATTAATAATAAGAGCGGTTTTAGAAAGAGATTTAGTTTTTTTTTAAATTTTTATTTTTTTACTTAAATTTGGGCACGAAAGAATGATTATTTTTTTATTATGAATTAATTATGAAAAAAGTTACTTTCTTTTATCTAGTTTAAAATTATTGTTACAATATTTTTTTCCGTTTAATTTCTTCATTTTTTTTTTTTAAACTTAAATTTCGATTAAAAATTAATAATAAGAAGTTTTATTTTTATTTTTGTTTTGTTGTAAAACAGAAAAAAAAAATAACAGAAAATTAATCAAAAAACAACAACAACAAAATTATATAATATTAAAAAAGTTTACTATTAAAAATGTAGAAAAGAAGAAAGTATAGAAGAAGAATAATAATTATATATTCGCGCGCACAAAACTTGCTCAAAATATACACTTTTTTTCGAAAATGTATATTTTTCGGTTTGTACTGTTGAGTCATTAATAATTTTATACATTTTTTGTTTTTTTTTTTTTTTTTAATTTACACAATACAATTTTTTTTTTTTTTTTGCTTTTTCTTTGTTTTTTTTTTTTTTACTTATTTTTGTTGTTTTATTTGAGCTTTTATGCATAATAATATTAATAATTAGTATACAAAATAATAATATTTATGTATGTACAACGAACCATTTGTTTTCTGCAAAAAAAAAACAACAACGTAAATGAAATTTTTAAATTCCCGTTGGAATTCCAGGGACAAATTATTTTGTAATTATTCGGTTTTAATAACGTTTTGTTTCATATTTTGTAGATTTTCCGCCATGGTTGAATAAACGTAGGAGGACTTCCTTTTAAAGGTTTGATCTAATGTTTAAAAAATGTATTATCATAAGAATCGATTTCATTTTTCATTTGAAAAGAAAAAAAAGAGGAAATGTTTTTTTTTTCTTTTATACTTTTGCTCCGTGCTTTTATATATTTTTCTATATTTTTTCTATATTCACTTATTGTTATAAAGAAGACAGAAGATAGAAATAGCATTTTTCATCTAAATAATAAAAAAAAACAAAAAAAAAAAAGTAAGAAAAGTGAGAAAATTTTTTGTGGTTTTAAAATTCTATCACATAATTAATCTTAAATAATTCATGATGATTCGGTTTACCTGAATTTCTACGCCATTCTATTAATATAAACAAATTTTATTATAAGATTATTCAAGCGCGTTTAAATGTTTTATATTCGTAGTTTTTTTTTTTCTTCTTCTTCTTCTTCTTCTTCTTCTTCATTGTGTTTTTGGTTGTGTCTGTTATTTTTTTTTTGTTATTTCCACGCGTAATTTCAATAAATTAATTATTATTATTATTTTATCATAAAAATTGACAAATGACAATACAAAAAATTTATAATTTTAGAGAATGAAAACAAAAACAAAAAGATTAATGAGAAAACAAGAACAATTTATGCAAAAAAAAAAACAAAAAAAATTATGTTTATGGGCGACGGGATAAGAAATTTTTGTGAAGAGAAGAAAAAAAAACAAAATTAAATTATGGGATGAGAGGGGAAAAAAGTGTGAAGATTTATTATATAATTTTTGACGCAAAAAGCACTTAATAGTTCAACAGTACAAAACATTTTATGTTCATTTTTTTTTTAATCTTTTTTATATTAATATAATTAATAAATTGTGTACAAAATATTTAATTCTAAACCGTTTTTTTTTCTTGTAAATATATTTATATTATTATTATTATTTTAATTATAATTTTCTTTTCTTTATTTTTTTTTTTTGTTTATAATTTTAGAATATTCTTGTTTTCTTTTTTATTTCTCTCTTCAGCATTTGACTTTTGTTTTTTCTATTTGAAATTAAAAACAAAATAAAATAAAACATCCCCCACTTTATTTTTAAACATTTAAATCTTCTTATATTTTTCTTTTGTTTGTGTCATAGCTTAAAAAATAAGAAATATTTTATATGGAATCATAATATATTATTATTAATTATTATTATTTTTATGTGTATGTGTTACTCTTTTTAGATGTTTTTATTAAATAAATAATAGAATATAAAACGTATCGGTAGAATTAATATTAAAAGTAATTTTGTTGTTTTTGAATTTATATTCATTGAAATTCCACTGTTACCATCTAATGCTGATGCTCCAATTCGTGACGGTACAATTGACGTTGTTTCAGCATTTTCAATATCAACTAGAAAAATTTTTGTATTTTTAAATTAAATTATTCTGTCGTTTGACAAACATTTTATAAAAGTATTTCGTACTTTTTACGGAAAAAGTTTTATAATCGGCAAATTGTTCACCAGGTCCAACATGAGCCGGTATTGTTGCAAGACATGTAATTTCCAAACGTCCTGTTATACCAGCATGTAATTCTGATACTTCAATACTCAATTGACTACTAGAAATTGTTGCTTTATGTGAATTACGATTTCCTCCCTCATTCACATAACGTCGATTTTTTCGTGTGTATGAATTTCTAAATTGTACAAACAACAATTGATTTATTAACGCGGCGATGGTTTTTTTATATTTTCCATATTTAAAAAAAAATATATATAGAAAAAATATGAATATAAATAACACAACAACAATCATCTAGAAAATAAAAATTCATGCATATGGATGGATGCGGGACTCATTTTATCTCCGATAATATTACCCTTGTTATATAGAAGCCTTGTTATTGACAGTATTTATCAATCTTCGTTATTTATTATATTGTTCTTTTTCATAATACCAACAAACATATACACACTCAGACATACAAAAAGAAGAAAAAAACGACGACAACAATTCATTTTTATTTATCTAAAACAGACAGTTTTAGATTGGCATCACTGTTTTGACCCGGATTTCCTTCATCGTAAAAATAAAAGCAGAAAAATAAAAAAATAAAATAAACGAAGAAGAAGAAGAAAAAAAACAAGAAAATTGTCCCATCCCGTTAAGATTTTCTTTTTGTATTTTCAAATGGCTATTTTATTCTCTAAAATAAAAAAAAAGTTTTGACACAGGACAACATTTATTACCCCAATATAAAATACTATATAAGGGTTAATACAAGAAACAAAGAAAAAAAAAATGGGTCAGAAAAAACTGAAAATCTCGCTGTAAATTTTTTCTATAATTTAAAATAAAAGATAGTTTCATTTGTTGATTTGATAGCAGATATAAGATTTTAAACCAACCAGTACACCCACACTCAAATCTAAATAAAAAACAAACACACACACATTCAAATTTTCTTAGCTTTTAGCATTTTCTCCTCAAGTTATTTTTTTCTTCCCCAATCAGCGCGAAGAAAAAATGTCAATTCAATTTCAAGTTCAAAAAGCTTATAATAAATTTTTTTTTTGTGTTTTTCTCTTTTCTTCAAAGTTTCATGTTCGTTTAAACTATTCTTATTTTTCAACTAAAAAAAATCTAGTTTCTTTAAGTGAAAACAAATCTATTTTCCACCATAGGAAATCTAAATGATAAAAACTCATATAAAAAAAGTTTACTGAAAACGATACAACACACACAACACACACCAATTCAAACAAACGCTAAATATAAAAAAACAACGTAAAAAAAACGCAAAAGAAAGAAGAAAGAGGGAAAAAAACGAAAATACAAAATGATGATTAAACCAAATTTTATTAGGTAAATAATTTTGATTTTCAAATGGAAGTAAAACAAAATAAAATAAAATAAAAAAAAAATAAAGAAAAGAAAATCTCTTCTGTATAGGTATAATAATATCAGTGTTGACGTCATTATACGCCTTCAATCCCAACCCAATGTTAAACTTTGCTCAATGCCAAATGCCAAAAGTTTCAAAAAGAAAAATAAAATAAAAAAAAAGAAGAAAATAAAATAAAAGAAAAGCAAAGCAAAGGAACAAAGAAAGAGAAAACCAAAAGAAAGTCCAAAAAATCTATTTTATTTATAAAAAAAAAAACAAAGCAAAACAAAAATCTTTTTCACAAATTCATTCAATATTTTAAAAATTCCTCTATTTTTTTTTTCTTCTGTTTTTATAACTTAAGAGTTTTACCCACTTTCAGTTCACAATTATTATAATATGTTTGTCACGAATCTCGATTACGTTTTTATGTAGTAAAATTTACTAATGGAGTGAATAACAAATAAAATATTTTCACTAATCGATAATTTAGATAAATGTTCAGTTAATCAATTTCAATTCCTATTTTCGCGATTATCATTAAATAATTAATCGTATCGATTATTTATTTATTACACAAAAATAGAATTCTTATTGGATTTGTTTGTTAGAGAGAAGAAGTCTTTCTTTTCTTTCAGTTTATTTTCCTTTTTTTCATCTTCTACAATCGTCCACTTTATCTTATCATCTCTAGATCTATATCATACCCATTCAGACCTGTATAATACCCAATTGTGTGTGAAAATAAGAGGAATAAGAAGAAGAAGAAAAAAGGGAGGGATCCTTCTACTGAATAATAAAAATTGAATATTTTCCCGGTTTTTTTTCCAGCAAACGCACGCAAATATTGTCAACGAAATCACTTTCAAATATACGGAGAAAAAAGGCCTGAATGAGGGGTAAAAGGCGGATTTTTCTTTTCTTTTTTTTTATCACAGATTCTCAGATTGGCTTACCGATATTTTCTCGAATAGAAATATTTATTGTCTTGAATTGTTTCTTTAGCATTCTCATGATTAAATCCAGAATTTTGATGATAGATTTCATCTCCCATGCTGTTTCCATTCATATCGAAGGGTTCTTCTGAAAATAAAAAATGCTGATCTTTATAGAAAAAAATACACAAAAGGAAAATAAAAAAAAAGGAAAGAAAGGAAAAGAAAGAAATACAAAAATTTCATACTTGAATGAACCAAAGAAAATAAAAAATAAAAAAAAAAATAAAAAAAATAGAAAAAAAAATTCGTCTTACCTTTTGGCATTGGGACCTTAGAATATATTTCACTGGTTTCGATTTTATCATAAGACGGATTGTTTTGTTGATGTGATTTTGATCGATGACTACCTTTCCCATTTGACGAGTAAGGGTGAAAAGGTCTTATATGTTTTTCATCAACCTGTAGGAATATTTTTCACGTGCGTATATTTTGTTGATTGTATCGACATTGTATATATATTCATACATATATACATATATTTATAATACATAAATAATCATAATATAATAATATATTGAATGAAAATAATGAAATCAAATTTGTTATAGAAAAAAAATAAATAAAATATACCTTCTTTCCATTAATCAACCAGGTTATGTGGGGTAAAGGACGTGCTTTCGATGTTGTGCAATTAGCTACTAATTTTTCACCTACATAAAATTGATGTTTGCTAAAAACTATTTTAGGTGGACCCGTTTGTGGAACTGAAATTATAATAAATCACTAAATAAATAATATCCTTTCAATTTACTTTTATTTCTATTTCTATATTTTAATTAATTTATATTTATTAATTACGTATAACATGTAATTGTTCGTCATTAGATGCTTTTGTGAATATTGGTGATTCTGTTGATACCTCACAGTAGTAAAGACCTGCTGCTTCAAAATCAATATTCTTTAATGTGACTTGATTTTGATTTGAATTTAAACTCTGCGGGAGACCAATCAAGAAAAATAAATTAAAAAATTAAAATGAAACACCATATCTTGTTCCCCCTCTCTTACTCTTTCACTCTCTTACTCTTTCTCATTCTCTTTCTTCTTCTTTTTAATATTAAAATCAATTTTAATTTATCTCAATCTTACAAGAAAAAAAAAAAAATTATTTTCTTCACTAGTAGGATCATAAAGAAGAAAATGTAGAAAGATACAGAAAGGGAAATAAATTGGGAGAAAATGTTGTCTTTTTAAAAATAATCTTACGTCAATATTGGCCCCAGCAATTGTGAAATTACGATAGGGGGGATTTCTTCCATTTATGTACTCAAAAAATTTTGAACCTCCACTTTTCAGCCATGAAACCTAAAAAGATAAAACATATCTTTTGAGTAGAGCCCATAAGCATTACCCACAAAAAAAAGCAAAAAAAAAAGTCTATATAAAAAGTCTCTAAACTAAACATAAATTCAAAACATAATATAGAACACACACACACACATACATACACACACATGTAGAACGTACACATACAGAAACAAATAAAGATCTGAATATGTGTATTTATGTATATGCATTTATGTATGTGTTCGTGTAAGTGTATAGGTGAGTGGGTAGAGAAAATCGATTTTACACTCCCCAAGGTTATGTTATTAAAAATTTATTGTAACATTTTCAAAGGTTAGATTTAATTAATATTTTATAATAAAAAATATTAAAAAAATTAAAAGAAAGTTTCTCTTTCTTCTTTGTTATTAAATTTTCGTCCGCTGAACTTTAGTTAAAAGGTAAAACATATGAAAAAAGCTCGCCGAAAAAAAATTTAAGCACAAAATCAAAAAAAGAAAAAAGTTTGTTTGCTTGTTTGCTTTTGTTTGCTACTTTTTTAATAGTTCGTTTCTTACCTTATACAAAATCTCTTGTTTCACATTGTGGTCACAAAATAGTGTGACACTTGATCCTTTTTCAACATATTTTCTAACAATCAGTTGTACCTCTACCTCAGATTGTCCATCTGGAAAAAAAAGAAAAAATTATTTATAAGAAAAACTTTCTTATTTTTTTTCTCTCTCTCTCTCTCTCTATCTCTCTCTCTCATTCGCTGTCATTCTTTCTAGTAAATTTAGCTTTTGTTACTTCTTACTGTTTATATACATAATATATAATTTAGTAGGATAGAAAAGCTTATGTTAATATTTCTATGTTAGTGAATAGGTAACACACAACAACAGAAGGTTATAACTACCAATTCTAACGACTTTATATATGTATAGGCAATTCACAATGTTCTTAATGTTCTTTAGTTAAATTACAAATAGTTAGGATTTATTTAAAATCACAATTATTACACACCATTTCATGTATTTTATATTCTTAAATTATCTTAATTATCATATATCTTGCTACTTATATTAAAAAATTTTCATTGAAATTAAAACCAAAGGTTTTTTATGGAGATATTTTTAATAATGATCATTAATATTATTGAATCATGCGTTGTTGTCAGGCCAAGTCAGTGGGCCTGAGTGTGTACATTAATTGCCGAACAAAAATAATAAAAATAATTACTTGTCTTTAATTGATGGTTTACAAATTATTTATAGAAATTTTTTCAAAATCCATTACAAATTTGTCGTATCTGACTTTACATATTTCTCAATATAACGTCAATCCCATATATTTGGCTCGGTAAATCGAGTTATTTCTTAATTTGACTTGAAAAATACCTCTAATTACATAATTTGTTCTAATCTTAATTAAGAACGTAACTTTAAATAATTATGGTACTTTTCACGAACGTTTTAGTTGGCAGCTATTAGAGAGAGCACAAATATTCGTGAAACTCGCAATTAAACTAAAATAAAAAATTTCATTTTGAAAATATGAAAAGTAAATTACGTAGAACCAAAATTTTCAATAAAAATTAATCACTTTCTGAACTTCAGAAAATTAATCACTTTTTAAATAAAGAAAAAAAGAAAATTGTATTTTTGTATGTTTGTGGAGAATTTGAAGCGTTTCAAGAAAAAAAAATTTTGATAATAATATTGTGAATGACATTTTAGACCCCAATAAATAAATTCAATAAAAATTAATCACTTTTGTGTGGAGTTTAGAAAAATAAATCATAAATCACTTTCTAAAGAAAAAAAAAATATGAAAAAGAAATCAAATTCCTTTTCATATTCTAGTGAAATTTCATAGCTAAAATTCAGTTAAGAAAAAAACTTTTTGAACGACACTTTTATACCCCAACTTTATATATTTTGTCTGTATCACCTTTAATAAGACAATTTCAGTTATATTCTTATAATTTATTTACACTTTTTTCTTCTATTTCTTTTTCTTAGTTTTTTGTTTTTTTTTTTTTCTTGGTTTTTTGTTTTCTTGTTTTTTTGTTCTGTGTAAGTTAAACTCTTGGTCCCTCGTTATATGTATGTATATGTGTTTGTATATATGTTTTGTAATATATTTTATATTTTTCTTATACATATTTGTTTTTACTTACTAAAGTGTTTACCAGCAGTCATATTGTAAACACTTTAAGTCAAAACAAAACAATTATTTACTTTCAATTAAACGAAGAGGATTCCGGCATTATTGTAGGTACTCAACAACAATGTTTCTCTTTTTATAGTATCCCATACACATACTATACAAGGTCTCTGATCTTTTCTTTGTTGATGCTAAGATATTTCTTCTTTTTTTTTTGTTGTAGTTTTTTTTTGTTAAGCTAAGATGAAAAATATATAAATTTATATAGAAGGTATATAGGTGAATATAGGTAGATGGGTGTAGATATAAAGAAGAAAGACGCCATTCAAGACTCTTTTATTTGGATTGCTTATTAGTAAAAGCAATATAACGAAGAAGAAGATGAGGAAGAAAAATGGTTACATAAAAGATTAGATTAGACTAAAAAAAAGCTGTAGAAGAAGTTGAAGAAATGTTATGAATGTATTTTATTTTTATCCCCGTAAGAAATAAAATAAAATGAAATAA
This sequence comes from Pedicia rivosa, assembly GCA_963082725.1. Classification (NCBI taxonomy): domain Eukaryota; kingdom Metazoa; phylum Arthropoda; class Insecta; order Diptera; family Pediciidae; genus Pedicia; species Pedicia rivosa. The sequence continues at coordinate 18,983,852 of OY720151.1, forward strand.
AATAAAATAAAATAAAGTAAAAAAAAAAAATAAAATAAAATAAAATAAAATAAAATAAAATAAAATAAAATAAAATAAAATAAAATGAAATAGAACAAAATAAAATAAAATAAAATAAAAGCAAAACAAAAAATGGGTTGTTTTTTTTTATACGAAAAGAAATTTGGTCTAAAATGTTGATTTGATTTTCAAGTTTCTGTTCCACATTTATATATTTATTACAGAATCTGGTGGAACTGGAAATATATACAAAAAGCATAGCATCCGTTTCATGTAACGATTTTATATATTTTTTTTAACAGGCTTATGATTCATGATGATCTAGGATAGAACGACCAAAAACCTGTGACATCATATTTATTGATGCAAAAAATATCAAAAGGAAAGAAAAAATTCACAATCTGAAAAGGTTCAATCTATTGAGAGGGCATTATTATTATTATTATTATTATTATAAAATACCCAATACCTGTATTTGAAATGAATAGGATGATATGTCAGTTATTTTGTGGTACAAATGAATTTAAATTTTTTTTTCTTTCTTTTCTTGCTTTATTTTTTATGAATAAATAAAGATAAAAAAGTATAAATATAATAATAATGACATATAGTTTCCTATATAGATCAGACCAAGAAAGAAGAAAAGGACTATAAATTATTTTCCACTATATTTTTGTCTCAAATAATATTTCTTAAATCAATTCAATTCAATACAATTCAGTTCAATTCAATTCAATTCAATTCAATGAAAATGAGTAGACAATTTTTTATTTTTTATTTTTGTGGTTGTATGCTTGTCGTGAATGACTTTTTCCGCTTTTCATAAATTGATAATAACATTTTCCAAATTTAGAATTTTTTTTTTTTGAAGAAGTTTGGGAATAAAGAAAATAACAAAAAAAAAGTGAAAAAAAACACAGATAGAAGTTTTTTTTCTCTCTTGTTTTTTTTTTTTTTTTGCTTTTTTCGTTTTTTATTACGATTATGACTTATTTAGTACAGTGGAGTGGATTATTTTATTACATACATTAAAAAACATTAAATTAAATTTCGTTCTCTTCTTTCTTTTCTTTTTTATTTTTTTTTGATTGTATGTGGCTGGAAAATGGAAAGTGAAAAGAAAAAAATAAACGAATATAATTTCTATTTTTAGCCGAAATTTTAAGAAAGAAAAAAAAAAGAAACATTAGTCGCGGCGCCCCCACATTACATCTATATAATACTGATATTTATGTATATAAAACATAAAACTGTTTTTGTAGCTGTAGCTGTGTATCTGTTCAATTTTCTTAGATATACCAAAAAAAAAAAAACAGACGAAAAAACGCGTATAACGCGACAGAAAAATATTGGTGTTAGTATTATATAGAGATATATGTATATACGTGTATCTTCCATTAGATTATGATTTTCGATTTTTCGACTGTCAACTTAACCTGATTTACGTCAATTGCTTATCCTTAGATTGCGAACATCAGTGACGTCGTTTCAGTAAATCAAAGAATTGATGTGAAATGGAGACTATTTATATACTATAAATATATATGTGTGTGTAGGTATATAATATATTGGTAGGTATATATAATATGTAGCGATTGAGAAGGAGGCTTTTAGATAAATTTAAAAATGCGTTTTCCAATGTATCAGGTTGATGCTGGGTATATCTCAGCTGGATACACTGGATTCTCTTCATTTTTCTTCTTCTTTTTTTAAAATTACTCCATTAATTTGAATTTTACACTGGGGCTTCTATTTTTTTTTCTTCTTCTTCTTTTGCTTCTTTTTGTAACATGACGTTTTATTTTATATTTATATTAAATTCAAGGTGATTTCACATTTTGAGACTCTTCATGGATGTGACTTTTTTTTCTTTTAGGTAAATTTATATACACAGCTGTGTTATGCATGAATGTGGCATTCAAAATTTCTTATACTATAGAGTTATTTTTAATACATTTTGACTTTTTAAGATATTTGAAAACTTAAGTTATATTTAATAATTTATATTTAAATAAATATATTTGTATATGTTTGTTAGAAAAAGGTAAATGAATTCGATCGTATGAAATTGGTAAAAAGGGTATAAAATATTATATGACTTTTTCAACTTCTAAATCACATATATTTAGATGACAGGTAAAGTCATCTATAAAATCATATATAAATGATAACGGTCCAAACAAAAGAAAACCTTTAGAGAAGGAAAAAAAACAAACACTGTTAAAGTGTGTAAAAATCTATAAGAAAAAATCTCAGGTAATATATTTCGGGTGTAAATGATTTATTATAACAAAAGAAAAATTTAAAATTAAATTCAACAAATATATTGTACTTATATAGAAATATAATATTCAGAATTGGGAACAAACAATATTCATATATATTTATTTTCCACTAACACGATAAAAAATATATCAATTTATTAGGTAGGTTTATCCTGGCTGTTCTGAAGACTCAAGCTTCTATGGGTACTCTCTCGAGAAATTAGATATAAATTTTGCTTTTCTTTTTTTTTTTATGTTGTTGTTTGTTTTTTCTTTATAAAGAAAAACTGCAGCAACATTAAATCAAAATGAAAATAAATGAATTCAGTTCAGAGGATGGAAAAAAAATTTATAGGTATAGAAGACCTGTAAACTAAAGAACTAAATCTATAGATTAAAATATTAACAAACTACAAAAGTAGACGATGAAAAAATGGGGGAATATATATGTCCAACAAAAGAAATTAAGAAGCTTAAATTTATTCATCTGTAAAATTAATTTAGTTTTGTCTTATAAATTATTATTTAATTTTTTTTTCTGTTTTCAGATCGCTGAATTATTATTATTATTATTATTTTCTTCTTTATTTTTTGTGTTCCTTCTGATGATAAAACAAACAAAATATTATTTATAATACTCTTTCATTTTATTTTTTGTGAATAGCTTTGCATAATATTATGTTAAATATTCAAAGGAAATCAGGTGATTATTGCCCGCTAGCAATTTTTTTTTTCTGCTTTTTCTTTTGCTTGTTTCTTTTTTTCTGCTTTTGTTGTTGTAGTTGTTTTTCGTTTTTCTTATTTCTTTTTTGTTGTTTTTTTTTTCTGTTTTCGGAGGGTTAGTGAGGGGAGCCTATATAATTTGTAGTTACGCTACTGTTACCTGTCTAATAAAAAGCTAATGTCTTGAATGTTTTGAATTATTCATAAATTTTTGAAATTTTGACTCAATAATACATTTTTTTTTATATAAATATAAATATGTATATGTGTATGTGTATGTGTATATGTATGTGCATGTGTATGTGTATTCTGATGTTATACAAATACAAAAAGTTGAAACAAAATATAACGAATTTATATATATAAAAAAAAAGAAAAGAAAAGAATATGAAAAATTGAAAGTCATAGAATATAATATTATATATTTAAGGTATACGTTTAGATACACACAAAATATTGGTATCAATATCCAAATAAATAATATAATATTCTTTTCAATATCTATACAGAAATTCCTTTTACCTCTTTTACTTTTTGAATATCAAATAAAAAGTGCAAGAATATATATATTATATACATAAGAAGATTCAAAAGAAGAAGAAGATGAAGATAAATATACAAAAGAAAAATATGGTTCATTTCATATTTTATATTAAAAAGGAAGAAGAGGAAGACGAGAAATATAAGAAGAAGAAAAAAAACTGTCACATGATTATACTGATTGTATACTTTTTTTTTATCTAGTGTTTGCTTGCAGGCATATATTTTTGTTTTGTCAAGCGAGTACCATGACTCATGTAATAGAGAGACAACATAAATAGAGCAAAAGAAAAAAAAGCACATATCAAAAAGTATAAGTATTTCTATGAAAATAAAAGATTTACATGAAGTGAGAATAAAGAGAAAGAAAAGGAAGTGACAATGATGATGTTTACTATTAGACAAACAAAATAGTAAATAAAATGCTCTAAATGATGGTAAAAATGTATTATCTTAACTTCATTTTCGTCCTCGCTCATAAACATATCTTTTATCCTTTTGCATTTCAAGATATAAATATATATACAAATACAGAAAAATACAAATACACACAAGCGAATATATATATATATGTATATGTTAATCAAAACGAAGTATTTGGAACACAGATCTGAATAATTTATTATCAAAACATTATTTCAGTTTATTTTTAGACACCAAAACGATTTAATGAAACGTTTAGGGTAGAATTTATTTCGGGATGATAAATAGTTTAGGCTGTATACTCTTAAGGTTTTTCTCATGTTTTTCTTTTTATTTTTTTTCTTTTTTCACATTTTTCTCATCTGGATGCGGTAATCAAAGGATGTTTATATTACCGGGTGGAATCAATTCAAAATTGAGTATTTTTTTATTATTATTATTTTTTTTTTGAAGCAACAACAATAATGTTAAATTGTTTTAAATTTACTTTTTATATCTTCCATTTAAAATAATTATACAGTTAATGAATGTTTTTACATAAACTATCAAGTTTCTATGTTCAGGGTTTTTTTTTAAAAATACATTTAAATTAACTTAAATAATTGTCGCTTCCTTCTCTTTCAGTTTTAATTAAGAGTCACATAAAATTCTTGTAAAACATGTAATAAATTTTTAAAATTAAATTCATTAATGAATTAATAGAATTTCAAGTTTGTTAACCCGGACACATTTCTTTCTATAAAACTAATTATTATTTTGTTATTGAATTATAAATAAGACAAACATAATTTTTCTGACAAAAAAGTTAATAATAAGCAACTTTATCTTTTTTAATTAACATTTTTGCTTTTTCTTTCAATAAAACACTTTTTTTTTTTAATTTGGCAAAATTTACTGAGTAGAGCATATGTATTCTATCTTTTACTTAGAAATTTTCTTTTCTTCTTATGAACCAAAAGAAAAATAAAATGTGTTTCTCCTTTTATTTTTCTTTGGTTATATATACAAACAGAACAAAAGTATATTTTTTATATATTTCTGCCATCAACATATTTTCTTTGTGTTTCAATGTTTTTTCTTTTTCATATTATTTGTTGTTGTTTTTGTTTCAAATTTCAGAAAAATACGTAACATATTTTTTTTTTCGTATATTATGCACAGTAGCAAAAAGCTGTTAATTGGCATGACTCTTAGTAAAATTCCAAACACATATATATAGATACTCAAGTCCATTGTTTTTTCCATGCGTGACTTTTTCAACATAATAGATAATTTTCTTCAAAAAAAGAAAGCCACAGTGAAGTACTGAATGTCATGTAATCGTGCACAAGTATAGAACAAATTTATGATAAATCAAATGAAAAAAAAAATATGAAAAAATTCCGTATGTCATCGAATACATAAAAAAATACCTATACTGGAGGATCATAAAACGCATTTTTCTAAATAATTTGGAATTATGGAAAATAGAATGCTGCTTAAAATTACTCGGTCGAAATATAAAAATTTAGTTGTATTCGTCGCCCAAATATTAATCCACTAGCGTCAAAATATTTATCTAACTATTAATTAATTTCTACCCTCTGTCTATCGGGTATTATTTTCAAATTACGTTATGCGTTTTGTACTGTAGTTTTGTGAGTAACCACCGATTTCAATCTATTTTTTTTTTTCATTGAGAAAAAATTGTCACAGAACGATCCTATTCAACTTATTCATTTTGACAGACATATGTAAATTACTATAAAATTTATTTAAAATATTTTTAATTTATTTCTTGTTTACAGGAAATATAAATAAATTGTATTTATATGTAAAACGTAAAGAAAAACGATTACAATCGTATTAAATAATACGACTTCGAATTTATTATCTCAACTTACAGAAATTAAAGTTAAATTCTTTTAATCTTGAATGGTCGGGGTATATAAGCCCTTTGTGATTTAAAACAAAATTCTATTCCTGCCGCACTGGTACATGCTAAATTTATATGTAAATTTAAATCTGTATACAATTTTGTATATTATTCTCTGACTCCTTAGAAAAACCTTTGGATTAAATATTGATGTAAATTAGGACAAACAGACTTTTGTGTTTTCGGATCAAATATTTTGTTAAATGACATTTTTAGAGAAAGAGAAAAGTAAATCATATTCAAAAGGAAAATAATATTTTTGTGTGTTGATGAATTAATTTTAAGACATTTATATAGGCTTTGATACTAGACTATTTATTGTGTCTTTAAAATCAACAATAAAAGAAAGTATTAAAAATTGAATTTTCTTGCTAGTCCCCCTGACTGAGTTTAATAAGATTTAATAAGATTTTCTTCGCTTTTTTTTGTTAATTAATTTACAATTGACAGATAAAAACAGTCATTATTAGTATACATACATACGTTTATTGTACATAACCCAGTTTTGATTAAACCTTCAATTTAATATAATGAACAAAGTTGTATCTGGGGAAACAAACTATATAATATTTACTTTACTTATTATAATTAAAGTAATTCAAAAAAATATATATATGTATATAATATAAACTAAGGCAAAAACTTTGTTAATTTGATCTTAACATCGCATGAAAACAAAACAAAACAAAAAGAAAAAAAAATCATAAAAAAAAGGTTAAAAGAAATTCTCTTTCAAACATTTTCTTTGCTATTAAATAGTGCTAGTACTCTTCCTTGACATCTGATTGTCGTCGTCTTTTGTCTCCTTAATGTTTTTTTTTTCGTTTTAATTTTTTACTATTTTGCTATAAAACTATTCATCACTTTTGTCAAACCTAACAATAATATTATCATTAGTTAAAGTAAATTTTACACACAATCAAATTAGATGGGCCCAACCAGATAGTTTGTGTTGTTCTTCTGATTGTGAAATTCATTAATAAAACTCATATTAGTATTTTCTTGTTTTGCTTGTTTTCTTCTGTTGTCTTGTATGAAGGCGTACATTATTTTTATTCCTATAATGAATATTCTTTTGAACATGAATTTTTGTTTGTTTGTTTTTTTTTTCTTTAATTTTCTTATATGTTGAAAAATAAGAAGAAGTGGAACAAAAATTATAAATTCTCTTATTTGTAAAATGTCTAGGAAAATATGTTATAAAATAATTTTAACAAAAGGAATGTATATTAAGATAAATTCTCCAAAATATATAATATGTATGTATGTATTTATGTATATAATATTATATCTTATGAGATTTGAGACTTTGACATTTTTGTTTAATTATTAAATTAAATTGGATATATAAACATTTGTTTTTGTGTGTAGGTTTTGTAATCTCTTTAACCCTTGATGACACTAACTTTATTTATGGAAATGAAAAATATAAAAAATTCTTTTGAAAAATTCTTTAGAATATTCTAAGATGAAAAACTTGACTTATATTAAGCTTAATATCAGGTCCAATCTTCAATGTAAAACGGAAGCTTAATATAAGCTTAGCTGGGTTTTTAACAAGAAAATTCTAGAATATTTTACTGATTTTTCCTTTTTATTTTTTTAATAAAAAGTTAGCCCTTTTTCTTCTTTTCTGTTGCAATAAGAGAGGAGAGCTTGTAAATTTATTCAGAACCTTTTTTTTACTTTGCTTCCCAACATTTTCCCCCATATACATAAATCAAATTATTTTATAAAAAATAAAAAATTAAAGTTTTCGGTCCAGTTTATGAATAAAATCATTGAAATTTTTGGTTGATGTATAAAACCTTTAAATATATTCCGAACGACCGCAAAACTTATTGGGTCAATCTCAAATATAGTATGTGGTGTTTATAACACTAACCATAAACTCTGGGTTTGTCTTCTTTTTCCTGTTTTTTTTTTTTTGGTTTCATAGCTATATAAAATGTATTCAATAGACTCACGTGTTTCACATAAAAGATTATTTTCTTGTTCAAAATTAAAATCGTATAAATCGTTATAAATACAGATAGGGTGAGAGAGAGCAGACACAAACAAAAAACTATAAAATAACCATTAAATTTTTGATTAAATCATTGGTAACATGGGGAAACATGGTCAACTTATTTTATTTGATAGACCAAAAAAAAGAAAAGAAACGAAACGAAAGAAAATGAAGGAAGAAAGAAAGATATAAAATTTATTTATTTCATTTGGTAGTTTTTCCGTTTTGAATAATGATAGATGTGTCAGAGACAGTGTCATTTACTATATATGTTAATAATTTTTTATTTTTTTATGTTGATGGTCAAAATGGTTTTGGTAATATGTATAATATAACCATATATGTATGTATATATAATAGAAAGATATGAAAGCTAAAAGCTTATGTAAAACCTAATAAATTCATATATTAATACAATCATACATATTTTATCCATATAAATAGCGAAATGAAAAATGTATTATTTTTTTCTGTTTTGTAACAGAAATGAAAGAAACATAAGAATTTTTTATAATATAAAAAGAAAATTTGGTTTTTTTTCCGCATTGGATTTTATGCATAAGATAAAATTAGAATAATGTTTACATAATTAATTTATTAAACGAGAAAAGTATAATAATTTATTTTTTTCCTTTTGAAGAAATATTTAAATCTTATTTAACTAAAAAATATAATAATCATAATAATAAGAATAAGCATAAGCATAACCGCAGTATACTCTTCCACAATCTTGAATAATGCTTTTAGCATTTTCTCTGAAAGTTGCTTAAAAAATTCTAATTTTTTAATTGAGAAATTATTTAAATACTAAAAATTATATTTTGGTTGTAAATAGTTTATCCGACTTATGACGAGTTTCATGAAACTGTTAAATGGATTAGTTTTTTAATTTTTAGTTGATAATAATTTTGAGATAATATTTACGGTTTTAATTAAAATAAATTATATAAATATTATTTTACATTTATGAATTTAATTCTTATTAGTCTTGAAGAAAAATTATATTGAATAATTCGGATAATTAAAACAGAAACGATTAAAATCTTAAAATTTTAAAATTGAAATTGAATTGAAACAAATGAAATCTAGATGCACGTGAGCTTCATTATACATTATTTAAGTAAAAATTATTTAAACCATGAGTATATGTTCAATGATTATTATTTTTATTTCTTATAGCCTACAATGTAGGTACCTCAGCAACGATAAATTTAAAGCATTTTTATTCATTCCTTATAAACAAACTAATAATTTAACCAAACCTACCAAATTAACAAACTGATAATTTAATAATATAATTTGAACATGTTGACTTTCTTAATAAATAAAAATTTATTGAAGTCAATTATAAATGATATAAAAAATGTTACATTTAAAGGAAAAATATACGGAAATATTGAACTAAAATTTAATTATTTTTATTACTAATAGCCGTCATTCTACATAAGGAAGCCTTAACACCTTTAATAATAAAAAAAAATACAAGGAACTTGCTTATGAAAAATAAAAAAAAATTAATTACTTTCATACTTAATATTATACATAGGTAGGTATAATAATAAAACTGAATAATAATATTTGTAATAAGGACAAGAAATTATTTAATGACTTTAATAACATTAAGAAAAAAAAAAAAAAGTTACCTATAAAAAATTTCCTATATACGAAACATTAAATATTAACATATAAATAGCTTCCAACAGATAAAACAACTAAATTAAATGAAATTAAATTAAGGAACAAAAAAAAAAAGTGGAAACAATATTTTACAAAAAAGTTTATTTTAAATATACATATTTTGCAATAAGCTTTCCTCATTTTGTCTTGTTCAATTTTACTTTAATAGGTAATAAACGGCAGTTTAAGTTCACGTAATATAACTTATACAAGACCAACAAAAGCAAATAAAGCTGAAAAAGTTTAGACAAAAGAGAAAGAGATGGTAGAAAATCGGAAAGTTTTGGACAGTAATTAATAAATAGTTGTGTTTCTAATAATGAAAAATGAATAATGATGAATATTATTCTTCATCTTTAATTTTTCTTAGCAATTATGTTATATTTACCAAATTCTTAAAATTATTCTTATCTTAAATAATGTTTATACAATTTCCAACAAATTTGAATCATTTCTCAAATATTCTATTTTCACTTACATACAACTTAAAAATTCCTTTTTATTTTACAAAAAAGAAAACCACAAATATTATTAAATTAAAAAATTATTTATGAAAGAAAGAAGAAGAAGAAGATCCTGTAGAAAGAATAAGTGAAAAAGTTATATTTGAAAACAATAGGAATAAATTAATATATTTAAAAGAACACAAGAGTATAGTAAAATCCATAGGTAGGTAGAGATTTGTAGACGTACAAAAGTATGAAAGAGTCCCCCAACGACACAAAAGTTCCTGTCTGAAATTTTACAAAATATTGGATAAATTTACTATCTGTGTACATATCTATATACCTTCATATATACATATGTATATTATAGGTAATGTAACGTTTAGCATTACATAAAAACATTATACTCGCATTTTCTTATATAATATAAATTAATTTAAACTAATTGAATAATTTGAACAAAATATGGGTATTATATAATTTAATCAATTTATTTGTTGGTGTTTTTCTCAACGCTTTTAAGGCTCCACCAAACAAACTAACAAAATGACGTCATTTATGTCTAATTACCTTATATCTTCTTTTTTAGTATTATAAACGATAGAATTTAAGGTATGAGAGATGTAGGGAAGTCAGTTTTATTTTATTTATACCTTACACATAGTATTATAAGAGAATTATCGAGTACAGCTCACTGTCACTCTTATAAAACGAAATTTAAGGACATATAACAGATAGATCTAAACCTATAACTATACTTATATATAGATCTTTTTATCTTTAGATATATATTTAAGACATCCTTGGTTGAAACAATATTAAAATGTTACATAGCTAAAAAGATCTTTTTTGGCAATTTTCTACATCTTGTTTAATGGGTAAAAATATACAGATATACATTTCTATATATATATATATATATATATATATATATTAATATATACGTTGCTATATACAATAGTTACATAGATGCGTATATATACATAGTATGTAGATGGTAAAAAACAATTTTCTATGGTGTTGGGCTAAATATAATATAAGTATAACGAACGAAAAAGTAAATCAATTGTTAATCGTTTTAGTGAGGCCTATTTAGAAGTGATGTATGTAAGTTTTAAGAATGTGTATAGCACGAATCTCCTGAAAATTATTATTATTTTTCTTCTTTTTTCTTTACGTTTTTGTTTTTTTTTTTTGTACAAAATGACTATACATTATACATTATATAATGTTATATACATAGGTATGCCTATATATATGAAAATATACATCAGTGGGGAATTTTAAGTGAGTAAAAATGGCACCTGCTGACAGAATTCTTTTTTAAATTAAAGAAAATTCTCTATAATATATAATAATGAATAGAATGAGGAGAGTAAAAGGAAAATGAAAATAAAGAAGAAGAAAAAAACATTTCTATCACTTCCTATCTTCCTTTTTTTCTTCCTTTTTTTTTCTTCTTGTACATTTTTTTGAATTAAAAAATACCTGACTGACCTGACCGACCATATACTAAAAAATTGTTTTCTTTCAAATAAAAGTCGCACACTTACAGAAATACACATAGATATTTATTTATATGCTTTCCTCGTTTTTTAACCAAAATATATATTTAGTGTTTAATTTTAATCGTGTCATGATAAAAGATCAGTAATAATGTTAAAATTTAATGTACTTCGTGCGACCTTTCTTTTTTCATTTTATTCTTTTTCTTTTCCAGTTTTTATTTTTCTATTTTGTTTTTCTCTTTCTTTTCGTTTTTGTATTATTTCGTTCGTATTATAATTTCCCTAGTGTCACGATGACGCGCGTACTTACTATGTGTCCCTCAGATTTTAAATTGTGTGTTTGTATATATATATATATACGCATATTATAATATGAGAAGGAACTTTAACTTTAAATTAATTAAGATTATGCAAAAAATAAAGAAAATTCTTATTCTTAGGTTTTAACCTGCACGAACATTCTTATTTACATATATAAAAAAATAAACTGGTGTCATAGAATAGACACCTACACCTAACTTTACCTACATATACACCTACACACCTACACTTACACCTACACTTTCACCTACACTTACACCAACACTTAAACCTACACTTCCACCTACACTTGCACCTTAAAAATGTATATTATATATATATTTGGTTTTTTTTATATAAATTAGTTTTTTGTTATCCGAGATGTTACAAAGTTCATTTATCTTGGGTAGTCTATAAATTAATGTTATCCTTAAGGTATTATACTGATACCGTCATTGGATTTTTACTAACCCACCGCAAAACGAAAATATAATATCCGGAATACTATATAGTACACATATATATATATATATATATACATACAATTACAGCAAAAACAAAAATGTAAAGCTTTTTTTGATCTTCACTTTATACTTTTTATATTATATATTAAATACAGGCATAAAATTAAGATGTTTCTGTCTCTAAAGGATTTAGTCTTTTAAACTATGTACATAAACATAATAAACAGAAATATATCTAAACAACTACACAAATACAATGTTATGTACTTGTATATGTGGTATGTACTATATGTACAAATAATTTTATTTATCTGAATAGTTTCAATTGTTTTGGCATTTTGTTGATTGAAAGAACTTTATTCTATATCTATATAATATTAAACAGTAATTTAGTTGTTGATGCAACAATCAAAAAGTCTTCTGAACTTTATAATATACTATAGAGAAGTCTCTTAAGTATCTATTAAATCCTACCCACGTTTCTTCATCTTTATACAACAACAATAAAAATAATTAAACGATTTTTAGTTGAAAAACAAAAGAAGCGTTACACTGCAGATTTTTATTTTATATAAATACAAAATAAAATAAGAAAAAGATTTTTTTTAAATGTGAAGTGAGTATCCTCCTCTGATTTTTCTCATTTTTTCCTACTCTTTTCTTTGTATTTTTCCAAAAGTTGAACAATCAACATGTCTTAATTTTCTGAAAATTGGCCGGTACTCGTGTCTGACATATTTTTTTCAAAAAAAAAAAAAAACAAAACAGAAAATAAGAAAAGAAGAAGCATAAGAAAAAATACCAGTTTCTGACAGACTAAGAAAAAAACAATTAATCTTCAGTTACGACGTTTAATTGAAAAATGGTTAAGATGCGTGTTCCTTTTATATATATACTTTTTTTTTATTGTATATAAAAAAAAATATTCTAAATACAACAAGACCAACAAATAAAATTAAAAACAAAAAACAAAAAAAAGAAGAAGGAATATTATATATATTGGAAACGTTCCTCATGCTATACTTATCCATTATTTAATTTCAAAACAGAAAAACAAGGGTACAATAGAAAAAAAAAAGAAGAAAAAGGAAAATGAAAAATTGATTATTGATCAACAATTATATTATTGTTATTATTTTCATCAGAAGTATGTACATTTACACACATTGTTATATTATATAACTATAATATAATTAGATTATTAAAATGATCCATCATTGTTTTGCTATCGAAATGAATGAACAGAAATGAATGAATTGAAATTACAAACCATTACCCAGAACCATTATATTGAGTTTCATGTAATAAAAAAAATCGTATATAATTCTGACTTAACAAAAAACAAAAAAAAAAGTAAAACAAAACAAAACGAAAAAAAAAGAAGCAACAAAAAACATTTTCTATACATACAAACTAACATACACATATACTAAGTCCATAATCTATAATCTAACAATATCCCCAATAAACAGACGTATTGTAGGCTAAGAGCTTTTAAATTCTCTTTTATTTTTCAGAGAACCGATTTAATGGGACTAAATTAAGATAGCAAAAGCTAATAAAAATAGAATCTCCTCTTTCTCCCATCTATTTATTATTATTGATTTTGGTCCTTTTGTTTTCTTTCATTTCTCTCATTTCATTTTATTTTATTCTATTTTATTTTATTTTGTTTTGTTTTGTTTTGTTCTGTTTGTTTATAATTTAACTAACCCAAAAGATATTCTCAGTCTATAAATATAAAAAGTATATTCTTGACCATGAGCAAAAGCTCATAAATTTTTTGGTTTTCTCTCTTTTTTTTTATTAAAATTATCATTGGAACAATATATCCCAGCTATCAAAAGATTTGATAAGATCTTTTAATTATAATTAGGTGTCATAATATGATGATGAAAAGAAAGAAAAAAAAAACAAAAGCAAAATTACTCCATTTTTATTATGGATTCTTAAGGGAAAAGGAAAAGGTCTATGCGTATGCGATGAGCATGAGATGAGCGCACGCATAGAGAATACAAATTTTTTTTTCTTTTATGAAAATTGTCCTAAAGATAGATAACACAAAAATTTTCAATTTATTTATTTTCATTCGGTAAAAATGAATTGTTTCTTAATTAATTTAAAATTTCAAGTATTTCTTCTTTCATTCTTTTCGTATATAATCCATAAATCTTTTAAAGACTTTTATATTTTTTATTTTGTTCTTGGACTATCGATTGCAATTTTCGTTTTATAACAATTCCGGATTAGGTGAAACAGGGAGTTTAAAATTACGCGATCAGACTGTAGATAATTTTGAAATTTATGTGCGTTTATTTTTTCTTCTCTTTTTTCTTATAATTCACCTGGATTGTATTTATCGTTATTATTGAAGAAAAAATAAAGGAAAAGAGCAGAAGAAAGTTTTTTATTCGTTTGTTTGGTTTGAGTAAATTAATATCCGTTTATTCCCAAATGATTATTTTGAAAATTATATTCGTATTTCTCTGTTTTCTAACAACATTAAATAAACATGACACATTGACATACCCCAACATTTTGGTTATTTATATACAAAACTTAGTTTTCAATCTAATAAATGAATTTATATCGTTGCAACAATAATCACATTTTAAACCATAAAATATAATGCAATAATACATAGTTGGAAATTATCTCTATATTTACACATAATTAATAAAGTTTTTCGTTTTAATTGATAAGAATGAGATAAATAATTCCTATCCTAAATTAATTTAAATTTAATGACTTGATTATAAAGATTATAATATTTAATGAGTATATCTTCTCAATTTTCTGATAATACTTCTTTATAAAATACATGATGATATTTTACTAATTCTATATGCTATAAAAGGTATACCCAATTTGCATTTTATTTTTTATTGTTGTTGTTACTATTTGTGTTATTTTTCTATATATTTTTTAAGGAAAACATTTCCTTATCTCTTTCTCTCTTTTATAAATAAGCGTACAAAAAAATTTGTATTCAGTATAAAGAATTGACAACATCTTATGAAAAAAAAACCCGCATAGGAAAATACATTAAAAAAGACAAGAGGAATAAAAAGAAAAAGTATTTTCCTTTTCATGTATAGAAAATTTTGTTTTCGTTAAAATTAAATCAAGCAAAATTTTCCATTGGACACTGGTAAAAAAATAACACACATTTTCTTCGTCGTTTTGTTTTTTTTTTCTTATATTTTTATGGAAAAAGAAAAAACGAGAAAAATACTTTAGAAAATTAATATCAATGAGAAGCTAGCCAATGAAAAAATAAAATCTAACCTTAAAAAATAAAAAAAAAAAAGAAAAAGAAAAAAGGAGAAAAACGCTTTCGAACGAACGAAATGGAATTATATATTTGGATGTATACACTTTTTTTTTTGTTACATGAGAGAAAAAAAAAGCATTTTGAATAAAGAAGAAATAAAACAGGAACGTAAGGAATTTGAAGAAAATTTAATTAAGTTTTTTTTTCCCTTCTGCTTTTTTATATTTTTTCTTTCCTTTTCTTTTCTTTCTCTTTTTGCGTAGAAGCAACGCTTTGATTCAGATACTTTAATTTACATTAAAAACAAATAATTTGTATTCATCAGTTGAACATTTTCGAGGTTCATTTCAGAACATTATATTTGGGGTGTTGTTTTTTTCGGTTTTTTTTTTTGCCAATTTTTCATTTTCTTTTTTTTTTTACTGAATTGTCCAAATGAACCCCTAAAAAAACATACAAAGTAGCTTTTAAAGAGAAACCATTGAATTTTTATATAAAAAGCAGTTCAATGAATTTAACAACAACAAAAAAAAAAAGAAAAACAGAAAAAATATTCAATGGATTTGGTACTTGACTGAAATTATTGCATCAACGAGTTTCGAGAGTATACTTATACTTCAGTTAAAAGACTATACAGACATAATCCCTTCCTTCTAGCGCGCAGAGTAAAAAAAAAATGTTTATTTCAAAACGTTACATGAATACTTTTAAATTATTTATCGGGAAAAATTTTTCTTTTCGTTTTTCTTCTTTTTTTTTTTAGGGGTATTAAATAATAAAAAAGAAAATTCTGGTTACGTGTCATCCTCCTTCAACATTTACGTTTTATTTGTTGTGTGTTATTTCATATAATATATAAGATAAGAATCGGTCACGATTTCTGTCTTCACCACAAATATATATAATACATAAATATATCTAACTAAATACATCTAAAAACAAATATATATCCAATGTATGTATTTAGATACACAAGTACAAAAGTACTTATGACAGTTTTCATTTCAATATAATTAGATTTACGGAGAAAATTAATGTTTATTATCTGTTAACAAAATGTAAACTTAATATTCTTATATTTAATAAAGATAATCGTATAACCCTAGCCGCGACGGCCACCAGCGAAAAATAAAAGAAACGTGACAAAATGTAGAAAACGGTTTTTTTTTCGTTTTTATTTTACTCCGTTCGCGTTTGGAATTTTTTTTTTCTTTTTTCTTTTTTCTTTATTTTTGTCTTTGGAGAATCTTTAAGTGAAAAGGAGATTTCTGGGAATTAAAAATTTAATTTACGATTTTAATTGAAGTATATTTGAAATAATTGTTCCATTAAATTTCTTGTAAAAAGCAAGAAAACAAAAAAAAAAAAATTAGTCAATAGATTATGGAATATCCGGAATCTTTGTTCCCGCATTAAAAGTTAAATTATCGACTGCCTATATAAAACAGTCTTCTTAACTATAGAATAACAAATGGAGGTAAATGCGTATACCGTACCACCATTAAGTGTAATATTTGCTGGTTTAACGCGTACTAAAACTCCATCATCCCTTGATATATAAACTACTACAATCACATCCCATCTAAACAAAGAAAGATAGAGTTAAACAAAGAGAGGAATAGAGAGAAAGAAAGAAAGAATAACAAGAATATTATGTAAATGAAAGTGTAGGTGGAAAATTATTTCATCAACGAACGAGTGTATACCTATGTATTTGTGAGAATAATAAAAGACCAAGTGATACGTATATATACGAAGTGGCATAGAACGACTAGAAAAATCATCCTTTTGAAAATCAGGACCGTATAAAAAAAAGGTGGTGGAAGTGTAGAAAATGTGGAAACAAAAGCATCATTCCTTTTTCTTTGTCACTTTTTTATTTATTTTTTTCTCTCTTTTATAATAGGTTCACTGATCTTTTCAATTATTTTTTCTATTTTCTCGTATATAATTTTATTTGTTGTAACGAGGCAATAAAAATTACACATATTATTTATAAATGTTGTTTATTAACGTGTCACTGGATTTCCACTACCCAAGACCTTTATAATACAACAGAAGATTTAGACGAGATCAATACTTTTATCCACGCCATTAATCTACCAGTACGGGGATTGAACTCTCGACCCGAAGCACAATAGAAGTACGTGCTATCCACTTTGTCACACAGCGTGACAAATTGCGGCAGATTCACACACACACATACATACCAACTGGTAAATCTACATAAAAATATTTTATTTGTATTTATAATTGACGACATTTCATATAATAAATTAAGATATTCTTTAAAATAATTGCGTGTGAATTAAAGAAAATAATGCGAAACAAAATCCGGTTCGTTTTAAACACTAAATATTAACGGGCAAAAAAGAGGAAAACCCCTATTTTTTTTCTTTTGTCAAAATATTGTCAAACATTCTTATACAAAAAGCTAAAAATCGATTCTAATTTGTCTCATTGTTACGTTAAATTTAAACATTTTTCGTATATATATAAGTTATTCTTAGCCAAAAAAAAAAAGAGAAGAAAAAAAATAAACGAAAAATAATAAAATAAAACACCCCCTTCTTTTTAAAAAGTTTGAGTTTCTAACTTCTGTTTTGTATAATATAATAAAATAATAATGGAAAGAGAAAATAAAGTGTTCCTAGAGGGCAAATCCATATCTTATCTTATCCAAAAAATCAGTGTTTGATATACAAACCGATTTGGTTCCAGAATAGGGTAACGACTTGAACTTGGTTTTCATTCTATCATTTTTCTTTTTTTCTTTTTTTTTTTGGTTCGGACGACAATCATGCAAATAAGGCAAAACAATATAACTTTCAATATATATAATACCATGTAATAGTTAGGTACACAGATACATACATAGTGTATACTATATACACCTACTCTGATTTTCATTTTCTTTATTGATTTTTCTCAATATCTTTCTTTTATTTAATTTAATTTAAAAAAATTGATTCCAATTGAAAATTTATACGATGACTTCTTTCTTTATACTTGTCCAATAATTGGCTGCTTAGGATGGGAACACAGTATAGTAAAAAAAAAATCAATGCAAAATGGAGACTGAGATTTTTGTATTAAACAATTAGAATTACAATTACTTTCATTTATATCCTTATACTTAAATTCAATTGTCTATGTTTTTATTTATATATTTATTGTTTACCTATTCTTTTATTTTATTTCTCTGTCAACAACATCATAAAAAAAATAACAACAGAAAAGAGAAACAATATAAATATATATATATATATATATATATATCCCGGAAAACCCAAAATACTAAAAAAAATTGCTTAAAAGCACAAAAACAAATGATACTAATCAGTAGACCGATTACGATTTATTTCGTAGAGAAATATTTCGTATTTCGGGATATTAAAAAAAAGTGTGTCGCTTATTAATCTTCAAAAAAAAAGAAAGAGACAAATATAAAATCCCAAAATACGTACGTCGTGCTTTACTTCACTTTAAGCTAACTTATGCGCCATTTTGATTACTTTTAATTTATTTCAACAATTATTCTATCGCTCTCAAACTGACATATATTCATTTTCAAATTTGGTATAGTAAAATTTTTAAAAATTATAAATAAAAACACGAAACAAATTAATTTAATTTTTTTATTTTGGTTTTTATTACAATTTATATTATATTTATTATACTTGTATTACTTATATCTACTTATAGCTTATTTATACTTATTAATTATTTATTATTATCTACTAGTATTATTATTATTATTCCTATTATTTATTATAGTTATCCGTAAGTCAAGAATGTTTTGCTGAAAAAAATATATATACACAATTAAATTATTTTGCTTCTAATTTTCCTTTTGATTGACTTAAGTTTAAACTCATCATTTTGTAATTTTTTTTTCTTGTACACGGTTTTCTTGTATTCTAAAAAATGATAAAAAGGTTATTATAGTTTCTTTTAAATTATTCTTTTAAATTTTTTAATTAAGTTTTAAAGTTTTAAATCAATATAAATACTAGTAAAAATTAAAATAATAAATTTAAAATTTACTTACAGTTTAAAAAATATAAAAATACACCAACACAATAATAATAAATAATACATAAAATATCCCACAACCTATAGTAGGTTGTGAGAAATATTTCAAAAACGGGCGATGAAAAGCATAGAAACGCTGCAACGTATCATAGCATTTCGGGCATCTCGCACTAACACAGATGTAACTTTACGAAGTGACACATTCTCATTATTATGTACGTACACACATTTTCTCGTTTTTCTCTCTACGAAATAAATCTTAATCGGTCTACAGATTAGATCATGCTCACGCACCTTCTGATTCTGTCACCTAAAAGTTCATTTTCTAACCCATTCATATAGGTTAGAAGTTTATCGTTGAAGGGAATGTCAACTCTTTAGTTATTTGTTGAGGTCAAACTGACTGACAGTGTGATTGATCAACCAAAATAAAGAAACTTACTCAGCATAATAAAAACTTTTCTTTTTTTTTTCACTTGTTTACAACGTTTACCGTGTTTGAGTGCGTCGCGAGTGATTTTAAAAAGATTTTTTTTATATTTATTTTGTTTAATTCATTAATTTGTATATTCACAATATTTTTTTTATTAATTTTAATTTTTTATCACTTAATTAAAAATTCGGGTTTTACCATTTTTAACACTTAAATCTTAATCAGTACATTTTTCTGACCCTTAATTACACTGACTCTGCTAAAGTTCTACCCAAATATTTGTGGATATTAAGTAATTACGCACTAAAGTGTCACTAGTGGGTATTTGGATACAAATTACTCAAACAATATAAATAAAAAAAAAGCCCCAGTCAAATTACGATATTTAAAATTGTCGGTATAGAAGTATTCTATGATAATTGCTTACGGCCTATGAAGTTATGTGTTTTAATTATTGTTTTTCAGACATTTCTCCATTTGATGTAAAGCACTGAATTAATTAAAATAATTATTTCAAAATGGAACAATAAAATGTTTTAGCGAAATTCATTTGAAAACCAACATTTATAGTGTAAATTATTTTATCACCATTTTTAGAGGTTGGTAGAAATTTATGGGTTATCGCCCTTCTATACCGACGAATGAGTTGGTTCAGTAATTAAATGCTTATAATTATAAAATATTCATGATTTACCGTTTTCTCTGGTAAAAAAAGAATAAAAAACGAATTATAAAAATTATCCAAAATTATCAGCGACATTTCAAAATATTTCAATGAATAACATTTTAACTTAAATTTGTTCGCTGTGTCAATTCAATGGAGTTGTCAAATTAAAATTAAGTTTAATAAAATATTTATTTAACGTTATGGAAAAGATTAATTTGAAAGAATTGTTCTTTTGTTTAATTTTAATTTCCCACATGAAATTGTTCGTATTTTGTTTCGGAAATAAATTAATTGAAATTCATAAAAGAATACAATTTTTGAAAGAAACATTATGAATGACCCTTTTTTACATTTTGCCCATTAAAAACAAAAAATATAAATTAAAAATTACATATTTTTAATTTTTGTTATAAAACAAAAATTTATTAAAATAAATTACTTTAAAAGGTGCAAACATTATTATCGTTTATCAAGTGGGTGTGAATTGAGAAGAAAATGAATATTAAATTGGTCACTTAAGTATTCATATACAGACGATAAAAAACTATAAAAAGAAAAGAATTCTTAAAAAGCAATATTTCCATCTCTCTAATTACTTACTGAAACGCCTTTTCCTTTTCTTTTCTTTCTGTTTTCATTCATTTCTGTTTTTATTTTTAATGTAGGTAAAATGTTCATTGTTGAAAAGGAAAGAAATATTATTCTGGAGTTGAACCCTTATATATTATTAAATATTAAAGATGATTATTATTAAAAAAAAAAACAACGAAAAATAAAAAAAAAGAAAATCACTTTTGATAAAAAACAAAAAAAAAGAAGAAAAGAAAATGTTGACGTTAATTATAAATATTAAAAAATATTATAAATAATAAAACATTGAATTGCTCTTAAAACTCTGGTTCCTTTTTTTTTCTTTTAATTTTTCTTTTTTCTCATTTTTATGAAATCCAGTGTCATCGATTGTAATTACCATAAAATTATTATTTTCTGTATAGAAAAGAATTTTTTTGGTGATGTACAATTCTTCTGATTTTTTTAATTTAAAAAAAAAAATCGGTTGGATTTTTTTTTATTATAATTTTCATCTTTTTTGTTGGTTGGGAGATTTTTTACTCTCCCATTATTCTTCTTTTTTTTTTGTAAGCAGATAATCAATTATAAATAAATCATTCTCATTATTATTTTGTATTAAAAACATCTCATGATATTAAAAATTAATTATTTCTTTTTTAATTAATTTCTATCCCTTTTTTTGTTTTTTCGCGTTTTGCTTTCTTTCTCTCTGTTTTTTTTTATTTAATTTTAGATCTTTTTGAAACAAACATTATAATATTTCAGTTGACCTAACCGATTATTATTATTAATTATCTAACTTAACGTTCCGCAAAATGCGCGTTGTGTAAAAAAAAATTTTTTTTCCTTCACTTTTTTTTCTTCTTTTCCTTTTTTTTTATTCTTTTTTCGCTTTTTATTTTTTTTTTTTGCTTTGTTTTTTTTCTGTTGTGCGGGTGTGAAATGTGAATGTAAAAAAATTGCCATACAACCCCCGTTACCCTCTGACTGACTATGTATATACATATAGAATGTGGATAATATATAAAAAAAAAGCGAAAATATTCATGTCATGTATTTTTCTACTGGGACCGATGTCATAGTGCAAGTGTGGATGTGAATTGTGAATGATGAAGACGAAAAACAAAAAAAAAGGGAAAAAACAGAAAAGGGCAACAATGAATCAAACAGAAAAAGAGAAGGAAAAGCAAGAAAAAAAAAACGAAAAAGTTAAACTGAACTACCGCCGCCGCCGCCTTCTACTATACAGACTGAATTTGTCACCATCTTCATCATCTTACACTGAATAAAATACCCGAAACAAAATACAATAAATATAAATAAATATTATTAGACATTATTATAATTATTATTATTATTATTACTCCTACAATTTGAATTTGAATTTGAATTTGAATAAAATATTTATCATTTTATTTTAATGTTATTTTATGTTGAGTGGAGGCGTCCATAAAAATGAAAAACTTTTTGACGACATCAAAATAATAAAAATAAAAAGAAAACAACAACAATAAAAAGGTATTAAAATAAAAAGAAGAAAAACCAAAAATACTTGGGGTGTCAGTTTGAAAAGTTCTGAAAATTGGTCGGTCTTGTCTTATACTGTCGATCAAATATTGTTTTGAGATAATTAATACAAGACGAATAAAATGTGGGATATTAAAGAAGTAACTCAATAAACGAATTTAATTAATTTATTATTATTATTTTTATGCTTTTTGTAAAATAATACGACTACCTTTGATATTATTTTAATTATCATTTCTATTTTTATTATTGTTTTTTTTTTGTTTTTGTTTTTTTTCGCTTTTACCTGAGGGTATTTTTTCGAACGTTTTTAGAATAAATTCAAACAATTTTAAAGAAAAAGAAAGAAGGAAAATGAAGGAGAAGAAGTTTATTTTATAAAATTACAATAAAAATTAAGAATATATAATTAAATAATAAAGATTATTTTTCAACAAAACATTTGTTGTTGTTTTTTTTTTGTACGATTTTCATTTTCATTTTCATAAACAAGAAAAAAGAAGAAACAATTCCTCTAATGAGAAACATATATTTAGAGACGCCAAATCTTAAGTTGAAAAACATTAATTTTAACTTTAATTTGTGAATGAAATGAAAATACTAAAATATTTCTTTTTTCCCATTTTGAAATGTCATACCACAAAAACAAACCCTTTTTTACATGTTTCGGGTTTTTTTTCCATTTGCATGAAATGAAACAAAAAAAAAAGAAAACCAAAAAAACAATAAATAATCTTTCTAATGAGTTTAACTTAATATATACGACGAACTTACATTTAATTCAATGTAATGGTTCTTTTTTTTCTAATTATTTATGATTATTCGCATTAAGTTGGTTCTCTGTTTGTTTTTTTTTTCTTCTTTCTATATGTCAACAATATTTTTGATTAAAATCACATAATAATAAATAATAGAAAATTTCAGAAACCAATTTTTTATAAAGAATATTAAAGGTCAAATGTTATATTTATGTGATAAATGATAATAATAAATTAAACTATATATTAAAATGAATATAAGAGAAAAAAAAAATGTTTTCTAGATTAGCCTAAAGCATCCAAGTTTTCTTCTTCTTCTTTTTTTATACACATTTGTCAATTCAATAGAATAGAAGATAATGGTCTTATGGTTTATATAAAAAGAAAACATTGAAGAAGAAAAATGAAAAAAAAAATCAATTACATCTTGATCCTATTTTAAGCGAGGTTATTAACTATATAGTTAGTCAACTATAATAATATAAAGACATAGGAACATAAATATTTTCCCTCTACTTGCTTTTCATTCTTCCATTTTTTTTTTCTCTTAAGTTTTTTGTTTTCTTCGTCTTTTAGAAAAAGAAGAAGTTGAAACGCATTTTTCCAGCCTTCTACTAAATTATAAATTGTTTTACGATAATAAATATTATGCCCTGACTATAAAGAACATGAAAACGTTGTTATCCGTCTTATATGTAGAAAGAAAAAAAAAAGTTTCATATATGTTTTCAAATGTTGGGAATTTTTTCTGTTTTTATTTTTCGTCTTTCTTTTTTTTAATGAAAATAAATCAATGTTTTAATTTCCGAGTAATTTAATGCAAAATGACTTTAAAAAAAAAAATTCTAAAATAACATTATTGCCGTATGTACGTATGTACGTGTGCACATAAATCCGGTAATTTTAAAATAAAAAATAAAGGAATGATGTAGGTAAGTAATTAAAGTTTTTATACAAAAAATATAATAATTATTATAGTTTAGTCAAATCAAAGTCAAAGTCAATCAATCATTTATGTGTTTTATTATTATTTATTATTATTTGGTATAAAATATAATCATGAATGACGTGGTAAAACTGAAAGAATTGGAAATATAAGAACTAAAAACTAAAATAATAATAAAAAAGATAAAAGAAAAAGAAAAATACAAGAGAGAAATTCAAGTTCAATGATCCCATCTAATTAATCTTTTATTTAAAAGATAATTAATATCGTTCAATTCATATATATAAATATAAGAATTTATATATTTATTCCCATAGGATGACTTTATCTTTTAACAATGTTAAATTGAATAAGGTCAAATAAAAATGGTTCTAATGTTATTGATTTAGGCATATTATAATATATACTTAAGGATATATCTATATACATAAGGATATATACAAAGGCATATGTGTAGATGTACATATATGATTTTGTATAAAAATAAAATAAATAAGAACCAAACCCTGTTAACACGAAATATGAAGAAAAAAACTTTTTTTCACGAAATTGAAACAGAAAGCACAAAACAGGAAGAAGACAAAATAAAAGTTTGTTTTTTTTATCATTTTTACATTTTTTTCATTTTCTATATTTTTTCCACAACTTTTTTTTTTATTTTTTATTAACAGTCTGACGCATTAAATCATTAAAAGAATTTATTATTTATTTACAAAATGGTTAGAAATAAAATAATGAAAATCACCAAATAATTATTATGTTAGAATTCTCCTTCTACATCTTTTTCTTCGTTTTTTTGTGTCTGATTATAAATTATATTATTTATCATAATAATAATAATAAAAATTTATAATACAAATACACACACATACGCACAAATATAAATAAGATTGGTATTAAATAATAATAATTTATGTACTTATATATAAAATATATAAAGCAACAGATAGTTATATTTATAAATATATACAAACACATACACACACCCACATACAGAGAAACACAATTGTATATATATATATATAAAAAAATATAGACTCACTTGTTACATCCCTTAATAAAACCAATAATGTTAAAATGCTTATCCATAATTTATCCATTTTTTTTTTATCAAATTTATAAATATATATATTTTTTTTTTTTGTTTTGGTTGTTTTGTATTTTATTCGTTTTCTATAAAATACACTTTTTTTTTATTGTAGAACAATAATCCTTAATTATAAATTTATGTAAAAAACTAAACCAAAAATAAAAAAACAAACAAACATTAACAACAACAACAACAACAACAACAATAATAATTATAATAATAATAATTAAACGATTTTTCTTTTCTTATTTTTTTTTTCTTTTTAATTTTCACACAATTTCATTAAGAAAATGCACAATTATTCTTACGAATAACTTTAACACCATAACTGAACACTAAATATTAAAATGAAGTAACTTACAAAAATAAAAAATAAAACGATTTAATAAATTAATCCAAAAAAATTACAATTAAATAAAAAATTTGTAGATTAATTTAGTTCAAGATCAAACATTTTTTTTTTATATATTTTTAATTTTTGTTTGTTTTTGTTTTTTTTTTTTTGTATTTAATTTACAAACAATAAGCGGTGGGTATGAGTTTAATTAACAAATTTAATTTAATTAATTTTTTTTTTTTTATTAAAAAAATATTTAAAATGTTTTTCTCATTTATTTATTTATTTAGTTTTTTTTTTAATCTTTCTTTAAATTAGAACACAAAACACTTGTTGTGCTCGGCTTTTCAGTTTTACCCTGACTGAGCGACCTGAAAACAGGGAAGGGTAATGTTTTTTTCCAAAATGGTGGTCTTTGATATGCGAAGGAGAAATAATATTTGAAGGGAAAATGTTTCTATGATAGTGGGAAATAACAACAATGTTCATGCGTTGACACTTTATATTCGATTTTGTGTTTTAAACATAAACATACAAAATCGAAGTATGCTGGAGAAAAATGTATATAAAATAAATGAGCAATTTATTTGAGAACCGCATGCGCATTGTAATATCAAGGGTAAAAAAGATATTTCTCCAGCTTTATAAAGGGAAAATAATAAAAGACAATCAAAATTTTCTGTGATATTGAGCAAAAGTGAAATATACGTCTTCAGAAAAATAAAAGAATAAATACAAATTCCATTTTACTTCCAACTATACTAATGGGCACACAAAAGGGGACTTTTTATTATTGAATACATTTTCTTTTCTTGTTTATTAATTTCATTCTTTTTTTTTTGCCTTTTCCAATTTCAATTTACTTGCTTATTGAATTTCAGTAATCATAAATAATAATATTTCGTTAGTAAATGAATAGCACAATTAAAGCTAAATTTACAAAAAAAAAGAAGAAACAAAATTTCTTGAAAGAGAAAATAAAAGCAAAGCTTAACTTCTTTATTTGTTCTTATAATGATAAGACACAATGCATATTGTATAGTTTCCTTTTCCTTTAAATATTTTTGTTTTGAACAAAGACAAACCATTTCAGATTTTACATCAGATTGAGAGATTTAGATTATAAATTATGTGCCTAAAATGTTCTATATATTCTTTCATGTTTATAATTTGTAATCAAATTTTATTTTTATTATTATTTATTTTCGTCTT
The DNA here is from genome assembly GCA_963082725.1 of Pedicia rivosa. Taxonomy (NCBI): domain Eukaryota; kingdom Metazoa; phylum Arthropoda; class Insecta; order Diptera; family Pediciidae; genus Pedicia; species Pedicia rivosa. Next base: position 19,010,972 of record OY720151.1, read on the forward strand.
TATTTATATTTTATTCTACTGGGCATTTTATTTTATTTTTCTCTTATTACTTTTATTCTTATCTCTACCTTATCTCTACTGAAAAGTACTTATACATTTACTTAAAAAGAACAAAAAACCAAGTATAATATGTATTCTGTATAAATAAAATTATGAAAATTGAAATTTTTTACATTTATCTTAATTATAAATTCTCGGTCAGTTTATTTATAAAAAATGTAGGTATTAACGGAAAAATGATGTCATTCTGAAACATTAATTTTAAAAAATAGAATAAAACAATGTCAACAAGCAACAAATTAAATCATTTTGAACGACTAGTGGTAGGTATATTTTTATTATAGATGAAAAATAATTTTCCGCCTCGGTTTTTCTAAATTAATCAATAATTTCTCTCTCTCTTTCTATTCAACAGTCCACACTAAAAAATACAAAACACACAAAAAAAAACAACGTCATGGAATAGAATGGAATAATGGAAATTGACAAAAAAAGGAGGCATATGCGACTGTTTTACTCTACAGGTAGCCATCAGCTAAACATACATATACCTACTTACACTTACACAAGCTAAACCGCATTATAGTTTTTTAATTTAGATTTTAAAATTTAAGTGCAATCAATTTTCCTAATTATATTTTGTGTATTTTTTTTTTTCTCATTACTAAAAATATATAGAACAAAAATGATAGAAAATAAAAATTTCTAATTATAATTTCAATTAAGAGGTCTTAGGCTTTTAGGTAGATTTTTAAAAATTACATTTTACAATATATAGGAGAATAGCTATATATGTACTAACATTTATATTAAAAGTATCTAGTCTTCTTGTCTGACAGTTTTATAATAAGGCCATACCATAATTGGTATTTAATTGGATTCAATTAAGTTTTTGATTATCGATTCGATAATTATACTCATGGTATTTAGAACATTATTATTATTTTACGTAAATTATAAAATATATTAAAATTTTCATTTTAAAATTTTTTTATTGATTTTTATTTTTGGAAAAAAAAATACAGAAAACGATGTAATTAAAAAATTATATAGGCATTTATAGATATAGATCACATAAAGTACTTTATTTGGTACATCGAATGGTACATCGAATAAAAGTTACATATGGTTTAGTGACCACATTTAAGGATGAACATTTAGTGATTTACTGGACTTTGTATATATTATTCAATTTTCATTTAAGCAGAACTAAAAGAATTTTACTTACCTCTATTTTGTAATTGGGTCATCCTATATCTCAGATCTAAAAGATACTTTTCAAAGAACTATATATACAATTAAAGAAATAATTTAATTTCTTATATGGTCTCGGTTAGTTTACAGAAATATAATTGTGGTCTGTATAGTTATTGTTTGGAATAATGTAATAGAAAAGACAAAGTAAGAAAATACAACAAACATAATTAAATTTTATGAAAACGGTTCAGGTTTTATAATACTAAGTATAAGTTTTCCTTTTACTCATTTTATCCTTTTCAAATCAAAAATTATTAGAACAGATGATAACTAATTTATTTATTAAAATAAAAAAAAAAACAAAAATTAAACCTACATTTACCTTCGTCAATAATATTGAAATTTTTTTGGTTCATTTTAATAATTTATGGGTGAATTAATTAGAAAAAATAAACAGAAATAAACAGAAACGATAAAAGTTGTGAGAATTTTAATTTTCACTGCATTTAAATATAATTCTGAGTAGGAGTTGAAATTATATATATTTGAAGGAGTAAAGGTAGGAAGTACTACCTACATATGATTTAATTACCTCTATTAAATACATTAAATTTATTGCAAATTGTGGAGGTACCACAGACATATTCAATTACTTTATAGCTATAAACAATTTTAGGTAGGAGAAAGACCTGGGAAATAATACCTTTATCATTATAACAATAAAGCTTAAAAAAACTTTCTGTTTTTTCTTTTACAAATCCATTTTAGGTTACAAAGATTCATTTAAGCTTTCACATTTTATATAAAATTTTAAAACAACAACAAAGTATATGGAAGTCAAGTCAGCCAACTGTTAAAGTATTTCATTTTTTTCTTATTTTTATTAAATATATTTTTCATCTTTCAAGATTCCCTACAAGTGCTTTTTAAAAGTCGTATCAAAGTTAAGGATCTTAAAATAAAAGTGTATAGAGGCAGTCACATATTCACTTACATAATGTATAATAATTGTTCTAAGATTCCATGAAAAAAAAGGAACGTAAATGTTAAATAAAATGTATATTGGATCACAGGATTTTATACTATCAACAAACTTTTTGGTTGGTAACAACAGGTAAATGGCTCCAAAAATAAATATTGTATAATAAAATTTACAAAAAGCCAATATACGTAATATACAATTCAACATGAATTCAATTCAATGTAAAGAGAAAACATTGTGATAATATTTCATGCTACTTGTGTTTATATATATATATTTTTTTTTGTTTTCTAGTTAATGATGAAAATAAACATTTTTATTATTATACTTTTAAACGATTTTTTATAGTTTTCAATTAAATAATGTGTGCGTCACTTTATGTTTATTTATTTATTTTTTTTGGGTTTATTTTTCTTCACTGTATTTTTTGAATTTATTTTCATTTGGACATTTTAACATAATCAACAATTAATGAAATGTCTTCAATTAAAATTAACCGCACGATTAATTCTAAAAACATATTTTTCTTCTTTTCTTTAGTCTTAGTTTATATTTCTTATTAACGTGTATAAGATTGGCTTACCAGGGTTATTGTAAGACATGATAATCTACTATTATTATAATGGAATTCAAAATCACAATGTTCACGTTATCGGCAAACAATATTGTAGAAGAAAAATTGTAGAATTTTTAGCAGGTACCAAAGTAATGGAAAATATATGACTATTTTTTATTAGAATAATAATAACACAATCCGTACAGTCTAAAAAGACAAAAAAAAAAGAAAAACGTTAACATGTTGAATAAAAGTGTTAGAAATTTTTGTATATTCACCATGTAAAACAAATTCGATTTTCACATTCAAACCCTGTGTATTATATTATATAAAATCAACAGTCCAACCTTTCTTCTTTATAATAAATAGGGTTGACAGATGTGACCAGCTTATATTATTTTTTTTTTCCATTTTCATTTTCATATTTTTTTTTTGTTGTTAGCTTTTTCTTATATGATCTGACTTTTATTTTACATTGTTATATGACATCATACTATTATAATACTCTGTGTGTTACTGTACCATATTAATGTTCAATATATAAAACCATATTTTATATAGAAAAGTTCTAAAAATGAAAAAAAAAACACAAAATTCACCACAAACAAAATATATAAACAGAACATAGGGACTATATTCTAATCTAAACAATTTATATTTAATATTGTTTGTGATTGTAATCATTTTGTGTTGCCCCCAATTATGGTGGTAGAATTTTAGGTTTTTGTCCTTTATTATAAAACAAGGCAATCAAAAATCAGGTAGTATATATATCCGTAATCATACATATAAAAATTGAATGTTTGTTTTTAAAACAATTATTTTAAATGAATTAATTTAAAATAAAAATTACTTTTTTTTTTATCTGGTAAACATACAGACATATGTTTATTTTGTTGTTGTATTATTATAATCAACTAGTGTGTGCGTATTTATCTAGAAATAAAAATAAAACAAAAAAAATATATATTTATGTTCTTTCTCTGCTTAACCTTTCTTTATTTTATTCATTTATTATTTATAAATAATTTTTTTTTTATCTTGTAAATTTTTAATATTTTTTCTCTATTCTTAGATCGACCCATTTCTTAAGCCAATAAGCTTTAAGTTGTATTAATACGGCACTGTTGCTCCTAAATTGGTATAAACATATAAACTTAAATGTACTATACTTATGTTTAATTGATATTAAAACGGAACCAAAAAGAGCCACTTGAAATAAATGTTATTTTACTTATTTAGTTTTTTCATCTCTTTTGTTTTTTTTTTTAATTAAAGATTTAAATATAATAAAATGACCTTTTTTGTACATCTCAGAAATCAATATGACATATATATATACATATATATTGAAAAATGTGTCTACATTTAATACTGAGCAACTGTATCTAGGACGAGACCTTTTCCTAGAATATCTAATACAATAATATTTCTCCTCGATCCTGGGGAACAGGGAAACAAAACATATTAATATGAACATGCGCACATATACACATATTATTTAAAAAGAATGAAAGAAAAGAAGAAAAAAAAAGGAAAACACACGAAATAGAATTAGGACAGAGTATTGTCCGTGGTTTTGTTTTCATGTTATCATTGCGCTCAAAAATAATACTATTACGTATATATGTACGTATATTTACTTACTTATATGAATTTTTATAATGGTAATTAATATTCATAAGAAGAGAGATAAAAGTTAAATAATTTTTTTTTTTTTAGAAAATTGTTGTTAACAGATGCTGACTTACCTGGGTTTCATTTCCTTTTTCCTTTAATAAAATAATATCTAGGTACCTATATACTTACTGTATTTGGGGTCCGGGGTTTCAATGTAAATTCAAAAGCTTTAATAATAATACCGTCGCAAAAAGATGTTCCGGGGAAGGTTTCGTGTATATTGCACGGTCATTTTACATAAGTATTATAATTAATTAATATTAAGATATTAACTTTTTATTTTTGTTCTTCCTTTTTCATATTTACGTTATTCGCTTAAAAAATGTTTGCTTATGAAAAAAATATTATTGTGTTTTTTTTTTTAGATATAATTTTTTTTGATTTCATTTTGTTTTCTGAGTAATTTCTTATTTTTTTTATTACATGACATTAAAAAATTAACTTTTGTGAAAACTCCGATAGAGATTCCAAAATAAAAAAAAACTTAATTACGAGTTATATGTTTTTATAAACTTTGAAAGCGTATTATACATTTTTCAGAGTTAATACCTTTTTTGGACTTCGGTATGTCCAGAACGTGTATATACCATTTTACATAAATATATATATATATACCTATACCTATTTACTTCCTCTGCCACCCCGAAAAAATGCAAATTATGAGGACATTATTTTTGATGAAATATATACGTATATGACATTTTGGGTGCGGACATAAAAAAAAGAAAGAAGAAAATGAAAAAGAAAAAGCACAATCAAGTTGTGTCACCAAAAAGGAAGAAAGAATGAAAAAAGACAAAAAAAAATAGTAAGAACAATCATTTTTTTGATGTTCTCTAAAAGGAAGAAAGAAAAAAAAATTGAATATTTATTAGAAGATTTAGAAAAATGGAGAGAATATAAAGAAGAAGGAAAACCGATAAAAGATAAATTCTACGTTAAAAAAACAAAAAAAAATGAATGCTGACGTGTCACTTGCCATATATGAGGAAGGGCTATAGTTGCCCGTAAATTTGATTTTTCTTCTTTTTCTTCTTCTTCTTATTCTATATTATTTTTTATATTTATTTATTTTTGTTGATTCAATTTATATATTACAAACTTGTATATACGTTTTTATATTTTTTATTTTTGTTGTTGTTTATTTTTCAATTGTGTATTGTATTCGCCAGGGACAAGCATTGTCACAAATAAATTTGTTCAATTGAAAAAATAACAAAATATAAAAAAAAAAAAAGAAAAATCATCGACAAAAAAAGCTACCTATATGAGAGTAGAAACAAAAGAATACCTATATATATGTCAATGAAATATTTAGCCCATCAAAGTGGCAAAGTCATTCAATCGATCATATGTGAGTTCAAACCACCACAATATAAATATATATAAAATAAAGTATAGAAATATATATATTATTATAATGCAGAACAAATGTTTCAAATTCCATTTTCAAACAAAAAATGTACATAGATCTCAATTTACGGTGCGGTCTCACAAAAGAAAACGAAAAATAAACTAAATTTCATATTAGAATTTTTTTTACTTTATTATCAACCAAGGAAAAAAAAAATAGGAAAATCCCTCAAGTTTATAAAGCTCAATAAAAAAGGATTATAAAAATTAAAGAGACAATTTATAGATGTTTTGGTTATATGCTCTTCTCGTCTTGTGTATATGTAGTTAGTAAATATCTTTAACTGTACTACGGGTGTCATCTTATATAATCATACAATATATGTTGTATGATGTGAATCATGAATTTGTATCAATCGGTATTAGAGATTTCAAATCCTTATTGTTATATAAATTTTTGGGGATTCCATGTTAATCAAATAGATCCCTTCCTTAGATTGAAGAATGTAGTAACCGATTTTTTTTTTCTTCTTTTTTTTTTTTGTTATTTTCCGCTGGATTATCTTCTACTTGTGCTTCAACTGTTTCTTATAAAAAAAAAGCTGGGTTTTGCTCACTTCGTTTTACATAAAACTTGTGTGCTTGTATATATAGTATAAGTATTAACTTATAGCCATTTGTTGTTGTTGCTGTTTTTGTTATTATTATTATTATTGTTGTTGTTGTTGTTGCTGCTGTAGCGAAATAATATTAGGATAAAAAGAAGAAAGAAGGCATATATATGTACGTAGATTTGACGGATGGAAATTAATTGAGCTGAAGAAAAAGTTTCCGTATATATAAAGAAATGTTTGTAATTTTAGTATTCTGGTTTTTATTATATGAGAGAGATATTGTGAGTAGGTATATTACATCCTCCTATACAGTCAGTAGGTATAATAATTTTCATAAGCTAGAAAAGGATAAAAGGACATAATATAAACCAAAAAACCATAAGTATTACTTTTATATTTTATTTTATATATTAAGAAACACGATCAATGAAGTTTTCTATTTCCGAATTGTAAATTGTGAATCCGGATGATGGATAAAGTCCCGTATCAGATTTAAATATTATATTCACGCCCGATAATAAAAAGCAGAGAAAAAAAAAACAGAAAAAACAGGAAAAAATGTTAGCATGTTATATATTCAACTAGGGACTTATGTAGGGTATAAAAGATACTGATAATAATTTTGCTCCTGTCGCGGTCCCTGTTTACAAGTTAAAATATGCCAGTTTAATAAATTTTAAACCTGTCATGTGATATTTATTGTACTTTAATTACGTTTACATATATTTTTTTTGTTTCTGCTTTTTCTGCTTTTTTTTTCTTTCTCTTACACCCTTTTCCATTTTCATTTATTCACATATTATATTTTCACGCATTCATATATGTGTACATTGTACTTGCATGAATATAAATTCTTATAATATTTGTATAATAATGTATATATAATTTCAATTAAAACCTCATGTACAAATGTTAAATTGGAACACAACAGTGAATTTTATTATATATACCTACTTAAATATGAAATCGTATATGTACATACCTATAGTATAGATATAAGTATATAAGTATGTACAAAAAATCCTTTCTCGTAAAATATAATTATATAAATATAGACGCAATTTTATATATTCATTTCACGTATAGCGACATCATTTACAGTCAGGTCTCACTAATCCGAATAGCAGCAGCAAAAAAAAAACAAACAACAACAACACAAAAACAAAAAGCAAGAAAAAAATAAAAACTTTTAACTATAGTAGAGTATAGGGAATATATTTTAAGGATAACTAAATTAGGTAGGTATTTCAGGTAAACTATTTTATTTTAATACATTAATGTCCAATAATGAATCTAGCCTAATAAAAAAAACATAACACAACAAAAAAAAAATAGAAGTAGGAAAAGAAGAAGAAGAAAATTCATATCATGTTTTGGCTATAAAAGGGAAACACTTGAAAAATTATATTTTGATATTAATCTTTATTCTTTTTTATACATTTTTATATTAATCCGGTAAGGATGTTTGACATTGACTATACATTTTATTTTATTATTATTACATAAGCAATTTGCCTTCTCTCATCTATTTACTGTTTTTCTTTTTGGGATAAAGTCGGTTTTGAAGAAGAATAAAATATAAAATCTATAATATAAATTCATACAGATTATAGATATAACTTCAATTTGGACTTATGACGTTTGCTCTCTGGTATAAAACCATACTTTATGTTCAGATTACAAAATACATATATTATTATTATTCTCTTCATCTTCATGATGTTCATGTTGTCTGCCTTCAATTCGAACCATCTATGTATGTACATTTTATATTATTTGCATTTGAGAATTCTCTTTTATGTTTGTGAACATTCTAAAACCAAAGAAGGAAAAAAAATTAATTTAATTGATTTTCCCTGAAGACAGAAGCGAAAAGAAGAGAAAAGATATATTTTTCAAAGGTCAACCTTTATCCCACACACAAAAAACAAAAAAAAAACAACACAAAAAACGAATATTATATAGAAAAATAACAAACGTATAATATATTTTACAGAGAGAATATAACAAGACTGGCGCCTTTTTATATTATATGAGAAAAACATTCTAGGTTGTTTTATAATGCGGGTGTAAAATGTGTATATCTCCTATATACACATATAATCGTGTATATTACACAATATACGAAATATACGAGACGAAAAACCAAAACAACCACACAAATAAAAACGTTCAATTAAATTTTATAATATACTTTCAACTCCGTTAATTTCTTCATTTTCATTTATCCATCAAGGCAAAGAAGAAAAAAAAACGAAAATAATTAATAGGAATAAATAGAGCCCAAGGCGTTAATAAACGTGCCTTCGATTAAATTCAATTTTTCCAAACCAAAATAACTGGTGATTTTAAGACGATTCTAACTAAAAAACAAAACTCCGAGGGTTTGGCACTTTATACATAATTTTATTTTCTAATGGCAAAATTTAATAGACATTAAGGGAAGAGTGGAAAACCAAAAGGGGATAAAAATGGAACAAAACAAAAAAGCTATTACATTAAAAACTAAAAAAAAAATAATTTTAGATTCGTGATTCGACCAAAATAATAATAAATTTCCTTCTTTCTGTTTTTCCTTTTTCATTTTAACTTTATACAATTTTATATTATATTATTATTATTATTATTATTATTATTATTATTATTATTATTATTATTATTATTATTATTATTATTATTAGGTGCAATCATAAAACTGAACATAATTATGTAATAATAATAGCAATAAATATCCATACATCCATATACTCAACATGTAAAGGTATCTCTGCTTTTTATTTATATATATCAAAAGGTATTTATTATATGTGTATATAAATATCCAGCTATCTATATATAATATTTTATATAATATAAGAAAAAGAAGAAGACGAAGAAGAAGAAAAAGTGTGAGTTAGGTACATCTTAAAGGTATATAGAAAACTTTTAGTAAAATTCGACATATATTTTTATCCATATAATGTATATTCATGTTAAGATGGGTGCGGCTGATAGAATACCGGTACCAAAATAGAACATGAATACATTAGAGTTCATGATTACAAAATCGATAGTAAGTACAAAATTTCATACACCTTAATTTTCTTCTTCTTCTTCTTCTTTATTTATTCTTTATTTATTCTTTTTTTTTTGTATTAAATCGTTTAACAAAATGTTGACAATATACTTGAAAAAGGAAAATCCTCTTCTTCTATTTTTTCCTATTTTTTCTATTTATTTTTTGTGGACTGATAAATAATATATTATAAGGAGGAATGACGACTAACTGACTAACTGACTGACTGACTGACTGACCAAAAAAAAAAAGAAATAAAAATACGACAAAAAAATGTAATCATAATGGATAGATATTATTTGTATAAATTGAAATAAATTTATATATAGAAAATGGTATGTAATCTAGAAAATTAATCTGTCCCCATCAGAGATTTATACTATAAAAATTGAAGATGAATTATACTTTCAAAATCACAACATATAAATAGATAGGGTTTGAATAGACTAGACATCTAGTTATTAAGTGAACACAAATTTTTCCTTTTTCTTTTCTGATGACATGTTAATTGATTTATTTAATGGTATCTAGTGTAAAATCAAAAGCTCATAATTGTAATTTCTATATATAAATGTATAAGCTTTATAATTATAATTTGTCTAATGAGTGTAAGTAAACTGAAAACAGTTTATATTAGGGAATTAATAAATTCTGAAAAAATATTTATTATATTGAAGTAAATATTGTAAATGTTCGCCTGGGATATTGTGGCGCCATATAATATAAGTTTAGTTTTCTTGATTTGTTCGCATAGATATTGAATATATGTTTTATTGAATAAATATATAGGTATGTGTATATATATTTAGGAATAGACGATGCTATAAGAAATTGAAACAAAACAAGAATAATAAAATAAGGTTTGAGGGAAATCACAAATTATTGATATGGATGTATATGTATAATAAATATCAGAACCCTTACCCAATTCAGTATTTGTTGTCAGTATAGGTAGGATCATATATGTATTTTATATATATATATATATATATATATATAAAAGTAAGGGTACTTAGTATGAGTGTATAATAATAATAATAATAATAATGGATTATTACTTAACTGCGTTAATGGTAGGGTCATTTTGACCCATATATAAAGGCATTATATTGTGTATCTATTATTCTGCATTTGATCTTGAACACAACAGCAGAAAAAAAAGAAAGAAGGGAAACCACTATAATAGTAAACACATCCTACTACATTTATTTAAACCCTATCAGTCGTCTATTCATTATTTTTGACCTCTATATGAGCTATTAATATTATAAAACAGCATTTTTCAAATAAATGTCAAATGATGATCATTTAAGGCTTTTGTAAATGTAATATTTATAGTTTTGAACAAGAATAAAAACCTCAATTTTCAATTCAAAGTGTTTTTTTTTTACTATATAGAATATAAAAGGTATTCAGTTTATATGTTTACCATAAAAAAGGATGACGAATATATGCTAATGTTAACCCTTATCGACAATTAACAATCATGATTTGCAGTTTAATAGTTTTGTGTTATCTTTTTCTGTTATTCAAAGTATTCCAATAAGAAGATGAAGTAAAATGGATCATTCGATTTTGATAAATCTTTGAATATTTATGAAAGAATATATAAGACAGATTCTGTTCAGCCTTGGGAATCATTTTTTTTTCTTTTTTTCTTCTCTTTCTTTCTTTTTCTTATTCTGTGTTTTTTTTTTTTTTTTTGAAATTATTCAGAATCGATTTTATCCCTGATTTATAGTCGCTCACGTAACTTAACGTGAACGTAATAAAATGTGTTTTTAGAGATGTTTGTTGTCCTTGTCAAGGAATTAAACCTTATATAGAAAACTTTTTTTTAACTTCTTCTTATTTTTTGGGTTAACAAGAAAAATCGAATTTTATATGTTTTTAGCTTTAATTTCAATATTTTTCTTCTATATTTTTGTATTTTGTTATTTCAAATATCTTGTTTATTTTACAAGATAATGAATTTTAATTTATAATTAATTCAAATAATAATAACAGCTATAACAATAACAAATATAGAATATATTAATGCCGGATTAATAAAAACCAATTTTGAACTTGCCGAATAGGACCATCGATTATATAATGAAATTTAAATATTACAAAATAGTAAACAATTTAGTTTGTTATGTAAAATTCTCGCAAATATTTAATAAAATGTCATTCAATTTCAGAAGGGGCAAGTATATGTGAAGCTCAATTATTGTACATAAATACGATAACAGCAAATCAACTTTAAATTGTTTGTGGAACCCGGCATTAATATCCTTTTTTATTATTTATTCTATAAATTTAAATAAACAAATATAATTAAATAGAAGTTTTTCATTCATTAATTAAATATTTAATAAAATTTTATTAAAGTTATTTGCATAAATTTCCGAGAAGTTTGTATTGTGTTTAAAAGATTAGAATTATTTAACAATATTAATTAGGGTAATATAATAAAGAGGCATTAAAACTATACAGGTATTATTTTTCTTGTTTTTGACCATTTAAATGAGAGAAGTGTCTTTAAGCAGTACCATTTTCATTAGGTATATGTTTTTCATTTGAAATGGGAGAAAAAAATTTTTCAAAATAATAAGGTTAAAAAAATAATCTTATTATTTTCCTCTTTAATTTAAATTTAATAGATAGATTTCCCAGTTTTCATCTTTTTTTGTTTTTTATTCCGTTGTTGTTTTTTTTTCGTTTTACCTTTGTTAATTTAGTTTAAAGTATTTCCTATATAAATAAATATCTATAGATAATTAAGGGATATTATATTATATTGTATATATTGAAAACAATAGAAATTACTATGTTTTACATTACTATTATACAGGATCATTCTTTACTTTGTATACCCTATTGGGACTGAAAACAAGTAAATGCGTAGTCATGACTGGAAAATTGTACGAAGTCACGTATACGTGTACATTTCATATCATACACTCTTTTGTTTTGATTGAACATGATAAAATGTTATACGTTTCACACATAAACTAAAAGTTAAATTTTTTTTTTTTTATTTTATTTATAAAAAAATATATAAATTTTATAAATCATTTTCCTTATAAAAAAAAATAATAATTTTTGTTTCTCTTCTGGATTTTTTTTTAGTTTTTTCTTACTTGTTTTTTAATACAACACACATACACCCATACACACATATACAAAAGTATTAAAATATGATGAGATGAAAATGAATTTCATTTTAGAAGAGAAAAAAAATAATAAAATAAATTGAGAGATAAATTTTTTTATCTCAAATAAAAATACACGAGATAAAATGTAAAAGAATGTAAATAGTGTATCTCATTAGTAATTAATTATAATAATGTAGATATCTACTACTTTTTTTTCTGGAAAATATACTTTTTTTAATATAGAGAAAATATAAAACTAACAGACTGCCTTTTATGTTGAATAATTTGCTTACTTAGAGCTTAGGTACAAATGCACTAATGTTAGTTAAATTTAGTTTAGATTTTTTCTGCTCTGGACACAGAATAAATTATTTCTATTCAACCTTTCTGTAATGAAATGTAAAAACTAAAAATTAAGTAAAATTAAGGCAATTATGATTAGATAATGAAGTATCAGGTAACACATAATAATTTTACTTTACTCTTGTAAACCAACCCATGTGTTGATTTATTTTTTGGGAAATGGAAAAGAATATAGTTAATATTTCGTTACCATTTTGTTCTACATTGTTAATCAAACTGTCATTATTAATTTATATTTGTTTAATGCTTTTGACTAGTTTTTTGAATGAACAAGAATGTTTTAAAATTAAATTGATTTTATTTTTAAATTCTTATTATCTTGTCTTCTTCAATTTTTAATTTAATAGTGTCGCCATTATGCTATATGTTGAACAATGTACCTATTGATATAAAATATTATTATATTATATTATTGAATTTTCAGTACTAACTAATAAAATCTAGGATGGAAGTGCGCTTTTATTTTTACCATGGTTGGTGCATTTGACCCCTAGAAAAGTTTGAATATTTTTCTCAAAAAATAAAATTCATTATGTTAAAAAATTGTCTCATTTAAATTTTTTTGTCATTTATCCTTCTGTAAAAATAAAAATTCTTGTATTTATTTATATATTTTTTTTTATTTTAATTTCAGTTTTTATGTTTTTTTAACTAGTTAAGAGAGCATAAAATAAATAAAAAGCAGTCAAATCACCCTTATGTTATTATATTATATATATGTACGACGGTTACTCAAATGAAAATTTGTTACCGCACAAAAACAAAGAAAAAAGAACACACAATGTAACACACGCAAAATACAACACAAAGAATATACATGAATGTATTGTGTATTGTGTATCATCCTTACAGTGGCGGCTACAAAAAGCACAGATAATTTTATTATTTTTTTTTTGCAATATTTTCATTTTTGTTCCTGTTCATTTTCTTTCGTTTGCTCCACACCACAACTCGTTTTCTTCTCTTTTTTTTTTGAAATAAACCTGACTCCATCAATCTCTTGGAATTTTTTTTTTCCTAAATCTAACATAATTCCCACGCATAGAGTAAGCAAAAATTTTTACGATCGCAAAAGAAATTCTTTCAATTTTCAAAAAAGGCATGGGTGTTAAGGGATGGTGAAAAAACGATGAGAAATATTTTGAAGGATGAGTATGTGGAGTTAAATCATATAAATACGTACAGATACACAATATATAGGAAAGCATATGTAGTATGTCTGTCATTTTTTATTATTATTTATTTTGTTGTTGGTGTTATTGTTATTATTATTGTAAAATTCTTTAAGTTTTCTTCTTTTCCCATATTTTCGTTCATTTTTCCGTTTTTTTTTTTTGGTGATATATATTTGTCTGTCAATTTTGATGATATTATATATTATACAGACATTACCAGGAGTCAGATTTGTACTACCAAAAAAAAGAAAAAATTGGAACGAAAGAAAAGAAAGCATAATATTTTTAACGTGCAGTTTATTTAAGAAAGAAGAAAAAAAATATAACAAATTTGAAATTTATGCTCGCACATAGTAAAATTTTCTGTTTTTTTTTTTTTTTTTGATAAATCACATATACATGGATGACATTTATAAAGGAACAGCTGGGAATATTATATAGATAGGATTTTTTCTTCAAACATTCTGTTTTTTAAGAAACAAAAAAAGAGAATTTTCTTTTGATATAGACACTTTATTCAGCATATAACCAATACGTTTCACCAAAACAAAAAAAAAAACAAACTGTATATATATACATTTTTTTCTAGTTTTATACAGATTTTTGTTTTCAAATCAAGATAATATAATCTACGTTGAGACACGTTTATTCCATAAATTCATGATTATTCCTTTTTCTCTATAATACAGAAAGAAAAAAATCACCGAAAAAAAAAATGTTTTCTTCAATTATTTGCAAGCATCGGTTAATAATAATTTTCTTTTTCTGTGATTTTTATTGTTTGTAGTTATCTACTCCTGAATTACTATATTTCAGCTTGAATAAATAGCTAATCGATATAGTGGAGACCCCATACTATTAATAATAAATAAATGATGATGAAAATTATAGCCTTCCTCCATCTTTTTTTTTATTGTGCAGAGACAAAAATAATTGATTATAAATTGTATACAGACGTAAAGTTTTTATTATTTGCAAATGGTATATGATTTCTTTTTAAATATCCTTTAATGATTTTCAAATAACTAATAATTTATGGAAAGAAAGAAAAAAAAATGGTCAGTCAATTAATAAATACTTATGGCGAATTTCATGAAAAAAAAAATTTTTTGATGCCAGGGGACCAAAACGAACAGAATTAAAGAAGGAGACAAAACAATTGCTTATTATAGCCATCAAAAAGTTTCATGAAACTGGGCCGTTAGTACAAAAGTTATATAGAAACTTCTCCAATTAATGTTTATTGTTGCGTTTCACCATCATTTTAAGTGACGCTTAATATTTCGCAAAAAAGGAAAAAGAGCATAATATAATGTGTAGGAGGAAACCATAATAATTTAAGACCAAGTTTAAACCTCTGGTGAAACCCGACATAAATCAATTAAACCATATAAAAATGAAAGTTTGCTTTTAATTTAAAAATTTAATTATTGAATCTGGCTGGATCACTTTAATTATTGTGATTGTAACAAAAAAAAAACTTTTTTTATTTTTCTCTGTATAAACCTTCACAATTAAAACAATTTTATTCACTTTTTAATTTGTTTTTATTTTTTTCTTTCCATTTAACATTTTCTGTTTTGAAAAAGTTTCTGCTATATGCTTACACATGGAAAAATCTTTTAGAACGCCTTTGATAAGCCGTTGGGCGTACAGTTAAAAAAATAAAATAAAAGAAAAAAGCCATTCAGTTGTTCGTCTTTAGGGGATATAAGGAAATAATTTGTTTTCTTTTTTTCGTTTGTTTTTTTTTTGCTTCTTCTTCTTTCCAACGACCTTTAAGTTTTCCATCATAGAATTATTTGATTTTGATCTCATTAAAATATTTATTCAGCTTATTTTATTTTAAATTACAGAAAAAAATCTTTACATTTATAGACTAACAGACACAGATTTCTTGAACCAAAATTTTAAAGATAAAAAAGAAACACTTTATCTAACTATCTCCTTCACTTTACTTAAATATAATATTGTAATGTTTCAACCTTACTCTTAATTAATTTTTGTTGTATCTAAACTAATTTACGAGTGTTTATATGGGCATTTGCGCACCCAACTAAAGAGTTTAACTAATCTCACAAAAAGGTTTGCGTGACAGCAATACATTTCCAATGTTAATACACATCACACAAAATATGGAACGTAAATCCTATGAAAGTAAAGTAAATTATCTTAAAAAGATATCCCCCTTTAGTTTTTTTTCTTATATATACTTTCATTCTTTCTTTCTTTAATTTTTTTTTCCTTTCTTTGTTTTTTAATTGATCAAAACTTCTTTTTTTTTTGCTTTATCTTTTCGTTTTTTTTTTATTCTTGTTTTTCTTTCTTTTTGTTTTCTCTCTTGAATAGACACATAACCGAGAATTTTTTGCTCAAAAAGAGAAATTTGAGAAAAATCTCATTTATCGAATGAAAATATAATAATATCGATGGAATGGAATGACACGATAGAAGTATATTTATTATTGTCTATTATTGTCTATTGTCTATTATTATTATTATTATTATTATTATTATACAGTCAGGTGCCATCTTCTTCAATTTGTATAGTGTATTGTATATTATCAGCTGCTACTGCTTTGATGAGTGTATAAGTATGTATGTAATGTATGTCTGTTTGTGTATGTATGTATAAATTTTCATTAATCATAATTTTCTTTATAAATTATATACTCTACTGATATAACAGAAGGAGTTACATGATAATTTCATTTATTCTTTTTTTTTTTTTTCGAAAATTTTAAATGAACACTTTTCATGCAAATCACGTTACCACAAATATAAAATGTTTTTTTTTTTCTCCTTTACTTTCATTCACTGATGGTAACACACAAAAATATAATTATTGTACGGCTATAAACCATTTGCATTTAAAATGTTTGTTAAAATTTATATTATGTCTTCTAAAAATTTCTAATTATATTTAATTTAATTTTTATTAAATTAAGATGTAAATTACAACAATCCTGTTAAAATATATAAAATAAAACATAAAAAACGTGTAGGGTTTTATATACTAAAAAAAAACAAAAAAGAAGTCTTGTTATCTTACTCACAGTTTATATATTTGGTGTGGATGATTGTTGGATTTTTTATGTATTATATACGATATAAAAGTTATATTAGGTATAGCCTATATTATTATGTATATTATATACATATATTTTTAAGGCAATGGCAATGTGTAATTCCGCAGGTATATAATAATGTTTTTTAAGTGGCGTTAGGTGGGGTATGTTGAGAGATATGGTATAAAATATATATCTAATATAAAATAAGAGACCATAAACTATAATATTATAACATTGTTTATTGGATCACAGACAGATGATTTTATATTTTTTATGTGATTTTTACTTTCGTTTTTCTTTTTTTCTTCATAAACGCGCAATACCGCGTCATTGTGAACCCCTTTATTTTGGTTAAAAAAGGGGTAGAAATCAAAAGAAAAATGAGAATGAAAATGAAACTGAAACTGAAGAGGTAAAAAGGAACAACAACAATAACTGATTTTCATATATGAATTGTGACAAATCACAGAAAAGTATATGTGAAAAAATTTGACTAAAAGTGTTTTTTTCTCTACAACATAAAAATACTTTTCTCTTCATCTTAAAGAGTTTTCTTGTAAAATATTCCGAAATAAAAAAAAAAACAAGAAAACAAAGAAAGAAAGAAGGAAAGAAAAAATAAAAATATTGTGTTTTTCCTTGTGAAAATT
Organism: Pedicia rivosa; assembly: GCA_963082725.1. Lineage (NCBI taxonomy): Eukaryota > Metazoa > Arthropoda > Insecta > Diptera > Pediciidae > Pedicia > Pedicia rivosa. The sequence continues at coordinate 19,028,808 of OY720151.1, forward strand.
TATATAAATTTATATTGAGTCAAATATATAAAAGTATTAAGAAAAAAGTATATGATCGTCGTTTTGTACTTTTCCTTTTCTTTTTCTGTTTCTTGTTGTTGTTGTTGTTCTTGTTTTTTTTTTATTTCACCGCTCCCTGTAAAAACTGTCACTGCTAGTTGAGTAATTTACACGATAAAAGTCACACTTAAGTGAACAAAAGTAAATTTATAACTGTTCAAAGTTGTTCTTTTTGTTGTTTTTAAGGGTATTGATTCAAGAAGAAGAAAAAAAAAATAAGAGAGAATTTTCCTTTTTTTTTCCTTTCCTTTTTTTTCTTTATCAATAATCCTCGACAAACTGAACGTGGGTTTAATTAGCCTATATACTTCGGGGTAATTATAGGGGTTTACTTGTTAAAATTGTAGGGGTTACTATAAAATTGTTGTATATATGTATAGGTTCAAGTGTACATATTAATTAATAAACACAAAAAATAACAAAAACAAAAAAAAAATAAAAAAAAACCAATTAAAATAAAAATGAAAAACCGGAGGAAAACAAGAGAAAGACAAGAAAAAAAAACAACTTTTCACAGAAGACAAGTAACAAAAAATTTAAAAGTGAAAAAAAAAAACTTTATAAAATTGAACTTTAAACAAATGTTACAGTAGGTTAAGGAGGAATGGTGGTACGATTATTACAGTAAAAGCCAGAAGTCGAAGTGTTACTTGAACTTTACCTATATAATAAATGTTGACGGTAGCAGAATATTGAAACATGTTTCTTGGGGAAAATATATATATATACATGCATACATATATATACATACATACAAATAGATATTTAAGTATGAAAAGGTGGAACAAAAACAACATGATTTGGTAGAATCAAAATATGTGAATAAAAATGAATAAAAGAAGAGAAACTAAAACAGTTCAATATATTATTTTTTTAACATTTCATACATACGTTTTTTTTGACACAAAACATATATTTCGTCAACCAATTGTTCGTTATGATGGGCAATTAAAAGTGTTTTTTATGAACGTTTTTATTCTTTTTATTTTTTTTTTTTTGTTTTTCCTGAATAATATTATTTATTTCGAATATTACACACACGTTAAAAAAATTATTTAGCGCCCTAAATAACACACAAAAATAATATAAAAATAAAAAGAAAAAAGAAATATGAAAAAATTACGTTTAATAAATCACTCTAAATATATTCATCACACACAGGCATTTATTTGTTAGAGACTCTTTTTTCCTTTATACAATATACACATTTATACCCTTTCACTTCTCTCTCACCTTCATATTTTTATATACATACATTTTTTACGAAATGATGACGTAGGTGAAATTTGATTTCTTTTTTTTTTTTTTGAATTTTAGGACGAAAACATTTCTTTCTTTTTCATTTTATTATTCATCATTCCATTCCATTGATGTTTTGGAATGTTTATGTTTTTTTATTAAAACATCAAGTTAGTTCCGTCCGTTCGAACCGATCCCCATCCATAGTCAGTATATATCCACCTTACATTATGTAGCCACCATATTGTTGTTTGAATTTAGACTTTTAAATAATAATAATGATAATGTAAAATTTTTTTGAGCTTTCAAATTCTGTATACTGATTCAATTCATTTGGAGAATATTATTTCCCATACAAGTTAGGTATAAATTTTAAGTTAAATTCAACTAACTATATTGTAATTTTGATTACGTGTTATTGTTCGTATATAAAATGTCAATGAAATGAAAATAATGTGGAATTTTAAGCTCTCAAGTTTCTTTGTGAAACAATGTCATGTGCAGGATATGTCTTGAGGCTTAAAATAGAAAAACCTGCAAAGGTTTTCCTTCTTTTTATTTATTTATTTGGTATACGATGTACGCGCATAAGTGAACAAAACTCTTTTATATCAAAGCTTTCATAAAAATACTTGTTAAGAAAAAAATATAAAATAACGATAACACTTCTGAGGCTCAATTATACAGTTATAAGCCCTAGTTTTTTCTATTAATAGTATAAATGTCTACAAATGTCCAATCTATTTAAAGGAAGACATGTTACAACTAACAAAATACAAACGAAAATACATTTCATGCCGTTTCCATATTATTCTATTTTCATTGATTAGAGCCTAAATACTGATTAGATTATTGAATATTCAGTAATGCGTCATGTCTATTCTATTTTACGTATGTGGTTAAAATGTAGTTAACATTTCGAGATATCGTGCATAGGTAAGGTAGGTATAATATAATATATCATTTGAAAATTTTCACAAAAACCTAAAATGTATTTAGGATAGTAAAAGTAATAAGTCAGGAACGCCTAAAGAAGACACTTGTTGACCTTTTTTAGTATTAAAGTTAAACACAGGGACGTGGGATCTTTCTCAAATGTTTATTTGGGATCGGAGTTTTTTTCTTTTCTTTTTTTCTTTCTCTCTCATTCTCTCTCTCAAATTTACTTTGTCATAGACTATAATTCCATTTTATCTATAAAAAGTAAACCCCAAATAGTTAATTCCATTAAATAATTCACATCGTTTAAGTTTAAGTTGGTTTTAGGTTTAATTGTATACAAAATTTATATATAAATATTTCTTCCTTATTCTTTTTATATTCTTTATTTTTTTACATATCTAAAACTTGATAAAAATCAATAATTTTTATTTGTTAGATCTTCATAAGAAAAATAAAATTTTTATAATTTTCCTTCAATTCACGTTTCCTTATGTACAATTTTATATAAATACACTGATCCTAGAATGCCACACGTATAAATTTGTAACGTAATGCGATCAAAAGCTTTTGTGTATATGAAAATGTTTATATATATATATATGAATATTAGAACAAGAGAGAAATGTGAACGACCATTTTACATTGAGATTTTGAATAGGGTAAATTCAAGTACCCTAGTATAGTGCCAATCCACTAGTGTAATATACAAAAGAATTTTAGTCAATTGGATGGATTGGCTTTTTTTTATAAAAATAAAACAGTCTGTACTTCTTCATAATAATATAAAATTATACATACATACACATATACAAAGATATAAAGTACTTGTGTTTAGTATTTGTACTTGTCTTTTATATTTCAGATTTTGTTATTTTATTATGATTCATTCATTTAAATTTAAAGTGTACAACAAAAATATTTTCAACCTGAAAATATATTATTATATGAATTTCACTAAACATAAAATTTAAATTTAATTTATTTATCATATCATGCTTATGGCAAATTAAGATAAGATACAATTTATATACATAACATATATACAATACATATATATATATATACATATTGATTTCTTTTCCATATATTCATTAAATTATTCTTATTATTATTGTTATTGTAGAAATAAAATAAATTAAATAGTAGATAAAAAGAAAGACATATAAGTTGAATAAATAAAATTTTTGTGAAAGAATCAAAGCATTTTAAAAGCTAAAAACATTCTCTAAATAACAAACAAAAAAGTATTTCCAACGAAAATAAAGATTATTTTTTGTGTATCAAAAAATAATAAAAAATAAACAAAAATAAAAGACTGAACGATAGTTTAATCATTATAATTTCTCTATAAACAGCCTCAGATCCTAATATACGATTTAAACAAAGACACATTATTTAAGAGTCTTGGCCTTCTAAAAAGAAACAAACAGACAAACAAATAATAATATAATAAGGGCTAAACCAAAAAAAATTCTAAGCAAAATAAAATAAAAGAACGCACACCCACTAATACTGCTCTTTTTGTCCATTATATTATATGAATATTCTGTTTCTCTCTAAATCCCAAATAAGTATAAAAAAGAACAAAAACAAACACACAACAAACTTTATATAAAAACGCGCAATTTTTTTCTTTTCTTCTTAAGAAATTTAAAAATTTTTATGTTTTTTAATAAAACGAAATATAAATTATTTAACTCAATTCAAAGTACTTCAACTTGATTGGTTATATTTCTAATAAAAAACAATTTTTCCGTGTTTAAGTTTAAAAGTGGAACAAAAAAAGATATTCTTATTATTATTATTCTTCTTATAGAATAAGAAACAGAAAATGTTAGGTATAACAAATAATCAAATTGAAGTATACTGGTGGGTGGTAGGTAAGTATTTATGTGGGTGGGTAAGTGGGTTTCCTTTTATTTTTATTATTATTATTATTTTATTATTATTAACAACATCAGAAAAATGAAGTACAAAAGGGTGCAGTATTTTATTGTTTGGTCAGACAAAATATTTTATTTTGTTATTCTTGTTGTTGTTGTTGTTTATTTTATTTTTGTTTGTTTGATGCGATGAAGTTAGCCTGGTTGGTTTTGATGTTGCAACACAACACAATATAGTAACTAGTATAGTATAATATAGTAATATAGTTTTAATATATTGAGAAAATATTTGTTGCACGATCATTGATTATATTTTCTTTATAAAATTTTTATCGAAAGTATAATAAAAATATTCAGAATGAGTAAACTTTTAATTTTGAGTTCAAATCACTGGAATGGTTTCAGAAGTAAAAAGTTTTGTCTTCCATCATAATTGTCGATCACAATCAAAAATAATTGGTACGTTAAATATCTAACAAAAAAAAAACGTTAGAAAAATTATACAAAATTTAAATTTTAATGAGGAAATCTAAAATTCGGAAGCTTAACTTATGAAATTTACAAAGCTTAAAGTATATAAAACTATCTTATGTTAGTTTATAAAAAAAAAAGTACAACAACAAACAAAAAAATAAATCGAACTTTTTCTCGAAAGAGAGACCAAAGAGAACGATAGATAGTAGCTGTAGATAGTAAGTATATAAAAAGAAACTTATTTACCAAAAGTCTTGTGATTTTAAGAAAAAAAAAACCTTTCGAAAAAAGTTTTAATTTAAGCTTTTATAGAAAAAAAAACGTCATCAACAGACAACAGCAGTCAAGTCAATATAGTTTTTTCTTTTTTTTTTATCTTCTTGTGTGTGCTTTTGAACCTTATCATAAATTCATCATCATCTGTGTTGAGGATTAAACAATTTTGCTTTAACAGAATCAGAGTAGATTATATTGTTGAATATTTATAGAAAGTGTAGGTGGGTGTGTATGTGCTTTTGGTCTTTTTTCCCTTTGTTCTTTTTTGACCATTTTTCTGTGCATGACGCTTTTCTTTTATTTTTGTTTATGTTTTTTTTTTATGAAATACAAAATCCGTCACATAAATAAAAGAAAAAATAAAAAACAATAGAGTGAAAAAAATAAATACTGTTTTCTTGTTAACAATCAAGAGTAACATAATAGGCTTTTTGTAATTAAAACTTTCTCGTTTTCCTTTTATTCTTGTTTTTGCTGTTGTTCTTCTTCTTTTTTTTTTTTTGCTATTTTATAATAAAATAAAATGTTGTTCCTACTGACTAATAAATTTACAATTTTTGAAATCTAGTAGCTTTATTGTATACATGGGAGTATATATGTGTGTACATTCAAACATGTGTGTGTGTGTGTGTGCTATGTCAAATAAGACTTGACCTACATTAAGGCCACTTGTTGTATTTTATTTTGTATTCTATATTTTTCTATACATTTATGCGCTGTATTGTGTATTATATTATATACACAGCCACACCTTAAAGTTAAAGTTACACAGTAGAGAAATAATCAATAAAATGGGAGAAGAAAAATAATAATAATAAAACATAAAATGAAATATACAAAGAGAGAAATATGTTTGATAGGAAATTTTTCTTTCTTTTTTATTCTGTTTTCTTTTTTGATCAATTTTATTTTTCCAGTAAATTCTCTATATTTTTTTTTTCTTAATAAAAATCTATATTTTATTGGAATTTCATATGAAGTAAGCATTTTTTACATGCTCTTTTAGATATCAAGCAAATTGTATCTATAAACCAAATATTTTGAATTAAACATTTTTCTTAAAGATTTTCAATTCAAATAATAAAATAAAAGTTCAAAAGCATTCTTTCCTTTTATAACAAAATATTAAATTTTTTTTTTATTTCTAATTTTTATTCTGATTTCTGCGCAATCATTAATCAATATGTTGGGATTGGGGGGTGGCTAGAAAGTAAAAGAAACAGAAGAAGAAAAAATTGATTTATTAATTATTTGACTTATGATCTCAATTCAGATTCACAATGTCACTAAACCACCGAAAGTTGAAGTACCTCGGGGATGACTAAAGAAAAAAAAAATCCGTAATGTAGAAGAAAAATGATGACAGCAACAGATGATCATCTTGTATTAGAATCACAAGGACGTATCTATAAAAAATATCAAACAAATATAAAGGGGCTCCGTACTGTACTTCTAATCCTTCATATTTCTTTTTTTTTTTATTCGTAATGTACAAAAACTTATTCTTTTTTTCCTTGAATAAGCTTTCATCTCTAAAAATAAAAATTGGATTTTCTATACGATTATAGTATCCTTTTGTTCAAATACACAATTCAAAGTATAAAATCTGAAAATATGATAAAATACAAAATACTTATACGTAGTCACAAAATACATTACGTAGGTGATGATTCAATGTTCTGTTAAAAATTTATTTGATTTTTTTCTTTATGTGTTGATTTTAAGCTACCTCTCTATTGGGAACGAACGCCTTTGCTTAGTTTTTTTTTTTTTTTTTTGTATTCTTGATAGAATAATCCCTTATACTTTTATGTAGTTTGATTAATTGCTTCAAAGGAAAATACAAAAAAAAACAGAAGAAAAAAAAAAATCTTATAAAAGTTTACGAAGAAAAAACGACACAGGAGAGGAAACAAAAGTTTCCTGAACTCTCCTCATTACTTTTAGTCACCAAAAAAAAAAATAATAAAGAATTTTGAAAATAATAATTTTAACAAATTTTTGTGTGTTTCTATTGTTTTTATTATTGTTGTTTTTGTTGTTGTATTTTTATTAATAGAAAGGAATTGAGTGTTAAATAAAAAGTCATTTAAAGTTGTTTTTTTCCCCCTTTTCTTTATATTATTTTTTTATTCAGTTTGAAATGAAACCAGTAAACATTCAAAACAATTGAAGGAGGGAATTCAAATAAACAAAAAAACCAAAAACAAACAAACAGAACAAAAAAACGAAAACCCAACAAAATAAATATTTCGCTCTTAAATTGTTTTTCTTCGTTTTCACCATTTCTCCGTATTTCTTCATCAAGTGGTCTTGTGGTTTTGTGGTTTTATATAATGATGACAATTTCAATTTAAATTTTTCATGAAAAATGATAAAATAGAAAATTGAAAGTTTTTTTTTTTTATTGAAGCTTTTAACTTTTATGTTATTGTATCCGTCTAACAGAAAATTTGTCATCAGCCACTTCTCAAAAAAAAAAGAAAAAACAATTTATAATGATGGCCACTATTTATATTAATAAAGTACCTTTAACATAATAATTTTACGAAAAGTACCCACTTAGAAAAATTATTACCATTTTTTTTTATTTTTAGAAATTTTTTTGGTAATTTTTATTCAAATGAACAGAAAACAAAAAAAAAAACCAAAAACAAAAAAAAATGAAATAATGAAAATTATTATACAAAAAAAGGATATAAATAAAAATTAATTGCATTTTTTTTTTGTTTTGTCGTGTTGTTACCTATTATGACGTCACGCCATATACGCAGTATTATTGTTATACTGTTGTAAGGTATAAGAGTGTAACCAATTTGTTTATTATGGCCCACGCTAGAAAAAAAGCTACGGTGTCCGTGTGTAATCTGAACGCACGCGCACAGATTCCAACATACAGAAAATAAAACAAAAGGAAAGAACTGAAAGAAAAGGAAAATACTCTGTAGATGAAATGTTATAAATATTTTCATTGAACCAGCACGTGCAAAGTGAACACAATCAACCAAACCAACCAACAAAACCAACCAAACCTCATACCAAAAAACACAAGTGTTGATTCAATTATTATGGATTGAGTTTACCACCATCAAGTGTACCTATCACAAAAACCAAAAAATCATATAATCAAATTATTATTGTTCTGAAGTATTGAAGAAAAAGCCTACAAAAGACTTTTATATTATTTTATTACAAGAAAAAGACAAAATGCGTTTATTATTTTTCTTTTGATAAGAGAAAAAAAAGAGAGAGAAATTTAGCAAATAAAAAGAATGATAATGGTAATGGTAGCGGTCGTGGTAGTGGTATTAGTTTGGTATATTCATAAATTCAACAAAATAAAATGAATCTGCTTTTTATACAATTAATACGTTTTAAGATTGTCTGTAAACGGAAATTAAAAATTCTAGTGATGACTTTTTAACATGTCTTTTCAACAATATCGACATAAAAATGATGGGCAAAAATAAAGCTTATCAAAATATGACTTAAAAAACTGATATTAAAAATGATACAATATTTTTTAAATGAAAACAAATTCTTGTTTTTTTCTTGTGTATTTTCAATTTATTTTTCTCTTACATAAAATAAAATTCAATATTTATTTATTTACTATTTTCTTTGACAATTATTATTCTTTTTTATTAATCATATATTCACAAGTCAATCATTCAAAAACATAAGAAAATATTTATAAAAAAAACATTAAATAAAAACAATTTTATTGTTAATTAATTTAATTTAATTAATGTAGCTAATTTAATTAAAAGTAAATAAAAATTTCTGATTAGAGTTTTTTTTTTTTAATTAATTTATTTGAATTAAAACAATTTTTTTTTCACTGTCACAAAACCAATGAATATTATATTAAATACATTTCGTGCTTTCATTCTTCTCATTCTTTTCTTATTTTATTTTTTTTTGTTATGTTCATTTTTACCTTATTTATTTTCCTCATTATTATTATTATTTTATTTTATGAATTAAATATTATCACACGTCTCAATAAGTGACAATAGTTTTTGTTTTATTTTCTTATCATTTGTGCATGTACAAAGTATTAGACCATTCAAATGTTTTGTTGAATAACTCTTTTTTTTTATTTGTTCAATAATCCATTCTTCTAATAAATCTTTTGGAAAATAATATGCTTTTACATAAGCTTCAACATATGATTGATGTGTTGGAAATTTTAAACTACAAATTAATTCAAATATAGACATAAAGTGGGTAAAATCCAATTGCATTAATGCACGTCCACCAGTTGAACATTTTTTTGCATTTGAAAAACTATAGAAAAATATTAAAAAGAAAACAAAAGAAAAAAAAAGGTAAAAAATTAAACAACAAAACTAATTTACATAATGGAAAAATAAATAGAATAAAAATGGTACATTACCCTTCGACAAGTACATGTGTTAAAACATGAGCAAATGAATTCCATATTGATTCCTTGGGAATTGATAACGTTAACGCAACCTCTTCTAATCGCATAGCAAACATCTGTACGCTCTGTAAAATAAAGATAAAAAAAAAAAGAAAACAACAAAAATTACAATTCTTCTCAATTTAAATTTGGTTGAATTTTTATGAAACATATTTTGGACATCCTGGGCAACTAAATAAGCAGAAATTGTAATGTAAAGTATGTTCAAGCAATAAGTTATTGTATATTATTCAAATGAGCTTTTTTTTCTTTTTTTTTAACTTTTTTTTTCTTTTTGCTTCTTTTTTATTTTTTTTTCTTCGTTACTTTATTTTATGGTAAATTAATAATAATTTATTATTCGGCTTTTCATCAGTTGCTTCTTTTTTTTTTTTTATTTCACTTTTTTTTTTACTTTTTTACCTTTGAAAAATATTTGACGGTCAAAAAAGTTATTTTTTTTTGTTTGTTTCACTTTCTTTTTCTTTTTTTTTTTTTGTTAATAAAATCGAGAGGAATGAGAATTAGAATAAAAATTATTTTAATTGATGGAATTTTTTTTTATTTTTATTTACTGAGGCGTTTCCAATGATCCAATCAAAAAAAAAATTTGAATTGAATTTTTTTTTTATTTTTAAATTCTGACGATTTGTTAAAAGCTCTTATTTAAAGCTAACAGGCTATCAAATGGTCAAAAAACTTTCAATGTCTAATGATATTTAAAAATATATAATTATAGTTATTAATTATGCACTTTAAAAATGGTTTCGAACAAATCAATCCTTTTTATTTCGACGTAAAGAATACAAACTGTACGACAGACGGAAAAATAAATGTCTATTTTTTTTGTTTTTTTTTTTTTTTTGGTGTAGAATGAGAAATTTCTACAACATATTATTCACCGTAATTAAATCTAATCGAACAGGTGGTGTTCTCTCTCTGATCTATTAAAAGTCGATTTAGAGGGGTGGTAAATGCAAAGTGAAGTGATGAAAAATAGAAAAATATTGAATCAATGATATTTCCCAGGATACAAAAGTCGAGGTAGTATATCTTTATTTTATTTTAATGAAATCATAAACGCATTCAACCATTTATAATTCAAATTTTTAATTCTCTTTTTGATAACAAAAAAGTAATAAAAAATTGATTATGTATGTTTTCCTTTTGTGGACTTTACAGTTAAATTAAAATCTCTTTTATACAATAATTTTTGTGTTTGTTAATTTAAATAAATTTAACGTAATCAAAAGACTTTTAAGCAAATAACAAAAGTAAATATTACTAGATTCATATTATTCCTTTTGTATTTGACCATCGGCTATCGTTCGGCATTACCTAACATCTAACTAAACTCTTCAGAAATTGTTGATCTCTTTTACTCAAAAAAAGACAAAAAGGAGTGAGGTGATGAAAATTATAAAAGCGTTCACCAAGAATATAACTGACACGAGAAAACATCGTAAATCGATTCAAAATTTTCGTCAAAATGAAAAGCAAATAAAACCTAAGAAAACGGAAGCAACTGTTGTACGACAACGACGTTACACGTTTATTGGTGTGAAATTTTAAATAAAAAAAAATCTGTTTCGTATAACAAATTTTATAAACAAAAGAGAAACCACAAAATCCATTAAAACCACTCTTTTGAATAAATGTTTAATAATGCATGCACATATTAACTTAGAACTAGATAAAAAGGAATATCTTTAAATAAGTGAGGGAATGGAAGGGAGTAGAAAAAAGAGCGTTAAATAAATAATGAACTAAAAAAAATAGATAGTTTCAAAAATAATGATCGAAAAATGCAAATAATTCAAGTCAAATGTGCTTCATTCATTTTTGATTTAGAACTTTTTTTTTGATAGAAACTTAAATAAATTATTTATCAATATAATTTTGTGTATTATTTTTTGTTTTGGAAAAACAAAATACGGAAGAAAATCAAATATATTTTATAGATTATTTTTGATTAGAATGTCAATATAAAAGGCTCTTTAAACCAATAAATTAAATTCTTGTGTAAATTTCAAACATGATAAATTGTTTTCCTCAATTGTTTGAATTTCATTTATTTAGTTTTACTCTATAATTTGAATCGTTCTCATTAATTTGAACAAAATAAATTTTATTCTTTTCAAAATTTAAGAAAATTTTATCACTTTTTAATAATTCGATCGATTGCTTTTTAAAGGGCTAAATTCTAAATAAACGGTTAAATACTCATTTCATGATCAATAATAGCCTTATTATTTTGTTAATAAACCAAAAATTTTCACCATAATATGAATAATTTTTCTATTTTATGTACATTTAATAAGTTTAAATAATCTATTATATTTAGACATCTATTCTCAAACTATAATTAGTCTTGAACATTGTGTGTAGTCATAATCACATAAATGTTAGAAAAAAATTTATTTCATTTCTTTTTGAAACTATCAAACAAAATGTAACTAATTATATATAATTAATTTGTTATATAATTAAAAGATTATTAAATAGATAATACATACCCTATTAATATTTTCAATATAACTACTATGTTGTACAGTTACATGATTAATATCCCATTTAACTTTTGCCATTGATAATAATAAATTTTGTATATCAACAATTCTAGATGTTACAGAAATATATACTGGTTTTCGCATATCCATTACATATTGGGTTACTTCTAAGAAAAAATTTTCTAAAAACTTATCAGAACATGTTAAATGTTCTAAATATCCTTGAAGTTGTTCAAATTGTTGTATTAAACAAATACAACTTTCAACACCTACAATTCTTTTAGATAAACCATATAATTGATCTGCATCAGATAAATCAGAATGCACCTAAAATTAATATTCAAAAAATATGTTTAATTAATTTAGAGAATAGAAAAAAACTTTTAAATAAGTAAACAATGTCATAAAAGATTAAATCACGTTACGATTTTATCGCATCAATAAGTAATTCAATTTATAGGGTATGTAAACATTTAAATAAACGAGGAAATAGCAATGAACAATTAAATTCTATTTTGGTAAAACAAATTCTACTTGCATTTGTGAGAAAAAGTTTTCTACATTCCACGATTGTGGAATATTTTTGTAAATTCAAAATTGGTAGCAATGATTTTGTACAATTTGTAACAAAAATCACTACAGGTGGTAAAATGAGTTAACACGCTCGTATTCTTAACAATAAGGTCAATGAGTTCAAATTCAGGTTAGTAAAAATAATAATCTGGATTCAATTATAACCGCAGGCCCCATACCTCGTAGTTAATTAAGCAAGTTAAATACAATAAACACGATTATAATACTTTAATAACCAAAATTTAAATTCTGACGATTAATAAATATTTACATAGCCAAATTGAAAACGTAAAATATTAACAACATTAAAAAATACGTACCATTGGATTTGCAGTCGGGGAATGTTTAATTTTAGGCAAAATATTTGTATTAATTCTTTTAAGATTAAAAAGTAATAAATTTGAATATAAATTATCAACTGGAACTGGCTAAAAAAAATCGAAAAAAAATCTTCTGTTAATTACAATTTAATTTAAAAATGTAATTATGAGGATATTTACCAAATCTTTAGCAAATGTTTCATGAACAGAATAAATATAAAAATCAACAAGTTCAGTCATTGATGTAACTATTAATGGTGCAATAGAATGAAGCAATCGGCATATTTGCAAATAACGTCCAATACATCTCAAAACTGTCAATGATGAACTACTTACAATTATATTACTGAAATTAAACAAAATAAAATATTATTTTATTAATCTTGAATTAAAAACAAATAGATAAACACCAATAGTCACCTGTTATATTCTTTAACAGATGATAAATTATTATAATATTTTGTTTCATCATCATCACTTTCTTCAGAAAAATAACAAGAAGCTTCATCTGCTATACCAGATAAAATATCTTCTTCTAACATTGTTTCATCAAATCCACCATCAAATGGTGAACTTTTTTCATTATATCTAAAAAAGTAACCGCATAACCCATAAATTGAACTATCATCCTGTAAATTTTAAAAACCAAAATTAATATTTTATGTTAAACGTTAAAAACTAACCAGAATATTTACTTGAGAATTAACAGATGAATCATTATCAGCATACAGTTTACTTTTTTTTTGATTAATAGATTGTCTTGGTTGTAATTGTATTTCATTATTTTCTAAAGTATTATTATGTCGTCGCAACGCTCTCTTAACAGATCTGAACTCCTAATAAAATTTTATAATTCCTTCATTTAATTTCATTTAATCTAATTATTTTAATCTAAAATATAAACCTGTAATTGAACTAAATTAGTGAAAGCATTAACTGGAACCCAAGCTTCATTATCCAGAAACAAAACAATTTCTTCTAAACAAGCAACATGGTAAGTTTTTAGATATGAAATACTTTGTGATTTTAATGTATCTATAAGCTTTGAAGATAATTCATTGCAAAATTCCAATCCAACTTTTTGTAGTCTATAAATTAATTTTATTTAAATTTCAAAATCAATCAAACACAAAAACAAAATCATTTTAATTATATTATTCAAAAAAAAATAAAAAACTCAAAACAAAAAATAGCAAACAAAAAAAAAACAAAACACAAAAACAAACTTATTAATTTTCATCTTAAATTCGTAAATTGGTTTATATTTTATGACCTTATGAACTTATTTCAAATTTTTAACAAAGTAACAAAGTAAGACAGAATTTTATCAAACAAATATGATAATTGCCAAATTACGTCTTAAATTATTTACTTATTAATTCCAAGAAAGGTAAATGGGATTTTTAAAAGTAAATTCTTCATTAGCAAGGATGATTTTTTTATTTTCTCAATTCTCACAAATTTTTTGGATTTAAAAGTTTAACATTATATTTAAAAAAACCGCAAAACCAACATCAACATCTATAAAAATTGTTCCGGTCGGTCGCCTATTTTAATATTTTAAATTCTTATAAGAATTTATGTTTTTTTTCTAATAATTAATTAACAAATGAAGTATAATACAAAAAATCTAAATTTGGACTATTTGTAACTTGGAAATAAAAAAAAAAACACGGTAAAAATTTTTTGAAAATCACGATAAACAATTACATTTAAATTTGTACACAGTTCAAAAGTACATATTATAAATTTAAAAACGATTTTTTTTTGTTGAACAACAATTATAAAGTTATAAATAAATATAAATGAGAAATTAAATGAAAAATAATTATGTAGACATATTTACCTTTGTATAATAGAAAGCACTTGAAGATATTGTTCAAATTTTAATTGATGTAATTTACTACTGTTGATATAAAAACAAATTTTTAATTGCATATCGTTCCATATTCTAAATTGTCCTTTTTTTAATTTTTGTTGAATATATTCATTATTTTCATTTTCATCAATTTCAAATAAATTTATATTCTGATGCCATGTTAAAACCTGAAACAAAAAATTTGTAGTTAGAAAACGTAAAAAAAATAATTATAAATGAGCCAAACCTGATAATAACTGACTAAAATACACCAAAAAGCTTTACACAAACTAATTAAACATGAAATATACTTATCAGGTGCGATATTCTGTAATAAATAAAAAAATGTAGAAATATTTACTCAATCGATTATGCGTTTACATTTTATGTATTTTTAGATTTAGTATAAATTTTTAATATATTACCTCACACATTTGTTCAAATAATTTTTGTTTATCGTCAGATCCATTTTCTACATTATTACTAAGTACATTAAAAGCGGTCGTATGAATAGCTGAGATAAAATTCATGTGCAGCTAAAATTAAAAAAAAAAAAATTTAATTAATTTAATATTTAATTTTATAGCAATAATATATTTACCTGATCAATTACAACTAAGCTCTTACCGAGAAGCTTATAAGCTTCTTGTAATTTAGAATATTTATCCGTATCAAATCTTTGAGTCATCTAAAAAAACAATCAATAATTTGAAAACGATTAAGAATTGATGTTTTTTTAATCTAGTAACTAAAACACTAGAGGCTAGTGATAGATACTATACAGTATCTAGTAAAATACTTTAGTATCTAAAAAATTTAGTTATTATGCTTACCTCATTTAATACATCATCTAATTGTAATTCAGTTAATAATAATGTATCTTGTAATTTTTGTGAAAGTGCTTCAACACATTTATATTGATAATGTTTAGAAGCAGACACTTTATATTGTAAAAGTATAGAAATTGCACCAGAAAAATTACCATCAGCTAATAATTTTTGTAAATGTATTTCAGTAGATTTCTGTAAAAATATTTATATAAATAATAAAAAAAAAAACTAATTTAATAGTATTCGTACGATATTTTTAATTATAGTTAAAGTTTTTAAAAGATCCATTAATATTTCACGTTTTTTATACGTTGCTAAAATTTCTAAGCTAGTTGTTGTAAGTTTCACTTTAGCAAAGTTTAGACAAGATCTTGAATTTTTACAAACAAATAATGATTCTTCGAGTAATTTTTCAGTTTCACCAATATTTTGAAATTCTTCATTGCAATTTTTTTTCTGATCTAATATTAATTGCAAAACTTTTTTAGAAATAACTTTGTGCTGTTGTTTTAAAATTGTTATTGAATTTTGTATAGCACTATTATCCAATTCAGAATCACTACTCTCACCAAATTTCTAAATAAATAAAAAAAGGTTATTAGATAATTGGTAAAATAATTTAACCTGATTGAACAAACATTTAAAACATATACATCAGTTTTTGCATCTTTATCAAAATATATTTGTTCCGTGGATTCCAGAATTTCTTGATCTGATAATTTATTGGCTTCAGCGCTATCATCTTTCACGATAGTTACAGTTGGTGATGTTACAGTCTGCAAGAAATAATCCGAAAATCCCATTGCAGGAATTCTCATATTATTCTGGAATAGGAAAAAAATGTTACCAATTTCAATTTATAAACATCAATTTTATATAAAATTATTATACCTGTTTGTTGATAAAAAACATAAGTTTATTTTTAATTTCATCCATGTTTAATAAAAACAATTGCCAAATAAATACGGTACGGAATTTAAATTAACAAAATTGAAAAAAATAAAATGACAGCTGTCACAAAACACAAAAGTTCACCATTAAATAAAAAATAATATGGTAGCTAAAAACTAATTCACCATGAGTATCAGATGCGTTTTTTTGTCACCCACTTGTCACACTTTCGTTCAAAAATAAAACCAATGAATATATTTTAGCATCTTGTTTTGCATGTTCAACATTTTAAAATAACAAACAAATAAATACATAATTATATTATAATTGCAAATTGCACTATAACTTTTTTTTAAATTTTTAAGGTATTTATTAAAAATTGAGCAAACTTTCAAGAATTAGGCCTAATTTGATATCAATGTACTAGTTCCTCTACCCTGAGATTCTTCAATTCACGAAGCAAAAACGATTACGACTCAATTTTTAATTGTTTAATAATAATAATATGTCATCTTGTTTTGAGTTCATGAGAATATAAATTTATTTAATTAAAGGTTATCGAAATTCTTATATTCACTGTAAAGGGTTTAATAGCTCGCAATAATATATAAATATAAGTTTGGTCAAAAATTAAATTGGATTGGCGTTATTTTTTATACGAAATTTAACCAATTTGTGCTAGTAAAAATCGTAACTAATTTAATGTTTGTTTATTTTTTCTTATTTTTGAGTAATATTTTAGTTAAAATTATTGTATTCTTTACACAGGTATTATGTCTTCCCCGCAACAATTTTCACTTCGTTGGAATAATTACCTACGACATATAACATTAGCATTTGATTCATTAAGATCTCAAGAAGATTTAGTTGATGTTACTTTAAGTTGTGAAGGAAGAAAAATTAGGGCTCATAAAGTGTTATTATCTGCATGTAGCTCTTATTTTCGTGAAATATTTAAAGAAAATCCATGTCAACATCCTGTAATTATTTTCAAAAATGTGAAATATGAAGATTTATCTGCAATTATTGAATTTATGTATCAGGTGCGTTTTTCAACAAGGAATTTTGCGAATGGAGTTGACTATTTTAATTTATTCATAAATTCTAAATATTTTTAGGGTGAAGTGAATGTAGTTCAAGAGTCGTTACCATCATTTTTAAACACTGCAGAATTACTTTCTGTTCAAGGCTTAACAGAAAATTCATCAAAAGAAGACTTATTTGTTAATGATTCTATTGCTCAAACACTTCATACAAAAACAGCTTCATCATTTAATTCGACTAAAGTTTTACCGGTATCGTTTGAGCCATCAAATACATATGAAGCAAAAATACCCTCTACATCAGAGACATCAGGTAAAATACCGTCGCATACTTGATTCAGATTTGTTTTATTCTTGCTTTTTTTTATAGATTATATGGAAAACAGTACACCACAGAAAAAGTCAAAATTAACACGAAGCAGTCACACAACTGATATATATAAAGGGACTTCTACGGATAATGCACAAAGTATTTATAAATGTTTTTAGATTTAATGTGATTTCTAACAATTTTGATTTAGATGAAAACGATTTGGAATTTATTCATACAGATATGAAAATTGAAATACCTGAATTTATTGATTTACCTGAAAGTAGTAATGCACAAATACAAACAAATGATGATGTCTCTGAAATTATGAACGGTAATATAAAAATAATTTACTCAAATTTTGAGAGCATTAATTAATAACTAGTTATACTAACTTGACTTTATTCCATTTTTTTCGAATATCTAACTAGGGTTTAAGTAAATTTTTAATTAAAATAATTGAAATTGGATTTATTAATTTTTCAACTTTCATTACTTTTTAATTATAAAACCTTTATTTATAGATGGTTTAATTCTTAAACCATTTAGAATTCTCTACTCTTAAGCATATCATTATAATATAAAATCCATGATTAATATTTTCTTATCTATATTTTCGATTTTTTAGATGAATCATTCGAGAATTCAATACAAGATCATGATAAAGATCAAGATAAATATAAATCTGATATGGAGACAAATTTACAAAATCAGGAGATGACTACACTTGAAATGGATAGCGTTGAAATGAGTATATTTATTATTTTTTTCTGAAAATATATATTTTTAAAATTGTTTTATTTATTTAATTTTTAGGAAGAATATTTTCCAATCAAACATCAGTGGATTTATCTAGAGTTCAAGGTATTATAATTAAATTTCCTTTTATGATTATTTATTTTTCGAAATTCTGTAACTCTTTATGCAAATTTTTTTTATAATAGAATTAATTATTAAAAATTTTCTAAATACAATAATTTGGATTAATAATTTGTTATTTGTTTTAACGGTGTTCATAATCCATTATTAAATTCATTTTACGTAGATTATGCATAAACATGAGTAAAATAATTACGAACCTTTTTAAAAATGACAAACTTTTACAAAAGTATTTTCTTAATGCTATTTTAAAATTCTCACTTCTTTTATAAATAATTTTTTTGATTGATGTTTTAAAAAAGTTACAGAATTTTGTATCTATTAATTATAATTAAAAAATTCAAAAAATTTATAAGAAAGAATTTGGTGTTATTCTTAACTTTTTTAAAATCAAGTTAAAAGTATATGTAAATTTTTATAAAATACTAAAAATGATCAATAAACTATTTAAGATTTAACTTTCAATATTCTTTCTTGTATAGATTTTGATATATTAGCTTTCTCTTATTGAATAGTATTTTTTAAATAATTCGTAATGAAATATTATAATTATTTACATTTTATTTTAAGTTTTGTTAAAACTCTTAAATTATCAAAATTAGTTAAAAATTTATTTTATTTAAGAAATACTCTCTTCAATAACACTTTAAAATAATAATATAAGCGTGTTCGTTGTTTGATTCTTCGTAACTTAATTTTCTAATGATCATATTTTTACCTTAATTTTGGTTAAGTAAATTTTAATGCAATTGAAACTAATTAACTGACAAAGTGCGGAATAAATTTAAGCAAAAAAATCCGCTAGAACTGAGAAATTGTTTAAAATGTTTCCTAAATCGCTAAGTATGTATTACTTATTTTTCATTCCGATTGAAAATGAAAAAAGAAAATGTGTATGTTTTTTATTTTAAGTTTCAAAGTGATGGTTTTTAATAAAAACATCCAAATTCAATTCGTCGAACACAATTCATGGACATATTCAGATTATAAATTTTATAGAATTCATGTATCCGTTAACTTTCATAACTAAAGTCAATAATATAAATAAAAACCGAATTTTACCGATTTTCAATTTGAGTTCGTAGAAATTTGCCCTGACTCGTTATATGTTTTACTTAATTTTAAAATTATGTTAAAATTTCCTGCTTAGTAATTTGTTCTTAAACAATTTTTAATTAGGATAAAGTTATTTTTTAATAATTAAACCATTATAAAATTGAAATTGTCATGATGAATTGTATGATACGAATGATTTTTGTAAAAATGTGTTTAAATAAATTATCGTGATAAAGACAAACGCCTATTATAGGTATGTAAATTTATTATTATTAAAAACAAGCAATACAAATTTACAACTTTTATTAAAATTTTTTTTTTAATTATCAATTTTAAGGTAGGAAATTTTACCACACCCTCAAGGAATTATGAAGAGATTGTTAAAAATGATCACAAAATTATATTTTTTTTTGTGAAATAAAAATATTGAAGAAATAAATTATGAGTAGGTCGGGTCATTGTTTCAGAATTCACATTAGTTGTGATTTGAACATACTAAATTTATATTGTTATATCTAGTAAATTTAGTAAAATAATTACTTATATGTCGAAAGAAAATTGGAGTACATTTAAATTTATTTTGTTAGAATATAATGTTCGCCGGTGACAGAGTATCTTCGTGAGCTCAAACCATGTATAAACCAAGTTGATATTGTTACACTATTTAGAAATACCTTATATAAGTTTATTTTTGTTAATCGGAAAATATTTTTATTTTTTTTCTTAGACGGAGATGAGAAGTTTCGCTGTAGAATTTGTTCAAAAATATTTAAACATCCTAGTTCATTAAGAATGCATAAAGCTTTTCATAAAGGCGAAACAAAATGTCCGGTGTGTTATCGTTCATTTTCACGACCTTATGTTATGCGAAAACATTTAAACAGAATGCATTTAAACAATTAAAGACTTTAACTATTTTTAATTTTATTACTGTGTAATATATTTGTATTATAATTATTTATTTTAATTAATACGATAATCTGTCATAAATAATAATAAACATTCGTAGTATTTGAATTTACGAAAAAAATGTGCTCCTTTATGTGATCATTCATATTTGTTTTAATTTTTAATTACTTTGATTTATAGAGAAAATTTAGTCAAAAATATAAATTTTTCGATTTAAGTCGATTAATAGTTTATAATTTTTGCGTAAAATCTAATTAAATTTATTCCATCTTATTTACCCAATAAATGCATATGCTGTCTTATTACTATATTTTTAAAAAAAATTATTTAAAACTAAAACTGTTATCGCATTTTTTTCTAAAAAATTATGTTGTCACATCATGCAGAAAGTTGGCTTCATTTTTCCTCGTTTTATAGATTTAGACAGCAGATCCAATTTAGAAAAAAAATTCTTCAACACGTTGAAAACTTCTTCAAATTGTCAAATTGGATGAAAATATATTTCTAAAATGTAACATATAATTGCAACATTTTCAATTAAAGCTTGTAAAAAAATATATATATATATATTTCTAAAACCATTCCCACTAGTGGAAATGAATATAGAATTTTATCGTTATCAATATTTGATGGTATTCATTTTCAGTTTATCATTTTAAGATTTGTTAAAATAATAATACGGTCGATGTATTGAAAATGTGAATTCATTCTTAGAGAAACGAATTTTGAATTTATTAATATAAACCGATTATTTCTTTTTAAATTTGTACATTTAATATTGGATTCCTAGAATTGTGTCTGCACTCCGAGGTGATTCTCGAAAAACAAGTCGTCCTAGAAAAACACATTGTGATCCTCTTGGTTCGTCTATTAAAATATGTAGAATAATAACACGTTAGACTTTTATCATTTTAATCCAAATGGAATCAATTACAATACTGCTTTCTAAGAGTCCTTCATACTCCTAATATACAGTTGATTCTTTATATTGCTAAACAATTATATTTAAGAATCTACTTTCAAAAAATATCCCAAATGTGAAAATTATTTAAAATATGGTAAAAGAAACCATTTCACAGCAATGTATAACATTTTCTATTTTTATTTGTTTAAACATTAATTCAATTTTAACATTTAGTTAGACTAGTAACTAAATCGAAAAATATAAAATTAAAAGATAACATGAATTTAATGTAAAGAAAATTTAATTTTATTATGAAAATCAAATATTCAAAAAAACAAAATAAGTAATTTATAATAAAATAAAACAACAACAACAACAAAATCAATCAGTGTAACAGAAAAAGACACGATAGAAGATTTATCTAATCAAATTGAAATAGTAGTCTATAAAAAATATAACCAACAGTGTGATTTCATATCTTTGTTTAATTTTATTAATATTCAAAATAAATTAGATTTTCCATTTTTCTCGTTTAAGAAAAAAGTAATAAAATTAAACTTTGTTTTATTTTTTTTAAATTTTATATTTTTTTAGACGGAAGTAATCTGAAGTTTCGCTGTTCAATTTGTTTAAAAGGATTTAAACATCGTAATTCATTAAGATTGCATAAACCTTTTCATAAGGGCCAAACACAATGTCCATTGTGTTATCGTTCATTTTCACGACCTTATGCTATGCGAAAACATTTAAAAAAAATGCATTAACAAAATTATAGAATTTTTTATTAGTTTTAATGTAATATATTTGTATTGTTATTATTTAGTTTTATAAAAACGACAATTTTTTAAAATAAATAATAATAAAAATCATAGAATTTTAATGTAAGGAAAAACTTAAACTGCGGCTTTTGTTTTATTTTCTACTCAAGTCAAAATATTAAAATAAATTTTACTAGAATTAAATAATAAATGTCATTTCCATTAAGGATCATCAATTTTGTGTTATGCAATCTTTTTATTAAAATTAAATCTGTTGGTCAATACATTTAATGTGTTTCCTCTGTATGTGGTATTGATTGGACATATCGGAATTAACTGAATTATCTCTTTAGTGATTTTGAAAGTCATACTCTGTTCAACTAATTTTGAATACAAAAAAAAAAAAATCGGTCGGGTTACACAGAGAAATAGGAAATTTTATCAAAGTTTATCAATGCACAATATTTTGTTTTATGTTGTTGAGTTGCTTTAGTAATATTTTTTCAATCAAAAATGACAAAAGCTATAATAATTTGTAGGTTATATAAGAAAGCTCGAATGGAAAATTACGTGTATTTTTTTATTGATTTCGTTTAAAAAATTATTTTATTGATTTTAAATTTTATATTTTTTTAGACGGAGATCTGAAGTTTCGCTGTTATATTTGCTTAAAAGGATTTAAACATCCTAACTCATTATCATTGCATAAAGATTTGCATATTGGTAAAACACAATGTCCAGTGTGTTTTCGTTCATTTTCAAGAAGTTATGATATGCGAACACATTTAAATAAAATACATAAAAAATAAGAAAACAAACTAAATTATAAATAATTATTTTTGTTAATATTATTTACTGTGAAATATATTTGTATTATTATTTAGTTTAATCAATCGATATATATATATATAAAATAAATATCGAAAATTATTGAATTTAAGAGAAAAAAAAACTTAAATCTTTGTCTTTTTTATTTATTTGGATGGAATTAATCATAATCACTTTCAATTCGGTTAAAATTAAAATATGACCAGCATAATTCAATTTGATAAGGAATACCAAAAAAAAAATATTAATTCTTATTTCAAAAAATATTATTTACATTTCTGTATTTTGTATTTTATTTATTTTATTTTTTTGAGAAAATTTGAAACTAAACAAAGAAAAAAAAAAAACAAACGAATAATATTATAAATTTATTTTCTTTTTTTATTGTTTTTTTTTTATACCAAAATAAAGTTTTATATAAAACAAAAGCTAATTTTTTTTTTTGAAAAAAAAAAACAAAAAAAATACGTTTTGTAATTTTACAGTTTTTTTTTAAACAAATTACTGCAATGTGTTAGAGAAAACAAAAATTTTTATAATTAAAATTTCCAAATTCATTATTTCCTATTTATTTTTGTTTTTTCTTTTTTCTCTTTTATAATTCTAGATATTCTGCCTCAAAATAAGTGGTCTCAGTGTCAATTTTGTAAATTGGTGATAACATCTGTGAATTTATGGCGGCATGTAAGAACACAACATACATCACAACCACCAAGACGTTGTGATCATTGTAAAAAATCATTTAAAAATAAATATAGTTTACGCGAACACGTACGAATGGCACACGAAAAACCAATTACTACCAAAATGTATTAATTTTATTTATTTATTTAATTTTAATTTTAATTATAATAATGTATAAATTCTAAATTATTTTTATTTTTTTACATTTCTTATTATTGTTTATTCTTTTTATTTTGAATACAAATTTAAAATTTTTGAAAGAAAACAAAAAACTGTTGTTTGAATATTGATTTCTGAATGTTGCATGGTGAATCGTATATGAGTTGAGCCCAATCATATTACTTGTTGTATTGAGAATCTGTGAATTATTATTGAGTGTTTGGTAAACAATTTATAAAGAATTTGTTCCAAAAATTTAGAAGAAATTCTTAATGAATAAAATCCATTATTTGTCTGAATTTATTCTTTCTCTTTCCGTATTGAACATTATGAAAGAAAGTCACAACATAAATCTGTTTAATGTGCAAAATCTAAAGAAAAATAATAACCATCAATATAAATCTTAAAAATTAACAATGAGAACAGAAATTAGAACAAATTATATTTGACTTCAAATGGAATTTATATGTTCAACAAGAGTTAGTATATACTAAGCTTCAACTGACTAAAATGCTAAACATTTTCCACTATAACCTATTTAAGCTTGAGAAATGCGTACGTCATATACAAATAAAACAGAATCCGTTTGAATGGATTATTAGGAATATAACTTTATAATAGATTTTTGCTTTTTATTTTTTCAAATAAATTTTATATTCGTTTTTTTAAAAATTGTGAAAATTTATTAAAAAGTTAATTCCTGCTAATTATTTTTCATTAATTATATTAAATTAAATCATTATAATTATTATTTTATTGTTCTCTTTGTTTTTTTTTTTAGATAATCCAGATAGTAGGACTTGTCACATATGTATACGACAATTTACAACATTATCAACTTTAAAAAGGCACATGGAATCAAGACATATTAAAAGAAAATGTGTTTATTCTTGTACAATTTGTTTAACAAAATTTAAAACAAAATGGTCATTGTCAACACACAATTCTAGATTTCATAGAAGTTTATTAAGAAAATTTTAGCTAAAAATGAAATAAAATTATTAAATAAAGATCAGATTGTACCATGAAAACCAATTGAATTAAAATATTTTTTTTTTATTATTTGACTGAATTAAAATATTTTTTTTTTATTATTTGACTGAATTAAATTATTTGTGTTTATTTTATTAAAACAAAACGAGCAGATGTTTTCTCTTAACCCACTTAAACACTCTTAAAGAAGGTGTAAGATTAAACTTAGTTCAAATTTTCACCACATAAGTTATTGGTTTTGTCTTTTGGTTTTGTTGTAATTTTATTTTAATAATAAATTTTAATGTTTTTAAAATTGATTTGTTTTATTAAATTTTTCAATTACATAAATAAATACTGGTTTGTTTTTCAATTTGTTTTACCCAATCAAAAGAAAGCAAATATCTTTAAATTTATTCCCAAAACGAAGACAAATAAATGTTCGTTTTCCAGCATTCAGGTAATTCGATTTTAGTTGCATATTATTTGTATAATGTATTATCCGTTCTATGGCACGGATAATCGTTTCAAATGCAATTATTACTTTAAATTTAATTATTTATGAAAGATGATACAGAACAAACTTACACAAATTACAGGATTATTTATAAACATCATGTCATGTGTTCCAATTATAATTCGTCGAATAGAAAAAAAAAATAAATAGAAATGAGCACACTTTTTTTTTTATTATAATTTATTTTAAAAACATGAGTGATTTTACATTTTAAACATGGAATGCTTGTTTTTTTTTTTAAAACTAAAAAATAAAAAAAAATCATCCGTGCACATACAAATTTTCTTTTTAATGAAAATAATAAGCAAAAAACATTTAAACATTTTCAATCAAAAAATTTTAAATATCAAATCACCACTTTCCAAAAAAAAAATATATATATTTGAGAAAATAAAGAAATAAATTAAATAATTGAATACAAAAACAATAATAATACCTACTAACATAAAATATCTATCATCTATCTATCTATATATTTTTCTTTCTCTATCGCTCTTTCATTCACTATCTGGACGGACTTATATTGGTTATTTATATTATTTATTATAATAGGTTCTTATGTTATTATGATTATTATTATTTAATTACGAGCAGACAACATAGAATAATAATTTACGTAATAATGATAATAAATTATAATTGTTGACTTCATTTTTCTGTGACTTTTATTTTGATTCAATTATTTTTTTTTCTTCTTACTTTTTTTTTCTCCGTTTTATACTTTTAGTTTTTTTTTTTTCTTTTTTTTTTTTGGTAGAGGCGTTTAACAAGAAACAAAAAAATACATATAACTAAAACTAAAATTAACTAAAAAATTAAAATTGCATTCTTTTCTTTTTTTTAAATATTTTACTTATTTTTATTTTTATTCCCACCAAACCCAAAAATTATTAATTAAAAAATTGATTACTCTTAAACAACGCGCATCTTATTTGTTGTTGAGAATTTATCTCTGTGTATATGTAGACACTAATTAATATTTAATATTAATAATAATAATGAAGTAAAATAATTAGAATAATAAATAATTTATAATTTGATTTCATTTGAAATTAAAAATGTAAAAATAACAGTTATAATTATCTTCTTTTTTAAATGTTTTTTGTTAACAGAAAAACAAAAATATGATGGTCGTTTTTTTTCCTTAAATACATAATTTTTTAATATTACTGATTTTTTTTTTCTTGTTTATTTTTAAAACAATTTTATTATTTTATTTTATTCGTTAATTTTTAAATTATTTCTTTTTATTTTTACCCTTTCGTTTCTTTTTTCTATTATTATTATTATTTGATGTTGAGGTTGATTGTGTTTTATTTTCTGTTAAATCACAATCATCTTCATCACTAGTTTTACCAATTTCAACACTACTGTTAACCTTTTTCTCATCAATATTTAATTTTGACATTAATTTCTCTTTAATTTTTTCATTTTGACGATTGGTATTGTCAACTTCTTGTTGTAGAAAATTACCCGATATATTAAAATTTGGATTTTGATAAACTTGACAATCATCAAAATTTTTATTTATTATAACTTCTGTATCTTTTGGTTGTATAATCGTAGATGTTGTTGTGGTGGTAGTAGTTGTAGTTGTTGTTGTACTATTATCTTGATTTTCAATCTGTGGATTTTGATTTAAATCAATTTTATCATCATCTTGTTTCCCAAATGTATAAAAATCATTTATTAATTTTTCTCTGACATAAAAAACAGTTTGATTTCCATTTGTTTCATTACCAGATGTTGATGATGTTGTTATTTGATATGTATTATTTTCTGGCAAATCATCTGTTAAACTTTTTGTTAAATTTAATTTAACCCGTTCATTCTCCAAAAGTTCTTGTAAAACATTTTTCATTTTTGCATTTAATGATAAACCAGATGAATTTTCATCATAACTACTATCAAATGATGATGGATACATACTATCTACAGAACGTCCAATAACAATTTCATTTACTGTACCATCACCACCTAATTTTGGATTCATAACTTCAACAATTGTTTGTAATGGATCTCGTTTTAATTCCATATTCCTTCCATTATCAATTAATTTTTTAAAATTAAAACCATTATCGGTTTTATCAACTGTTTTCTCTTCTTTAGTAGAACCATTTTCTGGGTTTTGTAATTCAATTTCGATAATTTTCTCTCGACAAGTTTCAACCTATTTTTATTTGTAAGAAATTAAAAGTTAAACATTAGTTTTTCAACCATAAAATATTATAAATTAATGAAATCGACTTTTTTAACAATTTAATTTAAGTTAGTTTTAACTTTAATTTTCTTGAACTAACATGAAATTGGATTTAATTTATTCAATATAATAATATGTACAAAAAGAGACTATAAACCACCAATTTCATTAATTATTTAATGAAATTGGTGGTTTGTAAAATTTAATTTGCATTTAATTTTTATTTTCTTGAACTAACGTGAAATCGGCGACTTTATGGCATTTACTGCTTTAAAACTCCCCTAGGAATTAATTAAAACATTCCAAATTTATTTTATTTGTAACATTTAACATTAAACGAAAAATTTTCCCCTATAAAAATTTAACTGTGTGATTGTTTTTAATATATTCGAATGATTTTAATAATTAATTCATAGATTAATTAAATTTTAATGTATGAAAATCAGCGTATATTAGAATTATTTCCAAATATTGTCCATCAATTATTTAAATCCAAAAGTTATTATTAAATTAACTTTAACGTTGTAAATAACAAAATGTAATTGGATCATGGGTTTTATTCAATAACAAATTTATTTTTAGAATTTATATGGAAAACAAAAAAAATATATTAAAACATGTATATGACAAAAACATTCAACATGTATTATTTACGATATAACACAGTCAATATTCCAATCATAGAAACTGAGCACATCTATAAATTGTAAAATTGTTAATTGAACAATCTTTAAAGATTAAAATTAAATGGAATTAAAATTCTTCCATTATCAAAGTTTGTTTAGAAAAAATAAATAAATTACTTTATAATAAATTTCTTATAATCCTTATAAATTTTATTAAATGAATTAAAAAAATTATATACAAAATGAGAACGAATATAAGAAGGGACGGACTGACAAATGACGTACGTTTTTACTTTTTGTAATTTGTAAATAAATTTCCTCATTTTTTTTTCGCTTTCACACGCGATTAAGTAATTAATTATTTCTGTAATTGAATATATTTTCACACGCTAATCCTCTTTCATACAAACAATGTTTCTAAGAATTATTAAAAATAATATAAAAAATTGAATTAAAACATTCAACACACGAAAAAGTTCATTTTAACAGAATAAAATAATAAACAGAAAACCGTTCTTCGCTTTTAGAATTCTTTAAAAGTTTCTTTTAATCAGAAAAAAAAAATAATTAAAAATTAAAACTAAAAAAAATATTGAAAAAAGTCGATTCTTCGATTAACAAAAAAAACCTAAATTTAGAAGAAAATAGTAAAGAAATATTTAAACAATAATTAATATAAAGAGTTAAAGAGACAACATAAAACATGCAGAAAACTAAGATTTTATATAATCACAAGAAATTAGTTTCAATTGAAATTTAAGAAGAGACACTACTATAAAAAAATAATAAATTAAAATAAATAAAAGTGTTTTTGTGTTTTAAAAGTTGCTGTTTTTTTTTTTTCATGCAATTTAATTCTTCATCTCCTTTCTATTTTTGTGCAATTGCAATGAAGTCAATTTATATAGAAAATATCCCGGGTGCATTTTTGTATTTCATAAATTTCAAAATATTGATAAACAACACAATCAACGGTTTTTTTTGGACAAAAGATAAATTGACAAAAGAAATGAAAGCAAATAATATTTATAAATATTTTAATGTTGCTTCAAACCAAATACCTCCAACGTCACATATCGAGGAGTTGACCACTCTTATTTAAAGTGAACACAATCATTATTAAAATGTATAAATAAATATTGTTAAATGATTTGGATAATATAATTTTAAAGATGACGAATGTTTATTTCGTCTTGAGGAAACTTCAAAGACTCTTGAAGATTGAAATAAAACCAAAGACTCTAAATGGAATCAAAATTTTATATTTCATAATTAAAAAAAGGTACTGCGGCAAATATTTTAAGTTTTTTATAGACCCTTTACTTTGAATTGAACACTGCCGTAGACATTAGGCTCAAAACAGTAGTGAATAGAATGGCCAATTCCTCGCTAAGAACGCTAATAAATTGTAATTAATTATAAAGAATAATTTATAAAAGAAAATAGAGAGCATTTTTTTCTGTTATCTGTATACGAGGATGTTATACAATTTGCCTAAAAAAACAAAAGAAAATAATGGATATCATTATAAATTTTTCTCAAAAATAAAATGCAAACTATAAACTTCCATTGAATATTTCAAGATAAAAACAAACATTATGTTTATGCACAACAATTTCAACAAAAAATATTTATAAAATTAACATCGATTTGTTTGTTTGTTTTTTTTTATGAATCCTTCTAACCTCTGTTTCGATGATTTTTTCGATATATTCAACTGTTCGAATTTTAGCTTCGCCAGTTATTGGACAGGGTACTTCTTCAGTTCGTTGTGTTATTTTCTCGCCAACAACTTTTTCTGTCTCGCGAACAATTAATGCACCTGGTCGCGACTTAACAGCGATTCGAGGAAATACAAGGGACTGCAGATTATGGTTAATTATAATTATTTTTTATGATTAAATTTTGTTTCAAAGAAATCAATTCTTTTCATTACTTTTATCTCATTTTGAACTACAATAACAACTTAAAGCAAATTGTATTTTGTTAACTCATTTAATTTTATCGAATTTATGGAAAGATAAAAAAAATATTTAAAAATTATATGAGATAAAAGAAGAACGATAGAATTGAGTCATATTTTGTTAATTTTTTACTAAAAAAAATATCATTAATTTTATTTTGTGTTAGAAGTAAAATGTAGAAAAATTAAAAATAAAAAAAGTTTTTATTTTTTTTTATTAACTGTTACAAAGTAGAGACAGATTTTTTCTTATTTTTGGTTTTTATAAAGAATTAACTGTTAAAAGTTAAGAAAGTTAATAAAACAAACAAGATTAAATCTTTCTTCCAATATTTGTGTTGTTAGTTTTTACGTAAATACATCAGATGGATGTTATTCTAAAAAATTTTACTAATAAATTGGCTAACACAAATTATGATTAATTAACAACAAACCTCCTGTTTTTCATCTAATAATTCATCAGTCATTTCGTTCATATTTTGAATCATCAGTTGTGCTTGCATTGCATCCTGTTCTAAAGATTTAAGTCTAGCTTGACGCCAAGCTGCTCGTTTTTCAGCCCTTTAAATTTATTTAACAAAAAATAAAATAAATAAATTTAAAAAAATTTATAACAAAAGCCCAAAATTACCTTAATGTTCTTATCTCAGTTGGACTCAAATCTTTTTCGTCATCTAAATCTAAATTACGCGCTCGTTTATCAGCATTTGCAGTACGAATCGGTATTTTACTTGTTATTGGATTTAAACGAAGTGTTGCAGCTTCACTTTATTATACAAAACAAAAAAAAATTTAATTTTGCTTTGTTTTTTTACTTCAATTATTTTTTCTTTCTTTTTAAAATTAACAAAAATTAATAAAAGTAGGCTACGCTACAATTTGTATTTTCAATAAAAATAAAAGAAGTAAAATAGATAAAAAGAAGAAAAACCTTCAGATAAAAAAAAAAACAAAATACAACCAGCTCAAAATCAAGTACCCTGCAAACCAACTTTATATAATCAAATCATCATATTCATATATGTTACGACATTTTATAACAGCCATTTTCAATTTTATCAAAATTATATGCCTACTTTGTTGATTTTTGTCGGTTTACAGAGTAACTTGCTAAAAATTAAATGGAAGAGTGATTAAAGTAACAAAAAAAGAAAGACAGTTTTTAAGAATTTTTTCTATTTATTGTTAAAATATAAAAAAATAAATTGTTAGTTTTTTTTTGTACAGAATTTGTGAAAAAATAAAAGTAAAAAATAAATTAAACCATGAACCAGTTTTTATAGAAATATTATTAATTATTATTAATAAATAACAGCAGTAACCAAAAAAAAAAAAATAAATAAATGTGGATAAAAAGTGATGTCAGAGATTTAAGTAAAACATTTTATATTATATAATTGTTTTTTTTTTCTATTAAACTTAACAAAATTAAAATAAAACAAAAAAAATTAGTGAGATGGTGAAAATAAATAAATTACAAAACTACAAAACAAAAAGGAAAACATGAGCCTAAAAATAGTTGTTCATTTTATTAAAATACTTTAGAAATTTGTTTATCATGTTTTCCTTTTGTTTTTCTTTTCTAGTTAAAAAAAGTGAAAAAAAGTGATAATGATTTAAACATAACATCTTAATGTTTACTTATTAAAAACAGCTTCAATTTCATCTAATGGATTCCTAAATAAATGACATGAAATTTTTAATAATCAAAACTTAAAAATTGTTCTCAAAATAAAAGAGAACAGCAAAAATAAGAAAACTAAAAGCGGAAGTGTGCTAGTTTATTAATAAAAATTAAAAATATTTACCTATGATCCAGTAAAAACTCATCATCTTCTGAATAGCTTCCTTCAATTAACTGATGTTTCTTTTCACGTTGTAATGTTGCAATTTTTTTTTCCTCTTCTTGTTTTAATTTTTCAACTTCATCACTTGATAAAAATGAAAATACTTTTTCTATAATAGCCATACAAAAAAGAAGAAAAAATAAACAATTAAATGATAATAATTCTAAATAAAAATAAATTTACAATTTATAAGTTAGAATTTTACCTGATTTAGCTAAAGGTTTTCCGTGGTCTTCCATTGCATTTTCAAAAAATCGCTTCTTATCAGAAACGGTTTTTGGTGTTCTAGCTGACTGAGGCGGAGACTGAGCAAATTAAAAAATTATTAATTTTTTTCATGTTTTATAGCAATTTTTAAACTCAAAATTAAAAAAGAAGAAAACTTAGAAGAGTAATTTATTAGCATAGCTTTAGGTAATACGCTTCATTAATTTAGTACAAATATTCTTGATTTTTTTTTTTGCTCTTAACAATTAATAACGAATTTAAATTCATTTAATAAACCACTAACCACCAAAGAAAAGAAATTTTTTTTTTCTCATCCTCACTTAAAATCAGAATTCAGCGCAAAGAACATTTAAATATTCACCAAAATAATTCAAAATATTTGCAGTAAGTAGAGAAGCGCATGTGCAACCAAAAGTTAACATATTATGTTAACAATTTTCAACAAAAGTAAAATTAAAACCTGAGATAATACTTCACCACTAACTGTTCTCATTAGTTGAATGAAAATTACGTATTTCTTTTTATATTATCTCAAAAATTTTAATTTTAATCTAATTCAAAATTACGGCCCTTAAAAATCGACAATATCGGATTAAATTCATTAATGTTTTTCATTTATTTTCGTAAAATGTGAAACATTAAATTAGTTATTCCTTTAGTTTCATTTTATTTAGAAAAAATAAATAAATAGAAACTGCTGCATGCACAAATAATAAACAAACACAAAATAAAATAAGTTTACTTTGTTTTTTTTTTGTACTAATATATATGTTTATTTTTTATAAAGAAATAAAATAAAACCAACTAATATCTAAAAGTAATTAAATAATATTAAATATGTAATAATAATAATAATAATAAAAATAATAATAATAAAAATAATAATAATAATAATAAAAAATAATAATGATTGTGCAATTAAATGAAATTGTTTTATCATGTAATTATTGTTATAAAAAATATTGTTGTAATTTTGTGTTCAATGTGGAAAACAATTTATGTATATGATCGGAAAAATCTGTTTTAGTTGTTTTGTATTAATTTGTTTATTTATTATTTTCTGTTTATTTTTTGTGTTTTATTTGGATTGTATAAAAATTTCTGTTAAATTAACATAAAATAAAAAAATTATGTCAATTTAAATGTTTGTTGATTGATTGATTAATGAACATATTTTAACATGTTTTGTTATGTTTTTAGAAAAAAAAAATGAAATAATCGAAAATTTACATTAAATATTTGGTTTATTTATTTAGAATAATTTTAGAATTTTAAATTCGACCCGATTGGATTGAATACATTTATTTATTTTAATTAATAATATAATAAAGACAATCACATATACAAATATTCCTGGATTTCAATTTTATAATAATCAATTATCTTCGTTCAATGATTTTATTTTACCATTAAATACCATTTAGATTATTCCCTAAGGCAAAATAAATTATAAACGCAGTCCCCTTTTGAATTAAATTTTAATAAAATATATTTTCATTTTATCATTTTTTCTTTTTGCTTTTCCCCCAAAAACTGGATTATCTATCTATTATAAATTATAAAATGCACAGGGAATACATTTATTTAAATTAAGGATTGGTTAAAATAATACTAAATAAAAATTCATTTTGCTAACAGAATCAAAGAACGAATCAAATATAAAAATTGTCGAATAATGAAATAATTCGAAAAAGTTTTTTTATTTTATTTTAAAGAAAACTTTATTTATTTATTTTAATTTATTTTAAATAATTGTTTAATCTGAAAAAATAAAAATTAATAAACTAAATAAAGAAATAGTGAAGTTTTAAGAGAAAGATCGGTTGATTATTTAGGTTGAATGACGGAACAGACAATTGTCTCAGAATATATTAATTCAGATATTTCGAGAATATCTGAAAAATTCGGTACTATCAGTTTGAAATCGCTTGGCATCATTACAAAATTGGAAAATACAAAAATTATGAAGATGCATATGTTGAATGTGTTTCGATATTTATACAATCAACACGATCGATTATTCTTCTAATAACTTATGTTAATGCTTAAAATTTTTATTTTAATAAATTTCCTCTTTAATTTATTTCAGTGAAATACTTATTTTAATAACAAAATCAGTGTGTTAAATAAACGACACAATTTAGAATAGATTTTAAAGAAATTTAGAAGACAATTGTTTCCGTCAATAAGAAAAACATTTTTGACCTTTACGTCACAATCTTCAAAAATATTCCAAGAAAAAATTGTGCCTGGTAAACAAAAAAAAAAAATAAAATTCAAATTAAAAACGAAAAAAAATATATCATGTATCTTTGTTGTTTATATTTATATTCTTGTTTGTTTGCCAAAACTTGAAAAGTTTGCTTGATTATTTCTATCAGGTGAAGTGAGATGAATTGAATTGTGTTGATTTGATTTTAACTCTGTGTTTATTATGTTTGAATTTATTTGATTGATATTATCAATATTTTCATATGCTTGGTTAGTTACAAACGGTTCCATTGTATAATCACTCACCGAATAATTCTCATGTTGACGATTATATGAAAAAACTGATTTTGTTGGATAATTACTAAATTTTGTTTGTGTTATTGTTGGAATTTTTTTAGAAAAACCAGCCTGTTGTGGCATTGGCAACTGAGAATATTGTACTGGTAATACTTGTTGTGTTGGTGAACAATCTTTATGTGGTAAAAAATATTCATTTGTTTCATTTTCTGTATTTGTTGATTGTATTATATTCCTTAAATTATTCTCTTGTAGTAAAATATTACGATGCATATCCGATGTAACTAATATTGATCCAGATGAATTTTCATGAATATATTCTGGTGTACGTGGAATAGGTAATGTATTAAATTTAGCAGGAACAAGTTCATATTTTGGTGCTGATGGAAATTTATTTGTTGGTGTTGGTGGTGGTGGAGGTCTTTCTGTTGGACGTTCAGTACTGGCTATTCTATTATATCGTGGATGTTTACTTAAAGATGGTACAGGAGGTAGAGGTAAATCAAGAAATGCTGAATCACGATTCCTGCTAGATTTATCAACAATTGTAATCGTATTTGTGTCCGCATGATGTTCATATTCTACATATCCTTGTTCCATTTCATCTTCTAACATTTTTAGGGCCTCATTTTTAACAATATCCGCATGCTTAACACTTGGTTTTGGAGGAATTGGTGGTTTCATATATAAACGATTATTTGATTTCGATGATGGAAGTTTAATAGGAATTTTAGATTGTTCCATTTCATGAATAGATTGAGGTCGTGTTCTTATATGATTATCACCACTATTACGTTTTACATAGTTCGAATAAATTTGTGCATTCTCTTTATCAATTCTTGTTAAGTCTTCTTTTGATAAGAATTCTTTCCTAAATGGGTTATCTCTTTCAATTTCTTCACGATTCGTTACATTTGACTCTTGTGGCAGATAAGAAACTGTTTCTCGTATTAATGGATATTCAGTTTTTGGACTTGGCGAACGTAAAATACCACGTTTTTGTTGTTGCCTTTCCAAATTACTAAAATTACGAAATGGATCTTCTCTTACATATTGAACTTCATTAAATGATCCATCATTTCTTGCATAAGGTTTTGCTACAGGAGATACTGACCGGGAAAATTGCCTATTCGATCCTGGAAGAACGCGATCATTTTGATTATTATTTATAAATTGATTTTCAGGACTTTCATTGCTATGCTGAGAAGAATAATTGAAACGTGAGTCTGGACTTCGTTTATAATATTCATTTTTCGACAATCTGTCTTCTATAGAATATCGATTTTTTGGAAGGGACGGAACTTCAGCTACATAAACAGGAATATATTCGGCGTTATCCAAATCAAAGCTGACAGACTTTCTGTGAGATGACGATGAATTGGAACGTATTGTATCAGAATGATCTGTTTCATTTTGATTATCTATTAAATTGATTTCACTACCAATTGATGGTCTCTTTAGTTTACTATTAAATTGTAACTCTTGATCAATATCTGTTCCATACTCTGTATCACTTGACATTTCATTTATATTATCTGTTGAATCCATTTTTTTTGTAATTTTTTCTAAAACAGGAACTGTAAAACTCTTAGATTTGACTAATTCTGTCGGCTTAGTAATATTTTCATGCAATTTTTTACCATCAGAATATAGATTGTTAGTAAAATTTTGTTTTTGTAAAGATCCAGATCGGGGGTCGACCTGTTGTCGAATGAAATAAAAATTATTATTGTTAGTGGGAATAGAATTTTTTTTTAAATTTGTTTGCATTTTGCAAATGATTTTTTTAATTTGGAAAAAAAACACAAATATTAAAAAAAAAAAATTAAAAATTAATGTTTTTAATTACAGTGCTGAAATGAAATGAAAGGCGAACACGGATGACCATATTTTCTTTTACTCCCAATTCAGTATAATAATTTGTATGTATATTCAGCGGCCGTGAGACAAAAAATTCAATTTGCCTTAAAAACAAAAATTGGTTGTAAAAAAAAGCTACTAAAAAGCAATTTATAAAAATAAAACAATAAATGTGAAAATAAATAAATAAAAAAATAAAGAAGCAATTTGAAACAGATAACAAATATGTATATAATCAAAAGACACGAATTAGGCAACAAAATGACATAAATATTTCATGTATGTAGTTCTCTTCCTATTCTTCTCCAATATTTTTCTTTTTGTTTGTCCAACAAAAAAAAACGTAAATTATAACTAATAAAACTGTGTGTGGTATATTATTAATGTTTAATAATAATAAATTTTTATTAATGATATTCTCTTTTTTCCTCATCATTTATTTTGGATAAAAATAACATTATACCCCAATTTTTTGTTTTTTTTTAAATATCTTAATAATAATAATAATAATAATAATCATGTAATAATAATAATAATAAATCAATAATATAGTATTTATCAATATCATCATTTAATCCAACGAACGCAAACAATTTAACAAACCAATTAAAAATTTATCTATAATTAATTAATTAATTTTTTTTTTTTTGTTTTTTTAGTTTTTTCTGCTTTTTTTTTTGTCGGAAAAACAAATCAAAAAAAAAACACAAAACGTATTATTTTAGAAGTCCCTGGACATTAAGAAGGAAAAAAATGCCAATATAATTTTTTTTTTATGTCGGTCGTTACAATTAATTTAACAATTATTTACAACACATAACATTTTCTTTTTTAATATTTTTCTCAATATAATTTATATATAAATTTAGTTTTTTTCAATTATATTTTTTGATCGCAAATTTATTAAAATTTAGATAATTTCATTCTCTTTTTCATTAATCTATATATTTTTTTTTTTGTTTTTTTGTGTAATACTGAAAATTTCTTTACTTTAATTTTTAAACTTTATCCTGTGTGTTTTCGAATATGTCATATAATTTACGAATTCGTATAACTTACGTATGGCGTATAACGGTATAACTTAAACAATCTCGACATTGGTTCGTTCGTAACGTATACGATTTTTTGAGGCGCTATTACGCATAATTTTTGACTTAACAGATTAACAGAGTAGAAAAAAATGTAAAAATATTATCAACTGTTAAACAATTAAATCAGTTTTTTTAATCACATATTAAAATTACAAATAGTTTTGTAACAAATAATTACATTTATTCTCAATAAATACGTATTTATTTTAAATGTTAAATCAATACAAAAATTTTAATACGAAACATTTCCGCTTATTTCCAATTGTATGAACATACGTTTTTCTAAGTTATAAAACGAATCCAAAAACACAAATGTATTTATATTTTATTTATTTTATTAAATGTAATTGTAAAAGTAAAACGGTTTTCATAGTTGCTGTCATTCCATTTATTTTGCTGCTTGGTCATTAAAAATTAATACGACGTAAATTTAATAATCAAAATCATTAATCAATATTCAACAGAATAATAATAATAATAATAATATTTTTCTTTTATTAATAATATATCAATTCGGTAATTTATAATAACTTTATCCATTATTGATGTTTAACAATTATAAATATATATTATATTAAATATGGTAACAATTAAAGGAAAATTGATTAGAGTTAATAATATATTAGAATATTAAATAATCAGTATTAAATAAGAATTGATAAATAATCCGAATGTTTAAGATTCTGGCTAACATTGTATTTTTAGTTAACATTTTTTGAATAGCATAAATGTTGAGAATTATATAATCGAAGCCTGAAAATATTTAGTGTATATTTGGTTATCCGGCATTTAGGATTTTGCAATAAAATAACTAAATTAAATTTCACAAGAATTCTTTTTTAACCTAAGTAAAAGTTGCCATCGGTTTTTATAAAATACGAACGCCGGAAATAACCTTAGTAACGTTATATTTTTTTTAATATTTTAAGAAAATCAGAACGACATAAATGTACCGTTGTAAGTCCAACTTATATAATTATTATATAAAAAGAATGGTATGAGTATATTTTTCAACCTTACGCTACCCCCATAATTAGTGAAAAACAAAACCAGAATCTCAACACACGCAAATTTTTTTTCTTGTTTTTTTTTAGGAAATAAAAATTGTTTTGTTTTTTCATTTTAACTATTTTTTTTTTTCTTCAGAAAACTACGGTATAAATATTGCACACGGCAAGCTTTACTACTTTTTCATACAATCAAAGTAGATTTTTTTTTTTTTTTTATTTATTTGGTCCTTAGTCGTTTCATTTTATTAATTAGATTAATTAACTTCATTTTTTTCTTCTTTTTAT
Organism: Pedicia rivosa; assembly: GCA_963082725.1. Taxonomy (NCBI): domain Eukaryota; kingdom Metazoa; phylum Arthropoda; class Insecta; order Diptera; family Pediciidae; genus Pedicia; species Pedicia rivosa. The sequence continues at coordinate 19,067,727 of OY720151.1, forward strand.
CGTTAAACATTAAATTTTATTATCATCAGGGCGGGAATTTTTTATTTTTATTTTTTTTTTTACTTTTATAAATTGAATTTATTTAAATAATTTAATAAGTTAGTTTAATTTCTTTTTCTCATTTGGTTTTTGTTCTTTTAATATCTAAATAAATTAAAATAACAAAAAAAAATTGTTATGTATTTCTTTTTGTTCTTTTTTTTATATATATTTTATTCCTTTAAGATTTTCTTTTATATTTTGGCAGTAGTTCAGGCTTTTTGTAGTCATCATCAATAGCCGCATTTCATTCTATTAATTTTTTATATATTTATTAAGAGTTTGATTTTGTATAAAACTAAATTTTTAAATATTGTGATATGACATTTAATTACGGTAATATATATTGATTCTTTTCTTTTTTAAGTCTGTACCTGTAGTTAGTTTATTTCATTCATTATATTTTTAATAATAATAATTACGTTACTATTTTCAATCAGTTTTTTTTCTTTTTCTTTTATATTTGTTATTTTGTTATTCGGTCTTTGTTGTAGTTATTATTTTTGTTGCTTAAAAAGTAGAATAGAAAAATTATCTCTTTTAGAAATTATAAATTTTTTTTTCTTTCTCTCTCGCTCTCTCGTTCTTTTGTTTCTTTATTTTTTTTGTGCTTTTTCGTTTATTATTTTATTCCCTTTATGAAAAACTGATAAAAACTTCTTTTCGCCGTTTTTTTTTTATTTATATTATTATTTTAATTTTTTAGTTCATATTTTTTGTTCTTTATCTTTTATTTTTATGTAAAATATAACTATTTATATTGACAAAAGATTTTTTTTTTGTTTGTAGAAAATGTATATATATATAATAATAATATTTTAGTAATTGTACATATTCTAAGTAAATTTTTTTTTTTTCTTTTTTTTTTTTTTTAATTTTTTATATTTTTTTTTTTAATTTTTTTTTTTTTTAGTTTTTATAGTAAAACCTCAGTCTTTTGAACCGTTACCGTTAGTTAGGGAAGATTTTTACTCGTTGCCAGCCACTGTGCAATGTAAATAAAGAAAAACATAGATAATAGTTTATATAATTATCAAATTTGAATTTTTTTTTATTGTTGTTTTGTTTCAATTTTTTTTTTTTAATTTCCAAATAAATTTTTTGTTTAATTTTAATAAGAAAAGAAAAAAAGAAGATAGAAAAAAACAAGCAAACCTTTTTTATGGTTTTTTTTATGTCAATTTTAAATCATTTGTTGTAATTGCAGTAAAATGCAACAAACCAAATAAAAAAAAATGTATAGAAAAAGTAAAAGAGTAATTTATAAAAACTCAACTCATTAGCCTCATGCTTCGTCAATTTTGTATAATAATAATAAATAACAATAAAATAACAATATTCATGCACACTTGGGTTGCGGTTGCATAAAATAAACACTTTTTATTTGGATCAAGTATAAGGTCATTCCTGTTATAATGGAAAAAAAAATAGATTTCATGAATAAGAAATATCATCAGATACGAACAACGAAGTTTTAACGGAAATAATTTTTTGTTGGTAAATAAAAAATTACCTGCACTTAACTAAAATTAATTTTGAATAAATTTTGTTTTGTTTTTTTCACATTATTAAAAATATCAACAAAATTTTATTTTTTATTTTTATTTTTCGTTTTTGAAAATTCGTTTTTCCTATTTCCACATTGCATTTAGGCGTTTTTAATATAAACACACACAAAAACAAACATTTATTATATAACAATAATAATCAGTATAATTAGTAAGAGACCAGAGAATAAATGAAAAATAAACATAAATTATGTATTAAGACTAAGAAAGGAGACTCAATTTAATTTCTAGGCTCGTCTCTTTCCGTATAATAAAAATAACACATTGCACAATCAATTAATTAATTAAATAAAAATATATTCATAGTTGACACAAATATGTTAAATATAAATAAAATAATTGCATTTTTATTATTGAAGCAAATAATAATATGTTGTTAATTTTGTTATTCACTTCAACACACGATTATAACAAAAATTCTAATAAACAAATGAAAATAAAAAAAACACAATAATGAGTAGGTACGCTTACATTAATGAAAACTAAAATCTTTTGTCGTTATCATTTAAAATTTATTCAAATTTGTGTCTAAACGCGTCTAAGAAAAATCATAATTTACAATTTTCATTTTAGAAGCATCGTGGGCATGTGTAATATGAAATATAAACACGGATGATTTATAACGTCACTGTTAGAATCAATTCATATTTCATGAGAAAGTAGAACAATGGTGCGTTTGGTGTTTTTTTTAAACTAATTTTCATATTGCCTATTTTACATTATCATGAAACAAGAATCCTATAGTTTCAATTAAATCATGTATATGAACGATTCACATGCCACTCATGCATTTAAATGTTTTGAATTAATATTTTATTTCCTAGAATAAATCAATCTTATAGATTTTTTTCCTCGTTTCAAAATAAAAATAAACTTCTGAAGTATGTATGCTATTGAATCAATAAAGGAAAAAATCAACAAAACTGAAATAATTTTCTTTGAACCAGATTTTTTAGAATTCTTTTGTAAACGTACCAAAATTAACATTCCATGGAAATAAAAATAATGATTATGATTATTATTTATTATCAATTCATGAGCACAATAGAAAAAAAATACTAAATTGATAAAACATTAAAATGATGGTAAATGGATTTTTGATAATAATATTAATTATTTACAACCAAATCTTTAAAAATGAATTCTGTAATAAAAGAAAGCGAAAAAAAGGCGGACATACCTGTTGTGATTGTTGTGTATCGAGTGTATGTTTGGTCATAACAATTGTTGTTGTTTTCTGTTTTTTATCTTCATTACTATGCTCAATTGGTGATTTGGGCGGAATATGATCTACTCCGAATGCTACTGATTCTGCTGCACGTACAATATCTAACACCTATAATTAAGAATGTATTAATTATAGAACTTGGCAAATGTTTTTTAGTTTTTAAAAATTTACCTTTTCTTGTGTACTTTTTTCTTTTGTATTAACAAGTGCATGTTCTGATGCATTTATTAATGCAAGATCCTTAATTGAAGATGTTGGTATTTTTCTTTCATTGAAAATCGGTGATGCATTATTTTCTTCAGTATCGGAACTTTCAAGATTTCTCCATTTTTGATCTTGATCTGGATTACTAAATACTGTTTCAGTATCTTCCCTATCTAAACTAGATACACTTTGGCTCAATTCGGATCCCGTTTCCGATGATCTGGATCCTAATTATAACAAGAAGTTATTATGAAAATTTATAGCATTTAATCAGAATCATAAAGATATTTCTTCTAGAAAATAGAGATTCATAATGTGCAATAAATAAAAATGTTAAATATCCTCAATATCACATTTCCAGGTTTAAGAAGACCTGTGTAATAAATCGTTACTATTTTTGTAATTCTTATACGTAAATGCACATAAAAAGTAGTTGTGAATACGACTCTAAGCTTTTAAATAATTAAATTTGATCAAATACTGATCCAGACATGTCCGTAAGAACTATAAAAAAATATTTACCTAATTTGCCTACTAGATCACTTTTACTTCCCAATGTTTGCGGTATATCTGATTTGTCATATCCTTTACAGACAACTAAATTTAATTCATCACCTGATGTTCGTAAAACATCAACAGCTTCTTGATGTGTAGCACCTAATAATGATAGTCCGTTAACTTCAAGGAGACGCATACCAACCTACGGTAAAAAGATAATAAAATAATTAAAATAAAATTTATAATTATTTAATAATAGATTACTTTAAGTCTTCCATCTCTTCGTGCAGCACCACTAGAATTAATTTTTGATACAAAAACACCCTCATCTGTTGGATCAATTGGATTGCCTTTTTGACCTTTTAATCCACCTTTAATATGCATACCAAGACGTTCTCCTTCAATTTTAATCAGCGTTATTACCTGAAAGTAATTAATTTAAAATTAAAAATATGATAAATTTCTATTTTAAAAATACTAAAATCCTAATAAATATAAAGTCCAAGCAAAGTATTGCTTTTGTGAATATTTAATAACCAATAAGGAAACCCTGGATACCTTCAATAACTTATAAGTCATAACAACTTAAAAAAATGTCAAACTAATTAAATGAAAAAAGCGAATATTTTACAGGTTGTTTTTTCGCTTATAAAATTTAATCGGTACAATCATTTGAATTTATTTTACAAACATTATTCGGGGTTTACAGAGAATTTTGTATACAACGACAATTCTTTTATCTGTATGTATAATTTTCTACCATTTTACATACCTCAGTTACCACATAATTAACTTCAAATTGCTTGCAAGAAAATTAAAGAGAGAGAGAAAGAAAACAAATAAATACAAAACAGATTACGCAGATTTAAGAGTGAAAAACAAAACAATTCTAGTTTCTCTTAATTTCTTTCTGTTTTGACATTGAATATAACAATTTCTGATTGGTTTGTTTAATAATATTAATCTTAAAATTCAAACTTACTTTAAAACCAACTGGAAGTGGATCATGTTGAATAAAAAGCTTAATGTCATCGCCTGGTCGGATTAATTCCATTACTGCTTCTTGGTGTGTTGCCGTTGTTACATCAGTACCATTTACTTTTAATATTCTATCCCCCATTTTAAGTTTTCCCGAAAGAGCAGCTATTCCCCCAGGAACGATCTATGATTTTCACATATACAAGATTTAGGGAATTCGAATAAAAATTAATTTTAAAGAGATTAAAAGGAATTACATGTGAAATAAAAATGCCAGGTTGATGAGCGCCAAATGGCACACAGGAATGATCTGAGCCTCCAATTATGCTAAATCCAAGGGAACCTTGATCTTTTGGAAGAACTACTTCCTAAATTCAAACATAAAATAATTTAATTATATATAAAATAATATGATTATAAGAAATATATAATTAGTATTATCATAGAAAACAAAATAAGATTTAAAACACAAGACAATCTAAACAAAAGCTTATATATTATAATACATACTTTTTCAAACATATCTCACAATGAGATATCGTTACAGAAGCAAAAAAAACTATTTCATGCATACTTTAATACCCTTATTTCATAGTTGTTGTATTAGATGTGTTTCATGCGTTTCTGTTTATGACTGATAATATTTACAATCCAAATACATGTATGGGTTAAATTCAGAAAATTTTACATTCTATTTGGATGTGCAATTTTAAACCGACCTAAATTTGAGCCAATATTTACTCAATGAGTAATTTTAATTTGTACGTACGGCAAAAGGCATTGTGGTGACCGATTTGAAATAACCATTAATGTGTATAAAAGAAAAATAAGTTATACGTACATCCATTATGATATGATCTTTATTTTGTTAGTTCAATCTTTATACTTTCTCATTTGTTCACTTTAAAGAAATTTTCGAATTATCTAGGATTTTCATTTTATACTTAGTTAAAAATATAATCCTTTATCTAAATACGCTTACGCGAATTAAGATAATGATATTAGTGACAATAATTTGCATTAAAATATGAAATTGTGAAACAACCTTAGAAAATCAATTTAATTTCAAAGCTTATACAAAAAATCCTGAAATATTATGATTTTTTTGTGTATAATCACAGATTTTGAATTTAAGTAAATATTTAGTGTTTAGTGGGCCTTAGAGTATATTGATATTGATCGTGCGTAGCCTTCTGAATAAACAAAAGGCCTTGAAAATAAATTACACCTCTATATACCTAAAACATGCCATTTACACAAAAAAAAAAAACAAATAAAAAAATAAACAAGAATGAGAAAAAAAGAATAATAAACAAAAACATACAAAACAAAAAATTAAGCATGCAAAGGAAAGAATAAGGATAATATGATTTTAATGAGGAAGCAACAGGAAATGTTCAGTGCACAAATATGAATCTTAATATTAATGAGTCTTTGTGTGTGTTTATGAGGTTTTGTGTGACTAGAACTTAAAATAACTCATAGGTTTTATAATAGGTTTTTTTTTTGTTTTCCCAAAAATAGTAACTATGAATATTTCTGTACACGTTAAAAAAACAATATTATATAATTGAAGTAAAAATTTCGTTGTACCCTCTGACCCTACAGTAAAATAAACTAAACTAAGATGTATAAACTCGTCTAATTATTGTATGATCGTATTTCAAAAGCTTAATTAAATGCAGAAAAAATTAGAGATAAAATTTGGATAATCATAAAACTATTTTTTTAGTTAAATTTTTAAAGAAACGAGGGGTTTTCTATTATACAGTGGGTGTTCTTTAAAATTTATAAACGAATACACAGAAAATAATAATAAAATAAAAAAAAACTAACAATTTATTAATATTTACTTTGTTTGTTTTTACTCTCTCTCTCACTTTAAAATTTTTATCGTTTATTTACGTCATTATTATTTTATTTTATTCTTTGTTACTTTCATCAACCGTGTTCATGCCATGTTTTTTATAAACAATGAATGGTTTATAATTTTTTATTATAATGAAAACATTTATTATCGTGAACGTTATGAAAAAAAAAGAGTAAAAAAATGTTAAATTAATTTAAATCTTGATATTTTAATGAGATGGAGTTAATTCCAAATACCCGACAAAAGAAAAGAGAAATTAAATGAAATCGTTACTTAAATAAATCCAAAACTAGTAAATTTTACTATTTTTCTATTGTTATTCTCTTGTTAGTAAGTTTTTTTTTCGTTTTCTTTAAATAAGAAGTGATATTTTTCTTGTCTGAAACAAATTATATTACACAATATTTAAAATATTCACCTCACTAATTAATGGTTCAGATAATCGATTATCTGTTACTCTAGTCATTACAGTTTCCGTAATTGTTGATTTTGTTATTGTTTCAGTTACTTTTCCCAAATCAGTTGGTACGGGTGGTAACATTGGCATATCAGGTACTCCGGTATTAACCGTCACTGTAACTGATGGTCCCTGTTCAATCTTTTCAACATGAACTACTTTGTTGCCAGTTAAAAAATGAGCAGGTATCATTGCTTGAAAATCTGCACTTGACAATGGACGAGTTGGTTGTGTTACCTATGACAAGGAGGAAAATTGGGATAGCGAAATATAAGTTTATTAAATTGATGTGAGATTCTTACAAAATATATGGTTTGGCCACGATTATTAGTAAACTAAACTCTTTATTGTTCATGAATTTTTTGTATTAAATCTTTTCTAAATAGATTTTTTACATAATGAATGTGTTAAAATTAATAAGATAAGAATGGACTCAAATACACAAAATATAAGGAACAAAAATGGCATGCTTACACAAAAATCGAACGTTTCAATAAAAAAAAAAGTGTTTATTAAAAAAATGTCACAAACCTCTTCTGTGCCTTCTTCTTCTGGTTTATCGTTTTGTGTAGTTCCATTTGTACTATTTGCTGGTACAGAATTCTGTGACGAAAATTGTCGTGGTGCAGGTTGAGGTGGTAACACTGTTGTAGGTCTTTCTACATTTTCATTTCTTAAATCAACTCCATTTGTATTTGGAATGTTATCATTTTTTGGTAGAACTGACGGAGATGTATTGTGTGTTGGTGCTATTTTTGTCACTTTATTTTCAATGGAACCTTCTACAGATTCGCCAAGTGAACGCCTATAGCCAGTATAGGCTATATGACAATTTATTTATTTAAAATCAATTCAACAATTTATATATTTATGTTTTCTAAATTCACTTACTTGGTCTATTAGCCATGTAGCCTGTTGGACTTAAGCCTTTCAATAAAGGACTTCTTGGACTTTGTGGTGGCTCTAATGGTCCATTAACTTCTCGTTGTACAACTAAACGTACAAACCTTTGGTGATCCGTTAACAGTTGTACTGCATAATCGTGATGTGCTGTTGTCATATCAACACCATTTATCTGTCGAATAAACCATAAATTTATTAAATTAAAAATTAAATCTGAAAATCCACCATCCGAAAAACGTACTGCTAAAACTTTATCCCCGACCAATATTTTACCATCTCGATGAGTTAAACCACCTTCAGTTATACGAGATATAAATATTCCTTCCAAACCGTCTTTAAATGGGGGTGAACCCTTGCCACCGGCAATACTAAAACCTAACCCTTGACCCACCTGATCTCTGATGAGTGTTGTGTGTAATGTTGTTTTATGGGTAATATTCTAAATAAAAGAATATAATAAAACCATTAATTTCTTAATTGTTTTTATAAAAAAAAATTACTTTTCCATTTTCTAAAGTGCCATTCAAATTTGAACTCAGTGCATAGGATGAAGTAGCTGTTGGTAACGTTGATTGATTACTTGGAGCGACAGATATTATTTCGATAGGGCTTGGTATTGGTCTTTTTACTTCTGGAGTAAGTGATCTTGGAATATCTGGAATCTGGATTTAAAAAAAAATTATTTTAAATTTATTAAAGGTACAAAAAAATAAATTCGTACTTGTAATGCGGGAACCTCTTCAGTAAATATGTTGTGGCCAATCAGCTTCGTAACTTGTCTAGAAATAACTAGAACAAGTACAGCACCACAAGCTTTTAAAATTTCTACCGCTTGATAATGATCAGCCGCTTCAACAGAAAATCCATTTACTTTTATTACTTTATCACCTACACGTAGTCCAGCCATATCAGCTGGTCCACCATCAGTAACACGTGATATGAATATTCCTTCATCATCTCCTTTAAATGGTGTAGATCCTTTACCACCGGCAATACTTAAACCAAGTCCTGCTGAAGTCCGTTCAATATGTATTTCATGATGTTCTTCTCGTAACTCTGTTATTCCATCAGCAGAATCTAAATTTTAAATTTTTATTATTTTTCTAATCTTTTGTTATTTAAAAATATTATGCGTCATTCATCAATCACTCATGACGTAATCGGAATAGATAATATTTTTCAATGTAAGAAAATTTTGTCATAAATTAAATATGAATTATAGCATTTATTTATGAAATATGTTGGAGGTGGCAGTCAGTATATAACAATTACTCACCAAAATAATTGTCTTTTTCACGTGTCGTTAAAATTCGTACTTTTTTCCCTTTACGGTATTGTTTTTTATCTGATTTATTTGAAATTAATGAACTTCGGAGACTACTTGTTGTACTACTAACAGAATTACGTCGATAATCTGTTGGATTTACTCTTGAACGAGGTAAGGAAGTTCTTCCCTCGATTATTTTTAATTTTACACTAAACATTTTTTACTGCTTTTTAATTTAAATTAATTGAATTTAATACTTTAATGAAAAATAATTAATGAAATGCTATCACCGGATAGCATACTAATAAAATAGTTTGTAAAAATATTTTTTGTGTTATGCCGTATTAAGGTATTAAACTCTGATGATAACAAAAATAAATTGATAACAGAAAAATAAAAAAAAATTATCAAAAACATATAAAAATAAAGAATACATATTTGGAATTCTCTCTTTCATTATACACAATCTTGTGTTTAATGTCTCTGTGTGTGTGTATGTTTGTGTTTTTGTCTATGTTTGTATGTACTGAAAAATATTATTATATTATATCTGATACACCTGTTGCACATAGGCACATATAAAATATTCGCTTAATAAATACTATAACACAAAATATTTGTTTACATTTCATATCTCACTTACAAACAATATTATAAAAAAGAAATATTCGTATACGTACAGGTTGATAATACAACTAGATATGAATTAATAAATAATTTAAAAGTATAAAGAAGAACAACAGAAAGAGATCGAATAAAAGACAACACTGTTTGTTTTGTAAAATACTTGTAGATAAAAACACCACACCTTCACATTTTTTTAGTTTTTATTTTCTACTTGTTTCTAACTATTTAGCTACTTAAATTCCAACAAGTAAGTGCAATTATTAACGTCTATATGTCTAATCACTCATATTCAATCAACAATACTAAAAGAAACAAAAAACCAACTTCATAACTTTATAATACGTGATAGGTTTGATTGATATTTAGTATTTAAAAAAAAACATAATTAAATAACAGTGTTGATGATTCACTACTTTTTCAATTTTATTTACTTTTTACTATGAAATAAAGGATTTCATAAGATAAAAAAAAACAAGTAAAATTATTTATAAAAATTCGTCATATTTTTCTTTGGGATGTTTATTGCATAGTATTATTATTATTATGTTTTTAAATGTATTAATTAATTTCGTAAAATTAGAGCACACAAAAACATTATAATCTTGTTTATACTTTTTCAGTTCATTTGAAATTTGTCGATGTAATTGTAGTATATCAAGAAACGTATATTCGTTGAAATTCTTAATTTTTTTAATTGCTTTCTCACTTAAAAATTATTCTTAAATTTTTAATTTGTCAAATAAAGTATAAAATTAATAAATTTCACATACCTTCTTGTTGTTGTTCCTCAAACTTATTCTCAATTATTGGTTCTTCCCGTTGTTGTTCTTTTAATTTTAAAGCATTTGCAATTATTAAGTTAGCCGCTTTATCATGTACACCATGTTGTACCCGTTTATTTTTAAGATGATGTGGCGTATCTCTAAATAATTAATTTATTTTAATTGGTTAAATAATTAATAATAGTTTTCTGTTTATTTTAATCAATGATAATTACCGTCTTTGTAATTTTGATAATTTTTTAGCCTGTTCATCACTTTCAATTAATTGAATTTCATTTTCTAATAAATCATTATCAACATGAAAACCAACTCGTTTTTCTCCATGATCCTAAATTAAAAATAAAAAGTAATTTCAATTTCACGTTTTTATTAGAATGTTTAAAATTTTCTGAGTAAAAATATATAAAAATTTTAAAGATCCGACGGTAACTTACATTATCCTCTAAGAATTCTTCTGTATTTTTAATTAGCTCATCGGCTGGACTCAATACTGCAATAGGCTCTTGAGAAACAGATGGTTGTGATGTATGAATTCCCGTTGTTATTGGTGTAATTGAACTATTTTCTGTTTGAACTTCTGATATACTATCCATTGTTGAATCTATTATTGTTTTTGATGAAGACGGCTTGGAAGACTTTTAATATTAATTAAATAATTAAAATAAAAATATATATTCAATATAATATTCACCTCTTCAGAAAGTGTATCTAATCCAATAGAATCATCCTGTTTACTTTTATCTTTTGAAAATAATTTATGTGCTTTCATTTTTAGATCTTTTGGATGTGGTGTATTCTGTCGAACAAATGGTGTTTGCTAAAAGAAAGACGTAAATTATTAATGCAACAGAAGCATTTAAAATAAAATAAAACTAAATCGAACCTCTTTTTCTGTTTCTGAATCTTCTGAAAATTTAACTTTAGAATTTGTTTCCCTGGTACGCCATGTTTCAGAATCCGAATCATCTTGAGGTTCTTCAAAGTCAAGACAAAAATATTTTTATTATTACTTTTATAAAACTATAATTATTATATTTATTAAAATGCAATACACAATTTTAAACTTTACTTTCAAGCAATTAATTAAATATCTTCAGTATAATAAAAAAGCTTGTTAATTATTCAATTTAAGTCCGCTGTTAGTAGCTTTATAAACAAAGAAAATATCACATTTATTTTAGTTTGGCAAGAATAATAATTATATTAATAATTACAACATTCTTCATTACATAAAAACGCAAATCGATTTGACTTAATTGTAATTTTTGAATTAAAATGTTTCCCTAAAGATGTTCTAGATATATCCGTAATTGTCACCATAAAAATTTTCCACAAAAATTCAGGTATTCATTAATATAGTTTAAACAGAGAATATTTTTAAAAAAAGATATAAAAAACATTTTGTTATATTTATGCATTTGAATTAGGAATTCTTTCTACGTTGCTAATTTCAGCAATAAAACTAATTCAGACTCTATTGAAAAAATATAATTATGTTTTAGTTATTATTCATTGAAGTTAATTTAGATATTTGAAGACTAGATGGTATTTTTCCTGCTCAAAAATGTATAATATTAAAGTATTTAAAGAGAAACCAAACAGTACAATTAAAAAGAAATAAAACAAGCGATCACAGGCATAAAAATGCAAATTATTTAAAACAGCATTCAAGAGTTTTTAAAACTCAAACCTTGAGAAAAGAATAAGTCCGTCGAACAGAATCTTTGTGCAGATCTGTATAATCGGCCAATCAGTAACACTAATTAATAAAATTTAAACTTATAATTTGGAATAAAAAAATAATAATAAAAAATTTAATTAAATTTTCCTACGAAGAGTAATATTTTACCTAATTTGAGTTAAAATAACCTAATGATTTAAAGTTTAGTTTCTGATTAATTATCGCTAAGTAATTCTATTATGGCCTTCTACTAGCTATATATCTTTATTGTTTGTTTATTTATTTTTATTTTTGACAGAATCCATTGATAATAATTAATATGAAATGAAAATTTTTCACACTACATTAATAGGTTAATTTTAATGGGGAAAGGGGATGTTATTACTGTAAATTGAATCAAAAATTTGTTTTTTAAATGGAACGTTAAAAATCACGAAAATAATTAAAAGAAATAAAAAAACAACTAGCTTTACCACATTTAACTGAATACAGGTAAACTAAATAAGTAAAAAAAATGGGTAAGAAAATGTCAACTAGATGAATCACATTAAAGTTAATCAATTTAAATTTTGAAATTTAAATATAAATGTCTTTATAATTTTCAAAAGGAAATGATAAAAGCAAATATTTTTGAAAAGAAAAGTATACAATAATGCTACATTTAGATGCTGAGCAAAAAAAGAATAAAAGTTTACCTGTAATAAGTAATAAAAATAATTAACAGCGTTAACAAATAGAGCAATATAATCTACTTAAAAAAATATTATTATATTGGAAGATTGAAAATAAATACCTGGACTCTTTGGTTTATATTCTTGTTGTGGTAATAGATAGCATGTTAATACCTGTAACAAGAGAATAATAAGAATAAGATAAATATTTGTTTTACTTTTCTCTTCTTACTTTAATCTTAGTTTATTTTTATTAACTTACATCTAGTCCTGTTTCTTCATCAATATCAGGTTGAAATGTTGTAGCTGGTTGATTTTGATTTTCAGATAACCATACAGCTTTTAGTTGTAAGTTAACTAATGAATATGGTAAATTTCTTAATTGATTACCAGTAACATCAAGTACATGTAAATCTATACAATTTCCCAACTCTGATGGTAGTTCTGTTAATTTATTATCGCGTACACTTAATACACCCAAACTTATTAAATTTCCAACATCTGAAGGTAATGATAATAAAGAATTTCTATCTACATTCAAATTATTTAAATTTCTCATTTGTCCAATTGATGATGGTAATTCTGTTAGAAAATTTTCAGTTAAAATTAATTCTTGCATATTGATACATCTGAAAAGTAAAATAAAAATATTAATTTCAGACTTATTTGAATAGAGAACTTTATATGGTTTGTTTGCTTACATTCCAATATTTTCATTTAATAAATGCAATCGATTTTGGTCAAGTTTTAATATTGTTAATTTAACTAATTTGCAAACTGTGTCCGGAATTGTTTCAAGTAAATTTTGTGATAAATGTAAATCAGTTAGACTAACCAAACCTCCTATTTCATCTGGTAATTCCTCTAATCTAAAAATAAGAAGAAATATTGAAAAATTAAATTAAATGAGAATTAAATTATTATTATTGAATTCATTTATTGATTCCATAATGTAAATAGTAAAATGAAAATAAAAAAACCTACAAATTATTATTCAATTGATGAAACAAAACAAAATGGAATAAATTAAAAACTAAAAATATGTATTAATAGAGCCCACCTGTTTTCTGACACATCTAAACATAATAAATTTCTTAGCAATCCAATTTCAGCTGGAAGTTTTTGTAATTGATTATGATCAAGCCAAAGTTCTTGTAATGCAGGCAATTGGCCAATATATGGTGGAAGCTCATCTATTTCATTGTCACCCAAATCAAGACGTTCTAATTTTGTTAACTTTGAAATTGACTCTGGTAAATGCTTTATTAAATTTTCTCTTAACTCAAGTGATTCAAGTTGTGTTAAACTAAAAATTAAATTGCAAAAATGAATTAAATTAAATTATTAAATTTTGTTTAAAAGTAAAAAAAAAAATATGTGACAATAACGACACCGATCGTGCGAGAAGAATTCATTATTTTTAAACAATCAGCACTAAAGAATTTCTTTCCGGCAAACATTTTTGTTTTATTTTATATTTTCCTATTTATATATATTTTTTTTAATATAAAAAAAATCCAAGACAAACAATATCAAATTATTAACAGTTTCTTCTATAAAACTATACTTTATTCAATGAATTTAATAAATGAAGAAAAAACAGCAATAAAACAATAAGAAATTAAATTTAAATTAAAAAAAAAATCTATGCATACCATCCAAAATCAGCTGGTAAGAAGGTCAGTGACATATCATTTAAACCCAATACTGCTAAATTTTTTAATTGTGAAAAACCTTGAGGTAATTTCGCAATTGGATTTGAACTAAAATCAGCAACTTGTAAACTTTTTAGAAATTTTATATCCTCTGGTATATCGGGAATATCTGAAAATAAATAAATACAAGAGAAAATATTAAATTTATAAATTTATTTTATTTAGATTTATTTTATTTAGATTTTTGTTATTTAGAACGAATACAAATATTCAATTATAATTTACTCCTCTTATCAAAGGAGTTGTGATTATACTTAAAACACATTATTAAATTATTAATAAATATATGAACTGACTGATCAACAATTAATAATTAGTTTTCCCTTTTAAATTTTACACATCAATTATTAAGGGGTCAAAATTTTCATTCCAAAACTGAAAAAGAAAACTAAAAAAAGGTTTTCTCTTGTCCATTTATAAATCATTAAATGAAATATTTTAAAGGAAAAATGAATTACAGAATTTTCTTAATTGAATAAATAAAATAAATTAAAAAATTTATAGATGAAATTCTAAGAACAAATAATAACAAGATAAAAAATTCCTGAAAATAAGACCATAATCCCTACATGATCATTGAAGGTTACACATATACATAAAAAAAAACTTTTAGTTAATATGACAATTGATCGTTTTTTCTCCTTGAATTCTATGCATTTTGGTTAAAAATATTATTGTATAAAATTTTTTCAATTAAATTTAACATCATCACAATATTTTCCAATGTTTTCATTTAAAATAAACAAATAATAAAAGTAGGCAAAAATAACCTCCTTTAGATTTATTTTTGTATTTCTGATTTCATGAATTTATGATTGAAAAAAAGGTGTTATAAATGTTGATTGAATTCTTTTTTGTTGAAAAAATAATAAAAATAATTAAAAAATGAAAGGAAAACAATGAAAAGAGAAATATTACAAAAGAAGAATGCATTGAGATATTGGAATAAAAGTTATTGAAGAGAAACATCAATAAGAACAAAAAATAATTTTAGAATATAAATTTACTTCAAACAGCAATAATAACAACAACAAGATTTATCTGAATTTTTTTTTTCACTTTATTGAAATGTAATTTCAACCGATTTAAAACTTTGATATTTTTATAAAAATACGGAAAGAACTATTAATTCTTTAAAGAACACAAAGAAAGGACGATTTCACTTGTGTAAGTATTAAAAAAAAAACCAAAAATGATTCAATGATTTTAGGAAATTTTTAAAGATAAGAAATAATTTTTTGAGTGAATTTTCGAAATAGAATTTCTATCTTTGAAGGTTTTTACACAAATTGAGTAAGAATAACACATTAAATAACCAATATGATTTCATGGGTTCAGATTTTGTTTGTTTTTCAAATTTTAAACAACAAATAATAAAGTTCAAGAGAAAAAGAGCGAGAGAGAAAAAGCGTAGGGTTATTTTCTAAAAGTTCATCTTCTTTGAACGCTCATTTATAAATAAGAAATTATACAGAACATGTCGTCTGATTCAGATTCAGGTACTCTAATTATTGGTTATTTGTCTCTTTCTATATTTTGAAACACAAAGTTCTTTATATCTCTTTTTCACATATTTTTCATATTTTTAACGCATTCCAAAAATTAGAGAAAATTTTTTTTCCAAAATGAACCCACAAAATCCTTCTTATCATTTTTTATATTCGTTTTGTAGTCATCTCAAAACGAATTTTATTTTTACATTGACTGACTTATATTCAATGCATAATTTCAGTTTTTTTTACGATTTAATTCCAAGAAAAAAAGTCAAATTCCATTACTAAGAACACAATCTAAAAGACAAATATCGTTGAATTTATAATTAAACTGAAAATCAAAAATTATAAATAAGTATTGTAACTAAGTATTCAAACTTTCAATATTTTAGTTAGAATAAACGATTAATTTTCAGTGTTTCGAGTTTCTAATGAACAAACGTGGGTCGTAGCGAATGCAAATTGCAATAATAATTTAGACATTAATAAATTTTTAATTAATTTTAGAATTTGAATTTGCAAAATCCGGGGAACTCATGGGAAATGTTTGGTAATGTAAAATCAGTTGGACACAATATTTCTTTTAATTGGTTTAACCCGTCGATAAAACCTGTCTTATTTGACAATTGTAAAGAAAAATTTGGCAGATAAAGCCAGAGAGATAATTAGTTTGACTGAGAAAATTATTACAAATCTTATAATAATGTGTGATTTTCTTCGAGAGATGATTAGGCAAGAAACGACAACAGATACTAGTGTACAGAAGAAATAAATTTCCATCTCTTCTACGAGATTCAGTGAATAAATTAACAATAATTACCGCATAATTATTATTTAATTTAAAAAGAAAAATAATGGTAAACCAAAAATTATTAATCACCATGTGCGACATGTGAACTTTATGCAATCAATGCAATTCGAAATTATTGAATAGTAAGCTATTTCCCTCTAATAACGGAATGTAATATTTCCTTTTCTTATCATTTTCAGTTTTCACGGTTAAAACAAATTATCAATTAATATTATTTTGTTGTTGTTATACAAAAATAACTATGATTGTTGATATTAGTTTAAGTTAATTTAGTAACATAGCAGAAATACAAAAAATCTATTTACTTACACTAACATTTAAATACGTTAACTCATTATTTAATTTGAAATGTTTATAATTTTCTTACATTAAACACAGACGAAGGTCACTTAAATATTTCTTTACTTGCAATCTTTTCATACAATTTACGAAAAGGAAGGAAATTATTTTAATATCATATAAAATTATATTTTATTATAGGTTATTGGTATAAAAAATTTATCTGATAAAATTCATGAATCGGAACCAACTTTGCTCATTCAAACTATAATTCCTGAACGGACTAGAAAATACATGGTCCTTTTACAGAGGTTTATATAATCGGAATAAGTGAGAATAAAATGACGAAAACACTAATTATCTTATCTCTCTGATAAAAATTATCTTTTATAATTCCATAAAAAAAACATTTGCTATGTGATTTGATTATATTTTAAATTGTTGGTTTCTATAAAATTCTAATTCTTACCATTTCTCGATACATCCAGTTCCACTAAATTCTCAAAATTTTGTATATCAGGTGGTAGCTTGTGAATTTCATTGTCGCTTAAACCAAGTTTCCTAAGGCGATTCAGGCGAAAAAAATTCTAAAACAAAAAAGTTAAATTAAAAAACAGAACTTGCTTAAAATTTCTCATTGAATTGTTTATATTGAAAAAAAAACTATTAATAAATCTTTTAAAGTTGTATGGCATTCACTGTTACCTACTTTAATCTGGATGTATAGAGAGAGATTAAAAAAGCAACAATATATTATTCTTATTGGAGTTTGTTTGTTTTTTCTTATTCTAATAATAGTTAAATAAAACATGTCTAATTGAGTCTCGGAAAACCTATTAAATTATGATGCATTTCATTGATTATTTGTGATTTCTTTGGAGGCACATTATTTGGCTACCAAATCTGATTAACTAAATTTAATAGGTGGTCCTATTTTAGACAAGTTTTGCTCTAAATATTCATATTCAATATAAAACCTTTAAACAATTGAAGTTTTTAAATAAACTTATATGTATTTATGCAATTGATGTTTATAAGGTAATTAGATAATTTCATTTTTAATTTTTAATAAAAATAATTGTTTTTTTTTATCAAATCGTACATAAGGTAAGGGGAATGACGACTTAGGATGACGTCAGAACGTCTACTAGAACTAAATTAGATAAGTGTGTAATTATTATTGGATAAAAAAATTGTTTTTATTTAAAAAAAAAGAATTTTTTTTTTTATTAAAAAATTTACGTAAAACCATTTTATTTTTGTTTATTTTTATTATAGGTTCATTTTTCTTTTTGTTTTTTTTTTTTGTATTTTTGTTAAAAAGAAAAAAAAGAGTAAAATTAGTATGATTTAAAAAAAGATTAAAAACAGACACACAATATTCTTACACAGGCAGAAGAAGATTGTTTAATTTTAATATAACTTAACACACACGTCCATTCTTATCCACACAAATACTTGCATGCATGCAAACACACTCAAGAAGAAGAATATGTTAATTATCACAAATAATTGAAATGTTTTTCATGTAAATTTATATTACCTCCAACTCCAGCTAACTAATTTAAATAAACAAAAATTTATACTTTTTTAGAAAAAAAATGTTCTTTTTTTTAAAAAAAAAAACAGATTTTTTTGTCAAAAAAACCGGAACACAACAGAAAACAGAGATAGATATATAGCGAGAGAATAACTAAAAAAAAATTAAAAAATCTTTTTTTAAAAAAGAAAAAAAAACTAACTTTTGTTTATTGAACTTTTCAATGATGATGATGACGTAATGATTTAGTTTGATCATCAACATAAAAATATTTTTATTTTTTTTTGTTAAAAAACCGGTTTTTTTTATTAAAATAAAATAGAATTAAAGTATAACATTTTTTAAGGAATTTATCTGTTTACGTTGTATTTTTATTTAACAATTAAATAAATTTTTGTGTAGTATATGAATGACATTACTATCATCAAGTACAAATTTTATTAAAAATGTTTTTTCTACGTTCATACCAACTTTTTATTTTCTCTAGCTTTGAAAATAAGGAATATTTTTTTTAATTTTTTTCATTTTTTAATAATCATAATTTAATTGTATTTTACACACATTCACACATGTATATATACATATTTACACACTCATAGCAAAATATGCTATTATAGTTATTGTAGATGTATTATAGAATCTATAAAATGTAGACACAACACAATAATTTACGTGAATAATAAACGACGACATAAAACATCCAAAAAATTATACAAAAAACTATAGCTAAATTTGATTTAAGTTATTATTATTATACTCCCAAAAAAATTAATAATTTAGTACCGAAAAAAAAAAGAAAAAACAAAAAGAAATAGGCAAAATGAAAATGTATTTAAGTCAATACCTAGATAATATTTTTACTATTGCGTGTGATGGTAGTAAAAATGAACAAAAATGAAAAAAAAACGTCCAACTTAAAGGGCGTGTTTTTAGATGTTTAAATACTATTTATTTATATTACCTTCGGCAAATCTCTAATGTGATTTGCATCTAATAGTAATTCCTCTAAACTTCTCGAATACCGTAAAATTTCTTCGGGCACATTAGGTAGGGAACAATGTCGTTTGTCAACAAACTCAACCTGACGATTGCAGCCATTAAATATCGGAATGCACTTAAACATTTTTCACTTAAAAATTTTTATTTTTTTATTTTACATTTATTTTGGCACTATTAACATTTTCCACAGTTTATAACATATTTTTTTAATAGAAACATTAACGTAAATTATTACGGGCACACCCAAATGTTTTGTTGTATTTGTTACAAATTACACTCAAAAATTATAATAAAATTTTATCAGAGGAAAACACAACACGGACAGCAAAGCAATGAACACTTGGCAACGCGAATTGTTCAACTAAAAAAAAATAAAAATGATTTCATTTCATTTTGTTCATCATGAATTTCTATTCAGTGTTAGTTGGTAGTCATGTATTATGTGAATGACGTCATTCTCGATTTACAGCTTTTTTAGAATTATTTTATGTTTTTTAAGTTATAATACCTTTTTTCTTTACTTATATAGTATTGAAACTTCACATTAACAAGATTTAGACATATATTTATTAATATAGATTTTGAAAATAATTTTCAAAATATATAATATAACTCCAAAATGTAAAACAAGCACAAATTATGTTTTCACAAAAACATGATCATATGATATGACATTTACAATTTACACTAATTTTATACTTTTGAATTTTTGTTATGTATCAGTTGCTAACCTGCCAACCATTGAAACCAATTAAATGCCCAGTAGAAATCTCAGTATTCAGTAATAGCGTACTTACTGTTTATGCGTTAATGCACAAGAAATACATTAGCTGTGTTCTTTCAAAAATTTACGCTACCCAAACTTAGACGAGACGTACTAAGTTACGTCAGTGGTTAGTTAGTCTAACTTACTTCACTAACGTAGCTGATGATTTAATATTAACGTTAAACGGTTACATATTTGCATTCTTGTTACTTTAGGCTAGAGTTGAATGAATTGAATTTTCAGTCTTTACATTCTTCAGTTTATCATAATAAACAAGAGAAAAAAATAATGATGATTTAATCTAAACGTTAGACGGTAACCACTTTAGACTAGTGTATTCGGGCGGGCTTCAGAACTGAGATATTTCAGTTTAAGTGAGCTAGGCTCACTTCATAAAAAAATGTGTCTTTGGTTTGGACAGATGTGCTGAATACGCTTTGCTCAGTTAAAGTAATACAACTGCCAAAGTTTTTTTTTCTGAGATATCTCAGTTCTGAGGCCCGCCCGAGTACACCTTATATACATATACATGATAGAAATATTATAAGATATGCTTTTGCGCATGTTTCCTTCTCTTTGAAAGAAGAGACGTCACATATTTTTGATTGGTGAGAAACATAAAATACATATTTTTGATTGGTTTGAAATTAAAAAAGAGCTGGGTGACGTTACATGCGTGAACTTGAGCGAAAATAGAACAACATATATTCAAATATTTGTATCATGATGCATATATAACAAATATAAGAAATCTAAAATATTTTCGTTCATTTAAGAAAATTAATCGAAATTAGAATAATTTTTCTTTTAAATCGTTCATCAAAACTCTACACTTGAATGTTAATGAAATTTTCCTCCAAAAACTGCTGATTTGCGGTAATCAAATATTAAAAAAAATATATATATAGTTTCAGTTCAATGTTTTTTATGTAGCTGTCAACTTCACGTGTTTATATTCTCATTTAATTGAAGTGTTTGCCGCTTGGAAATCAGTATAAATAATTATCAATCAATTGTCAAATATCAACCTCGTTGTTTTTCAAAACAATAAAAAATTGTATTATACATATATAATAATAATACAAGTATATAAATAAGTAAGTAAAATTAACGTGTAATTTATCAATAAAATAATCAATAGCCCACATTAATATTAACATTTGTAGTTTTAGTTAAAATGGCAGATTTTTTGTCTCTTAATGCACCCATTAAAAACGAGAGCCAGAAGTCGCTTTTTGTACAATTCCCAAAAAGAATTCCGAAAGATAAGGATCAACTAAGGAAGGAATTGAAAGCACTATGCCCACTTGTGAAAAGAGTTAAGCGACCTAGGCAACCAAGGGCTAGGTATTGTTTTTGCATTTTTGCTACACCTGCAGACTGCTTAAAGGGTCTGGATATACTTAAAAAGACTAAAATAGGAACTAAACGATTATTGGTGCAACAAGCCATTGAAGAAAAACCTTGTCAAATGCTGAAAAAATTAGAAAAACAAAAAAAGAAAGAAGTGATGAAACGGGCGGTTAGAAATATAAGGGTGTCTCATCTTAAATTGGCAAATCAAAATTTACAACCTAATGATAAGAGAGTTGTCAAAACAGAATTCTTAAAAATAAATTTGGAGAAATGAATTTAATTAATGTAGACTACATTAAGCACATATTATTTGGAACAAAAACAAATATCTTTTTTATTGTTAATATTAGTTCTTGTTTAATAAAATAAATATAATTTAAATTAATAGATTTTTTTAAATTCATTTGTCAAAAATATTCACACCAACATTTGCTTAAATAATAATAACAATTTTTTTCTAGATTTTTATTCAGGACATTATTAAAATTGGATTTCATTAAAAATTATTATACATTGCTTGATAAGCCAAAAAATCTGAATTTGTAGGTTTTATATCCAAATCTAAAAATTTGTCTGCATTACTTGGAATGAAAACTATTGAACCTGGTTTTAATTCTATAGTTGAATCTAATACTTTCAAGGTAGCTTCTCCAGTTAGAATTATCATTATAGAGCCATAGGATCTATTTTCAATTTGACAATGTTTTTCGATTTTTGGAACCTTTTAAAATAAAAATTATGAAGAAAATTTTGATTATTATATAATTCATCACTCACCTCTAGTTTAATCACAGCAAAATCCTTAACTTTAGGTATGAAATGTTGTGTGTATTTTAAGTAGTTGCAGTCGATTGGTTGAAATATCATTTGCTCTCCTGGTTGACCTTCATAATTCAACATTTCAATTAACGTATCAACATCTTTTAACTTTGGAGTTAGTCCGGCTCTCACAACGTTGTCAGAACAAGCCATACATTCAATGCAATCTAATTTAAAAATAATTTTAATATGTCGTTTTGTATGAAATATTGAAAAATTTCAACCTCCTAGAAGATAAGCGTGCGGAACATTAGCTGCTAAAAATATTGCTTGTCCAGGTTTTAATTCCATAATATTCAAAAAAAATAAGCATAAAATTCCTACGTCATTAGGAAAATCCTGATTTAAAGTCTTAAAAATTTCTTTTATAGACTTATCTTTAATCTCGACACTTTTAAATTTTTCGTTTAAACTGCTTATACATTTGATTATGTCTTGCTGATTAGACGTCATTAATTTATGGAAGCATTCTTTCAAACCCTTTTCTTTATCAGTTTTGAGTTTTTGTACATTTTTATTGCCAATTAATTCAATTAGTTCAGGATAAGCTAAAATAGAATCCAAATAAAATAAAAGGCTAAAACTTAATATTTTTCATCACACATTGCATATTCATCATAATTTCATCATAAGGTCTAAAACCGCATAATGCTAAAAATGGTGTCAATGCAATTGCAAGCTCTGGTTTGTGATTTTCGTCTTTATACAAATCTGGTCTATTCAAATGTAATCTCTCTGCTTCTTTCTAGAAAATGTATAACCCATATATTTGTATTTTTCATTATATAAATAAGTACCTTATTGGGGTGGACTTGAATGCTTAAAGCTTTGTTAATACTTAAAACTTTTAATAAGAATGGTAGTCTCTCCATTCCTCCTAAAAATTCCAATTTATTTGTATCCAAATAAGCACTAAAACATCCGCCAGAATTTTTTAGTTTAGATCTACCACTAGGATGATCTCCCATCCTATAAATAACGAATTATTTATAAAATATATAGTTTTATTTTGATTAGTACTGTAATTAAGAAAAATATTAAAATTTACCATAATTCGGCATAACTTTGGGTAGATATTGGCTCAAAATTTAATTGATTTAATTTCGCCAACTGTGCAACTTTTGAATCTTCCCCAAATTTTCCCCATTCATAGGTTTTTATATCGCCAATTAACTCCATTATTTATCACCACTAATATGTCACACCAATTAATGTTTTATGATAATAAATAAAAGCAAGAGTACTTATTATCATGTCATGTTTAACCTTCATCAATGTCAGAGCATTTGTGTAAATAAAAACAATGCTACAAAAACATTTTGTTTCGTATTTCGTTACTCAGTTCATTTGGTGCTACAATCAGTGTTGAAAGAATTTAAATTTATGCTGCAACCCACTAAATGAGCCTCGAAAAGAGTCGTTAAAGTGGAGACTTTCTTTAGTTGATCTAATTAAAGTATTTGTAGATTTGTTCTAAATTACAGTATATTTTAGGAATATAAATTTTGTTAAGAGCGATTACTTAAAAAAATAAATTTCTAAAATAGCTGGAAAATATATTGATATATAGATATATTGCGGATAGCATTTGATAAAATTTGCATTAAAAAAATGAGAAAAGACAACTTAATAAAAAATTATATATACTTAGTGAATATTACTATCATCAGATTTCTCGAATAATAGCGGTAATAGCGGATCAGTTGTAGAACCGAATAAAGATAATAAAATTTGTTACAACATGAATTCTTAAATTTCAGTACGTATTTGACAAATAATATTATTTTAAGCCGTTTAAGCTCATTTTGTTTCGAAGATTTGCAAAAATTCATCAAACTGAAACACCTTTACATTTGCTCTTTAGAAAATTGAAGTGTTTGTATTGTAATTGCTTTAAAAGGATTTTCTATGCAAAATAAAATTACGAAAGAATTGGAATTTATTTAAAAATACAATCTCTAATTTCAAAACATTTTTATTTAATTATTTAACAGTATTTTTTTAAAGGAACTTTTTACGATTTCCGATTACGAAATTTAACCACCCAAAATTCGGAACCATTTTCTATTTCGGAACTATTTTCTTTTTTTTTTACAATTTCACCTAATTTTTTATTTAAATCATCTTCTAACACAAATTTCTCTTCTATTTTAATATTTGAAAATTTCTCGTCCCCAACAGTCTGTGTATTAATATTTCTAATTTCATCCTTATCTTCCAATAACTCAAGTTCTGTAGTTGGTTCATATTCTTCTTCTTGTTCATCTTCTTCTTTCTCCTTTAATAATTTCTTATTTTTATTGAATTCGTTAGTAAAATCGGTTCTAACTTTTTGAGCATCATGAAAATAAACTGTAGGCTTTTCTTCAATCTGTATATTTGTATTCATTAAAAGTGTTTTATCAAAAATCTCTACATCATCCCTGGTTTCTTTATTAATCTGTGGTGGTATAAATTGTTTAAAAAAGAATTCATCATTCGCCAAATCATCAATCTCTCTATTTTTCTGCGGATTAATTATTTTTCCTGTGTTTTTATATTCAAAATTCAAATTTTTATTATTTTCATCGTTCATATAATCGTTTGATCGTTTTCGACGAAAGTTGTTTCGTGACTATAGAAAATTAAAAAAGTTATTCACATTCGCATCTTTTACTATTATAAATTTCACTGTGCAAATTATATTTTAATGTAAACTTTAATAAGACAAACCAAAATTTTTATTTTTATTAAATAAACTTAAAGAGAATTGTAACAAATTTTTTGATCTGTCTAAATTAATTAATGTGTGCATTATAAGTTTTCCTGTCTCATATAACAGATAATTTCTATTAACACAAAACAAATAATTATACAATTTTATTCACAATTTATTAAGTGTAGGTACACACATAAACATGCTTTCAATAATCTGTGCTTTCATATGCATTCATAATAGTCCAATTAAAGCCCTTTTGCAAGTGCAACATCTTATACAGACTAAAAGTCGATTTTTCAGGAGCCCTTATTATAAATTATAAATTTTAACATTGTTCATTTACTAATGCCAAATTTCATCTTTTTTCATTGCAGAAAATAAATTATTGAGAAAATTTTCATTTAAGGTTTCCTTTAAAATTGTTTTAAATTGTGCAAAAAAATTATAGTAATAATCATTCAAAGTTTTTCTTTTAATTTTTATTTTAAAAAAATTAATAATAATAATAATAATAATTTTTATCTAAATATTTACATAATAATAAAAATAATAATAATTAAAAATATTTATAATTACGCAATTAGAATTGATTTAAGAAGACTTCATAATTTTTTTTTCATTACTAAAAATTTACTATTTTAAATTTGATAAAAAAAATTAAGAAAAATAATTCACTCACCTAATTTTTTACGTATATAAGGAATTTTACTGTACAAATTTTGCGATTAAAAATAATAAAAATTAAACTAAAAATTAATTTTTAAATGAAAATGTATATTATATTATTGTTTAATGAAAAATGATGTAATAACTTATTAATTAGTGATAATTTATTTAACTATAATTTGAAGAATCTTGGAAAATGTACTTAAATTTAATTAAAAATGTGTGTATGATACAAATATAGTTTATTTATATAATTAATTTTTACTAATTAAAAATTAATATGTGTGTTTTTAAAACTTGCTTGAAAAAAAAACCAAATTATTTTACATTTATACTTCTTAATAATTAATGAATTTTAATTAATAAAAAAAACAAAATCTTATTTTTTGAAGCTTACCAATGAGTCAGATAGCTCATTCAGCAGTTGCTAAAAGAAAAAGAAGATATAATTAATTATTTGTTATAAATATTTTCTTGATAAAATAATTATTTTTGCTGTTAATTTATTTACGTATTCATGTGGTGAATGTTCTTGGCCAAAGTCAGCCCATTTTGATAAATCAATTGATGGGATAATTCCACTCTTACATGGTACACGTGGATTTCTAAAAAAAAATAATTAAATATGGTAATTTATTTTCTTTAAAAGTAATTAACTTACAATTCATGATCAGGTAAAACCATTGGGTATATTTGTGTTGTATCAATAAGATCTGTATTATCACAAATTAAACGTGACAATTTGGCTTTTCTTATTTCTTGTAATTGATCAGATGTAAAGGATGATGGTTGATTTGGTAATTCATACCTAAACAAAAAAAAATTGTTTAATATTTTCTATTTTTGAATATTTTCAAAACTGTTGTTTTATTTACCAGAATCGATCACCTCGTCGAATATAACTCATTTGTGTGGCAATAACACAAGCGAATGTTGGTCCTAACATAGAACCTGGAAGTGGACGTTCAGAAACACCACCCGACCATAAATCAATATCTACAGGTGAACTGTAATAAAAATGGAACTATAATAATTTCTTATATGAACGAAAGGATATAATTTTTTTATTACTCAAAAATACTTTCGTATCGTCTAATAGTCTCATTTGGCATAGAACCCATCATTTCTTCCCATGAATGTGAAGTTGGTAAGCCACAGAATTTTCTAAATTCCATATAACCGGGAATACCAAATTCTCGACCACGTTGCATATTAAATGACACCAAATCCATTCCAAAACTTTAAAATATAAAGAAAAAATATTTAGAATATTTTTATCCAAGAATTTATTAAAATTATTTAAAACATTTACCGTGCTCCTTCTTTTTTGAATAAATGATTTGTTACTTCTTGTGTAATTGAATCATCCATAGCTTGTGCAACTTGATTCATTAAGCCCATTAAATATTCATCAAATACACCAGCACGATATAAATCATATGGTCTTCTAATTAAATCAGATAAACGTTTCGATGCAATAAATTTGTGTGCTTTTGACCACCTTTCAACAGCCGTTGGTAATAATGAATGGCCAAATCTAAATGCAGCTGATGCAAATGCATCAATTATACCTGGATTAATGGTCGGATCATATCTAAAATTACAATAAAAATGTAATAAAAATAATAAATTTAAATAAATAAAACCTGAACTGAATTTAAACGATCGATATATTTTTTTTTAATCAAAAATATTTTATGTAACAGAATTTTGGGTAGTTTTTTTTTGTGAAAAAAATATAATTCAATAATTTAATACATAAAATACCATTCAATAAATTATTAGTAATAATGTGAATATGTAAATAATATTGATTTAATTTCTTTCTCTATAATTAATAATAACAATTCATTTTTATTTTGTCGAATCCAATTAATTTTTTTTTTACATTTTTACACTTCACACTACAACTTTTGTGGAAAGTATAACTATATAAATGTAAATTTCTCATTTCATTATCGATAATTTAAAATTCAACACTCAATCTTTTATGGAAAAATAGGATAATAATTACCCATTCCAATGGCCTTCTTTCTTTAATACAACTCCGAATTTCTCCATTACTTCTTTTCCTAATAAAATTGGCAAAAATTCATTGTATGTGATATGTTCAATAATTGCAATATTTATTCTACGAGTTTCTTGGAATATTGTTTCATCATCCCAATGTGGATTAAGTTGTGAAAGTCCAGTTGCTAAACGATTATGCTCTCTAGCTAATAATGTATGCATACATGTTAACACTAATTGTTCATTAACACGAATTTCACCTACAAAAACAATTATAATAAATATTTATTAAAAAAAGGAGAGAAATTGTTGTGCAATATTATCCTAGAATCAATAAATAATTTTAGTTTCAGGAGAAATTCTCCTAAAATTCATAAGAAGAAAATTTTTCACGTTATTATTTGAGAACTTTAATAAACTTAAACAAAGTATAATTTACCTGCTTCAAAACAGAACATGCTCTTATTAGGACGAGTACAACCTTCATCTGGAATATCTAATTTCAATGGCAATAAATCTTTCAATCCGTATTCTTGGAATACAGGATTCATTCTTAATAATCCTCCATATCCAGTTCTTAATTTTCTTGAAAATTTCTCATTTACACCATAAATAGTATTTCCATCAATAACACCGGTAAGAGTATTAAACTGTTGTCGGGATCCTAATTTAATATAAAAAATTGTTAATTAATTATTAGTTACTAACTATAATTGATTTGGTTTTTTAATTCAAGTAGATAGATTTTTGTCACCCTATGTCTATCTATTTTTTTTTTGTTCTCATCGAATAATATTCAAATAAATTACCCAATTTACAACCAGGTCTTGGGGATGGGAATCCTCGAACAAAATCAATGCATTTTACATTAAATAGTCGATAGAAGTAATCATCATCAGGAATTCTAATCTCATTACAGTAAGGATGTTTTAAATGTGGTGGACGTTTACAGCATTCTTCTGGATCATTACGATTGATTGGATCTAATTATAAAATAAAAAGAAATATTAATTCCTTTCTTCATGATTTATGCGATGATTATTACCTAAAGGAGTTCCTGTTAATGTAAAATCATGATCCATAAACTGTCCCCAAGCGATAACCATAACAGTCCCAGCATGATCATGGAATCCATCATCAGGATGCATTGTTCTTGAAACAATACGTGATAATGGTAAATCACGACCAGTTGATGATATTCTTGGTGCATTTATACCATCAGCATATAGTGGACCTTAACAAATTGCGACAATTAATACATTTTATTCAGCTTATAAACTTAAAAGTTATAGCGAATAAAAATTGTGGTACCTATTAATCTTTGGAATGGTGTCATTGTTGCGCCCCATGTTGGATGGTCTAAGTTATTACATAAACCATCAAAACGACGATATTTTCCTGGACGACATTCAACACCAGATAAAAATGGTGGACATACTTGACGTATAAGTGTTTTTGATGTATCTATTTGTGGTAATCCTTTTTCAATATCTTCATATGATAATCCATAACTTATATTTGTTCCATGAAAAAAAAAAATTATAGAACAAAAAAATAAATAAATAAAAGTCGAAAGTGAACAAGATTTAAAATTAATCGTATATAAGAGAGAAAAAAAACTGTCATTTTTTATAGGGCCAATTAATTATTATATAATTTTTGTTTTTTTTTTTTTGAGAGAAATCTAGCACTTGATATAATAAATATTTAACATTTAATCTTTTTGGTTACAAAGATTATTATACAATCGTCATGATGTACATCATTATTTGTCACTTTAGACATATAGTTATACATTTTTGTTGTTGTCTTTTTATATTTTCTTTTCTTCTTCTGAACTTTATATTTTTTTTTTTTAGTTTTTTTTTCTCATTTAATTTTTGTTTTCTACATTTAGTTTTTGCAACCGAAATAATTAATTATCATGGACTGTGTGTATAGAAAACAAGAACCCTTTCTCACGATTTAATAGTAGTTTGAAAGTTTATATATTTTTTCTAATTTTTGTTGTGACTAAATTTTCGAAAATTCCAAATATTTTAAAATCTAATCAAAATTAAAACAAAACAATGTATTATTATTCAGAGTTTGCGGTCATACTACCTTCAATACAAGATTAAAAAAAATTCTTGTACTTTACAGCGATATTTTCAAATAAGTTAAAATATAGTCATAAATATTAAAATTCTATACTTATATTTTCTATATACAGATTTTTCTTTATTTAAATTTTGCATAAAAGAAAAAAACTGATTTTATATTTGCTCTAAATATTTTGTTTATTACATAAATGAAGTTTTATAATTTATAAGAAAAGTAATTTATATTTTTTCTTTAAGAATTTTCTATCATTTATCATTGTAAACTTTTATCAGTATAAATAATAATTGTACATAAAAAAAGTGGTTTAGGATATGCAAGATTTCAAAAACAGCATTTTGTTAACCCATAGGTTGTTGTTGGTGTAAAGTAGAGTATTGTATATTATAGATAAATACAATACTAACATAATAGTTTTGAAAATATTTATCAATTGAAACAAAATGTTTTTCTTTAAATTTTCACAATTTAAATAGAATGAAATAATTAAACAACATTTTCTATAAATGATTGTCGACCACATAAATCAAATTAGAAACTAATAACTCGGTCAGTTTGGTCAGACTACAGTGGGTGGCTTAGTTGAATACATAAAGTTGTTTGATTGGATGACGTTATGACAAAAATATCCTTACATTTGATTTTAAAAATAGATCAAAATAAATGCAAAACCAAAGAAAGAAAAAAAGATTTCTAGTTTAAAACTTTGGTGCCAGAGAATATTATTAATCATGCGAAAAACAAAAAAAAAAACACACACAATAGTGAAAGTATTTATACAAATGCAGAATATTTTTATAAGATAACATTGCACGAAGTTAATACTAAACCATGACACGCTTTATTTATTTTGTTATTTAATAAAAAAATTTACATATTATTTATGTTAATTATAATTCATTTTGCACTATTAGAAGAGTGTATAAATAAAAAAATTATATTTATTATTATTGTTTGTTATCATTTTAATAATGATGAATAATTAAAAATTTAGAAGAAACACATATGTATGTGTATTCTCGTTTATTGAACTTAATTAAAATATTATTTTATGAATTATTTGATTTTAGATTTAAATTTTATCTCTTAAAAAATATGAAAGTCCAAAAAAAAAAAAATAATAAAAAAAAGGCTTTAATTTAATTTTAGTATTTAGCATAAGTTGAATGGAGTTTTAATTAATCTTATAAAAATAACGTTTTTATGTCTTAAGCGGTGACAATTTTGATCCATTCAATTTTTATTTGAGGTAAGATATTACCAGAATTTTTATCGTTGTTTTTCTTTATAATGTTTTCTAATGAAAATTTATTATGATAGAAAAATGATTTAAGGAAAATTTCTATTTCTTATTTACAGAAATTTTAAATAAAATTTTTTTGTTTATTGGAAGAATGAATTCATAATGTTTTTAACAGTCTGCTAGAGATGGGTAAAAGAGATGACGGAGAACAATCCTTGAAAGGAACAACGATTTTTTTGGCGGACTATTAAACGTTTCGTAAAACTGGACGTTAAACTAATACAAAGTTTAAATTTTCGATTATGTATTTCCGTTACCAAATTTTTCCACGAATAAAATAGAAAAACATAAAATTAAATTTTTTTAGTTTGGGAAGTAAAATGATTTAAAACTGGGTAACAGTCTATTTAATAATAAAAGAAAACACGAAATTATTGCATCAGAAATTTGTTTGCATTAAACTAAATAACTTTTAATTCTCATAATTACATTTAGTAACGACAAACAACTAAAAGAAAACAAAAATTTTGCAAAAAAAAAACCAAATAATAAACTCAAAAATTCTCATTTGTTTATATTTTTTTTTCACATAATCATCAATATAAAAAAAGGTTTGTTGAAATCTTCAAAAGAAAAGAAAAAAAAACGTTGTAGTAATTTGAGAGTTTCTCATGACCGGTTTTATTATGAAAATTTAACTTAAAAATAAGAAAAAAAAAAATATATGAAAAAACAAACAAACTGTGACTTTAAAATATTAAATTTTATAGAAGATAATTGATCCTAATATTGAACTAATTTTAATTCGATAACATGCAATAATAATTACAATTTATCGCTTGATTCAACACTAAAAATATCATTTTTATATTCTATATAAAGCAGGTTAATCGGATATGAACTTTATAGAGAATATTAATAACTAATATTGGTAAGTAATATGAGATTTTTGTTTTTTTTTTCTTATTCTTTTTGATTTGAAATTAACTATAATTAATTTTAATATTTATGATGAAAAATATATTGGCCTTTAAACTGTATCTTATTTACAAAAAGAAAATTAAATTTCACTGAAGAGAAAAAAAAAAGTAAAATCTCTTGTTAAACTTACTGTTAAGTGAAGACCTACAAAACAAAAAAAAAAAAAAAAAAAGAAGATATGGTTCCCTCGCGATTTAATAACCAACCAAAAAAAAAGTACTCACGTTCTTGCCAGTTGAATTGAAATATCCAAAATAAGTTCACCAACCGATGCAATATCTTCTGTTTTCCAATCACCTTTAGGCTGTGAGACCTCTGTTCAAATAAAAATTAATTCATTTTTTTTTACAAAGATTTAATCAATGACTAATTATTCAAAACAAAAATTAATATACTTACGTATTCTTTTTCTAGCATCTAAATATGCGGCATTTATGGCATCATATGTGATACATGTTTGACCACCATTGAAATTATTATTCCTAAAAGAAAATCAATTTTATATCTGATACTATATTATACGGAGGTACCTACAGATAATAAATTAACAATTGTACTTTTTCTTCGATTTCTACTTTTATAAAAAAAAAAACAAAAATTATTATTCACACAACAATCATCGTATGTAACAAATTTTAACTGTTTCAATTTCTTTTATATTTATACGGATAACATTGTCCAATAACGCAGTTTAATTCATATTTAAATTTTTCTTTTTGGTTTTTTTTTTTACATTTCTTTTGTTAGTTTTTTTTTTCTTCTTTCTTGATAAATTTAATTTGACAGTGAAAGTAACCAGTTTACAAGTTTTATTTTTTTTATACAAAATAAAAAAAAAAATTATATGTTTTTTTTCTATAAAGATAAAAATCTATACATTTTTTTTTTCATATACTTTAAGGAATTTCATTCAGTTTTTTTCTTTACTGATTTTAATTTAAAAATATACTTTAATCTTGATTTGAGTGTTTTTTTTTAAATATACGAGTTGATTGATTGCACAGACAATATTAACTTGATCAATTTAATAATTGCGATGATATTATATAATGTCTATGAAATTGGAGTAATTATATAATTATATTTATTGTAGTGAATTATTATACCTGTGCAATGATAGATATAAAAGACGTGTTCCTTTTATAATTACCAAAAATTATACGCGCAAATTTTTATTTATTTCTTCTTTTATAAAAACATTTCTATGGTTTTCTTAATTGAAGGTAATTTATTAATAATAATCATTTCGTGTAACAAGATTACGATCAATTCTAATTATTTATATTATTCTCGTTTATTTTGTAATTGCTTTTAAAAAAAAAAATGTTGAACAGATTAAAAAATTGCTAAGTGAGGAGGTACACGCATATTCAGACCAGACAGAATATAAAAATAAGTCACTCATATTTAACTGATTGATTAATTAAGATTAACTGGTTCGTTATGCATTTAGGAGTCAGTGTCGATTTTAATTATTATATTAAACTTTTTAAAATGTAAACCTTAAGAAATATATAATAATATTTAATATAAATTTTTAATGGTTATTCACTCGACTGTTAATTTAATTTTTAACATTTAATACGATTAAATACTTACATAAAATTAATAAAGAAAAAAATAAATATTATGTATGGGTTTATTTATTTATACAATATAATAATATACTATTTAAAGGAATTATTATGTAATCCAATTAATAATACTTCAATAATTAGATAGTTTAATCATAAAAGTTCAATAACAAATTTACGAAAAGTATTCAAATGTGGGTGAAAATAAATAGTGACAGATTACACATATTATTTTTAATTTTTTTTTATATTTGGTAATAATAATTCTCACAAAATTTATTATTATTAATTTGACAAATATTTGATATAAAAAAATATTATGTAAACAATTTAAATTCAATTAAGAATTTAAAACGAATTCCGAGAACTTTTCAACACTGTGCTGCCAGTCTTAAATAACGGCGAATTCTCAAAAAAAAAATTGTTTATTAAAAATGGACGGGAACAAGATAAAATTCCTTAGTAACTAGCAAAAGTTTTTTTTAATACGAGCATAAAATTAAAATAAATTTATTGGTTCAGGCAAATTCAAACTACATTCTCTAATCGGACCACCTGTTTCCCCGAAGCAAATTTCTTAATAAAATTAATCGAGATATTAGGCAGTTTTACTGTATATATT
This sequence comes from Pedicia rivosa, assembly GCA_963082725.1. NCBI lineage: Eukaryota > Metazoa > Arthropoda > Insecta > Diptera > Pediciidae > Pedicia > Pedicia rivosa. The sequence continues at coordinate 19,102,172 of OY720151.1, forward strand.
TTTTATAAGAAATTAATTAATTAAATTAACATACCAAGATCCTCTAAATAAATTCAGTGTATAATCAAATGATGATGATTTACCGGGGCCGGATAAAACTAATGCACAATCTGTTGAATGTGTATTTAACGGTAAAAATTGTGCATTTGACCAAAGTACCACTGAGAGTAAAGTCAATATTCTGAAATGAAAAGAACAGAAGAAGAAAATGATTAAACACAATAATTAAATTGTTAGAAGTTTTACATTTTAAAGATATGTAAATATTCATTTTAAGAAACTTAAAGATGCGAGGTAAAGGTAATATTAGCAAACATCAAATTCCACAGTTACAGTTGTGAGTAAATAATAGTTCCATTTTTTATTTATATCCATTACGTAACTACTAAATACATCAAACAAACATAACCTAATTGTAATACATTTATTTTATAAAACATATCTACTAAAAATAAAACAAAATACAGAACAATAATTGTTTCATATTGCGTTATTTATATGTTTGCGGTTCGTCAATTTGAATCAACGATTTAATTATAATGTCGTCACCTTAATATAAACACTTAATGTTGATATTATATATTGTATATGTAGTATATAGAAGAGAGTCAATTGTTTCAAGATATTATTATTATTATATATTCTCACTATACTTTATTTTAGATTAAAGAATTTCTAAATGTTATAATATAATTAAAATTGTAAAAGTTTTTCGTTGTATTAAGATTAAATAAAAGACTTTTTTTTTTAAAAAATTTCTTAAAGTCAATTTTTTTGATTTCATAAGCCCCATTAGATCAGGTATTTTACATCAAAAACAAGTGCGAATAAGTACCTTAACAAATACATGTAGTAAAAAGTTGTAATTTCTCAATAATGTCTTGTATAAAGTACTGAGTTAGGTATCGACATGAAGACACTTAATGAAGTAATTATTTACAGATTTATTATTTTACAATAATTGTTCTAACAAATGCTAATATTAAATAAATATTTCATTACGGACACACATGTTTCAAATAATAATAATACATAACAAAAAAGAACAGTCGTGTATCATAGACGATATATTTTTTAATATCGTTTTACAAGATAAAACAACTTTAATTTAGAGATAAACAAAATAAACAAAATATAATAATCTAACATTGAAATTTTTTAATATTTTAACATTGAAATTATTTTTTGTATAGAAAATTTATTTGTCTTGTCATTAAAACTTTCGCTGCGCAAAACTACAAAAACAAAAAAAAAATCATAAACATACATAAGACATATAACATATTTATTTCTTTCCTCTGTGTGTATTTAAAGTATACCACCAAAACAGAAAAAAAAAAATAACAAAAATATTAATGAAAAAAAAAAATTATCACTATGGCTTCCACGATCATCTATCATACACACATAAATAGTGAAAGGTAATATTTTGTATAATAGCTTTTATCGTCATATTTCGTTAAAAATAATTTCATTTGTTTATTTCCTTTTGTTATAGTAAAATAGCCAAATGAAATACTAAAAATATGATTGCGTGTCTCTCATAGTTAATGTATGATAAAAAATCACTTATTTTGATCGAACACTTATTTTTATTCTTATGTTTGTCAATAATTAAAAATCTAAAAATTAAAAACAAATAGTTGGGAACAAAATAATTTGTCTGTTTGGGGATATACACTTTGTGTAGTGGGTAACACTTTCGAATCTCATTCATAATATCGTGAGTTTTAATCTCGGCATGGTAGATAAAATGGTTTGAATTGTATTATAATAGAAGATTTTTTGTGTATAACAAATAACAATGACCGTATCATTTGATCCAAGATAAGCAGAGTCTATGAATATGTGTATGGAATGCCAAAAGTCTGTATAAAACTTTATATAATTGAATTTGAGTGTACATAATTTCACCAGAATTCTCTTTTTTCTTTTCTTGCTTTCTGTCTTTCTTTTATTATATCTGTAAGAAAAACCAATCTATAGGAACAATTTTGCTTTCTTTAACAATCAATAACAACAATAATAATTAACTTCTTATAAAACCAAGTTGAAATATAATGAAATTAAGAAAAAAAAAGTGTTTTTATTATTGTTGTTGTTTGGTAAATTAACCATATAATTTCAACTATATAAATTAGAATAATTTTCAGTAGTGAAATAAAAGTAACACAACAATAATAACAGAAAAAAAACAACAACAAAAAAAAACGATTATTATAAAATATAAAACATTTATTACACTTACTCCATCCATATGTTAAAAAACTATTAACAATCTCATGTTTTTAAATAAAAGAAAAAAAAACAAAAGACAATACGAACTTTTTAATATTTCTTCTGTTTCTTTTTTTTTTTTTGTTTGCAATTTTTGTTCAATCTTCATTTCTTAGCAGCAAGTAAAAAAAAAAGCACAAACAAGTGAATGTTGCAAATGAAAACATAATAAAAACATAAACACATAAACGTGTAACGTAATTTAAACAGAATGAAAATGAAATGGTAAATCTTTTCCATTTAATAGAAATTAATAAGAATAAAGAAATAAAGAAATAAAAATTATTTAATTTTAATTTTGAGTAAAAAAAAAACAAGTGAAAAAAAGTATAACATTCTCATTTTTTATTCGTATTGCGCGAAAGGTACAAAAAGAGGATATTTCAATTTCCGGGCGACTGCTTTAACTTATACAAGTCAGTCAGTCAGACAGTCAGTGTTCAGTTTATAAAAAATGTTTCGGTCTAAATAACGAAAATTAATTACCGAAAATAATAAAGTTAAAAAAAAGAGGTAATTTAATCGACAAAAATATAATGTAATGCATGCATTTAACATTATACCCATATTTTGTCTACAGTATAAATTTGTACTGGAATATAATACAATTAATTATATTTTATTTTTTACAAAAGAAAAAAGAAAAATGGAAAAAAACAGAGAGAAAAAAAAACTTTACACAGAGAAATTTTCGCCAAAAAATCACAATCGGATATGAAACTGAATAATAATTTAATTATATTAAATCACATCAAAGAATTAATGTTTTATTTTTTCACAAACCTTTCATTCTCAGCGCTTTATTTTTCTTTTTAAAGTCTTTTTTTTTTAATTCATTGAATTTATTCTGTTGTTGAATTTGTAATAAAACAGAAATAAATGCAGTAAATATAATTAAAGAGTATAAGTTCAACGTACTATAGGTGGGATGAGGTGTTAAAAAATGTTACAAAAAAAAACATTCTTATATATTAACAAATTTTAATAAACATATCTATGATGATTAGATATATAAATAAAAATATATATAACTACACAAACATAAATATATTTGTATAATAAAAATCTATCTGACTTTGTATTATTATTGTTATTATTATTATGTCGGAACTGTGTGTAAAATTTCTATTGAACTTGAACTTATAATAAACTCTTATAATCCTAAAATATTTTTATTTATATTTTTAAATAATAAAAAAAAACATGATAATTGGCCGGTGGACCGAAATATATTTATTGTTAAACCATGAAAAGTAAATTTATTAGTTAACTAAAATTTTATAACTCTTTAAGAGAAAAAGAAAACAAAAACAAAGTTAAAAACGTTTAAAATTTATGACGGGGTTTTTGTTTTAATTTGCATATTGGACTTGTGTATTTGTATGGAATGAGTTATATTGTATACTGGAATGCAGTATGAGTTAATATATGAAATATAATATTGCGACAAAAATTACTTAGTATGACGGAAGTAATTAACAGAAAAAAATTATAATTGCATTTCTTCAGCCGTTAAGAATGTGTTTAATTTACTTTACTATATAATCAATTATTTTCATCTTTTAATGTTGTATTCTTTCTAACCTTTTGACCAATTGAATTTGAATAAATTTATATTTAATTTAAAAAAGAAACAAACCTAAATATCGCGCCACTCTATTCTGAATCTAATATCGATGATGAGCTAAATAGAAATGTTTTGAAAATCTCAAAAGAAATAAAAAAAGGTTGTTTGAATTTTTTTTTATTGTATAAAAATCTTAATTTATTTATAACTCTCACAAAACTTTATGGTTTAAATAAAAAAAAAATACTATCACCGGATACTTTCTGCCGTACTTTTTTTTATATCACATAAATATTATTATTTATTTTATTTCTTAATATGGATAGAGATGAGTGATCATCATCAGATAAATTTTTCTATGTTAGAAAACTATATAAAGAAAACTGACAACAGAAATAAAAGATCATTAGATACTTGAACTTTCAGTCCAAAAATTTAACATAATGAAATTAGTAGGTTCATAATCATAAAGATAAAGTTTGAAAATCCTTTTACTATAAAATTACTATGATTGATTAGACTTCTATTGTAAACAAAACACTTCATTGTTTTATTCTCTATTTATTCTTGTTGTTTTTATTTTTAATTTTAACCAAAAAATGTTAAATCTCTCTCAGAGAGTCTAGAGTTTAAAAATTTAAAGTGATTAAGCATATTTATTTTTTGTACTTTATTTCTCTTTCTTCAATAGACAAATAAAATATAAAACAAATACAAAGCAATATAAGAAAAAAAACCATTATAATTTCGAATGAGTTTTTTTTGCACAGCATGAATTTTTATCATGAAACAATTTCTATTTTTTTTTATAATTAAAATATAAAGAAATGTCCTCATTTTATCAATTTTATTCTTTTTTTTCTCGTCATCTTCTTCTTCTTATTTACCATGTTTATTTGACTCTCGATTTAACTTTAACTTTATTATTATTATAGATATTTACCTACATAGTACATACTTTATGTACACAGGTAAAAAAATACAAATGGAAATAACTGGAAATTACCAAGAATATTTCAATAGTTTTTAAAACTGGTGCAGGTAAAAAGTATATTAATTTGCGAATTTTATTTTTTTATAAAATTTAAATAAAAACAATTTTCATTCATTCTAAATTATTTTAATGCATCACAATTCTTTTTGTTGTGGTTCTTTTTCCTTCGCGCGTGAACCAAAAATAATCAATTTTTATAAGCAACAATGAGAAAAAAAGTAACAACTAAGAATAAGAATGAAAAGAAAAATCCGCTTAGATAAAAAAAAATAATTCGAGTTTAAGTTTATTCACTTTTCTATAAGTTTTTGACTTCTTTTTCTAAGCCAAGCAACAACAACAAAAACAAAAAAATATTCCTTGACCTACATTAACTTAATTTTTATTAAAAAGCCAATCTGTTTGGCTTACAAGAAAAATCTAAACAATGAGCAATCTAACCTGTTAAAAAATCTGTATTATTGTTGAGTTTATAATAAAAAAAAATGATATAAAATTAAACGATCGAAACAATGAATGCTCAACTCTTATTCTTCTTTATCTTTTATTATTATTTATTAAAAGATTTTTAATAAATTATAATTTATGTGGTCTACAAAGCAAAGTTACATTTTAAATTGAAATTCGTTTTATCAATAAAACTCATATTTTTATGATAATATTTTTTATGATAATGAGAATATCACATCTGCGATTAAACTTTCAAAAGGCATCATCAACAGTGATGACATGAAACGTTATAAATATTATTATAAATATTATTTAGAATTTTGTTTAAATATTTTATTAACCAAAAATTATCAAACAAAACAATAAAATAAAAGAAAAAATTATGTTAAAAAATTTCACTAGAAAGACTTTATAAAATTTTATTGAATTTTTATGAAAAAGAAATTCCTCATCATCTGAATTTTTTTTGTTTAGAAAAATCATATATAGCCCTCTACATCATTATCAACATCGTCATCATCATCAACATCATCATCATCATCATCATCATTAACATCACACTGATATTTAAAAAAACTCTCACAACATGTTTTGCCTTTTAAGTTTAGAATAATTATATTATCACATAACACCATATAATACGATGTACACCTGTACTTGTACTCATCTGTTCAAGTAATCCATCATGCAGAATGATTTAATAGAGCTCCTTTTATATTAGAAATCCAAGACGTTTTTTGGATCAAAAATTTTTTCTTAGAATTTTCCAACAGCTTTTTTTGATGAATTTGTGCAACAAATTATTGACAGACAATCACCAAATATAGTTAAAATCATTAATATTTATACAAACTAATAACGTTTATATTGTATTACAGTTTTACATAAAACGTACACTTAATGTGCACGACATGTGAACTACACTTGGTCAGTGCAGTATAATTTGCAAACTTTTTTTTTAATTTCAACATGAATATATTTCACAAAATTTACAACATAAGGAACGTTAATAAAATTCTTAAAAGATGGTTTATGATCGCTGATGAAAATTATAACTTTCACCTGTAAAAACCTACATTTGTTTTTGTATATATTGTGTATATTTTTTTATATACAAAGTAAAAAGATCCATATAAGTTAAAAATAAAAAATAATTTAATTTATTGAATTAGTTTGGGCACGCCAAGTTGACCAAAATTATTTTTACATTTCGTTTGAATTTATTATTAAGAGAATGAAAATAATTGAATTATAAGTAGTAAGACGAATATTTATGAAAACTATTAGAGTATGTAGATATACAATTAAAAATTTAAGAAAATCAAAAAAATTAAAAATTAAAAAATGAGGAGGAAGAAGAACTTGATTCTCAAATTCGACTTATAAATTTAAACACCATTGAGATCTATCTGGCTGCGGTATTAATTAGAGAAGAACAATTAAAAGAAGGAAGAAAATAATAAATAAGTAGCATTATATTTTTTGTTCTTATTCTGATTCTAAATAAATAAAAAAAAATATTTGCTTCTGTCTTATTTTTTACTTTATAAGAATTACAACCATTTATATTTTATATAAGAAAATAGATTCTTGTGAAACTAGTGTACAGTTTTTTTTATTTTTCATTCGCTTATTTTTATAGAGTGTAATGTATGTACGTATACAAGTAAAATACAAAGTTTATTGAATTGCACATAAATAAAAAATTTAATAAGAAAAAAAAAACAAGTTTTAAAATGATCGACCACAATCATTTTGAACACACTTTTCTTGAAATAATATTATTTTTTTTCTCTCTCACTCTCTCTCTATAAAGAAATAAAAATAAAATAAGGTAAGAACTTAAAAAACTTATAATTTTCTTGTTATAACAAAAAAAAAAGTATTGACCTTTACCACAAAATCTGTTTTTATAATTTTATACAATTAAAATGAATTTTCAAAAGTAAAATAAGTTTTCTGTTTGGTTATTCTCTTTATTTTTTTGTGTGAATTAAATCTTTTTTTCACACAATATATATATAGCAACAATTATTTGCAAATTATAAATTTATGAATTAAAATTGACCTACCTAGTAATCATTTTCAGGTCCAACAACTTTATTGTAACTGCCATATATTTATTATATTTAATTATATTTAAAAAGATGAAATCAGTATGAACAAAAAAAATGTTAACGAACTAACACTTCCACACTATATTTTTATTGTTGCTTATACGTAATCCTTTTGTTAAAACATTATCATATTTTTTTTAGATAACAAGCTCACTTTTAATGAAACCGGAGATAAAAAACTAAACTTTAGTATTTATTTTAAAAAACCGTTAACTTGTGTTTATCCTTTTTTGTAGCACCAAAAAAACAAAAACAACAAAAAAAAAGTTAAACTAAAAAATTTAATAACAAAATAATTTTTAACGGCTATAACGGGTATCTGAACTTAATCAGTCACTAGTTCAATATTAACTGAATGACCAAAAGAAAATTCATCAAAGAGAGAGGTTGACTACTTTCGAATTAAAGAGTAAAATAAAATTCTTTGTGTTATATGGTGGTGGTGGCAATCAGTGGTGGTAGTGGTGGTGAGAAGTCTCGTGAGTTCAAATAATATAGGAGAAGTGGAAGCTGAATTAATAAAGAGGAGAATGTTTATACGCAATATTGCATTTTTATAAATTATTAGTTTTTATAAGTATGAACTGAAAACAACAGTAGTTCGTTTCTTTAAAATGAACTACACTGTTAGTTAACAATTGAATTTGATTTTATAAACAATTTCATTTATTTTAAAGGTATTTTTATCTTTATTGTTTTATTGTTCAATGCCGAAAAATATAACAAATTATAGATTTTTTTTTTTTTTCTTTCAAATTTGAATAAGATTAAATGAAGAAAGGAATACTGATATAAAAATAAATGTGTTATTCGAAGAAATCATCTAAATATTTGTAATGTACCCATGTTTTATATTTTAGACTTTTCAAGGATTTTTTTAATAATAATTAAAGTTCCCAAATTAAGACACAATTATTAATTTTATTTTTATATTTTATTTTTTATTAATATTTTCGTTGCAGAAAAAGTATCAAAAATGATGAAATAATTATAATTTTGTGAGTAGGTTTCCACCATGTAAAATTGGCATAGTTTTGTACCGTTATAATATTGACTAGGTTAGTATTTTAATGAGGCTATCACACAATTGAAATTGAAAGGTTTTCTTTTCACAGTATATACAAATTTTATTCAGTTCTTCTCTATATAAAATTTTATTCTATGCAATATATTTAAAAATATTTGAATTGAAAGAAAAATATCATTGCATAAATATCAAATAATCATGTTAATATAAAATCCAAAAAAAATGTCAACAAGTAAAATGTATTTTAAACAGTCTTTTTGATATAAAAAAAAATCTCCCAGAAATATTTAACTTTTTACGGTCACGATTTTTGAATGGTTTTTTTTTTCTACATACATTCTACAAATTTGATCTTTTGTCTCTATAAAAACAACAGAACCCATAATACAAAATCATAGAAAAAATATAAACAGTAGGCTATATGTTTTTAAGGAAGTTTTAATTTCATGATATAAATTTTATATCCTTGAACATTTCAAATCATGTTATTGATCTGTTTTATGTTGTTTCTATGCATTTGATTTTACTGACCAAACGAAATAATTGAGTTCTGTTAAATAATGTAAAAAAAAAATAAAGGTCTATTTTTTTTTATTGATACATATTTTTGTTTTTGATTTTTGTATTTTTGTATTACTGTTGTTGGATTTTTGTTGTTGTTTGGATCAATATTTGACATTTGGTAATGATTCAAAAAATTTATTATACCTCCATAGACTGTCAGTTATTTTAAATGTCTAAGTTTATAATATTACCTTGACTTACCATATATGTAAGTATATAATTTTCGGGTTTGATTTAAAGATTATTCTGAGACAGATCAAACACGAGACTCTTAACCAATGTAAAAAAAATATTAAAACAGAAACAATTTTTTTTTCTTTAATGAAAAACAAAAATAAATTGTCATTTACTGTTTGTTACCCATATAAAGGAATTGCATTTATTAATTCAATTGAAATTATGTAATTATTTTTTGATTTGAGTTTGTAAAAATTATTATACAATTTGAATTTGTAGGTACTTTTTTGTCTTTGATTGAAATATATTAAATCAATTTATCATTTATAATAAAGGTTTTTTTGCTTTAATAAAAATTATTAAACGAAAGGTGATGAACGATAGAACTATATAATATCATACGTTATGTCTCTTTGTGATCTGTAAATACATACACTACTCCAAACAAATGTAATATGTTATTGATTATTGTTGAAATAGAGTTTGTTGTTAATCGAGACAAAAAATTTATTATTATTTTTAAGAAAGAAAAAATGCTGATGTAATTATATAATTTATTATTTGATTGAAGTACAGGCGGGAAAATGACAAATCAATGACAAAATGTGTTGTTGTATTTTTTTGACGAAATAATATTTAAAGTTTTTCTATTAATTTAGTTTTTTTTTTGCATTGCAATTTTTTTTAAGTACAACTTATATACTGTTATGAAAAAATATGCGAAATAATACCCACGCATATGAATATTGCAAAACTAAATTATTCTACGTAAATTAAGGTATGAATAAAATTCAGTGCGCTTAAAGCACATAAACAATGCTTTCAAATAAAATGCTCACTCAAAATTCTAAAATATTTTGTGCCAGACAATGACTTGTAAGTTTTAAGAAAACCAGTTTGATTGTAATCAATATGAATTCATGAATAGCCTTGGATTTTAAACTTTCCAAGTGCAGTTCCGATTATCTTAATAAAGCTTTTCAAAAGAATCAAAAAGCAAAAAAAAAAAAAAGAAATAGGTACATAAGAACGTAACAAATACGTAAAAATTGGTCACATGCTGTTCTCATTAGACATGGAAACCGAAACTAATTGTATTTGTTATTTAATATGGGTTTGTGTAACTATATCTTCATATTACTCCTTCTGATGTTTCAAGGTTAACGATGTTGAGCTTGTTTTTTGTGTCAAAATTAATAAAGCAGATCAGAAATCAAAATAACTTTCTTTAAATACATATACTATAAATTTTTAATTTGAAGGATATTCAATAAAATTAAGTAATAAATTTAACAATGCCCATGTGCGCGTATGTTGATTAATAGCATGAGCACTCATTTTATATTCATCTTTTAAAATGATCTACATATTGAACGAAATTCACCTAAATCATAATCTTTTAACTTTCAATTGCAAAATATTTTCTTATAATTTGCTTATAGAAAACAAAAACAAAACTTTAAAATATGTATTTTTTCTAATTTAAAAAAAAAACAAGATCGATGCCCAAACGAGAACCGCACGCCGCACATATACGCGAACGCGCGAGTAAACAAAATATGTTGTCGACTTTTTAATTTTTATTTTTTTTTTACTATTTTGCAATTGCTTAACGTTTTATAACGTACGCTACGTTTATATTAGATAAATAGATAGACTTTACGAATGAGAATTGAATTTTGTTGTTATTTTTGTTTTTAAACTTTCATTTTCAATTTATTTGAATTTTTAATGAGTCACGTGAAATTTAATTTTTTATTTTTATTTATTTTCAATAACACATAATGTTTGCAATATCAAATCTGATTATAATTTAATATTAAAATAGATGTGATTAAAAATTTGTACATAAAATATTTTAATCGGTAATATATTTTTTTTTTATTTTAGTCAAAATCGTATTTACATGTTTGACTATGGAGCCCATAATAAAATTAAAAAATAACCAGCAAAACTGCCTTTACGTGACATATATTTAATAAAGCTTTATTTTATCAAAAAAAAAATAAAAAAAAGAACGAGCACAACTAATTTTTGAATATTAAAAAAAGAACAACCAAAAACCGCCAAAAATATCTTTCAATTTTATGTTATTGAAATTTTGAACAATTATTTTTAAAATTACTGTTGGTGTTAATTTACATATTTTGCTAAATTATAGTGTTGTAATATTTTTAATTTTTCATGATAATTCTCTCACAAAAAATTAAAAAGTTCTCCATATTGTCTGAAGTTCTCACCAATAATATTTTACAAAATTAAGTTTTAATCAACATAATAATATTTAATTAAACAATGTGTTCGTGCGTCCCTTTATAAACAATTATTTCCAATCATATCACGTACTCTATTGAGAATTTTACATGATTTTTATACAATATGAATTCGTCAATAAAAATAAATTTATAGGTATAAAATGGATTTGATTGTCCCCTAAGGCCACAGTACAATACATAAATGACTAAAAAAAAATTCACAAGAATATGTTGTTTATTTTTGGCATAAAAAAAAATGTAGGACAACTTTGTTTGAGAACAAAACGCACCAACAAAAATATTATTCAATTATATGAATGTGACACATTCTGAGTTTGAGTTAATTATTGAATAAATTTATGATAAAAATTATGTAATTCAAGTTTTTTTTATTAAATAAAATTTAATGTACAAAATTTTTAACAATCTATACCAAACTACCTTCAATTTTCTATAACGTAATCCATACAGACGGTATAGAAAAGTAATTTACATTTTGCACGCAATTTTCTATTTAAATTTAACTTTTCTTATTTATTATTAAATTTAACTTTTAAAATGTTATCTTAATTTAGCAATCAATATTGTAAGAAAAATAAAACGCAATTTTAAGTTACAATTCATAGACATAATACAATTATTGAATTTATTTAAATTTATAAAAAAAAGAGTAAAATCAATGAAAATCCAAATCCCAATTGAATTAAAATGTTAGAAACATATAAATCCCTTGTTGATATTAAGTGTAATTCTGTACTTAGTCTATTTTATATAAACACTTATCCCAACTTATCCCAACTATACTGAAATCAAAATGATTGACACCAAAAAAAAAAAATCATATAAATTTTATTCAAAATAATAATTAAAATAAATTATCGCCTAATTAAAAATTTTTAATAATAAAAAAAAAAAATAATTATAAATTTGAATAAATGATAACTGGTTCCCTAGTTGGTGTAAATTAGATATATAAAAAATAAAATTGGTTATTAATTATTGCAGTAAACAAAAAATGCTCTAAAGTTGAGTTCAAGTTTTTATAATTTTTAATTTGACATGATATGATACTATTAATTATGTAAATACAATTTTTTGACATGTTGTCTAAAAATAATTGGACTCAATTTTATTATTTATACAATATTATGCTTTATGCTTATATATGCCTATATATATAAATGAACGCCAGTCTAGAGTGTATAGAAATTTTGATCTAAGATTCAGCAAATATTCCTTCTTAATAATAATAATAATAAATATGGTAAAAATGTCGTCTAGCCAAAGGCCTATCAAAACATTATTTGAAAGCAAAAGTAAGTAAAATAAAATTTAAAAAAAAAAACAAAAGTCTATTGTGTCATTAATTAAAGATTAATAAAGAAATAAGAAACATGCCCATACCTTAAAACAGTCATTCAAATTATATTCCAATTTTATAATAAATAAAAAACACACCTAAATTCCAAAACTCAAATATAGTATTTTAATCAAATTGATATGATTTTTTATTAATTTTAAAACTGACTGCTGGACACAGTTTAGAAAAAAAAATTGATTTCATATGATAGATTAGGCCAAAGCGTTAAGGCCTGTAATGCCTTAAGGCTTATATATATAAATGCAAAGCTAATGAAAGGGTGCGAATCATGTTTGTACATACATATCTCTAAAATACAAAAAAAAAACAATAAAGATTAAAATCAATATAATTTTGTGGCTCTATATATAGGTAGAGAGAGAATCCACTATGGACTGAATTTCTGTTATGTTTTGTTTTTTGTTTTTTGTTTTTTTTTTTTTTGTTTGATTAAAGAAACATGTAATGTAATGCAAGGTTTTACACCGCCCTAAATTGAAAAATTAAAATGACATTGAAATTAAATTAAGCTCGTGCTCTATATTGAATCTTTTTCTTTTTTTTAATAAAATTTTGTCTTAATTGATTTTATTATTTATTTTCTTTATCTTTCTTTTTTTTTGTTTCAAATATTTTATTAGACGTATAAATGTATGTTATTTATTTATATTTTGAAATTTGTTAGACTTAAATAAAATAAAAATATAAAATATGTTCATGGCTCAATACTATGAAATTCTTTAATTTTTTATTATTATTAAAAAACAAAAGTTAAAACGCAAGGCCTACTGTTTGGAAGCCACTATTAATGTATAAATAAACAAAGTACGTTACTTCAAATATGTTTTTTTTTTGTTTTTTAATTATTTGCGTACTTTTGTTTAATTGTGCGTTTAAAGATTTTGAAATTATTAACTGCTGGTTAATTTTATAATTAATTTATTTAATATTTTTATATGATAGGTCTCATGTGGGTAACATGCGTATACATTATTTGATATGTTGTCTATAAATATGTTATACCTTAGCCTCAGGCATCGCTTTAGGTTACTGAGAACAGATAACATATTTGATTCTTAATCATAGGATCTTGTGAGTTCAAAACCATGCAGGTAGCCAAGAGAATTGAATAATAGTAAATTTAGAAATTAACCCGTTAAATTCAGATGATGTAAAGAAAATAAACTTACATACGTAATATTTTGTTCGGTATTACAGAAATTCGCGAAAAAAATTCCTTTGGTTAAGGAACAAATAGGCGATTAAAAGTAAAGCATTTTGCTGAAGTTTTTTTACTCAATTTTTTCTTTTTTTGTAATTAAAATTATAATATTTTCATTCTTTTGTAAATGTGCAAAATAAATTTCGCAAATGCAAAAATATAAATAACTACTGTAAAGTGTTTAAATCATACCTGTTCGTTTCGCCTATTTTTTGTTTTTAGGTGTTAAATCTTTTATTCATATTATTATAATAACAATAAATAATAAGAAGAAGAAAAAAAAATATGCAAACATCTTTTGGCTTTCCTACGCATGTTATTTATTTATTCTTTGTTTTTTTTTTTATTTAAATTTTAGATTAAGATGTCACGTTGATGTTAGTCCTATCTCTTTCCAAATATGTAAACTTTCTTTTATAAGATTTTTTCGTTTTGATGATTAGATTATGATTTTTTGTAAGGTAAGAATAAAAAAATTATATCTTTCAATTTTATAATTAATCATTTTTTAATATTTGGGGATTTACCAAAATAGTTCTATTTTTTTCTTTTTCACTTCTTGTAAATTTCGGAGCTTATGGAATATTTCCTGATCTGATGTCATCCTCGTATTTTAAAATAAACAAATTTATTTTGAAAAAAAAAAATAAAGCTACAATTTTGTATTATCATTTGATTTATCTATTTTGTATGTAAGTAGGATAGATAAAACATATATACATAACACATAATACAATCTCTGATTATAGATTAGCTTTTACATGTTTTATGCCTGCAGAACAAAATAACGGTTCACACTTTCCGTCTTCTAGTGTGATTTTTTTTTCTTTTGATTTTATGGTCAATAATTAAATATTTATTTCTAAATATATAATTAATCATTTTCAGGTGCTAAAAGCTAGTATTAAAATTTAAATATTCCAGCAATACTATAACCGGTAAATATTTAATAATCTCTTGAATAAACAATCATATTAACGTCATCTACAAAAGAAAATTCATTCGATTTTGATTTAATCATAACATTTGATTTTTAATTTTTCGAATTTATATATGTCGATTATTATGGTATAATGAGTTTTTTATTTATTTATTTTTTTGGAAATGTCTTTTTTATTAATTCATTATTTATAACTTAAAATTCTTAATTGTTTTATTTTTATATTTTCTTTGAGAGAATTTGTCAAGTGTTTTAAATTTCTTCTATAAATGCAATTTTGGATCCCTTAAACTAGGCTTAAAAGGGATCAAGTACTAAAAATACTTGAATTCCGGATTTCACAAAAAAGTTGAAGTGACTTTGAAAGAAGAAAAATGAAAAATAGAAAGACAATGCAATGAGAAAAAAATATTAAAAGTTCAATTAATTTTTTATTTTTGATTGCAATCTAATAATTGTTTATAATAAATAAATAAATAGAAATTTGATTTGTTCATAAAATTATTTTTTCGTAAATATTAAATTCATGACGTTCAACATTCATAATGAATAAGAGAAGTTCAAAAAAACACACCTCTTTTTTTATAAAATACAGATTTAAGCGAAGAATCTATGTATGCTTCAAATTAATTAGTGAATGGATAAATTTTATAAATGAACAAATGGCAACAATTTTTTTTTATGCCAGATACAATATTGAAATTCTGTTTTATTTTTTTTTTCTTTGCTTTTAATTTAAAATAAAATAAAAACTTCAAAAGATTTTTATCTGTCCTGCACATTGCAAATATATTTATGTATCTATTAACAATTTATACTGATACTTTGAACTGATATACCGACATGAGTATATTATTTAATTTTTTTTTTCTTACAAATTGTTCATTATTTATTTTATACCAATTTTTAATAATATATTGCGTGCAAAAACTATTAAACATATACAATTGTTAGGTTTGTTGTTTAATTAAAAAATACATTTTATAAAATTTCCTTTATAGAATATATTTTTACCTATACTTCTATAGGCGGGGCGGGATATATATTAATTTATTATTTATATTTTTTTTCAACAGCAATTATGTATATAATTAGATACAAATTAGCCTAATAATGCCACGCGCGTTTAAGTGAAATTAAACTTTAGCTTTAACAGAGAAAGATTTTTAGACAATTTATATCAACAATAAATATTTTTTTTAAATTTTTATATTTAATGAATAGAAAATTTCTGCAAATAACATTCACTTTTTTTTCCTTTTTATGATTATGATTTTCTTTTGTATTGTTAGTTAAGTGTGATAACTTGAGAAGAAAAAAAAATCGCCCACTCTAATTAATAATTCAATTGAATTATTTAAATTAGTGGTATAGTTTTAATAATGTATAAAATCATATATAATTGTTATTGATATTATTACGTCTATATCTGACTATCAATACCTACTAATAAATATTTATACTTATACTTACCTACCTTACCTCACCTTATACAACACTCTAAATACTTTCTTAATTTTTTTCTTTTTATTTTTCTGTTTATTTTGAATTTTTTTTTTTTTGTGGACCCTCATAGATTTCGAATGGAAGCTTTCATTATATGGTAACATCGCGCGATATACGTTTAAAAAACAATAATAATAATAAAACCAACAAAAACAACATAATCATAAACTTAATAACAATAAATTCGTTGGAAACCTTCGTGGGAAATATTTTTATATAAATTTAATTGCAAATATAAAAATCAAAAAAAAAGAGTGTAAGGTGGCTTTAAATAATATGATATGTAATAAAAGTAAATAATAAAAGTTAATAAGAAACATTAACTGGGCCTAGACACAGAGTAGACAGCATAATAATGAAGAAAAGGAGAGTAGGAGTTAAATGTGTTATGTATTAGACCGTAATAGATTTATCAAAACAGTATAACAAATGCAACAAATTTGCATTATTTAGATTTAGATATTTTGATTTATTCACTACATGTATTAATTTCAATCAAAAATATTAAACACAAGAAA
Source organism: Pedicia rivosa (assembly GCA_963082725.1). Lineage (NCBI taxonomy): Eukaryota > Metazoa > Arthropoda > Insecta > Diptera > Pediciidae > Pedicia > Pedicia rivosa. Next base: position 19,119,146 of record OY720151.1, read on the forward strand.
TTAAAAACAAAAACAAAAATCCAGATGTTTGCAAAAAAAAATTTTACGTTATGTAACTGAAGCAAAAAAAAAACAACGAAAAATTAATAAATAAAAAATATCTACTTCAATTTGAAAGTTAAAGACAAAAAAAAGAAAGAACGATTCATCACATCAAACACAACATCAAGAAGAAAAAAAAAACAATTTTATTACTAACGAAATATTATGAAAGAATAATCCGCTAAAATCACAAAACCTAAAAACCAAAAACAAAATTAAAATCAATTACGGAATTTCTCTTTAACCGAACTTTCAAGGCTACCTGTTTAAGAGAATAATTAATAATGATAATAAATTTAAATTATATTTATTAATAAATGAAAATCAAATAATAAGAAACAAAAAAACTGTTCTGTTCGTTTCCTCCTGTATAATTAAATCCTACCTAATACAAATTTATGAGAAAAAAAAGAATTACAAAATAAAAATATAGAAAAATACCTAATGATTAAAATTCTATTTATCATAATTTCAAACAATATAGCATATTTTATTATTTACTTTTAATTTTTAATATACAATCCCAAAATTCAATCTAATCCCACAACACAATCGTTCAATATATACAAGAGTATAATGCAAATTTTTTGTGTTTATATTTTTTTATGCTTAAAGAAAGTTAAAGCTTTGAAAGTTTTGTTACCCATCCATCATTCATAAATACACATCATTATTATAAGAAATTATGATAAAAATAAAACAAAATTGAAATCACTTTACTTTGATGTGGATATATGTGATGGAATGATTATTTAATCTTCATAATTGAAATAAACACAAAAACACTTCTTTTTTTATTACCTTTCTTCTTCTTGTCTCTTTTTTTTTCGTATGAGGTGTTTGAGGTAATGTTATGGAATAACAACAAAAATAAAAATAAAAAACTAAAATTAATTCAAATTACATACTTTATAAAAACAAAATAAATTGATGCAACATTTTTAAAAGAAAAAAAAAACAAAACAAAACAGAATAATGAAAACAACAACAAATATAAAATAATAATAATAATAATAATAATAATGTTTGGTTTGTCACATAATTTGGGTCGAAATTTTAATAAAAATATAGACAAATTTACGATTATTATTATATGTACACTACAATATACACTCGCAAATAGTTATGTAATGAGGTTTTTTTTTCTATTTAAATTTATAAATGGATAAATTTAAAGACGTTTATTTAAATAAATTTACAAAAAGTAAAAGACATTATTTTTTTTATGGTGCAAATAAAATTTATGTACAAAAATTATAAACTATAAGTTGAATGTGCAAAAGAAAAGAATTCCTATGAATAAGAATTGGTATGAAAAAAATAATTAATTTCCGTCATTAAATTATGTTTCTTTTTTCTTTTTTTTAAAATTATTTGAGAATATTTAAAAGTTTCTATTGAAATTATTATTATTTAACGACAAATAATAATTAATAAACATTTGTATTTATGAATTATCTATATTTATTTGCAAACATCGTGTGTATCGATATTTGCACATAAATAAATGCATTGTACTTGTACGTAATATACCGATTGATTAGCATATAAATATTTCATTTACATTGCACTACCTTCTACAGATAGATACAGATATTATTATTATTTATTAATAATTGCTTATAATACATATTTTGATAATAATCATATAGATTGAACTATATTCAATTTGAATTTCTATAAATCATTGATATAGACATGTTATCAACATTTGTATATGTACTATTAATTATTACTCGTGTATTTCGTAATTCTGTCAATATACAATTTTATACAGTTATGCTTTTTAATTATTATAGGTACAGATTTAATTGTTTGCGTGTAAAATAAAATTATTGATTTGGATAAATCAAGAAAATTAGTCCATTATATTTTCCAATTAAAAGTTTAACAAACAAAACTTTAAAAACCAATATTAGTTAAGAACAAAGGATACAACAAGATACGTGAATTTAATATAAAACGCGGAACAAAAATAATTAGGACTTAAAATTGTTGTGAAACCCGACATTAATATCAATATCGAAATATAATTTAATATCAATAATAAAATATGTTTAAAGATTATTTTACGCATTAAATATATTTTAAAACTTAAAATAATTTACGAATTTAATAGTGTATCAAAGCAATTGGTAAGAGTGATCAAAAATACTCAAAGCACGATTTAATTTATTGTGAATTCCTTTATATATAATTAGTGAATAAGTTCATTGAATTTATTGAGAAAAAAGGTCGCGAAATTAAGAATCGAAGCTCTTTTTAATATCAATGACAAATCACAAGGTGATAGTGACATACTGACTTCTTAATCGTCTTGCTTCTATTCCTGACCATTTTTGATACCAATATATAAAAAATACATTTAAATAATAAGAACTAAGAACACAACAGAGACTACCGGTTTTATTTTTATTATATTCCTACATTAGGTTAACTATTCATTCAAAAGTAGAACCACAAAAGTAGTAAGTGGTTGAATAAAATATTGAACTTCAAATTTTATTCTTGTTTTACAAAATTTCATTTAAAGAATTTAATTTTTTATTGTAGATTTATAATTTTAATCAATATTTTTGTCCATTTTAACGACATTGTCACGCAAACATTTTTTCTGCTATATACAAATAAATTATAGTGGATTAAAATTATTCGCGGGAAACTACGTAACTAGAGAGTCTCTAAAAACTAAACTTTAGACTCAGATTTTTTTTTTAAATTTTGCTATTTTTAGATACGGAACTCAAATGATAATTTCTATAACAACCGGAGTTTTTTTTGTATTGTTTACATAAGGAAACTGAATCACAATACAAAAAATAGACAAAATAATCAATGAGAATTTTTATATTTATTTTAGTTAAAAAAATTGCAAAATTTTTTTTTTTTTTCTTAGTTTCCATTCACAAAAAAAAACGTAATTAAAAAAATATATTCCAGTTATATTGGGCACACAATTGTGATTTAATTGCACTCACTCACTTAATTGATCTAAAACCAAGATAAAATTATAATCTAATAAAAAAAATCTTTCAATTCATAAATTATATTCCATTGATTATTTTGTTTATTAATATTATTGAACAATATCTACGCTTTTTATATATTTAGAAGAAAGAAAAATTAAATTCCTCAACTGAATTAAATTTAAAAAAAAAAATAAACGAATAAAATATATAAAGACCTTTTTTTCTTAAATAGAAAACATTATATTAACCGATAAATTCAATCAATAATAAAAAAGTGTAGGTATTATCAAAGAATAAAGAAATATAATTGCTAGAATTTGTAAAAAAAAATATCGGTTAACTATAATGAAATTTTAACTAAAACAATTAAATATGAATTTATGCGTTTATGATATTTTTGTATTATTTTAAATTAATTGAAAAATAATTAGCTTTTATTCTTTTAAATCAAAAATTTATTCACTTGAATTAATAATATATTTCAATTTTAAAATAAATGAATTGAATCAAATTTAAAGTAAATTGAAACCTCGATAGGTGACCTCTTCAATACGTTTAACTTCCTGAAATTTTGTTTTTGATCTAACTAATAAGAGAAAGAGACTATAAAAAATTGCTCTATAATTTGATGGAATCAAAACATTTTGACACATTGAAGGTTTAACTATATGATGTAATTATACATTAAGACTGAACATCCTTATGTAATCCCTTATATAATAAATAATAATAGATTGATACAATCCACTCACATGATATAACCTTTTTCTTTTCTTTTTTTGTTGGTATCCGCAGTCCAGAGTAACATCCATTATCCATAGTAGAGTATTTTGAGAAATTAAAAATGATTTTGAAGAAAAAAAAACTATTACTTACTCAATAATAACGATTATGATTGATGAATATCTAAAATTGGATCTTTCATATTTTCAAAGTTATCATTCTAAATTAGTTTTATATTGTAAAAATTGTGTTTAATTAATTAAAAATTATACAATAACATTATTATTTGTGGTTGGAAAAATTATTAACGAAAATAACAAAAATATTGAAGAAATAAAAGTTTAAAATGTTTTAGATAATTTATACAAGAGAGAGGAGAGGTGAACAAAAAAAAATCGATTAGGATTTTGCAATCACTATTATTGATCTGGTGGTGTGACTTTATAACACTTTCAAGTCATGTACCATGACATGATGATAAATCAAGGATTAATTAATCAAAATTTCACCTCAATTAAATTTTGTTTTTGAATCAAAGAAAAAAAAAACAAACAAACTAACAAAAATTAAATAGAAAACTAAAAAAATAAAAATAATCCATGATTATTATTAAATATTATTCTGTCATTTTAGATAGAATAGTTAAGCCGCAGGGTCGAGTCGCCAATTAAAAAGTTAAATTTTTAACATCATCATCGTTTTACTCAAAGTGAAACGTAACTTCTAAATAATTTTTTTATCCAATGTTCATCCATAGATTTAACTAAATCTGTTATTATTTCATACGTTTATAAATTACACTCATAAATTCAACATCAAAAACTTATTATAAAACAGTCACTGGGAGACATAGTGTAGGATATAATTATAAATTATAATTATGCGTGTAATAGTTGATTATACAATAATTAACTCTTGCACAATTATGCAATATATTTAAGAATCACATTCAAGAAAGAATTTATAAAAAAGTAAATAAATTTTATAGAAAAGCGTTTAATTTAAACGTAACCAATAAAGTTTATATTTTATCACGATAATATTTTAGAGAAAAAAAACGTTTAAATTCAACCAATAAGCGATATTGGATTAAACACTATAATATCGTGTTTTATCTTTGATATTGTTATTCTTATTATTAATATTATTAATTTTATAAATATTTAAGATAAAAAAATTATCAACACAATTTTGCTTTCACCACGCACAAAATGTGCATTAAAAATCCTGCTTTCAATTAAAAGTAAAATTAAAAAAAAAAACAGACTCTTTTTGAATTTATTTATTTTATATAAATTTATTTATTTATTTATTGACTTTATACGAGTATATACCCCATTGCGTTCATTTATTTATATAAAAAAAAATAATACAAGAATCAATGTAAAAAAGATAAACTGGGTCAGTTTTTGAGCATAATAATAAAATACCATACCATACGGTTGGATTTTTTTTTATCTGAGATTTTTATTTTTACTTTTAACTTTTTACTTTTTTTTGTTTTGTTATATTTAAAGGCGTTTACATTTAATTTCATTTTATATAAACAAATTCACAAGACTATGGTAAAAAATATATATTTTTATGTATATATATTTGTCCATAAGTGGATTGCCTTTAAATTTAATGTTTTTTTTTTCTTTTATATAAATATTTTTTTTTCTTTGTAACATGTTTTTGTTTTGTTAAGTTTAGGTATCGTATGCATAAGATTATATCAAGCAAACTTTGAATATTTTAATTTTACCACTAAACTTAACCATACACCAATACCCTAATACTAATATAGTGTATAGACTTTAGACAAATTTACGTGATCTGTTTAAATTCACAAGAAAAACAAAAAGTAAAAATAAAAATGTTTGATATAAAAAAATATAATTTAATTTATTTGAAAATGAAAACAATGTTTTGTTTTTATGAATTTGGTTTTTTTATATTTTCTTTACATTTAAATCTGTCTAATTAAATCTAATCTAATCGAACAATTCAATACTTTTGTGATAAACTTTCATAAAAAAAGAAACAATTTTGTCTAATTAGAATATCAGTTTAATAAGACAAAATTTCCTAATAAATTTTGTGGTCCCCCTCCTCCCACCCATTAGACTGGTTTTACTATAATACCAAAAATTTTATCTTTACAAATAATAATCAATTTCAACTTTCACTTAACAAATTATTTTTAATTAAGATATTGAAATATTTTATGATTTATAAAATCCTTTACTCTTATCAATTTTACCTATCAAAAATAAACTTTTAATTAATCTGTTCCTAATTTTTTTTGTTAAAAAAATGCAAAAAAATGTTTATTAGAAAAAAAAAATAAAACAAGGAAAAAAAAGAGCAAACAAATAAAAACAACAACTAAAATTGTAAATTAAAAAGCAATTACCAGATTCTGTATCTATGAAATTATGAGAGTATAATTTCTGTCACGATTATTTATTATATGCATTTTTTATCTGTTTATTTTATGAATAAATTATGAATGAAAAAATAAATGTTCGATATACGACGAATATAGTGTTGAGGAAATAATGTTTTGTAAATTTAAATATTTTATTATGACCAAAATTGTTAGAATTATAACAAGCATTAAGACTTTATTGTTGTACCTACAATTTTATATGGAAAAATTTAAATAACAACAAATTTAAAAATTATCGACATACTTTATTTAAATTTCATTAAAACTTTTAATTTGATGAAAAAGGGAGTAGTAAGTTTTATTTACAAGAATTATTTACCATTTAAACCTTCTTTAGTAGGTTTTTTTTTAATTGTTGTTAGATAAATAAAAAAAAATCTATTGCGAGATTTAAGAAAAATAAAAAAAACTTTGGATAAATAATTGGTTCAAATTACAGTTCCGTCGCAATAATAATTTAAATTTCAAATATATTGCCTTTTATTGAAAATTCTCAAACAAGCAAGAGAAATATTGTATTTTCGTAAACAAAAATAATATAAATACAATAATATTTATAATTGTTGTTTCTGTATAAAGTATAAAAATTCAATTAAATAACACTAAGTACAAATTAATAAATTTATCTAGAAAATAAATACCACAATGTAAATAGTTAGTTATTAAATTTCAATTATATCGAAAATGGTATAGTAAAAACGTTCACACCTATAAACTGTATTAATTAAATAAGGAATTTTATTGAGTTAAATTACATTTAAATTGAAGTTCATTGTAATTTGTACTTTCCTTTGATCAGAAAGGGTTCATTATTTTTCATATAATATAATTATTATTAATATTATGTCAAAATTCACAAATTTCCGTATAGATTTGTTTCCTCAACATAAAATATTTGTGGCACACACACAATGCTCTGTAGTTGTCTTTATAATTTAAAAAAATATTTTATATTGATTCGAATCAAAGAAAACAAACTTAAATTTCTTAATCAGAAATATTTTAAAGCAAAACAATGAAAACATTTAATTCATGTTTATCAACTATTTTTTTTTTAAGTTAAAAGACCGACCATTGTTTTTTGTCTTATTTAAGAAAGCTACAACCAAAAGTCTTCATAAAATAAAAAAAAAACTTTTGTTTCTTATTTTTTTTCTTAATTTTTGTCGAGACAAGACAAAAAAAAATTTTTTTTGCTGCTCTGTATCATTACTTGTAATTGATTTTGAACTGGATAACCTCAATTGGAGGTCGATATAAAAAAGGTTAATGCTTTTTTTTTATTATTTTTAAAGCAATCCGAAACCTTACAAACAGACAGACGTATATAACGTAACTAATAATTGTTAAAAAATTAACTTTAATGGATTTTCTTTGATAGATGATATTATGGAATAAAAACCAAAAAATATAAACGATAATAGCTATAATTTTATTTATTTGTTAAAATAAATTTACTCATTCATAAAAATTCAAAATATAGAAAAAAAAACATTCAAGATAATATTGTTGTAGGATCTTTATTTTCATGGCAAAAAAGAAATCTTTTTATTTAATATGGAGAATGGATTCTTTTTTCTTTTCGTATTAAATAAACAAAATTAATTAAATATTATTTTACAAATTTTATGAAATTCAAAAAATAAAAAACAACAACGAAAACCTAAAATTTAATTTGATAATTAAGCAACCAAATGGAATTTAAGGCCATCTTTTATATATTTCTATTGTTTCGTGATGATCAATACAATGAAATAGGTTATGATTATGAATTATTGTGAGCTTTGTTGAGCTTTTATAATTGGATATTAATAGCACAAATTATTTGAAATTATGATTTAGTTAAAACCTACACAACGGAAACAGCTAAGGAATCTGTTAAATCTTTTACTAATTTAATTTGACTTTTTAATTTTATCCGGAAGTTTTCCGAATTAATTTTTTTGTCTAATTAACAGATTTAGATTTTAACAAGATTGTTATTAATTATTCACCTTTCAAGAAATTTTTAAAACTTGTAAAATTTTAATTGATTTTTTTTTCTATTTATCAAAGCATTGCGATACAAATATGACGATAGTTCAGTTAATCAAAATAAATGAATGTATATATGCATGATTATGTGCGCGGGTACAATTACAATAATAATATATAGTAATTAACTTTTACTATAATAATTAAAATGTAACTGTTCTGACCCAAAACAAATTATCTATCTTGATATAAACTTACTAATTAACTATATTTATAAGAAAGAAAGGAAGTTTTTGATTATCATTTTCTATATGATTTTCTATATATCTCTCTCACTTTATAATTTAAATGATCACCCCCTCTGGTCATGGATATTACAATATTTTTTATACATAATTAAATATTAATAATATTGAGAAAAAAAATTATGCCATAAATACCTTCTATAAACAAAAATTATCATTTGTAAAAACTTAATCAGTTAAAAAAAAAAGAAAAGAAAAGATGAAAAAAAAACTGTCAAATATAATTAGAGAAATTGTTTTTTAAATAACTTTTTATGGTCTTTTATAAGAAGTTCAACAGACCATTATAAAGATCATAACTATTTATTTTTTACTTTCAAATAATGAACAAAAAAAAAATAAAAACAAATTTCCTATTAAAGTTAATAAAATAAATAAATAAATGATATTTTGATGAAACTAAAAGTGTAAATTCATTGTTGATGTTGTTCAATTTATTTGAATCGAAATTGAAATGAAGGCATCATGTATTCAGTACATATTACATATACATTTACATATGGATTAATCCGGTTTGCAAAAACAGAAAAAAAAGACTTCAATAACGGAACATTTTAAAATTCATTTATTGCATTATTTTATTTGTGTATATGTACTTTATTTTTACATTGTATAATATCGCGATTTTTATTTTTCTCTCTTATAATAAGAACAACAACAAAGATTAACAAAAAAAAGTACATGATTTGAAAACAGTAAACAACAATCAATAATATTGTTATATATAAATAGTTGTAGTATATATGTATGCTGTTGTTATTGTATTTTTTAGATATTAGTTTTATTTTTTGCAAGGTCGTCTAATTATTTCTCACTATAAATATTTTATTCCCTCGAGCATCTTTTTTATTTTATGTATACTTTCATAATATTGATGATGTTAATATTCATAATAATTCTGACTAACCAGTGAAATTCAAACTGAGATTACTTTTCAAATTTCAAAATGGTATTATGGTAAAACCTGTCTGATTGGACCATCGGTTTTTCCAAGAAAATTAAATTCGAACTATTGTTTTCTTTTCTAATTAAATAATTTGTAGTTAACAATTCAGTCATTTAATATGTGGTCGAATTAGACAAGGTTTTATTAAAGAAGTTTTATAGCATCACAAAGTTTAATGTAATTATTGAATCAAATTGATTAAAAAACTGTTTTCGTGGTTATTGTGAATATTTTATAATGAAACTTAAATAATTGTTAATTTAGATTAATGGTAGTAGTTAGGAAGATAATACATATCAAAATATGTTAAGTTTTAATGGCACTCTAGAACTTACAATCTATAAACGGATAATATACCTACATATAAAACATATGATGTATATATAAATATATGAAAAAAAATCTTACCTAATAATTATTTGTCGACAAAAATTGATCGTCTTTAATATTATTTGATACAAATATTAATTGTTTTACCTTTTTACCTTCTCTTCTGTGCATAATGCGGTACATTATTATTATTACGAAGAATTACGTTGTATATATATATAAACATAAAATATATTGTAAGTACCTCCACGTCCGTTTACCTTGTCTTTTATTTTTTATGTACTTACGGTATTTAAAGAAATAAGTATACCAACATCTTGAAAGGCAATCGAATTCGTTTAATATAAAAAACATAACATCACACAATTTTAAACTTTTTTAAATCAAAAAAAAGACGAGATGACTGCAGTCAAAACGTTTTAAATTCATAAAATTGATTACGTAAATACAAAAATTATAGTATATACACACAATTGTTAAAAAGGAGATTCCATATAAATATAATTGAAGTGTACCCGGAAGCTAATTATTTTTCTTAAAAGAAAAAAAAAACATGTTCATAGAAGAAGAAGATGCTGCAAATTCTTCTAATTTTTTTTATGTAAAAGATAAATAAATAAAACTTTCACTATACTTGAACGTTTTTTTTTCTGTTTGTAGTGGTGCTGATTATAATTTTCATGAAATATATAATTGAGATAAAGAAAAATATTTATATTAAAAACTATATAATTAAAATTTTATTTAATTTTATTTATTAAGGTGACATTATTTTTTTTTTTCAAGAAATTATGCATCTGCAACGTCTATATATTTCTTACTATTAGTTGCCTTGCTGCCTGTATAATTATGAATATTTTCATTATTATATACTTTTAGGTTTCTATATTTGCTTACTTTTTTTATATTTAGTGAAAACAAAAGTCCTTAAACGTTTTTCCATTGGAATACGCGAATACATAATAATTAAGTTAATGAAAATGAATAAGTTCCATAAAAACAAGAAGTATAAATTTTAATAAAAACGCATATCTATGCGTAACACTTTTACTATGGGTAGTTAGGTACGTACTTTACAATCAATTCGGCTTTCTTTTATTTTCTTTCTTTTCTTTCGTTTTCATAACAAAATTGTAATTATTAAATGGATTTTTAAAAGTTATTATTTTTGAATTATGATGATGACCGATTAAATATGTAGGAGTTGTCTGGGTGTGTATTTGTCGCTATAAATGCAGTAGACAGACCTCAATATGTGTCAATATAGAAATTTAATTCTAATTTAAATTGGAAACTATTACTTTTTTTTATTACATATTAAAATGTTACATATATAGCATTTCATTTAGAGACGAAATTCTAAAAATATTCATATACTGAAAAAGATAAAAAAAAGATGTCGTTTTTTTTTCTAATAGATGTTTGCAGGAAATAAATCCTACAAGTTTCTTAGATAATTGTAATAATACTCAAGGACTAGTTAAGCACGAATATAGATAGTTATTATATATTATATGTGAATGTACCTACTTCTTTTCATATCTAAAATATATAGTTATTACACTGGTTCTTCAACATTTTTATATATATTTTTTTCTTATGATTGCATTGCATTATTTTTTTAATAATGTTTCAATTTAACAATAAATTCTAAGGTAGGTAGATATTGTTATATTTATGATGTTATATAATTATTGTTCATGTTTTCGCGTCTTACAAATATATAGGTACCTAATATACAAGTTTATTAATAATAAAACATTATTATTTTCTTTTAAATAAGAAAAACTATATGCTTTAAAAAAAAATGTATATTACAAGTTAATTGATTGATTTTGATTGATTATTGTATCAAATCTTATTACAGAATACAGATATGGTAAAAATAATAAATAATTGATAGAAAAACGCTAATAATATTTCAAAATACATTATTTAGTTTGTTTCCTTCTACAAAATAATATTATTTATTTAATTGTATTTATTATGTTTGTTTCTCACAAAAAATTTTGTTTTTACAAAATATTCATACATGTTTTTTTTTCATTTCCATTAATCATTTAATTGTATTTATAGTTTTACCGCATATACTACATACATTCTTTTACAATTACAAAAAACAAAAAAAAAAACAAATTATAAATAAAGTAAAAAAAAACATTAAAATATAAAATTTGTAATAGGTATAGTTCTATATTCTATAATTTATTGGAATTTGCGGCTTGATCAACTTACTTCAAACAATATATCATCAAAACAATCAGTCTTTAGTTGTTGTGACAATGATAAAATCAATAAAAATATTGAATAACAAAATTAATTTGTTTTAATATTATAATATTTTTACTCTTAAATAAATGAAAAACCTCAAAATAAACAAAAAAAATATCAGTCCTAATAATAACTATTTACAAATTATGTTCACAGTATAATATTTGTGATTTTGTTTTATAAATTTTATTTAAATTTATCAAAATTTTCTCCGTGATAAAAGTTATTAAAAGTTAGTAAAAGTTTTAGTAATGTTTTTATTGCGACAAAAAGTTATGTAAATTTTATCAAAAACAAACTTTGTTATTTTCACAGAAAGTTTATTATAATTATGGACTTTTTTTTAAATTTAAATTAAATTTATTTAGCTCGATTTTTTATCCATAATTGCAAAAAATATATTATTCCAATTCCACAAAAATAATATTGTAACATTATTTCAGTTTAATTGACATTTTTATAGTTAATTAAATCTTTACAAAAAGATTTCCAAACATGCTTGCTAAATATAGATATTTTACAATAATATTCAATAAAGAATAATATACTTTTAATAGTAATATTTAACGTAAAAAAGAAAAAAAAATTATCTGACATTTTATATTTCTTAATCTTAATTGCATTTCTTTTAATTAATTAATTGTAAATAAAATATTATTTATGTGCAATTATTATTAATTAAAAGACATATTTTACATTGAACTATACGTGTACCAAATATCATCATCTTATTGAATTTATTTTACAATCAGAATCAATATATTATAGCTTACACCATTCATCTCTAATATGCCTACCATGATTTATGAATGATTTTTTCATTAAAAAGATATTCCTTTACCTTTACTCTACATCAAGTTTTTATTCGAACATAAATAAATAAATACACATACCTATGATAATTATATTTGACTGACATGATGTTGATGGCTTCTATTTGACTTTTTATAGAAATAATAATAATATAAAATACAATAATTATACAGAGCGCGTGCGTTTTATTATTTAATCATTATGTATTTTACGTAGGTACCTACATATGCATATATATATATATATATATGTATATATATTACTTTCATTTGACCCATATTTTATGCATAAATATTCTTTTATATAATATTTTACTTGCTCATAAATATCAAAATATTTATTTAACTTTTAAACGATTCCTTGATAAAAATTTCCTTTTAATTCAAATTCGAAAAGAAAAATTATAGAAAAAAAAAATTTAATAACTAAAACTGAATTAAATTGTAAGAATATGTTTTGTACCGTAGGCAAAAAAATTTTTACTTTGAAAAAAACTTACCTTTAGATAATATTTTAATTTTTGTTTTGTCGCCTATTCTATTTAACTTTCCTGTCATTAGTTATTAAGGCTTAAATATTTTTTGTTCACTGTAATTATAATTATTGTAGTTATTGTATAATTTATATAATATTTGCACAACACTGTCTCTCTTCCAAGTTGTTGTTGTTTTTGTTTACCCAAAAAAAAAAGATTTTCATTTGTTATAAGAAATAATTGCATATATGTTTAAAATTTTGGCTAACTTCCTGTTGAAAAGAACAATAAAAAAAAAGAAGAAAAAACACTAAAAAAACATTAATTTTTAATTTTTAAATTTTTATAATAGAATTAAATGATTTTTTTTTTTTTGTTTTATTTGAAATACATAATTTTTGTATTTGTTTTATAACATTATGGTATAGAAACTTATAAGACTAGAAAATTTGGCAACAAAAATATATTGGTAAAAAAAATCAAAATAAATGTTTAAGAATTATAATTGTAGAATTAATTAATTAGCTCTTTATCTTATGTAAATATATAAGCTTTAATTAATATTAAATTACAAAAAAAAAAAAAGAAAATGAAAAATAATAATTACAAAAATAACTAATATAAGAAAAATAAATGAATATACTTAAATCTATATTTTCTTTTTCAGGTCAAATATGGTTATAGTTTTACACTTAACAAGTACATAATAATATTAATAAATTTTAAAAACTATAGAAAACGAAAAAATGTATAATTTTATTAAATTATAATTTTTTTTTGTTTTACATTTCTATTACTAAATTTATTCTAATGGTATTAGAATAAGAATAAGAATCTAAAATTTTAATAAACATTATCATTTTATATATTTGGATTATTTATAAGAAATAAAAAGAAACAAATATAATAATAATAATAATAATAATCGTACGTACGCACGAACATTCAATAAGCAATATGATCATACATTAAATAATTAATTAAATGAAAAAAAATATTCCTTAAATTTATACTGATTACTAAAATTTAATTTAAATGTATGTGTTTGTTTGTTTTTCTGTAAAAAGAACGTTCTTTATTTCTACATTGACAGTCTACTAAATTATTAATTATATTCTTAATTTTAATTTGAATAAATAGATATTTTCTTCTAAAAAACTAACTATTAGATTTTTATATTAACATTTTTTTGTGTGGAATTTAATTTAATTTAGATTAAAAAAAAGACAATTTATTTAGGAGTATTATCGAAAGTAAAACTTCGTATTAATTTTGAACTACCTGATTCATTATTATTTGTTTGTTGCTCCTGTTGTTTTTTAACATATTCCCCCTTTTTCCACAATCCAGCAATTTTACTTGTAATATTCACTTTCTTATTGACTGTTGTTGTTGTGGATGGTGATGTTGATGTTGTTGTAGTTAGTGTTGTTATTTTCATTGATGTATTACTTTTGGAGCGTTGAGGAACATTTGGTACACTTGGACTTTTTGATATTCCAATACGTTTGTGTGTATCCAATTGTATTTTATTTAATTGAATTTTTGTTTGTTGTGTAAATGTTGGTGTGAGTTTAGTTTGATTATTGTTTGGTTTTATGAAAGATTTTTCAGTCACAGTTTTTTTATAAGTTATTTTTGATGGTATTCGTGACTTAGCTGGTGAAGATGGCTCTGATGTAACAATAGGAACATCGGGTTTCCTAGGTTCATCCTTTACAAATGTACCTTGCCTATCAATAACCTCGGTATTTGAAGCATTGGTTGTCCTCTTAATTGTTTTTGTATTTGTTATAATTGTTTTAGATTTTTCAATTATTGTCGTTGGTCCAGTTTTTATAAAAGTTTTTTCTATATTTTTATTATTATTTGTATTTTGTATTTTTGTTTTCGTTAAATTTGATTTAAAAGAATTAATTTTATTTGTTAAATTTGCTTTATTTATAACAACATGTGTATTCGTAACAATCGTCTGTTTACGTGGAATTAATTTGGCTGATGTTGTATGAACTTTACTCGTTTCTCTACAAATAGGTTTTGGTGATGATAACTTTTTATTTTTAATCATTGATGGTGAGCTGTTATTATTAGGTGTTGTTTTTTTTGTAATAGCTGCTTGTCTGTACGGGGATACATAAGCTGCCTTTTTCCTACCTCTTACAGCATTTATTTTTATATTTTCTTCTTCAGTACAATTTTCAACCATATTTTGTTTTGTATTAATTTTTGGTTTTTGTTTAGTAAATGTAGCAAAATCACCAACATTATCTGTAACTCTATTTTGATTACATGATTCAGTTTCAGAATTTTGTTCATAATCACAGCTATTGTAATCAGTGTTTAATTTTTCTGGCGTTAATTTTATTAAATTAGAATTGTTTATATTACAATTAATTATATTTGATTTATCGTCTAATAAATTATCATGTAAAATAATTGTTTGTGTTAAATATCTGTTTGGATCTTCACTATGATGGCGTCTAAAGGAACGATTATTAGATTCTTCTAATGATTGTTGTGATGATGAATTTAATATTTGTGTTTGAAATCTTAGTCGATCATCTTGTCGTTTCTGTTTTGGTGTTCGTTTTTGCTTATTTTCATCGATATTGTCATCAGTTTCCATTTTAACATCGTCATTTAAACATTCAGATGAATTAAATTTACTATTAATTAAATCATCCTCATCATCAGTTTTTTGACTTAATATCATGTCTGCTGCTATTGTATAAGTACGATATCTATCCTTGATAAGTTGCCTTTTTTGCTTTGGTGTCATACATTTTCTCAAACTAAAATTTTTTTTTGGAGTTGATTCAGCACTACTGAAATCTGATAGATTTGGTGTACTATCGTTTGGTATATCTAAACAACTTTGTAATGTCATTGTATCATCAATATCGCTCAAAGCTGTATCATAATGAGAAATTGCATCTAAATTATTTGTTGATAAATTATTATTATCGGCTATTTCCGATGTTATACTAGCAACACTTATCATTGAATCTAATAATTCATCCATTATAGAAGGTGGCTTAACATTATCTATATTGTTTAAACTTAAATTAATACTTTCTAAACTACCATTTGTATGTACATGTGCTATTGCACGTCGAGCAACAATGCCAGCTGCTAATGACTTTTTCCTTGATCTTGATAATTGTGGACTTTGTAATATATTGTTATCAACATAACCAGATATACTTAAATTATCCATTACTGATGGTGGACGTATATTATCTAAATCAAGACTAGTTATACTATCTGTCATTGAATTCATATATTTTAATTCATCAACTAATCTATTAGCCTCCATTGCTATTATTGTTGAATTTGACATTGTTGTTGTGGTATCAAATGACATTGAACCTGATGATAAAAAATATGGTATAGATTCATTACATAATGTATGCTGCACTTCGCCCCCAACATGAAAATTTATTTCATGGTGGGGAATTTCATCACTTTCATGTGTTAATAATGAATTTTTTTCTAAATTAGAATTCATAATAAAAATTTTATTACGAAATTCTTGAGAAATATTTATTGTTTCATTTGTTGGTGTTACCAAATTTTGAGTCCAATTTGTATGCTGATTTTTATAACTAAATGTATTATCATCTTCAACATCATCATCGTCATCATCATTTGATGATTGAATAATTATTGGTGCGGTCATACTTATACTTGGGAATGAAACATCATTTGGGCATGTATTTTCATTCCATGTATTATTAGAGCTTGCAGATTTTTGTTCATTTACCGTCGATGATGATTCATCACCAATATTTGATGTTGTTGTACGTAAATATTCTGCTGTTGAAACTAATTCTTGTGTTAAACGTTCAACAGATTTTAACATTAAATCTGGATCTTTGTGTTTATCAAATTTCGACTTTTGTTGTATTGAATCAAAATTATCCATTAAAAATTCATTCGATAATTCCATATCGATGCTAGTTTCATTTAATGATTCGTCTGTGTAATCGAAGTTACTTAATTTTAATGCTGGAAATTCATTAGAACATTCTAAAATATTTTCATTTGATGAAATATTGAGACTTCCTTGTGACAATTCTAATAAATTGATTCCATTTGTTGCTAAATTAAAATTAATTTCATACCCATTTTGCTTCGTTAATATTGTATTGAGGTGGTATTGATCTCTTTTTAATTCTTTTAAATCGTTTAGTGAGTCCGTCTCTACGTCTGCAATTGTGTTGATGTCCTTTTTCATAGGCGATACAATTACAGACGTAGCTTGCCCGTTTTTTGGAAATGAATCAGTAAGATTTATATTTGAAATTTTTTCATTTAAATCGATTACATTATTTTCATCTTGCTGGTGTTTATCTTGTTTTAAATGACGTACAGATTTTGTTTGTGATTCAGAACGTCTTGATTTTGACATACCGGTTGTTATACATTCTAATAATAATTGTTCATCTTTTTTATCTCGATCCTTCTGTCGATCACGTTCACATTTCGTTGGTGTTTTATACATTGGTAACTGAGATTTTTTTGGTGATGACTGTGTCACTAAATTTATGTTATTTTCTGGTAAGTTCTGTATTTCTGTCGTACGATTTGTATTATGCTCTTTATGCATTCCACTTTTAATGCACTGTTCAAATAATGCAGTTTGATTATTTTCAATGGATTCACATGAACCAATAGAACTCAATGAATCATTTGCATCTAATATTTGATTTGATGATGTAGATGCTTTTGTATTTGATGGTATTTGTAAAATAGATGATGATTCAATAAATTTTTGTTGTGCTGTTATCACATTCGATTGTGATAATTTTGAAGATGATGAATCATGTTTTGGTTTTGAGTTGAAACCAGCTTGAATAGCCTGAAATAGAGAAAAATTCAAAAATTTATGTATTTAAAAAAAATAAAAATAATTTATTACCTGATTAAGTAAATTGGTATCATCTTCGGAATCAATAGAAAGCGAACTCAATGACTCATCTCCTGATATATATTGATTTATTGGCCCTCTTAATTTCGACATTGGCCTTAATAAAAGAAAAAAAATAAACAAATAGAGTATTGTTAAACTTTTTATTTAAAATTTAATTTATAATTACTTTTCTAATTTAACCAAATCAGCAACATCTGAGCCAATTGTAATTTCTGATAATGCTGATAAAACCGAAAAATTACATGGACTATCTTCAACATTAAATTTATTTATTTCATCTGACATTTGTGTTGAATATGCTGCATTCATTGAACCACTTCGTAACATACCAATTGGATTTTCTCTATCTAAATTTATATTATTAGTTAATTGAAAATCAATTTGTTTTATTTTCTGCATTCCTTCACGAATACATTCTTCAAATAATTTATCATTACCAATATCTGAACCGTTTGAACTTTCATCGGAAACAATTTCCCCTTTATTTGTATCTAATGATAAAATACTTAAATTTGAATTACTACCAACTTTTGATAAAAGAGCTGGTGTATCTTCTGTATAATATTCTTTTATATTATCATCTGTATTATTATATAAACGCATACAATCATTATTAATGTTTTTTATTGAAGAAGAAGGAATATTATTATTATAACTAGATTTCCTATTTTCTAATAA
This sequence comes from Pedicia rivosa, assembly GCA_963082725.1. Classification (NCBI taxonomy): domain Eukaryota; kingdom Metazoa; phylum Arthropoda; class Insecta; order Diptera; family Pediciidae; genus Pedicia; species Pedicia rivosa. The sequence continues at coordinate 19,138,039 of OY720151.1, forward strand.
ATCATTTTGTGATTTCGATACACAATTGTTAATACCAATATTAATACATGTTGCTAATAAAATACCATCGTTAGATGATTCATCACCATCTGATAATGGTGTTTCACATATTTTATAATCATTTAATTTTCGTTCAATATTACTTTCATCATTCGAATTTGAATTTGTATTGATATTATTTAATTGTTTTATATTTTTTGTACAATCTGTTATAATATTTGGTTCATCATCTAAACTTAAATTACTTAAACTTGTTGCTGATGAAAATTGTGCTGGTGTATTTTCAACAATAAATTCATTTATATTATCTTCAAAAATACTTTGTAATTGTTGTGGTTGTCCTAATATACTTCTACTATTATTCGCTGTTGATGATGATTTTATAATATTCTGTACAGTTACCGTTTCTGGCATACTTTGTGTTGGCGAATCAGGTAATTCTGATGGTGATATAATACCGCTAGCAAGACGACTAAAATCACTTACAATCGAACTTCTATCATCAATACATTCTGGTTCAGCACTTGATAATGATTCTAACGAACTATGTCGTGAAAACATTAATGGTGTTTCTTGGGCAAAATCAACAAATGTTACAACTTTTGGTAAACTACTACTGCTTGGTGTTGTAGGTAGTGTTAGTAAATTTATATCTGATTCTTGTTGTTGTTTTAATGGAAGTTTAACATCAATTGTTTTTGTTTCGATTTTATCATTTTTTAATAATCTATTCTCTATTTTAACTGTTGTGGCTGCTGTTGTAGGAACATTGGTTTCATCAATACTATTCATTGAATCACGTCGACTAAAATATTCGGGCGTTCCTTCTTCACAATATTTTGTTGGTTTATCTGGTGTATTTATTCCTGAACTAAACATAGTCGTTGTGGTTGTTGCTACAGCAGCTGCTGTTGTTGTTCCTGCTGCTGATGCCCTATCATTTTTAACTTTAATTTTCGCTGAATCATTAATTGTAGAGATACCGGTGGGTACTGTGGTAAGGGCACCTACTGTTGATTTATCAATTTCTTTATTTAAACGTAAATCATTTAATGAAGTTGCATTTGATATTGTGTATGGTGTTCCTTCTGTTTGATAACATTTGACTGTATCTTCAAGAACTAAAATATCATTACCAAAATTTCTTGAATTTGATGAACGCCCTTTATCTTCTGAATCTAAATGATTTTCAGCATAAAGTAACGAATAATCCGTTATTTGATCTAAATCTGTTTCCTGATAAACATTAAATCCAATATTCTTATTATTTTCACTTTCATTATCATCATCCTCAGTTAAATTTGTTTTATTTGTTTTTAAAACTTTTTGTTGAGCAGCTTCACGATTATATTTTATACTAAAATCAGTTAATTGATCATTTTCTGATTCATCATTGTTATAGTTATTTTTAATTTCAGTTTTCTTTTCCTTATTCTCAATTTGTATTTGCTGAAAATTTTCATTGTCAGGTTTATTATTTTTAGTCGAATCATCTTTTTTCTTATTAATTTCATCATCTAGCTTAATTTTATCTTGCCTTTCAACTTTTAATGGTAAACGAATTGAATAGTCTTTTGTTGGTTGAAAATTATTGTTACTTTGTTCTAAATTACAAAAATCTTGAACATTTTGTTCCTCTTTTGGGGGTGTAATTATATCAATATTTTCACATGTTTCAGACAAATTACGTGCTAGTTCTTGTTCTAACGCACGTTTTTTTCTCATATTTAAACTTGGTAATTCTTTTAAACCCATCGACTTTGCAATAGGATCAAGTGTACTTGTATTTATTCCAGTCGGTTTAAAATTCAATAAATTTTTCAATGCAGCATTACTACCATTAGAAATCATTTTATGTTTAGAATGTACCAATGATCTTAACATTGGTACAGCACTATTGTCGCACAGATATTTTTGATCTTCTGGACATCTTGCAGAAAGATTCCACAAAGTACCACAAGCGTTGCTGACAACTGTTAAGCTTTCGGATTTTAGTTGCTGTAATAAAATACCTAAGCAATTACGTTCTCTTAAAATTTTACGATAATCTTCACGAACAGCAATGTGGCTTGAAACATTACGTAGAATACCACCAGCATTTTCTACAATTGCCAAATTTTTTCCAGGTGCTTCAAACATAAGCATATCAGCTAAAAACCCAAGTGCACCTTCTACATTACATAGCTCAGCTTTATTCATACTACAATGTGCTGTTAGATTCCATAATGCGGATAAAATTGATTTTAATGTATTTTCATTACTATTTTTCATTGCAGCCTTTGTTAATGCTGTTACAGTGCCAATTTCCGTTAATACTGCTTTCATATTATTATCAGCTCTCCAAGATAAATTTCTAAGTACACAAGCAGTGACTTGAATAAGTTCTTCTGGGCTAGAATCTAATTGGGCTACCAATGCTTTCATAAAATGTTTATTTGCACATAATAATGCTTTATTATTACCATCACCAAATGTTAAATTTGTCAACGCCATTCCGGAATAACGTCGCAATGTAACACATTTTAATTCTTGTGATTTATTACCATGTGCAGCATGATCTAAATAAACTAAATTTGCTATTGCTGGTAAAGCTCCTAAAAGACACATAGCATGACGATGATCTTCATCAAAACTCACTTTCATTAAACTATAAATGATTTGTGATGGATGTCTATCCATATCATCAGCCACACTTTCACCAAAATTAAGTAACTTTTTTAAGAAATCATTATATTCCATAATTTGTTCAACTAAACGTAAAACTTTTGCTTCACGTCTTCCAACTTTATCATCTGGATGACAATGTACAACATTATGAAGTGCTATGCCAGCACGTTTACGAACCCCTTCATCAGAGTCTGAATGCATCATTTGCACTAAAAGTGGAATACATCCTGATCTTCTTAGTGCACTACAAGTTTCAGGTGTCTTGGATAATTCAACGAATTTTGTGGACATTTCAACCGAATTGTGGGATCCTAACATTGAAAGTAAAGAATAAACACATTCAACCTTAGGGCCCAAATCAATATTATCTGCATGCCCCATATTCTGCCCAGATAGCAGATGGCTTTCATTTGGACGATCAGATGGCCATGTTACACGATGATAAATTGGTGAAACATCACGATCAAGAAATTTTGGAATACTGTAATCTTTACGTTTAAAATCATTTCGTTCTAATGATAAATTTTGATCATATTTTAAATTTATATTTTCTCTTAATCTATCAAAATTTCTATCTAAACTTCTATGCTCTCTTTCTCTATCTTTATCTGTATCAAGAGAACGTGTTGTTTTATCATCGGAAAAAATTGCTTTCTTCTTTGTTCCGGTATTACTTTTTTCTGCTTTTCTCTGAAAATTATTAAATGAATAATTTAAACAGTCTTTTTCAGTGACAGACGTCTTTCCATTATTAATATTTTCTCTTTTTTCATTATAAAATGATTTATTTACTAACTCAAAATCACTAACCTCTCCATCTGTTTCGTATTTTTTATCCATTTTTAAATGTTCATTAATATTTTCAACAAATCCTTGTGGCGGTACATAATCATAATCTAAAAAATGTGGTTTTCTTGGATGTTCAGCAATTTTTTCAATATCATCTAAGTCATATTCTAAACAATTGTCTAAATCTTCATTTGACGAATCCAATGGTGAAGTTAAACTTCTATACGAAACATTTATAGAATCATGAGGTGTTTGCATCTTTTCGATTGTAATATAAATACAAATTAGTCACTGAAAATCTAAAAAAATAAAAAAAAATTATTATTTATCACGTTAAATACATATAAAGAAAGACAAGGAAGAAACAAATGGAATCGAGTAAACAAATAATACGAAACTCAAGAAAATTAGTAAGCCTCATTTATTTATAAAAAACGAATTAAATACTATGATGTACACATAAAAGTTAAATACCCACAATCAAAATAATGTTTTTTTTTTCTGAAAGAACTTTGACAAGTGAACATTGACATTAACATTATTTATCAGAAAAACCTTTGCAATACTTAAATGAGTTGTAAAAAGTTAAAGTTAGCCATTTATTCATAGCGAAATCTTTAAAATATGACAAAAATCTATGTTTGTTATGTTCCTATGTGTATGTGTGTATGTAAAAACTTAAAAAAAAGAATATATAAAGTTCTAAAAATAAAAACTAAAATTAGGACAACTGCTGTTTTTTTACTTTAGTAATTGTGAAACTTTGACCCAATGTTTTAAAGAAAAATTAAAAATTTTAAAAAATTATAATATGTTTAATGAAACAAAAAATTGGAAAAGTTTAAAAATTCTATCGATTATGATCGGCTTTAATCTTTGATTATTTATTAATAATTGTTATTTCATTTCCATTACAATTACGAATAAAATTTGTAATAGAAATTACAAAAAATAATCAAATATGAAAGCGTATGAATTTTTCATTTCAATTGTTTCGCATTAAAACAAAACAATATCCAAGACAGAAAATTATTTGTATCGAAAATCTTTAAAAAAAAGCATAAAAAATAAAGAAAGTAAGTATATATAGTTAGGTACTAAATAACAAAAACTTTTAAAAAAGTCTCTTAATTTTAAATCTGCTTAATAAGTTACTGGCAGAAATAAAAAACATCAAATAATCTTAAAAAAAAATTTTTTGCAATAATATTGGTGAAGTAAAATAAAATATTATTGTGAATTATTATTAAATATTATGAAATTTAAACTGTATTTAATAATAATCCTTTTTTCATTTAAATAACGTTATCTATAAAAGCAGTTAGACTCTTTTATCATTATAATTTACATGCGACTGAAACATATTTTTGATTATGATTTCTCAATTAAGAAAAAATGAAGAAATGAAAACTTTAAAAATAGGTGCGATGAATATTTTTGTTAATTCCGTATCATCAACCATAAAGTTTTGTAAAAAAAAAACCTTCTCAAAATAAAATTTTATTTAAAAATAATAGTCCATAATGAACACACATTTTTTCTATTTTCTTCAAGGCAAGATTTTAAAAATGGTCGTCCGTAATTTAATCTTCCAATATATTTTCCTACTTTTATTATGTTTACGTTTACTGTAATATGAAGTTTGAACAGGAAATTTTCAAACATATCAAAAATATACGTAGGTATGCTGTTGATCTACAATAATAATCAATTTTAATTTATTATTGTTTTTAACTATATAAATTTACTTCAACTTTACTGTTAAAATAAATATGTAGGTATCTAAACTAATTTAATAATTATTATTTTATAAGAAATAATAATCATTATGATTTCTTGGATTGGAATATAACAAGATTAAAAGTGTAAGCCTTATTTGCTATTTCATTATGTATGTTAGTAGGTATATTCCAACTAACATAACATATTAATTTACTTTAGCATTAAAAATATATAACGAGTCACGAAAACTTTATAAATTTATTGTAAAATCTAATAAGATTTTCTATAAATATTTAAAAATAGTTTTGATTTAAATTTTAAATATAAGATTATATTAAATAAAATCTCAAAAAAAAAAAAAAAAAAATGCAAAACAAAAATTTCGGTAAAATCATTTACATTTTCTTACGCCATTCCAAATATTTTTTATTCCAATTGCAATGAAAGGGAGGTGACGGCTATTGATTTTTTCTTAGTTCTACACCAGCGAACAATTTAAAGGAAAAGTTTAATTGGATTTTATTATTTTATAAATATAAAGGCAAATTTTAGTACAACACAAAAATGATTATATTATAAAAGATAAAATTTTGTTATAAGAAAACAAAGGGTGAAAATTTAAAAATAAAATTGTATTTGCAATGGTATATTTTTTACTTACCTAAATATTAAATGTCTTCATTTTATACCAAGATAATCCAGCAATAAAAACTATTAAATTAATAAGTAAAACGATGCCATAATGGCGGTAGTATTTATTATTGTTACTTGTTTTCACAACTCCATCAAACAAAATGAATCAAATTCATTTATTATTCCACCATCAAAAAATTTGCTTCAAAGATCAAACTTGAAACTTGACTGACTGACAAAAAAGGAAGACTAATAAAAAATAAACACAACACAAAACAGAAGAACGAAGTATAGAACAAGAACACAAATACATTAACGAAAATAATTCGGCAACTCATTCGGTTCATATAAATATTGTGTATGCATACGTTATCATTTGTTTATTTGTGTTGACATATGATGATCACGAACAGCGCGAAAACACACCGAAAAATAAATTTAATCTGGCAATGAGATTACTATTTTAATATTTAGCGCTTAATTTGAACTTAAAATTATAATTATGCATTTATTAACACTTCAAAGTACATTATGGAAATGTTAAATTAAAATTTAAAACTTGTTAATTAAATTATTAATTAAGCATTAGTAATTTATAGATATATAATATTTCTTGCCGAAAAAATATGATTTTACACGTATCGATATTTTTTTTTTCAGTTATATATTCAAATTATTATAAGTTTATTGTTATTACAAATAGGGGAATATACAAATTTTTACATCTTGTAAATTTACGGTACAAACAATTTTTGAGCATAATAAAAAGAAGCGGCGAACACAAAATAAGTCAACATTTTTTTAAATTTTACTATAGATACCGTTTAATAATAAACTACTATACTATAAAACAACTCATATAATATTTATAGTATTATAGTGTTGCAGTATGGACACAAATCTAGAAACCAGTATAAAATATCACTTATTTGTACTTTTTCTTTTATATTTAAAATTAAATATATAGGTATATAATGTATATATAATGTACTTTCTTGAAAAATAAACATAAGGATAAAAAATATAATTTCGTTACTTGTAAATAAAAAACATAAACATTAAAAGAAAATTCCCAGATAATAATAAAATGATCTATTGATCAGAATTATGCACATTAACAACTATACATTAGACTTTTGCTGCCAAATAAGATTAATTTTACTTTTATAATCTTTACGCAAATGTTGCCTTATTTCAGTATGACAATGCTCATTATTTGTCACGATTATTTCGCCTGTATCAGTGGTAGTAACTCGAGCCTTGCAGTTGAATTTACGAGATAAATTACATTGCCAATATTTTTTATCTTTTCTTATATATTGTATACCAAATGTGTGACCATCATGCACCAAAAGTGGTTTTCCTCGTTGACTCAATGTAAATTCTAATTTGCCCTGGAACCATTTTTCTCCTGGCGAGACTGATAAAAGGAAAATTTAATTACAATTATAATTAACCATTTTTTTTACAAATTTACTAATTCTATTAGTATAAATAATTTATATTAGTTAAATATATATCTTTGCTTTAAATTTTATCACAATAATTAAGATGTTAGACCAAATATTATAATAAACTTAATAATATGACACGAATTGTTACATGAAAAAATGACAATATAATGATTTATTTCTACTTTTTCCAATTCAATCTTATTCAATAAATTTTTTTTATAGTTTTTATAGTACAACTATTGAGAATAAGGAGTTTTTTTATACACTTTGAACTGCCTTTTTATCATTAAAAAATAATCGTTATCTCATTTTTTTTTGTACTAGCTTCTTCACAAATATTAATCATTTATAATGTTTATAGATTATATACGTTTTATATTTAATTGTTTCTATGTTTGAATTTCTAATCACCTAAATGTGTTCCATTTTAAATGATGGGGTTGTCGGTGATATCGTTATTGAAGTCATTAATCCACTTTGTGTTGATACGGAAGTATCCTGATGAACACCACCACAATTACCGTCATCAATTGGTGTTGAAGATGATGACGTTACAACAATAGACATATTAGAATTAGAATTATTTGCTGTTGTAATCATGGCTTGATTATTACTGTGATGCTGAATTGTTGGTGAATCTTGTTGTTGATTTGCAGAACTAGTTCTAGGTGAATTATTTGTAGGACTTTGAAGATTTTGATTATTATGTATGATTGGTGTAATTTGAAGACTTGATGGCGGATGAATATTGTTCAAATGTGTATGCTGATGTAATGGATTTAAAATGGGAGCCATATTTGTTAAACTTTGGTGAATGCTATTAGCCAAATGATGGGAATGCATTAAATTATTTTGAACAAGAACATTTTGCATCATATTCTGTATTGAAACAGAATTTTGTTGATTTGGGGGTTGTGGCTGTTGCTGATGTTGTTGTTGTGGTTGTTGCTGTTGTTGATGTTGTTGCTGTGGTTGTTGTTGTTGTTGATGTTGTTGTTGATGTTGTTGTTGTGGTTGTTGTTGCTGCTGTTGTTGCTGATGTTGTTGTTGCTGTGGCTGTTGCTGATGTTGCTGTTGTTGTTGCTGTTGTTGATGTTGGGATTGTGATTGCTGATGATTTTGTTGAACTGGATGTAATTGTAATTGTTGTTGTTGGGTATTAATGTGATGTTGTGGAGATTGGTTTGGATTAGAATTATGTGAAGGCATCACTCTAATATTTGATGATACACCACTGCTTACGACACTAGTACTGGAAGGTAATGACTGTATCAATTCTGTTCCATGAGGACCTTTCATATGTGGTTGATGATTATGAGATCCTGTAGCTGAAATAACTCTTCCTTGGTGTGTAATGCATCTAGCTCTACACATAGTTATTCTATAAGATTTACATAGCCAGTATGTTTTCATTCCTTGTTGTGTAGCTACAGTATTATTCCGATTGAAAATGCAATTACCATGCAGTAACGATGTTGTCGAAAGCATAGTAATGTTGCTACCTAATTGGTTAAGACATATAATAATATTTGAATTTAAATTCGTAAAAAAAATAATTATTATTATTGTAAATCATTTACACTTCTACAGCTACTTAAATTGTTTTTATAATAATGCCATTTAATAAAGAGTATACTATATATTTATTATTCTATATAAATTTATTATGGCATTAAAATAATTCTACAGATAACAATAATACAAAAATCAAAAAAAAAAAAAATCGCAATAAAAGCTTGTTTTATTCTAAATTAAACTAAAATATAAATTTATAGTTTGAAGTATTTTTTTTAAAGGTAGGCTACAAAGACCGAAACCATTTCAAATAGTATGTTAATTACAAAACAATAAAAGAAGTTTTTTTTAAAAGCTTTTAGTAAATAATAATATCGACAATTTTGTTATTAAAATTGATATTTCAATTTCGAATTTTTAAAAATTTTATAACTAAATATTTATATTATTTTATTTTCAATAGAAATTATTATTAGTATAACGATAAACTGCATTATAAATAAATAATTATGTTTTGAATTAAATAACTTATAGTTGAACTAAAGCGCATACTAAAAGTATATAATGTAACTTAACTGAAAAATAAGATTGAATAAGCTTGAAAAAAGTAGTAAGTAGTTAAGAAACAAAATTTGGAAGAGATTAATAAATTATGATTTTGGAAAATGCTAGATTAATAATAATAAAATAGGCAAAAATGATATGTGAAATATGAAATGAATATATTATTATTAAAATAAATAAATTAGTAAATGAATGATTTTTTTTTGTTTTTTTTTAATAAAATAAAAAGAAGCTATTGCTGAATGCCATAAGCTTTAAGTGCTCAATAAAATATGAAAAAAATAGAAAAATCTTTAAAAAAAAACATTAGATACATTAGATTAATTCATAATAATATGAATTTTAAATAAATCATAAAGAAATAAATATTTATTAATATAAATTACCTGTAGAAATATCTATATGATTGATACTTTTAGCAAATTCATTTGGAATATGTAAATCATTTGGATATTCAATATTTTTATTTCCATAAACACTATTGTTATATTCATAGTTAAATGGTGCTGGTAAAACATTTCTCATACTACCAGGACTATTAAGAGGTTCGCCAGCTTCACGCTTGACATTATTTAAATCAAATCTATTTTCTCCCATTGATATTTGCGGTATTGGTGGTAAAAATACTTCATCTGATGTCATGCTATCAATTGCGTCTGGATTTATTTCATTTTCATTGACTTCAGTCGTACGTTTCACTTGCTTTTTTGAATATATTGAAAATGATTCATTCGTAAATTCGTTCAGACGTTTTTGTGCTGACGAAGATGTCGACGATAAAGATAAATTTTCTGATTTATTAGAACCAAAACTATTAGTGTTTATTTTAGGATCTATAGCATTAGCCGCTTGTGTATTTTCAATTATTGTTGGGTTATTATTGTTTTTTAAATTATTTATTGCAATATTTTGAGATGGACTCAATGATTTTTGGGAAGTAGTTAATCCTTTGATTTGTAATGTTTCGGCAATTTTCATAAATGTAGATAATTCAGCGTGTTTTACATTAACTTCTCCTTGATACATAAATTGTAACAATTCTGACATTACTGTATAGGTGACATCTTTGAGAATTACTAAAATTTTAAATGTTATTAATAACCTAACATAAATCATACATAAAATATAATTAAAAATAGATAAGATATACATATTAACGTGCTTAGTTACATATCTTAATATCGCTCTTAATTATTATTATTAATTGTAATTCTATAGATAATATTTTTAAAGTCTGATAAATTTAATTTGATATTGCTTTTTTAAATTAAAAGTAAAACGATTCTAATTATTTATACATAAAAAATATAATATAATATTACGTAATTTATAATATGAAAACATATAAAAATATTGATATTATTGCTACTATGTACGTTGTACAATCATTTAAAATAGATGGAATACATTATTTTAACATTATTTATTTTATTTGATTTTAAATTAACAAATTTATTTAATTTATATTTTAATTTGAAATTTTCAAATAATTTGATAAATTATATCTTGATTAGGTATATTAAAATTAACGTAGTATGTTTTATTTAAGATGATATTATCAACCCTCCAAGGTTAAATGTCATACGGTACCGTCATTATCAATTTAAAAAACTTTAGAAGAATTTAAAGAAAATATTTTCATTAAATACTTACTTATAGGGTGTTTACATGGGTTTGTAATAAACATTTCCTGAAAATATGGGCTACATATAGCCAAAACTATTTTGTGCGCTTGCAAAAGTTTTCCATCACAAGCCAAAGTGACATCCACTAAGTCACCTCGATCGTATAAATTCTGAAATCCTGTAGCTATATTATCTTGAAAATTATTCCAACACAACGCAAATTCATCCATTATTAAAATATTTTATTATTTATTAGACACAAACTTATTCAAATCGTATTTCTTATACGAAAACTTTGAAAAAAATATAACCAACCATTACAAATTGACTATCGTAAATAAAATACACGATGCAACTTAGGAAGAAAATAAATTTTAATGTTAAAGCGTCAACGAATGGTCTAAAAAATAAATAATCGTAATCGAAACAAATTATCGAACTTTAGTGTTCACAATTCATATTGCGATAATTGTAAAATTGCATATTCTCATTCATATTACTTTACAAGTAAAATTTTGTAAATTTTTTATTTGACGCAATTTAATTACGTAGTTAAAATTCTACAAACAACGAAGTTCATAAATCTTTTTTATATCTATCTTTTTTTAAAAAACTGGGTTTATTTTTTAGTCATGTGAAATTTAAAAAATCTAATCAAATATTTACATTTAATCAAAATTATTTTATATATTTTGTTACTCCAAATCGTTTTTTTAATTTTATATAGAAACATTTTATTCTACTTTTAAGATATGTTGTTGTGGGAAACATTAAATACATAATTTTGATTCGTTTGTAATTTAAAAAGGTGCTGGGTGACGTCATGCGCGAACATGAATCAAAATAGTTCGGCTGTCAAACATATCATACATCTTGTATATTTGTCTCCTGGTAACGTATCAAGAAATACATTACCGCTCCATTGAATATGTTTCAATTATTTAAATGGTATAAAAACAATTTATTGGTATTTTTTTTTTCAAGTTGGAACGATTGTTTCCAACTAAACAAATGTCAAACGTGAAGTCAAATAAATTTATTTAATAAGAGATTTTGTATACTTTGATACTTATTTTACAGAAAAAAGAAAAAAAAATATGGATAATAATTTCTGGGATACAGCACCAGCCAATACTAACTATACAGATCAATCAGCTCATAGTTTTGGTAAGTTTGTTAGATTTAATAATTAGCAAAGTTTTAATCACAATTTAATTTTTCAGAATTTCAATCTTTTGATCAGCCATCAATTTACGACAACACAAATTATTCATCGCAAATTTATAATCCAGCGAATGCGTTTATACCTGCTGAGGAAACTGCATTTGATTATCCATCTAATAACGATGAATATGGAGAACCACCTTTACTTGAAGAACTTGAAATTAACCCAGAAAGAATTATTAAAAAATCACTAGCTGTTCTCAACCCTCTATTTTCGAAAAGTTTGGCAAATGAACCAGAATACTTGCTTGCAGAAGCAGATTTGGCAGGACCAATTGCATTTTGTTTGTCATTGGCAGCATGTTTGTTCTTATCTGGTAATAAGGCACACTTTGGATATATTTATGGTTTATCAATAATAACAGTTTTGGTTATGTATACATTAATCTCATTAATGAGTAATGCGATTGTAAGTCTGACGAAAATTTCAGGGGTTGCTAGTATTTTAGGTTACAGCATATTACCTATTGTATTATTGTCATTCATAGGAATATTTATTTCTTTAAATAATACAACAGGCTTAATACTAGCATTTTTATCTGTTATTTTATCGACAACTGCAGCAAGCAAAATGTTTTGTGTAATGACAGGTGATGCGGATCAAAAGTACCTTATCGCTTACCCCTGTGCTCTAGTTTATGTTATTTTTGCTTTATTAGTTCTTTTTTAAATAAAAAATTGTAAAATTATATATTGAACTAAATAAATTAATAATTTAAATTAATGTTCTTTACTAATTGATATTGTATTACCAAAAAAAAAATTAAACGGGAAATCGTTTAGAATTAATTGAAGAAAATTGTTCGGTAAATTCTAAAATTATTGATTTTTCAATTCCTGAAAACCATGGAGCTCATTTAATGTACACAAGCAATTGATTAATTCAACAAGTTCACGTATTCATGTAAAGGCCTCTAATTTGATCCAAATTTGGATAAATAAAGCAAATATTTCTGCATAGCAGCAAATGTTTTGTGTCAATTTAAACAGGTAGTAAGTAAAATCAAAAATCAGATAATTTTTCCGTTTATTCGTAATATTTTATATCCAGGTTCTATTATTTAAATCGCATACATACACACACAAACATTTATACAGTTTATTTATGAATAGATCTTCGTACTACCAATTTGACTTGGTTTGCGCTCAGCGAAAAAATTCTTAAGTATAAGTACTTGAGTAATTGAAATAATTAAAACTGACATGGTTTCTGTAAAAGACCACCAAAGAACTCTTTCGTTAAGATCTTCAGCTCGCTTTCGACCTAAAAAAAAAAGAATTTTGATCAATTTTTTTGATAAATACAAAAAAAACAATATTTGTACCTTGTGTCTCGCGAAGACGGTGATGAGTTTGATAATCTAATATAGCATTTAAGTTTTTATGAATTTCTTGTGCCGATGTTTCAATTTGTGTTAATACAGTAACATGTTCGTCAATTCCTGGGAGAGATTTCTCTTCACCAACTTGGAAATCCATATATACCAATTTATGTGAAAAAGTGGAAAATTCATTACTAAAACATGCAGCATATACACCAGAAACTTCAGCTACAAATTGGTGGGAATCAAATTGTGTTTTTATTTGTCGATATATTATTTCTTTTGTTGGACTTTCAAGAGTTACATCAACATCATATTGTCCACCAGTTACAACCTAAAAAAAAAGTGCAAACAGATTAAAAAAATATGATGACATGTACACGTAGCATTTAATTTTTGTACACATTTTCTAAAATTAATTTGTTTTATAGAACAATCAATAGTGAGTTTTTTTAACTAATATGATATTTTATGATAAATAGTATAATATAAAAAACTTACTTGAAATTCTAAAGTGACAGATTGATTTTTTTTTATATCTTCATAAAAACATTCTCTGGCACTGTCTGGTAATTCAAAGGTTAATTCATTTGAATTAGCTAATTTTACTAAGAACACGAGTAAGATATTCAGAGAAATAATATTTAATCTTTCCATTATATTATTACTATTAATTCATTAAATCTTTATAATTAATAAAATGACAAATGCAAAAAAATTATCAAACCAAAATTTTTAATGTTGTTGTTGGATGGATATAATACATATAACGTGGCGCCACCTTGGTTAAGTAACAATATTTATTTAACGTGGCCGGAAATTATAAAATGAGATGTTTTTCTATGTTTAGATTTTGTTTGAAAAAATATAACAATTAAAATTTCAAGTATTTAAGTATTTCTAAAATTAATAACGTCTTAATATTAATAACGTTCAGGCATTGATTTAAAAAACCTATTCATAGTCCTTTATTTTAGTTCTAATTTTATTAAAGTAGAGCAAATATGTTTAAGAATATTTATTTTGTCTAATTTTGTTTTTTAAAAGTTCATTATGAGTAATTAATTTATTTTCACGAAAAATAATGATAAGAATTTAAATTTCGTAATTAAAAAAAAATATAATTTTTGCCAATTTATTTCTAAAAAATAAGTTTTATAGTGCGTATAAAATTTATAACAAATACAATTTCATCTAAAAAAGATATTTTAACATCAGTATAGTTTGAATCTCAAAAGCGGTAATTAAAAAAAATTTATATAATTTTTCGTGTAATTTTTTAATTCATTTTTCGAGTAGGATGAATTGGATGATTCATGCTACTCATATTGGGAGGGTTTTTTTCGAACTCAGCAATTTCCTTCATTCCTTTTTCTGCAACTTCCCATAAATTGGGGTATTCTTCTTTAAATGTCTTATACCATTTACAAATTAATGGATATGTATCAATATTGAAATTAATTGCTTCAAGGCACATAGTTGCAGTAATCAATGGAAAATCAGAAATTGTTAATTCATCACCAGCAGCATACTTTGTATTAAACCTTTGAAGATAAGTTTCAAATGTTTGAAGGGCTATTTGAAGTTTTTTTAAACTTAATGGTGTACGTTCATAATCAAAAAAAATCGGACCCATCTAAAAAGAAAAAAAAAAAAAAATTAATGACCCTTGAAACAGGATAGAAGGTAAAACACCTTACAGCATACTGTGAAATACTGCTGTAATAGAATGCCATATTAAAACAAAGTCTTTGATCAACAATGGCTCTGCATTTTGCATCCTTTGGATAAATATTATCTTCTGGAGCATACTTATTGCACAAGTACTAAAAATAAAATATATAAAAAAATAAATTACGTGAATTTAATGCATTAGAAAAAGTCCAGCTTATGAACATGCATGACATTATGAGTAATAAATTTTTATAATAAAATGAGTAATTACCCTCACCACAAACACAATAAAATATATTTATTTTTTAACTTGAAGGTGACCTTTTTGAGGCTAAAAATTCATATCTCCATTAAGTGGATTAATATAATAAATTACTACTTTTATTATGCCTGTTATTAATTACAATTAAATTTGATACCTTAACGACAGTGAAATACCTAGATATTGGATAATCTTGAAAAGCCAATTACTATACAAATTATTGAATAAATAAACTTAATGAACTATGCAGGAACTTAAAAAAACTCACCATTATTAGTAACGATTAATTAGTAATTATAGTAATGTTATTGTTATTCAATGCAACTGACATATATTATACCTGCAAAATAGCTATACTTTCGCTAAGGAAAAATCCATCATCTTCTAAAACAGGGATTTCTTTTTGAGGATTCATCTAAAATAAATAAATGTAAGTGTTAAAATAGTCTATTAGAAATAATGTAGAAATGAACTACCTTAGCATACTCTTCTGTCATATGTTCTCCCTTAATAAAGTCAATACTAACGAGAGAACAATTGGAAAGGCCAATATGTTTAATTAACATCATCACAGAAAGTGATGGCGGCCCATCACTGACGTAATACAGCTTCATTTCACTAAAAATAATTGAACATTTGATATATTTAAATGCATTATGAGAAAAATTATAACTTAACAATGATGATTTAGTAATAGGGTAACATGTTCAACAGTTATTCAGTGAATCCTTTTTAATACCTTCTTATTTTTTCAAGCTTAAAGTTTAACCGTGTTCCCAAATTTGGGAACTTATTAGCTCGTTTTACTTTAAATCAAATTTAGAAACAAATACGATTCACTGTACTGTTGAATATGTTGCTATCTGCCAGTTTCAGAAATATTAAGATAGAGACAAAACTATTAGTTTTATAATTTTTTTATTTAATAATTAATCAAATAATTTAAAAAAATTACAAAAATGCTAATTTTAGTAGAATTTTATATTTTAATAATATTAAATACATACCTAGCAGGAATATTCACAAAATTTACAAAGAAGATACAACTTTGACTTTCACTTATTACTTGATTTTCTGGCACTGCAATTTTTCTATTTTTATTGTTTTATTTATTACTTGAATCTTGAATAATCAAAAAACACGGTAGTATGTCAAATATATAGCACTTTTCTCGCCTAAATTTATTCCAACAGGGTTGCCATTTTACGTCTATTTCCGTGTTCGCAGAATTCATCGATTCGATTTTATGGCAAGTTTGAAAACCATATCGAAATCTTTTTTCGGACCAGCGTTTTTTTTAAATTAAAAAGCATTAAAATTAGTGAACAAATTTTTTTATAAATCTAAAAAAATGTAAACATAAAAAATTATAATTGAAATAAATATATGCATAAAATATAAACAAAAGTTGTATATAAATTAAAAAAAAAAACAAATTCTAGGAAATTGGTATACATTAGATGTACATCTACTATATCCACTTTTATGTTTTATAATTTATTAAATCGTTCAACGGTTTAAAGATTTGAACATCATTTCGAAGTAAGTTTCTATTTTTATTCATACCAGTAGTAATATAGAATATTAAAAAGTGCGAATTTTTTAGATATTTGAAATAAAAACTATTATAAATAGTTGAAACTTTAGTTTCTTTACTCAAAATTTCTGATGTTTCTTAACTGTGTTTTCTTTTATTACCCCGGAGTTAACTCCTAACATCTAGCGTCAAAAAAGAGTGTTCTTTTATAACTCGTGACTCCAAAATTTGACTCCATGCTGTTTTTTTATCACCCTAGGGTTAACTCCTTTGACTCTAGCTTTTCTTGGGAGCATTTGACTCTAAGTTTGACAATTCAAAATGACGGAATAAACAAAATAAATAAATAATTAAATAAAAGTTAAAATATTACAATATAATAATAATAATAATAATAATCCATATTTTCTATAATTTTGAGGTTATGTTTTTTATATTAAAATAATTTTTTTAGGACGTATTTTAAATTAAATGTTAACAACTAAAAAAAGAGAATGGAAATGAACACAATAAATTATAATGATGAAGTTCATGGAGAAAATATTTATTCAATAATGATATTAAACTGCAATTCTAAAGGAATAATTCAATTACTAAGGCTTAAAAGATAGATCTTAAATTTATAGTATTTCTAAAGACGTTATTTTATTTATTTTAAATAAAGAATTTATTTTAAATAGTTTTTAGATTACAAACTATATTAATATATATGTGGTAAGTATAATAAATACACTGATGAATTATGAATATAATCAAAATATATTAAATTGTTACTTATTGTTATTACTTTTATTTAAATAAAGAACTAGAATTATTTTAATTACACTAAAGATTATTATTATTAACTGTTTTTGATTTTCCTGTTGTTATAACCGCCAATAGTGATTCTTTTTGGTCCATTTATTGCGTTGATCATCATCATTATCTTGAAACTCATTTTCAAAGTAAATATATTTATTTATATTTCATAAATAATTGTTAATAATAACACAGCGACAACAATTTTTTTACGTTCAGCCATTTTATTGTATTTTGATTTTGACAGATGATGACTCCGGGTCATAAAAGAACAAAAATTTTGACGCCGTAGCGTTATTTACTTCTGATAGCGAATTTGATTAGAGTCGTGTAACCCTAGAGTTAAATGCTCGAGTTAAAAAAGAAAACACGGTATGATACAAAAATGTGGTGAAAAATTGAAAGATGTACCAACGTACCAAGACTTTATAAATGTACCATTTTCGTACAATTGTACCACCTGTGGCAACGCTGATAGGGACCTTTTACCTGGCACCGTTAATCATCTCTTGTTGTATTCTTGAAACACCATCAATTTTTATCGGTAATGGTTCGTTGGGTTTTTGAAAAGTGTCAAAAATATAAAAAAATTCAACGAACTATTAAATCTTCGTTGTTTTTTTCAGTTTCAATTGTGACTTATTTTTATAACCTAAGAATAAAAAAAAGTGAGGAACAAATTTAATGAAGTGTTTAAGTTGGTTGTAATTTTATAATAAATATTAGATTAGATTCGTGCGGCGTTCCTGCAATTTATTCAAATAATAATGGCAGTAATTAAAGTCATTTCTACTGAACAATATAATAAATTGATAAGGTAAGTTAAAAGCGGATTAAATTTATATTATTTCATTAGCTTGTGAAAGGTCAAGAAGTCACGTAGCCATAGAAAAAAAATATAATGGTATTAAAACTTTTGTAGTTCTGAAAAAACAACTGTTGTATTGTTTTCTGCTGATTGGGCTGAACAATGTTTACAAATATTAGATGTTATGACGGATTTATTAAAACAGAAAGACTATGATTTGTTGCAATTTATAAACGTTCCAGCAGAAGAATTTTCCGAAATATCAATGAAACACCAGGTAAAATTTTTTATTTTTGACATTAAGCAGAGTTTAGTTTAAAAAAAGAAATTTTTTAGATTGAAGCTGTACCTACAATCTTATTTTTTAAAAATAACTTAGCAATCGACAGAATCGATGGTGTCGACATTGTAGCTCTAAGCTCTAAATGTAAAAGTTTTGCAAATGTTAAATCGGATTCTAAACAGGACTTAGATCAAAGACTAAAAACACTCATTAGTAAATCTAAAATTATGATCTTTATGAAAGGAGACAGAGTGACACCAAGATGTGGTTTTTCAAAAACACTTATACATATGATAAATGAAACTGGGTTTGTTGAAAATGTTTTTGGTTATGCATACTGTTTATACTTACCTATTTATTTATTTTATTGTTAGAATTATGTATGAAACTTTTGACATTCTGTCTGATGAAGATGTTCGCCAAGGTTTAAAAGTGTTTTCTGATTGGCCAACCTACCCACAAGTATATGTTAATGGGGAATTAATAGGAGGATTGGATATTATCAAAGAGCTTGAAGCAGCTGGAGAATTAATTCAAACTCTTAAACAATAAAAGTAAAAGTCTATTTATTTAAGAAAATAACACAGAAAAAATGTTAGAAATTACAGAATTATTTCTTGCACAAACAATATCTCGTGCATTTTCATAATTTTGTTTTGTTAAATAAATGAATGTGTACTAATAATGAGAGTTGAATATTTAATAAAGTGACAAGAATAAATTATAAACAAAAAACTTGAAGATTATCATTTTTATTAACGATGTCTATTTAGTATGTAACTTTTTTAAATTAAGCAGTTTGTCCTTTCATCGATGATATTTTCATAACGTCGACAATTGCATCTCGTATTTTTGACTTTTCAATCCCTATTTGTTCAATTTTATCTATCTGTTCAGCGACAAATTCGACTCTTCTTTTAAAATAATCTTTAGCTCCTTCAATATCCTGCATTTTAGAGAAACATTAATATCGAAAGTATAAATTTATAATTTGATAAATTTACCTTTTCTGCATAATATCCTGTTCCTATGTCAATAATAACATTATCAACTTGTTTGATAATACCTGGAACATACATACTGCTAGTTAATGGGACTAACACTTGTTGCCTCACCCAATCAGATTTTATCTGTTCCAGCGCTTCCTTCGTATCATTGAATTTGTTTTTTGCCATTTTTAATTTTTGAAGCGATTCTTGGAAAACATTTAATTCCTTAAAATTAATAACAATTGAAGTAATTTATTTGATATATTTTTAAACCACACTGTTTTTCCGTCCCACACATTAAAATAAAAAAGGTTATAATTTATACCTGAGTCAACTGTATGTTTAATTGGGTTAATTTAACTAATGGAAGCGTCATTAAATCAATCTGCTGCATTCCTGGTTCTGGTTTTGATGAAATTGTAGCCATTATTATATTTTTGAGATAAAACAAACTTTCAGTATTACAGAAATTAAAAATGCTTCTGCAGATGTCAAACCAAATCTTTAAAAGATTTGAGGCTATGCAAATTTTTTTGCGTTTTTCGAATTCGAATTTCGAACTATCATTTGGACAAGAAGGCAACATATCGTCACTAAAATATTTTTTTTATAACCTAATACTTAAATTCAATAATTAATTCAATGAATTATATTTCTAAAGTTCAAAATATAAAACAAATTGTGAAAAGATTATTTTCAATGTCGGGACAGCTTCGTAAAGAACAAGTTATAGAAGAACTAAAAATAAAAAATCCATATTATAATAAATATGCAGAAAAAATAGCCGCATTGCAAAAAACATCTCCTTCGGAATTTTTAGAAAGAATAGAAAAAGTTGATAGTTTGGCTAAAAAACCACTTATCAAGGAGAGGTATTGGAGTAATTAAAAACAAATTTTTGAGCAGAATCTTTAATAAAAATAAAATTTTAGAAATTATTCCGAATTATTAACACCAAAAGAAGCAATAAAAAATCTTCCTGCTGAAATTCCTCATAAAAGTTTGAACGACATTATGAAGTTGGATTTACTTCAAAACGAAACTGTGGAAGTAATAACTAAAATATGGTTTGATTATCATAAAGATAAAGATGTTATAACTGCAGTCATAACAAAGAATCAATACGAATTGCTTTTGTCTAGGGCTAAAAGTTATCCTGTTTTTATTTTTCCGCTACCAAGAAGTCAAGGATATGAATTTATGGTGTTGCAATTCGCTGCCAATACAATACATTTCACGCCACTTTTATGTTATCAAGTAAGCATAATTAAAATTTTATATTTCTAATTTTCAATCAATTTATTTTTTATTTCTTAGGTTCACAAAGAAAATGCTCCTGAATGTCTAAACATAACATATTATACGGAATTTTCAGATAAGGATTTAATTCTTATGAGAGGCGAAGTCGACGCAAACGTTATAAACACACACGAAGCTCAATGTTTGGCAAATCAATTGCAGTTATACTATAGTCAACAAAATGAATCTAAAATAAAACTTTTGAAAAAATTTACTGAATCACCGGACAGTTTCAAACATATGGATGTCATTAGAGAATTAGAAAATATTCAGTTATAGATTTTTTTTATTTTAAACAATGTATTATAGTAAATTATGTATGAATTGAATAGGTACATTAAATCGGTTTTAGAACAGTAAGTCGTTTCCTCTCTTCAGATCGGAGTTGAAATTAAAGTTTGATGAAAAAATAAGTTCACTGTTTTTGTAATCATAGCTCTCATAATGTGAACTTGCCTGAATATGTAATGCAGTACTATCAAAATCCTGAAAAAAATATAAATTAAAATCGCATTTGAATTTGAACTATAAAATCAAAGAATTCTAAAAATATTGTAATTAAAAAAACAAATTACTTTAAGTTTTGGTATTTTGAAAATTCCCTTATCATGATTAGAAGTTAAATTCTGAAATGAAACATTAAGAGTTTATGAATAATATATATAAATAAATACAATATACTTTCTTATTAAGTTATATTTAGTTAAGTTACCTCTTGATGAATGGAAAAATCTTTAGAAAATCTTTTAATGAAGTTTTCAGATCGCTTTGTTAAATCTGGAAATGTTTCTGGCATAATATTTATTGGAGTAAATAATCCATGTGAATTAAATGTTGTGTTATGAACTGTGAATTCCATTATATTCTTTTCTTCAAAATTAATGTTGTTAATTTTCGAATTTCTATTAAAGTAAACCAAATTGTTGGCTATCTGAATTTTTCTTGGTTTATTGTTCCAGTTACTATATAATTTTTTGTTATATTTGTTTGAAACCTTTGCAATTCCTGTCGTATATTGTTTAAAATATTTCATGTGTAACTTTTTATCCATTTCCAATTTATCTGTTTCCAAATCACTTTTTTTAATTTCTACAGGAGTTGAAGTTGTTGCGGGCAAAAATTGTTTAGATTTCATTAAATCATTTTTTATAATTTTAGCACTTTTTACATCGCATACTTTATTTCTACATCTTCTCATGTATTTTTCTTTAATTTTATTGATATATTTCATATTTTTTAGCACGTATTAAATTAAAATCATCAAGGACAATACCTACTTTTGTTTAATTTTTTATAATGACGATTTCAGATTTTAGTAACAGATTTTTTTTTGGAGACTATTTACCACTTTATTTTTGAGTTCAGTGTGTGTGGAGATTGGCGACTAAATTTGAAATTTATCGCTAAAAATTTTGTATCTAATTTTTTTTATTTTAAATTTTAGATTACAATAATTTAGTTATAAACTTATAAATACGAATCACTTATTATTTATTTCTTAATTTTCACAAAAAATCACAAAAAAAAATACCCCATTTTTCTAAGTTTTACTATTGTTGTTTTTGAGATTTATTTATGTACCTAATCAATCTAAATAAAGCGTGACGTATAATAATAAATATATTTCGGTATAATATTGAAAAATTATAAATAATAATTAATAATATATTAATAATAATAATTATAATTATAATTAAGGATTTTTTTTATTTAAATTTTTTTTTAATATATCAAAAAAATTAAATGTGATATAAAATATTAATTATTTATTAACTTGTATTCGTTTTATATTGTTTTATTTATTTCTCCATTTTGTTTTTCTTCTGTTCCCAATTTGTCATAATTTAAGATAAACCAATTTTCTATATGTTCAGTCATCTATCATATGGTCCATTGTCAACTTCAAAATATGCCTTCTTGAAGCAGCATTGTTTTTTCACGTTTTAATTTGCTTTTGCGATCTGTAACTTCATGAAAATATACACTAAATTTTTTAATTTTTAAATCTTTTTTCAACGCAGGACTACGAGTCTGAACACAGAATTTTTACGATTACATCAATATAATTTTTTTTAAATTTATTTTGCTTATAAATTATTCTTTTTTTCCGTTTGAGCACATTGATTTGTTTGTGTTCCAAAAAAACTGGAAATTTTTTTCTATAAATAATTAGAAAACAAAACAAATATTTCAAAAGAATTAAAAGGAAATTGTCGAAATACATGTATATCTACTTACTACTATAGGAAAAGTAAGGGAATTTTTTATTAATATTAATAAAAATCATAAATGTTTGTTAGTAATTAAAAATTTCTTTTTATTTCGGTTTTATTTTCTGTTTGGTTTTTCATCAATAATTTACCAAAAATATACCCATTTATTTTTATTCATCATTGTAAGGGGAAAAAAGAACAAAGGAATTTAATAAACAAATAACCAAATTAAAGTAGTTTCGAAACCTGTACCTACACGGTAATACGCAATATTATTTCAATTAAATTAAATATTCATTAAATGAATTGATCAAAAATGTTAATAATAAATTAGATTAAATAAAATACATGTAGTACAAGGCTTTAACATTGAACCGAACGAATTGAACAGTAATCAAAATTGTCATGACAATTAGTTTCTCACACTATCTTAATATTCGTTTATGTTTTTAAGTAAAAACCAGTAGGTATAAATTTTAATTTTCTTTTAAAAAATATATTCAGAAACAGATCGTTATAATTTAATTTTTAACCATATTTTATTTCTTCTGCTAAAAGCAAAAAGCGATACAAAATGTACTAAATTTACTCAGTTTTGTAACAATATTTTTTAATTATTCAAAGCACTTAATCATATCGTTATAGTTTCTCTTTCATTCTTTATTTACTTTTTTTTTGTGCTTTTATAGACGAAAAGCATCATAAATGTAATATTTCTGATAGAAGATTTGCATGGTCTCTTTCTGGTTTAAAACGACATTTATTTATCAATTCGGGACCTAATTTTCATTAGGATATTTAGATTTTACGTTATGTTTATATTTTAGATGAAAAACCTAAAAAAAGTTTTTTTCGTGATAAAGCAATGCAAGTGTAAACATTAAAAAAATCAAAAATTAATATTTTATGTATGTTACAAATATTTTTTATGATGTAAATATTTCTTAAAAATTTAAATATATTTAAACGTTTTTATAATACGTTTAATATTTAGAATAATAATATAATATAATATGTAATTACATATATATTATACAAACTAATATCTATTCTTATTTTTAGTTTATTTTATTTTTTATAAATAATTTTAGCTCACTCCATTTTTGTTCTACATATACATAATATGTATTTGCATTTATACATATTCTTAAAGTATTATTTTTTTCATTTTCAGTTGATGAATCCCTAATGGGATGCAACCAAAACCATAACTTTATTTTTATTTTTGTGCAAATGTGTAAACAATAATAAAATGTCTTTAGAATTTAAAATTATATAAATTCGAACTTCTCCAATTATTTAAATTTTATTAAATCCTCAATTCTATTTATAATAGTGTTAAAAGGTAACAGCTGCTAACAGAATTAAGGGAAATTCAACATGTAAAGTTGTCAAATAGAGATTATATCGCGTACGGTCGGATTTTAATAGCTTTTATTTAAGGAATATATGTTATTCTTAAAACGAACTTAAGGAAATGTGTTAAGTTATAAGTTATCACATTTTCTTAATTTCGTTCACTACAAAATTTTTTTATTCAAAATGGAATTTTCTTTTCTATTTGAAACAATATTCCTTAAATATTATTTTTGAGAAAACTAATATTATCCAATACTTTTCGTTAGATGATGATGATGGTTAATATATGCCCATGACATTTGTGTTGTACATGGTGCAGAATTATAGGTTTTGGTGACATTTACGAACAGACCTTAGATTTAGATATTCAGTTATATTAAAATGGCAAAATAAAAATGTCAAAAAATAAAAATAATAGATAATCGAGCTTTGATGTGGATGTTTTATATAAAGAAAGTGGAGCCGAGGATCGGCTTTAAAAACTTAAAATGAAAGGGGGTGTTAACAGTTATTTTTAAATAATTTAAATAAAACACTTTTAAAAATTTGAATTAAAAAAATATTTATGTATTTAAATATTTACATTTATAAATAATAAAATAAAATTGTCGTTCATAATTCAAAAAAATTTATTATTGGCATAAAATGTATTAAAATAACTTTTTTTTTACAAGAAATTTTAAGGTTATTACCCTTAATTTTAATTACTCTGAAATTTTTATCAAATGAAATATAAATAATAATTTAATAAAATTTTAAATTGTAATTATTAAATATAATGGAACACACAAACTTTGTCTGTTATTTTTAAACTTATTTTATTGTTAGCAAGCCAAAGTACTACCATCCAGTTAGATAATCGAGCTTTGATGTGGATGTTTTATATAAAGAAAGTGGAGCCGAGGATCGGCTTTAAAAACTTAAAATGAAAGGGGGTGTTAACAGTTATTTTTAAATAATTTAAATAAAACACTTTTAAAAATTTGAATTAAAAAAATATTTATGTATTTAAATATTTACATTTATAAATAATAAAATATTCATAAAATTGTCGTTCATAATTCAAAAAAATTTATTATTGGCATAAAATGTATTAAAATAACTTTTTTTTTCTTTTTGTACTTGCTTTTTTGCAAGCAATCTTAATATATCGTTCGCTTTTCCGCCTTTCGCCGAACTGAGTGACGAAGACCTACTATTTTTTAGACTTTTTAGGTGAATTACCTTGCATTTGCATATGTGGCGTAATGGGCATTGTATGCTCTTATGAAACATGCAGATTTCCAAAGAAGAATCGATCGGTTTAAACCTCGTACTGCACACAGGCCCACTACGAATCTGTGTTTAGTACATACAATTAACCGAATGAAAAATTCCATCCCACCTCGATCGAGATTCGAACTCGATACCTCCCTGCTCCAAATGGAGTCATGTTGACATGACTTTGGTCGGTTTAAAATAACTTAACCTTTTTCTTATTTGTGCATTAAAACAATTCTTTTAAGTCAGGGTGACTTAATTACACAAATTTAAACTTTAAATTAAATTCCCAGCAAACATTTATATAAGTATTTACATAAGTGTTTAGTCAAAATATTGTGTTAACGTAAGATTTTTTGTAATATTACACAAAAAAACAAACAAAATTAATAAAATAAAATTTTCATCAAAATTTGTAGCCTAGCTAACTTTTAGGCGACATTTACGAACTGACCCAAGCTATATTTTATAGATTAAATATTAAACGTGAAATTTTTTTTAAAATTTTTCATTTATTATTTTCCGTTTGAATAATTGATAAAATAATATCAGAACTTCCCATTAATTAAGGTGAGTTAATGAAAAATAACATATCTCATTACTGAAAATTATAATTTTACAATAGTTAAGAAAAGACTTTTGGCTTTTTTTTTTATTTAACAGACATTTATTTGCTTGACAATTTAATATTATTATTCAAACAATAAAAAATTAAATATATATATAGATTATTAGTATAAATAAAATACTCAATTTTCGACACTATTTATTTATTCATAATTAATGTACAGTAATATGAGATATGATGTGATTTCAAAGATAGGATACCGTGGAATTTATTCATCTTCGTATAAAAGGATATTCAGGCCAGTCCTCCTGTAATGATAAATCAAAAATATGAATAGGAAAGATAGTTATATAAATTAATTGAATTTTTAAAATAATTAATAAAAAATTTAAATAATTCCCTTTTTTACCTCCTCATCTATATGATTTTCCGGATTATACACTTTGAAAGGTAAATTTCGTTTTCCGAATCTGAAAAAAAGAAAACATATAATGATAAATTAGTTTTAAATGAATAATTTGGTAATATTTTCTGATTAGAATGATTAAATATTAATAACTATTAAAATGAATAAATACTTGATTTTACGAATAATCGGATTGAATTGGGTCACATTATTGAATAAATGTATATTTTGTGTATTTTTTTTCAATATATATATCGAGATTGAGGATTGTTATCTTGTATAAAAATATACTTTATTCATTTAAAAACTTTGTTAAAAGTGTAACACAATTTGGATACAATTATAAAGTTTTATGATAACATAGGAATCTAAATTTTAACTGATTAAATTTCATTCCGATATTTTAATGTAATGAAGTTTTTATTTTTAATTAACCGTGATAAATTCCGTATTAATTTACTGAATGATTACTTCGTGAGTTTTAAGCAAAAAATGAGAATTATTTCGACTATACATGTTTAAATTATTTCTACATAATTTAATATAAAATAATTGTTAATAAATAATAATAATAATAATTTATTATTTATCTGCAGTATTCTTAATAATAATGACGTATGTTATGGGACATTATAAGAAATTTCATTGGACATTACAAGAAAAATGGTTCCGAGACTTTAATATGTATTAATATGTCGATTTCGATAAGATCCATATTATATACATATATTTAAATTTTATAAGGCTCTGTAGATATAGCAATATGAAAATACAAATATTAAATCTACAAAAATTTCTTTAAAAAAAGTGTCATGGAAAAAAGGTATTTTCTTTAAGATTTCAAATGTTATTGGATATATTTGAACGCCCTCTGGTCATTTAATATCCCATCAAATGTAAGAATAGAAAATAAATTCAAATCCGTTCGTATAGTTTAAAAGATAAAAAGAAAAATATAAAAACAAACAAAAAATTGCCCGGAAGGTGCTTCACTATCAAAAAAGTAAAATTAAATTAAATCAGAAAAAGATTTTCATCAATCATCTCATCAACAACACTTTTTTTATTAACAAAAATTTGTTTGTTGTTGATCTTCAAGGCTAGTTCTATTATTTGTAAATATATTATAAATTATAAAATAATAATGGTGATGATAAATTTACTTTTGTCTCCCATATTTATTTGAATGTATAATTAAACTCAAATCCTGAATAAATAAAATTTTATTTACGTTTTTTTTCATTATATTAAATTTAATTCTTATCTTTTGTTATTCTTATTAGATAACATAAAATGTTAATGCATCATATATTTGTTGTAACTTATACAATATGAGAAAGTTTATATATTTTTCTTTAAAGTAAATTGTAAGTACGTATGTAAGAGCTAAGTATAAAATAGCTGAAGTAATTCAAGAATACAATATACGAACCCTCATTTAATTGTAAATGTATAAATGAACTTTTTTTTATCTGATTAGCTTTTGGTTTTATTTGTTAATTAATATTCATATAATTTATATAATTAATATTTACATCTTCTATAAAAACTGCGGAATTACCACAAAACATAAAATCACGACTAAGAAATATTAGGATTGTTATATGCCACCAATGAGGTGATACTAAAGGGCAAAATAATAACCTTATACGGTATAACTTATTTTAAATACCAAGCATATCTTGTTACATTTGTGAGTTATTTCTCACTTGGCTTAAGATGTGATAATTATGGACTTAAAACTTTATGTTGATTGGTAGTTGTATAAGTTGATTATTTATTTCTATTTTGCTATAGGAAATCAATGCTTGAAATTTGAATTTTTTCTTCAAAATTGGATTCACGTTTTTATAATCAATTATAATTATTTATTTTTTACTTAATTATTAGACATATGTAACAAGATATGATTTATAGAATTTAGATAAAGCTCCTTAACAATCTTATTTTACATTGTAATAACTATGACCGAATGAAACTCATTAAAGGGAAAATATTAAAATTTAAAAAAGTAGAATGCGAGATAGTCTACCTTAATAAGAATTTCACAAAATTTTAACATCTCTCCTTGTGTTTTATTTTATATAAGACGAAAGATGATTAATATTAAAAATCAATGGAGATGCTGAAAGACCGTCAAATTTGGTGAAAAACGCAATTTTATTTTCTTTTGTTTTCGATTTTGACTTCAGTTGGTTTTTTCTTGGTTGGAATGAGTTTTTCAAATTTAATTAATATTTATGATTATGACTTTTGAATCAAAACTTTTTCATTCCAATATATCTCTCTTTTTTTCTTAAATTATGTTAAAGAATGTTTTTTTTTGTTTTGGTATTAAAAGTTAAATATAATTAGATCTTCTTCTTACATCAACTCTACTTATCCCAAGAAATTAAGGAAATTACATTTTTTAATATATCCTTTAACTCACTCAAAAGTCAAATATATTTTCGTTTTTTATTTTTTATTTCAAATAAAGTTTAACGAATATTAATGCTACTTTCGAAAAGTTCACCTTTGAATGCATCAGGTAAGTCCCATAAGGTTTTTATTTCACATTCAATTTATTATTTTTTGAGCTAGTATAAATAATTAAATAAATTTTGCGCAATTGTATTTTTATCTGCAGAATTGGTGTCAGAATTGTGTTTTTGAAAGATGTTTCATATACAAAATATATTGAAGTTGACAGTAATTTGTTATAAGTGAGAATTTCAAACTGATTATTATTATTTATTAAATGTTTCAAAATTAATAGATTTGGCGTTACTACATATTAAAAAGGTTTGTGAAAGGTTTGTTATATAATTCTGAATGTATTTCAATAAAAATTAGTTTCATTGAAACACAATGTATATTTTAACCAGTTGTACCTTTATAATTTTTATCTAAATAAAAATGTTGTAGAACTTTTCAACTATAATAATAATAATAATGATAAGTAATAGCTCCACTTCATAAGTAGCCATGATATGAGATAAATATATACATCCTCAATCAGAGAATTCAAAAATGAAAAACAAGAAATGTAACGAGAGTAAAAGATTTTAAAATAAATTGAAATTATTTATTTACCTTGGTCGAGCCACTTGTGAATAAGCGTTTTCCAACTCATTTAAATATCTGATAGTATCGGCTACGGAAACATCATTGCGCTGAGTCCTTGGTAGAGATGTGGTTGGATTAGTCAATACCAATATAATGCAAAGAGTGACAGAAATACGGATAGTTAATGGAGACATTTTCTGTAAAAAAAAAATTTTCAATTAATAAAATACATTTCAAAACCGTCAAATTCTACAAAATAATTATTAACTGGAATTCAACGAAATTTTCAATTAATATTAATTATATCTGTCCTAATTAAGAAAAATTATTTTCGTCACTCTAATAAAGAAAGCGCCCAAAAATATAAGACCGAACTGGGATCATTTATATGCCTCGCACATAATAAATCCTTTGATTTATATTCTTTTATCAAAGCATTTTTTTTTCATTTGTCTTGTGCAATGATCTAATAAAATGTTCTATGATTCATTTGCCAATTATTAGCACTAGTTAATTAGTGTGATAATAGGTAAACATTTAAAAAGATTTTTGTTTGATTGATGATGAAACAATTATTTATGATATTTAATAATGATTTGATGATTTAGACAAGAATAAAAATGTTTTTAATTGTCAACCTTTTATTACTAAAAAATAATATGGTGAGTGAGTGTTAATCACGCATATTAATTCAATTTCATCAATTTTAAAAATATCTGAATTGAGTAAATTAATTTTAATTAGGATGTTTTTATAATTGTTGACTATATGTTTAATGAGGCACAAATCAAAAAATCATCAATTGTACATAATTTTATTATTATCTGTCTAGTGAGTTTTAAATAATTTTATTTATATTGCCAATTATTAAAAATAATAATAATAATTTTTATTCATTTTTTCTGTTTCATTTGTATCAGAAATTTGTACCAAATTACTTATGTTCAAAGCCAATTTCAACAGTTTTTTTAACTCACTGTTTTTTCAATAATAGTGTCGATAATAGTGTCGTAACAGTGAATATGACGGAATGTGGGAAAATTTTAAATTTAAGAGTCTATATATTTTTTTAAGTTTACTTTAAGAAACTATTATTATTTTTATCAATATTTGAAAGAAAATGTGTGTACTTTTGAAATATTTAGTTGTAATTGTAACTAACACTTTTGAAAGAATATCCTTTTTTTATTTTATTTTAATTCAAAAATTGTGACATCATTGGACATTTTGGGAATTGAGAATAAAACAAGGAAGTTATATATTATTCATATTGTATTCATTATAAAATAACCATATGGTGGTAATAATTATGAAACAGAAAAATCTTATCATTGTGATGCAAAAAACTTTTTAGAAGAATTTTCTATTTTTTTTATTTTAATCGAGTTTAATTTCTATATAAAACTGTTAAAAATTTTATTAATAGAGTCACACTAACTTTTGGTTTAAAATTATCGCATACGACGACAAACTTAATTATTTGTTTGAAATAAATTGTTGAAATTGTATAATGTTGATATACAAAGTTTTTTTGTCGTTCTTGAAAATTTTTACAAAACGTCGGTAACATAAAAAAAAATTAGCATTCCGAAAATTCGTATTCATATTTTCTAAATAATGTTTTTATCTCTCAATAATCAAAGCTAAATAAATCAACCAACCCATTACATATGTTACACTATGTTTATTGGCATATAATTGAGCACGGAAAAAAAAACAACAAACTCGTAACCCATGAAATAAATTCAATAAATTCAATAAAAGTAAGAGTGTTAAATATTGTTGAATAAAAAACAAAACTTTATGTTGCGATTTTTTTTTCTTAATGTTTTATAAACAATTTCTAACAGAAATATGTCTAAATTTATAAAAAAAACTTTTCAAACAATTTTCTGTTAATTTTGTAAAAAATAATTATATATAAAAGAATTTATTAACGAAAATGTACAACTTGTTTGATCATAATTCCGAAATTCTTTTCAAAAACTTGAAGAATTGAAAAATAAATATCGGAAACAGCAAATAGAAACAAATTCTAAAGTTGTAGAAAAATGTTTATTATATATTCATTGAAAGTTTATCAAAATGTAAAATAATGGTTTGGAATGAATTTATTTTATCGTATACTATTGCAACGGAATAGAAAAGAAGAAAGTATATAATATTAATAGGTATACCATAGGTAAAAGTTCATTATGTATAATAGCTAATTTTTAATCTACTTTTGTACAGCGTGAGGGAGAGAAAAAAATTGCGTCATAAAAATTATCTTGAAGGCAAAACAAAAAAAATACATTAAAAATCATACAACATTTTCAAATCTAGATTAAACACGATTCGTTTAAAATTTTAATTAAAACAAAATGAAGTGTGCGCTTAATTTGGTAAATATGTAATTTTCTACTAGGACGCAATTATAATAACCTTTTCGTTGTTTTATATTTTTTATGAAATGATTTCTTATATTTATAATGAACAAAATGAAGAAACATCAGTATTTTATATAAATCAAAAATGGCATATTATTTACTGGAAATCGAAGATCAGTATTATGTATTTTGTAATTCAAGGGAAGAATTTGTGGTTACAGAAATTTAGTCAACATTTACATATTCTGTTAAACTTTACGAATCTATTTATTCTACAGTATATCTGTAATTATTATATTTTTTTGTCTTAACACAATTTCAACAATTCGTCATAGAGTAAAAATTACAATAATGATTGAAACTCTTTTAATAAAGATCGGAAAAAGTTTTTCAATATCAAGAATAATTCAAAAATACATATAATATTATTTAATTTTGTATTAAATTTATCAATAAAAAAATACAGTAAATATTTATGCACTTATTTGTACTTACTCCAAAAAATAAATTTGACACTTTTTTGTATTTTTTTGATTTTAATTTCAATTTCAGAAAAGCACTAAGAACGAACGGTTTGAACTTCGCTAAGTGAAAACTTGAAATGATGGACTAGGCCGAACGAAACTGCGTTTTTATAGGATCGAACCACCTTTTTTTTTAGTCACCCACCCACCAGTAGAATATAGTATAGCATTTTTCAAGAGAATTTCTCTATAGATATATACCTATATACATCCATACATTTTATTTATTTTTTTGTTGTATAAAAAAAATTATAAGTTCGGGTTTGCTTCGGTACATTGTATTTTCCATAATTTTTTTAGTTATTATTTAAAAAGGAAACTCCTTCTGTTGTTATGTATAAATATATATGTACCTTGATGTACCTATATTTTTTAAAAGTTTTAATAATTTTTAATTAAAATGGCGTCTCATTTTTCAATTTTCTTTATGGGTGTCAAATACCTAAATGTAATCAGTTTTGATATTTGAATTATTAAATATGTTAATATGAAAAATAAGATACCATGCAAATACATTATATATTTTCCTTTAATTCATTTATTGTTAAATTGAAATTTGAATAATATTTTCTTATGAAAAGTAATGTAAACTTTAAGGAAATAAAATATGTTTATGTACATATAGGTATAATATATACTTATTTATGCGTACAATATATATCCACTTTATAAAAGTAAACAAAACATTTTATTTATTTTAGAATTTAAGTTCCACATTTTTATTTTCTTTTAATAGTCAGAAGATTTTAATCTATTTCTTATGTTTTCATTTTTAAAAATAAGACGAAATTGAAGATTTTAATCTATTTCGTAAATGTTATTGTTTTTGTTTTTCTTTTGTTTGGTAATCAAAAGTTGCATTTGAATCTTTTTGTTTTACCATATTAAATTATCCTTTAGTGTAGAGACAACAACAAATTTTTCAATTCAACATGTTTTCGGGTTCTTTTCTTTTTGTTCTTGAAAGCAAACAAATTTGTTCTCTATTTATTTTAACAAGAGAAAATATTTACGTATTTTACAGTAATTTGATACATAACTGAAATGCAGTCTAATAGTAATGGTAAAAAATCTTATATACGCAAAGTGATGGTTATTTTGTGATTAGAATTATCTTATAAATTATAAAGTTAATAAAAGTAATTAAAAAGGAAAAGGAGAATAATTAGAAAACAAACACCGGAATGAATTATTATTATTATTTTTATATACAAATTTTTAAATTATTCGACGACTGGAATTGATTATTTTGTGTAAACACAATTTTTTATAACTTTTGTAATTTTTGTAATTTCATAAAAAGAGAGCTTAGAAAATATTAAAATTTGATCATTATCAGAAGCCCCAGATCATATTGTCATTCAATTAAAATAAGTTTTAATAGTCTAATAAACTATTAAAGATAAAAAGTATTAAAATTTAATTTCATATGTTTATTATATCAATAATTAATCAGTAATAAAACATTTTTGACATTTACTGTTGTCATAAAATTAAAATGATGAATTAATTTTATATAGGCAGAACAAAAATTAATTATTAACTGTTTTTTTTTTAAAATTTTATAAAAATCATTGTGTTAATAAATAATTTTTTCTACAGCCTTATTAGTTGGAATGCTTTATATATATAAAGGCTTCTATATAATATATACTAATTTGATTTTCAAACAATACAAATCTAATTTTTTTTTAATTATCACAATTTATAACTGAATAAAAAATAAAACATTAACTAAATTTATAATATTAATTGCAATTAATCGCTCTAATTCGTTTCTCATAATAAATTAGAATAAAGGGAGATAAATAATTGTTTTTTTGGACCTGGACAGTAGTTGATGTAATAAATTAATATATTATACAAATACCTCAGAATCAATAATGCAAATTAATAAATTGATTATTAGGTTTTATAACCTTAAAAAATAAAAAAAAAACATTTTTGTTATCAATATAATTTTTAATATTTACAAATATGTGCAATACCAATATTCGATTTCTCATGTCCTTGTTTGGTTGAATCCACCATTTTTTTTTATATATAAAAGGTAAAGTGTGATAGTGTTATCTGTGAACAGTTTAACATTATCAATTATTTTACTCTAATGTTATAATATTATGTTGTTATGCTATGTTTTTATGTCAAAGTATATATAAAATTCGATTATATGGAAAAAATGATTAAATTATAACTGACTCATTACAATTTCCCTCAATCACATGACTATTACACATCACTTATCGTTACTATTTGAAAACATGGTATTTTAATCTAACCGTTAGATGAGTTTTTCATTCATTCATTTGCATTATGCAAAAAAGAAAAAAAGGGAATTCAGTTCATTTATAAAAAAACAAATCCAAAAATGTTCTTATAATAGATTTATGAAAGTTGCCGAAAATTAATTAGAAAAAATTAGTATCAACTTGATAAGGGAAGTTGATACCGCCAGATGTATTCTATGATTTATTATTTGCTCGATTATCTATAAATGCGTTTAATTTGTTTATTCATCGATTCAATAAAACTAATGAAAACATTAATATTACACTAGAGATAATCATCAGTTTTCAGATTAAAAATTTTGCGTTGAATTATATATTTGATTTAATTTCATAACTATGTATGTGCATACGTTATGTATATGCTCAAATAATGTAATCAATCTCGAAATATAAAAAATAATACAATTGAGCACAAGTGTTTGTTGATTAGATTGTAAAATATACATCGAATAAAAGATGAACTACAATAATGGCAAAAAGTGTCAACGTAAATGTTGAACTTTATGGAGAAAAACAAAATTGTTTACATTGCATTGATTGCATTTTTATTCTATGACCCTTTATTAAATAACCCTCAGTTATTGGAAATTAGTAGTTTGTATTGCAGAAGATAATTTTTTTATTAAATTTATGAAAATAATTAAGAAATAAATCATTTTATTGGAAACGATTAAAAAGAATCAGTTCATCTTACGGTTACTCATTAATACATTAATTAGAATAGAACTTTTGGTATTGTGATTGAGTTTAGTATTTATTAGTTCCATTTAGCTTTTTCTGTTTGCCCTTGTAACGTATAAAGAACTACATCAAATAGAGGATAAACTGTTATTTATTATTTGTGAAATTATGAGACTTGTGGAACAATATATATTATCAATTCCATATGCACATTGGCATAGTATATTAGATGGATTTTATTTCATATAAACGCTATGACAAATAATAGAACATTAAATTTAAATTATTAGTTTTCACATTTATGATTCAATTAGTTTCGCTATTGTGCAGTAGGTGGCTTTGCTTTCGTAAAACACTATTTTTAAAAATTTTGTTTACAAAAACAATTTTTATAGTTTTTAATTATTTAAAAGAGATTCCAATATTGGTATTAGAATAAAAATTCTTCATTTAATAATATTATAAGGTGTAATTATTAACTTCATAAATTGATTGCACAAAACCTATAAATCTATTTAATTAAATTACTTAGAAGATCTAAATAATTTTTAAGTATATAGATGAAGAAATATAAAACAAAAGTTACATCTATAATAATTAATTTATACTTGCTTGGTTTTGTTTTGTAGTTTGAATATGTTGCTTGAATGAAATTAACAATTAACAATATTAAAATATGATAAACACATTTTTAATATGAAAAACTTCATACAGGTTTCTCTGTTTTTTCTGTTTCTCTTAATTAAATCGGTCATTAATTTTAATTAATTTTAAGTATTTAATGTGTTTACGAATTATTAAAAAATTATAAATCAATTAATATTATTATTAATTGTCTAACAAATGATATCTTATTTATAGAATATATTTAAAAATTTAAATAAGTAAATTGTTTTTTAATTTTCTTGAACAATATGGTTCAGAAAAAAAAACAATATTGTGTAGGTGTATTGCCTTTTTCAGTACCAAAAGATCATAAAAATTTCAATGAAAATTCTAAGGAATACGAATATTATAATATATTTAAAAAAAATCTACCCACGATATTTAAAGATTATAAAAATTTAATTATAAGCTAACATTAGCTTCTTGAATTGATTAATTGATTATTAAGAATTTAAAGTTAAGAAAAATCAGGGTTAATTTCTGTGTACCTAAAGTACATAAATATAAAATAGTATAGATTTTAATAAAAAAACGATGTAAACAACAATTAATACTACATAATCTTTTTTATTAGATGTTTCATGTTTTTGAGACCACCGAAATTCCAATTATTTTATTTCGAAATCATCAGTGATACAAATAGTTAAAAACTCATTAAAGCATCTTAAAAAACCACAAAATTATATTAGTGGTTGTGGTATACGTGACGTGAAATAAATTTGTGGTTTGATAAAATATCTTTTATACAAAATATAATTTGGTAATGAAATTTACTCTTCATATACTTAAATAATTTTATATTCATTTTCAATAATAATTATTATAGAGAAAGACAAATGTCGTCATTACTGTGATTTTAATAATTCAATTATTATTTAATTAAAACCTATAAAGTAGATAATTACTTACACATGTTAAATAGAAGTATTTATATCCTCGTGACTTAACTAGTGCATCAACGTATGTAATGTACTGAGTATTCTAAGCATAATTATTAAATAGGAAAATAAAAAAATACTTGTAATAAATTAATTTATGTGAATTGAAAAAATATAACCATGAACAACGTACGGTAAGAATATGTTTCATGGTAGTTTTTGCGGATGATATCCTTCGTACCTATATAAGTTAAATTATATATAGAATTAAAAAAAAAAATAATGTTTGAGTTTAGGGCAAAATATATAAACGGGTATATTTAATTTTCATTTGAAAAACAAATTGTATATAAAAAAAAATCAAATAAAAATCTTGCTAAATTATTTTTTTTTAATCTTGGTCTGGATGAAAGTCAATTATTTTTTTATAGTTTTGCAATATTGTTATAATGTTGCTCCTATTTTTCCTTCTATGCATGTATTTCTTAAGCACATGACTAACGTAAAGCAGAAATTATTCAAGATGTTCTATATTCTCTGCGTTAAGGTACTCAGCTAAACACGAAAAATCTCTATAACAAAAAAAGCTTTTTTTCTCAATTTCTGAAATCATTTTTTTTCTTGGTATGGTAAAAATGAAAACATCTCTTCAAGAATTCTTGACCTGTTATAATTACAAATATATTTCAAATTTCAAATCGGAGAAAACTTTCTTATTTAAATAAAAATTTTAATCATACATAATACAAAATCCCTGTTATACTTATTTTAAATTATTATTAACGAATACAATATACGAGTTATTCAAAAATAATAAAATTATGAAAGCAAACGCAGAAAATAATAAAAAATTGACATTATGTAGAGAATTTTATTATTTTTAATGAAATTAAATTTTTTTTTATGATGCCTCACTTTTTTATAGAAAAAAAACACTAAAAGTAAGAATAAGCAATTAAAGTTGAAATTATTATTTTTTTAATTTTTCTTTTGACGTAATTTAATACGTCATACAAACCTACGAATCATATAAAAAAATTATATTTTATGTTGCTATATGACAATTAGAATTACTACCTGTGTTATCTTCTTATTTGAAGTTTAGGTAATTGAGGTGAATCAACTGGTGTTGTGGGAATAATAATCCACCCACCTGTTAATAAATTTCCGATCATCAAACTGAGAATTTTTTTATATTTACATTTTTTTTAAGGAATATGCAACAGAAACATGATTTGTGTGATTTCCCCCTTGATTTTTAACAGAATTTGTTGTTGCAAAATTGATTTTGTTGAGGGAAAAGAAGATAATTCGCCTTTTTTGGGTAGATGTTCATTATCTATAAAAAAAGATTATTGAATATTGGAATCAAAAGCAAAATGATTGTTAAATAATGGCTTATCCTAAGAACCCCAAATTTCTTACTACTGAAATAGATTTGCTTATACATTATTTGGTTGCACGCATTAATTTGTTATAATATTTCTAATAATTACAGCAACTTTTATTTGTTTATGGGATTGGTATATTTAATATTTTAATATTAATAAAATAAAATAATAAATCAAATTTTTCAAATAAAATATAGGGTAAAGTTTAAACAACGATCTTATAAAATTGAAATTAATTTTATTGTAAAACAATTTCAACTTTAAAATTGTTTTATAAAAATGAAAAAATTGTTAAGAAAATACACTTAAGGGAAATAGAATATTTTTGGACTATCAAAGGTAGACTATAGATTTTATATTATTTGATTTCTGTTATTCATATAAAAAAAGGTTCATAAAATCATACAATTTACATATATAATTTATAAAATATGTCACACAAAAATAAAAGCATATGCAGGAATATTTTATATAATAAAAATATTCGTTTTTTATTTTTCTTGTTTTTGGAACAAAAATTTAAAATATCTTGAAGAATAAATTGAGTCTAACAGCGATAATATGAACCTACTTTAATTATTCTCTTGTTTCACAATCTGTGAATAATTTAAATTTTAAGCAAATAGCATAAATGATAACAATATTAGCTTCAGAAAAAATGGTGTTACACAATTTTTAGACGTCTTCTTATAAATGTCATGTTTCATCTTTTGCACCTTTAATTAGCAAACTATTTGAATTTTTCTTGTAAAAATTTTGTGTCTTAATTTATAAAGATATCATAAAGTAATAAAAAATGTAGCTGATGTTTTACTAACTCAAAACATAAAACATTATCGCCTCGTTAATATGAATTTTTATGGAATTTTAATGTCTTAATTTGGATTGCTTGAAATTATCACGACTGAACTAAATTTACATTTAAAAAAAAACAATGAAAAAAAAAAAACAAACAAACAGACTAAAAATTAACAATCAACGCTCAGCTGATAAATCTTACAAGGAAAGTGTATCCATCAATGCCATAATAATGTCAAACTTTTTCGTTTACATAAAAATTAAACAATAAATTATCGTATGATCGCCCTTGTTTTGTACAAAGGTAGTTATATGTAGCCCTATAAGGTCGTGGTCGTACTGTAAGAAGTAATTAATTGCATTTTTTCCCATTTATATAATTCTTCAATATTTATATTTAAAAAAAATCATTGCCATCAAGTGTAGACCATAAAGTTGTTACCGTGAGTACATTATAAGTGGTGTATTAATTAAACTAATTACTTTAACTAATTCATTCTCATTAGAAGAATATTTATTTCAGGTTTAATTAAACACTTCTGCACAAATGCATTATAATTTTTTTTTTATTAATTTATTATCAATAATGCTTCTATATAGATTATAGTATTTTTCTGATAAGAAGTTGCTTATTTAATTTTAATGTGATATTTTATTAAAATCATCGATAATTTATAACAGATCCAAATATCCTCGAAATATGTGCATAAATAAAATATGGAAATTAGTTAATTCCTAGAAATTTGTGCCAATATTCTTAATACAATATTGTGTTATGTCATTCACACTACATCAGTGATCGCTGTGGCACGTCATTGCCATTTTATTTCCATAATTTTTTTTTTTTATAAAATTTACATTTCAGATGTAATTATGTTTACTTAACATAATTGAATATGTTAGAAGTTGGAAGTTATTTTTTTTTTTTCCTTTAATTTTTCAAAATGAACGAATCTGACACTATTAAATATAATTTTGTGACGTCTTCATAAATTTTAAAAATCATGCTTTTAATGGTGATTCCCAAACTTCAAAATTACATATTTTTTTCAATCATGAAGAAAAATATAAATAAATAATTTCCTCTTAAACTTGTTGTGTTTATTATTTTGGCAATATTTATTTGTATAACATTATAATTAGTTGTAAGTATTGGAGCAATGCCTTTTACGCATATTTGGTTTTTAAATATATTTGAGAAAACTGTTTTTTTTTAAATTAATAAAAAAAAAACTATTGATGTTGACTACTGTGACTTTGACCTGTGAATTGAATTCAAGATGCTATTAACCTTTGTACAAAGAATATTCATCTAAATATTGTTATATGCTGAAATTTAATATTCAAATTCAAATCTTAAAATGAAGATAAAAATGATGTTAGCAAATTTGTTTCTTCGTTTTTAAATGACTCATATTTTGTAATTTTTTTTATTCGATTGACGTGTTTGAAGATTTAAACAAATAATAAAATTGTCAAAAATGTATTTGACAAAAAAAAAGTGATACAAAAAAATGACACACACAAAAACTATTGTTCAAAATTAACTATTTGTTTATATTTTCGGTAAAAAAAAAATTAAGTTCATATATGTCTCAATTGAAATGTTAAAAGGATAACCATTTTTTTGTTTGTCTTCATGACTTGAGCATTCTCATTTATTTTTACATATTTACAAATTAAATAAAACACCGAATAGATACTGTATCGGCATGGTCAAAAAAAATGGACATTGTTGAAAGTCAATTCTGAAAAGAATGAATAAAAATTTAATATAAAATAAATATGTAAGTCATTATGACATAATGTAACATATGTTGGAATGTGTATATAGTATAGACAATATTTAATTATGCAAATAATTTCTATGAAACAAAAATTGCAAATCAAAATCTGTAAGTATTTTTATATAAAGAATGCAATAATTATTAACAAAAATATCAGAAAGTTTTAATAACTTTCTTTTTTTTTCATCTTGATTAAAAGTTTGTTTTTAGTGATTAGAGAATAATATAGGTTAAAAGTATACATAAAACGAGTTGCTCAATGGTAAAATTATTTTGACCATAATAAAATAAAATAAAGGTGTGAGTTTATGAAGGCACGAGGCTGGAGAGTATATAGAGAAGAAATTATTTTAAACATTCATAACAATTACAATTAATAATAGAAAAAATATCTTCTCCAATCAAATAAAAAATAAAAAATTCGCCGTCTGTTTGAAAAAAAAACCAAAGTATGGTCAATAAATTTGAATATCTATTTAAAGATAGTCTATCTAATTTTATTCCAATTTTTTGTTCCAAGAAAAAAAACTTAAACTTTAATCATTTGAAAAAAGTATATCACTATTGTTTATCTATATAAAAAATCTTAAGAATGGTTATGATTGAGTAAACACTTGACTTTTGTTTAACGTTCAACGTCTTTCAAACTTGGGTTATATATGAACACATAATCTGGACAATATGGCATACGCAATAAGAATCTTATGGTTAACTATAATGAACTTCAAGGAATTGTTCATGGCAACTGAGTCTAGCTGATGTAGCCTTAATTTTTCTTTTAAGATATAAGTTATTTTATTATAATTTTAAGTTTTGTATTTTACTGTGGGCACACCTCTGCTGTGGTGTTATAATTAAATAAATAAACAATAATTATATAATATAAATGTTGTAATCTCTTATAATGTTATATTATTTTATTCTGGTTACAATATATTTTAAGCACTATTTAAATGGTATGACAATCTGTTTCAAATTATTTGTCATTTTTTAGCATCTTACACGTATGGAATAAACATAAAATTATTAATTAAAACCATACACATTCTTGAAGATTTTACACATTATTTACTATTTACTTAGGCTAAAACAAAAAAAAAATTAATTGATAAAACAAACACAAAGATATTTGTATAATTATTTTTATAATATTTAAAACTGTTGTATTTGTATTTCATAGTCTCAATTTCAGCGGGACAATAAAAAGTTTATATTAAGAGATAAAGATTTCCCTTTGTCCATTTATATTTTTATTATTTAATCTAATGAAACCTTCAAAAATTAGCAACTAATAATGGGTCAAAAATTAAAATTTTTTTTTATAAAGATATGGAACATTGAATTTATAATTTATTTATTACATATTTTTGTGAATATAGAATGGATCACTGTGTGGAAAAAAGAAGTTAAGTGAGTTGTATTAATAATAATGCAATATAAAAAATAAACAAAAAATTGTATATTTTTAGAATTTTTTATAATTGAATTAATTCAAAAAATTAATATTCTTAAATATTTTTTTATAGTTTTTCAATATTAACAAAAATACACGAATAATTTAGGGGTCATTTATAATTAGTTATTAAACATTGTCATATTTACATATACGTTCATTTCTTTTCTTTTTACATAATTTTTCTTGTTCAATATATAAATATTACACATTTTGACTGATATTCATATAACTACATGATCATTATAAATATTAATATTGAACGAAACGACCGACCGGTTCGTCGCACACTAAACATCTTTAGTTTGTGTACACTGTTAATTTTTTTTTTTAATAATATTATAACACTTTATAATAGCAATACGACGTCGCCGGTAATACAATATATTTTCTTACAAAACAACACAGAAAAAGAAATAAAAAAAAAACTAAAAAAAGTTGCATATATAAAGCGTTAACAATTCAATTGCTGGATCATTTCAAATGAACTCCTGATTGAGTTCTGATCAAACAGTATATAAGATTTTTTTCTTAATTATAAATTTCATTATTTTAAAGTGATTTTTGTTTAATAATTAATTAAATGTGCTTTTAAACTGTAGTGTTTTTTTTTACTTGCTATACACAAGTGGATGTCGGAATAAATTTAAAAAAAGTTTGTGAGTGATTCATAATAAAATAATACAATAAAGTCATTACTTTATTAGTAAAAACTAACAATTATAATAATCTAATCGTATTTTGGTGCCTTTTATTAGAAGATTGTAAATTTGACTAAGGTATTGAAAATTATTAATTTGAAATTAAGAAAATTGAATTGTTTATGCTAAAATAACTAGAAAGACAAATTCAGTACCTGAAGAAATTAATAGGTTGAATAATTTGGGTAAAGCCTTATAATTATTTAAATAATTTAATTTAATCAGACTTTGCCGCTTTGAGGCTCTGGTTTTGTCACAGTCTCTTATAATTAAATAAATAAATAAACAATAAAATTGGGATAACAATAAGAATGAAACATCTATAAATTTTATTGTTTGGATTAACTTTAAAATCATTCAAATTTCTTAAAACTGAAATTATTTCTTAACATTTTTAATATGAAAATTACAATAGATATCATAAAAGATCAAGAAATATTTTATTTTTTAGAAATATAAATCTTAAGAATTAAAAATCAGTTAATAATAAATTCATAATGATTGTGAACTCATTATTGCTAAGTTTATAGTTTTTTTTTTAGCTTACACATATCAAAGTTTTCAATATTAAATATAAATTTTTATTTACAGAAATTGTTGTGAAATGTGTCAGTGATATCAAATAAGATAGAACTGTATTTTATTTAACTTAATTGTGGATCATACATTTCAGTAAATTAATATTTAAACCAAAAATAAAATGAAGCTGAATCAAAGTCAAACACGTAAGT
Source organism: Pedicia rivosa (assembly GCA_963082725.1). Taxonomy (NCBI): domain Eukaryota; kingdom Metazoa; phylum Arthropoda; class Insecta; order Diptera; family Pediciidae; genus Pedicia; species Pedicia rivosa. The sequence goes on from OY720151.1 coordinate 19,182,325, forward strand.
ATATAGTCTTATTTTACATCAGAAATTTATGTTTTCAATTATCACAATAAGAGATCGCGAGAACCTTCTGAAATTTTTGTTAAAATGTTAAGCAGAAATAAAAATAAACCCGGCACACTTTTAAAGATTTTACAGAAAAAGATTAACTTGCAAACAAAATGGCAAGGCTAAGCAAATAATATAATACAATAACTTAATACAGCTCATGGGCCGTACACTAAACAAAATTAACGCACGTACATTTATATGAGATCTTACATACCTACTCTTAAAAATATTTTCTCATTTATGAGCATTTCATTTTTAATGTATAAATATTTTGAAATCTTTAAAAACTAATTAATAAAAAAAAATTACATACATAAAATGTTGGTAATTAACAAAATGCTTTGACAATAATTTAATGAAGTTCAGCCAACTTAACCTTGCACCTCCAAAAAAAATCAAGGAAAATAATAGTTTTGTTGTGCAATGAAAATTATATTTATGTGAAAATATACTGAATACAGGTCAATTTGTGTTGCTACAATGCCATTATCTACCTACTACTTTTTTTTGTTTTGATAAAAATTTATTTTAATTTCTTTTTCTTTTATTTTTTGGAAATTAAATTTTGCAAGGTTTTTTGATTTAGGATCGATAAATTCTAAAAGATAATTGTAATTTACTTTTACTTACAAAACAAGAAAAAACCAGTGATTTCTATAAATTAAAAATCAATTAACTTTTGGCATTTAAAATGACTACCTGAAACAGTGAAATGGCAAAATACACGTTTAATAACAATTATAATATTAATTTATTCACTTATTATCACATAAAAATTATTTTAACATAATTAGAACAACCCTAAGAGTAACTACGTTTTTAAATAAAATAAAATAATTATATCACATGTTTATATAATTGTATGATTTGAATTCAATAAAATTTTATTAAATCAATTAATGATAATTAGAAATAATTATAAATTATAATCAATACACTTGTATTATTTGGATTATCAAAAGTAATTTTCTTAAGCAATAATTCAATAGTTATTACATTCCAAAAGTTATTCATAAATAACAATAAAATCAACATTTTTCTTATGGAATAAAAAAATTCATCTTTAAGATTTGCATTTAATTTTTTAAAAATGACAATAAAAAGTTTTTGTAAAAATTTCCTTTAAATTTTATTCAAGACTGGTCGTAAATTTTGATGTTAAATTGCACGATTCATAATTGAATCATATTCTCTATAAAAAAAAATAATTGCTGTAATACATTTCATAATTCATAAAAATATTGGCAATGAAAATAATAATTTAAATTCATAAATTAAATTAAATACTGAGAAATGTAGTTAAAAAAATAAATGATTTAATTTCATGAAAATTTAAGATGAAGAAATAATTATTGGATAATAATACAATTGGCAGTGTTATGCATAACAGTATGATTAAATCAACACTGATCGGATGAATGTGATCGGGTTATAATTATATTAGATCAAATGGACTTAATCAGACTAATTATCGGTATGATTATTTTTTTTATGACTGAAAAATTTTGCCAACTAGTTTTTACATAAATTCCTAAATTAAACTTTTAAATTTACATTTTACGAAGAAAATAATCATTTTCGAAACGTCTGATTACATCTAAGTGAATATTTCTTGAATTCATAGAACATCATATTATATGATCTTGTGAAAAGTTTAAGTTTTAGATTTCTAAAATAAAATTAATTTATTGATTATTAATTTTCAATCATATTCTTATCAATTTATTCCTTTCTTGTTATTTAATGAATTTTTAATGATTCAGCTCCTTAAATAAATGGCTAAAATAATTTAAGACTTAGGAAAAAAAGAAAAGAATGAAAATGTATTTTAAACAATCGAAAATTATTGCTATAAATTATTAACTTGATCGACAATCAAATCTCAGAGAATAATTGAATGAATCTTTTTATAAATATAATTGTAAGTCTGCCATAAATTATAAACTTATAAAACTTAATACTTATTTCTAAATAGTCGATCAATTTTATGACAGATATTAATATTTTTGCTAATTTTGTAATGAGTCGGTTCAGAAAATAATATCTTTAAAATTTTATAATTGGATTCTGTGGTTATAGTTTGTAATAAATTTGATTTGTATAGTTTTTAATATATATTATTAATTTGCAGCCTGCAGGTAATTTTTGTCCCATTTAATTATATTGTGATTTTAGATAAAAACATGATCACCTTATAGTTAAGAGACAAACTTAAAAGAAGAGTTGAAAGCAATTCCAAAAAATAAAAAAAACGGAACTAACATAAAATTATTATTCACGGAACGAAGTAAAACCATTATTTTTATAAAGAATAAATTCACGTCTGATGGCGTCAAATAAAAAAATTGTTTATTATTTTAAAAAACAAATAAATAAATGCTATGTAACCCTTGATTAAAATTGATTAAGAATCACAGAAAATTTATCTTCAAAATAATTTATTTCATGTAAAACTTCTTATTGTTCAAAATTACCATTAAAATAAATCTTGTATATCATATCAAAATAAAGTAAACAGCATGTTGTGAATTATTGGCCTTTAAAAAAATGTTTTAACTTCTTTAAAACAAAAATTATAAGATTAATTGAAAACATAAAAATATTAGAATTTGGATAACTATCTTTGTATATTTATAATCGTTTACAAATATGTAAACAGAAGTGTATATCTCTTCAGAAAACATATATATCTACCTACATGTCTATAGTAGAGTCAATGTTGATTAATGACATATAATGTAATTAAAAGTAGTTAGGTGTAAGTTAAGTAATTATGTCATTAACGATACTTAATAATTTTTCATAACTTTAACTATTTACTTTTTACCTTTATATTTTTAAAATTGTTCTTTTTTAAATTAAACTACTAAATAATATTAAATAATATATATTTACGGTTAAATAGAATTATGCAATTGCTTTGATTATATATTTGTGGAGAAATAAATTAAAAATCCCGGTATTAATCATGAGTATTATAGGTAAAACATATGACATATAACTTCTTGTATATTGTGTGACTATAATGATAATGAAATTGAAAGCGGTTAAGGTCGTTCATTGTAACACTTTTAATTTCACCGCGTTATGATGATGATGAGACGCGTTTTATTTCATTTCATTTACATTTCGACATTTCGTTCAAAACATACAATGCTATCTCTTTCACGATATAAAAATAATGAAACTGGTTATTGTTGATTGTTGGTTGCGATTTAACTTTATTAACGACAAAATGCAATTTGTTTTTTGCTTTCCAGACATTAACTATAAATATTTGTGAAAATAAATCCTTCAATAATTTATATCCGATTTTTTCTAGTTAACTTAAATAAAAAACACTCACGAAATTTTAACCTTGATGCGTGCTTTGTTTGTCATAAAAACCCTGTACTTTGAGACATCATCACCGAAAAGATATGCAAACATTAAAACAATAAGAAAAAAAATGACAAATCATTCTATTATGTTTAAAACTGAACTTATCTGTTTCTTCACTTTATTTGTTGAAACAAGGACAAAGTTTAAATGCGGTTATTGATTTGTTTTATTCCAATAATAATACAAAATAAAAAATAATTAATATTGATAGAAGAATTTCAAAAAAAAAAATGAAGAAATGATGTCAATCATAAATCTTTTTATATTTTTCCTATATATAATGTATTATATTTGATCTAAACTTGAATCTTTAATTTTAATCTTTTGCCAATGTAACAATCGTTCTAACTATTCACAACCGAAACAAATATAAATATAAAAAATCTTAATCCAATCCAACTTGAACGAAACTATTCAGTATAAAAAAAAGCAAGTATCAATAAATTTAAATTTAGGATTTGGAACAAAACCTATTTTTTTTATTTATATGAGAAACTGCCCCTTTTTTTTCTTGTATTTTACTATCAATCAAAATATGTTGTAAGAAATTATAATTATGAGTGAAAATTAATTTAGTTTTATGTTGAAAAAATTAAGAAGAAAATTTTCATGAAATAAATCTTTAGATTTTAAATTTTATTAATTTAATTGGTCAAATTAAAATTTAAATATTTTAAAATCATATATTTATAAGCTATTAATTATTACAAAATTAAATGTAATATATCAATTAAATGAAATTGATACACGAACATTGAACATTGAGTACCAATATGATGTGTTCCTATTTATTTGAAATAAATATTTTAAAAGTCAAAGCTGTGTAAATCAAATGTGTAACAAATAATGCTTTTCTTGTTTATAATTTCAAGTATATTTCGTAAGTGTTTCGATAAATTATCAAATCTTTGTTAAACCGAAAGGAAAATCCAAATTAAATTCCATAAATAATTTTTTGTATACTCTAAACTGAATTTAATTTTTAATAAAGTAAATAATTATATTATTTTAAAAATTTGCGTGTAAAAACTAAAATTTGTATTTCCTTTAACTTTAATTAAAATGTTTAATGAAAATATTAACGAAAAATTGTGTAATGTTGATTTTAATGTTAACTTTACGCAAAAGCATGTTCCACGAATTTTTTTCGCATTATCGCATTAAATAACTATTGTTGGAATTTTCATTTTTATATTTTTTCTCTATAAAATTAACGTAAACTTAGTTCTAAGAAATTTTTGTTACAAATTTTACTAAATTTACACAATTTTTTTTTTGGTTTCTTTTAAAGGACTTGTAAAATTTGGGCTTCTTGGAACAATGTTTATCTGTTTGTCTTATGCAATTTTCGTTGTTGATCCACTTGAACTAATAATTCAAGATGTAAGTATTTTTTCTTTTATTAAGAAAATGGTCAAGAATTATATTTTTTCTTCTTTTTTCTTCAATAGAAATTATCAGTTTATGAAGGTTCCTTCTTATATGAAATATGGAAGAAACCTCCATTAGACGTTTTCATAAGCGTTTATATTTTTAATGTAACAAATGCGAATACATTTTTAAGTGGAGTTGATTCAAAATTAAAATTGGAACAAGTTGGTCCTTATGTTTATCAGTTAGTTCAATTCATTTAATAAATTTAATAAAATATACTCAATATTATATTTTTTCTACAGAGAATTTTTAGAAAATACAAATCCAATATTTAATGATAATGGAACCCTTACATTCACACCCAAGAGGCATGTTGTTTTCCTTCCAGAACGTTCAGTTGGAGATCCCAGAACTGACATTGTTACAGTACCCAATATTCCATTTATTGTAAGCATTCATAAATTTTTATTATTTCATTCAATTAAATTTTATAATTTTATAAAGGGGGTTTCTTCTGCAATCAGGAAAATGAATTATTGGGCCGCATTAGCATTAAGTCACGTAATTGGACCATTATTACAATCAGAGCCATTACTAAATTTAACAGTGTACGATTTTTTGTGGGGATATGAAGACAATCTTATTAGCCTTGCTTATACAATTGTTCCAAATATTATTCCATTTGAAAAATTCGGTTTATTAGACAGAGTAAGTTGCATAATAAAAATCACGTAATTTTGCAAACTTACTTTTATTGAATTTCAACTTTATTATTATTATTATTATTTACAGATGTTTGATGATGGTGAAAATACTGTCACAATGAATTTACCATCGAGCGTAAATAAAAAACCTCATAAAAAAATACATATTGAGAAACATGTGGAACACACAACTAAAAGTCATTCATTTTTTGATTTTAGTTTTGGCGATGATGAAGAATATGATGATAATTTTATTCAAAAACGTTCAGTTGATGATGGTAGGTGATTTGAAATTCATTCATATTAATCAATAAATAATCGGAATCTATAATTTATTCTATTAGATGCTGCTAAAGTATATGAACCTGTAATACGCGACTATTCAATAGATACATGGAATGGCTCACCTGGTCTAGATCATTGGGGCTATACACCAGAAGAGTAAGAGCATATAAAATGTTTATCATAACTGTTTAATAAAAAATAATTTGTATAGGAATACACCTTGTAATACATTACGTGGATCATATGATGGAACATTATTTCCTCAAAATATAACACAAAGTGAAGTTTTTAATATTTATAGAAAAGCTTTTTGTCGTACTTTACCAATCACCTATTCTCATGCAGGTTAATAGTTTACAGAGAATAATTGGAACTTATAAAATTAAATATTTATCATTTTTAATTGCACTTCAGATCGAATTTGGGGGCTAGAAGGTTATTGGTTTACATTAGCTGAGGATGCTTTTGAAAGTGATAACGACGATCCTGGTTCTTCATGTTATTGTGAAGAGAAAAAATGTTTAAGAAAAGGTCTTGGAAACATAACACCATGTTATTACAGTGAGTAATTATTTAATAAATATTATAAATTATATATAATAAATCATAATTAAAAATATTAATTTATTTAAATAAGTTTGCTTAATTAATATTTAAGTCTGTGTTCATTGACCTTTCGTTTTGTATTTTTTTTATATAAATAATCTGAGAGACGCATAAAAATAATAAAAACTTTCATTTTCATACGTATGTCAATCATTATAGTGGAAATTCATAATAAGATTTAAAATAAAGAAAAGATTGTTTGTGTAAACAAAATACTAAAAAAAACAAACATAACTTGACAGAAATGTAAACATTTTTGAATGAAACTGATGATAATCTTAAATTCAAATAAATAAATTTTGTTAATTTCAATTGACTCAATTTTAAGTGCAGCAATATTATTGTACAAAGTTCAAGATAATAATTATATATAATTATTGAAGTGTGTTATATATTTCTTTCTCTTTCAGATATTCCACTTGCAGTTTCTCTGCCACATTTTTATAAGTGCGATCCTACACTATTAAGTGGCGTTGAAGGAATGAATCCGGATCCAGATAAACACGAATCTGAAATCATTATGCAACCGGTTTGTTTTATTTTAATCATTTTTCACTTTTATAATTTTCTTTTTATATTTTCTAGCGTCTTGGTGTACCAATTAAAGTTCATTCAAGAATGCAAATAAATTTACTAGTTGATAATACCGATGTTGACTCAAAACTGAGGCATTTTGAGAATACAGTGATACCAATCATATGGGTTGAAATTGTAAGTTTTGTCATTTTTCATAAAAAATAATAATTTTTTAATTTTTTCAGTAAAAAAAACATTTATATAAATATAATTTATCATTTTTAATTTACAGGCTATTGAAAATCTGACACCATATTTACAATTTTTGTTGACTTTTCTGTTTAATGTGGCACCATATGCACAAACAGGTATTGGAAAATATATATTTAAAAAATTTTTAGAGAATAAAATTTGTTGAATTATAGTTTCAATTTATATTTTTTTAATGGGAATTATTCAAAATTTATGGAAATTATATAAGTCTTTAAGAAAGTGTTACATTTTCTATATTCATATTCTCTTATCGCTTTGTCTCTAAATTTTACAGGTATAATTTGTCTGCTCTGTTTAATCGGAATTTCACTATATGCTGTCGCAGTACTTGCTTTTTGGTTTATACCAAAACCAAATAAAATATATAGACCAAAAAGAAATATAAGGTGAATTATTGTTAAATAATTAAAAATTTAAGAATAAAAATGTTTATTTCAAATTTATATTTCATTGCAGATATTCAGCTGTAAATATGATTCCTGAATTTCTTAAAAAGGAAATGGATAAACTTGCAGATAAAGAAGATGAATCATCTGATTGGGAAACTGCATAAATGATAATTTAATAATAATTAATTAAGTATCGATTTAATTTGATTTTAGTTTAGTTTAACTGTGATTTTAGAATTATTTTATTCTTATCTTATTTTATTATTATTGTTTTATTGTAGTATTTGAAATAATGACTGATATTTATATTCATCAGTGAAAAGAATGAAAAAATGAAATTGGTTTGAATTTTTCCTTTTAAATTATAAATTATAAGATAATTTTTATGATTATTTTTATGTATAATTTTTATATTTGTAGAACCATTCAATACTGAGAAGCACCAATTACTTTCTTTAATTTTTTATAATATTTTGAATTTAGTTATTTGATTTTCGAAGATGTAAAATTATAATAATTTTATTTTTATACGGAATGCACTTACCAATATTGGCCTAATTAAGAATATATTATTTGAAAATTTAAAATTGTTCCTTGCATTAGTTTGCATGAAAATTAAGTTTTATTTATTACAGGGCTTTGAAATATTTTATAATAAAAGTAAATTAATTGATCAATAAAAATTTGTTTTATTTTGCTTTCATTTTATTTATAAAGTACTCATTACGTTAACAATGTTTACTTATAAATTGTACAGTATTGGAATACCGAGTTTTTTTTTAAATTTATTAAATTTCGGGGAAAAAACAGTAGTCAAAAATTGTATGGTGAATATAAATAAAATTAATTATGACATTTTTATAGTTTCATAAAAGATTTATTTTAATAATTTACACAAAAAAAAACTAACACAATTAAATATAGCAAAAAACATTCTTGCAATTTTTTTCTTTCATTCTTTTCCTCTTACTTTTTTTTCTTTCATTAAATTGAAAAGGCATAACACTTTCACTTTAAATCTCCAATAAAGATATTCATTACAAATTTCAAGCACACATAGTCAATTACTTTTTTTTATATTATGCAAATACGTCATCAAAAGAATTTAATGATATAAAATTGTTTGTTTTTGTAATTCTGTACACTTTTTATTATTTGAATTCGTTAAGCGTCTGTATAAATTTCATGGTCAATATCAATAAACTCATATGCTAAAAATATCAGACAATAATTTTTTGAATGAAATATTTTTGTTTGAATTTTTTAATTATTTCACCTGTTTTTTTTATTAGTCCTTGATAATGGCCTAAAATCCTAAAGATTTGACCGAATTTTTTTTTATTAATAATAATAATAATACACGCACACAATCCATAAATAGAATCGATTGACTAACAAATTATTATTTATTAAGTAAAATATTTGTGTTTGTATTTAATTAAATATTTTATTTAAAAATTAAATAAATTTATAGATATTTTACAAATAATTAACTTAAATTTAATTAATGGAAACCACCTTTACTTTTTTTTAATGGTAGGGCTCACGTAAATTTCTATATATTTAATAACTTTGTTTTAATTTTATTGTTAAGAAATGCATTAAAAAATGACTAGAAATATGATTAAAAAATTTATAAAATTTAACTTTAATAAAAAAATGTTTTTTTTTCCTTAAATAATAAAATTTTTCTTTAATTTTTTATAAAAAAAAAAATTATTAGATTTTATCGTTTATCGTAATCAAAATCATTTTTTGATATTGTTTCTGTAATCCATTTCATATAATATGAAATTCTTGTGTATACATCTGGATATCCTTTAAGTGCACAACCAGATCCAAAAGATGTAACACCAACTAAAATCCAAGGGCTTGTTTGTAGTGAAAAAAGTCGACATACAAGTGGGCCACCAGAATCACCCTAAATGAAAGTAATAACATTATTATTTATTTTTTATTATTTTACAATTTAAATATTGTAAAAATCCACATTCATATTTTCGAAATAATAATAGTTTGAAAAAAATCAGAATATATAAACAGAAACACGGCGATTTGAACCCGAAATCATAACCCTGTGAAAACGATTTAATTGCATTGAATTTGTGTTAACAACTTCTGATTAGTTTATAAATTAATATTAAATATGATGAATAATTTATAATTTATTAACCAAAAAAATTAATTTTGATGTTTAATTATAATCATAAAATGTCTATAAAATAACAAATTAAAAAAATGAAAGTAAAATTAATTTTTCATTGTTTGTAATGTAAATTCATCAACTCATTGGACTGGCTAATATTCTTCGATTAATTTAAAAAATACAGATGTTGCTTTTAAAAATATAAAAGTTTTTTATTTAATTGTTTTAAAAATTGCAAATAATTTTATAAACATGTTGAAGAGAAAATGCCTCTCAAAACAGCGAGATATTGTTAATAATTTATATAAAAAAATATAATTATGACTTTCAACAGTCGAAAATAAAAATTCATTATTAAAAACAAATTTAAGTTTAAATAAATTTTAATATTTAATTCAACAGAAAACTTAGCTGAAAAAAAAGCATAAAAGCTTAGCAAATATCAGAACCTTAACCTTGAAGAAATAAGGAGGAAAATATTTTTCAAATAAAAATAACGTTTTTACGTTTTTTTTAAAGAAAATTATGTAAATAATATTTTATATAATATCTAAATGATTGAAATTGAAAATTAATTATGTTTAATGATATGACGAATGACGACCTACAAAAATGTAAAAAATAGAAGTGATGATGCCATGGCGTGACAAAGTGTCCGACTACATCGATATGACAGTAATTTTATTTGTGGGTGGTGTGGAAATTTAAGAGAGTAAGGTATAATAAATACATTTTCGTTTCACAGTTGGGTATCACTAATGCGTAAACATTAATAATAATGTAAAATATAAAGAAATTATTATTCCTTAATCAAGACAAAATGTTTATGTTGATTTTAGTTATGAATTCTTTAAAAAAATATAATGTTTCATCTTCACTTTTCTTTTGGACTAAAATTTGTGTTTTTTATAAAATAATGAATAATCTATAAAATAAAACGTCATGCCGTAACTGAGTGGATAACAAGTCCAATTGTCATATATACAGAGTTGTGAGTTTATATTTTGACATTATGGTACAAATGGTTTCGATTTCATTAGAAATGCGGGAAGCAATATATTATACCAAAAAATTTAATATTTTACCACACAAGTGCCTCCTTTCCCATCTAGTCTTCCTGCACACAAGTGTCCTTTATGAATTTTAACAAACCCTCCATATGTAAGATCACACCTGAATTATCAAACAAAAATAATCTGTATTAAATTTCAACTTTCAAATGATTTAAGTTTATTGAAATTCACCTGGAATTATTATGTATTGGGACTTTTGATTTAAGTAAGATATTAGTCAGATCACCATTAACTTTCGATTGACCCCATCCTGTTGCAATGCAGTCAGAATAGGTAATTTCCTTGAAAATTTCAATATTAATTAACTAAGTGAAATTTTTAAGGTGAACTAAATCTGTCAACAATTGACGTATTCAGTTCATCTTGGAATTTTTTTATATTGATTTACGTATTAATTTGAAAGTGAAAAAACCCTCATTTTTAATGAATTCAGAGCATACTTTTTGTTTTGTATATAAATTGATAATTAAATGACGTCAATCGTCAAGCCAATTATAATTATTACAAAATTCATACACAAAAATAAATAGGTAATAAATAATATCAACAAACCTTATTATCAAAAGAAGTACCAATTCCATGATTTTTTCTTTTGTAAAAGTTGTTTGTATTAACTGAATCACTTTTCCTTTCAAATGTGTTTTTTTCTTGAAAAAATTTATCATTTCTTCTACGATTTGTTAATTTTCTTGTTTTTTTTATATTTTTAAAAAGACTGTCCATTAAAATTTCTTTTATATTTAATTTGGCATCATTTTTTTTCCACTTCATATTTCTTAAAAAATTATCATTTTTGGTTAGGTCAGTAATATCATTCAATTGTTGATGATACATAACATCATCATCTGTTTCTTCTTCTTTTATATTTGTTTGTATATTTATGAAAGGTAAACAAATTTGTTTTATACGGGAAGATGGTGAAATATTTGCTGGCCGTGAAAGTTTCATAAGTACTAAAGACGAAAGATGAAAAAAAAAATTTAGATAAATATTATTATTTTTTTTCAATTAATTTTCATGAAAGCATAAAGTTAATAATTTAATTATGTTACCAAGGTCATTTTGAAAATTATGATAATTATCATGCATTACAATTTTCTCTATAGAAATTCTTTGTTCATATCCTGATTCAATATTTCGATCATATTCTCCTAAAACAGCCGTCCAAAGTATCGCAAGTGGCAAATTAAATAAATCACTAAAAATTAATTAATTTATTAATTAATCAATAATTAGGAAATTTTAAAATAATTATATAAATACTTATGAACACAATGAGCAGCTGATATTATCCAATAAGGATCAATAAGAACAGCACCACACCAGTGTCCAAGACCACCTTTAATCAATAATCTATATTAAGTGACAATATATTTAATTTTAGAAGAAAAAAATTCACCTAATGACGGATGTAATAACTCCAATGAAACTTGCCATGGAAAATTACCTTCTTTTGTTATTGTACCGGATATAATTTTTGGATTTCTTAAAATTGAAACATTATTTAATTTATTTTTATTGTTACTTTCATCACGTGGTACACGTTGAAATTCTAACGGTCTTACACCGCATGCTATAAAAGAAAAAACATGAAAGAAAAAATGTAAAATTTTGTAAAAATGAAAAAAAAAAAAAACAAAAATTATTTATTCTTCTTCATCCCATCACTTTTAATTTAATGTTTACAATTATATAATTTCTATTATTACATAATTACTATTATTATTGTTATTATCATCATCACTATAATTAAAATTATTCAAAATGAAAAGAAGAAGTTTTTTTTTCCTATATTGTTGGTTTTTTTTACGAATTGTTTTTCTTTTTCAGAAATTTCTCTTTCGTGCATTAATCATGAGAATTTTTTCAATTTATTTATAGATGAAAATTATAATAATATTATTATTATTAGTATGATACTTTCACTATAAACGCAAATGTAATAATAATCATGAAAAAATTTAATTTGAATAATAATTATTGAATCAAATAAAAATTGATAAATCTATAAGCGAAACACAATAATTTTATAAATAAATATTAAAAACATTAAATTTTAATAATTAGTTTGTATAATACCTAATAAGTGTGTAAATATAATATATCAAAATGTAAAAACGAATAAAAAAAAACTATAATGTTCCAAAATTATTATAATAAAAATTTATCAATTTTATGGACATTAACCTCGATCGTGAAATAAAAAAAAATTAAAGAAGAAATGTGTGTGTGTGTGTGCTTTATATGTATTATGCATAATATTAAAGCGCGTTTTCCATTATTCACAATAAAAAAAAAATTAAATTAAATCGTCTTTTATATACAAAAAAAAAGAATAAAAAAATTTTAAATAAAAGAAGAAGAAACACAACAACTACAAAAAAAAATCAAAACAAATTACTCAATGTCATTTTACCAGGGGCGCGTATGCGTGTATAAAGTTAGAAGAAATTCCTAGTAATTTTATTTTATTTCTGAGGCAAAGTCTAGGGACGAACGAACGACAAAACACAAAACAGCTCAGTTTTCATTTTCACACAAATAAAAAAGAGGGACACAAGTAAAATATTATAAAATACCTTCAAAGAAAATAGTACCGCATTGCGAAATTTTCATTTTCATTCATAAAACAGGAAAAACAAAGACGCAAGTAACAAAAAAAATTTTTTTTTTGGGTATTGTTTGTTTGTTTGTTTTTTCTTTCCATTGGTTTTTGAATAATACAAATATAATAGGTAAAAAGAAGATGAAGAAGAATAAGAATGCATTTTTAAACAGAATTTTAATATTTCGGTTTTTTTTTACTAAAAATAAGAAAATGAAGCAAAGCACAGAAACAAAAACAAAAACAAGAAATATTGTTATAAATTTTCTTTTATTGCCACGATATTTTAAAGGTGTATAATATTTCTATACACCATAAATGTACCTCTATCAGTATAATTTTATAGATATAATTTTCCTTTCTATATAAAATAAATATAGAAGACGATAGTTTCTTGTGGTATTCGTATTTATATATATATTCTTTTCACTTGCCTTCAAAGTATCTACAAGAAAGATGAAAAAAAATAAAAGTAAAAGATATACAACAACAACAAGAAAAGAAAAAGATACACAGTTGCTGTTTTCATTGAATGTTTTTAATCAAACATTTTTTATAAGATGCTTTTTTTTTCATTTCTTCTAAAATTTCATTTTCATCATTATTTTTTTATTATTTAAAAGAATAAGAAGAAGATGAGGTATAAAATTGATTAATTGCAAATAGATTTTTGTTTTTGTATGAATCTTGGAAAGTGAAATAATAATAAAATAATAAATTCATAAAAATGTAAATTATATTTACGAATGTTAATTAAGTAGTGATTTATAAACTCCCTACAACAACAATTAAAGAATTAAAAAATTTGTACAAAATAAAAATTCTTGTTCTATATTTTAAAGCGTAATTTTGGTTGACTTACTTTATATTTTTACTGTTTAAAAAATATTCATCGATTTATTGTTTTAAATAATTGTTTTTAAATAAATAATAATGCGTGGTTAAAAATCACGTAATTTATTTAAAGTTTAAATAATAAAAATATTATTTAATAATAATAATAATAATAATTAATGGTATATTCTGTTTTCATAATATTTTCAATTGATTTTCAATAAATCTGAATGATTTATTACACGATACATAGTTGTTGTTTTTTCATAATAAAAAAAGAAACCGAAATAAAAATATTCATGCAATTACATTGAACATAAATTTATTAAAATTTCATTTAAAATATTTCTGTTTAATTGAACTTGAACCAAAGTAAAAACAAGAAAAAAAAAAGAAAAAGGAATGAAACAACAACAATAAAATTAACGCCACTGCATTTTAACAATACAGCGAAAGTAAATTTTTTATTATTAATATCATTTTATCTAGAAGAAGAAGAAGTGGTTGAGTGAAAAATAAGAAGAAGAAGAAGAAGAAAAAGAAGAGAAAAATGTTAAAAAAGAAAGAAATAGTTTTAATGAGATAAACAGAGAGAACAAAACTTTAAAAAGTTATAATCATTGAAGTTGCATTGAGCTATAACACAATCATTAGACTGTGACTGAACTGTCCATTTTGTTTATATTAAAATACATTTGAATATATTATTTAAAATCATTGCACTAATATTCACTTAGAGCAACAACAAAACAACAAAACAACAAAAAGACAAGAATGTTATATTTTCTTAAAATGAAAGAGAAAAAAAAAACAAACGAAAGAAATACAAAAAGTAACAACAAACAACACAACAAAAAACAACAATAGAATAACATAAAAGACACAAGATACAAGAGGATTTTATGTAAAAATAAGAGAAATAAAAAGAAGAATAAGAAGTTAATCTTATACAGAAGTGTTATGTATCTTCATTTCAATTCATTAGCACGAATTTTTGTTTAACCAAAAAAATAACAAAATAACAATAAATAAATAAGAAAAAAAAATACAAATTAAAAACAATTGTTAAAATTCCCTTCCGTTTTCTATGCCTATTGATGTCATTGTTCGTTTTTTTTTTATTTCATTTTTGGTTTTTTTGTCGGCTCTGTTGTTCTTTAAATAATTATTGTATTATGTACCTACTTACTAAAAGATAGATAATAAAAAGAAAGAAGTAGAAGAAAAATAAAAGCGAACAGAAAAACATAACATTTTCACGATTCCATTAAAAAAATCTTTTGAGCTTAGAGATTTTGAGTATTTATGCTTTTACATAGGTTTCACTTTTAAATAATAAATAAAGAAAGAATCATTTTAATATTCTCACTTTTGATTTTTTTTTCTTTCTTTCTTTTTTTTCTTTTCTTTTCTTTTCCTTTTCTTCTTTCTTTCTTTCTTTCTTTCTTTCTTTCTTTCATTGTTTCTTTCTTTTATGTTTCTTTTTTTTTTGTTTTTTTTTCAATGTTTGTGGTTGTTCAAATTTATTCTTTTTGGTTTATTAGTTTAGTATATACGATGTTCGAGGTTTTTGCCCGTTTGCCCATGTACCATTTTGTGGTCATCAGCGGGTATATTTTTCTCTTTTATTTCTTTAAATAAACTTAATTGACGGCTTTGTATCATGCACTCAACACAAATTATTATGTAGGTTAAGATTATTAAAATTGAATATATAAAATAAAACAGATAAGAAGAGTATAGGTAGAATAACCTTTTCATTTATAAATTTATATATTTCCTGAACAACCTTTAATATAATTAAATAAATAAGATTTCGTTTAAAATTTATTAAATGAACATTTAAATAATTTAAATCAAATTCTTTACCCTGTTCTAAAAAATACGGAAAAAACATTTTTCTTACCCGAATTTCCTTGATTTGCCATTGTTAATTGAAATAAAATTCCATATCCAATTATTAAAAACAAATATTTACAATTATTCATCATTTCAATGTTTAAATTAATCACAAGTAATTCTAATAGAATAATTTTTCGTTATTTTCCTCCTTCGTTATTTAAAAATCATTTTATCATTTATCACTCTCTATTCGTATTATATTTATTTTGATTTTATTTTAATATTTAATCACTAATCCGTCTCTTACAATTTACCAATGGTTATCGTTTTAATAAGTAAAATTGTAAATTTATTTTAAATCACAAATAAATTATTGCAAAAAAAATATAAAATTTCTTTAAAACACACAAATATAGAATTGTCGCCTTCCTACATATTCAATAAATAAAAAAGACACTAATATGACATTTTTTATGGAAACAAATAAATCACAAAAGACAAAACAAATAAATTATTATTTTAATATTTTTTTCTTAATTCATATTTTTTAATAAAAGAAAATCATAATAATTTTTACTAATATTTTAATACAAAATTTTCACTTTTCAAATAATTTGTTTCTCTGTATAATTTACTTTGGCTTTTTTCTTAGCACTAAACACTTAACAAAAAATCACGTGCAGTTTAAGTCGTTATCAACGTTAGACTAAAAAATTTTTAATATTGTATTTTTTTTTTTACCAACGTTAAATATTTTTATTTCACCTCTATTCACTAAATATACAGTAAAACTATTATTAAAAATATATTCAGTCTTAACCGAACTCTTTTTTATTTATGTATAACAAAAAGCTAGATAGAGTCTCAATCCCTACCCAAAAAAAAAAAATAAAAACAACAAAAAAGAAAAAAAAAGTTTGCTTCCAATCCAAAACTATTTTCTCGTTTGAAATTGAAAAAAAAAGAAGAAACAAAAAAAAAAAACAAATAAAGAAGAAGAAGAAGAAGAAAACAAGCAATCACAACAACAAATAAAATGGAAAGAAAGAAATGTTCAAATAGACATCAGATATATAAGTATTTTATAAAGAAAATGAATGAAAAACATTCATTTCACTAAATGAGATTGATAAAAAAAAAATTTTTATTTGTGAAACAAAAGACAATTTAGAAACAAAAATAAAAACAAAACCATAAAGGTAAATCGTTTTAAAAATAATTCACTAATACTAATGTTCATTTATTGATCAGAAATTCTCTAGATTTTGTTGTTATTGTTTTTTTTTTTCTAAACGAAAAAATGTCAATTTTTTTTTATTTCTTAAAACAAAACTAAAGTAACAAACCATAAGAAAAAACATTGAAATGTTGATTATTTGGAGCAAATATTTTAATTGTTCTTTGTGTGTCTCCGCGCGTACCAATATTTTGTATATATACATAATCTATTTTTTGAAATTCCATAATTGTTTTTTTTCTTCTTCTTCTTCTTCTTCTAATGGTTTGAATTTCATTTTCTAATAAAGCGAAACCTCCAAATCCCCCCCTCATACCACCCCCTTCTCTTTTGAAAGAAACAAAACAAAAAAAAAATATACAGAAAAAAAAAACCACACAATCTTTAATATGCGTTTAAAAGTGAAATTTAAATTATTTTTTTTTGCCTCTTCTCTATCATCTATCTATTATTTACTAATACTTATACATTCTTATATAAAATCTATGTATATTCTTCCAAAAAGAAATGTAGATAATAGAGTATAGTATGGCATTGTATCGTAAAGTTACTAGAATTCAAGTTCTATGTCATTATTCAATACAGTAATCTTTGTAGATATTTATTGTACTATAAAAACTGAAAAGAATTAAAAGTATTGAAAGAATTATGAAGAATGAAGAAATTAAAGAAGAAGAAGAATAAAAAAAAAGAAGATAAAAAAACAAGAGTATGAAAAATGTGGTTTATTTTGTTTTAACGGAATTTCGCTTTTTAATGCGGTAAAAGATGTTAGACGGCAAAATATTATTTTTTTTTTTAATTTTGAGTTTTTAATAATAATAATAATAATAAGAAGAATAAGAATAATAATAATATACTTACTATACTGAAAAACATTTGCGGTAGCTGTGCTCTTTAGTAGACTGACTGTATCTGAGAGGATAATTGTTCCAGTTTTTTTTTTTTTTTTACTTCTGTTTTTTATACTTTTTTTTTTAACATATAAACTTTCTTATAAAATTATAATGTTATTTTTTTTTTGTGTATTTTAAAAGAAAAAATTTACATTATAAATGTACTAAATTTCTTTACCTTAACACATTATTGTAATACACAAAACACAACACAACATGTTGAATAAGAAGAAAACCAAAATGATTATTATTTGGTTGGTTATGTTCTTTAAATACATATCAAATACAATTTAAGGTTTTTTTATTTTTTATGATGCGATGTTTTTTTTTCTTCTTTTTCTTTTGTTACTTTCAACTTTTTAAACAATTTATTCCTCTCTTTAAAAATAATAAATAAAATATGTTATTATTTATTTATATATGAAAACAAACATTGTAAAACTCATTTGTAAAAAATGTACATTTAAAACGAAAGTAAAAAGACATCTTTTTTTTTGTTCATTTTCTTGTTTGTTAAATGATTGAACTGAATTAATAAATTAAATTATAAAAAATTATCGTTTTCTTTGAACAATGTAAAATTTATGACAAGCAAAATTAAAATTTAAAATTTAAAGAAAAAAAGATAAAAAGAAAAAGAAAAAAGGAAAAGAAAAAACAAAAAGAAATATCAATTGCAAATAATCGTATACGTATAAGATGAATAATTGATGAACACATCACCATTAATAAATAATTTAATTATAAATAAAAATAAGAAATTGAATTGAAAACAGATAAGTTAAAAAAAATATAAACAAAAATATTTATTATAATTGACAGAAGTTTTTATTTTTCATAATTATATTCATTTACATTTTTATATTTCATAATTGTTTTAATAATATTATATCAATTATACGCAGTCATAGGTCGTGCTAATCCATTTAAAAGAAATTATTTTTTCAACTTCATTATTATTCGGAATTAACAAAATATCTTGTTGTTATTTTTTTTTTTATTGTTTATAATTTTATAATCCGAAAACTGATCGAAATTTAAATTAATTAATCATAATCCCATTAAATTAGGAAAATTGCTTTAATATAGATAAATATCGAATAATTAATCTTCGTAAATTGAAATTATAAAATATAATTACAAAATAATTCCGATTAATACTTTTAATAGATGAACTTCGGACTATCGATTTCTCTCTATATTTAAATTAAATATTTGAAATTTTGCACGATTAGACTGTGATAAATTAATCATTTGAATGAAAGGTAAATCACGATCTGGGATATATACGATCCTATATATAGGATTTATTTAGGAACACAAATATATATAGTAGTAGTAGTAGTAGTAGTAGTATGTAGTAGGTTTATTTAGGTACATTTAATTGAATAATATGTATTTTGGAAATTTTGTTTTATTCTTTTTTTTTGTAATTTGATTTAATTATAATATAACTACTCGACTCATACAATGTATTAAATTTTAGAAAATTTTGAATTTAATTTACCTAATTTTTTTTTGTTTGTTTTTTTTTCTTGCAATTTTTTTATTTCCACTTTTAAAATTCTAAATTTATTATTAATCAAATAAAATGTTAACATTTAATTTTAAAATGAAGTTTTACCAAAAATAAAATTGCCGGCCGCATTTTTATCTTCAGATGAAAAATATTCTTTCCATAAAATAGCAAATTCATCGCGTGTAACTTCAACAGCACCCTTAAATTCCAAACAAAAAATAAAGTCAATTGATATAAAGAAAAAGAAAAAGAAGAAGTAAAAGGAGAAGAAGAAATGTAAAGAAAAATATAATAAAGAAAATAATGGGTTTTTATTCAATAGAGAAATTTTTACCTTAGACATTTTCTTGAAAGCTTCTTCACATTCTTTCTTATTTAAACCATAACTGGAACAAACGGTAGCAAATTCATCAGCATCAATGGTACCATCATGAGACGCATCTTCAAGATCGAACATAAACTGCATATATCTAGATATATGAATATTCAAGAATGGATTAGATTGTTTTGATAAAATATAGAAAATTAATTTTTTCGAATTAAGTAGGATAAATGATTATTAATGGTGTTTAAAATAATACAAACAAACAAACATACAAAAAGAAAAATGGAAAAAATAGCTTCAAATGATAGAAGATTTTGTTGCGCCGCAAAAGCTTTTCACGTTATAATTTGTTTCACGTAATTATTTGTGACAAATTATTCATTCGTATTTTCTTCCCTAAATAATAACATTTTAACATTAGTTATTCAATCAATCACAGATTTTAAATTTATTTACATTAAATTTTAATTGTTGTAATTATTTTCTAATTATAACATTGCATTGTGGTGAAAAATAAATGGTCCATTTATTTTCACTCTTTTTGTTCACTGTTTCAAATTCAACTGAAGATTACACATTTGAAAAAGCTATTATAATTTTTAGTTTTTTTTTTTGAAAGAAGACAGCTTCTTCAATCTTTATATCTGTTTATCTTGCTGTCAGTCATATAAATATATTTTATCCATCAACAAAAATTGGTTATTGTTTAATCATAATAAATATAGTTTTCTTTCATTTATTTATACAATGTGTTGAAATGACTGTCTTTATCTTTATCTATACAACGAAAATACAGTATGAAGAAAACATATAATTTAATTTTTCTTTTTTGTTGAAACTATCACAAGAAGCGTGTTAGACCATAGTAAATATAATAGATCAATCATCAAAAATAACTGGGTCACATATATTAGAGTTTTACTTATATAGTTATAGTTATGTCAAGACCTGCAGAGATGAACTATTATAAATGTCACTTTTAAAACGCCCTTAATTGATTATTCTAGACATACTTGTAAGAGGTAATATTATCAATTCATAAAGTAAAATATTGTTACGTTAAATTGATTTGAGTTTTAAACAAATTTATAGTAAAGTAGGCGATGATTATTAGCCGTATATAGTTATGTTTTAATATTTAGAATAGTAGCCTGAGATTTTGGCAAATAATTGTTATATGAAAAGGGATTTATAGTTTTTTGTATTCAGATTAAGGGTTAGGGTATTGAAAGATGTTTAAATTAAATCCTGTTTTATTTTAAATTTAAATATTGTTTTAATAATATAAATCCCACATTTAATCCAATTTTAATGAAATAATGAATGAGTTTTTCTTTATTTAATTGTTTTCTTTCCAAAATACGATGGAAAGTCCAAACCCATTTAAAATACATTCCAACAAATTTGAAACAGTTAGAATTTGAATTTTTGCCAATTTGAAATAATGCAGTCATGTTTTGTCAATTCGTTGGTTATTGTACATAGAAAACTATAATTTACTATTTGGCACAATAACATTATTTTTATCACTCATAAAATTTCTTATAATTTATACGGGGTTTTTATAGCATTTTTTTACACAAAAAAAGTTAACATTTTGAATAAGATGAAATAATTCAAAACTTTTTAATTTACGGTTTTAAAAATTATTATTTATATAAATTTAAAAATAATATTACCTTAGTTGCCAATCTAGAACACTGCTTGGATCCTTAGCATATGCGTCCCACATGTTACACCATTCTTCCACAGATACCTTTAAATTAAAATATATTATATTATTTATTTAGATAGAAGCAGCAGAAGAAAAAGAATCTGTATGATAAATTTTACATTATATGTATTGTATGTTAACTTTTAAGAGCACATATTATATTTTTGTGTTATTTATAATACCAGATATTGATCATGCATACGCGCTATAATAATTAGACAACCAAATAAAGTTTATTTCTTTCAATATCTATCTCTTTCTTTATTAAAACACCTTTGTCTCTTTCTTACTCTATATGGCATTTCGGAATAGGTAATGTATAAATTTATGTTGATAACTAAATTTATACTCAGTAATAATATTGTCTCTGTAATAAAACATACAGATTTTTTTGGTAACAAAATTTTTAAAATATATTTAAATAATTTATTAAATTTCATCTTTTAATAAAAATCAATTCAATAAATAATTTAAGCGTTGAATAATGAATTTAACAAACTAAATCGTATTTTATATAGAAATTTACCTCTACATACAGCTAAATTCACATAAATTGCATGATTAATAGCTCTCTATGTTGTTTTTTTAAACAAATATATAGGTGTAATTGTGAATATAAATTGGGATGAAGGGTGGAATTAATTCTATGGAATGTAAATTTTTTTGCATTTTTATATTGTAATATTTGGGTTTTTGGTTTTTTACACGTTCGGTTATGCAATTATATATACTGTTGACAGAAATATCAGCTAATAAAAAATTGTTTGACCCTTTTTTTCTGTTGTCATTGACATAAAAATATAATGAGATTACTCTTTCTAAAGATGTAAAAGATGTAAAAGGTTCAATCTCATTCCATATAATCAATATTTTTTCCCCCTTTTTTTATCAATTCATACATTAGTTGATGATATGACTAAATGTTTTATTCTATTTATATAATGATATACAAATAGAAACTTAATTATAATAGAAATTACAATGCAATTTATTTCGACCAGGCGAGGCGATGAACTAATTGGAGTAACAAAACTTAACTTTTGAGAAATATCTATTATATATGGTTAATGTACTAATTGAATATTGATAACGCTAGGAACAATAAATAAAGACATTAAATCTCACAGGTTATTAATAAAGGACTATAAACTTTATACTAACCTCATCATATAAAATAATTTCAAAAGCTTTTTCTTACAATTAAAAATATGCTTAATTTTTACCTTTAACCAAAATGATATTATAATACCCGCACAATAAACATTATGATTCAAACTATAAAGAGGCTTTTCCTTTTACTATCAAGGGTTAGTGTTAATTATACCAATAAATTGTAGTATTTTTCAGACTATGTATTTCCTATAAAATGCTCGTAATAAATTTTCGGTAGAACTTTAATATCGTTAAAATATGAAGTACCTGTACAAAGTAAACTTCTTATATTGGAAGAGGATTTGAACTCATTCTTTCAAAGTGTGTAAGCTAACCATTACTCTTTTATAACGACAGGAAAATATACAAATTAGAAAATTTATCTATAATCGATTATTTTTCCATAAAGTATTATCAACCCGGTTCTTTAAATATATGAGGAAATCATTTGATCTGAACTAGTATGAATATGTTATAATATATGCTTCGAAAAGTACTCAAGCACTTCTGTTGTGTGAATCGTGACGTGATGATTATCGTTAACCAGGATACTCTAACCGCATATAATATAACAAAAAAAAAATAAAACAAAAAAAAGTAAAGAAAAACATCAGATTGAAAAAAAAAGAGAAAAGAAAAGAATATGTATTACATTGGTGAGTTTTGTTTTGTTTGAGGAGACTCGTTTAGACTTTTGCTGCTGTTGTATTATCTTTGATCATTAAAGTACCCTCTTAAGAGAGAAAGTTTTTAGTCTTTTTATCATATTTTTGAAAAACGTGAATGAAAGTTTTTTTTTATTATTGTCAAACCTTTTCCCCTTTTTTATTCCTTTATTTTCTTTGTTTATCTAAATTCTTTCTAAGTCCTCGACTATTTATTATAAACAATAAGTTTAAATCATGGAATGACTTTGCCAAAAAAAAATTTATATTTTTATCTTAATTTATTTCTCTCTACATATATATCAAAAGTAAAGTACTCATCTGCAGTTTTAACATTATTATTATTATTATTACTTTATTCTCTCAGTAGAAAAGGAGACAAATATTTTACCGCATAGAATGGCAAATTGCCTAAGCACACACCTAAATACTCTTAAAAATATTTTAGATCACAAAAGGTAACAGCCATTTCCTGTCATTCTTTTACGAAAAAAATTAATCGTTTTTTTAATATTTTGGAATTATGCCATTTTGTATGTTTGTGCATTACCTCTTCCTCTCTTTTGAATGTGCATTAGCATTAACTGCATAAAACAGTCAACTTTTTCTATCCAGACACATAATATAATCAAAATCTTTTTAATCTTGTAGAAGATCAAAGTCTTACAGCGTTTCTTTTCTTTTTTATTTTATTATACAGCCAATGGCAATATGGCCAATGACTTCCGAACTGTTTCCTTTGCATTTTTATTATTTTGTTCAACTTTAATTTAAATGTATTAAAAATGTGAAGATGAAGAAGAAAGAGGAGGTGAAGAAGGAGTGGTAAATATATAAAAAAAAACGTTTCACATAAAATTCGTTAGATAAATTTTTTACATTTATTTTTTGTTAAAATTAGTTTTCCAGTGTAAAAACATCGTGTAAAACCAAAGAAAAAAAAATGTTTTTATCCCTTTGTTTAACATCAACCTTTTTTCTCTTATTTCTTTTTTGTTCTTCTTGCTCCCTTTCGCAGAACATATAAGAAGAAGGAGGGAAAAAATTTCTTTTGATACTTTTTTAAGTGCACCATACCAAACATCATCTGTTTAGATCTTTTTTTTTCTTTTACTTTTTTTCTTCTGTGATCTTTTTAGTTGGCCTTTTTTTTCTTTTTATTTTCAGTTTCATTTTCATTTTCTTCTTCTCAATAATCATCATCATCATCGTATTATTTGTTATTATTGTATGTATTCAATAATGTTCAATTAATCAGCGTTAAAATGAAAAATGATAAACATTGAAGTATAGGTATTATATATTATTATTATTATTATTATTAAAGGTAATAGAGAGGGAAGGATATGAAGGATTGGAGGGAATATAGATTCGGAACACTTAGATGCGATTATTGAGAAATTGTTAAATATTATTAATATTACTTTGTCGGATTTGGATATTTATATATTGTGATCTGGATGTGTGTATTATATATTTTGGTTAGTGTGTATGTGAATAAGTAATCGTAGCCCCACGCACATACACATATGTATGCATTCTCATATAAACATTCTTAAACTTATATAACTATACACAAGGGACTGGTAAAAACCATATCAAAAGCTTCTTTTTTTCATCTCTCTTCATCTTTCTTTCTCCAGAATATTCGTTTGGAAAAATATAGATAAATTTTATTTAGTATAAGGGTATAAGGTACATATCGACTCCTTTTTCTTTTTTAAGATTTTTTTTTTCCTCTTCACGCAATTTATAGGATTTTTTTCTTTCGATTTTATTATAATAAAGTGAGATATATAATATTGGATGTTTATACCTAATTTTTTTGGTTTTTGATTTTGTATCGATAATTCTTACATCAATATAAATAATAGTAGCTATCAACAAATAACAAATGATTTTGAAGTAACATTTATTATAAAGTAAAATAAAAATATTTAAAAAAAGATACAAAACTTTAATTTAATTCATTAACAAGTTCTATGAATAAATGAGCTTGAAAATGGATAAAGTTAAACTAATTAATAGAGTAATTAAAACACAGTGATATAATCTTGACTGTTAACAGACTTTCACAGAAAATGAAAAAATAAAAAAAAAACACGTATAAACAAACGGGTTTTATTTTATTTTATATATAGTTGGTTCTGAATCTATTATACAATTGTGGGTTCTTAGGGGACATTTCATAAAATATAATTTATTTATGCATAAGAAGAGTAAGGTTGAAGATTTTTTTATGGAGAATATTTTACACAAAAAAACATAAAACTAAATTGTAATTTTCTTCTTTCAAAATAAACACGTGGTGCATGACAGCTGTGATTGTTAATTAGTTATTAAACACAACGTTTTTTTTTAAATTCCATTTCTTAAAGCAAAGAGAAAATGTAATGGAAGATATTACTCAGAAAAGAGAAATTGAAATTTTGTTTAGTTCGTAATGTTTCAGCTGTTTTTCATAAACACAAATACATGAATGGAATATTTTTCATTATGTAAAATCCCACAAAAACCCTTTTCTGTTCATATTCACTTTATTGCTTTTCCTTATATTCTTTACTCTTTAGCTCTCAGCCTACAGCAGCATCCTCATCTCTTATGTCATTTTACGGTTTACTGTGATGTCGTTTATTAATGACAACATAATATAAAATATACAAAACACTATCCGACCATATCCTTTTTTTGCTATTCTTCTATTCTGTCATCATGAATACATTTTGTGCAGTGAATGTTCAATTTTTAAATGAATAATTTGTTAAATTTATTTTAAATTTAACTTTGCTATAATAATTAAAGTTAAACAAAGCCACTTGTAGTCAAAACATCACATTAATGACAAAAACCCAAAATAAAGCATACTTAAGAACTTCTTTTTAACAACTTCATTAGAATATACGTGAAGAATGAAAGAATGATGTTTCAATTTTCTTTTTTAAAAAATTATTGACAAAAGATTTTACTTATTTCTTTTATCTCATGTGAATTTTCAATTGAAAATTTTCTAAATTCAAAGATGATATTATCAATATATACTAAAAATCATCTTCTTTCTTTTATTTACGTTTTTTTTCTTTTTATATTTTTTTCCATTTTTATAAATTGCAAAGAAAATTAGAGAATATTGCAGAGTCTGTGGGGATGAAAATTACAGATACAATGTGCTTATTTTTTTACTTTATAAATTCAACGTTGTACCCAACAAAATAATTATTTCCTTTTGTCCTTTTGTATAGGAATAGGTAGTATTTACAGACCCATTCTATACATAATAATTATATTTTCCCCTTTTTTTTTGTATACATAATTTTTTTTTCGTATCCAGAGGAAGGAAAACGTACATTTAATTAAATGCAAAATCCAAAAAAAAAAATTGTGTATAAAAAAATTAAAAGCAATTACTTTCATTATATTTTTCTTTTTAAGCGAAATAAAAAAGAAATGATTTTGTATTTTAAACAAATAATTCAAGTCACAATTAAAAACGATTTGCAATCAGAGTAATTGAACTAACGTAATTCAGAAAATTTTCTCTTTTTTTATTATTATTTCCTTTGAACTTTTGATTTTTTTTCAATTATTTTCTTTTCTGCTTTTTCTTATTATCTAATTTAAGTAAAAGCTTAGGATAAAGATGAAAATGAAAATCTTGTTGAAAAATCTTATTATAAAGGTAGGTACATACCTGCCCGTCATTATCCTTATCTGCTTTTGAACGTAAACCTTCCCATATTTTAATCATAGAATCGTGAGTTTCTGTATTTTTTGCATGACCTGTTTGCCATCCTCGTAAGTTACAAATTTTCTATTGTATAATAATAAATAAATAATGATATAATAATGAAATATGAAAAGGAAAACCAATTTATATCTTGTAATATTAAAATAGATAAACAATTTCCTTACCTCAATTGCAAGCTCAAAGTCTTTTTGGTCAATAGTACCACTTTGGTTAACATCTGTAAATGACAAATAATGTCAATAATAAATAAATGAACATGCTTGCATATTTATATACATATAGAGTTTAACTTACCAAAGAAGACATTAAACACGTACAAAAGTTTCTTTTTGCGAAAGTCAGAGATAGACATTTTTGTAGAATTTATTTAAATCTATAGAATGAAAAGAAAAAAAGTTAAAATAATAAAAGATAATGCATTTAAAAACAGGAAAAAAAATGAAAAAGTTATAAAACAATGGTTAAATCCTTTATTGTATTTTCTCTTTGTGTTAAAAACTTAATAAAAAATAAAATGATAAATAAATATAGTAGTACATTTTTTTTTTGTTTTATTAGAAAATGTTTAGTTGTTTCGTTTGTAATCATAAAAACCACTTAGACTCATCATAAGACATAAACAATCCTTTAAAACTATAATGAACTTTCTATGCATGTGTATGTGGGAAGAGATAACAAAAATGAAACATTATTTTTAATGATTTTAATAAAAAAAAAAACAGAAAGCCAAAAAATATATCAAAAGCTGATTATGACTTTTTGCTATAGTACCTAGTTTTAACTATTTTATTACTTTGTACATATAAATAATATAATGCTTTTGAACTATTCACATAAACCCTTTATATAGCGCATAAAAACAATAAACATAGAGAGAAATGCATTGCATTTCTGTAATGATAAAAAATATAGTGAATATATTTTAATAAATATTTAATGATAAAAAATATATGTAGTGACATTTTTTAATTATATCATATTTTATATTATCTTTTAAAATTTCATATAAATATACAATTTTACGAGTATATGTATATTATCTGTGTTTCTACATCAAAATAACGTAAAGTCTTTATGGGTGATTTAATTTTAAACAAGAGAATTTTAACCAAAATGTCGAGCTACACAAAACTCTTAACCATCTGCTAACTGTGAGGGTTAGGAGAGTTGATTCAATTCGAGAAATAAGCATTAAGGTAACACGCCATAATTATTGTTTTAAAACAATTTTAAATAGTTGCTTTATAGCAGATTCCCGCAAATAAAACAAGTTTATTGTCCACCTTTTGAAACTGTTTTAAATATTAATTTACTGTATTTGATTTTACTGAAAATTAATGTTTCAGAAAATATGATTATTAAACCTCTAGACTTATCAAAACTTTTTACTTCTGATAAAAATCACGTAACATCAATCATAGATTAGAATAAGAATTCTTGACACATTAATAATTAAGTATAAGAATCTTTAAATAAAGTGAAACGGAAATTTAAGATCAAAATATTATTTTTTGTAACAAATTTTTTGGTTTATGTTAATAGGCTCACCTCTTTATTTCCTCATCAATAATGTTAATTATGTTTTGTGTTCTGGTTTAATGTTGGATTATTTTATAGTTTATTTATAAATTTATAAATACACAGATATTTATTAATATTGAAAAATAATGGTAACCCACCCACTGATAACTATCGAATATCAATTAATAATTAAACTTTTTTTTGAAGTAAATTAACCCTTATTACGTAATCACGTAAATGTAACTAAAATAATTTAATAATTATAAAACTTCAATAAATTGACCACTCGTATACTTTGTGGTTATCATTATACATTGACACATAACCAGCAGTAAATATATATTAAAACAGGATATTGTGTAACATTTGCCAGAAGAACAATAATTTATATGTATGAATAAAAAATCTTTAATTCCGGAAGTGGAAATATCCATGTAGAATATATATAGAAAATATATAGGTCATTCGTTTAAATGATGCGACATTAATTTAATAGAAGAACAAAACCAAAACTTATTAATAATAAATTATGGGTATTTGTTATTTCTTTGAAAATTCAGATTATTTGAATTTTGTTTACTAATCAGGAAATAATAGATAATTCTAATGCATTATAATAATATTGTCTGGATAAATAATTTTATCAATTATTAAATAAAAAAAAGTTGTAAATTATAAGTAATTGACATAAATTAACAAACTAGAAAATATAATTAACTTTAATAAACAATAATTAATGAATTCAATGAAATTTTATATATGAGTGAATTTTCTTGAACTTGAATTCAACACACGTGCCATAGTAAAATTTCTAAATGTAATAACAATAATTTTAAATTAACAACAATAATAACCGGGGTCACGTTAAACCCTAAATTATGAAATAATTTTCATTTTTCAGAGAACTTTTTTTTTTATATTTTCCTGCTTGTGTGGATTTGTGTGGAAATTCTTAAATAAATATGAATTGAATTTCGGAGAATCAAAACCAATATTGATGCTTACTTTGCTATGTATAAAAGAATATTTTTATTTATCAAAAAAAAAAATTGTTTAATTTCTTTAAAAAAAATAAATATAGAAAAATCAAAGTCAAAACAAAAAAAAAATATAAAAACGATTTAATCAAATTAGTTTGCGTCTATCCCGCACACGCTTGTAACACAAAATTTAACGTTTATTAAAGAAAAAAAAAATGTGCATGCATATACATATATATTTAATATCAAAAAATAAACACGTTTTCAAATAAACGATGAATAAATTAAATAAAAAAAAAATGTTATTTTTTTTGTCTAGTCGCGCATAACAAACAATCACATTAGAGTTTCCGCGTGTATTTATTTTGTATGATTTTTTTTCTCTTTCACAATAAAAAAAAAATATCACAGAAAATACATTATTTATAATTAATTGTTTATTTAAAAATATAGAAAAGAATTCGATTTATAATTTAGTATATATTTTAAAAAAAACGAAACATAATTTACTGAACAGCGTCTGGGGATATTCCCCGATCAATTTTAAAAGAGTCTCGCACAAAGAAAAAAAAAACAAGAAAAAAAAGGTCTGAGTGACTTGATAGTGATTGAGAGGGTTATATTTAACCCTTTCCTACCCTGCCTCTTTTTTTTTTTTTTTGAAACGGATTTAAAAATCCAGGTCTGTAATATTAATGTTTATAAGAAAAAGGGAAGAAAAAAAAGTATAAAGATTGTTTGAGACAAAGTATGAACGTTAATTTTTTTATTAAAATTAATATATAAAATGAAACAAAAAAATATAATATAACAAAAACAACAACAACAAAACCTTATTACGAAGAGCTTTAGAATTTAGTTTCACAGGGGCATTCAACGTTTTCAACTTAAGTGCTTTAATGTTTATGAATTTTTCTAGCATAAATATATCGACATGGTGCGTATAATATGTGTATAGTTTTTCTCATTTTGTTGGGCCCCAGAACCTAATGTTTGTAAATTGGCGTGTTTACGTTTAGCGTGTTTACCTCATGGGAATTCTATTTATTTTTCAATTCGTGTATAAGCTCTAGAATCCTCTCTCACAACTTACACAAAAAAAAATTATATTTTGTTGACACTGCCTATATTTACTATAGTCCTATATACAATCTTCCTTAATACCTATATATTCAAGCACGGAAACACTAATTACCTAAATAAATAGCCACATACTCACACACACACACGTTTATAATACCATAATACAAAGTGCATGAAATTTTGTAAGATAATATATAACATAAATCTTTTAACAGATTTATTTTATCCATTTTCATTTTTATTTTATTTCCACTTTTTCACCTTTTCATCATTTTCAATATTTTTCATTCAAATGTTTGGCAATTATTTAACAAATTTTAAAACAACTATACATTCACTAAACTTAAATGTTTTAAATTAATAAATAAATAATGAAATGTTATTTGCGAAACATGTTGAAAAAACAATAAAAATAATTGCATTTATAGAAATGGAAATTTACTAAATATATACCATTTAAATATATATTTAAGTTTAATCAACAATGGAAAATGGAAGAAAAATGGTTTTATATAGAATTGAAATTCTGTATAATATACAAATATATTGATTAAATAATATACAAAATTTGTTTTGCTTTTTGTTTTGTTAATTTAAACTTTTGTTTCTCTCTTTATATTTATATATATGGATTGTTAAACACTTCATCTACTGACAATCTATTAAGTTAAGTTGGAAACAATTAATTTATGGTTTATTTCTTTTTTTTTTATTTTTTTTTTTTTGCTTCTATTATATTTTTTTTTTGTTTTGTTTTTGTGTATTTTTATTTTTATTTGATCAAAAAATAGTTTACTAAGTTCATTGAGATTGATTGAATTAATAAATATATAATTAATTTGCTTTTTGTATCAATTGTACTTGTCCCGGAATTTTCTCCTTCTTATATGTGCATATCTCTAGACAGAAATAAATCACAAGAGTGTCACAAAGAGAGTGAGAGAAGTAGGAAGAGGGGAAGAGAGAAGTATATGAGAGTCAAAGAGAGAACTGAAAAATATTTTATGTACAGGAAACTTTGAAAAATAAAAGCTAAAGTCAAAAATAATATTAAAGCTTGAAATGAGGAAATATTTTTGTATTGTTATAAAGAAATTTAAATATCAAATTAAATTATTTTCTCCACGAATTCATTTAAATTTAAAAATTTGCTTGATTTTTAAATAAATTAATAAAATTAATAGAAAACATGTTTATAACAAAGCAACGAAAGTGTAAAGATTTTAATCTATAATAAGTCACTGTGGATGGTTGTTGTGTGTGTAGTCGATATAAAACTGGTATAATTGCATTTAGAGATTAGTGTTAACTATCGAGGATTAAATGAACATTTATGTTTGTATAGAGTTTTGTTAGTTATAAAACGCATACATTTATTTCAACTTTTAGTTCAAAACTAAAAATTTTAAAACAAAAGGAGAACAAATTAGATATAAAAAATAATTAATTTTAATATCTGGAGATATATACGAAATCCACTGACTAAATATAAGACTATTATTATTAAATAATTAGGTAACTTCTCTCATCCACTCACTACCATCCTCCCAATCTATTGTATTATTACCCCATACTCTCTCACCCCCATCTACAAAAAACAACAGCAACAAAAAAAAAGGTAAAATGGTTAAAAATATATGTATAAATAAAATATAATATACGATATTGTAAAAATGGTTGTGTCTACCTTCTGAAAAAAAAACACTCACACACACAAAAAACAAAAAAATGAAAAACGAAAAAAAAGGAACAAAAAGTATTTTTCTTTTATTCTCTTTAATATATAATTAATATTTAACAAACATTTTGAGCTTATTGTAAGAGTCATGAAAAGTCTGAATATAAAACTCAAATTGGATAATATTATAGAATAATAATAATAATACTGAGGTTTCAGATAAAAGATAAAAGAAGATTATTTATTGCTATCTAATAGTTACTAACCCAAAAAAAAAATGTATATATGTATATACGTTTATGCGTCTATTTTATATACCTACTTTTACTTTATATTAAATGAAAATGAGTATAGGAAAATTTATAACCTTGACCTTTGATCATTTTTCTAATAAATTATTTATACACGCACTAATTATATGTAAGCCAGAGAGTGAATAACACGTCTGATTCTCATTAATTGGGTTTTGAGTTCAAACCCTTGCTGAAAGAAATATCTATAATAAAGCTTTTAAATTATTTCATGATAAATAATAGAAGGTGTTGTGAGTTCAAACTCTGACTAAAGAAAGTATGATAAATAATATTGGGTTGTGTGAGTTCAGACCCTGGATTTTGAATTCAATTAGAAATTTTTTACAAAATACAAGAGCAAATGGTCCTTAGTGAATTACAATAAGAAATTTAATATTTAATAATAATTAGAAACGAATGCAAAAATATAAGGCAAGGACTAGACTTTATTGTTGTTTTATTTTTTTTGTCATTTTTTTTTTGTATCAAAAAACAATTTTAAAATTTAATTTTTTTTTCCTTAAGCTTTATCTTTATTTAATTGCAAAAGCTTTTTCTTTTCTGTTATCTGATTGGGTATCATATTGTTTATATAAAATTACTTTAAGAAAATTTTTAACTTTGTTTTTATTGTTCTTTTTTATTTTTTGTTTAAAAAAATTCTTTTATAAAATTTATGATTTTCTCTAATAAAAATTGATTGATTCCTTTTCTTGTCTTTTGTTCTTCTTTTCTTTCTATTTTTCTTTTCTTTATCTATTGAATCAGAAAAACCCCAAAAAAATAAGAAAAGAAAAAACGAAAAAAAAGAGGGAAGAATGTAAAATAAAAAGATGTAAAAACATGTAAAATATACACATCCGGCATAATCTAACAATAAATACATTTTCTAATCGAACTTTTAACCACCTCTTTTTGTTTACTAAATATTGATTTTCATGTAAAGTAAAAGTTTATAAAATTTGTAAATTTTATCTTGTATTATATTCGATTTGTTGTTGTATCTATGTTTGATGTTGTTGTTGCTCTTGTTGTTGATGTTGGCAGATTTTGTTGGTATAGAATTAAATGTATTTATTTTACTTTTGTTTGGAATTATGTTTATTTATGTAATGCAATTTATAGGGTGGGGCGTTTAAAATAATAAATTTGTTTTGTGTATATACCTATATATATCCATATCCATACATATATATACACACATACATATTTATAAAGTGTCGAGTAGAGTGCGAGGTCGATGATAAAAGTTGAAGAATATAGGTACGTGGTTTCTCAAGTTTCTCCCAAAAGACGTTTATTTTTGTTGTGTTTTCTTTTTTTTCTCTTTTAAGAATGAACCCAGCACAAAATATTATATGAAAGAATACTTAAAAGATATTCAACAAAAGCGCAAATATATACACATACAATAGATATATACACTCTCTCATTCCCAGGTAAGCTTATAGATGATGGTCCATTGCATTAAAGGAATATAAATATATGTACGCGAAGTTCAGTTACCCCTATCTCTCTTTATGTATATATTTTATTTGCAAAAGCAAAAGCACGAAAAAAAAAAGGATTTATAATTTTTACAAAGAGTTTTGTCTTTTTTCCACTTAATATTTATTACTCATTATTAATCATACTCTTTCTATCCCCTATATAAACAACTTATTGTTCTATTTTTAAAGCCCTAAAAACATGAAGCGGGTAGAGAGTGTACCTCATAATAATAATAATAATATAAGTTCAAACTTTTCTTTCCTATTCTCTTTTAAAAATTCTAAACAGATTTAACACGAAACAACTTCACTTTCTAAAAATATATTTTAGGTAAAAATTTTTTTTTTGTGTCCTTTATTTTGGTCCTGGTATTTTAAAAAGTATGTATATGTGTGCGGTGTGCGTGTATGTGTTTTTTTTTTTATTATTTTTATTATAAAATAAAAAAAAAATAAACAAAATTAAATTTTGTGTCGTTTATTAAGGTTTGACATTTTTTGTTATAATATTTTTACACACATACATACACTTATGCACACACATACACACATATTTTATACATTTTATTGGGTAAAAATTATTTCTTCTTTTATAATGCTTTTTTTTTGTTCTACCCTTCAACTTTTTTTGTACTTTATTTTTATTTATTTTTTTTTCATAAATTTCTGGTACAACAAAATGCTAATAGATTTTTTTTTCTCTACAAATCCATTGAAATTATTTGATTAAAAATTTAATTTTTAATTTTATTCTAAATATTTTTTTATTATTGTGAGTGAGTCTTTTGAAGAAAAATTCAAGAAATTAGAAAATACGGTGCTACGCAACGTATCACCCGTCTCAACGCGCATTTTTACCATCCCAATGAAAAAAAAAACCCCTTTTATATATTTTGAAATTATTTATAAAAATACAAAGTAAACATAAAACATTCCGTAAATAATTGATAATATTATATATTTTTTTCCTAGCATACAAATACGAATACAATAACAGAAAAAAAAAACAAATGAAATTCGTAAAAAAAAATACGCATCGTAATTTGTGCTTTTGAAAAATAATAATTAAAGTTTTGTTAAATAACAAAAAAAAACATTTTGTGGTAAAAAAAAATATATAAAAAGTTTGTAAAAAAAAACAACAAAGGAAAACAACAACAAAAAACAAACCAGAGAAATTTCAAAAGAGAAAAAATAACGAAATTAAACTTTTTTAGAAAACAAAAAAAAAAAACTAAAATCACATTAAGAATATTTAATTCACAAATCATTAACCAAACAACAAACAATGAAGGTAACAACATCAACAAGAAATGAAAAGAAGAATAATAAAAAAAGGAGAAGAAGAAAAAGTAATAATATCCATTCTGTATTTATCATAAATAAAGTCATTAATTATAAATTTCTCTATAGAATCTCTTAATAAATAAAGTAAAAATATAAATAAAACAAAAATATTAGAATAAATAAAACAAAAATCACCAATAAAAAAATAAAGTATAAAATAAAACTCACCGAAGACACCGAAAACAAAAAACAACAACTAAATTTCACTTGAATAACAGTAGTTAGTTAAAGGTATAAAAAGGTGTTTATAAAAGTATAATAATAAGAATATACTTTTATTTTACTCTGTTGTTGCTATTGTTTTATATTTTGTTTTATGGTAAAGAACAAGAACCAAAAAAAATAATCGTAGTACTTTTATACACACGTATTGAAAAACACACCCTCACAAGACTAGTGATAAACACTAAATGCAGACAAATTCCAAATGAAGATGAGTTTATATAGATTTTATTTTTTGGGAGAGAGATAAAGAGAATCTGCAATGTATTTTTTTTTCGTTTTTCTTTTGAGCCAATTTTGATATGGAACAAAATTATATAGAAAATGTATGTATGAAAGGACCTAAATAAAATGTACGTAACGTATGTGACTGTGTGTATGTGTGTGTATGTATGTACCTATTTATTTTACTTTTTGTTTTTTTTTTTTGTTGTAGTATAAAGAAAATTGTAAATCTTTTTTTATTTTGTTATTGTTGTATGATTATAAATGATTATGATTTATTTTTTATCTTTATATATATAATTTTTTTTTTCTACAAACGTACTTGCGTGCATTCAAAGATATGGATTATGAATCATATAGTAATGTGATTTAAACCAAAAATAAAAATAACAACAACAATTAAAATCAAAAGATATCAAATAAATAAAAAATGCGACAATTTTTTTTGTCTTGTGCGACAATGCAATAACATGTTTATTTTTTATGCCATTTTTTTTCCTACCTTGAAGAAAAATTGTGAATTTTTATCTCCATAATATTTGAATTGTTTGATAACGATATTTTCATACAAAGTTACTTATCTCTATTATTTATTCTAAAAAATTATAATTACAATAAAAAGAGAACTTTTACAAAACTATAGTTAAACTATTATGAAATATGAATAATTATTTATTATAAAAACAAAGCACATGTGAACAAAAATAAGATTAAATAATTAATTACAAATTATAACATTGAAAAATAACAATAAGTAAAAAATGTAAAAAAATAAACATTATTTTCATAAAATGAAAATATTTTTATTCAATTACCTCTTCAGCACCCATATTTTTGTATAAGAAAAGTGATAAGGGTTTTATGGAATGAGAGGGTAGTGTCCATAGAATGAATTCTCTTTTATTCATTCTTATTTTATATTTTATAAAAATAATAAGAATATATTTAATTCCGCACGTGTGACAACTTGTAAATCAGTTGAATATAAATGAAATTTACATTTTATTATTACAGAGTCAGTTTATTTATTATAGAAAAAAATACGATCTGCCTTCTCAATGCATATATTGATTTAACTTTTACAAAAGAAAAGAAAAGAAAAGAAAAGAGGAAAAAAAATGAAAATCATGTAAAAGAAAAATACTTTTCTTTACTTACTTCTACTTGTGTGTATATCTGGGAATGAAATTTAGTTTGTTGCACCTGTACCTCGTACACACTATTAATAAATGTATCAAAAAAAATTGGGAAATGAAGCATTTTCAATATTTTGGAAACAGAAAAAAACACCTAATATTCAAGGCAACATTTTCTAAAATTTCTAAAAATGATGAAATATTTAAATTTCTATTTTTTATACACTCGTGTGAATTATGTCTTTATGTCTTTACATATTATAATTCATTTTCAAACAAGAATAATAATGAAAATTATGTTAAAAACAATTAAATTAATTTAAATGTGGATTTCATTTAATTTGAAATATTAATATACATAATTATAATGACTAATCAATATTAATCATATGCAATAAAGTGTAAATTGATAATTGTGATTCAATTAAAAAAAGAAAAACAGAAGCAATGATTCATTTTTGGAAAGGATTATTTAGTAAAGAGTAACGCATGATATCCAATTTAATAAATTCATTTGATTCTCAATTATATATAGCTATTGGGTTGTTTGTCATAAAGCACGATGCAATGTTTTTTAGAATTAAAATATTAGAATGGCATAATAAGAATTGGTTGGTGCAGTCACATTGATATTATGCAACAATAAATAAAATTGAAATTGAAACAAACAGTAAAATATAAACAGAAAGGCACACCTGAAAACCTCATTATTATCTTATGTAAATACAATAATTCTATTTAATAAAAAATAATAATAAAATGGTAAAAAATTTTATTAAATGGAATATAAAAAAAAATGGTTTATTTAGAAATTAAATAAACTTATAATCTAAATGAAAATATTTATAAATAAACACAAAAAGAAAAAAAAACGCGAATAAAAAAATTTACAAATAAAACATTTTTTCATTTAATCTACGGTAAAAATTTCTTGTCTGTTTGTCCTGTAATGCAGATAATATATAAATATCTCCTACACATCATAATTATTTCTGATAAGAAGACATGAGTTCCAATAAAATTATATAAGTGAATTACGTATGTACGCAAATTGACATTTTTGTTGTTGTTATTATTATTATTGTAATTGTTGTTGTACATATTTTAAGATAATTTTATAAAAATATAGATATAGAAATTATACAGAAAGTTGCATTTATTTATTTAAATTAATTGTATATTATATATTTTATTAAATTTTAGGTCGATTGTAAAACGCATTGAAAGATTGAGTTAATATTTTTTTTTTGTTCAATTAAATTAAATTAAATCATAATGAATTGTATATTCTGACATTGACTTTAATTTAAAAAATATTATTTATAGCAGAGTAGGTAAATATCTACTATATAAGTTTTAAGTATGTTTTTTTTTTGTTACACTTTAAACTATTCAAATCAAATAGACAATATTCAATTCTATTATTTACTATGTGAACCTTCTCTCTATAGAGTCAATTCTTCTTTTTAAAGTCAATACAAAAAATCTATTTTAACTATTTTGTTTTTTCAATTGATATAAAATTGTATGAAAAAAAACTACATTTAATTATGAATAGAATTCAGGTGAACAAATACGCGATTCGTGTTGAATTAAAATTTAACAAAATCAGTAAGTTTAATTGAAATGAATTCAAATGAAATTGTGTCAGCAAATTTTATAGTCAAGTCCTCTTTTGTCTGGTATAGTAATTCAGTTTTTATTGATATGGAAGGATATCTTTTTTATTATCTATATAAGGACATTTTGTGTCCATTATAAAAAATTATTTTTATTATGTAAGAGTGAGATATATATGTAGTAAATATAAAAGGAAAAAAAGAAAAAAGACGTAAACGTTAAACATTTTATAAAAAAAAAAAAAGAAAAGAAAAAAAAACAACTCTTATTTAATCTCTATCTACGTATTTACTAAAATGTAAGAATAAAATAAAAGATATTACTTATAATCAATGTAATTTTAATGATTAGGAAAATGATAAACCTAATTATTTTAGAAATTAATTAAAAGAGTTAATGTCGTCAATACAAATGATCCATCAATTTTAGATTCTTAATAATAAAAATATTTTATTTAATTCTTTAATTAGATGAATTAGATGAATGATATGAATGTCGTCAATTATAATGAAAATAGATACGATAATTTAAGAAATTATGAATCAATGTGTGCGTTATGAAGTTCATAAAAATATAATTAATTAACAAGTCAAAACTACAAATTATAAATATTTTTTAAAATATAAACGAAAGAAACTATGAGACAATTATTTATTCAATTCATTAATTTATATACATTTATATACATTTGTTGTCAAATAAAGTAGTAACATACAATA
This sequence comes from Pedicia rivosa, assembly GCA_963082725.1. Lineage (NCBI taxonomy): Eukaryota > Metazoa > Arthropoda > Insecta > Diptera > Pediciidae > Pedicia > Pedicia rivosa. The sequence continues at coordinate 19,221,968 of OY720151.1, forward strand.
AATTCGAAAAATTTAAAGATAAGTCACTAGTAATTTTTTATAATTAGTTTTTGTTTAGGAAAATAAAAATAATAAAAGTCTTAAATACGTTCCTTCATGAATCATGACAATAATAATTAGCATATAATTATGAATAGTCAATTAATAATATATAGAATATATATAATATATATAGAAAAAATTAAAAATATTTGAAACTGTAGAATTCAAATATTCTAATTCTCTCCTAAAATACAATTCTCTCTTAAAATACAAAAGAGAATAATTTGGTCAGGTGAATTAGGTGAACGTCGGTAAAGTAGAATTACAGATAAAGAAATGGCAGTAGATATGCAACACTGCTGCTCAACTTTAGCAGCGGAAGGTAGTTAAAAATAAACGTATTTGTACTAAAAAAATTTCTTTGAATAACACAAAAATATTCGAAACTTTATAAAAGCTTAATGAAAAAGAAATTTCAAATATTAAAATTATATTGATGATTTAATTTTGGGAATTTTTAAAAAATCGTTATTCTGAAATTGCGTTGAACAATAACAAAACTAGCTTTATCAAAATATTTCTTATTCCACATTTAGGCAAATAAAAATGTGAATTCAACTATTACAAGTATTTCATTTAATCATTCATTTATTGGTTATTTCATTTTATTGCAATCGAAATGTATTCTATTAGAATAAAATTATTTTGAAATTGTAAAAGATTTGTTTTCAACGCATTATTTTTAAAATTCACGCCTCTCACGTGGAATATATATTATAGTTAAAGTTACCTTAAATTTTATAATAAAACATTATTATAAAATTTAAATTAAATTAAATTTTTTAATTATTAAAATTTTATTTCTGCAACTATTTACTTGTGAATATTTATTTGTTTCTTCATTATTAAAGCATTTATTGAGAAAATTGTAATATGTTTTATAATTCCTAAATTTAAACATCTAAGCATTCTAGAGCATACGATCAATATAATATTTTATCGATAAATACCAAAATGAAAAGATTTACAATAATAACAAAGGTTAATTTTGTAGAGATTGTAATACACTATACAGAAATAGAATATTTGTACTTTTCAGATTGTGTATATTTTTGCATGTTTGTTGTATAAGTAAAGATCTTTATATTGACGCATCATAAAACGTATATATTTGTTTGTGTTTGTTTTCTGTATATTTTCTTTAAAACTCCAAAAATCCTACTTAACATGTGACCATATATGAGTCAGTGAAGTCAGTGTCAAACATCAACATAGCAATATAATTTTTAGACAATAACCATTATCAATGTAATGTGATATACTTTATGTAAAAAAAAATATCTCTTATTTTTAATGCATGAAATGTGACAGTCTATCATAAATTTTTCATTTTTAACAATATATTAACAACAATAACGTGTCACGTGGTTATTTCATGTAAAGTTATTTAGTTATATAAGGCAGTCCCCTATTTTCTTTAAAATCAGTTCAAACTCACAAAGAAAGCATTATTAATTTTTTCATTATTCCGAATTCTACTTATTGTGCAAAAAACAATGACATGAGTGTTTTATTAGGAGACAAACATAAGCTTTAAGTTTTATTAATAATACTTTGAATTTGCCCTGAATTTTCTAAAAATCCTTATTGTGTATCTGTGTCGGTTTAAACATATTGTTATTACTACGTACAATTTTTTTTTATTAATTTATTATTTTATTATATTATTTTATTATTTTGTTATTCCCATGTTCATTAGAATTGAGAATAAGGTTGTTGATTTTTTTTTGTATCAGTCAAAACGTAAAATAAAATTGAATAAATTATAATAAAGTAAACAACTAAAACTGTCTGACTTCTGACAGTTTTCATAATTAAATTACAAAAAAATTAAAATTAGAATTTTTATTTAATTTATATAAAATCATTGCAAGTGAGTACATAATATAATATAAACTGAAACAAAGAAAGAAAAATTAAATAGAAATGAAAAAATAATAATAATAATTTAGTTATAGAATATTGATTGCTTTTTAAGAGTATAATTGCAGAATTATACATTGATTAAAAAATAAATTTACAACTGTTTTTTTAACACATTATTCTGATCAATAATTGTTAGAATGGATCGTCTAATCAATAAATTTAAAAAAAAAATCACTGAATCACTTCAAAACTTTGGAAGAATTGTCTATTCTAAAAAAGGCTAATTCTTATCAAATTATTCGGATTAGTCTTCAATTTAAAATCACAATAACTATAGGTATCTAACCAAAAAATGTCTCCGTATTTTTCTATTAAACAAGGTTATTAAATAACTATTTTATTAAATATGTGTGATTATCTTTATTAGCCTTATTTAGAATTTTTTTTTATTATTATTATTTAATTCTACATTATTAAAATATGTCTGGTTGAGATGATTGAAATCGAGAGAATTTATTCAATATACAACAATTTTGGTTTGTCAAAACCAAGTTTATAATTTTTCCTGTGACGAATTATTTTCATTAAAAAAAAAAAATTCAAAATACTGGGCGCCTCCACATTCTATTAAATAATTACAATATGTAATTTATTTTTCATTCTTTACTCAATATTTATTTTTAATGTGATAGAGACAGTAAATTTTGATTGAAAAATAATAAAACAGAAAAACTTAATTACACTTTATAGTTGATCATTCAATAGAAAGTAAATTGTAATTATGAATTAATCGATATTTGTCGTTCCCTCTCAATTATTTTAACCAATAGAGAAATCAATATTAATATTGGTCAGTTAGTTTACACTTTGAAATAAATGCATCTATAGAATTAAAAATATATTATATAATGCAAGCAAAAGTGATTTTGTAATGTATGACGTTTACTTCTGATAATTGACAAACGATTGAGATGAATGAGAAATGAATCATCTGCAATTCTTGAACAAACTTATTATGCTTAAATTGTATTTAATTTAATTTCTGTTGTAAGTTGGATTTAACAATATAACAACCGAATTAAAAACAAAAAGCTTTACATGTCAATATTCATACGCATTAAAGACATTTTTTATTATTTTCTATATTGCAAATGTTAAATAAAACTTACATATTTTTTCGCCAAAATCGCTAGCATATAGACATTGGACTTAATTGAACTTCAATTGATAATAAAAAAAAAATTCTAATAAAAATCATCTCAAACAATCAAAACAATTAAAATCAATTAAATTACGTTGGCGCTTGTATTTCGCGGTATATATACAAACAATACAAACATTTTTTTTTATTAGTTGTTAGATACAGACTATAAATATATCTAACTATAACATTGATTCTTGAAATAAAATCTCATCATAAAATTTGAGATGGAAAAGTACATTTTTATAACAAAAGAATCATATGATAAGAAAAAAAAAATGGAGGTACATAATCTAAATAAGGCGTAATTATTTTATATTATATAAAAGTGACTATATTTTTATTATATACATATTTTTTTGTGTTTTAGATTAATGATTGTAAATTATATTTGAATACACATAAAATATCGATTAGAAAAAAAAATATTTATCTAATGTTGAGAATATTTTTTTTTTCGTATAAACTTTTGTGTTTTTAACATTGAACCCAATTAGATAGATTTTTTTTATCGAAATAATTGAAACTGATTAGTTTTTATACCAAGAAATTATTTGGAGCTTCTTAGAAATAATTTTGAATTCTTGGGAATCTAATGGATATTTATGATTTTGAAGTAATCTCTCGAAAACCAATTGTAACAGAATCTTTGAGTTTAAAATTTTTTAAGGGAGGAGATTAAAAGCAATTAAGGTCATTTTCCAATAATTAAATTTTTAAAAACTTTATCAATGAAATTTTCAATCAAACAGGTTGATCCTAAACTTAACCCAGAAAATTGTTTTGTTAATGATAGTTTATAAATAATTAAAAAAAATTCTCTCAAAATAAATGTTAGAGACGGTAGAGTTGCGTACTAATCATTTATGGAAGTAAAAGTAATTGAGTCTGTAATTTGTAAAATACAATCTAAAAATAGTTGTAAAAATGACAAATTTCCTGCGCTAAGTGTGTAAATTTATAATACAAGGATTATTATGCACTGCGGCAATTACGATTATAATTTTTATAATAATTTCTTTATTCAATATTTATTATTATGGATAAATAATAATTATAGTTTTATAAACAATTACTATTGAGAAGTTCTTCCTTTTTTATATTTTCTGTATTTGAAAATTTTCTATTTCCAGATTAAATTCGACGTTAACACCAAAATTGAAAACAAATTTTAATCATGATTTCTCATCTCATAAATAATATTTCAAGTGATTATGAATCAATCATTAGATATTATTATTATATAGAACTTTGTAATCAGACAAAATATATATCCAAAATCTAATTCAATAGATACCCATCAAATACATCCCAAAATAAATATACTAAATAATATTTAACTATAATCTGTTTCAAAAAGGAAACAAAAAATATTAAATATAACTTTTATTAAATGAACAAAAAAAACACAGCCTATAATCGTTCTAATTTTTATTCTGATGAGTTAATTTTTATTAAGTACTTGGACTCATATTTTATAACAACAAAATAAAATTAATTAAAGCTTTAAATAATAAGTTCATCAATAAATATGCCTTTGTTTATATATCTATAATCTAAACTATAAAAGTACTTAACTAATTAATTGAAATTGAAGGTATAGGATATTCATTGAACCAATTTAATATGTTTAATAATTATAAAATTTTACATAAAGTGTTCATTGTGTTTAAATAACATTTTCTAGTCGTATATCTATTGCAATTTATTTTCTAGAATTTGGATTCATTTTAATCAAGACAACGGAATTTTCTTCTACAAAATTATTTAAACAAAAACTGTTGTTACTAACCCAAATTGAAATATTTATTACGAAATAACTTAACGCGTCTAAAGTTAAAGTGCAAGTTTTACTGCAATTTTTTAATATACATTTTATTTAAAATCTTGATTAAATATTTACGGTTGCACTTCTCGGCATTGCTTTTCCAAAGTGTCAGCAACCGCATATAAGTTTTTTAGCCTGATACTTGCGTTGAACTTTAGAAAAGGCTTTAACTTTAACGAAGTAGAAAAAACGTTATACATGATACTTACAAGTCACCTGCTAACACAATATTGTTATATAAAGTTCAAAATAAAAGATGCAACAAAAAATATATGATATAATGCATTCTTTGTTACCCATTCAACGTCTTTTTATTCTATTTTTTTTTATTTTTATTTTTAGAAAGAAGGCAATTTGTTTAAAATTTAAATTTCTAAATTGAATGAAATATTTTTTTTGAATAATGGAAATTTGTATTGCCAATCAGTTTAGTTTTTTATCACTATGAAGATGATCATCACGATCATCCTCACCATCACCATTGCCATCTCCATCATATTCAGTGCATATTGAAAATACGTCTTAAATATATACCAGAACGAATATGATGGGATTGAGCAAGGTGGTTTTCGAAGTCCATTAATAATAAACTCCAATATTTTGCCACTATCTTTATACTAATTAAATAGAAAGTAAATTAAAAATGAGAAGAAAAATGATGAAAATAGAAAGAAAATCTCTATACCCATTTTCTATTCTTTCGTTTTTCATCTTCTATTCGTATTTTTTTTCTACACTTTGTTTTTTGTTCATACATGTTTTTAAGTCTGTTTATGGGAAAATAACAGTGTGACGACAGTATACACAAATGCGTAGGGGGAATTTTGGTGGTAAAGCGCCGGTATATAAGAAGGTATTGATAGCGTTGATGATGACCAGTTAGTTCAGAAACATACGTTGCTACGTACCTTATAAAGAATAAACAACAAAAATATAAAGAGTAAACTTTAACATAAATTTATAAAATAAATTAAATAGAAATAATTTGAAAGTGTTGTATAGTTTTTTTTTAAAAAAATAAGAAATTAAATTTTATCTGTGAAAATATTTCTAATATTTTGTGGCAATTATTTATTAAAAAAGATTTTAAAAATTATCGAAATGAAAGCGTTCATTGGTGTGTTTTTTATGGTATGCATTTATATGGATCTTGCACAAGGTAAATTTATTTATAGAAAATTATATTCATAAAATAAATTGTCTTACAAAATATATTCAATGAGAACATTTAATCTAATTTAAATTAATTTTAATTGTTTCAAAGAAATGACTAAACTCTTACATATGGTGTTCAAAAATAACTTCTTTTGATTAAAATTATTTATTTATTAAATTATTAATTTTGACCAAACACCAAGAATTATTTTAACGTAAATTTTTTATCAACTTAAAACTAATGAAGCAATTCTAAATAGTTTTGTTTAAAAAAAAGTAATCATTTTGTTGAAGTTAAAGAAAAAGTTTTGCACAAATTATTCATTTGACTCAATTAAAAATATTAAATTCCAAAAAGTCTATTTCCCACATGTTGATTATTCCGATTGAATTGAGTTTTCAATTGACATTTCAATATTTAATTGATTACGACTTACGAGAATATTTTACTTAATGTTAAAATTTATATTTAATTTTTCTAGAAATTTTGTGAGTGCAAATTTATTTGTCCAATTTCAATTGCTTCCAGTAATTTTGTCACATCAATACTTTAAAGAAAGAATGGTTTTGTAATTTTTAATTATTGTAAAATTCATTTTCATTTCTGATATAAATTGTTTTTTAAATGATAAATAGTCTTGAATTGAAAGTAAGTCAATTATGATCAAATTAAATCCCATAAAACGTAATTCTACATAAATTTTTTACTGGTTCTTGTTTCTTCTATTTTTTTTTATTGGAAAATTTAACAAAATACTAGCGGAAATAATAAAAATAAAAATCTGGCAGAGAAGAAACAAGAGACTTTATAATTTTTAAAAATAATTTAATTATAAATTAAATTTTATTTCGTGTGAGAAAAACATGAAATATCATTTATACTTCTAAGTACTTTCTGTGTTTATATTTTTTTTAATATGTTGGTCCTGACGACTCCTGACCACTATCTTCTCTTTCACGTTTAACTTGTATAAAAAAAAAAAAAAGAAAAAAATTATATGGTAAAGTTCACTTATACATATATTTATTATAATCATAGTTTAGGGACATTTAGTATTCCTTAAATCGTATAAGATAATGAATGAGAAACATCAACACCCTAAGTTTATTGTCGATAAGGGAAATAAATTAATGATACATGTAAATAATAATTTTGTGTTAAGGTAAAATAATTAGTTTTTGTTATCTCTTAATAATAAAATATTAATTTTCATATTTATTTTTTTTATTTTTTATTCTAAAATGAAAATCTTTATGCGATGACTTTGTTTTTCTAACAAATAATAAAAGTTTAAAATTTTTGACGATTTTCATAATGAATAATTTGATGAAATTAAAATGAAAATAAGAATTTAATAAAAATAAAAAAAAAGCATTTAACAAACAACACAATAATACTGAATTATCTCGGGATTTGTGTATATTCTGTACAAATATTACTTTATTAATGAAATAAAAAATAGACTGAAAAGAATCTAATTAAAAATATTTTCGATTGTAAGGTACAAACATCAAAGAGTGTCAATTTTTTTATTAATTATTTATTTGAAAGCAGTTTTTTAAGTCATGTCTATATATAAAAACAGATTTTTGACAAAAATATTATGTCAACATTTGCGATTATTACATATTTTATTTTTACATTTTTATTTTCTTCGTTCAACACAAAAAAAATTGTATATTTGATAAGAACAAATCAATTCACTATTTACAAAATATAAAAAATGCAGAGGAGTATTTCAAACAATTTTATTTATGTATATGAGCCAGTTTTTTTTTGGTTTTTGTTTTATTTTTCACTAATTTCTTATAAAAATTTGAACCCTAGAAATTGATTAAATTATTCAATCGGTTAGATAAATGTTAAACAGATGATAGAGATTAAAATAGTCGGTAAGAGGTTGAAGGTAAGATTCTGTTACGTAACTTTTAAGAATAACAACAACAGTCATGAATTTCCTTAACTGTGGCCTTAAATAAACAAACAATTGTTTACTAGAGGCAATTGTTTGAATCAAAATAAGGATAAGTTACCATTCTCCTATTTTTTTTTTAGGTGTGATAAAGAGGAAAACAACAAAAAACGCTTTAAACAAAATGTAAAGCCTATATATGTAGATATTTGTGTGTGCGATGATATGGTTTCCATTTTTAAAGATTGTTTTATCTTTTATAAAGCTTTTTTTTCTTTATTATTATTTTTGTTTTGTTTTGTTTCTCTAGAAAAACAAACAAGCAAGAAGTATTTTCACTCGCGGTGAAAAAAATAAATCAACTCTAACATGGAGTTATGATGTCATGACAACCAACTATGAGGCTATAATAAACAACAAATTTGAAACACTTTATTAAGAATGACACCTTTAGGAGGAATTTTCTTTTGTTAAGGACCCAATTTCTTGTTTTAATTTTACTAATGTTGGTCAAATTTTTGGTTAGTTTTGCAATAATAATTGTACTTATTTTTTGCCATAATTTATTAAAATATTACAAAATTTATCTGTTCAATTATTTAGAGATCCTTTCTTTAATAACTTATATAAAATTCATATTATCGAATCAATTAATATAATTGTAGTCAGAGTGGTTCCATGAATAATTTAAGCTTCGTTCGATTAAAAGTTCAACGATATGGTATTTTCACTTCTCTAGTCTTAAAATGCATATTTTATTAATTTGTTAGAATGGAAAATACATAATTTTGGATATTCAATAATAAATATTAAGTCAAAAATGAATACAATTTTAATTAGCTTATCATAAATTCTTTAATCAAAAGTAAAGAATATAAGTAGAGAATATAAAAAAATTATTTTAGTTATTTTGTAATTATTTGAAGAGAAAAGTTTATTATAAATTTTTGTATAATTAATCATAAGAATCTTTTATTTCAAAGTAAAAAAAAATACCCCATATTGTGGTATCTCATATGTGTTCCTGGCCGTTGCATTCGCAACATACCCCATATTGTGGTATCTCATATGTGTTCCTGGCCGTTGCATTCGCAACATAACACAGCAAGCAATTTAAAATCTTTTTGTTTTTGTTTTAAAATTTAATTTATGAAACATCGATAAATAAATTACAGTATCAGGGTTCACCCTTTTTATCATGTATTAAACTAGAACTAACTGCAACATTGAAATATATACATAGATTTAGTTAGATTTACTTTATAGTCTAAGTTATTATTTAACTTAAGTTCACAAATTCTACAATATTTCTTAACAAAACGCTTAACAAATATCACTGAATCATTGATGAAATATTGATGAAATATTTCGAATAATTCTGTGGAATTTTTACTAAGAAAGTTTGCTTTTGCAAAATTCTTCAAATATTACTTAATTTATAGAAAATAATGATAATAACAGTGACGCAATATAAATGAGAGAAGTGAATTTTGGTTCTTCAATGTATCACTTATACGGAAATAATTTCATCTTAAGATAATTCCTGACTACAGCATTGTTATAATCGTGTACGTATACTTATTATTTATAAATCATATTTTAATAACTAAATACTTTGGACAGAAAAAAAAATACATGTGATCGACAATATTTATGAGACTATATATTTTTATATAATATTAATATAGAATTTACCACCTATTTTTTTCTTCTCCATATGATGATCATATATAATATAAAAAACACACGGTTAATAAAATCACAAAATAAAATAATAAATATAAAATAAAATAAAATGTCTAGATAAATATAAACTGATTCTATATCTATATGCATGTGATGATAATATTACACGCTAACGCTACTCTAGAAATCTTATCTTTATACTTATTTTTGTTGGGGTTGATTGATATTTTTTATATATTAAATTATCTAGTCAATCATATCAGCATGATAATGTTGATAATATTTATCAATGTTATATTTATTATCACTGACCAAAAAAAACCTCTACGGGACCACCGTTTTGCATATAATTAACCTCTTCACATTCACATGAAAACTCTTATGTAATAGAAAAATCATCCTTGCAATAGTAGATTGTAGTAGACAATTAAAGGATCATTTTATCATATTCTTAAAATTTAAATTAATATTTGAATAAAGATTAATATTAAAGATTAATATTATACCTACTGTGACTAAAAATCCACAGAGTTTAACTGGAACCAAAATTCAATATTATAATATTAATTGAATAATTATTTATTCTTTTCAAATAAATTATTTATTAAGATATTTAAAAGTTCTATTCTAAATAGTATAATCTTATCCCTTAAATTTCAATAATCGGATGTTTGGCATTAGACATAATTCAATTTCCTTTATTATTCAAAATATACGATATATCTATATAAATAAGAAAACAATCCAATAAACAAACAATAAAATTATTTAAATTTTTACTCAACAAAACTATTTTACTATGTTCTAAACAATTATTACTTATTTGTCAAAGATTAAATGTAGAATACATTTAATTTCAATACAATAGTGTGAAATTCAACAAATCTTTAGCGAACTGTTGAAAAGGGATTTTAGATTTGACCTGAAATTAATTTAAACATCATAAAAACCTTTTATTTAATTCCAACTTTTAAGTATAGTTGAGTAAAAGTGTGATTTCGTATAGAATTATTGTCAGAGTTATTTTAGAATAATTTAAATTATTACCGTAATATTATAATACAATGTGTATTATATCTAATTATAATTATTATAATAATTTAATGCATAATAGTGTCATCGAACCCTTCCCGGTTTCTTCGTTTAAATCCTATGGGAACAAATCCCAAACAGTACAGCAGACGAAAATATTGTAAAATTTATCGTATTATTTAACAATTTCTAAAGGTTTCATTTAAAAAGATTATAAGAAAATTTTAATGATATTTTATTTTATCGACTTTATTATTATTTTAAATAGAAAAAATGCAAAAACGATAATTCATTATTAAATAAATAACGATGAAGTATATCATTTAAATTTGGCTGTCGATATTTTTATGGGGTAAAATAATTTATCACTTCCATAATATGATCATAATAGAACAAAAAATAGAATTAGATCAGAATGACTTTTTCAAATAGGTATATTTATTTCACTAATCGGACTGATTGTTCAAATACTAAAGAAACAAAAGTAAAACAATAATTAGTATTTGATGATGTTTAATTTAAATTCCAATATTTAAGAAAGAAACTCATTAAAATATATATTGAATCTTAATTTTACCAAAATGAATAGTTTCATAGTGATTTTGCATCTTTTAAATTACAAATGTGTATTCATGATGATGCGAGGATGCTTTTCTTCTTATTATATATTTCCAAGTGCAGAAGAAACACTTATCGTTTTATTTGAAGATGTAAATTTAAATTGTATATTGTGTAAGTTTTGTGTCCATTCTGTTGTGTCTTCAATTCTTCAAAGATTTCGATTGATTTTGTTTCTACCGACTTAAATACATAAATCTATCTACAATGTAAATTGCTTATTCTTCTTTACGTTTATAAATACTTTAGTTTGTTTTATAATATAATTTTTCAATTAAGAATTTGAAGTATTTACATTATTATATATTATTAGGTCTTTTTTTTGAATATTTAAATCATAACCTCCAAATTTATTTATCATAAAAAAAAAGAATTTTGAAAAAAAATTAAAGAAGAATTTATGATTTCCTGAATATGTTAAGTTCAATAAAATCCTAAATAATTAAAAATAATTAAATAATAAGTTCATTGATTAATAATTAACAAAAATAATAATCATAATTATTTAAATAACAAATTCTTTTAAATTTTATTTTGAAAATTTTAGGTTCCTGTCTGAGTTATGGCCACTCTTGTTGGGGAGGTGAGTAATTTTTCTGATACTATAATAAACAATTTGCTGAGGGTAGTTAGTTAGTTATATATGTATATGATAAACTATTGAACTATAAACAAAAATTTACGGTTAAAATTTTATAATGAATATTCTATTACAATTTTTATAACGGCATTTATTTGAACCTACAAATAATTCTCGATTAAATTAATCAATCATCAAATAATTTATTAACAATTTATTTATTTACAGGACATGGAAAACGTGCAAGCTTATCCAGAATTTTGCGTCCACAAATGGAAATTTCAGATCGATGGGCATTAGTTAAATTAATGCCTGACAAGGTATAACTATAATTTATTTATTAAAGGAACTAAAATTATTTGAAACAAAAAAAATTTTTAACTTGATAACCAGCTAGTGCATTTATTTTTAATTTTTAATTTTTCTACGTCTTCATTAATTCGGTTTGAATTAATATTTTTTTTTTAATTTAAAAAAAACTCTTTATTGTGATGTAAAAATTCAAATTTTCATTTGTTATTTCATTTGCTTAGAATGATGGATTCCCTACAAAAGATGAAGGTGGTTTAATACGCGAGATGCCTGATAATGACGAGTAACATTAAAATTTCAATATCATCACAAGGAATTTTGTTCTTAAATGTTTTATTTATTTTTACAGAAAATTGCAAATGGGAAATAATATCCATAATATTGAAAATTTACCTTTTTTACCAAACATAGATAATGAAATTTCACAGGATATCAGTAAAAATGATCTTAATAAATCTAAAGGTACAAAAAATTTAAATAAAATATTTTCACCTTCTGATACTGATGATGAAGATGAACTTAACAATAACAATAATAATAATATTTTACCAAACGAAGATGTTTATGAATCACGAAATTTGCGATTTTACAAAATGTTGGTTAGTATAAAAAAATTTCAAAATTCGATTAATAAATATATTTAAATGTACTCTTTTTTATTACAGAGACCGTTAAATTAAATTGTACATAAATTGATTGATTAATATTGATGTACTATATATAATTGTATAAGTTTAAGTATATCAAAAAGATATTTATAAACATATTTATAAGTTCTTGATTGATATAAATATTTAGTAAATTATATTCTAAAGGAATTTTACTATTTATTATAAAAACTAATTGAAACAACAAAAAAGGAAATTATATTAAATCAAAAAAATATTTGCATGAGGCTGGAATGTTAGTATTTTTTTTATTTTCAAAAATTTTTAATGTAAAGTTTATCAATAAAATTTAATAGTAAAATTAATAAAAATGTCAAAAGTTTGTTATGAATTACAAATTATTTTCACTAAACATAATTAAATAAAGCAGTAATCAATTATAGTAATTATTAATTAATGATATATTTAATAAATTAATGAAGTTATAATGGAAAGTTTTTCATTTTTTTTTTATTAAAATTAAGCCCTGTGAATCATTTTCAATAAATTATAATTTAATAAATAATTGCACAATTTTCATAAGTTTAATTTATATTTAAATTGAACTGAGTCAAAATTTAAAAATTGTTTAGTTAATTAATTTTTATCAAAAAGAGTACAAATATTTAATCAAGAACAAAGTATATTCACATTTTGAAAATTTTAACCTTTAGTCAAAATTTTAATTTTACACCAGACAAAAATCTGTATAAACAATAAAAAATATTTTTTCGAAACCCGTAATATGTTGTATTTCTGTCTGGTAAAAATGAGAAAACAACTGAAGAAATAAAAGTCATTTAAATATCCAAATTTTTGCTGTATATAAAAGTAGAAAATTTTGTGCAATTCATTAGTTCAATTGGAATCTTGAAATCAGAAACAATTCAACGTAAAAATCATGAAGTTAGTTGCACTTCTTTTTGTTGTCATTGCCCTCCAAGTAAGTATACTAAAATTAATTTTTTTAACATACTTACATATCTATATATTTTCTTCCTACACATTTGTAAGTAAAAAACTTTATTCTAAATTTGAAAAAAAAATATTTTTTATTTAAAATAACTTAAATTATGAAATTATGAAAATAATTAATATAGGATGTAAGCGGAAATCCCGGTGGTAGTGTATGTGTCGGTGGCGGTGTTAAAAATTCTGATGGCGGACGTCACAGAAGCGGTTCTAGTGGTGAGCACAAAGCTGGTTCTAAAGTCGGTAGTGATACCAAACACTCCAAAAGTAGTGAGCATTCTGATGGCGGACGTTCCGAGGGTGGACGACACTCTGGAGAATCTAAAAATGGATGTCGTAGCGGTTGCTCGGGTAATGGGCATTCTGATATCAAACACCCAAAAGTCGAACGCCCTTGTAAAACATGAAAAAATATTTTGATCCCATTTACCAATTCAGAAAAAAAATACTTCGAAAAATAAAGTTAAATTTTTGGAAATTAAACATTTTAATTTATGTTTATTGTATGTTTTTCTAATTACATATTATCATAAAACCCGTTCTTTAACATTTATCAGTTTAATTATTTCTATAATTAATGTTTGTTGAATTAAGAAGAAAAATTTGGCATTTAAATCGTTTTAAAGTTTTCTATGCATCTTATTTGATTTTTCAACCATGTTTTTGTAATAAGGTTTTTATATATAATAATAATAATATGTAGTCATATATAAATATAAATAACTTGAATATTCTCTGATATAGAATAGCTTCTGATTAGAGTATAGACTAGGTCTGTTCGTTTGCTTGATACGAGTAACTCCGATCAAATTGGATCATTTCACCTGTGTTCGTTTGCTTTAGGTTAGGTTAGGTCAACTTTACTCTATGTTCGTTTGCATTTTTTGACTTAATCCGATCTACTCGGAGCAATGATTTTCTAACCTTTCAAAATAGATGGAGTCAAGTAGGTTACTTGTCAAAATGACAATAAAATATTATAATTTTAGTAATTTTTTTTTTTTAAATAATTTATTATTAAGTTATAAGACAAGTTTAAAAGACAAAAATGATAAAATAAATTACATATATTTTTATAAATAAAATTTATTGAGGTTATAATATTTTGATCAGATCCCAGCAAACGAACAAAAGTTGGGTCAACGTTAACCTAAAGTGATCTGTGACGTCACCTGATCTAACTCAACCTAACCTAATCTAACTTAACCTACCCTGAGTATGTGACCTGATCAAGCAAACGAACAGACCTACTATAGTGCCATCTAAAAGGAATTTTATGCGACTGAAATTATCGTACTAGATTTTTTGCGTTTCCGTATGCGTTATTGTAGCGTTTTTTACCGCAGCTGATGATTGTTGCTTTTGTACAATATTTGAGTTCTATTTTGTATTGCATTAACATAGTCAATTCATATTCTTCCATTCGAACTAACATAGTTTACATACATAGAGTAACATTAGTATTCTCAAGAAAATGCAATACTCAATACTTATTATATTATCAATTTTGTTTTTTGAAAACGTGTCGTGTGATAAAAAACATGGAAATAAATATTCTGCAAATGCAAATCTTCCATCTTCTACAAATCCTCCAACAATTCAAGAAACATACGATCCTGATGTAAGAAATCTACATCGTCCATTCCGCATGGCGAAATTGAATTTGGTATGGTCCAAAGCTCAACTTGTAAGTACATTTATTTATTTTAAATAGTTCGAAAAAAAAAGAAACAAAATTTCTTTATTCAGAGATTAACTGAGCCGAAATTAAAATCAATTTTTACCGAATTGAAAATTCATGATAAAGAAGAAATAGCTTGGAAGCAATTAAGCGTTGATTTAAAGGATAAAGATGGACTTAAAGAGGCTGTTTTACGCAAGAAACTAATAGGTAATTGTTCACGTTACTGTTACTTTCGTAAAAGTATGAATTTTTGATTAAATCTTTTAAGGAATTATGAGTACTTACGGCCTTTTAGAGCACTTTGAAGAAGCACAGGATCCAGAGAACTATAAAAATTTTAAAGTATAATTTCAATAATTCTAAAATCTATCATTAAATTAATTTTAATTTATTAAATTAGGGGTTTTCTGGGCCTGTCGTCGATAACTACATTAACAAAAGTCTTTTTAAAGACAAAAAATTAAATAAACTCTGGGAAAAGGCAGAATCATCCGGTTTTACTACAGAGGAATTAAAAGCGCTCAAAGAAGAATTTGAACATCATCAAGAAAAAGTAGAAGTTTATTATAATTTATTAGATAACATTAGTGCTGGAAAACAAGATCAACACGAAAGTAAAATTGTATTCTTTTAATTAAAATATTCAATTGTTTAATCTGTTTTGAAACAATTATGTTAGATGCTGTTAATGAGGATGAACTAGATACATTCAATGAAATTTCTGGTGCTCTTGAAAATACTGAAACGAATGAAGTAGGAAATTCAAAGAAAGATGGTTACTTACATAAAACAAATTTATTAAGGGATCATCATAGAACTTTAAGAGATAATTATGATCGCCTGGAAAGAAAAACAGCAACCGGACCCAACAGTAAAGATTTTATTGAACCTAAAGTTCAAGGATTGTGGAAAATCGCAGTAGCTAGTAATTTTACAGCTGATGAATTAGCATCGCTAAAGGTATATTTTTTCTCTTGGGTTTTGGGTTTGAAAACTAATTTTTTGTAATTTTAATGAAGGTGGAGTTATTACATTATGAATCTCGTCTTCTAAAACTACGCCATATGCATGTCGAACATGCATTGGGAACGGAAAAATATAAAGTAAACTAATGTTAATTTGTTTTACTATTTTCGATAATTAATTATTTTTCATTATAATAGAATGTTAAACATGGAGATAAAAAGCATGACAAACTTAGTATGATGGAAGAGAATATTAAAAAACAGACAAGAAAAGTTGAAAAAATTCAGGAAGAAATAGAAAAACGTGTTTTTAAACATTATGAACTTTAATTAACAAAAAGAAAGAATCTGATCTAAATGGTGCCAAAATCAAAAGAAATTATTTTATCAAAACTTTTAAAATTAAATAATTAGGATTTAAGTAGTATGTATTTTTTAATGAGATAAATATGTTCAAATGTAAAATCTAGTTTCAAATAAAAAAAACTTTTTATATAAATCTTTATTTTTTTTATTTATTACTAATTTTTCATACCTTTAAATTCCTGCAAAATACTTAATTTTTTAAATCTACAAAATCCCAATTTGAAAAAGCATAAAAATAATCGCATTAATACGATTAATAAAATATACTTCATTTACACAAACAAAAAAAATTACCATTGCTTACATTCATTCAAATAAGGCCTGAAATGTAAAAAAAAAAATATACTCATATTTCCATGACTCATCGATAATCGAAGTAATGTTGTTTACTAATTAATGCTAGTAGCATGAATTTAATAAAACATAGAACATAAAATATTACTGATTTTTGCAACATAAATTTTATTTGAATGAATAACTTTAATTCATTTTGCAAATTTGGGATAATGTTGATAAAAAAATGTATGTTAATTGTTTATTTGACTTAATAAACCAAAAAGATACATGTAATCTGTAAAGAAAATAAATAGATGACAAGAGAGAAATAAAACAAAACTAATTTTTAATTTCACAGTGCATAAAGATGTATATATTTCGTCTTCATACAGGCGAATGAATATTTTTTTTTATCCTCAATATTATTTTTTATTTCAAATATTTAATATTTTTTTTATGTTTTTAATATATACTATCCATTACTTCCAATAGTTATTATAATAATATAGTATTTTAATCAAGTATGAATATAATAATTAATTAATAATCATGAATTGTAAATCTATTTTTTTTTAATAATTTTTTGTTCTTGAATAGATTTTTTTTATTATTTTTTTTTTTTCTTTATTTTTTTTTTATTTTATTTTTTTCTTTTTAAATTTCATATCGATAACTTATTTTGTAGTAACATTTTTTTTTTGTTTAAATAATCTTGTGAATAATGCAGTGCACAGCATCCGATACAAGGAAAATAACTAGCCAAAAACCATTCAATTTCTACGTTTTATAGTTTTTTGTTAATTTATAATTATATAATAAATATAATTATTTAACCCAAAAAATTGTTTTTTTAAAAAAAGAAAAAACCCAATGTAAAGAAAATGGGGCCCAATCCATTTTCTTTTTTTTTAATATTTTTTTTTCTTTCCTCCCAATTTTCTTGAAAACAAAAGAAATATATATATATATTTTCTTTTTATGTTCTTTAAAAGTAACTAACTCATTTTTAGATTTTCATTTTTTTTTTCTTTCACTTTTTTTTATCAAGACTAAAATCCAGCAAACGCTTAGTTGTGCATTGTTAAGGCTTTTAGCGGATTTTTTTTTTTGTTTATTCTTTTTTTTAAATTTTTTTATTTATTTTTTCTTTTTTAAACTGTTCAACGAAACAAAAATACAATAGACACTTAGGCGGCATACGCATTTTTTTATTGTTATTATTATTATGAATAAACATGTTTTTTTGTTTAAATTTTATAGTGAATTTACATGGTTCAATTACAATGTTAAGTCAGACATAATAAGTAATTTAAAAAAAAAAACAAAAAAAAAACAATATTTTCATTATTTTTTTTATTAAATTTCATTTTTAAAAAACATAAAAATCGCCAAATACCTCCCAATTATAATTGTCATAAATCAAAAAAAGTAATTCTTTTCAATGTTTTAATGTATCTCCACCAACACAAAAAAACTGTATTTTTCTCCGTCAACAAAAATTATAACTCTTCTTCTTATGTTTTTTTCTCTTTCTTCTCTTCTTGTTTTTTTTAAAGAAACGACTTTTCTTATTTTATTCTTCATTTTAATAATAATATTTTTTCAAAATACTGAAATTTAATGCAAAAATTTAGTTTTAGATTATAGTATAATTAACTATAACTATTTATGATATCTATATAATTCGGCGAAGCTAATAATCAAAATTATTTTCAAATATATCGATGATTCAATTCTTAACATTTACTATTTATAAGAGTAGAGTTAGCTGAAGTAATTATTTTTATTTATTTTTTTACTTTTAATTTTTCATTTTTCAAAATTTTATTATTTTTCGAGTTGAAAAAAAACCAAACAATTATAAAAAAATTATATTTTAAAAACAATCTTATGAATAAATATTTAAAATATTATTCTTTTTTTTTGTTTGTTTCTTTTGCGCTTTTAAAGATTTTCAGTTCTAATCAGTTCTCTTAAAAATTTGATTTTTCTTTTAGACAAAAAATTATTATTATTTAAAAATTGTTTTAAAAATCGAGACAAAAGAAATTTTTTAAAAAAAAATTGGAGAATTAAGAAAAAAAAACCACAATTAAACTGTAAATTTTTAATTAAATTTCACAAAAACAGGATCTTATCTCTTATTTTAATTCAATAATGCAATAATAAATTCGACTCTACCAAAAATATATCTATAAATATATTTTAATTTCGTTTCGATTTTTCAAATAAATATTTATCCTTTTCAATTCTCATTTTTAATTTTTTTTACAATAATAAATAAACAAATGATTAAATAACAGTATGATATTTGACACTCAATTTTGAAAATCAAAAAAGAATCAAAAAACACAATAGTAATAATTCGTAATAAAGCCTATTAAAATAATCAAATGTTTATTTATATAACAAATTAATTCATGTTGGTGTATTCTTTAATTTTGATCAAAATGTCCATTTCTGAGACCATCCCTGGAAACAAGAATTAAACAAAAATATAAGAAATTGAAAATTAGTTAAATTAAATATTCGCCATTAGACAGCAAAGAGTTAAATAATTATGGTAAATTAACTTACTTTACTTGAATAAAGAACTAAATAAAAAAACTTTTTATGACTATAAAAAAATTATAAATACTCACTTGTTTGTCGGATTCGACCCACGGTTCATTCTTTTCTGGTAATTGAGCACTCATATCATTTGGCGCAGAATATGTGGGATATTGTTGAAGTGATGGCATCAAATTTAAATTTGTTTGTGAAGGTCCTGGTCCCATTGGGTTGTGATAATCCATTTGCCATTGCTAAAATGAAAAAAAAAAAAACACTTTTAAAAAATGGTCTCACAATAATTATTTTTATAACACGTTTACCTGGAAATGATCTTGCTGATGCATATCTTCAATGAAATGATTTCTAGTCATTGGATGTGGTGACATCCAACTAGAAGGCATTTGTTGTTGTTTATCCAACATCCAATTACCAGGTGCAAGATCTGGTTCAACATTTCCACCAGCAACATTTCCTAAATGCTTCCAAGCTCTTTCTGTACCAATTGGTCGTGGCTTTCTTCCATCGTCTTGTAGAGGCATTTGATTCACACCATTTGTATTTACCTGAGAGTTATTGGGAGACATGGCAGGTGAATTCATATTTTTTGCTATACCATTTTCCATATTTAAAACGTCTCTTGAGGATGTAATATGCCCAAGATCGTGGAACCAACGATTATTATTATTCATTTGTTGTGATTGTTGATGTTGATTTCTGCCTGGTGCAGGATTATATGGTGGCTGGGATGATAAATTCATTTTTGAGTAATTATTAGAATTTACATTAGAACCATTTTGATGAAATATGCCTCCATAGTTCTGGTTTTGATGTTGTTGTTGTTGCTGATGCTGCTGCTGCTGTTGTTGTTGCTGTTGTTGTTGATGGCCTGGAGCTTTATTCTGTATATTTCCTTGTTGTTGTTGCATAGAAGAAAATGAATTTGCTCTTGGATTTAGTCTTGACATCTGCAGAGGATTTGTTGATGATAACCCAATATTTGGATGAAAGTGTTGTAATATTTGATCAGGCTGACCGTAATTCATCATGTGTTGTGGAGCAGAATTTGGTCCAACTGCACTTGGTGTTTGAATTGCATCAAACATATTCTGTCTTGGTAATGTTGGATGATCACGAGTGTTCATATTTCCCGACATTCCAAATGAATCCATTTGCCTTATTTGTGAAGAATTTAGTACAGGTCTTTGAACTGCTAAACCAGTTGATGGTCCAGGAGGTGGCATCATTTGTTGCTGCTGTTGATGTTGTTGCTGCTGTTGTTGTTGCTGTTGTTGCTGCTGTTGTTGCTGCTGTTGTTGTTGTTGTTGCTGCTGATGTTGCTGCTGCTGCTGCTGTTGTTGTTGTACTAATGGTTTCATAGAACTTGATTGTATATCAGAAATATTTTGTTGTTGTTGATTTGCTTGATTTGAATTTTGCGAAATAGTTTGAGGTGTAACTAATTGTGGCTGTTGAGATGCTAATACAGTATTTGCAGAAATTAATGTTGAATTTACTCCTTGAACAATTAAGTTACTATTCTGATTAATTGGTTGGTTTGGTGGTGTTGTAGTACTGCTTGAAGCTTTTGAACTTACAGGTGAACTAACTGCTGTACCACGATAACCTGGCGCTTTTGATGCATCAACTTGTGGTGGTGGAACATTATCAATAAATGTCTTTGATTTTGATGTATTATATTGTTTTGAATCCCATTGACTGCTATATGAATCATTGAAAAGGGAATATTCATGCGCCTGCGCATTTCCATGCAACTGATTTATTTTTGACTGCAATTGAGCCGGTAAACCGGTGCTTGAATTTTGTAGTGCAGAAGATGATAACGTAGAGGTTTCAGATTTCATTGACATTTGTGACTGCGATTGAAGCAATGGTGATGGCGTAACATTTCTACTTGTTGGTGGACCAATTGCTGACATAGTAGTATTTGTTAATAAATTTGCTTCAACTGAATTATGCGAAAATGGTGGCTTAGTGGACCCTGAATTACTAATTGATGTTTGAGATTGAGATGCAGAATTACTTATATTTGTAAATGGTGCTGGTAAATTTGGTCCTTGTGAATGCTTCGGAGAAGATTGTATTATATTTGATGACGTAGACTGCGATGTCATTGAATTTATAGTATTGGTCTGAAATCCAGAAGAGGATTTTTTAATATCAGATACATTTGTTGTAAGTTTTGAAGCAAATGTTCCAGGTGGACCAGATGCTGATGTTGGAGTGTTTTTAATAGTATTTTTAAGTACCATTATTGTACTTGTATATGGTATATTAGTTTTAGTTTGTGATGAAATATTTGCTGAAGTACTAGTAATAACTCTTTTAGATGTTGGATCTGTAAATGAAGTTCGAGTATTTGTAGGATTTGAAGTCGTAACAGATCTGATTTGTTGTGAAGATGTATAAACATTTTTAGTAGCTGATGGTGGTCGTGCAGTAATATTCACTGGCGCTTTTATTGGCATTAATGAAGAAACAGTAGGAACACTTGGTTTTGTTAAAACACTTGAATTTTGCACATTTGACGGTTGTTTCGTCTTACTGATCATTACATTTGTGGTAGGTGTTACGATTTGAGATACAGGTAGTGTTGTAGATTTTTCCCAAATACTAGTTCCGGTAGGAACGACTGGTTTCATGTTAGGACGTGGTAACATTTGTAGAATATCTACATCAGGATCTTTAATAAGTGTTCCAATTAAAGTACTTGCTTGCTTAGTAGCTTCTGCAGAGCCTTTAATAGTTATCCAACGATCACCCTGAGCTTTACCTTGTTTTTCAACTTCAATATGAGCACCAGTTGCAGCGCGAATCGCATTTATATTACTTCCAGCTCTACCAATTACTCTTGAAATTGCATGAACAGAAACTTGAACTTTCTTACAGCCTTGATCAGTAGTAACAGTCTGTTGTTGCATTGAATTCTTTCTAACAACCTCTTTCCATCCTTCCTCTCGTTTTCCCATAGATGGTGTTGGTTGTTTCGTATTCGTTAATTTCTCATCAACATGATGATAATTTTTGTTATGCTTATTTTTAGCTGAATTAAAATAATTATCAGTACTCATCATATCGTAATCATCTCGATCACTAATTAAATGTCTTGATGATCCAAATATTAAAGATTTACGATTTCCTGCAGTCACAAGATCTTGATTAATAGAATTAACAGGCTGACTATATTTTTGTGAAGTTGACGCTTGTGGAATAACAGTAGCTGCATACTCTTGTTTCTTTTCTATTTTTGTTACTTTTATTTGCTCCCGTGGAATTACATTTTCTTTTTCTACAGCTTTTTCCTTTTGTTTAACTTGGGTTTCACGTTCTTTTTTATTTTCAAAGTCTTTCTTAATTACATTAATCTCTTTTGGTTCAGATTTTTGTTTTTCAATTTCTTTAATTTCCACTGGTTTTATAGGAACATTATTATCTTTAGATTTACTCTTATTGTTATTTTGTTCTTCTTTCTTTCTTGTTTCTTGTATGACAGTGACAGGACTATTTGAAGATGGTATGTTTGGTTTTGCAGTATTATTCTTTTTCTTTTTATTTGTTTTATTCGTAGTACGATTAATTTTCTCAATATTATTTGATGATGGCTTTACATCAGCACTAGAACACGAACCTTGACTATTTGCGTCAATTCCTGAATCACCTTCTTCCCTATCTTGATTTTGATGCAATATTTCTTCTTTGTCACTATCGTCATCCTTTTCATCGTCATCCTCATCTTCTTCGTCTAATTTGGTACACGTAAAAATTTCACTTAATTTTCGTTTTTCCTTTTTTTCCAATTTCTTTTTCTTTTTGCGATCACGACGTCTTGCGGCTGCAGCACGTCGACTTTCTTCACGAGTTTTTTCCATATCTAGTTCTTCTAGTAAAATTGAAGCATTTTTATTTGCTTTAACTGCTTGAGCTTCCTTGGCCGCCCGTATTATTTTGACACATTCATGACATTTTTCCAATAATTCTTTGTCACTTACAGTGCTAATATACCTAGTCATTTCCTGATCAGAAGGAAATTGTGTTACATGATTAACCATCCATTTAACAACTTTAGTATGACCTTTCCGAAATGCTGCCATTAAACAAGACACTTTTCTATTATCTTGTGAATCTATATCAGCACTGCTTGTTGATAAAACTTCTACTACTTGTAAATGGCCACCATTCGCTGCTAACCAAAGTGGTGAATTACCCTTTTTATTTTTTACTTCCACTGCTGCTCCTCTATTCAATAATAATTCAACAAATTTCATATGTCCTTTATCAGCAGCTATTGTTAAGGCGGTATCTCTTGATGATGGAACAGGTGCTGCATTAACGTCTGCACCCTTATCAAGTAAAACCCTTCCTACATCAATATAACCACCAGATGCTGCTTCCATTAAAGGCGTTAATCCAGTTTTAGCTCTATGTTCAACATTCGCTTTACGATCTAAGAGTAAACTAACAACTTCATGTCTTCCTTGAAAGCATGCTAGTGTTAATGCAGTATTACGATTTGTTTCAATTTGGGCATTTATATCAGACCCCATATCTAATAATAATTTAACAGCTGCTGTATGTCCATTCATTGCAGCTAACATTAAAGGTGAAATCCCTAATTTACTACCAGTTCGCGAATTAATTTCAGCTCCATGACTTAATAGTAATTTAATGATGTTTACATAACCTCCACTTGCTGCTAAACTTAATGGGGTATAATCGGAGACATTTCGATGTTCTTTGTTGGCACCAACATTTAAAAGAAGTTCAACAACTTCATATCTACCTCCTGAACAAGCCAGTGATAACGGAGTATCCTTAGTTCTTTCCGATTGAGCTTCCAATTCAGCTCCATGCTTTAATAATGTTTCAACTACTTTTTCATGTCCAGCAGTTGCAGCCAATATAAGCGGAGTAAAACCTTTTTTATCACGATGTTCTATATTGGCATTACGACTAATAAGAAGTTCCACAAGCTCCTCATGACCACCAGCACATGCTAATGTCAAGGCTGTATCGTGATTGGAGTCCGTTTCAGAATCGACATCAATTGTTTTTTCTAAAGGAGCGGCGGCAACTGGATAAGGTTGTAATACATTTCCTTAAATAGCAAAAAGGAGACAATAAATATTGAATTGAATTTTAATCATATTAAAATTAAGAATTTACTAACCAGGTGCATCAAACTGATAACCACCTTGCTGACCAGGTGGAGCCTGTCTCATAGTTGAATAGCGATTTTTATCCTTTCTTGATTTTTCAGATCCTTTTTTCAATCTTTCTGGTCCTGCATTTGTCTTTGTTTGCGGAAGAGCCACTGTTGATTCAATTGTTAATTTTTTGTGGGCCATTTGTGATTGTTCTATAATAGGTGTTATCATATTACCAGATGGGGTTTGCTGTGTTTGTGTCGCAACTTGCACTTGCTAAAATAATTTATTCAGAATTAATTAAACATTTTTCATATTTTTTTTATAATTTTGTAAATTTATATATACCAAAGAATGTTGGTTACAAGTTTGCCCCTGGGCTTGAGGCATTATTTGATGTGGAGAATGTAATAAATTCGGTGGAATTTGAGTTGTTTGTGGCTGTAATCCTGTTTGAGTCTGGGCAATCGTCTGTGTAGACGAAATTTGATGTTGTTGAGATTGAGTTGTAATAATAGCCGCAGTGGGGGGTTGTTGTTGTTGGCCTTGTTGTACCGGTGGCAATTGAAATAGTAACTGCAACGGAGGCGAACTTTTATCAGTTTCGACATTGAATACTAACTTCGCTTGCTGTTGGGCATCAGCAAGTGAAGCTTGTTGCTGGGATTCATTTGTTGTTGGAGTTGGTACTATTGTTGATTGACATTGTGGTGTCAAATGGGCTGGCAGTGATGTCAATGTAAACGTATTCGGTGTTTGAAGATGCTGTTCAATTGCTGATGTAGGAATGATGGATAACGAGGCATTATGCTGATTCTGAAATAATAATGAGGTTTAATTTGAATTACTTTGTGGGAAATTTTGTTTTAAATTACTTGAAGATGGCTTAATAGCTGCAATTGTTCAACAGATAATTGCTGTTGAAGTTGTTGTTGTAGTTGTTGTTGATCAATTGTCATAACTTGATTTGATTGTTGTAGTTGCTGTTGTTGTTGCTGCTGCTGTGGTTGCCTTTGAGGAGATTGTTCTTCATTAGAATTTCCAAGTGAAGGACAATCTGAAACCGATATAAGTGATTGTTGAGGTCCTTGCCACTGACCGGACCAACGAGTTTTACATAACGAATTCATTCCCATTAAATTTGCATATGTATCAATATCATGAATTGTCAAATTTGCTGCCATCTCCTACAATATATAATTTTATTACTGGAATGTTCAAAATAAGAATTGAAATATTAAATATTACTTGTAAAGCTACTGGTAGATCAGACACTCCATGCAATGCATTTATCACCTCATCAATATAGTCCACCCATTCATAATTACAAGATTCTCCTCTAGAACCGTCTGCTCCTACAACAGCTGCTACACTTGCTACATCTTCTGCATTAAATGAATCGAGTGATTCTTCTAAGGCGGGATACATTCCACAGTCAGCTATTGACTCAGACTCAGCGTCTTCAACAGTAAACATATGTAAATGATCTTCATTTTCCCCCATAAAGTTTACTATAAAAGAAAATAAAAAATTTAAATAATTCTATTTAAATTTTGAGACAAAAAATACCATTTCCAAGCGTATTAGACTGATTGCCTTTTGTTTGCTGCTGCACAATAAATTGTTGATTTGAACCACTTCCAGTTTTTTGTTGATTTAAATGTTGATGAACTTGAACAAAATCTTGAGGGGTTGTCATATCATGAATTACTTCACAAAAAATTCGTGATAAATCAGCGAAATCGGAATCTAATAAGAAATAATATTTTATATTGCATTGTTTCAGTTATTATATATATTAAGAAAAACCTACTATTAGACATAACTTTCATATTATTACTAGGAGATGATGGTAACGGACCACTTGACGAATTTGGTGGTGATTCTGATGGTGATTTCGGTTGATCATTAAATAAACGTTGCGCGAGTTTTTGAAAAGGATGATTTGGAATTGTTGCAACCATTTGAAACATTTTTTGCGTCCACTGTGTATTTGATGCCAATTGATTATATTGTTCATCTTGATCCATTGGCAACATTGTTTGAGATTGCTGCTGATTATTATTACTATTCGACAAATTAACAATACTGGCAGGAATTGAAGTTGCATTATTGTTTGTTGTATTTGTTGGAGATGTCGATGAAACAGGATTAGGTACTATATTTGTCGAATTTGACATCATCAAAGTTATTTGTTTATTCGTGGGAACAGTCGATCGATTTGTAGATTGTGTTTGTTCATCAGAAGACAATGTTTGATTACATTGTGGTGCTAAAATATTTTGAGGTTGTTGCTGTAAAACAGATTGTGCTGCTTGCTGTTGAGTTAAACTCAAATTAGCTAAAGACTGCTGTAGAATTTGAAGATTTTGATCAGATGATGGTATTACAGACTAAAAAAAAATCATTAGTGTGCCTCTAATAAAATTAGTTTTTTTATTTACACTTACCAAATTATTATAAATTGATACCATTTGGTTTTGTTGTAATACCGCAGCCGCTTTTCTTAAATTTTTACCATCCTTTTTGGAAACAGGTTTTACTTTGGGTCGATCACTTATTGCTGTATTTTGTGAAACTTCCGATGGTGCAGATATTTGTGTTGAAGGCAATGTACTGCTCAATTGACCCTGAGATGTTGTACAAGATACTGTGGGTTGTTGCTGTACAGTTGTTGGCAAGGAACTGGCCGTCATTAGGTAAGTATTATCTGTTGGTTTAACACCTATTGATAAATATAATTTAAAAAGTTAAGTTTGAAATATCATAAAATTCTATGTTCATTTTAACTAATTTTATAAACACATTTATAATTGAAAAATATTAATAATTGAAAGTGGTTGCTTGATTTTTGAATTTAATTGGCTCTTCTTTGATCAGGAATGCAGTAAATTTCTTCAAACATTCATAGCCAAAATTTTTTTTAAATTATTAGTAATAAAAACGATTATATTACAATAATAACAATACAGACACTCTCAGTGTAATAAATGCATTAACACTGTCAATAACAATATATAATATTGTAATTAACTTGCCTGCAACAAAAGTAGCAAGTGCACTGGACTGAATAGGTGTACCAGTAGGCATTGGACCCAATAAAGGAGTCCCATTTGATGCTGCAAAAGTCATGCCGCTGGTACCACAAATCAGACCTGTTACATTAATTTATAATATGGATTACAAATTTTAATATACAATTTCGACAGAAAATTTTATAGAAAATAATTACTATTTTCATTCATACATTAAATTTTACTAAATACAAATTTTTTACCTTGAGCCGATGGTGTAGTTATATCCACATAAGCTGTAGATGGCAGTAATGTTGAGGGAGGCCCATTTGGTTCACATATCATTTGAATGTTTTCTTTTGATAGAGAATTGTCCAACTAAAAATATTCTAATTTTTAATTCTGTTAACAAGTGCTTATAAATTAAACTACCTTTTGATACTCTTGTAAGAATTTTTTTTGTTGTAGTCCCTGTTCTTCAGGTGTTAAATACAATTGATTCTCATCTTCACCTACCGGCTGAGACCTCACTTGTTGAGGTAAAGACGGTTTCATATTGGAATCAAAAGATAAGGGCGCTTGTCGATTTTTATGACGCAATAAACTTTTTTGTTTTGTTGAAGATTGATTTTGATTAATATTATTCTGTGGTAATGCAATAGGATTAGTATTAGGTATAGGATTAACAACTCCCGGTTGTGCTCTAGCTAAACCGTGAGCCAATCCTTCTTTAAAACCAGCTTGCATTTGCAGTAACCGCATATGAGTCAAAATGGAATCTGGTTGTTGTTGCGGTAATTGTTGCTGTTGCTGCTGTTGTTGTTGTAGTTGTAGCTGTTGTTGCTGCTGCTGCTGTTGCAATTGTAATTGTTGCGGTTGCAGTTGTTGCTGTCCAGGCCTAATATTATTCGACTCTATATTAGTATTAACAGTCGTCGTTGTAGGCATCGGAGAATTTGATATAATTTGTTGTTCAGTATTGTCTTTCGGTTGAGCTTGTTGATGAAATAATTGTTGATTTGATACTCGTACCGCTTCTGGAACCTCATGTAAACCCGGTGGAGCTGTTAATAGTTGCTGTTGAGATTGTGTTACAATATTCTGTTTTTGCTGTTGCGGCAGTAATATTGGTTGTTGAACTTGTTGGGTGATTTGTATTTGTCCGTTATTAATAACTCCAGGCGCAGCAGCAGCTGCTGCTGATACATTATTACCAGGCATATTAACCATAGAATGTGGGTAATCAAGTAAAAGTTGAACTACACCAATATGACCACCTTTTGCCGCTTCAATTAACATAGTACTATTATCTTTTAATTTATGAAATGGATCGGCACCACTTTTTAATAACAATTCAACTACAGCCTGATGTCCACCCGCACAAGCAAGTGAAAGGGGCGTGTGATCATTGTTTGTGGTTTGTCGATTAACATCAGCACCTTTACTTATTAGAAATTTTACTGTACAGATATGTCCAGCACGACAAGCTTTCATTAAAGGTGTGCGGCCACCTTCGGATTCGTGCTCCAGTTCAGCATTATAATACAAAAGTACTTCAGCAACATCAGTATGACCATTTTCACAGGCATATGTTAATGCTGTATCACCTGTCTGAGTCTGTGCATGAACATGAGCAGCATTTTTTAATAGAAATCTTAAAAAAATTAAACACAAACTTTAATATTTTTTCATCGAACATATTTCAAAAAAGCATACTTAACAAGATCAATGTGACCCTCTTGAGCAGCCTCCATTAATGGTGTTGACGCTCCTAATTCAATTTTTGCTCCATTTTTTATTAAGTAATCTGCTACTTCAAGGAATCCGCCACAGCATGCTAAAGTTAACGCTGTTTCTTGGGTCTCTTCGGTTTGGGCATTAATATTAGCTCCTAAAATTATTAGATCTCATAAAATTATACATTCCAAAAAATTTTTTTACAAAATTGTACCTTGTGATAACAGCAACGCAACCATTTCTTCGTGACCTTCTCTTGCAGCTTCCATTAATGGTGTATAACCTTCATCATTTACTTCTTCAATGTTAGCACCACGTTCTATTAGAAGCATTGCCAAATCAACATGACCACCACATGCGGCTAGTGTTAAAGGCGATTCAAAAGAATCTGTTGGCATATTTACTTGAGCTCCAGAATCTAAAAGTAATCTAGCTACTTCTACATGGCCATCCATTGAAGCTTCCATTAATGCTGTATGCATTTCATCTGTTTTATGTTCTTGATCGGCCCCTGCTTCTAACAAAAATCGTACCATATCGAGGTGACCTTTGTAACATGCTAGGGTTAAAGCACTTTCCTTAAATTCGTTCGAATGAGTATTTATGCCAGCGCCGTGTTCCAGTAAATTCTATAAATATATATTATTTAATGTTTTATTGAATTTTATAACAACATTTTAAATTTATTTTTTCTCTTGGAATATTAAAATAAATTCATTTCAATTAATATTTATAAACTAACATCAGATAAGATCAAAATAGTCATTACCCGAATCAAAAGGAGGTCTCAAATATTACACTTGAGTTCAACAATTGGCTCAAAGGTTCGCATCTCGGGTTTAATCATTTGTCACTCAATTAATAAATTTCAATCTTAAAAATAACAACTTACTTTAGCTACTTCAACATGACCAGCTGATGCAGCTTCCATTAGTGGTGTATGGCCATTTTCATTATGGTCTTCGACATTGGCACCATGTGTTAATAATTCTTTAACTGCTTCAACATGTCCACCAGCGCACGCATACATAAGAGGTGTATTCCCTAAAATACATATAATTTTTTATTTATAAAACATCACTTTTGTTAATATTCATTCTTGTGTGTTACCAGTTGATGATTGTGCATTAACATCAGCGCCGTGACTTGTTAACAACCGGATGATATCAACATGACCTGCTGATGCCGCCTCCATTAATGGTGTACAATCATTTTTTTGTCCTCGGTCTTCGACTTGTGCTGACATAGCTAGTAACACCTAAGAAAATGTTATAAATGAATTTTATGTGTTTCATTACAAATGTAAGTTACTTGTTGTATTTTAGTAATACATACCTGAGCTAATTCATAGTAGCCAGCTGAACAAGCCAATGATAATAAAGAGTCACCATCGTCAGTAGCTTCATTAATAGTACTGTTGCCTTCACCAAGAAGACGACGTACAGCATTTACATCATTGTCATTGCACGCAGCAATTAATGAACGTGATAACGAACTGAAACCGCGAAGTAACATTCTATTTCAAATAAATAAGTACATATTGTTTTTTGTGATAAAATTTACAGAAAAAAAAAATTCTTTTCTTTTTATTTCTTAATTAAAATTACGTTAATAAAATTATCGTGGGCATTTGGGTACGAATTTAATTATGATTTACACTACTTACTTCTTCTCGCGCGAACTACTATCCGTTCGCATTTTTGTTAATGTTTGGGCGGCTTCATCAAGAGCTAGTGTTGCCCGTCTTATAACAGGAAGCTTTTCAGGATTTATGTTTGCTTTAATTAAAGAAAAAAAAACACAATTGTTTTTATAAAAACAAAAAACTTTCGATTGAAGTAAACGTCATTTATTTAAAACATTCTTTTCATATTTTTTTGGAATTCTTTTTCTTGTTTTCACTAAAATTGTTTGTAAATATGGAACAAACAGTGTATATGAAAGAATTTAAATACATTACAAGACCTAAAACATCAAATGCAGAAAATATTAAATTTAAAAATAAAAATAAACAAAAAAATATTAGTCGTAATAATAGTGAAGAATTTAGCAATACGTTTTATCAAAATATGGAGAGAAAAGATTTACTTAATTCAACGTATCAAATAGAAATTTGTCATTATACGTCAGGCATGAGAAATTATCCATTAAAGAAATTAGAAAAAGTTATATATAATTTCAATTAAACCAAAAGATAAACAATTTAATGAATTATTTTACACATTAGGATAAAAAATATTTAAAAGAAAATCCAGAGGCTTTATTACGGAATAAGAACACTCTTGAAGTGTTTAATCAGGGTGAGAGAGGTTTAAGAGCCCCCACAATTACAAAATTTGATCGTGTATTCGGTCAACAATTTCTTGAAAATTTTAGAACTCCACTGACCACTTATCAAAAAATGATGGAAATAACAGCAGCGAAGATTCTTAGTAAACAGAAAGACACTTAATCACGTAAAAAATGAATTATTATTTATATGTATTTATAGTTTTACTTTTCTAATAAATTACATACCAGCTGCTTCTAAAAGTGCTTCTAATCTTGCTTTTGTTTGAACTTGATCAGTATCAACATCTTCCGTATCAAGTAAAAAATTTCCACCTACATCAGGACTCCCATGTACATCGTCTCCTTCCTCATCATCATCATCGTCTTCATCATCATCTTCATCGTCATCATCTTCATCATTATCATCAACATCGTTGTCACCACTGTCTGAACATGAATCAGGTATTTCTTCTAAATCCGCTTGGTCTAATGGAAATGAGTCAACCTGAAAAATGAAAAAAAAAATTAATTTATTAAATAAAGAAAAAATTCAACAAATATTTTATTATAAATAAGTTTGTAAAAATTATTTGTTTTAATGAAAAAACATGAATTATTATTGAAAAACAGATTTTGAAACACAAAAACATCATTTTCATTTTTGTTAATATTATTATTGTATATAAAAACTTTTTTTTTCTTCTTATTTGTTTTCTCAAAAATAATAAAAAAATATTGTAGGTTAACTTTAAGAAAACAAAAAAATCTTTCAACTTATTTTATCTCGACGAAAAAAAACAAAACAACAAAACGTTTTTTTTAATAATCCATTTTTCTGTACACAAAAAAATTCCAATGGTACACTTTTATTATGTTCTAAATTTTCAATTGACAATTTCTGATCGGAAGTAACTAATCAAGGGAAAAAACGTAAAATAATACATTATGTTGAAATACTTAACAACATTTTTACATTGTCATTTTTCTTATCTTTTCATTTTTACAGAACCTAAACATATATAACTTATAATAAATACGCATTACTGTTTTATTTTTTATAAATTAAAAATTTATTTAAAAACAAAACAAATCATTAATTAAAAATATTGATTTGTAACACAAAACAAAAAAAAAAATTAAAAGAAAAACGAAATTTCATAATCACTTTTTTTAATAAATATACTTGTATAGTTGATAGTTTGTTGAATAATAAGTTATGAAGTATCAAATTATTTTATGTGTTACAAATAAAATTTGTTATTATAAATAAATGTGGAAAAATGAAAGAAAAAATGGAAAACTTTAACTTATTTTAATTTTTTAATTTCCTTTCTTTTTTCATTTTTTTTTTTGTATTAAGAATACAATTAATACAATAAATATGCATATGGATTTTGTAATTATATTCTAAATTTTTAGATTATTTTAATTGAAAAGTAATAGAGTGTCAAAACAAGAAAGTATAAAATAATTTAATAATTTAAAAAAAAAAAAAATTTGTAAAATACTTAAATACTAAATCTGTAAAAATATTCTTATAATTATATATGTACCTACTTAAATCAGTTAGAAAAAATATTTATATTTAACTAATAATATTGGTAGAGAGAAGTAGTAGGTCTAATATTAAGTATATAATTTTCAAATAACATATATATAAAAAATTGTTTCTTAAAATAAATTAATAACATTAGAAAAAATAGAAAAAGAAGAATTAATCATTATTAAAATCAGTTAAAAATGTTGCCAATGATGTATTCTAAGGCCAGCAATTTTAACTCACACCAATATAAAAAAAAAAATGCTTAATTATACCGGGAATAAGTGTGTAAATTTGTGTTAAAAAAGAGAGTAAAGGGCGTAAAAAAATTATAAAATATATTTTTTTATAAATAAAAAATAAAAAAAATCACACAAATCAATTCATCAAATTTTAATTAATTTATTATTGAAAAAATCATTAATCGTAACGAGGAGACCACTTACCAATAAATCTGGCCTTAGATACAAGCATGCCAGCAGTATCTAAAAAAATTAAAAAATATCCAAAATATTTAATTTAATGAACTTAAAATAATAAAATAGATCTTAAAAAAAATAAAAAAAAAAATCAAAATAAAACAAAAATAAAAACAATAACAGAAAAAATATAAAAAAGATAAGAAGAACAAAAAACTCTTTGGATATTTTAAATAAAACTCGCGTCGTTGCTTCAAAAGTCCCTTTTGATTTCTTAACTAGGCTTTTTAGATACGCACTTTTAAATTCATTTAATGATGACTTATATGATTTGTTTTTATTTTAATAAATGTTGTAAGTAGTTACTGCTTTGTATGAAAAAAAATAAAAAAAATTGTGACTCAGTTCAATAGACTGACCAAAAAATCATGTGATTAAAGTAAAGTAAGTATGTTGTGTATTTCATGAAACTGAAAAAATGTTCAATGATCCCTGTCTGTAAAAACCTTTTTGTTACTTATTTATAAGTAACCGTTATAAATAAATAACATATTTTGTTATTTAAAAGATTACTCTATTAACCAAAAAAATTATTTTAAAAATTAAAAAAAAGAGAAAATAAATCATGATTATGATTAGTGTACATTTTTTTCTCCATATGGTTTTCTAAATAATCCAGTAAAATATTTGTAACTCCCTTCATTGACTCAGAGATAAGAAAATGATTAAATTAATACCGCTACCAAAACTATCAACCCAGAAAAAACTTTTTCTAAAACAATTACAATGTATTACAACAATCACAAGAGACAGTTAATAACTATAACTACCTAACTATATAGGTGTACGAAATAAAAAGTGTATAGTTCATTGGTCATAACCATAACACAAAATTATAGTAATTTAAATATAAAAAAAAAGAAATATTCTGTTTAAATTAATATAATTGTGAAACGTTTTATAAAAAAAATAGCTTTTTAGTTATGACAAAAAAAAAAACAATAATAAAAAGTTTTTATGTTAGTATTTTGTTAAAATATGGTAAAGTTATTCAATTTCAAATTATAGTAAGACAGCGGAGCGGATTTCTTTTTTTTTTTAAATTATTATTATTATTATTTTTAACAGGTTGTCGCCATTTTGGTTTTTTTATTCATTACATTTTCTATTATTTTTTATAATATTAACTAACAATTACCTACTATTTAACACACACAAAATTGTAGTAACAATTTATTTTTACTTTGATATTCAAGTTTAACATAAAAATTATTGTACATAGGGTAAAATGTGTATAGAATGAGAATATTACAATAAAGAGTACCAATTTTTCTCATATTTGTTTATTTAAAAAAATTAAAAAAAAAATAAAAACAACAAAGAAGTGCATTATCATTATTTAATACATTTTATTTTAGAAACAAAAAAAAAGTTTTTTAAATTTTCAGTAATAAAGTGTTCAAAATTTTAAGAATTGCAACGCCGTGAACCTTTTGCGATGCAGAAAAAAAACATTTTTCGTGTAAATTAAAAATCGGGTCACATCCGAAGAGAGTAGACAAAAAAAAAGAACTTTTTTTTCTTTCGGCCATTTATTAATTGATATTTATATTTAAATAATTAATTTTTTATAACAATTTCATCAGATTATTATTGAACAATAATAATATTATTGATAATAAAATAAATCAGTTTATTATAATAAAATGTAATCATTTCTAAAATATGTCTACGCACATTATTCTACTATTCTATTATGGCCGAACTAAGGCAAAGTACAAATCGAGCTTGTCGTCGTGCCTTTAATTAAGAAAATATGAAAAAAAACTTTTCTTACCTCTGATACAGATTCTTCATCACTTTCAGATGAATCTGTTACACGGGGCTGAAATTCTGAATATGTTTCAGTATCCGATTTAGCTGGACTTGAATTACTACTTGAAAATTTATTCGACGGTGTCGACATATTTTTGCCATTACTATGTGAAGTACTACTGTTCATCGATGTTGATGTTACACTCACTTTATTCTCGAGTTTTTGATTATCAGATTGTCCAACATTCTGCATTTTATATAATTAACTTTAGTAAAGATACATTCAACTTTTATTTAAACACCAATTGGGCACAAAAAACACTTTTTTATTAGAGAAATTAAGCAAATTATTAAAATTCCGTCTCCATTTTGTCGGAAATGGATGAAGGAAAATTGTCAGATGAAAAAATCTATTTTAGAGCCAGATGCAAAACTTATTTAAGTGCCAGATGATGTAGTGAGAAAAAGTACCAGATGAAAAACATGCTTTAAAATATTTATATAGAAAGTGACATCTATTGACTAACTAAAGATTTTAGTTGCATATTTGTTTTTCTATATAAAAATTGTGTCCATCTTTTGTCGTATTTTTTTTGTTGACATAGCATTTGTGTCCATGATTTATATTTTTGATTCTTTTTTTGTACAAAATAAATTTATTATTTTTCAATGCATTAATTTATAAATTTTTTTCTATTTCAAATATAAATTAAATAATTAATCAAATGAAAACGAAAAATTATGTTTAATTTAAACTAAATCTTTCTAGAGAAAAACATCGGTATTTACTATTTCATTTTTGTATATTCTCAATTCAATGTTCATTAACATTGAAAATTTGTTCAATTATAAATAATTGTTCAATATAATGAGAATATACTTGAAATAAAATAATTTTTATAATAAATGTTAAAATAGTCATACAAAAATAAATAAAAACCAATAATTTTAATCAATTTAAAAGAAAACATTGTTTAATCAGAAAAAATGCATTTAAACAAATGGCTCTATAGTGATTTCTACAACAGAGCAAGGATTTATTAATTCAAACGCTTGAAGAACTGAAGGATGTAAAACACCGATTCTTCCAATTTGAACGCCCTTTAACAAAACAGAAGCACATCGCCCAGGAAAGTATGCTTTGTCTAAAATGTATGATAATTGTTTAAAATTTAATTTATGTACAAATTGAAGTAAATGATTAATATTACCATCGCTACGCTGTAAATAATATCCTTCCGTTTTGTGCCATTTTATTTCTAGTAACTGCATAACACGATCTAATAGACCATGTACTACTTCAAATCCAGCGGCTTTATTACAATTCACTGCACACAGTCGTCGTTCGTTTCGAGAACCAACCTCTATTAATATATACAATAAGATTTAATCCACTAATTAATTAATATATATTAAAATACCCATGGATTCATCAGCAATTAATACATCAGAGATTTCAAAGAGTTTTAAGGGAAGAGGCATTTTTCTATTTGCCGCCAATGTTTTTAGTAATCCAGAGATAAGTGTTGTACGCGCAACCTTTAATAAGAATTTAATTATACAACAAAAGATTTTTTTTTTAATATTTTAGGAAAGAAATTCACACCTGGAATTCTAAAGTTTTTGGATTAGAAATGTGTACGGCCGGTATTTCTTCGATACTTCGATTCAGTTTTGTTGATATATCATCTCTAGAGCACTTAATTTTAAATTAATTATAAGAAATAAAAATAAATATTAAATTTTTATCTATAGTACCAAAGTAAAAGTTAAAACTTCGGTAAAACCCGACTGCGCAACTTGTTCCCTTAATTGTTCCGTTAATTTATTCAATGGAAATTGACGAGCGATTTGCATAGTCCTTGGTAAAGATTTTTTAATCCGATTATAGCTAAAAATATACTTTCATAAATAAATTGATATTGTAATATTATTTTGAACAAACCCATAAGCAATTGCTATATCTTCATATACGTCACATGCATGAATAACATCGTGTCTGGTTGGAGGAACTTCTACAGCAAGTTGTCCATTAGCTTTATCTTCAATTGTTGTTTTAAGATACATTCGATCTAAAAGTGTAGCCAGATTATCGGATGATTCTCTGAAAACAAAAATATTCTTACTAAATAAGTCTGAATGAATTATTTTATTCATACTCTAGCCCTATGTATGAATTTGCTTCTTCTGACAATATGTTCTCAATTCTGTACTTTAATACAGGATATTTTAAGATTTCTTTTTGTGGTGTTACAATTTCGCACCATTCAGTAGTAAATGGAATTGCACAATGAATAGAAAACATACAGACAAGTGTGTCAAGTACAATTTTAGCCTAAAATGATAATTAAAATAATTATTATTTTAATCATATTTATATACATATGTAATTTTACAAATACAAAACCTTTGTTAAATCGGTTGCTGTGCATTCAATGAAAACATTTTTTGTATTTAACGTTATTTTTGAATGATCCCCATTTATTATTGGTGGCAT
This sequence comes from Pedicia rivosa, assembly GCA_963082725.1. Taxonomy (NCBI): domain Eukaryota; kingdom Metazoa; phylum Arthropoda; class Insecta; order Diptera; family Pediciidae; genus Pedicia; species Pedicia rivosa. Next base: position 19,260,119 of record OY720151.1, read on the forward strand.
AGATAAAACAACACCATTTGCATCATAAATAACAGGATAGACTGAAGATTGACGAATAATAGGTAAATATTGTTTAAGTTGGGCATGTGTCTGTAAAAAAGGTGAATATTAATTAATATTAATATATTAATATATAATAAAACTTACCGAATACAATTCCATTAAATCAACAGCACTCATTTCTTTAGTTTGATTAAGTGGTTTAAATATAATCTCCGTTGGCGGTTTTGCATCGTAAACAAATGGTCCTTGAATAGTATCTAAATCATGTGTTCCAATAGCAACAAGGGTTCTTTTTCGACAAATATTTTGATGCAATTTATCTTGAAGATCAATGAAGCTATTATATGAATCTTCTGTAAAAGTAATATTTCTCAATACAGCCGCAACAGCATGAGGTCTTATATCAGATGTAGAAGGCATAATCGTAAGCCTCTGAGCTTCTTTTATAGGATCAACCGTTATAAATCTTGGTGGTTGAATTCTGCAAAAAAATTACTTAAATGTGATGAAAATGCATTAGACAGCCGATTAGACAACGATTATTACTTTCCCAAAAATACTAATAATGCAGATACCAATCCTTCTGGACAAAGTAAATCATAACGATTTGCCGGTATATCTATCTTATAGATAACTTCGTCCGAAGCGTTTTGGGCTGCAGATACATCGCCTTGTTCCTTTGTTAACATTTGTTTCTCAGAAGTCTAAAAGAAAATTTATACAAGGTTGGTATTTTGCTTAATTAAATTATATTACATACCACTTCATCTAACTCCAACCCAAAATCAAAGCACAAGTGCTGAAATTCATCATCAGCTAAAAAATTGAAACGTGTTCAAAAAATACAACATTAATAATTTGAAAAACATACTATAAATCTTTCCGAGGGCATCAAAAAGTACATCACGTTTTATTGCTACCGTTGGCATTTTGGCACAGTATTAAACTCAACTTTCACTATTTTTTATTCACGAAAATAAAACTAAAAGACTAAAACAGACACAGCAATGCACAAGAAACGTCAAAAAAGAATGAAACAAAAACAGAAGAAAAAGATAAAATATAAAAAGATCAAAAAGACCTAAAATACTACACTACCAGTAAAAGTACACTTGAAAACAAAGTCATATAATTCTCACTTCTTTTTCACCGCAAAAAAATTTGCGACAAGAAGAATTATTAAAATTTTTAATATTTTTTATTTCTCTAAAAATGACATTCATTTTGCAACATGCTACAAGAAATTTTAATGCAAAACGCTACAAAACAGTTTCAAATCTTTATGCAAGAGGTTCGTGTCTTTAGTAAATTAAATATGGTGATTTTTTTTTTTAATTTCATCAATTTTTTTTTAAATTCATCTAAAGATGGTAAGTTTGTGAAAACATTCTTGCAACACTATGTCTGTTCGTTTGCTTTATCAGGTCACATACTTAGGGTAGGTTAGGTTAGATTAGGTTAGGTTGAGTTACGTTAAGTTAGATCTGTTGACGTCACAGATTACTTTAGGTCAACGTTGACCCAACTTTTGTTCGTTTGGTGGGATCTGATCAAAATATAATACCCTCAATAAATTTTGTATATAAAAATATAGTTATGTATTTTATTTTACCTTTTGTGTCTTTTAAACTTGTCTATTTAAAATAAATAATAATAAAATTATAATATTTTATTGTTATTCTGACAAGTCACTTACTAGAGTCATTAAGTGAGTTTAAAAGAAAACAGGAAGTATTTTTGACCCTGGGTGTCACAAGTTAACTCCGAGATAATAAAAGAAAACACTAATTTTATATCCCAATAAACAACGCCAGCAGACACAAGTGAACGACTTACGAGTTACTCTAATCTGTTTTAGAAGTGGATAAAGAAATAAATTAAATAAAACACTTTTAATAACTTTAACTTTTAGAATATGTATTTAATATTTATGAAATTATATCATCATAAATACATACAGATTAAATTTATATTATATCCATAAACTCTAGTAAAATAACTAAAAAAAATCTAACTTATGCCTCTATTATTATGACCAAAATTATTATCTAAAAATTCATCTTCTAAATACTCCACATGCATTTCAGATTATTGTTTAGTAGATGCCTTACATAGTTGGTACGTGGACTAATAAAAAAGCAATATAAGTATACTAAGTATTAAAATATAATTATACCTTTGTAGTGTTGGTGACCGTGATAAAAAACTAAAGTTGGTCGAAATATTGCCATTTTATAGTTTTTGGTGCTCCAGAACCACTTGGAAAGTCGATTTCTCTTTTTTTTTAAATAGGTGTCCCTCAAATATTTAATTGTTTATTTAATTTCCACATCTAGAAACGAAGCTTAGATTGTAGATTAAAGTAATATTTATAAATACTGACCAAGCTAAACTTTTTATATAACTTATTTTCTAATATTAAATTTGAATAATTAGAATTCCTAGTGTCCCAACGGCTAGGTTCTTCTCGGATCTGATCTTGAGTCAACATATTTTATTTAATTAATAAAAAAACAAAACTAATTTCAACAAAACAACGAAGGTAATATTTATATTTGTAAAGTAAAATTGACAGTTGTGTTTGTGATTGAGTAAATTTTAGAAAAGAACAGATTTTTTTTTCAATGTAAGTAAAAGAGACAGATATATTGCGATGGTGCATACGGTCTTCAAAATACGCGCCATTTTAAATTTACCTACAGCGTTTTTTGGCTAATTATTCAATCAAATCAGCATATGAGCAAAAAAACACAGGCCTGCCAGAGAATGATTTTTTTATGAGTAGAAAAGGACACACATAGCAAAAAAAAAACGATAATTTTAGTGATACCCGGGTGCCAAATAATTTTCTTATGGCTTAAAAAACCAACAATATAAAGTTTTTCTTTATGATAATTCTAATTACGAATATATATTTAATTATAATAAATACGATTTGTAAGTCTAAACTAAAATAAAATATGAGACTTATTATTTTAATATTAATTCTTTTATCTTTTTGTCTTGTTAATTATATGTTTTAGTTAGATAATTCTTAATACTACTATTATTTTTTTTATTATATATTATTGAAGAATATGAATGAAAAATTTTGTATTGATTTTATACGTATTGTATATACCTATACTTTTTATGAAACAAATTGTTATTATTATTATATTATTGTTATTGTTAAATTAAATTAATTTTACATAAGCAATGGAAATATAACTGTTTATTTTTAAATATCGTCTTAAATTATTATTTTAAAAGTGTTTGTTGTTGATTATTGTGCAAAATTATTTTGTGAAAATAAATTTCTAAATAATACTGTTTTCATGCGTTAAAAATTAAAATACATAAGTTCTTGTGTTTAAAAAAAAAATTCTAAGAACATCGAAAAAGTATTCAAATATGCCTAAAATTATTAAACAATATTTTAACTGAAATTTCAAGATTTTTGAATGGCGCAAAATCTCTTAATCAAGGTGAGAAAATACACATACAACATTTGTAGTTGATTTTTACATTTTTATATTGAAGACCAAATTGAACCACACCGGTTTAACAATTCTATAGAAGTCTTCTGGCGCTCATTCTTATTGGTTGAACAGCACGTGCGGTGGTAATAATGGTGGGGATAATGGCCAATAATTTAATCCCTCAAGCTGGTATAAATACAGCCCACTTTTGTATTTCTTGTTAGTTTCCTTTCTTACCTTGACTAGAAGCTGTGCTATATTGAAAAATAAAAATAATAACAAAACAAGTGCTAAATATAATAACATAAAATTATATTGTGTTTTTTATTTTTGTGTGTGCTTAAAATGACTTCTGATTTATGTCGTTATTACTATATACCTACAAAGAATGAATCTTTGTCGGCACAAAATTTTCCACCTCATTATGCAGTGTCAGATAATATTCAAAACTATGTACCAGCTCCATATATAAGTTCTTACTCGGATGGTTGGCATACTCCAAGTCCTTCAAGTATGCGTTCGTCAAGCCCAGAATACATCAATCTTAATTCACCAAGTTACAGTACTCAGAGCAGTTCATTGCATATTTCTGTCACAACAAAATCTGAAAAAAAACGTAGCTACAATAAAAAATCGGTAAAACCAGAAGTGACAATTAAAAGTGAAATTGTTGAACGTGTCAATCAAATAAATAATAATGATTTTACTTTTTCTACTCTGGATGAACCAATATCAGAAGGTGATGATAGTGCTGATGATGAAGAAATATTATTTGAAAATACAACAACAACTGAAAAAAAACGTAGAGGAAAACAAATATCCCCTGTTGTTAAGAAAAAACGACGTTTAGCTGCAAATGCACGTGAGCGTAGGAGAATGCAAAATTTAAATAAAGCATTTGATAGGCTAAGACAATATTTACCTAGTTTAGGTAATGATAGGCAATTATCAAAACATGAAACTTTACAAATGGCTCAGACTTATATTACAGCTCTGTGTGATTTGTTACAATAAATTATTGTTCTAATAATATTAAGTTTCAAGTTTGTTATTATTACTATTATTATTATTATTATTATTATTATTATTAATATTATTATTATTAATATTATTATTATTATTATTAATATTATTATTATTATTATTTGTGTTTATGAATTATCGTTAAGCAATAATGATTATCATAAGATAAGATATGAAACACTACTAAAGAGTTTAAAGTTTAATTATTAACTGTATATAAGGAAAAACAATATGAGACTAAAAAAACGCCATACAGAAGTGTGTATATATATATTTTTTTATTGTTATTTAAATTTGTATTAAATATTTATATTTTTTTATTATAAAACGTAACTTACTATATAGAATAATTTGAAATGGATTATAAGTTGTATTTTGTAAATAATGTATGCATATAGATGAATCTGAAAATATTTTGTAATTAGTTAAGAAGTTAAAGAGTTAAATACTATCATCATTACAATAATATGTATAATATTATATATATATATATTATTAAATTTTTGTTTGTAGGAACATTATTTATAATTTATGAGAAAGCCAAAATATATTTTTAAAATTAAAATAAAAAAAAATGTTTTTTTTAATGTATAAGAATTATTTTTGAGAAATTCAAAAAAAATAATAATTGAGCTGAAAAGTTTGAGTAAGTATAAAAACTATTCTATATATATATATATATATATATATATATATATATATATATAGAAGACACAATACTTGAATTCATAATCATTGTTCTCTTTTATTTTCCTAAATTACAACAATAAATCATGTATATATATATATATATATATATATATATATAATTGAATAAAAAATACAAGTGTATGATTTCCATGGTTTTTTTATGCAAAGTAAAGATAACATAAGAATAAATAAAATGAACTAATAAACAGAATAACAAAAGTTTTAATAAGCTGATACCGATACACCTTGCTTTTGTTTAAAAAAACACCCGGTGTCCAATTTTACAAAATGTATACAACAGAATAAAATGTTTCGATGAAAGATTATTAGTCAAATATAATAAATCAACAATTCTCCGGTATTTTTGTATATTTCATGTGTATGCTTATATTTTGCACAAATTTAAAATAAGTAAGTGGCCAAACACCTTTAATTTATATATAAAACATTATTTTTAAAGTCTCAAATATAATATATATATATATATATATATATATATATATATATATATATATATATATATATATATATATATTGCATTTATATCATTATCATTTTTATCCATTTTTTCTTATAATTCAATGTAAGTTTAGCTATATACAAAAATCAAGAACAGAAAAAAATCTCATACACAACACACATACTCCCATTTTCTTATATTCGCGTTTAACAAGAATATTAAATATTCTTAATATTTATTAAAATACATTTTTTTCTTAATCTTTATCGATTGTTTCCAAAATTACGTAATTTTTCTATTACTATTCATACTTTCATTCATAAGCTTGTTTTTAGAAATTTTTTTAATTCATTCATAAAAAATTGTACACAATCTGGAAATTTAATAGGTTTATACACATATGATAACACAGATTAAATACCTCTATATGCATGTAAATTCATATATATTCATAGATCTAACTATATTTTAATATTAAAAATACATTTTACATATATGTAGATATATTATATGGATTTTTAGATTCATAGATAGATGTTATATACATATATATAATATATATATGTATATGAAATCTATATATAATTGTATAATGTAAATAAATTTTATAAAGCCAATTGAAGAGTCTATAATATAAATAAACAAACAAATAAAACAAAAATAAAAATTAATAAGAATATCGTAATTTTATATTGGAAAATATTTGCATAACTCTTCAATTAACCGCTAATCATCAAGTAGCAATTTTTTATATGATAATTTTTTTTTAATTTTTTAATAATCGTTTCACTAAATTTTGATGAAATAATAAAAAAAAATTAGAGATTTTTCAGCTCATTTAACTAAATCCCACACGCAGTTTATCAGAAATTCTATCTGAGATTTATTATTATTATGGGAATTTTGTATAAGTTTTGTATATAGGTAAAGTAAATAATATGTATATATATATAGGTATATTATGATGGAGATATTAAAATATGAATACACAAAACAAAAATGAAAAGAATAAAACTGGTAAGATTTTGCAATTTCTTTCAGTCAATTTACCTACAAACTATTTTATATTTGAATATTTATGCATAGTTGTGAGGTTTGAATATCATCATAAACAGATTTACGATAGTGCTTCTGTTATAAATAATTTAAAACATGATTATAGATTTACGAGGACTGATTATGAAATCATTAATTTTTTATATAACGAAGAAAATGCTCAAACTAAATTCACGAATCACCCATATTTTCAGAAAATAATTAAAATGTTATTAATGATTATATTTTTTTTAAAATTTGGTATAGTTAATATAATTATTCAATTACAAAAAACAGAGTTGAATTGTATATGATACTAATATTACACTACATTTAAATGTTTTAATTTTAATTCGCGTGTTAACAAGAAATTTACACCTTTTTATTATAATTATAGTCACCCAAGCATATATAAATGTAGTTGTTGATACGTTAACATTATTTAACATATATATGAATAGCCTCATTAGGGATTTTGATTTGGCAAATTTAATATCAATTGTTCTTTTGCATCTTGCACCCAAAACTGTTTCACTTATACAGTATAGGAATAATTCAAACGACAGATGAAGATGAAAAAACTTGTTTGTCAAATGAATGTCAAACGTTAAAAAATTTAACCAAATTGATCCGAAAAGATACAATAGAGACACCTAAATATAAAAAATACTCTCTTCTTTAACTTAACTAATACACCTGTTTTTTAGATTAGCACATGCATATTTCTCGATTTAACGGGTATCTAATAAACATTTACTAACTTGGATTATTTGCAAAAGACATATTTTTGCATAATAAAGACAGCGAAAAAATAAAAAACTTTTGGTAATAAATTGTTCTCTTATATATATTTCCGTCTGTTATTCAAAGTATAAATTTTGATTCTTTTATTTTTTATAAAAAAAATATTGTTTTTAATATCCTTAATTTAAAAATATAAAATAATATCAAAATGCTCATCAATACCATTCACCTTATGTTCTTGCTCTTGATCAGCCTCTTTCCTGTTTTGGTTTTCATTTTTTTTTCTCTTATTAAAGATCCTCATAATATACAACATCGGAAGAAATATTTTAACTCCTTTATTACTTGTCAAAACTTATCCCTAAATATTTTTTTAAAATTTTTATTTGATTTTATTAAAACGAAATTTATACTTAACTCATGAAAACGAAAAAACGGATATGAACATAATTAAAAGATTTCACAAGCTGACAATGCAGAAATTTTGATTATGAATGAAATCACTTCGGTATTAACATAAATATGACTCATTTTTATACGCATATCTACGAGCATAGTATATAGTAATTTTTTCTCAAATTCTTTTTGTGAATGAATGTGGTTGTTTAAACTCTTATTTCGTGATCAGAAGCAGTTGCAGTTAAAATAATATAAAAATCAGAAAGTAAAATTAAAATTCATATTTATTAGACGAATATAAACTTCCTTCCTTCCTATCTGTTTTTTTTTGAGATAAATGTCATTTTAATTCAAAGAAAATTTACGTTTATCTCATTCATATGGGATTTTATTTTAATAATTTTATACGATGAGAAAATGCATTATTGATAAAATCGGGAGTCTGAACAAAGTAGCAATAAAACAAACAAGATGTTTGTATATGATAAGTTTTAAGTTTATTTAATTTTAAAGAATGAGATTTTATGAATATAAGGTATTATTTTTATTGTGTTTTATTTAAGGGACATTTTTTAAACTCCCTTTTTCTTGTATTACAAAAACAGTAAATAATGATCTCGACACTCTGCAGGTGATCTTAAGAAAAATATATACTTATGGTAAACATTCACATAGATACTATGCTAAGATAAATTCTTTGACTAACGCCATTATAGGTTAAATTTAATGTTATTGTATATAGAATAGGGTCACGATGGAATTTTAGGAGCAATTTTATTTCGTCACAGTCAATACACTTTCGTATGCATGTTTATACGGGGAAGACAGATTCTGTTTTACAAGTTTTAAAAAACAAATAAATGACTAATAAATGAGTATCTCTTAACCTAAAGATATCAATCGAATTACATAAAATCGGCTGATCGCACATAGGATATACATTGTCGATTATATGGATCTGATTTTACATCGGTCTTTCTACAATACAAGATTTCATCTTCGCCTACTTCTGTAAACGTAGATCTGGTTTAATGGTGATGTAATAAGTTGGGATACGCAGGCATTTATTGCGGTTTTTCAACAATTTACTTTTTGAAAATGATCTTTAAAGAATTTGGTATTAGGGCATTTGTATTTTGACAAGTCATTGCCTACGATTTAATTATTTGCAAAAACTTATGGCGCCATATATCAACATTTTTTGAATGAAATTCGAAAAATTTCTTGACTATAAAAGATTTTTCATTTTGTTTTATAACATAAATATGTATATAAATGTTTATTAGAATAGAATTTTATTACGCAATTGTTCATGTTTAAATAAAATTTTTGAATGTTATATTATTGTTGAATACTGTTTAATAAAATAAACAAAAGGAATATATTCATTCGAGTATGAGGTACATCCATGATCATACATATATGCAGTTTCAATATTCTCAGTCTTAAATGAATTTTTTTTGTGTTTGAAAAATATGAATTTAATATTAAACTTTGAAATAAAAATAGAATTATAGAAGCAAATTGATTTTTAGCTGAATACGTACGGAAACATCAAAAAAAAAAAAACCAAAAAGAGAGTGTGTTTTGCCGATACCTTATCTTTGCAAAGAATCATCAAATTTGTAAGGAAACAACTTTGAAACTAACCGATATCTTGTCATCTATATACCTGACAGTGAGACTGTCGAATCATTTGTAAAATGAATAGATCCTTGTTATAGACGTTCATTTAATTAAAAATTTTTAAAACAATTGTGGCAAAGTGAGGGAAGACCTTTCTTATTTTTCTGGGAGATTGCTGTTTCTCATTGATCTCTAATTTTGATGTATTTTCTCAAATATATATTTACCAATATTTGATCATTTAACTAAAACAATATAAAATATCAACAGAACTAGATTTTCGTCTTTAGAGATGATATGAGATAAAATTGCAATAATCATATACCTTAGAAATGACCACCCGTACAAAAAGAGGATGTCCTTTTTGTCTCATTTCTTTCTCTTTTTCCTTAATCTTTTTGCCGACTTTCTATTTAATGCCAATATAAAACGAAACCCATAAATGGCACAAAATTTCAGAATAAAAGATAATCACAATTATTATCTTGTAATTATATACGTTTAATAATTCATGATTATTAAGCTTTATATAGGTTTTAAATCATGCAAGCGAAATAATTAATTTGGTATATAAGAATTGTTATTGTTGTTACTTTAGAGGAAAATAGACGAAAAGTCTTCAAAAAACTAACAATTCAATTTCTGCTCTTAATATTATATTGAAATTAATTAACTAACAATTTTGTTTAGATAATCAAATACATAATAACTTCGACAGTATATTTTTTAACGTTTTAAGACTTTGGCATTTAGATTTAATTCTATTATAAACCAAATAAGTTTATGTATATTGATGTTACATGCAGGCGTTGTTAAAGTTATATAATGTAAATAATTCACCTGTAGAAATATTTATAACACGTGCTATGACTATGACACTTGACCCAACAACTTGTGTATATACACAATAATACTAAACATACTAAATAACTAAATTGTTACACAAATATAGTTTGTTAACGTTGAGCGACATTGCGGAACATTTCACTGACAGGTTTTAGTTTTAGGGGTAGGGTAGCATATAAATTGTTTTGCTACAAAATTTCAGATTCTGCTGTAATATACAGAAACCGAAAAAAATACGTATAGAATAATAGTTTAAAATTAATTCTGGTGTATTAAATATGAGTCAATATAATAATTGATGATAATATTCTTTTATGTTTTTTTTAAATGTAAATCTGTAACATTTTATATTTAAAATATCACAATAGAAAATTCAGATGTTTATATAGAATTAAAACGACCTCCAAGGCAGTAGCATCCTGATACATAAATAGGAACCTTAACGTGGTAGGAGTCCACGGTAGGATGCTATTGTATAAAATAGTAAAATATAAAATAAATTTTTTTGTTGGCAATATTTTATTGTTTTTATAATAATCAAATTTATCGCCAAAGATTATAAAGTTAAGCAAATGCAATTTTTTATATTGTATTGTATTCTTTCTTTAATGATATGAATTTCATTTTAAAATAATGAATACAATTTCTATAGAGACGTATATGAAAAATTGATTTAATTCTTATGGAATTGTATAAATTAATTTGTAAATTTAGAATAAATCGTTAAATTTTGATATTAAAGATTAATTAAAAATCTTGGAGTCAAAAGAATTTATACGTTACATATTAGCAATCAACTTATAGAACTTAAACCATTTTAACAAGGAAAATTGATGTGAATTTGTTATCTTATCAAAAAGTGTTCAGATTTGTATGGAATTACATTTAACGAGTCTCAAAAAAAAAAGAACAAAAACATAACTTTAAAATATAAAAAGGAATCATCTCGAGGTATATGTTTTGCGGTCTTTGTTCAATTTGTTATGGCCAATTGTGTAAAACACAAAAAAAAACATCAAAACCCCGACACGCACTTCCAATTCATTGGGCTTGTTGTAGATATTTGAAACTGACAAAGGTAAATTATGTATTTTCTTTATATATAGTTTTATTTTATTTTATTTTTATTTTTTTTCTTCTTGTTAACTTAAAAAAGTGAACTAGTTTTTTTGTTTTAATTTAACCATTATTAAATTGCATGCTATACCTAAACAAAATTTAAGATTGCAGACGAGTATAAATAAAATAAATAAATTGAAATTTGTTTTGAGAATTTTTTTATAATTATAAATAAATGTTTTAAAATGATATTTTTATTATTTAAAAAAATATTATATTTTAAATTCTATACTATTTCTTCAACACACACATTTTGTATAAAAATTAATTTTTTTATTGATTAGCGATAATATAAGAATAAAAGCAGATTCTAATTGGGATAGGCACTTGTTTACAAACAAATCTTTTCTTGCGCGTTATCATAAACTTGCGTGTCTAAACATTTTTCTTAACTTTAGGTGAATAATTTATGTAAAAATAATTACCTGTTAAGTATATACTCATAAAATATGTATATTGTGTGCATTTAAGTATACATAGTTATATTTAAGAGTAAAATAATAAACAATAATTGTTGTCGCGTGGCGTTATATACATACTTACTTGCTAACAATGCTTTCAATCATCATAAGATTTTGCAAGTGTTTTTTCTTATACTTAAATGCATAACTCCTAAATTGTTATTTTGTAAATGTTGTCTTAAAAATAATAAATAAGCTGCTATTAATTTTGTTCTCAGTTCAATGCTATATAATTTAAACGAAGTTTATAACACATATAATTATTACACATATCTTAAATTGTGATACTTAATACCTTGGAAAAATTTCGCGTCGCTTTAGTAAAATTAACAAAATTGTAAACAGAATTTTATTTGATTGATAGGTATAATGTTTGAAATTTCATATTTTAAAACATATATGAACATAAAAATTAATAAAATGCATTTACCAATGGAAATTGAAAATGTTTAAAATTATTGTAAACTTAAATCGAGATTCTTTATAATATGGTATAGGTTTTTATTGGTAGTTATTTTTAGTTTATATTCAGAGTTGCTGAATATTGTGAAACTGAAAAAGGTTAAAATTAAAAAAACACAAAAGTCTAAAGGCAACATAATTTGGTATGCATAAGAAGGGGTTTCTTTTCAATACTAATAGATAATCAAAGTCTATTGTTCAATATTATCTTTTTTATTTTAAGATGAATGTAACGGAACTGTAAAAACTGTAAGATAATTAATAAATTCAAAATTATATACACGAGCTATATTTAAAATTTATTAGGTGAGAAGAAATCAAAATTTTTACCATCCCCTATTTTAGTCATCAGTAATGGATGGTTTTTCGACCTACACGATTACAAAAATAAAAAAAAAAAAAATTTATAGGAAAGATGGCCAAAGATGTTTGTAGGGGTTGTTCCATGGCGAATTTTATTGCTTTATTTACTGGTATGAATAAATGTAGAAATCCAACTGATTTAAACAATGGATTTTAAGAAATAAACTATTGTGGTGCGTCGAGAATTTTATCCAAATAAATAAAAAAGACTGCACAATGGCCATGGTTATTAAATGATATGATGTTATGGAACTTATACAATGTTCTTTCAATAAAAAAAGGCATTGAATTAAACAAAAGGGCTTTACAGTTAAAAAATATTAAATATTATTAATTTGATATACAAAAATACAACTATAGTTTTAATGTCTTTAAATATTTAAATAAAAAAGAAAGTAGAACAGAATTTTGTTAGAAACATATAAATATATTTTGCAACCATACAGCAAAAAATTTAGCTAAATCAAACAAATTATTTCAACTGCAAACTATAAAAATTTATATATAATATGAATTTCATATAGAAAGAATACCCGTGCATAGTTCCACAATATTTCTAGTTTTTAGATTGAAATGTCTATGATGAAAACTATTTGATCAAATATAAATAAATTAACGGATTATGACATCAAATATTTTCAATGAAATAAATGAATAAAGTCCGTCATTTAAAAAATTTTTGATAACAAAAACCGATTTTGGTAAATCAACTTCACTCAAATAAAATTGTTTGCATTACAGGTCAATAACAATTAGCATCTTTATTGTACCTGCTTGTAACCGGAATCAATTAAATTCAAATAATGAAAGTTATTTACGTAATAATCGTCTGCAATAATCGCTCTAGCTAGAATGCAACAAAGAAATAAGATTTAAAATCAAATCAAACAGAAATTTGGTACAAATCGTGAGAGAAACTTTAAACGATTATTTTAATTTGTTTATACATTTTAACATTTATATAATTATTTTTCTAAAATGAACCTTTTGGTGCTTTATCGTTGTTTTTTTATATACTTTATTGATTTATATTTTCTTATTTGATAATTTAGGTAGGTGTACGTATATAAAAATTTAAAGTAATATATATATAAAATTAACATTAGAGAGAAAATTTTTATATAAGTATCGGTACTTATTTCTATATTCACTTCAAACATCCCATGTATATGCATATAAACTCATTTGAAGATGAGATAAGAATAGGAAAAATTTAATGCTTAAGCTTTATTTACAATAATTTCAAATACAGTTTTTTGCTTTTTCTTTTTTTTTAATTATACAAATAATCTTAAAAATGTTTCATATTTGGAAGGTCGTTCACAATTGATTTCTAGATGAAGATGAGATGAGTAGATTTTTTTTCTCTTCTTATTATTTATTTTTCATTCATTTTAAGGGCCAATTCAAGTATAACTATATATTTTACTTCTAGGAACTAAATAAAAACACTTTACTAAAATCAAAAGTATGCACGACAATATATTTTCATTTTGCCCAAAATCAACATATTTCTGTTACTTTTAAATGTTTATGTAAAAAAAATTGAATCACTAATTACCGGTACCTATAAGTTGTTTTAGTGGATTCCTGTTATCATGAAATTAAATAATTATTTTAAATGAAACCACTTTTATCCTTCTTCAAATTCATATAGGAAATAATCTGTAAGACCATATATACTTACCTTCAAATCATAGAAATCTCTAGAAAACATGACATGATAATGGGACAAGTGTGAACAGGTAAAAACAAATAATGTTTTATGCGTGTTGTTTTTTGAATTATGAGTTAAATTCATCAAATTCTTTCTTTTCGGAACATCAATTATCAATTATGCAATCATCTTAATCTTCTGAAAAGAAAATATAAAATATAATCTATTTAATTCTTCGAGAAATGCTCATCATTTATGCAATTATGAATCATTTTGGAGATACGATTTGTAAGATATATACATTCTTAATTTTATTGTATTTGTAGCAGGCAGAAAATATATTTTACCACGCAGGTAAGGTACCTAATTACGCTAAAACGTTTGCTAAAATGAATGTATTTTAAATTTATGCATTAATACATTGATGCATATTTTTTTTTTTTATTAATCATTAATGAATTAATAGTCATCGGTCATATCCCCACTTCAGACGGTAAAATAAGTCTCCATACGCGTGTCGGACACGCTTCCGATACCAGTTGGTCTAAAGAAAAAAATACATGTTTATATATATATATATATATATATATATGACGATGTTCAAAACACCATAACCATCTGTTGTCAATTTTTATATTCCTTATGTTCTTCCAAAAAAAAAAAATTAAATATATACCTACTTTACCTATATATACCAGAAATAGGAATACTATTGTAAAACACAAAAATGTAAAATGTATAATGAAGATCATCAATTTTTGTGAAATAAAAAATTTAACTACTTTTTTTTAAAAGAAGTAAAACAGATTATTTTGTTATTTTTTCTGCAAATTACCACAAAAATAAAGAAAAAAATTTAAGAAAAAAGAAAATTATATTTTAATTTATTTTTCAGTATTAAATTTTTTTTTTAAATAATTGAAGAGTTTATTATACATATTACAAATATACATACATATATATATTTTTATATATATATATACATATAGATATATGTGTGACACATGGTACGCTGTGGATCATTTGGCCAAGTTGGGATCAAACTCATACGGTCTCTACTCCGGCATTCTAGTAATTGTATTCTATTATCCTTTTCGCGCAAGGCATAATTTAATATATGTGACACATTTGTAATATGTTGCTCTACATCTTTCAATTGACATCACTTTTCCTATATTTCGATATTATTTTATTGCTACTTAGTCGAGCCATATAAATACGTATACATAAATGATTTTATATGATTTAAAATAGGTAGAAGAAAAATTGACTCATGAATATAAAATAATAAATTTGGACAGTAAATATTGAAAATCTTGGAATCGAAATAACATTTTGATTGTTTTACTTTCCTGTTTCGATAGACACGCTTCCAATTTATAAATACATATGTATAAATATTAATTTGTTCTCTGATTTGTTTCCGTATAATTTAAATTTAATTACATATGTTTAAGAAGAATATAAAACAGATAATTTGAAGAGATCATATAAGCGTATAATATATAAGTGTCATTTAATTATGTCAATTTAAACCCTTTTTGCCATTGACTTTAGTCATTTAATAGATTAAAATATAAAAACGTCGGTTAAATTTTAAAATATACCTCACACTATAGAAAAATGGAATGGAAGAAAAAAATGGCCCACACACAAATATTTTTGATTGTTCTTCACATTAATAAAAGAAAAATTAATGTATTATCTGGAACCTTTTACCAAATTTATGTTTTTTTTTCAGAGTTTTTATTTATGTAAAAAAAATTAGTTTATCTACCTGTTTCAATTCAATTCAATTTTGCTTTTCTTTATTTAATTTAAAATAACATAAATAAAGTTAATAAATTAAATTGTATATGCATAGAGAAAATTTACACACACATATTCTCACAAAAGCACACAGAAATGTATATTTTATTTTAGGTGTCTCTTTCATAATTTTGCACCGGAATTTCGGTTAAATTAATGACCAGAAAATTTACTTCCGGTTAACTTTATTCTAACAAGAAAAGGATCAACATTTCATTTTCGTTAGAAAATCTTGAAATAATATAGAAAAAAACAAAACATCCGTAACGAAATGTAATTTTTTTTTAATTTAATTAATTTATAATTTTTATTTCCTAAAGGATTAAATAATAAATTACATAGACAAATTGCGTGTTGTGATTGTTTTTATTTATAATTCTCGATTTAACGTCAAATGATCTGAAATGAATAAATTAAACAATTAATAATACTTTAATTTATACTTTTATTAATTACTCAAATTTTGAAACCTGTATGTAGAACCATTTTTCGTACATTACTTCAACTTTTAACTTCCTTTATAATAAATTAATAAATTTAATATTTTTATATGAGCACTTGTACTGCCTCTATGTTCCTAAATATATAACGTCTTATAACTTAAAAAAAAATATTCGAAAGACGCAAAATTAAAATCATTATTTTTTTTTACTATAAAATTTTTTCTAAAGAAAATAAAATTATTTAGTATATTATAAAGTCTGTTCTTAACATATGGCTAAAAAAGGTCTCGCAGAGAGATCCATTCTAATTTACACGAAAGGAAATGATGAAATTGTACATCAGGGGCGACGCAAATTAATATAAATTTTTTTTTTATATTTCTATCTTAGACGTTTTCAAGTTTTCTTTTTGTTATTTTATAACAAAAAAAAAAATATAATCAAAATCAAAAGGGTGTATAGAAGAATGAGGGTAATTTTTTTTTTACCTTTGTCTTCTCCCTTATACAAAATTTATATGTTCGTGGGCTGTAATAATAATTTTATACATGGAAGTCACATAAATACCTATATAATCTTTTTTGTCCTTCCTTGTAGTCTTTGGCCTATATATAAACATTTCATTTGTCCTTCATCATCAACTAGTACTGGTTGTAGCATTTTTTTGTATATAAATAACTCATCGATATTTTTGAGAAGACACATAAAACTCTAATTTGTCATATAACGACATATGGTTTTATGTATGAATGTAAAACCATTTTTATTTCGAATCGAATCAAAACTATAAAAAGAAAAGATTTTTTTATAAAAAATATAATTCGTATATGCTTTCAGGGTAATTTTAAATATTTAATATATTTAAAGAAAAACATTTAAGGCACGTGTTTAAAATGTATAACCAACTGTTACCTTTTGTTATATTTATAATTTAAAAATGAGTTAAACGTAATTACTATTAACAAAAAACAAAACATAAAAAATTTTTTTGCACGCAGTTTAAAAATATCCATTTCCATTAATGATTTTTGAAAGATGCCAAAATTTATATTATTATTTCTTGATGAATTATGTACTTAGATGAATTCCGTGTCTAAATAATGATTATTGGTCACACTACTTTATCTGGTGTGTACATACAAATTCTTGAATGTAAGAATATACAAACATATTGTATATTATATGTTTACAAAAATACATCTCTCAATTATGTAAAAATAAATATACGACTTAAATTTAATTCATTCTTGGATACAATATTTTTACAACCGAACGATTCTTCTTTGGAAATCTGCATGATTTTCTATAGAATAATATAAAGTGAATGTGCAAATACTATAGTAGATCTCTTAGTACTAATAACTTTAGTAGTTGATGTACTATATGTTAAATAATAATTAAATACAAATCAATACAATACAATACTTTATTATTACAAACAAAAAAAAAATTCAAATATTTTATCTCATTTTATTGATACTCAAAAATTCCTATCTCCTGTTTCTTATTGTCCAATAATATTATATATTATATTATTATTCGAGGGAATTTCTTTAAATTTGGACTTTTAAAATGTAAAAGATATTGACTCTTTCTAAATTTTTTATTGTGGAGATATAGATCAAAATCGCCTTTTTAAAAAGTAAATTCTAAAGTGATTAATTTATTCATTTATTAAAGTAAATTGATGTTTTGTAATTATTTCAAACTAAATTTTTATTATTTATTACAACAATTAAGATATATACCCTTCTGTATATGTAGACCATTCATTTCCCTTCAAGCTCTTGTAAAATTAAATTCAAAATTTATGGAACAAATAATTTGATCAAAAATAAACCCTATACCTACTAACCTAAATTTTATAACAACACATAATAATTACTCATACTCTATGACCAATTATTTATCAAATCGGAATTAAATTCGGTTTTCTTCCTTTCCTTGATTGCTGCGATTTTTTTTAGATCAAACAAACTTCGGAAGCTTCAGAGAAAACACTAATGACAGTTATTATCACCTACGAAAATTGTTCTAGTTGTTAAAATCAGATTATTTTTTAAATTGCATCATATATCAATTTTACCGCAAACATATTATTTCACATATCGTTAAAAAAAGACTATACACACATTTATATTTTCGTGATTATTGACCGACGAAATCTAGCAAAGATTTCCATTCTATCCTAATTATTATTAGCATTGCACTTCTTATATAATATGAAGCAATCATCAGACAAGATTACTATAGAAAATTTAAAGTTTGCGAAAGAATATATAAAAATTAGTAAATGATAAATTACACTAGTCTAATTTCAAATAATTGAAAATTTAGACATTCTACAATAATTTTTGCAATATGCTGTTATTTATTGTAGAATCATCATTGCCGTTTGATATATTTCGGAAGTCATTGAAATAGATGACTATTTTTTTTATTTGAAGGACTTTTCACACTTTTTGAAGTATTGCCTTAATATTTACTGTAAAATCTCAACTATAAATTACTTATTGGTGTTTGTCCTTTACCTTAGGGGTGCGGATGTATTTTGAAAATAATATCATCATAATATTTTCTTTCGTTTTCGGCTTTCTAAATATATATTTTAAGACAAAAGTAAAAAAAAAGTAGTCATTAGTAGAAAAGTAAACAACATAGAGCAAAGATCTAAAAACAACCGCGTTCGGTTAATTTTATTGTTGGATTGATGTTACGTTATTAATTTTAATAGATCCTTGCTATGTATATTTTGTATTATTCTTTAATTGAATCCAAAATAACCGAGTTCTTCAACACTTATATTTTATATCACAAAAAATATTTACCAGAACCAGAACTGTATACAAAATTATTAAATAGTAATTTGAAATAAATTTAGCGTTTCCCGTAGCGTTTGATTAGTCTTATTTTGAATCAAAATTTGGAATTAAATATTTGCAACAATTAAATAATGTTAAAATATAAAGAAACGAAATAAATGGTATTTTTCTTTGTGCATTTTAAATGGATAAATTAATTAATAAATATAGCAGATATTTTTATCCTATTCCTTAATACAATAAGTAGAAAATGCATTATTCAATTTGTTAGGATTTCTAAACAGAACAATATAATAATACCTATTTGTAGGCTTTGTTCGTCAATACTGGAAACAGAAATGCAATCTTTATGAAATTTACAATATAAAAAGTAGTTAATTGTTTATTTAATAAGAATGAGTGTTCTACATACATCCTTGAGAACATACTGTTACTGTTTGATATATTTAATTGTTATTAGTCCTTGAAACTAAACCACAAAATAAACAATTCATTTTATGCATTATGCAAGTATATGTACTTATTGTATTTGTGAAAAGATTGGTCCTGATGCTTAAGAATTCCAAGGGTTTTTATTATATGTTTATAATAAGGCATATTATTATAATAAAAAAACAAAATAAATACGAATGTTCCTATATCTTTTATATGCCATAATTACAGTTACTTAATTTTATTCTTAGTAAGTTAGTTAATTTAAACAACAACAAAATTCAGTAAATTGAAATCAGAAAAGTAATAAAATAACAGTAAGAACAAATCCTTGAATATTTTGAGTTTAATCAAATAACGGTGCGGAAAATGGTGATATTAAAAAAAATCTCGCTTTTGTAGAAAACACAAAATAAAATATATTATATTCAAATTTAACACTGTTTTTTTGAACCGTTAAAAACACTAAGTGCTACTGTTATTGGGTAAAAAGCATGTATGCGTGGTTAAAGTGGGGACAAAAATGTCTGCACGGCCTACTCTGGAGTTTACTATATGAGTGGCGGTTAAATTTAATTGGGTTTTTTTACCATTTTATTTGAATTTGTGCATTAATGTTTCATTATTGTATATTTGAAATGACTTTGTACTGCAATCCATAACTAATGGATTACGTTGAACGAACGCTATTATCTATAAACTAAAGTTGTTTTATATACATTATCTTTGTAGTCACAAAGATTCTTCATTGATAAAATAGTCCGCCTTAAGATATATGATGAGATGAGAACTAGCTAAAGCCTTTGGTCATAAAAATGCAGATGCAAATACACATGTTTATGCATGTAATGATTGCCATGTGTAAAACTGAGTGACAACACCAATAAAAATATTTTTGGCAAAAAAAAAATCACTTAACAAATTATTTCACAGTTCATTTAATTAAAAACCACACACAGTTTATCGGAAATTTGACACATATTTTACTTATCTTTTTTTAAAAATAAAACCGAATTCAGTGTGGTCAGAAAAAAAAAACAAAACTCGTTTTTAAAATGTTAAAAAAATATAGAGCGAAAAAGAATATAAGATGAAGATGAATAAAAAAAATTTAATTAAGGAGACATAAAAAGAGCATAATAATAGTTTTTCAAAATATTAAATCCATAATAAGTAAATAAAAGAAATGGTATGAGGACAAAAACATTTTTATTGCATATAAATAAAAAAGGTATACTAATAATTGTTTTTAAATTTATGAGCTTCGAATGTAATTAGGATATTTTACGTGCACAAAAAATCTGTCATATATATCATCATAGAACACGTAATTTTATTCAACTCACACCATCAGCTTCTTAATAATATAATATTATAAACCAAATTCCAAACCTAAAAAAAAATTTAAATTTGATTCAAAACATCAGCGTTATAAACGATATTCAAAAACACAACAACAAATTATAATATTTTTGGTAAATTAGTTATTGATTATTTTAATTTAAAATAAAGGTTTAACATGATTCATTATTATAACCCACTATATGTGGATAAACATACAAATTATATTCAAGTAAGATGATCACTATATACAAATCTTTATATAAGAGAAAATTATAATTTTACAAGTTAAATGAAAACCTTTCGTGTTTTACACTTAACTTTAATTAATGGTTGAACATAATCGAAGATATCGTGTAGTTTAGTCAATGAAATAACTACATATAGAATTTTGCCATAAAATGTTAAAAACAATAGACTGTGCAATTTATTTAGCGTCAGTGTAGTTTAAAATTGCTCACAATGAACTTATGGAATCTAATTTACAATTAAAATAATTTTAAAATCATTTTAAACCTTTATTTTAATCTAATAGTTTTTAACTGGTTGTACGTTTGTAGAAATTTTTTTTATCAGTCATATACTGTCAGTTTCATATATAAATGTAAAAAAAAATCATCTCTCAAACTCTTTTAAAATAAAGACTTGAATACGAAAAATGAGCCCAAGAAAAAAATACAATGAAACATAATTACACCTGTTTGAATATATTAAACTATTGTTCTGGTTTATCTTCATAAGATGTTTTTTTGACAATATTATTTTAGTATACATATATTTAATTTATGGAATCCTTCTTTTAAACTAAAGATAAAGCATATAATATTTTTTTTCATAACAGATCAAAGGAAAAATACAATTTTATTTAAATTATACAAAAATTACATTCAATTTTTTTAATTGTATTTTTTTCATTTCTAACAATATTTACATTCTCATCCATATTATATTTAATAACAGATACATAACTCCTTCATCATACGATAAGATATATTTATTTTAAGTTAACAATATTTCAACATCTGGTTGCATTGTTTAATTGATTGATTTGCTGAAATGATTTTTTTATATAAATAATTATAAATAATATTTCAAAAATTTATATAATTATATTATTAGATTTAACAGCTTATAATTAAGAATTTGTTAATATGAAAAGAAATTTTCTTACCAAAATTATTTTAAATGATTTTTTAAGTATTTACTGTGTAATACCATAAAGTAATTGGATAGTTTCTGCGGTAATACTAATTCATTACCATTTAATGTTGAAAAGCTTTGTCGGATCTTGTTTTAAATTTGAAAGTTTTTATTAATTGCAACTTTTTCGAAAAGTTTTAATTATTAATTTTAAAATTTTCATTTTAAATTCGAAATCGTATTTTATTAATTTTATTAGGCATCAGTTTAAGATAAACCATAGACTAATAATATATAAGACCCTCCAAGCTCATATAAGTTAAATTTTATAATAATTTATTTTATATTAAAAATAAAGATCCACCTATTATTAGTCTATGGTTAAACTCTTCTTAATTTCATTAAATATTATTATATACTTTGTTATTTTTGCAGAAAAGAGAACACAATACAACATATCATTTATGTTCATCTTATTTAATTTTCGTAGTTATAAATTAATCATGAAAACATTAATTTAAATCATAATAATCTTAAATGTTTTCAAAAGAATTTTGTGTCATTAATATTTTTTTAGTTTTATTACAGTTCATCAGTCACACCATATCAGAAAGGTTTCTATATTTAATTTTTTTTTGGGTTATGGTTAGGCAAAGTCCTTTACAGATTTTCGTATAATCAGATTAGAGAGACGCTTAGGACTTTAACAGAAGAAAAAAAACTGACCCGTGTAGAGCCCTAAAATTGCACAAACATTTCAATTAAGAACTCTACTCTATTCAGCTCACGATTAATTTTAATTATATGATATATATATATATTCCTACTCAAGAAGGGTTGTTACATAAAACTAATATTAAATCTTTTGTTCATGTTATTTTTGTTGTTTTTGTTATATTGTAAATAAAATATTATGTTTATAGTTATATTACTTTGCCAACCCCTTTAATTACATATTTGTAGTCTATATTATGAGAATAAAAATTATGTTTGTTTTTCTGATGTCGGTAGTCTAACATTTTTTTAAATTTTAGTTTCTTTAAGGGTTTTTATTAATTTGAGATAGGGTCTATATTGTAAATAAATAAAAGGGTATATAAAAAATACAAATATTTTTATTAATTTATAGGGCAGGTAAGGTATAAAGTTTATATAGTTTACGTAAACATGTAACGTAATTATGAAATGTTTAGCAAAAAATATACCTTAGGGGTTTAAAACTTAAAGTAATTTATTTTTTTATTGAGTGAGAAAAAATGCTGTTGAAATTATTTGTTGAGACCTTATAATTATTATATTGTCTTAACAATAAAAGAAAGATTTAACCGTTTTACACCATTCAGTTTTTTATTATATACTAACACATGCTTTTACTTTTGTGAAATAATTACTTGAGATTGAATATTTCGAAATTTATTTTTAATTAGTACCACGGGGTTTTAAGAAATTTGTAATTTCTATCACATTATTAGTTTTCGTAAGGTTCTAAAATTTCTATATTTTAAAATCAATCAATTAGCATTTAAATATTTCTTAATTTTTTCTAAATCTTTAAACGTGCCAGTATTTGTTCATTATTTATATTTTATGTAGAAAGATTTCAAGCAATCTGTTGCGATAACCTATGGCATAAAGGTCTTACAGGTCTCCAATTTATTTCACACGAAAAGAAGTGCTCCAATTGTTGAAAACTAAACAAATTATTTAATTTTTGTTTTGTTTTACTGCTTGATAATACAGTGTAAAACCAATAATATATATTAGATTAATACTGTAACTATATTAAGAATATTTTGGTTTATCTAATTTGGGGTCATTAAAACCAATTATTAATTTTTAACTTATATCACTTTGGAACATTCATTTGTTTGGAAATGACAAAATTTTCTCAAACGTATAATAACTTTTATATTTCAAATTATTTCAACATAAATCTTTGTAATCTGTGCAAATTTACTATTCTCAAAAAAAGTTATAAAAACAATTAATAGAATATATAAAAATGTAGTTCAATAGTATAAATATAGGAAATAACTTCTGTTACTCATTCTAATTAATATTGGGAAAAGGACAGAACGGAATATAAAGTATAGAACATATGGCATTGACAGGTAAGGTTTTATTTTTTTTGTTTAAATCTTATTTATTTCAAAGCTCTATAAAACTGAATGATCTTTTAATGTTTTTTTTATCCACATATACCTTTATATATTTTGGTTTTAGGGTATAATATGGCACGTGTTAAATAAGAATAAACCAACTGTTATGTTACCTATCAATTCAAAAGTTAAAAAAAGTTAAAAGAAACTGTGCCTCCTACATTCTATTTTAATAACATTTTATTTTACTTTAAAAATTATTCGTAAAAAAATCAATAAATTCATTTCGAATTTATTTTCTAGTTATTTTTATTTATGGCATAAAAGTTATACTTTTGTTTTATACTTGCATTTCTCAATACTCCAAACAAACCTTACCAAAACAATAAAGTTCGATAGATCTAATTAAATACACATAACAAATAGAATAGAAAAAATTAAAAGTAATAATTTGGATTATGGTTAATTTAAAATTAATTTATCATTATTATTCAATTATTACTAACGTATATGCAAAAATAAGGTACTTGTAATAGGTTATCATATATTTTACATCAATATTATGTATAAAGATATGTTCTTAAACGAAAAATATGTTGTAAATGTACTTAAATAAATGATAACTCAGTAAATAAGCTTATTAAAAGAATAATTATTATTTTCAGTTAAAACTAAATAAACTAACAGTATACCTTCTAAAAATTGCACCTATATAATATTAAATTAAAATTTCCCTATGAATAATTAATCTAAAATTTTATTGTTTAAATTTATATATATATATTTACAAGTTAAATCTATTTCAACAAATTTGTTTATTTAAAAAATTGTTTTAATTGAATTATGATAACAAAACAATACAGGCAAATTAAAAAAAAAATCATATCCTTTGAAATAAATTGATTGCAAAATGAATTAAATTGTAATTTCGAAAAATTTTGTGTACAAATTAAACATATGTTTGTACAAATCGCGAACAAATATAAATTTTAAAATTCTTTTGTACTTTGATAAATATTCGCTAGGTCCTGTCTTCATGTCATTATTTTTGTACATTTTGTGTAAATATTTGCTTTTTTTTCTATATGCATTATATACATATTTTGCTGATGTGTTTTATATCATCAGAATCAGAAGGGTTTTATTTGTGTGTATAATCATATTTGTTATTTGTTTAATGCTTTAGTAAAAGAGTTTATTAATTTTTCATAAAAAAAAAACAAATTCCAATAATAAAGTTTCTATTTTCATTTAAATTTAATCAATATTTTAAAGAGGATTATATTACATTTATCATATTTTATTTTCCTTCTCTATTTTTCCACAATAAAAATTGCAATTCCTTTTCTGGTATTATAATATTCTGAGTTTTAAAATTTTGTTTCTTCTAATTGAAAACATAATAGTTTGATTACTTTAGTCTGTTATATTAATATGTGACAAGACTTGAATATTACACAATTTCTCAACCAATCTGATGTATTAATTATACTTAAGATAGGTTTTCTGAATTCAGAAAAAGATAATTGCCTAACTTATTTTAAGTTACGACTGTAACAGTAATATTTTTTCAAAAATGGCTCTTCAGAAATATTTATTACTTGTTGTGTTGTGGCTGTGAATAAACTAATTGGTATTTTTAAACCTTTCTTCAGTTCGCACAAGATCAGTAAAGGTTAACGTTTATCTGATATATTTTCTCAGTTTTTCAGAAAACGGAAACCAAAATGAAGTTTAAAAATTAATTATTTTATTAGATTAAAAGATTCTTGCAATTTTTTTTGGGTACTTATATAGAAATAAAATGTTGAGATTTAATATTGTTCAACTTTTGTTCTCACGGATGAAAATACACAGCTTCTTTTTTTTTAACTTTAATTTAACAAAAAAATATTATTATTTTTATTGAAAAAGGTTTTGAACAACTTTAACATCCAGTTGAATATATATTTAATAATTAAATTAAATTTATCATATGTTACCTTCTTACATTTTCATTCATCGTGTCTATAATCGCTTAATCAAAGTTGAATTTTTTCAGAAACCAAATTTTTTTTTGCAACGAGAACCATATAATTTTCAAAGTGAACAAATTAGCACCTTTGAAATATTGTAAAGTTCTTTTATTTCGCTATAAGTTTTGATTTGATAAGGGCGTCAACATTTTCACTTAATAAAGCAATATTTGTTTTAGATCGATCGATACGCAAGTAAAAAGAGGATCATATAATCATAATTCGATTGAACCAATAACTATTTTTTTTTTAGTTCATGTCTTAACCAGATTTTGAATGCAAATTTAAACTTTTGATTTAATTAGAATTAATATTTTTCCAATTTTGAGTCACCAGCGTAGTTATGCTTCTAGTATCAAACAAAGTGACCTGGCAATAGATACACAAAATCCTATATCACTGCTTATCTAACAATATTTGATTTTTATTTTCATTTTAGAAGCGTTGAACTTGTTTATATAAAAATATTGGATGATCCTCATTCAATCATTATGATGTGAAACCAATATTGTCTGTTTTGGATATTGATCATCTATTCTATATAGAGAATATAAAAAGATTGCCGCACGTCCTCATAATTTAAAAAACAAACACCAAATTAATTCAGACGTTATGAAACGAGTTTTCTTTATGTTTTTTTTAATAAAAATATTGGCGGTATAGATTTTAGTTATATGAGAATTTTTTATAATGAAAAATAAAATAAATAATAAAACGAACGATGAAGTGGTAAAACATAAAACGCCTATCAAATGAATAATATTATTTTAATACTACTCATTCGATTTTGCGCAAATAAAGTATCAAAATTATGCCTTTAATCAATCATAATACGTTTTTGAATTAAATACAAAATCATCCTTTTCAGTATGATAATAATTATTATTTATTTATTCTTTTGGATAAAATAATTTAAGGACTTCCTGTTTTTCTTTTTATTATAAATATCAATAGAAAATATGTACAATAGTTGACCATATTTCTATTGTCGTTTTAACCACAAAATTATATCAAAAATCCTTGAAACTATTTCGATATAAAATACAATAAATAATTCACAAAAGGATAGAAATTTGATGACAAAAGAAATAGGTCCTCTTGTATATAGGATATCTTCTAAAAATCTAATCTAATTTTAATAATAATCATCTGATCTTGAATTAAGGTAATAATTGTAGTCAATTGATAGAAAACTAATAAATAATAATAAGAAATTTTGGGCACTCAAATTATATGGTTCTTTTATGTAAAAGTAAAAATTAGATTTCTTAAAAAAATTTCTAAGAAAAATTATATAAAAAAAATATTTTATTCTTTTTAATATTTAACGTCCTTGTCACTATTGTTGATTAAAATGGTTTAGATAAAATAATCATTTGTTATATTATTTGAAAAATAAACATAAGAATAATTTCTATTATTCTTGAGTATAAACTATATTGCATGCGTTATTCAGTGTCTGGATTACGAAAATGGTAAAAGCGAGTATGTGTGAGTATTGATCGCGAGTAACTGAGTGGCGGTTTTCACTGCCTAGAAGCACAACAAATAAATTATTTATTAAATTATATATAAAAGAGTTATTTCGTAAATTTCCAAATATAAATACATACATGATTTTTTATTGTTTTAAAGCATAGAATACAAAATTCCGCTTTACTAAAAATATGTATATTATAGAGAATATCTTTGATTTGCTTTTTTTATGAATTAATCAATAAAAAAAGATTATAAAGATCCTCTTTTAAATTTTGAAGTTTTTAAAAGATATTCTAAAATAATCCTTAGGTTTAGCTGCGATTTTCAAATAGTGTTGAATAAACGTTTAAAAAAGGCAAAAAAAAACTCTATTCTCAATTCCCAAATAAAAACTCTATATAATTAAGATATAATTTTTAATATCTTTCTATATATAAATGTGAATCAGAAACATAAAAATGAAAACATAAGAATCCTTTAAATTTTAGAATAAACAAATCAATAAAAACAATATTAAGGTTTTCCTAATGCAGAAAAATAAAAGGTGGTCTTTTATTTTGTTCAAACATAAAATTTTATTTATGTTATTATTTGGGCTCATTTTTGTTTCTCTTATTTTATTTATGAATTGATGAAATAGAACCGCATTAATTCAAAATATAAAAAATGGGATTTCGTATGGAAGGTATTATTGTATAATTTCTGAATATTTTATTGGATTGCATGGGATAATCGGGGATAGAATTAATATTTTTCCCATATTATGGTAACTTTTATCATTGACCAAAAAACGCAACAACAAAAATTAATAATTTTACTAGGATGTAAATCTTTGTTTTCTTTCGTATATTGTTTTGCTTAAGTGTATGTTTTTCAGTTTATCTATAATTTTCTTTTATTATTTTATTATCTATTTTCTTTTGTCTATATGTATAATTAATTCCTACTATTTAAATAATGTTAATTATGGAAAAACAAATCAACCCATTTAATTATAGGTAACAGTGAAATATATTTCTCTAATAATTTGGGGTCAAATTAATCTGAAATATGTTAATTTGTTATATATTTGAAATTTATTAAATGATTATTAATTTATGTAAAAAGTACATAGAAAATAAATAAGGAGTATTTTTTATTAATTAATAATTTATTCTACAGACAATTAAAATTTTTTTAATGGTGTTATGCATAATGTTCTAATCTTGAGACAATTATTACATTGAATGTTTAATTTCGTTCATTGATAATATAGACTATTTCCACGGGATATCAAATTCATTAATATACTTCAATCTGTTAAAAATTAATATCAAATTAATAACTAATTTTTAAAAAATTCTCTATTTACGTTTGCCTACAACCAGCAGCTAAATGTAAAATAGCTAAAGTAAATATACATTAATATAAAACCTAAACGTATCTTTAAAAAAAATAGAAAATTTCAGAAGAAATTTAAATTATAGAATCAAAGTGTCATATACATAGTAATAATACTAACTATTATATAAAACCCTTTTTTTATTATTGGCGGTCATTTAAAGACCGGCACGTCGGTTCATCTTTTACAATATTTTTTTTATATCAAAATTTAAAACATAAAAATAATTTTTAATATTGTATGATGAATTAAAATTGATTTGGTTGGAAAACACCAGACATATTAATCTATACGAGATGGCAACATTCTACCTTTTTTTAATTTCTATTTTTTGTATTTCCAAATTTCTGTAAAAAAAAAATCCTTTTTTAGGTACCTGCTTAAAAACTTAATTTAATACGTTATTTTGGTGGGGGTTATATGTGAAATAAAAATATAAAGAAAACAATAAAATATTCACATAAGAATTATTTATCTATTGATCTCTATAAATTCTACAATGTTTATAATTTTGCACCGGAATTTCGGTTAAATTAATCACCAGAAAGTTTGTATCCTGTTAACATTTTTTATAGAATCAAATTTGCTTGCTTCGCACAATTTCAACCTGTTAAATTTTACATCTCGTTTACCATCCGCATGAAAATATATAAAATAAAGGAAAATTAAGCAGAAATTTATTATATTTATTTGTTATCTATTATTGCAGAGTCACACATGTGTTAATTCTATTTACCCACAACACACAGAGTTATTGAAAATCAAAAATTATTTGATTATTAATGTTATTGTTATTTTTAAGCAAGGAAATTATAAATATAAATATTGTATTGAAAAGATTACATGTATTCTTTTTTCTGAACAAAGGTTTTGTACCTGTTGTATACCTAAAATATTATCTACCTTACCTATACGTATATGTTTATATATATCTTGAAGATCAGATGATTGCTGTAAGATTTGATTTCTGGTATTTGAGGTATAGAAAGAAGTGTCCCTTCTTAATTTTTTAAAAAAACAAAAAAAACTTCTTGTGTTTGAGTATCCTGTTACATTTAGACATTTTTTTTAGAATGTGCATTTTCTTTTCTTAATTTCGAAGTAAACGAAAATATTTTTGGTACATAAAAAAAAAAAATTTCACACAAAATATGGATTAATTTAACTCGAAATCAAAATCATTGTGACTTTTGTTTTTAAAAATTATTTTTTGAAATTTTCTAACTTCCAAAAGCTTTCATTATTGAATGAAATCAACGAGACTTGTTATACTAACATTTCAAACATATGGTTTTTAAGTTTTGACAGGTAAAACTTTTTATTTTCTGTTTGTCTATTCTATATAATCGGTGTTCAGTGGCAGATTCATCTTCTATAGTAAATCAATGATTTTATGTGTTTGTCTATATTTTATGGGTATTTATTCTTTCGTCAATTTCTACTTGCTTGAACAAAACATTTTTTGGGCACGTGTTTACATTTTAACCAACTGTTGAAAACCAAACAAAACTAAACATTTTCAAATATTTATAATAATTTTTTTTTTGTATATTAACGTGTTTGGTCCTTACTTAAGCTTTATAGGTACGTAGGTATAATTATTTTCGTTGGTTTAATTTGAAATTATAATGAAATACAATGAAATAAAAACCGAAATATTAAATAAATTATCCTAAAATCGATCTTGTGAAATTATTAGAAATAGTTAGATTAAAGCAAAATTAAAGAATAATATTTTGATGAAGATATTTTATATGGTCCTTCTTTAAAAAGTATGGAGCAAATTTTACTAATTTTTTGATGATGCAATATAATTAAAATTAAATCTGTAATCTAATAATTGCAATGGAGCAAAGAAAAAGGAAAAGTCTAATGGAATACAGTACATATTTTAATTTAATATTTATTTACAGAACTAACAGATCTTATATTTTATTTCAGATTATTTGAACCAGTTTTAAGTGAAAACACGAAAAATACTAATATTCTTTCACACGCTTTTATTTAGAATTACTAAAAAAAAATAGATTAAATTGTTTGTTTCTCATTTTATCATAAGACAAAAGTTTTTAATATGAAAGACATTATGTTTTTATATCGTAAACTATGATAATCTTTTGAAACATGACACGAAGTAGCACAAAAAAAATTATGGGTTCAAATTATTGTTCACCTCGTTTAACTGAAAGCCACACACAGTTTATCAGAAATTTGACACAATTTTTGTAGAACCATGATCCAACGAAATTAAAGTTTGTTCACCAAATTAAAATGACAAAGAAAAAATGAAATATATTTAACGTCAATGACATATTTTGTTTGGGTTGTAAAACAATAATATTTGACAAAAAAAAAATAGGTATACCTTTTTTTAAATATATTGTCTTAAATCGACTATAAATATTTTGTTATTGTGTTTGGTCTTTGGCTGAACTTATTCAGTTATTGTTACTACTGTTTTCTTCTCTTTGAATTATTTAAAATTATGTATTTCTAGTCATCTTTGAAGTAATAATCATTTTATTACTATTTGTTCTTAAAAATACTACCAATTTGGTTTATATCACATATAGTTAGAAAAACCATTTAAAGTAAAACCTAACATAATAATGGATTTATTTCTTATACAGCTCAATTAACCTTTAAATGGCCACCCAGCTATGGAAAGAGGACGCTCTTACTGTCGTCTGTCTTAAATCCTATGCCGATATTAAACAAAATGACCAATAAACCAATCGGCATTTTCTTTCAATGTATAAAAGACAAATAGTCCAATTATCTGAAACATAATTACATGCTTTGTTAAATCTATATGGTTTCTAGTTTGTATGGCATCAGGAGTTTAAAATTTATAATGCATGTTTATTTGTTTGTGCAATAATTTGTGGTCATATAAAAAAGTATAAAACAAAGAAAAATATTTTCAATTGATTAAAAATCATAACTTGCTGTAAAACAATGTTGTTTTAGGGATAAGAATTTTATGCTGTTCAGTTTTTATAAACTTTACAAAAAGTGTCATATAAAATTTTGTACCGGAATTTCAGTGAGTTCATTTTCACATAAGTATATCTATCTCTGCTTCCTGTTGTTATAAAGAAGTATGATAAAAAATACATGCTTTATATTTTTGCCATTCATTTAATAAAAATATAAATTAATTTCTTATAATGAAAAGTAAATAAATAACCCGCAAAACAAATATATACAATACACGTGTAAACATTATTATGAAAACATATAGAAGATCACACGCGCATAATTTGTGTTATTAAAAAATAAATATTTATCAATAAACCCTAAAGAGAGAAATTAATATTTTTTTAGTTATGTAGTTATTATTATAACTGAGTAAACGTAACGAAATCAAATCATTCTGCATGTACACAGTTTAATTTAGAACCAGTTCTTTATTGCATTTCGAAAAATAAATATTAAAAATATGTATCATATATTATTTTCACTTCTCATTAAAATTGATTAAACGATTTAAATGTTGATGATACTGATTAAAGTAAATTATTTGTTTGATTCATTTTTTTACCAAAATAATTTTAACTTTGTCTATATCTACATTATACATTATATAGAATATATATAATATTGTATTTAGGCATTTATAGCCATAAATGTATTTGTATATGTATTTTGTTTTTTTTTGTTTTAATAACTTTATAAAATTTGCGGTTAGTTTATATTTAATTCGATGATGTTCAGTATGGGTTTTTATACATATATAAATATAAAGAATTGCCCAAATACTTGAATTACAATCTTCATAATTATTATTATATTCAACATTTAGTTGAAAAATAAACTATCAATCTGCATTTTCTTCTTCTTCTATATAGAATATATACGATACAATAATGTGGTTTTTATTGAATTTAAAACTCAATATGAGATAAATTTAATAGATAACAGACAATTTAAACTGGTTATAAAAGTTCATTTATTTGTTTATTATATAATGAAAAACATTGTGGTAGTTTATTCACAAATATTAAGTAACGGTAAACTATTTAGTAAAATCGAAACTCAAATACCACATTTTTTTCTCATAATTGTTGGAATTATTTAATTTATTTGTTAAGGAATTCATTTCAGCTGATCGCTAAGCAGTAAGTATAATAATTCTACATACGGAAAAGCGAGATAATTTAATTATTTTAAAGGTTTGTTATGATTAGTGTTACTTAAACCCTTGTGAAAATATTAACTTGAAAAGAAAATAATTGATAATAATACAAAATAAATTTTTTTTTGTTGCTTTATAATGTTGATCTATCTATAATAACATTTCATGAAATTAAACCTCAAAGACAAAAAGTAAAAATTAAAACAATTTTATAAATTTAATAAATTATTATTTATTGTATTTATCTCAAATTATTATTATATATTTATTATATTTAATAACAAGTATAAATATGTAATTATAATTTAGTATCGAAATGAGAAGAAAACCTAAAAAATATAATTTAATTATTTAAAACATTTGATATTATTTTTTTCTGTATGATTATTGTTTTACTAGAAACGAGTGATTTTCCATTTACATCCTTCATGGTCACAACCGCCAGGCCTCCACGTAAAAATATATCTATGACTTTCATAACCTTTATGTTTAAATCCATCTTCGATGTATAAGTATTCATTCCATTTAACATTTTTAATTTTGAAGTACTCGGATCCCTCTAAAGGCTCCAATTGCCATCGCCCCAAATCATTAATTTCCTCCATATCTTTCCTTGAAAATACACGACGACGTTGATTATCAAAAGCGTGTTCCGTATTTGAAGAAATCAAAAATTCATCGTAATGATTAGTTTTTATATAGAAAAAAGTTTCATTTTCAAATGGAACTAATGTCATTTTACATTGCACATGACCACAATCAGTATAAGTAAAAATTTCTCGTTTAGTGTTTTCAAACATCATAACATTTGCAAGTAAACACTCACCAGAAAATTTAGCATTTCTTATATTAACGGTGGAGTTCCATGCTATCATTTTTAGGGAGTTTGGCAAATTTTCCCGTAAATAAATATAATTTTCATCCGCAACGTTTGATTTGTGGAATTGATTGGTCACTTCATAAGCAATGGCTGTAGTTATTGTGTTGTATTCTAGTTTGTTCTGCTTCATTTCATCAAAAAGAAGACGGTACCCAAGAATCCGATCTTCCATAGCAAACAAAGAGTTAAAAAATCCGATTAATTTTTCAGCGTTGGTTAAATTTTTTTCGTAAACATCATGAACAATATCGCTAAGACGAATTATTCCTTCATGTAAATCAGCTCGAGCCAAACAAAAATCTCCTTTTTTGATATTGTTAATGATCATTGATAAATTATGATCGTTACTGGAACTTCTCTTAAGAATATCGATAAGTGCTGATCTCATTTTGTCAATGTTGTTTAGATGTTTTTGTAAATTTTTTTCAATGTTACGATCCAATATGTTTTTTAAGTTTAATGTGACCGATTGCAAATGTATTTGGCATTGCAAACTCGCAGAGTCACTCATTTGATAAACCATTGGTTCAATATTGGAGATCGAAATAGAAATTGTTTTACATTCATCTTCAATTACTTGGATGCTCTGAATCTGCTGTAGCTTTTCATTGTCCACTGCAATTGCCAGAATTTCCACAATAGAAATTATGAGAACAAGGTGTTGAATTAGAGTTTTCATTTTTTAATAGCTTCTAATGACTTTAACAAGTTTTATAGTATATTGAGCTTCCAAATCAAATATATTCCCCTTTTATATACGTTACTCGAATTTAAAGAATATTAAATAATTTGGATAAGATATCATAATCTGTTGGTTCATTTAACCAAAACCGCACTTTTTATATTAATTATCAGTCGATTGCGGAAGTTTATTAAAAAGAACAATGATTAAAACAATTCAACAATCAGTAACAAAAGTAAGAATGAAAAAAAAACATTCTCAATAATTTCTATTTAGGTTTATATTTGATGCTTTTCTTTCAAATTCTATAAGTATTGTTTGTCAAATAAATATCAACGTCAAAATTTTTATCAATAAAAAAAAAACTTTAAACCAAATTTCTATACCACACAGGAATCCATCCAGTTACAGAACCGACATCCAATAAAATATATTTAAAGAAAAAAATGTCAAAATTACACCTGTTTTATTTGGCATATTTTTTGCGTGCATGTGTGCGTCCATTTGTGCAATTCTTCTTATGCAAATTAGTTCAAACATTTATATACATTGGTGCTTGGCGCATAATCGAGACGGCATAGGATTTTTTTCAGTTGCCCCATATCTCCTACATATATATACAATTTCCGTTTTTATTCAAAATGTAACAAAAAAACTGCCGGTGCTTTTCATGAGTTTTTTTTTTGTTTTCTTCAAATGTTGTTTTGTTACTGTCTTCATTTATAAATAAAAAACACATGTTTTGTAATGGCATTGACATATTGACTGTAATTGTCTGTATCAATCCAATACGTTTTACAATATTTTAGAATAATTCTCATTGTACCAATTGGAAGATTTGTATTAGTAGAAGGAAAGAAAAAAAATTATAGCATTTTAGAGACCATAACTTTCAACCTAAAACAAATTCTAAATTCTTGAATTTATGTTATCCATATAAATAAGAGAAACAGGTAGCCAAAAACATAAGAAATTTAATTCATAGCAATTAATTCATTTCAACGCCAAGGTATGAGGTTAATTAATTATATCGACAAATGATTTTATCGTAAACATAAAGGAACCTTTTATTTCACGTAAAATGATTTGCATTTACATGGTCCTTTTTGGTTATGTTTACGTTGACAAAGGTAAAACGACAACACTGTTAAAAAATGACTTTCACTTTTAAAATATTAGTTTTCCTGTTTTCGGAGAATTATATTGCATATAAACATGTAAAACTTGCCACAATCAACTATATTTTAATTTTTACAAGTATTTTATGATAAGAATTATTATTCTCTTTTCGGTGAATTTATCAGAATTAAATTCCAAATATAATTTAAATTACAGTAATTATAAATTATTCTGAATATAATTATATCATATTATTGGTACATTCCAAATTAATATAATGAATAAATTATTTATTTATTTTATTGAAAAATGTTTGGCAGTTAAAATTGAATATAGAGAAAGATCAGGGTCAGAGATAAGTTAAGGGTTCTTACATAGCAAAAATGGGGGTATTACATATTTTTTGATTTTCTTGAATTATATACAAGAATTCAACAGGTGTTCTACAATAACAACAATATAACATTCATACATGGGTTCAACAAAATACTTGGTATACTTCTAAGAATATTTCTAGGTTTATATGAATAAAGTATAGTTAATAAGAGGCTATTATAAATTTATCGAAACTAGAAACGAGTAGTGAATATTTTTAACATGTATAGTAATTTATTATTTGCGCCATATTTGTTGTTACTTAGTTCTTACTTTTTAC
Organism: Pedicia rivosa; assembly: GCA_963082725.1. Classification (NCBI taxonomy): domain Eukaryota; kingdom Metazoa; phylum Arthropoda; class Insecta; order Diptera; family Pediciidae; genus Pedicia; species Pedicia rivosa. Next base: position 19,296,903 of record OY720151.1, read on the forward strand.
ACAAAAACCTATTATCAATAAATATTTTGATATTTATTACGTATACAAAATTATAACCAAAATCACCACAAACACTGATAACGATAACAATTTGGAATTAAAAAATGTTGTTTAAAATTAAATATTTAAGTAATTAATGACAAGTGCGTTATATAAAATATATTTTGTTATTATATTAAGGTATATTTTATCAGATTCACAATGCGATTCAAATATTCAAATTTGATCAAAAACAACGCAATATTTTTACGCACATTACGAAATATGTATACACAAAATCGTAGAGTAGAGTTAAATTCATTTTAATCCTACCACTGGACTTGTTATGTATACTCTATGTATAATCTAAAGTCTAAACAATATTGTCGCATTTCTAATGAGAGTTATTTCAACTAATTATTAAAAACGAGTTTTAAAATAAAATAAAATAATTTTCCAATTAGTACTAGTTCTTTTATATAAATATGTAAAAATTATTAATCCATTAAAATCGTAATAATTATTGCGTGCATATTTATTAAACATTATGAACAAAAATCAAAAATTGTTACCATTTGGACTCTTCTGTTTAATTTTCTTTTACATCCAAAAGAAATTTAAATTTACTTGAGGCATGAACTTACTTACATATAAATGCGTGTTTAGACACTCGCGTTTTCAAAATTATGAAATAAAAAATTGCAAGATTATTCATTCATTATTCACTTATTGTCTCGTGCTGGATGCACAAATTTACAAAGTAACAACTAACATTGCTTGAAGCGATTTAATAAACCAAAAAAAAGTAGCTGTTTAATATGTTAACGCATGTTATTTTTAATACACTAGCATGAATACATTTTTTCCAAATGGTTATTTGACTGATAAAATGCCGACTGATACTTATTTTAGTTGTTGTGGCTAACATCGCAATAGTTGTTAAAAAGATCAGAAAAAGGGCAAAATCTCAACCCCTAAAACAATAATAATAACATCAATAACAATGAAGTTATTGTTTAAACCAATCAAAATATAAAAAAAAACATCCCTAATAAAAAATTATATTTAATAAAGGCAGTTATATATATTATATATTATATTATATATATATATATATATATATATATAAAAGCCGGCTCTAAAGTTTGATACCTAAAAGGAGAAAAAAAGAAAGGACTTTATTACATATAAAAATTTTAAATTGCCATTGCATATTTTTTTGTTCTACTATGAATTGATCTACAATATTTGTACCGTACATAATCCTTGAGATTAGAGAAACAAAAATACTTTTAGCTGTTAAGAAAAAAATAATTATAATGACAATATGTACGCAAAATAATGCAATCAAATTATTGCGTCAATCAATAACAAAATAATTATGTCAATTAAATCGTTATTCATTTCTTACGAATATTTATATATATTTATATTATCTACTTATATATTTATATAAATATTTCAAAGGAAGCTAAGTGCGATGCTGGTTCTTTTAATTCAATTCACGACCGCATTAAATATCCAAGGGTCAAATTTTATACAGGATTTTTGGACCAATTCTATTATTATGCGAAATTATTCTGTCTGTTTTTTTTGTACATACAAAATTACGTTACCTAGTCTTACAAAATTTGGGTGAAAATCGTTTTAAATTAAAAACAAAAGAAAAACAGTAATCAGTCATTACTTTATATTCTACTATATAATTATTATTATTTAACTTTATTTTACTGGTGCTTTATTGTTTGTGTTTTGTTTAACCAATTACAATCAAAATGTTTCTTCAAAATAAAATAAAAACTTTTTTAACACAGTAAAATACAACGACTGCTAGGTACAACGAAAATTCGTAAAACGAAAAAACCAAATAATTAATTATAGAGACTTTTTTATTTTTTTTAAATAAAACACGTTGTTTATTCGTTTCTCCGCATTCTAGCACTCTCCACAGAAATCACTCGATGATACTTGCACAAGATGCTGTAGCGCCATCTCTTAGCTACTACAGTTCGGTCGTCCTGACTTTAACCGTAGACAATTTAATATCTAAACAGAGTACATAACTTGGCTGAATTTATCAAAAATTGTCCGGATAAGCAAATATACTTTAATATAAAAATTATGTGCATGCATTTGTAAAATAAAATGCTTGACTACATTGGTGTTTTAGTTTGAATTTATTTTAAATTATGTATTTCATACTTTGGCATATGTATTTATCATTTTAATTTTCTTAACATAATGTTTTAAAAAACTTTTTATCTTTTTTTTTTTTTTTGCATTTTATTTTTATTGGTGTCTAACATTTTCTTTTTTTTTTTTTTTTTATACAAAATTTATTTTAAACATTTATTTCATATGAGCTTGCCATAGGTTTAGCCCTAAATTCAAAAATTATTATTTCATTTTAGCTTAAAAGTTAATTTATATAATTAAATTTTTTTTTTTAAATTCTATATTATTTAATAATAGCTACGTAGAATAGCACCCGCTAAAACCTTAACTCTTATATTTAAACTAATCCTATAGGAAAAAGGGAAGGAGAAAAGGAAAGGAGAAAAGGGTACAGAATAATGGGTATTTAGTATTAAAGCTAAATAATTCTCTTATTTTCTATGGAAGTGCATACTGTTTTTATATGTAAATTTTAATTCATTGTTAAATTGATTTTGGAAAATATTATTGATTATAGAATGCATATAGAGATATTTATTTGTTGGATTGATAACTATGTGAAATGGTTCTTGTACTAAATTATTTGGGTGTGATCTCATTTTTTCAAGGACTTTGGGTGCCGTTTCCATTAGATATTCTCTAATAGGTTTAATTCCAGTTTCCTCATATATTTCATTATTATTAAAGTAAATGGGTATCCCTAAACGGAGCTTTCTATGTTTTCCTGTAATTTGCCGTAATATTTTCCTCTCGATAAGCCCCAATTTATGGTAATAAATTGGTGACACAGTAAACCAGATCGGATATGCATACACCATGATAGGTCTGATCAACTGCTTATATAGGATAATTTTTGTTCTTAAATGTAAATTAGAATTACGCATCACAGGCCTTATCATGTTGTATGCCGTATTTACTTTTGTAATTATGTTTTGCAGATGACAATTAAAGCCAAAAAGTTTTGATACTGTGACACCAAGATATTTGACCGTTTCACTGGGGCTTATTTCTTGGCCGTTTATTTTAATTTTTACGTTTCTCGATTTACGAGGAACCGATCTACTACAGATACCAGCCGGTGGACGGATTACAATCACCTCAGTTTTGTTTTCATTAATACGGATACCCCATTTTTCATAATATTTTTGTAATTTATCTATATGTTTTTGAACATATCTTGTTGCAATCTTTGGACACCATGATTTAGAATATGAAATTGAGTCATCTGCATACAACAGAGTAGTAGAATAATGATCATCAATTGGTTGATCCACGGTAAATAAATTGTATAAAATGGGACCTAGTATTGACCCTTGGGGCACACCAGAATTTATTTCATACTCACAAGACATTAAGTTCGCCACTTCTACATAAAATTTTCTATTTTCCAAAAAACTATATAAAATACAACACAGATCTTTGGGCAGTTTATGTATATGGCTAAGTTTGTATAGAAGACCCTTTAACCATACCGAATCAAAAGCCTTCTGTACATCTAACAAACATGCCACCGTCGTTTCACGACGATTTAAATTACCGACAATATCAGAATGAAGTTTAGCCCAACCATGTATAGTAGAGTGTCTTGGTTTAAATCCGAACTGAAATTTTGGAATAAGTTCCGTATCCATCTCATAGCAAAATTCATTCATTGTTAAAACAATGATTCTCTCTAACAATTTTCCAAGATTTGACAGTAAGGAAATGGGACGGAAATCCTGAGCTTTTTCAGATTTAGATTGTTTTGGAATGGGCATAATTTTTGAGACTTTCCATGAGCTAGGAAAATAAGAATTATTTATGCAATTATTGTAAATAATTACTAATTGATACACAAGGATTTGAGGACATTTTTTGATCACATGATTTGATATTAGATCATTGCCGTAAGATTTTTTGTTATTAAGAGTTTTAACAATGTAAGAGAGATAATCGCACGTTACAAATTTTTCTTTATCCAATGGATAATCAGAAGGATTATCTTTTCCAAAATTACAGACTGGTTGAAACGAAAACTCATCTGCTACAGTTTTACTTTTATTTTCATTTTCAAATTCCCTGATTGCACTATTAATCACAGATGCGAAAATTGGATCATGTGAAGGCTCTTTATCGCCGAAAGCTTTACTGTAATGTGCACCCATTTTTTCGACTATTTTCCCCAAATCTACAACCTCTTCATCATCCTCAGTTATGAGTTTGGTAATAACCTGAAATTTTTTTCGACCCGTTATTTTATTAATTTCTTTAAACATGTTATTATTAGGAATAATCGCATTTAGTTGTTTTTGAAAAACATCATTCAAATACATAGAAGTAGTTTCCTTAATTATGATTGACAAGCACTTAATTTGTGATCCAACTACTCGATATTCATGATTCCAACTATTTAATGTTTTATGGTGTATGCTATTTAGTTTTTTTCTCAATTTTTGTCTAAACTTATATAATTTATTTAAGCTATCAGGCAAATTATTTAATTTATAATTCTTTTGGCATACTCTAAGAATAAATTCCAATATACCGTTTTTAATCTTTTCAGAAATTTGAACAATATATAAGTCAATCTCTGCATTGGTTAAATTTATATGTATGGGAATTGATAACAAATCTAATTCTTGTTCTATATATCTTTGGAATTCCGTCCATTGAACATTTTGATATGCAAAATATTGTGGAGGCACCGCTCCAATAAAATTTACTATATTCTTGTTTCTAATTTTCAGCACAACTGCATTGTGATCTGATTCCGCGGGTGTTGTGAAGCAACAAAAATTTTCATTTCCTTGACTTAGATTCAATAATTCATTAGAAATTATGAAAAAATCAAGAAAAGAATTCGATGGGTTCCTAGTACATGTGTTAGGGGCAATGATAGATAGATCATGATTTATGATATTATCCATCCAGTTATACACCGCTGCCCCGGTTAAATTTACTGTATTATCATTCCAAAATGTATGACGTGCATTAAAATCACCTCCCCAAATAGCATAAGTATATTTTTCCCCCTCAGCATTGATTGTATTAAAGTCATGTTCAATTTTTGAAAAGTTTGTTTGTTCTGGAACATAAATATTTACCAAAAGAACGGTTTTATTATTACTTAAATAAATTATATTTGAGCAGACCTCAACAAATTTTACGTCCTTAATTATTATTTTATCCGTTTTAATTGAGTTTTTTATCAAAATACCCAAACCATTACTTCTAATTCCGTCTGCTTTATCAACTCTAAAGAAATTGTATCCATCCACTGTAAATTTGTGTTGTGTTCTAAGTTTTGTTTCCTGTAGCATCATAAAATCTGGGTTTTGTTTTTTAATAAGGTGACATAAAGAAATTCGTTTAGGGATACTCACTAATGATACCGTATTCAATATTATTACTTTTAAATTTTTATTTATGTTCCCTGACATATACTAAACGCGAAACTTAGATACATGCTTTGTTTTTCACATTTTTAGAATTATTATTGTTGTTGCAATTATTTTCCAAATCATTTATCATATTATAATGATTTTGGGTTTCGTGATCATTTCTAATATTTACATTATTTTGATATTGTTTGTTACATTCTCCAGACATTATATCTGCATAACTAATATTCCCTTGCGTCATTCTTCGAGCTGAATCTCTTGCAAACCTAATATTTTCTTGTTGCTGCTGCACTTTTATTCTATTTAAACTTTTATTTTTGTTTCGAAGTTCCTCAATTTTCTTAAATTCATTACAACCACGATAATTCGCAAGATGAGCTTCACCACAGTTAACACAGCAAGGCTCATTTACCCCTTTAATATTGGGACATTCTCCAATGTTGTGCACCTCCTTGCATTTAACACACCTATATGCATAATTACAATAGGATGCTACATGACCAATACGTCGGCAATTCATGCACTGAATTACTTCACTTTTTCTTAATTTTTCCCACCTAACTCTGTGATGGCAAACAAACTGTAATTTAATCAGCTCATTTATCATATTGTCGGTATCGAGTTGAACTACAAAACTGTCTAGTTTGATACCATTTCTTACAGACTTTCTAGTTTACAATTTTTTTACAGAAGAAATATCTAAATTTGGGATATTATATTTCAAATCTTCAATAATTTCATCTGGAGTAAATGTATATTGAACTCCTTTTAATAGAATTGAAGTTTTTTTAAATTCTTTTGGGGTATATGTATGAGAATCAACCTTATTTTTCCTTAATAACTCGAAGACTTTTTTATGTGATTCAACATCGTTGCATCGAACAATTTTATTGTTATTCCTGGTAATTTTGATTGAGAAATGAGGTGGATTATGTTCCTTATTTACTTCTTCTTGAAATTTCTTGGTATTTAAATTTGCCACAAGAATCGGTGGAACTTTTCCCTTTTTAAGTGAGTTTTTTGAGGGTGCTATCACTTTTTCTGTCTTGTTTTTCGAATCATTCTGTTTTTTTCTTTGATTTTCCTCATGTTGTTGTTTCCTAATTTGGTCTTCTTTTTTTTTTATTCGTCTTCTATCAACGTCAGCTATTGTAAATTCATTGCCGTCTAAGACATTATAGTAATTGGATGTCTCCATTGAATTCTTGGTTTCATCCAATCTACTTTTTTTCTGTTCTCTGATTTCCTCGATTGAGGAAGAACTATTAGTGCTGATCTTTTTGAAAAACTTCCTCCTGGAGCAGTATCTTCATTCGTAATATCCATAATAAATGGCACACTAGAATTTGACCTTTTATTATTATTTTTGTTTGTTTCCATATCATCATCATCATCATCATCATCATCATCATCATCAATTGTAGTTAAATTTTGTATCATTATATCCATGAGTTTAGCGGGGTCTACAGACAGCTTTATTGCCGCATCGTGCAACGCTTTTTGCAGAATTTCAACAGACATTTTGACATTTTTGTTGTTTCTTTTATTTATTTATTTTTTTATTATATTAAATAACAAAAATAATCTTTTTTTTTTTATTATTATTTTTATTTTTATCAATATTTGTTTTGAACTCGCCACTGTTTGGTACTATTTGGTACCGACAGTAGATAAAATTTCACTGACCTTAATCGAGTGGTTTTTTTTATTAGTCTTTTTATAAATATTTTAAATTATTTTTAAATATTATCTTGCCAGCCGGGTTTTGACAGCCGGCTGTCAATTACACTATGTAATAGAACTCTATACTTTAATTTCCTATTTTATTTTTCACTTTCACAAATAATTAAAGGAAACTATCTTATCACTATTATTTCAATATGAGCACTAGCACTAGCTGGTCAATCCAATATATCACAACAATATTTTACTGTGTTATTTATATTAGAAATCTTTAATTACTTAGCACAACAAATAATATAGACAAATGTCATTATTCGTACCCTAAAATGAACCAAAACTTTTTATCTAGTTAATCGGCTTTGTTTTATATTTTTAAGATTTATTTAGTTTGTTAAAATTAAATTTGCATGCCCTTACTATTTAATTTTAGAACATATTAGAAATTCTCGCTGAGTCCGAAACAATATTATTGAATATCAAATGTTTTCTTATTTCCTTATAATTTCCGTTTACATTTTTATAATTTTCTTATTGTTAAGGTGAGGAACCGGTTAATCAAAAATTAATGTTTAATGTAGATAAAAGTTTGGACTTTTATTATAGAAACGTTGGGGATATTTTTCAAAAAAATTTCTTTAATATATCTTTTGAATTACATAGTTTGGAAATTCGCTAATTTGATGAAACAGGGCGGTGTTCAGATTAATTTTTTGAGAACAAATATTATAATATTATATACATAATACATAATACATAATATTATAATATAATATTGACTCTGAATTTATTTAATAGATGTACAATACAAACCAATAATTTTCTTTAATCCATAAATAATAACAAGAATTTATACGGTCCACTAATTTAGTAGTATATATAAAGGTAATGTTCCACCTGAATAAACAACACAAAAAAGAAAAGATAACAATTTCACGAAACAATATATAGCAACAATTTTTTAATTGCTCAAATTCGCTGTTGAAAAAATTTTTTTTTGAAAAATATATAAAGATAATAAATTGTAAACTTCGGGGTGATCTGTGGCATCGTATTAAGCTATTAGATGGCGATTCAGGTTGATTGGAAAAGATAACTGATTAAATATGGTTCCTCAATTGGTTATCGGCTCTAATCGAGCTATACTGATAGTCCACTAATAGATTTGAATACTCGATGACGATACTTGAATGGTTGCCTCATTCACGTTTGGTATCGTCATCAAGTGTTGTATCATTAAATTGGTCAATAAGATGCAGTTTCGTTCACCTTTTTGCTTATTTTTAATAACATTTTCTTGTTGAATATCAAATTTTTTAAAATAAATTACTGTGAAAAAAAGCCACAAATAAGCAAAGCTTACACAAACCAAATAGCAACAAAAATTTTATATTACTAAAATTTGTTATTCGCCAATAAAAAAAATTACGATTTCAAAAATAAATATTAAATTGCGTTATTGGTTAAATAGAAAAAGCAAATGAGAGCCGAGAAACCTGAACTAAGAAAATAATAAATAAGAAATAAAACCAGATATTAATTAATTTCATCTTTTTTGAGCGGAACCGAGAAAATGATATTACTTCAATTTAGTTTTAATTAGACCCAACATTATTAAAGCACATAAAAAGGCTTTAAAATTCTAGTTTAAATCGTCTTAAAAATATTAAAAATTATGATTAATATATGGCAATTAGAGAAAATAATAATAATTTTGTAATAACTCTTTTAAGTTTATATCATGATTCATGGAGACAACGTTTCTATCACTTTTTTTTATTTGTCTTCTGGTTCTTTCGAATACAAATCAATTTCTTCAAATATCTAGATAATCTAATAATATCCTGTGTTTAATTTCAGAAATCCTCATTATTATTATTTTCTGAACGAATAAAACATTATTTGAAATTAAATTTAAAAAAATTGAATAATTTTTTTTATCAGCTTATCGTGTTATTATGAATACGAATACATAATTTTTAAATTCCCGAGAAAAATTGCTGATAAGTGAACTTCAATATAAAAATCTCTCTTTCTTTTTTCATTCAAATAGGAATATTTTGGGTAGCATTTGTGGTAATTTTTTATTCTCTTAATATCATGTAAATAATATTTTTTTTGCTTTTGTGTGCTAAGATGTTTTAGAATATCTTAGTTCTACTTGTTATACGTTTATAGTGTTTACTCTAAATTTATAAACATGTGAGTTGTTGTGATAAGTATCAGGATTATTTTAAAAATAATATTTTTTTAAATTTATCTTAACAGAATTATTCTACAATTATTAAAGTAATTAAAATCCAGTTTTATACCGAAGTCTAGATTAAATCAGAATTTGGTACCAGTGAAGTTGAAAAAAAAATAACAATTGAAAATCAGGTAATTCATGAAAGAAAAAAAACCATTCCAAGTTCAAAATTGATCATGTTTTTAAACTTGAAAATACAATTAGTTTATTTTTTTGTAAATTTATTAACTGTCGCCATGTCGCCATGTCTTTTAACCAAATTTACTAAATTGAATAGTTGTGATTATTCCAATTCATAGAAAAATTCTATGATTCAGATTTGGCACATTTTTTTCCAATATATTATAAATGGCATATGTTTGTTCTTAATTTAATATTTCTTAATATTAGTTGTATTCATAATTGAATGTTCTGACTTTAAGAGAAAATTTCAAAAGATTATTTTAAAATATTAAATTCCGATTTCGATTTTAGTTTTAATATAATCTATTGATGATAATTATCATAGCTATTTATTTGTGGCAAATATTTACTAAAAAAAAGTGAATCATAAATTTTATTATTTGTTCAAAAATTATATCAAATTATTTCAATTTAAAATACAACATATATAAAAGCTTTTATTGAAATTTTCTTATAGATTGAAGAGATGGATACATTTTATTCAGTTCTAAAAGATGGTGATGTTGAGAGACTGATTTGCTGCATAATGGAAAATGAAGAGCTTGTAAATAATTACACTACTAAGAATGACAAAACGGCAATGCATGTTGCAATAGAAAATGGGAACGTGGCAATTCTAGAGGTTCTTATATGGAATGGTGCAGATCTAAGTATTCCAGATGCAAGTGGTTCAAATTGTTTAAGGTGCGCACAATTATTTAATCAAAAAGAATGTATTAATTTGATCATATCTCATGAAATACACAGCAAAAGCCTTTATCAGGCGTGTTATGATATAATTCTGAAAGGGTGTCCAAATTGGTTCTCTGAATTTATCAAATTCAAAAGAAATATTGGAGAAGCAGAATTGAATATTTTCAAGTCAGTAGAGCAGGCATATGATGACTTGCTTATTGAAAATCTTTACCTTAACATCGGCATAAAAACCAAAGTTGAAATATTTTTATTCGATAGTAATTATAAGAAACCAAAATGGACCGACAATTTACACGAATGCTATACCAGAACAAAGTTAGATTTACTTAAAATAGGTGATCAGTTAAAACCATCACTTAAAGCAGAATTATTTGTTCTGAAATTAAAAATGTTTCTGAAATATTCATCCATTCTGCAAGTATTGCATTCACGACTAAAATACAGCAAGGCCAATTTGTGTTGGACTCAACTCGAATTTTTAATCTGTTTATTTATTTGTATTCGGGAACAACGTCAACAATTCAATTTCATTTACATGTCTTTAGATGAAAAACTTTTAATTTCTTACGTTCAATTATTTTTAGAAGATTTAAAAAATTCAGAAAATACTAAAACTTCAAAAGAAACTTTGAATTTATTACCGAAGGGCCCAAAGAAGTTATCAAAAAAATCAGAAAAAAAAGCTTTTGTAGAAATAAGTAAGATGGAGGAAGGATCAAAATGCTTCAAAAAATTAATTCCAAAGGAACGAAGGATTAAAGAGAATAAATTGAAACAAGCTGAAAGCAAACAAGAGCCGAGATTGAAGCGCGCCAATAATATTCGCAAGGAATTAAAAAAAAACTACAATCATTTGAAGAATATCACAACAATTGAACGAATGATTATCAAAATGCAAACATCTTTGGATATTGATTTGAGTGCAGATGGTGTAATTGGTATCTATGCTATTCGCAGAGCACTTCAAATTATTGGAGAAGGTTTAAAAAGTAAGGACAGCAGTCCAAATATATCTAAATCAACAGAAAAGAATATAATAGAACTAGCTCCAAAATCTCTCATTGATATCACCACAAATTTAAGGGATGCCTTATCTCACGGTGCAATATTTCGATATTGCGATTCACTTAATTTCAATGACTTAAACAAGTACAAGTCTTTGCAGGAGGAATTGAAAAAGATCTTAAATTTCTTAGTGGACTTATTGTACAAAGAGAGATGTTACGCTCTTAAAGTTTTCTTTCATAAAATATTAAAATGTAAAGATTCGAATCAAATGAGTAAATTAAAAAAATATTTTCCATTTGAAGAAAATATCTTTTCTGAAAAATATTATTTACAATTGAATAAATTCAATCAAAAATGGAAAAAGTTTTCTTCAGAATTTACTGATCCGAGTGTGGATGAATTGGTTTGCATGAAAGATATTAGTTGCTACCTTGAGAAAATTAATGCAAAACTAGGCCAAGACGTTTTTGATAAAAATCTTTCGAGTTTTAATAATATAAAGACATTATTGCGTAGTAATTGTAAAGGAATTAAAGTGAATAGTCGACTCTGTCTTCAAGACCTGAACGAGCAGTTTGAATTCTCGAACATAAATAAATTGAGATTACAAATATGTACTAACCTTACTATTTTAAAAACTAAGTTTCAAATTCGGAAAGGTGGAACCAACCAATATGAAGATTTAAATGATCTCCATGTACTCATTTATTTAGATGTAGGAATTCCATTAAAGGCAATTAATGCACTTAAACAAAATCTTAAATATATTCCTTCATTTGAAAGCGAACAAAAATTAACCAATATATTTAATTTTGTGTTAGAACGAGTAGAGAATAGGACAAATATTGAAGAGGAAATTGAGCGTCATAAAATTATTTATTTTGGAAAGAAAAAAATGATTGAATTTATTACAAAGAATCCAATAAGCCAGGAGAATTGTAAAGAGTTAGAAAATATTTCTAAATCGGTTGGAATTGATTTTAAAAACGTTAAAGTGAACTATTTAAAAGGCAATAAATTTAAAGCAAGCAAAAATATTGAAAATATGACCAGCATTTATGGAAAATTGGTTAAAGATATGAAATTGTATTTGGAAGAACCGTTGAAGTTTAATCTTCAGAAAAACGCAATAAACAATTTTTTCAATTGTAAGGAATTTCAAATAAATGATGACAAAAAATGGTTAGAAATAATTTTATTAAATCATCAAAACCATGCTGATCAAAAAACTATGGAATATTTACTGAAGTTAAAAATGGATTTGTTTCAGTTAATTCCGTTAAATATCCAGAATGATGAGAAATCAATTGCGGTAGAATATGTAAAATACAAAGAAAATAGAAAATTACAATTGGCTGTTGAAATGATTTTATTTGAAATTTTCCAAATTATTTTTGAAGATGATAATAAAATAGAGCAAGATCATTCATCAATGTTAACATGTCGTGACTTACGCAACTATTTGGCACACGGGAATATTTTCTTTGATGTGTTTGCAATCGATTCAACACGTGTAATTTTTATGATTGCAATTACATTAACTAGTATGGTGGACGACTTTTATCTTGTCATTGATGATTTCAAATGGAATGTAGAAACAAATTTAATAAATATTTACGGTACTCGTTCGTCGTGGATTGTTGATCAAAAAATGCGTTCTTATGAGGACCAAATCGATTTTTATGAAATTAAAGAATCTAAATACGTGTTAGAATATCAAAATGTTTTTTCGCAATTTCTTTTAAAAAGTTCTACCATTTCAAATAAATTAGCATTAACTGAACACGAATCAAATATTAAAAACTTCCATTTAATGGCCGCAGTTTATCAAAATAATATAAAAATTGTGGAGATTTTGTGCAAACGAGGCATACGAGTTAATAAAATTGATTCCGATTGGAAATGTACACCATTGCTGCTTGCCAGTCAACTTGGACACCTAAATACTGTAAATTTGCTTTTAAAATATGGTGCTGATATCAGTATTTGCGATTCTCATGAATGGAACTCTTTAATGGTGGCTATATATTGTGGTCATACAAGAGTTGCTGAATGTCTATTAGAACATCTCTCAGGAAAAGACGAAAATTATTTAAATAAAGTTATGAATTGCATTCAGGGAGATGGTTTTGATATTTTTCACACAGCAATTCAATATTCATCAGTAAAAATGGTCAAAAAGTTAATTGAAACCAAACAAATAGACCTTAATAGGATGTATAATGGTGCTACTTTATTACATTTTGCTTGCCGTAGGGAAAGAAGTTCTATAGCAAAATTCTTGATTTCTGCTAAAGCAAATATAAATGCTATTGATGACAATGGTAAAACACCAATATATTATGCTGTTAAAAGCGGGAACGTTAAAATAACTAAAATTTTGCTGAAAAATCGACCTAAGTTACTTGGTTTATTGCTGGAAGCAACACATAACAATGATCTAAAAATTCTCAAACTCCTAATTAAAAATGGTGCTGATATTAATGAATTAGACCCTTATGGCCACAATATTTTACAAAATGCAATTCTTCTTGATTATCCAAAAATTGCAACTTATTTGATTGAAAAAAATTATTTTGATTTAAATTTGTGTGAAGATGGAAAATCATACTTACATTTAGCAGCAAGCTCATCATCAACAAAAATACTTGAAGCTCTTATTAAATATTCCGAATTTGAAAAGAATTTAAATGCGAAAGATAATTTTGGTAACACACCACTTCGGAATGCTGCAACTTTTACTAATGCGGAATTAATTAAATGCTTAGTCTTACATGGAGCTGATATTTCGAATTATCAATATTTACATTTTTCTTTACGCAATAAGTTAGATGAAAATATAATTGCATTATTAGAATGTGGCGCTGATGTTAATTATCTCGATCCGGATGGAAATACCGCATTGCATTTGTCGAGTTATATGGGAAATATTTTTGTTTCTAAAATACTTATTGATTTTGGTGCAGATATAGAAATGTTAGGGATACGTCAATTTACTCCTTTAATGCTGGCAGCTTTATCGGGTCACTATGATATTGTTTCATTACTTCTACAGGCCGGTGCTAAAATAACAACACAAAGCATTTTTGGATGGTTGTATTCGAATACAAAAGTAGAAAGCATAGAATATGAAAATATTGATATTATGAAATTATTAATTGAAATGGGGTCAGTAGTTGATAACTGTTGGGAAGTTGAATTAACAATTACAATTGTGAATGATGTATGTGATAATTTAGAAATGATTCAAAATAGCATTGAATATGAAGAAGATTTATTTTCACCTTTACATATGGCAATTAGGAATGACGATTTGGTTACAGTGAAATTATTTGCATCAGCAGAAGAATATATTAATTGTCGCTATTGTGTAAATAATTTAACACCATTAATGATGTCGGTAGTTTTGAATAAATTAGAATATGTTAAAATACTCATTGATGCTGGAGCCGATGTTAATAGCCTTTGTTATAATGAGACTCCTTTGATTTTTTCAACGGAATTAAAAAATTATGAAATGGTTGAAACTCTTTTAAAAGCTGGTGCTGATGTTAACGCAAAAACAATTAATGGTAGAACAGCACTATTTTATGCTGCTCAGTCTGGTCAGACAGAAATAGTAAAGTTATTAATTAAATATGGGGGAAAAATAGATAAAATTATGTGCATTTCCTTATTGCATTTTAATAATCTCAAATTTATCTATAATAGTTTTGTTAAAACGAAATGACCAATTCAATTTATTGTCAACGATTTATGTTGAAATAAAATTTTAATAGTAAAAATAAGCAAGAAAAATAATATCATACAGGTTATATTAGGTGCGTGTTTTAATAGAGTTAAAATCAGTAAATACCAAAAGAGATACATAATCTGGAATATTGTTTTTGGTAAATGAAAATATTATTTTGTTAGGGTTATGTCCAAAATATCAGGGTAGCCAACTAAGGTATTTCTAAAATTTACAAAGATTAGAATCAAAGAATTAATTAAGAGTCCGATTCTATACACCTCTGTTATCTCATTTTAAGTGACGTATTTCTGTTAATTTCTTTTAACCTTGAATTATAAGTAAATTCTAATTCTGCGAAAAAAAAAAGTCTGCTATCTCATTTTAATTCTAACAGAACCTCAGTGTTAGCTGAACCAAGGCATTCTAGATCTACAGGCAGTAATGCTCAAATGATGACGTAACGATAGCCGACTTAGGTTTTTTTAATGGAAATTAAAGTATGGATGGGGTAATTTTATTTTTTTTGGTTATAAAAAAAACAATTTAAATAAAATTAAAAAATATTTATTAAAAAAATTTTAAATTTTTAATTCACAGAACACTTAATATCATTTTCCAACTTGTAACTTACAATTATATTAACTAAAAACAGTTTTTATTGCGTACCGAAAAAAACGTGTGCGTTTCAATTTTAATTATCATAGAAACTGACAGTCGGAAAAAATGACGTCACACGGTAAATTTCATTGAGGGTTATGGCCCGGTACAAAAAATAAAGATGGCCCTGGCTGAACACAGATGCTGAATATAAAAAAAGAGCAGAATACCGAATTTCTTAAAATATTTTTAAAAACGTTTAAAAGTTTTTAACAGTAACATGAGATAACAGGCGAAATGGCAGAATCGGACTCTAAATTAGTATTTTATTTTACTAAAATTATTTTCTACATTCAATTGTATTATTTTGCCCTAAATTTCAAATTAATACGAATGTTTTTATAAATTGTTAATTAACTTCATTTAAATCAAATTAAATAAAATAAATAATAATCTTTAATTTATAATAATTATCAAATATATTATCCATACAAAGTTTTGTAAAAATAAAATATTTTAAAAACGTTAAAAATTTAATTGTTTTTTCTTTGTGAAAATATTTAAGAACAACTTTTGAGAAAACCAGCTTAAAGCATTTAATTGTTAGAATTGTATTCTATGATGAATTAAAATTTTTTTAAAATATATACTACGTTATTCTTTCCGTGATAAAAATTCAATGACTTAAGTTTAATATTTCATAGAATAAAGCAAAAACAGATCATTTCGACTTTGAATTTCTTCAATAAATGTACAATACAAATCAATAGATTTTCTTTATACATATAATAATAGTAAGGAGTTTTATAGTATTATAAAACTAACGGTCCACTAATTTGGTATTCTATAAATGTAAGGGTGAATAAACGACACAAAAAAGAAAAGTTAACAATGATTTCATAAACAGATATAGCAACAATTATTTTTAATTGCTCAAATCTTGTGTTTTATTGTATTATAATATAATTGTTCCAAATCGATACGAAAATCTTTTCAATATTTAACATGAACGGATAACAATATACCCACTCAATGAAACCATCAGTTAATATATTAAAATACTAATTCCAAAATTTCATTGAAATCTCTTCACACAATCCTCGATTTTTCAAAAAAATTGTTGAAAATCATGAAAATCAGTTAAGATTTAAACCAATAATTGCATTGTGTCTTGGGTGTATAAATTATAAAGAGCAAACTAAAATAAATTAAAAAATTTATGTTTCCTTCTAAATTTTGTACAAAAAAATGTATTTTGGCTTTTTATGGCCTATTTATTTGAAAAACAAGACATTTTTTACTAACATATATTTTATATTTATACTATAAAATAAATGTTAATGTTTTAAGTAAAAGTATAAAAGTTAGAATTCCAAAATAATAAACATAATAATGACCTAAATAATAAAGGAAATAAAAAAGATCGCCCGTTATATGTTAAAGAACATCTAACGAAAGTGAATAAATAACTATATAAAAAAGCTAAAGAATTAAATATATATATATATATATATATATATATATATATATATATATTACACATACTTGGGTCAAAATTGCAATATTTTAATAAAAAAAAACGAAAACACAAAAATAAATAAAAAAATATATAATTCATATGATTTTAAATATCAAATTAATTATAAATTGCCATTTTAATCAAAATTAAATAAATGTGATAAATTTTCCCAAATAAATATAGAAAATAACAACTCTTTAAAAATATTTTACTTGAAGGCTCGTATAGTCTTTTTCATAAAATTGATGAGTTTGGTCAACGTTAACCTAAAGTGATCGGTGACGTCAACTGATCTAACTCAACCTAACCTAATCTAACCCAACATACCCTGATTATGTTACCCGATTAAGCAAACCTACTATCGAATATTGATTTCGTCACTATTATTACGGGAGATTTTAACATCAATTTCCTAAATAATAATAACATAGCACAAAATTATAAGCAAAAACTTTATAGAAACAATTTCTTTAAATGCAATCCAAATAGACACGAGAAATCTCAAATACCTGCATAGACCATATCTTAACAAATGAAATAAATCAAAAAATCTCAATTACCACCATACCGTATACGACCTTTTTGATCACAAAGTTATTTTTGTTGAAGTACATTTTAATACCTTTAAAATAATATATAATGACATACAATGATGTATGATGTAACTATATATTAGATAAATTATGATTTTTATTAAAAATTTGTAATTCTAATTGTTGAAGTAATCAATAATATAATAGGGCCTCTAAGTAATAAATATAAAAAACATATGTCAATATGTAATGAAATTTTATAAATTCTTATTCAATTTCAGAATGTTTTGCATTGGCATCGATTCCAATTAAAATTAACAAATAAATAGAAATTAATTGTAAGATTAACGGTATTGTTTTAACTTAAATTAATGATGTAATTTTTGATTTCGCTTTACCACTCTATAATGTTGTTTATTTTTTTTATTTTTAATTATGTCTCAGTATGCGTAACCATGTTCTTCATTTTCATTTTTCATTTATTATTATTATGGTCGTAATTTTTATGTTAAGTTTTGATTAGTTAAGTTAGGTTATGTTAATGAGTTGTAATAAAAATTAACAAAAAGGTGGACAAGGTTGTAGAAGAAATTCTGTTTTTGTTCCATGTAAAAATAAAAATAAGTAAATAAATAAATAAAACAATTCATAGATATTTATTTTTATACAATTAACTTTTGTTGAGAGTTTACACCCAAAGAAATCCATAGGTAAAATTGGCTACAATAATTTTGTTAATTATTTTATACGAACATTTTGTGAAAATTACAAAGGTTTTGTCAGTTTTTACGAATATTTACGAATATTGTCCTTATTTTTGAACTAAAACAACATTCTTTTTGTAAATTAAACAAAAAAATACTGTATAAGTAGATTTTGTTAAATTTTGTAAATTCAAACAAAATTAATGTAAAAAAATTCTTTAACGCAAAGCTTCTTTGTTTAGATTACAAATAATTTGTAAAGTTTAGTTAATTATTTTTGTTAAATTTTGTAAAAGAAACAAAATGAACGTAATTTTTACAAAAACATTCAGTATCAAAACTATTTACAAAGCTTGTTTGTTTACATTACAAATATTTTGTCAGTTTTTATTAGATTTTTTTATGAGTTTAAAAATATTAAAAAATAACCGTCAATGGAAAATAAAATTTCAGTTAATAATAAATTATGTTTTTTTTATCAAAAAAATTAAATTTTTTAATTTAATTCCTCATCAACATCATGTAACAAATAAAGGACATTAACTTAAAAATGTATGAGGATTAAACTTTTTTATGCCTTCTTTAGTATAGAATATCTAACAATTAATGATTCCCAATTACTTGAAATTACACGGAAAAAAATTGAAAAATTAATTTTTTTTTTTTGAAGAAAAAAATATCTTAATCAGTATCTTAATAAAATTATTTTCTATAGATGTCACATGTTGGCTTTTCTAATTTATCTGTTCGTTTAAGTTGCGGCATTAAGTTACGGTTTTGTGGAATAAGAAAACAATTCTTAACATTGAACATTTCTGAAATTCTTATCCACGCAGGAGTATCTATAGATTTGAGTTTTAATTTAGTAAAAATTGGTTCCTGTTTACCTAGCTCTAAAAAATGCATGTTTAGCTGGTTCTGAAATCATATATTTTATTTACTCGAATCATAAGATTTGACCGTTAAAAACTTTCAATATTTTTTCATGAAAAATCATGTGCATTTATTTCACGAACGTTTTATTTTTCTTTAACAAAATTTTGTTTTATTTCACAAAATATTGTATAAATTTTACAAAACTTTGTATTATTTCACAAAATATTGTATTTTTTTACAAAATATTGTATTATTTCACAAAACTTTGTATTATTTCACAAAATATTGTATTATTTCACAAAATATTGTATTATTTCACAAAATATTGTATTATTTCACAAAACTTTGTATTATTTCACAAAACTTTGTATTATTTCACAAAATATTGTATAAATTTTACAAAATTTTGTATTTCTTTCACAAAATCTTGTATTATATCACAAAATGTTGTATTAATTTTACAAAATTTTGTATTTATTTCACAAAATCTTGTAAAGGTTTTATAAGAAAATTTCGCATTTTTTTAAAGCGGTAATCAGTTCAATTGAAATGTTCGAGGTAACAAGTGCTATGAAAAATAAAAGCGGAAAAATAATAAAAAAGAAAAATATTAAAAAATTTATTAAAGGTTTGAGCCTCGATAAGGTTACTCGTGTGTTTGTTATAAAAAAGTGTTTGGGTGAATATAAATTTAAGTTCAATTTAAATTTTTATGTAATAACATGTAATATTCTTTAATTAGATTCTAATATTAGCGTAAAGCAGTTAAAAACGTGTGATTTAGGTGTTCTTTGTAAATCCATAGTGCCAGATAAGGATCTGGCATATAGAGTACGTTTGGAATTTGCGCTGCACAACTACTGCCATAAAAAATTAGTAAGTATTTATTAATTTAGTGATGCTTGTTCATAATTATATTTCAAATATCAAAGTAATAAAACCAAATTTTTTTAGAGCACTCCAAACTCTGTAAATTGTCTATATTGTTTATCGGAACTCGATAGAGATACAAAGTCTGTAAGTTCTTCATTTGTGGAGGCTCTTGATAAGTATTGCAAAATACACGACGAATTTTAAGTACAAATTAAAAAATTTATTTTGGGTAATGTTCAATTGTTTTGTTTGCGATAAATTATATTGTCATTTAAGTGATTTGTTTCATCATTTTAAAGCATTCCATGGACTTAATTCTCATAGTATTTATAAGTGCACGGGTTTTAATTGTTCCCAGATTTTTCAAAATGTTTACGCGTTTAAAAAACATATCAAAAAACAACACAGAAATATTATAGTAGCATTTCAATCTCAAAATGAATCCAACACTGTTTTATATGAAAATCAAATAGGGAGTATTTCAAAAGATCACGAAATTGTAACACAATCAATTGAAACGGGTCTAGATACACTTTCTCTGGCAGGCATTCCAAACGTTTTCGATATAACACAATGTCATAGATCCATCAATGATGCAGCACTATCCTTTTTGATTAACATGTTAAAAAATTCTAACATCACAAACAAAAATGCTTTGAGCATTCAAACAGAGATTACTAATTTTCTCTCTTCTACCATATCGACTATCAAATCTTTCGCTATACAAAAGTTAGAGAAAACCACTTATTTTGAACTAAAAAAATTATTAAATATTTTTGAAAATCCTTTTCATTTGTGCGATACTGAGTATAAATATTTAAAAGTTTTGCAAGAAAAAGATGTCATTTCTAAAATAAAAGAATTTACAATTAACAATAAAACTCAGCAAGTTTTGTTAAACGGAAAATCAAAATTTGCCGAAAAAATTTCTAAGGGTGTAATTCTACCACTTCAATTTCAATTTAGAAAAGTATTTGAAAAAGATTTTATTTTGGATGATTGTTTAAATGATATTAATGAACTTATAAAAAATAATAATGGTGTTCTATCTAACTTTGTACAAGGCAAAATATGGTCACAAATATCTGCTAACAACCCTAATAAATGTTTGATTCCATATTTTCTATATATTGACGATTTGGAAGTTAATAATCCACTAGGGTCTCATGCAGGATATCATAGCATTGCCGCTGTATATTATGCCTTTCCCACTTTAAAGAATAATTCAAAATTAAGTAATATATACTTAGCCGCAATTATAAAATCAGTCGACATGAAAACGTTTGGAAATGATAGCAGTCTTTTTTTATTAGTAGACCAAATTAAGTCTTTAGAGAAATATGGAGTATCTATTAAAACAAAAAATGAAACAAAAACAGTTCATTTTATTCTTGGTTTAATATTAGGTGATAATTTGGGACTCAATAATATCTTAGAATTCAGTGGAAGCTTTTCGGCTAATTCATATTGTCGTTTTTGTAAAATTCTAAAAAAAGATGCACAGATATGTTTTGAAGCTAACGAAAATTTATTAAGAAATGAAATAAACTATGAGAATGATTTGTTATTGAATAACACATATTTAACTGGGATAAAAAAACGCTCTATTTTGAATCAAATACCTTCTTTTCATGTAGTTAATAATTACGCAGTAGATATTATGCATGATGTGTTTGAAGGAATTTGTATCTATAATATGTGCAAAATTATATTATATTTTGTAAATACAATAAAATTATTTTCATTAGAAACTCTTAATCAAAGAAAACAAGAATTCAGTTGTGGTGAGACTGAAATGGGAAATTTATCGCCTCCAATAAAGATGGAAAATTTAAAGCGAAATTCGTTAAAAATGTCTGCCCGAGAGATGTGGTCTTTTGTGCACTTATTTCCACTCATTATTGGTGATTTAATACCAAAAGAAAATGAAGTTTGGCTTTTTTTTTTGACGTTTCTTAAATTAATTGATATGCTACTTTTATCTCAATTCGACAAAAATGCGATTAAATATCTTACATTATTGATAAAAAAACATAATACGGACTTCGTAAGACTTTTTAAAGAAATACTGAAACCTAAATATCATTTGTTGCTTCATTATCCTTTTATTATTGAGCAATCTGGGCCAGTGAAAGGTTTATGGTGCTTCCGATTTGAAGCAAAACACCGATATATCAAAGTTTATGCACACAGTATAACTTCGCGAAGAAATATTCTTTTATCAATAGCCAAAAAATATCAAATATATTTTTGTGACATTCTAATGTCATCTGTAAATCTAAATCATGATACCATAATAATTAAAGATATTCATCAAGTTCAAACAAAATTTTCGATTTTGCTAAATATTATTAATAATCCTTATAATTCTTATAAGCAATTATTTTTTAAATCTGCATTGTACAAAACCGGCTTCTATTTAACAAAATTTGATGAAAACATTTGTTTGTATAAAATTTTAGAAATTATTCAAGTAATTGAATCTAAAAAAATCTATTTTGTTTGCGATAAAATTGAACTTGATGGATATCATGAACATTATGAGTCATACATTGTTTCTCAAAACGAGAAAGTGATCGGTACTGCCGTGTTTCGTGTTGATGAATTTGATGGTCCTCCAGTACATATTTATTTACTGAAAAACGGTTTAAAAGCTATCCGACTTAAAGATTATTATTAAGATAATAATATTTATTTTATTGTACATAAATATATATATAAAACTTTAAAATCCTGAATAACTTCAATTAATTAAAACGTTTAAATTTTTGCCTATATGCAGACAAATATATAACAAACACATCAACACATTCTCAGTAGATGGCTGCACTTTCACAAAGAGGATTAAAATATGTCAATATCTTTTAAATTTGATTTGACAGTTTCTTTAAATTTCATAATAAATAGAATCAAAAAATTTTTTACTGAATTCAAACTCAATTAAATCATAACTTGAAATTTTTAATAATTTTTTTTTTTTATTTTTTGTGTAGCTTTATTAACTTAATTATTAATTAAAATGTCTCAAAAAAATAACATTAATTTTGATGAAATGAATTCCTATGAATATTTTAATATGAGTATTACCAATTCCGTGAATAATATAAATCCTACCGAATTAAATGATACAACAAATCACAATATAAATGATAATTTATCTTCGACTTATCACGAACTTTTACCTACAAACTCGCAATCTGAAAATCCCAATCCTCAGAACTCAGAACTTTTTAAATTCATTAAAATGCTTGTGCCAATGCACATGGATTATAAATACGTTTATGAGAGATGCATTGGTAAGTAAAGTAGGGTTGTCATATATAAAAGGATTTTTTATTAAAAATTTTGATTTTAGAAATGAAAATAGATAAATCTGATTTAATATTGCTTAATAATAATCATTGGAGCACATTAATCCCAGATGATCATTTTGTAGTTCGTGTTAGATTTGAGTCAGCAATCAATATATGGAAAAGTGTTAGTAAAAAAACAAATTATGTTAATAAGCAAGTAAACGTTAGCTTTTTTATAATTACAGAAAGAACTTCCCACCGAAAAAGTAATTGGCTGACTTGACCGTGTTGATATTCAACCAATGACTACACCAACTGTGAATTTATTTGTATGCTATTAGTATAACAAAAGATGAATATTAAAATTAATGTTATATTAAATATAATTTCAGAGTGTAGAAGATATTCTAAAATCATCGCCCACTGGCGAAAGTGTACTACAGCAATATGAGACTTTTGGCAATTTAGGAGAGCAGAAGAGAAAGATTTTAATCCACACCATTGTCGACTATTTTATGACAAACGAAAAGACATTAACATCAGATTTGTGTGATAAAATAAGTGACGACATAGTTGCATTGTTTCCCAAAGAACAGAAGGTTGTAAGAAGAAATTGTATTATTATTATTTATAAATTTTATTTTTGTTAAATAGGAAACATACTATCTTTGGAGGATTAAAAAAGCTCCCTTAGGCCAGTTGTGGGATCGCTTTCAAAATCAGAACCGTAAAAAAAGGATATCAAAGCGTGCTTCTACCAATTCCAAAACTGAAACGTTTACATCATTAAATACGACTATAGATAAACCAGAACTCATCAGTCTCGAAGGAAAATAATATTATTAAATTAAATGTTTAATTGTAAATTATTGATTTTTTAACTTATATAGATTTGGAAAAAGATTGTGCATGGTTAAAAAATCACAGCGAGCCTTGGTCGGAGGTCATAAGTAAATGGGAAAGGACAATGATATACAGACGTGATAATATTTTAAAAAATGACGATGCCAATACGGTTGGAATTTTGCTTAAATGGCCTATTTATAATCATAGTCTTGGACATTCATTGGTAATAAAAAAACAAGAATACTTACATATTAATTATTATAATTATAATAATTTATCGTATTTTTACAATTCTAGATTGACATCGACTACAAATTAATTGGCATCGCTGACTGTGACATCCTTATCAATTGGGCTCATTTCCAGAGTAAGGTACAATTAGTATTTAATCGTATTAAGGATCCTGTTCATCGTACGATGTTACAAAAATGTCAAAGTGATCCCATGAATGGTAAATATGATTTTATGCGTTTCAATTTAGGCATAAATATTTGTTTAATTTACTTTTCTTTGTTATAGATTATACAAATTACTTGATAATACAATTGTTGCACGTTTTTCTTCCCCCAACAATCTCAGCAAAAAAGACCAAAAAATACACAGCAAAGGATTCACAAGATTCTTTTGTGATGTTAGTGAGTGACTCTTCGGAAATTTCATCAAAAATTGCTGCATTAAAAGAAGAATGCTTCAAAAATAATTCAACGTCTCAGCCAATTATTATAGTAGTTGGAGATTTAGACTCCCATACAATTTCTGAGTTTTATGTTAATTTTGATAAAATAACTTATAAGTTATTTACTTTATTGAAAGCAATAGACACTTGCTTTAAACTATACCAAGTTTTTAATTTAAAATACCCTACGCAATCAGAAATTGTATGGGAGTTTATTCAAAAATATTTTTACCAATTAAAAACAAAATTTGATAAAAATACTTCAAAAATTTCAAGCTTAATTTCTGATTTGAAATGAATAAAAATGGAACTTATATTATTTGAATTTATCTTACTTATATATAAACTAAGAATTAACATTATATAATAAAATAAGAAAGTTTTTTTAATTTTTTTTTTGTCAAATGAATTAACCAGTATGTATATTTAGTTTAAGTTTTTATTTCAATAATGAAATATAATAATTCAATAAATGAAATTAAAATTAAAATATTGATTTTTATATTATACAAATATTCCTTAAAAAAGTGACAAAAATATCGTAAAATAAGTTAACAAAAATATCGTAAGGTAAGTACAATAATTTTGTATATTTCTAATTAAATACGATTATTTTGTAATTTTTTACAATTATGGTTTTTTTTTTACAATAATATTGTAAAAATAAAACAAAATATTGTAGTTTAGTCCGTACCCAACTACACATTATTTGTATTTTTTTCACAGTATTTTGTAATTTTATTACATAATATTGTATAAATACTACAACTATTTTGTTTATTTAATCATAAGATCTACGAAATAATTTTGTAGTTTTTTACCCTACTATTCGTATATTAAACAACAGTTTTGTTAATTTTTATTTTACAAAATTTTTTTACAAAATCTCACAAAACCTAACAAAATCTCAATTTGGATGAAATCCACGAATATTTTGTGAGATTTTACCCACAAAAACTCACAAATCTACCTATGGATTTCTTTGGGTGTATATTACGATTATATATTTATTAAGGTTGACACTATGACTTGCAGGATTCGACATTAACTATTGTGATTCTTGCCCAGCGAAACAATTCCTTTACGTATTTCGACACCGACATTTTGAAAATTCTCATTTATGAATTTTTTGGTATTCGTTATTTGTGATTAACTTATTTTTAACAATTGAATGTAGTCATAAGAGTTTTGAAAACGTAGTCAATTTATTTCAAATGTAGGAAAAGTAAATCAACATTTGATATGGATGTCAAATGATTTCAAAACTTTAATTCTAATTTTTTTTCTGTAGCATTGGTAAACTCTAGCGATAAATATACCATAATATAGAAAAAATGCTTCGACAATGAAAGTCGATAATCTAAAAACAAAGGTATCAACACATTTTACCAGAAGACTTTTCTAAATTTATAAATAAATCATTTAAGACAGTGCGATTACAATAACTATGCAAATACCACTCACCTTTTTCTCCAATTGATAAATTTTAATAACAATAAAAAGGTAAGCTCATTATAGCATTTTGATCACATTTGTAATGGCAACACTAAAAAAAATTAAAATTAATTCAAAAAATTTAAAAAAAATAGAACCAACGAGAGAAATAATAACAAGAGTATACGGTCCACTAATTTAGTAGTATATATAAAGGTAATGCTCCACCTGAATAAACAACACAAAAAAGAAAAGATAACAATTTCACAAAACAATATATAGCAACAATTTTTTAATTGCTAAAATTCGCTAATGAAAAATTTTTTTTTTTGAAAAATATATAAAGATAATAAATTGTAAACTTCGGGGTGATCTGTGGCATCGTATTAAGCTATTAGATGGCGATTCAGGTTGATTGGAAAAGATAACTGATTAAATATGGTTCCTCAATTGGTTATCGGCTCTAATCGAGCTATACTGGTAGTCCACTAATAGATTTGGATACTCGATGACGATACTTGAATGGTTCCCTCATTCACGTTTGGTGTCGTCATCAAGTGTTGTATCATTAAATTGGTCAATAAGATGCAGTTTCCTTCACCTTTTTGCTTATTTTTTATAACATTTTGTTGTTATATCAAATTTTTTAAATTAAATTACTGTGAAAAAAGCCACAAATAAGCAAAGCTTAACAATTATATCACAAACCAAATAGCAACAAAAAATTTATATTACTAAAATTATGATTTTAAAAATATATATTAAATTGCGTTATTGGTTAAATAGAAAAAGCAAATGAGAGCCGAGAAACCTGAACTAAGAAAATAATAAATAAGAAATAAAACCAGATATTAATTAATTTCATCTTTTTTGAGCGGAACCGAGAAAATGATATTACTTCAATTTAGTTTTAATTAGACCCAACATTATTAAAGCACATAAAAAGGCTTTAAAATTCTAGTTTAAATCGTCTTAAAAATATTAAAAATTATGATTAATATATGGCAATTAGAGAAAATAATAATAATTTTGTAATAACTCTTTTAAGTTTATATCATGATTCATGGATACAACGTTTCTGTCACTTTTTTTTATTTTTCTTCGAATACAAATCAATTTCTTCAAATATCTAGATAATCTAATAATATCCTGTGTTTAATTTCAGAAACCCTCATTATTATTATTTTCTGAACGGTTAAAACATTATTTGAATTTAAAAACGACAGGCAAGTATGGCTGTATGCTTCGTCGAATTTTATGTAATAGTATTGTCATTTAATATAATAAAAAAAATTATATGGGGGTGCTCCACCACGTGTTCCGATCCCCCCTAAAATCAATATTGCTCTATGATGGACCAATAAAATACTAATCCCAAAATTTCATTCCAATCAGTTGTTGCAATCCTCGGGAATCTGATTTTTTCCAAAACAATTGTATTAGGGGAGCTCCACCCCGTACCCTGATCCCCCCTAAAATCTATATGGTGCTATGATGGACCAATAAAATACTAATCCCAAAATTTCATTGCAATCCGTTGTCGCAATCCTCGAAAAACTGATTTTTTCCAAAACATTTGTATGGGGGGTGCTCCACCCCGTGCCCCGATCTCCCCTAAAATCAATTTGGTTCTATGATGGACCAAAAAAATACTTATTCCAAAATTTCATTGCAATCAGTTGTTGCAATCCTCGGGAAACTGATTTTTTCCAAAACAATTGTATGGGGGGTTCTATTGGGGACCAAGAAAATACTAATCCCAAAATTTTATTGAAATCAGTTCACGCGTTTTTGGACAGAGTCCGGACTGACAGGATTTTTTTGACCCCTTTTTTGGGGATTAAAGTTGCAAGAATCACCAATTTGACCTTTTGTTAGTAAAAATAAGTTGCCCTAGGGTCATTCTATGTGAGAAAAAATTTTTTTTGGAAATTTTCTTTTAATTGTGTCTTTTAAAAATAAAACAAGTTGAATTTGAAAATTTTCCATTACAAGGCTTAGTCGATTACGACGAAGCAATAGTTATATATATTGAATTGTAAGTTTTAAGTAGTATAATTAGAAAACTCTTTCATTTCTTCAATACAAAATAATCCTCTAGTATTTGTTGATTTAGGAGGTTGAATTAGTTTTACTATTTCATCTTTTCCATACAATTCCTGATTAGCGTTTTGTGGCCATTTCCACTGATTAATTGCACATATTGACATAGTGCTAACATATAGTTCGCCCGTAGTTTCAATTTTTTAATAACTCCTGGGTAGAACTTCTTTTCGTATAAGACAATTACATAGGATCCAATGTTTATTTCTGGATTTTCTGGATTTCTGAGAGTATTTCCTTGGTATAGCTTTTTTTGTTTTTTAATTTGTTTCATTTTGTTGTTTCATCCAATTTCCTTTTTCTGTTAGCGATTCTATTTTCCTTTTCGTGTAATTCTTTTTGTTTTTTGCCAATTTTTCTCTACTCAGTCCAAGCTATTGAAGTTACCACATATGGGATTTTTGTTTAATTGAGGCCTTAACCAAAATAGAGTGTTTTAAAATGGAGTAGATACATTAAATGGTATGACGTTCGAGTCAGAACTTTCAATTAAAGAATTGCCTATAAAAATAAATATTATGTAAACTAGTAGTTAATTATTATTTTTCCTATTTTATAATTTATCTCCCACTGGTTCGTCCAAAATTTGTGTATTTACGTCAGTTTCATCGTTCATTATTTCAAGTTGCTTGAGAAAATAATTTCTTGATAATTGACAATTGTTTTTTAGAATTATGATCTTAACTATATATGTAATCATAATAACAATTAAAAATAGATTATAATAGTAAATTCCTTATACTTAAGATTAAATCATCCAAACTAACTACTTGCTTCATTTCAGATACATATTTATGATGTCATTATTATTAAAATGTTTTGAAAAAGATTTCGAGATTTCTATAGGAGAAACAGCTTTTAAGTGTTTACTAGGCAGCATTTTATCATGTGCTGAAAAAAAATATAATTTTTCTTCTCGGTGGATTATCGCTTGATTTCTCAAGATAAACTTGAAAACACAATTAGTTTATTTTTTTGAACAATTTATTTTGTTTTGAAGCATCAAAATTAGAAATGACTGTCGCCAAGTTTTTTAACCAAATTTACTAAATTAAATATGATTATAAAATTCGGATTTTTATAAATTAAATTTCAATTCTAAAATAGTTGTGAATTATTCCAATTCATGGAAAAATTCTATGATTCAGATTTGGCACATTTTTTTCCAATATATTATAAATGGCATATGTTTGTTCTTAATTTAATATTTCTTAATATTAGTTGTATTCATAATTGAATGTTCTGCCTTTAAGAGAAAATTTCAAAAGATTATTTTAAAATATTAAATTCCGATTTCGATTATAATTTTAATATAATCTATTGATGTTAAATATCATGGCTATTTATTTGTAGGAAGTTCTTATTACGAAAATTTATAATCGACTTAATAAAATTTTAAAAAAAATTTCGATACAAATTACAGAATAAATAAAATTATGCACCTTAATTAAAGGCGTATTTTGGCAAATATTTACTAAAAAAAAGTGAATCATAAATTTTATTATTTGTTCAAAAAATAAAACGACAGGCAAGTATGGCTGTATGCCTCGTCGAATGTTATGCAATAGTATTGTCAGCATTTAACACGAACGGATAACAATATACCCAATTTCTGAAAACCCCTCCATGGAACCATCATTTAATATAATAAAATACTAATCCGTTCACATGTTCTTAAAAAACTGTATTTTCCAAAAAATTTGTATGGGGGGTGCTCCACCCCGTGCCCTGATCCCCCCTAAAATCAATATGGTTCTATGATGGACAAATCAAATACTAATCCCAAAATTTCATTGCAATCCGTTCACATTTTCTTAAAAACTGTATTTTCCAAAAAATTTGTATGGGGGTGCTCCACCCCGTGCCCTGATCCCCCCTGTAATCAATATGGTTCTATGAAAAAATCAGTTTTTCGAGGATTGCGACAACGGATTGCAATTAAATTTTAGAATTAGTATTTTATTACTTAAAATAAGAGATCAGTAAAAACCATCACTTAAAGCAGAATTATTTGATCTGAAATTAAAAATGTTTCTGAAACATTCATATATTCTGTAAGTATTGCATTCACGAATAAAATACAGCAAGGCCAATTTTTCTTCAGAATTTACTAAGTGTGGATGAATAGATTCACATGAAAGATATTAGTTGCTACTTTGAGAAAATTAATGCAAAACTGGGACAAGAGGCTTTTGATAACAATATTTCGAGTTTTAATAATATAAAGACATTATTGCTTAGTAACTGTAATGGAATTAAAGTGAATAGTCGATTCTGTCGTCAAGACCTGAACGAGCAGTTTGAATTCTCGAACATAAATTGAGATTACAAATATGTACTAACCTTACTATTTTAAAAACTAGGTTTCAAATTCGGAAAGGTGAAACCAACCAATATGAAGATTTAAATGATCTCCATGTACTCATTTATTTAGATGTAGGAATTCCATTAAAGGCAATTAATGCACTTAAACAAAATCTTAAATATATTCCTTCATTTGAAAGCGAACAAAAATTAACCAATATATTTAATTTTGAGTTAGAACGAGTTGAGAATAGGACTAATATTGAAGAGGAAATTGAGTGTCATAAAATTATTTATTTTGGAAAGAAAAAAATGATTGAATTTATTACAAAGAATCCAATAAGTCAGGAGAATTGTAAAGAGTTAGAAAATATTTCTAAATCGGTTGGAATTGATTTTAAAAACGTTAAAGTGAACTATTTAAAAGGCAATAAATTTAAAGCAAGCAAAAATATTGAAAATATGACCTACATTTATGGAAAATTGGTTAAAGATATGAAATTGTATTTGGAAGGACCGTTAAAGTTTAAACTTCAGAAAAACGCAATAAACAATTTTTTCAATTGTAAGGAATTTCAAATAAATGATGACAAAAAATGGTTAGAAATAATTTTATTAAATCATCAAAACCATGCTGATCAAAAAATTATGGAATATTTACTGAAGTTAAAAATGGATTTGTTTCAGTTAATTCCGTTAAATATCCAGAATGATGAGAAATCAATTGCGGCAGAATATGTAAAATACAAAGAAAATAGAAAATTACAATTGGCTTGTGAAATGATTTTATTTGAAATTTTCCAAATTATTTTTGAAGATGATGATAAAATAGAGCAAGATCATTCATCAATGTTAACATGTCGTGACTTACGGAACTATTTGGCACACTGCAATATTTTCTTTGATGTGTTTGCAATTGATACAACACGTGTAAATTTTATAATTACATTAACTCGTATGGTGGACGACTTGTATCTTGTCATTGCTGATTTCAAATGGAATGTAGAAACGAATTTAATGAATATTTACGGTATTCGTTCGTCGTGGATTGGTAATCAAAAAATGCCTTTTTATGAGGACCAAAGCAATTTCTATGAAATTAAAGAATCTAAATACGTGGTAGAATATTAAAATGTTTTTACAGAATTTCTTTTAAAAAATTCTACCATTTCAAATAAATTAGCGTGAACTGAGCAAGAATCAAATATTAAAAACTTCCATTTAATACCCGTAGTTTATCAAAATAATATAGAAACTGTAGAGAATTGTGCAAACGAGGCATACGAAATAATAAAATTGATTCCGATTGGAAATGTACACCATTGTTGCTGGCCAGTCAACTTAGATACCTAAATACTGTAAATTTGCTTATAAAATATGGTGCTGATATCAGTATTTGTGATTATAAAGGATGTAATTCTATAATGGTGGCTATATATTATGGTCATACAAAAGTAGCAAAATGTTTATTAAAACATATTTCAGGAAAAGACAAAAATTATTTAAATAAAGTTGTCAATTACGTTCAGGGTGATGGTTTTTATATTATTCAGACAGCAATTGAATATTCATCATTAAAAATGGTCAAAAAGTTAATTGAAACCAAACAAATAGACCTTAATAGGATGTATAATGGTGATAGATTATTACATTTAGCTTGCCTTATGAAAAAACATTCTATTTAAAAATTCTTGATTTCTGCAAAAGCAAAGATAAATATTATTGATTGGAATGGTAAAACACTAATATTTTGTGTAATCTTATATACATAATTCATATTATAATATTATATTGACTCTGAATTTATTTAATAGATGTACAATACAAACCAATAATATTTTTTAATCCATAAATAATACCAAGAGTATATACATTCCAAAAAATTCCACCTAAATAAAAAACACAAAAAAGAAAAGATAACAATGATTTCACAAACCAATATATAGCAACAATTTTTTAATTGCTCAAATTCGATAATGAAAAAAAAAAAAATTCAAAAATATAAAAAGATAATAAATTGTAAACTTCGGGGTGATCTGTGGCATCGTATTAAGCTATTAGATGGCGATTCAGATTGATTGGAAAAGATAACTGATTAAATATGGTTCCTCAATTGGTTATCGGCTCTAATCGAGCAATACTGATAGTCCACTAATAGATTTGAATACTCGATGACGATACTTGAATGGTTGCCTCATTCACGTTTAGTATCGTTATCAAGTGTTGTATCATTAAATTGGTCAATAAGATGCAGTTTCGTTCACCTTTTTGCTTATTTTTAATAACATTTTCTTGTTGAATATCAAATTTTTTAAATTAAATCACTGTGAATAAAGCCACAAATAAGAAAAGCTTAACAATTATTTCACAAACCAAATAGCAACAAAAATTTTATATTACTAAAATTTGCTATTCGCTAATTAAAAAAAATGAAGATTTTAAAAATATATATTAAATTGCGTTATTGGTTAAATAGAAAAAGCAAATAAGAGCCGAGAAACCTGAACTAAGAAAATAATAAATAAGAAATAAAAACAGATATTATGTAAAATGCAAAAATTCAACCGATATTAATTAATTTCATCATTTTCGAGCACATAAAAAGGCTTTAAATTCTAGTTTAAATCGTCTTAAAAATATTAAAAATTATGATTAATATATGGCAATTATAGAAAATATAATAATTTTGTAATAACTCTTTTAAGTTTATATAATGATTCATGGAGACAACGTTTCTGTCACTTTTTTTTATTTTTCTTCTGGTTCTTTCGAATACAAATCAATTTCTTCAAATATATAGATAATCTAAAAATATCATCTTTTGAGTTTTAATTATATAAAGTGAATTAAAGTGAATAGTCGACTCTGTCTTCAAGACCTGAACGAGCAGTTTGAATTCTCGAACATAAATAAATTGAGATTACAAATATGTACTAACCTTACTATTTTAAAAACTAAGTTTCAAATTCGGAAAGGTGAAACCAACCAATATGAATATTTAAATGATCTCCATGTACTCATTTATTTAGATGTAGGAATTCCATTAAAGGCAATTAATGCACTTATACAAAATCTTAAATATATTCCCTCGTTTGAAAACGAACAAAAAGTAACCAATTTATTTAGTTTTGTGTTAGAACGAATTGAGTATAGGACAAATATTGAAGAGGAAATTGAGCGGCATAAAATTATTTATTTTGGAAAGAAAAAAATGATTGAATTTATTACAAAGAATTCAATAAGTCAGGCGAATTGTATAGAGTTAAAAAATATTTCTAAATCAGTTGGAATTGATTTTAAAAACGTTAAAGTTAACTATTTAAAAAGCAATAAATTTAAAGCAAGCAAAAATATTGAAAAATGACCGGCATTTATGGAAAATTGGTTAAAGATATGAAATTGTATTTGGTAAGGACCGTTAAAGTTTAATCTACAGAAAAACGCAATAAACAATTTTTTCAATTCTAAGGAAATTCAAATAAATGATGACAAAAAATGGTTAGAAATAATTTTATTAAATCATCAAAACCATGCTGATCAAAAAATTATTAAATATTTACTGAAGTTAAAAATGTATTTGTTTAAGCTAATTCCGTTAAATATCCAGAATGATGAGAAATCAATTGCGGCAGAATATGTAAAATACAAAGAAAATAGAAAATTACAATTGGCTTGTGAAATGATTTTATTTGAAATTTTCCAAAGATGATAATAAAATAGAGCAAGATCATTCATCAATGTTAACATGTCGTGACTTACGGAACTATTTGGCACACTGTAATATTTTCTATCATGTGTTTGCAATTGATTCAACACTTGTAATTTGTATGATTGCAATTACATTAACTAGTATGGTGGACGACTTTTATCTTGTCATTGCTGATTTCAAATGGAATGTAGAAACGAATTTAATGAATATTTACGGTATTCGTTCGTCGTGGATTGATAATCAAAAAATGCCTTTTTATGAGGACCAAAGCAATTTCTATGAAATTAAAGAATCTAAATACGTGGTAGAATATTAAAATGTTTTTACAGAATTTCTTTTAAAAAATTCTACCATTTCAAATAAATTAGCGTGAACTGAGCAAGAATCAAATATTTAAAACTTCCATTTAATACCCGCAGTTTATCAAAATAATATAGAAACTGTAGAGAATTGTGCAAACGAGGCATACGAAATAATAAAATTGATTCCGATTGGAAATGTACACCATTGTTGCTGGCCAGTCAACTTAGATACCTAAATACTGTAAATTTGCTTATAAAATATGGTGCTGATATCAGTATTTGTGATTATAAAGGATGTAATTCTATAATGGTGGCTATATATTATGGTCATACAAAAGTAGCAAAATGTTTATTAAAACATATTTCAGGAAAAGACGAAAATCATTTAAATAAAGTTGTCAATTGCGTTCAGGGTGATGGTTTTTATATTATTCAGACAGCAATTGAATATTCATCATTAAAAATGATGAAAAACAAATAGACCTTAATAGGATGTATAATGGTTATAGTTTATTACATATTGCTTGCCTTAGGGAAAGAAGTTCTATAGTAAAATTCTTGATTTCAGCAAAAGCAAAGATAAATATTATTGATAGGAATGGTAAAACACTAATATTTTGTGTAATATTATATACATAATTCATATTATAATATTATATTGACTCTGGATTTATTTAATAGATGTACAATACAAACCAATATATAGCAACAATTTTTTAATTACTCAAATTCACTAATGAAAAAAAATTTTTTTTTTAAATATATAAAGATAATAAATTGTAAACTTCGGGGTGATCTGTGGCATCGTATTAAGCTATTAGATGGCGATTCAGGTTGATTGGAAAAGATAACTGATTAAATATGGTTCCTCAATTGGTTATCGGCTCTAATCAAGCTATACTGGTAGTCCACTAATAGATTTGAATACTCGATGACGATACTTGAATGGTTGCCTCATTCACGTTTGGTATCGTTATCAAGTGTTGTATCATTAAATTGGTCAATAAGATGCAGTTTCGTTCACCTTTTTGCTTATTTTTAATAACATTTTCTTGTTGAATATCAAATTTTTTAAATTAAATTACTGTGAAAAAAGCCACAAATAAGAAAAGCTTAACAATTATTTCACAAACCAAATAGAATAAAAAAAATTACGATTTCAAAAATATATATTAAATTGTGTTATTGGTTAAATAGAAAAAGCAAATGAGAGCCGAGAAACCTGAACTAAGAAAATAATAAATAAGAAATAAAAACAGATATTATGTAAAATGCAAAAACTCAACCGATATTAATTAATTTAATCTTTTTTGAGCACATAAAAGGCTTTAAATTCTAGTTTATATCGTCTTAAAAATATTAAAAATTATGATTAATATATGGTAATTATAGAAAATAATAATAATTTTGTAATAACTCTTTTAAGTTTATATCATGATTCATGGAGACAACGTTTCTGTCACTTTTTTTTTTTTTCTTCTGGTTCTTTCGAATACAAATCAATTTCTTCAAATATCTAGATAATCTAATAATATCCTGTGTTTAATTTCAGAAACCCTCATTATTATTATTTTCTGAACGGTTAAAACATTATTTAAATTTAAAATTAATAAAATTGAATAATTTTTTCTATCAGCTTATCGTGTTATTATATGTTTAAGAATACGAATAAATAATATTTAAATTACCGAGAAAAATTGCTGATAAGGGAACTTCAATATAAAAATCTCTCTTTCTTTTTTCATTCAAATAGGAATATTTTGGATATCATTTGTGGTAATATTTTATTCTCTTAATATCATTTAACTAATTTTTTTTTTGCTTTTGTGAGCTAACATGTTTTAGAATATCTTAGTTCGAGTTGTTATACGTTTATAGTGTTTACTTTAAATTTATAAACATGTGAGTTGTTGTGATAAGTATGAGGATTAATTTAAAAATAATATTATTTAAAATTTATCTCAACAGAATTATTCTACAATTATTAAAGTAAAATTGTTAATTAGACTCCAGTTTTATACCGAAGTCTAGATTGGTACCAGTAAAGTTGAAAAAAATAATAACAATTGAATATCAGGTAATTCATTAATGAAAAAAAAACCATTCCAAGTTTAAAATTGATCATGTTTTTAAACTTGAAATCCAATTAGTTTATTTTTCTGTAAATTTATTTTGTTTTGAAGCATCAAAATTAGAAATGACTGTCGCCAAGTTTTTTAACCAAATTTACTAAATTAAATATGATTATAAAATTCAGATTTTTATAAATTAAATTTCAATTCTAAAATAGTTGTGAATTATTCCAATTCATGGAAAAATTCTATGATTCAGATTTGGCACATTTTTTTCCAATATATTATAAATGGCATATGTTTGTTCTTAATTTAATATTTCTTAATATTAGTTGTATTCATAATTGAATGTTCTGACTTTAAGAGAAAATTTCAAAAGATTATTTTAAAATATTAAATTCCGATTTCGATTTTAATTTTAATATAATCTATTGATGTTAAATTTCATAGCTCTTTATTTGTAGGAAGTTCTTATTACGAAAATTTATAATCAACTTAATAAAATTTTAAAAATATACAAATCACAGAATTAATAAAATTATGAACTTAACTTATAACCTATTTCTTAATAAAAGTGAATTATAAAAATTTAATTATTTGTTCAAAAATTATATCAAATTATTTCAATTTAAAATACAATATATGTAAATGCTTTTATTGAAATTTTCTTATAGATTGCAGGGATGGATACATTTTATTCAGATCTAAAAGATGGTGATGTTGAGAGACTGATTTGCTGCATAATGGAAAATTAAGAGCTTGTAAATAATTACACTACTAAGAATGACAAAACGGCAATGCATGTTGCAATAGAAAATGGGAACGAGGCAATTCTAGAGGTTCTTTTATGGAATAGTGCAGATCTTAGATCTTAGTATTCCAGATGCAAGTGGTTCAGATTGTTTAAGGTGCGCACAATTATTTAATCAAATAGAATGTATTAATTTAATAATATCTCATGAAATACCAAGCAAAAGCCTTTATCAATCTTGTTATGATATAATTCTGAGATTTCAAAACTTTAATTCTAATTTTTTTTTCTGTAGCATTGGTAAAACTCTAGCGGTAAATATAATATAATATATAAATTATTTTTTTTATAAATATAAAGTAGAGAAAAAATACCTCGACAATGGAAGTTGATACTCTAAAAACAAAAGTATCAAAACATTTTACGAGAAAACTTTTCTAAATTTATAAATAAATCATTTAAACAGTGCGATTTCGATAATTATAAAAATGCCACTAACCTTTTGATTAATTTTAATAACAATAAAAGGTAAGCTCATTATAGCACTTTGATCGCTTTTGTAATGGCAACACTACTTTTTCTTCTTAAAAAAAATTAAAATTAATTCAAAAAATTTAAAAAAAAATAGAACCAACCAGAGCAAAATAGGGGTTGCAAGTAAAGGTTTATATTACTGTTCAGATTAATTTTTTGAGAACAAATATTATAATATTATATACATTTAATAGATGTACAATACAAACCAATAATATTTTTTATAACACGGACCACTAATTTGGTAGTATATATAAAGGTAATGTTCCACCTAAATAAAAAACACAAAAAAGAAAAGATAACAATGATTTCACAAACCAATATATAGCAACAATTTTTTAATTCCTCAAATTCGCTAATGAAAAAAAAAAAATTTCAAAAATATATAAAGATAATAAATTGTAAACTTCGGGGTGATCTGTGGCATCGTATTAAGCTATTAGATGGCGATTCAGGTTGATTGGAAAAGATAACTGATTAAATATGGTTCCTCAATTGGTTATCGGCTCTAATCGAGCTATACTGGTAGTCCACTAATAGATTTGAATACTCGATGACGATACTTGAATGGTTGCCTCATTCACGTTTGGTATCGTTATCAAGTGTTGTATCATTAAATTGGTCAATAAGATGCAGTTTCGTTCACCTTTTTGCTTATTTTTAATAACATTTTCTTGTTGAATATCAAATTTTTTAAATTAAATTACTGTGAAAAAAGCCACAAATAAGAAAAGCTTAACAATTATTTCACAAACCAAATAGAATAAAAAAAATTACGATTTCAAAAATATATATTAAATTGTGTTATTGGTTAAATAGAAAAAGCAAATGAGAGCCGAGAAACCTGAACTAAGAAAATAATAAATAAGAAATAAAAACAGATATTATGTAAAATGCAAAAACTCAACCGATATTATAGAAAATGGGAACGAGGCAATTCTAGAGGTTCTTTTATGGAATAGTGCAGATCTCAGTATTCCAGATGCAAGTGGTTCAGATTGTTCAATTATTTAATCAAATAGAATGTATTAATTTGATCATATCTCATGAAATACGAAGCAAAAGCCTTTATCAATCTTGTTATGATATAATTCTGAGATTTCAAAACTCTAATTCTAATTTTTTTTTTGTAGCATTGGTAAAGCTAGCGATAAATATAACACAATATATAAATACTTTTTGTTTATAAATGTAAAGTAGAGAAAAAATACCTCGACAAATGAAGTTGATAATCTAAAAACAAAAGTATCAAAACATTTTACCAGAAAACTTTCCTAATTTTATAAATAAATCATTTAGAACAGTTCGATTAAAATAACTATGCAAATACCACTCACTTTTCTCTCCAATTGATAAATTTTAATAACAATAAAAGGTAACCTCATTATAGCATATTTGATCACTTTTGTGGCAACACTACTTTTTCTTCTTAAAAAAAATTAAAATTAATTCAAAAAATTTAAAAAAAAATAGAACCAACCAGAGAAAAATAGGGGTTGCAAGTAAAGGTTTATATTACTGTTCAGATTAATTTTTTGAGAACAAATATTATGATATTATATACATAATACATAATTCATAATTCATATTATAATATTATATTGACTCTGAATTTATTTAATAGATGTACAATACAAACCAATAATATTTTTTAATCCATAAATAATAACAAGAGTATATACGTTCCACAAAATTCCACCTGAATAAACAACACAAAAAAGAAAAGATAACAATGAAACCAATATATAGGAACAATTTTTTAATTGCTCAAATTCGCTAATGAAAAAAAAAAAATTTCAAAAATATATAAAGATAATAAATTGTAAACTTCGGGGTGATCTGTGGCATCGTATTAAGCTATTAGATGGCGATTCAGGTTGATTGGAAAAGATAACTGATTAAATATGGTTCCTCAATTGGTTATCGGCTCTAATCGAGCTATACTGGTAGTCCACTAATAGATTTGAATACTCGATGACGATACTTGAATGGTTGCCTCATTCACGTTTGGTATCGTTATCAAGTGTTGTATCATTAAATTGGTCAATAAGATGCAGTTTCGTTCACCTTTTTGCTCAGTTTTAATAACATTTTCTTGTTGAATATCAAATTTTTTAAATTAAATTACTGTGAAAAAAGCCACAAATAAGAAAAGCTTAACAATTATTTCACAAACCAAATAGAATAAAAAAAATTACGATTTCAAAAATATATATTAAATTGCGTTATTGGTTAAAACCTGAACTAAGAAAATAAGAAATAAGAAATAAAAACAGATATTATGTAAAATGCAAAAATTCAACCGATATTAATTAATTTCATCTTTTTTGAGCACATAAAAAGGCTTTAAAATTCTAGTTTAAATCGTCTTAAAAATATTAAAAATTATGATTAATATATGGCAATTATAGAAAATAATAATAATTTTGTAATAACTCTTTTAAGTTTATATCATGATTCATGGAGACAACGTTTCTGTCACTTTTTTTTATTTTTCTTCTGGTTCTTTCGAATACAAATCAATTTCTTCAAATATCTAGATAATCTAATAATATCCTGTGTTTAATTTCAGAAACCCTCATTATTATTATTTTCTGAACGGTTAAAACATTATTTGAATTTAAAATTAATAAAATTGAATAATTTTTTCTATCAGCATACGAATAAATAATATTTAAATTCCCGAGAAAAATTGCTTATAAGTGAAGTTCAATATAAAAATCTCTTTCTTTTGCTTCGTCGTAATCGACTAAGCCTATTAATGGAAAATTTTCAAATTCAACTTTTTTTATTTTTAAAAGACACAATTAAAAGAAAATTTCCAAAAAAAAATTTTTCTCACATAGAATGACCCTAGGGCAACTTATTTTTACTAACAAAAGGTCAAATTGGTGGTTATTGCAACTTTTATCCCCAAAAAAGGGGTCAAAAAAATCCTGTCAGTCCGGACTCCGTCCGCCGGACTCCGTATGTTAACACGATAACTCAAAAACGCGTGAAGTGATTTCAATAAAATTTTGGGATTAGTATTTTTTTGGTCCATCATAGAACCAAATTGATTTTAGGGGGGATCGGGGCACGGGGTGGAGCACCCCCATATAATTTTTTTTTATTATATTAAATGACAATACTATCGCATAAAATTCGACGAAGCATACAGCCATACTTGCCTGTCGTTTTTTTCATTCAAATAGGAATATTTTGGATATCATTTGTGGTAATATTTTATTCTCTTACTAATATTTTTTTTGCTTTTGTGAGCTAACATGTTTTAGAATATCTTAGTTCTAGTTGTTAAACGTTTATAGTTTTTACTTTAAATTTATAAACATGTGAGTTGTTGTGATAAGTATCAGGATTAATTTAAAAATAATATTATTTAAAATTTATTTTAACAGAATTATTCTACAATTATTAAAGTAAAATTGTTAATTAAAATCCAGTTTTATACCGAAGTCTAGATTAAATCAGAATTTAGTACCAGTAAAGTTGAAAAAAATAATAACAATTGAAAATCAGGTAATTCAATAATGAAAAAAAAACATTCCAAGTCAAAAATTGATCATGTTTGTAAACTTAAAAACACAATTATTTTATTTTTTTGTAAATTTATTTTATTTTGAAACATCAAAATTAGAAATGACTGTCGCTATGTCTTTTAACCAAATTTACTAAATAGTTGTGATTATTCCAATTCATAGAAAAATTCTATGATTCAGATCTGGATTCCGATTTCGATTTTAATTTTAATATAATCTATTGATGTTAAATTTCATAGCTCTTTATTTGTAGGAAGTTCTGATTACGAAAATTTATAATCAACTTAATAAAATTTTAAAAATATACAAATCACAGAATTAATAAAATTATGAACTTAACTTATTTCTTAAAAAAAGTGAATTATAAAAATTTTATTATTTGTTCAAAAATTATATCAAATTATTTCAATTTAAAATACAACATATATAAATGCTTTTATTGAAATTTTCTTATAGATTGAAGGGATGTATACATTTTATTCAGTTCTAAAAGATGGTGATGTTGAGAGACTGATTTGCTGCATAATGGAAAATTAAGAGCTTGTAAATAATTACACTACTAAGAATGACAAAACGGCAATGCATGTTGCAATAGAAAATGAGAACGTGGCAATTCTAGAGGTTTATTTATGGAATAGTGATCTTAGATCTTAGTATTCCAGATGCATGTGGTTCAGATTGTTTAAGGTGCGCACAATTATTTAATCAAATAGAATGTATTAATTTAATAATATCTCATGAAATACCAAGCAAAAGCCTTTATCAATCTTGTTATGATATAATTCTGAGATTTAAAAACTTTAATTCTAATTTTTTTTTCTGTAGCATTGGTAAAACTCTAGCGATAAATATAATATAATATATAAATTATTTTTTTTATAAATATAAAGTAGAGAAAAAATACCTCGACAATGGAAGTTGATACTCTAAAAACAAAAGTATCAAAACATTTTACCAGAAAACTTTTCTAAATTTATAAATAAATCATTTAAAACAGTGCGATTTCGATAACTATAAAAATGCCACTAACCTTTCTCTAAAATTGATTAATTTTAATAACAATAAAAGTTAAGCTCATTATAGCACTTTGATCACTTTTGTAATGGCAACACTACTTTTTCTTCTTAAAAAAAATTAAAATTAATTTAAAAAATTTAAAAAAAATAGAACCAACCAGAGAAAAATAGGGGTTGCAAGTAAAGGTTTATATTACTGTTCAGATTAATTTTTTGAGAACAAATATTATAATATTATATACATTTAATAGATGTACAATACAAACCAATAATATTTTTTAATCCATAAATAATAACAAGAGTATATACGGACCACTAATTTGGTAGTATATATAAAGGTAATGTTCCACCTAAATAAAAAACACAAAAAAGAAAAGATAACAATGATTTCACAAACCAATATATAGCAACAATTTTTTAATTGCTCAAATTCGCTAATGAAAAAAAAAAAATTTCAAAAATATATAAAGATAATAAATTGTAAACTTCGGGGTGATCTGTGGCATCGTATTAAGCTATTAGATGGCGATTCAGGTTGATTGGAAAAGATAACTGATTAAATATGGTTCCTCAATTGGTTATCGGCTCTAATCGAGCTATACTGGTAGTCCACTAATAGATTTGAATACTCGATGACGATACTTGAATGGTTGCCTCATTCACGTTTGGTATCGTTATC
Organism: Pedicia rivosa; assembly: GCA_963082725.1. Taxonomy (NCBI): domain Eukaryota; kingdom Metazoa; phylum Arthropoda; class Insecta; order Diptera; family Pediciidae; genus Pedicia; species Pedicia rivosa. The sequence continues at coordinate 19,340,345 of OY720151.1, forward strand.
AAGTGTTGTATCATGAAATTGGTCAATAAGATGCAGTTTCGTTCACCTTTTTGTTTATTTTTAATAACATTTTCTTGTTGAATATCAAATTTTTTAAATTAAATTACTGTGAAAAAAGCCACAAATAAGAAAAGCTTAACAATTATTTCACAAACCAAATAGTAACAAAAATTTTAAATTACTAAAATTTGCTATTCGCTAATAAAAAAAATTACGATTTCAAAAATATATATTAAATTGCGTTATTGGTTAAATAGAAAAAGCAAATGAGAGCCGAGAAACCTGAACTAAGAAAATAAGAAATAAGAAATAAAAACAGATATTATGTAAAATGCAAAAACTCAACCGATATTAATTAATTTCATCTTTTTTGAGCACATAAAAGGCTTTAAATTCTAGTTTAAATCGTCTTAAAAATATTAAAAATTATGACTAATATATGGCAATTATAGAAAATAATAATAATTTTGTAATAACTCTTTTAAGTTTATATAATGATTCATAGAGACAACGTTTCTGTCACTTTTTTTTATTTTTCTTCTGGTTCTTTCGAATACAAATCAATTTCTTCAAATATATAGATAATCTAAAAATATCATCTTTTGAGTTTTAATTATATAAAGACATTATTGCGTAGTAATTGTAATGGAATTAAAGTGAATAGTCGACTCTGTCTTCAAGACCTGAACGAGCAGTTTGAATTCTCGAACATAAATAAATTGAGATTACAAATATGTACTAACCTTACTATTTTAAAAACTAAGTTTCAAATTCGGAATGGTAAAACCAATCAGTATAAAGATTTAAATGATCTCCATGTACTCATTTATTTATATATAGCAATTCCATTAAAGGCAATTAATGCACTTATACAAAATCTTAAATATATTCCCTCGTTTGAAAACGAACAAAAAGTAACCAATTTATTTAGTTTTGTGTTAGAACGAATTGAGTATAGGACAAATATTGAAGAGGAAATTGAGCGGCATAAAATTATTTATTTTGGAAAGAAAAAAATGATTGAATTTATTACAAAGAATCCAATAAGTCAGGAGAATTGTATAGAGTTAGAAAATATTTCTAAATCAGTTGGAATTGATTTTAAAAACGTTAAAGTTAACTATTTAAAAAGGAATAAATTTAAAGCAAGCAAAAATATTGAAAAATGACCGGCATTTATGGAAAATTCGTTAAAGATATGAAATTGTATTTGGTAAGGACCGTTAAAGTTTAATCTTCAGAAAAACGCAATAAACAATTTTTTCAATTGTAAGGAATTTCAAATAAATGATGACAAAAAATGGTTAGAAATAATTTTATTAAATCATCAAAACCATGCTGATCAAAAAATTATGGAATATTTACTGAAGTTAAAAATGTATTTGTTTAAGTTAATTCCGTTAAATATCCAGAATGATGAGAAATCAATTGCGGTAGAATAGGTAAAATACAAAGAAAATAGAAAATTACAATTGGCTTGTGAAATGATTTTATTTGAAATTTTCCAAAGATGATAATAAAATAGAGCAAGATCATTCAGCAATGTTAACATGTCGTGACTTACGGAACTATTTGGCACACTATAATATTTTCTATCATGTGTTTGTAATTGATTCAACACTTGTAATTTGTATGATTGCAATTACATTAACTAGTATGGTGGACGACTTTTATCTTGTCATTACTGATTTCAAATGGAATGTAGAAACGAATTTAACGAATATTTACGGTACCCGTTCGTCGTGGATTGATAATCAAAAATTCCTTCTTAGTAGGACCAAATCAATTTTGATGAAATTAAAGAATCTAAATACGTGGAAGAATATCAAAATGTTTTTTCAGAATTTCTTTAAAAAAGTTCAACCATTTCAAATAAATTAGCGTTAACTGAACACGAATCAAATATTTAAAACTTCAATTTAATGTCCGCAGTTTATCAAAATAATATAGAAATTGTAAAGATTTTGTGCAAACGAGGCATAAGAGTTAATAAAATTTGGCCATTCAACTTAGATAGGTACCTAAATACTGTATATTTGCTTTTAAAATATGGTGCTGATAAATATGGTGCAGTATTTGTGATTATAAAGGATGTAATTCTTTAATGGTGGCTATATATTATGGTCATACAAAAGTAGCAAAATGTTTATTAGAACATATTTCAGGAAAAGACGAAAATCATTTAAATAAAGTTGTCAATTGCGTTCAGGTTGATGGTTTTTATATTATTCAGACAGCAATTGAATATTCATCATTAAAAATAGCCAAAAAGTTAATTGAAACCAAACAAATAGACCTTAATAGGATGTATAATGGTGATAGTTTATTACATATTGCTTGCCTTAGGGAAAGAAGTTCTATAGTAAAATTCTTGATTTCTGCAAAAGCAAAGATAAATATTATTGATAGGAATGGTAAAACACTAATATTTTGTGTAATATTATATGCATAATTCATATTATAATATTATATTGACTCTGAATTTATTTAATAGATGTACAATACAAACCAATAATATTTTTTAATCCATAAATAATAACAAGAGTATATACGTTCCACAAAATTCCACCTGAATAAACAACACAAAAAAGAAAAGATAACAATGATTTCACAAACCAATATATAGCAACAATTTTTTAATTGCTCAAATTCGCTAATGAAAAAAAAAAAAATTTCAAAAATATATAAAGATAATAAATTGTAAACTTCGGGGTGATCTGTGGCATCGTATTAAGCTATTAGATGGCAATTCAGATTGATTGGAAAAGATAACTGATTAAATATGGTTCCTCAATTGGTTATCGGCTCTAATCGAGCAATACTGATAGTCCACTAATAGATTTGAATACTCGATGACGATACTTGAATGGTTGCCTCATTCACGTTTGGTATCGTTATCAAGTGTTGTATCATTAAATTGGTCAATAAGATGCAGTTTCGTTCACCTTTTTGCTTAGTTTTAATAACGTTTTCTTGTTGAATATCAGATTTTTTAAATTAAATTACTGTGAAAAAAGCCACAAATAAGAAAAGCTTAACAATTATTTCACAAACCAAATAGAATAAAAAAAATTACGATTTCAAAAATATATATTAAATTGCGTTATTGGTTAAATAGAAAAAGCAAATGAGAGCCGAACTAAAAAAATAATAAATAAGAAATAAAAACAGATATTATGTAAAATGCAAAAATTCAACCGATATTAATTAATTTCATCTTTTTTGAGTACATAAAAAGGCTTTAAATTCTAGTTTAAATCGTCTTAAAAATATTAAAAATTATGATTAATATATGGCAATTAGAGAAAATAATAATAATTTTGTAATAACTCTTTTAAGTTTATATATTGATTCATGGAGACAACGTTTCTGCCACTTTTTTTTATTTTTCTTCTGGTTCTTTCACAAATCAATTTCTTCAAATATCTAGATAATCTAATAATATCCTGTGTTTAATTTCAGAAACCCTCATTATTATTATTTTCTGTACGGTTAAAACATTATTTGAATTTAAAATTAATAAAATTGTATAATTTTTTCTATCAGCTTATCGTGTTATTATATGTTTACGATAAGTGAACTTCAATATAAAAATCTCTCTTTCTTTTTTCATTCAAATAGGAATATTTTGGATATCATTTGTGGTAATATTTTATTCTCTTAATATCATTTAACTAATTTTTTTTTTGCTTTTGTGAGCTAATATGTTTTAGAATATCTTAGTTCGAGTTGTTATACGTTTATAGTGTTTACTTTAAATTTATAAACATGTGAGTTGTTGTGATAAGTATGAGGATTAATTTAAAAATAATATTATTTAAAATTTATCTCAACAGAATTATTCTACAATTATTAAAGTAAAATTGTTAATTAGAATCCAGTTTTATACCGAAGTCTAGATTGGTACTAGTAAAGTTGAAAAAAATAATAACAATTGAAAATCAGGTAATTCATTAATGAAAAAAAAACCATTCCAAGTTTAAAATTGATCATGTTTTTAAACTTGAAATACAATTAGTTTATTTTTTTGTAAATTTATTTTGTTTTGAAGCATCAAAATTAGAAATGACTGTCGCCAAGTTTTTTAACCAAATTTACTAAATTAAATATGATTATAAAATTCAGATTTTTATAAATTAAATTTCAATTCTAAAATAGTTGTGAATTATTCCAATTCATGGAAAGATTCTATGATTCAGATTTGGCACATTTTTTTCCAATATATTATAAATGGCATATGTTTGTTCTTAATTTAATATTTCTTAATATTAGTTGTATTCATAATTGAATGTTCTGACTTTAAGAGAAAATTTCAAAAGATTATTTTAAAATATTAAATATAATCTAATAAAATATTAATATAATCTATTGATGTTAAATTTCATAGCTCTTTATTTGTAGGAAGTTCTGATTACGAAAATTTATAATCAACTTAATAAAATTTCTAAAATATACAAATCACAGAATTAATAAAATTATGAACTTAACTTATAACTTATTTCTTAATAAAAGTGAATTATAAAAATTTAATTATTTGTTCAAAAATTATATCAAATTATTTCAATTTAAAATACAACATATGTAAATGCTTTTATTGAAATTTTCTTATAGATTGAAGGGATGGATACATTTTATTCAGTTCTAAGAGATGGTGATGTTGAGAGACTGATTTGCTGCATAATAAATAATAATGGTTGCAAAATCGATACAGGCAAGACGTGTATTTTTTAGCTCTGTGTTTTTTTTTTATATCTTTTTGTAAAATGGTCATATCTGACTAAAAACAGTTTTGTGTTGTGTGTGAATGTTTGGTAAATCTCAAAAATTATTGGTGTGGTGAAATTTAAATTGGTCCAGAAGTTATTAAGAAAAAAAGATTTCTTCATACAAATTGGTCGAGTCTATTATTTTTTATATGGAAAAAATTTTTGAAACTGGGTGAGGCCGCTAAAGGTTCGTCGAATGTTTTTTATATGTGCCCCCTTAAAAAGACTCCGTGGGGTAATGTACTGTCTCCCATTTTACATTATACCATACCCTAGTCAAAAGTTAAAATGCAGATAACATTGAAAGATGATGGATAACCCCCCTTGATGAAATATATAATGGGTGGATGAAAGATAAGTTGAAATATTTCAAATATATTTCATAAATTTCAAAAAAAATTGAAATATTTTTGAAATATTTGAAATTTATGAAACATTCGATGAAATTTAAGGTGAAATTTTTGAAACCTATGAAATTTATAGTGAAATTTTTGAAATTTATATGAAACTTTTGAAATTTATAAAACACCATCATTGTAAGAAATCGAATAGTGAAAAATGCCTATACTCATTGAAGGTAGTGGAGTAGCTAAAATAATTGACCATATGTTCATCGAAGGCGACTATAACATCAGTGACTAGAGAAAATCAATTATAAAAATTTACTATGGTATTGAACAATGAACGTTGGAAAATTGTGATGACTAAATCAATGGACTTGAGAAAATTTACAACCAAACATCAATACATAAAACAATATTGAACAAATACAAAAAGCAAGAAATAAAGAAAAACACAAAATAAAGCCGGCAACTAATAAACAGGAAATACGCTAAACCTTGAATTTAACCAATAACATTGGTGAGGTTGTAACAATTAAATGAATTTTTTGAAAGTTTTTTATAATAAAAACTGACTGATATAATTTTACATAAAAAATATATCATTTATTTTAAATTCTGATCTATTCATTTAAACAAATTTTAATCCATATTAAAAGAATGAATAATCAAAAACACAATTTTTGTAATTTTGATATATCAGAATTTACGTTGAACATACCATCGATTCTTCCAATAATTTGTATTAAATCTATGAACAAAAGCAGGACCTATACATCGTACATCATACATATACAACAACATTATAAGAACATCATTCTCAAATGCACGTATTGTGATGACTTCAAGATTGATCAAATAGAACAACAAAACAAGTCACAAATATCCACATCCATTAAAAAAATTTAATAATCATGGACGTTTTTGTAAAGGAAAACAACAAAAACAACAAAAACAATGAAATTTAGGAAAAAATCTGGAATGGGTGTACACATACATGCTAAACACAAAGATCAGTACAATAACAATTTAACAGGACCTGTAAAAGGGTCTAAATGGACAAACCAAGAATTGGAAACAATGACACAGTTAATTTTTTCAAATAATTGGAACAATTTATTCAAAATACAAATTGCCCAAAACTTACAACAAAAATATTGGCCGGGTAGAACTGTTGAAGGGGTTAGGTCTATCATGACGAAGAAATATTTCAAAGAATATTATCAAAAATATGAAAAAAATCTTAATCAGGTTAGTATAGCTCCATCAATGAATCTAACAACGGTATCAATATAAATAGCAATTTGATAATTTAGATTCCAATAATTTAGAGCAAAATTTAAGTTTAGAAAACGGTAATTCATTTCAAATATCCAAAGATACAGAGCAAGGTGTGGTTTTGGAAACAATCATACAAATAAATTCTGATCCAAAATTAAATAATATTATCCTAAGTAGTAACAATAGTAATATAACTAATAATAATGATGGAAATGTAAGTATTTTGGAAAAGGAACAAATTAATCCAGAACTTCCAGATATTGAGAAATTTGAGATAATGAATTTTTTAAATAGTATTACTCTTTCAAATTAGTCAGAATTAGGAAAAAATAAAAATAATAAAAACTTGCAAACCATTTTAAAAACAATAGACAATTATGTGAGTGATGCGTTTCAGAAAAATCATCTAAATTATAATTTTGATTTAGTACTTAAGGTGTTAGGTGGAACGTCATCTATAAATACCAAAGTACCTAAGCAAACAATTGACAATGAGACCTAGACAACTGAATCAGTTTAAAAAATTATCACAACGTAATTGTTTGAAACGTGACCCTAAATTTCTACCACAAATGATTTTAGAAGACAAATACATAAAACCACAGACACCATCAACAACAGACGTTTTTAATATTTACAATGACAGGTTTGGTACTCCAGTTTTGGATGACACCCCAATTATGGATAAAAAATCATTACAAAATAATGACATTTATAATCCAATAACTTTAGACGAAGTTACTTGGGCTATTAAATCGTCGGATTACAAAACAGCACCCGGTTTTGATAATTTAACATTACAAAAAATTAAAAAACAAAATTTTTTAATTTATGTTAAATTATTTAACACGTTCCTTGTATTTAGTGATTTACCTAAAATATTAAAACAAGCAATAACAGTTTTATTGCCAAAGGGATCATCTAATTTAGAAAACGTAAATAATTGGAGGCCCATCACTATTTGTTCATTAATAAATAGATTATTTTGTAAAATAGTGGATAAAAGACTCAAGCCTAAATTAGAATGTAATCAGAAAGCGTTTCAGAATATGGATGGGTGTGGGGAACATCTATCGATGCTATCTGCAACAATCAAAGATGCAAGAAAAAATAAAAACACTTTGTGCATCGCTTTTTTAGATGTTGCTAAGGCTTTCGATAGTGTTTCCCATGCTTCTATTTCACGTGCTTTACAACGTTTTAACGTAAATAATAACATGAGTGTGTTGTTAAGAAATTTGTACAAAAACACAACAACCAGAATACAAACAACAACTGGTTATACAAATTCTATCAATATCAATAAAGGAGTGAAACAAGGATGTCCTCTTTCTCCTGTTTTATTTAATATGGTTCTTGATGAGTTACTAACAGTAATGCCAAAACAAGACTTTGGGGTTACGTTTGGAAACTGTTATGAAAAGAAAAAAAATAAAAGTAATGACATCAACAATTTGGAAAATAAAAAATGATAGACTCCACACAAACAATACGATACTTAGGGGGGAATATTGATGTTGAGGGAAACATTAATGCTTCATTAACATCAATACCCGAAATGCTAAAAATGACTATAAAATCGTATCTTTTGCCACAACAAAAATTATGGTTTTATAGAATATATGTGCAACCTAAAATTATGTATTTGTTATCTATTCATTCTAGGATCAATGCCAAAATTTTAGTAGAAACTGATAGACTAATTAGAAAATATTTGAAAACAATGTTACATTTACCAAAAACCTTTGTGGATGATTTTTTTTATTTAAAGATCAAAGATGGAGGTTTTGGTATTATTAAATTTATGGAAAAAATTCCAATAGTAAAAATTTCACAATTTAAAAGACTTGCGGCCTCTTCAGATATTAAAATTTCAAAATTAACATTACTAAAAAATTATTTAAAATTAAAAAACAATAGCTTTCATGAACCGTCCAAAATAAAAAATATACTGAACAATAACAGATTAATTAAATATAACAACTTAATACAGGGTCATGGAGCTTCAAATTTTTATAATGAAAATTTAAAAAATTGGTGGCTTCATGGCCAGTATTCTACATTGAAGGGTTACGAGTTCATTAATTTAATTAAATTAAGAACTTCAAATCTTTCAATGAGGGTAAATATTTATAGAGGGCGTACATTTTTTTTTCATGCATTTCAAAATCAGATCACACTACGAAAATTCCTTTGCTAATAATTTTTTAATTATTTTATATTTTATTGTTATTTTAAATTTGTAAATATTTGTGTTTATAATTTTTGTTGAAGAGAAATTGAATACAAGTACTAACGGATAGGAGCCGATTTACAAGTTTTTTGTCCAAAATATTAAAAAACAAAGAAAATGTTATTTTAATACCAGTGTGTTTGAAAAAAGGGATGGATATGCTGTGTGTCTGTTAATTGAAAAAAGCGAAATGTAGGCATTTAATTTTTTTTATTTTAGTTATTTAAGATCTAAATACTTTAAGAATTTTTTCAATTTCACACCGGCATATTGGGCATTTAAATTGTGTTGTACCTTTCAAATTTTGCATTAGATGATATTATCTTTGGGTGATATTATACCTTACACTGTTATTTATACTGTGGGTGATATTATCCTTGGGTGATATTATACCAAATCCCGTTTTTTTTATTTTGTGTGATATTATCCTTGGGTGATAGTTTCATTGGGTGATATTATCCTTGGGTGATAGTTACGTTGGGTTTTATTCTCCTTAGGTGTTATTTTACAATTGGGTGATATTATCCTTGGGTGATAGTTACGTTGGGTTTTATTCTCCTTGGGTGTTATTCTCCTTGGGTGATATTATCTTTGGGTGATAGTTACGTTGGGTTTTAAAAAATTGGGTGATATTAACTGGCACCCTAGGCCTGTTTCTGTATCTTTGGAACCTAGAATATATTTGGATAAAAAATTGTATAAACCTGATTTAATTGTAGAGATGGACACTGTTGTGTATGTTATTGATGTAGCTATCACTTATGAAGCCAAGCCAAATTCCCTAAATTTAATGTTAAACCATAAGGTAAACAAATATAAAGTTTTGAATAGTCTTATATCATCAACTTATAATGGCAAACGGGTTAAAAATGATGCCATTGTAATTGGTGCGAGGGGAGCTTGGTGTGGCTTAAACAATGACTTATTTAATCAATTGTCACTTAAAACTAACGATAAAACGTCATTGGTGATTAAAACATTGTTAGGAACTTTGATAATTTATTACAAATTCAAAGAAAATTTGATTATAAAAAGAAAACGATGGAATGTAAATTAATTTTATATATTGTAATTAGCAGTTGACTCCTCTGTGACGTGTGGTGAAAAGGAGAAGATTCTTTTTGTTTTTTAAATAAATATATTTTAAAAAGAAAAAAAAAAAAAAAAACAATAAGTTAATTCCGTTAAATATCCAGAATGATGAGAAATCAATTGCGGCAGAATATGTAAAATACAAAGAAAATAGAAAAATACAATTGGCTTGTGAAATGATTTTATTTGAAATTTTCCAAAGATGATAATAAAATAGAGCAAGATCATTCATCAATGTTAACATGTCGTGACTTACGGAACTATTTGGCACACTGTAATATTTTCTAACATGTGTTTGTAATTGATTCAACACTTGTAATTTGTATGATTGCAATTACATTAACTAGTATGGTGGACGACTTTTATCTTGTCATTGCTGATTTCAAATGGAATGTAGAAACGAATTTAATGAATATTTACGGTATTCGTTCGTCGTGGATTGATAATCAAAAAATGCCTTTTTATGAGGACCAAAGCAATTTCTATGAAATTAAAGAATCTAAATACGTGGTAGAATATTAAAATGTTTTTACAGAATTTCTTTTAAAAAATTCTACCATTTCAAATAAATTAGCGTGAACTGAGCAAGAATCAAATATTAAAAACTTCCATTTAATACCCGCAGTTTATCAAAATAATATAGAAACTGTAGAGAATTGTGCAAACGAGGCATACGAAATAATAAAATTGATTCCGATTGGAAATGTACACCATTGTTGCTGGCCAGTCAACATAGATACCTAAATACTGTAAATTTGCTTATAAAATATGGTGCTGATATCAGTATTTGTGATTATAAAGGATGTAATTCTATAATGGTGGCTATATATTATGGTCATACAAAAGTAGCAAAATGTTTATTAAAACATATTTCAGGAAAAGACAAAAATTATTTAAATAAAGTTGTCAATTGCGTTCAGGGTGATGGTTTTTATATTATTCAGACAGCAATTGAATATTCATCATTAAAAATGGTCAAAAAGTTAATTGAAACCAAACAAATAGACCTTAATAGGATGTATAATGGTGATAGATTATTACATTTAGCTTGCCTTATGAAAAAACGTTCTATTTAAAAATTCTTGATTTCTGCAAAAGCAAAGATAAATATTATTGATAGGAATGGTAAAACACTAATATTTTGTGTAATATTATATACATAATTCATATTATAATATTATATTGACTCTGGATTTATTTAATAGATGTACAATACAAACCAATATATAGCAACAATTTTTTAATTACTCAAATTCACTAATGAAAAATTTTTTTTTTTTTAAATATATAAAGATAATAAATTGTAAACTTCGGGGTGATCTGTGGCATCGTATTAAGCTATTAGATGGCGATTCAGGTTGATTGGAAAAGATAACTGATTAAATATGGTTCCTCAATTGGTTATCGGCTCTAATCGAGCTATACTGGTAGTCCACTAATAGATTTGAATACTCGATGACGATACTTGAATGGTTGCCTCATTCACGTTTGGTATCGTTATCAAGTGTTGTATCATTAAATTGGTCAATAAGATGCAGTTTCGTTCACCTTTTTGCTCAGTTTTAATAACATTTTCTTGTTGAATATCAAATTTTTTAAATTAAATTACTGTGAAAAAAGCCACAAATAAGAAAAGCTTAACAATTATTTCACAAACCAAATAGAATAAAAAAAATTACGATTTCAAAAATATATATTAAATTGCGTTATTGGTTAAATAGAAAAAGCAAATGAGAGCCGAGAAACCTGAACTAAGAAAATAATAAATAAGAAATAAAAACAGATATTATGTAAAATGCAAAAATTCAACCGATATTAATTAATTTCATCTTTTTTGAGCACATAAAAAGGCTTTAAAATTCTAGTTATCGTCTTAAAAATATTAAAAATTATGATTAATATATGGCAATTATAGAAAATAATAATAATTTTGTAATAACTCTTTTAAGTTTATATCATGATTCATGGAGACAACGTTTCTGTCACTTTTTTTTTATTTTTCTTCTGGTTCTTTCGAATACAAATCAATTTCTTCAAATATCTAGATAATCTAATAATATCCTGTGTTTAATTTCAGAAACCCTCATTATTATTATTTTCTGAACGGTTAAAACATTATTTGAAATTAAAATTAATAAAATTTTATAACTTTTTCTATCAGCTTATCGTGTTGTTATATGTTTAAGAATACGAATAAATAATATTTAAATTACCGAGAAAAATTGCTGATAAGTGAAGTGAACTTCAATATAAAAATCCCTCTTTTTTTTTTCATTCAAATAGGAATATTTTGGATAGCATTTGTGGTAATATTTTATTCTCTTAATAGCATGTAAATAATATTTTTTTTGCTTTTGTGTGCTAAGATGTTTTAGAATATCTTAGTTCTACTTGTTATATGTTTATAGTGTTTACTCTAAATTTATAAACATGTGAGTTGTTGTGATAAGTATCAGGAATAATTTAAAAATAATATTATTTAAAATTTATTTTAACAGAATTATTCTACAATTATTAAAGTAAAATTGGTAATTAAAATCCAGTTTTATACCGAAGTCTAGATTAGATCAGAATTTGGTACCCGTAAAGTTGAAAAAAATAATAACAATTGAAAATCAGGTAATTCATTAATGAAAAAAAAAACATTCCAAGTCCAAAATTGATCATGTTTGTAAACTTGAAAACACAATTAGTTTATTTTGTTGTAAATTTATTTTGTTTTGAAACATCAAAATTAGAAATAACTGTAGCCATGTCTTTTAACCAAATTTACTAAATTAAATAGTTGTGATTATTCCAAAACATAGAAAAATTCTATGATTCAGATCTGGTACATTTTTTTTCCAATATATTATAAATGGCATATGTTTGTTCTTAATTTAATATTTCTTAATATTAGTTGTATTCATAATTGAATGTTCTGACTTTAAGAAAAAAATAGAAAAGATTATTTTAAAATATTAAATTCTGATTTCGATTTTAATTTTAATATAAAAATATAGTAACAATTTTTTAATTGCTAAAATTCGCTAATGAAAAAAAAAATTTTGAAAAATATATAAAGATAATAAATTGTAAACTTCGGGGTGATCTGTGGCATCGTATTAAGCTATTAGATGGCGATTCAGGTTGATCGGAAAAGATAACTGATTAAATATGGTTCCTCAATTGGTTATCGGCTCTAATCGAGTTATACTGGTAGTCCACTAATAGATTTGAATACTCGATGACGATACTTGAATGGTTGCCTCATTCACGTTTGGTATCGTCATCAAGTGTTGTATCATTAAATTGGTCAATAAGATGCAGTTTCGTTCACCTTTTTGCTTATTGTTAATAACATTTTCTCGTTGAATATCAATATTTAAATTCCCGAGAAAAATTGCTGATAAGTGAACTTCAAGATAAAAATCTCTCTTTCTTTTTTCATTCAAATAGAAACGCATTCCTCGAAAAATTGATTTTTTCCAAGAAAATTTGTATACTCCACCCCGTGGCCCGATCCCCTCTCAGGGCACCACCCCAAAATCAATAGGGTTCTTTTGTCGACCAAAAAATACTAATTCCAAAATTTCATTGAAATCACTTCACACGTTTTTGAATTATCGTGTAAACATACGGAGTCCGGCGGACACACTGAATTCCTAAGTAGAATCGTTCAGTTAAAACCTTGTCCTGAAATTTGGAATAATAATATTTATAAAATATAACTTTAAAATCACTTACATATAAATTCGTTCGATCCTCAATAATTTCCTCTTAAATAACTTGGTATATATAAAGTACAGTTTTTCTATACTTAACAATTGATTAAATAAATTTTGCGTTTAGTTTTGAGACACATAATATCGAATAATTAGGAACCCACTTAGGTAACCAATTGAGTATTGGAAGTCTTTTATATAAGTTTTTTCTTTCACTTGGTATATTTAAAGTACAGTTTGAAATTGAAATACCATTGTTATCGTAAATTAATTATAATAATTAATTATTTCCAATATTGACTTTATTTTAGAAAATTCAAAAATAATATGGTTAAGTAATTTTAATTATTAATATTTATGAGAATTACCCATTCTATTTCAAGTGTAATAACTCATAAAATAGATTCAATAAACGCATAAACCTGCAAAAAACTGATATCTTTTTTGTAAGCAAAATTGAAATATAACCAAATGATGCTACTGAGTTCATAAATTAAAAACCTTATAAATTTTGTTATTTCTAAAAATTTGACAACAAACAACATCTTTGTACATTTCCTTATCTAATAAACTAAAGTAAATTGAGTTTTTTTTTATAATCATTACTTAATGAATCATCATCACGAATTTCTACAACAACTTTTCTTTTAACTATAGTTTTATTATTTGAAGAATTAGCATGAATTTAGCATTTTATATCGTAACCATCAAAATGGACTACTAATTAATAGCATTTATATAGGAATATTATTGAAAGTGTATTTCAAGTTTATGCCAATGAATTGGAAACCAAATTTAGATGAAAGCTAATAATTATTAGATTTAATTACATTATTTCTGATCAAAGTTCATGAAATTACAAGAAACTGGAAAATTACAAAAATCGTACATATGGAAATTATTAATAGTTATTTAAAGAACAAATTAAAAATTTTTAATAATTTATTATTATTTAAAAACAATTGTTTTTCTGTAATTAATTGCAATTACTCGTCTTAAGATTTCCTATTTTTTCATCATCAAATTAATTTTTTCTCTTTCTATCTTATCTTTAAGAATGTAATTGTTTTTCGTTTTATGTAATAATATTTCTTAATTAAGAGGAGTATGTTCATTTGAAATTTCTCAGAGTTGACATGGACGCCAAATAGATTTTTTTTTGGTACTATAATGTAGTGCATATACTATAAGATAATTAAATATTATTGCCTAAATCAGATACTAGATGTCTCTTAAAGTCACTATTTTGAAATGTTGAAAAATTAAATCATTTTTCAATTTATATCTTTATTTAGAATTTTATGATTTTATTTTCGTCGTCGAAAAGAGTCATTGTAGGTTCGGATTTTTTTTTGTGTTCGTGAGCCGACAAATCCTTTTAAATTTTTAATATATTTGAATTTTTGATATTTATTAAATTTTTGTTTTATTTTAAAATATTTTTTTTTTGTAATTTTTTTTTTTGGTAATATTTTTACTTGTTTTTTTTTGACATTTTTTAACTTTACTTTTGTATAATATTAATAAAAAAAAATACTTTATTAAAAAAAAAATTTTTAATTTGACAAGCAATTTTTTACGTATTTAAATTTTTTTGATTCGTATCCGGAGAGAAATTCACAATAATCGCCCTTAAATGATAATTAATTAATTTTAACTTTTTAAAATTTCAATACAAGTTTTAAAACTGAAAAAGATAAAATATTTAATACCGTCCTATCTACATATATAATTTAAATATAATATGCACATAAGAATATGCACTCTTCTTTAGCTTTTTGTTAATCTTTACATACAAAAAATACTTATAATTCTATCGTTCTTCCGTCTCTCTTACACTCATTAAACATAGAAGAAAAACAAAATAAACATGCAACGTTTTACCAAAATTACACACACATAGGCGCATTGAACCAATAGCTGATTTGAAACCATTAAAAATCAAAATAAATAGGCAATAAGGAAATAAATAAATGTTTTTCAAATATTTTTCATTTCTTTATAATGTACTCTTCTTTTTTCCGCTTTTTTTTCATTGTTACTAATTTTATTTTTCTTTTGTTTTTCTCGTTCTACTATTAAAAAAATTTTAAATAAAAAATTCAAAATACTAATAAAGTCTTTTTTGTTTTCTACTATTAAAATTAAATTTTTCAGCTCAATAAATATTGGAGTTATAAAATAAGAACAATAATTTCGAATAAAATAAAACTATTTCATTCAATAGTTCTCCTATCACCGTCACGCTTATTATTATTATGAATAACATAAAAAAAAACTATTCTTTTATCTCCTTCACGCTCCTTCTATAGAAGAAATAGATCATGCTGATGAAACGCTATACAAAAATACGCACACATTGATATGATATTATACACATCCAAACATAAAAAATATTTTATATTTAAAGTATCAGCTGATTGAGAATAAAAGTATTTATTTAACCCTTAAGTTCTGTTAAAAAAAACTCACACATATTCCGGTTTGGGTCTATTCGACCCTGTATGAAAATTTTGTTTGGGTCTTTTAGACCCGGAATGAAAATTTGGTTTTTTGGTGGAAAAAACTGAACTTTTTTACCTGAAATAATATTATAATAATCTAAAATAATAATAACCTGAAATAATAATAATAATACCTGAAACAAAAAACACTATCTAGATAAGTAAAACAAAATTTTGACTTATAATAATTTATTTTTAATTAATATTATAAAACTACTTTACACAATTTGCACAATAATGATGTGTATGTTCCTTACAAATAAATTTAGTGCATTGCACACATTTTGTGATGGTCTTGCGGTCTGTTGCAGATGGGCAGATTTGGCATCGTACTCGTTTGCAGTTTCGCACTTGTGGTTGGGCTATTCCTTCGGGTGTTTGAACACGCATTACAATAGCTTTAGAAGCTTCCGTGTGTGGTAATACCCTGCGTCTTTTGATGTGCTGATTAGCTAGTTCTTCTCCTAGCTCTATAATAAATTTTCTCCTTTTTGTTGAGTAATTTTTCTTCCAATCGGGGTTGGAAATACAGTATAAAATAAATGCATTATGTGCACTGATATCTAGCATATTATAAAATACAATAAGCGGCCACCTTAACGTTCGGCGTTTGCTTGAATAACCAGAAGTCACTTGATCCATCACGTCTACCGCATATTTGGTGTTGTCATAATCTATTATAATTTTTGGTTTTTTTTTTAGCACCACCATCTATAGCGTCATTATTGTGCATTGTACTTAGCAAGAGTACAGATTTATTTTTTTTTCGTATATAAGACACAACCGTTGTGTTTTGAGTAAAACCGAATTTTGAACTAAGAACGGGTTCATTTTTAGTTTGCAACAATTTTAGCGGCAACTCAGATTTATTCTTCCGGATGGTTCCAAGCAATGTAAGGTTTTTCTGCAGGAGTTTTTGTGCGAGCTCGTACGATGTAAAGAAATTGTCGCATGTAATATTTTGGCCTTTCAGATTTTTCGAGAGGTCTAAAACCACTCTCATTCCTTGTTTTTTCTCGATCTGTAGACCGATTACGATTTATTTCGTAGAGAAATATTTCGTATTTCGGGATATTAAAAAAAAGTGTGTCGCTTATTAATCTTCAAAAAAAAAGAAAGAGACAAATATAAAATCCCAAAATACGTACGTCGTGCTTTACTTCACTTTAAGCTAACTTATGCGCCATTTTGATTACTTTTCATTTATTTCAACAATTATTCTATCGCTCTCAAACTGACATATATTCATTTTCAAATTTGGTATAGTAAAATTTTTAAAAATTATAAATAAAAACACGAAACAAATTAATTTAATTTTTTTATTTTAGTTTTTATTACAATTTATATTATATTTATTATACTTGTATTACTTATAGCTTATTTATACTTATTAATTATTTATTATTATCTACTAGTATTATTATTATTATTCCTATTATTTATTATAGTTATCCGTAAGTCAAGAACGTTTTGCTGAAAAAAATAAATATACACAATTAAATTATTTTGCTTCTCATTTTCCTTTTGACTGACTTAAGTTTAAACTCATCATTTTGTAAATTTTTTTTCTTGTACACGGTTTTCTTGTATTCTAAAAAATGATAAAAAGTTTATTATAGTTTCTTTTAAATTATTCTTTTAAATTTTTTAATTAAGTTTTAAATCAATATAAATACTAGTAAAAATTAAAATAATAAATTTAAAATTTACTTACAGTTTAAAATATATAAAAATACACCAACACAATAATAATAAATAATACATAAATATCCCACAACCTATAGTAGGTTGTGAGAAATATTTCAAAAACGGGCGATGAAAAGCATAGAAACGCTGCAACGTATCATAGCATTTCGGGCATCTCGCACTAACACAGATGTAACTTTACGAAGTGACACATTCTCATTATTATGTACGTACACACATTTTCTCGTTTTTCTCTCTACGAAATAAATCTTAATCGGTCTACTGGGTACCAATTTTCCCAAGGTACGGTTGAATTTCCTGAACGTAGCAACTTTTACTATCGCAAGAAACCCAAAATTTAATGCCATACTTGGCGGGCTTAGATGGGATGTATTGTTTGAAACTACAGTTACCTCGAAAAGCAACAAGTTGTTCGTCAATTGTGATATTTGCGTCGGGATTATGGAATAGGGACAATGATTCCGACCACATATCCCATAATTCGCGTATCGGTGCAAATTTATCACACGGATGACGAGTAGCCCTCTCCGATCTTATATCAAATCTTAGCAAACTAGATACTTGCTGGAATCTTTCCAATGACATTATTGCACGAAAAATTGGACGTCCATTTTCTGAATGGAATAAACTTCTCGTATCTTCGTTATTGGACTTGAAGGCTCCGGCTAATAGAAGCACTCCTATGTATGCATCAAGTTCAATATCATCCAATACAGTCCAATTGGCACCGTATCGTGATTGACCTTCTATGTTTGTTTTTTGTACAATAATTCTTTTCATTCTGAAATCAATGAATAAATCGAACGTCGAACGTTTAAAATTATTTATTCTGGCTATAGCAAATTTTGTGGGGCCTGGTTTTTTGGTTATAATGCTACTGGATGGATATCTACCTTGCGTTGACTGAACTGGCTTACTATGCCAGATAATTTCACCATTCTTCGATACCATTGTATCAGCAATGATATCAATATCTTCAATATCATTGGAGCAAGAACCATCTTCATCATCGTCACTCGATATGTTCATCTCATTCAATTCACTCGATATGTTCATCTCATTCAATTCTAATTCCTCATCATCATCAGATACTATTTCAGAATCAAGAGTCTGATTTAGAATATCTTCAATTTCTATATTTGTCAGGTTACGACGTGACATTTTATAATTCTTATTAGCATTCATATAAAATCATCCAAATCGTTTGACTGATTACTATGAACTGAACTAATTACACGATGAGACAGGACAAAGAAAACAAAAAAGAGAATAAAAATACACGAACTCATTTGTTCTTTCACTCAACGTTGCAACGGAATTTTCCAAATACCAGTATAATAAGATTCTATTATATACTCGCCGATATCGAATACTCTCTCAATACGTCGACCGTCATTACTTTGAAAATACTCTCCTCTCCTAAAACCTAACACAAAGCCAAAATTTGATTCTATCGTGAAATTTTCATGCATGGGTCTAAACGACCCAACCATACTCAAAGTGAAAATTTTTATTGTGACCCTTAAGGGCAGTCATTGCATTTCAGTGGAAAATTTGTATTTTGGTACTTTTGAATATAGCCCGCCAGACACATCGTTGAATCTATACACAATTTTTTTATTGATTTCAATACCTCAGAGTATTCTCTCCAACACTGTGCGCTCATAAAAGTAATAAGCACGGAAAAAAGTAATTTATTTGCTAAGATATTACACCATCTTCTTTCAGTAAATGCTATTGGTTCAATGCGCCTATGTGTGTGTAATTTTGGTAAAACGTTGCATGTTTATTTTGTTTTTCTTCTATGTTTAATGAGTGTAAGAGAGACGGAAGAACGATAGAATTATAAGTATTTTTTGTATGTAAAGATTAACAAAAAGCTAAAGAAGAGTGCATATTTAAATTATATATGTAAATGGGACGGTATTAAATATTTTATCTTTTTCAGTTTTAAAACTTGTATTTAAATTTTAAAAAGTTAAAATTAATTAAATATCATTTAAGGGCGATTATTGTGAATTTCTCTCCGGATACGAATCAAAAAAATTAAATTAAAAAAATTTAAATACGTAAAAAATTGCTTGTCAAATTAAAAATTTTTTTTTTAATAATATAAAATGGAGTTTCGTTTGATCTTTATAAAATTTATAAGAATGAAATTAAATTAAATAATTTTTTAAGTATGGCTGTACGCTTCGTCGAATGTTATGCGAAATTATTGTAAACATTTAACACGAACGGATAAAAATATACCCAAGTTTTGAAAACTAATCCATGGAACCATCATTTAATATAATAAAACATTAATCCTAAAATTTCATTGAAATCAGTTCACAGATTCTTAAAAAACTGATTTTTTCCAAAAAAATTATATGGCAGGCTCATTCAAAATCAACACAGTTTTATTCTGGACCAATAAAATACGAATTCTAAAATTACAGTGCAATCAGTTGTCGCAATCATCGAAAAACTGATTTTTCCAAAACATTTGTATGGGAGGTGCTCCACCCCAATTGTGGACCAAAAAAATAATAATTCCAAAATTTCATAGAAATCAATTCACGCGTTTTTGAGTTATCGTGTTCACATACGGAGTGCGGCGGACGGAGATCAGGCTGAATTTAGCAACGAATCTTAGCAGAGATTTTTTTGAGGGAAATATGTACTAGAGTGGGGGAAAATATAATATAGTATATAACTATCGCGATAGTTTTTTTTATAGATGTAACTTCGAGAAATATGCAAAACATATTATTTTTTTTAACTTCATAAAATAAAACAAAATCTCTGGCTTGATCAAACATCCAACGATTTAATAAATATGTACATACATCCAATTTTAATAGACGCTGATAGTGAGACAATGCCGATAAAAGAAATGATTTAAATAATAACTAAACAGTTAAAAGTCAATATTATATTTTTATATAATAGACTATCTACTTGCTCATGGTAAAAAAAATATATTACTAAATATTTTTCAAGACAACTTTATATAAATCGTTGGAGACTGTGATTTTCGGATTTTCTATAATTTGTAATTTTTGTTTTTTATTTTCATTTAGTTCTTATTTCCATGTAAACTATTACTTTCAAGTGTTTGCATTCGTAAGAAGCTTACTTAAATATAAAATTCATTTATTTATATATTTAAACAAAAAGTTTTTTGATTTTTTCGTTCTAAAAATCTGCAGTAAAGTTTTTGTGGAAATCAAGTTGCAAAACTTAATTTAAATGATACAAAAATATTTTTTTTACACGAACACAAAATACTCTCTATTCTTAGGCTCTAACCAATTTAACTGCACCATTATTCTTTAAGAAAATATCAGAACACCAATCATTTTCAATTTTAATATTAAAAAATCAAACCATATTTTTGAATGCGCGTGCAATTTCAGTTCAGGAATATCCTGCGTAGATAGTTCACAGATGGTGCTATTTAATGGAAAATATTTAGTTGATGTGGCATGTGCCATACTTGATTAAACTCTTTGGTTCGATAGGTCATTAGGTTAAATATTCGTTTGTCGTTTTGATTAGTCGCTTATGAAATTTATGACTATACTTATTTACGCTGTTTCTTATATGCAAATATGTGTTCACTTTCAAATAATCACTTAGTAAAAAGAACATTTTGCTGTTCTGTGAAATGTTCAAATGATTTATTAATATCTGAAGAGTTTTGGAACAAAATATTTATAGATAAAAAATTTGTAAGAGTATTATCCCAAAATTATTAGAGGACTACGAAATTGAAGAAATCAATATGTATCGATTCAAAGTTAAAGAATTAATAAAAAATCACTAATAATATATTGTACTAATAATATAATTGTACGCAAATTCAATGCAGACAATTTATTTTAAACCATACGCTTAACTATAACCAGAAAAAAACTAGATCAATTAATTTCGAAATATTCCATTCTAACGTAGAAATTAATCATTACGAGAAAAAGACTAGATGTGTTCGAACATCTGATCGTTAAAAAAACTAGAATTAGCTAATAAATATCAATATACAGACTACCAAGAACATGTTTTAGAGGCTCAATAGATCAGATCAACCATGGTAAACTAGGCAATATTAAATCATTGCTTGTTTTACAAAAAAATCGGTCAGACTTTCTGAAAGATAACCATTTAAGTAATGAAGATTTTAAAGATTTAGAGTTATTGTTAGAAAATGATTACTATTTCGATAGAATTCCATTAGCAAGTCACCACACCAATATAAAAAAACAATGAGATTTTTTCTTATATTAACTTAGTATCTATATATAAAGAAATAATTGAATTAAAACAAAAGTAAGAAAACTAAATATTTATTTTTAAAAAACGGAACTGAAAAAAGATACAAAAAAAACTTTACAAAATCAAAAAATAAGTAAAACAAACAGTTACCAACGAGGAGGTGAGTCTAAATCGTATTCCAAAAGATTTTGTTATAAATAAAATTTACTTATAATAAAATCTTAATATTTTTAATAAGTCCAAAAGACTTAAGGCCCAATTCAGATTCTGTTATGTTACTGTTACTGTTAAGTAACATTTCAAAATAACAGTTTGAAAATAACATTAATGGCTAAATTGGTATTCAGCTTCTGTTAAATTTTGCCTCTGTTAAAAATATGAAGCGAATTGGTTTTGACACTTCAAATGTTATGAAATTTTTGTTGTATTTTCGTTTTTCTGGAAATTAAACAAAAGTGACGGAAAACTTAAAGAACAATAATAAAAAATCCTGCATTTAGATTAAAATAATATAATTGTTTTATTTAAATATTGAGAAATATATTTTGAAAGAACTTTTTTTTATGTAAATTTTGTTGTTGTCATGATTTCTTTTACGATGAAAAACTATTGTTGAGTCTTAATCTCAGATGAAAATTATTTTCTTTTATTTCTTAGGTGATTCGGGCAGTTTAATTAATAATTAATATCCGTACAGCGATTTCGCTAACAATTATTATGGGAGAGGAGAACGTTTTGGGCAAAAATTCCCAAAAATCGATTTCGCTAAAATATAATATTACTAACTATACTACTATAGTATTGACGTTTGACATGTATTTTGTTTCTGCCAAAAATATTTGGAAAATCAGTTTCGATTTTTGTTTCTCTCCAAATTAGTGACATCGTTTTTTTTTCTCTATGGGAGAAATGTTGGGAGAAAATTTTGGGAATGGGAGTTTCTCTCCAAATTAGCGAAATCCCGGTACTGATGTTTATTTAAAAATAATTAAAAAAATTCATCAAGACAAAAAAAACTTTTTTTCACTTTAATCCAATATTAATTGACTTTATTATTTGAAGACAATAATTATTATTATAATTATAATACACTTTATTATCACAAAAACATCTATTAATTAATTAAAAATTGTTTTTATATCGCACTATTATTTTAACGAGTCAGATTTTCTCTCTGTTAAAATAACATTGATTTTGACAGCTCTTAAACCGCAATATACCCCTCAATTCTAGGTAACAGATTTTAAAATGAACAGCTGTTAACTTGAGTTAACAGAAATTAAAAGATTTTGCTATTCTAGATACAAAGTTAACAGATGTCAAATGACGTATGATCTGTTAATATTAGTGGAGACACTATTTAAGGAAAGTTAACAGATTTTGCTATTCTATTGTTAAGGAATAAAACTAACGTCAAAAATCTGTTAACTTAAAACGTCCTATAGTATCACATTTTAGATAACAGTGTCTAGATTACGATAAATATGTGAGTACCGAAAATGGCGAGTGCGAGTCGCTATACACCTCTTTTGATTACGAACGTATCTCGTCTCTCAAAACATCACTCACCTTGTAGCGTTTTTACTCGCCATCTATTTAGAATGTGAGTTGTCATGTAAAACATGGAAAATATATTTTTTTTCATCAAGATATATATTATTAATTAATATAATAAATTTGTCTTTTAAATTTATGAAGAAATAACACTCAAAAATGACGAAAATTAAAAGAAACTATTTTCCATTTTTCATGACAATTTTAATTCTTCAAAAACAAATTTCAAAAATATAATAATTATATAAGAATAGTAAATAAATTATAAGAAATTTACAACTAAAATAAGTTTTACTTGTAACCAAAATTTTTTTCTCGTTGGTTTAATTTTTTTTTTCATTTTTTGAACAGACATTGCTTTATTTTTAAGAAGAAAAAGTAGTGTTGCCATTAAAATCTGGTCGAAACGCTGCAATAAGCTCACCTTTTTATCGTAATCAAAATTTGTCGAGTGGACTGATGGTGAGTAATGTGAGTAGCGACTCGCACTCGCATATTTACCATAATCTAGGCACTGATCAATATTATAATAAATTTTTTGTGAGTTTAAAAAAAAAATTATGATGATTGATTTTTGTTTTTTTTTTCTCAAATATAACTTTAAATTATTATTATTCTTGAAATAAAGTGTTTATGATTTTTTTTTTACATTTCATAATTTTTTTTCCATAAAAAAATGCAATAAAATTGAATTTTTTTTTTTTTTAATCTTTTAAAACAAAATTAAAATTTTATTTTTTTTTTAATTCAAATTAGAAAATCGGAAAAACGCATCGGTTTTGTGAATATCATTACTCAAGTTCAAAACATATTTTCCAACAACAATAAAGAATTATTGTATAAACTTGAACACTAACTTTTTGCATTACAATAGACAACAAAACTTAAAATATTCATTGCTGAATATTTTTTTTTCTAAAAAAAATATAAAATTTCTTGTTGTACACAAGCATTTTTGGCTACATCTATCGTCCGCAACATAGCAACTTCCGTGGAGAATCTTTTAGATCTGTTAACTTAAATTTCTCCTAAAATATTTTATATAGAATAGCAAATTCTTTTAAAATCTGTTAAAAATTTGAGTTAAAAGTTAAGGAATCTTTTAATTTCTGTTACCTAGAATTGAGGGGATAGTTAACTACTTAACGTACGTTTGATAGTCAACTTGTTATGTTTTTTCTCTATCCGCCTCGCGGCAAAATGTATCGCTCTTTCTCACCTCTCCGTTAGTTCAACTAACGAAAAATGGTTAGGTAGTGAATTTTTGTTAGTTGAAAATTTTCGCACTTTAACTAGAGATTTCAGTTCAGTGATTTTGGAGAAAAAAATGGCTCTGAAAGTCAAGTGGTAGATAGCTAAACTATGAAAATGATCAAAAAAACTGTTTGGAAATCTATTGGCAATTTCAAAAATTAACATTAAATTAATTAAAACAACATTGTGAACCCTTACTAATGCAATACAAATTAATTGTAAAGTTTCTTTGAACTTATGCTGTGAGTTTTTGGTTTGAATCTCAGGTTTAAAATTATTTTGTTGTAAAAAATGACCTGTTTGATAATTAATTTTTATTGCATTGGTAATGTCAAAAGGTCAATTTTTGACAAACATCTGTCAAAAGTTGATTTCCCACATTTTATATTTTTCAATCTTTCTATTCTATTCTTCATCTCAACGAGGTAACATCTCATCAACTAAATAGTTAAATCAAAAATAAAGTAATTTAATCATACATAAAACAACATTATAATATCTGCAGTATTGTATTGCAGTAAATTGAATTAAAGTATATTTAATCAAAATTGTTATTTAAAATATTACAAGACAAAAACATTTTTGTTATTAAGTTTAATTAAAATTTATTTTTTATTAAAATTTGTGGTGTTTAATTTATTTTGGAGGAAGCATTCATTTCATTGGTCCTTTGAGCCGGAGTTTTTACGCGTTAGTTTTCCAACGATTTTCCAGAATTTGTGATAAAATACAGAATTGTTGAAAAATAGAACCTCGAAATTCCAACAAACACGTGTGCAAAAATAAATTAAAACTGCAAGATGGCAAGACAACGTTGAAGATCCAACGAGGTCGCTGTAAAACCTCGTTTACTACAACAGAGACATTTATTTCCAAGATTTCATCAAGTACGCCCGTGGAGGAAATCGATCTTCGGATTGCCCGTTTAAAGGAAGTATTCACTTATTTAACCTGCATTGAGGATCACATGTGTCTGAGCTTGAAGAGAGGTATTTACATTTACAATCCAAACTTCGCAAAGCCAAAAATGAACTGTGTAAAGGAGAAAATCACAGTGTTCAAAATCCAACTTTACAAGAACAATTTACTCAAACCATTAGTCAATTCACAGAAATCATAGAGAATCAGAGAGACGTCTTGAACCGCACTAACACCTCACATGTGGACACACAGCAGGTGGATGAACGGTTACCAAGGATTGAATTACCACCATTTGCTGGCAACTTCAAGGATTGGCCATCTTTCCAAAATTTATTCGAAGCATCAGTTGACCAAAACAACAATCTGACTGATGCTCATAAATTCCAATATCTGAAAGGATGTCTCAGAGGCGAGGCATCAATATTAATACGCCACTTAAGCGTATGCAACGCCAGTTACATTGAAGCCTGGGACAAACTGAAAACCAGATACAACAAGAGTAAGCAAATAACAACAGAATTAATTTAATCCTTTTTAGATCAACCTACCATGGTACATGATTCATATAAACAATTACGTCAACTCTCTGATACTTCTGATGAGGTGATACGTGGACTGAAAGCATTGGGATCAGAAGCTACAACTAGGGATATTTGGTTAATCCACATCATGCTTCACAAAACAGATCAGAAAACAAAAGAAGCATGGGCACTACGCACAGCTGATGTTTCGTATCCAACCATTGAAGAATGGTTTAAATTCATTACTCAACGATGCGATGCATTAGAAGGTTGTGCAGTTAACATCCAAAGACCAACACGAGTCCGAACCGTGGAAGGACTCAAAACGTTCCATGAAACTATTGTGAGATCCTGCCCACGATGTGAAGAAGATCATGGATTACATAAATGTAAATTATTTCTGGATTTAGATGTACAAGCTCGGAGAAAATTTGTGAATACCAATTCACTTTGTTACAACTGCCTGAGTGCCAGTCATCAAGTATCCAAGTGCAAGTCCAGACATTCATGTTGGATTTGCAAAAAACGTCATCATTCTAAGTTACATAAGACAACCTCGGAAAGTACTAATCTCAATTCATTACAGACAAACAATAACCATCAACCGCAATCCAACTTGACCACTAATGGACGTGGTGACAATCAATTCGCACTTGCATCTGAGCCAAACCATCAGATAAATGCATTTTCATTTACACAATCAGCAACGGAAGCGCTTTTACTAACTGCCCTTGTTCATGTAACTGATACCTTCGGCAATCTACACGTTTGTCGAGCCTTACTAGATTCCGGGTCACAGGCATCTTTCATCTCTGAGAACCTTGCTCATCAACTTTTATTACCAAGAAAGCCAGCTATCTTGTCAATCTCAGCGTTATCGACCACGGGAACATCAACCAAAACCAAAGGCCAAATGGAATTGGAACTTTCTCCAATCACACATCCAGGAAGACCAAAATTACAACTAAAAGCATTTATAATACATCAAATCACTTCGAACATTCCAGAAACAATGTTTGAGGCAAAACAGTTTGCAGAAATTGCCAATTGCCAGTAAGCAGATCCTACATTCAATCAACCTAACCAAGTGGACTTACTAATTGGTGCAGACCATTTTTTTGCAATCTTACAATCAGGTCAAATTCACAACAGCAACGGTATGGTGATAGCTCAAAATACTATTTTTGGTTGGGTAATTGCTGGACAGGTTTCTCAATCAGCAAACGTTTTGTGTCACCATGGAGTATTGCCGGTAGACAAGTTATTAAGGAAATTTTGGGAACTTGAGGAAATTGTCCAACCTACGGCATTCACCGCGGAAGAACATCAATGTGAAGCGCACTTTGCTCGTACTCATGCACGGAACACTCAAGGCAGGTATGTGCTACAGCTACCATTCAAATCTTTACCCATTTTAGGAAATTCACTCGGAACAGCCATTGCCAGACTTCATGGTATGGAATCGAAATTTGATCGCAATCCAAATCTAAAAAGCATGTATGTGGAATTTATGGATGAATATTTGAAATTAGGCCACATGACACCTGTTCAACCAAGTAATGAAGTCACCAATTGTTACTTGCCACATCATGCTGTTACAAAAGATACAAGTACCACTACCAAGCTAAGAGTCGTGTTTGACGGATCCGCCAAGAAAACGTCAGGGTTATCACTCAACGATAATTTGCTGGTTGGTCCATCATTACAAAATGACATTTTTGAAATTATCATTCGTTTTCGTAGTCATCAAATAGTCTTTGCTGCGGATATTGAAAAAATGTATCGGCAAATTCTGGTTGATCAAGCTCATCAAAAATATCAAAGAATTGTTTGGAGAAAAAACAAGACCGATGTCATTCAACATTTTGAGCTTAAAACAGTAACGTATGGTACGTCGTCTGCGCCATATTTAGCTGTTCGCACTCTCAATCAACTGGCAAATGACACCAGTAAGGATTTGTCAGAAGCATCAATAATTATCAAACGCGATTTTTACGTTGACGATCTGATGTCTGGTGCCGACACATTAGCAAAAGCGTGTACACTCCAAAAACAATTAACGAAGATATTAAATAGCGGTGGATTCCATTTGCGAAAATGGGCATCCAATTCTGCACAATTTTTACAAAACATACCAGTTGATGACGTCGCTCATGCTGAAAAAGTCATTAAGAACGAACCAACCATAATTAATCTATTAGGAGTTAAGTGGAATCCAGAGATGAAGACAATTTCTCGTTGAACGGTTAAAACATTATTTGAAATTAAAATTAATAAAATTTTATAACTTTTTCTATCAGCTTATCGTGTTGTTATATGTTTAAGAATACGAATAAATAATATTTAAATTACCGAGAAAAATTGCTGATAAGTGAACTTCAATATAAAAAACCCTCTTTTTTTTTTCATTCAAATAGGAATATTTTGGATAGCATTTGTGGTAATATTTTATTCTCTTAATAGCATGTAAATAATATTTTTTTTGCTTTTGTGTGCTAAGATGTTTTAGAATATCTTAGTTCTACTTGTTATATGTTTATAGTGTTTACTCTAAATTTATAAACATGTGAGTTGTTGTGATAAGTGTAAGGATTAACTTAAAAATAATATTATTTAAAATTTATTTTAACAGAATTATTCTACAATTATTAAAGTAAAATTGGTAATTAAAATCCAGTTTTATACCGAAGTCTAGATTAGATCAGAATTTGGTACCCGTAAAGTTGAAAAAAATAATATCAATTGAAAATCAGGTAATTCATTAATGAAAAAAAAAAACATTCCAAGTCCAAAATTGATCATGTTTGTAAACTTGAAAACACAATTAGTTTATTTTGTTGTAAATTTATTTTGTTTTGAAACATCAAAATTAGAAATAACTGTAGCCATGTCTTTTAACCAAATTTACTAAATTAAATAGTTGTGATTATTCCAAAACATAGAAAAATTCTATGATTCAGATCTGGTACATTTTTTTCTCCAATATATTATAAATGGCATATGTTTGTTCTTAATTTAATATTTCTTAATATTAGTTGTATTCATAATTGAATGTTCTGACTTTAAGAAAAAAATAGAAAAGATTATTTTAAAATATTAAATTCTGATTTCGATTTTAATTTTAATATAAAAATATAGTAACAATTTTTTAATTGCTAAAATTCGCTAATGAAAAAAAAAATTTTGAAAAATATATAAAGATAATAAATTGTAAACTTCGGGGTGATCTGTGGCATCGTATTAAGCTATTAGATGGCGATTCAGGTTGATCGGAAAAGATAACTGATTAAATATGGTTCCTCAATTGGTTATCGGCTCTAATCGAGTTATACTGGTAGTCCACTAATAGATTTGAATACTCGATGACGATACTTGAATGGTTGCCTCATTCACGTTTGGTATCGTCATCAAGTGTTGTATCATTAAATTGGTCAATAAGATGCAGTTTCGTTCACCTTTTTGCTTATTGTTAATAACATTTTCTCGTTGAATATCAATATTTAAATTCCCGAGAAAAATTGCTGATAAGTGAACTTCAAGATAAAAATCTCTCTTTCTTTTTTCATTCAAATAGAAACGCATTCCTCGAAAAATTGATTTTTTCCAAGAAAATTTGTATACTCCACCCCGTGGCCCGATCCCCTCTCAGGGCACCCACCCAAAATCAATAGGGTTCTTTTGTCGACCAAAAAATACTAATTCCAAAATTTCATTGAAATCACTTCACACGTTTTTGAATTATCGTGTAAACATACGGAGTCCGGCGGACACACTGAATTCCTAAGTAGAATCGTTCAGTTAAAACCTTGTCCTGAAATTTGGAATAATAATATTTATAAAATATAACTTTAAAATCACTTACATATAAATTCGTTCGATCCTCAATAATTTCCTCTTAAATAACTTGGTATATATAAAGTACAGTTTTTCTATACTTAACAATTGATTAAATAAATTTTGCGTTTAGTTTTGAGACACATAATATCGAATAATTAGGAACCCACTTAGGTAACCAATTGAGTATTGGAAGTCTTTTATATAAGTTTTTTCTTTCACTTGGTATATTTAAAGTACAGTTTGAAATTGAAATACCATTGTTATCGTAAATTAATTATAATAATTAATTATTTCCAATATTGACTTTATTTTAGAAAATTCAAAAATAATATGGTTAAGTAATTTTAATTATAAAAATTTATGAGAATTACTCATTCTATTTCAAGTGTAATAACTCATAAAATAGATTCAATAAACGCATAAACCTGCAAAAAACTGATATCTTTTTTTGTAAGCAAAATTGAAATATAACCAAATGATGCTACTGAGTTCATAAATTAAAAACCTTATAAATTTTGTTATTTCTAAAAATTTGACAACAAACAACATCTTTGTACATTTCCTTATCTAATAAACTAAAGTAAATTGAGTTTTTTTTATAATCATTACTTAATGAATCATCATCACGAATTTCTACAACAACTTTTCTTTTAACTATAGTTTTATTATTTGAAGAATTAGCATGAATTTAGCATTTTATATCGTAACCATCAAAATGGACTACTAATTAATAGCATTTATATAGGAATATTATTGAAAGTGTATTTCAAGTTTATGCCAATGAATTGGAAACCAAATTTAGATGAAAGCTAATAATTATTAGATTTAATTACATTATTTCTGATCAAAGTTCATGAATTACAAGAAACTGGAAAATTACAAAAATCGTACATATGGAAATTATTAATAGTTATTTAAAGAACAAATCAAAAATTTTTAATAATTTATTATTATTTAAAAACAATTGTTTTTCTGTAATTAATTGCAATTACTCGTCTTAAGATTTCCTATTTTTTCATCATCAAATTAATTTTTTCTCATTCTATCTTATCTTTAAGAATGTAATTGTTTTTCGTTTTATGTAATAATATTTCTTAATTAAGAGGAGTATGCTCATTTGAAATTTCTCAGAGTTGACATGGACGCCAAATAGATTTTTTTTTGGTACTATAATGTAGTGCATATACTATAAGATAATTAAATATTATTGCCTAAATCAGATACTAGATGTCTCTTAAAGTCACTATTTTGAAATGTTGAAAAATTAAATCATTTTTTTTTGTGTTCGTGACCCGACAAATCCTTTTAAATTTTTAATATATTTGAATTTTTGATATTTATTAAATTTTTGTTTTATTTTAAAATATTTTTTTTTTGTAATTTTTTTTTTTGGTAATATTTTTACTTGTTTTTTTTTGACATTTTTTAACTTTACTTTTGAATAATATTAATAAAAAAAATACTTTATTAAAAAAAAAATTTTTAATTTGACAAGCAATTTTTTACGTATTTAAATTTTTTTAATTTAATTTTTTTGATTCGTATCCGGAGAGAAATTCACAATAATCGCCCTTAAATGATAATTAATTAATTTTAACTTTTTAAAATTTCAATACAAGTTTTAAAACTGAAAAAGATAAAATATTTAATACCGTCCCATTTACATATATAATTTAAATATAATATGCACATAAGAATATGCACTCTTCTTTAGCTTTTTGTTAATCTTTACATACAAAAAATACTTATAATTCTATCGTTCTTCCGTCTCTCTTACACTCATTAAACATAGAAGAAAAACAAAATAAATATGCAACGTTTTACCAAAATTACACACACATAGGCGCATTGAACCAATAGCTGATTTGAAACCATTAAAAATCAAAATAAATAGGCAATAAGGAAAAAAATAAATGTTTTTCAAATATTTTTCATTTCTTTATAATGTACTCTTCTTTTTTCCGCTTTTTTTTCATTGTTACTAATTTTATTTTTCTTTTGTTTTTCTCGTTCTACTATTAAAAAAATTTTAAATAAAAAATTCAAAATACTAATAAAGTCTTTTTTGTTTTCTACTATTAAAATTAAATTTTCCAGCTCAATAAATATTGGAGTTATAAAATAATAACAATAATTTCGAATAAAATAAAACTATTTCATTCAATAGTTCTCCTATCTCCGTCACGCCTATTATAGAGAAGAATTACAAAATCCTTATGAAGCAAAAAATGCACACATTATGAATAACATAAAAAAAAAACTATTCTTTTATCTCCTTCACGCTCCTTCTATAGAAGAAATAGTTCATGCTGATGAAACGCTATACAAAAATACGCACACATTGATCCAAACATAAAAAATATTTTGTATTTAAAGTATCAGCTGATTAAAAATAAAAATATTTATTTAAATGATATTTGCATTTACTGAAAGAAGATGGTGTAATATCTTAGCAAATAAATTACTTTTTTCCGTGCGATGCCATCTACCCTAGATCAGTGAAACTAACTCTTATAAAATTTTGGGGAATCCCATTTTCACTAATTTTATAATTAAAAAAACATACGAAACAATAACTTTTAAATAGCTAATTACTTTAAAAATATTGCATCTACGAATTCAATTTATAATTAATTCTTATAAAGAAAAGTTCAAATTTCGATCATTAACGCGCTCTCAAATTTCACCAAAATAGATCATTTTCAAAAAATCATAAAATGTAAAATAATTTAAAAATTAAAAAAAAAGAGCACACGAATTTAGCTACATCTTTTAACTTTCATTTAAAATTAAAATCATAAAAATTCATTCACAAATGTCGGAACCGAGCTATATTCAACGCACTTAGTTTTGGTGACACATCGTTGAATCTATACACAATTTTTTTATTGATTTCAATACCTCAGAGTATTCTCTCCAACACTGTGCGCTCATAAAAGTAATAAGCACGGAAAAAAGTAATTTATTTGCTAAGTATTACACCATCTTCTTTCAGTAAATGCTATTGGTTCAATGCGCCTATGTGTGTGTAATTTTGGTAAAACGTTGCATGTTTATTTTGTTTTTCTTCTATGTTTAATGAGTGTAAGAGAGACGGAAGAACGATAGAATTATAAGTATTTTTTGTATGTAAAGATAAACAAAAAGCTAAAGAAGAGTGCATATTTAAATTATATATGTAAATAATAATTATAAACTTGTATTTAAATTTTAAAAAGTTAAAATTAATTAATTATCATTTATTATTGTGAATTTCTCTCATGATACAATTTTTTTTTTAATAAAGTATTTTTTTTTATTAATATTATTCAAAAGTAAAGTTAAAAAATGTCAAAAAAAAACAAGTAAAAATATTACCAAAAAAAAAAATTACAAAAAAAAAAAATTTTAAAATAAAACAAAAATTTAATAAATATCAAAAATTAAAATATATTAAAAATCTAAATAAAGATATAAATTGAAAAATGATTTAATTTTTCAACATTTCAAAATAGTGACTTTAAGAGACATCTAGTATCTGATTTAGGCAATAATATTTAATTATCTTATATATGCACTACATTATAGTACCAAAAAAAAATCTATTTGGCGTCCATGTCAACTCTGAGAAATTTCAAATGAACATTCTCCTCTTAATATAAGTTATTCTGTGTTTCATTGAATTTTTAAATTTAGATAAAGTGAAATTTATCTTTTATTCAAATATGAAAATGGAAGCATTAGAATAACTAAATTAATTTATTATTTTGAATTTAATTTGCCGATATTAAATTGTATAATTATATTAACTCTACAAGTGTTATGTTTAACATAAATTATCAGATTCAGAAATATCTGAAAATACTTAATTTAATTAAAAGAATTATTTAACACGTTGACAATTTTTACAAAGTTCAAGTTGTACATCACAATCATTAATGATGAAAATGGAGTTTCGTTTGATCTTTATAAAATTTATAAGAATGAAATTAAATAAAATAATTTTTTAAGTATGGCTGTACGCTTCGTCGAATGTTATGCGAAAGTATTGTAAACATTTAACACGAACGGATAAAAATATACCCAAGTTCTGAAAACCAATCCATGGAACCATCATTTAATATAATAAAACATGAAATCAGTTCACAGGTTCTTAAAAAACTGATTTTTTCCAAAAAAATTATATGGCAGGTGCTCCACCCCATTCAAAATCAACACAGTTTTATTCTGGACCAATAAAATACGAATTCTAAAATTACAGTGCAATCAGTTGTCGCAATCATCGAAAAACTGATTTTTCCAAAACATTTGTATGGGAGGTGCTCCACCCCAATTGTGGACCAAAAAAATAATAATTCCAAAATTTCATAGAAATCAATTCACGCGTTTTTGAGTTATCGTGTTCACATACGGAGTGCGGCGGACGGAGATCAGGCTGAATTTAGCAACGAATCTTAGCAGCGATTTTTTTGAGGGAAATATGTACTAGAGTGGGGGAAAATATAATATAGTATATAACTATCGCGATAGTTTTTTTTATAGATGTAACTTCGAGAAATATGCAAAACATATTATTTTTTTTAACTTCATAAAATAAAACAAAATCTCTGGCTTGATCAAACATCCAACGATTTAATAAAAATGTACATACATCCAATTTTAATAGACGCTGATAGTGAGACAATGCCGATAAAAGAAATGATTTAAATAATAACTTAACAGTTAAAAGTCAATATTATATTTTTATATAATAGACTATCTACTTGTTCATGGTAAAAAAAATATATTACTAAATATTTTGCAAGACAACTTTATATAAATCGTTGGAGACTGTGATTTTCGGATTTTCTATAATTTGTAATTTTTGTTTTTTATTTTCATTTAGTTCTTATTTCCATGTAAACTATTACTTTCAAGTGTTTGCATTCGTAAGAAGCTTACTTAAATATAAAATTCATTTATTTATATATTTAAAAAAAAGTTTTTTGATTTTTTCGTTCTAAAAATCTGCAGTAAAGTTTTTGTGGAAATCAAGTTGCAAAACTTAATTTAAATGATACAAAAATATTTTTTTTACACGAACACAAAATACTCTCTATTCTTAGGCTCTTACCAATTTAACTGCACCATTATTCTTTAAGAAAATATCAGAACACCAATCATTTTCAATTTTAATATTAAAAAATCAAACCATATTTTTGAATGCGCGTGCAATTTCAGTTCAGGAATTGCCTGCGTAGATAGTTCACAGATGGTGCTATTTAATGGAAAATATTTAGTTGATGTGGCATGTGCCATACTTTATTAAACTCTTTGGTTCGATAGGTCATTAGGTTAAATATTCGTTTGTCGTTTTGATTAGTCGCTTATGAAATTTAAGACTATACTTATTTACGCTGTTTTTTATATGCAAATATGTGTTCACTTTCAAATAATCACTTAGTAAAAAGAACATTTTGCTGTTCTATGAAATGTTCAAATGATTTATTAATATCTGAAGAGGTTTGGAACAAAATATTTATAGATAAAAAATTTGTAAGAGTATTATCCCAAAATTATTAGAGGACTACGAAATTGAAGAAATCAATATGTATCGATTCAAAGTTAAAGAATTAATAAAAAATCACTAATAATATATTGTACTAATAATATAATTGTACGCAAATTCAATGCAGACAATTTATTTTAAACCATACGCTTAACTATAACCAGGAAAAAACTAGATCAATTAATTTCGAAATATTCCATTCTAACGTAGAAATTAATCATAACGAGAAAAAGACTAGATGTGTTCGAACATCTGATCGTTAAAAAAACTAGAATTAGCTAATAAATATCAAGAACATGTTTTAGAGGCTCAATAACTCAGGTCAACCATGGTAAACTAGGCAATATTAAATCATTGCTTGTTTTACAAAAAAATCGGTCAGACTTTCTGAAAGATAACCATTTAAGTAATGAAGATTTTAAAGATTTAGAGTTATTGTTAGAAAATGATTACTATTTCGATAGAATTCCATTAGCAAGTCACCACCAATATAAAAAAACAATGAGATTTTTTCTTATATTAACTTAGTATCTATATATAAAGAAATAATTGAATTAAAACAAAAGTAAGAAAACTAAATATTTATTTTTAAAAAACGGAACTGAAAAAAGATACAAAAAAAACTTTACAAAATCAAAAAATAAGTAAAACAAACAGTTACCAACGAGGAGGTGAGTCTAAATCGTATTCCAAAAGATTTTGTTATAAATAAAATTTACTTATAATAAAATCTTAATATTTTTAATAAGTCCAAAAGACTTAAGGCCCAATTCAGATTCTGTTATGTTACTGTTACTGTTACTGTTAAGTAACATTTCAAAATAACAGTTTGAAAATAACATTAATGGCTAAATTGGTATTCAGCTTCTGTTAAATTTTGCCTCTGTTAAAAATATGAAGCGAATTGGTTCAAATGTTATGAAATTTTTGTTGTATTTTCGTTTTTCTGGAAATCAAACAAAAGTGACGGAAAACTTAAAGAACAATAATAAAAAATCCTGCATTTAGATTAAAATAATATTATTGTTTTATTTAAATATTGAGACATAACTTTTTTTTATGTAAATTTTGTTGTTGTCATGATTTCTTTTACGATGAAAAACTATTGTTGAGTCTTTAATCTCAGATGAAAATTATTTTCTTTTATTTCTTAGGTGATTCGGGCAGTTTAATTAATAATTAATATCTGTACAGCGATTTCGCTAACAATTATTATGGGAGAGGAGAACGTTTGGGCAAAAATTCCCAAAAATCGATTTCGCTAAAATATAATATTACTAACTATACTACTATAGTATTGACGTTTGACATGTATTTTGTTTCTGCCAAAAATATTTGGAAAATCAGTTTCGATTTTTGTTTCTCTCCAAATTAGTGACATCGTTTTCTTTTCTCTATGGGAGAAAATTTTGGGAATGGGAGTTTCTCTCCAAATTAGCGAAATCCCGGTACTGATGTTTATTTAAAAATAATTAAAAAAATTCATCAAGACAAAAAAAACTTTTTTTCACTTTAATCCAATATTAATTGACTTTATTATTTGAAGACAATAATTATAATTATTATTATAATTATAATACACTTTATTATCACAAAAACATCTATTAATTAATTAAAAATTGTTTTTATATCGCACTATTATTTTAACGAGTAAGATTTTCTCTGTTAAAATAACATTGATTTTGACAGCTCTTAAACCGCAATATACCCCTCAATATATATAACAGATAGATATAACAGATTTTAAAATTAACAGCTGTTAACTTGAGTTAACAGAAATTAAAAGATTTTGCTATTCTAGATACAAAGTTAACAGATGTCAAATGACGTATGATCTGTTAATATTAGTGGAGACACTATTTAAGGAAAGTTAACAGATTTTGCTATTCTATTGTTAAGGAATAAAACTAACGTCAAAAATCTGTTAACTTAAAACGTCCTATAGTATCACATTTTAGCTAACAGTGCCTAGATTACGATAAATATGTGAGTACCGAAAATGGCGAGTGCGAGTCCCTACACACCTCTTTTGATTACGAACGTATCTCGTCTCTCAAAACGTCACTCACCTTGTAGCGTTTTTACTCGCCATCTATTTATAATGTGAGTTGTCATGTAAAACATGGAAAATACATTTTTTTTCATCAAGATATATATTATTAATTAATATAATAAATTTGTCTTTTAAATTTATGAAGAAATAACACTCAAAAATGACGAAAATTAAAAAAAACTATTTTCCATTTTTCATGACAATTTTAATTCTTCAAAAACAAATTTCAAAAATATAATAATTATATAAGAATAGTAAATAAATTATAAGAAATTTACAACTAAAATAAGTTTTACTTGTAACCAAATTTTTTTTCTTGTTGGTTTAATTTTTTTTTTCATTTTTTGAACAGACATTGCTTTATTTTTAAGAAGAAAAAGTAGTGTTGCCATTACAATCTGGTCGAAACGCTGCAATAAGCTCACCTTTTTATCGTAATCAAAATTTGTCGAGTGGACTGATGGTGAGTAATGTGAGTAGCGACTCGCACTCGCATATTTATCATAATCTAGGCACTGATCAATATTATAATAAATTTTTTGTGAGTTTAAAAAAAAAAATTATGATGATTGATTTTTGTTTTTTTTTTCTCAAATATAACTTTAAATTATTTATTTATTTCTTCTTGAAATAAAATGTTTATGATTTTTTTTTTACATTTCATAATTTTTTTTCCATAAAAAAATGCAATAAAATTGAATTTTTTTTTTTTTTAATCTTTTAAAACAAAATTAAAATTTTATTTTTTTTTTAATTCAAATTAGAAAATCGGAAAAACGCATCGGTTTTGTGAATATCATTACTCAAGTTCAAAACATATTTTCCAACAACAATAAAGAATTATTGTATAAACTTGAACACTAACTTTTTGCATTACAATAGACAACAAAACTTAAAATATTCATTGCTGAATATTTTTTTTTCTAAAAAAAATATAAAATTTCTTGTTGTACACAAGCATTTTTGGCTACATCTATCGTCCGCAACATAGCAACTTCCGTGGAGAATCTTTTAGATCTGTTAACTTAAATGTCTCCTAAAATATTTTATATAGAATAGCAAATTCTTTTAAAATCTGTTAAAAATTTGAGTTAAAAGTTAAGGAATCTTTTAATTTCTGTTACCTAGAATTGAGGGGATAGTTAACTACTTAACGTACGTTTGATAGTCAACTTGTTATGTTTTTTCTCTATCCGCCTCTCGGCAAAATGTATCGCTCTTTCTTTCTCACCTCTCCGTTAGTTCAACTAACGAAAAATGGTTAGGTAGTGAATTTTTGTTAGTTGAAAATTTTCGCACTTTAACTAGAGATTTCAGTTCAGTGATTTTGGAGAAAAAAATGGCTCTGAAAGTCAAGTGGTAGATAGCTAAACTATGAAAATAATCAAAAAAACAACAAAAATAATAAAACCAAGGCCCGCCAAAAATAAATAATATATAATTATTCTAATTAAATAAAATAAAATTAAATTAAATTAAAATAAAAATGTAAAAATTGTGATTCTAATTTTTAAATCTTTTATTAATAATAAATATAAGTAAAAAATTTAAAAATAAAGATTAAAAAGAATATATTTGATTGAAATATGGAGACCCACACGTTAGTTCAACTAAAGTATACACGTTGTTATCAAAAGCCTCTTGTCCCAGTTTTGCATTAATTTTCTCAAGGTAGCAACTAATATCTTTCATGTGAACCTATTCATCCACACTTAGTAAATTCTGAAGAAAAATTGGCCTTGCTGTATTTTAGTCGTGAAAGCAAAACTTACAGAATATATATTTTAAGTAAATCTAACTTTGTTCTGGTATAGCAGTCGTGTAAATTGTCTGTCTATTTTGGTTTCTTGTCAAATAAAAAAATTTCAACTTTGGTTTTTATGTCGATGTTAAGGTAAAGATTTTTCAATAAGCAAGTTATCATATGCTTGCTCTACTGACTTGAAAATATTCAATCCTCCTTCTCCATTATTTCTTTTGAATTTGATAAATTCAGAGAACCAATTTGGACACCCTCTCAGAATTATATCATTACAAGATTGATAAAGGCTTTTGCTTCGTATTTCATAAGATATGATCAAATTAATACATTCTTTTTGATTAAATAATTGTGCGCACCTTAAACAATTTGAACCACTTGTATCTGGAATACTTAGATCTGCACTATTCCATATAAGAACCTCTAGAATTGCCACGTTCCCATTTTCTATTGCAATGACATGCCGTTTTGTCATTCTTAGTAGTGAAATTATTTACAAGCTCTGCATTTTCCATTATGCAGCAAATGAGTCTCTCAACATCACCATCTTTTAGAACTGAATGAAATGTATCCATCTCTTCAATCTATAAGAAAATTTCAATAAAAGCATTTACATATGTTGTATTTTAAATTGAAATAATTTGATATAATTTTTGAACAAATAATTAAATTTATATGATCCACTTTTTTTAACAAATAATTTATAAGTTAAGTTCATAATTTTATTTATTCTATGATTTGTATCGAAGTCTTTTTTTTTAATTATTATTAGTCGATTATAAAATATAGTACAAAACTTCCTTCAAATAAATAGCTATGGCATTTAATATCAAAAGATTATATTTAAAAATTATATTTAATTTAAAATCGAAATCGGAATTAAATATTCTAAAATAATATTTTGAATTTTTCTGTTATAATTAGTCAGAACATTCAATTATTAATAGAAATAATATTAAGAAATATGACATTAAGAACAAACGTGTGCCGTTTGATTTATAAAAAATTATTGAAAGTGTTAAAGCCTCAAAAATATTGAACGTTTATAAAATAAACAATTGAAAAGAACATATGAAAATAGAAAAGCATTAGTGTAAATCAAAGAAAATCAGAGTAATCTGAAAGTAAAAAAAAAATTTAAAAAAACTGAATAAAACAGTATAAAATAGAAATATAAAAAGTTAAAAAGATAACGAAAAATATATAGGGAAGAAAGAAAAACAAACTAAAAACATCATGTCGCGTAGGCGGCATGATGAACACACATGGCCGAAAGAATTAGAAAGAACAAAATTAGAAATGGAGAATGCA
Source organism: Pedicia rivosa (assembly GCA_963082725.1). Lineage (NCBI taxonomy): Eukaryota > Metazoa > Arthropoda > Insecta > Diptera > Pediciidae > Pedicia > Pedicia rivosa. The sequence goes on from OY720151.1 coordinate 19,380,967, forward strand.
GAAATAATAATTATAGGAAGTGATGATGAAAAAAATAAAATAACAGAAAAAAAAGTAAATAATAAAGAATATAATACACAAAAAAATAATGGTAGGGAAGAACAAAATGAATTGTATAAGACAAATTTAGATAAAAATAAAAATAGAATATTTGAAAAAATTACATATAATAAAGAGATAAGGGACCATATAGGGCCGTATACACCAAGGTGGCTAAAACGTTATATTTCTGTTGAACCCTACATTTTCGAATGTCATGTGATGTAAAATAGGCCAATAGAAAATCAGAATAAATAAAAACAAAATGTCATATTTATGATATTATTAAAATTTGATATTATTATTAAATTTGTATGTATTTTTCTTCAATAAATATTATTTTGGTTACTACTCTGTGTAATTTTTGTTACGCGGCGAATCCGATAACTAATGAATAATATTTCCCTAAAAATCTTTCCTAAATATACAGAATACACTTTTTGTGAATTGAGAACAAACTTAGAGGAAATTTTTTTTTATTTCATTTGTTGTAGTTCTTTTTCAATTCCCAATTCACAGTGAAATGCCGGAATACAGGCACAGGTATTAAATTGTTTAAATTTAAAAATAAATACAGGAAAAACTAAATTTATGATAATGAAAACAAATCAAAACCATAACATAAAGATAACAATACATAATGAGAGTATAAAGGAAGTGAATTGTCATAAATATTTAGGGGTGTATATAGATACGCACTTAGCATTTAACAAACATATAAATGAATTAAAAGAACGAATAAATAAAAGAATAAATATTATAAAAATATTCAGTGGTATGTATAAGGGTGGACATACAAAAGTTTCAATGAATGTGTATAGATGTTTAATAAGGAGTTACCTAGAATACGGTCAAACATTATATGGTAATGCGTCGAAAAAAATTTTGAAATATCTGGATATGATTGGGAGGAAAAGTATAAGGGCAATATTGGGAGTCACAAAAACGACACCAATAAATTCAATATCGGCATTGCCAAAAGAACCACAATTAGATATAAGAAGAGAATTCTACATTAAAAAAGAAATAATAAAAAATTTATCAATAACAATATTGTTAGTAAAGAATTAAAACTATTAAATATAATAGAAAAAAATAAAAAATATTCATATATGGAAAAAAAATATATAGAAAATAAAGAAATAATAAAGAATATAGATAAATATACATTAAATAAATGTAAAAAGAAAAATATACAGGAATATATAGATACAGGATTAGCTATGAATATAAGTAAAAAAAAACGACAGGCAAGTATGGCTGTATGCTTCGTCGAATGTTATGCGATAGTATTGTCATTTAATATAATAAAAAAAAAAAAATATGGGGGTGCTCCACCACGTGTTCCGATTCTAAAAACAATGTGGTTCTATGATGGACCAATAAAATACTAATCCCAAAATTTCATTGCAATCAGTTGTTGCAATTCTCGGGAATCTGATTTTTTCCAAAACAATTGTATGGGGGGTGCTCCACCCCGTGCCCCGATCCCCCCTAAAATCAATTTGGTTCTATGATGGACCAAAAAAATACTAATCCCAAAATTTCATTGCAATCAGTTGTTGCAATCCTCGGGAATCTGATTTTTTCCAAAACCATTGTATGGGGGGTGCTCCACCCCGTGCCCCGATCCCCCCTAAAATCAATATGGTTCTATGATGGACCAATAAAATACTAATACCAAAATTTCATTGCAATCAGTTGTTGCAATCCTCGGGAATCTGATTTTTTCCAAAAAAATTGTATGGGGGTGCTCCACCCCATGCCCCGATCCCCCCCCCCCCCCCAATCAATAGGGTTCTATTGGAGACCAATTAAATACTAATCTCAAAATTTCATTGCAATCAGTTGTTGCAATCCTCGAAAAACTGATTTTTTCCAAAACATTTGTATGGGGGGTGCTCCACCCCGTGCCCCGATGCCCCCTAAAATCAATATGGTTCTATGATGGACCAATAAAATACTAATCCCAAAATTTTATTGCAATCAGTTGTTGCAATCCTCGGGAATCTGATTTTTTCCAAAACAATTGTATGGGGGTGCTCCACCCCGTGTACCGATCCCCCCTAAAAACAATTTGGTTCTATAATGGACCAAAAAAATACTAATCCCAAAATTTCATTGCAATCAGTTGTTGCAATCCTCGGGAATCTGATTTTTTCCAAAACAATTGTATGGGGGGTGCCTCGATCCCCCCTAAAATCAATATGGTTCTATGATGGACCAATAAAATACTAATCCCAAAATTTCATTGCAATCAGTTGTTACAATCCTCGGGAATCTGATTTTTTCCAAAACAATTCTATGGGGGGTGCTCCACCCCGTGCCCCGATCCCCCCTAAAATCAATATGGTCTAGGATGGACCAATAAAATACTAATCCCAAAATTTCATTCCAATCAGTTGTTGCAATCCTCGGGAAACTGATTTTTTCCAAAACAATTGTATGGGGGGTTCTCCACCCCGTGCCCCGATCCCCCCTAAAATCAATATGATTCTATGATGGACCAATAAAATACTAATCCCAAAATTTTATTGCAATCAGTTGTTGCAATCCTCGAAAAACTGATTTTTTCCAAAACATTTGTATGGGGGGTGCTCCACCCCGTTCCCCGATCACACCCCAAATCAATAGGGTTCTATTGGGGACCAAAATAATACTAATCCCAAAATTTTATTGAAATCACTTCACGCGTTTTTGAGTTATCGTGTTAACATACGGAGTTCGGCGGACGGAGTCCGGACTGACAGGATTTTTTTGACCCCTTTTTTGGGGATAAAAGTTGCAATAACCACCAATTTGACCTTTTGTTAGTAAAAATAAGTTGCCCTAGGGTCATTCTATGTGAGAAAAAATTTTTTTTGGAAATTTTCTTTTAATTGTGTCTTTTAAAAATAAAAAAAGTTGAATTTGAAAATTTTCCATTACTAGGCTTAGTCGATTACGACGAAGCAATATAATAAAAATGTGAGGTTAAATAAATTAAAAAAACAATATATAAAAAATAAAATAATAAAAAAGTGAGGTTAAATAAAAGAAAGAATAAGTGAATGGTTGTATAGGAGTTAAAAAGCCAAAAAAAAATAATCACTTGATACGAGCAAAGTACAAAGAGAAGAAGAAGAAAAAGAAAAATATTTAGAACAAAAAAATTTAATAATAATTGGCAATTACGCTTATAATTTCAAATAAAGTGGCATAGTAAATAGTTTATTCCTCTTCCTTTTTAGAATTTGAAATTAGAATTTTTTTTCTAATTATTGCTTCTAAAGTGAAAAATTTGTTTGTGGAAAATAAAATTACAACTACAATAATCACTAAAACAATAACAATAAGTTTAATTATTTTGACGTCTGTCACTTAAACTTTATTTAAGGTGTACATTAACTGGCCGAAAATGTAAAGAGCGACTTTTAGAATTCATCAGAGACATACAATAGTTGGCCGAAAAATATAAAGAGTGACATCTCAAAACAAATAGAAATAAATTTTGTTATTTTATCAAATGATCAAAATGGATCATTTTAATCGTGTTCGTTTGCTTTAGGTTAGGTTAGATCCACTTTACTCTATGTTCCTTTTTTTTGACTTGATCCGATCTACTCGGAGCGGTCATTTTCTAACCTTTCGAAATAGATGGTGTCAAGTAGATCACATGTCAAAATGACAATAAAATATTATAATTGTATTAATATTAATTTTAAAATAATTTGTTATTAAGTTATAAAGCAGCTACCGCACTCAAGCCAATTTGGCTTGATATTGAGATTGAACAATTTTATATACACGTTACGTGAGAGAAATAGTGACAGCATGTCGCGAGACAGATATATTATCTTGCAATAATTTTCAAGAAATTGTCACAATTTTTTTCAGTTCACCAATTAATGCTATAATTTTTCAGATTAAGCTGATTTACGGTTCAACCGCAAAAATGCTAAATCATTTTTTTTTCTAATTTAATTTCAATAAATATTAATAAATACATTAATTATATATTGTATTCATATAAACTTACCTAGGCCTCACATAGAGAAGATTTTTTGTCGCGCGATAAAACAACATGTTTTGACACAAAACAAAACCATACAATTCAGATCAACACCTCACACAGAAAAGTCGGCCGACAAAATCAAAAAAATCTGTTTTTATCGGCCATAAGAGGCGCTAGTTGTACTCTTTTTCGCTTTCGCTTTGGTGCTGAAAACAAAAAAAACTAACTTCATACTAGTGCTTATAAGATTTTATGACATTTGACGTCTTTAAATTTACTTAAAAAATAAAAAAAAATAAAAAATATTAAAAACAAGCAAAAAAATGTGGACTACGGAGAACATTGAAAAATTAATAAATAGTGTACAATTAAAAAACTGCATATACGATCTACGGTCACCAAATCATAAGGACAGAAGGATTGTGGATAAAGCTTGGGAAACGGTTGAACTGGAAGTAGGAATTGGAGGTTAGTAATGAAATCATTTTAATTTAATAATTAATAATTAATTTTAATAACAATATAAGTAACTATTATGAATTCTTTTTATAGCAAAAGAATGCCAAAAGAAATGGGCCAATTTACGAACACAAAAATCGAGATTAGACAGAGGAAATGCATCGAAATCTGGTGATGGATTACAAACAAAATATATAAAATGGGAATGGAACAAACAGTTAGAATTTTTGACCAGATGCGCATGATCCACATTCTTATTTTTGGAAAGACGTATCAAGATCTATGGATTTACTAAACGAGCAAGCTCTTTTAGAATTTAAAATAGAAGTTCAACAATTATTACTATGTAAAATAAAAGAAAAAGAAAATTTAAAATAAATGTGTTTATTAAATTTAATTAAAATTTGTAGGATTAATTTTATTTTGTTGCGAGATTTAATTCTCCGGTATAATAATCTTAACAAAATTAATTTTTCTAAATCCATAATTTTTTTTGTTTATAAAAATATTGTTCACAACAAAATATGTCAAATTTTGACAATAGTTGTCAATTCGCTTTAATGTTGTTTTATCGCGCGACAAAAAATCTTCTCTATGTGAGGCCTAGGTTAGTGTTTAAATAACTTATTTGTTAATTTTCACGAAATAAATAATAATTTTAATTTTGCCGCTGAAATTAGGCATAGCAATTTTACTACAGTTTCCAAATCTGCCACATTTTAAAATTGTCAAATCTGCGGGTGGATTCTGTACGCACATCGATAAGTTTTGTTGATACATTTTGTCTATACAAGATCTCCATGTGTAAAAAAATGTGTATTTTGTATGGCCGATTGATATCCCTCCATAGAAATTTTTTTTTCTCTATGCTCCTTTGCGTTTAGTGCGCCACCTTTTGAATATGCAGTTGCAACTATAAAAAATCTATCTGTCAGTCAAACTTCAAAACAAATAATTAATTTTTTTTTGTGTTTACAAGTTATTTTTATAAATTTAAAATTATAAAAAATATTTAAATTAAAAATAAATAAAATAATATGGAGTACTTAGCATACGAAGCGGATTTGTTAACAGATATTCAAGAAAGAAATTTGCTTCTAATTAGAGAAAGACGTTTAATACGAGATCGTGAACTAGCGTTTGATTTGTCTGACAATCGATTTATTGAATTATTTAGATTAAATAAAGTGTTAGCACAAACATTGATTGATGATTTAACACCTCATTTAAATGAACCAGTTCGATCTACAGGTAAGTCTAAGAATATTTTATATTTGTGCAGTAAGAAATTGTATTTTAGGAATCAGCGTAGAGCTTAAAGTTTTAAGCACTCTACGATTTTATGCTACTGGCAATTATCAACGTGGGACTGGGCAAGATATTTGTTGCGGTTTAAGCCAAACCATGATGTCGCGAGTTATTAATGAAGTGACAGAGGCTATTTATAACCATGTTGCTAGTAAATGGATAAAGTTTCCAGTAACGGAAGAAGAAAAACTTGCAAATAAAATGAAATTCCATGAAAAAACTGGTTTTGCTGGAGTGATAGGAGCGGTTGATGGTACACATGTGTACATTCATAAACCAGAGTTTGAAGAATGGAATTTTGTTAATCGTAAAGGATTCCATACCATCAATACACAAATAGTATGAATCATGTAATGTAAATTTCTAATTTTTTTTATCAGTTTAAATTGATTTTATAGATTTGTAACTATGATTTGGAAATACTATCAGTAAATTCTCGATTCCCTGGCTCAACTCATGATAGCGCAATTTGGAATACTTCAATTATTCGTACTGAATTAATGGCTAGACATCGTGTTGGTGATAGAACTTCTTGGCTTCTAGGTAAAACAACTTATAATCTTGAGTGTAATTTTTAGTTTGAAACTTCATTTTAATTTGAATTATTATAATTTTATTTTATTTTAAAAGTAATTTGTAATTTTCAGGAGATTCTGGTTATCCCATTGAACCATGGCTAATGACACCTATTTTAAGACCAAATTTGGACAGTGAAAAGCTGTATAATGAACGACACATTGCTGCAAGGAACTGTGTTGAAAGATGCATTGGGGTTCTTAAACAAAGATTTCGGTGTCTTGCAAGAGAACGAGTTTTGCGATACACACCCTCAAAAGTATCTAAAATTATTGTTGTTTGTTGTGCTTTACACAACATGTGTATTTCATCACAAATAAATTTGATTGATACAGAGGGAACAGCAGCTGATGATGATAATGACAATAATATTCATGATGAAGTTGAAGTTAATAACAGAACTGTACATGATGTGGGTGAAAGGACAAGGAACATAATAATTGAAAATCAATTTACATAATAATTCAGTTCTTTCATTTTTTACTAAAAAAAGTACATAACTTGCAACATAAAATGCATATAAAATAAATAAAAAATAATTGTATATAATTCAGTCTGTTAACATATAAAAATTTAATTTTATGAAAATGAATTTTATTTATTTGAAAGTATTTCTAATGCACCCGCTATTCGATCCAATTTAGATACCATTTGCGCCGTTAAATCTAATTGTTTTTTATTAATCTCTATTAGAGTTGAAAGGTTTTGTGATGATCCAGTTGAAGGCATTAGACGTCTTCTTCGTCGTTTCTCTTGTGTTGCCGTCCTTGGTGGGGAACGTAATTCACAAATAGGTGTTATAAATATGTTTTCATTAGTAGAAGTACTGGTTGATGGCTGAGATACTTTTTCTGTCGATTAATTATATATTTAAATAATGTTTTAGAATGGGAGATTAATAAAAAATATATTTACGGTGGATTCTGCTGGAAGACCACTGAATTCTGTAATGTTTTGGATACCAGTAATTGGTGTCGTACCACAAATCTCTAAAATTTTTTCGATGTTAGGAGTTAAATCTTTCAATGCCGCAGTTTTGGCATCCCTCCAAACCTGTCTCCATCCATCGACCGTTTTATATGGCCCTCCAATACTATTTAATTTGGTGCAAATTTCATTCCACAATTTATTATATTCATTATGTGCTCCCGCTCCACTTAGTTGATTTCGTGCTAAATCCTTGTGAATGCACATAAAATCAATTAGTGTATTTATTTGGGCATCCGTTCTACAAACTTTTGACATTGCTTAAATAACATAATGATAGTTTTTATTATACTGAACAATAATAATAAGCATTATATTAAAATATATTTTGTTTACTTACTTTATTATTTATTTTACACAGGGGTAATGGCTGTTGATAAAATTTCAATTTTGACAGTCGATGTGTGTGATAAATTGTCAATACACAGCCATGCAGAATACACTTTACGATAGCTTCTCTATAACCACAGCGCCACATAGATATGCGTACGTTTTAAAAATTTCTAATAGATAAAATCTCTATGTCTATGTCATACAGAATCGGAAATAAGATATCACACAATCTATGTGCGATATCACTCAATCTATGCGCGTACAGAATCCACCCGCTGAACTGTCAGTTCAATATTTTGTTTTTAATTTTTTGACGTTTAAAATTATATGTTTAAAGTATTTAATATTTATATTATATATATTTATATTAATATTTAATATTTAAAATATTTAAAGTTATATTTTATTAAATTTAAAATGAATGAATGAATGAATGAAACACTAGAAATTATATTGGTCTCTTTCTAACAAAATTATTGCTAATTCCGATTATCTCGCCATCTGAATTCGTACAATAATACTAATTTCTCCATTTTTTATTGTGGAAAAAATCTTACGTGCAGTAGCACCTTAAGACAAGTTTACAAGACAAAAAGGTAAAATAAAATAAGTATATTTTTATAAACAAAATTTATTGAGGTTATAATATTTTGATTAGAACCCAGTAAACGAACAAAAGTTGGTTAACGTAAAGTGATCAACTGATCAAACTCAACCTAACCTAATCTAACCTAACCTACCCTGAGTATGTGACCTGTCCAAGCAAACAAACAGACCTAATATTATTGATAATGTTTTCAAATTGAAACAATTATAAGAACTTAGTCCTTTATTTGATTTCACTTTATGATTGGTAATACAAATTTTTTTCACAAACTCGGATGATAGAACTAAATACTTTTTAATTTAAAAAAAAATAACAATTTATTGTTTTTTAAACTTTACAAGACGACGTTTCGGAGGATCTCGCTCCCTAATCATATATAAATAATGAAAAAAATATAAATTAAATTAAATATACCATCCTATAATATCTAAAAAACGAATATTGTATATTTTATCATTATTTATATTATTATATTTATATTTAGATATACAAAACATTGTTTATTCTTATTATGGTTAAATTATTATTATTATTTATATATTAAAAGAAAAAAAATGAAGAAACCTACGAAATTAATTTTAAAAAAATAATTGAAAAAAAATTTCCTAACCATTCTATTAATAAGAAAAATGTTTGAATAACAAAATAGGTCTTCAGTATTTTGACGTTTAAAATTCATTTTAATTCCGAAAATAGTCCGAAAAAAAATATCCAACCGCAACTCGTACTAACACATTTACATTGCAAAACCATATGATCTCGTATACGTACACGCCAGAAATTCAAAGTTGAAAATGAAATGAATTGAATGGCAGTTAGAATCGATACCCTGATATTCGTTTACATAATAATTGTGAGGTAGTGCCAATAAATTTGACCGGACAAACATGACGGGGTATTGAATAAATTAAATCAAATGATTTTAATAGCGGTACGGGATCTTTTAATTTTAGTTCTTTACTTAGACTATTAATATAAGTTTTATTAACTTTAATTCACTTTTAGAGTTTATTGTACTAAGTTGTTTATGCTCATAAATATGTAACAATTAATTAATAAGAAATTTGGGTAATCATTATTTTTTAAATATTTAAATGTTATTAGTATCTGTATTGGTTCTTCAAAAATGTAAATGCGAAAGCATTAGTCTCTCATTGTCATTCTCCAGGTCATTTATTCGATTTTGAAAATGCAAAAATTAAACAGAGATAAAAATACATATAAAAGAATGATTCTTGAAATTATATATATCCTGCTAGACATCAAATATGTATTCAATTAGAAATAATATAGATTCGCTTAGTTTGTTCGGGTCTGGCATCATTGAAAGTACACCTCAAAGAATAATTAAAATCACAATTTAAATTAAATAAACATATTTATGAAAAACGTGTTGTTTATGTGAGGTTGTTAATTTATAAAGTAATTATTAGTTGATTTTTATTTTTCTTTTGGTGTGTATTTTCTTTGTTGTTCATGATTGCGAAATTCTTTTTTCGTCCATCTTTGTTTAATGTATTGATGTTTATTTATACAAATTTTATAATTTTTGACTACAACAACATCATTCATAGTAAGTTTTATTTTATTTTTTTGTTTATATAAAAATTCTTGTTTTTTTTTTAATAAAAATTTTTTGTGTATTTATTTTTTTTAAATAAAATTTTGGTTTGAGACACCAAAAAAGTGTCGAAACGTTGTGATTAATTAAAAACTGTTGTTTTAATTAAATTTTGTTTGACTGATTGGCGAAAATTACAAATTAATATTAATATCTGTAAAAGAAGTTAGATTTAGGGACTCAATTATATTTAGTTATTGAAATTAGGAAAATCATAATTTAAAATAAAAACGGTTAATTTATGTAATCAATTTACTGTAATACTGTTAAGCATCAATTTATTCCCTATATATTATCCTGATAATGGAATTTGATGAGTTTATTGATGATGTAACTCATCAAATTCAATCTTCAGTTTTTCTTTTAGTTCCAGTTTTTTTATTAGTCGTTTTCTAAATTAATATCCACAAAATTTTCGCGATTTATGTTCTTCTATTTTTTGCCCGTTAAAATTTGAAAAAGATTTAAAATTGTAGTTTTATTTGAATTTATTTTAATCGTCTCTTGAAAAATACGACCAAAATATTGAACAAAAGGAAAACAAATTTCTATAAATTCATTAATTTTGTGATTATTAATATCAAATATCTTGATCCTAGTTGATCGATCTTAAATAATTAAAATTAAAAAAAAAAATCTTGAAAATCGAACTAACATCCTTAATAACGACATCATTCCAATTTTATCAAAATTTTGAATGCTTATAAATAATGGAAGGAAATTGTTTTTTTTTTTAAATTAAATATATTTAGGGAAATTATGAAAATTAAAAAGGAAAGTATAGGGAAATAAGAGTTATCCTATAACATTTGATAACCATTAACAAAGGTTCTGCGAAAATTTCAAAGAGATGGTCAATAAGTTACCAAGGCAATTGAATAAAACATACAAAAATAATGTTTAAATGATTGTTTGGACAAATTTTAATGAAATTTTGTGATCACTATCACTTAGAACTGGTTCTAAGGAAAGATCGTTTTGCATTATAAATATATATATATTGAATGTTATAACATCATTACAGTATACCGTAATGCATATTATGTAAAATAGTTTTTTAATTTTGAATTTTGATCTTCGAAGTTATAACCATATAATACTATGTGACTATAAGTCACAGAAAATTTTTTTTACTCCATTTAAACATTATATGTAGTATTCTGAATTTACCCATTAGTCACGTCAAGTGTGAATTTTACCTAATTGATCGAGCATTTCGATAATATTTGGTAAAAACATAACCTGTATTGGAACACATAAAATACTCCAGTCAGGGAATTTAAACCCAATAGTTATTTATAATTTTAAAAACTATTTATTATCTACAAAAATAATTATAATAAAATAGATAAGGCAAAATACGGATTTTAAGATGTTGATTTGTTGAAGACCAAAAAGTTTGTGAAAAAATAAAGTAACAAAAATAATATTCAATTAGGTAAAACGGGTTTTAAACAAAGATATCTGCTTATTATTTACTTAACATTAATACATTCAATTAAGTAAAAAAATAATTGTATTTCATGTTCTTAACATCACCAATAAAATATCATTTAAACGCCAGAAATTCTTGAATTAAGGATTTTTTGGTTTTACTATTGTCGATGAATAAAGTTTCTGATGTATCAGTATAATATAATCATTTATTATTGATTATTATGAATTTTAAATTTCATTTCTTCTGGCAATAGGGTTTTATATACGAATCAATCAAGAGAGCTTTTGTTCTTCTCCCGACCTATTTCTTCAAAACTTAATAAGAATAATGTATAATTAATTATAACATTTATTTTCTATGATACAATTTATCTTATGAAATGAAGAATATAATAGAAAGATTGAAAATACAAAATGTCGGAAATTAACTTTTGACAGCTGTTTATCAATTGACATTACAAATGTAATAAAAATTAGTTATCAAACAGGTAATTTAAAAAAAAAAGACAATTTTAAACCTGAGATTCAAACCAAAACTCACACTATAAGTTCAGATAATGCGACAATTAATTTGTATTGTATTAGTTAGTGGTTACAATGTTGTTTAATTATTTTAATGCTAATTTTTTAAATTGCTGGTAGATTTCCAAACAAGATCTATATCCTGTCGTTTTCAAATCATTCTTAATGGTTTTTATGTAGATGACCTGCTGGCAGGAAAGGACACATAAAACGAGACAATAATCTCGACAACTCAATTGCAATGTTGGATGGTGGAGGCTTCAACCTAAGAAAATGGATAACAAACAATGGAGCAATATTATGAGGGCTACGAGAATACAAATAAGCATAGATGATATCATAAAACATTGGGTATCAGTTAAAATCCAACAAACGACACATTCAAATTAAATGGAGAGAGTTCAAACAAATCGCAAATTACTTTCGGATGTTTCTAAGCTTTTTTAATATATTAGGGTACTAAGGACCATCTATCATAATACCAAAAATTTTGCAACAAGATTAACACCGAAACCGCAATATAGTTAACTACTTAAATTGTAGACTTTAGTTGAACTAACGTGTAGATCTCCAAATTTGAATCAAAAATATTCTTTTTAATTTTAAATTTAAAATTTTTTACTTATATTTATTATTAATAAATGATTTTAAAATTAAAATCACAATTTATACATTTTTATTTTAATTTTATTTTATTTAATTAGAATAATTATATATTATTTATTTTTGGCAGGTCTTGGTTTTATTATTTTTGTTGTTTTTTTGATCATTTTCATAGTTTAGCTATCTACCACATTACTTTCAGAGCCATTTTGCTCTCCAATATCACTGAACTGAAACCTCTAGTTAAAGTGCGAACATTTTCGAACGTTAGTCCAACTAACAAAAATTCACTACCTAACCATTTTTCGTTAGTTGAACTAACGGAGAGGTGAGAAAGAGCGATACATTTTGACGCGAGGCGGATAGAGAAAAAACATAACAAGTTAACTATTAAACGTACGTTAAGTAGTTAACTATATTGCGGTTTCAGTGTAATGGTTGGCTGGATTGACATATGATCAATCTCTACCTAAAAACACAGCAACCAAGTGGATTAGATTCAGAAATTCACTGAAAGCAATTGACACAATAAAAACTTATGCAATCGATTGGATAATTGTCTTTCATGTTTTTGGATTTAATATTTGTTAACGGAATAGTAAATTCCTTAATGTTGTATTGCGAATATTGTTCTTTCACAAGTAACACTGAAACCGCAATATAGTTAACTACTTAACGTGTAGACTTTAGTTGAACTAACGTGTGGGTCTACAAATTTCAATCAAATATATTGTTTTTAATAGTTATTTTTAAATTTTTTACTTATATTTATTATTAATAAATGATTTAAAAATTAAAATCACAATTTTTACATTTTTATTTTAATTTAATTTTATTTAATTAGAATAATTATATATTATTTATTTTTGGCGGGTCTTGGTTTTATTATTTTTGTTGTTTTTTTGATCATTTTCATAGTTTAGCTATCTACCACTTGACTTTCAGAGCCATTTTTTCCTCCAAAACCACTGAACTAAAATCTCTAGTTAAAGTGCGAAAATTTTCGAACGTTAGTTCAACTAACAAAAATTCACTACCTAACCATTTTTCGTTAGTTGAACTAACGGAGAGGTGAGAAAGAGCGATACATTTTGACGCGAGGCGGATAGAGAAAAAACATAACAAGTTAACTATTAAACGTACGTTAAGTAGTTAACTATATTGCGGTTTCAGTGTAACTCACTATAGAATTTTAAGAAATATTGATTCTTTCTTAAGACAGTACTAATAGCTGTACTTGTTCTCTCTGGGTAGTACTTACAATGTAAATTCCTACCCCGTTCTGCAAACGAGAGACCTTCCCACTTATTATCAATAATGAAATGAGTCATAGACTCTAATTCACTATTCATCCACTTCGTGCCTTTAATTTTTAAAGTTAAATTTTGATTATTAAAATCAGCATGTGTCTGTTTCACGTGCTGTCCTAATCCAGTAGCCTTTTGGAATCTCCTACCACAAACAGGACATAGAAATTAAATTAATATTATTGATTATCAAATTTTATAGAAAAGCTCTTATTTTCCTATAAATTCCATTTTAATTTTTCTAAATTTCTTAAATTTAAAAAAAAAAACAATTTCCTTCCACTATTTATAAGAATTCTAAATTTGTAGTTATATAGGACGTTGGTTTGATTGTCAATTTTAAATTTCTATTTTTTTTTAAATTTTATATTTTAATATTTATAGTTGCAAAATAAAAGATCCCTGCCATGCAATATATGTCGAGCGTTTTTTGTGAATATTAACAGTTCGATTCTTAAAAACCTTTTATTTTATTTTTTTAAATACAATATTTTAACTATTTTATTGCACTGTCAAAATAGTTAATTACAATTGCAATAGCCGTTTGGGTAAAAAATGTTGCGTAGATTTGTGTTATAGTGATTTGATTCTCAAATGTTATTTTTTTCCTAATTTTATTACTTTTTTAAAAGTTGCAGACGAAGGTCTCTACAATGCAAGACTATATTTATAAAGTATTTTATACAGTTTCTGCTCGCAATTTTTCCTTATTTTATATAAGAATAAAGAATTTATTGATATGAATATTAATAATATTAATTATATACATATATTGATATTCATTTTCGTGTTAAAAATTAAATAAAATAAGTTAAATATTTCATTGAAAAAAGCATTCGAGAGATTACTTTGAGTCTGAACTATAAACTAATAAATTTTTTTTATACCACATATAATATAAACAATGAGTTTGCTTTATATAAACAAACTAAGCTGAATAAAGCAGCGATTCAATGCCAACCGAGAAAACCATTAACTAAATATTGCAACACTCGCAAAAAGTCTACCATAGATAATTCAAACCCAAATTATTAATCTACTAATGTTCTATATATATAATCTAAGATAAATAAAGCAACTGATCATCTCAATATTTTCTATACAATTACAATTAATTAAAGGCACTCAAAAAATTCACCCAACATTGCCACCAGGCACTTCAAAATTATAATGTTTTTAATTTTTTTTAACTCTGAATTTATTTATTAAAACGCAATAACCACTCATCCTCAAATAAACTAATTTTCAAGTACTGCAGTAGCGCATTACCAGTATCCGAGTAAATAATTTCAAGATAGTAACTATAGTGACCCAAAAAATTATACATTATTCAATTATTCTTTCAGATAAATACCACAGAAAATTCTAATTGGAGCGAAAGCGCAATATTAAATTAAAAAAAACGACAGACAAGTATGGCTGTATGCTTCGTCGAATGTTATGCAATAGTCAGCATTTAACACGAACGGATAACAATATACGCAAGTTCTGAAAACCCCTCCATGGAACCATCATTTAATATAATAAAATACTAATCCCAAAATTTCATTGCAATCCGTTCACATGTTCTTAAAAAACTGTATTTTCCAAAAAAATTGTATGTGGGGTGCTCCACCCCGTGCCCTGATCCCCCCTAAAATCAATATGGATCTATGATGGACAAATCAAATACTAATCCCAAAATTTCATTGCAATCCGTTCACATGTTCTTACAAACTTCCAAAAAAATTTGTATGGGGGGTGATCCACCCCGTGCCCCAATCACACCTCAAATAAGTAGGGTTCTATTGAAATCACTTCACGCGTTTTTGAGTTATCGTGTTAATATACGGAGCCTGGCGGACGGAGTCCGGAGTGACAGGATTTTTTTTACCCCTTTTTTGGGGATGAAAGTTGGAATAACCACCAATTTGACCTTTTGTTAGTAAAAATAAGTTGACCTAGGATCATTCTATGTGAGAAAAAAATTTTTTTTGGAAATTTTCTTATAATTGTGTCTTTTAAAAATAAAAAAAGTTGAATTTCAAAATTACCGACCAAGGTGGAAGCATGGCAAAGTGCTTGCGTTTGGAGCGGGAGGTACCGAGTTCGAATCTCGACCGAGGCGGAATTTTTCATTCGGCTAATTATGTACTAAACACACATATGCAGTGGGGCAATGCTTAATAACATCTATGACCCTCTGGCCGGTGTGCAGGACAAGTTTTAAACCGAACGATTCTTCTTAGGAAATCTGCATGTTTCCTAAGAGCTGGCAATGTGCCACCTCTGCTAGGTGGTTCAGAGCCCACCTTAAAAATAATAGTAGGTCTCGTACCGATTTGACTTAATATGGGTGTTCCGGTAGTCTGGTTGCCTGGTGTGAAAAAGTGGACGTTAAATAAAACAATTCTTGATGTAAGTCAAGTACAAACAGTGAAAAAAAAAAAATTCAAAATTTTCCATTACTAGGCAATTAAATCAAAGATGTGAGATAACATTCACGAGAAATCCAATTTAAAATAAATAATAATAATAGGCTTAGTCGATTACGACGAAGCATTATTCAATTAAATCAAAGATGTGGGATAACATTCACGAGAAATCCAATTTAAAATAAAAATATATCTCTTTCTTTATTCAATTAAATCAAAGATGTGCATTTGTAGTAATTTTTCATTCTCTTAATAGATTTTAACTAACTCTTATGTGTTTTTGTGTGCTAAGATGTTTTTGAGTATCTTAGTTCTAGTTGTTATACGTTTATAGTGTTTACTTTAAATTTATAAATATGTGAGTTATTGTGATAAGTAAGTGATTAATTTTATTATTTAAAGTTTGTCTTAGCAGAACTGTGGTGCAATTAATAAAGGAAATTAATTACTTCAAATCCAATAGTCAGAATTAAATCAAGAACACTCGAATCAGTAGAGTTTAGATAATAACATACGAAAAGTCAGGTAATTTATTTAAATTAGTGAATTTTTAGACAAATTAAAACGAAAAAAATCATTTAAAGTTCCAATTAATTATGTCAATTATCCTGAATACATTTCAGAACAGTTTAATTTGCAAGAAAAATAAAATGAGAATAGTTAGGTTTAGCAAACATTCTTAATAAAGATAAACGGTACACGCTTTTTCCTAATTTAATGTTTGTTAATATTATTCCTCTTAACAATTTAAGAAATTATAATATAACCACATACTTTTTGAAATTATATTAATTTTTTAGGGAAAATCTTTGTTATTTAATTTTAAAATAATTTTCAAAATCCATTTCAAATAATATTTTATTTTCTTTTCACAAATATAAATGTTAAATTAATATAAACGTCAAAATAACATATCACTTCACTTGCCAATAGAACAGTAATTGCTTAAATCACAATGGCTGAACTGATGTTTAGACCAAAAAATGTGATATTTTGCTAAATTGTAGAACCGATATGATATCAGTAAATCAGGTGAATAGAAAGCGCCTATAATGTTCTGAGTAATTAACAGAAGATACAAAATGTTTTATTAGAATCTTAAATTAAAATCTCCGTTTTATAAGAAGTAAAATCTATTTAATATCGTAGCTATTAATTTGTGAGAAGTTCTTATATTAAGTTATTACGATAATTTATAATTGAGTAATAATAATTACAAATAAAATTGCGATACAAAATAAAGAACCATAAATTATAAATTTAACTTGTAATGTGAAAAATATTTATAAGAAGAATTGGATCATAAATTTAATAATTTGTTCAGAAATTATATTAAATTATTTTAGTTTAAAATACAACATATAAATTCCTTTAGTATTTTAGTATTTTCTTATATAATTGAAGATATCTATATGGATACATTTCATTCAGTTCTCAAAGATGGTGATGTTGAAAGACTCATTTGCTGCATAATGGAAAATGAAGAGCTTGTAAATAATTTCACTACTAAGAATGACAAAACGGCAATGCATGTTGCAATAGAAAATGGGAATGTGGCAATTCTAGAGGTTCTTTTATGGAATGGTGCAGATCTAAGTATTCCAGATGCAAGTGGTTCAGATTGTTTAAGATGCGCACAATTGTTTAATCAAATAGAATGTGTTAATTTGATCATATCTCATGAAATACACAGCAAAAGCCTTTATCAGGCGTGTTATGATTTAATTCTGAAAGGGTGTCCAAATTGGTTCTCTGAATTTATCAAATTCAAAAGAAATATTGGAGAAGCAGAATTGAATATTTTCAAGTCAGTAGAGCAGGCATATGATGACTTGCTTATTGAAAATCTTTACCTTAACATCGGCATGAAAACCAAAGTTGAAATATTTTTATTCGATAGTAATTATAAGAAACCAAAATGGACAGACAATTTACACGAATGGTATACCAGAACAAAGTTAGATTTACTTAAAATAGGTGATCAGTTAAAACCATCACTTAAAGCAGAATTATTTGTTCTGAAATTAAAAATGTTTCTGAAACATTCATCCATTCTGCAAGTTTTGCATTCACGACTAAAATACAGCAAGGCCAATTTGTGTTGGACTCAACTCGAATTTTTAATCTGTTTATTTATTTGTATTCGGGAACAACGTCAACAATTCAATTTCATTTACATGACTTTGGACGAAAAACTTTTAATTACTTACGTTCAATTATTTTTGGAAGATTTAAAAAATTCAGAAAATACTAAAATCTCAAAAGAAGCTTTGAATTTATTACAAATGACCCCAAAGAAGATATCAAAAAAATCAGAAAAAAGAGTATTTGTAGAAATAAGTAAGATGGATAAAGGATCAAAATGTATCAAAAAATTAAATCCAAAGGAACGAAGGATTAAAGAGAATAAATTGAAACAAGCTGAAAGCAAACAAGAGCCGAAATTGAAGCGCGCCAATAATATTCGAAAGGAATTAAAAAAAAACTACAATCATTTGAAGAATATCACAACTATTGAACGAATGATTATCAAAATGCAAACTGCTTTGGATATTGATCTGAGTGAAGATTATGTAATTGGTATCTATGCTATTCGTAGATCACTTCAAATTATTGGGGAAGGTTTAAAAAGTACGGACAGCAGTCCAAACATATCTAAATCAACAGAAAAGAATATAATAGAACTGGCTCCAAAATCTCTCATTGATATCACCACAAATTTAAGGGATGCCTTATCTCACGGTGCAATATTTCGATATTGCCATTCACTTAATTTCAATGACTTAAAAAAATACAAGTCTTTGCAGGAGGAATTGAAAAAGATCTTAAATTTCTTAGTTGATTTATTGTACAAAGAGAGATGTTACGCTCTTAAGGTTTTCTTTCATAAAATATTAAAATGTAAAGATTCGAATCAAATGAGTAAATTAAAAAAATATTTTCCAGTTGAAGAAAATATCTTTTCTGAAAAATATTGTTTACAATTAGATCAATTCAATCAAAAATGGAAAAAGTTTTCTTCAGAATTTACTGATCCGAGTGTGGATGAATTGGTTTGCATGAAAGATATTAGTTATTACCTTGAGAAAATTAATGCAAAACTGGGCCAAGAGGCTTTTGATAAAAATCTTTCGAGTTTTAATTATATAAAGACATTATTGCGTAGTAACTGTATTGGAATTAAAGTCAGTAGTCGTCTCTATCTTCAAGAACTGAATGATCAGTTTGAATTCTCAAACATAAATAAATTGAGATTACAAATATGTACTAACCTTACTATTTTAAAAACTAAGTTTCAAATTCGAAAAGATAAAACCAATCAATACAAAGAGTTAAATGATCTCCATGTACTCATTTATTTAGATGTAGGAATTCCATTAAAGGCAATTAATGCACTTAAACAAAATCTTAAATATATTCCCTCGTTTGAAAGCGAACAAAATGTAACCAATTTATTTAGTTTTGTGTTAGAACGAATTGTTAATAGGACAAATATTGAAGAGGAAATTGAGCGGCATAAAATTATTTATTTTGGAAAGAAAAAAATGATGGAATTTATTACAAAGAATCCAATAAGTCAGGAGAATTGTAAAGAGTTAGAATATATTTCTAAGTCAGTTGGAATTGATTTTAAAAACGTTAAAGTGAACTATTTAAAAAGCAATAAATTTAAAGCAAGCAAAAATATTGAAAATATGACCAGCATTTATGGAAAATTGGTTAAAGATATGAAATTGTATTTGGAAGGACCGTTAAAGTTTAATCTTCAGAAAAACGCAATAAACAATTTTTTCAATTCTAAGGAATTTCAAATAAATGATGACAAAAAATGGTTAGAAATAATTTTATTAAATCATCAAAACCAAGCTGATCAAAAAATTATGGAATATTTACTGAAGTTAAAAATGGATTTGTTTAAGTTAATACCGTTAAATACCCAGAATGATGAGAAATCAATTGCGGTAGAATATGTAAAATACAAAGAAAATAGAAAATTACAATTGGCTGTTGAAATGATTTTATTTGAAATTTTCCAAATTATTTTTGAAGATGATGATAAAATAGAGCAAGATCATTCATCAATGTTAACATGTCGTGACTTACGCAATTATTTGGCACACTGCAATATTTTCTTTGATGTGTTTGCAATTGATTCAACACGTATAATTTTTATGATTGCAATTACATTAACTAGTATGGTGGACGACTTTTATCTTGTCATTGATGATTTCAAATGGAATGTAGAAACAAATTTAATAAATATTTACGGTACTCGTTCGTCGTGGATTGTTGATCAAAAAATGCGTTCTTATGAGGACCAAATCGATTTTTATGAAATTAAAGAATCTAAATACGTGTTAGAATATCAAAATGTTTTTTCGCAATTTCTTTTAAAAAGTTCTACCATTTCAAATAAATTAGCATTAACTGAACACGAATCAAATATTAAAAACTTCCATTTAATGGCCGCAGTTTATCAAAATAATATAAAAATTGTGGAGATTTTGTGCAAACGAGGCATACGAGTTAATAAAATTGATTCCGATTGGAAATGTACACCATTGTTGCTTGCCAGTCAACTTGGACACCTAAATACTGTAAATTTGCTTTTAAAATATGGTGCTGATATAAGTATTTGCGATTCTCAAGGATGGAACTCTTTAATGGTGGCTATATATTGTGGTCATACAAGAGTTGCTGAATGTCTATTAGAACATCTTTCAGGAAAAGACGAAAATTATTTAAATAAAGTTATGAATTGCATTCAGGGAGATGGTTTTGATATTTTTCACACAGCAATTCAATATTCATCAGTAAAAATGGTCAAAAAGTTAATTGAAACCAAACAAATAGACCTTAATAGGATGTATAATGGTGCTAGTTTATTACATTTTTTTTGCATTTGGGAAAGAAGTTCTATAGTAAAATTCTTGATTTCTGCCAAAGCAAATATAAATGCTATTGATGACAATGGTAAAACACCAATATCTTATGCTGTTAAAAGCGGGAACGTTAAATTAACTAAAATTTTGCTGAAAAATCGACCTAAGTTACTTGGTTTATTGATGGAAGCAACACATAACAATGATCTAAAAATTCTCAAACTCCTAATTAAAAATGGTGCT
Organism: Pedicia rivosa; assembly: GCA_963082725.1. NCBI lineage: Eukaryota > Metazoa > Arthropoda > Insecta > Diptera > Pediciidae > Pedicia > Pedicia rivosa. Next base: position 19,402,300 of record OY720151.1, read on the forward strand.
GATATTAATGAATTAGACCCTTATGGCCACAATATTTTACAAAATGCAATTCTTCTTGATTATCCAAAAATTGCAACTTATTTGATTGAAAAAAATTATTTTGATTTAAATTTTTGTGAAGATGGAAAATCATATTTACATTTAGCAGCAAGCTCTTCTTCAACAAAAATACTTGAAGCTCTTATTAAATATTCCGAATTTGAAAAAAATTTAAATGCGAAAGATAAATTTGGTAACACACCACTTCGGAATGCTGCAACTTTTACTAATGCGGAATTAATTAAATGCTTAGTCTTACATGGAGCTGATATTTCGAATTATCAATATTTACATTTTTCTTTACGCAATAAATTAGATGAAAATATAATTCCATTATTAGAATGTGGCGCTGATGTTAATTATGTCAATGCGGATGGAAATACCCCATTGCATTTGTCGAGTTATATGGGAAATATTTTTGTTTCTAAAATACTTATTGATTTTGGTGCAGATATAGAAATTTTTGGGATACATCAATTTACTCCTTTAATGCTGGCAGCTTTATCGGGTCACTATGATATTGTTTTATTACTTCTTCAGGCCGGTGCTAAAATAACAACACATAGCATTTTTGGATGGTTGTATTCGAATGCAAAAATAGAAAGCATAGAATATGAAAATATTGATATTATGAAATTATTAATTGAAATGGGGTCAGTAGTTGATAACTGTTGGGAAGTTGAATTAACAATCAAAATTGTGAATGATGTATGTGATAATTTGGAAATGATTCAAAATAATATTGAATATGAAGAAGATTTATTTTCACCTTTACATATGGCAATTAGGAATGAAGATTTGGTTACAGTGAAATTATTTGCATCAGCAGAAGAATATATTAATTGTCGCTATTGTGTAAATAATTTAACACCATTAATGATGTCGGTAGTTTTGAATAAATTAGAATATGTTAAAATACTCATTGATGCTGGAGCCGATGTTAATAGCCTTTGTTATAATGAGACTCCTTTGATTTTTTCAACGGAATTAAAAAATTATGAAATGGTTAAAACTCTTTTAAAAGCTGGTGCTGATGTTAACGCAAAAACAATTAATGGTAGAACAGCACTATTTTATGCTGCTCAGTCTGGTCAGACAGAAATAGTAAAGTTATTAATTAAATATGGGGGAAAAATAGATAAAATTATGTGCATTTCCTTATTGCATTTTAATAATCTCAAATTTATCTATAATAGTTTTGTTAAAACGAAATGACCAATTCAATTTATTGTCAACGATTTATGTTGAAATAAAATTTTAATAGTAAAAATAAGCAAGAAAAATAATATCATACAGGTTATATTAGGTGCGTGTTTTAATAGAGTTAAAATCAGTAAATACCAAAAGAGATACATAATCTGGAATATTGTTTTTGGTAAATGAAAATATTATTTTGTTAGGGTTATGTCCAAAATATCAGGGTAGCCAACTAAGGTATTTCTAAAATTTACAAAGATTAGAATCAAAGAATTAATTAAGAGTCCCATTCTATACACCTCTGTTATCTCATTTTAAGTGACGTATTTCTGTTAATTTCTTTTAACCTTGAATTATAAGTAAATTCCAATTCTGCGAAAAAAAAAAGTCTGCTATCTCATTTTAATTCTAACAGAACCTCAGTGTTAGCTGAACACAGATGCTGAATATAAAAAAAGAGCAGAATACCGAATTTCTTAAAATATTTTTAAAAACGTTTAAAAGTTTTTAACAGTAACATGAGATAACAGGCGAAATGGCAGAATCGGACTCTAAATTAGTATTTTATTTTACTAAAATTATTTTCTACATTCAATTGTATTATTTTGCCCTAAATTTCAAATTAATACGAATGTTTTTATAAATTGTTAATTAACTTCATTTAAATCAAATTAAATAAAATAAATAATAATCTTTAATTTATAATAATTATCAAATATATTATCCATACAAAGTTTTGTAAAAATAAAATATTTTAAAAACGTTAAAAATTTAATTGTTTTTTCTTTGTGAAAATATGTAAGAACAACTTTTGAGAAAACCAGCTTAAAGCATTTAATTGTTAGAATTGTATTCTATGATGAATTAAAATTTTTTTAAAATATATACTACGTTATTCTTTCCGTGATAAAAATTCAATGACTTAAGTTTAATATTTCATAGAATAAAGCAATAACAAATCATTTCGACTTTGAATTTCTTCAATAAATGTACAATACAAATCAATAGATTTTCTTTATACATATAATAATAGTAAGGAGTTTTATAGTATTATAAAACTAACGGTCCACTAATTTGGTATTCTATAAATGCAAGGGTGAATAAACGACACAAGAAAGAAAAGTTAACAATGATTTCATAAACAGATATAGCAACAATTATTTTTAATTGCTCAAATCTTGTGTTTTATTGTATTATAATATAATTGTTCCAAATCGATACTAAAATCTTTTCAATATTTAACATGAACGGATAACAATATACCCACTCAATGAAACCATCAGTTAATATAATAAAATACTAATCCCAAAATTTCATTGAAATCTCTTCACACGATCCTCGATTTTTCAAAAAAATTGTTGAAAATCATGAAAATCAGTTAAGATTTAAACCAATAATTGCATTGTGTCTTGGGTGTATAAATTATAAAGAGCAAACTAAAATAAATTAAAAAATTTATGTTTCCTTCTATAAATTTTGTACAAAAAAATGTATTTTGAATTTTTATGGCCTATTTATTTGAAAAACAAGACATTTTTTACTAACATATATTTTATATTTATACTATAAAATAAATGTTAATGTTTTAAGTAAAAGTATAAAAGTTAGAATTCCAAAATAATAAAAATAATAATGACCTAAATAATAAAGGAAATAAAAAAGATCGCCCGTTATATGTTAAAGAACATCTAACGAAAGTGAATAAATAACTATATAAAAAAGCTAAAGAATTAATATATATATATAGATTACACATACTTGGGTCAAAATTGCAATATTTTAATAAAAAAAAACGAAAACACAAAAATAAATAAAAAAATATATAATTCATATGATTTTAAAGATCAAATTAATTATAAATTGCCATTTTAATCAAAATTAAATAAATGTGATAAATTTTCCCAAATAAATATAGAAAATAACAACTCTTTAAAAATATTTTACTTGAAGGCTCGTATAGTCTTTTTCATAAAATTGATGAGTTTGGTCAACGTTAACCTAAAGTGATCGGTGACGTCAACTGATCTAACTCAACCTAACCTAATCTAACCCAACATACCCTGATTATGTTACCCGATTAAGCAAACCTACTATCGAATATTGATTTCGTCACTATTATTACGGGAGATTTTAACATCAATTTCCTAAATAATAATAACATAACACAAAATTATAAGCAAAAACTTTATAGAAACAATTTCTTTAAATGCAATCCAAATAGACACGAGAAATCTCAAATACCTGCATAGACCATATCTTAACAAATGAAATAAATCAAAAAATCTCAATTACCAACATACCGTATACGACCTTTTTGATCACAAAGTTATTTTTGTTGAAGTACACAATGAAAAAATTAATAAAACAGAAAAAATATACAAAACAACAAAAATTAACTATGATCAATTAAGTAAACTGTTAAATGAGACAATATTTAAAATTGATAATAGCTTACCAATTGAAAATATGTATGACGAGTTTATGATAATAACCTTGATTTAAATATTAAAGCATGCACTATTACTAAAACTATTAAAAAACAAAACAAGTGATACATATATTTAACCATGGTTAGACCAACAATTAAAAAAGATTATAAATTCTAAAAAAATTTGTTTTCTTAAATTAAGGAATGATCCATTTCAAATATGGAAAGTAATTAAGGAACTAATAAATAATGGGGTTGAAACCCGAAAAAATAATTCTTTACTTGAAAAATTTAACAAAAACTTTTGTAGTATAGGGAAAAATTTGGCTGAAAAAATTAATTGTTCAAATCTCAATACAATCAATGGAAACAAAAACAATAAAACATTTAAATTTGAAATAATATCAAAATATAAAGTACATAAAACAATAACTGAATTAAAAAATACGTTCTCTATTGGTTTCGATAACCTTAGCACAAAAATTGTAAAAGACTTCCTTACAGAAAACATATCAAAAATTATTATTTCCAAAGTAATTCCAATTCCTAAACCTGACACTCGACACAGAATACACTTTTAGGAAAAAGGAAAAGAAACTGCTTTAAATTTTTCCCAATTCCTAATTCACGATGTACCGGAACAGAGGCACTGGTAACAATAATGATCCAAATGATTTTAATTCTTATAGACTCATTTAGAAAATTATGGAAAAAATAATAAACAAGCAACTTTTGAAACACATTGACAGTTCACTGTCGAATTGCCTATATTTATTTAAGGCAACCAAAAAAAAAAAACAAAATTATATATACATTTACAAAAAATTCTAAAAACCTACTATCTTAACCCTAATCAAAAAAAAAATTTAATATTTAAAACTAGAATAAGCATTAATAAACAGAATAAAAATAAAAACTTAAAAATAAATAGACTAAAACTTACACCAGTGATAAAAAAAGCAACAACGAAGAAAAAAGAAAAAAAATTTAAATAAATTGTTAGGGCAAGAAGGCAATTATCAGTTAGAACTAAGTTTATTTAATTTAACTTCAGCTAATTATTATTAATCCTTACCAACTCTTAAGATAAAACCTAACATACCGTACGACTTTTCTAAGATTTTATTGATATGTGATTTAAATGACAAATCAGCCGAATAAGTGATCCCCAAATCATTAAACTCAAAAATTCTTTTCAAAATAGAAGAATCAAATGAATAGGGAAAATTACATATCTATTACATTTCTGTTTCTGGTGAAAGATCGATATACACATTTATCCATATTAAGGAAAAGTTTATTAGTCCTACAAAAATAATATAAGTTATTTAGATCAGACTGCATATTCAAACAGTAGTTATAATTTTTGATAATATTCCAAATTTTTAAATCATCTGCAAAAAGAGCCGCTTTGCAGTATTTCAGACTATTTAAAATATCGTTTATAAATATAAAGAATCAAATTGGTCTAATGTGACTTCCTTGTGGAACTCCTGAAGATGCTATTATACTTTTAGATATTAATATGGTTTCAGCCTTAAATCCAATACGGAAATTACAATTTTTGATCTAATTTCAACAGTGCAAACTAAAGTGAATAAAAATATGCATTGTGCAATAATATTTATTGATTTAAAATTAATAGAAATATTTTATTAAGAAAAATGATAGAACTCGGAATAAAAGGAAAATAACATGACTGGTTTACAAGTTTTCTGTCTAAAAGATAATAATATTCAATAACACAAAATTTAAAAAGTTCATTGGAAAAAGTTTAAAATTTAATGTCGTGATGATGGGAACATAGTTCTCGAAAAGTACTTAGATTAAATATAAAAAAGTTGTGAAATTAAAAAACAATTAAACACTTTTATATATATATATATCTATGAAAATATACACATATAAGTATATATATATATATATATATATATATATATATATATATATATATATATATCAGGCATGTATGGTAAAGTTAATAAGTGTGCGTATTTTTTATACGGCAAAAGAATGACTCGCTTCTAGTCAATATTTGGCTACAAAATACTATCACTCTATTTTGTATATAGATAATGCATCAAAATAAGGCATTTTTTGATGAATTTATGCATTAGAACTTGAGAAAAAATATATTTTGACTTGATTCGTATGAATTTCTGTATTTTAATTAAAAAAGAATTATGTATATAAAATATTTGGAAAAATCATTATTTTTCTTACGGAAGCACTCATTCCGTTCAATATATGAAGCATTCGTCGTTATATATATATATATATATATATATATATATATATATATATAAATATACATATATGTATATATATATACATATATCCGATTATTAAATCAGTTTCACAGTGTTTCTTTGAAATTAATTAATTATTAAATTAATCAATTAACTATTATTATTCATTGGAATACATAGAATTTGAAGTTCTTAAAAAAAACTCGGGTCTAGGAGAGTGCAATTATATATATTCCACAAAAAAGACAGTATACTTTTCGTTATTCCATTTAAATATATTATATGGAGGAACACGGGGATTTCTAACATAAAAGAAATTCAAAAAATCCAAAATAAAGCAATCAAAAATATGTTCAATAATATCCCTACAAGAGACATCCATAGAAATAATGACTTATTGCCACTTCAAGTTCTACGTAAAATCGCAACAGCTAATTTAATTCACTCAGTAATATACAAACCACATTCACACCAAAACTGAAATACCATAAAACTTAAATATACACAATTATTCAACAAGAACCAGAAATTCTAGTAAAAATAAATTTATAAAAGAAATTAAAAAATACATAAAAAAAAATTACAAAAATATTTTACAAAAAAACAATTTATAAAAAAATAAAAAAAGAATTGCATCACTTTATAATTAAGATTATAACATTGTAATTAATAATTAATTCATTGTTCACTCATTACTATTTTAATTAAATTTATTGAATAAATAAATAAAAATGTACAGTCCAACACGAGATATGTCAACTCAAAGGATTTCTCTTAATAAATAAATATATTTATATTGAAAAAATAATTTTAAATTTTACTTATTTAAAAGAAAAAAATAATTGAACTAACAGCCATAAACGATGAACAACCAATGCAAACAAAAAATGAAATTGCCCGAGCTGGTTGGGGAATTATTACAATCGCATAAACAAAAGTGTGAATTAGACGAGCAAGTGTGATAATTCTGAATAGATTAACTGCAACAAATATATTTGGATTTGTTAAAACATAAATCAGTCCAATTGTAAAAAATGGAAGTATATTTTCTAAATCGTTTAAATGAGCTCTGAAAATTGAAAGAAAATTATTATCCGGTGCAATTGACTGTTTCGATTCAAAAAAACTTACCTTCGAACACGTTCCACTGTCGGATCATCATATTTCACTACTGCGTTTCCTTTGGGATGCAAAATTAAATCTTCAGGGTTTGAAAATACCTTCAAGAAGTAAACATAAATGAAAATTTTTAGCACAAAATTAGTATTTCATCAAACATTTTATAATTTTATTAAATTCGAAATTTTCTTCTTAATTTCCCAATTTTAACTTTATTTTCAACAAATATAATAAAAACGAAAATCAAAATACAATAAACAAATTAGCTTCGTTGTACACGATTCTCATATTTATAAAAATTATATTTTTTCTTATTCTCAGAATACTTATACGCAAATGTTGAAAATTTAACAACTTTTTTAACTGAATTACTTCATTAAAGAAAATCCTGAGTCTGAACCAAAAATTGTATTTTTATATTTTAATCATATAAATTTATTTTAAACTAAAACACAAAGTAAATTTGTAACAATTCATTAAACGAATCACTACTTCTGTATAAGTTAATTGGTATCATTTCAATTAAACCAGAATAAAAAAAGGTGAAGGTCATCAACAAGTAATTACAAATAAACATGTTTTCAAAGCCTTAAGAATAATTATTGTAAAAGAAAAAAAAACGACTTTATCAGTTCTGCGTCTCTTTCTCTCGTTCATTAAAATTTAAACATACGACAAGCATCAACTACCAATATATGTTGTTTAGTTTTTTCTATTCCGTTATTTGTTCGTATAATTTACACATTTATAGAATTTACACAATTTTGTTGTTTTAAATGAAAAATTATTATAAATTATTTGAAAAAAAATTTCGTTACCTTGTTTTTAAATCTATGTATTGGCGTTAATACTGACATGAAAAATATTTTTAACACAAGAATTGAAGAATAAAAACAATAAGCACGAAACACTTCATTATCTAATGATAACGTATCGAAAATGCTACCAACCATATTTTAGTTTTGCTTGATTTAAGAAAGACTTAATATTTAACTTTACTCTTGGTTAAAAGTTACAAGAATGATCGTTTTATGTGTAGAAGGCAGGCAATTAATTTGAATTCATAAATTTATAGTGGGGAGAATTATAGAAGCTGGAGTTTGTTATTCTGTTCTTATCTAAAAAGAACAATAAAAATGAGAAGATGGTAAAAATGTAGGTCTTTGACCTGAATTTTAAGCTGTTTTACAGGTTTGTTATATTTGTCAATATAAAAACTTTAAGAATCAGAAATATTTTTAAACAAAAAAATTAAACAGTCTGAGTTTTAATCACAAATTATTTCACGTTCCATAAATTATAATTGCAGAGAGGCAAAATTTGCTAAATGCGTTAGCTAAATCACAAACTACATAACAAACATATGGTATTTTCACCTATATATTTCCTACACAAACTGAAATAACTAGATGGATCTGCGCGTTTGTTGTCAATTTATGTTTTCTTCTTATTTCAATTATTTCCCTTTGATCTCTCCTATTTATTAAACAGATGTACAATATTATTTGCTTTCTGCTTCTGTATATTCTTTATTCTATATAAAAATATATGTTTTAGTTAGTTAGTTAGTTTATTTATTTTACAAGGGCAAGCAACCGTTTTCCGGTTATATTCAGCCTTGAGACCTACTATTTTTGATTGCACATGCAATTTTTAATTCAATTCGGCGCATTGCCAGCTCTTAGGAAACATGCAGATTTCCTAAGAAGAATCGTTCGATTAAAACCTTATCCTGCGCACCGGCCGAAGGGTTATAGATGTTATTAAGCATTGCCCACTGCATATGTGTGTTTAGTACATAATTAGCCGAACGAAAAATTCCATCCCGCATCGGTCGAGATTCGAACTCGGTACTTCACCTTGGTCGGTATATATGTTTTATATTTCAAGCCGATTCTGCAGAATCAAGTAAAAATTTTCATACAAATTTTTGATTCTGTTATTTTTCAGAATTTTTACAGAATCAAAAAATATTATAACGCTTCTTGAAAATAGATGGCGCTAATATCTATTTTATGCTAATTTTAGAATTGCCTCAGTTGGCAACTCTGATATTAGCTGTGTGCTTTCAAACATTAAAGGGAATCGCGCACCAAGCGCGAATTCGCGTCGCGAAGAAGAATGTAGCATTAAATTCGCCTACTATCGCAATCATTACACCACCTATTTACTTGGCGAATTGGATCTTTCCGCTAGCTTCACAAAATTGTTTTATTGTAAATTTTACTAAATTAACGAACCCGTTTTTACATTTTCACTATTTTTGTTTTACCTTTATTTTTTGGAATTTTTAAAAATAATTTTTTTAATAAAAATAATATTTTAAAGAGAAGGTCCATTTAAATGTTTCAGTGACTCATCTGAAGTTTGCACAGCTATTTTTCGTTTATTTTTTTATTTCAATTCAATTTTTTTTAACAGATTAATTGTAAACAAGAAAAATAACATAAATTTCTAACCAATAATTGATAAAAGATATACATATTTACGTGAAAATATAAAAAGGATGTAAATAAACAAATATAGAATTTCAAAAGTTAAGCCCGTTATAGTTTTAATATATAAAAACAATTTTTTATATATGTTTAGTTTCCCGCAAAAACAAAAAGAATGAACTATGTTTAAAGTAAGGTTTGGCAACTTTATCAATTTATACAGAATTACAATTCAGAATTTTCGGAGCGTTTTTTAATTCGAAAATTATTCTGCAGAATAATTTAGAAAAAACACGGCTACTAACGCAAAAGAAGCGTGACGTCACACCAATCTTAACTTTCAGCAGAACATTGATATTCAAGTTTTAGGACTTCGTTTTTTGAATTAAAAAACATTTATTTTAAAATTTCAAATTATTTTTAAATAAATATATACTTATGTTAAATATTTTATATATAAAATACAATAAAAAAATTTTTTTTCAAACATTTATTTTTTAAAATTTATTTCTGTTTTCTTTCTGGTTCTCTTAATTTCAGTAAAAACAGTCAGTCTATATTAACTAAAAAAATCATTACAAATAATTTTATATAAAATAAATGAACTCAAAATTTATAATCGGATAAAAAAATTTTCTTAAACAAACTACTATTAAATTTAAAATTAAAACAAAATATTAAAAAAAAAGTCCAATGCAATTTGTAGAGTTTTTTCCTAAAGATGTTATTTCGAATTTGTTGTTTCGATTTATTTGCTCTCTCATTTGTTATCAAATATTCCAGTTTTCCAAAGATATTTGTATAAATAAACAAACCAAACGTCAGATTAGGTTTTTTTCGAATTTAGAAAAGAATTATAATTTGAAACGTAAAGTCATTGAAGTTTTGTAATCAATAATAATAAATACTTAATTACAATATTTATCTTAATTTTCTTCTAGTTTTATTGAAAATGACATCCGCTATTCAGAATGTTAATAATTGGCAAATTGCAATGCGCACATTAAGTGACAGCGCCACTTTTTTATTTAACAATAAGACGATGTCTGATGTTACATTTGTGTTCAAAAATAAGAATTTAGACAATGAATCAACAGAAGAAATTCATGCGCATAGTTGGATTTTATCGATGTTAAGCCCTGTATTTTATAACAGCTTCAAAAATAACTTTGAAGTTTCAAAGCAGATTCCCGTTTCGGATTCATCGTATGAAAGTTTTCTGGAATGTCTTCGATTTGTCTACAAAAGCGAATGTATTTTAACAGCAGAAAACGCTTATGAAGTTTTGAAAGTGGCACAAAAATATTCTCTGAATTTTTTGGAAGGAGACTGTGCTGATTACTTAATGAAATCCATTACAGTGGACACAGTATGCCCTATATTAGACAATGCCATAATTAATGGACAGAATTCGATTCAAGAAAAACTAATTGAGTTTATTGCTCCAAAAATAGCTCCTATTCTTCAGACAAATTCATTTCTAAACATAAAAAAAGAATCTTTAGAAGCAATTTTAAATATCGAGAAAATGGGGCCAATTACTGAAACGCAAATTTTTGAAGGTGTAATGAAGTGGGCTGCAGAGAAATGTACTTCCACTGAAATGGTTGTGAATGGTTTCAACAAACGTCAGCAATTGGGTCAACTTATAAAAAACATTCGGTTTCCTACGATGACGTGTAGTGAATTGGCCCAATGTTTTGCACAAGAAAAAGGATTTTTTACAATTGAAGAAGAACATTCGCTTTTTGTTTCAGTTGCTTCCAATAAGAAGAGCAATCTTGGATTCAGAACTGATATCAGAAAATATTTTATTGATGTAGACAAAATAATTGAAAATACAGTTCCTTTATTTATATGTGCCACAAGTTGGGCATTTGGGAATTACATTGGTGATTCTAATCTAAGATCAAAATTTACTGTAAATAAAATGATTTATCTTACTGGAGTAAAAATTGCAAGCCCATATGAAACTCAAACTGCGGCTATTGAACTTATTAACGATAGAAATTCAATCTGGCATGGTGAACGGTACAAAGTCGAAGGAAACAGCTACGATATTCATCGTTTTTCGAAACCTTTATTGCTAAATCCATATATGGAATACATTTTCGACGTTAAATTTGACAATAAAAATTCTAAATTTAGGTATTGTGATGTAGTTCCACTACCATGGTCTACTGTTGTAAATGGAGTTGAGTTTAATTTTTCAGAATTAAGTCAATTTATTCTTCGCTTTTATTTTAAGTTAGTAGAGTAAAAGTAAATTTTATATAGAAAGTATGCCTATAATTTTTAATATAATATGCATCAAATAAAATTTAAATGTTCGAATAACAAGAATTATTAATAATTAATAAAAATCAAGTGTTTTACAGAAATTAATTTCTAGACAAGATTTATTGTTGATTTTTTTTCAGTAGTTTGGTAACATCTTATATCTTTCACATTGTATTTTGATTATATTCTCTGTTAGATTTTGAAATATTCCTTTATGCTGAAATTAAATTTAACATTAGTTTTTATGTTACTAGTTTGTATATTAAAATTATGAAAAGGTTCATATGGTAAGAAAAAGTCGTACATTGCGTGGAATGGTTTTTGTACCTTATTTTAAATAAATAATGATATGCATTCATTAATAAACATTATTATGGATTACATTTATTTATATTTTAAACGAAAAGGTGAATTAATGTAAAATAAAAAAAAATACCAATATATTATTTTCCAGCGTTAATTTATTATAATAATTCTGACACCAATATAATTTTAATTAAATTCATACAATATTATATTTATAGTATTTTTTTTTCTCTATTTAAATAAACAAATTAAAGTAATTACGTCCCATAAAATTAAATATTCTTTTATAAATAGGTTTTTTTATTTATGTTTTGTTTCTAAAAAATATATGTCTTTCTTTAGTCTTTTAAAATTTCAATAATTGGAAAACTACAAAGAAAAATAAATATCTAATTTTCTTTATCTTTTCAACACTAAATAAGGAATGTCATTCATATATTGTTTTTGTTTTTAAAATTTGTTTGTCAGTAAAGTTCTCATCTGATTAATAAAATTAATTATAATAAACATAATTATATTTAAACAATTTTTTTTATTTTTCTCTTTTTACTTTTATCTAATTTTTCATATATCTCTTTTGTTTTTTAAATTTTTGATGTAAAGTTGTTTTTAGTATTATTATTTAAAGGCACACACAAATATGTAGTTTTAAAAATAAATAAATTTTTATATTTTTACTGTTTTTTAAACTTCAAATGACTTTAAAATGATTCAATTTTAATTCTATTAATTAAATATCTGTTTCTTGTATTTTTTTTATAATTTTTCTGATTAATTTTATTAATATTTATTCATTTAATTATTGCTTAGTAGCTAGTTTTCTATAAGGCTTTCCACCATTACGTTCCCATTCACGATTAAATTCATGTTCTAAAATTTCAGCTCCACGTTTTCTAGTTAATCCAGTTTCTTCTAAACTTAGTTCACACATTTGCATATCGTCAACACCTAAAGTTTAATTTTAATTGGTGAATTAGTAAATTAGAATTAAATTGAAATCAAAATTGTATTTTACCGGCAATAAGTAATATCGGTGGTTTTTCTGCATGCAATTCCATTTGTCGTGCAACGTATTGCCCATCAAAGTGTGCGTACCACCATCCCCTCTTTCCTGAAAATTAAGAAAATTCATTTGTTCAGAATATCATCAAAGAAATAATAGCCACTAACTAATCTAATGTTTGGAGAACATTTAATTTTTAATTATTTTCAAATAAATATTTATTGTGAAACTTGCATCGTGATTCTGTAAACTAATAAAACATAATCCTAAATTGTGATTAATTAATACAATATTAAGTTAATTAATTAAGTTGAATTTTTCAGATCTATGAAGCCGAATTTAATTCTCAGATATTTTAATTTAAATAAAAACAGCACATTTTAGTTTAATGTATTATTAGTTTAATAAGAAGTTTAGAACCTACTTCGATATTTTAATAAAAATGTATGAAACTAAAAGATGTTGTTTTTATTTAAACTAAATTAACTTAGAATTAGAAACCCAAATATTTAAAAATTCTTTATATTTATTATTTGATAGTTTCAAGTTGATTAGTTTTATATATTTAATATTAATTAGATTTAACAAAATTCATACCAGTATCTGCTGTATTTGGCGTTGGTCGCACAAATGGAATACGGAAATATCTATGAGCAGAAGAGTTGATTTCTTGTTTAGGTTGAAGTCTTGGTGGTGCTTTAGCTGCTAAAATATTGTTTTTTGACAAAATTGTATAATTGAAATTATTTGATTTTTTAATAAAATTTACCCGCTTCCATAACACTTTTAGGCGCTCTTTCATTTTCATCCATTGTTGTACGTTTACGATTCTTCGCTTTCCATGCGTGATAAACCTTTAAACGACGATGAAATTCATGACGACAAGCCTTTATATTAGGAAAGCAAAAAAAAAATTTTTTTTAATAAAATTTACAAAATTTAACATTTAACTTTTTTTTAAGAACAATCTAACCTCCAATAACTCAATATCACAAGAAGTATTTATTGTGTCACGTAATTCAGAATATTTCCATTTTGACAAATCATGCTTTTGCTTTCCAGCCAATTGTTGTTGTGCGCGTATATTCTCAGATCTAATTTATTTAAATAAATTTAAATTTAATTAAAAAAAACTTAAAAAATATGTTCTACATTGAACGAGTTTCACAAACACTTTTCAATGTTTTGTTTTCAAAACAAATTTTAATAATAAGTTCTATTTTTTTTTTACATTAGTTTGGTCATGAAAAGGAAAAATTTAATAGAAAATATTTATCGTGCTTGTAGCGCTCCACTGTTAATGGTTTGATTATACATACATTAAACTACTCCAGCCCGACATCGAGTAATTTTAGTATGTAGTTGAATAATGCCAGTTAATTTCATGCTATAAAGATCGATCTCAAATAAAATTTAGAAAATGTCTGTGTCACTCGATACTACATTGCGTTAGTTATTTTATTTACTTAATATTTGTTATCATTTATGAATGAAATGAATATGTTAAGTGCCAGATAACTTGTAGCATGAATTTAATAAACATTAATTAAAAACAAACAAACAAACACAAAATGACAAAAAAAAAAACTCATAAGAAATGTGTTAGTATTAAAGATAATGCAAGTCCTTCAGTAAAATTTGTGTTGCAAGAGAATAAGAGATGTTGAACAACACTAATGAAATAAATAATTAGAATAAATTTATTGCATTTTAAAACATAAATTAAATACAAAAATGTTTTAGTTGGTAAAAGATTAGAGTTAGTTAAAGCTTTTAACCGACATAAACAACAAAAAAGCTGTGTGTGTTTGTGTGTAAAATCAAATCAAATAATCCAGGGTAACAATCTAGTTAGGTATGCTCAAAGTGTTAGAAAAACATTTGTTAAGAAATTGTCACAAACTAATTAAGTTTTAATTTGTTAGTTTCCAAAAAATTATAAAACTTAAAACAAAAAGTTAAAAAAAATATTATTAATAAAAATATACCTGATTAATCTGTTCGGATTACCCAAAGGCGTAACTTCAGTTGGACCACTGAGAAGAATTACATTTTTTTAGATATGATAAGTGTGTATGTGTGTGTGTGTAGAACAAATAAATGAATTCACATTTAAATGTTTTTATTTATAACAAATCAAATTGTAATTTTGAAAAAATAATAACACAATTGATTGAACTTACAAACAAGATACAGTAAGCACTTGACGTATTAAAAAAATATATATAAAATGAATTAAACAACTATAATATGATATGTTTATCCTGTTGAAACAATATAATTGTAGGTGAAAATTTTTCCAGATTGACTAAAACTCAACGAAGAAAAGTAAATTTAAAAATGATACACAAAATGATAAATGCATCCAAACTTAAATTTAGTAAAAAAAAACAATTTTTTGGTAAACTTGAATTCATGAAATAATTTTAAAGAAAGTAATTTATAATTACTTTAATAATTTCCTTACACGATTATTTGTCAAATGATTACTGTATTTTAAACCGTTTTTTAAAATAATTTCTCTTTGACAGTGAAAAAATGTATTAATTCTAGATGTCTTTTTTATATTTACATGTAGAAAATGAAGAATATTAAAAAAAGAACGAAATGAAGTATTTTTTTTATACAAGTAAATTTTTTAAATGATTTTTATCATACTTTCTGAGTAATGGTGGACTCTCTTCAACCTGGCCATTCGATTCCTGTGCAAGACGCAATGCTAGCTCATGATCACGACGTTCTTGTTCTAATTGTTGTCGATATTTTGAATCTTCCTCAGCCTCCTTTTCTAGTTGTGCCTAAAACCCGTATAAATGTTATGAATTGTTAACAAAGCGAAATTGTATTATGAATGTTTACCTGAAGTGATAAAGCAGCTTTACGATCTGCTTCCTCTTGTTTTAAACGTTCAGCCTCCTCTGCTTTTCGTCTAGCTTCCATTTCAGCTTTTCTATAAATTTTCAAAAATTAAATTGAATAATGAAGGTTGTTTAATTTTTATTTTTTAAAATGTACTTCTTCCTATTTTCTTCTTCTTCTTTAATCCTTCTTTCCTCTTCCTCTTTAGCCTTCCGCTCAGCTTCAATAGCCATTTGAACTTTACGTAATCTTTCCTGTTCTTCAGCATTCCGTTGTTCCTGTAATAATTTTTGGTTTATATTTAATAAGTTTTCCAACTTTTAAAGTTTTAGAATGACAAGATATAAATAGAACTTAAGATCAAAAAAACCTACTTCAAGTTTTTTCTTCAATGCAGAAGTTTCCTTATCGACTTTCGTCATAATAGCAGCATAAAGACCATCAATTGTACTGGCAGTAATTTTTTTATTAGACTGTAATGTAAAATTATAATAATAATTATTTATACGGAATACGTATTGTATATTTAATAATGCAACCTTAATTTGGTCAACAGAACTATCAATTAATAAATAAATTTCTTTGACTTGTTTTATCATTTGTTCTTTTTCAGCTTTAAGTTGATTAGCGATTTGTTCAGTTTGTGTTATATTCTTTTTTAAAGCCTTTATTTTTGCAATTCCTTTAATTCTTGGTTGATGTTGTTTACGTGCCAAATATCCACGAACCGTTTTTTGAACAATCAAAGCACTCTTACTGCGGTATTTTATACGATTTTTAACTGAAAAATAAAAAAAATTAAATGAATAAAGACAAAATATTAAAGCAGACGAACATACGTTTAATAACACAAATAGCACAAAATGCTGATTTTACCCATCTGGAACGCACTAGCCATTTTTTAACATTTTGCACAATAACGCGCAAATTTTCTGGATCCGATTTCATAATCTTATCGAATTCAATAAATTTTCCAGGCCTAAAGAATACTTTTGTTATACCAAACTTAAAATCTTTGTCACTTAATTTCAGAGAGTGTAACATTGCCTTTATTAAATTAAAAATAAAATGAAATTAAAACTTCGTCCTTAACATTTCTTTCATGTAAAAACTTACTTCACAAAATGTTCTTGGCGCAAGTTTGGCTAATTCTGGTGGTAAAAATGATTTATACATTGAATATAGATCATTGAAAAGGACACGTGATGGAAAACCAAATTCCATAAGTTCTAAAACAGAAGTTGTACCGGAACATTTTAATTGTGTTAAAGCTAAACCACCTTCAAATTCATGATCAATCATTTTACTGTTGGGTTTAATACAACGTACAAAATTTGTTCCCTATAAAATAAAATAACTATTATTTGCATTTATTAATTAATTAAATAATATTTTCAATATACATTCTGTTCTAATTTTTCCATAAGTTCAGCTAATTGACTTTTAAATTTCGATCCAACTGAAATGAAATTTAATTTTCCTTTTGTTGTTCCACTGGATGAAAATAGACCTTTTAACAATGGATTAGCAGATTCTTGAACTAAACCTTCAAGAGAGGCATGCAATGCATCATTATTTTTTTCAATAAATTGGCTCTGAAAAGAAACATAATTAAAATGAATTATAAGTGGCAACTTTCAAACTCGACTTATGATTAAGAATTTTTGAAAATATTCAATATTAATTTCTATAATAAACTAAGAGGGAAAGAATCTTTAATACGTTTCTAATTATAGTTGTTCGGTTCGGTCAGAATTCAAACATTAGTAATAACATTAGTGAGTAATATCAGCTTCAATTTTAAAATTACTACGACTTTTCACAAATATAGTAGTTCTCAATTACAATAATTGTTATGAGTCGATCAGTAATTCTGAACGATTACAAAAAATGAAAAAAGATTACAGTATTGTAGCAAACAGCGCCAGCGAAATGTCTGATTAAAAATCCTTCGTCATCACGAAGGACGCGATGAGTTTTTAAACGTGATGTCCTTGGATAAGCAATTCTATAATGGGTTTGCCAAGCAGTATGTACTTCTGAAGTAAAATGAGCTGGTGATGATTTTGGTAATTTTGATTCTTCATCAAGAATTGTAAATATCCCATTAGATTTTCCTTCAATTAAATCTAAAAAAAACACAAGAGATTTCACATTTGTAAAGTTTAAAAAAGAGAAAATCATGTCAAATATTTACCGATAATATCTTGATTATCAGTAAATGCAATCTCAGGTACATTTAAACCTTCACGTTTATAAAGATCTTGTTCAAATCCCAAAATATTATCATTGAAAAATTTCTGCAGTTTTTCATTACAATAATTAATACAAAATTGTTCAAATGAATTAACGGTGAAATATTCTATAAAAAAAAATTGAATAAAAATTTTGACAAAAACATTTTATATTTGATTTTACCAAATCCAGCAATATCTAAAACACCAATATAATAACTAGATGCTTGGAATGGAATACTTTGATTGATATGTGAAACAATATGATCAAATAGTCGACTATATAAGGCCTTTGAAAGGGCATCCCTAGCATTACTTGCCTCATACACTTTTAATGGAACCCTATAAATTTATTAATTACAGTAAGTTTATCAAATTTAAGTTCAATTTAATTTGTTTATACATAATGACCGTTCCTTTAATACCACCGCCTTTGCTTAACATTACTCTGGATATAAGAGCTTGTCTTAATTCAAAAGGATCAACACCAATGAGTCTGGCTGTGACTGTAAGTGATTTCTCAGAACTAGATGTTATTTGACATCCACCCTTTGCATCATTTGGATTTTCTTCAAATGAAACATTTCCTAAAAAGAACCATTGAATCATTCTCTATATTCTCTGAGCAATTTAAATAAAATGTACATACCCAAATGAAGTACGGCTGCTACTAAGGCATACATTTCTAATTTTTGCATGTCGGTTAAGCCTAAACGTGACAAGGCTTGATCCAATGTTTGAAAATCTTTATAGTCATCAACTAAAGGATCCTTTAATGGACCTTTAGATAAATGTGTTTTTGATTTTTGTCCATTTGGAATTTGTTTCTCCGTCGCAGGATTTGCAAAAAATTGGGTGCATCCCGATAAATACTAAAAAAGTGTATATTTATAATTAATTCATTAATATATCAAGTATTTTATTAGCTTTTGCTAGTTTTAAAATAAAATAATAAAGTTAAAATACATAAATTGCTAAAACCATTTTCGATTTCTAAAAATTATGTTTCATTTTCTCAAAATTAAAAAAAAATTTTTTTTTAAGATGTAAATAAACTATATTTACACAGTAAACTTACTTTATAATCATCTGGTTTTCCTAAACAAAGTTTATCTCTTAATTGTTGTGGTGCACCGGCCAATAACAAATAGAAAACATGATAATTTCGTTCATCTGGACTTTGTGTACAAATACGACTTTTCTCTAATAAATAATGTGATATATGACCACCAACAACTTGACATTTTGCATCATAATGAACCTGCGATCAATAAATTAAAATTTATATTAATTTTCTATTTTAATTTTTAATTAATTAATTTAAATTTTACCTCTATAAATTTACCAAATCTTGAACTGTTATTATTTCTTGTTGTTTTTGCATTACCAAATGCTTCCAATATTGGATTTGCTAAAGAAATGAATAAATAGAAAAGTGATGAGTATTGATAAAATATAAAAAAATATTTGAAAAGAAAATGCGAAAGCAACAAACCATCTAAAATTTTTTGTTCAATTGGACCAGCAGCGACCATGGAATCACATAAATATTTAAGTAAATATTTTGTTGACTCAGTTTTACCAGCACCAGATTCACCAGAAACAATTATTGATTGTGATTGTTTAAGAACACGCATATCACGTATTGCTTTATCAGCTAAATAAAAATTATTAAGGCAATTTAATTTTGATTCATTTTTTTTTAAATTAAAAAAAAAGAATAATCTTATAATAAAAACTTACCAATTGCAAAGACATGAGGTGATAATTCACCCAATGATCTCGCATTGTATTTTTTAACCGTTGTTGTTGTATATAAATCCTTAATAACTTTATATGGATTGACTGCTATTAGAATATTTGCAACATAAGTCTAAAATAAAGAAAGAAATTTAATTCAAATTCAAAATTACAAAATTATGGAATCTTACATAGATTTTGTCTTTATAATATCGGCTCTGAATATTGTTCAGTAAAGTTGCTTCATTGAGGAACATCAATTCACCTATATTATTTTTGTTTTATGCAAAAAAAAAGAATTAATATATTTAAGAACAACAAACCCTTTTCTATGTTTTAATTGTATTTATTTTTTGTAAATTCAAATCGAGAGTGAAATTTGTAACTTTCATCTTTTGTCTGTTACCTTTTCAATTATTTATTCTATTTTATTTTTGTTACATTTTTATTTGTATGCAATGACAAACAATGGATTAAACACAATTACTCTATTATTGCCGTATTTTTTTTTTACGTAATCGATTGTTCAATATTTTCCAAATGGAATTGTAGTATTTTTTATGTCATAGATTTTTTTTTAGTAAGTACTCTCATCATTAATTTACAAGAGAAATAAGAAACTCTTTTAGAAAATCTCTATAATAATTGTTTTGTGAAAATCTCGAATGGATTTTATTCTTTTCTAAATAGAAATGATTGATACAATCAAAGCGTAGAATATAATAAATTAAGAAAGAGAGAGTTGCTTTTTTATACAAAAAAAAACACGAACAACGTTGATGAATATTAAAAACTTGCTTGTCAAAAGAAAAAAGATCTAACAAATAAAAAAAAAATGAGATGCAAAAATGAAATTCATAAAAATGCAAATTAAATTGAATTTATCTCAGATTTTCAAGATTTTTTCTACTAAACAACTATTTGATTCTTAATCTAAATATTTATTATTCAAAAATTTATAAAAAAAAGATTCATTGTTAAATTTTAATGCCAACGACCGGATGACAATTATTACTATTATTATTTCAAACCAAAAAGACGAAAAGAAAAAAGAAGAAAAATCATCATTAAAGAACGGGTTTTTTTCTCTTCTTCTTCTTTCAAATCAAAACGAAATAAAAATAAAAACAAATCAAAAAAAAAAACAAGCAGACGGCAAATGTTTGATTAATTTTTCAGAATAAAAAATTAAGAACGAAAGATCTGTGTTAAATTATAATTTGTTAGTTTCAAAAGTCACTTACAGTTATCATCGTGATCAGAATCTCCCTCACATGATGGAAAAATATCGTCAAATGAACAAACACGTTTCTGATGTTTTATATCAAGTGGCTGGATTTCAAATTCATGTGAACCAATTTCTGATATACGTGCCTTTATATAACCATGTGAGGTGTCTCTGGCCCAAACCAGTTGGGAATCCGATAGCATCCTGTAAGGTGAAAAAAAAACATATAAATATTAATTAATTAATTTTGTTTATCGGTGCTAAACAAAATCTATTTTCCGAATAATATGTGTACATATTATATTAACTAATTTTTTTTTTGTACCATTACCATTGGTACCATTTGTACCATTAAAAACGGTCCATAATACCAATTTTTGTTTAAAATATGAATTCATCGACAGTTAGTGGTCTGTCTTTTCTCTACCATTTATTATATTAGATGTGCCAACTTAGGAAAATTTTTGTAAATAATAATCTAGAATATTAGAATATTGGAATATCTCTTCTTTTGATCGCAGAACATGTGTCTTGATATATTTAAAACTGTAGCTCTAACTATATTCTCTATTCAATAATGCATACCATTTTTTACTAATAGAGCATAAGTTCAATTTCCAACGCAGAAAGAAAAACTATAAGCAAAGACAACATATGTACATATTTCTAATAAATTTCACCATTTGCGTTTTCTTCAGTGATAATTGTACAATAACACTGAAATTATAAAATTTTGACAATATTACAAAATTAATGTAATTGTTAAGATTGCAAAATATTACATATTTTGTCAATATATCGCCACAATTTAAAAACTCTAGTTTCAATATCACTTGATGTCTAAGTAAAAGTTAAGAAAATACTTGTTATAACTCTGCTTAGTAAAACAATGAGAAAAAACGGTTATGTATGCAACTTTAGCCACATTTACAGTTTCCTGGCTAGTCGAAGCACGATAAATAACTAAAATAATAAAAGAATTTATGTAAGAACTTGAATTGCCAAGGGGCACAATTGATTATCATCAAAATATTCTGTAACTAATTGGCATATCAGGATTCAAATACAATCATTTTTAAAACCAAGATTCTATCATCATTATTATGCTATTCTTTTGTTAACAAAAGTGAATTAATGAGTCTATAAAAATAGACATCGTTTAATAAAATCTGCCGTACAAAATTCTACATGTCTTTAAATTCCTTGAACATCTATCCTTCATAGCATTTATATAATGTCGTTTGTCAACGGCTTTTCTTTTTAAATACAAATTAGTTTTGGTCGAATTTAAAAATTTACATTAAAATTAATAATTAAATTATTAAAATACATTTTGCTGTTGTTTCTTAGATTTTAATTAATAATTTTAAAGATTAATAATAACTAAACAGTTACAGTTAACGATTTGAACTAATTTTAAACGAATATAGAATCAAATCTTAAAAAGATTGAATTTTCCTGTATCGAAGATAAGAACTTAAAGATTCATTCAATCAATCTATACAATTTAATTAGCTATAAGCTGGAACAATTATTTACGAATATTTATAATAGAAATGTACTTGCATCTAATACGTAATTTATCTAAAAATATTCCTCACAATGACGTCATCAGATAAAATTGCGTCTGCTATGAACATATGCAGACATCTCAAAGCCAATTTATTTTATTCTGGATGACGTTTTTATCACAACGATTAATCAATGTTGTTAATAAAAAAGAAAAACTGTAAAAGTTTAAAAAGATGAAAAAAAATCATATTATTTCTTCGATTTTCAATCAAATGAATATAAGATAAAGTGTTTCATTTTATGTTCCGATTTCTTTAAATATTCTTTATTTTACAATTCGACAACCCATCTTTTTATTCAAAATATAAAATTTTCAATTAGGAAACAATATATCTAATAGTGCTAATATATTTACAAATAATGGAAGAAACTCCAAATATCATGAAACATTCATTTTCATTTTCTCAATCATTCGAGAAATACAATTTCACTTTTACTGAACAAATTAACACAACAAGATCTTGATCATTAAATGCTGGATGCTCGAAACAGAATAATAAAAAAAAGAACAAAAATATAAATTAAGCAATTACTTAACCTTCTTACTCCAGCTTAAATGCATTTGAAAGAGCTTTAACAATTATATGATATAATTGTACACAAATAAATAAGTAAATTACATAGAATGAATTATTTCAGTATCATCAATGTGTGTATATTTTTAGACTTCCGTTAGATTTGCAAAAATTTATTCTCGCCTCGTATATATTTTCCAATAATAAATTACTATCACGATTTTCTATTTAGCCTTGACAATAATTCAGTGATTCAACCTTTATTATACCTTTATATGTTTATACAGAACAGTGCGGCATTTCTCTTCACAGAAATTTGAATGCCGCGTAATTTTTAAAGGGTTAACTCCAGAAAAAATTTTCTGGCAAATTATTATCGTTTTTGTATTAGGTAAAATGACTTCGAATGAAAATATTCTATTCAAAATTAAATTTAAATAATGGAAACTAATGGGAATCTAAAAACCAACTAAAAAAAGTTGAAAGAAAGTTTAGCAACAAATTAAGGAAAACTTACTGCATCCCATTAAAATTTATAATTCGATTAGTTCAAATTTGTATAACTAAGATATGCCAATTCAATAATTCCAAATTTTAGAATTTGGCTCTGTAATCTACAAACATGTGGGTGTATTAGTATGTCTGTGGCCACACAAACTAAACATATGGAAAATAAAAAAAAATTATATTTGTGTTTGTATGTTTTAAATTTGAAGTAGAAAATAAAATCGAACACGCATAATAAAATGCAAATTGTTTTTAATAATAATATTATTAATAATAATAATAATAATATTCATATAAAAATGAATACTAAATTAAAGTTAATTCGTATAAATAAAACTTTCTTGTTGAGTTGATTGAAACAGAAAAAAACATGTTTTTATACCGTTTTACTTCTTCTTTAATTTTTTTTCTTTTACTTTCTTTCATCTTTCATATTTTTCTTCATTGTAAAAGAAAATCAAAAAATATGTATAAATTAAAATAAATCATACAATTTTTTCTAAGAAATCAATAAAACAAAACAGAACCTACCTTCTTCTTGTATTACAAACCAAAAAAAAATGAAGGGAAACCTTACGAAACAAAAAGGAAGTAAAAAAAGAAAATTTCTTACATTTACTTTTCTTGTCTGGTTTTTTTTATCTGTTCTTGTCTAGTGCTATAATATTTAATTTTAGCCCAAATACAATTTTTTTTGTTAATAATTTATTTCATCGATCAAACAGAAATTGGCACGCAAAATTATTTCTATTTTATTTTTTTTGGTTGTCTTTGATAATATCGTATTATAATCCAGTCCAATATATACATTTTATGACTAATTGATAAGATAAGATTTCAATAATAATTATTACATTTAGGTGGTAATAACTTCACGTCGTCAAATAATATCGTATTCTTTTTATTAATTAAAAGAAATTCTTATAATCAAATTAAATTCAACCAGTTTTATTTCTTTTTATTGTTGTCATTATTCTATATTTCGATAAAAGAATAGATAAGGTAACTATTTGTATTAATGTTGTCATAGGTATTTTCATTTCTCGCATGTTTTATTTTAGTTTTTTTTTGTTTTCAAAAGACGTTCCATCATTTTTTTTTTAATTTATTATTTGTTTTTTAAAAAAAAACATCAATTTAACGACAGCAGAATAACAAAAGAAGAACAACAAAATTAATAATGAAAAGCTCAAAAACCAAATTTTTTTTACATATTTTTTTCTGTTTTGACAATTTATTAATTTTGATTTTGTTTAATTACTTTCACTGTTTTGATTTTGTCCGTTTTGAAGATAAAACATTTTAATTAATTCTAAATTTTCAAATTTTGAATTCAAAATAATAAACTACAATTGTTGAAATGTTGTTAGCATTTATGAATATATTGTCACAACATTTCGGTGCTTTCTACCATTTTAATTTTTAGTTTTTAATTATTATTTATAAATTTGTAATTAATGTTTATTTAATTAACCCTTGAAAAGGGTTAGAATGAGAAACAAACTAACGCCCTTTGCGGTAAGGCAGTATCTTTTTAATTTGATGGGCGTTAGGGTTAGATTGATTGATCGCAGTTTGACGTATACCAGTCAAAGTTAACTGTATAACAGTTTTGCTTTCATCGTTACCAGCATATTTTTTTAACAGTTTAACATTTACACTCTAAGGCTATTATAATTGTAGAACTAGAAAAAATTTCACATGAACATAATTCTATTACTCACAATCTCACATATATTTCATAATAAAAATTTTCACATGCACCTACTGTATGTCGACAGAATAACTACCGTAGTTTGAATTGGATTTTATGAAAAATTATTCAATGTTCTTGTTAAAGTGAAGACTTCTTTTTAGCTAAAGGAAGTATTTTTAGATATTTGCAAATATTTTTTTGTAAATATCGATTTTATATTAGGTTTACCCAGTTTACCAATAATATTTTATTTAAATTACATAAAAAGAATTTCATTTTAATAAAAATTGATGTTACACAACTGAAACTTAATAAAAACTTAATAAAACATTAATTTCATAATTCAAAAATAAGGTGGGATGTTGGATACACCATTTCAGCCATTTCGATCCCTTTTACCAATTTTAAGGAGAAAATTACTTACAATTGCAAAGATAAACTTTAATTTAAATTTAAACACATTAAATTTGAATCAATTGGCCAGTTGCAGTTTCATTGATAAAATGTAGAGGCCACTATGATTTAAGGGTAATAACGAATGGAATTTCGATAAAAAAAATATAATGGAAGTATGTAAACAATTTCTACTTAAAATTTTTACAGTCGGATATTTTTAAAGAATCTAAATTATTTCTATTAGTTAAGATTTTAATATAAGAAATTATTTTTGACAGTCCTAAGGGTGCGTTGTAAGAAACAAATAAAGGATAATGAACTTTCGATGAATAAATTAAAACAATTACATAATATGGCTTTTTACTAATTGATGAAAAAATTCTTTAGTTCCACGTATAAGGAGGATTAAGGTTTGTTTACAGAATATTAATTCTACGTCAAAACCTAAATGTTAAATGTAATTCAGATATTATAGACAAACAGTTCACCAGTGCAAAAATAAAAATTTTGTTTGCCAACGTTGAATTTAAATTCATTTGTTAATACATAAAAATATTTGGAAATGGTTTTTTTTGTTTTGGATTTAATATTTTCATATGTCAGAATGCTATATGAGTCTAGACTAGAGAAAAAAATGGAAAATTGCTTTTAGATAAATCATAAAAAAATTTTAAACTAAAAATAAATATAAACCGATTACAGAAACATGCAAAATCGTGTCTAGAATATACATGTTTCATTGTCTCCGTATGTCTGTACAAAAGTCTACAAATCGTGAAGTTCATGTCAAAGGTTCGAAATTAGTAATAATTAAATTACAGTACGGAATTTTGTAATCATCATAAAAATATTTAATTTTAACCAACAATTCAACGCTTTTATTGTTGTGAATTTTCTTTATTTATATAACTTTAACTGAAATGACTGCACAATGGCGTAGACATTCACATTCTGTAAATTTTATATTCAAGAACGCAAAACGAAATACTTTTATATTAATATTTAAGTAATAAGTTTTATTGATGTAGCAACAGCACGCCCGACGCTCATCACAAGGGTAGGCCCGGGTTCAAACCCCAACGTTGAAATAATGGTTTTGGATTCGATTAGAAATAGATATTAAAAGCAAAAACATATTGTTTGTGTACAAAGAAATATTTTGTTCAATTATATTATTGGCACGTGCAAAAAAACACAAGAACTACTATACTTTTCATTAATTTTCTTTATAAAAAAATGTTTTAATTCATATAATCAAATAAATAACAGAACAACAGTGCAAAACACTTAGCACAGTGCTAACTGTATCGATAAAGTTAACTCAATTATATTGAGTTTATGCTTACAAAACGACGACAAAAAATAATTGTTTATTATAGGAATACATTGTTTGTTATTTTTCTAAGACAATCTGAAAACTTTACATAATAGGAGGAAAGCACTCGTTGAAATCAATTAGAAACACAATTGAAAATATTGAAATCAAATTCATTAGCAAATTGAAATTAATAACCGAACGATTTTTGTAGTAGTTATCTAGTTTCTATATGGTAATTCTTATATGTTAAGTTACTTATGGTTATGAGATTCTTAATGAAAATTTTAATCACAATTGAAAAACTTATGGTGTTTTCCGGAGAACATCGGTAATGTTGCATTCGTACAGAGCATTGCCTACTGAACTGTTTGCACTATCTAAATATGGCAGAGCAAGAAATGCAGCATTCATAGAGCTCAAACCTCAGAGTGGAAAACACAACATTTTAAAAATGCAGATTTTTTTTATCTCTGGAACACGATGTTAGGGAGAGTGCGGTATGAGTGCGGTATGAGTGCAACATTTTTAGTTCTCCGGAAAACACCATTAGTTTTCATTTTAGAACAACTAGGGGAATTAACATTTTCTTACCGTTGAAAATTCTGGTGAACGGCGCCATAAGTGAATCAAAATTTAAATCAAATAAGTTTAATTCAATTAAGACAGAATATAATAGCCTCATGATGTGAATGATTAGGATTTTTTTTTTCATGATTACCTGACGAATCCACATCATTAATAAATTCAATTATATCTGACTCTTATCTAAATGAGAAATTTTATTGATGTTGCAAATTACATTTGACTTAAATATTATGGTTTGTTCCAGTTAGAATCAATTTTTTATAATTAATTGATTCATTAAAAATAAAAAAAACATTTTAAATTGTTTTTTTCATTCCAAATTGCAATTATAAAATTACCGAATCATTTTCAAGCGGCCGATACGGATAATGTTCATAAATTTAAAGTGAATCTAACAAATTATATAAATCATAAATTAAACATAATTCATAGTTTTCTTTGTTAAATAAAAGTGCTCTCGTAAAAGCGTTAATCGGGGTATCACTTTCCTCTAACAAATTTTTATTAATAAAAGATTTTTTTTGCTCAATTAAGAAAATAGAAGAAAAACCCAAGAGAAATAAATACATAAATAAATTCCAATAAAATTATAGTTAAATAAAAGTAATTAAAGGAAATAACAATATTTTGCTTTCTCTATTAATAAAATATTAGAAAAGAAGTTAAGTCTAGTAGCGTAAGTATTTTTTGCATTTTTTTTTATTAAAAGTAAAATTCATCTGTTTTTGTGTTTTTTTTTAAACATTTTCGTTACGGTAAACCACACAACACAGCAGCATTTTTGTATCTTTCTTCGATCTAACTGTGCTTTAAAAATTATAATACAAACACACACACTAAGCCAAGCACATAAAACCATGGAAAAAATTTAAAATATAAAAATAATAAAATAAAATCAAAAAATAAATGGCGCAAAAAAATATAAGCGGAAATATGGCTAAGCCCATCTTGCCATGATGTCATAATAATGAAGTAGTAAAGTAGGAATTTAATTGTTTGTTTTTTGGCCAATTTTTCATCGAATTAAATAAAAAATGTAGAAAAATTAGAATTATTTACAAAATACTGATGCCCATTCACAGTTTACTTTTAGCTGATAAAATTTTCGTGAATCTCTCAATAAATTGATTTATTTTCATAAAAATTCAGTAAAATTAAAAATACTTAATTGATAAACTCAAACATTTTGTCTCCATAAAGTTTAGAACCAAAATTTTGCCTCAATTGGACACAGTGGAAATACGTTGAAAGAACATGAATTGATTTAGATTAAAATAGTAAATCTCGTGTCTTAAATGAACTTAGGCGCAAATTTAAGAGAGCTTCACATTTTCTTTCTAGGTTTTTTTATTTATGGATTTTATTTCCATTTTAATTGAAATGAGTAAATATTTTAGATGTTCTAATTTACTAACATAGAGAAAGGAGAGTTCAGAAGTAACGTACCTATCTCATAACAATCGTTTTGGAGAAAATGATGAATTAATAATTTCATTAATAAAGTAAAGGTGTACGTAGTACATGATCATCATGTTCTACGCTACACAATCTTTCATTTCTTTTTTTTTTGTTTAGACTTTCTTTTATAAATGAGTACATTTATTTTAATATTATTATAATTTCATTAGGTATTCGTCGGCCGATAGAAGAAGCGTCAAAATTAAAAATTTGTTCCGTACAGTGACTTCAATTTTGTTGGTGAACAAAAAAAATAAGCATCGGCGGACAGCCAGCAGATTGAAAAATGATGAAAAGAAAGAAAAAAGAGCAAAAAAAAAGAAACTGTTGAATCTAACGATAATTGAACAATTTTTCTTGTTGTTGTTTTATAATTACAATTTGCATGTAACACAT
This sequence comes from Pedicia rivosa, assembly GCA_963082725.1. NCBI lineage: Eukaryota > Metazoa > Arthropoda > Insecta > Diptera > Pediciidae > Pedicia > Pedicia rivosa. Next base: position 19,431,860 of record OY720151.1, read on the forward strand.
ATAACTGAGCTACGAGAAATTCATATTATACTGAATATCTGTATAATTATGATGTTTTTTCTGTGTTTAATAATTTTCTACTATTAAAGTATAGATCTAAGTGGATTATACATTTTGCTATGTAAATACTTTTGTTACTGTACTCTCGTAAGTAATCCACTAATTTAATTTTTTTTGCATCAATAATATTATTTTGTGTATATTGTATCGAAATAGTTGGAATCGTATAAAACAAGATTTATGTATACAAAACAAACAAATACTTTGTAAATTGTTTCTTATAAAAATTTTGACAAAGATTTATTCTGTTAAAAAGAAAAACATAAAGAACAAAATAAACATTAAATCTGAAGAGGAGAGAAATTATGTATCTTTTTAAAATTCTAATGAACTCACTTACATATTTTTATGAAGATTGTATATAAGGATCTTTATCTTTCTTTTATGTTTTTGGAAAAACTCACGAATAATATTGTACAAAAAAACAATCAAAAATTGGAAAAAAAACTCATTATTATTGTTAGAATTTGACTGACTTTGGCTAATAACATTTTTGGGACAAGATAATTAAAATTTGTATCAAATAACTATACTCTTTTTTCTTGTTCAAAATAAGTGATAAAATTATTCCTTGAGCTATTTATATTGGACACAGCAGAAAATGAATATCAACTTAAGTACATAGAATTAATATAAGACAAAAACTTCTTAAGTTGAACAACAACAACTATAAGTTGACAACAAATTTTATTGTATCAACAAAAATGCGTACAATTGTTTTGACACAATACACAATTTGGGATGCTTAGCAACTTCTTATATAAAAAATGAATTTACCAAAAATCACAGTGTAAAGTAAACCAACATTATCCCAAAATAGAATGAAAAAGATATCGTTGTTAAGGTTGACACATCAAAGATCTAAACAGGAATACTGGGAAAATTCTTGTTATTTGATAATGTTATGAATGTTATGAAGCAGAACATTTTTATCTTTGTTTTTTTTCTTGGGTTCTAGAAAAAGAGACTGAGAAAATACGAACATAATCCAACACAATTACTAAAATGAAGCAACAGATTTTTAACATTTTCTTTAAAATATTATTGCACTCCTGACGTTATTATTGCATAATAACCAAATAGATACTTAACTATTAATTAAAATAAAATTAATGCACATCGAAAGTCGTGTTAAGATTAAAGAAGTGATAATTTAATAATTAAAATGTAGGTAAATAAATATTGTACAATATCTGATTAATTATCATATATTTATATTTATAACATAAAAAAAAGTTCTTCACAATCGAAAATCAAGCAAATTAAATAAACTGAAGAGTCAGTATCTTTATTGATAATAGAAAATTGATTAAAATTTAATAATTGATAAACATATAAAATTTGTATCAAGGCTTAAAATTTATTTTATTTAATTAAATATTTCTTGGAAATTTGAATTTTGTATGTACGTGTCTACTTAATCTTACTTTTATAATATCAACATGCCCGACTCTCATCAATTAAAGTAATTTAAATTGAAATATTAAGTATATGAGGAAGAATTCATTTTTCAATGCAGAATCTATTAATTAATTTTAACTGATTTATTATAAATAATAAAAAAAATAATTGGCGTTAGTTTGTGAAATTATTTTTGTTGAAAAATCTATAAAGTTTTACGTTTGGAACAAATTTTGAATATTCACTTACAATACACAACTAAAATTATATTAAGTTTATAGATCTTAAGGTTTTGATCTTATTTTTTTCCCAGAACAATATCTAAATCATTTATCACTCTCTTTTTTTGTTGTTACTTAATTTAGAGTTTAAAAAAAAACTTTGTTAGTTAGTAAATGCAGATAATTAAATGAAGGAGTAAAACAGGATTGTTTAAGTTATCCCATTAAAAGTAATCTAATTTCTACATATGAATAAGACAGATGTTTTTGTTTCTTTAAAACTTTTAACTAAAATTCTTTTTGTTTTGTTTTAACTGTTGTGACAAAAATATTTCAAGTTTCTTGTTTTAAAAAATAGTAAACAGGGATTAACAGTTTTAAATAAAAGACTGTTAGATTTTTGTTAGTTCTTCTTCAGCATCTTTTTAAATCTTTATTGAAATTAACATTTATTATAATTTGTTTTGTTTTTTAAAATCTGTTTTGTTAAAACCGTTCATTTCTTATATTATACATATGTTGCAATTATGCTTTAGCTTTGATCTTTGATCACATTAGAAAACCCTAAAATATTGTTTGCTCAAGTATACGTACTTAATTTAGTCAAAATAAAAAATGATTAAGGACAGAAAGTTTACATTCCTTAAAAATAATTTTCTAGTTTTGTTTCTGTGTTTAATGAAATGTTGGTAAAAATAATATTTTTATCTTAGGAATCATACGATAAATCATAAAAGCCATCGACTATAATATTCATAATTTTAACACAATCAGAAAGTAGAATGGGATGTATATTTAATTTTTAATAGTAAGTAGGTACGGATAATCAAGTCAAAAATAAGTTCAACTATAGACAAAGTTTCATAAATTTTTATTCATTATTATTATTAAAAGGTCAAGACAAAAATAATAGACAAGAGTGACTATGCAATTTAGTCTTTTTATTTTACTTTACTTTTATTAAAATAAGTAAGACAAAAGTTTAAAAATACAATTCGATTGAAATCAAAATCAATGCCATAATAAAGTGAATGTAAAATAGACAAAATGAACAGAAATAAACAATGAGTCATTGATGTGAAAAAAGGGCCCTCTCCTCATCAGTCGTGGGTGAAGTTTTTGTTTAACTTTGTATTTTTGTTTAGTCGATTTATTACGAGGTCATTAACCATAATGCACAAAAAGAACTACACACACACACACACACTTATACTCCTGAATAATGGTTATACTTTTATTAAACATTTTGACACAACAATAATATTCTTACAATTAAAAACAACTAAATTCATGGGTGCGTAACAAAATAAAAACAACATTAACAAAAAAAAACTAGAAAATAGAAAGAAAAAGGGAGAGAGAGAAAACAAGTATAGAAAAAAACAACTGGTATTTTTTTTGATTGTGGTAAGAAAAAGTTATTACTAAATATTTTAATTAGCAAACTGTCAGTGACGTCATAAACTTATAAATGAATATATAGAGATATTGTTATGTTCAAGATCATGGCCAAATATAATTCTAGGTCATTTTCATAATCAAAGTGAAGATCAAGAAGAGTTTTTTGTTGTTTTGCTTTCTAAAATTCGTTTGTTGTTTTGTCACAGTCTCATGCGAAGCAAAAGTATATTCAAATGGTATATCTTCTTTGATTCAGTTTCTGAAAGCGACAATTTTTGTTAATCATCTAAGCTTATTAAATTGTAAAAAAAATGTATATCATTTAAACTGAAGTATAGAAAAAGACTCTAATTTTTGAATAATTAAAAATTTTTAGATAGAAGGTAAGTACCCAAGATAAATTTAAAATTTGACATAGGTTTTTTCTTATCTGTTAAATTCAACATCTAACTAAATATATTTTCTAAAAGTAATTGGATTAGGAGAATGGTACTTTTCATAAACATCTCGGATTTGAAGAACCGAAAAATAATTTAAGGAAAAAAACAAGAACACCAGCTGTAATTTATAAACTCAAAAAGAATTTATTTAGAAGAAACTTAACTTTAAAATGTTTTGTGAATAAGTTATACGATGATCAAAACCACTGAAAATAATTAAAATTTCTTAATTATTTGACTTGATATTTCCGAATTATTTGGGTGTCTTACCTACACACATTTTTAATTTTTATTCAATTTTTCTTTAAAACATATAAGCGAAATAAATGTTTGTTGTTTATATTTATCTAAAAATTTGATGGACGCTGGAATCACTAAAGCGATAAAAATAATTCCGACTTTTCTCATTTTGTTTTGTTTTTGTTTGTTATGTCTCATTTGATATACAGTAGTAACAGTAAAGATGTTTTATGGTGAAACCATAACACTTGTGAAAGGCGGAAATTCATTTAATATAGATTTCAATCTAATAGAATTTAGGAAGATAGATTCAATTAAGAGTTTCTTATATATATATATATACATTTATGTATATGCGCAAAAAATTTACTTTCACTGAATTGTGAACAACAAAAATAAAAAACTTATCGAATTTTATTTGATTGAATATGTTGAATTTATTACCGAGAATTGTGAGAATAACATCAATACACAATTATGTGCAGTAACGGGCAAAGAATTGACGATTATTAAAACTTTTGTTCTTTGTTGATAAAATCGATGGTGCGATTAAAAAGGCTTCACTGAATTTATAATTATTATAAAAGGGCAACACATTTGTACACAATTATATATATCAGCTGTTTCCTAAATTAGTCAGATGCAACACGCTATGAACAACTGTTAAAATCGCCTTTCTGTAAAAATTAAAAAAAAAACTTTTATTTCCTAAGAAAATTGTTACAGTTATGGGAACTGCCTCATGTATGTTTACTTTTAATACTTTCATAATAAGAAGAAAAAAAGTGAAATTTTGTGCATCTTCGAAATAAATTATTATGCTTTCTGTATTTTTTTATTGCACTAAACTCCAAAATTAGGAGAAAATTCGAAACGTTCAACTGATTTATTTACAAATAATAGCATTTTACAATTCTGAACCTGAAGGACATTCAGTTCATTAATTAAAATACTCAGTTCAGTTCAACAATCAGAAAACATTTTAACAAATTTATTTATAATTTATTATTTTGGCAAAATTTAATTTATTTCATAAAATTTGTCGAAACAATAAATCATTCTTTCTTTGGCTTAAATTTTAAATTTTCAATTGACAAAAATATTTCTAATGAATAAAATATTAGAATATAAAAGAAATTGTGAATACTTAGTTAATGGAAATGAATTAACATTAGGTAGTTTCGTAGATGACACCCACTTGAGAATATTATTGTAGACACAAAATATATTGACTTTCCGCGCTTTTCTACTCAACATAAAACATAAAAAAAATTCACATTTCACTTTTTTTCTTTGTTTTGTGATGAGTTTATTTCCCGTCAGTCAACTGTATCATTCTTCAAATTCTCTGTAAAATGTCTTTCGTTTTTTCAGATTAAATAATTCAACATTTACGTTGACATCACTGTAACAAAACTATAAATTCCATTGTGGAATAAAAAGATCTAAAACACCATAAAAGTACATCACTGCATTAAATTCTCTCCGTCGCTTTGTATTTATTACATTCTAGTTGTTTTTTTATTGTGCTTGCATGTGGAAGTCTGGAAGTGGGTTGAATATTTTTTCTTTTGGTTCTTGTGTTTGCTGTTGTGTATTATAAATTATAAATAATAAACAAGTAAATAAAAATTAAATATTGATTTAAAAAACTCAAAATCAAAACAAAAACCAAACTGTGTATAGTTTTGTATTTTGTGTTTTTAATTTTCAAAAGCAAACAAAGAAAATATAAATTTATATTTAATAGATTTTACTTTTTGTTTTTCATAAAATCATTCGGCGTTAAAATAATTCCGGAAGTAAAAGAGAAGAAAAATATTTCTGACTCTATGCAAAACATGAAATGTAAACTTTATCCAGCAACAGACAGCCATACATAACTACGTAATATAACCCTAACTTCCGCTACTAATTAAAATCTCACAACATATTGACAAAAATAAAACATACGTATAGAATTTTTGAGACTGAATCAACAACAATTTTTTTAATTTTTTTTTCTCAAAAATACAAATAATTAAAAACTTTTGGCGAGTTTCACCAACATTTTTTGCAGTATAAAAACAATTTAAAAAAGAGATGAAAACTCTCCTTAACAGACTATTAAATGTATAAAATTACAAGTGGTGAAACAAAATTTTATTACTCCGATAGAGTAATTGTTAGTGTGTCACTTTTGCATTGATTGAATCCCGGGTTCGAATTCTAATACAATAATTGTATCTAAAAACATATGCTCCCTGAACCACATTTGAAACAGTCCTAAGTAGACGTGTGATAACCGTAATTAGAATTTACTAAAGATAGAACATGAAATTTGTTGAAACTTGAAAGCCATTTTTACAAGTACACCAAATATAATTTTAAAACAACCAACAATAGGGGTATTCCCGAGACGATTGCGTACTGCGTATGGTATATTATTTCGTAAACTATACTCAATACGCAAGGAAAACGCGGGAGCATGATTTGGTATATCTTATGGTAAATTTTTGTGTATTGGTCAAGGTCAAAACATATAATAAACAAATTAAATATCAAAGACTACTTTATTAATATAAATCACTTATTTTTATATTAGATTTTCACTAAAATAATAATAAATAAACAAATACTTATTGATTTCTTATCTTGCGACATTTTTTTAATACTTAGCAACAACAATTTCTCGAAACGTCAAACTCATACGCAAGAAAAAAAGGTTGCTTTTTGGTGAGTATAGTTTACGTAGAGTTTAGTAAACGACAACACTAAAATATAAAATTTGAATATTAAGTTTTAAAATTATTGTTTGATTTGAGTGTTGCCATTGGAAAAAATGGGCCTCACTTGTTCCCATTTACCATAGATTCTTTGTAGAAAGGATCAATGCTAGAAAAAACTGAAACAATTAAAAATTGTATTCTATTGTTTTTATTTTTAATTTAATTTATGTCTTTAATGAAATAAAAAGTGTTTTCTAAACACTAGACAGAAACAGAAAAATATCAATATGGAAGCCACTTTATGAATAATAATTCTGATATGATATTAATTCATGTATCAAAAAAGATTTAATGTGTTTATTTTAATTGAAGGTTTAAGTTATCATATGTGTTGGTGTGTATTATATGATAATATCCGCTCAACTTTATAGTTATTGTGTTTTTCAATACACTAAAAATGTTGCACTCCCGCCGTTCATAAAATATATCAAATTTTAACATAAAAAAATTAAACAATTTGAATATAAGTCCCCGTCATAATGTTTCCCTTTCAATGCACAGTCCTCAATATTTACTTTAAATCGAAAAACACTATATAAGTAGAACATGTCTGGAATTTATATATTTTCGGAATTATAATTTATGGAGTCGGAATTATATTTATTTACTGATTATTTGTACCCGATACCTGTATGAAAGATAACACACTTTTAGTTTTTTTTTAATAATTTCGAACTTCAACGTTTTGAGTGCGTTTAAAATATTTACATTGGAAAATATTATTAAATTTTGAATTGAGTTGATGACGGAAGCCATGCATTCAAAATCTCTTATAACGACGACGTATTCATAAACCGAAACATTATTGTTTGCCTACGTATTTGTAAGTTACCTACGTTGGGGACGAAAGTGTTGTTTGCATAGACGTTACTATTTATACAAAATAAGGTTAATCCCATAACGAAAGTCCTCATTTTTTATTTTCTTTGTGAAAATACCAAATAAATTTTATATAATTCTATGCTTAGTAATGTTTGGGAATAACCTTTAAAAGTAATTTATTATATTAAATGTCGTATAACTCAGAAATATGAAAAGTTAAAAGTTTAAAGTTACTGGGGCCTTAACAATGACCCATTTAATTAACTTATACGAATCTTATTTATTTTGGTTTCAGTTTTTATTGTAAACATAAATGAAGAAAGTTAAACTGGACATGACATGAGGAATAATATTTACCTACATTCATAAGGCGTGAAGTCCATTGAGATCAAATGAACATTTCTTGCTTTAATTACACGAAAATTTAAAACCAAAACGAGATCAAAACGTTAAAATGTAGATTAATTTTTTTCTTTTAAATTAGAATGTAAAACTTAAGCACATAACTCTTTCATTCTTAATAATTATTTAAATTCAGGCTACCTAATGAATCTATTTAAAAATTTTGAATAATATTTAAGCACTTCTTACTTATGTTCGGAAAATATTGTTGAAAGACAGTAATCACTTGGAGAAATTCTGAGAAATAACATGTGAAATCTGATAAAACCGCATGCGAAGTGGAGAATGATTTTACCGACTCATTGCGACGCATAATATGATTTAAGAATTCAAATTCTTTATTGAAATATCATGAACCCATTCAATTTCGACTAGTCACCAAATTGTGGATTAATTAACTTGAAGGAGATTCCCGAAAGTTTAACCAACCCCACTGATTGAATATTACCAAAGATTCACCACAAGATTGAAGATAGTCGTAAACCCCTAGTTCCTTCCACACAAAATAAAACAAACCCATACACTTAAGGTTGTTTGGGTTTCACAACAATTTAAAGTGACGGTAATGAATTGTTATTCATTAATCTTTAAAGAGCCATTTAGTAGTTCTGTGTAACCGAACATTGAACATATAGATAAAAAATTTCTTTTATGTTCTCGAAACGAATAGTAGAAGTCATGATTCAAATATGAAAAACAAATTACTATTATATTATTTTTAAAAATTTCTACAAAGTAGTTATCATCAATCAAAAAAAAACACTAAAGGAAATCATTTTTAAATAAGACAATTTTTTCAACTCCATATCATTTTACCGGTATATAAGTTTTTTCACAAATTATTGAGCAAACGGAAATATAATTAGGCTGTGCGTAATCGACAAATTTTGATAAAAGTATTTAAATTTATTTTGTGAATTTTTATGCCTAATTTAAAATAATTTGGAATTCTTAAATATTAAAGTTAGTTTTATTGTAAAAGGTATTTTCAACTCAATATTTAAGATTAAAGTTTTCAATTTCAGAACTTTGAAGTTAACATAATTTTCATGATAAAACTATTATTACTAATGGATATTTAAAAATTGTGAGTTAAATCAATTTATATTAAGTATTTTATGTAAATCAATGGAACCCTTAGAAATTCTCCTTAATTCTTAAATAAATCTAGGCCAAAAGAAAATGAATACTGACCTACTTATAACCTACGTAGAAATATAGCATCCAACCTAATAAATAATTAAACATTAGAAACATACGTCATATAAAGAAAAGCCTAAATTAAGTTAAGTAGGTTGGGTTTATATAGGTAATGCTATACCTACACTTCTTAAAAGAAAGGTCAGAAGAAATTGGTTAAAATTAAAATAGAATTTTTGTTTCACCTATGTGCTTATAGGTGCCTACTTGCCTACCTACCTATACCTAATGACATGATTGAAAATCGAAAAATAATAAATTAAATAAATAATGTAAGAAAGAGCAATAATTTCTTTTTGAAAATAGAACTTTATGCTTAAATATTTATAAATTATAAGTTACAAGTATGTCTGACGCAATAATTCATTATGAAATTAAAAAATCTAAAAAAAAAGTCTCGTCAAAAAACTTTATTAATTTTTAATAAAACACATATATGTTCACCTGTGATACTTAATTAAATAAAAACTTGTTATTGATAAAAGGACACTTAAGTTAATTATTTTCACATGTGGCTAGAAATTCATATGTCGAGTTTCACAGCATTCAAGTAAATAAGTTAAGTCAATTGAAATTTTTTTAGGAAAACCGTCATTAGAATTTTAAATTTCGTGTATTTATCGACGCGTTTTGTATACCTAAATCGGTCCCTAGGTAACTTTTTAAAAAAAATATTAATTGCCATTTTTACGGATTCACCAAACTCAACTAATTTAATGCGGTAGGTAGGCCAAACCTTCACAACATGAGTATAGGTAGTGATTCCAAGCATAGAACAGACAGATTCAAACTCAATTCACGCAGAAGTTCATTCAATTGTGATAAACAAATTTGTAAAAACTTATTTGTTAGCCTTTAATAATCCCAATATGAATAATAATAGTCAAAAGAGCTGATCACTGAAAAAATTTCCGCCCACCGATTCGCAAACAAAGTTTACACATTTTGCACAAAGTTTTAGTCTCTAGTTATAAATTAAACATTTTAAATAAAACAGAAATATTTTATAAATTGCTTCAATATAAAATTCAAGGATAAATAAACAGGGGATACCACGAGCAAAACACTTATCTTCCATTAATATAAAAATTTTCACTAATGCATTTCACCTCGCATTTCACGAATGTACAATACTAAAATGATCAATGAATCTTCTAAAGAGAAATTCACTAGAAAAGGAGAAGATAATTTTCCAAAATAAGGAAATGTTTGCAAATCTTTTAAAATGTTTGTATAGTGCGGATTATACGAACTCTCTATATAGATCACTTCTTCCATAGCATAAACTGACCATGATGTTACATTAATATCAATTGATTCTAAGTAAGTACAAGAAACAAAAACAGTTTATACTTATGTGATTTTTTTCATAAATTGATTAATTTTAGCGATTAAAAATGTTTATAGAATGAAATTTTTCAACTTTTAAACATTCCACAAGACAAGTATTTATTTACTTTTGTTCGTTAAGTAAAATAACCGAGATATTGTAATTAAATTTTGAGATAAGAAAAATATAGAATAAAAATTAAGATTACGGTATTACGGATAAATTGTTATATTGTGCCTACAGTTGGTTTAAAATTATTATTTGGAAGAAATAAAAAAAATTATATTTTATTTTAATTGATTATCAGTAATAGTCATTGTAGGTAGGTACGTAATTTTTTTTAATAATAATATTCTATATTTATATACACACTTATGTGTTTCTAGGTATATGTATTTACTTACAGAGTAACTAAAGATATAGTATAGAATAGACAGAGATGGAATGAGTACCTACGTTTGTATCACAGATTACAAGAAAATAATTATTTACAAAACAAAAAAAAACTTTTATTTATTAAAAATGAAGAAAAGACAAAAAAAATTAACCTTTAAGTGGGTAAAAATAAAAGAGATAAGATAAAAGTATAAATACCTTAAAACTCCAGGTAATTTGATATAAAATTATTAATTTTATTTCATTTTTTTTAAGATTGTGAAACACAATTTTTCGAATTGAACAATAATAATAATAATAATTGAAACCCGTATAATAGGAACACAAAGAAATTTCAATTAAATGGAGCTACGATTAGACATTGTAATTTGCATGAAAAAAAACCACCACAATAAATTGTCGGATTAGTATCAATTAGTTTTTTTTCTTTATAAATTAGTACAAAAAAAATTGAGAAACAGAAAAAAGCGATCTTAACTAAATCTGCAAAGAGCAATCCTTGGATCTGAAATAAATGTTTGCCCTGTCAAATTTTTCTTGTCTATTATTTATTTTGTTTTTTTTTCTGCTTTGTAAATATTGTATTTTTATTTCTCACCGACAGAATCACAAAAACCAAGACAAATTGACAGAGATTACATATAACAGACGAATAGCAAACACAGCCCACTGTTTTTCGTGTTCGCTAACGAGTTTCGATAAAAATCTAGATTTTATGGTTTTTTCTTTCTTCACAATAACGGAATTTTGAACGAACTTTTTATTTTTTCTTATTAATAAATAACTTTAAAATATAAGAAACCGACGAAGAATAAGATAAAGAATTTTTAGAGACATTATTGAGTTTATTGAATTCTATTTGAATAAACAATAATTATGATAATTAAACTAGTGGTACTACATGAAACATCATGCATTTCATATCATTGCAATTACAAAAGATTTGTCACTGTTCCAATAAAGATTATATTTTTCATAAGTTCATTTTGGGGAAAAAAAAGAGCAACAATAAAAAATTGGGAAGACTTAAATAAAAAAAGCAACAATAGCGCTTGTTCATGAGTCATTTTTAGTTTAGTTTTTTTCCAGTTTTTATATCATTTAATTTAATTCTGAATTGTGATAGTGAATTTATAACTAAAGGTAAAAAAGAAATTCATTTAATTTTAAGAAATTACAAACTAATAATTAAGTCACCTTGTGAAAATAATTTTTTTTAATAAAAATAAAGAAGAAATTAAATTTTTTTTTTTGTTTATTAAGTACAAAAAAACTCTATATTAGATTCTATTTTTTCTTTTTATTGAAAATTTAAAAGAGTTTTTTATGCATCTTTTTCCCAATTGAGAAATTTTTATCACACGTACACACATTTTATCGGCTTGAAGTTTTATTAAATTTTTAAGGTAGAAATATAAAGAGCACATATAAGTTTCAGGAAAAACATCCATTATTTGTAAAAATAATCAACTACATATTTTTATGTTTATAATTAATTCAATTTCAGTGACATATTATTAAAAAAGGAAGAAAAAAAAATTTACCTGTTGATGAGTTGATAACAATATGTTTTGTATTTTAATAACTTTATTAAATTTAATCCAAAAAAGTTTTAAGTTTATTTTAACATTTCACTATATCACTGTATATTAATTTTTTAATATATAAATTTCACTATTTAATTAACAATTAAAAAAACACAATACACAGTCTGACAGTTACACAACTACAAAAACCAAAACGATGTACACATCTCCGTACTTCATGAAATACTAAATACTAATGCAAATCAAATTTAACATCTCGAATTCGAATCTCGTTTCTTGTACAACATTTTATAAAAAGTACTAAAAAATAGAAAAATGTACTAGAGAAAACTAATTTCAGTTCAAGGGTTTTTATACGTGAAGTTGGTCACAATAACTCAGCACCATCGTGGTACATAACAGAGTTATCAATAAATTATGAGTGTATAAATACATAAGCAATGAGCAATATATGAAGAAATAGTTTATTGCTATCTTATTCGGTGAAGTGAATCGTCTCTATGTTATAAAAAACAACCAACAACGCGTTATGAGTATGTGACAATTTGTTAAAGTAAACCCAAAAAATAAACAAAAACAGACATCATTCATCTTTTGTATTTCAGTTTAATTTTAATTCTTAATATTTTTTGGATCATAAGACAAATATTATAAGAGTTTTCTTCATTTTTCATTATTTGTTATTAATAAATTATTCGTATTTTTGTTATAACAACGTGTATGTAATAAATACATAACTCGTTATTAAGTGGAAATATACTTTAAAATACTGAATTGAAAAACACATTCAGTGTTTTTTAAACATCTTGTGGCCAACTTAATATCTATTCTGTAACGCTTCTGAAATTTTTTCCTCGTTATTATTTATATTTATTTTCAATTTAATTTTTTATAAAAATTGATTTGTTTTTCACTTTTGTATGGCTTCTTCTTCTTTACAAAATTCATAATCGAGCTTTTAATGTTGGAAAATAAATTCCTTGTGATAAATGTAGATACAGGTAGGTAATAAAGATACTGCAATAAAAAATTTAAATTTACAAAATTGTAGTTTAACAACAATTTAATTTTGATTTATTTAATTAAATTAAATTATACAATCATTATTATAAATTATTAATAATATATAATTACATTATTATTATTTATTAATTGAAATTAATTTTTTAAATAAATATTTTATATTAAATGAATTAAAATTATAACTGAGTTTATTGTAATTCTTAATAATAAACTATAAATTTTAAATTGAAATAAAATCACAGATAAAATGTCGTAATTTAAATTGCAATGCTTTACTCCGTCTACCCTCAATTTTCTTTCCAAATTATTTGAGTTTTGTTCGTTTTTTGTTATTACAATTACATTACATATGTTTACTTTGACTACATCATGTATTCTCAAAAAATTAAACTACTAACTACAAAGAGGTATAATATTGTATGAATTTCCTCTGAGAAGAACAACTTACTCTTTCCCTGATGAATTTGCAAGTTTGAACGATTTTTTTTGTTCAACAGAAATATATACGAATAAATGAATAATAAATACAAATACTTATAGACATAATAGAATTAAACATTAATTAAATACTAAAATTCTCTTTTATATAATAAGGTAATAATAAGTTAAGTTTGTAACTTATTTAAAGGTTTTCTTTTATTATTTTTATTTTTCGTAAAATGCATTATGCAAGAACTTTTTATATAGACACACAATAATACATTCTGCGTATCAAATTTTTTGTTTTAAAATAAACAAAAGAAATTCATTCCATTTGCTATAATCTTAATTAATTTGAGAGCACTGGGCTTTAATATTTTTCGTAAAAAAAACATTATCACTGTTTTATGTGTCTATATAAATTTTCCAATTTTTAAAATTTCTTTTAATCACTATCATAATCATTTCCTTTTCCACGAGCTGAATTTAATGGTCTTCTACTTTCGTCATCTGATCCATAGATTACATCTTCATCAGAATCGTTTATCATTGAAAATGCTGGATTATCTTTTGTAATTGCTGGTTCTAAAAAACAGAAAATAACGAAATAATACATTTCTCTTTCTATTCTGTTTTGTTAGTATATATGAGTTTTACAAATTAAATTATTAAATTATTTAAACGAAATAATCTTTGTTTACCATGTATAGGACGTCCATTTGGAGAATAAACATAAGCCATCGTATATAAATAAAAATTTAATAGACCATAAAAACACATAAATTGTGCTGAACTTTTATAATTTGTATTCAACGATGCTACAAAATTATCTTCAAGTATACCAAAACCAAAACGTGATGCTGTTACAGTTAATGAAATTGATAAAATAAATAACATTAATAATGTTAAAAATTTTAATCTCATATCTGAAATTAAATAAAAAGAAAAATTGAATTTATTGGAATGATTTAATTCAAACATAAATAGAATATCTTTACTGTAGTAAAAAGTAATCAGTAAACCTTATAATACGTTATATATTGTTTCCTATCCGTATTTAAAACAAAATTTACTTAATTTATAATTTATGAATAGGCTGGTTACTGTTATATAAAAATGGTTTAAAGTTAAATCAGTTATGGTTCAAAATTATCCCATTTTCATACGATAATAATTTTTATGATCTCAAGCTTGTTCATATATCTTATTTTATAGTTATTTCAAGAAAACAGGAGACTTTAAATTTTTAAGCTTGATTTGATTGAGAAGATAGTTTTATTCAAACATGACTACAATTAATTATTAATATAATTATTCTTATGCAGTTTTCTTACCAAAGTATGGCATAGACCTTAGATCACTGTAGGCTTTTAATACAAGAAGCGATAAATACAGTAAATATAATCCCCCAGATACATAAAAGAACATCTTTAAACCCTGTTAAACGGAAAAGAATTACATTAAATTACTCCTATAATTATAAAAAATATTAAAGCTAAAAACCAAATTTACGAAACGAAAACCCAATGCAATGAAATTCGACTTAATTTAATAAAAAAATTCTTAAATAACATTTAAAAAAAAAACAAATTAGAAAAGTTATTCGAGAATAAAAAACTGAAAAAAAAAAATGAATTGAAAAAATTTCAATTTTGATTTAAAATTTATATGATGACTTTAAATCTGCTTTTCTTTCTAATAAATGTGTTTTCACAAAGTTATTTTTGCTCCCTGTGTGATTATACTCTTTCACATTATTATTAGTTTCATTGCTAATTAGATATAGGTGGTTTCTCTTGTACTTGTGAAACTTGTCAAACAAAATTAAAGGCGACAAAAAATTAAATGAAAAACCTACATTATAATCTCCAGTGTCAATAAAATGACTATATGTTGGATCCTGCAGCTCATTACATTTCTCCCATGTTGCTAATACAACAGCACATAACCATATTGGTAAAATAACAATAATTTTTGGTAAATAAAATGTCCAAAAACGTCTTTCATTTTGCCTTAAACCATGATAAATACAGAGCCAAAACATAAGAAGACTACAAAGAAATGTTGCTTGTAACATTGCATCAAACATTCCTGGTAACCAATTATTCATTAAAAATATTAATGGAAACATTGGATCTGGAAAAAAATTATTACTTTAATAAAATTGAAAGAAAACACAAACATGAAAAAAAACTTACTATTATAAAGTAGAAGCAAAGGTAGTAAAACAGACATCCATTTTTGCTCAATTGACCAATCATAAATTGCATATTTTCGAAGTGTATGAGCGTACCAACACTAGAAGAAACAAAATAGAAAAGTAGTTATTAATTAATTAAATAAAACCTAATAACATTTGCGAATAGAATTACGTAATTAAATTTTCATAATTTTACTTAACACATTAAAGTAAATTTACTAAATACAATTTATTGGTGGACGAACTAGACTTCATTCTAGTCACATACCTATAAATTACCTATTAATTAGACAAAATTTTTGAATGATTTCATTAAAATATGTCTATATATGTAATTCATTTAATTAAATTATAATGTTAATATTATAACTGAATATCGTATCCGATTATCTTCAATAATTAAACACATGAACATGAGACGTAGAAACATTCCAATAATTATTTTATTTTTTGTTAAGTTGAAATAATCTAAAAAATATATATAAAGTAATCTTATTAACTTACTGTAACAATAAATGTAAAAAGAAGAAATATAAAACGGAACCAAATTTCTATCTGTGTAAATGCTGGATTATACGTTTTAAACTGAAAGAAAAAAGAAAACAATAAAAAATAAACATTTTTTTAGAATTAAAAATAAATAAAAAAAGCAAAAGAAAAAAAATATATTAAGAGAATTCTTTGTTGCGTCAATAAATATCTACGAAAATGCGATTAATTTTGTTCCGACAGCCTCTTTTTTTATGACAAAAAATAACCATTCTGTGTTTGATTTTAATCGAAATCGTTTAAGAACTTTAGCAAGAAAAATTTTCATGTCTGTTTTTTATTTAAGAAAAAAGAATTAAAAAAAAAATAGAAAGAGAGATTACTGTAAAAATTCATCTGACGACAGAAAATTTTGATAAATTATTTTTTTGATTACTAATTCAGTAATGATAACAATTGCTTTTCTTTCTTAAAGAACACAAAAACAGATGAACCAATTAAAAAGTTATGAATATACGTGAATAAGACAAATAGAAGAATTTTTCTAAATAAAATGATTTTTGTTTTTAAAATTAAAATTCAAATTGTGTTTATTGCGCAATTGATAAATTTTATTTAAAAACTCTTAAAGACAAAAATAAAAGCAATAATTCTCATGCTCCCGTAGAAATTTTTTTTGCTTAAAAAATTAAAATTTTGATCATTAAAATGAAATTTAAAATAATTAATTATTCATAGGAATATTTCTTTATCCTCTCTTTCTTTAAAAAAATTTGCAATCGATTCTGCGAATTAAATTGTATTCTAATTAAAATAAAAAATAATCGTCGGTTTATTTTCTAAAATTCCTAACAAATAGACTTTAAAGATTTTTCTTAGAATATAAAAAATATTAAAACAATTAAATAAAATAATTAATAAAAACTTACAAAAAATTTTAAATCTTTAATATTATATCGTTGATGAAATGCTTCAAGTCCATAAAATCTTATTGTTATTATATAATGTGCATAATCCAAAAAACCCAAATGTAATACCGTAAATTCTTCACAATTATTACGTTCACATAATAAATGACGTGTTCTGTTTCTTATATTATTTCTATCTAAAATTGTTATTGGATTATGATTTTCAGTAAGTCCATCAATTCCTACACTCACTTGAAAACTTTTATCATATTTTTCGTCTGAAAACAACAAAAAGAAATGAAATTTTTTTTAAATCTATGTAATTTGACCTTTTTTCATTTCATTATTAATCTTTGGCGTGAAACTCTAATTTAATTAATTAGTATAAATAATATTTAAATAGGTGTTTTACTGTTTTTCATTAAATTTTAACAAATTATAATTCTAGTTAAAACTTAGCACAAACAATTTTAATAATTTTTTTTGTGTTAATTTTTAAAATGAATCCATAAAAATACCTGTCATCCATCAGACTATTGATTTTTTATTTGGTTTCATTTGAGTAATTGAAACCATTTAATGTCCTATATCTATAGGACGAGGTTTGATTTACTGTTGTTACCAATTAAAATTATTATTTCAGACCGTTTTGAACCAAAAAGGAATGGTTTTTATTAAATCAAGAGGTAAGAGACGATTGCGTCTCTGTATATTTTTTTGGTAAACTTAAATTTAAGTAAATTTTCAGAATTTTTTAACAAAAGAAAGAATTAAACAATAACAACAAATAATTAAACCGTTTTCGTTAAATAAATAAAATCGTTTATTTTTATTGAAAAATGTAAATAAATACCGTCATTATTGTCAGTCTCTAATTTGGCAATAACCCATAATTGTTGTGAATAAGTGGTCATAAGCGGACTTCTAATTGTGAATGGGCCTGTGGCTCTTATTAATTTATCGTTTGCAGATGATGTATTTGCTAATATTGACAATGCACTTATTTCTGTTGTTGTTGTTATTGGCGGACCTTCAAAGAAATTTAGTTTTTTTAAAAAAATTTAAAATAATTTATAACAAAAACAATTAATTAACTCAAATTTAAATTAATATAATCACAATTTACTAAACAAACAATGTTATTGATTCCAAGTTTGATTTTAACTAAAATAAGTTTCTATTGATTAAGAAAGAATAATTTAAGGTAAATTACCCGCCAAACCGATAAAAATTCCAAGTCCAAAACAAGCAAAGAATGCCATAAAAACCATAACAAATTCTCTTTTATGCATTGAATAGAGACGCATATGAACTGATCTAGAATTAAAAGAAATAAAATTTTGAATTAATTAAAGAAGAATTAATTTTTATATCAGAAAAACTAAATTAAAGAAAAACCTCTAAACGTGACCATAAACATTTAAATTGTTTTCGTTTATTTATTTATAGTTAACTGATTATTTTTATATTTATTTTTTTTTTTAATGGGAAATGTTTTAAATAATTTATATTATTGTTTTTGATTTGACTGAAGTACGAAAGAATAACATAATTTAATGAATGAGCAAAACCAAAACGAATTAAAGATTTATATATAAATTATTGTTGTTGATAGAAAAAAAAAAGAGTTGATATAATTAATTGAAGTTGGGAATAGAAAAAAATGTGTTAAATCAATGAAACGTCAATTTAATTCCTTTGTGTGTTAATTGAATACGTATAAAATAATTTCTAATTGGATTTTATATTATTGGTTTTCATTATCATTTGTAAACTGTTTAAAAGTATTGATAAAATTAACTTATTTCCCGAGTTTTAAATATTTCTTCGCTTGTTGGTTTTGGAATGTTTTCTAAAAAAAAAATAAGAATGAAAACATTCATCAATCTTCTCAAATCTAAGAATGAATTAAAAGAGATTTAAACATATATTTAATAATCAATCAAATTAGTCATATTAGTCAGTGGTAGGTAAAATGATTTAAATGCAAGGATGGTTTTAAGTAAAGTATTATAAAGAATCATAAATTATTATTATCATCATTCTTTTGTTCTATTAGTCGAATCACCTGACTGATAAGCGAGTGATAAGACTTTTTTTTTCCTGAATAAAATATCGGCTAACCTTAATAATAAAATCAATAATGGCTCATTTATAGATTATTAAAATTGGTATCATTAGACAAGGTGCAATTACACTTGAAATGAACCAATTATGCAAATTTTATTCAATATTTTAGGTTTGTATTAAAATTCTTAAAATATTTAACTTAAAATTATTTTTTCGTCCTCCAATTGAACATTAAAATAGTATTTTTATTATTTGGTCCAACTAAAACAGGTACCACTGATTAATTTTTAATTAAATTTTATACCTTTCACATCGATCATGATGATAAGCTGGCGCAATATACTTGTTGAATCCACTAAAGATATCACTAAATTGTGATAATGAATTTCTTAAACGTAAAAAAATTCCCGATGGTAAATGATATGCGTATCCTAATCCAGATGTATCTGTTTGTGTTTTAGACATTTTATCATATAAGTATTTTATTCCTCCGCCTTCCTTATTCCATAAAATACACAACAAACACTCACCAAATCCACAAAACTTAATTTATTCACTTATAGCAACAATATGGCATAATAAAATTTTATTATTTTTCTCTGTGTTGTTTTTTATTTTTTAAAAGTCCGTTTTAAAGAGAAAAAAAAAAAACAAAATAAAATAAAATTCAGCTTTAAAACATTTTTTATTGATTATTTTCTTGTTTTTTTATAAAAATTTTCTTGTTTTTTTTTCTAACATCAAAACTGTCAAAAAAATAAGACGCGAAATTATTATTACGTTTTTACTTTTTACTTTTTCCTCTATATTATTATTGGTTTTTGTATTTTCACAAAAATAAAAGAAAAACCAATTTTTATTTTATTTATAAAAACTTCTTCTTAAAAATTTAGTTAAAACCTTTATACATTTTTTATTATTATTATTAAATTAACCAATAAGGAAAACATATAAATTTTCCACAAAGAATGCAATTTCTAACTTATTATTTATTAACTATATTTTCAATTATATGAAAAACCAAAATTTTTGGTTTTTCCCTTTATACTTTTAACACTTAAAATTTATCCAATTAAATAGAAAACATAATTTTATTGTATAAAAATTTATTGAACACATTTAGACTTTATTATTTTATTTTCTTTTTTAAATAAATAACAATTAAAGAAACCTTATTTTTCTTTTGTTATTTGCAATTTAATTTTTTTTCACTACAATATAAAAAGGGAAAATACAAGTAAGCTTGAATAAGGAAATAGACGGACTGGCTTTTATTTGTACTGTTAAAATGTAAAAACAAGACAAGAAAGCAGAAAATCGATTTTTCCCAAAAAAAAAAAACAACAATACATAAAAACATCAAATCACAATCAAGGGCAAAATAAGAGTTACGAATTTTTATCATTTAAAAAATAAAATTATTTATTTGTATTTTATATTTTGTTTCTGTTTTTGCTTTTGTTTCTTTTTACATAATTTTCTTATTTTTTATTTAATAATAAAATTGTAGTTCTTAATCCCAATATTTAATAACACCATCCCATCCAGCAGTTACTAATTTACTAGGTTCATGTGGATGCCATAAGGCACTTATACATACACCATCATGTGCTTTCCATTTTTTATATAATTTTGTTGTTTTCCAGTCCCATACATAACATTTGCCATCACCATCACCGGATACTAAATAACTGAAAAAAAAATAAATGAGAATTTTTCATGAAAAGTCGGGAGTAAAATGAAATAATTTTGATTGGTGAATATATATTGTCAGAATATATTATATTTAAACGTCAAAAACAAAAAAAATACGAAAATACAACAACAATGTATATTACATATTGTTTTGATCGATTCGCATGAAAAAAGAGATAAAATATTGATTGTTGTTCATTCTTTCTCTGTCGTTTATTTATGGGAATCTTTAAACTTTTATTTCGAGAAATTACTCTTGTAACATTTAATAATTTTCTAACAAAAATTCATGTAAATAAATAATTTAAAGATTGATTTTCTATTATTATATTTCAATTACCTTTAAATTGTTCAGAACATTTCACTTTTTTTTGGTTCTGTAACTTTTGAACTCCCATGGGGGAAGTTCATTAATTACATTTTATAATTATCAGATTTTATTTATTGTGGTAAGAATTTTTTTTTTTCAAATAACCATTGATATTTAAGTCAACCGACAAATTTAAAATTAAGAAAATATTTGTGTGATTAGATCATATGATTAATTAAAAAAATTTAATAATCTTTACTATTTGTGGTAATCCTTTTACTCAACCCGTAAAACACGATTAAAAAATGAATCATCAAATATAACTTTACAAACATCTTCATAATTTTCGAAATAATTTCAAATTAAATTTATATTTTGCCCATGTTACGTACTGACTATAATAAGCAAGTAGGTATAAATAATCTGTTCGAAATACAAAATAACAATTTCTCTATACAACTTACCTCATGTCTGGTGAAAAATCAAGACTGCATGCGTAACCGGATACCATATGACCAGTGAATGTTTTCTTTCGATTCATTTTAAAACGATTCATTGCAGAAAATATTACAATTTTATTGTCTAAACTTTGACAAGCTAACCATTTACCATTTGGTGCTAATGTTACTGATGGCATTGAATGCATTGTTGGATCAGCAATATATTTCATATCCACTGGAATATCCCTAAAAATTAAGTTAATTATTTTAGTTGTTATAATTTCAAACATGTTATGAATAAAATTAACAAAATCATGAAAAAATCAATTAGGCCGCATTTGAATAAGACATAAAACATAATGGTATGAAACGTTTATTATTATATAAAGATAGCTGCAGCTAATCTAGATACATATACTTGTATTTTGTACGCGTGTTTAAAATAATATTGAAAAAAAAATCGGAATCTGTAGTTTTTTAATTTCAATATTTTTTCAAGATATAAAATGTGAATACTTTTGATGAGGCATAATATCGTCTACCTAACATAAATATTCTGATCTCTTGTAGTTTAAAAATTCAGTCAAAAATGTATAAAATAATAAATTGAATATTTTTTAAATGAGTCAAATCAATCTTACCATTCCCAAACTCTTAAACTTTTGTCATCAGATGTGGTTACAAATCTTCTGTTACCATCAACAAATGTAATTGAATTAATTGCACCTAAATGACGATCATATTCTTGTACAATGTCACCACTACGAGTATCCCACTAAAAAAAATAATTAAAATTTTAAAATTATTTAGTTTGAAGAAATGAAATTCTATAAAATATTATAATTACACAAATAATTTTTTTATCAGATGTTCCTGCCACAAATAAATGTTGTTTATCATTATTTGGATTAAATTTAACACAAAATGGTATTTTTCTCGCTGTGAAACGTGATACAACTTCACCCGTTTCAGTATCCCATAATTTTATGTAACGATCATATGCAGCTGATAAAAATTGCGTACCTTTATTATTAAAACAAATATCGCGTACTGCTTGTCGATGGCCAGAGAATGTTTGAATACAACGTCTTTCATTATAAACTTCCCAAAGCTAGAAAATATAAAGAAAAAAAAAATTATTTCTTGACAAAATTAGAAATATTGAAAATAATGTTTTTAATCGAGAATTTTTGAGTTCTGTGAAAACCAAAAAAGAGCCAAATACGTAATCTAATGTTTTTATTTTACCTTAACACGACAATCCATACTGGCGGATAATAATAAATGAGCTGTTTTTGGAAATAAACGTATAGCGGAAATTCCTTTTGTGTGTCCTTGCCATGTGTGAATATGTGATTTTGGTAAAAAACATCTGTCTGGTGGTTGTTCTGACCGTAAATTTATACCAATATCATGCGGTGCATGAAGAAATGATCGTCCTTGATAATCCAATGCATCTTTAACTGTAAATATTAATTAAAAATATATAATTAATAAATCTATTAGAAAAAAATTTAAATTTGAACCATTTGTTAAAAAGGAATAAAAATTTAGAAAATAAGGTTAATCATAACAATATTACTTGTTCTTTTTCTTCAGTATTTGTTTTAAATAAATAACTAAATAAAAAAAAACAATGGCGTCATTTTGTATCAAAAAAACAAATTAAAAAATACTGAAATTTTGTGTGATAGAATAATTAAAAATAAATTACTGTGTAAGGTTGATTTTTCTTCCAAAGGTTTTTCTTCTTCAGGAACTTTATTTCTTCTGTGTCTTTTAGCAAGCATTTCTTCTAATTCAGCTTTTTCCTGTTCTGTTGGTTTTGCTACAGTTTTTTCATCTTCAAATTTAGCCCATGGTCCAACAAAACCAGTTATATCGGCTGGATCATTATTTCGTACACGTTTTCTATCTAAAAGGTTCGGTCTTGGTGACTCGAATACTGTTTTTCCATCAGTATCATATGCAGCCTGTAAGTCGCCCACAAAACTTTGCCCATCTGTTGTTTCACCATCTATTGATGGATCAAGGGCATAACCATAAGTATGAAATGTTCTTCTTTGATTTTCAAATTGAAATGCACTTATATGTGCTTTTTCAACATATCCAGCTAATGAATTTTTAATAGCACGCATCTGTTCTGTCAAAAATGGATTTACAGGCCCAGCAATTGGCGCAAATAATTCTTCATATTTTGGATTATATTCTAATTCTTTAGTATTTGGATCAAGGACACGTGGTACATTAACAGCTCCCTATACAAAAATTATTAAATTAAATTCGTGTAAATTTTATAAAAAATGCTTTATTTACCATTGGAATGACATTTGGGGCTGAATCAACCATATTCTGCATTATTGAAGTTTCTAAAGGTTTCAAATGGCTTGTATATTCATCATTTATTTCAGTATCTGATTCAGTTTCACTACTATCACCATAATTCTGTAATTGTAACATTTTAACAATTAAATAACAAACAAAACGTAAATACAACAACGATGCTTCTACTTTTATTTCTTAAAACGTCAAACAATAAAATCGAAACAAAAACAAAAAAGAAGAGGATAGAAGATATTAACTGGTCCGTATTTTTTTGCTCAAAAACAAAAAGTGAAAAAATTCTCCCCACCAAAATTTTTTTTCCAAGATGCACACTAGCACAATACACGGCCTCACACTGTTACAAGCACCATCTGTAGTATTTTTACAAACTTATTCATCATGGTTTGAATCACATTCTGTGAAGAAGCTATTAATTATTATTGTAATTAAAAATTAATATCAATAAATAAGTATTTAGTATATAATTGCTTAGAAGAACTTCGAATTGTGAAGACTTTTTGGAATACAACAATGAAAATTTTATTCCAAAATTAATGAAGTCAAATCATTGCAAAAATTGCTCTGAAAAAATTAATTACTATAAATTTAAAATATAAAAAACAACAATTAAATTATTTAATTTTATTTATTGAGACATATTTGATCAAAATACATGTATATAATTTTTTTTTATGTTTTTGTTTTTTCTTTATTTTCTTTTTTCATACATATAAAAAATTTAAGATTAGATATAAAAATAATATCGTTAATAAAAAATAATAGAATAAAAAAAAAAAAAAATTGTGTGTGTATTCTCTTCTTTACAATAATAACAAACTCTAGATAAATCTAATAGAAATTAATAGATAATAATAATTAATAATAATATAAATGTATAATAGGTATATATATTTTTTTAATATTTTTACTTATTGATTCTTTTTGGCAATGAATTTATTAAAATTCATCTTTATTTCTATTTTTCAGCAAATATTCTCTTATTGCACAACTAAAATAATAATAAAATATTGTATTGTTTTTTCTATTTTAATAATAAAATAAAATTAAAAATAATATAATAAAATAATAAATGAAAATAATCTTAAATTAATAAAATTAATTAATCAATTTTTTTTCAATTTGTTTTCCTTTGTTTTTATTTAATATAATTTATGTTACAAATGTCTTTGGAGTTCTAGCCATATTTTTCTTTCATTTTTTTTTTCTTTAAAATTTGACAAAAAAAATTTAATATTAATTTACAAAATACTTAAAATAATATTTATATTTTATAAGTTCTTAAATATAAAACAAAATAATAATAATTAAAATATAAATTTAAGAATTAAAAAATATTCGATTTACGAGAAAATATTATTTACTATTTTTTTCTCTTTCTCTCTTTTCAAAATAGAATTTCGTTGCTTTGGAAACCATTTTTTTTGTATTTGTTTGCGTTTTTTTTTTAAATAAATGAATAATTTTCATTAAAAACAATGAATGTTTGTTGAGACAAGGAAGAAAAATTCTTTATCCTCTATAACGAAAATCTAGACAAATCAAACTCATGATTAACATTTTTTCTTTTTTTAGTAATTATTTAATATATTGGTAGTAAATTTACTGAAATATATATAATAATACTTTTCTCTTATATTTAATTGAGAACAGCGCTTATTTTGACAATTTCCTATGACACTTTAATGACGTTTAATAAATTTTTAACAGTTTTTCAGTTAGAAATATAAATATAAAAATCTAATTAATTTACTTTTGTGACCAATATGAAATGTGCATGAATTTAATTATACACATAATTAATAAATTTAATATTAATTTAGAAACAGTTGACACTTAAAATATTAAATAAAAATGGCCATATATAAAAGAGTTGACTAGTCTAGATTTTGTGTTATTTAAGAAAAATGAACAAAAATTACGGAAATTTTAATATAAATGATTAATAATTATATTCGATGATAAATATTTATATGTATTTGAATAAAAAATTTACATGTTTTTCAATATCGGTTTTTAAAATTGCTGTTATTTTGTTAAACCCCTGAAATTTTGTTGGTGTTTTTGATACACTGACTCTTAATATTTGTTCTCATATTGTCTTTTTCATTAAACCCTGGCTATTATTTTAGAGAAGAACCAAAAGAACTGGTTATTCCGCATGACTATGATGGCAGAATTCATAAGACACAATACATAAATTAATCAAATATCGTATCAAATATTAAAATATCAAGGATTATAACTAAACCAATAAATGTATTTCGTTCCTTTTGAACCCAAGTTTAAATAAATAATTAATTTAACATTTGAACACAAGTCGAATTTCGGAGATTTTTTGTCAATATTTTTCCCATTTTAATAAATTAAACGAAAATGATAAATTCTTTGGAAAAATTGTAATTTAAATTTTATTCTTTGTTGTTTTTTATTTAATTAATTAATTAATTTACTTTATTTTAATTTTAATTTTATTTATTGTCTGTTTTTCTTTTCTTTCTTCCTTTAAATTTTTTATTTTATTTTATTTATATTTTCAAATTACGACTAAAAATATTGTATGTATTTTTTTTTTTAATCGTTTAAATTATTAATTTTTAAAGTATTTCTGTTAATAATTTCTTTTATCCTTTCTCTTTTTTCATTTTATTTTTAATATTTTCAATATTTCTTTCATTGCAATTTCTATTATTATTATTAATTTTTTTTTGTTTTCCTTTACTATTTAATTATTTAATTTATTAATTTAATAATAATAAACAATTTTTTGTTTTTATTTTTAACTGTTTTACTGTTTTTCTTTCAATAATATTCGATGTAATTTATTTATTTATTAGAATAATTTTTTTTTTATTTATTTTGTTTTATTAATTTTAATTAATTAATTAATTTCATCTTCCATTTTAAATTTAAATTTTTTAATTGTAAATATAATTGTTTATTTTTTTTTTATGTTTTTCTTTAATTTTATTTTATTTTTGTATTTATTTTTTTTAAATTTAAAATATATATTTTATAGAATAATATATGTATTCATTTGTTTTCTGTGATTTTATTTATTTATTTAATTAATTAATTATTTATTTATTATTCTTCCCTTCATCATTTTCATCAACTTTCTTATTTTGTGTTTTCAATGGAATGATTAGTTATTTTTAGTATTTAATTTAATGAATAATAATTAAATATAATTAATTAATAATAATATAATTATTTATAATATTTTTAATAATAATAATTAATAATAATATATCATAAAATTTAACAATAACGTTTTATCTTTCATTTTCATTTTTTTTTTTTGTTTAATAATAATTTATTTCTTTCTTTCTTAATTTTCTTAATTTTTCTCTTTATTTTTTTATTTTTTAATTAAATATAATTTTTTTCTTTTTAAATTTTAAATTTAAAATGTAGATTTTTTTTTATTTCTTTAAATTTCTGTCGTCTTCTTTTTCTTCCTTTTTTATGTTTTATTTAAATTTTAAATATTTTAATAATACAAATAATCTTATTAAATTTTTATTTTCTTTAATTTTTTTTTTTTATTTTATACGAAAAAGACACTGTAAATCTTAAAAATTAATTGTTTTTTTTTTATTCTTCTATTTAATTATTTATTTATGTATTTCTTCTTCTTCTTCTTTAATTTAAAGTTTCTTTAAATTTTCAAAATTTAATCATAAATATTGTTTTTGCTTCTTTTTTCTTGTTCGTTGTTTAATAAACCTTTTTTGTTTTAAATCTTATGTTTGATTACGTTTATGTGAGTGTGTGTGTGTGTACTGCGTTTGAATAAAAGTTTCTGATTTGGTTTTCTGTTTTGAAGTTTTTTTTTTTTTTGGTAATTTGGTTGATTTGTTTCTATTTTCAGTGTTTTAAATTCAAAAGTTCCTATGAGAATTTGTATAGATGACAAAATGAGAAAATCTCTTTCTCGGTGTAATAATACTTTGGTATGGTTAAAGAGAGAAAGAAAATTTTTCATTTTGTCCCTAACATCAGGTTACATACTGAGAAATAATCAGTACTTCATTGCTTGTGTATTCTGAGTTGTGTAAAATTTCACACAGGAACAAACATTTTATTTCAATTTTATTTTGTTATTTTCGTTAGAGAAAAAAAAAACAAATACAATTTTTTTAGAATAGACTTTTGTTTTTAGATTCTTTTCCGATTCTATCCGTTTCGTTAATTAATTGTGGTAATTAAAAAAAAAAAAATTACCAAACATAATTATAAAAATTGTATCTGTTTTTTTTTTCTTAATTAATTTGTTTTGTTATTTTATCAATTGCAAGCATTGAAATATATTTTAAATTTATACTTTTTCTTCGTTTAAATTTTAAATTTACTGAATTTAAATTTTTTTATTCTTTAAATTTTCTGTATTTATTTTTAATTTACACATTTTTTGTTTTTTGTTTTTTTTTTTTTTTTTACTTTACTTTAATCATTATTTAATTAATTTTAATTTTAGTTTTTTCTTTAAAGTTTTTTTTTGGCAAAATTTCATAAATTATTTATTAGATTTTTTCTTCTGTTTCTTCTTAATATTTTTAAAGAGTTTCATTTTGTTTTATCTTAATTCGATTCTTCGTCTTTTTCTTTTCTTCTATTTAATTTTATTTGTTTTTTTTTTTCTTTTTATTTGATTTATTTAATTGTTTTAATAATTTACGTTTTATATATTTTATATTTTTTTTTTTAATTTATTTATTTATCAATTTACTTTGTATTGTCATGTTAACACTGTGGTCCAAAAATGCGTATAAATATTTTTTTATTTTGTTTAAATTTAGTTTTGTTTTTTTTTTTTTAATAAATTTTTAAGAATTAAATTTTTGTGTGTTTTCTTTTCTTGTTTTAAAAATTAAAAACAACAAAGAGAAAAAAAGTTATCGAAACACAAATGAAAAATCAAAGAGACAAAACACACGCATAAATTGAATTCTTAAATAATTAATTAAAGAATAGAAATAAATTTAATTAAAAAAAAAAAAAAAAAAAAGGAAAAAGAAAACAAAAGAAAAAGAAATAATAATTAAATTTTGAAGAAGGGGAAAAAAAATCTACAAAAAACGAAAAAAAAAATTGCTAAGACCCAGCCTTTTCACTCATTTTTTTTTTTAAATTATATAATTGAATGTTTTCGAGAGAGTTAAAAAAATAATAATTATAATTAGAAATTAAATAATGAAACGAAATTCTTCAATTCTTTGGTACCCGTTTACTTTCTTTCATTTTGTCTGAACCGTCTTTTTAACTTTAATTTATGGCACAAAAAAAAAATCTTCTATTACAAGAATTCATTTGGGTTTTATTGTATTTTAAGGACCGTAATCTAAACATAAACGAAATGCTTTCAAGAATTAAGGACTTTTTCGATTTTTCACAAACTCTAAATTTTATTCCAGTTGAAATGTACGGCCCTTAACTATGGCACATTTTTTGTATTCTTTTCTATTTTAGGTGTTCTTTCTTCGTTTTCGTCTTCTTTCTTTAAATCAATAAATGTTTTATTAAATTTAAAAAAAAAATTGTATGGCACAAATAATAACAAAAAAAAAAATGTCTAAAATGTTAATTCTACAATTTTTATCAATTTTTGATTATTTCTTTAAAAAGAATTTTTGTATTAAAACAAGAAATGCTCGTTTATTTAAGTTCTTAAAAAAAATATGCACTAACACACACACACACACACAGATTTAGAAAATAAAATAGGGAATCCATATGCGTCGGTCTTTACTTTTTTTTTTTAAGAACAAAAAATAATTGTTTTTTTTTTTTTGGGTTAATTCATTTTTATCTGAGTATTTTCCAGGTACCATTTTTTTGTTTCTTTTTTTTTGTTTAGTATTTTTTAACTTTTACTTTTACTTAGTTTTTATTTATTTTTTTTTTTTTTAATTGGCAAGAGAAAATTTCATGTAAAAATTGTTTAAAAAAACAAAATGAATTTTTATTTTTCCTTAAAAAAAACATAATAATTGAATAATAATAATTAATAATATTAAAACTTAAAAAAATATATAAAATAATAATTAAATGAAACAAGAATAGGGGGAGGAAAAGAAATAATAATAATAAAAATAAAAAAGGTGAAAATATTAAAAAAATAAGAATAAAAATTAAAAGAATAGTTCAACTCATCCACAGTAAAGATTTGGTTTGTTTTTTTTTTCTTAAAAAGAGAGAAAAGCAAAAAAAAATAATAATAATAATAATAAGAGAATAAAGAAAACTTAATTTTAATTAAAAAGATTAAAAAAAAAAAGATTAGAAAGTTTAAAAATTAAATGAAAAAAAAAAAAAACTTTTGCTAAATATACAATTTTTTAATGTTTTTGGTTTTTTTCCTTTTCTTTCTGAAATATTATTTTAGTATTTTTTTTTTATATTACTTACTTGTTAATTATTTACAAAGAATTTACATTAATTTACAAGAAAAAAATGGATGGATTATATTAAAAATATAATTATTTACTTTTTTTTTCTTTGTTTTTGTTTTTTTTTTCTTTTATAAATTATTTAATTAATTTATTCAAAAACAAAAAAAAAATTGTTGGCCGCTTAAAGAATTCACGTTTTTTTTAAATTTTTTTTTTTTTAATTTATAAATTTTATTTCTTAAAAGTTTTTAAATATTAAAAAAATTAATTAATTAAAAGTTTTATTTTGTTTTGGTTTTTTTTTTGTTCTTTGTTTTTATTTAAA
Organism: Pedicia rivosa; assembly: GCA_963082725.1. NCBI lineage: Eukaryota > Metazoa > Arthropoda > Insecta > Diptera > Pediciidae > Pedicia > Pedicia rivosa. Next base: position 19,462,706 of record OY720151.1, read on the forward strand.
AAATTATTAATTTTTAAGGAATGAGAAAAAGATTGAATTTTTTTAATGTTTTAACGAAGCTTATAATTATTAAAAAGATTAAATTGTGTTTTGTTTTTTATTTTGGGATAAAAATTTATAATAATATTTTATTAAATGTTTTTTTTTTATTAAATGTTTTTTTTTTTTAGTTTTTTAATTAAGCGATCCTGCGCATAAACAATTGTTTCTTATTCTTTTGTTTTAAAGTTTTTTTCTTAAGTACGTGAGATTCGTTGTTTATTTTACATCTTTCTTACTTTTCTTCATCTTCTTCTTTTTTATTATTTTTGTTTATTTATTCAATTCTTTCTTTTTTTTTTTCGTATTTTTTAATTTATTTTATTTATGTACTTAAAAAATCACAAAAAAAAATATTTAAATTTTTTTTATCAAAAAAAAGCACAAAACAAAAATTAATGAAAAACAAAAAAAAAATTAAAAAAATCGTTTTTCTTTTCTGTTGCTTTTTTTTTTAATTTGCCCATGGAGGTTAAGGAGGAGGAGGAGGAGAATTCATTTTTTATTGTTAGACAAAATGACGTCGACGTCTTTTCTATTCTCGGTATGGCTTACAATATGAGTATCGGTGATTCATGTGTTGACTGTAAGAGCCAGAATGTGAAAAACGTTTTAAACATTTTGAACATTGAAAAGGTTTTTCGCCACTATGCAATCGTTTATGTTCAGTTAAATGATGTTTATGTTTGAATGCTTTAGGACATTCGGCACATTTGTAGGGTCGTTGACCTTTAAAGAAAATAAGAAAATATTGTTTGTTAATAACTGAAAAAATATTAGATAATGATAGAAAAACTTACCAGAATGTTCATATTTGTGTCTAGCTAATGAACTTTGCTTGCTAAAGGCTTTGTCACATTGATCACAAACATATTGACCTTCAGCTTCTTGTTCCATTTTTACGTTTGTTCGTTTTGGTAAATGATGTCCACCACCAAGATGATGATTTGTATCACCATCATGCATTATACGCGAATCATCATCTTTCCATGAACGTTTTTCTGAACCTGGACTAAGGCTATGGCCCCTTTCTGTTTTAATACCTAACAATGGATTTCTAGCTAATTCTGGTGTCATTTGTAGTAAACGTTCCATTGGCACTAAGCCTAGTGCAGCAGCATTTTGAAGTATATATGGTGTATGTGCTTGACTTGGTGATGGTGTTTGTGACTCAATTGAACGATTTGATAATGTACCATAATGTAAAAATGGATGATAAGGTGTTATTTCACGTGATGTTTTTATACTTAAGTTCATAACTTCATCAGAAATTGAATTATCTGTTTGATACGGTGCAATACCGTAACGTGGTGAACTCGATGGTGTTGATGTTGTTGATTCTTTTTTTATTGATAAATCAAGTGGCTGATCATTATCAACAATTGAAGATGATGGACTAAAAACTGGTGATACTAAATGATTAAACATATTATGTTGATTGTGTTGTGTTGGTGATTGTTTTATAAACGCAATATTATTAAGTTTTCTTTCACGTGAACGATTATTTTGAAACCATACTTGTACAACACGTGGATCAAGCATAAGACGATGTGCAATTGCACGAAATTCATCTCGATTTGGTCTGGGATTAACAGCATAATGTTCTTTTAATACAGATTGTTGTTCTTCTGATATAGCTGTTCTCACACGTACTTTACGTTCGCCTTCTGACATTAATTTCGTATCACGATCCTCATCTTCACTACCTGATGCCATCGATAAATATGTGCCATTCAGTGCCATTGTTTCAGCCATTTGCGCTGCTAAACCTTCATGTTTTCTAAACATACCACATAAAACTTTTTCATGTTGTGCGAGTTCTGTACGATGATTAAATGTTCTATCACAACGTGAACATTGTAATATATCATCTTGTTTATATTCATCTTGCTTATATTCATCTAGTTTATATTCATCTTTGATTATTTCATCTTTAATATTTGTTGGTGATGATAAACCACAATCAGATGTCACAGATGAATAAGAATTATTCATATTTGCCCGAAATATTTGTTGTGTTACAGATGAATTTACAGAATCAATCAGTGATTTATAACCATTATTAAAACCACCTTCACTATTAGAACTAGCACTTGATGATTGTAATATTCTAAATTTGTCATCTTTATAATGATGTGAATTATGATGATGATGCATATGACGTTTATCATCATCTTCTAAATCCATAACTAATTTTGGTTCATCACAAATATCTTCTGTTACTTCTTCAATCATATCTTCGGGATCAGAATGAAGACTTGGTGTTTTATTATTTAAATTATTTGTTTTAAGTAAATTTTCCATTGCAATATGATGTGGTGAACCAGCTGCTGTTAATTCAAGTAAACGATGTAAACTATATGGATTTAATGCTGCACGTGGATCCATGGCCATTGGTAAAAATGGATTTGGAAATGATGCAAACAAGGCTTCATAATTATTATATTTTGGAAGTAGTGGAAAAAATGCATTATTATTTGGACTTGTTGAATTGTTGTTATTATTATTATTATTATTATTATTATTATTATTATTATTATTATTATTATTAATATTATTATTATTATTATTATTATTATTATTATTATTATTTATTATATTATTATTATTATTTAATTGTGCTGCTAATCCATGATTAGATAAATTTGGTTGTAAATAATTTCCTCTTTTATTTGGGCTCATACAATTTTTTTCAATCTTTATTAAACGTGAATTATTTAATTTTAGTCCCATACTAATACATTTCTTAGATGTCATATGACTTGAATATGAACCAGAATGTGAAAATCTTTTGCCACAATTATTACATGCAAATGGTTTTTCACCAGAATGTATTCGAACATGTTCCTTTAAATGATGCTTAAATTTAAATGCCTTATCACAATCTGTACATTTGAATTTTCTTAATAATGCTGATTCGTCGTGACTTATCATATGACGTTGTAAGCGATAAACATTTGCAAATGTTTTATGACATATTTTACAACACTGAAAAAAACAAAAAAAAAAAACAAATTAAATTTTAGAAGATAATACAAAAAAAGCAACAAAATATATTCAATTAAATAACTAAAAATATAAGAACGAAGAAGATAAATTAATATTTTAATTAATTAACCCATTCAAGCCTGACTTCTTTTCTAGCCAAACAAATTTTTTTATTTGAGAAACTCTAAAATATCAACTAAAACGTTTAATTATATACTTTAGATTTGAACATATGTAATTGGTGGACAAGTCATGCACATTGGATTTGAAAGGGTTAAAAAAAGTGAACCTAAAATTATTTCTATTTCTTAGTTTTTTTTTGGGAGAACAACACACGCATTTCAATAATTGGTCTCTCTGTGTTTTTTTTATACAAATAATAAATATATGAAAAAAAAAAATAATAATATAAGATGATATTTACAAATTTTATTTAATACAATTTGATAAGCGGTTACAAGGCCACAATAATTGGGGCAGATAGACAGAATAGATAATATATTATATATGAGCAGTAGAAGTAGAAGAAGAAGAGATGAATTTCACAAATTAATAAACGTTTCTATAAAACACAAAAAAAAATTTAATTTGTGTATTATTTTTTTGTTTGTTTGTTTTGTTGTTTGTTTTGTTTGATTGCATCATCTTCATCATAATTCATCACTATTAATTAAACCAGAAAAAAAATTTACGCAATATTTACAATTAAGAATATTACAGTGAAAACCTCTACAAAATGGCCATCTCACTTCAATTAAAATCAATGGAATATTTCTTGCCAAATTTCGAAATTTTTCTTTTAAAAAACCGACCGCACAGTTAACCAGAATGAACCAAACGCAAAAAAAAACAAAAATTTTCTTCAAATTTAATTTCTTTGTAACAGCATTTTCAGGTAACAGTTCCAAATGAAGGACTTGTGAAATTTGAAATTTATTTCAAATATACAAAATCTTTACCAAAATTAAGAAAATATGTTCATATTGAGAAAATTAAAATTAGTAAAAGAATTCGAAATTGAAAAAGAAAATTAATAAAAAAACAAAAAAAAAAATAAAACGAATACATAGATATACATATACAAATAAACCTATATAAAATATATTCTATATTCCATTATTATTAATTTTTGTAGATTTCTTTCTCTAAAAATATACTCTTTCTTTACTTTTTTCTTCTTCTGTTCAAGTGCTTATGATGGTGCCATACACAATAACAACAATAACAACAAGAAGAAAAAAAAACTATTTTCTTCAATAAGAAGATGAAGAAGAAGAAGGAAAGAAGTGTACCTTTTGTCTGCACGTTTCTTAATATTGTTATTGTAAAGCCAATAAAGAAAATACAAAAAATGAAAAAGAAAAACCAAAACAGAGAAAAAAAATATATCCAGAGAAAAAAAATTAAACCAACAACAAACAGGAAGGTGGATGAGAGGAGTGGAGGGTAAGAAAATTGGATGGTAAGGTAACTTATAATTAGTTGAAAAATTCGTCGCAACTGGCATAAAGTGAGGCCTGTGTTTGGTATTGTATCAGTGTTTACGATTATGTATATAAGTGTGTGCATACATAAGTGTGTGTGTGTATATTCTTTGAATTGAATGTACATATTTATATAATAAAAAATCATTAAAAAAGAAAACAAAAAGTATAACTTACATACATACACACAGACAGACCTACACATACATACAGATTTAGATATTAATATACAATGTAATACTACACACGGCAACGTATTAAGGAAAGGCACAAACTAAAGACAGGTGTACATTTTAAAATAGCACCACTGATTCCACTCATGCAATAATAAATCCTAAACAACGGCGGAATTTTTTCTTCTTTCCATCTTTTTTCTTTTACATCAAAACATTATCTTCTTCTTCATTTTCTTTTAGTAAATTTTACTTCTGCTTAGTATATAACATGGGTGGCCAAACTATATGGACCGTGAGTAGCAAGAAATTTCCAGCGTCTCACAATAAAATTTTCTAAAATGAATAAATTATATCAATATAATTGTAAAAACATTTCCCACCCAGGATTTCAGTTTGCATCAAATTTTCAAAAAATGTCTTATAAATGATTACAGGGACCACTCATGAATTACCCCTATTTAACCCCTTGATATAATATGAAAAGTAAACTGTAGCATTTTGAAAACTTAAATATTTGACACCAGTACCTTTTATATGTTGACAACCCCTGGTGTATAGTATATAAAGTAATAAACAATTAAAAAAAAATCCTATACTACTTTTATATATTCTTTATCTTTATCTCTTTTTCAAAATCGTAGGTTGATCATTATATTTTGTCTCTTTCTATCGGTACTTTATTGCCTTATTTTAATGTTTGTATGTTTATTTTATAGAATATTATACAACAATTCCTCATGAGTTGTCGTCGTCGTTGTCTTCATCTTGTTTTCTTGATACAGCAAAGAAAAAACTAAATCAGAAAAATGTCAAATAAATTCGAAACTCATTTAACGCACACAATTTGTTTTTCTTATTTTCAATTTTTAATTTTGAAATTTTGAAAAATAAATAAATAACTTAAAAGAATTTCACGTGTGCGTGGCATGAGTGTAGGTGTGTTAATATAACATTTAGGCACGTCAAATTAAAAATTCATTCAAATCAAACAAAAATTTTAGATCAAAAAATTTAAAGGAAATTAATTGATCACAGATTATGCAAATTGCACAAGATACAACCTGATTGCACAAATATTATTTCGTCAATAATTTAATTAAAATATACAAAAACAAAATTAAATTAAATAATCACAACAAAAATGTAAATATTTATAATGAATATATGAGAATGGAGGTTATTCCCCACAAATAATTTCACATATCATATAATTGGTGTTCGGTTATAAGAAACGCCGGGAACAACATTTATTTATTTATTTATTAACAAATAGCTTTGCATTAAAAATTAAAAATATTGCTCTTTAAATTTAATTATTTTCTCCAGTGACGTCAATGGTTTAAGGAAATACCTGCATTGATTATCGCTGACGTATTTTCAGAAATGCAATAAAAAAATTTGTTGGAAATTTTAGAAAATGAGAAAAAATGCCCATTTTCGAACTGAACTTTTGAACATGAAATTCATTTTAATAAATGTACAACAATTCTTTATTTTCCTTTGTTCAGAAAAAATAAATTAAAAAAATCAAATCAAAAAAGTATTAAAACTTCGAAAAGTGATCATTTAATTGAATTTAACCTTTCCATATAATTTACCTTGACTTAAGTATGAATATTATTGTTTATATTTTTATAAAATTAATAATAAACCACATTTGTCTTGATATTGTGTGGTCGATTTGTGAAGGTTTTTAAACAATAATAAAAATTGTAAAATAAAAAACATCTGTAAAAAATAACTAAACAAAACATTTTCATATTATTTGAGTCGAGTTATAATTTAGTGTTTGCCTTTGATATTCTCATTTTTTCTTGTTTAATTAATAAATTATTGTATTAATAATAATAACAATTATAGTTGTTATTAAAGGTTTGTAAATAAAAATATTAAATCTCACTTTAAAAAAAAAATCAATTAAAAACAAAAAAAAAACACACTTTACATTTTATATTTAATTCTTTGTTATTGCGAAATTAAAAATTAAGTGATAAATTAATGTGAATAAGGGGAGGGTGAGGTGGACATTAGGTATATGAAAAGATTAACTTACAAACTCATTAAGTCATTTAATGTAGTACATTAAGAGTTTTGAGCCTGAAAGTTCTGAGTAAAAAATATTTTTTTTTTCTTGTTTTCAATTATAAAATCAAAACACGTTCGGAAAAAGCAAGAAAAAGAAAAACTGAAAAAAATAAGAAACTTGAAATTTGTAGAAAGAAAAAAAAATTGAATCCACCGCAATGCAGAAATTAGAATATTCGAAATTAAAAAATAAATAAATAAACGTATAGGTATATTTTAGTTAAGAGTAAAAAGTGTGCTGTTTGTGACAGTTTACTCTCCGTGATCTTATAATACGACGGTATAAGAAAAAAAAAGGGAAGAATTTTGTCCTATAATACTGCTTCTTATTTATGTTTTTTTTTTTTTTTTTTTATATTTTTTTTTTTTTAATTATACAAAATTGTAACGCACCGTGCCACCGTCGTCATTCTTGTTGTTAAAAAATATGTCACCCCCGATTTGTTTACAATAATTATTATATTCCCTTAATTCTTGAATATGAAAAATACTTATACCAAAAAATAAGAAATTCAAATAAATTATGTACTTTATTACTTTAATTTTGTTCCTTTTTTGTGTTTACAGTTTTAAAACAGAATAAAATAACTACACCTAATTAAGAAGATTTGTAAAAAATTTAGGTTCAATGACCTTCTGTCTCTTCATTTTCAATTTTCATCTTCAATATTATTATTATATTTTTTCGCCCTTCTCTTCCTCATCTATCTCTTTCGTACACACTGATTATTCTATATATGTATATTTAATTTCCAATTCAGTCAGTTCCAGTCAAGTCAATCGGCCATCCATCCGTTTTTTCTTGTTGTTGTACCCCGCGCGCGTACATACTACACAACTAACTATTTAAAGTAGAGAGAGAGAGTGTGAGAGAGAGAGTAAAAACTAACAAAGCGCTTTATTTAATTTGTGATGTTTATAGGCATTTACTAATGAGTTTTAATTTTTACAGTTCAACTCAAGTGAAAATGTATTTTTCCGTCCGTTTATTTCTATTTATTTTTTCTTTTTTTGTTCTTTCTTTCATTTTCATTTTCATTTTTTTTTCGTTTATTTCATTCATTCATTTATTCTTTCTTTGTAAAATGCCATGTCGTCATGATAGATATGAGTTTTACTCCCTGTGTTTTGCTGTGTCTGGCTTTGTTTCTGATGCTCTTTTTTTCATGTACCGTTCATTTATGAATATTTTCAGTTTTTTTTTTAACAAAATAAATTAATGAAGAAAAAAATAATAAAATTAATAAGCAGAAGAAGAACAAGAAGAAGAAAACGTTAAAGAAAGAAGATGATCACACCGCATTTTTATAAATTAGAATTTACAGAATATAAAAAGGATTATTGTTCTCAAATAAATAAATACAAATCCGTGTGTGATGATTGACTTAATTACAAAAAACTTTCATAAAACATAAAAATAAAAATGAACAAAAAGAAGAAGAAATAAAGCAAATAAATAAATTAATATAAAAAACCCCAATTAAATATTTTATATTTTATTTTCAGACAAAATAAGAAAAGAATTGCTAAATCTTAATAAATAATCATTCGAATTTTTTTTATAAACCAATTAAAATTTGAAAACAATCAAAAAAAACACACAACACAAAGGATTTTGTATTTTCTTTCTTTTCAGTAAAGTATGTAAATAAATAAGTAAAGTAAGTAATCATATACTTATGTATATGTATTTATAATATTCTGCAAAATCAAATAAAATACTGTTTTTTAATGTTTCGACCTTAATAATACGCGCGAATATTGATAACCTTTTTATACTGGATTTTGGTCTCTTTATTTTCTATAAAAAATCTTTTCTCATTTAACAATAATTTTCTAAGAATTCATAATATTTATAAAGACTATTATACTTTATTCTTATTAAAATATAACAGTCATAATATTGTACAGTCTTCTTTTTTCTAAGATTATATTTTTGAAGAATATTAATGTGTAGTATTTTTTCTGATTATTATTTTCTTACACAAAAAAAAAATAAAATAAAAGTTGTAGAAAAATTTGATTTTTGTGTGTTGTGACGTCATATGAAAAAAAATAAATACGATTTTAATTGAACAAATATAATTGAAAATACGCAAAAACAAAATAAATACACAGAGAAACAAAACTGTCTAAAAATGGATGAATTTTGAACGTTTTCGTTTATTAAATGTCGTCGCCGTAGTTGTTGTTGTTGTTGTTTGTTTATTTATTATTATTATTATTATTTTTCTAATTTACAATTCTTTTTATGATTATTATTATTTGTTGTTATTGATAAAAGAATTTGCGTTTTTATTTGTTCGCAATTGTTATTTCCTTATCTTATCGGGATTTCATTATTTAGTTAAAATACAAATAGACATTTCTATAATCTCAATATATCATACATACATACACACACATCTATAAGAATGTACAGATTGAAAATTTAATATAGTTAGTGACTCTCAACTAGATACTAGTACGAAAGTATGATAGTATGATAATGAAAAAAGAAAAAAAGAAAAAAATTCTATAAAAAAAGAAAAAGAAAAAAACAAAACGCATTTTGTGTATGAAATTTGATATCATGTAAGGACAATCTCTGAGACTTTATATCTTTTAATTTAATAGAAAGAGGGTAAAAGGTGGAAAATCTTTTTTCCTTAGATAACAAAAACACACAACCACTACCATCACCAACAATAATAATAATAACAACAACACAACTAAAAAAAAAGAAAGAAAAAAAAAAGAAAAAGAAACTTACAAATCCTTTTTTTTTTGGACCAATCTTGTAGAAATAAAAACTCTACATCACGCATACACACACGAATCACACATTTATATATCATATAAACAAGTATGTATGGATGTATGCATATATATATATTATTGTCATCAAATATAAACCGTGACAAAACTACAGTCAAAAAAAAACGAAGAAGAAAATATATAATAAAATAGAATGAAAACCCATCGCACAATAATATCTTGACGTAAGAGGTCAAAAGTGAAGAAAAAAAGGGACTTTGGTCCCACATACATACACATAAAAACACACATTCTAAAAAATATACACAACAACAATAATACGTAAGTATTACAAGAAACTTTCACTTTCTTATATGAGATTTTTAGAAGAAAAAATGGAAAAAGGAAAAGGAGAAGACTATGAAAACTAAAAAACACAACAGACGATGAATTATTGTTTTTCAAATTTACTTTGACTTTATTGTTAAAAATCAATGTCCGTTTTTCAAGAAATTTTTTTTTTTGTTATATGTAGTAATAAAAAATGCGTGAAAAAAAAAGAAAGTTGAAAGATGAAACAACAACAACAATAAAATATGAAAAACAACAAAAAAAAAACTACCTTTTGTCTTAAATCTTTTTTTGAGTATTTACAATCTCTGGTGATTCAAACTATGTATTGATGGATAAAAAAGAGAAACTATTTTCACATTTAACATTATTATTATATACATACATACATACAAACATACATACGCACACGTACGCACTTGTCTATTTATCAAGCGATGCATCCCTCGGGTGTTCTTCTTCCCCCATAGAACGAAACTTCCTTTGGTCCCCCGTCATATCTTTTACCCATACACAAATACCATTTACTGTTTTTGTTAAGATATAGATTTATCAGGGAAAAATATGTATATTCTATCATACAAAAACTATACACATACTCACATACATACACACATATTTACTAATATATCACTCTCTCTTTCACTTTCTAGTTGTAGGTCTGTCTACAGACGCGGTGCCGTTGCCGTATTTTATTATATGATTTTTTATCCATATTTTTTGTTTTTTTTTACTATTTTGATATTTATGAGGGGACGTGTATTTTATAAGTGTATTAGTTTGTGAGCTCTGTATCTATGTAATACATATGTGTACTTATATACACATTTTTATATGCGTTTGTGCGTGTGTACATTTATATAGATATTTGTTTTTTTTTTTTATTTTACCGTGTTATCATTTCTTATCAGTGACCACGCTGTAGGCTGTTCAGACTTGACGGTTTCGATACGCCTACATTTTTTCCTCTGTTTTTTTTTTCGTGTTGTTATCATCATCAAAAATAATAAATTGTATAATTGCATTTTTTCTAGTTTTTCTCATTTCTTTTTTCTTGCTTTATATGAATTTCCTTTTATTTCAAGTTTTTTTAAAAATAAAACAGGTAAAACCTATTCGATAGTGCAGTGTATTTTAAGGGTAGGTTTTAGTCGAACTATTCTTAGTTGAAGTACGTTCTGCTAATTGAAACACTCTTAGGGGAATTCAAACAAGAGAAACGCGACTGTATTACAATTCAATGTTCATATTTTATCTAAGTATAACACAGAATGACTACATAGAATTACTAAAATTTTACAAAAACCCTTTCATTCCTTACATATAATTAAGAAATGAATATTTCTAGAAGTATTTTATATGAATGTAGTGTCAAAATCCCAAAATTGTAGCCAATTATTTTCACATGTAGACCTACAAATTTGTTCATATGCATTCAAAGTACCAGAGATAAAAAAACATCAATACATGTAAATTAAAACACGTATGATCAAACAAAATTTTGCATTAAATAATAAATTTCTAGTATAAAAATGGCATCATTCTAAAATTGAAATATTCTTAAATATAACAATTTTAATTGATAATATTAATGAAATAAAGAATCATTGCTTTAGCAATACCAAATTTAAGCCAACCAACAGGATTTATTAAAACCAGCAATGACTGTTCATTTGATAATTGGTATAGGGTTGTATTTGTATACCCTATTCATATGAGCATCACTATAAATAAGCATAAGTGTATTGTGATGATAAAAATGAATCAAACGTTTTAATTAGAAAAGATTTGATCAACCATTTTGGACTCAATGACAAATACGAATGTTATAGAAATCGATTTTTGTATGTATATTAATCGAACATTATTTAATAATCTAGAAAATTTTAAATTTAAATTTAAAATTTTTATTATTGTAAACTAAAGACATATCAATATCCAAATATACTGATCGCAGCGTTCTAATGTTGATTGTTTAATCAATATTCAGTACCAAATTATATATTTATATAGGTATTCATTATTTAAAACCTATAAATATTAATTATTATTTAAACAGACGAAAATAATAAAGATTCCAAATTCCATATAAGATCACACAATATCTCAAAAAATTTTAGAAAATTGTGACTCAGAAAATTGAAAAACCTTTATCTATAAATTTGATATATTCCAATTACTATACACATGCATGGGGAAAAAATGGTCGAATAATAAATTAATTAATAGTAAAAATCTACTCATTGATTTAAGTAAAAAATAAAATAAAAATAACATAAATAATTTACGGCAAATAGCAGATAATCATTGTTCAAATAAATTAAAATTAAAAATAATACAAAATTTAATGTATTATATTTTATATATGGAATGTTAATTTAGGATAAATTCTGATAAGATAAGAAAATAATGTAAATTATTATTAATATATAATTTTATAACTTCAAAAAAAAAATATACAGAATTAAATCGATTTCCAAGAAATCATTAAATTTATAATAAATACCTCTATGCATACAATACACACACAGACCCATAATTGCTCTATATAAATAATATTTTTGATTTTCTTTGGAAACAAAAATGTCGTCATCAGCGACCATTTTAAATTAAAAAAAAAATTCTTTTCAATTAACTCATCCACTTCAGTCGAAATAATAATAAAAAAAACGTATAATTTAAAAAAATAAAATATAAAAAAAGCCATATTCATATACTGATGAAGAGTTGAATATTATAAAAAAAAAATATATAAAAAACCTCCTCTCTCTCACTATACTTTTATTTATTAATACAAATTTGTATAAAAAAAATACAGCAGCAAAAGCAACAATGTTTCATTCATTTGGCGGTGAGTTTATTGGATGGATCATTTTACTTTGAAAGGAAAAATGGATAAAAAAAAAATTATGTCCGTTTGAATAAAAATAATAATAATTGTGAAAAAAAAACTACAGATAAAAATATCCCCAGGATCGACGAAAAAACAAAAAAACATTAAACAGAAAAATTTACTAATATTATAAAAACCGTAAAAATATTGAAGAAACAGAAGAGAACCAGAAAAAAAAATTAAAATGAAAAAAAAAAATAATAATAAATTTAGATCTTTTTCGGGTTTCAGAAATTAAGATAAAAACGTATAAGAGGAAGAAAAAAATTTGTCGAGTTTTGAGAAATTTAAATAAATTAATTTTTTTTCTTGTTTAGCATTAGCAAGTGTCAAATTTCATCAGTTTTATTGTTTTTTTTTAAATGTTTTTTTTTACTTCATTGAAAGGTTGACTATACTTGAAAGTTTTTGTTCTTGGTAGTGTTCTGCGAAGCAGGGGTCTCTAACATCTATTCAAATGTTTCACGAATTAAATTAAACCATTTTAATTCAAATAATAAAATCTAATCAAATGAAAGTTTAATTTCATTTAGAATTTTCAAATTCGTACTTTGTAAACCCATTCTCAAGAAATTAGTTATTTAATTATTCATATTGTCTTCAGATGAACATTGACAATAATCAGTTATCAAAATTGAACAGAAGTCAAATCCGAATGTATGCCGTTTACGACCTTCGATTATTGTTCCATACACTTTTTTCCAATATGTAAACATCAAGTTTTAAATCCCTGCTTCATATATGTATATGGAGACCAAGAACACAAGAGTTTATTTTATTTTGATTTTAAAAAGAAACAAACAAGACCATTGTATTTTTTGAAAACCGTATGTCCATAATAATTATTACTTTTTTTCTTCATTAATCTTGTTATTAACAAACGTTCTATATATAAAAAATTTATAACTAACGAATAAGAATTGAGAAAAATTATGTTAAAATCTGCACAAAAATTACAAAATACAAATAAATATAAATTATTAAGTTCAATTGTACTCATTATTTATTTCCTAAGCTGCCTATAGTTTTTAACAAAGGACAGTATTAAAAGTAAAATCAAGAGAAGAAATCTCATCATCTTCATCAACCAATAAGGTTGTTATTTTCAAATGACGATACATTGAATATTTGTTAATGTTTGGTTTATTTCTACAATATAAAATGATTGAATGTATTTTGAATTGGTCTATTGGCTATTTCTAAAGTTTTAAGAACACTAAATATTAATTGTTTTAGGTTCTAAAACTAATTACTTCATTTATATTTGAGTTTAGTTTAGAAGATTGTAGTTAAACCTATACACTAAAAAGTGATCAACATAAATGACAAAATGTTTATTGTACATAATGTAAATTTCAAATTGAAATTTGAAAAAGATTGCTTCTACATATAACTGAAGAAAACCCACCATTCAATGTATTGGCCCCTTTAATATTCTGTAAGCTTCGACAATCTTATACATTTGTACATATAAAGGATTATTGTACGACTCTGTTAATTTATTACACCAACAATGTTTTACTTTCGTAATTGGTGAACTATTCAAGTTTGAATTTTTTTGGCCCCTTAAAATTTTTTAATAAGTCTATGTAATTTTATATGAATTTTTATTACCTAAATCAAAAAATATTAAACAAAAAAAAATGTATTTCAATTGTCAATATTTCAAATATAAAAGTCAATTTAAAATCAACAAATCGGTCACATTGAATTAACCTGTGTTTTAATACAAATAAAATAATAATAATAAATATAGAAAACTAACCGTTGAAAATTTATTTCAATTGCCTGGCGTCAAATTGATTACGTAAATCATAAATATAATAAAAATAGATGCGCGCTGTATCTTCTTCTTTCTGTTTTTTTTATATAAATTTATAATTCACTTTAAAAAGCCAAAGCTATTTCGTTGCTGCTGTTTTTTCTCTTTCCTTACAACAACAATAGAAAATAATAAGTAAAATAAAAAAAAATAATAAAAGAAAGAAAGAATAAAACCCAAAATAAAATAAAAATTAAGACGAAGTAAAGAAAAAAAAAATTTAAAACCGAAAAGTAAAAAAAAAACACTTTAATAATCGATTCTCAAGGATAAATATTATTGATGTTTGGCCAAGTCTCGTGCCAAAAGTGTAAAACATTTTAATTCATAAAAACATTTTTCGTATTTTTACAATAGAAAATCGTTAAGGGAAAAAGAAAAAAAAACTACTATGATGAAGAGAGAAAAGAAAAGAAAACAAACAAACAACAAATATATAAAATAAAGAAAAAAATATAACTCACCACAGTAGCATTTGGTGAATGCAAAAGTTCATGTTTCTCAAGTAAATCTCTATTTGGAAATGAGGCGGAGCACTGGGAGCATGCGTGGGGACCCCCAACAGACGATATACTTGGACTTGACGAACGCCCACCTTCCTCACCAGCAGAAGTTGACGTCAGAGATGACGAGGATGATGTTGGTGCCTGCTGCTGTAATCCAGAAAGAGGAGGCGACGGTGTACCTGAACTAAGAAGTTGTTGATGATGTTGATGTTGTTGTTCTTGCTGTTGTTGTTGTTGTTCTTGTTGTATTTGTTGTTGACGATGTTTTTCAATTGAATGAACTGTTTCTATATGTTCAGTTAATGCCTATACGTTTAAAACCCCAACCGAAAAAGAAAAACAATGAAATTTATTAAATAAATTAGAAAATTTGTAATAAGAAAAAATTTATTACCTGATAGCCAGAAAGACTTTGATGACATTGTGGACATTTTATAAAATAGTCCGTATGTGGTCCAGTATTTTCATCATCTTTTGAAGAAAGTCCAGAACCCAGCGATGGAACTGAAAAACAAAACACAAATAAATAAATAAGCATAAAAAAAATTAAAATTAATTGAATTTTATATCAAATTCCATTGCAATTTAGCTTAAATTAGTTTAAAGAAAAAAAAAAGTCAAATAAAAATAAATTTACTTTTATAGTCTAACAACGGCGATGGCAACGACAATGCACACATGTGTTTATTAAACACAAAACTTTTATTCGTAAGTAAATGCCTCTGTGTGTTCACATCATCGTCATCATCATCATCTTCAACCATATACACAATACAACATAATAAAAAATATTTAAAATGATGATCTCATAGTTCATTTCAGAATGATAAAGAAAAATCAAAAGAGAGAGAAGATGAACACAAAAAAAACACAAAAAGCAAATAACAACAACAACCGATTCAAAAACCATGAGCGTTCGTTGTGTATTTAATACCTTAATTTATATCAATTAACCACATGAGGGGCGACGTCAACTTTATTGTATAAAATGCGAGAACATGTGGTCGTCTGTATTATTTTATTAAAATTTGTCTGTATTTTTGTTGTAGTTACGCTTTATCTGTGTACATGTGTGAGTAAATGTTTCAATGTGTGTGGATTCGCAGAGTTAATATTTTTCTTTTCATAATAATCTGTTTCTGTAAAGTTTTGCTTTTTTTCTTCTTCATTCTTTCTTTCTTTAATAAAAACCACAAAAACAGATTATTTTTTTTTTAAATTTGATTTGAAGAAAAGTAAAAAAACATTCATATAAATTTTTTTATTCATCTTCGTTTATTTTTATTGTTACACACGCCATTTTGTGTTGAGTTAAAATTTTCTCAACAGGTAACCAACATGAATACATTTGAACACACACATAAAAAAAAAAAAGATTAATATAATAATAAATATAATTCTATTGTTCTCTCTTTCTATTATTTATTATTTTCTATTCAATAAAACTGAATTGTTATGATTAAATTTATATGAAAAAACCTTCAACTGTCAGAATTTCTAGAAAATACAAGTGACGTATTAATTATCAGTTAATTTTTGTATATTATTTTTATTGAAAAATAGTCAATTAATTTATCAGTATTTATTTGGAAAGTAAAAAAAAATTGAAATTTTTTTGATATTATCTTAAAATAATAAATTCAAATGGCATTTTCTAAACCAATATTTTTAAATTAAAATGATTTAAACCTTCACTAAAACTCATCTTACATGTGTGACAAGATGTATTTTCTAACACAACCCATATCAATAAATTTACACATTGCATACACATATGAAAACGCATACAAATAACAGAAAACAAAGTTAAACAGACAGAGAGAAAGAGATATCAACACTTTATGTAGTGAAGATATATAAAGAATGAAAGAGATGTAGGTAAATTAAATGTAGAAAATGTGCGTTGACTTTAATTTATTAATTGATGATGTTTATGATGTTGATGAGTAACGCCATTTCTATATGAACAACATTGTTTACAGGGTAACATTTAAGTTAAAGAAGAGTAAATAAAATAAATAAATAATTTATATATAAACGATAAATATTAATTGAAGGCCATAAAACAGAAAATAATAATAAATTTTATCAATTTATTAAATTGTTATTATATTATTCTTAATTCTTTCATTATTTTTCTTTTTATTTATTACAAATTTGTGTTTTGTTTTATTAATAGTAGTGCGTGTTGATTTTTTTGTATAATTTTTATTTTTGGTTGAGTTTGCGTGAAAAAATTAAGGGGCGGCAGTTTAAAAACCGGTTGTTAACTTCTTAAAAAGTAACAAAGATTTTGATTGGTGAAAAATAAAAAAAAGTAAATGTTAACACAATTTTAAACAAATCAACAGGTGTTCACTTCACAATAAAATGACTCTCTATGGCGTCATTAAATTTTCGAATCACCTTGTTAACCTTGATTTTATTATTGAATTAATATTATTATTAATCTTTTTTAACCTTTTCTTTACCCTCTAACAATCCAAAGAATGTCACGTGAATTTTTTTCTTCTTCTTTCATTTATTATTTAATTTTTATTCCATAAATTTAAAAGATATAAAAACACAAAAAATAAAGAAAAACGAGACAGGGATAACAACAAAATGTCGGCTAATTCAATAACAAGAAGATAATTATATGTATATGAACACACAAAAAAATAACGAAAAAGAAAGAAAATAAAAGAAGAAATACCCCAAAACGGAACGAATGAAGATGTGAAAAATGGCGCTGATATATTGTAGCAACTTTACAAAAGAATTTCAACAAATTTTTTTATATATATTTTGTGCCACCACCATCGTCATCATTATAATCATCTTCTGAATTTTGTTGTCTGCCTAAAATTTTGTGTGTTCCCAGAATATGTTTGTTAATGGTACACATATAAGGCAAATTCTTTTTCCATTTTTTTATCGTTGTTTTTTTTTTTTACAAAGTCAGTCAGTTATATATATATAAAAAAAAACTACTATATAAAAGAACAGGAAAAAACAGAAAAAGAAAAAAAAAAGGTTTGCAGATGAAGAAGAAGGTATTCTATATTATACATAATTTTATTTGGGTAAGATGACAGTTAAAGATGACACAAACTATATATACACAACGCATTTATACAAATAAAACTCAAAGTATAATACATTATAGGGTAAAGGATAATCATGAGTCATATCGATGATTATGGAAAATATTAATTTGAAATTTACCAATGATTCACAATTTTCATTAAAACTATTTTTTTTATTGTCGTTTGTATAGGAAAAATTTATATGAATCGAAGAATTAATTTTAGCAAGAATCATTTTCTGAATACATTTTTATTCTCCTCTTTAAGAAACAAAAAGAAAAAGAAAAAATATAAACTGAGTAAATTTTACCTTTGTTTTTAAAAATTTTTAAAAAAAAATATTGTATTACGTTTCAAAAACTAAACTAAACCAACAAACAAAGAACGAAATGAAAGAAATACAGAAAAGAAAAAAGAAGAAAGAAAAAAAAAACATGAATTTAAACGACGCGACATAATATTACGATTTATTGAATGAGTGTAGGTAATTGTAGGTGTGTAGGTGTAATATGAACGAATTATTACACTTTTTTTTCATTTTTTGTATTTAACTTTATTAGTGAGTCTGTTCTCGTGTAGGAGGAAAAAGAGGGAGTTGGATTGAAACAAAAATTTGGTCGCTATATCAACACCTATGTACAAATAATGTATGTATACCAATCTATGTGAAACAGGGTTCACTAAAATAATTTTTGCTATAATTACTGTCGCTTTTGAAATAATAAATCCAACAGTTTTTTTTAAAGATTAAATCATATCCACTAATCAAAAAAACGTCGTTCTCAATCCAATCCATTTCGAATTGGTTTTTAAGCGGTCCTGACAATGTTTTTTTGCCACACGCACAAGAACCAGTAGGTTTAAAATTATTTTTGTAGTGGTTTATAGATTTTAATAAAAAAACAAAGGTACGGATGGAAATTAGTAAATGAAACTGCGCAATAACAATGCCTTCAATTGTTTGTAACATGGAGGAATGTTTTCCCTGATTGATGATTACAGGGAATGTAACACGTAAGATTGAGGAAACATTTTAAAAGATTGACAAAGATTATATATTATTTAATTTCAAATAGAAATCGGATTGGCCAGAGTTAACCCCTCACCTTTAAATATTAAAATTTTGAAACTATTTTCTATATCTATACTTATATGTATAATGTAAACGTTTTTCTAATTTCTTATTATAATGAATCATGTCATCCACATGTCTTCAATGTCATTTTAATAAAATAGCCAACCAAAGCAATGCAGTCTTATAAGTATTTGTATAAAATAATAGACTATTTTCATATGATTATCAGCCATTATATATATACTTACTCAAAATTCTTTGATTAAAGTATAAAAGGTCAGTGTTCGAGTGGATGAAGAAAGAGAAAGAAAAAGAGTGAAAGGAGGGGATAGTTGTAGGATGTAAAGGAAAGTTAAAATGAAGAACTGACGGACAGGAAACGTAGTTAACAAAAGTACTTATAATATGGAGGCGTATATATGTATATTGTGTAGGAGCTAAAAATATTCAACTGGACTGGAGTTGCAGGAAGTTCCAAAAGGAAACAAATATATGAATGTCTCAATATAAGAAGGTCTATTGCATATGCTTACAAGTATTAACTTTTATCCTAAAAATTCACTAAATACACCTTTGAATAAGTATTCGGCTTTTATGATACACCCGTTTGTTTAAGGTTCTTTCATTTACTATTTAAAGGTCAACTATTTGAGATTATGCATTAATTAATTACACAAAAAAGAAAAAAAACACATAAGTTTATTAAAACATTTTTTTTTCATCTCTTCTCCTATTCATTTGATACATTATGATTCTAGGTTATGTCAAGTGTGGATTTCACAACCGTTTCTAAAGCCAACATTTTCTCACATTTATAAATGAAGAACGATTTATTTCATATCATTTTTTTCTGTTTGTTTTTGGTTTTTTTTTGTCCGAAATTTTTAAAATGTCAAGTGAAAAGTGAGTGTTGACATTTTTGATAGATTCTTGCATTTGTTGGTTTGTTGGTATGTGATGTCCGAATGGGCAATTTATACAAAACGTCAGTAACAATTTAATTTTTTTGTTATTTTTTTTATATTTACAATTAATTAATTATTTTAAATAAAAAACTTGATCATTAATTTTTAAGAAAATCAAACAGAAAAATTTCTGATTTGAAACATTTCATGTAATTTATTATCTTAACCAATCTTTTGTATAATTTTCCGTTAAACAAAGACAGTATAATTATATAGTTTTGATTTAACAAAAAAGAGAAAAAGAATTATAACCATAAAGTGTACGTCAGATGGAATTAAGGACTTTTTATTTAAAATTATTATGAATCATTAAAGAGTGTAATGCAATGTAAACGGTTAAATTGTTACTTAATTTTTTAACGCAAAATTTCAAAGCAGAAAGAAAAACAACTTCGTTTTATTGTCGTAAACAAGATGATGATGATGACGTACTGAAATTACAAGATAAAAACCAAATATAGTTTTTTATGAATTTCATCCGATTTTAAAGTGTATTTATAAGTGTAGTGGGATATGACATTATGTTAAATGATAAGAATGTTATTATTTTAAATCAGAAAAAAAGAAATCCGAATGAACCTGTGGGTGGTACTAAATACAATTACCTTACCCTATAACAAAAACAATTTTTTTTTTATTCTGTCTCTCTATACTAATTCATATTTTTATACAAATTAACAAAAATATTGATCATAATAATTATGTAAATACAAAATTAATTATTGATCCTATCTCCTTTTCTCATTCTCCTATCTGATAGGGGATGTTGATGCATTACAAAATATACAATATTTATATAGAATAGAAAGTAGAAGCACAAATAATGACACAAATCGTTTTGTGTATATTTTGTTTCGTTTCTCGGTTTGGCTTTTAATTCCTGAAAATCCATGTTTTTGTTCAACTGGTCACAGGAATGTCATGTTTTTAACACAACGTCATAAATTATTTTGTCTCTACTTGTATTTAATTTATTACTATTAATGCTTCTCTTGTTTTTATTATATAAATTTTATATTATTGTATACCATACTATACTTTTTTGTTACTCTTCTTGTTCTATGTCTGTTTGTTATAAGCGCGGTTGTTTTTTTTTTGTTATTATTAGTTATTGTTGTTGTTTCCTATCAAACCAAGAAAACTCAAAAATTCGGGAATTTATGTTTTTT
The DNA here is from genome assembly GCA_963082725.1 of Pedicia rivosa. Classification (NCBI taxonomy): domain Eukaryota; kingdom Metazoa; phylum Arthropoda; class Insecta; order Diptera; family Pediciidae; genus Pedicia; species Pedicia rivosa. The sequence continues at coordinate 19,484,063 of OY720151.1, forward strand.
TTCTCTTTAAATTTTATTCTTTTCTGCTTAAATAATTTTTCTTATCCAAAAACAGATAAAAATTTGTTAAAGTATAGAGTAGGTACATAATTTGGCTATATTTAAGTGTTTTACGTTTAATATATTTAAGAACAAATGTATAAATTTTCATATACCTAATTGATTCAAATAATAAAATATGTATAGACCATATTATGCATATAAAATTAAGTAGTAGCTGATATGAAGATGTAGTAGTATTTCTATATGTGCACTAGTGTAGTAAGTATACCCATACGTACATTTGAATGATAATTCAAAAATACATGCATATAAAAATAATTTGTAAATTATCGCGTCCACTATAAAATAACATTATAACAACAACAATAACAATAACTACAATAATAACATCTACAACTGACTTTATAACACCTACACAGATTTTTTTTTCATAAAATTGCCAGGAAATCAATGCATGAAGTGGGATAATTTTTGAAATTCATGTTTTAATTTTTCACCGCTGCCGGTACTTATAAACGTTTTATTGACTTTGGTTTTTTATTTTTTGTTATTTTTTATTTTTTAAACCTTTGTTTGTTTTAATATTTCAGTGGTTATCAACCTTATTTTGTATATTTTTGATATTACATTTAATAAATTTATCATAATCAAGATACAGAATTGATAGAGCAATAAACTTAAAATGGCATTGACTTAAAGTTTAATGTTTCTGAGTTTAAGTAATTTATCAAGTTCAAAGTAAGTCGAAATTTGTAAGCAAATACAATTATGTTGCGTTTTAGATAATTTCAGTGTTAATTTTCTTCATTATTTTAGAAAGATAAACTTTTCTTATTTATAAGATATTAATTTATTATTACATTAATTCCTGTCATGTTTAAAAGAAATATGAATATAAGAATCTCATAATAAAATAATCAGTGTTACTTAATTGTTTACCTCGCATGCAAATTAGATTATAGCTTTGATTTTAAAGTTGTGAAAATGCCCGAGTATTTTTAGAATCTAGAATTATGAATATGATTGATTCCTTATTATTTGGATAGAATCGATTGAAATATATTCAAAGAAGAACACAAGAATAAAATAGGAACTAAATAAATAGTTAAATAAATATGTAACTATTAAAAGTGTCTAGACTAAAATTGAAATTAAATTTCTCAAATAAAATTCCACAAAATTATTTACATATGAAATCTTTCAATATTTTTACGTAGATATAAGTACATAATTTGATTATTATCAGTTTGAAAATTTTCAAATAAAGTTTCTATTTATTATGTACGAGTGAACAGTGTGTAACTTAGTAATAGTAGGTAAAATTGAAACAAGAACATAAAATGTAAAAACTGAACAAAAGAAAAAACAAAATTTTGATAAAAACAACAACAACAACAAGATCAAATTAATTATATTTCTGAGATTGTAAGAAGTGAAAAATAAGAAGAAAAAGTAAAAAAAATTAAAAAAAATTTAGGTTATCTCAGACACACGATTTTAATTTGTTTTGATTTTTGTTTTTATTTAATTTAATAGCTTTGTTTATATTTAAAAATTTATACACACACACACACACACATCTATATAACACAGTCATATGAATAGAAAAACACTTAAATATCATGAAATTGCAGGTTTTTTGAATATGTGTGTGTGTGTGTAATACTGCTATTGTATTTGTGTTGATGTTTTTTTTAGAAATATTGCGGAAATATGTTTGAATTGAAATAAAAAAAAAAAAACAGAAAAAACAGAAAAAAAACTGCGTGGTAAAATTATAATTTATTATAAAAATTGCGTCAGTCTCTCTGTCCTGTTTGATGTATGAATATTTTTTTCATCTGACATTTTTACACGTTCGATGAAAATTAAGTTCGTTTTTTTGTATTTTTTTATTGTTGTTGTTTAATTTTTTATCTCACACAAATTCATTCATAAGTATGAGAGAAGAGAGGAGGTGGTTTTATTATTTTTAAAGAGCCAACAAAATTATGCATTAACGTGTATGTGTGTGTATATGCATTTGTCTTTTAAGCGTGTGTAACCTATGATACGACACATTTTATTATAAATAAAAATAATAATAATAATAATAATAATAAATAATATAAACTAAACGAGTCAAACGATGTCAGACATAAGACAACGTATTACACACACATAAATACAAAAAAAAGAATCTTATAACATGATGATGATATCTAATTGTAAAAAAGAAGAAGAAGAAGAAAACGAGCGATAGGTCAAAGACACTCGCACTTTTTTTCTTTTATTATATTTTTTGTTCTTCTTCTTAAAATATTTTTTATTATTATTATTATTATTATAATGTTCAATTTAGTTAATTGATATCACGCCAACGAATTAGCGATTTTTCTTACAACAACTGTAGCAACAACAACAAAAACATCAACAAGAAACTAAAACTAAAATAAAAAAAAAAGTTGTCTAAACGCGGCAAACATAACATAAAAAGCTTTTTCTCTCTTTCTCTCACTCTGAATTAATTTTTTTTCTCTTGTATCAAAAAAAAAAAGTGGAAGTCAGTCACTTCTAATAAAAATAATGAATAATAAATAAAAATTAAAAAAAAAGTATAAACAAATGAAATAAAAACAAATAAACAACAACAAACAACTGCAATAGCCTTGGAATTTTCTTTCCCTCAAAAACACAAAAAATAAATGTACGCGACATTCTTGAAAAAGGAAGGAAAACGAAGACATTCACACACTCACACACACATACACACATTTGACATTTTTATAGTTATCTTTATTATTTTATTTTATTTTTAATATTAAAAGAAAGAAAAAGATTTTTTTTTTGTAGAGAAATGGGCAGACACAAAAAAAAAAGTCAAAAGATTATGGAAGAACAAAAAATTGAAACAATAGAATTTATCTTTAAAGATTCCATTATTTTTTTCATTTTTATAATTTTTCGTTGATTATCATTTTTAAAATTTTTTTTAGGTACATAGTTTTTTTTTTTTTTTGGAGTTTAAAGGAAAATCTAAACTTTTAAAATATTAAGTACAAAAGTATACATAAAAGTAAAAGTATGATAGAAAAAAAGCGATTATTGAGAACATCATCACTAATGTAAATTAGATCAAGAAAAATCTAAATAATTGTCCATCTGGCAAGTCGCCAAACAGATTTTTTTTTTTTTTATTTCGACGATATTTTTTATTTTTTATTTTATTTCTCTAAATTAATTTCTCAATTCTTTCACAAAGAGCCTGATTCTTTTCTCTGTTTAAAAAAAAAACGAAAAAAATTCTTAAATGAAAAACGAAAGAAACGAAAAATGTTGGATGTATTTATTTTCTCTCGTTTTCCATTTCAGTTTTTTTTTTAATTGGAAAAAACACAAAAAAATAAATAAATTTCGTGATTTATTAAAAATAAATAAAGAAGAAAATCGTTTTCAAACAGAAACAAAAATTTGATGCTGCGGTTTTTCTAAGAAAAAGGTAAATAAATCACAAAGTCGAACGGCAAACGTACAAAATAACAGATAAGTGCATAGTGAAAGAAAACAAGAAGAATAAGAAGTTTATATAAATAAACAAAGAAAACTCCTTTTCTCTTTGTGTTACTTCTTTTTCGTTCTTGTTGTTGTTCTTTTATTTAAACAGAAGAAAATAACAACAACAACAACAAAAGTCGTCTATATAAATTACATTTTGAAGTGGGCAAGACACGAAATGACGACAAACCAAAATAAGAAAAAAAAAGTGCACACACGAAGCAGCAGCGCCTCAAGTAAAAGTAATTAGAAAAACAAAAAAAAAACAGGAACGAAAAATAATTTAAAAATCTTTTAAATTTTTTTTTTTCGTCTCACTTCTGCATTTTCTTCATTTATCGTGTCTCGTCTCGACGCACATCAGGAAAAATATTCTTTATTTTTCTTTTTGTTTTTTTTTTTTAACGGAAAAGAAATAAAAATAATAAAAGAAAAGCGAGGGGACAAAAAAAATTTTTTTTTGTATATATAATACATAGTTATGTGTGCATGTGTGCCGTGTGTTTGTGTATTAGTTGTGTGAGGTGAATATGAAATAAGTGTGTATGAGCGAGCACATTAATGTGTGTGTGTGTTGTGATATATATTTGGTGATTTTGATTGAGTTACATATGTATTTGTATTTTTTTGTTTCTGTCGCAAAGTGGTCGGTATTTAGGCGAAGTGAAGAAAAGAGAGAATGAGAAGAGAAAAAAAAACCTTAAAAACAAAAAAAAATGATTTCAAATTAAACATTTTTGATTGAATCTATCTATCTATTGGTACTCATGTGGCTCTAGTCGTCTAGTCAAGTGTACACGGCTAGTAAATAGTATCAAAGCCAAAAGTATAAAACAATAATAAATAAAATTACGTTAATAATTTTAATTTCATAATAAATTTTACAGTAAAATTTTCAAAAAAACAAAAAAAAAATGGTAATTAAAAAGCAATTAATTGGTTAATTCAGTGTGTTCATATTATCAATTTTTATTTTACTAGACACATTATTCTTTACAGCAGAAAAAAAATCAAATATATATTTTTGGAAAATTGTTGTTTTTATTTTTGTTGTTGTTATTGTCATTTGTTTATTGTTACTAATTTTCAAAGTATAAAGTGCTCTCTATATATACACACCTATGAAACATTTAAATATATACTTTAACTCATATTGTATGGAGACCTACACATGCATATATAAATAAAAACAATTAAAATAAAATATAAAGAAATATGTTGTCTGTAATAAAATATAGTTTAATGAGCTTTTATTATTAATATTATTATTATTATGTACTTTTATAAATTGTGTATGTAGGTATAACAAAAACTATATATGCATATAACATACACAAGTAGATATACTAATTCAGCTATGGGAATATTTACAATAATCATTAAACTTATTAAGTGAATAATAACAATATTACAACAATAAAATACAATAATAAAAATAATTTCATTTAAAAAAAATACATTTTTTGTTTGTTTGTTTGTTTGTTTATAATTAGGTAGGTTATAACTATTAAAGCTTCAACGTTGAATTATATTTATATATGTATTATTATTCATTATTATTAATATTACTATACACATCTCATGATATTCATGAGTGTAAGTAAATATTATTTTTTATTAATTTATTAATATTTATTATCTATTTCCATACACACAATATTATTATCTATTCTAGTTAGTTATTGGTGGATGTCAATTATATTTGTATTTCCAATTGATAAACTATTGGCTTAGATTAAATTGTAATCTAATACATACATATTCGTTATATGAGAACTATATAGGAAAAATGTAAGGTAAAATACCTGCCCTCTACTTTTGCTACTAATTAGAAGTATTGTGGATTATTACGGATTTTTGTTTGTTTTTTTCGACTTTATTTTATTCCTACTCAAATGAAAACTAACAAAATAAGACAAATTGTGCCATTTGACAGTGGATTATTTTGTGAGGACTAAATATCGGATTTATGTTTAAATAAAAATTTGTCTTTCAATTGAAAGATGCGTTCACATTTCTGATATCATAATTAATAAAAATCTATTATTTATTAAAATATAACATAATTCTGAATCGCTATTCCATCAACTGACTTTACAGTAGTACAATATTTATAGTTAACATTAAAACCTTTGTGTTGAATTTTAGAAATTGTCTTATTACGAAATAAAAATTAAATTTTAAATTTGAGATTTAGTAAGGAAAGAAATAAAATTGTAACAGAATTTACGCATTAAACTTCATCCTTTCACAAAAAAAAAACATTGCACTTGAAAATAGCAATGTTATGAACTTCGAAAAAAAGTAGGAACTTAAATGTGTAGATTTATATGCACTCAGATCCAAAAAAAATAATTAAGAAAATAAAATCTTGAACTTTTAAAATTTAAAAATCATAAATGTTTTCAATGAATTTTTTTTAAGAGAAAAGAATTTAAATCTTTATAAAATGTATAAAGTTACAAGACAAAAAAAAATGTATTTTTATGATGATGATGTAATATGATGGGGTCCGCGCATTCTATACAAAAACACACATCAATAGTCGACAGACCAAAATATAAAAATAAATTTAACATTTTAATAAATTTATATTTATTACTAAATCTAAAAGAATGAAATCATAATTTAAATTCTATAGTCTTATATTGTACAACAACAACTTAACAAGTCATATAACATGTTCAACAAATTCTCTTCCCCTTTCTTTTATTTTCAAACCATTCTTAAGGAGGGAATAATAGAATTTGAAATAATAAACAGTAAATAAATTTCTTAAGAAGGTAAAGTCAAAGGTAAAAAATAATTTTGTACATTGTTTAATTTTTTACCTGAATAAAAATGGCGGACAAAAAAAAGGCAGGTACAAATGTTCGTTGAAGAAGAAAGAAAAATTCTAAAGAGACAATTAAAGTCAATAATAATAAACAATTTTTGGCTCGTGTCAAGGATAAAACCACAATAGGAAAATGAATTGTTACAAGTGTCAGAAGGATGTTATTGTACCTGATTATATTTTTGTAAGGGATCCCGCTTTTCTTTATTTACACCTATTTTTCAAAGCGGACAATAAAAAAGGTAATAAGAGTCTATTGTAAATAATGATTTGTTTTGGTTGTACTTTGTACCTTTGACTACTAAAAAGCCATTACGTTGGTAATTGGACATTGCAAATTACTTTACATTACTAAACAGTTGAAAAGCAATCCTATTATTACTGAAAAATTGTTTTTATTTAATGGACAATAGTTTTAAACAAAAATTTCATGTGAACAATAAAATAAAGAAAGTGCGTTTTCTTTGTTCAAGAAGGTATAGGAACTTATTTATTGAGATAATGAAAATTTACAGAAAAACAAACAAATATGTTGTTTACGCGCATTATCAAATAGTTAAAAGGAAAATCGTATAAGTAAATAATATAAACTTAATGATGTTGATGATGATGATGATGATGACGATGAATAAGAATGGATTGAAATTAAACAATGACGCAAAACTACTTACTTAAGACGTGATTTTATATAAAATACTTATGTGAACATATGTATATGAAATAAATGGGTGCTCATGTGGTTTTACCCCAAAATATTTTATTGTATTTGTATTTGAAAATATTTTTGCTACAGGCAATCATTGCTGCCTCTGAATATAATCGCACACACACACGCGCACTCATACTCATATGTGTTTATAAAATGACATTCATAATAAATAAATGAAAAAAAATTATATTTAAAATTTCCATTGCTGATTATAACCTGGGCTTGATTATTAGTAGGTTCCTAGAAATATTTTTATAATAATCATTGTACAAGCGGGTATTAATCGCGAGTAAAGACCAGGAAATTTCATTATCTTCGTTCTAATTATTTCTGTTAAAAAAAAACCATAAACAAAAAAAAAAACTAGTAAATAATATTGTGAATGAGGTGTTTTTTGGAATTAACAACAAAAAATTCAATACTTAACCACAAATATAAAAAAAAAAACAAAAGGTGGAAAACAGAAATTAATTAATTAAATATTTTTAAGGAAATAGGCGGAAAAAAAACTGAAAACCATAAAATAAAAGAAGACAAATTAAAAAAAAGAAGTAGTAGTAAATATTATTGTAAGTAATAAAAAGAAAGAGACAAAAAAAATGACATCATCATGTCATGACATGGTAAGCTCAAGGATGTATTCATAAAAACCAAAGAAGAAAAATGAAAATAAATAAATTAAGACACGAGTTTTATTTTTGTTTTAATTTAGGCAAGTTTTTGACTGATGACGTTATAAAGATTCAAGTCTCCAACGAAAAAATGTGTTTAGTCTTCTCATATTTTTTTTCTTCTTCTTCTTTGATTCTTACAAAAATATTTAAAAATTCAATACTCCAGAAAAAGAAGAAGATAACATCGTTTTTTTTTGTTTTTTGGTACAAAGTAGTATTTGGGTGTGTGTGTTCATTTAGTATATTTAAGTACTTTTTTTTTTGAGTTTGACAAAACAAAAACAAAAATTACGATTGAAATGTTTATTGTTTTGATAATTGAAAAAAATTAAAATGATTTCAATTTTTAACGTCGTTGAACTTCATTCTCTCGTTATAGTTACACTTTTGAGATTGACAATGGTTAACATAGAAGTGAATCTGTTATAATTTTTAATGAAAACTAATTAATTAAAATTTAAAACAAAAAAGTATACTTAACATACATTGCAAGGCAAAGGAAGCAGATGATGGCATTATTATTTTATCTTCTTGTCCGAAACGTGGTACCAAACAAGACAACATTGGAAATGATTTTATTTTGTTACCGGAGGCTTCAAATTTATTTTATTTTGATTTATTTATTTTTGGTTAACTTTTCTTCTTTAAAAAGGCAAAAAATATTCACCAAAGAATATTTTTCTAATTCACCACACTCACTATGTTCACATATTTCTAAATTTTTTTCTTTTGCATTTTCATTTACGAATTTCTTTTCAAACAATTTTTTTTTTGTTTTCTTTTCAAATTTAAAAATTATTTTTTTTCCTTAATTTTAACAAACGGAACAACGACTAACGACTACACTTAAGTAATATTAATTTCGTTGTTTTAGTTGTTGCTGTTGTTGTTGTTTGTTATTTTTAATGTTTTAATAAAATAAACACTTTTGTATCCTTAATTATTTATTAATAATATTTTTCATTTACAAAAAAAAAAAAAAGAAAATCAACACTTAAGAAAAACAAAAGAAAAAACTAACTTTAACTTAACTAGATTTTTTTCTTTAAAATTTTATTGTAGAATTTAGTATCTTATCTTAACTAAAAAGTAAACTTTTCGTTCTTTTTCGTTGTTTAAGAAAAAAATCATAATTCATTTTTTTATTTTATTAATTTTTTACTTAGTTTTGTTGTAGGATTTATCACATGGTTTTATCACGGGTGTTCAGTCCGTTTTACTTACTTTTAAAAATTAGAGAAACCAAAGAAGAAAAAAAACAAAAGAAAAAAAAGGGAATAAAAAAACAAAACAAATAATGCACTGTATACACACGCACACACTTTTTAGGACCAATTTCAGAGACGCACATTACATTCTCGTCCTATTATTCATTTTTTTAGGATCAATGTTTTCATTTAAAATCTTTTCATTCCTTTTTTATTAAAACCACAATTTATTTTTATTTTTTAGTAAAACTTAGCACTTTTTATTTTTTTCTACTCAAATTAGGCCGCGATTTAATACAAAAATTAAAAAGAGAATAAGGTAAACAGTTCTTATTTTTTATTTGTCTTTTCTTTTGTTTGTATATTTCACTTGTGTTTATTTCTTTTTTTTTTTCTTTTCCTTTTTTTTTTGCTTAAAGTACGTGTTAACGCCGCGACGTTTGAGTCGCTACTATTTGAAATTACAGAAAGGTACGCAATATTTTCCCGTATGATTTTCCATCTATATAACTGTACACAGGCGTCTCTCTGACAGCCGACGGGTGTTTGCTACTCGCAAACGTACAGAGATGCAAAAGAACCCGAATAATATCAAAGAGTAAAGAGTGAGATAGATAGATTAAATGCGTGTATATGTACGTGTTGTGTACAGATTGTATAGTAGCATGTATTATTTCGTATACGTATACGATTTTGGTAAGGAGAGTTTTTCCGTGAGATAATAATGAGAGTGAGATGGATAGCCACAGAAGTGGGATGATGCTGGATGAGTTTACCGTTTTTTTAAACTTATTTATATTTATACAAAAAACAGACAGAATAAAAAAAAACGAATTTAAATAGGATTTTTTTTGTGAATATTTTTTTTTCATCTTGTTTTTTTGAATTATAAATCATTGATAAAAGTCCGTTGCTCCGTTATTCCCTAATAAAATAGGTATTAATCTATTTCATTAAAAAATGGCAATAAAAAAGTTTTATTTTTGAATTTAATTAGTGTTTCTTAAAATTAAAAAAATTATAAAAGAAATAAAAAAAAAACTTGGAAAATTTCACCTCCACGAACGAACGGAAGAAAAAAAACTGTTAAAAAAATCTCTTCGTTTTTGATGAGTTTTGAACTTATGTGTTGGTGAGTTTCTGTGTATCTCTATACAGACTAAACACATGGTAACATTTTCATCATCCAATCCACCTACTTTTTGGTAGGTGGAGTCTATTTTACGTGGAATTACGTTAGTAAGCAAGAGATAAAAGATAGTCAGTCGTTGTCTCGATATTATATTTTTTTTTACTCTATCTTTCTTGTAAGGTGGACAGAGAGGTAAAATGTTTTAGTTATAAAATATCGGCAGAGATGACGCTACTTATGCTATTTTGAGAAAAAAAATATTCTTTATTTTAACTGAGGAAAAATTAAGATTATTTTTGCTTTGAAATTTTATTCGTCAAATAAAAATATGAAAATATTATTTTAATTTTTATAAGTTTCTTTTTTCTTTTTTTGGATTAAATATACTTGTGATTTTTAGTTTTAGTTTTTTTTTATTTTCTTCTAGTTTTTGTTGTTATTATTATTGTTGTTGTTGTTGTTGTTGTTGTTGTTGTTTTAAATAAATATTATGCGATAATAGAATGAGAGGAAAAATTCTGATTCTAAGAAATGGAGAAAGAAAAACATTCTTTCAGTTAATATTAATACTACAGGAATGGTTATGAGTGCGTATATTTCGCGCAATGCAGAGAATATATACAAAAGTTCAAAACTTATAAAAGATATAATCAACTATTTATTTTAATTCTGTGACTCAGAAAATAAAGAAGTAAGTAAATATTTTCTTACGAAAAAAAAAAAATAGAATTTTTTTATGAAGTTTCATAGTAGATTATGTACATTTAAAAAAACACTAAAAAAAAAAAAGAGAAATATAAATTATGTATTGCAAATTTTTAGATCGTCAAGTTTATTTCTATAAAAAAATTAAAATAAAAATGGAAAACGAAATAATGTTATATTGTTACTCTATGGTTGGTAACGGAGTGAAGAGACAAGAGAGAGTCAATTTTCTATTTGGATGCACAAAATATCTGAAAAAAATTCTCAACGTAGAGCAAGATATAAAAAAAAAACAAAAAGACAGAACGAACGTATATGTACTTGAAAATCTGTACTTATAAAAATATGTACGTAGTACGTATACCTATATAAAAAAAAATGGAATCTATAAAAATTTGACTGAAATTTTTATTTAATAAAATAAAAAACGAAGTGATAAAGTGAGAAACGAAAATCGTATAATATAAATTTTTCTCCCAGTGATTCATTTATAGTCATAGATGCATCAGTGTTTTATGACTCTCATAACTTTACGAAAATGATTTCCTTCAAAAGCACATGGGGAAACTGAATCCTGAATCTATATACATTTATGTGTGTATGGCTATATATATACTGTATGTACACATGGCCGAGGTATCCGTAAGGGTTAGTAGATAGTCCAACTTTAATCGATATTTATAATAGTTCATAATATTCTGGTTTACCATCCCTCCATTCGTATTCGTATTCTTAATCTTCTGAACATTTAACATGCAATTCCTTTTTTTTTGATAATATTAGGAGTATGTTCTGAGAGACATTATGACGATGATATTAAAAATATTGGAATTTGCTAAATCTACACTACTTTAAAGTTATGTATATTTAAAAGCACAATTTAATACTTTATTATTGTAACAGTATTGACAGTAGAGTAATAGAAGGATTACACACATATGCCTGTGTGTATGAGAGATAAATTCATAGACAAAAGAAAGAAGAATCAAATGTGCAAATTCCAGACTAAAACTTTATATTTTTGCCTTGACAATTTTTTTTAACATTTTTCAAATCTATAAAATGATAAGAAAAAAAACTAACTTTAAACACTTTTCATATAGAAAGTCAAGGTTAAAATTTCAATATTCTTCTGCTTGCTTATAATTCGTATATACGTATATACCAAACAAAGATTTCAAAAAATAAAAAAAAACAAAACAAAACTTTTAATTATAAACTTATTCCATTTTAGACAACGACCGACGAGCAGTTTCAGTTTTTTATGTTTATAGCGTCGTTGACTGTCGACGGTCAACCGTATTTTCTTGTTGTTGATTTTTCCTTCTTATATTATATTCGATAGAAAACGAGTAACCTCTGCGTACAAAATATATAGAACAAAAATTTTTGTTACAAAAATAATAAAAAAAAAACTGAAAAAATTTAAAAAACAACAATTACGTAATGTTTTTTAAATAAAACAAAAACAAAAACAACAATACATGGAGGGAAAATAAAAATAAAAAAAGCTAAAAGTAAAACAAATTTTTTTATCTACCTTATTGTGCCTTTAACCAAACAACCACCGTGCGTCAATTTAAAATTTAAATGCCATTTGTTCGATTGTTCATTCGTTCGGATTAAATCGGGAATGGGGAGAAAAAAAAGGACACAATGCATTAAACAAAAAAAAAAGATGAAAATAAAGGAGTCTGTCAGTGTAAATATGTGTTGGTGTGTGTGTTTCTGTTTGTGTGTGTATGATTTACTGAAAGTTGAATTGTGAATAAAAGGTGAGGGGATAGTGCGTTCTTTACCTTTGTATTTGTTATAAAAAAAGTGTACATAAATATACATTATTTCTGTTGTGAGGGTCGTATATGCGCGTGGCATGGACTGTGATTCTTTATACGTACTGGATTGAGTATACAGAATGAGATTTGAATGAATCGAGTAATGAGTATGACGATGTGACTATAGATGCGTTTGCTTTTTATTTGGCTTTACTGTTGTATAAAGAGGGAAACAGCATCAGAATAAACGTAAATAAATATATCGGCGAAGGTTATTTAGGAGGGTTGAATGAGTGCACCTATGAATGATCATATGACAGGGGTTGAAAAGGAAACGTGAGTATTATGAGATGTAGGAGAGAAAATAAAATCACATTTGCACGGGGTTCATTCTGTGGACGATAACGGTGAGATTCAATAGTGGTTCCAAAACTTTCGCTTTTTGATGCTGTTTTTCCGGTTTGATAATAATAATAATTGATTTTTATTAAAGAGAATTTTAGTTTTAAGATTTTTGCAACTGTTATAATAATATTTTTCCTTAATTATTCTTAATTGTAAATTTTAAAATATTTCTACAAAACTTGTTCAAGGTGAAAAATAAAAAATTGATGAAAATAAATTAAAGAATCAATTTTGAGAATCACAGATGAAATAATTTACACAAGCATTGAGACCATCTGGCAAAATATATATTTATTTGCTGTCCTTCTCATCTTTTAAAATGTGTAATAATGTATAAGTATAAGTGTAACGCATATATAGGTATATGTATATCTATACAATGTGTGCGTATGTGGTGGGCACCCTATTTGTAATATCCATATTCGATATTTGTGCACATTTGGCCAAGGCAGGTTTTCTATAGTTTAAAACTCCCCTGTATATTTATATATATACATATGAACGTATATTTTCGGTGTTACATTAAAACTCATTCACGTACCTGATTTAAATTTCATTTTAAAATCTTACACCCTTCAGTATATGTTTATTTGCATATGTATATCTCTGTGTGTGTGTTTTATATTAAAATTAAAAGCTATTATTTGTCTATGGTAATCCAATAACTATATCCATATAATATAATGAACATCCTTTTCTATAAAATATACAACTGAAAATTCAATCGAAACTTTAGTAGTTAAAAATACTTTTTTCCTTAGTGTGTCGTGTTGAAGTGGTTTCATAATTAACAATAAAAATGTATAGTATATTGAAAACGAATTAAAATGAAATTTAAAACATTTTATAAAACTATTCGATCTATATATAAATTGGATTTGCTTATTAATTGCATCTATAATTTTCGGTTTGTTTGGTTACACAAAATTTATCAATGAAAGCAAAAATAAAATTATAAAATTTTTTATCTTATTTGTAAAATATTTTCCTTTTGAGAAATTTTTCGTTTTACAAATATCTAATTGTCTAATATTTAAGAAAAAAAAATTAGGTCTGATTACGTATGTGAGTGATACATCCTCATACAGCTTACAATTTAAATCTTTTTAGCTGAAAAAAAATATAAGAATATTCAATATACACGAGCATAATATTTAAGCCTTATCTCAGCCACTTATATCAGAAAAGTTTACACTAAAAAAAAGTGTGTTGTGTTTTATTTTTTATACATATAAAATTTGATATAATCACAAAATAAAAACCTCACAAAAATATCAAAAAAAAAGCAAAAAAGAAAAAACAAAAGATCCGTCTTTGTGTTTTTAATTGTTCTTTATATAAGAATTCTGTTCCTGCAGATCGTATAGTTATCTTAAATGTTTTACATTATGCATCCGTTTTAATATATTATTTTGAAAATGTGATTCAGGGAATTTCATGAATCATTTTGTGATTCAGTTAAAATATGTTCGTCTCAAGAATTGATAAGAATAAAATATTAGCATGTTGAAAAATGATAAGAATATATACTTTTGTTGGCATTGAAAATACAAAAATTATATATTAATTTTTGTTTTGGACAAATAATTATTTAGTGATTATATATTGTAAAATTACTTTATTATATTTGTTTATACCTAACTTCCCTTGTACCCTTAAAAGGTTTAAACTCTAAAGTGTGTTCAATTGTTATTCAAAAAGAAATTGTAATTATTTGGAAATATTTACCTACAAACATCTGAGTACCAGATGTCAATTTATTTATCTTTAAATGGTTCCAAAATAAATAGAGAACAAATATTTTAACCCTGGGAAGCGCCACGTTTGTTCCGATTGTATATGGTAAGTTTTCAGGAAGTAATATACCTTTGGACGATTCATTCATAAATCAAGTATTTAGTTTAAAATTTTTTTTTTAACAAAATACTAGAATAGAAATGGTCTTATATTTTGACCATTCACTAAGATTCTAAATATTAATACAAATTACTGTAAAGATGACGTATATCTACAATCAAAGAAAAATAACAAGTCAGACGTATATATTACAATAATACATTTGAAGATATGAAACAAAAACCAAGTTTTTCTTAGAATTTTAATATAATTGTGATTGTGGCTCTGACACGTCAATAAGTGCGTTTATGGTTTTAGGTAATTTTTTTATTTTATTACGTAAATAAATAAATGACTGTACACTACACAATATATATAATATATATAAAGGTATTCGTACCTATGTACTGAGAAAAGACTACATATTTTTTTATAAGACTTAATATTATTTTATTGAGAGATTTAAGTTTTGTTTGCAGGTAAAATATTTACAATTGAACCAAACAAATCGGATATTCTTCTTTGTTTTTATGTATACATATTTTATTTGTATGTTTTTTGAATGTTGATTAGATTATAAATATTATAATCTTAAATATTTACACTGAATTTTGTGAATTATTCATTCTTTTAAAATAGGTTTTTTTTTTGGACCAAATTAATAAAGAAAAATTCACATTAAATAAAGTTTTGAATAAATTTATATTAGGTATTAAGTTGCTCAAATACGCAATGTCTGATTTTACTTACGTTTAGATTTTTGTAAGGAAATTTTCTATGAAATTTATATTTATTAAATAAAAAATTATTATTCTAAAACCCATTTAATAATTTGAATGAGAATTATTTGATGAAGATTTGTATTTCTTTAGCTATTCCAATGGATTATTAATTCTTCGAAAATAATAGTGATGCAAATAAATTTAGATTTGATTACTTTTAACATTTATTTTAAGATTCATTTAATTAATGTATTACATGATCCTAAATTCATCTTGCATGTTATATGCATGCTTATAATGAAAATAAAAACAAACTCTCTACATTATACCTAATATCGTTTGATAATCTTATTTCTAAAATAATATAAGCATATGTATATATATATATATAACAAATACAACATATATAATGGGGTCTAACTACAATCATATACATGACTATATAACACATTTTTCACATATTTTTCTCTCTCTTAAATATATTTTCAAACAGTTTGAACTGATCGAGCTTGAAATCATATTGGAAAATCAACAGGTTTTTTGTTCTTGGTTTTCCACATACATCACACAGTGTTTGTGGCTGGCAGAAACATACTTATATGTACAATCATATATAATATATATATACATATACCTATGTAAATCCATATACATATTATTCCCAAACTGTATATATATAATCATCATATATATAGAGAATGGGGGTGTATATAAACGTGTTAAATTTTGAATCTGTGAGTGTATGTGTGTGTGTGTATGCTGCAATCAGGAATACATAGATTATTCATAAATGAATATTTTTATAGGAAAAAATTTCTAAAAAGAAAATTAGAATTTTATTTGTCGCTTTGTTTTTATCGAATTCTTATTTAATGAATTTCAAGAAATATATAATCAAATCTAAAAAAAAAGAAGATTTTTATTATGTAGGAAAATAATGAATGATGATTTATTGTTTACTTGAGGTTTTATTGAAAAGACAATTGAAACATTTTGCCATATATTTAACAAGAATTTTATTGATTTTTGTTAAGTGGAATATAATGTACACACACTTATGTAGGAATTAAAAAAAATTTGTTTCTATATAGTTTAGGTATTTTTATTGTTTTTTTTTTAAATAAAACAAAACATCACAATTGACAAAATATTATATTTTTTTTTTATTATTAAGAGAAAAACTAAAAAATAAAAAATATTTTTAATTTAGTTGCCTACAGTCATTTCAACTGTCACGACAAACTGATAAGCTTGCCAAAACTACACATATATTTATTTGACTATGACTATGACTATATACACATAACAGAATTCATATATAAAATGTAAAATATGTTTTTTTTTTGGACGATATCTCCTATATGAGTTTATAATATAAAAGACAAAGGATAAAATTTTTATTTAGATATTTTACTAAACTATCATAATATTATACACATACACACACAACTAATCATTTTCTATAAAATTTATTTACTTTTTTTTACTCTTTTCTGATATGTGTGTGTTTAGGTTTAGAGAAGGCCAAAGGAAATAAATATTACTGTAGTACATATGTTGCAGTTTTTATATAGATTTTATTTTAATAGTAAATAAATACAAAAATATATCATACAAATAATATTCTTTTAAATAAAGACTTATTTGAAATTTTTCTATTTTGGCTTATCATCAGATTTTAAGTCTTGAATTATGGTACCTAAAAGAGACAATTTCCTTATATAATATATATTGTGAATTAATTTCATTTTGGTTATACATATTATGAATTATATATTTGTTTCTTTTGGTTTCCATCAAGATTATGTGTGATTTGTAGGCAATTTATTTGTAGAAATAATATTTGGTCAAATCAATTGGCTGATTTTTTTGTTTTTGATTTAGGTGCGGTGACCGCCATATTACATTTTGATTGAGTTAATTGGAAAATATTTAGTTTTTGTCATTCTTGGTGTTTATTATTCCAAGAATTATTTACAAAAATTTATCCTTTCTGCAAAATTTACATGATTGAACGTTCATAGAAGTGGTGTAAAATAAAATGAAACGCTTCTTTTAAACTCTTATTTAATGTATTCAATTAAATTTCATATTTGTTCTGTCCCCAAATAAAAACAATTTATGCGTGTGGGAAAAAAAAAACTATAATCCCTTGATTAGATAAACAATAATAACTAAATATTAGTTAACTATAATTTATTTTTGATAAAATAAAGAGAAATAATAAAGAGTGAATTCCCTTCAGAACGTACTACAAAAAGTCTAAAGTCGAGAATTTGTTTTTATTTTTTATAATTTAAAAGTTATTTACAGTGCAAATGAACTGACAAAAAATGAGTTTTTGTTATAAAATTGAACAAATGTGAACTTTTGAATTATATAAATATCAACTGTTTTTCTCTCTTAAATTGACATGCAGAAGAATTTTTTTCTAATCTTTTCTTTTTAAGTCAAAATATTTCTGTTTATAAATAGCATATATGTATTGACTTTCATTACAATTAATTGTATATACACATGTACATTGTACACATATATAAGACATATGTATAACACATATTACATATATTATTCAATTACACTAGACAAATCTTTAACTGTATCTTGTAGAAAGGGATTACAAATTTATATGGTTATTAAATCAAATGCCTATGTAAAGTAAATCGATGGTCCTATTCGAACAGTTTTATTGAATCTATATGTACATTTAATATAAATATCAAAGCTCAGATTAAATCATTTATAGAATTGTAAATAGAATTACAGTTTAATACCAAATGTTTTTTATTATGCTGTAAATTCATATAAATTGGCTAGCCAAAAAAATTTTTGAGTCATTTATCAATTATTCGTCACTAAATTGAAACACTCAAAGTGTTAATTTTACAATATTTTTCAATTTAAATTAGGCGAATCTACTTAACTTTTAATTATTCTTGCGGCTTTACGGATGCATCTTAAAAAAAAACAGAAATTAATTTTTTGTTTTTTAGTTTCTTTTGTTTACTTGGCAATGTAACAACATGCACAACAACAACAAAAGATAATATTTTGCTGCTTTTTTTTTATAGTCTAGTCTAGTCAAGATTATGGTAGTATGGTAGTGGTAGCAGCTGTACAATGTTTGGTATATTTTTTTTTTGTTTTTTCTTATTCCCCACCATCTTAAAATATAAATTTGATTTAATATTATGTGTTTGGACTTCATCATATTCTTTTGTTACAATCCTATATACAAGTAAATTGATAATATAAAAATGTTGACCCTTCCATCTAAGACAGTGCAAAGAAAACCCATTTTTTTTTATAAAAATTTTTTGCACATAAGTTTTTAATAATTTCTCTTATTTTATTTTCAGGACTGGTTAGTTGAAATCAGATTATCGAATTAAAATTAACATAATATTGAAACTGATTTCGGTTGTATACATTTGATTTTATCGGCAATTTGTCGCTTGCATCATTAACATTAAAATTTTTTAAACTTTGTAAATAATAATTTCATTCAATCAAACTTAATGAAAGTAGCAATCTTTATAAGAACCCCAAATATATATAGACAATAATGAATGAAATAATTCTTATCATATAGTTCAGCACTGGTATTGGTATATGTGTTGAGTTTGAGTGCCTATTCTTTTAAGTATATATATTTTTACTATATGACATATATTGTTTTGCTATTATTTTATCGATGAAACAAACGGTGATAACCGACGTTTTATTGCTTTTCTGAACGATGCTAAATTTTCTTCTCATATAATTTCTATAATAACCCACGCCGTGTTTTCTATTCTTATGGATGATGGGTGGTTGTTATATATATTGTTGTTGCTATTTTTCTTGTTTTTTTTTGCCTTGGAATTGTATTGGAATTTTTCAAGGAAGAAAAAGAAATCTTTTCCAAATCATAAACTGGAACAAATTAATATTATTTAATGAAATATAAATATTTTGCATAATTTTTTTTTATGTTTTGATAGAAAAAAAAGTGAAATTAAATTAAATTAAATATTATATATTTTTATTGATTGCACACTGAAAATTTTTAAGCAGGAAAATATAAGGCAGAGTATAAAAATATATGTATGTATATAAAAAGACGAAAGAAAAATTTTAATATATTATATCGCCACTTTATAAAAAAAAAAAAAAAATAAAGACCATACTCATCTAATAATAAGAATAAGAATATTATAAGCACAATTTTTTTTTATTTTTGTTGTCGTCAAGTTGTAATGACATTGTACAATAGAGATTCTTCTATAATACACATTTTTCCTTCTTTTTTTTAATATTATTTTTCGTCCTGTTTTCTTTTTGTTGTCATCATAATCATCATTTTCCCTTTTCTTATATTCCCTGTGTATATTTTCCTATATTTTTATATTTTCTTTTTTTCTTCTTTAAAAATGAAAGAATGAAAAAAAGAGAAAGTAGAAGAATGAACAATAATAAACATTAGTCACACGCTTTCTGGTTATTTGATTTCTTATGCGTTATATATAATGGGTCCCTTCTTAAAATCTACGCCCTTTTTACAACTATAATCACAATAACAATAAATTTTATTTTCATATTCGCGCAAAATCATAAACTAGACAAAAAAAATTTGTGTCACTGGACTTGATATAGACAAATCAATTAAGAATAATATTTAAGGTTGACATAACTATCTTATGTTTAATTATGTTTGAATGGATAAAG
This sequence comes from Pedicia rivosa, assembly GCA_963082725.1. Classification (NCBI taxonomy): domain Eukaryota; kingdom Metazoa; phylum Arthropoda; class Insecta; order Diptera; family Pediciidae; genus Pedicia; species Pedicia rivosa. The sequence goes on from OY720151.1 coordinate 19,504,309, forward strand.
TTTACTAAATTTATGTGCATATGAATATATATAAGTAAAGAGTAAAGAAATCATATAAAATAACACATAAGGATGACAGTTGACCAAACTAACATAAATTTCCATAAGTACATATGTACAACTAAAATATTATTATATTGATTGAAAGAATAAAAGTCATATTAATAATATTAATATTAATATCCACTAAAACCTTCATAAATTGACCATTCAATATGTCAGAATTTTCATTCGATTTATAGAGTTGGTCAGTTTTTTTTTAAAATAGTGTTTATAAAAGGAATGAGTTCAAGCCGAAGCATTGGCTTGATAAAAAAAAGTTTGAAATTTGAGTAGTATTGCCCATCTCAAATTCCAAACATGGTTAAGGAAAACATAAGACTTATTCCATTTTATTGTAAACTAAAATTTATAAAGATAATTTGAATATTAAAAATTATTGTGAATTAATTAAAAAATACAATAATTCAAACGAGATATTAGGATAACTCGTGAATTAAATGAGTATTATATAGTCATCTTTTAAATTAATACATTTATATATAGAAAAAAAGTTGTCAGAAAGGTGGACGTTTATCAGCAACTTAATTAAGAATCAATCCAAAATATATAGCAACAATTTCTTGGATATAATTACTAAATTCTGTCTGAGGAGTTTCTAATGCCAATTGATTTAATTTATCATTTAATATTATATTGCAACTAAGTCTTATTGGACTTGGTTTTGTTTTTTTCCTATGAATTAACTAAATACTCGTATTCTATTATATCTCTATTATATCTTCCATACAATAAATGAAACTGTTGCTAAAATTGGTACCAAAACAGACCAAAATTCAGACATTAAAAAAATGATAAAATGTAAATTTGTCTTCTTAAATATTTTCGAAACAATTATTTCAGGAAAATTGACACTTGAAAATTGAAATGCAAACTAATCATTTTAAAAATTAAAATAAAATTCTTAAATTGAAAATTGGCAGAAAAATCCAAAAGATTTCGTTGACGAAAATTCATATATTTGTGTTCATATTTTTCCGATGTATATAGAATTTTCGTTATATAAAATGTTCCCATGAAAATATTCAATTTTAAATGAGATCTTGAAAATATTTTTCACATTGAATTTATATCTATAAAATGATCATATACATTTTCTTGAGCCTTTTTTCCATTCCTTTCTTTTTTTTTGCTTTTTCTTTTCTTTTCTTTTATTTTCTTTTCTTTTTTTAATTTAATCATTTAAAATAAAACACTTGAAACTAATCCTGTAATTTTATTGTCTCCGTTAAAGCTTATCTATTGCTCTAACCTAAATTGACTTTATATGACCTTCTTATATTTAGTGAAAAATAAAAGGAAAAAAAAAATAAAGAAGAAGAGAATACCTATTAAGATATACCTAATTCTAGTTCAAAGAGGAGAGCAAGAAGGATTTTCTTATACCTTAAGTATAACGACAAAAAATCTATATAAATATACGTTCATATATACTAAAAAAAAACACCAGCAGTTGAGTAGGTTGGTTTGTTTTTTTTGGTTGTAGGTGGGAGTATCAGGGTGTTTGGTTTATAATGTAATTTAAGGTCGATTGCTTTCAGTTTAAGTCTTCGTCGTATTTATGTATATAAAAAGAAGAAAAGAAGAATAAAATAAAAGCAAGAGCAAGTTAAACTGTGGAAAATTGTTTAAAATGGGGAATTAAAAGATTTCATTTCCACACTGACTCTGTATAAGTATTATTATATTAGAGAAAATTTGAAGTTTATGAGCCGTGCCTTTGTAATTTGCTTTTTGGAATCGAAGTTTCATAATTGTTTCAACAAATTATATTCTATAAATTTTATTTTCTATTTTTTATTTAAAATTTTTTTTTTTATTAATTTATTTCATTAAAATTATTATTATTATTATTATTATTATTATTATTGCGATTAGTATACAAAAGAATTCCAAGAATTAAATTATTGGTATACGTATAGTAAAGTTTACGTTTTAATAATAAGCATCAATATAACTTCATGCATTCAAATGTGTATAAATTCAATTTTTAATACAAACTTTAAATAATGTTTATTAATATTATTGTTTATAATTTTTATTATTATTTATTATTGAAAATTTGTACTTTGATTTAAGTTAGAAAAACAAAAACAAATTTTTTTTTTTTAAAATAACAAGAACACTTTATTATTTATATTATTCACAATTTTAAATAAAATGAGTTCCTTATCAACAATATTATAACACGTACATAAAATGGTAAAATTTATATATTATTCACTATGATTCAAAATGACCCATGATACATGAACTTACTTCCTAACTTGATAAGAAAATATTTTATATAAAATGAAAGTTTATGACAGATAACAAATGTAGAATATTAATGAACTCTTTATAACTTTTTCAACACGTTTTTTTTTTTTGAAGGAAAAGAGAATGAGAGAGCAAATCTAATAAAACAGCAACAAAATCAACAAAAAAAAAGAAACTTTAGAAATAAATTAAAATTTTAAATTTCTGGTATCTTCTCTTGTTTATACCCAAAAAAATTCATTTCTTTTTTAAAATTATTAATAAATAATATAGAAACGACAATTTGTTCATTATTCCGTTTGCGTAAAGTATTATCTATTATCTATTAATCTATAAGTATACTAAGTTGAATTCTAATCAACCTTAGTTAAGTCAGCTTAATTAGGTAATACCCAAGAATACTTTTTTTTACTGCGAATCACTGTAGTATTCTTATATGTAAAATACATTGTAAGTGCGTTTGCTTGGTCATTTCAAAAGCATGAGACTTAAATAAGTCATAATTGCAGGTAATTATAATAAAATGATTTATTAAATACGTTTACTAATTTGCGTTAACAAACTAATAAAATTAATATATGTACTATGTTTACTTAATTATCTAGTACAGTATAGTTTTTATAATGAAAAAAAAATATATAAACATCTAATCAATGTGCGCTACTTTTATGTTGTTTGTTTTTGTTTTTCACTAAAAGATAAATAATTATATACGACGTAGTAAAAATCTCATAAAAAAAAAATGAAAATTAATAAATAAGTCATTGTCGCATTTTATTTGTTGTTGTTATATTTTCTCTTCCTCCTACTCTCTCCTTTATATTTTTCATTCTTTTTTTCTTGTTTTTCACCCCTGTATTATAAGATAAATTTAAGAAGTAAAAATTTTCAGTGTTTCCACTTGTGACGGTAGGAAAAAGTATAAATAAATGTATTATGTAGAAAAAAGAAAAAAAAAAAAGAAAAAAAGGGTGGACGTTAAAAGGGAGAGATCGCGCGGCATTCAAAATTAGAAACTCGGCTCAGTTGTTACATAATCCAATTTTTCTCACTCGAGTGGGTTTGGCTTTTCTTTTTTTTGTTTTTCACTTGTTTTCTTTAAGAAAAAAGAAAGAAAAAATAATTTCTTCTATACTTCTTCATCTTCTTTCTATTGTTCTTTGTATATACTTTGCATTTCGCGTCTTATATTATTATGGAGCCAGTGGATCTTTTTTTCTTCAGGAGTTTAAAACAAAAAAAAGAAAGAAATTATTATTGCGTGTTTTTAAAATAGATGACGTCATTTGATCGTTTGTGTATACACTTGGATGATTCGGGGTTTGCTCTGTTTTCCTTTATTTTTTTTTATTATTAATTATGAAGAATTTTAAGATTAGAGAAATTCTAATGTTAAAAATAAAAGAAGAATTAAGAAAGGTATTAGGGATCAAAATATCAAAGACTTTTACAAACGTGAATCTTACTTTATATATACAATGTATTTTGATCAGGTCGCGGGACAATATTCCATTTGTGAGAATGACATCATTAAAAAAAATTGAAATGAATTGAATTGAATTGAATTGAAAGAAACGATTATTCTTTCGTCACGTTACTTTATATTCCGTTTTTTAACACAAACTATATTTTATATAGTGACGAAATCCTATAACCCAAAATTTTTTTTTATTATTATTTGTTTTTGTTTCTCTTTTCTATGTTTTTTCTTTTTCTTTTTCTGTTTTTGTTTTTTATTTATAAGAAATTTTTAACGCTAACCCGTCTTTTGACCTCAAATATAAATAATATTCTGTCAAACTTTTGGTTTTTTTTTTTGGGATTATATAGTGCATAGTGTATATACATATATACATAATGTAGGAAAAACAACATATAGTCAGTCATTCATGTTTGATATTGATATAAGTTAAACGCGCGAGGTAGAAAACAAAAAAAATTATGAGTTTTTGATCATTCACAATGAGTGTAATTTTTCAAATTATTACAATACTTTTTTACGGAAAATATGTCTTTGCTCTTCTCTTTATATTGAATATTTCGATTTATCTCAATGTTTCCTTTGAAGATGATGTCTGTTTCATTTGTATTTGTAATTTTGAAGACTTTTTATTTGATTTTTCACAGAACAACTAAATTCATTGTGGATTAGTAGTTAAATTATTTTTTTATTATCATGAATGAGACTTTTTTTTTGTTTAATTATTTTATATATTTATTTTTAGAATTGTTGGTATTTTGTGTTATCTTTTATTCATCATGCAAGTTAAAAGGTTAAAAATTGTTTGTGACAACCTGACTAGATTATATTTTTTTTATGATTTTCTGAGTATAAAAATAAATAATTTATTTATCCACAAATTTTTTATTTCATTCTTTTTTTAAATTTTTTTTTCTGAAAAATATTTTAAATGTGTATTTGTAAAAAGTTATTTTTGTCACAAATAAAAGTTAAGTGCACTTGTATTCTTGTAATAGGCAACCACCGTAATTTTGCTCAAAAATTTTGGTTTTAGGAAAGGGTCGCATATTAAAAAAGAAAAAATCATGATTTTTGGTCATATAAAGAAATGATCGCATTAACATATAGTCACCTAATATGATTTTGTCTGACATATAAGAATCTGTTTGATTTGATATTTAAATAATCAAATATTGTTTAATGTATTAAAATTGTATACAAATAAAAAAATACTGAAAAATCTTTCCTGGTTTTAAATAAAAGAAACCAACAAAAAAATTGTCTTATCTCGTTTAGAAGTTTTTTGACTTGATTTTATTTGTAACCGATATGCTCGTGTGGTTCTATATCCTTTTCTTTTTAATGACAGATGAAAAATAAAAGAGACAAAAACAAAATAGTTTGGCGTCTTTAAATTCTTTGAAGAGCAATCTGTTTTATTTATTAATTTCACATATGTTATTATTATAAGTGAAGTCAAAATGTATATGTAGTATATACAGTGACCATATATGGTCACATTATGAAGGTATTGAATAAAAACTAATTAAATTAAAATTATAAAAGAAAATAATTTTATATTTTGGGAATGTTCATTTCACTTTTACGCATATGCACGAATAAAAATAAAAACAGATATATATAGAGATAGCCATACATCTCAACCGTATTTTGTTATCAAAACATACATACAGTTTATCTTAATGTGAGTATCTTGGGACAAGACATTACGGTTATGTTAGATAAGAAACACGTTATCCTGGTGGTTACGTTACAAGCTTTTAAGAAGGACAACATTTGGCCGTTTGGGATAAGCATTTTTAGAAAATATAAAGGGATAACATTCTTAAGAAATATATACACAATACTATATCCAAGTAAAAGGTGTATATTATAGAAGAAAACATTCTCGTTTTTGTTTTAAGAACACAATAATCTGGAAGAGATAGCAATAATAACTATACAACTATATATCCACCTAACTATATTTCCACATAATGTGTATTTGCCTAAATAAATTCAACGCACAACATTTTTTTAGGTCACCTTGATTTATTATAATTTAAATTTATAACTCGTTCATTTTAAAATGTCGAGGTAACGTATACAACCAAATATTGAATTTTATGGTTGTTATTATTATCAGTGTTATAATGTTGTAATATTGTAAAATATTAATCACAAGCAAAAATCAACAAAAATCTTTAATCTATTGGTATATTATTTGATATAAATCCAATTCTGAAATTTGAAATTCAGAACATGTAATATAGATTTTGGCATTTTATCATCATGTTAAAAAAAAAGAGAAATAATAATTTATACAAAAGCTTTCCAATTCAATTTAACATATAATATTAATATATAATATGAATATTATGTGAAATTTTGAACAAAGAACGTACACCTTATAATAACCCATTTTATATACGTAGGTGGAGATATTAAATTTGTAAGAAGCGGTAATTGAATTATCGTTTAAGTGACCTCAAAGATCAGCCGTTGTATAATATAAATCAGGGGTGTCCAATAGCATAATTTAGTTTAATTATTATACATATATGCATTTATATAGTTTTTTATAGTTTTATAAAGATTTATATTTTGTTGGAACGAATTATCAGATGTTAGATTTTTATTATAAAATGTTAATGAAGTCGACAAAAAGTAAATAAAAATCGTGGAAAAACATAAATCATATTAGTTAATAAAAATATGAGCAATTTGATAATTATTAATTAGGTTCATTTATACATATTATTATTATAAAGCCCATAAAATTATTTATGTCTGTAACTTTGACCTTTCGACTAATACATTTAATATTAGATTCTAATTAGATATCTAATCACTATCTAATTAATATTTCTTTTCTTTAACTATATTAAATGGCAAATGTGGATTTTGAATATTTATTTTAAATAGTATATAGGAAAAACCAAGTTTTGTAAAATTATGTGTACGAAATACAAAAATATGGCAAATGAAATGAGAAGTCAGGTGTTAATTTTTACATTTTTTCTTCTTCTTTAAATTAGGTTAAGAATGAAGATACTAAATATACTATTATGTTTATTTTGTTTTATGGTAAATTATACATATCAAAAATATTTATTTATAAAATTTCTGACTATATTATATGACCATTATGGGCATCTTTTTCGTTGAAGATGAATTCAATAAAATTCCTCATAATTTTATTTCAGCGTAGCATGTAATAAATTTTAATTAATGTCTGAGATATCTTAACATTTTAAATACTGCAGAAAATGCTTATACAAATTCTTACAATTGGAAAATAAATTCATTTAACAAGAATAAGGAGTATTGTTAAGGCATACATTAACATTTTTGATTTGAATCGAAGCTATAGAATATATTATATATTTTGTGATGAAATCATTAAATTATTATAGTAAAGTATCTAAGGTTATAAAATAAACCATTGTCTAAGAAAATTTAATTTAAATTTTCTTACTTTGTATGATTTTCAAGATACATATATGTATTATATTCGTATTGATTACAATTAGGGACCCACTTTAATTGACTCTTTAGCCGATAAATTTGCTTGACCGAACCCTTCACAAAATGTTTTTCAAAAAGTGAAAGCCAATTATTAATTAGTCAACCTTAGACGTGGCCTTCATTTAAACAATCTCTGTATGTTTTGTATATATGTATGTTATAAGGACATTAAGTATCCCCATATATTTTACAGTTTACCAACCTTTTCTAATACCTTAAGGCTACTCTAAGACCGATCTTAAGAGAGTGCTTTGACTCTTGAGTATACGATGTAATAAAATATGTAGGGTTTAGTTTCCTTTCGTTTCAAATAAGAAATTCAACTTTACCTTAAGGTATAGTATTCAGCAGTTAAATGACCCGTTCTTAAAGGAATATAGTATATATATATATATATACATAATATTATATAATACATAACAACACAACCGAGTAAAAAGGGTTGGTAGGAATTCATTACGACAACAGAACAGTATAATTGTTTTGGACGGACTTTGAAAGTTACCATATACGTACAATGTTAATTGATACAAAACTAATTGAAATTGTCAACTATGAAATTTATACGTGTGATCCTTGACTAAAAAGGATCTCATGAATTATTTATAAGAAAGGAAAAGAGGTATTTATGTGCCAAGTAAATTTTATTATATATAAATTGAAGGAAAAGGCAAAAAGGGAAAATCTTATTTTCATTTGTTTAAATTTTCATTAGATAAAAATTAATTCTAATACATATTTTTTCTCTTTCATTTTCAAAAATTATCGAAAAGTTTAATTCATTTATAAAAATATTTTATTGAAAAAAATTGTTTAAAACTAAAATGACTATGGTTACTAAACTTTCACACAATCTATATTGATTATGATAGAATATTCTAAGTTATTATAATATTTTAGGCCTCAAATATTTGGTATAGTAGTTCCATTATTATTTTTTGCACATTAGATAGATGTACATAATATATGTATATTATACGCATTCATTAAATTTTAGTCCCCTGTGCGCGCGTAAATTCTTTGGACCGACATAAGTCATTTCGTATATATAATATAAGAAAAACAAATTACCATTTTGTAATGTTTCTTACTTCTTACACATAATTTACTCTCCCTTGTCGTCCTTTAATTTATATTAATTTATTATACGTCTTATAAATATATAAATATTAGCTTTTGGTGCTAACAGTTATTAATGTACCTTTTATTTCTTGTGGACATAATTCCATTGAATGAATAAAGTATTATTATTATAGTTTTTAACTTAAAATGAATTTAAAATAAAATAACCATTTTTTTATTGAATTTTCTTTATAGAAGTTATAAATTATAAGAAAAAACTTCAGTTATGTTATTAGAATGTGTAAAAGATTATTTACTCCACTAATATTCAAATTTTTTTTACTTAAGGTTTTCTTCTTCAATGCAAAATCTAAAACATTAAAGAATGAGGAATGAGACTGAATTCTATACATATATGTGTACATACATTTGCATATATATAAGGCTTCTGTGTATGTATATATATGTGTATTATATATAGTCAATTTAAAACCACAGAGGTGCCATAAATTATCGAAACTATGTCCAAAGTTTCTAATGTAATAATACCCTTGGCTCACACAGGATCTTAATAACAATTTACACTTTGAATATGCGGAATATAATGAAGTTCGGTGACCATTAAAAACTATAAAGAAAATATTTCTATAGATGTGTCTATGTATATACTTCCTCTTAGCCATATAATCTTTATATGTTATATTATATATATTTACATACATACTCTTATGTAATGACAATACATAGTAACATTTAACTCAATAAAAGTAAATTATTATTTAATTAATAAACATTTTGTTACAATTTTTATTTTTACGAACTTCATTAGAATTAGTAATGGAATTCACTTATATTGAATTTTCTTGAATTTGATTTACGGAATCATAATAGTTTCAATTTTAACAATTCTTATGCGAAAATTTTCTAAAAAATTGCCATCTGGAATTAGTAAAAATTAAATAATGATTAATTTAGCATATATATTCAAAATATGAATAGAGTAAGAATTATAAATTAATTTACCCTAGAGTAAAAATACAATGTTAATTACGAAAAAAGATTTGGAATTTTGCATAAATTTACACAAAACCAAATAAAAAAACACCCATATTCAATTTGCAATTATATTCCATGTCACAGAATGACGATGGGTGTCAGATTGAGGTTTTATTGCCAAGCATCAAACAAACACACAAAAAACGATTGATGATATTTTGAATGTGGTTAACGAATCAAAAAAATAAGGGATGACCAAAAAAACGCCTTCTTTCTAATCACGATATAATCTATCCTTTGATGAATAACACCTGACTCCAGTAAATAGTTAATTAAAATTATTTAACATAAAAACCAATGTTAACTCTAAACTTTTAGTTTTAACTTTTGCATCTGTGGTTATTTTGAGAAATCATTTTGTTCTTCTACTTTCTCTGAAAATTATCAAATTATTATAGTAGCATTGAAAAACTCTAAATTTATTTAAAACATATACGGGCTGATATCAAGCTTCTATGTACATATTCACGTAATCCTTATTCTGATTCTTTTATTCTTTTATTTATGTGTTTTTATTTTTTGTTTAACATCAGTTAAATATTCGGTTCTTTTATTTTTTTTTGTTGGTTAAGGTATGAAATATTTAACATTACATAATATGTATATACATTATGGCTAAACCGCGATGACTGTCTAAAGTTAAACATGAAAAGTTAAAAAAAAATTGTTTTGTTCGTGCCAGAAATTTTAACTAAACTAACTATAATAATATAGAATTTTTTGCTATACTATACTATAACATCAGGACCACAGGAGTAAGTTATACAATTTCTATTTTTTTTTTTTGCGAATTTATGGGTGGACAAGAAGTCAAGCTGTCTTGGTCGTGACTATGACACGAAAAAGGTGTTTCTTTCTATTTAGGTATATATGACGACGGCAGTTTTATGTGCGGCTATGCAAATTTTTCTTCTTTTTAAGGGATGTGGTTTTTTGGCCAGAGATGTGGAAATTAAGTATACAGAGTTATATGATGGCAAGGTACAAATATTCCACCGTATTATGAATAAACTTGGCGTCTCCATCGCTTTTAATACCAGAACATATTTTATTATATATTATTCACAATTTTTGAATTTAGAAGGGAAACATTTATTTAAAGAATTAGAAAATCTTTAAATATATATAATAGGGAAAAGAAGTTTGGAGAATAATTTCTATTGTTTAATATATAATCGTCTCTAACGTATATAAAAGGTGTTATGCGCATTCCACTGGAAGACATGTTTACTGAAAATAATTTATATATTTTTTAAAATGAAAAATAGTATTAACTCATTCAAATATTTACTTCAAAATGTAAGTCGTATAACCATGCGAAGATACATAGACAGTAATATAATTACTACTAAATTTTCTGTTTTTCATAAAAATTCTATTTTTTTTTATTTTGATTATTTCGAAATATTTATTAGTATAACACAAAGAACTTTCATAATTCATAACACAGGTAATAATTAATTAATTTCTTTTTAAATCCACGATCATAAATTAATGACAATGGCACTAATGGATTAATGTGCAATGAATTTTATCAAAACACAAATAAGAATTTTCAAATTGGTAATTGGTTCATATATGACATGGAATAAGTTTTATATTTATAAGAATATCAATGTAACACTGAGACCAATCACTAATCGGAAAATCTATTTATGAGGGTGGTTTTATGACAAAAAGAATTCTTTGAAATTGAGGATTGTCAAATAAAATAAAAACAATAAAATGTAATTGCGTTTGTAATAAAATTTCTATAACATGAATATATACAAGACACAAAAAAAGTTAATTATTTGATTCAAAATTATAAGATTTTATCTTAATAATTGGTCAAAGAAAGAATAAAAATGTTGCCGATTTAAATATCAGATGGAATCAAAACAAATACAAGATTTTTAACTTATACTAAGCCTCACTAAGAGTTATTTTTGTGTATTTAAAATTTAATTATTTTTGACTTTTATTGCTTGACAAATTGTTTAGAAATAAAAAACCAATAATGCTTCAATAAAGCTTTACAATTTACAATTGGATGTAGGTGTGGATAATTTCATCGGACATTTTTAAGCAAAACATAAATGTAAAAATTAAAGGAGGAAAATTTTGTTAAACCACTACAATACGACCGCACATTTGCAACTAAATTTATAATTGATTTATAACCCTTAAAATTTTAGATAAAACTTTTTATATACGTATGAACAAATGACATAAAAAAGAGTTCCCATACCAACTTTTAGGACGAATTTTTAGTTGAAAAAACATGTTGTAATTTCGGAGATTTTAATTTATATGTTTTTGACATTAAATTTGTTTTGTTCTTTAATGTAAGTAAATCCAATACCCAATCCAATTAAAATGTGAAATTGATCTTCCAGATTTTATGAACGGTATTTATCTATAAAAAATAGTTATGAAAATTATTTTACCTATTTTTTAATTAATTTCATGATCAAACTGAAATGATCATAAGTGAAGTTATGAATTCGGGCCCAAATGTGTAAGTATATTAGGAAAACAATTGCAGTTTATAGTTATTTTTAATAACACAATAATTTCGAATTAATTTTAAAAGTATTGAATATTTTTTTTAACAATTTATTTTTTCTTTCATACGCAATTTTGATTGCTTTCGTATTTTCTATTTTCATTGAAAATTATTATCGTTATTTTATTATTCTCGCGTTGAAAGAACCAAAAAGAAAGAAAGAAAAAATGTGCCAATTTTATTTTTATTGCGTATAGTTTTAGTGTACTTTTTGTCTACAATTTTCTATCCGTATAAATGGTTACAAATTTATTGATATATAAAAAGTTTTTGAATTAAAAGAAAAAACATTTGTGTTAAAGTAAAAGTACTTTTGCCATGCTTCATTGTCATTGGGTGTTTAGTTTTCTTCATAGTTTTTTTTCCTAACAGGATCTTTATTTGGTATATATTCTATTATTTTAAGTGTGTTTGCTACAATTTCTATTAAATTACTACAATTTTTTTTTTGGTAGATTTATTTTCTTAAACAAGTTATGGAATAATTTGTTGAATTTAAAGTTGGATATATTGTTTTACAGCTTAAAGAATATAATCGTATAAGTGACGAAAATATAAAAACTGTTGTAATTGTTCTAGAATTTTTAAAATTATATAAAACTATAAGAATATTAAAGAAGAATCAATTTTTTTTAAAATTTTGTATATCTCTAATTGTGTCTCTCTAATTGTTTCTTGTAAATAATTTCTGATTGGAAACTTCATTAGTCTACGATTTTTTTGAAGAATTTGTTGAATTCAAGGTTAAATAATTGGCACCAATAAAAATTATGGTATTTTACATTACAAATGGCTGGTACAAATTTCTAATAGGTGTTCTCTTGTTCATTTTCAATAATTAATTGGCAATAATTGTTTTTGAATTTATAAAATAAATAAATATGTATACACTTTTAACTTAAATGTTTCAATAAATTGTTTGTTGTAGAACAATTTAATTAATGCTTTTTATTTTTAAGGATTATCTAATTTTTTTTCATAAATTACTGTCATTGACCGAATACACCATATTGAAATACATACAAGAAATTTAAGTGTTTCAAAACGTTTATTTATAAATCTATGTCTCATATCTAAATTTAAATGTTATACGATATACATGTAATTCAATTTTGTTTATATGTTCGTATCACTAAATATATATTAGAGTTAAGTTCACTATCGACCTATCAACATCTAAAAGGCTACAAAATTGTATACAATATAAACTAATTTTTGATAATTTTCTATATGCGTTTGTTGTTATTATTATTGTTTATTTTGACCAAATTTAAATAGGAAAATGCCCATCTAATAATTTTGTTTTATCATATTCATATATGTGTTTCATGTTTTCATGTATATATGAATTAGATAACATACATTTTCGGTTTTATTGGAATTAAAGATTGAAATCTTTTTTTTTTTGCCTGTTGTTTTGATTATAGAATGATTAAAATTTATTTGGATCAAATATTTATTTATTTGAAAAACATATAAAAGGTCAGTTATTTCACCCTAAAAATCAAAATCAATTTCTCTTCTTTTTCTATAAGAAAAAAAACCGTCAAAATATGGTGAATATTTATTTTTTATTTAACTTGTAACAATACGAAATAGTAAATTTAAAAATTTCAAATCGATATCAGTGCGAACACTAGTAAAACAATCACGCCATAAAAATCGTATATAATGTATTCCGAACAAAGAGGTGTAAATTAAATGTCAGTTAGGTGTCATATTCACAGTTTTCATAGTCTCAATTCAAGAAGACTTCGTTTTTGATTTTTAATTTATTTTATAGCCTAAAGGTGCTTATAAAGTTATAATTTCCATATATACTTTTCACTTATATGTAGTACATTCACAATTTGATTTTGATAGATAGGATAACTTTTCTACAAACAATTCCACAAAAGTAGATGTCTGTTAAACCTTTAAATATTGTACAGACTTTAATGTAACATTCGTATAACGTTTTCTTTTTATTTATCAGAAGAGTTACTATGTTTCTTAATTTTCTATATTATACAGTACAGTAATAAAAAGTTTGTAATTGTGCTTTAGTGTGACAAAATCCAAATAAAAATATTTCTTGATAATCACAAAAACATTTTATAGAAAAATTATTAAGGGTTTGTTTTTGCTATTTTGATTCCAAAATATTTGTACCTAGAAATTAACAATTTTTAAAATTTTTGAATTTGTTAATAAACATTTTAGAAACGGAGTTAAACTTACGTACATTTAGAATGATGGCTTTACTCCTCTACTCCAAATTTATATATAGAAGCCAAAAACAAAAAAAAAAAAACATGAAAAAACGTAAGTTTAAACAAATTGAGGGTGACATTGACAATATGTCTCTTGTGATTTTATGCAGATTTACATAAACATGAAAAATCCTATGTCAATAATATGAAGTTTATTTGAATTTCTTATATGTTAACTTTAATTCTATCTTCTTGTTAAATTAAAAATTGTTTTTGTTAAATTTATTTTTTTGTTTTTGTAAACTTTGTATAATTTAATAAATATTTTGACTGAAATTCTACAGTCATAATATTTTTTTTGATAATTTCAATTCTATTTTTAAATGTTGTAATATTGTAACACAACTACTTCAGTAGAGTTATTCGCATTGTGACAGTTATAACGGAAAAGTTTTTTTAAATAGTCAAATAAACATAAACATTTACTTTAATAAATTATAATTGCAAATATATAAACAGTGTTTATTATTAATATAGTCATTCGTTATCGATAATCATTATACGTTTAGTTTTGTTCGTCACGGAAAATTTGTCTTTAGGTCGAATGACGTCATGGGGTAAATAAAATAATTCTGCTTAAATGATTTTAATATTTACAAGAAAAAAACATATACACAATTTATTCTTAGACCAAAAATTAAATCTAATTACGCTCTAAATTAAAAACTATTTTTAAATGATGAAAAATAAAGAAATAGGGGATTGTTGAAATATTTTATAAAATATAAAATTAATTTTACAATTTTTCCTTCCAACATAAATAATTGCGGTTATTGTGAAAAGGAAATATTTAAATTTTTTTCTTTTTAACAGATTATAATATAAACTTTAGATAGCATTGAAATTTAAACACAAAAACCTCGATTAACCTTGATATCGATATAAAAGTATGTATATACCTAAAGCCTCATTGTTATACTTTGGTAAAACAAATATGTTTTAATATTGCTTCTTCAAATATTGCCTAAAGGAACTAATAAAATATATACGTATCAGTTTACTATCAACGTAATAGAGAATTTCGTTTGCGATTTTTTAATAAAATAGAATGATCGGTATTTTTCCTTCAACTTCAGATTATATATATATATATATATATATATATATAAGTACGCATACTTTTAATAATGTAATATTGGTCTTATATATAATAATAAAAAAATCTTTATTGTATTCAGTGTATAGGTCATCACATAAATATCCATATAAAGCCGATGGCTATTTTAGGTGCTCCTTCTATATATAAGACTTAATATTTAATATTATAAAAATATGACATAATAATATTCATGTTATATAAATTCTTAAGAATGAATTTTAACCGCATGTATACTGTCGTAATAGAAGAATAATAAAAACTAAAGAATTCTATTTAATATGTATGTATAATAGTATGTTCAATTTCGTAAATATATAAAGTAATTTACTTGTATCATATATCATCATTAAATCAACATCGAAAACATGTTTCTTCGCATATACATATATATATATATATATATATATATACATATATAAACTTACATATATGTACCTTACATATATATATATATATATTACATATTACATAAAAGGAGAGAGATAAAATCGTTCAAGGTAGATAAATACTTGAGAGTGATTGTTCGAGACATCTTTAGACATTTTACCCGCCCTCAATTCATCAATGCCCGAATGTTGTTTACCTCGTATCAAAATAAATGCGATAGGCTCAGCAACATTATACAGTGAAGCAGCAGTTTTTGTTTATAATTTTTATTTTAATATTCGTAATATAAAAAAAAAATTAAAGTGAAAGCTAAATTGACGATGTTAAACATTTTAATTAATTAAAAATTATTTAGTATAAATCTACGCCACTGTTCAAATTTCCTACACCTTGACAACCCTTACGGTGTGGATCAGATCAACCTGATGTGATAGATTACAAAATCGATTAAGGTTGATTGCTCTCTCCTCATCATTCTGTGTTGTATCTATATATAAGCTACATAATCCCAAACGTAAAATAATTCTATACATAGACTACTAAATTTTAGCCCTTCTTCATATCGTCTCAATAAAATAGCATAATAGATATTTACACATTTTTTGTTTGTGTGTTTGTATATATGTAAACATTTTTCTATTTATTTCTTACTCTCAAAAAAAATTAAATTATAATTACATATATTATTTTCTTCTATTTTTCTTTTGTATTTTTGTAGATTTTTTTTCAACCAAAGAATGTTTTTTGACATATGGTGGTGCTGCCTTCGCCTATTTTTATTAAATATTAGTTTTAATACGAATGTGTGTGCGTATTTAAATAGAATTTAGATAAATATAAAAATTATTTTACCTGTTGCATATAAAAACACTTTTCTTGTATAGTTAATTTCTTCCATTTTTGAGCTCCGGTAATAGCAATTTGAATCATTGATTTATTACAATTATCTTGTCTGTGTTTTCGTAAAAAGTTAAAAAATGGATTTATTGTTACAATTCCTGGCCGATGACATTTCAGACTGGACATTTTTCTTTGAATTTTTTCTTTTTCTGAATTTCTTCTTTTCATTTTTAATTTAACTAGCTAAATGTCAAAATTTGTTATTAAAAAATGTAAATTGAATTAAAAATAAATGTTCCACAATTTTTTAAACGTAAATTTCGAAAACAAACTCAAAAATTTTGTTTAAATTTTAAAAGACTACTTAAATAATGCAAAATCGAATATTATTTGTAAATAAAGTAAAAGGTTTTGACAAGTTAGTTTTACTTTGAATAATTTACAATATAGAATATTACTTGCATATAAACTATTCAACGTAAGATTAGGTTTTTCTTTGAATTTCCAATAAGACAAACTTTAAAGTTTGGACGAAAGAATTAAAATCTCTAACTTCGACAACACTTTTACTTCAACAATAGAAAAAACAATAAGAATTTAAATGAACTATTTGATATACTTTATTCAATTTATATATAAGTTTTCGGAAAAATGTTTTACAATGATCTGATCTAATGCGGTCAGATTCTTCTTGTAAATAATGATTATTTTATTTTTTTATAATTTTACAATAATTATTGAAAATATAGAAAATGAAACTATATAGATAAATTTTTCGCTCAGTATATTTTTGTACTTATCATCGAGTTAGATCAAAATAATGTTTTCATATGAAAAGGATATATTGTTGATGATATCCGTAATAATATATACAATGTTCATATATATAAGGGAAATGAGAACCGGAAACGCATGAAGGCGAGTGGCTGATTCTTGTCGAAGGATTTACTCAAATAAATATATAATAATAAAGAAAAAAAGAACATAGAAGAAGAAAAAAAAAATAGAACCGGAAAATATACATAGTCATCGTAGAAACTCAACGGATTTATGGTTCTTTGATTATCGAAGAAATTAGTTCAAACAAAATCAGAAATTTTGTTAACAAATTCACTTAAAATAATTAATTATCTATATTATGTTTGAGTTTGAGTTTTAGTATTGATACTGATCTATTTTCACAATTTATCTTAAAAATTTCTCAATCTAATAATAATAATACATCATATTAATTTCTATCAAATTTTACACAGTGATCGCACCTATTTCAACTGATAAATGCATATGGTAAGCTACAATGCAAAAAAAATGGTTAACACCTACACATTGTACCGAACTTTCAGAATATTATGTGGTTGGTTAACTTCTGAATAGGTTTAATTCTTATAAACGTGAAAATAAATTATTCAATATGAAATTTTTAATATAGCTTTCGTTTTTTTTATATAGAAGGTAAACAGTTAAATGCCTTATTATTCGAGAATCCTACAATATAATAAAAAACAAAATTTAAAAGGAAAATAACGTTATGATCTTACACATTTATGGGATTTCATTTAACAATGAGAGGATAATGTATAAGTTGTCAAGAGCCCACAAGACATGATGTGGGTACCTGGTGTACAAAAGAAGAAAAAAAAACGAATAGAAAAGAATGTTTTATCCTGTCTAAGGGGGAGTCCAGGCAAGTTTAAGAAAAAAAAGAAGATTATATATTTTAAGTGCCTTTGACGTCATGCTACCATAAACACGTAACAAACTTTTCATAAAGTAAATGCTTTTGATGAAGATTATAGATATAAAATGTGAGTTAATGTGAAAATTTATGTTAATTTCGTTTTTGGGTGGGAGTTTTATATATTTTTATTTTTCTTTTGTATACATAGACATACCTAACCTAATATTAATTTATATACTTTAATTTTTCATAAAAGTTTCAAATGATTTTTAAAGTTTAATAAACCAAATAAAAGGAATATTGTTTATTATTTTCATTATAAATTTGAATTAATAAACATGACAAAATATGTTAGAATTTTGTATAAAAATATGTATTTATAGTCTAGCGTTACACTTTTTAAATTGTATTTGGCATATTTGAATAAAATTATTTAACTGAAATGACAATTAGAGTTTTATGTCGAAAACGCTAAGCAATCTGCTAACTTTTTTTTTGTTTGGTGAAACTCGCATTCAAATTTCTAAATTAAAATCGAAGGCATTGTTGTCTCCAAATAACAAGAGGTTTGTTATCAAATCATTTTAGTTAAAATAACCATAAACACACAAATAATTTATTTGTTTATTTGTAGAGTAGAAATACAAAGATCTAACATCTAATATTCTTAGTAAAACTCTCATCATGTATAAAGTATAAACTGCAACATAAGCAGGTGCTTATTTAAAAATAATTACAAAAGAAAAAAATGTATTACTAAATATTTATAGAAATGGAAAATTCGTTAGAAGCAAAACAAAGAATTTAAATAATTGTTTTTTCTGTGAATATCTCTTGTGTTAATTCATTTGAATTTTGTATTTAACAAAATACGCATACCAACTGCACTTTACAAACGTAAGTAAACAAAAATATTTCATTCCATTTTTAATACAATATTTTATGAGAACAAAGTGATTCTTAAAAAACATTTTAAGGTAAAACAAACAAAAATTAAAACCAAAACTGGTATAATAATAATGAATGATTTTTTTCTTTTATATAAAATCAACAAAGAACCTCTAGTCTTCTCTAAGTTTAAATTTAGATATCGTTATTTTTTTGTTTTGTTTATTATTTATATAAAAGGTAAATCGTTCTCTTGTATATATTTTCAAAAGACAAATGGGCACACATGTCATTTTATCATCACATCACAGAACAATTTATTTATTTAAAAATAAAAGAAAAAGGATTTAAAGAAAAAAAAAATGGTTTCACAAAATAAAAATAACAGAAAAACAAAAAAATTTACCATGTTTTTTAGTGATCCCGCAAAAAAAAAAACAATGAAAAACAAAAAAAAAATTTAAGGATCAATAAAAGTTAAACTTTATATATATTTTTTTGGCATAAAAAAAAGAAGAAGAAAAATTGTAATAAAAAAACGTACAGTTTTTCTTCTGAAGTCAGCTGGTTTAATTCGTGTATATATGAAACAAAAACCAAAAATAATGTATATATAGAGAAAAAATTGGTATATGAAAAGTATAAGTAAGAATCCTAAAGTAGATTATATGTTTTTTAAAGAATAAAAAAAAACGCGGATAAATTACCGCATTTTATTTATTGCTATATCATGACCAGTTAGCCACTTGAAACGTGATGTCTGAAGAATTTTCTTTTTATAAAAAGAAAATAAGAATGAATGAAAAATACGAAAAAAACTGAAAGGTTTTAAATATAATATGAGCCTTTTAAATATTATAAAATAAGAAAATAAATATGTTTTATGTTGTAATTTTATTATAATAAAATTTTAGTAAAAAAAATTATGAGGTGCTTCAATTTTTTTAATTCATATTATGTAAATTATGATTCTATTCATACTGACACTGACATTGTACGCGATGGGTGATGGGTTAAAAATTTATTTTCATTCGAAAGTGTTTAAGTACTCAGAATTGGTTGCCTTCATAAACTTCCACAACAAATAATACATAAATTTCTAAATTATTTTTATGAAAATATTTGATCATATTTTCAATGTTTCAATATTTCAGTCCTATTCACCCTTCCATTTGCTTTAGTTATAGAAAATACCATAAAACATATACAGTTAAATGGATTATGACAATAAGACTAAATTAAATGTTTACTGGGTATGAAGTTTTCTCGATAGAAGAAGATTCTAAGATGTTTCATCGTCTTGCTGAATTTTGGTTTCAACCAAGGCTTTGGTAAACCACATAAACTTGTTCCCTTGCCTGTGAACCGAAATTCAATATATCATTGTATGTGATCGCAACTAATGTAATACATTTTCAAATGAAATATATAATATATTTATATAAATTATCCTATATATATAATTAATATAATCCAACATATATATTTGTTTATCTATATAGTGGAAAATATTTGAAGAGAACGTTGAACTAAATACTAAACATATATATAAGTTTGTCGTCTCGTCACTGCATGAATATTGTATATCTTATAGGTAAAGCAATTTCGAAATAATAACAACAATAATTGTATCTATTGTAAATCTGACGTATATATTTTTCGAAATATAAATTTCCCTTATTTTCTTAAAAGCATCCAATAAATATAAAGTTTTATCTTAATCAATATCATTTTTTCCCCTCTAAATATATATAATGTTCATTCAATTTCTCTACTCTTGTATTATACCTTCTTCACATCTAAAATTAGCCCTTATTTATGAGAATTTTTTCTTATGTTTATATACAAAAACAACAAATGAAAAATACCCCCGCATGACATAAATGTTCTAGTCAATTCATTCATTCCCCTGATTTTCTATATATTATGTTAATATTTTTCAAATGTACATCTTTCATCCCTTATATTAACAAAAATGTTTCAAGGATATGCAATTAAGATTGATTGGAAATATTTGGCATAGTTTATATTTTCTCAATATAATTCTTACGATATCTTTAGCTTTAAATTTTCGATAACATCAAATTAAAACGATTTATGGGGTAAAATTTAAGAAATAAATTAAAATGAAATTATTTTTTTATATTTTATATTTTTCGATAAGCAACAAGTATGGTAAATTAATAATATACGATTGCTGTGTTTTTTATAAATAGCAAAAAATTCAGAAAAGAAATACACGAAATAATTTTGTTTTATTTTATATTTTCATTTGGCTCTTTTTCTCGTAATAAAAAAATTAATAAAATTTTTGAATTAAAATTTCCAAATTTAATATAAAATTAATTTGTTTTAAAAATTCTTTTTTTTTTCATTTTATTTTCTGATGAAAATTTCACTGCTTTTCCATTCAATTATTTATTATTCATTATTTTATTTAATAAACGATAGGCGCAATATACATATGTAATAATATTTATACTAGCTGCTGGTTCAGCAATTGGACCTATACTAACTTAATTATATATAATTAATGAAAGAAGGGAAATTTTAAGAATTGTTGATAATTTTGTTAAAATCGACCGATAGCGTCTTTATTCTACTGTTTTTTTTTTTCAAACTTGTTTTCTGTTTAAAATGAAAGTAAAAAAGACAAAAAAAAAATTAAATCAATTTAGAATTAAAATTGTTCAATTAAATAAATTCTTCTATCGTTTAGTTTTACGATTAATAATACTGATTCTGATCTTTTAGCAACTTTTTTATTATAAATAATTTATAAATTACAAATAAGTAAAGTTCTTCTTTTTCGTTCTGAATTTAAAAGTAAAAAATTATTTTTGTTTGTTTATTATATTGAAGTACACGCAAGTGAATGTATTGTACAGTAGAGTATAAAAAAAATTGTAACTAAGTATGATTTGATTTTCTTTACAATTTCATTTTATGGGTTCTTTCACATAAGAGATCTCTTCCTTATTTTGCCTGAAAGTGGGCGTTTTAATTTTTCAATGTTTTTTTTTTTGGCAAAGATATAACACAATTCGTCTGGAAACGTTGTTTGTTATTAAAATATATTTTTTTCTTCTTCTTATTCTCTTTTATATATTGCGATATAAATTTTGCTCTATATAAATATATTAACTTCAACTTCTTCTTCTATACTTCTTGTTTGGATTGCTTCAGTTCAATTTAATTTATTGTTGTCAATTTTCTAGTTCAGTGCTAATGAAATTTGTTGCCTACGAGTTTTGATTTGCCAAATTGTTTGAATGGAAAACTCAAAACTATAACTTAACTTTAGTATAAGTCTTCCAAAACAAAACATTATTAAAAATATAAAAAGGAAACATAACATTTAAATGAGAAAAAAAGCTTGTTGTATTTTTTTTCTATTAGTTTTTTGTTTGATTTAAATCAAAATTTTTTAATTATAAATTACTATATTCATCAAAGAAGAATAAAAAAAAAAGTGAATATTTAAATAAATATGCGATATTTTATCATAAAATTGCTTTAAAATATATTTTCGTATACAGGGGTGTTTTTCACCATAACCATCAAAATATAACACCCATCAAAGAAAATAATTGCAATCGGAGCTTATTAGTGCGTTATGAGATACTTAGTTTTTCGACTAGCTGGACATTGGTCGAATTATTACTCTCTGGGGAGCATTTCTTCTATAAAGTTGAATCTGATAGCCTATGGCCTATGTCTATATATAAAGGTATTAATAGATAGTGTGGGTTTTATAGATAAAATAAAAAACTTTCATATAAAACATGATACTTTTTGTTTGAATGATGATGACGTAGTTAAAAACTTGATACAATATTCTCCAAAGTGTATAAATTGTTCATACTATATTTGTACAATATTTTATTCGAAAATTATAAAAAAACATTTTTGATAGAAAATGAAAAAAAAACTATTTCTAAATAGAAACTGATTTTAAATGCAGATTTAGAGATTAATATATTTATATATAGGCTGAGTTCCAGGAAATTTGTTAAGTTTGTCATTTTAGAGAGTGACAACAAAATGATGAATTTTTAGCGTTCGTACTTTAACAATTTTGTGGTTTTGAAATTCGTTTGAATTTTGACAGATTGATTTTAAAAAGAATCCAAAAAATATGTCAGATGTGGGGTTCGAACCCACGCCCTCAAAGAGGACCAGAGCTTAAATCTGGCGCCTTAGACCGCTCGGCCAATCTGACTATGATGCAATATTTTCCAATATTATTTGTCGAAACCAAATGAATAAAATTGGGATTATTCGATAATGACAATTTTCATAACCTGATTGTTCTACATTTACTTTTAACATAATAGATTATATAGTGAAAGATATAATCATAGATTTTATACTCTGTATATCCAATTATTTATTCGTATCTATATATAATAATATTCTATATTAATTAATGGTATCAACAAATCTCAAATTACTTTAATTTATAATCCTCTAAGGGGTAGTTTACTTCTTTATATTTATAACTAAATAGTATAAACCAAACTAAACCAGATGACCAAATATGACCCAAGTCACTATTTTAATAGCCACTTGTTATCAAGGTTTAAATTGTATTTTATATTATATATTATTATAATATATATGCGTTATTGAATGCCAATTAATTTTGTGTTTTTAGATCAAATATATTTATAATATATACATATATGTATAATGTACTTCGAGGGTTTCAAGTAATTAAATGTCAAAGATATATAGAGAGAAAAGAGACCCAAAGAAATGATATTTTTTAGGGGAGAGAATTAGATCATGATATATTTATTTAAGTTTTTGGCAAAACTTTTGCAAATTGTCTCTAATTATTTATTTTATTGTCTATCCAAACGTTCTTTTATATATACATATATATATGCAGTAATAAAGTGCGTCCATTTGTTTAATAATACCTCTTTTGGTCATCTTCATCTCGCAATTTATATAGTAAAAGCAGGTTATAAATGTCAACTATATAGGCTGATATTGACCATACACATTTAAAGATAATCACCTAACATAAAAAGACATTGGAGACGACATAGTTTATATAAACATACATTTATACATAGAATATATATTTAGACATAATTTTATGTAATGAAGTGTGTATACTCTAAGAGGCTGGAAATTCTGAAATGGGGAAAATTAATTATAACTATTAATGGTATATGATTGCAGAGCAATAGTCATTATACAACACTTATATATAATCTTAAGTTCTCATATATAGTTTATTTCATATAAAACAATACAATGTGTTTCTATAAGAAGATCCTTTATAAATAATGTGTTTATTTTATATTGAAAAATTGATTCTTTGAACTTTATCTATAATAGTATAATGTTGTTATTATTATTATTATTATTGTTATAGTAAATTGATTCAATTTTCACTGAGGAATTATTTAACTTTCATTATAGACTTTGAAATCTCATCTATTAAGTTTCGGATTGATTTCCGTTTTATAAAACTTTAGAATATCATATATGTATACACACATATATTTGGACTTTGGACAAAATAATAATAAACTATTAATTTGTAAAATAATATATAGTATTGAAATTTTACACTCTAGTTGTTACTTATTGTTTCATAATCTTCTTATAACTTATGCTACTGACCTTATCAAACAACTGAACTTCATAAAACGGATAGAACAACAGCAACAACAACAGTGTTTCATTTTGCTTCCTGTATCCGTAACTACAGGCATTTGAAGTGTAATGAGTGGAAGTATACAGCATAGAAGGATGGACAGGATATTTAACTTCTTCACTTTGGAGTTCTAATGTTTAACGAAAAAGAAAAATTTTTGTCAGCAACTTTATAGTTAAATTATTTTATAAAAACTTTTCTATTTACTAACTAAATTACAAAGACAATTTTTATACCTTAATATTCTAATATTTTAACTAGAATTGAACATTGTAAGTTCCTATATTCTAATTATTTATCAGTTATTAATTACTTAATTTAAAAATACATAACTAGCTATTTAAAGAGTGAGTTAAAAAATTATAAAATGTACGAATGAAGAAACAACTTAATACGCCTATGGGTACGTACTCGGTATGTGCTTTACACATATATTTCAAACTACAAAATATAAAATGTTATTAAATGCATTTACATTTAAGTTATAAATAATTAATATAATCGAATAAAGTTTTCATTTTAACACCACAACGAAGTTATACCATTCATGCTTTATGTTGTATATCTTATTCCTCCCTTATGTCCTTAACTTTTATGAACATTGTTTGGATATGGGATATAAAACCAACAATAAATGTAATGTATCAACAAAGAATCTAAAACTCAACGTATACCGTAACGAATAACTATATACAGTATTATCTACCATTTCGTTAAAGATTGCTCATGAATTATGGTGACATTATGCAGTGCAACTTTTAAATATAAATTTTTATCTTTTGACAATAAAATATTAAATATATGAATTCCGGAAGTATTTCGTAAAAAATGTAGAAAAAAAATAAGAACAAATTACTTATATGTAACATTATTACTTACAAAAGAAAATGTTGTATAATTTAAATACATAATTCAATTACAGAAAAATAAAAAAGAAGAAGAAGAAGAAGAAATAAAAAGAAAACAAAATCTTTTCAGTTGAATAAACATGTCATATAAATTCTATATGTTTTCCTCCTATATATATGGAGTGGAATTATTGTTATTGCTAATGTTAATAAATAGAGCAATCCACTCTTGATTCTTCATTGATTATGCTACCCATAACGAAAATGTTGATTTAAATGTGCAAATATAACTAAATTATTAGACACTTGAATATTTTCTTTCTATATAGTTTATATTCTTTAACAATATTATATTCGTCAAAAATACTATAATAGAATATGGGCAGTATTTTTCATCACAATTGTAAAGAATATACAAACAAAATTCCAAATAAAAAGAAATTCATTTCCTTTAACGTTGATCTGGATCTTATAATATAATCCATGTCCGACTTTAACACAATACTTTATTGAAAATTTTTATTATTGTTTGACTTATGTCAGGATTTTGGTCAAAAAAAAAATAAACGACAAGAAAAAATTGTATTCATTGAAAATAACATTTCAATATTCAAATCCTTTTGTTACATTTATATTTTGTAGCTGCGTCAAATATCGTGAAAAAGGGGAAAAAATTCTCTTAAATTTTTTTAAATTGTATAAATTTTACAGCAAATTTGTCAATTAAACAAATTTCATCTAATTTTTTAAATTTCTTGGCAAACGAAAAGTTTTCTAATGAAAATTACCTCATTTAAAAGTGCAAATAAATCACAACATAAGAAAAGAATGAGACGACGAAATTTATACATTTTTTCTTTACAGAGAAAAGAAAAATTACACAAATTATTTGGCCGTCTAAAAATACAAATTAACAACGAAAATATTTAATGTTATTAAAAAAACTTTGGTAAATAGAATTTTTACCGGTTAGACTTTTAGAGGTATTTTTATATGATTAATGATCAACAAACAGTCAAACACATTTTTGTTCGTTTTTAAATACAGAGTGACAAACTTTTCGCTTTGAGATATGTAATTTAAGTAACAGTTCAAAGTACTTGTAATTGTCATAAAATTTTTATCAAAGATGTTTCAGAAAATAATGAACAACTCATAATAAAATTCTCAACCGCACATAACTTTTCTGGTTTTTTTTATTTCTCAAAAGTATCAATTATTAATTATTTGAAAATTATATTTAAGGAAAAATAAACAAATTTAAAAATAGAACAACCTAATTATATCTTGAGTGACTGTTCTTACGTCCAACGACATTTAAATAATATAATCAAAAAGAATGACGCGTTTTATATGAATATGAGTATATTATGATTATTGTTGATTGTCCAATATTTTTTTATGTGCGTAAAGAAGTTGATATTTAAATTATTTATAATTGAATTGAAGAGGTGTTATAACATTAGGTATTTCCTGTTTGAAAAAAATATCTTAAATGATTTCAATTCACCTACATTACTTTTATAACATTAGTTATAGCTCTTTATTTAAGTAAAGCAGAGTCACCTACTCACTTCCTATTTTTTTTTTAATAAATTTTGATTGAATTTATTTGTTTGGTTCTTTTAAATTAATAGCATGAATGTGAAAATCACAAACCAAAAAATCATATAAAATTGTTATTTTTGAATAAAATTAAGTGAACATGCTATTATTAGTAATTTGTGGAATTTGAGATTATGTGTAAGAACTTAGTCGGGGGATTCCATAAATTATATTGTTTACAATATCTGAAAATTTTGAATAAATTTAATGTTTTTTGAGTAACTCTTTTGTAAAATAATAAATTCAGTTTGCTATATTTTTATCGGTTCAGTCGTTTGGCTTATAGATCATTGAGGTAAAGTGGGTGAATATTTTCAATTGAGTAATTTGTAAAATAAGTCAATTGAAATACAAATTGATATATACAAATTTTTTCAAAATTAATAAATTCTGTCTTTAATTTAAATAAATTCATCTTGATTTATATGAAAGAAATGTATACAATACAACTTTCCATTATGAACTAATCCAAAGACAGATTAAAAATTACCTAATAATCCTTTTAATACTAAAAATTTATCTGAGATAAAAAAAACCTATGTTTGCATTATTTCCACGTTCAATTCTGGTCCTTTATTTTAGCATTACAGTTTTGTTAAAATTTACTGTATAATGATTAGGTGTGAGTGATATAGTGTAGATATAGTGATTCTTATTTATACACCTATGTAAACTATCAAATAACATATAAGAATAAAATTATTTTAGGGGTGGTTTGAATTTCAACTGATGAGGCATAATATAATAAATGAAAATTTAAAAGAAAATTAAAATAAAATTAACATATTTTTATATAAAATTTTCGTTATAATAAACAATGATGAAACCTTTTTATACTAAACCATAACTATTATTATTTATTTTGAGTTTTATTAAAATGGGTATTCCCACCGATTTTAGCACACGTCAGGGATTTTAGCCAGACCCTGGCAAATGCAATCAAATTTATTATTGTTGTTCATCCAGTAAATCCCATCAATGATTGTGTATATTATGTGATTGTATTAAGGTGTTCATCACACACGTGCTCTATATACAGCTGAAATAAAGGTGGATTTATTATTCCAAACGTTCAATTGGATTTAGAGTTAGTTGAATTTTTTTTCGAAGGGAGTAAACTTATGTATATATATCTGATATATGTTTTTGTAAAAATCAATGAGATTTTTAACATGGTTTGTTGATATGATTGTTTAAACCAAAAATTTGACCGAAAACCATCAAAAATATTTATAGTACCTTCATTTAATTCCAAAAATACAAAAAATACTTTACGACTTCACTTAGACTTAAAAGAATATGTATCATTAATATCAATTTTACTAATTTAATATTAGGAGTGTTTTTGTATTGTACACATCTGATAACACATTTAAAAAATTCACCGTCAATAAAGAACAATTGAACTAAAGAAAATGTGCTGAGATGCGGGACCCTTGAATTATAAATAAATATCAATTTTCTGTCTATTAAAGAAGACCCTTCACCGTTTCCTTAATAAAGGGTCAATTGGTGAACTAAAGGTTCTACTTTATCAGGGCTGAACAAAACTGTTTAAAGAAATCAACTAAATTTTCTACAATTTTTCAATTATTCAGTGAAAATTTATTCCATCAATAACAAAAATCCTTGTTTTTTTTTATTCCATACTAATTTTATAGGATTAAAAAAAATGGTCATGTGACAGCCCTAATCTTATTAATCCTAAAAACACAGTCTATCTCTCTTTCCCCCATTTTCTAAATGAAATAAACACGTTTTTAACACATACAATATAAACTCGTATATACACTATATACAATGATGTGGGTATAATAGGGGTCTCGTTACCAATTTACCCATGTTACACGTCCTCGTCATCACTATATGTACCTTCATTTTACCTAAATAGATTTTAATTGAATTCAATTAACTTAGATTATATCTTCTTCTACTCATTCACATCCATCAGATATATATAATACTATGTATAAAAATTATATAATATTAAAATATTATATGACCATCACACACCATTGGCAGAATGGAAAATGGGTTACAATTATGTAAAAAAATTAAAATAATAATAATATTTTTATGGTAAAAATTTTAAAACAGGAAAAACCTTTATAGGTCGCCACTCAGCAAAAAATGAGATTAATTGTAAGGATTTTATTTTAAATTGTTTTTTAGATTGTCAATTTGTGGGTTACTTTCATGTATACGATCAAAAAATATTTATTGTTAGATACATTAAAATCTGCATAATTTTTAAATTCACCAAGAGGAAACTTTGTACGGACTTTGTATAGTTTATTTATTATTTTGATGTAAATTTTAGCTACACATATTTAGACAGGAGTGAAAGGAATACGATTTCAAACTCAGTATTCAAACTTCGTTAATTTTTTTTTAATTTGTTAGATTGTTTTATTATTTAAAATAAATCGATAAAAGAAACTACAATTTTTAAAAAGAGAAATATAAATTTGTTGCTTACTTACATGTAAGAGACTGTGCAATTTGGCCCCTATATTATATATTATATACCTTAAATTAACCCTTATTTTATTTCTTTTAAATATTTTTTGTTTGTCAACGTACATTTTTTTTTATTCTAAATTTATTGTTTGTGCACGCGACATTTGGATTTTATCCATTCATTTTATTTGGTCTATTGTTGTGGATTAGCAAGGTATTATTTATAGGGGTTAAAAATAAGGTAAAGGGGACTGAATATAGAATTGCACTTTTGTCACACACTAGTCATCCTGAAAATTTCAGACATGTTTGGAATGAACTTCTTTTTTTTTAATTCGATGACTGAAATAAAAACGCAATATTGTTTGTATTGCGTTATCATAATGGAAGAGTATTTAGAGAAAAGAAATAACTATATTTTTCGTTCTAAAGTTAGAATTCATTAAATTATAATTGAAGAGAAAATGGCAATAGTATGAAACAAAAATTCTATAATATATTCATAAATAACATGAATATACCCATAATAATAAATATAAAACAATATTCAAAAATAAAATCGTTATAATCCTTGTGTATTCACGGCCAACTTAACTCATATTGAATTTTATATAAATTTTGTAAATGTATGTATATCTGCATGTGTCAGTGAATATATAATAGAAAATAATATCCACCCTCGTGGACCACAATCCTGACTTTTGTCACCCTGATTTAATTCAAGGGATTCATTGCGGGGTGAATTCTATATATTGTACGTAAACCTTTGTTTGTATATATTGTATATGAGAATTACCTTTTATTGAAATATGCGAATGAGCGAACAATAAGAAAAAGGTAAATTATTTTAATTTTAATATATACGCATATGAATAAAATAAGAAGATAAGTTTTAGTTTGGATTATATAATAGTTAGTATTTATACCTTCTGTCTATATTTTAGTACATATTTAGTTACTTCGTTATTTAATATTCAGATGTTGCCAGATTGATAAAACCTGATCAAAATGCTTTCAGATTTTTTCTACACGACTTGATCGATTTTCAGTATTTCAATGGATTAAAATCAAGTATTGAATTCATAATAATTTATTTATAAGAGTTTTTAAATGAACTATTTTCAGTGATTAACTGATTTTTCTTTTAAAAGCCTAGAATTTTGTTAGTGAAAATTGGCACATAAAAGAAAACAGTTTTTGTCCGATGTTTTTCTACCAGATGGTAGCTACTAATGTGAAGAACATAAATTTATTCTAAAAATGATTATAAATTTCTATTTTATAATTTTAATATTCTCTCGCCTAATACCGGTATTAATGTATAATTTAATAAAGAAATATAAATACAAACATAATTTAATAATCTGTAATAGATTTTGAGAGTGTTGTATACTTTTCCACTGCTAAATACATAGTCTAGTTGCCCATTCACCTAAGAAAACTTAGGGTGAAATTTGTTGATGTAAAGTAAACTTATGATGATTTGATTCTTTATATTTTTTATTAAATATTTATGAGAGAATTCTCTAAAAGGCAATAATTTATAAAATTAAAATTCTTAATCATTTACTTAAATATGAAAAATAAATCACATTTATTTCAAATTGTTCAAAAATGCCACGTGTACATGCACGGTTTTATTTGATTATAATTTGACAAATGATATCAAGGTAATTCAATTATCTATGTATCGTTGATGCATATAAAATAAGAATTAATGATCTGTCATGTACAAAGTTTTATATAAAATGTATAATGTATAGGAGACAACAAAAGGGTGAATGTTTCTGTTTTTCGTGTTTGTTGCGTTTAGAAGATGCTTGTAAAAATTATAATTGCAAAATAGCAGAAAATATTTTATGACCAAAGAAGAAAAATAACAAAAAAGATGAAGAAGAAGAGAATAAAACGATTTTTTTGACCGCAAAACACATTTAATTAAAATGAAATTAAATGAATGTTGGGTTTATTAAACTAAAATGGTCATGCCCGCATTTTTGCCAAAATGGTCCAATTAAAATAAATATAAACTGTTAGATGCAAGAGGCAGATTACAAAAGTAATAATCCTATCTATTGAATCAATTTAAATTTTGCTACACGAATATGCCTTAATTAAATGTTTCAAAGCAACCCTAAGCCAAAGTTTATATTATAAAGATTCAATGTATCTTCAATCTTTGCGTGTAGATGGCAAAAAAAATTGTATTAATTATTAAAATTTCATATTTTCCAGAATATTTTGTATCTGGAATTTAACAGTTTTTGTAAATTTGTATGAATACAATAATTTTTTCTTTTCATTATATTTTTTGTTTGATTAGGATTATGACAAAATTTATTTTATTTTCTAATATATGAGGCAGATTTTAAAATTAGTATGTTAAACAAAAAATCAAGTGTAAACTTGATTTTTTGTTTAAATTTTTTCCAAATAATTTATTTTATTTACTTTTTATATATATATTAATGTGCCTCTACTGAACCCCGGAACAAATATATTTTCGACTGAAATATAAATGTCTTTTACTCGAGAAAAAATAATAACAATTAATTGAAGTGTAACGCAATGCTTGTTATACTAAATAACTTTCTGAATTAATGTAGAAGTTTTTGTCTCCTACATAGAGGCCACTTGAGGCTTCGTTGACTAATATTCCACGTTGAGTGACTCATATCAAAATAGAATAATCAAGGATAAGATTAGATAGAATATTTTATATTCCTTTTGAAAATTTAAATAAATCTTTTTCAAAAGATTAAAAACAACAAATAATAAAATAGAATTGAAATAATAAGCATATAAATATACTTTTGGAAGGTTATAGTATACTGAGTCAGTATACGATTCTTCTCTATAACATGTTTTTGAAAGAAAAGAAAAAAAGAAAAAAATTATATGCTTAAGAACAATCGACTTCTTTGTACCAATTGATATTTTATTTCAAACAGGAAATATGTTATATATATTTTTATTATTATTATTAAAGATGAAATGTTAGTTAAAAAAAAAGTACATAAGCTTGTTTATATTAGGTATAAAATGTATATACATACTTGAACATTTGAGTTCGAAATTCATTGTGCATTAATAGAAGAAACTATACTTGAGACTAATCACCTGAAACTAAAACTAATAATTTTTTATTTGCCTTAATTCATATAGACAGTGTCCAACTATATAAACCGAATTTCTCGTAATTTATTTGATCACTAAAAAATTAATGCATTCAAATATTTTCACTAAGTTAAAATTTATATAATTTGAAGAGGTTTCTATATGGCACATCGTCGTATTCAGGCAGTTCAGTTCTGGTAAAATTATTAATAAACATTTTTCTTTAAAATTTTAATATTAATTATTTTTCAACATAAGAAAAAAGAAGAAGAATAATTGTACAAATTTCAATTTTAATTTAAAAGTTGAAAATTGATTTTCATCTTTCAACACTGTCCATTAATCTTAATCATATATATAATATAGTAAAAGTTTCATTAAAAAAGATTATTTCTTTTTATGTAATTTAATTTAAGAGAAGAAAAAAAACTTTAAAAATCTTTCAGTCTTCACTTGAATAATATTGTATATACAACAACATTTATATATTCTCATTAATATCTGTTTATAATTTTTTTTGTTTTAATTTAATTGCAATATGGCAAGATATATATGAACGTTTAGATAGATGTACTCTATAGGAATATTTATTTGTACTTATTATTATTTTTATTAAAGAATATTAAAAAATTATTCTTATACGTCTATAATTCCGATGGTGTTCTCATTCTTATTTGTAATAGCGCATCAAGTAAAAAAAAACACAAGAAAAACAACGATGGTTTTCGTTGTTTTTCTTGTAGTTGTAACATAAGAAACAAATCTTAATTTCACGGATGTTGAAACATAAAACATCTGATGATATATAGTGCAATATACCTATAAACATTCTATATAAACAAAATTATTATAATGTTCATAAAGATCCTTAATAATAATAATAATAATAATAATAATAATAATAATAATTCTTATAAGAAAACCGAAACGGAAAAACTTTCATGCGATATTTTTTTTTTTTTGCGTTCAAAGTTCATGATAAAAAAAAATCTATGTAGTAGTTATATCATTCTCAAAGAATTTGTTGAAACATTTAGTAAATATTATCGTTAGAATATAACTGACAGAAGTTGTATTTATATATTTAGTCACCGAATGACATCAATAGAATTCTCACGAATATAATTTTTTGTTGAAGACAGCGAAAGATACATAAAAAATATAACGAAAAGCAACAACGAATCTTTGACGAATCCGTTTCAGTTTCTTAATTGCATTTCTTTTCTTTGATAGGGAGAGTAGAAATATTTTATATTATAAAGGCTGATGGGATAATATAAAGACTGAAATTGTTATTACAGATATATTATACCATGCGACGTAGTTTTTTTTGTGTACTCATATACACTTACAATTATCAACAGTGGAAGATTTTTATTTTAAATTTTGAGCAATATTTTATTAGTCAGTAATTCTGTCATCACAGATAAATAATTTAACAATATTGACTGTGATTAATGGGGAGAAAACATTTAAATGTACTTTTAACAGTTGAAACTGATTTTCAATCGATGGAAAGCAGTACTTTTTTTAAATATACAGGTCTCTATAACATAACGAATGCACCTACTGATGTAGTAAAATTCTAATAAACTACAAAAATTAATAGGTAGACGCGTATAATATTTACATCACTGATCTGCAAGCATCCTGCTAGTAGATGACGCAAGTCACATCATTCTAACCTCATTCTTGGCTTCAGTTATGTTTTTACAATTTGAAAAGGACGAACATATTAAATTATGCTAAAAAAGTAAGAAAGATTAGAAGAAAACTAATCAGAGCAGTAAATCTTTTCCAGTTAGAATTTTTTAATATAATTTTATTGGTGATGCTCGATTAAAGGACAGACTATGGATACATACACAGGAAAGTAATAATCATGATCAGTTATTAAACAAAAAGGCGTCTATTAATTAGTATTATATGTTAACATTTTTTACTATGTTTATTATTATTATTTGTTTACTCGTTATGTAACCCATATATGTATATATACATGGCGTAAACGTAACATACATATTTTTTTAAGTTGTATAAAATATATAAATCAATATTGAAGATATAGGTAGGCACCTTATAAGCTTATTTTCTCAATCGAATATATAAATATATAAGAGGGTCGTATAACATTTCTGATTTATTCTGATATAAAATGATGTGAAATTTATATAAATATGATGAATTGATATTGATAATGGATTTATTATATATAAATTCAACTTCTTATTGTTAAAACTGATATTATATATAGTGGAAAGGGTAATAGTTGATTGAACATCGAAATAGATCCAAATGAAAAAATAATGCTTTGCAAAAGAAAAAGAGGAAAAAAAGGAAAATGAAAAAGAAAAATAAAAGAAAAAAAGAACAAAAAGGGAAACTGATACTTAAATGAAAATACACTCGAAATATATACGGCGGCTTCAAGAATATTTTTATCATAAATCATTTCCATGCGAAATATTTTCAATAAAACTGAGACTTTTAGAAAAAAATAGAGTTTTGTCACACAAAGGTAAACAATGATGATCAGCACGTGTCAAAAACTATCATAACTTGGGTGAACGTTGGTCGTCTTCTAAAAAAAAAATAACATAAGATTTTCACTTATGCGAATACGATGAATTTATTGAGTTTATGTTTTTGTATATAAAAATAACAGGACATCCGGACGATATGCATTTGCTTTTATCTAAAAATTTATTCGTACATATATACACAAAATATTTTGTTTTTTCTTTTATTTATATGTATATATATTTTTGCAATTATATTGATTTCGTTAAGGTCCAACACAATTAATTTTTCTCTGTATATAAAAGAATCATCATCATTGCCATCCGCCATTTATTAACAAATGAAAATAAAAATCAAATCACCAGAAAATTCACTAATTGAATATTATTGAAAATTCAAAATTCAATTGATTATTTTAGTGCATTTTGTATTATTATATTTCATACATTAATTCAGTGGACTGTATATCCTGAATATCCGAATCGGATATGCTTTCATCATTCGGAACGTGCGTTTTAAATTAACGATTGATGACATGAAACTCTGAGCGTGTATCTTTTTTTATATTACCTAAATGTCATTCCATGATGTAACAAAAGGATGATAATTCAGATTCAATTTGAACTTGAAAATGTTTTTTTTCTCTCTGCAATTTAATTTATCGCGGAATATTTTTATATATTGTTCTTTTGTGAAATGAAAAAGTTCTTTTAATTGTGAAATTGTAACAATAATGGTTTAATCAATTAATCGGAATTTGAAAATAAATATAAGATGGAGTTCTGAATAATTTTGAATAACAAGGAAAAGACTTTAATTCTTTAATTAATTTTCTTATTTTACCAAAAATAGTACAGTTTTGTGTATACACGCTTCATGGGAATTATTTTATAAATAACCACATTGGAATTGAAACAATATTTTTTAGTACACGGGCTTGAATTTTATGATCGAATTTGAAATTATTATAATAATATCGCACCACGTATAATATTGCACCATGCAGGAAACTGTGTTTCTTTTTCTCCTTTATTTGTTTTAAAAGTCAATCATAAAAATATGTACAATACGATGTATTGTTCCAATTCCATGTCGTTGTAAATGAAACCAAAAATTAAAATTTATTTAAAAATTTAATTGTAATAATAAAGAAAAAACAAAGAATTTATTACTTTTATGAACTCAACCTTTATTTTTCTCTCTGTCCTTGAAGTTAATAATAAAATCATATTTTATTTAAAACAAAATTTAATAGTAATAATTTGGTGTTCTATTCGCATATGTTATTCATTATAATATAATTAAGTTAAATTAAAAATTCTAATATTTACTAGAAATCCACAAACAAAAACAAAAAGAAAATCAAATTTAATGCGGAATAAAAGACACTTTTAAATGAAGCTCGAAAAATTGACTTGTGTTTTATTTATTATTGTTAAAATTTGTGTATCTTTTAACTTTAAAAATTAATTTTAACTGTCTCAGTTACAAAAGCAATAAAAAAATGACAATGTCTCAAATGATATATGGATTGACAGATAGATGTGGTTAGTGTCATTATACAGTTTTGTGTCAGTCAAGAAAAAAAAAGAAGAAAGAAGTTAGAAAAAATGAAAATTTGTTATATGGCTTTAAAGACCGACATGAGGGAATTCTTTGTTTTAGAAAGTCATATTTACCCTCTTAATTATATATATATATATTTTTTTTTATTTGATTTGATGTTCAGGAAGATAATATTTTGTTTGAAAAAAATCTGGTAAACCGTTTGCACAACAATCATAAGTTATTTCAGCTGCTTTTATGGGTGTTTTTATTTTTTCTCTTTTAGATTTTCAATACTGAATGATTGATTTTTGTCACAACAAAATAATATTTCTGTTCTTCATATCAATTAGTATATATATTTTATATTTTACATTGATTCAAATTTGTGTTTAATACAAAAATAATCTTAACTAAATGTTGTGAAATATTTTCCTTCCCTCCTACTAAAAACTGTAATAGTTAATTTTTTTCTTTCGTATATATAAAAACACTACAGTCATAGTTATCATTTGTTTTTTGTTAGATACACATAATAAAAACAGTAAATATATGACATATGTTTTGCATATTTACTATGCATTTAAAATTTTAGTCTTTTATAATAAAAATTATAATTGCCTTACGAGTGCTTAAAGTTCTGTTTCAAAACATCATAATTTAGTTTATTTATTTTATTCCAATATTATTATTATTATTATTATTATTATTATTGTAAAAGAACTTTACTGAAATAGTTCAAATATTTTATTATATTATCTGTAATAAAACTAAAGAGCGTCCATCCGGTTTTAAATATATAAATATTTTTGTTTGAAATTTGAAGTTAAAAAAGAAGGAATACCAAAAATTAAAAATAAAAATTAACATAATTCATTATTTAACGATTGTCTGTCTTTATTGATTGAATCCAATGTTTATGAACTTCAATTATATTTACTAATAATCTAAAAAAAATTAAGACTCTCAACTCACAAATGAAGATGTGTGTATACACACACACACATCTTCATTTGTGAATGTCCTTATTCTTATATTTAAGTTCATTTATAGAAACATATATGGGATAAAGTATTTATTTTTTAAATGACATTTTATGACTTTTTTTTTATTATCTTTACTAAGAATAACAAAATGAAAACAAAAACCATGTATAGGAGTTTGAAATAAATTGTGGTTGATTGAATTTTATTTATGATCTAAAAACAAAAAAAAAAAAAAAAGAAATGGGTTTTACAATTTATAAAAGATAATATCATTTTTTAAATTTTAGTAACTAAAAATATGTTCTTTAAAGATAAAAAAATCGTATCTCAAATTACAGCAATTATCTAAGATTAAAATAGTGAAAAAGTGTTGTGTGAATGAAAAAATTTAATTTGTTCGAAATCACACCGGAAGCAAAGTTATCCATAGGTTATCCTCGAGTCCGACTATAAATTATATGATCTTGTCGGGCTTTGACAATTATGGAATTATTTTTCGGGATTCCGTGATCAATCATGTAATTATTATTACAATGTTTTATTTGTAATAATATCTATATTATATCTAAACTTAAATTTATCCCTAATTATTTTTATTTTATTTTTTAATACTTATTCTAAACGTGAAGAGTCTTCAACGAATTAACGGCTGTTACAGCTTCTGCAACAAACATTTATTCTATTATTTATACCTATAAATGTCATTTGTACTCTATTCTTGAAGTACATGGTTTGGCACAAATTATTCGATAGACGGAAATAGTGCCCCCCAATGCAACGTGTACTTTACAAATAATTTTATTTAATTATTAAATTTTCTATCTTGCGATTTTTTTTTGATGTAATTCTTTTTCTTTTTGATTTTATAAATATTATTAAAGATATTCGATCATATCGCGTTCACCGTATAGTTAAGACTAAAATATAAGGTCTTTGCTATTGATCGGCATCATATCTAAGTCGTTTCAGTTAGAATAAAAATTATCAATTTTACATTATTTTGATAGAAATAATGTTAATTGTCTAAGAGTTTTAAACTCAATATGAGTGTAAGATTTATATTTTGATCATATTTATTAATTGTAAGTAATGCATAAGCTATATTTTATGATTTATCAAATTTATATTTTGTATTGTTTATTTTAGTTTGCTGAAGATTATAGGAATTACTCTCGAAATATATAGAAAATTTTTTTAATAAAAAGTATAAATGACAATTGAATTGTATTAATATCCGATAAATCTCGTAAAAAATATTCATCATATATTAAAGAGAAATAATAATAGAATAAAAATAATTTTTAATAAATATCAAATATTTACCATAAATTATATAACAATTATTATTAAAAATTTTGCGAAAGCATTTCATTTAATTCTTTATTTAAATTTTTCATAATTTAACAGAAATATATTTGTGTTAAAGTTAGAAATAATTGAAATAATCAATTTACTATTCAACTACAAATAAGGCTATTGACTTCTAATAATATTAATTAAATTAAGACAGATATAATTTTTACTAAAGAAAAAGAATCCAAAATTGGTGTTACTCTTCATTTATTTCAAGTCAAGTAATTCTCAACGTCTGGGTTCTAATAATAAAAAAAAATTAACGTGCCTTCAATGCTTATGGTAATAGTTAATCTAAGACACGTTAAAATAAGCCATAATGTATTTTTCTCATCTCGAGAATATTTTTTGTACAAAATATTCATCTCATAAAAGTAAAATATAGAAAAACTAAAGTTTTCGTACATAAACAAAAAATAACATTTTGTGTGGCAAAATTTTAAAGGAGGGAGAAAAAATTAGTTGAAACCATAAATGAATTGAAGGAAGGATACCGAAAAGGGTGTGAATTATTATTTTTTTTAAAAAAAATGCGTAGTTTTTTTTTTGAAAATATTATCAGGAAACCTATAATAGAGATGAAAGGAAAACAAAATTCTATATGACCTTAGAGGGTAACCATAGAAATACCAAAAGGAGAACACATGATGATAGATTTGACCTGTGAAAAATGTTTCAAAATAAGAAAAAAAAATTATACAAACAAAAATACCGAAAAATATACGAGCCAGCTGAAATAATGTTTTTTGTTTTTATATAATCGTAGAGTTTTCGTTTAGAATTTAGATTTATCTTGTTAATAATATTCATCTCATCCATTTCATTTATATATTAAATAAAGTGATTAAAATTTTAAATATGAAACGCATGTGTTATATTTATATACATAAGAGTAAGAAAGCAATAATTTATTACTTTATTTTCTTGGTTTGGCCATGAAATAAAATATTGTATACGTGTTTTGTACAAGTGCAAATAGTTTTATTGCCTGAATAATTCTACGTTGCACAAAAAAACGATAAATTGAACTTAAATTATTTCTTTTCCCTCTTGATTATATTCGTGTGCTGTCGTCTTTTCTAAACTAAAGTCCACTTGCAATTTTTATATGAAACTTGATTT
The DNA here is from genome assembly GCA_963082725.1 of Pedicia rivosa. NCBI lineage: Eukaryota > Metazoa > Arthropoda > Insecta > Diptera > Pediciidae > Pedicia > Pedicia rivosa. The sequence continues at coordinate 19,544,658 of OY720151.1, forward strand.
TAATAGCATGAAATTGTTTTAAATATACATACTTGAATAATAAGAATTTTAGTTAATTTTAAACATTCTATAATCAGGATTCAATAAAAATGTACAACAGAATTTTAAATATTCCTGATTTTACTAAAATAGGAGAAAATAATTCATATATTTTTTTTTAAGCCAGTTAAACACATTTGTTTTTAATCCAACTGGGCTGAAAAAAATATGTTTTTCAGTTTTATTTTAAGTAACATTATAAATGAATGCTGTCAATGAGTTTAAATGAAACGAAGAATATATTATAAAGAAAAAATTAAAAAAAAAATTGAATTTTAACTTTGAAGTATTTAGTTAACACTTTTGAAATGTGGAGTTAATTTTGACTGATGAAGGATTATAAAATTTGTACATCAATTTTCTTATATATATTTTTATACTGTAGAGCTACATACATTTATATATGATATGAATATATATTTACGAGGAGTAGATATTATTCCTACAGACGTATGTGCAAGAGTATTTTTTTTTAATTTTTAATTTGTGTTCTTCACGAATTGCTCATATCTTTAAACTAAACAAATATGACGAAAACATTTATTTAAAATTGTTGATTTAAAAAGAACAAAAAACAATCATCTGCAAGATAATTCAACCAATTGAAAGTATCTTTTTTCTTTATTCTTTGGATTTATGTTTGTTTGCATTTAATTTAAATTATTATACAAACACAAAATGTAAGTCGCGATGGTTTTTTTAAATTTACCCACATCACTGATGCTGTACATCATTGTAATTCGAATTAAATTATTTCTTTATTTTCTACAATTCTCATCAAATAAAATTTTTAACATTGGATAGTTTGAAGTGAATCTGCTTGATTATATTAAGTTAGATATACATATTTGTATATTTTAAATAACATACGATGATTATTATTCTTCTTCAAATTATTGCGTTTGGATTTTAAGCATAAATCTTTTAAACAAAAAACATGGCTGATGGTAATAAAATATTATATATTTTGCCTTACCTTAGCAACAAAACAAAATGTTGGTCGACCAAACGTTTATTGGTTGAAATTGCGCAGGTGTATTCCATAAAACAGGTAAAACTTGTTGAATGTTAAATGGGTGTGAGTTAAAACTATTCTTTTTTCATTGTAAAGAATAGAAGCAGTTTACCTGACAGCTTAAGATATTGGCCAGTGTATGTTATTTCGATAATAGTTAAAAGGTGGAGTCAATCAAGTCTTTTGTTTGGATAAGAAAAAAGTTACACTTGATGAAATCCATTTTAAGTTTACCATTTTTTGTGACGGCATTTTATTATATAGAATATATGAAATTTAAATGGATAATCATGGTGTTCATGACGTTAGAGAATTGTCCGAACTATGCAGACTTTATTTCTGTTTTATATGTTTTTTTAAAGAAATATAAAGTTGTAAAAACGTTGTTACTTAAAGCATAACATCCCGATTATATTGAAAAAAAACATAGAGCATATAAAGAAAAAAACGTGTGCATCTCTTTTTCTTTTTATTTTGTGACCTTAAAGAATTTTTTTTTCTGTTAAATTTTTTGTGTTCATCGTCGGTGTCGTTCTTTATATAACATGCTTTTTTTCTTTTTTTTTCTTCTTCTTTTTGCCCACGTAAGGATTTTATGGAATTCATTACGAAGTTGTTAAAGTAGGTAGATATTTTTTTTCATATTATATATCTCCACAGGAAAAAAAAACAAAAAAAAAAAAATAACCCCGGATGAAATGAGATGAGCACACGTGTTTTTTTGTCCTATAGAGAAGTTGGATTCTTGTACATAGAATTTTTTTTTTCAAACTGGTATAAATTCAATATTATAATGGGAATGTCCAACAACATTTTCTACAAATAAAATTTTCAGTTAACGAAAAAAATGGTTCTACACACACACACACCCACAAATATAATAGTTAATTTTTTGCTTATCCTGTGAATGATTGATGACTTTACCTATATAGTCTTGTACCTAGACATGGTAAGAAGATATTTTTGTAAATGTATACGGAAATTCTACTTCATTTTCTTCTTTTTTATACGATAACAACGCAGGAGGTTTTAACGTATAGACCTGTGTCAAAACAAATGACGTTATATACTCTAAGTAAGGAATATAATTTGTAGAGTCACGGATATTTTCGTTTCTTTAAAGTTTTTGACCTGCCTAACAGTTTTCTAGGTAGGAGAGTTAAACATGTATGTATAAATGTTGAAGAAGTATTTATATTAAAACGTAACGACAAAAATATTATGTTTTTTTTAAATTTTAATAAAAAATAAATAACTGAAATGAAATTTGAACACAAAAAATACTTGACCATTACTAATGGTTTGACCTGAAATAATTAGAAAGAAGGGAGTAAAAATAATTTGATTTCAACTGAAAAATTTAGTGAAATCCGATAATAAAATAATAATAAGATTAGGGAAAAACAAAATATTCGTAGATATAAATTATGTTAGGTATGTGTACTTCAATAGAATAATTTTCGATTTTATAATCTAGTCGGAAATATTTTTTTGATTCAAATAAATCTTATTGTCCACCGATAATAATAAAATATCTCTCTCACAAATAATAAGTAATAAATCTTCACTTTCTAGAATTTCAATTTATTTTCTAAGCATTTTAAAATAATTTAATGAGATGAAAATCATTGAATGAACATCCTTAACAGGGCAGAAAAATGTTTGAATGGTAAATTAAATTTTTTTCTGATGTCAGCCTATGTTTTTCATTATTTTTATTCTCTGGACTTATGGTGTCTTTAGTGTGATAGTGATTTTGAATTTCTTATTGTGTAATCACTATTATGAGCCTTCAATTTATTAATAAAAAAATAAAAAGCTGCTTTTCTTTTAATGTTTTTATATTTATATGTGCTTATATAATTATCCACATTTACCTTACATTATTTATTACCTATTTGTTTACCTGTTGTTATGTATATATAACAATGAACAACTGAATATAGAATTAAAAATTGGTAAATTCGAGTTATTTTACAGTTTTTCATAGTTAAAATGGCATTGATGTTTCTGGCATGTTTGGATATGGTGTCATATAGCAAGGAGATCGCTTCACAATTCTGATTTATCCAGTAATTGAACGACAAACATCTATAAATCATTATTGTAAAAATATTTAATTTATATGTAAAATAGTTTTATTTCCAGTAAAACTTACACAACATAAACATGTGAAAATAAACGTGTGAAAAATTGTTAAGTAATTTTAATTTAGTTAGTGTAGTTATTACGGTTTTCACATATCTGTAATCGAATTAAAATTCAATGAAAAATTTATTATTATTGCATTTTTTATAGTAGATATTGAACGTAATTTTATATAATTAATTAAACATAAACATAAACAGAATAAAGTAAGAAAATACAATGCAATAAAAACAAACAATTTTTATTATTATGCGCAGTATCAATTTTAACAGAAAAACTTAGGATTCAATTGACGGATGTTTCGTAGATGTTCCGTTAAACCAAAATATGTTATATATACTGATTATATAATTGGGAAAATTGTATTGTATTGCATTAAATTAAATTATATTTTTTAAGCAAATTACGATAAGCAATCGAATTATATAAATCCGAAGTTCTTCAGACAATATAACCGATCAGCTTTATGTTTGATCATAAATAAAACTCTTTATCACTCAGAATGTACAAAACAAAAGATTTAAACAGAAGTAACTTGCTAATAAAAAGTACATATAATAATTATGTGTTGAAATATGTATCTGCTTTAATATTAAATATTTATTGTAAATTATATACGATACAAATTTTAATTTAGCCCTTTATTATCTCTGGGTACACAGTATACACACATAAATATTCATGCATATGACAAATATAGTGTATCTAAAAGAACGACAAGGCATGTTATATTAATTAACTCACTCACTTACACAAAGCACTTAATCTTGTACTTATGTATGTTATATTAGTTGTTTCACACGGTCAAAAATAGAAAATAATAACATAGAAAGAACAAAAAAAATCTAGAGAAACTCACTTGAACAGACGGTTTGTCACTTCATTGCGGAACAAATTAAAACACATACTTTTTAATTTCCAGTTCCCTCTTTCAGTTTGTTTTTTTTTGTTCGTTTTAAATATTTTTTTCTTTTGGGATTTATGGATATAAATGTGTGTGTATACGCCTATGAAGTCATTTATAAAAGTAACAGTTCGAGATTAAATATAATAGAGCAATTTCTTAAAATATAAAGATGACCCAATTTTCGTGAGGAACACAAAAAATAATATGAAATAGAATTTAGTATTTTTTTTTTATTCATTTTACTAAAAGAAGAATATCGTATTGAAAAAACCAAGAAATGTAATTTAGTATTTTTTTGTTATTATTTTCTTTCAAATCATTTATTTTGATGGGCATCAGGCACTTTGCATTTGATTGCAATAATAATATGTACTTCAAAAAGTCCAAAAATATAATTTCAAATAAAAGATTACAAAAACAGAACCATAAAATGTATGAAAAAAGAAAAAAAAACATTGCCTCTATGAAATAAAAATTCGTTCTCACGCATTTGAGTGCCATCACTGCTGTTAAAAATATATGAGTTAATTAATTCATTTGGTTTTTTTTTTTTAGGTGTAAAAAGAGTTTTAAGTACTTAATGTCTGCAATAATTTAAACTTTAATAGTCAACGTATATATATTATATATACGCAATGGGAGAAAGTATGTTGGTGTATGATGATATTCTTCTCTTAACGATAATGATGCAATGGAAAATGAATTGTTCAGAAGGGGATAAAGTGAATGTTATTAGGTTGAAACAAAAAAAAAGTGGTTTCCAATTAAAACATGTAGAGTATACTATATAGATGCTCTTATTTTTATATCGGTCTATGCCTGGAATATCACTTCGTTTATAATATAAGATGACATCAAAAATAAGATAGAATAAAAATGAACAACAAAAACAAAAAGAATGAGAACATTATTGTACAAGGGAATTCCAATTAGAAACTAAATAAATATCTGTATACATATAATTTTTGTTTTCGTTAATAATTCTTGTTGGATTTCAAAACTGTTAAATGATGTTTGAAGTAGTTTTAAATTTCATATAAGTATATATCATCGCATGTGCAAGTATGTGTGTATATTTTATAATTAAGAATACAAATAATCAGTTTAGAAAAAATAAAAATCTTTCGTCTATTTTACATGGTTAAAGTGATATTCGGGTTTCATATGGTTAACATAATTTGGCAAGATAATCTCTTTTATATCGTCTAAATATTATGAATGAATTATTTTTCTTTATGTGGCTTATATCAAAAGTAAAATTTCAAATAAAATGGAATTAAACTATTTACTTAATTATTATTAGGAAAAAATTGAAAGAAAAATTAAAAGAAACACTGTAAAGAATTAATAATATTACATAATAAAAGTTACATGTGTATAATGTGTAGTAATAGGAGTAGATATATATATATATATATATATATTGATTTAATTAAAAAAACACATAGAAAATGATAATCTTTGATTTATGAATATGATGATGCTTTTACATTTTCTTAAATAATCCTGTATAATATAATTCTATATTTTTATATGTGCTTATATTTAACAAAAACTTTTATATAATATTCAATAAGTCAATTTTTTGATTATACCTTATCTATCAATATTATTTTACAAATCCTTATTTGTGCACCCAAGACACGTACGTGTAGAAGCTACAATTAACTTTTGCGTAATATAATTAATTGCTTCATTATAGATCAACTTTTCTTTTATCTTTTTAGTAAACAGAAAAAAAAAAACATTTTTTTCATCTTTTGTTAATACGCAATTCTTAATTGACTTATTTATCTATATTTTCTTATATAATATCAGTAACGTTAATATATGTATCTTATATATATATATATATATATATATATATATATGCATAAAAAGTTAAATCAAGAAGATATAAAATCAATTAAAATAAATGAGATTACGAATAAATTTTCATTACTTAATTTTGAAATGTACACAGCACAAACATACACACGTACATATATTGTATAGTATTCGAGTATAGGAATTGAAATTAGTTAAAAAGTGATTTTTATTATGTATATAAAAAATACATAAGGAAAACCTAAAGTTAAAAGATTAAAGTTTCATTGATAATAACAAAATTTTAATGAAGAAAAACTATATATGAATTCTAGGAAATAATATTTGTGATTATAAGTCGTCAAATTTTAAATTTTAAATGTTTTTATTAATTAATTAAGTAAAATAGTCACACTTTTAATTGTAGAAACAAAATATAATTAATATCGTAAGCATATACATATTTTTGCCAGCTGCAATTTCGTTCTATCTCATTTTAAAGTTGTTTTTCTGGTAGATTGAATTTCATGAGTAATTTTTTGTATGGTCAAAATAATGTTGCTTGAATAATAATAGGCACGTTAAATAATATTTAAAATAATTGGTTTGTAAAAATCAAAAAATTTATAAAGACTTACCAAGTCCATTTAAATAAAAGAAAGAACATGTTTTGATAAAGAATTTAGAAGAATAATCTTACAGAAATGCTTTATCGATTACTTACTTGTGTATGATTTTGTTCGACGCTCGGACTTATAATATGACTTATAATATATCGATTTGTACTAGAAAAAAAGTGCATGTGAAGCATATTACCTCTGAATGATTTATTTCACTTTAAAAATATTAAGTTTAATAATTTTTATATTTTATTTGAGGTATTTTTGTTATTATGTTTCCTGTTGACGTTAATTTTCTGGTTAACGTGAATGGGGAATATTATAGGTATTATACGTAGACACGCTTTAATTAATTTTATTAACAAATAAATTCATTAGAAAAATAAAATAACTGGAATTAAAATTTCTAAACCTGTCATACGTATTGTCCTATATTATGGTTAATTCGAAATTTCTTTATCAACAAAACTATATGTTTACGTCTTTTTTACTGACGAGTTTTGTTAGTAAGACTTGGAGTGAGCTAATACATGTATTTTAATTCAACTTAATCAAGAAAATATTAGTTAATTAATACTTATATGTAAAATTGGGGTAATTCCCAATTTAGAGAAAATAATAAAAAAATAATACATAAAACCTTTTATCAATTTATTATATTTCTCACATATATTTTTTATTTATAAAAAGAAAAGTTATCATCACAAAATAAAAAATAATAAATATCAAAATATAATCTACACACACAAAAAACACATAATTTCATTATAAAAACGAATGTTTGAATGATTTTGAACTGGCTGTTGCCACATATATACCCGCATATTATATGCATTGTTGAAAATATAAAACGACAACTTGTTGATTTTTCCAATATAATTTCATACTCAATCTATTTTAATGCAAAAAAAAAAAATGAAAAATAAAACGATCTGAACAATATTTAGGTGAAGAAAAAAATTATATTGAATTGGATTAGTATTTTCGAGATTCAATAATTCTTAATATTAATATATAAATGACAAATATAACGCTGATGTTATCAATAATGTTATCATTTTAAATTAAATCTGCAAGTAAAATATATTAAAATTGCAATGGGGTGAACAAAAATAAAAAAAAATATTCATAAATTGCTAACAAATGTCCGCTTTCTTTTAATAATTCTGCCGTCTCATAAGAGCCTTGAATCTTTCTCATTCATTAACAATAGTACCTTTTTGCCCTTTTTTTTTAAATTACTAGACATAACTATAATCCATGCACAGCCTTTGTATGTTGAAATTCTTCAAAATTTGTATCACATCTGGTTTTTAGATGATCTTCGTAGGTAGAGAATATTGAAGAATTACGTATAGTTACAAATCTATCGGACTCAAAATAATGTTGACTGTAAACTTTATTTGTTAGACTCAAAATAATGTTGACTGTAAACTTTATTTGTTAGACTCAAAATAATGTTGACTGTAAACTTTATTTGTTAGTTAGTTTCATAGAAATTTAGCGGTATCAAAATTTATGTTCGCTTTATCCAAGGAGTATATAAAATGTTCGCTTTAACCGAGTTTGTAAATCTATGTTTTCTATTAAAAGTATGTTTAAATGTGTGCGTATTTTGCCTTAGGTATTTATAATAATCAGTTAACTCTTAAATATAATTATTTACCAAGAATGCTAAAAATATATTCTTATCAATATTAGCATGTTGATTATAATTCTTATCAACTCATAAGACGAATATACTTTTACTGAATCATTAGTGATTCATAAGAAATTTCCTGAATCACTTTTTAAGTAACATTAAAAATAAAAACGGATGTTAAAAATAAATTCAGATAAACTTAAGATCTGCAGGAACAGAAATTCTTATTAATTATAAAAAACAAAAAAAAAAAAGAAAAACAAAACAAAACAAATAAACAAAGACAAATGTTTTGGTGAGTTTTATTTTTTTGTGATTTTCTTTTATCTTACACGCATTTTCCTGGTGCGTGCTCTCATAGATATTATGTGAAACTTACTGGGACAGTAAGATAAGTTTTAAAATTATTTTGACAATCGAAACTTAAAATGAAATTGAATTTGTTGACATTGAGAATTTATAAACAAAAAAATATTTCCCAAAAGATATTATACCGACATCAAAATAACAATATGATTCAGATTCAGTCAGACGTTGCTAAATCTAAATAAAGTTGATATCATTACAAGAAAATTGCTAAATTTTCTATTAATTTCTTATTAACGTTGTTAAATTATTGCATCAATTCAAACTAAGTAATTCATGAAATATTTTTCTTCTTAATCACACTAAATTTCCAAAAACAGAAGACAAAATATTGTGAAATTATAAAAAAAACCACATTCAATTGTTAAACAATTGTTCACAGAATAATTTGTAGTCTCTAAAACTAAAGTCTCTATAAACTAAAATAAATATTCTACAGTTGCATTTTGATTATTTATTTTATCTTTATATATATATTTTTTTTACATCTAGAATGTAAATATTAAGGTCGAATCTGTGTTATTGTGGTTGAATGCTGTATGAATATGTTTTGAAATCATAATAATTTCAATAAACTTTCAAATAAAAATTGAATTTTTTAAATTAAATTTGAAGAAATAAGAAGCATGCGTTTTAGCATTTTCAATTATTAAATTAATTTATTTGGAACTAGAGTACATTATAATAGAAATGAATAATGTAGTTGAAACAAAGCTAATGATCACAATTACATTTTTCGAAGCCAACATACTCAGGATTTTTTTATAATAATAATATTAATAATAATAATAATAATAATAATAATAATAACAAACATTATAATGAAGCTTATATAGTCATTTTAATGGCTATGACAACTGATAAGCTTGCCAAAACTACTTCCATTTGACAATTTTTGAACAATAAGTAGAATAAGACGAGTATAACAAGAACAATAAGAGAAATGAACAATAAAATTTTATTAAGATTTTACCCTTCATCATTTTTGCATTGAATTCTTTCTTTTTCCTTTTGCCATTTTTTTAAACAGACACAACCATTTTTATATTATTTATTTGATACAATAATATACATTTTCCCATGTTTTAGTTGGGCGGAAAAAAACAAAAAAAAAAAATAAAAGAAAGAAATATATTATGCTGCATTATGTTGCAATTTTTTTTTCTCTTAGAATTTGGAGGAAAAAATGTATATGATGAATCCATATTTTTAATGGTAAATAAACACGAACATATATCATAAAAATTGTATTCTTATTTTGAAAGTTTTTGGCTTATCATCAGATTTTAAGTCTTAAAAATGACACTTTTCTTTTATTGTTTGAAAATAAGCTCTTCATAAAACATGAACTATTTAATTTTTTTTTCTTATTTTGTGTAGGTTGAATCAAGATTAAACTATTATTTGTGGGCAATTTGTTTGCGGTTAAGTATCAACAAAATGCTGATTTGATGTTTATCAATTGGGGAAATTTATTAAAACCTTGACTTTTTCAAATGTGTGAATATAATTAATACATAATGTAAATATTATATAAAAACCATGAGTAAGGTACTAATTTAAAAAATATAAGGAATGAACTAAATTCACAACTAATTATAAGATTAACGTATATGGTTTAGTTACAGTTACACTTTGAAAAGTGGGAAATGTTAAATATAAAATGACATCATATAAAATTAAGTTTTTATTAAATATTTAAATATAATTTTGTGTTTTGCATAGATTAAATTATTAATAAAATCTAAACGAGAATAGTGAACTTGGATTCATGGGTAATCACAGATTTATATTTAACAATTATAGAATATTAACGGCGTTTAATGATTTTTCTAGTCTTGAATAATAATTAATATAATACTTATAACTAGAGGGAATAAAATTTTGAAACGGTTTTCATGATAAACAAAAATATGAAATCATCTAAAGATTAATTGGTTTGCTATGTACATAATATTCTAACAGTATTGTGGCGATTTAATTTTATATTTTCAAATGAAATCGAAATTTACAACCTTTACATAATTAATTGGCTGCACTTTCATATATTTTTAGTGATTTTATAATTTCGAAATTATTTTAATCCAAATCTAATTAAATTTTAAATATTGTTTTGTGAATTATACTGTTTAAATGTAATGAAAAAGTATATTCTCTTTCTAATATCATCGTCTTCTATCGGTGTTTCCAATAACCATTATAATAAAAATAAAAACACAATTTTTATGTCAAGTTGTAATAATATTGTTGATTAATATTTTTATGAGCTTTTTGTTCTTTTATATATAATATTAAATATATAAGAAGAAGCGATGCTGTTTTTGTTGTCATCATAATTATCATTTTTCCTTTCATATTCCCTGCTTTATTTTTAAGAGAGATGAAATGAATGAACAATAATAAACATTAGCCACACGCTTTCTGGTTATTTGATTTCTTGATGCGTTAGTCCCTTTCTTAAAAAAAATAATACGCCCTGTTACATATTACAACAACTATAATCACAATAATAATAAATTATATTTTATACGAAGAATCATAAACTATATAGACAGTTTGTTATGTGTCACTAGACATAGTTATTAAATATACTTGTAAATCTTTTTATGTGAATAAACTAAAATCAAAGAGAAGTAATAAAATTAGCAATATACATATTCTGTTATAAATACATATAAGTTAAGATCATATGTTTATTGTTAAATTATTTTGATTTAATAGTTAGAAAACAATATGAGAAGTAAAATTATTATAGAAATCTTAATTATAAATTTTATTATGAATTTAAATAAAAATAATTAAACATATTTTTTTTAATATCAGTTCGCATTTAAAGAATATATAAATTAATTTCGTAGATCAGGTAGAAAATAATTACTAATTTATAAAATTTCAGTTGGCTGAAACTATTATTTAATTATAAATATGAGTTTATAGTATAATCGAAAAGTATATTGTATTGTATTGTATTTCAATGTTTTATTAACCTAGTACATTAACGACTAAGGTTATTAGTAACTAGAAGACCTACTATTTTGAGGTGGGTTCTGAACCACCTAGCATCGGCACATGCATTTAATTCGAATTGTTCGGTTAAAACCTTATCCTGCACACCGGCCTGAGGGTCATAGATGTTATTATGCATTGCACACTGCTTATATTTGATTAGTATATAATTAGCTGAGTGAAAAATTTCATCCCGCCTCGGATAAGATTCGTACTCCGAAAAGTATATAAGATATTCTTACAAATTTAGTTTTAAGGTTGCATTTCAATGTTCCTTCAAAGCTTTTAACTACTGAAGCAATGTAAAAATGAAAGGAAATGTTCTAAATGTCTTATTAGACAAAAACAAAGTATTTGATTTTAAATTCAAAATAAAACATAAAATATTATAATTAACGGTAGGCTTAAAATGTGTAGTTTTTAAATAGAAAAATTGGTTCCTTGAATCCAAAGTTTAAATCGAATGAAAATATTGTATTATATGTATTATATATGTATATGTATTGGCATAACTAAGTATTTTTTGTTATTGGTAGTATGTTGGATTTCTTCAGCACTAAATGGATCATAAAATTCTGTAATTATTATTACAATATTAAACATTTTATCTAAATAATCATGTTTTTATATTATAAGTAAATTATTCTTTTTTAATTTGACAAATTTAAATTTAAATGAACTGTGTATAATTATTTATATAATTTCATTATCTCTTTTTTAAAACTAATCTCTTCTTTTTTAAACCAAAGTTTTATTTTATGTAACCTTTTTAGTTTTAGTAAAAATAAATACCTATTAAGATGTTATTAAATCTTATATAAAGAAAGAAAGAATGAGCGCATAAGAAGATTTTCTATTTTAAAAAAAATGGAATATAAAATAGAAAGTTAAAGTTAACTTAAAATCTTCGTTTTAATTATCTTAGATATAGAAGAATTAAATAAAGTAAAATAAAAGCATAAGAACAAATTAAGCTATGGTACCATTATTTAAAAGTAGGAATTAAAAGATTTTATTTTCACACTAATTCTAAGTATTATCATTTTGAAGAAAATTGAAAGTTAATGAGCCGTTGATTTGATAATTTATATTCTTTGCCAAGAGTCAAAAATTCTACAACAATTTTAAAGAAATTTAATTTTTCTAACCGTCTTTTATTTTTTATAAATAATTATTTTTTATTTAAACCAAAATTAAATTAAAAGTTTTTAAAAATTGCTCATTTACATTCAATATTAATATTTATTTGTTAGAAAACTTAAGATGTGCGCCGCGTGTACAAATTCAAGATGAATTTATACATTTAGTTTATAAATTATTTAATTTATGATTTTTTTGTAGAATAATTTCTTTAATTTTTTTTTATTTTATAATTCGATTTTTGCGAGTTATGTTTAGTTATTTTAGTTATTTTATTTTTATTTCTAGATACAGAATGTCAAAATTGCTCAAATTTGCTAAATTCATAAGGCACTGTTAGTCAATCGCTAATCCTTTTTATAAGAATAATCAATTGTTGGTTATTGTAGTTTCAGAAAAGTACTAAGGAAAGTAAAGGGTATTTAAAAAAAATGCTACAACAAAGATATCTTAATTTTTTAAATAAAAAAGAAGGACAAATTGACAAATCATTGAAATAATATCCACGAATGAAATAGAGAAGCATTTTATATGAAAAATATACGTATCTTATTTTGTCATTATACGGTTTATCTCTTTTTTAATTTGTCAAGTAAATTAATTAATTATGGTTGCAAAATAAATAAACACGGCGTTATATAACGAAAATTAATGAATATGACAGCGTCGTTTGTTTTTTCAAGTAAAAAAGTATAATGTAAAATAAGGGGGTAAATATAGAATAAATTTTAAAAGAAAAAAATTTCCTGGATGGAACATAGAAAATTTATAAAAATAAAAAGGGTAGACGTAGTATAAAGAATGGGTGAAGTGTGTTTTGTTCTCAATCTTAAAATTAAAACTCAACCCATAACATAGTTGTTTTATAATCAAATTTTTCATTATAAAGCAAAGAGATTTGTTTTTCTTTTCGCATTTCAATTTCTTTAAAAATAATATTTTGCTTTTTTAGATCATTACCTACAAATTAAGATTAAAATAAATTTTTAGAATCAATTTATTCACAGTACAGAATCATACAAATTTAAAAATGAAATTTCATAAATGATTTGAAATTAATATTAAAACTGTTTAAAGAAAATCTAGTTGTTGTTCTTGTTTTATGTTTAAAATCCAAAATTCATAAATATAAAACCCTATTGTAAAGTTAGTTCAAATTCGATTAAATATTTAAATTATGTACACGCTATGTAAAAGTTCTCAACCAGTTTTTCTATAATTCACAAAATGTAAGAAAGAATTCCATTTACTTTTTTAAAGGGTGGTGAAACTTAAACTCAATAGAGTTGGTATTGCAAATGACATATACATATAGATATGCAACACGAAAAAGGTGTTGCTTTCTTTTATCATTTTAAACCATGCAACATGAACTTAGAATTTTTTAATAAATTTACAAATTGAATTCTTTAAATTAATTTAATTCTATTTATTTATTAGTCTTACGAAATTAATCGTGATTATTTATTGATGATTTTATTGTTCGCTGAAGGATGACTTATTGATTTAAAAATTAATATTGATGTTTCCAAATGATGAAATCCCAATCCGTAAACATTTTCTTGTGCAATATTGTAATTCAATATCTTTGTATTTATAATTTCGAACTTGTTGATTATGTAAAAATACTTCTTAAAACTTTCAAAGTTTCATATAAGTATTTTGTGGTCGATTGGCCAAAAAAAAATTCAGAACTGTTACATTTGTGTAAAAAATAGATTTAGTAGAAAACGAAATTAAGTAAAACTTTATTATGTCTTCTCACATAAAAAAAATATCGAGAATAAACTAAATATAGTCAAATATATCTACCCAAAAAGGAAAGAAAGGGTGACAAAAGGATACCCTTTTTTTTTTCAAAACACGTCATGTTCGTGTTAACATTTGAATCTGTAAGATTTAAAAGTGTGTATATAAATTTTATCTTGAAAACAGCTAAAGGATTGTGCGAATAAAATGTGGTTTTGAATTTAGCTGATTCAGCTAAAATCAACAAAATAAAGAAACTCATCCCTTAAAAACATTTGAACTTTTTAATACAATTTTTGGGTTTGTTTGAAAAAAAGAACAGAAGCTTGATAATAAAATTCTAAATTCTTTTTTGATAGAGTCAAAAATAAAAAATTCCTACATATTTTGCTTTAACATGAGTTTAGAAGGGACATAATCTTCAAACTATTAAATTAAAATTTCGATTTTCTATATTAGAAAAAATTATAATAAAATACATAAATTTTATTGCAATAAAATTCAATAATATGACGTATATTGTCATGTTAAAGAATTGAATGTATCGTCTTTTCAATTTTACTTTTTGTTAAAGATCCTTTGGTTTTTCCTTATAATTATTTTATCTAATAAAATCTTTTTTGTATTATATTAAATCGTTCTTATATTATTGTTATATGTTTTGCCTATAAAAATCTTTTATATGACCAAACAATTGATATGTTTCGTGTCCATTGCAAAAACACAGTAGAAATATACATTTGATTTGAATTTACGATCAAACTCATGCATATATGCATGCTTTTTTTTAGACGTTATTTAAATATACTGTCTCTAATATAATTCAAATATATTAGAGAGCACAAATCGATGCGATATCGATGGTAATCGGTTTTGTCGAGAAATAAACAGGAATCCGGAATCGGTAATCGGTTTGTATTTGAGTATGAGTAGGATGTTAGGTAGAATTGGGACAAAAGAATATGGGTGTATGTTAGAGGGTGGTGGTGATGTCTATATGTATATAAATATATAAAGCCATATATAGAAGAAAGAACAATCATCGAACCGAAAACTATTTCAGGGTTGTTTTATGACCTATGAATACTAACAAAAAACGAAATCTTATTTTTACACATCATTGTAAGACAAATAAAATAAAAATAAAAAAGAATTTTGGTGTAATAAAATTTATAAGACAAAAAGTGAATAATTTGCAATTATATTATATTGTATTTTTTGAAAGATTGAAATTCTTATTTTGTGACCTTATAATTTTTTGTTAAAAAAACCCATTTTATAGCATTAAATAAATTAATTTGCATTAAGATTATAAGAAATTAATATTATATTTTTAGAAATTCTTTAAAATTTATAAAATGAAATAAATATTAAAGAAAAAAGTATAGCGATATAATTTTTATTACTAATTTCCATTTACATAATAATTGTTTGTTTGTTTCATAAAATTTTTACCCAAAGACTAAAGATGAAATTCCATTGAATATTTTATGTACGCATTAAATTTTCAGATGAATTGATTTTTAAAGTAAAATTGTTTGTTTTTTTTTCTCTTATATTTTGTTTTTGTTTTGATAAATATTAATTCGTCAGATCACTAAATATTAACCGCATAATATGAGAGTATATGTATTACTAAAATTCGCGTTTTTTATTATCAAAATAAATTCTACAACGATACAGATATTTTTTTTTCTTTCTTAATAAAACGCGACAAGTTGACTACCAATTTATAAAACACAAAACGAATATATGAATTGAATTGAGCGAGAGGCTATAGAAACAAGCCTAAAATAAATTTAATTCAGTAGATTGTTTGATATCCGGGGACAATTTCAGAATGTTGCGTTACAATTATTTTATGTAAAATTTCCCTTTTTTTGTTTTATATTTTTTTTTGTTTTGTCTATTTTTTTTATCAAGAAATTATGTATGATAAAAGCTTTTTCTCATTTTCCTTTTATATTCTAACGTAAAATAAAACCAAAGATTTCAATATTAAAAATGTTTGTTTGCATGACTTCATTCTGTAGGCAAATTTTCTTGAGAAATTGTTTCTCTTCATCAAGCAATAAATGCAAATATATAATATTTCTGTTTGCAGATTCTCATTTTTTTTCGTTTGTTCGTTTTTTATATTATGATAAATATATAGAAAAACACATTTTAACATTTCGCTGACATATTTTATAGCTCGACTTAAAATGAATTGTTTCAGTTTTATTTTCTAAACTGATGAATTTTATTGGAGTTTTCCGGCAAATCAAAATATACTAGAAATTCAAAGTAGCTGCTTTAAGCTCTTTTTTTTTGTTTTGTTTTACTTGTGTTTGAAATTCATATATTTGCTTTGTTTTAATTTGATTTTTCTCGAATTGCTTCTATTTTTTTTTTGTTATTTATTTATTTTGTTGTTATTTAAGTTATAAGATTGAAATCTCATTGACGAAATAAATGTCGTAAATTATTCAATAAACATATATACAAAATTACATTTTATAGTTTTATCCAAACATAAAATCTAAACGTTTTGCCATTCAATTATATATTCAATGAACTACATTTAACCAAAGCACATTATCAACCATCAAAATCTAAACAGCCACAAAATACTAATTTTGTGTACCAAATATTGTTGTTGTCGACCAAACATTAAATAGTAAAATGACCATCTATTTTTGTATTGTATAACATATTCATATCCGAATTTTCTCTTTTTTTCATTTTGTTGTATCAAATTAAAGTACATATTACATTTATACGCATTGTATATGTAATTTTCTAGTTATTTAGTAAGTTGATTTAAAGATAAAAATAAAAGATATTGGATTCTTTTTTCTTAAACTTATTTAATATTATACACAAAATAGATGAAGGTCAATATAATCTAGTGAAAGTACATATGATTAAAATTAATGATAAACGTGATGAAAACGATACGATCTTATTTTTTTATTTCAATTATTTTTCGGTATTTAATATTTTTTTATTACTGACTTTAGGTAAATTGAAACAATAAATTGGAATAAATGAAAATTATATTTATTTGTATATTACGAAAGCCGTTTAATCTTACCAAACAAATGGGATGATTCAGAAACTATGCAATTGACATTCACAAATTATTTGATAATATATTTGAACCATATTACGCCGCATTTCAATAGTGGTAATATAAAATAATTTTTTTCTAAATACTAGACATTTATTGATCTTAGTAATGTGCGGATGGAAAAACTCCATTGTTGTTTTATGAAATTATTTATTTACTTTGGTTATAAAATTTGTGAAGGCGACGATTTTTAAACTTTAAAATATAAAAAGTGTTAAAATAACATTTTGCATTTATTTTACTTCAGTGCACTTTTCCCATTAATCATAAATTGATTTTATTGTTCATTAAATTAATCTCTGAAGCAAGGAAAAAAAACATGCTACATGAAACTTGAGAAGAAAATTTTGGATTGTAATATTTTATTGTTAATTTTTACACCAAAAAAGATACAATAAAACAATAACCATTAAGAATGTAATAATAATCATTATTATTGCTATACTTTTATTTTTTGACAATTATACAAATATATTTTGTCTTTGGTGAAATTTTTATTGTATGTCTATAATGTGAAGTTTATGTAAAAATTGTGTGTGGTGTTTTTTTTTTTTAAAAAATCTCTTTTATTTGCCAGATTGTATAATATTGAATGAGTTTTTTTGAAGGACTATAGGAAGGACTAATTACAGAAATTGCAATTTTAAAGAAATAAAGGGTGCGACGACAATGACAATGAGTCTCTTGTGATCTATAACTATAAAAACGATGATAGCAATAACTTCATTTTTTTTCTCTTTTGTCAATTAATTTTTAACTTTTATTTTATTTTATGTTACCAAACATTATATAATAATTAATATAATGGCTTTTATTATATGTATATACTGTGACTTTGTATTATTTCATATGAATGTACAGATTTTATTCTTGAAAATAATTTTTTAATTAAGATTTTTTTATATTAAAAGAAGAAATCTGAAACACAATTTTATATTTAATAGATAATTGTTATTATTTTTTATGATTGGATTTTACAGTATCATCCGCTGTCGTGTACAAACAAAGAAAATTTTTAAAATTTAAGTCAATATTATTAAAAATAAATTAAATTTTAGTAAATCAAAATAATCAGTCAAAGTATGAGCCGATTATTATAGGGTTTAACATTTTTCCTAATGTACTTCAACATAAGGTTATGCTATACATTTGGTCTGGTTATGAATTATTATTACTTAAATCTCTCTTTTATTCAATCATTATTTTAATGTTTTTAAATAAAACCAATAATATGTTGTTTATTAGCATAAGCTTTCATTCGTTAACTGAAATCCGAATTTGAATCGGTTTCGATGTCTTTAAAATAGAAAATATCGTGTTTTTTCTACAAATTGGTACACGTTAATAAGCAATATCGTATCATGTATCATTACCCTTAAGATTTAAAGCAATTTAATATATGAAAAGTTGATAAACGATGAAAAAAGGATTTGATAAAAAGTTTTGTAAGAAAAGTATAAAAATATTTTTCAAAAAGGGTAAAAACGACATCCACGAAATGCAGGACTAGTTTAAAAATTCCAAATATCTAAATGAGTAATTTAATTATGAATATTTTATTCCTATAAATACAAAAATATTTTAAAAATGTTCTGTATGGGTAAATAAAAATTACGTATCCTCCTAATCCCAATTATTTTTTTGTATATTAAATATTTTGTTAATAGTAAATATAAGAATAGGCATTATAGGGCAAGGTAAAGCCAACATAAGAATTTTCCTCATAAACTTCCATCTGCGTATATTTTTTTTTTAAAACTGGATATAGGGTGAATTAACATAACCGATTTTACTAGTTCTGATATTGTTAAAATATATAGTTTTGTTCAAATAGAAATTTGATACATACTTTTGTTCAGTTTAAAAATATTAACAATAATTTAAACATATGTGCAATGGTAAGGTAGGTTGAAAGGTTCACAATATATTCCAAATTTTTCTTAACTTAATTCATGTATTTTAAGACTCCAGTAATATTTCAACTCGATTATTTTACTTCTCTACATTGTACCTCTTGATATAAAAAATAAACGATACTAGTGACGGACTAATGCCGGACAAAAATAAAGGATAAAGAGCAAATGAGTTAAAGAACTGAACCAAATTTTATGTACGTTAAACCACGAATTTTAGAGTCAAACAAAATGAACCGCATTGCTGTTTTTTTTAATTTGTTGAAATAGGTCTGATTTTTATGAATTGCCTTAGGAACTAAAACATGTTTTTTTGTTGTTCCCTATTGAGGTTGCGTTTTTAATAAAAACGAAATCGTTAAATTTATTTCTCATAAACAAAATTATTTCCTATGATCTGATCATCAATGTAATATCCGCAGGCTCATTAAATGGTTACATTTTTTTTTGTAGAATTCAAAATTAATTCTTATAAATATTTAATATTGATGACAAATATATAGAGAAAATCGATAATAATATTTTTTTTAATTAAAATGTATTCATGAGAAAATCAAGCATTATGAGAAATTATTATACAAATGAAGAATCTAGCTATAGTTAATTTAATGATTCATTATTATTTATTTTCCTGTCAATATTGTTAGAAAATAAAAATAAAAAAAAAATCACTGCAACTAAATATTTTCGGAGAAACCTAAACATCAACAGATTACTACATTATTTTCAATGCATTATTTATATTATTAAAATTCGGAAAAATATTTAGAATTATTTTTCACAAATTTTTTTATTTTATCATACCTCATGAGGTTTTTAAAAACTTTAGACTAATTTGTTAAAACAGTTAAATTAAATTAATAAATTATCTGAAACTTTCAAAAATGATATTTTTGTTAATTTCCTTAAATGCACAAATATTTTTTAATTTGTAACTAAGTTTTCCATCTATAATAATTATATAACACTATTCTAAAAAGGTTTTCCAAATATATTT
Organism: Pedicia rivosa; assembly: GCA_963082725.1. Classification (NCBI taxonomy): domain Eukaryota; kingdom Metazoa; phylum Arthropoda; class Insecta; order Diptera; family Pediciidae; genus Pedicia; species Pedicia rivosa. The sequence continues at coordinate 19,565,118 of OY720151.1, forward strand.
CTGCATTATGACTTGTAGTTTTTAGTTGTATGGAAATTTCTGTTCTTTTAAAAAATAACATAAAAATTGATTATTGGTTTTTTGAATTAGAAAAAAAAATCTTAAATTAAATGTCTTATATAAAATTATTTTTCTTAAATCGTTAAATTTACATTTGCATTTTTACATCAATAATCTGATCAGAAAAGCTTTAAATTTTATGATATTACAAATTTTCATTTTAAAACTTTTTATAGTATGAAATCAGTAACATTTATATAGCAGTATAAAGGTTAACGTGACAAACTAGAATTGTTTGGGTTTGGAACGCGATATATGCAGTAAAAATAAATAAGTTTTCTTAGTCATATTAGGAAAGGGTTAAAAATATTGAAAAGATGATAAATATATCGTGAAAGAAGAAATATGAAAGATTCCTATTTTTTGGCTAGACAAAAAAAAAATAATTCAAAATTACGGCAAAATTTAAGTAAATGTCCTTCAAAATATATATCATTTGATTAGACGTTTTTCGTTCACAAGTTTTATTATAAATAAATCAAAAAAATCTGAAAGTTGTTTTTATATAAAATAACAAAAAAAGAAAAATCTAAAAACAAACTTTATCTAAATAAACCATCTTATGGTTATGATTTTTATGTTTAAAAGCATTTCTTGTTAAATAAACCTAATTTGCATTAATCTGTTTATCTTGAGAATCGTTCTAAAGAATTTCCAATATCCAATAAAGGAACTTCGTTAGCTCTATAGCTTCATATATATATAAGGTGTTTTTGCAGACAAACACAAAGTAAAAACTTTTTCCTTTTTTTTTCTTAAATTCCAGGGTTGTATTTTTTATACAAATATTATAAAAAATCCTGTGAAAATCAACAAAAATGTATACAAAATTATATGTCTTCACTTCAACCGTCCCTTAAATATTAGAATTTATCCATAATATTTTATAGTATACCTCATTTGCATATTTATACTATTTTTTGCTTTTTTTTTATATATATTAGTCATGCATCTTTCACGGGGAGGAATATATTTTTTTTGTTATGATTCAAATAAAACCAATCGAATAACACATAAAAATATGATGAAAGATGTTCTCTTTTTTTTTTTGTTGATTTGTATTAAATAATGCATTATAATTTAAGTTTCTTAATCTAATCGAAGTATATGAAGATATTAAATCTACTAAATTTCATTTATTTTAGTAATTTAATGCATTCTTTACTTTTGAACCAGTATGAAAAAAAATCGTTTTCATTTTCTTCAGACTATTTGGAATAAGAAAATTGTTGGAATAAGTTAATTTTTAAGGCATTTTTTAGTTTCAAATCAACTTTCAGCTTTTCAATGGAATCGAAACACTCTAGGCTGACAATTTTATTGTTGCATTTTCATTCTCTCTGTTTAGTTTCGATTAATTAAAATAAAAATGAATTGGAAAATAAAATAATTTTAGAAATTACACTCATCTACAAAGTCAATGTTAAAGAGTCATGCCTAACGACATCAGGTTAAGAAAAAGAATTCTTCTGAAATAAAAGAACAAATGAATTCTATTTATATCATGCTCAAACTCTTAAAGAAGAAGGGTCAACATGGGACAAAACTTTTGCATTATTATAAACATCCCTTAAATAAACATTTTCACAAAAGAAAAGAGGAATGACATCACATCAAAGAGTGGACAAAGAGGGGTAGAGTGATTAATAAGGTTTAAAGGTGATTTATATGAATTACGATTTAATCGTTACTTCGTGACAGTTCTTGTATCTTATTACAGAAAAGTTAAGAAAACGATTTGGACTGTTTGTTTTATAATATTCAGGCGAAGAGGGATCAATTTACAAATCGAGTTTTTCTTTTATTTTTTTCTTCCTTTACTTTTGGGTAAAATATTACAATTTTCTTTTTGTTTTGATTTGATTTAATTAAATTTAAAAAAAGGTTCTTACAATTTTAAATTGACAAATTAAATTGATATAAAAAAAGAATTAATGTCTCTATTTTAATAAGATTGTTTTTAAAAACTTTTTTTTAACTTTATAGATACGACATTAATGTTTTTCTATGGAAATTTACTACATAAATTTATGCTTTTCTATACGATCTATTTAATGAAAGAATTTAAAGCAACAAGTAAAGTGAAAACATATATTTAAGAAATTCTAGATTGTTATAAAATTCATTTATTCTTTATAAATCTTTCAAATGAATTTTTATATAACTATAACAATGGAGAAACGATACAATTCTTAATAAATACTAACGTATTTATTAAGAATTGTATCGTTTCTCCATTGCTCTAATTTTTTCGAATTATTCACCTATTATTACAAAAGCAGTGGACATGTAGAGAAAAAATATACTTTTATAACGTCTATATAAAATCAAATATATTTCTTTTGGCTTAACAGAAAACATTATTTTCCCTGTAGAGGCGCCTCCACTCAAAATAGATGCGACTTATTTTGTTTTGACTTAACATTAGAGATAACGCGTTTTTTCTTCTTTTTTTTCCATTCTTACAAAACGAAAATATAAATTATAGAAAATCATATTTTAAGGTAAAATGAATTTTCAATTAAAAGTTTAATAATTTGAATGGATATTTTTTGGAGGATTTTAACATTAAAGTGAAAAATAGAAATAACAAGACCCGAATACGTACAATTTCTTTATGACTTTCGGAAATACATGTCGTTAATCTTTTTTTATTTTTCCGGGATTTCCCTTGTTAAAATTTTCTTTAAAAATATATATAGAAGAAAAAAGAAAATAGAAATTGCAAGTCAAATGACCCATCTTGTGTATATTTGCATGATAATGTGATTTTATTTTCAAGAAATTTTATAGTATGAAAAGATTGAGTTTTAGGGGGAAATTTGTTCTCGAAAACATTTATATGAATCAGTTGTTAGATGGAGTGAAAGCTCTTTGAGCCAAGTGGAGTCATCTGTTATTAATTATAAAATAAAATCAATTTTATATGTTTTGGCATATACGAGACAACATAATATAGAAGAAAATCTATTTTTATATAATTTTTTCCTAAAGTTAAAAGAAAAATACTCACTGTGTTTAATAAAAGTCATTACATTGCATAAAGGTTATCGTTAGTTGTATTTGTATCTAGCTAGCAGTAAAAATTATAATCGATTATTACTGAATACTTTCTATAAGGTATAAAATTTAACAAATTGATAATTCAAATTAGCGAATAATAATGAAATCAAATATTATAGAAAGAAGATAGAAATAAGTATTTCTCATATCATTGGGAACATTAAAAAGTTAAAATATATGATCACTCTTTATAAGATCAAAGATAATAGTTCTTCTTAATAGTTATTATTTGAGGTATAACAGCTTACCCGTAATATATCAAACTAGTTAAAGTGGAAACTTTAGTTGGACTAAAGTAATGAGCTCTAAATATCTTTCACCTGATTTTAGAAATTAATTTGTTGATAACACTATAAAAAAATGTATATTTCCAAGATATCTGATCATTTAGAACAAATCTAATGATACTTTCTTTGTTATTTGTTCAACTAAAGTCTCCACTAACTAGTCAGATTTATTGCTGATAGGTCCTAAATCTAAAATTGAATATATTTAACATTTTCAGAACCTGACTAACGAGTAAATCAGTTTCTTAAAAAGCTTGTTACACTAAAATATGTACATTTTTTGTGTTCACGATTATTGATTTTGCGTTAATTACTTTAATATTAATTTTCAGAAATTGATTTAATAATTTTGATTTAACTAAATGATATGCTAACCACATGTATTAAATACTTGTTGTAATCAACTAAATACATTAATAGAGTTATAGATTAAATTATTACGGTTATTCTTGGCCAATGTATCTCGATGAAAACAACAATATAGAATGAATTATTTAAATTATATGAACCAAAGGTTAAAAATGCGTGATTTTAAAGTTTAGGTTTCAAATAAAAAGTTACAAACAAGAAGAAATCCAAAGATTTCTTTTTATATATTTTGTATAAAAAAATATGTTTTCTTATCTACATGAATTTAGAGTGAATATATTATTCAAAGTATTCATACATCCAAAGTAGATTATGGCAAGTAAAATCGTGGATAAGTTACCGCATTTTATTTATTGCTGCTTCATGACCGGTTAGCCACTTGAAACGTGATGTCTGAATAACAAAAATTCAACCGAGAATCAAGAATGAAATGGAATAAGCCTCAGTTTTTTATTTGTTTAAAAAAAACAAAAGTTTTCCTATAAAAAGTTCTATGCACATATTCTATGATTTAAAGCATATGGCCGTTTCATATTATTTCAACATTTTTAATAAAGTTGTTGGGCTCAGAATGTAACATAAATATAAATTCTGATATAACACCCTCATCTCTATTGATGTTCAATATTTCAATAATATACAGGTAATACAGAATGAAACATTGAAATTTGTAGAAGTTTTTCAAATAATTCTTCTTTTCTTAATACTAGTAAAAATTATGATATGAAATTCATTTCATATAAAAAAAAGTATTGTGGTCATAACAAACTTTAAATGCTTTTCTATGTTCTAAAATCCACATTAAAAAAATAGTACATATGTATAAGTTTATAGACATTTGCTTCATGGTTTTAATTTATATATACATATATATATATATATATATATATGTATCTAAATATTATAGGACCACTTGTACCATCCATTTAAAGCAAACCATATATACATCGACTACAAAAACAATAATTTCAATCCACTTTATACTTCAAGAAGAAGATGAAAAAGAAGAAGAACAAAATGAAGAAGAAAAAGTAGATAAAGTAAAAGAAGAAAAATAAGAAGATTTCAAAATGTTTCATCGTCTTTGCTGAATTTTGGTTTAAGTTTCAACTAAGGTTTTGGTTAGCCACATAAAGTTGTGTTGCCTAAGATGAAATTCAATATATTTTCACATATATGTTATTACTAAAGTTAATCCATTTCCTTTTCAATTCTATAATATATTATATATAATAGTTTTGTACGAGAATTCTAAATGGAAAATTTTAAATATAATCAAATTAAATTAAACGTAAGTTTCAGTTTTGTTCTTTTGTTTGTCTTTATGTAAACATAAATTCTAAGTATGCATTACACATGAACTTCAATTTATATGCCTGATGTGATACCTTACTCAATATTAGGACTATACTATAGAATGCCCTTATATAATGTTACATTATCTTAATAAATACCTCTTTAATCCCCTCCCCCACAGTGTTTTACTTTTGTAATTTTTTTTATATTTGTATATTGTACCTTTCTCATATCCCAAAATTAGCCCTTATTTATGAGAAAATTTCTTATACTTATTATATAATATATAATATGAAACCCTCATGTTCAATACTATACTTATACTTTCCCCTGATTTTCAATACGAAAATGTCGAATTCTTATGATAATATTTTCAATACACAACACATCCTCCCCATAGCCCTTATATATATAAATATATCTTTTTATACAAATTGTTGAAGGATGCTGTTTTGGCAATTAAGATTGATTAGAAATATTTAGAATAGTTTATTTTGCAATCTATATACATAATATAAAGAAGATGCCAATAAATTTTGATTTTGATCAGAGCACTTTATTTTGGTGGTGATTTAAAAAATAAATTAAAATTTAATTTCATTTGATTGGTTGTTTTCTATTAAATCAATGTAATAGCATAAAAATCTATAAAATAATGAAATATTAAGAGACCATTGTAGCTGTTATTATTAACTTTAATAAATGAAGTATACTTGGCTTAACTTCCTGCAATTCAATTATTTATTATAACTACATAAACTATTGTATCATGACCATTCATTATCTCTTGTAGAATTTTACAGAACAATCTCAATTTTATTAATTCTCATCAAAAAGTTGAAATATGCGTTCAATGAGACACATTTCTATTATCCGCCTCAAACAAAAGTCTCTAACATATTTGATGGTCGCAATATTATCATCATATCCAATATGATTAGTTTTATTTCATTTTTATTTCTATATGTAAGTAATGTGCAGTGCATAAATATATATGACCCTTGATTGATGTGAAGGAGTCAATTGTTTGTAACCGAACGATTGTTCTTCGAAAATCTGCATGCCTTTAAAAAAAAATCATTATAATTTACTAGAATCTCAACATCTTAAAATAAATAAAAATTTAAATATAAAAAGAGAATTTTTTATATTTAATTTTATGATTAACAAATATTTAATTCAGTATATGTACTTGCAATTCATTAAATGTGACTTTTCCTGTAATAATAATTTTATAAATTGGAAAACAACTTTAAAAATAAAGATATAAATTGTTTTACTTGTACATATTTGTTAACTCAAAGAGCCAATAATTACTTATAGTGTCAATGACATTGTCAAGTTATATATTGTCAGAATTTTTATTAATTCAATTACCTAATGTAATGTATTAAATAAATTACTGATTCATAAATGTGTCATAAGAATATCAATCTTTATTTTTGCAATATAGGGTTGCATATTATAGTGCAGTGATATTGAGCAATAATAATATGATGTGATAAAGCAATTCACTTAAGTAAGTATGTATAAATATAGGATGGCATAAAGTTTAAGTATATATATATATATATAACGAATTGCTTTTATGATTAATAACAATATGATAAAATATGCATTATTTCTCATGCTTACTAAAGTAAATAAATATTCAAAATAGGAACATTTTTTTTTAAATTTCATTTGGTCACGCTGTAACAGAGTGGAAACATGTACGACTTTCATCAACAGAGTCTTTGTGTTCAAACTTCAGCGTAGTAGAAAAAACTGTTTGAATTGCATCATAATAGGAGAATTTGTGATTTAAATGTCCTTAGCATACTTTGGTACAAGATAAGTCATAGAAGGTTTTTCAGTCAATCAATAAACTTTAATTTAAATTGAAAAATATTAATCATTTGATTAATATTGCCTAATGGTAAGGATGTTAATTTACAATTTCTAAAGATAATTTAATTATCAAAGGAAAAATGGTTAAATCCGTAGGATAATCTCGAAAAAGAATTCATTTGATGTGTTATATCGATTTCTAAGTAGTTAGAGCAAATAATTCTTCTTCATAGAAAAAATTGCGATTTAAAAATTAACACAATAAATTAAATGAATTCAAATTACAGTCAAATTGATTGAAATGATCACTTTCGACTGACATACAGGGCTCAGAGGCTCAGAGGTAGAGTAGTCACCTGGGTAGTGAAAGGTCCCGAATTAGAGTCCAAGTTCGAGTTTAATTTAAATTGAAAATATTAATCGTTTGATTAATATACCCGTAAAATGGTAAGGAGGAAGTAAATGCTAATTTAAAGAAAATTTAATTAGTAGCCATAATATTTAAATCAAACTAAGTCAGGATACCAAATTCAACACAAAACGATTATAAAATAATTGCTTTGAAAAAGTACAATGTTAATATATTTTCATAGAACTAAGTAAAATTTTGAATGTGAACTTGCCAAATTTATTTCACTGACTTATTTATTTAGAAATTTAGGATGTTACATATTAGTAAAATCTCGGTCACGTCAAGATCAAACCATCAATAATATTTTGTAACATTTTGATATGAAAGAAACTAAAATTCACTCTAAAAATGAAAGTCGACGCCGCTGATGGTTTTTCATATATATTTTATTATATCAATTTTTTGATTTAAGAAAAAAAAAGATTTGAATTATTATTTTATTCATAATTCAATATATTAAAAAAGGACAACCCTTAACGTTCACTTCTTTAAATTTAAATAATAACTTGTGTGGTCAAACGTTGAAAACAAAAATGATTTTATATAAACGGTCTCTTGTTATCTTTCATTTCAAAGATATTTCACAAAAAGGTACCAACATACACATCGATATACATATTCATATATGATTATGTATAGCATATATCATATGCATACATATAAATAAGAAGCAAAAAGGATATTGGATTCATTTCCTCTAAGGTTGGTTGATCTTATTGTATATATGTTTGGTATAAATCCGTGTCCGATTTCTACACAATATTTTATTGAGAATTTTCATATTTTTTTGACTTATGTCGGATTTTGGTCAGAAAATTCAATAAAAATTGAATTTCAATGAAAATGTTTTTCTTTATTATTATTTGTATTTTGATTTTATTTTCTAAAAATTCAATTATGATGTATTTTAACCTAGTTGACGTTAAAATATAAATATAATATTCTTAGTAATTATATCATTTATGAACATAGTTTAATATATTTCGTTTAGTAATATTTATATTTGCGTTGTTAAAGATGAACAGATTTATTCGATTTATAATAAAAACGAAATGGTAGATTTGTACAATAAAATTACAAACACAAATATAAAACATGAACATCACACAGATCCTATATATTGTGTAACTTTTTTTTGATTTTTGTTTTCTATTTTATATCTTCTATATGCACCCCTTTTTCATAAAAGAATTTCCCCTTCTGTATATATTTGATGAAGGCAGATAGCATTTTACTTCCAATATTCCCATGACTGACTGAGGTGAAATCGAGTGAGGTAAATCGTTTGTTTGCAACACTGATCTATTCCCCTATATATAAAAATTATAACTGTTCCCACAATTTTTACTCCCTTCAGAAACACAAAATATTGATTTTTTTTTGTTTTGTTCGGAGAAAATATTGTCAAGAAATTTTATTGTGCGATTAAACTAAGTTAAAAAAATGAATAACTCTAAAAATTAATTCTCAAAAATTGTTCATTCAAAAAAAAATTAAATCACTGCAATGAGACAAATATTATAAAAAGTCTAAAACAGTAGCGTAATTGTCAGTACAGTGAGTATATATTATGAATTGAATAAATTGACACTTAAACAAACTCAATTTGAGTTTGTAAAGTAAAAAAAGTAAAGTAAAGTAAAAAAAACTATTTTTTGGAGTATGAATTTTGTAGCCATTTTTTATGGCTTCTTCATATATAAAAAATCACAACGTGAATGAAATTCAAATTTGCAACGTTTTCAATTTACAATTTATTTTACATCAATATAATTGCGAAAATCAAAAAAGTTTTATTTAAAATATTAGAAATAAAAAGTAAGTTGTGAATTTCTTTTATAAATTTTTTTAAATTAAAAATTTAATTACTGGAAAATTTTTATATGTTGCTTCGCCAGAGTAACAGGCTGATGAGTCCAGAGTCGAATTCTGTTGTTACAACCATATGATTTTGAAATACAATAATAACTTTAGTATACAGCCCATAACCTGAGACTAAGACATTATATTGTTTATACTGAATCATTATACCTATTTCTATTTCTCAACTTCCTTCATTTATTTATGTATACTAATATTTGAAATAATGTTGGCATGATACGTATACATATAAGTATATGATTTTTTTTATTATGATTAACATCATAAATGTATAAAAATGGTAAATATTATGACACAGTAAATGTATTTTATAAACATAAAACTATATTATTATGTATATAAATGGAGTCAACGATAAAAAGGTGAGTGTCCAAGACGGTCTAAGATGTTCATTACGGTTTCAATTATATTTTATATAAAAAAACTCATTAAATTAATAAAGTATACACAACATAAAAATATATAAGTGATATTGAAATACATTTTTTCTTCCTTAATTTAGTTTTTATTCATGTTTTTTATGTGATGTGAATGTGACTATAGTTCAAATATTAAAAATTGATTATTTGGTATAGTTTCTATTGACGTGTTGCAATTTAAATTCCACAAACATTTTTTTTGTTTATTTTTCATACTTTTTTCACTTTATTTAATAAAAGAATTAAAAAAAAAAGGTTTTAATCTCTTATACAAATAAAAACCATTCTTTTTACTTTTTCTGCAACTATATTTATATGAATTTCCCTATTTTTTTAGTTTATATATAAGGAATGAATAAAAATAAAAGCGCACGTTAAGGATTTTAATACAACGTATCCAATCAATTTCAATTACATATTATTATTCACCCAGTTCAGAGCAAAATTTTATAAAGATTAAGCCAATTCTATTGAGGTGTGTGTTGATCACACACGTGCCTTTATTCTGAGAAACTAAAGGTGGATTTATTATTATAAGCATTGGTTTTATGAAAAAAATGTCCATTTAAAAATTATGTTATTGTGAATAATTTTAACAACAGTTCTTTTGTTAACTACAGCGGGGTTGAATTTTATTTACTAAACCAATCACACATGATTTTAAAGAAATATGTTTGATAAATGTAATACATTAAACAGCTAATCAACTAAAATTAACAAATCCAATAAGTTTTGACTATCAATTTGACCTTTAACCGACGATTACGATTACCATATTCTCCCAGTTTCACATATCCAGAAACAGGGAGATGAATTTTTAATTATTGTTTAAAAAATATTGAAACCAGTTTTTACTTTCATTGTACATATTCACATATATAATTTCTCATGAAACATAAAGACGCTCTTCAAAATGCAAGAACCTTATAAACTAATTTGTCTTAATAATAGCATTAATATTTTTATTTGTATATATTAAATCTTTAAAGGCTTTGAGAGAAACAAACTAATAATAACAATACAAATATAAGACTTCTCTTTTAACCTACTCCAATGCTCTACGATCTACGTTGTAAAAATTAAAAAGGTTTTAAATTAAACATTGTAATATAATTAAATCAATGCAAGCATTTAAAATGCACTTCGGTACCTTTAAAAGTTTAAATAAACATAAACAAAAATTAAGCGATACACTATTACGGATTGCACTTGAGAAACATTGTATCCGAACTAAACATATTTTTATAATTGTAATTCGTTTTTGTCGTATAGTAGGTATAATTGATATTAATTAATTGATCCTACGTTATTTGTATATATGTTATATATGATTGTTTATTTTATATTTTAATAATAATAATAAAAATAATAATGATAAAAAAGCAGACCTCATTAATATCAATTTGTATTGAGAAAATTTTATATTGTAAATGCGTTGTTATCGTTTAACTTAGAAAAAAAAATAAAAATTTACCGTCAACAATAATTGAACGAAAGAAAATATGTTGAGATGCGGGACCCTTGAATTTACAAATAAATTTCAAAATTCTGTCTATTAATGAAGACCCTTCACCGATTCCTTAATAAAGGGTCAATTGGTGAACTAAAGGTTCTCTATTTCATTCAGGGTTACCAAAAAAAAAGGAGAAATAATTTTATTAATTATTAGTTTTTTACTATTCAAACGTATTCTTTATATGCAAATGCAATTGTTCGAACATGTATAAATTTAACATATTCCAGTGCAATTACTTCTTGTATATTTCTTCATTCTATATTTCAAAATATATAAAAATGTAGCCATGTGTCAGCCCTAATCGTAGTAAAGCTACAACGAAATAAACACGTTTTTAACACATATATACAATATTACATGATGGGGGTTTAATAGGGGTCTCTTGTTACCAATTTACCCATGTTGCACGTCCACGTCATCAACATGTACCTTCTTTTTACTTAAATTGATTTTAATTGAATTCAATTAACTTGGATTATACCTCATCTACTCATTCACATCATCGCAGTTATACAAACGTATTTATACATACATAACATATATACACGGGCATCATGGGGCAAAAAAGAAACAAGAGGACAACCATGTAAAAATTTAAATTCATATTTTTATGGGGAAATATAAATAATATAGAACCCTTATGTCGGCATTCAGATTAATTATAATAAGTGTTTTATATTTAAAATTTTTTGTTATTTTATATTTTCAGTTTGTGGTGCAAATATGAATAATTAAAAAATTTGTATGTAAACCTTCTTTTCAACACAAATTGATTTTAATTGTTCATTTTATTTTTGTTTTCTTTAGGTTAAAAGTATCCGTACAAATTGTTATTAATTGCCACTGATATAATTCTCTTTTTACTTACAATTTCAACAAGTTCTTAAACTATGGTAACTGTACAATACATTGTATTAGAATGAATTCAATTTAAAATTTATATAAGAAGTACGGGTTATAAAAATAAGTATTACTAAAGTCATAAATCAGATATTTCTTTTCATAATTCGACGTGAGAATGTATAAATATTGTAATTGGTTTGATGGAGAATACACATAATTATAACTATGTAACTCTATACAATAATTACAATGCCTCATATAATAAATAAATGCTTTCATTTATATATGACTAAATTTCAGTAGATGGTATAAATAATAGCAAGACGTATCGGTCATCATCATTGGATCAGTCACTAAAAAATAAAACCTTTTGTATATACACACTAAACAGATCCCCTATAGTTTACGATATTGTCTTCATTCAATAGACAACTCGTTCTTTTTATAATCAAAACAATTTTTGTTTGCCGTATGGACTTTCTATTTTTTTTTTAGAATTTATTATTCCTACACGCGACATTTTAGATTTTATCCATTCATTTTATTTGATCTCTTTGTTGTGGATTAGCAAGGTTTTATTAATGGAGGGGTAACTTAAAGGTATAAGGGTACAGAATTTTGTACAATATAAAAATATATTTATATACTTTTTCAGTGTGATTTTTATTTGGAAACAGAACGTGAATAAAAAGTGTCTTTTTTCATTCGGTAAATTGAATAAAAATAAAATATAGTGTTGCATCAGTTAGATATATGCTCAACATTTTCTCCCTACAATTTTCATTCCTTATTTCAAATTTTCTTGTTATATTTCTGATGTTTAAATGTGTTAGTGCGATGATGTATCCTTGATGTATATAGAGAATACAGAAAATATTTTCCACCCTCTTGGACTAACACCAAACTAAAAGCCTGACTTTTGTCACCTCGATTTAATCAGGGGTAACATTTATAAATGTACATTTTGCTGTATGAAAAATGCCAACTTTTTTTTTAATAGATTTTACGGAATTCTATGAAAGATATTGAAATGAAAGATTATTTTTTTGAAAATTCCGCAAAATCTCCTTAAAATAACTAGATTTATATTAATTTGTTCCATTTGATTTGAAATAATATTTTGCATTCATTTGAATTTCAGTTTAATTTTTCAACGTTTTTTGTGTGGTTGTTATAAGCAAGTTGACGTTGCACAAAGAAAACATAAAAATCCATTCTGGGAAAAAACTCATATGAGTGAAAATTAAAATAAATGAAACAACATAACATATTCTAAAAATTTTAAAACAAATTTTACGTACAATCAAGAACTTTTACAAACTGATGTATAGACAAACATATGAAAGTAAAATAATCATATTTATGTTTACGGAGGTAGATGATAGTAATGTCCGGTAAAAACCAATTTAAGCTTTACGACCAATGATTTTGCTGCTCTTATTAGTTCGTGGTTTTTACATTAAAAAATTACACTGTTAATCAATATCTGAATCATTATTGTATTTACTAATTTGAAGAAAAATTCATGCTATTTAAAATTTAAATATAAAAAAAAAAAGTACTTTAAATGAAAATTTAAAATTAAATTTAATAAAGTAACTTGAATATTTTTCAGTGTACTGAAAAATAATGAAAAAAAAATCATATGAGTTCGTAGGTCAGATTGGATTTTACCAAAATAGCAAAGGCAAAGGATTATGTAAACAGTGATTGAGGGAGAAAATGACAGGGAAAGAGAAAGAGAAAAAGTGAGATGAAAAACGGCAATATTCCAACGATATTAAAAGTTGTGCCTTACAAAAGAAAATTGTAACATAAAATAATATAAAATACTGATTACAAAAAAAAAACATCATCACGTGGTCACTTTTTTTGAATTATATGTACTGACTTGCCTGTTTTATTTGATATTATATATATATATATATATATATATATATATATATATGTATGAATTTGAATTTAAGGGTGAGTTTTGCTTTATTTTTATGATTTAGCTTATTTAAGAGAACGTGAAAGGAATATATTTCTCTATATAGGTGTATTTTGCATACAAACAAATTGAAATTATGTTTGCATTATTTTACAGGAAAAATGATTTTTATATTGAGAAAAATTTCAAATAAAATTTCACTTCTTTACTTTTAATTCAGTTTTTAATTAAAAAAATTCATTATAAATATTTTATGCAAGTTTTACAGGAATGAAATGCAAAATAATATCAGTCACATGTAAAAATAAAAATAATGTAAAGTTAATATCAGTGATTTTTTTGATATACAAAAATATTGAAAAATCTTCTATAGATCTCGCAATTAATTTCGTTAAAATTTTAATTTGAATACTTTTCTTTATATAAAGTATATGGAATAATACAAAGAACTTCATGTCAGTCATTAACATAATTAAAGAGGATTTATGCATTGACTATATAACGTCACACACATTTTCTATAATATGACAGAATGTTTAATGGGAAATAGATTTTTAAAAAAAAAAGAGGAGAATATATATGAAAAAAGTTTTTCTGAAATAAAAGATAGTTATAAATGCGTAATACTTTGAGTACACATGTTAATCTTAGTGCTTGCGTGGAATTTTATAATATTTAAAAAAAGAAAGAAAGGAAAAAAAAATTAAAAGAAATTTTTAAAATAGTTCTTGAAGAATAATGGGAATTCCTCTTAAAACAAAGACTGGAAAATCTTTGAAAAATTATTTAACTGTGATCTTATAGCATATAAGAGAAGAGACAGATACAGTAATGCAATACAATTTTTTCTTATTTTTATTTGATCTTTTTTTTTTAGTAAATTGTATTATACAATATGTACAATATATATAAGTTTAGTTATATAGTGATGAATGATTATATTTGGTATATTATATTAGAACATTTTGTCCGCACGCACCATAAACATTGAACGTAAATTACTGACACTTTGAAAAGAAATCTGATAAAAATATACACAACTCAAAAATTTAATTTATAAAAATATTCGAAGCGCTATTTAGTGTTTGATGTTAATTATATTTTTGTTGGCTGTACATAATTCTGTTAGATATAGTTAGTTGGTCAATAATTCTTTAACTCTCAAATCTTATATTACAAGTGATATATTTATACGAAATAATTTATTTCTGGAACAATATTCTTCTTTGTCTTAAAACAGGAAATTATTTTTATAAATTTATATATTTATTTTTTTTTCTTTACTTTTATATGTTCAATAAAACTGTGCTTGATGAAAATTTATGCCTTATAGTTTATCTCATTCTAAAGATGTTCGTATTTAATATTCAATTAATTTTAAACGGTTTTAAAGTTCATAATTATTGTGCAATATTTAATGTGAATTTATTTTAATTGCAATCCAGCAAAATTTGTTTTTACTGAATATTGTCAACTGTAAAACAGAATATGGGTTAAAAATTTTCACTAAATTAAAATATCAAGAGATTTAAAATTTAAAGGTAATTTTTTTTAAAGATTTTGGTAATTTAATTTGAGCTTTAAATTGAAAAACTATTTCGAAATAAAACATATTTAACTGTAGGAATTCAAATGTTTATCTTATATGATAAATGATGATGATATACGAGCGCCTAGTTTTTATGTCAGAAGTTTTTTTTATTAAATCGAGAAAAAAAACTATAAAAAATAAACATAAACACAATATTATAAACGGGTGAAGTCAATGTCACTTTATAATGTAATTAAATCAAACCGGGTTCTATTTCTCACGAATCTAATCTTATAATGGTATAAGAAGAAAAAATAAAACATAAGTTTGAATCTTTGTGAAGTGATACATAAAATCAGATTATATACAGAGACACATAGAGAATTATAAATTAAAAAATGTGCTTCCATCTCAGTTCACATAACATTTATTTTTTTCAATTAATTGTATATAAAATATCGTATAGGACTGTGTAAAACAGGTGCACAAGTCGTTACTATTGCACTTCACAATAGAGACATGAGATGACATCATTTAAATTATAAGTATAATAATAACTGTACATGAATTAATGTATTAATAATATTAATACTACAATATTATATATAAAATAATCATAAAATATTCATTATGCTATCTAAATGTCTCAATGAAAGGTTTCAAATTCCATTAAACATTTGTGTCCCAATCAGACTTAATATCGTAAACTCTGAACGTAAAAGGAACGATAAATAAATAATAAATATCTTATCTATTGAAAACGTTTTAACTTGTCCTTAATTATTTAAGTATATACACTCAATGGGTAAAACTTAACTTAAGCATACATATAATGTATAATATAAATATTAGTTAAAACATCAACATATAAAGCAATCATTATGAAACGGCTTTTTTTATTTATAGGATTGGTCATTGATATAGAAGTACTTAAAAGTATATAAATATTTTAATATAATTTCATTAAAACATTCTACGACATTTACAATTAATTTAGCCATGTGCGATTCGTATAAAAGATAATCCTATGACCTGTATTCCAAGTTCATATTATATATACTTTTTAAATTAGCAATTATTTACTATTTAACAGTAAAATCGTTAATTTAACAATTAAAAAAAATCGAAAATTAATGAATAATTTATTAATTAGTAACAAAGTATGGATATTTGTTTATGAATTAATGGGATAAATATCTGATTTAACTAAAAATTAAATGTAAATTTCTACTAAAATGAAAAGTATATAAAAATTGAATAGTTAATATGTGATAATGTGTTGTGTTCAATAATATTTACTAGAATATGTTTTCATGTTTTGTATAAATAAATTTTAAATTCCAAATTGCATAATTATATAGGCTCCTGAACAATTTTAAGTGAAATACTTCTTATTTATATTTCAGAATTTAGAGGTAGATACCAGAAACATTTGAAGAATCAACATTGTGTAAGAAAGTTTGTCTGTATATAAATATGGATGCAATTTACAATTATATATCACAATTTACAATGTTTGAAATCAAGTGAAAATTAATTGTAAAAAATAATTCTATATGAATAAAAATATTGCGAGTTTGCATTCAAACAATACTTTATTCAAAATATATAATTAAAATATAAAATAGAAAGGAATTTATTGTAATTTTTAAAGTCGTGTGAACTTCCATTTACATCCTTCCTCTTCACATCCGCCTGGCCTCCAAGTGAATACATGACGGCAATCATTATCAATGACAAATTTATATGTATCGACATACATATATTCATTCCAGTATAAATTTTTAATTTTAAAATAAACAGATCCTTCAATAGGTTCTAGTTGCCAATGTCCAGTACTTAAAGTCACATCTTTTCTTTTCCATGTGAATACATGGCGTCTCTGATTATCTAGAGCTAATTCGTTTGAATCTGCATATAAAAATTCACTAAATTCTGTATTTTTTATGTAAAAAAATGTTCCATTTGATTCTGGTATAAATTTCCATTGACAATTAGTAGCAAGACACTGCGCTTTGTAAGTTAGTGCATAACGTCTGCTGTCATCATATTTGTAGTTATCTTGTGTAGCTCCAAATAATGGTTCATTTCCAATAATATTATTAATAATAAGAATAGAGTTCCATGGAAATGTTTTAAAAGATGCGGGAAGATTGTCACGTATATAAATGTAGTCTTCATTGTTACTTCTTGATGTGTGTAAAACATTTAACACTTGGTAGGCAATTGAGGATGTAACCGTACTGTATAAATGTCCAGTTTTTTTCATTTCATCAAATAAAATACGATATCCAAAAATTGTGTCTTCCACATTAGGCAGTGAATTTAAGAATAATATTATTTTTTCAGCGTTTGTTGAATTTTTGCCATAAACAATTGGAATTAACTGAGAAAGGGAGAGATCCCCTTGTTCCAATAATTGATAACGTGCAGCACAAAAATCACCTTCACGTATTGCAGTGATGACATCTATTTCCGATGAAACCAATTTTTCTACTTGTTTAATCTCAACGTTTATTTCGGTAACAATTTCTTTTATTTTCATATCCATTGCCTTCGTAAAATTGAGAATAACTGTTCGTAAATCAATTTGGCATGAAATTGTGAGTGCAGTATTTGATAATTTATCATAGTCATTTAAAATATTAGTAAGCACATTGATGTATGTATCGTATTCACGTCTTATTGCTTTATCAACACCTTTAGAACACATTTCCTTGATATTAGAATTTGATTGAAGTGAACTGACATGACCACTAATAACTGATACATACACAATAAACAAGAATTCCAAAAGGAAAACTCTATTCATTGTGAAAAGCATGTCGTGTGTATAAGAGTTTAAACCGAACTAATAATTATGATGTAGAAAATATTAGTTTTATATAGATTTTGTATTTTACAGTTAATCAGCATCCGCTAAATCGAGTCTTTCAAAAAAGAACACACTTAAAAGAGATAATAAGTGTACGAAATTTAATCGTTTTTTTAATATATTAAAACTATATACTTTGTCATTTTATTGAAATTCAAATATAGGCTTTTCCAGAATTTTGTCTTAATAAAAACTGATATTTACGATAATACAAGAAAATATAACAAATTGTATATTTCGTTTTTAATTTACAACCTGTAATAAATTTCGCACAGATTCAATTGTTAATATTTGCATATACGATTTATATAATAACGGATTAAAAAGTGCTGAAATACATTTTTTTGTCATCAACATTTATTGAAAATATTTAGGTGTATATCTCTTGTTTATAGCTATTTATTGTCACATTATCAGGATTAAATTGAAAATGTCATTCTGCATATGTATTTCGTTTGTTTCAATTGAATGATAATTAATTTCATTTCATCAATTTTTTTGTTCAATTTTTATAATTCGGCGTTTAGGGTTTTGGAATGCCATAATATTAATTCGTATCATTTTTGTTTTTGTTTTTAAATAAAAATCAATTTCTTTTAATTGATTTCTTCGTATTCGTTCAATTTTTTTAGACATTTATGTATAAAATTATAAATGTATGTCATCAAAAACAATTGCAATTTTTTTTAATTATGTTGTAAATGTGAGAGTTTTCTTTTAAAAGAAGAAATGATTATGAAGAAAAGATTACTTCTATCTGAAGTTTAGTAATTCCAATATATGATTCTGTATTTTAAAGTATATATACTACGATCCTATAGGATCGTATCTGCTTGACTATTTTCTTAATAGATTGTTAGAAGAAATAAGAATATTATATGTAATATGGCAGTAGTTCAGTGAAAGTGTATTATATTTTATTTATTTTTTTTTTCGTTTCGCCAAAATAACTTTTCCTCAAGCCAAATTATTAGAGTCCAATTTGTGTGACCAAATAATGTATACTAAAAAAATATGTTATTATATAGAATAAATTGAATTCGCTTCACTAAAACTAAACTATATAATACTGTAGTTCTTTGAGAAAATTAGTTAAAGTAATTTTCACATACAAATTCAAAGACACGTTTTCGTATTTTTTTTTTGTTTTTGGATTCTATTTTATTTTATTTTCTTTTTATTTGTATAAATATACATACTGTTACTGGAATATTGTTAGGATCTTCTTATTGTGATTCACAAAGTGTTTAAATTATCCACCATAGTGGCGCCCTAATCACATTCGAGATTTTGTATAGATAAAACAAGAGAATTCGTTTTGATGTAACGTAAATCAAAAAAAAAAAACTTCTTGATTTTTTTTATACATTATTGTATTGTGTTTGAATTTAATTTGGTGGTCAGAAATCAAGAATAATAAAATATAAAAATCCTTGAAATGTATAAAAGCGTATATTTAACGTTACTCAAACAATTTTCATAATTTAACCTGTAATTCATACTTAAGTTTATTTCGTGAGTTAGTAAATTTTTGATAAAATATTAAAAACTAAAATTATATCGAATATTATATTTTTTTGGCATTTTAAATGGCATTTTCTACAGGATTTGAACTGGAATTTCAATTTTTGATTAAAATAGATTTGCGAAGACATCTACTAATTCTATTACTATATTTTGGTAAACTAACTTTTGATGAAAAAATTATTTGTATTCCAAAATATTTGAACTTCATTAATGAACTATAGGGATAAACGTTTATCGATTATAGAAGTGTTTTAAGTACGTATATAGTATTTCTTAGTTGTTTGATAAATATAATAATCAGTTCGACAATTCATTTAAACCACTTAAAATTTCTTCACTGGTAGTGAAGTATTTTCACACGAACATAGTCATATAATAAAAATATTTAAATTTCGTAACAGCTCGTTATCATCATTGCAAATGAAATTAATTACTTTTCTTGCTACATCAATTGAATGAAAAATAAGTATGTTCAATTTAAAAGTGACATTTTGAAATAAAACATAGTTAAATCAAGCAAATTTAAAAAAATAAATTCAAAGATGAACGAACTTAACTAAATAAAACTAAAACATTTAACCAAAATATCCGCTTTCTCGTTTTTTAAAAGTTAAGTTTGATAGACAATATATGTTTTTTATTATAAAAAACCAATGCAACACTCTAAAACTTCTTCACTGGTATAGAATATATTTTTATATGTATATATTGAAATAAAAACCAAACCATAAATAATTAATTAAAATATATAGAATATGTTTCTGTATAAAAAAATTTTGTCTCACGCATCTGTATATCGTGTAAAAAAAGTTGTAAATTTTATGATCTTATATTTGACATTTGATTCTTTCTTTTTTTTTAGAGGTGTAAAAAAAAATTGTGAGTACTTTTACAAATATAAAAGGGTTATTTGTGTCAGTGTGTAAAAGAATATTTTAAAAGGCAATTAGAATATGCATTTACAATGTAATTTTAAGACTAATATTATGTATATTTTGTAGGATATTAAAAGAAATATTTTCTTTATACTGCTACTTACATAAAAATATTAGAGTATGTTCTAAGGCCAATGTGATTTAGAAAAAAAAAACAGAATTCATATAAGATGACATCATTTGTGTTGATTACATTTGTACAAAAAAAAGAGAATTCCAATTAGAAACCAGAAACAAATGTATATATTATTCTTGTTAGAATTTGAAACTGCCAAATGTTTTTTGAAGTGGATTTATGTAGAGCGAACATATGTGTATTATAAGTTCATATTAAGTTCATTTAAGAAATGCTAGATTATTTCTAATAAACATTTAGGCTTTGATTGGATTGATATGATATTTTGATCAGATTGTGGATAAGTTACTTATATTTTCGATTTTATTTGAAATTTATTTCATCCAAGAATCAAAAGTGTTAAACCTTAAACTATAATCGTAATATTAGTAATAATATTCTTTTAAAATAATAAAATCGCAACTCAGTGTCAGTTCGTGAAGTTAAATCGCATTGAGAATACGCAGTTTAATTCAAACTGATTGTCACATTTTTTTTTGTGTCCGTATTCCGTATAATACATACATTTGATTCTATTTTTTATTTTTGCTTTAATATGGGAATATAAACAAACATTGTTGTTTCACTCGAATAAAATTTAATCCATCTACTTTGCATAAAATATTCACTACAAGTTCGTCCTAATTTTGGCAAATAAAAATTCATCCTTTCAAAAAACATTGTACAAAAACAGACATCTTTTTTTTTATCGTATACAATTTTGTATAAAAGTACCTAAATAAATGTGTATTCTTTGAATATTTATTACAATATTATTAAAATATCCTATACAACAGAGAACAGAGTCAAGTAAAATGTTATTCCAACATGCGTAATTTACGAATAAATGAATATTGTCAGCAGATGTCACCGTGTTCTTCTCTCTATAGTCCTGGTTTGTTTATCAACATTTGACCGATAAATTTTTATTGTATATCTTGACCGAAACACCCCAATTTTTCCTTTTTTTTATATTAAAAACATGTGTAAATCATGTACCGTATTTTTTTTTTAGCAATATAAAGAATTTATTCTCATATTTATACGATTAAAACTCTTGAAAAATAAATATCTAGTCATGTTTTACATTAATTTAATATTATATGTTTGCAACAATATCTTTTATAATTATATCTATAATTAACAAAAACAAAATGAATACCTACGATAAAGTTTTAAAAAAAATCATATTTGGGTATAGCTGAAAGCTATTTGCTTTGTGTAAATATTATTAAACTGATCCAAATCATAAACTGGAACAAATTAATATTATTTAATGAAATATAAATATTTTGCATAATTACTGAATTTTCTTCATTTAAAAATCCAAATAATTTTTTCTATAACGCTGAAGGTTTGAATCTAAAACACTAATTGATAATCATCCGGCGTATTTTCATGTTGGCACTGCCGCATTTAAACAGATGCAAAATCTTTCTATATTATATTCTTTTAGAACTGAAATATTTATTTAATGTTTAATTATGTTCATGAGTACATTTATGTAATTTTTATTGTGATTTAAATAAATAAAATGTTTTATTTAATTTAAATTTAATAATTTTACTTATGTACAAACATTTTATAAGATTACAAGATTATGAATTCATTGTTTTTAATTGTAACAATTCTTTGGAAAATCCACATATATTTACAAAATAATCAATTTCGAAGAATTTTATTTTTATTTATCTGAAACTGAATTTTGTTAAGAAATTTTAGTGGAAGAATATATTAAATGTTGATTATGAATATTATTTTTATTTCGTTATCGCAAAACAAAATAATTTTAATAGTACTAATTTTATGTAATTGAAAAATAATATATGGAAGCGAGAAAGATCTGAATAATGTGATTGTAAAATGATTTTTTTTTTAATTGCAAATCAATTATGGAAAATTAATTATAGAACAGAAATAAATATTGTTAAGTATTCTTAAGTTCGATTAAATTTGTGTTGGTTTTTAATTTTAAATTAATTATTATTACATAGTGTTAGGTACGATGTTAGTTATTTAAATGTTGAAGACTTAGAGGAGTACAAAATTTATTTAAAAAAAAGTATTATGTACTATGAGACCCAATGACCACCAATTTTGTTTATACTTTTAAAACTTATTAAATTTATTATTAGTCCTTATGATTTTCATATTTTAAATGCTAACATTAATATGGATATGAAATTACTTTTTGTGGTTTTGAATTTCATTAGAAAGAGTAGCAAAATTCCAAATGATTAAAAATAATCATTGAAACAGTTTTTTAAATCATTCAGACAATATTGTTTTATCTGCAAGTACAACACAATTGTTATTCATCTCATAAATATATGACTGATTCATGAAGTTATGTTTGTCAAAAGTTTAATCACTTAGCGGTCATCCATCATAAGATTGTAATACTTATGGGTAGTTTTACTATACATAAATTTTGTATTGTATATATATATGTAGTTATTCATATCGATGATGTGTCAATCACTTCAATATGTACATACTGCATGTATATGTTTTACCAACTTTGTTAAAAAAAAATTTATATTTTGTATACGCAGATTTAAAAATCAAATATATCATAATCACATCACAATAATGTTTTGAAAATATTAATAAAAACTCAGATTTTATACCGTATAGGCTTCATGAAATGTTGTAAAATTATATCAGTAACATTATTTCTTTATGCGGATAAATTACTTAAAAGTCAAATTCAAACAGAGTGTATTATATAAACAAATGTTCTGTGCATAATATAATATAATCTAGGAGGTGAAATGAACTAATTTTTGTAATTAGATACAATTTGAATTTACTGATATTTTATAAGAAGAAAAGTCTGTTTATATTAATAAGTTCATTGCACTTAATTAAATTGACTGTTTCTGGTATATAAAATTTTAATAGAAAAAAAAGTACAGTCATTGAAGACCACAGTGAAGAAAAAAACGTTATAATAAGAAGATTTAACATGATTCCTATATAAATATAGTAGTCTGTTTACCGTGTTATTTTTTGCATAAAACATATGCCATTTGCGGTATAATAACTAAACAAAAATCTTTTATTTTCGAATATAAGTTTACATATGACTATGAAATATACAACAATAAAAATATATATTATACAATATATAATGCATATGTATATAATATTACCCCCAGAGGGATAGTTAACTTCACACCAACTGTTTTCTTCAATATTCAAAACGTGATGGTTATGGATATATAAGTAAATATTTTTTTGCATTTTATTTGTATTATTTTTTTCCTGGGTTTTTGTTTTTACAAAATAATATGATTTGTATTGATTGACCACAACATCAATATATAGGAATTGGATAGGGTTGAAGAGAATATTTATTCAAATCATATCGTATTTTCTTTCTGTCTATATTCGAAAATTAATGTGGCTGGAACATGTGTTTGTTTGATATTATGATTATGACTTGTCTAGTGAATACTAGTGAATATCATTATTTTTGAAATTGAGACAAAATTCGAATTCTATTTTTATACCTAAATTGGTTAAAAAATAACTTTTTCTATTATTTTTTTTTTATTAAACAGCAAGTAATTTTATGAACCTAAAATATATTCAACGATCATTTTCATAAAAAATTCAATCTGCGAAACAAATACAATTAATAAACTAGAAAAATAATAAAGAATATATAAAAACCAAAACACTTATGCGATAAGCTGTTTTTAAGATTTCATATGCTTCGATAGAGTTATAAATTATTTAAAAAATTAACCTCAACGTTTTTGATATGCGGTATAAAGTAATGTTTAAAGTTATTGGATTATCCTAAAAAAATATTTATAATATATTGAAAAATTTTCAGGGATTATAGTTAAAAATAAAATTCAGGTATCTCTAATAAAATGAGTATATAAAATATACGCTCAAACACATGGTTTAAACTAGAAACCTGCCTAGACCAAATGTGCACAAATATCAAATATATCGATAAGGAATGGGGTATTCACATTATGAAAACCTATTTACACACATAACTATATTTCTGAAGGATGAGAACATAACAACATATATATTTTGCCAGATGGTCTCATTACTTTTATAAAGTATTATATCTGTGATTCTCAAAACTAAATATTTCAAAATATTTTTCACTTACAGCATATGCAGTTTTTTCTGATTTTCTATCACTCACCCATTAATATATTCCAAAGTTTAAGAACCACAATTGTATCTCACCGTTCGTCCACAGAATCAACCTCGTGCAAATGCGATTTTATTTTCTCTCCTACGTCCTCACGTTTCCTTTCAACCCCTGTCATAGGTGCACTCATTCAACCCTCCTATATATAACCTTCGCCAATATATTTACGTTACTCTGTCATTCGTTTCCCTCTCTGAATAAGCAGCAAATCCAAATAAAAAGCAATCGTCTATCTATAGTCACATCGTCATACTCATTACTCGATTCATTCAATGCAGAATCACAGTCCATGCCACGCGACGCGACCCTCACCAATCTACAATTTTTTTTAAGGTAGAGAATGCGCACTATCCCCTCACCTTTTATCAATTGATTCAACTTTTGTTAAATCATATACACATATACACATTGACAGACTTATTTTTTCTGAGGCATTGTGTCTTTTTCTGATTTAATCCAAACGACTGAACAATCGAACAAATGGCATTTAAATTGTAAATTGGCACGCGGTGGTTATTTTGGTTTAGAATCCAATCTATGTGAGAAGAATAACATTTATTCAGATTTTATATTTTTGTTTTTTTTTTTTTGTTATTTTAGACTAAACATGAAAAGTAAATATAGGTAAAATGGGTATAAAACACATTTTAGATTTTAAATAATTTTATTTGAGAATCAAATATGTTGCTTTAATGTTACTCATAGTTATTTTAAATGTTTTATGAAAACAAAAGTTATTTAAAATCTCCTGTAACTTTCCTTATCAAATATTTTCCTACAGAAATTATATATAACGTCTCTAACTTCTTAGAATTTTTTGTATTCGAATTTCAATTCTTGTTAAATATTTACACTTTTTTATTCTGTAACTCTTTTCTATATTTCACTGTAGAAAGGTTATAAAGTTAACAAATTTATGTTTATATATTCTAGTATATGTATGCTATATATTTATATATATATATATACATTTCGTTAGAAGAAAGAAAAAAGACAATATTTCCATTTTCTAAATTACACAAAGTAAAATGCAGACCGCAGAGGTGTCATAAATTATCAAAACTATGTCCAAAGTAAAGTTTCTATATATAATGTAATAATACCCTTTTTGGTTTTCTTAATAACAATTAACACTTTAGTTGCTGGGGAGTAATAAAAGGTTTGAAAACATCATATGTGCACGTTAAAATGTTATGTTTATATGCGTAGTCTAACCAAGTGATCAAGAGAAAAATATAAATTCTTTCTACAGAACTATACATTTTTCTTTTCAAATAAATGAAAATATTTATTTTGTACAATGCATTAATGCAATCATTTTTACTCCTGCAAATCTCAAATAGTGTTAATTTAGTTAGTGTACCGCACATTTATTTATGGTTTCAAAACTTAATTTTTTTTTTCATAAAGAGAAAAGTAATAATATAAGTTTTAGTTATAAATTTACATCCGCTTGTAGATGACTTTTCTCTTTTTTTCTATAGAATGGAAAAAATTAAAACAATTTATTTATATTTAAAAAATTTTCTTATCATTTGTTTTATTTTCAAAAGAAAAAAACAATACTTTGAATTTTGGGTCAAGCATACTACACAGAGTCATTACATATTTATGTTATTTTTAGAAATAATTAATCACTTTTATAAAACTTAACAAATAATTCGTTATTATTTGGCATCAAATAAATTTCTATATGTAAATATTTTCGGGTATCAACATTATTATTATTTAAACCTTGATTAAAGAATTTAAACAATAAAATAAATCGAAAACTAAAATTAAATTAAAATCTTTTAGGAAAAATAAAAGGAAAATATTCAGAATTTTTAATAATAAAACTAATAACAATAAATAACAAAATCCTATTAAATAAATAAAAAAAAAATATGTAAAATAAAAATAATGTGTTTCCACTATTCTAGTACATATATTTGTATGATGCTTAATATAATACAAGATCAACTTCATTTATTGTAACAAATTTTTTCTTTCTGCTATCACTATAAATTAAAAATAACAAATTTAAAAATAAAAATGAGAAGGGACACAAAGAAAAATTGTCCGGATTTATACAAAGAAGAAGTTCGCTCTATATCCATAAAGTCATAATCAGTTAATTTTTTATTATTATTATTATTATTTTCAAAACAATTATTTCATTACACCCCAGCGCATTGTAATAGACACAGTGGAAAAAAAATTTCCCAAAGAAGAAGAAAAAAAATATTATAAAAAAAAAGGTTCATAAATGGGGTAGAATCTACCCGAAAGCTGTACGCATCATCACGACTCCGGAACTAAAATTAAATTAAACATTTTAACGAGTTATTAAATTATCTTTTTTTCTTTTTCTTCCTCTTTTTCTTCTTTTATTCTGGGTGGATATATAAAATGTCTGTCAGGACGGAAACAATTGGTCAGTTTTCTTTTAGTAAGTAATTTACGTTTTGGAAAATCTTAGAATGCAAACAAAAAAAAAAACAATAATTTCAGTTTGGTAAAAAAATAACAGAAAAGGATTGTTAGATGAAATGGAAACAGTTGATGACTTTTTTATATAACGCAAATATCCAAACAGATAAAGCCATAACGTTAAAGAGAAAAAGGACAATGAATAATTAGGGTGATTGTGGCTATCAAATTGGGTGATAATTTTATTATTTTTATCTTTTGTTTTATTTTTTTTTTATTCTCAAAAGAAATTATCAAATTGTCATGGTTTCAAAAGAATAATTTTATTTAAAATGAAAGAAGAGAAAAAAAAAACGAAAAAGTTTTATCTTCGGTTTTTTTCTTTATTCTATTATACACATAAAATATGTAAATTTCCTTTACCATTTTGATTTTATGACATTTAATATATTTAAGAAAAAATGGGAAAATAATATTTTTTAAGAATAAAAGTTAAGATTTATAGAATTTTTTTCGGAATTGAATGTTATTTTAAAAAACTCTTCAAAATGAATAAAATATTTTTAAAGAATTCAAATTCTTGAAAGATGCAATAGAAAAAAGTATAGAATTATTAAATTGAACTTATTATCAATGAAGGTCAAAGTCAATGTTAAGAAAAATTGAATTTATTAGTCAAATTTTAATTTTTATCTAAAAATATAACTTTAAAACAGTAAAATGAGTTCAACTTTGTTATTAATTATATTCCTAATAATTTGTCACGATGAAAAAATATAATGTATGGCATATGAGTTATATTCGACTATATAAGAAATTAACATAAGTTTTAGTGTTTCATTTTTAGAGAAAAACGTATCAGTTTCGATTTAACACCGTTCAGAAAAAAATGCAGTTTATTTTTTATCGATAGAAATTGTACTTTTTCATTTGTATTTTTGTATGGTCCTCTATCAAACTGACCATTTTTATTATTGTTTAATGTTGAATTTACGTTACGAATGAAATAAAATGTAACAAATATAATTTGAATTTTTTTGAAGATTTTGAACATAGTCTCTCCTTCGTCCCTTTTATTTTAATTGGTGATACGTAAGTTATTTATTCAAAGACTATTTCGTTCTCTTTGGACTTTTGTAGTTTGCCCATCAATTCAATACAATTTCAAGTATTTCTAATTATACTTTGTAAAGGCTGAGATTTAAGGCAAAAATAACTCACGCCTTTCATCTAATATATATGATAAATGGAAATTGGAAAACGTTTTTCTGCTTAGAAAATTAAATTGTAAAAAAATCTTTTAATTTTATTCTTATTTATTTCATTCGTATTGGAATATTTTCTTATTGGGGTTTTACTTAATTTTTTTTTCATAATTTGGAGAAATTGTTTATTAACGCGTCTGGCAGATCAACAGTAAGGTTTTATGTAAGACACAGACGGTACTATCTATTAAAATATGGAATCCAAATCCTAATTTTAACATTTTGGTTTTAGAATCTACCGCTCTGATGAAAATCGAGCGTTTTTATACTCTTCCAATTGGAAAAAATCTTATTCCTGCCAACCTTTTCTGTTACTTTTTTCAAATCTAACTCCATTTTTTTTTTATTTTTCTCCCTTTAATTTGTATAATTTCTCCATTATCAAAAAATTATAAAATCAACATTATATTTGCGCAAATAATGGGCCATTTGACTTGTGAATTTTCTTGATTTTATAAGCATATATAGAGAAGAGCATTGTAAATTTACTGAAGACGGAAAAAAGAAAGAAAAGATTAACGATATGAATTTCCGAAAAGCATAAAAAAAAAATTTACAAAATTCAAGTTTTTTATGCAACGTTTACTTTTGCCGTTGATAAATTGAAGTATATATGTATAACAACAACAACAGAAAACATATATATTACAGACGTGAATTTCGAATCCCTTTTTTTTATATTTTCTAAAAATTATATTCATTTTAATCGATTTAAATATACATAAATAATGAAAGTGTAGGTTCACAGTGACACTTTAATAAATATATGGAGATGTTTAACATAATTTTATATTTTCGTTCTATGAAATTTAAAATACAAAAGTTTGTAAGAAACAACATATAAAATTATTTTATTAATTATAAAAAGTTATTAAATAAAAAATCTTCCAGAAGTCTATAATTTTCTTTTACAGACCAAGGTGGGAGCATGGCAACGTTCTTGCGTTTGGAGCGGGAGGTACCGATTTATTATTAGGCTACAATACAATACAATCTAATTTTTCACATTAAATACAAACCTATTCTAGTCATAAATATTTTTAGTGTTGAATTTTGTCCAGTTTTCAGTTTTGATATGATAAAATTTGTTCAATTGAACTTCATGAAGATCGTTACATCCGTATGTATATGTATGATGCGATTATTACAGTAACAAACAATTACATAAATAACAACTAACTATGCGAAATTATATGTAATGAACAAATAAACGGTAATTAAATGTATTTTGTTGTACATATTTATTTTTTACCTTTCCAACATTTTTCATTTGAAGTTTATTAAAAAAAATAATTTAACCTTCCATAAAAAATTTTTTTTTTCATAAAAATATAAATTATTATTTTGTATTATATCCATTTATATTCCCACTTTGAATTCTGATATGTTGAACGTTATTTTGAATGTATTTTACACAATATATATAGTACATAGAATTTATATTAAAATATTACATAAAAAAATCCCCAATATACTATATATAAATACCTTTTATATAAATATATATAGGATATTGTATTATTAGTTCCTTTAGGCAATATTTGAACGAGGATTGTTTGAGTAAATTTGTTTTGCAAAGTATAACAATGGGGCTTATATAGGTACTTTCATCGATGTTAAGGTTAATCGACATTATTATGTTCTTTGTTTAACGCAAAAATTTTTGTTGAAATTTGTTTGCAAAATTTATTGATCGAATTTCTTCATTTATTTTTTTTTATCATAGAAAGAAAAAAATAAGGTAGAAAGATGGTAAGATATTGAGAGATATATATACGTTGTTATTTGCTTGAATATTTTATATGAATAATTTTATAGTCATAAATTAATGATTCTATTTATATAAGAATATCGACCGATTGAACTTGGACTTTATATAAATTTTTATTATTTGAAAGATTGTTTCAAGAAGGCTTAAATGTTCAATGCGGGAAAAGGAAAATATATATATATATAGTACTGTGAAAAAAATAGAACGCGATATAGACCAATATTTACATGAGCACATTATCAGACATTATTTATTTTTTATTTTAATTATACGCATATATGTAAAATATATATACATTGTTACAAAAAATAAAAGCGTCGTGAGTAAAATAT
The DNA here is from genome assembly GCA_963082725.1 of Pedicia rivosa. Classification (NCBI taxonomy): domain Eukaryota; kingdom Metazoa; phylum Arthropoda; class Insecta; order Diptera; family Pediciidae; genus Pedicia; species Pedicia rivosa. Next base: position 19,595,973 of record OY720151.1, read on the forward strand.
TGAAATTTATTTTAACATTTTTGCCAATTTAGAAATACAATTTATTACCTAATTCATATTCTTATCTCATCTAAAGCAATAAACTTTTTTCTTATTTCTTATTTTTTATAATATCACTCACTACTCATTCTTTTTAAACCAAGAAAAAAAAAATAAAAATAAAAAGATTTAACAAAGGACTAGAAATCTTTTTTTCTTTTGATAATACAGAACGACGATAAAAATAATAAAATCATCACATTCACCCTAATTATTCGTCAACCCTATTCTTTTCTTTTTCAGTTTTTCTGTGTTTTTTTTTGTCAGTATTTCTTTTTAAAAAAGTAATCAACTGTTTCCATTTCATCAAACAATCCTTTTTTCTAGAAAGTTGAAATTATTGAAATACATAATTTCGTTATTTTTATCTTATTCTATTCGTATTATTTAAATAAATCAGTTTTTGGTTATGACAATGACGACAAATTCTTCTTATTCTTTCTGTGTTCTTTTTTTGTCAGAGGCAAGAAAGTTATATAATTACAAAAGAAAATGCTACCAACTTTTTCTCAACTGTTCCTATATATAGATTTATATTGACAAAAATTGTATATCTCTTTCTTTTCGAATATAATTTAATGCTGTGGATTATAAATAATTGCGTGTTTTCTTTTCTTTTCATTTTTTTTTTTATTTTATTTATTTAATTTTTTTTTTGCAACATTTCTAATGAAAAGAAACGATTTTTCATTGAAAAAAGAATAGAATAATGGTGAAAGATTTTTACTTCGCTTCAATAAATTTAAAAAAAAAAGAAATATAAAGTGGGTCGATTTTGAATTTTTGAATTTTGCGTATATATAATTATGTTGATACATCAAAAAAAAATTCTAATGTTAGTTGAAAACATCTTATTATTATTCAGAATCTGTCCCAAATTAAATCATTTTCCGCTCGATCTGAATTTCTAATTCATTTAACTTAATACTATAGTCACTTCACTCAATTGTGTTTTCCTTATTTTTATTATATACAGTCAAGTTGTCGCCTATAAAGTTGAAAGATTAAATCTTGTTCTAAACGTTTTAGTTACTCTATATTTTTACTTAGAGAATCATTTCAATTTCTATTTTTCTGTTTTCACAATTTTTCTAATTTATCCCCCATACATTTATATAAATAGGTATCCAGTCTATTTAAATTTTAAACCTTTCTTAGTCCTAAATTATACAAATATTTCCTATTCGTCAAACATGTATTCATTTAGTAATATGTTTTAAGTATGGTATTATGCAAGAACATCTTCACAATATTCACACATTCCCTAATTTATTTATATAATTGATAAAGAACAAATACAAACAATGATATCGAACTTTCATCTTAATTCCCTTTTATGTTTTATAGATACTCTTAAATAATCAAAAAATCTCTTATGTCTTACGTTGCATTGACCAAATGCCTTCATGAAAATTACATAACATTTATAATATATAAATTTGTCACATTTAATATTTATTGCATGCAAACATTTAATTACTGCATTTAAAGTACATATACATATATTTATTAAATTGAAGCAAATAAATACTTTTCATTAATTTTAAATTCACTATATAAATTCTCTATAAAGGACAAAAACAATTTTCTATAAGTATTTGGGCTTATAAGAGAGATTTTCTGTTCAGGTAGGACGATCCTATTGAAGAATATATTTCTCTTTCGTATACATTTAATAGTAAAACTTTTGAAATTATCTCATGTGTATAAATATGACCCTTAAACATAAGACTACTTGTACATATTTATATACATTAATCTTATAAACTTAAATTTATTGGGTTAAAACTATAAAAGGGGATGAAAATTTTAAAAGATTCAAAAAGTTTTTTTTTAGTGTTTTAAAGATGTCCTCAATTGTTTACACACACTTTCATACAAACCCATTGAGATTATATTTTCTTTTCGGTCGGTAAATTAGGTATATGTCCAAAGATATGAAAACCATTATCTTTGATCCATAATATAAACAAAAATTATCCAATTTTAAAAGTTCCCTAATATTTTTTATTGTTTTAATTGTATTGAATGATGTTTTTAATATTTTAGAAATTAACGTGTTTAGAAAGTATGACATTTTTGTCCGAAAATAATAAGAATAACGCATTCTAAGTCTGTTTTAAATACGCAAAAAGAAAAAAAAAATTAAAATATTATAATGTTTCTTATAAACAGCTAACAGCTTTCACAAAACAAACTGAGTCTAGAACGGATGGACCAACAACAGCGTTTCACTTTATTTCCTGTATGCGCTACTGGCATTTCAAGTACATATATGATTTATCGTTATCATGCATTAAAATATTGACCATATATAGTCAACCTATGTGTTTACATTTTTAAATCACATAATAAAATATAATCAAAATTAAACTGTTTAATCTTGGTGTACAATAAAATTGGGTACATGTTGACAAAATTAAACTGTAAAAATATATTCAAAGTTAATAATATTTACGCACTATAATTAATTACTTTTTATACCTGAGGAACAAATTCTGCTAGAAAAACTGGTTTGAATTTCATAATAATAGTAGGGATGGTATAGATAATTTTTCCTATATATACGACCCGATAAAAAACATTATTGCTACTAAGATTTTGGATTAGATATGAGATAACTATATTTTTTGATCGTAGAGAAATTTAATAATATGTTGTAGAAAATGGAAAAAATAAATTTTTAATTTTTTTTACCTAACCCAATAGAAAGATTACAAATATTTAGCAATTCGAAATGAATTTATATTTTATTCAAATCATTGATATAGTACATATATAATGGAATTCACTACATCAATGCAATAGGTTTTATTTCTCTTATCTGTTATTAGTAAATCACATATTAGTTTTTCATACATACAATCAAATTTTAATTTTTTATATTCTTGTAAAATGTAGTGAAAAGACGCGTGCGAAAATTTGTGATGGTAATAAAATTTTACGAGTTTTGACAAAATAAGTTTATCCACATATAATAGATTTGGATTTTGATTCCAATTATGATATTCCTATATAAAAACCAAGTAATATATATGCTCATTTTGATACTTTTAATTTATGTAATTTTATAAATAAATTGAAGTTGAAATGTCAAAAAAAATGCACAAAAATTGGCCAGATTACTGTTCACATAATATTATAGGTGAAGAAAATAGGTAAAATCTATTTATTTCATTTATTTGATATTGTTTAATAAGCAGGTATTGGGATTATAGATACATTTATCTAAGATGAGACTGGTAGTAAATAATCAATCCTTATGTTAGAACGTAAGACAGCTAAAGAAAGGGATTAATTCGTCGTATGTTCGAAATGTAAATTCTAAGTACATTATGTATCTAAAAATAGATTTATGTTTAATTGTATTTTATTACTGTTTTGATTCACTTATCGATTTAAATTTTTTAATAAATTGCAAATTTTCGTATAGGTATATTGTATTGAATATTCCTCGTTCAAAGGTAAAGTTAAAAAAATGTATTTTGAATTTCTCAAAATAAAAATGTTATCAATTTAATAATTAGGTGGATATTTGTTGCTGGTCTTAACTAATAATAACTATTCTGTTTGGTTTTTGAATAACACTAGAATTTTCATGCAATATACAATTTCTACTTGCCTAAATTTCAATTGGTGTAAAAGCCATCCTATCACCTGAGTAGGTGGAGTCTAAATATACCTGTAACCGGTGCAAAACAGGTGCGCAAGCCACGAAAAATAAGAAACATTCAATTTCACTTGGAAAAAATGTACAAGTTAAAAAATGTTACACCTACAATATGTAAATATTCAAATAAGAAAGTTGATTGGACTGAGGAAAAAAAATGTTCATCGGTTAAACGTGCCAGATTCAGAAAAATACGATTAGAAAATTTTAGAAAAAATACTTTGTAGTTTTAGTTATTAGTTAATCGAAACTAAATTACTTAAATTATACATACATATATAGGTAAAGAAATTTGCAAATGAAAAAGTGATACTATATGCTAAAAGTATTGTTCCATAACTACAGTATTTCTGTTCTTAAATTACTAAGGAAAAATAAATATAGTAAATGAGAATTACAAGGATTTTTTCACATAAATTTTTTCTCTTATGAAATTCAATGGATCATCTAACTATATAAGGAGTTATTAACTGGATGTATTATAAGATTTATGTAGTACTGTATATTCGGTTAAGTCAGATCATTATATTACAGAATATATGTATATTATTTTGGATCTTTTATTATACATCAGATAATATATAAATAAAAAAAATATCAAGGTTATGATTGGAAATTGATGTTCAGTAAATTTACAATAAACTTTGCAAATTGCTTATATAAAATACTAATTTTATTGTAACTTAACTAAAACAAAAAAAAATATAATAAAAAGCTTCCATTTCAGTTCTTTTGTAATTGTATAATTATTTTGATCAACTTCTTCTCTTAATTTTATATAATAAAAACAGGTTATCAATGTCAACTATATTATATATATATATATATATACATATATATATATATGTAGCTGATATTATCCATATACACATGAAAAGTTAATCACCTAACATAAAATGAAATTGGATACAAAATAGTATAATTAGGAGAGGTCAACTTTAGAAGTCTCTCTGAATATGAGTATATTATTATTATAGGGTGGAGAAATTAATTATGGGTATTGGTCGTATATGATTACAGAGTAATGATCGTTATTTAGCACCAATATATCTTAAGTCTGTCTTTTATACTTAATATCTTAATTATTATGTTTCTAACCACAAAAACAAAAAAAAGATGATACTTCAGTATTATAAACCGTTGTAATTTTTTATATTTTTTCTTTCTTTATATAAAATATAACTTATGTAATTTCCATTCAATTTAATAACTATCAATAAATAAATTGCACAATTCAAGATGTTTGTTGTTTCAAAAGAAGTGAATTAAAGTAGAGTTGTATAGCATTTGGATGGACCAAAAATAGTAGTATATTATAGAAATAAGAGTGTTTCTCATCCTTTTCAATCTGATATAAAACATACGCATTTTAATATCAAGGATATTATATGTTTGCGTGACTTAACTTTGTAGATTTTGTAAAAGAATTTTGCGTATATTGCGGATTGTATATCCTTTTGTATAGCAATAAATGCAAAAATATATGTGTTTTTTTTTCGCATATATTTCAACGTTTTCTTGTTTTTTTTTGCGTAACATGTTTTATGTTATTATAGTTTTATGGTTTTATTCAGCTATGAATATTTAAAAGATTTTTATTTTAGTTTTCGCGAAATGTCGTCAATAAAAATGCTTATATTATTCTAATTCGTATAGATAGGCTTTTAGGTTTTGTTTATCTTAATAGAGTAATTCCCTTTTTTTTTCGTCATGAAACAAAACCATTTTTACTTTAAATGGTTTTCTCGGTGGGTTTGAAAAAATAATGTTGGCACAAGCTAAAAAACATATAATAAACATAATTCACAAAATTATTTCCTATTCATATAAAAAAATAGTGTACATATCTTGGTAATTGTTGATTTTTCTTTATTTTAATTCATTTTACTTTTTCATTAAATAAATTAATAAATTCTTATGGGCTTGAAAGTTTTGTCATAATTATTTGTATATGTAAGATAAAATTCATCAAATCAATATAATACAATCATAGTCCATTGATTGTTTGATTTTATTCATGATATTCACTGATATTTTTCATTTATACATTTTAGTTTACTAAGCAACTGTGGAATCGATTTCTTTTCTTCGTTAGAAAATATTTATAATAAATAATTTGAAAAATGTTGGAGTACAAATGTTTAAAAGATTTCGTTTAATTATAAAAGATCACCAATATTTTTTTTTAGAATTTTAACGACTGAAAGTACAATTTTTACTAACAAAAAAAAAATTGTATTTACAGTTTGTGCATTCAACATCTGAAGGAAAATGATTTTTTTTTTGTGAATCATGTTAATCAGCCGTATATGTATTTCCCTATTATTATATAAAGCTTTTTCTTTAGATTCGACTTTAATAAAATATGAATGCTTCACTGAAATAGTGAGATGAAATAATATGACACCACAATGACAGTTAAGACAGATTCAACAATATCTTTATTTGTTTTTTGTTTTCCTTTTGTTTCAAAGAAAATTCGAAGAAAAGGAGACATGTCAAAATGTTAGTTTTTGTCCCTATCATAAACATTATTCCCTCAAAATATATAAAAACAAGGGAGATTATGATGTGCATGATGTGTTTTATAAATCAAAATAAAAACAATTTTTTTATGTTCGGATCTTTATACAGAGATAAATATAATTCATAAACGCATATAGAGATATGAAGCAATAGTAAATATTCTCCTGTTTACAATTTTTCTAATGCATTATATATAAAATTTATATTCAATCAATTTATTTTTGGGAGCGGTGATACATTCTTCTTAACAATAATATAAGTTGATGTTGACAAAACGTTAGTTTTTTTTTTAGTTTGTAGAGTTACCATTATTATGCCAATTTAATAAAGCTTTCCCTTAAAATATTTTTAATTAATTCAATTTAAAAGTTACACCTAAAATGAAAGCTTGTTATATTTTTTCAGAAATTTTAATTTGTAAATATTTTGTGTGAATTTTGTTATGATTTGCATTCTAAGAAACCAACAGGAATATAAGAAATATAATAAATAATCATTAAGGTATATATAGAGAAGCACCTATTACATAAAATATATTTTGAGAGTGATTGTATTAGAAATTTTTCGACATGTTCTCTGCCCTCCGTATCTATATTCATCTATGTTTCTGGTTGGTTTTCATCAAAAACATGGCGAATGTAATGATGATGAAGGCACAACTAAATGGAACAGTATAGTACTATCTACACGCCATCAATTTTTACTCTTCAAAATGTAATACAAATAATATTTATTTATATAAAATGATAGAATAAATATGTCCGCCTCTGTTGAAAATACCCCTCCTAACTTTATTAAAACAACCCTTACACATTTCTCATCAGATCCACCTGATGTGATGGATTACAATTTCGATTATAGTTGATTGCTCACTCCTTCTCCATTTTAACATGTAAGCCAAAACTATCCCTTATAATGTAACATAATGCTATATTTTACTATATTTTATCTTGTCTTATCATGTATTTTCATAATAACAGGGCAAACATTTACTATCACAGATGTTAAGTAAAGTATAAGGAATATATAAGGTAAAATTTTGATCGTAGATCATTCTGATTATGTTATTATTTGAATGTGTGACGCCATGTCATTGGAATAGTCTTACTATATATTTCATTTGTCATTGTCTTGATAATTTTAAATGGTAAAAGTTTTTCTTTATATACCATCCTACAATTTTTACATGATAACAACAATTTAATTCCACATACGATATCGTACCTTTTATATTCGTTTTATATTTAGTTTTTTCCCAATAGACAAAAAAGCAATACCATCCCTCTATTAAGAAATCGATTAACTATATATATGTGTAGATATTTTTTTTGGAAAGAGAGACGATTAAATTGATTATCTTTCAGGCTTGAAAGCTTCTATACGTTAAAGTAGGGTAAATTAGTGAAAGTTGTTTGTAAACAAGTCAATTAAAAACTAATAAATGTGTGTTTTAGTTATTGATAAAACAATCTAAACTTTGCATGTTAATGTATAGAATATTTTAATGTAATTTAATAATGCTACTTTTAAGGAAAATAAATATAATGTTAATAAATATAGTTTAGAGTTTATTATGGTTGCTGTGGTTTCTGAGGTTCAACTAATAATTGCATGACATAATTAACATTTAAAACGTTTAAAAACATTTAAATACTTATATTTTTATACAACATTACATAACAATTAATTTTTTTTTTGTAACAGTGAATAAATATTGATATAATTTTATTTGCCTTAAAGATTTTACTCATACACAATTACTATGCTGTCCATTAAAATATTAAACTGAATTATAATTTTACGAATAAGACCCAATTTTTTTTCTTATTTAGAGTTGATATAGAAATTAATTTAAAGAAAATAACAAACCAATAGATACTTAATCTGTTCAGTATAAACGAGAACATTGTTTATTTCTAACGCATACACATTCGAATGTATATAGTTTCTGAATGAACTGTAACGAATTACTGAACAAAATAATCCATGACATTTATGTTTATCTACATTGAAATATTTTCTATAAATCATGTTATAGTACATATCTTGTTGCAATTGTCAAATAAATGGTTATCTTATGCAATAAAATAAAATTTTTAAAAATATTTTCAAAGGAAACACAACATATAAACATAATTCAATTACCTAAAACATGAATGATGCATTATACACGATTTTATCGATATATGTACAGGATACAATGCGAGTTCTTTATAATCATAAGGGTTCCAACATTATACAATGTTTTCAAGAAATACACATTATCAATAAAAATACATCTATCTAGTATATAGATACCATTTCAAATTCCATTATAATCGGAGGAGAAGAACTATTTCATTTTTATTATAAACCGAAACAAAACTAAGTTTAATAAAGTTTTCATTTGAAATTCAAATGCACATCAATAATAATATACATACTTTTGTTAGGAATATTACAGGAATAAAAGAATATCTAAAGTTTATTCTTTTTTAGGGTTCCTCAATTTTGGATTATAAGAATAATATTGCAAAGGGTAAATTGATCTTACATATATAACAATAGAAAATTTCTGCATATACTTTTATTTTTATTTATTACGAAATTGAACGAAACTTTAAATGATCGTATTTAAATATTTTAATGCTTCAAATTTTTAATATAAATTGTTTTGTACTCGTATATACCTTCCTATATATTTCATATATAAAATGGATAATATAAAATGTCTTTATTAGAAATAATAAATAAAATAATATACCTATTATACGTTGAATTATTAGGTCATAATTCTTTAATCTAACAAGAGTCGGCTCAAATTGTCAGCAATAATCATTAAAATTTGTATGTGACTTTTTGTAATGACCTCATCATCTCATATCAGGGGTGATCAATTTTATATTTTTATTTGTTATTCACTCATGAATGATAATACTTTACTTGAAGCCTACGATGAGTTTTACTTTTACGAAATTTTTCTTAGTAAATAATATCGCGATGTTACCAACCCTATATTGTATAATTAAATTTATAATACAGTGGTTACTGGTGAATCACACGTACGAAAGTGATTAAATTTATTTACAAGAAAAGTGTTTAGGAGGTTAATTGTATAAATGTTGTTATAATATCATTAATCGATGCAAAATAAGAAAGGGCAAAGTTAAACTTAAATCTTCGAGTATGAAATTGTTCGGGATTCATTAAAAAAAACCAATTATATTGACTTTTCTAAATCAAATTAACCGTTCAGTGTTATATTTTATAGTTGTTTAGTTACTGTTCAAATAAAATTACCAATCTAAAGTTTTTGATCAAACTATTTCTGAAAGAGCGGTTATACTACCGATTCATTTATTTTATTAATTTTGTAATATTTTCATGAATTTATTTAATAATTCTTGTTGAAATACAAAGTTGTTATTTATAATATACTAATCGCACGTGCGGAATTATAAAAACTATACAAAGATTGGAAATTGATTTTAAAAATTCTGAAAAGGACATCCGGATAAACGTACGCTCCTTTCATTTATTTGATGATAAAATGTGGAAATTGGATTAATTGATACAGATTTGAATTAAAATTATAACATAAAACTGTATATATAATTATTTTTTTTCAATTGAGTAAAATTGAATAAATTCTGAGACACATTTTTACATTCATTTTCAGTGAACTGTATTTCCTTCTAAATATCCGATTCTAATCGGAAATGTTATAATCTTTTCAAACATATACGTTTTAATTATAATAAGTTTATAGATGCGATATGCTTGTTGCTTATATATTTATTTATTGGTGGAAATAATTGCAGAATTGTAACCAGGATAAATTAATTAAGTCAATTTATTTCATTATTTTATAAATTGGAAGAAATGGAAAGTTTAACTTATTTTATAAACATACCAATTATTGTGCTGGATATAAAAAAACAAGCATATGTACATAAATAAATTAAAGATAAGATTTTAAATTTTCTGGTGAACACAAATAAAACTACAAAACGGTGGCTTTCATTAATTCTATTTTTTACTTTACAATTATAAATAAAACACAAACTTTATAATGCTAAATAAAATGAAATCGTTATTTAGTTTTTTGAAAGTGGAAAGCTTATATTGAATATTTGTATTTATTAAGAACAATTTTGTTTCTTAGTTTATTGTAATCTTATTCTATTTTTTTTAGTTTTTAAATGCCGCGGCAAAAATTGTTATGTTTTGTGTTGAGAAGTTAGTTATTTTGAATATAATTCAGTGATGATCATAAAAAAAAATAATTTATTTCAAATTAATTTTATAGTTGATATTTTAGATTCTAAGGTTTAAATCAACTTAAATCAATTTATTGAAAAAGAATCACAGTTTTCAGTAAGCTATAAAACATGAAATATTTTCGAACATAATGTAAATTATTTTTATTGTGTTTTACTTTATAAGGGGTTTATGTTGTTGTGTTTTAAAGGAATCTGTGATATTAACCCCTGCTGCGAAAATATATTATAGCATGAGTGTAACATTTATTTATACTTTAAGTATCATTTATCAAATATTTTCATGCATAATAAATTTATTCTTATTTCTCCGTCTGTAAGTTCATCGTTGAAACGGTATATTATAGTTTAGTTTGTGGTTATATGCGTTATGAAAGTGCTTCTCTAAATAAATAATTTTTTTTTTTTTTACCGATATTTTTTTACTAATAACTGGCAAAATTTTCAGATGTATGTGGTATCGAGACATCCAGGGCTCAGAAGTTTTTTCATACACTTCGTAAATATATTTGTCGTTTTTATATAAATTCTCTTTGCAATTTTTCCTATAATCATTATCATTTATTTATAATTAACACTTTTGATAATCTAAGTATATTTCGTATCACAAATTTAAATAAATAAAATAATTTAAAAAAAATTCACCATTTTCTCACATAAACTCAACAAAAATTATTAGAAAAATACGAAAAAAATAAAATAAAAACCCATGTCTAACAACTCTTTCGACATGGAAGATTGGTGGATATACGATAACGGTTCATAATTTGAGATTTGTTGGAAGTATAAGGACACCTGCTTTTTAAATCCTGAGAAATACATCATATTATATATAATGTTTAAGTACTACAACGCTAAAATGTTTATGAACATATTTTTGTTTCAGACTACTTTTAGTGTATTGGAAAATATTGTCAACTAACACTAAATTTTATAAGAAAAATATTTTATATTGAGTTAACCATTAGAGTACTATGAACCACATATTATATTCAGAGTGGCACACTCAAAATAACATGAACTGTATAAATACATTAGTCTTGTATTTACTAAATAAACATAGGTCAAAAAAAACGTAAAAGTTTGTATTATGTGTGTATCGTAAATGTCTACTCTAACTCTAATGGTTTTATACCTTTTCACATGTAATTTTAAGACTCATGCATGTTGTTCTCATATGGCGAGAGAAATGTATTCTAACTTATTAAATTTAAAAAAAATTCTTTATCATAATTGTAAAATGATAATTCCTTTAGGGTGTAGACCATCATTCTATTTGTTTATAGTTTATCAATAAATACATTTTTATTTTTGAGTTTAACAAGTTTGCTGAACTGTTTTTCATTAGTTTAATAGCGAAATATATGCTTTATATAGTTTAAATATAACTACTGTAAAAGTCAATCATTTAAAGACGTAAGAAAAATGTCATTGTATTAAAAAAAGTATACTTTTTGTTTTAAACATCAAAATGTTTTACATTGGACATATAAGGGTCGTAAATTAAGTCATTTTATAAATGTACGTTTGGTGCCTCCTTTTTTATTTTACGATCTAACACAATGGTAACTTATCAAACCTTATAGTACTAGTGTAGCTTGTATTTATTATATATCTTAAATCTTGGAATGGGATATTATAAATATGGTTCGGTTAAAAGGAAATATTCTCCTTTGCTTTAATATATGTTTTAGAAGCTACCTGCTGTTTGAAAGGAAATATGATTTTTATGGGTTATATAAAAGACTTTCTTGAACGAATATACATTAACTTTATGGATATTTGGGATTTATATGTGTGTTTTGCTCCATAAAATCTTCTAGAATAAAAAAAAAAGTACATTGGGTAAAAGTGATGAGTGAGTATCATTGGCACCTTAAGGGTTTTGTCCTACAAAAAAAAAAAAAAAACTGTATATGAAGAAATTAAAGATTGTCATTTTAACAGTTTTTATGTTACAGATGTAAAATAAAATATCTAAACAAGACGGAATAAATTTGTATTTGTTATGGTTTTGTTTTGGGTTGTATGTTAAAAGTAAGAATGAACATCCGTTAGTTAATTGTTTTAGTTCTAGAGAACTAGACTTTGTTAATGATTTTATGTCTCCAATATCAAGATCCATGAAATTATATTATTATATTTAAGTATTATTGGAATCATTAATCATATTATTATTTGAAGATATGGGTATGTTGTATGTATATATATATGTACTTATAAATGAAAGATTGTTTTAAGTTCATCCATATGCATATTGCAACTTAAGGATTATGTTATTACATCGAAAAAACGATTTGTCAAATTATATACATTAATTTTTATGCATATTCAAAATTGAAAAGTGAAAAAAAGTGATTTTTTTACAAAAAACTTTATAAAGAAATGTATAAACCAGACTTTAATAAGAGAAAGAAATTGGAATTTAGTCAATTGAAAATAATTTTAATAGAAATAACAACAAATAACAACTATTTAACAAACAGGGATAATATAAATTAAACTGTAAGTAAATGTGCAAAGCAATTTAAAAAAATAAGTTTTCCAGTTTTTTTAACAACAAGAGAATAACGTGCCCTCTTTACAAATTTCTACTTCTTCTTCTTCTTTTTTCTTTGTATATTGAATTATTTTTTTCCACCGTGATTTATTTCAACTGAAATTGAGGTAATTTTTATTTAAAAAGCTTTTGCGACTGTTGTCCTGATGAAATTGAACATATTAGATGTAATTTGTTTATTATACCAATTTTGTGATTTTCTGCTAAATTTATTTTTTAATTCTAAAAGAATGTTAAAAAGAAAATTACACATATAAATTTACTACGACATTTAATGATATGAAAGAATTTTTCAAAGTGCAATCTATTGAAGAAATAATCAAAGTGTTCAATATGTTATGCATTTATATTGAAACAATATATAGTGAAATAGTGAAATTAATTCATATTTTGCGATCACTACAAAATTACCTTAATAACGTCGTCAATATTAAAGATATACAATTCATAATTAATATTTCATCACATCAAGAATTTGTTAAAACTTTGGAACATGTGTTTGATCCTTTCGAGTGGAGGATAAACTTATTTTAACTAATTATCACATTATTTAAAACATGCTGAAACAATATATCGTTGAGTTTTTAGAATAAGTGTTTTTAAACCGATCAATCAGTATACTCATAAAAATTGTATAATATAAATACTTTATAATTAAAATGCCAATAATTCAATAAGTCCATATATTTTAATTTGTCGAATTTTATAAAATTCTATGTTTATTTATTTATTAGGTATGCAAAATATTTACAATATAAACATTCAAGTGAAAAAAATTCAGTGCTTCTATTAAATTTTAATGTTAAATTCCAATGAGGCATATAACATTAACATCAATATGATACAAGACGTGGGTTATTAAAAATTAATAAAATATTATAAGATTAAAATAGGAAGAGCACATTAATATGTATATATGGATAGACAATAGCGATATAAAATATCGTCTTTATATATAAAAGAAAAAAACACAAGAAAATTTAATAAAGAAATAAGATTGGACAACAAACTTTTACTTTACATAACGAAAATTATTTAATAAAAAAAACAATAAAGTCTAAGAATTAGAAGAAAAAATAAATTGTTGACCTGGGATGGCAAAGGAAAATATTTTATATATTAATATAGGTTTCCTTCTTTATAGTCAATTTAATTAATTTTTCAAAACTTTCAGGATTTCTTTTGTAGGAAATTGAAAGCATTATAATAATTTAATTATTTATGTTTTGAATGATTTTTTGAAATTGTAAAATTTAATATAAATGTAATGAAATTTTATTCATTATAATTTGAAAGAAAGTTTTCAGAAACATCCAATGAGCTTCTGAAGTTGGTCTATATGTAATTAATGTATCTATATGTAAACATAGGATATGTATAGGTATTTTAACAGGTTAAGTCAGACGTATATCACATAGAATACGAAAAAAGTATAAAGTACATTTATATTTATGATAAACTGATTAGTTATAAGACAAATGCTGGATTTTCAATTTATATAGGAAAGTTAGCATTTCTTTGAATATTAAATTATTAAGAAATGTTATTCGTAAAAACTTAAAAAAAATGTGTTTTTTATTATTTACAGTATTCTTATTAGACAAAATCTATTCAGCTGTCTTACCTATTAATATATATTAGTAAACAAACATATAGTATTAATGAGAGAAAGCATAGCAAATTATCATAATTTTTCTAACAATACAGAATAATCGCATTTTTCTAAAAAATTAAACCTAATCTCTACTTGAAAATTCCAATACAATATTGATAATTCTTAAAAGTCTTTGGTGGCTTTTCAATAATTTATCTAACTAAGGTTATCTTGCTTGTTTACCTTGTACAAGTAGAGTGATAAAATACTAAAACAGACATTTTTCTTCATTAAATTAAAAAAGAAAATTTTATCGTTTTGGTCGTTATAGAGACGAATGTAGACTCAGTGTGTTATTGGGGTATGTTCTTATTCTTATATGTTCATATGTTATATGCAATCTACAACTATACGGTATCGTCTTTTTACTATGATTAAGATCATAAACGTAGAAAACATATAAAATTTTATGAGTATGACACATTATAATGCGGAGTATAAAACGATTATATTGCTGCCTCCGATGATTAAAAGGTGCGACTATCTATGCTTTGTATTTCATTCTCATTCCTATATTTATGAAAATAGTCAGAGTAGCACGTTAGTAATAATATAGTAATCTTTAATAAAAATCTGTACAACAGTTTTACATAATCTATATTACTTTATATTAAAATTTATTACATAACAAAGGAATATAAGAAAATGCATATGAAGGTGAATTTTTGGTTTATTAACTTGTATCAATTGCCAAGACCATTAAAATTCAAACCATTTTTCTATACGCCGAGATGTAAACATAATAGTCCGGCATTTTTCAAGACATATCATGCATATACCGATGGCAGTTGATCTATTTGAGAAATATGCAATTTTTGGATATCAATTAAAACTTTAAAGGCGTCATTTATGGAAGCTAAATAACAGTTTTTACCTACTTATTGAATATTGGAAGATGCTTGGCCTAACATAAAGAAGTCCATTAATTATAGACAGTTGAATAAATATTATTATATTTTATTAGTTCTCCAATGATACAAGACTAATAAATTTTATAGGATACAAATTATATATCGTTTCATATCTGTTTGTTTTATTATTTATATATATAGAGCCACAGGAGATATGAAATTAATTAAAGATATTAAATAAATATTTCTCAATTGAAAATTCAAATTATTTTAAATATTTCATTGCAATATCAACATTGATTTTAGAACATCAGATATTTTTATCTTAGAAAAACATTTAATTGTTTTATAAACGAAAAGGTTAAATATATAAAATAATTATCACTTTTTCGATAAAAAATGATGTATCAATTTTTATTAAAATTTAAAACCCAAGTGTATTCAAATAAAACCATTTACATAAGACTAGCGTAAATTTCGATTGATAATGATGTTCCAGGACTCTAGGTAATTATGATAATTAATGTTATTAAAGTGTATCTGAATTATTTTCTTAATCATTAACATATTTACAAACTGAGTAAATGAAAAAAAAAATTTAAGAAATTGTTTACATTTCATTCATTTTACAATATTTGTTAATATTATATGTGGTTTTTAAATAAAAGGATAATCAGAACATTTTCACTATTGTTTTATATCTTTGCCTTTATTTCAAAAATTCTTCCATTTCTTTAACAAATTGTAGTACATGTTATTTCAAATTTCTAATTTTGCAATAGAAATTTTAGTGTTTTCTATTTGATTAAATCAAAGAAATTTGAAGATGATTTATTAATTTATATCATATACAGGATAGCGATATATTTTCCTAAGGGGTTACACGGTATGTGGTGAAAATCCTGATGACTTCTGGGATCAAGAGAATTATGTCGTTTTAGATAACTTTGGGACAAAACAGAGTACATATAACTAAAGACGGTATGAAGAACTTTTCATCGGTTAACCACATATATATAGTGTACAATATTATATCATAATTCAACTATATATGCACTATATATGGAATATGAAATATTATTATAAAAATCTATGTTTATAGTTATAAATTCTTCATATACATGTAGAATTTTAATAAATTAGAGTATGTATTCTTTATTTTTTTTAAATATTTTTAATAAGATGAATGAAGTTATTGTTAACAATTAAATAATTGAAGGCTTTCTGTGAGGTTTATAGTTTTTGTGAATAAGAGAAAACCCAAAGTGCCTAGCCCTTAAAAATTTTATTTTCTTAAATTTACAGAACTTAAAATTTGTTGCAATTTCGTTTCTTTGTATTGTTACGCTTTTTTTCCGTATAGAAACAAATTCAAATTTTTGTAACAGGAAAATTATTTGAGTTATAAAATATATACTTTTTATCGTTTGATATGATTTTTGTACAATAATAAGAATCATAAACCAAAAACATCAAACAAGGAATCTATATGCATACTGAAAGATGGTTGTTATATCTATACTGAAGAGTTCGTGACAATTTTAAGGATCTGACGATTTTCTCCTATTGTTGAATTTTCGATCATCAAAAAAAATACAAATAGTACAAGGTTTTTTGTTTTTAAAAAATATCAAATGTTTGAAAGTATAATACATTTATATTTTATCAAATAATATCAAAGGAAATCATTTTGAAATCGGCACGTGCACTTCATATTATTGTAAATCTTTACCCATCCATATCAAGTGTCATTGAAAAATTTCCTTTCATTTACGTCTTACGTAAATGACAACAATAACTAAAGCTTGTAATTGGTAACTGTAATGCAATTAGAGTATACTTGTTTATACATCAAATATTAATTTGAAGGTTATTGTATAATTAAAATGAACTTGTTGATGCTTTAAATCATATAAATTTGATTAAATGGTCTTACATCAATGAAAAAGGGTTAACATTATCGAATCGAAAGAAACAATATTTATTTAATTTTTATTTCAAAATATACAAATAATAAAAATATTAAAAAAAAATAATTAAATGAATTTTACTATTTTACTGAATGCTCAATACTTGTGCTTCGTAAAATCAGAGAAGTTATGGAAGAATTTTTGTTTAAAGCTAGTTTGAAATTACTATTCGATATAATAGACCAATTCGATTTAATATACCGAAACATTATAATATTTTAAAATCCATTAGCACTAAGAATTATTAAAGAATGTTGTTTTGTATTGAATTGTATTTCAATTTTTTATTAACCTAGTATATCAACGACTAAAGTTAATAGTAACTAGGAGACCTACTATTTTTGAGGTGGGTTATGAACCAGCTAGCATCTGTACATGCATTTAAATTCGATTTGGCGCATTGCCTGCTCTTAGAAAACATGCAGATTTTCTTGGAAGAATCGTTTGTTTAAAACCTTATCCTGGACACCGACCCTAGGGTCATAGATGTTTTTTCATTGCAAATGAAAAATTCCATTCCGCCTTGTACGAGATTCAAACTCGGTAGCTCCCGCTCCAGATGGAGTCATGTTGCCACGCTTCGGTCAGTATTTAAGAATGTGTGTTATTGCTATTATATTAACTGGTTAATAATAAATAATAAAATAATCTTTATAGTACCTCTGTTCTTATTTGAAATCAGATCAAATTAATAATATGAAAAATACAATAAAACTTGTTTCTTATAAGTATAAATTTTGTTAGACAAAGCTCATTGCAAAGGATCATGAAAAGAATCCAACGTCATTAAATTAAAGAAAAATTCAAATTATATAAAAGAAAATCTATGTATATTATATATATGTTTATACATCGTTTGTTGCGTCCTTATTTGTTTTTATTTTTTTTTATTTCGTTTCTGATTCTTGATTTTATTGGAAACTATAAAAATGTTTAAACCCATTAAATTGTCACCGTCTATTTCCTATATGTATTTGACAAAATGGGTGAGAAAAAAAAATCGAGTCATTGAATAGGGTGAAATAGTCTTGTTCTGATCCTTTGAATCAAATACCTTACCAAATTAAATGTGACAGATATGTACCTAGGAATTTTACGTATAATATTCACTAAGGCTACCATAAGGTCTGTTTATGTTCGTATATATAAATATATATATTTATATATATAAGAACCTAAGATAAGGGGAAGGACAACAAAATAAAACGACCGAAATAAAGATTCTTCAATATATAAAGTACGGTTCTATAGTTTTTTTATTTGAATTGAAATCATTTGATTAAATTCTAATGTCGCTTTAGAGATCAAATCGCGACTGTTTATACTGGTGCTATATGTGCTATATACATATATGTTTTATATATCTTTAGTCCTATTTTAGATCGAAGCTTTTTCTTTATTTTTTATACAAATAAAACATCCCAATTTCCATATAAAATATCTAAATTTTTACTTGAAAAAATACAAATACATGTACCTATATGAATATATAGGCATCGTTTCGATATCCATTTTGGAATTTTATAGGGTTTCCTGAGTTAAATTAAATAATATATAAATTAAGGACTGAAATTAAATGTGTGTGTGTATAAATATATTTCCGTCTATATGAAATTTGTGAATATCTAAAGATATATTCCTATAAATGGAAATTACTTTATATACATACAGGAAACATATATGCGTTGAAAGTGACCATCTTGAGGCATTGAGGTAAAACCATAGTGAAAGGATATTTCAATATCATAAAATATTTCATATAAATTTTTAGTCATAATTCCTTATTACTTTCGATATAGAAATTTTGTGTTACATTAAAAAGAAAGACTTTAGGTGACTATTTATTGAAATCTATAAGAATTTTCTATATTTTTCTTTCATACCCCAATTTTTAACCTATTATTTGAATTCCCTTGAGTGCGATTATATTTCAATTAACAGCCTCTGTTCTCATTCTTATACTGTTTTTTGACTTAAGTAAAATAAAAATTTATACTGCTTTTTAATTGAGGGAAATTGCTTGTTGGTGTTATGATTTCAGATTTTTTTTTCCATTTATTTTAAAAAGCAAGAAAAAAAACACTTTATTTTTATAAGCGCCCCCGATTAATTCTTTTTACAAACAAAACAAGTATAGTAACATCAGACTAAAGAAAAACGAGGGTGCAATGAATAAATAAAAATGAATATTTCATTAAGTGAAGACAAAAAATAACTACAAAACAAAAAAAGAGTGTGTCATTGAAGTTAAATGTTTTTGAATTTAACAAAAATTTATAAAGTGGTTGAAAGATTTTTCAGTTTAAAAGATAATTTATCGAAGACAGTGATTGATATGATTTAATATTGGTATGGACACGGATATATATATATATATATATATATATATATATTAGAGAAGCTCATATCTTCAAAATGTATTGCCAATTACAAATGTACTTCCGCTTGGGTAACATATAAAAATAAACTTTTATACAAAATATATTTATTATTCAACAAAGTAATTTTATTATATACTACAAGACTGATTTTAGTCGAATTTTAATTCAAGTTCAAGGCTATATACAACATATAATACTGCTTCTCTTTTTTTTATATTCCTGGGGCAAAACAAATATATTATTATTTAAATTTTTTTGATTAAATTAAATAATATTCTCGGTCTTCTCACTAGAATAAATATTTTCCAAAAAAAAAAAAGAAAAGAGAATCCTATATTATTTATTGCAAATCATTTAACTCGATTATATGCTTTAGCGTTTGCGTTCACTTCATATAACAAGTAGAACGTATATATCGTATCATATATATATACTTAAATATTATAGTGTTTAATGAATTGGGAAAATTTCTCTGTCAACATACATTTGTAAAAATTGTATCACCCTAAATTGAATAAATGTATCAACATAAAAAAAAACTCAAGTATTTAGAGGGTGACACAAATATTAAATAAAATATGGATTGCCTTAAGAGAAAAACATGTTCTTTTTAAACCTCAAATATATTTATTATATAAATCTTATCATAATCACAGAAATTATTCTGCAATATTTGACTATCAAGATCGACATTAACAATAAAAATGAAAATGAAAAATTGAAATGACTAAGATTTAATTATAATAATAATAATAATGTCACCCTGTAAATTTAATCCTACTCGTTACAATTATTTGGGTGAATCTGTGTTATGATATGTAGAAATGGGGAAGCAAAAAAAAATCCAATTTTGTCAAGTGAGATGCTGTAATGTCATGTCATTCACATACAATAAGAAATTATTCCGATTCAGTAAGAGCAAGCAACGTATTTTGTGAAATGTTTTCCACACGTGTTGCATGGAATTGTATGATATTATCATCAAACTTTTAGGCCAAATTTACAGTCAGTCAGAATCAGAAATTATGAAATATCAAATACCTTTTTCTCGTGTTATTTTTAATAATAATATTAGTCCAAATTGATAACTTTATATACCATTTATTTAAATTTTCTATGGAATATATAGATTTGAAGTTAACGCTAATTTCTAAATCTTCAATTAGTTGATTTCATAATTTATTAAAGTTGTGATTTGTAAATACAAATTAGTATAGTAAGCACATCAGGGTTGCTGTTCAATGGTTTCATTATGACGTTTTAAATTGCAAATAAAATTATTTTATAATTAAATTAAATTTTTTTATATTGACAAAAATTAAGGTAAATTACATAACAGAAATTTGAAAGTAGAAATATGAATGAAACACCTGTTGTTAAAATTAAATGGTAGATATTTTTCTTAAAGGTAAACGTAACTCATCTGTTTTCTGATTATGTATGGAAGTATTTATTAAAAAATATTTCATAAGACACAATTTTTCAATTTGAATATAAATTTAAGATTTTTTTTTTCTTTAATTTATAAACTACATTTATTATAATAGTTTTGAATTAATATTATTAACATTCATAAAATATTATATAATCTTATACCTACATCAGATAAATATGTCATCGTCAATTTGTTTAAAATATAAATTATTTAGAATATTCTTATTAATAATTTACTGTAAAAAAAAACTAAATAAATAAAAACAGATCATTATTTCCTGAGTCATTCTGTCAACTATGAAAAATATAAAAATAAATGGTTAAATCAATCTAAGAATATTGTAAGGTCATAGTCAATTAAGAATGAACATTTCTTATATTTTTTTTTTCCGTCTTTCAAAAAAACTTCTCATATAAAATATTATTTCTTAAAATAAACATTGGAAAACACCATTAATAACCTAAATTACGTAAATAAAAATCTGTTTTACATTACAATATATATACGGCAAATTGTTTTTATTTTTTAAATAAAACTCATTTGTCATTGAAAATATTTTAAATTTTTTTAGGAGAGATTTTTTGTATAAGTTTTAATAATTAAAAGATACCGCTAATGAACCAATGAAACTAATCTAGCCTATAAACATTTGACATGAAAATATTGAAATATTAATCAACTCATATGTCTTATAAAAGAGAAATTCATTCTTACAGTTTTTTCATCTGTAAATGATAATTTAGGCACCAAAATACTCAAGTCAAATAAAACATTTATACAAATTATTTGGTATAAAATCTATGAAATTTGTAATTAGGAATCACAGACGAACAACAACAACATCATTTATTTGTAAATTAAAATCCAAAATTCAAATTTGAAAACCAATTTATGGTTTATGGTTTCTTCAATAATAAAAATACTTATTTTATGTTAAAATTCTAAAAGTTTAAAATGGAAAAACGCTATTTCTATTCTTTTCGATTAATTTTATATTTAATTATTTTCTTTTTTCTTTTCCAACTTCTTAATTAACGTTTAAACAACAAAAGCCATTTGAGTAATTTTTGTCTTTCTTTTATAATGAAAAGAAAAATTCTTTGTCGTCTGCTTTTTTTTTTGTCTTTGCTATCAAAGATTTATTTGAATAATTTTAAATTAGGTAATTTTCAAATGAGTTCGTTTTAACTTTTCGTAAAGTTTAAAAACTCATGGTTAATCATTTTAATTGACCAATTCGTTGTTGTTTGTAAAGAATTTGTTCACATGTTTTTTTTTACGACGATTAATGTAATTGGAAAATAACTAAATATATAGTTATTCTTTTATTATGAATTAATTGAACAATAATTATAATTAGAAAGAATATCATTGTAAATTTCAGATAAAAATTATGTTTTTTGGTAACAAACAAAAGGGGTCAATATATATATGCCAAAATAAAATTAAAAATTCAAATACACATTTACAAATACATCTAATCATTAATGTTTGTATATTTTCGTGTATATGAAATTTCATTTAAAAACAAAGTATTTAATTATTGTAGAAATGAACGTTAAACAAAAATATTTACATTGATTTTTATTTTATTTGTTTTTATGGCTTCTGTCATAATAAATAGCAATAACTTGAAATACCTACTTCAAAATTTTCAAGGGCTTTTTACAGATTTTACATTTTTAACTCACTAAAATAGAATGATTTAAAACACTGTTGTATAAGAGCATTCCACCTTCGTGTGTTTAATTGAATCATTCTATACAAAAGTTAACTTCGTTTAAAAGTAGATAAATGATTTGGCTTAACAATAAAATAATGATATCAAGATTCAAGTATAAGAGTAATTAGATAAAATTTTATTTAATGAATTATTCAATGATAATATTGCTTTAGAGTATATACTATTATTATGTAAGCCAAACAGAATCAAGTGTTACTGTTTGTATGTTTAAGAGAAATTGCTCTATTTCGTTAAAATGAAATGATAAATCAAATAGAAATGAGGGGCATTATAAGTAAAATATGTATATTTAGTTTGGTCTGATTTCTTTATATACGTAAAACGTGAGGAGAACATTATACAAAAATAATAATGGCCAATTCGTTTGCCAAAATCACAAATCGCGTGCGATACTACAAAACGCATGACTGAATATGAATGGCTTAAACGAAATTTTATTGCTTTTTTATTTTAACTTTAAGAAAAGTAGTATCTATATATAAAATATAATTAACATTATATACTGTCAAAAAACTCATTGTTTTGTTGTTTTTCTTTGCATATACTATTTAGTTTATTTCAGTTCAGAGAAACGCGCCATTATTAATAAATTTGTGATAAATATTAACATTATTATAGACAATTTATTATTAATTATAAAAATTTGCTCAATGACATTTTTGAAAAGTATTTCATTAAAAGATAAGATCAATTTAAAATTGTATACATTGATTACATTATGCTAATTATATTTTTCACCGAAGCTGAAGAAAAATAAAAGGAGTAACAGAAAAGTAGCATTAAAATTGGCATTAGCAAAATTGATACAAGAAATTTTTGTGAAAAAGTTAAAATATGATAAAATCAAATGAAATTTTGTAATTAACGATTATTCATAAATTTCAAAAGTTAAATATCGGCTAATTAAAGACATGTTTTTAGGCTTGAGTTTAAAAACTTTTTTGGGTTTATTTAAAATTATGATTTATTTGTATTACGAAATTTTCTTTATATTTTTCATTACAAGGTTAAAATTAGGTTTAACTTTATATATTTTATATGTATATAAATTTTATTAATGGAAATTATTGAATTTAAATTCGTTTAAAATATGTTGTGGCAATAACACGGTTTTACTTTCGATTTTATTTTTAAATACTGGAAAAATAATATATATTATTAAAGTGACTAATAAAATATACAAAGACAAACAATAACTTGTGACTATATTGCACATATTGTACTGATAATCAATCAGTTGTTGTCAGTAAGCTTTCAGATTATTAACAATAATTACTTACAGAAAAAAAACTTGTCGTGCAAATATTAATTGCATGGAAATGAACAAGTATATTTAGACGATCAAAAGACGATCAAATATAAAAACTAATACGAAGAAACCAATCGCAATTTTATTGATATTTTTAATATTATGGAAATAAAAATATGACCTTAAATCTTTTTCGTTATAGGTTGATGGCATTTACATATCTTAAAATATTGTAAAGGAAAAGAAAAAATTCGGCTTTTCGTAAAATTTATTCCTTGAAATAAATATTAATATAAATGATTTTTAATTCAAATATTTGAAGTAAACATTATTCACTAATTAATAATATTTTTTGTTTGACATTTTATCGTTTTGGTATCGTTAATTCTCAAGTTTTCCGTTTCTTGATAGATTGACACATGTCTATACCCAAAGATATACTTAGTTAACATGCATAATAAATTAAACAACTAGAGAAACCACAAATAAAGTAAAAAAAATTGTATTCGTTTTTTGTAATTTTGCAATAACAAAGTTTGAAGAATTTTTTTATACAATTCATAGAAGTATTTATTAAAGTATCACTTTTAAATTAAATAAAACCAGACAAATCTAATTATGCAAATTTGGAAGATACAAAATAAATAATGTAACTTTATGTATAAAAAATACCCATACTAAATTAAAGATGGATTAATTACATGCTATGGTTTATTCACTACTAAAATCAATCTATGAACCAGAATCAACATTCGTTTCTTACAAATTCTAAAACATTATTACATTTAAAGATTGATTTATTTTAGAAAAATTGGTTTTCTTTAAAAATAGAAGAATAACTATTCGAAATAATAATTGAAATTTCAGAGAAATCAACTTTTTTTTTTTTTTTAATTTGAAATTGAGTTGTTCAACCTTCCATTTATATTTTTATAATATTCTACCGTTGTCCAAAAAAGTTATCTCAATCGACATAAGGACAATTCTCTAGATCCCAGATGTCATCAGGAGTCTTTACCGCATACCGTGTAACCCCTAAAGACAACCTTTAATATATATGGTTCATCTGACTGGTTTCATTTTAATAAACAAAACTATAATTGTTGATGAAGTTTAGGAATGTTTTTTGTTTTATAATATTTTCAATAGTTAGCTTGTAATAAATATTTTCAATTTCAATCTCATATTTTTGCATAGTTCGTTACTTCCTCAGTTTAAAATGTTTTATTTGTTTCTTATTAATTGTTGTTTCATATTTTTACATTTAGTCGATTTGTATTGAATAGATTTTTGATATGGAAAATACTTTATGAAAAGAAAGAAAATTAAAACGATAACTGAAAAATACTTTAATTCAGTCATTCTGTGATATCTGCATAATTATGTGTTATCGTTAAAAACATTCAATTTATTCCCACGATTTATTAATATAAACTGTTACAAAAATATGATTGCGATAAAATTTTATTTCTCAAAAATTGGTTAAATAAAACGGGGAAATACAAAAGTCTTAATAAATAGTTTTATTTTTTTTATAAAAAATAAAAAAATATGAATTATAAAATAGGTTGACGATTTTATGTTAATTTTCGTCAACTCAAAAAAAAACATAAATACAGATCTGCAGACTTAAATAAAATTCATATACCTTCTGAAATTTTCCATGAATTATATTTTACCCAGCAAAAGAAAAAATATGTTATACAGTCTCTCAAACCACATATTATATCGTACGTGAAACAAAAAATGTGAAAAACAAAATTAAAAATTATGTGTGAATTCATAAAGTTTCACGTTACCAGATAATCCAAGCAATTTTCTTCATTTTTGTTTTTATTTGGTAAACTTAAATAAATTTTACATTTTAAACAATAATTTAAAATGTAAATGATTATTGATTATACCTTTTGTCATAAATAATTGTTATTAAATGTAAAAGTCAAATTTATCTATAATATCGTAAAGACCGGAAAACAATTTCATATTATAATTATTTATTGTTATTTAAACCTTGGTAGATTGTTATTAATAAGTTCTACATATACGAGCATCTAAAAAGTCTCTCTAGAATGTTCTCAATAAGATTTATATTATTGAGGGTTTTTCTTAAAATTAAATTTACAAGAAATTTATAACAAATGTGTAAATAACGTGATATGCATTTTATAAAAGTAATCTATAATAAATACATGATTTTTGTCAACTGAATTTAGTGAAGGCGACGCACGGTCTTCTATTTTTATTGGCTTTGTTATAATAAATAAATTAATAATCTAAAAAAGTGTATTCTTATGCATTGGTTTCCCCGTAAATTTATTTTTATTAATATTTTGTGTTTAAAATTTACAAATCGTTTTTCATTTGAAATTATTTTCCTAACATACTAACATTTGTACAATTTTTTCTTTTGATGAATCAATCAAATATTTCTTAATATCATCAGCGCACATTACGCATAAATTTTAAATTTAATAATTCAAAGAAGATATCCGTTAGATTATATCATATAGGTACTTCATTGTTATTTTTCCTAATTTTTTCAGTTTTTTTTTATGAAAAAAAAAAAAAAATTAAGAACTCCATTCTGTTTCTGCTTTCTGAGTTTTAGTATATTGTATAAATATAGATTTTCACATAACATTTTAATGTTTTTTGACGTGTAATTTGATTTGATGAAAATATAGAAAGATAATGTAATATGCTGTATATATATAGGTATTAGATATACGTTTATATTGTTAATATTTTATCGACGAAATAAACGGTCGTAACTGATGCCTTATTGCTTCTATAAACGATGCTATTTTTTTTCCTAATATAATTTTTAATAAGCTATGTGCTGTGTCTTTTTTATTAATCTTTTTATATGAATTCATACACGCACACATACACACATTTATATTATAAACAATTTTATCGTCAGGTTTATACACGGTAACTAACATAAAAATACTGATAATATAAATTAACTTTAAAAAATATTAAATTTCAATATAATTACAATTTAATAAGAAATTTCTATATATATTGTTTGAATTTTATCTGAATTTCTCCGAGTATTAATTTCAAATAACATCTCCACCATATTGATTTGAAAACTGGAAATATAAGCACTATAGAATTACACTGAAATCATCAAAAATTGTAGTATTGAAACTGCATCTCATACATCTAGACAAAAGATTTAAATAGTGTGTCTTATTAATAAACTTAAGCAAAATAAAGGATCAATAATATCGAAATTATTTAAATTAATAAATACTTCTTTTGCATTAATATTAAATATAAAATTAAATTAAATATTAATATTAATATTTCTTTCTTAATTTTTCAATCTTACCTTTCATAATTAGTAATTTTTTAAGATTTTTTCAGTGTACACTGTGCATGTGTTGCATGTTTAAATTTATTAAGTGTTCTAGTAATTTCGCAGTAAGTAAAGAACAAAACACATGCATTGTTTGTAGAGTCATTATTAAAATTCTAAATTTCAAAATGAATATTTTAGTTCTATTAGCAAAATATGTAGAAAAAAAAAATTGAATTATTTTTTGATCGAAGGAAAAATTAACAAAATATAGTGAAGACAATAATTATATGATTTTAATGTGTATAATTGTGTGTGCACAGGAGGGTCCCACTTATGTGAATATAAATTGAAATGAAATTCGCTCATATATACTTAAAAAATAAGAATAAAAGTACAAACATAATTTGTTTTTATTCTACTGATTATTTCTTCGCTATTTTTTATAATTGAATTTATAATTAAACTTTATAAAATTTTTGATTTTTTCCCCTTCCTTTCTTTATAATTTCAATAGGCAATTTTTTTTCTTAACAAACGAATCTCCCTTTCAGCTTTCAATTTCTTTTATACGTGTTTTTTATATTTTTAAAAAATAAAAGTTTAGAAAAGAACTTAAAAAGATGAAGGAAGAAAAAACAAAGGTAAAATGTTTGTTGAGAATTTCTGAAAGAAAGAAAAAAAAAATTCAAAAGTTTTTCAAGAACTTTAATACCGTTTTCGTGTTTAATTGATCCATATACAAATATTTTCAATTAAGGATTAAGTTTAAACACTTTCAGCTTTTGTTCAATTATAGGAGCAAAAAAATAAAACCTTTTTAAAAAAAAATTAACAATATTCGGAACGCGTGCTTCTACTAACTAAATATTTATAAGATTTTTCTCTTTTTAGTTTTCCAGAAGATCTACTCCTATGCACATCATGACTGTGTTGGTAATAATAATTTTTTTTTCACACATTAACATAATTGACAATTTAACAATTTTCTTAAAAAACTTTGAAATTTTTAGAAATTTTGGTAAAGTCTGTTTGAATAAAAATTTCTTTAAATATCTTAAATAAATTCAATCATTATTGAAAACATTTAATCTACAAATACCTTTTTGAACAAAAGATATAATGTCAAAGTTCTATGCTATGCAATACCTAAATAATTTAGGAACCAAAAAATTATTAGGCACATTAAGTGATACCTACTTTAGTTGTTCGATTTTTCTAGATAGGCAATTGCCGAATTATTACCCTCTGGGGAGTATTTCTTTTATAAAATACATTATATATATTGTTTAATGTGATGGCCGATATATATTTAGGTATTTCGAGATAAATCTATAAAAAAAATGTAGGCGGAGAAATGAAAAGATATAAAAATTATTGAAAATGTTTTTCAGACAATGTTTGTTATAGAGCAACTCTGTTAAAATTTTATTTGTATATGATTAGGTAAGTACCCATCAATATTTAATCAGAATACAATTGTATACTAATTGCAATTACCTTTGAAATATAAATAATAATAGAGTACAACATTTTTAAGTTTAGTGATTATCTTTACAAAGAATGAACTAAATTTAAATGTATAATTAACTTGCTTTCATATATCATATACAATAACACTGATTAAAGGTAGAAATTTTTGTATAAAATTCAGAGCGCACGTGCGCCAATCGTTATAAAAGAAAGTACAAAAAAAATGTTTTTTTTTTATACATAATACTTTGAAGGCACAACACAGTTCCATAAATACAAATAATGATGGTTTCTTTACTTGAAATTTTCATATAAAATTTTGAATGTGTATATATATATATATATATATATATATATATATATATATATATATATGTATGTATGTATGTACAGCTAATATTTATTTTTTGAAAAAAATTTCTTTTAAACAAAAAGTCAAATAAAATAGTCTTAATATTGTCACGAACTCTTTTTTAGAATATTCAGCATCAAAATTTGACTAGATTCAAAAAGTTTTTAAATTACATTTTTATCTTTGATCTTTGTATACATGCATATGTTTAAAATTACGTTTCTTTTCTTTATAATATATAATACTGAGTAATAAGTATATGTTTTGTTTATAAGAGTATGTATAAAAGTATAAAAAAAACAATAAGAAAGACAAATGAATATTTATTTTTCATTTGATAAAATGATATTTATTTACAAAGTATATGACAAAAATATGTAAACATGGATTTTTGAGTTCAAATTAAATGATGCAAAGTATAGCAAATTTTAAATTTGGAAATCAACTGTAAACTCGTAAAAAACATAATTTCAATTTTTCGTATATAAAATAGATATTTAATAAGAATCTAGATATTTGAATTTAGGTCATTAGGCATTGTTAACTTTTGATATTGAAAAATATTAGTTTATAAATTTTACGTCTTGTTTTCTATGCTGAAACACAATTTCTATAATTGTGTATAATTTGATTCACAGGGGTAAGTTAAATGCAATAAAAAGACGTAGGTGGAAGTCTATGAGGTATTCAGAATTAAATTCAAATTATGAAAGTTTTTCAAAACTTATCGCAAAAAGAAACTTGAATTTACCTGTTGCTTACAAAACCAATTGAAAATCAAAGAATTAATTTTAAAGAAAAGAATAACTCTGAAGAATTACGAAATTTGTGATTATATATTTTACACAGCGTATTTTTTGTGGTAAATTTTTTCCATGTCTAGACATAGGCATTAATATTTATAGAATTCATAAAAGAATGATCAATTAGTTAGCTATTTTAAAACATTTATATCCGATTACAAAGCTATAAATATACATTCAATAATTGAAAGTATCTTAAATCATAAATGAAAATTAGTTCATGCCATTCAGGACATATCAAAAATAATAATAACTTAAAAATGGAAAACAACAACATCCTGTGAAATATATATTCCTATAGGAATTAATATGAAAATGCAGTAAACTATGTAAATTACAGATATCATTTTATAAGATCTGAACAAAAGTAAATTTCGTAACAATTTGTTAATTAAATTATTGATTTAAAAATACTGTTTATTCTTTTCATTTTCCTATACAAATTTCTAATAATAAGTTTCAGTGGTACTGAGAAGCTATTAAAGTATAACGTTTCTATTTTTAGTAAAGAGGTGATTTCAATTTAAATTTTTTATAACAAAAGTTAAAAACACATCTGCCCAAATCAAATCATTTATTCGCTAAATAAAGTTTGACAGAAAAAAAAACACTCTTGTTAATTTTGCTTTAAGTTATGAAGAGGTGTATTTGGGTGTACATGGGATATATAGGATAAGAGTTCAAACACATTTACGATTTACAAGTTTTATAATTATAATATGAACAACAACCGCAACAACAAAAACCTAAATACAAGGCGCCAAATGATAGAAAAACAATTTATGACAATTGAAATGGTGCCAGCGTACGCACCTCATTATTTATTTGTCTGTAATATTCTTAAAGAGAAAGACAAACATTTGTTATAAAGCATTACTTTTAAACGTTTACATAAATAATGATTATTAACTTAATTTTTCTTTTTCTCAAAATTATAAATTTGTTACAAAATAATAAAACAAGGTGAAATTTACTTGATTTTGTCAACGTATTATAGGAGTTAATGATAAAAATGTTTATTTCACTGATAATGATTCCGAGAACAAAAATATCACCAACCTTAATTATATACATTATTTAAAAAATTCTATAATTTAATTCTATCGGTGTCGAAAAAAAAGGAAATTGAACTAAATTAACTAAAACGATTAAAATATTTTTTTTTTTCAGATTAATGTTTGAATAATATTTTCTATAATAAAAATAACAACAAAAATAATTTCGCTATAACTTTTGAGATATTGTTATAGTAAAAGTAAAAAATGAGCAATATTCTTGACTGATCTATTTGACATGCGACTGTCATAAAAAAATTTGTCATTCTCTTATATTTTTTATTGGCAACTTGTTCAAATAATTTAAACAGAAAAATTTTAAGAGATCAGATGTTATAAGAAGTTTTTAGTTTTTTTCTTAGTTTTATGGCATTCAGCCAAAATAAATAATAAATCTGCCAACATTCATATATAGATATATACATATTCGTTTATATTATTTATATATATAATTTAGGATATTCTTTGAAAAACAATTGAGTACACATTTACGTTTTATACATCAGACATTAAAGTCTGTGGCGCCTAATACTAATATTATTTGTTTATATGAAATTTTTTAGTTACCTTTTAATCATTAATTTAATATTATGAAATGTGAATAAATTCTGAAATTGTGTGTGGCTTCTTTTTGTTTAAATGATTTAAATATTTCCTTCTGTTTATATATTTATTTTATCTTAATATAAAATGAAAATTCACTAATCCACTGTAAAATACAAAAGAAAATACGGAATAGGTTTTGTTTGAATTTTTATAAAGATGGGCAAAAAAAAGTATTTCATGTTTAGGAATTTTTATTTTAGAAATTTAGAAAGTGTTTAATTTATGAATATAGTGTTCCAAGAGCAAAAATTGGGGAATAATTATATATTAACTCCATTCTAGAGCGTAGAATCTAAGTTATAGTCTAATTGCAAAAAAAAAAGGGTTGAAATAAAATTGAAAAAATTTGGGAGGAATTTACAAGAAAAAAAGTCGAAATGCTAATTTTGTGGCGCGATTGTTAAATTCTTATGGGAAGTTAAAAGTAATTGGAAAAAGTGGGGAAAAAACATTTAAAAGAAGAGGAACCAGAGCAGTTAAGATTTGGTTTCCTTGCAATAATAATTGACATCTGGTGGAATTTTTCTATAGAAAAATGTGGTTAAAATTTTATCTTACAAGTTCAATTTGAAATTATACTTGAGTAAAATAATGCCATGTTTTGATGACCTTAAAGAAAACCCACTTCTCGATTGTTTGCCTACAATATTTTATTTCTATTTTCATTTCTAATGACGTGCGTCTATAACATTGTTTTTAATTAAATAATTATGCAAATGTTACCAAAGTTAAGCAGCATAAAAAAAGGTACCCTCCTTTAAACCGATTAAAACTTTTTTTTAAATGATTCTCCCTGATCTTTATATTTTATACAAAATTAAAATATTATTTCATCATTTTATAAAACTCAGGTTCATACGAAAGCACAACGATTAATTATACTGTTTTTAAAAGAGTTGCGTAAGTTATTAGTAACACTAGTGGACCGGTCTTCTATTTACAACAATTTAATGATTTTTGTTTCCCTTTTTAGAGAATTCGATTTATTAAAAACTTTAGTTGTTAAGAAAAAGTGTCTTATCTTCATAATAAGTTTTTTTTTTTTACAATCTTTGTGAATTGTTACGCATTTTCTATTATTAAATTTTTGATTAATTAAAAATAAAAAATTATGTTTTCAAAAATGAAAACAAACAGAAATAAAATAATTTTCTTCATGTTAATTAAGAAGAATTAAATAAAGATTAAAACTAAACATTGAGCTACAACACTATAAGATATTGTTGTCAGTTTTGTGTGCCCGAATAAAAATTGCAAACTTGCCATCTTCACCCACTATTCAATGACTTGCATATAATTTATTCTTAGCTCAATACTGGGTTAAAATGGTATTTTAATTTTGTTCGTCATCAAGTTATTTCTAACATTTTCAGTTTTATCTGTGAAATTATTTTTATTTTGTAAATCAAAGATCAAAATCAGAGACTAATACCTAAATACATAAATTTATTCGTCTGGAGTTTAACTGTTTCTGACCATTGACAATTTTACACGAAAAAGGTGTGTTCATCATTTGAATGTGTCAATGATTTTGTATAATTCTATGGGTAGGTACTTATTACAGAATATGCGCAAATTTGAACATGAAGACAAGGGTTTCTACTATAGAGATGAATAAAATACATTATCGAAAATTCACCGAAAAAAACTTCAAAACCCAATTATTGTAATGACTTGAAATCTGAAAAACTTTCTTTGAAAAAAAAGTTGTTTAGAATACATAAACTTATCTGAAAAATCTTCTTCTATCATAAACCAAAATAAATTGCTTAATAAATGAATCCCTTTTTTTTCCTCAGACACATACAATCTACATCCTATCATTTGAATATATAAGATGAAGAGCCATAATATATCTATATATATTGTTAGAAATTTGGCTGACTCAGACAGTCATCAAAGAACCAAATAAAATTGACGAGATCCTCTGATTCAGGAACACCCTGACGTTTCTAAAGATAAAAGACACAGTGGACATGTTCACAAAATTTAAAGTTCTACAATTCTTTTCTTTTCTATTTTTCTCTTTTGCTTTCTTTCAATTGCGAGCATATCTTATTGTATTGATATAAAGTCAATAAACTAAATATAAAATTTTATAAAATTATTATCGCTCAGTTTAATCAATCAAATAGAGTTTATATATTTATGTGTAGTTCTACTTCTTTTGTATATAAATAAAACTAGAGTTAACTAAATTTACTAAATAAATCAAGTAAAATTGAAATAGTTGGAAATTTGGCAAAATAAACTCTTGCTCTTCCCTTATCTTATTCTTAGGCAATGAGCCTATCTTTTGAGTAGGCAAAAATATTTTTAAATATTTTGCAAAAAAAAAGAACAAAATTATATACAATTTTTATTTGAAGCAAAACTTGAATAAAATAAAGCAGATTGTAATCTTAATATCCTTACATGGGCGAACGTAAGCAAATTTTAATAAAAATACATACAAACAATTTATTTTACAGCAACATCTAAAAGATTTGTGACTTTTTATTTATTTATACATACTTTCGTCCTCTAAAATCCTTTATATTCTTTCTTTTAAATAACTAAATAAACAAATTTTGAATTTGAGTTGTTTTGGAATTTAATAGAATATAAAACGTAAACTATAAATAGATAAATCAACACATTTTTATATTGAGATTACAATGTTAATATTGTAGGTAGTAAAATTTTGTATATAGAATAAATGTATTTTATTTTAATAATACAATCAATTTTTTATTTGTTGTTTGAACGTTTTACATTAATAACTAATTATATTACCCATTTGAGTAAACAATATTATATTAATTAATGATATCAACACATCTATGACTAACATTTATTTTATAATAATAACCCATCAGAGAGTAGTTTAATTCTCAACACGCAGTTTAATGTTACTGTAGATTTCTACATCCTACCCAGATGACCTGATATGACCTTAGTGACCACTTTAATGGCCACTTGTTATAAAGGTTTAAATTGCGTGTTATAGAATACCAATTTACTTTATGGTTAGATAAAATCCGGT
The DNA here is from genome assembly GCA_963082725.1 of Pedicia rivosa. NCBI lineage: Eukaryota > Metazoa > Arthropoda > Insecta > Diptera > Pediciidae > Pedicia > Pedicia rivosa. Next base: position 19,630,932 of record OY720151.1, read on the forward strand.
CATTATACCAAAAAGGGGTATATAATCCTGAAACCAAATCAGAAATCTGAGCACCAAATTTTGTAAATAAATACACTCAAATTAATAAACCTAAAATTTTATTAACCATCCTAAAAAATGATAACTAATATTAATTATTTTGAAATAGTCAATAATATGCAAATAAAATTCTCAAATTATTTTCTATTGTTAATTAATTATTTCTCAGTGAAAATAATAACATTAAAAATGAATTGTCAAAAAATGTTCCTTTAGTTTGGGTTTAATTAATTTGATTAAAAAGGAAAATAGAAATATTTAATATAAAAAAGAAACAAAAATGTGGTTAAATTATATTTTCTATTAAAATAAAAGTAGAAAAATCACATGAATCTTTATCTTTATTCTTATTTTTAAAATTTTTGTAGGCTGATGGCGTTCCACATTCAATAATACTTAATGAGTTAGTTAACAAATATTAAAAAACATGAATTTGTTTTTAGGATTGTACATAGGCAATGAAATAATGTTGCTGTAATTTTCATAAACATATTATTGTGTGTCAGTAATCGAATCTACGAGAAAACATATAAACTTTTTTCATGTGTTATTTATCATATAAACTAAATTCTACCCTTTCAGATTTAGACTGACTTTTGTCACCCTAATTCAATCAACGGTGACAGTTGCTTTACCAGATTTATTGATGGGTTGAACATTGAACAGCGAATGTGGGTTTCTTGAAATATGTTTAACAATTCTATATAGATTTGTTATACAATATACACAACACAAACAGTTGTACAAAGATTGTGTGAGTTTTCAAATAATTTCTTTTATTCGTGTTATGCGATTAAAGTTTTATATTGAATATTTATTTAATATTAAATAAAATCGAATAAGAAGAAATTAAATTAAAAAACAAAATTTCTATTAAATTTTTACTTCAATTTTAATGTGTTAACTGAGGAAACACACTTATATTAAAACCAATATAAATTTCTAATAATGTATGGCTACAAACATGGTCATCAAGTGTTACAGCTTATAGATGATATTTAATTAATAATGTACATGAAATTACATTTTCACACAACTCGTACAATATTATCCAAAATATTTCATGTTTCATCAAATATAAATAGGACAAATTTATTCCTTCAAATATTTATTGTTTATTTTTGAAACATAATTTGGTATCATTCTTTTAATTACATTATAAGATTTCCGGTTATCGCTGCTTTATGAATTTTACGAACTCCTTGTTTGATATACCTCTGTATTCAAACTTACAAATTCACTCAGTAGAGCATAAATTTACAAATAGAATACTGTTAGTAAGTTGTTATTTTACTTATAATTTTTTTTAAAATTATATACTTTTTATAAATTTGTACTTTTTCCGGTATACACCATTCGTCGACTTTTGTCATTTTATTCAATAAACTGATAGAAAAGACAGCTCGACAGTGTTGAAATAGATAACTAAAATTAAAAAAACATCAGCCTGAAATGAGCAATACTGTAGGTATATTTCTTATAATTTCTATTACACTACTGTCTAGTAAAAGTGTGGACAAAATGTCTATATAGAGGGAAACTTTTGACAGGAAGGAAGCAAGGGTGCACGAGCATTGACAATATTTTCGAAACTTTCTTATTGTCAGATATAGACGCTGGTCAATGTAACATTCGGTTTGAGAGGGTGAAAAAAAAATAATTTGCAAAACTCAACGTGACAGATTGAGCTAGACTGAATATCACCTATATACAAAAAAAAAACAAAGTTAAAGAAAATCATTGTTTTTTTTTGGAAATCTCATATTTTCTGTTGTCAAATATTTCTGCTTCCAATTTTTTTCAATTAAAATTTAATAACACAAAATAGTCTTTTGTAAATAATTATAGTAAATAATATATTATAAGAATGCACGTTATATATATACAACTAAATGCCAATTTAAAATGCCGAGATTATGTACTGTTTGATATTAAAACTGAATAATTATGTGATTTATGCTATTTTTTCTATAAAGTTATTTGACTTAAATGATTGCAAAACTTTTTCAATCCAAACATTGCACTATTATAATATATCTTGGAGAAGTTTAACCAATATATTAGATCGAGGTGAAGATCCATATTGTGAAACAGTTGGCGCAAGAAAATTGTTTTAAGTTTCACGACAAGGAACAGTAACAACAATAATGCAAAGTAGTACATACCTACTAGATGTTTATAAGTATGAAATCAAGTTAGTTGAAAACAATTATATGTAGAAGTTTTGCCTAAAAAAAATCAAAAATTGTTTTTTCTCTAATTGATTGTTGCAATTGAATGGTTTCCTTATATTTTTTCCTAAGTTCAATGTTAATTATAGAAATAACGAAGCACTATAAATATAATGATAATTTGGTGGAAACAATCAACAATTTTGTATTTCTACAAAACAATTCACTTTTAATACAAATAAATTTTGTCAGACTTTCTTATTTTTTAAATAATTTAGTTACATTGAATTATATTGATGTTTTATTTTGTGAAATGCATCGACATTTATATTTGAATATTAAAAAAAATCATTGCCTAATGAATAACACTGATGAATAACTGAAGATTATATATCTGGAATATAAAATAACTGACAAAAACAAAGATAACGATTGATGATATTTTGAATGGTTAACGAATGAGAATAATGATGATGATTCAACTGTTATAGTGAATATTATGTTTCATGAAAAATAATCACCTGACTTTTGTAATGGATAATTGATGAAAAAATTGACTTAAAAATAATCAAAAGAAATTTTACTAAAAAAGCATTGAGATGCTACTTTTGCTTGAATTTGTTAGTATAGTTTAATCTTGAGCCATGTAAAAAGTCATCGCTTTATGTTATTTTTTGTTTACTAAATACTAACGTTAGTCTTTTTCTATTTTGCTTTAGAATTCTTTTGCCTCAGTAATTTCACGTTACGCTTAAAAATGCTAAATGACTCATGATATGTATATGCTATGGCTGAACTTATTTGTATATATTATGTATTTATTTTCTATGATAATATGATTTGATTAAGGAGCCAATGATTTCAAAGAGTATTATCATCAATAACATTTAAAATTTGTTTTCGTTACATATTAAGACAAGATGTCTTTTACTAAATTTGATTACTTATTATTATTTCTCTCAATGGATAATTAAATAAATAAGCATACGAGATTATTGTTTTCTTTATTGTACTTTTAATGTTTGGGCGAAACATCGAATTGTTTCTTGAATGTGAGACGAACAAACATAAAGATGTTAACGTTTAATATAAAATATTTTTATTAATTGCATTTGGTTAACGTAAAATACAACAATTTATTATTCTTTATAAATAAGAAAATAAAAACTAATATGAATCCATAACTACCAAATATTTAATTAAATATAATTTACCCAGATTCTATGTATAAGATGAACAAATTTCTTAACTTTTTAAAATAAGAGATATTATGGTATTTTAGTTTCTTTTTTATTGGTTTCTAGTTGGGTTGGCAACAAAAAAGAAAGTTTAATCAACTTTCTTTATTAATTCTTCTAAAATAGGAAAAAAAATTAAACCCAAAAATATTGGAGTCTAATATATTTATTGTGTTGAGGTTAACCAAATGAACAATTCAATTCGCAGTCGTAGATGTGATATGTATATCTATATATTTCTTTACTTCAACGACATAAATTCAATTCTCTAGATCCCAGATGTCATCAGAAATTTTAACCACAAACCTTGTATAGCCTTAAAACTAAGACACAATCTATATTACATGAATGGTTTCATTTTAGACACATATACATGAAACACATATGTACATTATAATAGTGAATTTTTTGAACTTTCTTCGACTTCTGAATTAACGATCTAACCTGTTTGGTTTATTTTGACATGTTTTTCTCCCCAAATATATACACAAATTCTTGCTTCGTTAATATTGATTATGTTAAGTCATATTTTCATAAAATTCATTTATTTTGATACAAAACTATAGTTAATTAATTTTCGAATAAATAAATTATATATTCAGTATTAAGTAAAACTCACCTGTGCTGAAATTCACCTTACAAGTAATGTAGTTAAATTTTGAAGACTGCATAAGTTCTAATCCCTACAAAAATATATGTAAAAAAATGTATTACTAAAGTGAAACTCGTACCTGCAAACTACAAGTTCTTTGTAAGCAAAGAAAAAATTATCTGAAAATTATAAAAAAGTTCTGAAAATACATTAATATAATCTCAAAGGCGTTCTAAAAAATCAATGTACCATTATTGATCTCAACAAAAAGGGTTACCTCAACATTGTTCTTTCTTAATTTAAAAAAAAAATTGATTAAATTTGAGGTCTAATTTATATAAAAACAATGGAAGAGAAACTTCACCATGTTTTGTCGATTTGACAGCAAATAAGCCTTAAGTAACTTATCAGTTTTATGTATTAATTTCTTTTACATTAAATATTTTTCATTATAATTTCGTTTCACATACACATGATTTGACAAATTTATGGTTTCTACCAAAAAAAACAACATAATAACCATAAATGAAATGCATAGTTGTTATATTTACTAGCTATCGTAACTAAGGAAACAAAAAATAAAAATTATTCGTAGTAATATATATATATATTTATATATATAAATATTTTTGAATTAAAAGTAGGAAACTGTTTTACCGATAATATTCTTTGATTTTTGTCTAATGTAATTGTATGATTCAATAGTTTCCTGAATTTTATAAAATATATAATATATTATTATTATAAATATATTATAAAATATATTTTGAGAATTTCTTTATAATAAAAATTTGGTAGATCTTTCAATATTTTGTTTGCTTTTTTATGTTATTTCAGTAATTATCAACTTTTGTTTTTCCATCATATGCATGCTTACCCATACATATGTAAGGGTAGGTAAAATGTTAAGTAATACAGATCAAGGTGAAATAATGGTATTTTGCCTAAATATAATATTTTACAATTGATAAGTTAAACTTAAACTTAAAATTATAATCTACCTACTATATTTACTTTATATAGTTTAAATAATAATATGATTCAATGTATCTATTATCTTTTTAAAACATACGTAATATAGAAAAGTTAAATCTATACCAACAAGCATTTTATAAACCATAACGTCTAACCTATGTCGGATTCAGCACGTGTTACTGTCCTTGACGTCTGTCCATTGCAGACATGTATAACCTAACATGTTCACATGACCGTATTAATCTTTATATATATTATAAAATATATAGTACATGATAATATTATGTTTGTCACAGTATAAAGAATATATAAATATCTAGTTGATAGAGTTATTTCAGGATAGATTAAAATAATATTAAAATAAATATAGTTTCGCATAAAATAATTGTAAAAAAAAGTAAAAGTTGAAAGAAAAAATATAAAATTATATTTAAATGTTAAAAATAAAGTTTGTTTGACATATTCGTCTCTTTGCTAATTTCTCTATTGTACTAAAAATAACCTAAATCTTTTTACAAAGACAACTAACATTGGAATGACTTTAAAAAAATTATTCATCTTTTCAGATCAAATCACCATCAGAAAGGAGAATATATAATTTGTTACATTTTGTTTGATGTGAATTGGATTAATATAAATATTTCAATTATTGAAAGAAAAATAATTTTGTTAACTTTCATAGAATTTAATAAACAAAAACAATAAATTACTAAAATCTGCGGGTTTTTTTTTAACTGTGCAAATTATAACCCCCTTATCCATGTTATGCAGAATTTAAAATACCTGTTGCTCTAATCCAGCAAATTCTTGATAATATAATACAAAGATATTATTATTAAATCTTAATTTGAATTAAATACAAATATCAAATGAGAACAAAAATCTTCAGTTTATAGACACACATAGAATCTCAACTAAATCTTAAGATTACCTTGACTTTGTCTACGAGTCATATATGACTATACTCTAGTATCTATACTATTCGCCTTATTTAAATTTAATTTTTGGAATTTTTTTTTTCGAATGTTTGAATTTATTAACAAAAATAAATACATATGTCAATAAAATATAGATTAAAAATGTGCAACACTCCCTTATGATGAATTCATTTAATAAAAAATTAATTTGTAAATAATTGTCGTCTCCATGCAAAAACAATAATGGAATACATTCAGCATACACACACATGCATATTATTCAGTATATCTATAGAAAATACGCCATAGTGGCATGTAAATTTACCACGTGTAACAAAATGACAGTACGTTAATGGGGCTAAATGGTGGGGTATAAATCAAAAAATAAAAAAAAAATTACTGACAGACACAAAAACAACGATTGATGATATTTTGAATGGTTAACGAAAGAGAATATAAGGGATGATTGAACACGCCTTCTCTATTATAGCGAAATTTTCATTTTGATGGTTTATTTTGTGTGATAAAAAACCATCACCTGATTTTCGTAACGGGAAATTGATGATACAATTCAAAACAATCTCCTCCTTTTTCTGATGAAACAAAAAACTAAGAAATAATAACAATACGTCACACAGCTAAAAGGGATCAAAATAAATGGCATTTTAGTAGAAAAAACTTCTTGATGTAATTTCTGATTATATTTTTTCTTTTGTAAAAATACAAACATTTTAAAGCGAAAAGGAACATTCTTTCGAGAATTAAAGATTTTTGCCTATATTCAATTCCAAACAAAACTCTTTAAAATACATTCATTGTGAATCTAGTTTCCCAATTATTCTGATATATATATATATATATATATATATATATATATATATATATATATATATATATATATATATATATATATATATATATTGAAAAAGTGAACAGTAACATTATTCTTGAGTCTTGTAAATTTTATTAGAACCAATCCAGATGAAATCTATACAAGAGAAACACTAATAGAATAAAGTTCTATAATTAATTTATTGGATTATGAAAACCAAATCTTAAATTCGAGCAATAATAAATTGTATATGTTTATAAATTCAGTAAAAGTACCTTTCACAAATTTTAAAAATATTTAACTCTCCAAATTGTTTCCTTGTGTAATTCATTTAATTAAAAAATAACTAAACTTTATGTATTGTGAAATATATAAGAAAGTATAAATATGTATATTCCCTTTCATATCTGACGCTAAGGTATGTTTATTATATCATAGTTTAGTAAAATAATATAGTTCAATGCTATTTGCATATGATTTGTGTAATGTAATGTAGATTTTGAATAAATATAGTAAACAATGTCACGAAAAAGGAATTATCAAAACGAACTTCCAGTTGTTTGCATACACATTACACACGTAAATTGAGATAAATTGTTTTGTGTTTTGTATATAAAACTAATCTTTTCTGTTTTCGAAAGTCAAATTAAAATGATATATAACCTTTCAGGAACACTTTTTTCATTAAATTTTCATATAAATATTTTGCTTTTGATTATCTTATATAAGTTAAGGGTAATCATGGGTAAAATAAAAATACTAGTGTAATTGAATTTTTAAGAAAATCAATTATATATTTAACTTGATGCATGACAGAACATAGGAAAAGAATATTATATATATATATATATTAAATTTAAATTAATAAACTTACCTACATCTGTAATTAAGAATCAAAACAGTTATTTTGATTTAAAAGGATTTCTTTAAGAAGCAATAATTTCCAAATCCTTCAACATAATTATAAATCAAATAATATACATATTTTCACAGTATGTACTAAAGTTAAAATTTAAAAGGGTTAGGTAAATAAAAGTAATTGGTGTTTTTATGAAACAAACATCATCACTTAATTATTAAAATTTTAAAGATAAATTAAAGAATATTAAATGGCTTTTAAATTAAATTATTACGATAAATAACTATATACCTGTGAAATGTAAATTAATAATCAATATTTGTTTAAATATTCATATTCATAGTTAGTTTCCTATAATGGATTGGGTATCCTTTACGCTAAACATAACCACCATTTTCGTATATAAATTTATATATATAGAAAAGTTGGTAAGGGTAATTTTCGCATATAAATTCAAAGACACGTTTTTGTCATTTTGTTTTCTTACTTTCAGCTATATTAATACATTGATATTGAGAAGATGCTAAGAACCTTATGTTATTCATATAGTGTCTGTCCATACTACCTCTTATGGTGGCGCCTCAATCAGACCCTAGATTATGCAAAGATAAAATAATGAATTCGTTTCTACGAATATCAAACATTGAAATTTAATATTGTATAGTGTTTTTTATTATGTTATTATTATTATATTTGAATATTTCAGTAAGTACATACTACTAAAGTAGCTAATCCACTGTAATTTATAACACTATCACAACATCATGAATTTTTAATTTTAAGATTTATTGCATTCTGTATAATATTGAATGGAAAGTTCTCACTAAAACTACATTAATAAATTATCTTAACTATATATCATAATAATCATAAATTATATAAAAATTGAAATAAACTTTGCTTGATTATATGTTTTACCTTTCCTTTATTTAATCAATACCACAATAAAATAACTTCTATATACAACTACCAACTATTTAACGTTTAATCATTTATAAATTGTGATTTAATCACAGTTCACATATTGCTGTTTCTTGCACCCCTTCTCCAATATCCACCAGTTGACAACATCTTACATTATTTATGTGATACAACATATAACCAATATTAGAAGGTCTTGAAGAAAATGAAAATGATGTTATTTGAGTGCTGCTATCTGTTTTACAATAGCGTAGCCAGGACGCGCTCCAGAACGGATTATTATCATAAATTAAAAATTAAAGAATTAAAATAAAGGAAAATTCGAGTATGGCTATTTTATGGCAATACAAGCAATAATACAAAATCACAAAAATTTTCTTGTTGAGATGAATTTTTAATTTTATCATTTTATCAAAAATTTTGTGTGTCTTTGCTTTTTACTAATTTTTTTATACCAATTTTGTTAATATTAATAATGAATTGTGGAATAAATCTTAGGATAATCATTTATGAATTTAGAAAATTATGTTAAAACACAATGATGAGAATAAAAAAATAAATGGTGAAATCTTAAAACTTGAAATAAAAAATAAAACAACAAAATGGAATAATTATAAATTAGTAATAGAAAAAATATATAACAGAATAATAGAATAATATACGCGAAACTAAGAATTTTTTTTTTATTAAAAGAATTATAATTTACACATAGGAAATAAGTTTTTATAATAAATTAATAAATTTATTTTAAGTTAAAAATAACAATAATGCAAAATATATCTGTAGTTAATCCAATAGTTTATTGTGAAGTTTTAACATTCATAGTATAGTAGTATAGTATAGTATAGTATTTAAGTATTAAATTAAATATTATAATATTCATATTTTGCATACGTGTAGAAATTTATTAGAAAGATATTAATTATTATAATATTAATTATGCTCGTATCCATAATCAATAATTTAAATAGAAGGAGTAGAAAAAAAACATTTATATATCAGTCAAGAATCATGAAAAACATATAAAAAAAAAATCGAGTTAATATTTGGATTAAATTTAATTAAAAATTTTTTTATTTAAATTGAATTTAAATTCTTATTTAACAAATAATTGAGAATCCAAAATTTGCTAATCATATGTTTTAATACGATCAGTAACAAAATTAATCGCAAGATCTCTTAAGTCATCCGCAATCCTTATGTATATTAATTATTGACAAATTTTACAATAATTACATTAATTCGTAATAGTTGCCACCTGAACTTTTAATAAAGAAAACTCATTAAAAACATTAATTAAAAATTGTTCATTATGTTCTTCAGATTATGATTTTTATATGGATTATGAATATAATTAATTTAAACTATAAAAGACCTTACAAGAAATATTTTAATATTGCTGATCTAACTTAAAATTACTTACAGTATGAAAATATAATCATTGCACAATAATTGGTGTACGCACGTATTTTAACCCTTTATGATAAAACTACCTTATTTAATTAATGTCAATCATTTAAATTTAAACCTTTGCAGATGACGCAAAAATGTCATTCAAATATAATTCATGTCTTAATTTCAACAGAACAGACACATGGTAAAAAGGACATTCATTAAAATATTAAATAATGATTATTTGCATCGTTTCTAAATAATATTTTATTGAGTCATCAGATTTTAAGAAAAATGAAATTGAAATGAATTTGTGAGACGACACCTCAACAAAATGTTTTATGAAGGTAAAAAGAAATGTAGAGACAAAGAGACAAGATAAAGCTGCCAAATATATTTAACAGTCAGACTAAATTATTGATTTTATATTATTGTAATGAAAAAAAACTTGTATTAATATTAGAAAATAAAAATCATGTCATAAGAACAAGTGGAGACGCTTGGTATTCATAAAAAGTAAATAATTATAATCTTAACAAAAATTTCTATGTCAAATGTGGTTATAAAATTATTTTATTAATTTAATAGTTTTGATATTTTGAGTAAAAATCATTTTAACTTAGTTAATGGTAATAGGTTTTTCTTCGAATTGGATGCTGAGAAAAAAAAATATATATAAAAAATAAATAGAACTGAATTGTATAGACCGATCCATTATTTCAGAATATTCCCTTTGCTGTTGAAAAAAGAAAGAAAAATTCACCACAATGCAATGTTTATTTTCTTTTAGCCATTACAACATAGAGAAAATGAAATTCTTTCTCGTAACACGTAAACCCCATTTCACCCCAATATCTATATTATATCTTCGTCTTGAAATCATCAAGTCTCCTGTTTATTTGTCGTCTACATTTTTCTCCCTTACGATAACAGAATAAATACCTTTTTGCAGAAGAGGTTTAAGATGGGGTAAGTGGACATAATTATATATCTTAATATAGCTATAGAGGTTGTATATAGTTGTGACGTGTGAGAATGTATAAAGGTCCTATATACAATATTGTTATGTTATGCCAAATACACATTTGACCTAATTAAATTTGAAAGGTAGAACATTGTGTAAATATGTTTCTACATTTAGCTTATTCATTTTCATTTATATATAGAACGAATATCACTCCGAAATATTATTGTATTACTCTCATCGTAAAATTATTATACATAATTTGAAATCTCAACTTAAAGAACAACAAATTTTCTAAGGATTTATTATAATTTATCCTTATCCCACCTACTGATACGGAATTAAGATCAGAAGATAAATAACTAAAGGTACATGTTTTTTTTAATATTTATTACGTATATTAAATGTATATAAAAGAATGGGAAAACAATGTGATGTAAAAAAAATCTTTCCATTCAAATCACTTTTCAAAAGATTTTTTCTTTATTCTAGTAAAATTAAAAAAAGACAGGAAATCGAACAAAAGAAAAATATCTGCAGTAAGAAGAATGGAATAATTACAGGAGAGGTGGAAATTAGATGTCAGCAAGGTGTCATTCGCCACGCTCTTAGCGCTACTATGCCATTTCCGAAAAGACTGATGTCGGGTTGGAATTATGTTCTTTATTCTTTTGAATATTTTAGCCTACGGTGTTTTATGTAATCATATGTCCAGGACAGACTGATTTTTCTATTCAAATCTCTCTCTTGTCGGGAAATTTAAACTTAAGGTTCTTTTTTAAAAGAAAATTGGAAGTGAACAAAATATAAGTAAAAAAAATTTTTTTTTTATATTTTGGTTACAAAGTAAAATAAAATGTGCAGTTTGAATTTATAAGTAAATAAAATAAGTGGAAAATACTTTTGTAGTATTTCTTATCAAATTAATCAATTAATGTTATTTCTTCTAAAACTTAACTTTGGTTGTAGTTCCGAGGAATTATAATTCTTTTAGTAAATTAAGTTCACAATTTTGAATAAGTGTATATTAAGTTTGTAATCAAAATGAAGTCACTAAAATACTAAATTAGCACAAGTTGTTGTTTAGAAATCAATAAATATTTATTTGAAAAAAAAAGGAATGAAAAATAATATTTTTCATTACAGGCAAAATTCAAACCTTAAAGAATAAAAAATAAAATAGAAAGTGTACTCTAATAAATTCTAATGTTTATTACTTTTTCATAAAAAAAACATGATTCGTTGATTGAAGATATAAAAAAAAATATATATTTTGGCATGTAACCCGCCTCCAATTAATCAATGTTCAACTGTATTGATGTGATGTTTACCTCACATCAGAATAGATGTTGGCTTAGGAAAAAAAAACTCAGATTATTATAATGTGTACATTATTCAATGGAATAGAATTTTTTAAATATAAAATCTTCCATAGCATCATATTCCTACAAATCTATAATTTTCTTTTACGTCTTCATCTTCATTTTCTACTTTAAACGTTAAATAGATTTCTTTTTTTCTTTCACAATATCAATCCTTTTTTTTTAACCAAATGCTTCTATATTTCTCTATACATTCTTAAACATTTTAAGTATGTTTCTACGGACTAAATCCACAATCAAGACGAGATATTTCTTTTGTTTTTTTTTTTATAAAATAATAGTCATCTGTCTTCGAAACCTTTCTTTATTACAAACAATGCACTATCATGTACTTAGTCTACGTTTATTTTATTTTTTATTTTTTTTGTCGAGCTTTTATAATCCTCTCCTCCCTCCTTCTAAAAAAATATTAATTTTTGGTCACTTTTTCATAAAAATTTCTGTAAATAAGAGAGGAGACAATAGAAAAAGACCGTCATTGAAAATTACATATTTGAAAATGATCTTAATTTATTGATTTAAATTTTTCATTCTATTCATACTAATTTAAACTGTTTTTCCAGCAATAATGCTTTTATTAATTGAGAGATTGTAAAAACATTGTATTCAAATATTGTGTAATTTCAAAATCCTTTTCAAATAAGAGATCTTGCGAGTTAAAAAAAATGGTTGTATTTTTACCTGTAAATTTATGATTATTTTAAATGGATCATAAAAAGAAACAAAAATTAATTTTCCTCGAACATTTTTTTCGTATTTTCTTATAAAAAATACTTGAAAATTCTTTATATATTTTTATGAAGCCTATGTACATGCAATAGTTAAAATTTAATTATATGAATATTAAAGAAATATCCAAGATCTAACCATTTTACCCCATTGAAACTTCTTCTAATTTTTACAATGTGATTGAAATATACCAAAGCATTTATTTTAAATTACCTTCTACTAATTTTTTGATAATAACATTCAATTATAATTAAGAGCAGGTCCCGAGAAATTTTGTTTTTCTATGGTTTCCAGGCGAATATTTTGAGCTTCTGATTAGTCAGAAATTAATGTTAAAGGTAGATTATGAAAGTTTGGACTTTTATTATACAATCACTTGGAATACTTTTTCAATAATTTTGTTTTTTAATTATTTTTTTCAATTCCAATTTTTTTGAATTCGCTATTTTGACGAAACATGATGGTGTTCAAGCACATTTTTTGTCTACAAATATTATATTATCCAATAAATTAATACCACCAATCAAAGGTAAATGATAAATCTTTAATTCACTTAAGGGAATTTTTTTTTTTTTAATTATTTTACATTTTATGATTTTTTGAAAATGGACCATTTTGTTGAACTTTGAAGGCATGTTATTGGTCGAGATAGTGAGAAATTTATTGTGTTTCTAATTTATTATTAAAATTTGAACATTCTTTTATAATAATTAGTTTTAAATTAATTATTTGATGTAATATTTCTAAAGTTATTAAATATTTAAAATTTATCGTTTTTTATGTTTTTTTAACCGGGAAGAGAATAAATTGAAAAAGCGGGTTTTGAGTATTTTTCTAATAAACTAGAATTAATTTATGATTTTTCTGTGTTTTTAAATGTTTTTTAAAAAATCTATTGACAATTTGGCGTCCAGATCCATTTTGGCAAATTTCAAACTCAGAACCTCGCCTTAAAATATCAATTCATGAGGCAAATGCAGTGGATATTATAAATTATAATAGTTCATGTACTCACTTTTACTTAATTTCGATTGGGAAAATTTTGTTATTTAAATTTAAAATTGATTTTGACAAGATAAAAAATATAATACACCTTATACAAGTATATAGATATTAAATCTGATATGAAATGAATAAATGTTATGGAAAAATTGTCCAATTTTGAAACCCAACCTTAAATAGATTTATTTTGATTCCACAAAAATAAAGAACCATTACTCTTACTTTACCCATTCCTTATATATTTTTCTTACAGAAAACTTTCATTTTAAGTTAACAACTTCCCATCGCTAGTTCGTGAGGTGAATCTTTTGCTATGTAACAATTCAAACGTATATATGGGAACATGAACATATATAACTATATATACAAGTGCATACCATGAAGCAAGAAAAAACTACGATTGACGTGGAATTTCCGGTAGTAAATAGATTAAATAATGGGACATTTGTTAAAAATGTTTTGAAATTTATTTCTCTTTATCTTTGAAATGAATATTGAATATTGATAAAATTTTAAATATTCTATTTATTCCTATTTTTTCCTGAATATTGAATATTGATAAAATTTTAAATATTCTATTTATTCCTATTTTTTCTGAAAGATTGCTAAAAATGATAATCAATAGGTTTGTTTCAGTTTTATTTCATTTCTAATAAACAAATAATCGTAAATATCTGGCATTTTGTATAGAATTGATTAAGTTTAATGAATTTATTGAAGGTTGAAAGCTCAATAGGAAAATAAATTAGCATTAATACCCAGTTTTTAAATATTCGATAAACATAAAGATTAAACAATAAGTATCTGCTTTGTTCATCTCACGTTAATGATAAGTCTAAACTTAAACATTCACTAAAAATAATTTAATTATTTTTCTAAATATAGTCTTTACCCACAGAAAAAATTAAAAAAAATCTTCTAAGGCGTAATTGTAGTAATAATTGTCGACTGTAAGTACCTTAATAAATTGTATGAAATATATTTTATATAGGCGGTTTATCCTTTCAAATTATCTAAAATTATATTAGAAAATTTCATTAACTATAAGAGAAACAAAAAATGGGCAATACTCCTACAGAAAATTTTTTAAAGGACCCAACAATCTGGTAAGTTTATATCCATAAACATTCATAACTTTCAATTTAAATGCATATTTTCGACATATGTCGCCCAAAAATCCTGTTTGGTTCATCCCTATTTATCATATGTGGTATCTGCAACATTGACCAGGAACTTTCCCTCAATGTCCTTTTTATTTTCAAACATATGTAGGTATTTTTCCTTTTTTTATGATTATACCACTTTTCATCTTTTCTTACATTTTTCTTTTTTTGATAAAAATTTTCAAATCTTATATTTCACGACTTAATATCACCAGAAAATTATATGTACATGTTCAAAGGGGATATAGATGGATATACATAAATATACATATTTCAAATTCATATTAGCAAATCACTGAATCAAAGAGAAAAGATAACGTTCAGAAGATATTATTTTAGAATAAAATAGAAATTTATTTTTAAATTTATAAAAATAATTTCATTTTAGAGGGCGATGGAATCCAACTTTTGAAATTGATAAAAAATATATATTCACTCCCATAATTATAATAAAAGACATATTGCTTATTGTTTATTAAGTTATTCGTTAATTCGATATCCAAATATGGAGTTGGCACGGTTAAAAAAAGCTTTGGTATCAGAAATTGCATGAGCAACTATAAGATTGCACCGTGATTATTTTTAGAACGTAAGAGTTTAGCAATAATAAAATATTTATTCACCAATGTTTTTTATACTTAAATTCAATATAAATATTAAAGGGTGGTGTAAATGTAAAAACCAATAAAATGAATCTCTCATGATAAAATTTTCAACAAATATTGTTATAAATTGTACACTCATGATATAATATTGCTACCTACGCTACGCTTTATATATGCATTGGACTGGTCTTTTCTGTTTGTTTTATTTAAAAGTATAAAATTTTATTTTGTAATAAATAGAATATATATTTAAGTGATTTTGAACCTATGCAAACATTATTATTTTATATCTAACTTTTTATTTTAAATTTCATTTTTTTTTCTTTTTGGATATATGAAAATATTTTTATATCGTTAGATCGACACCTCTCTGATGTTGTATATCGAACGTTTTCATGCATAATGTGATATTTTCCATCATATATAGGACATATACAAAAAAAAAATATTTTAATATATATTGTTATCACCCTCAATAGTGTCCTATGTATATGTATTTAAATACATAATATATAAATATATAAATACATATATCCGATAAGAAATAGTAAAGACGCGATATAAATGGTTTTTGAATGGTTATTGCGAAAGAAAAAAAAAAGGTTAACGACTATTACAATTTCAGCATAAACGTGTGGCCAATAATGTTATTTTTAAATATAAAATAAATTATACATTTATTGATATTGTACATTGTTTTATGATTATGTTAAATGTAACAATAAAAAATCAATCAATAGAAGATAATACAAATCGTCTTTTGTAGATCAAAGTATTGAACATATATGGGTTTTCATTAAAACCCATATGTTCATTTGAATCCGTTCATTAAAACCGTTTTAATTAACATAGTTAAATGATATTGGTACATTTTTGTTGTTTAAGTGCATAATTTATAAAGAATATATTTATATTTTGAATCATTGATCCTCACTAAATAAAAACAGATTACTTTAAACTATTCAGGTAATTTTTCTACTTAATTAATTTAATCAAATAGTGTAATTTTAGTGTTATGGAACATAATATACTCCGCTCTAAACAAATAATCCTGCGTATAATTCAGATAACAAAAATATTATAATAGGTAATTTGGTTTTTTATATCTCATTTATTTTTTTCGAATATAGAACTTATAATATGATGAATATCTCTCTATATGTTTGAAAGACATAAAACTTTTTTTTTTAGATTGGAGGGCGTAATTTTATCCATATATACATACTCAAACTATTGCCTAAGGATGTTCATCAAAAATTATTATTATTTTACACTTTTTGGTATATATTCACATTGGTGAAATAGTGAACAAACCATTTAAACCTGACTTTAGGCGACAGAAACCTATAAAACCATTGAATTTACTTTTAACATTTTTTTTTCATCTTGAAACATTTTTACGGCCAAAAAAGACGTTTTGGTCAAGCATACAAATGCGCATGTATACATATTCTGAAATGTATCACAGAGACAAACCTCGAGTCAAACCCAATTCCAAAACAAAAATATCACAGCATTTCTTATACCATACATAAATATATATATAAAGATTAACCACAATGTTTATATTCTTCTACCCATAACATTTCAACAAAAAAAATTCACGTAAAGCATCCCTACCACAATCATCATTCAACTAATATGTGTACATATAAATGTATATATCTTCGTCTCGAAATCATCAAGTCTCGTGGTTTATTTGTCCTTTATATATTTTCTTCTATCAAATACAACAGAAAAAACACCTTTTATGGAAGAATGCTTTTAGCAGGGGTAAGAAGACTTAATTATATATCACAATATAACAGAAAGTGTATTATATACTTTTATTGTATTTATGTATGTGTGTATGTGTATTTATGGATGACGAGTTGGGTCGACTTATAATAGACTTGTGTTGAAATACAATTTCTATACCCGCCTGCTGTGTGTGATATACAAAATAAAGAACTCAAGTGACCTAATCAAAATATCTAAAGGTAGAATTGAACGTGAACATTGAGACAAACATTTAAATTTATACAAAACTTTTTTATTTATCTAAACTTTCTATGTTTTAAGCTTGTATTTTGTTTTTTAAAAGTTTTATCTATGTATAATTTTTTTTTTAAATATTGTTGAAAGCTTTGAAAATATTTTATTTACACAATATTTTTTCCAACCCCCGAAAAGTATATAAAAATATATGTCCTTTCTATAAAAGTAAAAGCCGATATATACTCTAAAAACAACTAAGGTGAATACAACTTAATAACTTGATATAAGAGAACGAGAAATGAGAAACGTAAAAATATAATGGTTTGAGTTTGGAGAATACAAAAGAAAACTGTGGCTCCAAGCTGGCGGGCACTTGTCTAGTAATGGGAAGTTGAAGGTAGAGAAAAGAAATAATATAGAATAGGTAATGGTACATACAGCAATAAGAGTGGGACTGAAGAAGATCGTTGGTAAATAATATGAAAAGGAAATCGGTTGAGAATTCAGATATTCATATTCTTTTAGTTTTGATTTTATTTCAATATGAATTCATTTTTAATGAAGACAAACTTATTTTTATTGTTTGTTTTTACAATTTTCCATTTTGAATTTCAATATAGTGAAACTGAACCATAGGGTTAAATGTGCATTCTTCAAATATATTTTATCGATTAATTTTTTTTTTCAATTTAATTTTAGTATGTGGAAATATTGATTAACTGAATCTTTAAAATTTTTTAAGAAGATTTTTGTGCAAATAACTATACATAGATCAATAAATGATCGTTTAATTGTGCCTTTATTAAGAAATCAAAATAAAAGATTTCAGAATAAGAATAAAAAAATAAACAAAAAAGAAATCGACGAAAATAATTTTTGTTCAATACAAGTTTAATGTTTTTCTGTCGTCAGCTCCAAAAAAATATACTAATAAAAATGTAACGTTAAAAGTAAAGTAAAAACTTCGTACCTCTTAAACCATTTCCCGGTCGGAAACGGATGTGATCAGCACCATGGAGAGACAAAGTAAGTATACACTATGTGTACACTATGTGTACACTATGTGTACACTATTCTATTGCTTTTGGAACAGAGCGGAAAATAAGAAAGTTTGAAAGTATATTGTATATGTAATCACATAAATATTTCTTTTTCATGAAGTTGATTTTACCTGACACAAGGAATTATTGAATTGTTTTCTTTGGTTTAATTGATGTTACATAATAGTTAAGTTTAGTTCAAAAATATCCTTTATTTAAAAAAGGGGAATATTTATTTTATTTTCCATTCACTTGGATAAATTCAATTCCTGAAAAGTAAATTTTTTTCCACATGAATAAAAATAATATTAAAAGTGACAAATAAAAGGTACATGAATATAATGAAATATTTTACCTAGCTGTTCATTTGGCTTGAGCGTAACTATAGCAACACCCTTACAAAAGTGGCCACAACGTTTTTATTTTCTGTCAGCTGATTCCTTGGGTGCAGTGTAGAAAAATATAAAAATATAAAAGAAATATTTTTATTGTGAAAATAATTATGAATAATGTGGAAACAATTGAAACGTTTAATTGAATATTAATTAGACAATTATTCTTAGCTTCTTAAAGCAATTAATTCTTTGTATCAAAGCAGTCCTATTCATAACGTATGATTCATTTAAATTTATTTTATAAAAATATAGAAACTGAAGACATTCGTGCAGAAAAAAAGTGGAAAGAATTAAAAAATAAAGAAAAAATAATAAAATGAAAGAATAATAAAATAAAATTATAAAAGTTTTGGTAGTTTCAAAATAAGTTTATTCTGGAAAGAAGAAAAAAAATAAGAATTTCTGACTTAACATTACCATTTAAATGGGAATTTAAAACGATAAGGTAACTTTTTATTCCCCAAGAAAATAGGCCCATTGTTACGGTAATAATGAAAACAACAGTGAAAAATGAAGAATTTGTTTATTTATAAAAAACTCATCTTACAACGAATTTAAAATGTTTAAAAAACTTTGGGAAAATTAAACGTTCTTAAATTTTACCTAATTTTTTTTTTGCATACACAATTTGGATTAATTTAAAAAAACTTTGTTAAAAAAAATTAAAAGTTACACATTTTTATCTTATCGCACTTAATTGGAATTGTGTCTTACACTTTAAAAAAAATAAACATCCATTTTGTAAATAAAGATAATATTCCTTATATGTAAATGCATAATACAAAAAAATATTCTATTATTATTCTTCAACAATATGTGTGTGAATAGAAATTGGGATTGTTCACTTAAGTATATAAATTAAAGCACGATCAAAACTTTTATTGGTTAGAATATGTGTCGCATATAAATGTATCAAAATGAAAAGGTACATTCCGAATTTAGATAGATCTTTAGAATGAATTAATTTGACGTTTTTTTGTTTAATTTGCTTATATCTATGGATTTATCCAACGATAAAAATCTAACGTCTCTATAAAACTCAAATATGTACTCCCATATTAACATTTACAAAATTGTGAATCTGCAGAAATAATCTAAACAATCATTTCGTAATCCATTCATACCTGAAAAAATTCTGTATACCATCCCCCAAGTGACAGCTCACTCAGCTACCTTTAAATTGCTTCATTTTACCTCAATTCCCATTCCAATCATGGACACGTTGCTTATTCGACACAACAACGTGTGATATAGGAGCACGAATCGATTAGGGCTAACCAAAGCTTTAATATTATTTTCCTTATATGTTCGTCTACCTTACCTACATTTTCCTAAATAGAATGTCAGAAAGTTTTGCAATAATCTTTACTTTTTCTTTTAACTTTATAAAGTTTGTACAGTAAGAGTAAATGTGAAACATAACCCTGAAAAATGTCTTTTAACATCTTTTTATACAGTTTATATGACTGTACGTTGTATATACTAATTTAGGGTGAAAGGTGTTGTTAGGTAAAAGATACATAATATAGAATAGGGATAAAGGTTTTCAGGCTGGTGGATTTAAGTGGTGGGTGTTGATAAGTAATTGGAATGGTTGGTATGAGATTGAAATCGAATTAGAGTCGATCTGGGACCATTTTGTGACACCATGACAGTTCAAATGAGGTTATTCAGTGGATATTAAATGGCTTAATTCGATTTATGTAATTTTTCATTCACGTTCATTCTATTTTTCGTTTACTTTCTTTGTACACTTATTTTTTGTAGCATTTTTAAATCTAATAGATCAATAAGAAAGATTGTCAACATATTGCAATAAAGAAACTGTTGATTTGAAATTTTCTGGTGGATTAATTGAAAATTTTAGCAGGAATTTGGAAAAATAAAAAATTCAAAATTAGTAAAGGCAGGACCAAAGTTCTTAATTTTTTAAGTTTTTTAGAATTGTTAAATATTCTGTTAGGAAATCACAGCATTATTTATAGTTATTAAAAATTTTATAAAAAATATAAAACATGTAAAAACACCTTAATATTTACACAAGCGTTTCCGTCTAGCTTTAATAACTTTGTTAGCAAAATTGTAGAAGTACAAAATATTTTTAAGAATTTTCTATTTTGCTCGATAGAAAAATATTTATTTATTGCTTTAGTCGTTATTAATATGTAATATTCGATTAAATTTAATAGAGACGCGTTATAACTATATTATTTTTATACCTTCACGAAATTGAATTTCACTTTAAAATATTTTATGTGTAAAAATACATCCATGAATCGAAAGAATAAATTCTTTCTATAGAGAGATTTACAGTTTTATGTAAGTCTTATAGAATATGATTGAATTTTGTGTGAATATCATAGAATGTTTCTCGATTTATTTTTATATGTGTCTCAATACAATTTATGATTATCAAACTATTTTAGAAAAATCTTATTTTTACTCTTATTTAATGAAGAGTATGATCAGAATGAAGCAAAATTTAAATTATGGTTATAGAATTTGTTAAAACTTCTGGTCAGTTCTGGTATAGACATCGATATTTTTATTATTAGCTGTAACGTACACTTTAGTGGATTTGGAGAGAAAGAAAAAGGGTTTCAGGAAACTTTGGCACTATTTAATGGCGAATTAATTAATAAAACAGTTGTGATGATTGTGATGAAGTTGTACATAATTGTTTATTTTATCTATATTCAACATATGTAAAATATGTAAAGAATATAGAAAAAAATTAAACTATTAACACTGTTGTGTATTAAATTTAGCAGTTTATCTTATCTATGAAGTATTAAATGAAGTGAGAGCAGTTTTAATTAAAGTTTAGAAATAATTTTTTTTTTATTTATTAATTTGTTACCGAAATAAAGTCCAGTTTAATAATACTGTCATTACAAATAATTTGGGTAAACTCCTTCCAAATTTAAGCATTTTTCTTATTATACAACTTAATTAACTTTAAAAAATATGTCCCAAATGTATAATTTTAGATAACTAGATTCTCATTTCAAATCTAAAAATACATTTTAATTACAAACTTTTGGACTGTTTGTAATTGAAGAGGAAACGTATATTGAGTAGTGCAATATCCTTTCTAAAACTGAAACGACTTACAAGGAAAACAAAACTTGTCTAGGAATTTTAACGTTTATTTTTATTGTTAAAAGAAACTACAAGGAATTAAATTTATAAAATTAAGACATCGTGTGAAATAAGACTTTATATATTTGAATGTATTCGTGAAATATTGTATTATTTATTTTTGGGATCAAGTTGAATGTATATGGTTATATAAAGTTAAACCTATAATCAAAATGTCATATGAAAAGGGTAAAAATTTCTTATATACAATTTTCACTGACATATCACTCTTTTTTTTTAGTAATGCTGGACACAAAAACTTATATATTATGTATATACAAATATATATACCCTTTGAGTATTATCTAAAGTGTTAATTATTATTAAGACCCTGAACCAAGGGTATTATTACATTAGAAAGTTTACTTTGGACATAGTTTTGATAATGTATGGCACCTCTGTGGTCTCCTTTTATAGAAGTATAATTCACTCTTTTCGCATATTATAAAACGTATATTATAATGGTTTTGACTTTATATTTATTACTTTTCTTGTCCAAAGAAAGATGTGTGCAGGATTTTGTAATTTAGTATTATAATGTCATGAGCAAAATGAAGATAAATATTTTAAAATATTTTTTTTCCTATTCTTCTTTCGGTTTTTAAAAAAAGTTTTAATAAACTATTGTACGAATATGCCACAAGAGCAATATATATTCTTTCTTAGAAATGCTTTACATTTGATTTTAAAATTCCTTTCAAATTTAAACTTATAAAAAACAAAAGAAAAATTCCATTTTGTATTAGAATTTTAAAAAAGTATACCTAATAGAGTCAATATACTTACTAAATATTTCTACTCAAGATTTACTATTTTTAAATGAAGTCTTCATATGAGGTTGTTTTTTTAAATTTTTTCTCAATACAGAAAACAAAGTTCTGAATAATACAACTTAAAACGTATTATTTATATAAACATATTCCTTACTGTTGAAAGTATATTATTTATGTATATATTTTCTACACCTATACGTTTACCTAATCTTTATATATATTATTATAACTTAACCAAAATATAACTTATAAAAGTTTTAGTCGTTCTTTTATAAACCTATATATATATTGTGTATAATATTATACATAAAATAATCTGAACATTTAATGTTCCATTGTTCAAATGTCTTTCAACTTTTATCCATTTTGTTATATACATTACATTTATAACATTAAAGATCAACGTATATAAGAACTTTGAAGTAAATTTGTGGTATAAAGCAAAATAAGAAGGGATTGAAAAACAAGGTGGCGCAATAAAGATATATCTAAAAGCAAAAGAAAAAAAATAGAATGAGTATTGCGGGAAAATTAAACATGTGTTAACAATGTAATATCGGTAAGAACAGGAGGTATATAATGACAATGACAACTACATAAGATAATTAGATTCTGGTTTAGAAAAGATAATTTGACACTCTTAGTGATGAGATAAATTTTGATGTGTGGTTTACAAAAGTTAAACATAGAATAATTGTGAAAATATTTAATATCTATAAAAATGTAAATATAAAGTTCTGAAGAAACAAGAAAAAATGTAGGTATAAAAATGTTTCTATACAGAGAAAGTGATAACGATTATAAATGAAATAAAATATTTTTTGAAAAAAAAAAAATACAGAATTTCCATTTAACTAAATTAAACTTTATTGTATAAAATATTAAGAAATTTTATTTGAACATTAAACATTTTTATTTTCAAATATCGTATCATAAAAATGTTAAAATTTAATTAATTTCCTTGAAGAACATTTTCTTATAAAATGTTTTAACTGGAATAAGATTGTTCTATACCGAAAGTGACTGACCATGTAATTACAGCTTTTAGTTGAAAATTTCTGAAATTCCATTCATGATGAGTGCGAAATTCAAATTAAGTTTATATATATATATATATATATATATATATATTTATTTTATATATATAACTTTGTCCTAAAGAAAAGCACTTTGAAAGTATAGAATTTTTGTTTTATATTCAATTTAAAATATTATCATTCTTGAATAGTAAAAACGTATATATAGTCTAAAATATTTTTTACCATTTAAATTAGGTTTATTGATCCATCTAATTTCTTAAATTTTCTATTTATTTTTATTCCATTTTGGTTTCGAAAGCTGCGACTTTAATTACCATCTTCAGCAAATATAAATAAAATATTTTTGTGGTTTGAACTTTTCCACTAATGTTTACCTTTAATTTTATATTTTGATTGACTGACTAATAGTTTTAACGAAACCTTTCCTAACCAAAAACAAAATACCACACTTTATCTCATGTTAACTGTAATTATGGTGTTTAATCCCAACTTAATGGTTTACCACAATTATTTTATTTGCATTAAACACCTATATGAACAACAACATATATATGCTGAGTATTTAACACATAAAAGACAAACTATATTTAATTATGTATACCTGAACTGCAAGTTATTCAGAACTTAAAATTATTCTTTACTGAAATCGGTTTGTGGTTTCATCAGCATCAATTAAAATACACTCATTTAATAGGTATAACCTAGTATATCTTTCACAATAGACTAAATAACTAATGTATAATTGAATTTCATTTCACTTTAAAATAGAATATAATAAAAGACTTATACAATAATGGCTCTGATAACAAAAATACAATTGTTTAATATTTTTTAATTAAATACATATGTGAATTATATATATTGAATTGAAAGTCAAACCTTTCAAAGTCTTTAACTCATAATAAATTAAAAATTTTTTAAAAATTCAATTATCTATTTTTGTATTATAATTGACATGAAGTCACACTTTATTTAATTTTTAATCAGAGTTTCTTTTTCAATTTGACCTTATACACAATACTTTAACCAATAAATCGTTTATAATCCTTTCTCAGACGAACTTCTTAAAGTTTATTTTATTTCAAAGTGAATTTTTTATGTATTTATACTTTATCTGTATTACAATAAAAGTCCGTATCAAATTGCAGTGTACCTTATAAATTTAGATGTTTATTCGAATTAACTTTATCATCTGCAGTATCACTTTGGGCCGTTTACTATATGTAGACGATCACACTAGATATGCTTGATTGGTACAGCATTTACATTTTCAGAGTATAGTTTTATAACTGCAGTCTTAAAGTTGCAATAGAATATAGTCAAATGTTTCCAGTTGTATGAATAAAAGTACAAGTATGCATTTCCAACTTACATTAACATTTATAAAAATGTTTTGTGTATAGTTCTCAAATGAACATAAATTACTCACCTCAGGACTTCATGTCAGACAGACGAAATGCGGCGGAAAATTGTCAAATTGTTAAACTTCAACCTTTTGTTTTTTTTCTCTCTCTCCCATTTTTCTTATACTCTTTCTCTATTCATTCCCATTTCAATTCCATATATGTAACAATTTTTCACATAAGTTCTTTTAAAAAGAAAATCCTTATTTTAAGTTGACAATTTCCTGCTGTTTATATTCGTTTTCTTTAGTTATGTTTTTGTGAACATTATTCTTATTCAATTTTTCTTTTTGCTTCAAGAATATCATGAGTAAACTTTACAGTCTTTCAATGAAAAAAAATTGTTCAATTTTAATTTACATTTTTAGTAATGAAGAAACACCTTGCTGAATTGAAAAAATGTTTGTCTAATATTTATTTAACCACTCCGATTTATGTTAAATAGTAAATAAAAGCATCTGGTGAAGACTTTTGTCAATGAAAAAAAAATATATTGCGTTTAATTGGGATTATCATATTTGTCCAAATTTAATGTAATTTTTGGCTGACATATTTATGGAGGGCCATTTAGACGATTTTCATCGAGAAACTTCTCGGTCAAGTGGTTATTAGTTAAAATTCTTAATATCTACGTTAAGTTGTCAAAGGTCAATATCACACCATGAGTACAAGCTGCAGAAATAAAAATACTTATAGAAACTTATTTCATCAAATCGTACTTCAGATTCTTAAAAAAGTGTTATTATTTATTTTTTATTATTAACTTTCTTGGAACAGCTTTTTACGATGTATTTCACATATTTTTAATGCTAAAAAAAATAATAAACATAATTTGAAATTAATTAATAATAAATAATTGATTTACAAGTTTATAAAAAAGTATCATTTTATATATAAATTATATAACTTATAATGCAATCTTATATATATATATATGTATATATAAAACATACATAGAGATACAAACAACACAATTCTGATGTTATCAAATCTAAAAATTTGAATAATTTGTGTATAACATTTTGCGGTTTTTGAACAAATTTAGGGTTAAAGTTATGTATAATACATTTTTTTACTCTCATCTCATCCGTCGCCAAATTTTCAGGTTTAACTATGTGCAATATAGTTAGGAATTTTTATGTGACTGCTTTCAATGATCTTGTTGGACTATATTCGTTTTTAGAGCAATGGTTATTAGAATTTTATTTAAATAAAAAAAAAATAAAAAATAGAGTTTTGTCATTTTAAACGTAAATGCCGATGCGTTCCTTCCTTTTATTAAAATTAAATTTTTAGAAAATGGGTTTTTCTTTTTTAACATACTTTAAAAGGTAATGTGTAATGTATAATTTAACAATAGTCATCTTTAGCTATATTGGATAGGTTAAAAATAAAGTAGAAAAACTACAAGAGAATGGGTAAGAGTAAAAATGTTCATTATGAATCCATATTTGAATAAAAAAGTCATTCATGCAAACTAACCCCTTCAAGTTTTATATTTATATATATTTATGAGTTAATCGTAAACAATGATAAATAAATCGTATTAAAATTATGTATGACGTAGGTATATAATGTTATATACAGATGAATATAGACAACATATTTTCAAAAATACAAAATTCAAAATATGCTTCTCCTATTCTATAATTCCTTCATTTTATAAAATACAATAAAATTAATATTGTTCATCCGTACCTCTATACAACAATAGAAAAAGGTTTATCTATTGTTCGCCCTTTAAACTGAAAATTGAAAACTGAAAACTAAAAGCTATGCACATTTTTTTTTTATTGCAACCTGTGACAAAATTCGCACGGATACCATTGTTCGTGTTTTAAAACCACAATTTAAATCTTTTCCTAATAGGAAAAGCTGTATTATATGAAATTTAATCGGATTTATAGAATTATTTGTCACTTTTTTTTATTATTTATATTTATTTACTTTATTATTACTGTGTTGGTATTCTTTGATAATACTATTTTATTTAAAAAATGATAATTAGAATTTGAAAATTGAAACAAATTTGTTTCAATCTAGTGACAATTTAAATTGGATATTTTTTATTTTTAGTGGTTATTCTACGCCTAGGTTACGATAAATGTACTAGTACGAGTCACCACTGACCTTATTCATTCGCACTCGCACTCGGTTAATTGCGCTCACTCATTGACTCCTACTCATTATTTTCGGCACTCACATATTTATCGTAATCCAGGCACTGATGCATAATTAGATTCTTATGCATTTCCTTAATTTCCAGTTTTATTATCAAATCTTACATTTAATTTCAATAACACAGTATGTTTTTCTCTTAAGCTTTTTTAGATAAAGAAAAACAATTTAAATTTTTTACCTAAAAAAGAGAACTTAAGTTTTAAAATAAAATATTATTTAGGTTTTTAAATGCGTTTATTTGTTGTTTTTATTAACTAATTACAAACTAAGAAATTATTATATGTGAAAAATTATCCGTTTGTGTTGCACTATCCCTGCAATATATTTTTTTTATTTGAGATTTAAGAAGAAATTAATTATTAATCTTCGTTAAATTGTTAATTTCAAATTAAAAGTAATTTTATAATTTTATTTTAACAGATTTTTTTAATGGCATTAGCAAAAAATAAAATAATTAAAATTAAATCTACAAATTTTTCTCAGCAATTGATGATGAAGCAATGACAGAAAAAAACCACTTAACTAAAAGCCTATTTAATTTTTGTTTCTAAAAAAACTACAATCTCACGATTTAAATTACTTAATGAAATATTAATTTTTATTTATTTTACACAATAAAAACACCCTCACATATATTTTTTCCCCTTTTTAGCTCTTTCCACTTTTAATTCAATTCACTTTCGTTTACATTAAAAGTATCAATTCTCAATCAAAGGCATATTTTAAAAAATATTTTTATTTATAAAAAGCAAAAAAAAAAAAAAAAAGAATAGGAAAGAAATTGTATCACGATGGGATTAGAATATAATATAGAAATCATCACACCATCAAGCAATTTTCTTCAATTTGAAAGCAGTAAAAATGTTTGAAATGGAAAGATGTTGTTGATTGAAAAATAATCGTACTCTATGGAGAAAAGAAAAATGTGTAATAACTTTATTTTTTTTCAATAATAACAACAAATAGGGGAAGAAAAAGACAAAAATTATTGACAATTACCTCTTGAATAACGTTTTGGTATTGGACTCTTCTTGGTTAATCATTTATGTATTTTTGCTTTAAATAAGTTTTAATATAATTTTTTTTGTGTTCTAATTAATTATTAACCTTAAAAAAATATCATTTATATATATATGCGAAATTTAGAACCTATTATTTCTCTTTCTCGTTTTCCATTATATACATAAAGGGTGGTTATGCTACATATTAGCTCACTCTATAAACGCAAACATATGGAATGCAGAATGCATGTTAATCAATAATAACTATACATTCTTATATAGCATTTATCCCATTCAAACCCTTTTTTCATACCCTTCCTACAAATACCTTTAGTTTGATTATGATAAAAAATAATATCTAAAAAGAAATTTTAAGTTTGGTATTTTGAAGATTCCTAATTATATTTATATTGAAATAAAATAAAAATATGATATAATATTCAGATTTCTATGTTGCATATATAGAAGAACTTCAAGGAATTTCAATTAAGAGAATTTTAATTTTTTTTATTTTACATGAAAAAATATAAAAGCAAATCTTGCAGTTTCTAATTAAATACATTGAAATCCAAAACTCCCAGTTTTTTAATAATAAACAATTTTGTCAATATTTACGTGTTACTTGGACAAATAGATCCATAATGAACAAAAAAAAAAATGAAATCTACGATGGAATCAATTAACAAACACTTCTACCATACATCTGGGTTTGAACTCACAACCTAATCATATTAAGTTTATATTTTTATAGTTTAGTTGAAAACTATATTTTCACAGAAGTTTATTTTTATATTTCAATTTCAAAAGTATATTAAATAATTTGAACTTTTTATGTTGTATATCTTATTGAGAAACTATAAATATACACGCAACTAAACTATAATACATAATCCTGATGAAATTGATTTCACAAATAAATCTATTACGTATACGGCAAATAAAATACAAAGTTCAAAGTTCGTCCAATTAGACAAAGAAATTCTAGATTATATTACTTCTATTTCTGTAATTTCTTGCAGAACGCTATAACACATATTATTCATCTGAAAAAGTATTTCTATATTTTTATATATATACATATATATATATGTACAGAAAAAAATATTCTACTTATATTTTATTATAAATATAAATAAAGAAAATCATCAAAGTTTGTTCAACCAATGATAAGATTATTAATTAGGCAGGGCTTTAGGAATCATATTATGTATATATTGTATATAGAGAAAATATATACTTTACTGCTTGCAAAATTTTGACGTAGAAAAACAAGACAGTCGTCTGTACAAATTGAATAGAAATTTGTGAAAGAGTTATTCTGATAAAATCAAATTAAATTTTGTAATTTATACTAATTTTTGTTTATGAAAGTCAAATTTATTTAAAGATAACGATATAAAAAAAAAGGATTTTTCGTTCTTTCTTTCTTTTTTTTTTTAATTAAATAATTAATTTCTATTGTGAATATTCTACTTGAAAATTATAAAGCACAATTTTATAAAATTATTTTATGCATTTAAATTAATAAATTTTTCTTTTATTTCTAAAGTTTTTTTTTTATATTTAAAAATTACCCAAAAGAATAAGACAATTTTAACTCAATTCACATAAGTATAATAATATAAAAACTTCGATTTGAATTGGATGATAAAAATTTAATGTTAACGTCCGATTTGTGAAAAGTCATTACATTTTTACGGATTAGAAAGATGAAACTAAAAATAAAATGCTTTCAAAAGTTATTGATTAAATATTTATCTAAATATTATTATTATCATATTGTAAAAATCTATTAAATGTATTTACTTACCAAAAAATAGTTTGCTTCAAAGAACTCATAATTCATATAATCAATTAATCCGATTACATCAATAAAATCACAAAATTGTCTATTATTCTGTTTGTGATAATTATATTGCTTCAAATGAATAATATTAGTAAATGGTAATGCACCTTAAAAACCAATGGATTAGTATCAACATATCTCATTTAAGAAATGCGAAATATTCAATTTTGTTGTTGCAATAATGAGTTCTAAAGAATCACTAAAACCTGTAAAATCCATCATCCTATTACAAGAAACTCAACCAAAACTCATTCCTAAAGTTATACCAGAAATTTCATAAATTGATTTATTTAGAATCTGACGACAGATTTTATAGATCTGATAAAAATGAGAATATAATTTTTCCACTGCCTATACAATTGTTTTTCACAGTATGTACTTTATTCTATTTTATAAATATTTGTTCTATTCCATTTCATTTCTTCATGTTTTACAATTTACATTAAACCAAAATTTCTTTTAATTTTTGAAAATGTATACTCTGTTTTCTTATTGCAAGAATTTGCATAATAAGATTGTTTATTTTTGTGTGTCTATACTGAAATCTTTATGTACAAAAATTTAGATTTATAATTTATATGAAACTCATACACCTAATGATTACATAGAGTTTTTGAAGTAGCAAGAGAGAAAAATAATAATAATAATAAACATAAAGATGAAAATTGGAAACATAATAAAAATCTTTTATTCTGAATACGTTTATATTTTTCTTTCCCAAAGGGACAGTTGATTTCTAGAAACAAAACAAAATGTTTTTTTTAATTTTTATATATATGTACTATATACAAAATTTTTACATAAACCTATAGAGGTACATTGCTATACATATCAGAATTTTAACCCTTTTCATTTAGAGCATTTAAATAAAATTTTATTGTGATGATAACTGATCTGCATTCGAAAATGAAAAATTTAGTTTCAGTTTTCAGGTAAGTTTTTAAGTATTTTGAGTTTGTTTATTTACTTATTTTTGCATTATTGTGTCCAGATTTATTTATACTTTCTTTACAAGAAATTACGGAAAAAACTGATGTGAATTAAATATAATTATATTGTTCTAGCATATGTTGATTACAAATCCAAAAACTTTTCACCCCTACTTCGTAAAATGAGTTTGCCTTTTGCAAATAAAAGTTTAATTAAGTTGACCAGTTTTTGTATTTATTATTCTATTGAATTTTGATATTTTTGTACGTATAGATAAAAACATTTATGTCTTTATGAATAAAGATATTGATAACAAACTCACTGTAAATAAAATATTGATTTCTTTAAAGATTTATATTTATTTGTGACTATTTTTTAACATGAAAGTGAAAACCAAACACAAAAAAGCAACAATTAATTCCACTACTGACATTTTAAAATCCTTATTCTCCGCTAAAAAAGGTTTTTTTTTTAAATTTTCATTTTAGAAGATTAATGATAAAACTTTTGTAAAATAAAGTTTGTTTTGGAAATGTGAAATAATTTATGATAAACTGCAGAAAAAGTAATAATAATAACAATAGTACTAGTGAACGAATATAAAGGTTTTTCTCGTTTCGTCAGAACAAAAAATATATATTAAATATTAAACACATATCGCTGTTATCAAATTGAACTCAAAATCTAAGATGAAAATTAAACAAATCAAATCAGTAATGATAATCAGAGATCATTGATAAACTGAACATGATAACATCTAATCAAAAACAATTATATAAATTTTATAAATAATGAATTTTTCTTACAAAAATATAAAAACGAAAGATGTGGTGCCATCTAGATTCTGGTAGTGTAGCTAGTGATAATATGGTTTCATATTCTGGAATTTAAATTATCTATATCGAACAATTTGATTTCTTAAAGAAGAAATTTCGAATAAAACTCTATAAGCGAAAAATATTATTAATTCTGTATCTGCTTTTAGTATACCGGTAATTAAAACTCAAGCTAATCAATAAAAAATATAAAAAATAAAAAAAATATGAAAAATATTATTGACAAAAATAAACTTAACTCACGAATCAAAAATACTATTTCTTATACTTTTTACTAATTAAATTAACATTACAGTTACAAATTTCAATCAAATTTAAAAAAAATCCTTAGAAATTCTCAGAAAAATATTGCTTGTTTTTTTTATTTTTGTAAATATTATTGGTATTATATATATTTGAATTGAAAAGAAATGAGAAAAAAAAATTATAAACATGGGATGATAAAATAAATAATAATGAAAAACGTAATATTTTCTTATGAAATGAGTATTATTTTAATACGCACGCATCATAGAACCGGTGATTAAAATATAATCTAATTGTAAAATTTTATTTTCAACCGGTAGCTATTAAATGAAATCCTGTATCATTGCAAATAAAAATATTTATATTCATGTAATAAAAAATCAAACGTCCTAGAAAATATTTTTGTTTTGATTACATCCTGTTCTGTATTTTCTTTTATTTTTACTTCTTTTAATTAAACATTTATACTTTACCAATGTAACGTGTGTTTAAGAATAATTATAATTTAGGTTAAAACTTTAAAAATATATATATAGAGTAAAAGAAAACATAACGAGAAACAACGTTATTATGTAAGCGTAACAAATTTGAAAAAATAACAAAAAACTGAAAAATCCAATAATAATTTTCTTGTAAAACAAATTGATTATTGTTCAAAAAAAAACATAATAAAATAATAATATTTATTTATACAAAAGTTGTGTATATGCTGTGAATGAAGTGACCATACTGATGTGAGTAGGTAGATGTTTTGTTTTTAGTGGTTTGTGTCAATATGATTTGATGGATAATCCTACTCTACACAATGTGTGTGGGAATTTTATAATCTTTTTTAATATTGACACTACCATACCGCGCATTCATAAATATTCAATATAAAATATTATTTATAAATTATTTTTTCTTCTGAATATTTGTAAAAAGTAAATTTATTCGTTTAAAAATATTCTTTGTTCTTATAATAATGTCTTTTTGTATTTGTTATGTAGGTAGAGAGAGGATTTATATTATATTGCATCACCTGCCTTTTAAGATGAGTCTGTCACTACATTATGTACAACAACAAGAACAACAACAACAACACACCATTATTTATAGAACGGAAATTGTGAGACAGAAATAAAAAAAAAATTTTTCATGCAAATGTATTTTGATTTGTTTTGGTTTTAAATATATTTCCGGTGTAATAAAAAAAATGAAAAACTTTTTATAACTTTTAACTTTTTTTCTTTTTCTTTTTTCATTTCTCATTTTTTGCAACAAAATTAATATTATTATTTATTAAATGTTATAGGTTCCGTATATATACAATATATGTTATGACATGAATGTGTTTATATAATAGCGAAGTAAGTCAAACTCAATTATATACAAAATATGTTAATCTAAATTTAATATCTATGATTTGGTAATTAACGTCAGAATTTTTTTTAAACGATAATAATCAGTAAAAACATCAGTTTTGCCATTAGGCTGTCAAAATTAAGCTTATTCGTAAATATATCGTCATTATTTATTAATAAAAAATCATTGGAAAAATTGTTTGTTTCGATCACCTATACATTCACCATTTTTTAATAAAGTAAAGGTAAGTGCACTGACGATTTCTAAGACACATTTAAACAAAAGTTTATACATTTTATTGAAGCGACAAGAATTGATTATGTGGAAAATTTAAACAATAATTTATTTATTTATTTGTCAAAGAACTTTCTCCATACACTTTTAACTGTGAGTACAAACATATATAAAGATCTCTTAACAAAAAAATAATCTTTAAAAATATACTACAATATATTTCTATTTACCTTTGTGTATGCCTTTGATGATGTTCTAGACTAGAGTATGATTGTATCTCTAATACGTTTTCCCCATTTTTCCATTTGTACAGGAGAAAGACCTGTTCGAAAAGGAAAAGAAAATTACTTTGTTGTTGTGTGCGTGATTTTATCCATTTACTCAAACCATAATGTATAAAGGTCTTTCATCATCCATTATCATTATTTTTCGTCTGTTTGACATCTTATACACATCTCCACATTGATAAAATGATAAGCGAAATAAAGAACTTTAAAAAAACATAATAGCCATTATTATAAATAGCCGTATAGTATTGACCTGAAAAACTACTTTCAGTCTGAATTATTTTATAATGAAAAATAAAGAAATCTTTTTAGTTTTTAAAGAGTTATTCAAAGTGTGCACAATTGTCAGCATTAGAGTATCAATAATTGAAAAATTGTGAAGACAAAAACACAAATAATAAGCTTTGATCGGTTGAATATTGTTGTTCCTTTAACTTTGGTTTTCGTATTCTTGTCAATTATAATAATCGAGTAAAAATTTATAAGGTCGATAAATCTTAAACCCAATCGTCACATATTTTACCTGTCGATTATTTATGAACCTATTTCATAGAGGTATTTGGATTTTATACTTTTATAATGTTCAGTAAAGGTAATTTTTTTTTTGTATATATAAAAATATAAAAAAATATTTTGAAAATATTTTACCCCACTATTTAAGTTTATTTTATTTTTATCTCCATAATATATCAAAGAGTATATATGGTATATCTATATAAATATATATTGTGTATAGTATAAAAGTAAACCCCAATAAGGTGAACAAAATGAATGATATGCTTGAATCAGAGGGGGAAAATATATATAATACAAGTAACATAGAAAAAAAAAATTTAAGATGGTAGGAGAAGATGATAGAAAAAAAACTATGGCTCCAAGCTGACGGGCACTAGTCTCGCAATGGGAAGCTGTAAAGAAAAGAAAACGTACCGGGTGAACAGTGGAAACCGTTACGTGGTCTATTTCTTATAAATAGATAGGAATAGGGAGGAAGTTCGATTTTAGAAAAAAAAAAATCGAATGAAAAGAAAAGAAAATATTGATGGGAGAATTCTTTTTATTTTAGTTTTTAGTTTTTATTTTAAGTTGATACAAAATGTGTGTACCTTTTATAATAATTTTGGAAATAAAATTTACCAAAACATAAAACAAATAATATTGTTGAAATTGAAACGTGAATAATGATGTATCATTTTGACAAATAAAAAGAAGTAAAACGAAGAAAATAATATGATACATTTACATTTGAATGGTTTTCATCTCAAACCATGAGAATTATATGTCTGGCAGAAAAGACAAAAGGCTAACACGTGATGAGAATAGAAGAATCAAAACAAAGGGCAAAAAACAAATCAAAGCCGACATTGTGTTTTTGTTTCTATATGATAAATTAAGGGTTGATTGGAGAAAAATAACTCACTGATTGCAAATAGTAAAAGGTATTTTGAAGCAACAATAATAAAAAGAAAATTCAAACATTGCAAAGTTTAACAAAGTTTTTTTTTCATTGATCAAATTATGTATCTTCTTCTATATACAGACAAAGTATTGTTGTTTTATGTAAATAAGTTCGATAGACGATAAAATAAATGTGTTCAATAGATAAAGATTTCTTATAAATTTTATGAAAAAATATTGAAAATTATTAAATACTAATTGTGAAAGTGTGTCTATTTTGTACCTATGTAAATTATTCAAAAATTTCCTTGATAATAAATTGCAGAAACAAAAATCGTTGTCAAAAAAAAATTCCACTAAATCGATCCGGAAACAATATTATTTAGTGTACTGAAAATTTTGTAAAGAGCTAAACATTTGCAAAAAAATAAAATAAAAATGAAACTTTATTCTACCTTTTACCGCGTCATCCGGAAGCGGATATGAACAGCACCGGGAGATAAAATCGTAGTACTATAAGCACATTTTTAAATATAAAAATAATAACGGAGAATAAGTTGGAAGTTGTAAAACTCAATTGTATTGTTATAACAACAGAGATAAATTTTTTGTGTTAAAAAAGGAAGTCGCTTATAATACCTGAATAGAATAGAAAAAAATATAAAATGTTTTTCAGCAAATATTTTCTAAAAGAAATCTTCTTTTATTTGAAAGAACACGAGTAAAGTGGAAAAATAAAACTAAAATTATTGTTATTATGTGATTGACTTTTGTCAACTTTTGTGGTGTTTAATGTTTTACACAATTTAACGTGGAGTCACCAAATATATTTTTCACTTAATAATTGAAATTTTGATTCATTAATCTAACTTTAAATTTTTCAATAAAAACACCGATTGTCTAATTGACATGTATTGTTCAATCAATCCATTTAAAATATTCCAGTATATATTTTTATTTCTGTTATAACAATGAAATAATAGTTATATACATAGGAGTGAAGTACAAATTTCATTCTCTTGTAATACGTTTTTCAATTTTTATTGTGTGTAACGATGCGAAAAAAAAATAAAGGAAAATAAAATAAAATAAAAATTTATATTGATGTTTTAAATTGGTTAACCCACCTATGTAGACCTACAAACGTATAAAAACTAAAAACAAAAAAAAAACGAGTTGAATATTGTATAAAAGCGCAATTAGACTGCAGTGATGCTTTGCCATGCATGTTGAAATTTTATGGAACTTTTTTTTTTGTTGTTTTTGTTTGTACAAATAATAATAAAATAAAAAATATCGAATATAACATTATTTGAAATGTTATGAATTTACAATTGAAGCTTAAATTGCTTTGTTATTTTTCACAAATCAAATAGACAAAATTTATCAATCTTTTTTCCTGCAAATATACCTACCTTCATGGGACAATTATGTTTGAAATAGGGGATATTTTCTGCATTTTTTCATTAAAAATGAGATTTATAAAAAATGTATATTTTAGCTTTTATACAATTATAATTATTGTGATGTTTGAATAGAATACGTTATTTTAATTTTAATTTACGCCCGGAATTAAAAAGGGTTGAAAACTCAATTTTGTACTTAAATATTTTTAAATAAGAAATATTTTAAAATAACATCAATAATTTAATAATCTTAATTATTAAAATTATAATTATATTTTTAATAGTTAATATTATCGGGTCAAAAATAACATCAACATTATTTATCCATTCATTTACAAATTTAATTTCTTGACCAAATTTATAGTCATGATTTTATAACCAAATTTGTAAATATTTTCAATAGCAATGATAGTAGTATCTTGCAGGGGTATTATTATGAAAATATTTTCTAGACGCATATGAGTTACAAAATGAAAAGTTAATGTGAAAAATGAACGGTGTATTCTATACTGTGATAATCATTAACAAATAAGGATACGTACAACTATAACATCTCACCATATTTAGAAGAAATCAGCTTTATAAATATGTATTATAAAAATCGAAGCGGAAAAACTAACCTGGTCGATTCTGATTTGTGATAAAAAAAATTGTAATTTAGTTTTATGCTTCGAATTATTTACGATTTTATATTTGAATAAAAAAATATTTTATACCTATATAATATTGAGTATATTGGGAAAAATAATGTGTTTGTTATTCGGATTTATGTTACGTTATGAAAATTGAATTTTGGATAATCTACGAAAATATACATTTTTAACAAACAGGAAAGTCAATTTTAAATCGTTTTATGGTTTCAAATTTATTTCAATGATATTTATATTTACTGTCAAATACATTTGAAATTTAGTAATAAAAATATTATAGCATATACATACGTATATAATACGTACATATCTAAAAAAAGTATGTATTAGGTATGTTTATTATTATTCTTGTATTTTAGTTTACTTCGTTTTTTAATATAGAAATCCTAAAAATACATGAATTTTAAAGTTAAATAGAGAAATTTAATTAAAAAATAAATTAGTTTAAAAAATATTCAATGTCAACGTCTCACCTAAAATTTGTTGTGACGTTATACCTAATATGAGATCATTAATTTCTTAGCGCAATTAAAGGTAAAATTATTAAATAGTTTTTACTGTCAAATGTATCGTTTATACGTGAAATTTAGTAATAAAAATATTATACGTACATATCAAAAAAAAAGTATGTATTAGGTATGTTTATTATTATACTTGTGCGAAATTTATTACAGGTTGCAAATTAAAAACGAAATATACAATTCGTTATATTTTCTTGTATTATCGTATAAATCAGTTTTTATTAAGACAAATTAATTTTATATTATATTTGGAAATTTTAATTCAAAAATTTTATTAATTTTTTTATTACTTAAAATATTACGCTTTTTTAATTATTAAATTATTAAATTTCCAATTTATTCAAAACATACACCTTGCAACACCAAAAATAGTTTTGCTACAAACCGCTTCTTCATTACGACATCAGAACCAGCAACAACACAAATAGCATGAGTCACATGAACACCTGCAAATAAAAGTACTCACTAACGCATAAAAGACAAAACGTTTAAACAAATCAACATAATACTCTTCAAAATTGTTCTTCCTATAGTCTTTTTATATGCTCCTGCTGTTCTTGCTATGGTCGGGCGGACACAGTCGAAACGACTGAAACAAAAAACTATATTTTTCACACAGAAAAGTAACAGTCGAAACGAATGAAACAAAAAATTATTTTTTTCACACACAAAAATATACGTCGAAACGAAAGAAACAACATAATACTCTTCACACAGAATAATAATAGTCGAAACGAATGAAACAAAAAATGATATATTAACGCATGAACGATCAATTTACAAATTGTTTTATGTATTAGATTTTTTCAACGTTCGATCACAATTTTTACAGACATCGTTCTGAGCGCAAGCATTTTCACAATTATCAAACAAATAATTATTATTACTATTTCTATTCATATTATTACTATTATTATTATTACTACTATTATTCTAATTACTATTATTATTAATTTTAATATTATTATTATTATTATAAATAGTTTTCATTATTATTAGTATTAATTTAATTTTTTTGTATAAATGACATTTATTTGTCATATAATTTAGAAATATATTCATATGAGATGATTCTTTGGTAATTTGTTTTTAAAAACTTAAACTATTTGTGCCTTAGTGACAGCAAATCAAAAAAAAATATCCATGAAACAATCTTAGTATTTTAAGATTCTACCCCAGCTAACTTCGCTGTTTAAAATCGAAGCGACGCTGGTTTAATAATTTACTTTTTTATTTTTTCTAAAATCATATTGCAAATAATTATTAATTCAGATTAATAAAAAATCCAAAGATGTACAGAAATATTTTAGTTGTAAATTAATAATTTAGTTATGAATTATAAAATATTTAAATGCAACAAAAAAATTAAAGTTTAATGAAGTTTTCATTTTTATCTTTATAATTTATTCTATTTGATAACTTTTTATATATAAATTAGAATATAAACTCAATACCCAGTTAAATTCTTATACATAATGTGGATGTAGATAGATTTATTACAAAAATACAAATAAATTATTCGAAAATCTATATAACACAATATCTTTTACACAATCGTTGAACATGAATCTGATCACGTATGGAGCACGTATTTTAAGTATGGATATAGATGACAATTGTTTTACATTTTACTTATTAAATAGCCAAAGGGTACATAAACCCATATTCATTTCAATTCATTAAAACATTTCAATTTTTATATATTACAGGAATATATTTATTATTTATTTGAGAAAAAGTTTTATTTTTTATATATTTATGTGAATGATTTATACCTATGAAGTATAAAGCCCTGCACAAGGATAATTGGCTTATCGAAAATTAAATTTAAAATATCAATAATTTGGAAGTGAAATTTTATTGTTCATTTATTCGTCGGTTTTATTTATCGAATTATAATTATCATCCTTTTAATACAAGGGTGAAATTTCATACACAATTGTGCTCGTCAAATGTTTAACAAATGTTTAAACGGTTATAATAATTTTACAAATTTAATGTATACAAGTAAAGTTTCTACAGCGCTATTTTTTAACTTGTGATTTTATATAAATATGGAATTAAAATTATATTTATCCCAGATACACAATTTACAATCAGAATATATTGATGATTGCATGAAAATTAAATTATGAACTCAATGATATGGTTCATACAATGTATTATACATACAGTATTATATTTCTTGGAATGACCAAAAAATTATGGGCCCGTAGCACCTAATAGGTTTACGGCCCTATCGAAATTAGCATGCGATTGTCTATGCAGCAAGATGTTCATACCCAAATAACGTATATTATTGGCTGCATTGACATCTCTGTTCCAGACAATTCCACAGTTTCGGCAAACTTGGAACCGGCCTGAAGACTTAGATGTCTCTGCAGCCTCAAAACACATGCTGCATAGCTTTGTGGTGCGAAACTCATCCACTTCTACCATATCGCATGCCTGAGCTAACCGCCGGAGGAGTCTTGCTTTGGGAGTTCTAACATAGCCACGGATGGGAGAGTCCGCAGCTATTTTCGTAGAATCCACAAAAAACAAGACTCATTCTTTGCCAATTACTACTTTCGCGATAGTTTTTTCGACCCGCATGTGCTTCTCGAACTTCAAACGAGCGACCTTTCGTTGCATCGCTTGCAATGATGATAGGTGCTTCAACTCGAAGTCCGAGAATTCACTATAGTGAATGCACATGCTCGAAATTGGCAAATCACAGTTTTCTCTCTCCTCAGCCACCGAATCTAAATGGACTTTAATGTAACGATCCATTCGGCGCTTACGAGAAAACTCTCCGGACATATATCGGAATGTGGAACTCTTTAATTTCTTGTTCTGAAATTGTTTGGTTTCCACATCCACTTCGGTTAGCCCGTACATTAATTTCTCCCCAGGATCTGCTCCAATTATTTTCGTATAATAATTGTTCTCGTACTTAGTCAGCAAAGAATCCATATGTGGCTTCTTTGCTGATCTTGTAAATTGCACTGAGCAGGCAACACCATCTGTACTAAACGAAAAATCAAACTTATGATTTTTTGTTTGAAATTTGCTGAAATTATTTTCAGCAAATTTCTTGTACGTGGTGTTTGTTCCCTGCTTCTTTACAGAGCACAGCAACTGAGAGAGAGCAAATGAACAGTACCGAACATACTTACGGCCATGACTGAAAATGGGGAAGATTTTAAAATTCTTCTTACCATTTGATTCATTCAGACGTTGTAGTTGGTACAATAGTGGGATGTATTTAAACCATTTTGACTGGAGGTCCCTGAAGTCCCCCTTATAGTTTAACTACTTGTTCATTTGCTCTAAAAGATCCTGGTTTGGTGCATAC
Organism: Pedicia rivosa; assembly: GCA_963082725.1. Taxonomy (NCBI): domain Eukaryota; kingdom Metazoa; phylum Arthropoda; class Insecta; order Diptera; family Pediciidae; genus Pedicia; species Pedicia rivosa. The sequence goes on from OY720151.1 coordinate 19,672,699, forward strand.
ACAGATTTCCCATTCAATAAGTAGTCCATGGTTTCGTAGGATTTAACATCCGGTGAAACCATTTTAAAGAACCTACTTATTCTCCGGTACATCTGAGTCACAATATTGTTCATTATACTAGTTTCATACGCTTGTGCAGCGTAAATGAACAAATTGGACCTGTATGCACCATTGTATTTGGCCAAACCATATTTACACCGAATATTATTGAATTCGGTATCAATATCGTATTTACCAACTTTGGACTTATTTTTTATTTTTGGTAAAAATAATCCAAGATTTTTGGCTTTGACATTACAGCAAATGTTGGTTCCTGTAACAGTTTATTAAATATAAAATGGATGTAGATAGAAGCCTCTACCATAAAAGTAGAGACTTCTTCTACATCCAAATGAATTTTATTGAAGATGTCCGTGTCATTGCAAAATTCTTTCAGTCCACATTTAATAACAAACGTTTCGTTACTATCTGTGGCTGTTGTCTTTCTTTTGCTCATAATGTATGAGAAAAGATATTAATAAAATATATACTTAAAACTAAATATATATATATATATATGAATAATAATAATAACAAGAAGGGAACAATTAAGAAAAAATTAATATCTACTAATAATAATAAAATTAATACTAATGATAATTTAAAACTAATAATTTAATTAATACTAATAATAATGAAAACTATTTATAATAATAATAATAATAATATTAAACCAAAATTTCTTTTAGTTTTTGAAAATGTATTCTCTGTTTTCTTATTGCAAGAATTTGCATAATAAGATTGTAAAAAACAAGACTCGTTCTTTGCCAATTAGGTATCAATATCGCGATAGTTTTTTCGACCCGCATGTGCTTCTCGAACTTCAAACGAGCGACCTTTCGTTGCATCGCTTGCAATGATGATAGGTGCTTCAACTCGAAGTCCGAGAATTCACTATAGTGAATGCACATGCTCGAAATTGGCAAATCACAGTTTTCTCTCTCCTCAGCCACCGAATCTAAATGGACTTTAATGTAACGATCCATTCGGCGCTTACGAGAAAACTCTCCGGACATATATCGGAATGTGGAACTCTTTAATTTCTTGTTCTGAAATTGTTTGGTTTCCACATCCACTTCGGTTAGCCCGTACATTAATTTCTCCCCAGGATCTGCTCCAATTATTTTCGTATAATAATTGTTCTCGTACTTAGTCAGCAAAGAATCCATATGTGGCTTCTTTGCTGATCTTGTAAATTGCACTGAGCAGGCAACACCATCTGTACTAAACGAAAAATCAAACTTATGATTTTTTGTTTGAAATTTGCTGAAATTAAAGAATCGGGCCCAAACCTCCTCTTTATTTTCAGCAAATTTCTTGTACGTGGTGTTTGTTCCCTGCTTCTTTACAGAGCACAGCAAGTGAGAGAGAGCAAATGAACAGTACCGAACATACTTACGGCCATGACTGAAAATGGGGAAGATTTTAAAATTCTTCTTACCATTTGATTCATTCAGACGTTGTAGTTGGTACAATAGTGGGATGTATTTAAACCATTTTGACTGGAGGTCCCTGACATCCCCCTTATAGTTTAACTACTTGTTCATTTGCTCTAGAAGATCCTGGTTTGGTGCATACACAGATTTCCCATTCAATAAGTAGTCCATGGTTTCGTAGGATTTAACATCCGGTGAAACCATTTTAAAGAACCTACTTATTCTCCGGTACATCTGAGTCACAATATTGTTCATTATACTAGTTTCATACGTTTGTGCAGCGTAAATGAACAAATTGGACCTGTATGCACCTGTATTTGGCCAAACCATATTTACACCGAATATTATTGAATTCGGTATCAATATCGTATTTACCAACTTTGGACTTATTTTTTATTTTTGGTAAAAATAATCCAAGATTTCTGGCTTTGACATTACAGCAAATGTTGGGTCCTGTAACAGTTTATTAAATATAAAATGGATGTAGATAGAAGCCTCTACCATAAAAGTAGAGACTTCTTCTACATCCAAATGAATTTTATTGAAGATGTCCGTGTCATTGCAAAATTCTTTCAGTCCACATTTAATAACAAACGTTTCGTTACTATCTGTGGCTGTTGTCTTTCTTTTGCTCATAATGTATGAGAAAAGATATTAATAAAATATATACTTCAAACTAAATATATATATGAATAATAATAATAACAAGAAGGGAACAATTAACAATAAGAAAAAATTAATATCTACTAATAATAATAAAATTAATACTAATGATAATTTAAAACTAATAATTTAATTAATACTAATAATAATGAAAACTATTTATAATAATAATAATAATAATAATATTAAACCAAAATTTCTTTTAATTTTTGGAAATGTATACTCTGTTTTCTTATTGCAAGAATTTGCATAATAAGATTGTATATTTTTGTGTGTCTATGCTAAAATCTTTATGTACAAAAATTTAGATTTATAATTTATATGAAACTCATACACCTAATGATTATATAGAGTTTTTGTGTATGACCAATTTATGAAGGTTTTATTTTCCATACACAAAAGGTAAGAATGAATGGGAAATATGCTTTTATTGTTATTACAAGATTATTATTTATTAACTACTTATATATAGGTCTGCATATTTTACATAAAGATACAGATAAAGAATTTTGTAGAATCATCAGAAATTTCTTACAAATATTCAATTTCTACACAATAGAGTAAGTAAATGTAGGTATAACATACCTACAACATGTAGGTACCAGTGAGGTGTATTCGGATCATATACATATGCATATATACATTCATAATATATAAGATTTTAATAATATAAAGGATTAAATTGCTGAACAAAAAGATTTCATATGGGGGCTCACTCGTATAGAATAAAATGTAATAATATATAATGATTGGGTATATGTGTGTTTGTGTGTGTCGAAAGGCAATGAGGGGAAGAAATAAAAAATTATTATCATACTCTATTACAAAAATATATTTTGCTTCATTTGCAGTTTTTATAATAATACAATGTAAAGGTGAATTTATGATCTTGGAACGGGATTCAAGATTCAATATAATTTCCACATAATTCAGATAAAATGAAAAAAAATGTAGAAATTATTTCATTGATTTTTTCCTTAATTATTTTTAAGTGAATTTTTGCAATAATATTTTATTAAATGAAAAAAATGATCAAATTAAGGATAATAAAATGTAAAGGATGGGATAAAGATTATACACAGATATTAATCAAAATCGAAATATGAAAATATACGTATAAGATCATATGATAACAGGTTAACGAATTTATTGTTCATATTCAATTATAATGTTTCTAGAAAATATAATTGGATTTTGATATAAAAGAAAAGTGTTTGCTTTTCATAATGGATATTAACTATAATTGGTTTTTGTTTGAAATATTGTTATTTGGTGAAGGAGTTTCTATTAGTATTAATAATACGTTCGTTAAATTATTGGTAATTATTAATTAATAATCATAAACAGGTTTATAATAAATTCATAATATAATTTAAAATTTTTGCATATATAATATTACTTATCACCTTGTGTTGAATTTATGGTCAATATACTTGTGCCTATGCAAAGGTATAGGTTAACTCTATAGTTAAATTCTGAAATCTCAACCAAAAAATTATAGAGTTGAAGGATTAAAGGACTATAATTTTTAAATTGTTTGGTATAAATCCTATACAGATTTTGATCCACTTTTAGGGAACAAATTAAATCAATAGTTTCTGAAACCTTTTATGATAATTTGGGGTTTAAAATATTAAATATTTGAGAAAATTTTATAAATTTTCAAATCAAATGTGAGACTTTTTATGTAAGAACTTGTCATTTTAATTATTTATAATGCATTAATTTGATTGTTTGCTTAACATTGAGATTTAAGAATATCAAATCAACAAGAAACATATGTTTGTTTTGATATGAGTTTAACCAAAAAATAAAAGAAATGTGGGTTTATTTTAAATATAATGTATGAAAATATAATTGGTGACTTTGATATCGTTATCTTTAAAATATATGAACCCACGTTAATCTGTATCTTAAATTTCATAATTTTGATACTACGTGCAATATATGTTTGTTTTTTTTTTTTCATAATTTTCCATGTAAATAACTATTATTACTTTTGAAAAACAAAAATGACATTTCCTTTTTTCTAAAAATCAAACATGCCAACCCCACGAGATTTGAGTCACTAGACTAGACTGCTTTTCATAAATTGTTGTAGAACGAGGATGTAGCTAGTATCAGCTGATTCTAACAAATACCAATACAATACAAAAGAAAAACATGCTCTCAAGGTCAAATATAATCATTTTCGATTCGAGTCGGAAGTCTCTCGGTATTATTCTCTCTGTTATCCGACTGAAGTATAATGATTAATACTTCTTCATCATGTGTGAGGTGTGTGCGTGTGTATATGCATCAATTCTACGAGAGAAAATCTATCTGAGATTTGAAATTTCTATGCCAAGATTTAAAAACAAACTGTCAGACAAAAAACATTCAACAAAATCTACATTCGAATAATATTGGAAAATTGGATTGGTGAGAATTGTTTAAAAAATATTTTTTCCTACACTTCCACTTATGTAATAAGAAAAAATTCTTTTTATTCGAGATGGTTATAGTTGAAATTAAATTATTCATTCTATTCAATAGAAAACAATTCTGATATTTTTTAAAAATGTAAAATTGTAATTATATAGTTAATTTTTTAATCACACATTTTGGAAAGATCCAAAGAGAAATGGTATTTATTTATGATCTTGCGAAATGTTATTCCTCACTTGATATACTTTTTCGATTTATATTTTCTTGCATAAAATCAGTAAATCTTATCAACCAAACAATGCTAGTAATTTTAGTAAAGACAAATAAAACATTATAATCTCTTATCTTTTTTGATTGTCATAACATAATGAAACCATTTTTTTTTTACACTTTATAATGCTTTATAGTGCTTAATGATATTAATTGAAACTAAATATTTATTCTTGTCTGCTATGCAGCCATTAGCAGTCGAAATATATACGGATTGATTTGATCTGAGAATTATAGTATTTCAAATAACACATTTTAGAAAAACATTTATGAAATCCAATAATTCAGTCAACTCTATTCTATATTACATAAATATTTTTTATTTCTAATCATTTAATTAGTTCTGTCAAATAAATAAATTAAATTAATATTTTATAATAGTAAAATGTAAAGACAATTATTCAACTGATTTCGTTATTTATTATTTTGAACACCCTTTTAAATTTAGTTAAAATTTTCCTGTGTTTTCTCTAACAAACCATGAGATAATTTCTAATCCAGTGTATAATTTTCAATCTCTAATTTTGAATACATCAGTAAAATACATGAGTAATTTTCTCTATACAACATATCACATTATATATATGGATAGTCAAAATTTTAATTTATACAAATAGGGAAATAGGGTTTAAAAATAAATTAAAATGTACCTATAGGTAGGTATGTAAATGTATATATGGATAATGTGTGTTTATGTGTGTGCATGTTTAAAAGCATATACCTAGTCGTATTCCAATGTATAATTTATAAAATGTTGTAGATATTCTCAAATATTAGGGATATTGAAAAATATAAATATATCTATACTTACTTAATCATCGTTTCCATAAAATTAGCTATATAAATTTCCTTATTTTTTGTGTGTAAAAAATTATACAATAACATTATTTTTATTGTTGGTATTAAAAGATATTTGTATTCATTGTTAAAAATACTATTTCTTTGAAATTGAATTTGAGGTTACAAATTGGAATTGGAATTATTTACTTGAAACTTTTCTGATTAAAATTATATCTATAATTATTGCTTAGAAAATTAATGTAACTTTTTTCTATTGTTTATATTTTTCCAGCAGAAAAAAGGAAAACCATAAATAATTCTGATAAAACTATGAAGAAAAAAAAGCAACCATTAGTTCAGTTTTAGTCAGAACTTTACGCAGTAAAAAAAAATGCTTGTAATATAAATATATATTATAGCTTAAAGCTCAAACGTTACGAAGCATGTCGTATTTCCTGTTTAGGTGTTCCGTTTTTGGTATAAAAACTCCGGTAATCGTGTTGTATATTTTATAAATATGAAACTTTGTGGTGAAGCATTACAGGAAGATAAAAAAAAAGGAAAAACAAGAAACGAGACATTAATTTAGTTAACAAATTAATAGCATTGGTATGGACATATACTAGACATTTTTTAGTTTTTATTTTTATAAAGCCGACTCTTAATTAAAAACATATATTATGTCCGTATATGTATACAAATTGTTAACCCATTATTATATTGTCCGCAATTGGTTTAAGTAATTAAGTAAGAAAATTAGTTATATGGAAAATATGTATAGCCAATAAAATAACTATAATAATCAATTTAAAACAATTTAAAAATTGTACAATCGATATATTTTATAATAAGACATCTATTTTTCTAGTAAGAACTATATCAGAAGTTATGTGTTCTGCTTCTTCAAGCTACTATAGAGATAAAATAGATCACGTTTTCGTTATCCAATTAAAAATATTGAATAGAAACTGTATAGCGCCCAAAGAAACACTTTTTTTTATTTAAATAAATGTAATTTAATTTCCACAAAAAAAAATTAATCAAGTGATAAGTTACGCGCCGACTCAGTTTCAGGTCAGTGAACTCTTCTAATAACATAAAATGTATTTGACGATTTTTTTTAATTCTGTTATTAGCAAAAAAAAAAATTTCTGTGTCAGATGTGGGGTTCGAACCCACGCCCTCATTGAGGACCAGAGCTTAAATCTGGCGCCTTAGACCACTCGGCCAATCTGACTGTAATAGTATATTTACAATTTAAAGAGCAGTAATATTTAAAATATTTAATTGAAAAATACATCACTGTGGTTAAATATTTAAAGATCACCAAAAATATAACATATGATCACAACCAAAATACCAAAGACGGAGTGCGTCTAAAAAAAAATCAATAAATAAAGACGTTCAAAATCGTAGTCAAATCTATAATTTATAACACATAAATAATTATAACACATGAATAATTAGAACAAATAATTAAAAACCGAAATCAGAATTTATTATTAACGTAAATATACAAATTATCAACAATACTTAATACAAGGTTTCATTTCAAAAATATATGTGTAATCTGTTGGGAAATATTCAGAAATACTTCCTTTAGATCAACTATAAAGTCTTCACCTTAACTAATTTTGCGGATTGACCGTAATAGCATAGACTGACTATATGGTAATACATAGTGATGAAATACTTTTATGTGTTGTGTTGCTCTGTGTTTGAAAATTTCAACTATGATTTTTAAGAAAAAATTTCAGCAAATCGATTCCGTAATACACATAGATCAAAAAGAAAAATTTAACACATTTTCCTTAATTTGAAACTCAATTTCATGTAATTACCTTTGTAAAGGTAATTCAGAAACAACGATTATATAATAATTCGTCGAACGCACAAAAGTTTTAACACGTACCCGGAACGCCTTGATCATTTTTGTCAGACTTGCAGCTTTGTTTTTTTCACAACTCTTTATGATGCTATTTTCGCTATAAAAACGTTGATCAAGTTTATTAAGTCGGATTACATATATCATAGCCACATAGGTTGTTTGTTGTGTTTATTTATTGAATTTTAAAATTCAAATAATTCTCTATTATTTGATACTTAAATAATAATTTTAGCTAAATAAAAAATTTAACTATTTTTTTCTTTAGCTAAAACTTCTAAATCTTTTTTAGAAAAATACAATAAACACAAATTTTGGAAAATAAGTTTTTAATTAAACAAAAAAAAAATTGTCATTCAATGATTAGTTCTTTGTTTAACGTTTTCATATTTATAACTATAATTACGAATTTTCATAAAAAGTTATGTCAGATGTGGGGTTCGAACCCACGCCCTCATTGAGGACCAGAGCTTAAATCTGGCGCCTTAGACCGCTCGGCCAATCTGACTACATATTAATTAAATTCACATAATTTCAGTTTTCATAAAATTGTAATTGAAATCTAATGAAAAATTAATAATCAAAAAATACCTTGGATCAATAATTTTGGAATGACTTAATCATAATTTTCGATTTTTCAATAATTTCTTTGACATATAATACGGCCCCTATAAAGTTATAACGATTATCAACTATGAATTCAATACTTTTGTGAACATTTTTGTATATTGAATTTTAGGCACGAAATTTATGGCATTATTTTTCTTTCAAACTAAAAAATTCAAATATTTTTGTAAACGATGTTGACCAATATGAATATATAATTGAATTCAGAATAGATAGGTATACAATACAAAAGTCTATAATATAAGATAAAGATGTCGCCACATATTTTCTTCCTGGAAAAAAAACCACAGAGAAAATGTCCACCGTAGATTACAATATAAATGTGTTTTGAATAAGTAAAAGCAAAATATTTTTTTGAATGAATAATGCGAATAATGTTTATTTTAGTCTGATGGTCATCATAAATTTTTGGTCAATATAATATAAAATAACAATGGGGTTTATGGGTTTCATCCTAGGTTTCGTCATAAAAAATAAAATCTGAACATGAATAAAAATATTTTTCTTTGAAAAAAAAAAACAAGAAAGAAGAAAATCAACCTGGAAAAGTTTTTATAGTTTGAAACGTTTCTTATTCATTGTATTTTTTTTTCTTATTCTATCAAATAATGTTTTGATGGAATTCATTTCAGTTAGATTTGTGTTTACTCTTGGTTATTTCAATATTTTAAGGGCAAATATAAAAGTCAATACTTCATTTTAAACATTAGTTTTTATGACTTTTTCTAAAGAATTTATTACCTTCTTTATATAATTTTTATTTGTATCACTAAGAGCCAAAAATAAGTTGGGAATAATTTTCAAAATGAAATACCAATAAAATTACCAATGTTATTACGAAAAAAATAACATTTCGATTAAAACAAAGCGTTATAAATTTAAAGGATTATTAATTCTAGATTAATTATAGATCGGTAATTTTTGTTTATAACTAAAATAAATTTTAATGTATAGAAAAGAAGAATTATTTCATAATTTATAATTGCATCACTGTAGGTATTAAATATTGAGAAAATTATAGAATATGTAAATTAGTTTGAGCTGAAGAAAAAACATTTAAAGTAAGTTATTTGTAAATAAATATTAAATAATAAACTAACAAATGTTAATTGGAAACTAAATTGCACAAATTACTTTATCATTAACTTACTGAAAGAAAAGGGAGTTTAAATTTTATTAGTCTTGACTCTGAAAGTCCAAGTTCAAACAATTTAACAAATAATTTACTAAATTACCCATATTATTTTATGATTATTTTTTCATGACATACAAAATATTAAAAAAAATTAAATCTTTTGTCTGATCATGCAAATCTTTACAGAATAAAATTAAACTATTTTATTAAATTTAATTTCAATGAAATAAATAAGACAATTGAATCGTAATTATTCATATATAAAAATACTACAAATTATTGATTATAAAAAAATCATTTTTGTAAGAATTAAAAAATAATTATACGGATAAGTATGTACCTACATATACCTACAATATATTTACATATAGCACACACTATTAAATATTCCTAAATTATCGAATATAAAAATAAAACGAAACCTATTAAAGTGTTCTATATATTTTCTGATCCTAAATCCTAAATCTTATAAATCTCCCCTTTCCTAAGTCTCATTATATGAGTATAATATACCTAAATAGGTATAACTAAGTATATTTACTTCCCATGGTCATGCCATTAAAATTGGGTTCTATATTGAGGGTAACGATAATCTGATTTTTATATGGTAGAGAAATGTATAGGTATATTATTTAGTGAATTATTGCAAAGTTAATTATTATACGAAACTTTTAAAAAGTTTTCTTTTATAAAAGTAAAAGAAAAAATTTGACCATTAAATATAAATTTATTGAATAAATTTAAAATATCAAAAGACTTCTTATTTCTTCTTTTTTACAGGAAAGTATTTTTAATTGGTTTACGTTGATTGAGTTTAAAATAAAAAAAAAATGAAAGAATTGGTCGAAAAAATAATTGAGTTTGAAAAGTAAAGAATTAAGATTTTTATTAAATTATTCTACACACGTGTGAAAATATTAGAATTCATTTTTATTTAATTTAAAAATTGTAATTAAAAACCAATCCAATTATATATTTTTTTCCTTACATTATACATTTATTTCATTTTTATTATATGTACACATAATGCTTATGATTTACACAATATTTTCATATGAAACATGAAGTAATTTAGGAAATAATAAGTTGAAATAAAAATGCCGGAATTTGCAATTTTATACTTTGCAATAGACTTTTTTTTACTATAAATATCTACTGGTATTCTTTACCAGATTTCATTATTTTAATATGTAATTGGTGATAACGTAATAAAAAGTATAATCATTATTAGTCTAAAATTTTGCAAATTAAAAATATACATTTTTTTAATTGTATTTTGTTGCTAACATTTGGATGTTAAATAATTTGATTTTTAACGGCTTTGTTATATTTTATAATTTACAATATGCTTTTTTAATTGAATTGATTTTTAAACTCAAATACATTTAACGTAATTTACAGAATAAATCTATATGTAATGTAGGTACAATAAAAGCATTTTCAAAACAACTACTTGTAAATCAAATGACCAATATTTACCAAAACCTTAAAAGTACGGTAATCGAATACTACATAAATATACTGTTGGAAAATATTCTGGTTAAAAATTTAATCCTTTTAAATAAATTTTTGGATCAATTTAAGGAGTTTTAAGTTTTTCAAATGGTATTTGGAAAAATTTCTATTTTTAATATTGACTTTGTAATCCTATATCTTATGTCCAGTTTTACAACAATTTTACAACACTACAGTTACAACACTAAAAGTTACTGTGAAATCAAATTTGTTGATTGCAATAGTAACTATATTTAAATTAGAAATATCATACCTGGTACAAAACTAATAATAAAAAATCTTATTTGATGGGTAGCGTATATTAAAAGGGCCAAATACAGGACAGTGTATGTATCCACCGATTTATTTGCTAAACCTCTATATATACACATCATATCAAATCCACCCATTTTATGATAACAAGGTGAATGTTATACTGAGCTCTTTATAGTTGTTTGTTCAATACTAACAAAAACAGCTTAAATTTGTAATGCAATTTGTTTGTACACTACTTAAAATAATTTTGATATGATATTGATATAATGCACGCATTAAAATTTGCCAAAATGTTCAAATCAAAAATTTCAAAAAAACATATTTTTTTATTACATCATCAGTCATATTCAAACTGGAGTTTATAATGGAAAAAGGGTAAATATAAATTTGAATACATTTGATTTTCTTTGCAAGTATGAATGTTTTAACAAAATCCATTCCTTATTTCTTTGGACATTACGAGTTCAAGTTTTTATCTTTAAATATAGATTATTTTGACTGATTTAAAAGAGAAAAATTATACAAAACCAAATTGCCCAATTATAACAATATTTTTTGTGGCGTTTCCATTTAATTCGTAATTTTGTACATGGTAGTAGCGCCATCTGATCAACACCAATAAAAAAGTAAAAACAATAAATGTTATTGAATTAATTTAAAAATACAATAATGATTAAATATAAAATCTTGTTAGACATAACAAGTAAACTCATGTAAAACAGAGTGAATTTTGTTTAATTTCAATTAACACAAAAACTTAATTATTTTCATAAATAAATAAATAAAATAATAATAAATAAATTTTACTATTTAACAATAATTATAAGATTCATATATTCGATGTATTATATTTATATATTAAAGAAAAGGATAAGATAAGCACACAGATGTTACCATGGTTAACACGATATAGAAGTCATGTTTATGTCCACGTTAACATTAACAAGAAAATGTTGAATAAATTTTTGATTTATGATTATTCTGTTGTTTATATCTGTATCTCTTTCTTGTAACAGATCAGAATTTGTATTTGTATAGACATCTTACGTGAATCTGAGTTAGGTATTTTTGAATTAATTTTATTGGCACATATTTTCGATCCATCAACATTCTAAATTTGTTACAAAACAATATTATTTAAGACTGAATGATTATGGGTGGAGAGACAAGACAAGAGATTTTATTTAGGAAAATTAAAGCTTATTCCCCACGCAAACTTCTATTGTAAATTAAGTTTAAAAATAAGATTTAAAATTTCTTTGTTTTGAAAATTTTATACAAAACGTAAATTAGTCAAAAATATTTACAGGCTAACCTAACCAACCTTAACCTCTAACTATAAATATACTTTATTCTAACTTCCCCTAACTTAAATCGCATTTACTTCAACAAATACAATATATATAAATATATTTCAGTGTGTTAAACACCTTGGCTCAACCGATCACGTGACTTGGTTACAGTATAATGTTATACAGTGACTATCTGTTATACGTATATATACGGATATGTGGGATATAAATTCTGGTATAAACTGTTTTAAAACGACAATTTGGTCGGATTTCACGCGGATTCCGTCAAACAATTCTAGATTTATTTATAGAGGTGTTTGAAAAGAAAATTTATGATCAAACAAACATAAGGTCTTTTATTTTTATATATGTATGTTATTTACTACTATGAATGAATATTTTTGATATAATTCACAATATAACTTAAATTATTCTTACATGACAGGTGACAACTTTTGTTGAAAAATATATTGAGACTTCTTTTTTTAAATCTAATACTTTTCATAAACAAAAGGTATACAATTCTTAAATTTATAGTATAAAACGTATATTAGACCTACTCAAAACTATATAAAATTTTCTGAGATCGGTAATTAAATTTTTATAATAAAAATATTTAAAATGCACGTACTTTTCATTCAAAAATTAATAATTATTTTTTAAGAGTAAATCATAAATAGAATTCCAGAGTGCATCAAGCATATAATTTGAACATCCATATAGTATTACTAATAACAAGCTGTAAGTAATAAGAATTCTTAAACACTTAAATTACTTAATTCAATTCCTCATGTGATATGAGTTGATTCTATAAAAGTTCCCTCTCCAACTGAGGAAATTCTCAAATTTTAATAAAAAAAATTCATTTGTTCTTGAATTATAAAAATTTGAGAATAATATTTAAATTATGTTAACTATGAAGGTAAGTATATTTTTGTCAGCCCTATATAATTTTTTTCTATATAACAACTTTTTTTTTTGTCAAACTTTACCTTGTCTGTTGATAACGTAAAGGATTACTTTTCGAGAAATTATTATATTCTCTATTTTAACATTTTCCATTTACATTTTCCTTATGGGTTTTGGTTTTTGTCATATTATAAGTCATAAAACATACAAAACATGAGCAGTTACCGTGTTTAAAAGGTAAAAGCTAATTTTGTTAATATTCTAATGAGAGTAATTTGAACGCAGTTTATGGCTTAACATCTGTTTTCTCTGTTATTTATAGATTAGGGTTGTAGAGAGATTACATAATAAGAGAATGAGAAATATTATTATTATTTTAATGTGTCGAAAAAAGAGCTTTCACCGTTTGAAAGTTAATTATTACAAAATATTTCGCAATCTAATGAGAAATTGTATTGCCGATTTCACTGATGAGCATGACAATAATGTTTTTATCGTGACATTTGTAATTTTATTTGTTATATTTTTTGAGTTGAATTAACTATAAATCAGTTGCCATGTCTAGACAAAATTATTGTACTTGTTTTTAAACTGTGGTGTATATTGTACTTTTAGTCATATAATCATATGTATTTATATTTTAAATAATGTCAAAGGTGTTAAAAGTTAATGTTTTAATTAGTATTAATGCAGTTACACGTAACAAAGCAGCGGCTGAAGACAACTACTTCATGTAGCATTATAATTATAAATGAAACACATTATAAACTTATTTCTAATTTTAAAGGGTGTTTCAAAGGCCTTCTATTTTAAAGTATGTAAATCATAAGCATTTATATATTTTCACAATTACTAAACTAATCTAAATGTATAATACATAATTATTAATTAAAATGTAAAAAAAAAAAAAATTAAACAAAATTTTAATGCTGTATAAATAAGATAATGTATTTGAATTAACTAAAATATTTTGAATCAACTCTTAACAATATAATAAACATATATACCTTTAGTTTCATTCACTTAAAATGAAACCAAGATAAAGTGATCTACCTTTAACTCATACCTACCATTTCTATATAACATAACATTAGACGTTATGTAACCTAAGAAATTTCTGAGGTATATTGCCTAGAACTAATAGAGTAACAGTATATACCTCTAAACACTTTAGATCTAACTTTAGTCATTGAGATAAATGAAGTGGTATTATATAAATAGAGTAAATTTTGTTGTTAGGAAAGATATACGAATAGCTATTATCAAACCAAAGAAAATTGTATATTCTTGGTGTAATATCTTAAGGGTTGTGGTTTATTTTTATTTTGTTTTAAATTAGGTTAGTATATGTGAAGGTAAATAAATCTTAATTTAAATTCAAATTTAAATTATTTTCACGTATTATTTTATATTATTATTAAATTGAAGTGATTACTGTAGTATTTAATGACTTGCAATTTTCGTATGAAAATCTAAAATTATAAAAAATTTAAAAATTTTCCAACGAATAATAATAATTCTTAAAATCAATTAAACTATCACAGGAAATTCAAATGTGGTTTTCAGTTAATTAGTTTCAGAAAATAAATTTGTGGAAGGGTTTACTAAATTATAATAATATTTAATAAGTCTATAAATGCAATCATTGCATTTCATGGTGAAGTTTTTGGGATCAAAATTAAAAGTTTGAAAAAAAGAAGACATTTTTAAAATAGGGTTTTTTTAACTTTAAAAGTTTTTGCTCATCATACAAAATAAATAATAATAGAATACCCTTAAGTCATTTTAAAAGTTGACTTGTTATACGACATTATTTCAAAAATTATATACATAAATTTAGACTTTCCTTATTTTATCCTTAGGTAAAATATTTATTAAAAAGGTTGGCTTGCCAAAAGTTTTGGGTCATACCTGTAATTATATTAAAGGACTTTTGAAATTTATATATAATAGAATTAAATTAGATACTATGCATAATATAAAGTCCATTATTGTGTCTGTTTCGAATTATGTGTTATACAACAGAGATTAGATTTTGTCAGAATATTTTCTATGCATGGAGAACTTAAAAGTTGGAACATTTCATAAATTTAAAGAATGCAAAAATATTTAATTAATTTTATACAATAAATTGCACTAAATTAATAAGTATATATTTTAAATAATTTTTAAAAAAGTTTTGCACATATTTTTAATCTTATACCAAAATTCTAACAATAAAATCACAAGACATATAAAAATATGTATTTATATTTACATTATGTGGTATTAATTTCAAATTGATTCTTAGAATTATTGTGTAATTTAAAATTTTGAACGTCATTCTTTAATAGCTTTATTCTAATATTCATCCCTATCTCTATCTTATAAAATACTTATAATAAAAAATACCTATAAATCAGAATTTACGACAAATATTTTTACAATAACGTTTTTTTCTGTATATTATATTTATAGCCGCAAGTATTCCTTCATTTACTATTTTTTCCATGATCAGAGAGAAATTATTTTCTTTGGAATTTTTTTGATCTTGGAAAATATTTATTTCGAAAAAATAATATTCTTATTTCTTTATGATTCTATAACATTCTGAATTTAATAAGAAGCCAAAAATTGCTCAAGGCTATTTAAGATATATAATGCAAGAAAACTGTATTTCTTCATAAGAACTTTTTACTTTCTCGAGTTCTTTTTTTTTTGGAAAGGAAAAGGTTGTGAGTTGTTCTATTTTTGTATAAAAATACATATTATAATTTTTTTTCTAACAATTGTTAAAAATAGACATTTTGGTAAACCGTATAAGTTTTATTATTAAACAAATAATTAAGACTAAGAGACTAGAAAAAAAGATTATTTTCTACACAATATTGAGAAATTCGTATTAAAAATGTGTCCTGTATGTTAAGTTCGAAATCGCATTCATCTCTATATCACAATTTGAAGAAATTTCTGTAATTCTTATATTAGCGCAATTTGTTTATTTAATTATAGCAAAAAACCACCAATGGCACATTACAATAACAAATGACAAATCTAAAGATTTAATTAATATTTAAGTATATTTATAATAAAACTTAATTGAAAATCATCAACAAAGGTTATGAATTAATTTGAGTTTTGCAGATCTAGAATACAAAATGAACTTATTGTCATAAGATGGGTCAATAATTGATCTTCCTAAGCAAAATACTATTTAGACTGTTGTTTAAAAAAAAAATTATACCCACTGTTGTACAATAGTTTCTGGTATACAGTGTTTGTGGTAATAATAATGATGATAATAATAATTGCGTTATTGATGATGAGAAATTTCAATACATATAATGTTATAAATTTACCTTTGTAAAAGCAGAGAAATTCATATAAATACTTTTAATTATTCCATTATTGTCAGTCTACAACTCTTATTATAGATAAATATCGACGACCGTGTTTAATGTTTATGACAATATATAAATAGGTGTATATAAATAACGTAATGTAATATGCCTCGACCAGACGCTAAAATAGTAGACACTATAAATTAATAGAAAGTGAAAATATTTTTTTCCTTGTCTTGGGGCTTTGGAAACATTACTCTTGGAATCTCATTAAACAAGAAAAAAATAAAACAAAATACAACAACACAAAAATTGTATATACACCATAGAATCTCATACCCATTTAGTACCTCCATCACTTCTGGTATACGTAGAACATAACCAAATTAGGGCGCGTGAAAAATTACCAAGTCTCATTCCAAATATACAAAAAAAAAATTATAAGTGTGAGGTTGGTTCTGTTCGCGAAAAATGAGAAAGGGGTGAATGCTTACCAACCTGAAACATGAAAAGTTCTTTTACAGAAAAAATAAAAACAAAAAAATAGGATTGATTGGTTTTTTGTTGTTTTGACAATGTATTAATGATTAATGAGAGAAGTAAGTGGAAGCGGAATGTAGCTCATTATGTAATTTTTTATCATTTTATGTAATTTAATTCAGTGAACACCTGATATTAACGCTGACAGTATGAAATATTCACAATTTAATTTAATTTGGGAAAAAAAATAAAATAAAACAAAAAGCATTTGGTAAATTTTTGTCAAATGATAAAAAAAAAGGAAAGAAGGTAATTATTTTCTTTCTAATTAGCAATTAGTTTGACATGAGAAAGACAAATTTTCTTACATTGATTATATGAGGGTAGATTATAAAGATGAAATATTCTGGCTCTTAATTTTCGTAAGTATATTGTCTCTTTGTATGATTTTGTATGTGGTCAATCTTAAAGCATAAAATTTTGCCTCTAATGAAACGTAAAAGAAAATTTGTTCCTTGTTCAATTAACTTTTGCTATGAAAAATTTAGATAAAACTAACCGTATTCTAATGTATGTGAACTAATTTCAGTATTTAAATAATCGAAAGATATAATTTTTTATTAGAATAATGAAAGGAGAAGAATAAATTTTTTATTAATTAAATCTAATATTATTTTAGTATAGAGTAGTACAACAAGATAAATAAATTACTAATTTACGAAAGTTCACTCAAATTATAACTAAACCAGGCAATGTGAAACATGTGGAACCATGTCCCTTAATTAATTTTCACCTTAAACTCTTTCAATATCATCTTTAGTTTTTCTCTTTAAATACACAAACACGTATTTGTGTAATTGTTTGCACTTACCGTTGGTTGTGTGTATTTGTGTGAGAATGTTTTGTTGTGGCTTTTCTTGTGAGTGTGTGTATATGTTACATTTATATATAATAAGTAAGCAATTGTATGAAATTGGATATTCAGGCAGGGGTCGAACAATGATGTCATTACAGTTTCTAGTTTAATATAATGAAACAAAAAATATATTAATTGTTAGACAATTGGAAAAGTTAATCTTAACACATTTAATAAAACTATATTAAGTATTCGACCAATCGAGCTAAAAATAGTAAAGAATAAAGTAGAAAAATTATTAATTCTGTTCTATGGAATAGATTTTCTAAATATGTGCTCACAAAAAATGTTTAATATTTCATAATTTCTACGCAATCCATTCTGGTTTTTTATAATTTTCATTTCCATTATTTCGTCAGAGTAAATGGAACAAATTCAGGTTTTACACAAGAGATTAATTAATTTTACACCACAATGTTTTCATTTGAAAATAAATCTCGTTTGTCATTTAGGACCAAAAGAAGAAACATAAACTTGTTGAGGTGAGCTGACGAATTTTATGAGCAGAATGAACTCGTTCCCATTAAATCATAATTTTTCATTTTTTATATATAGATGTGTGTGTGTGTGTGGTGTAACTTGTGTTAGGCTTTGGGCAGGTTTATTGTAATATTAGGGTCAACATCATTTTATATTTCCAGGGTTATACCTAACTATAATTTATGTCAAATTATATACCATGATTCATTTATACTACGATGAATATATAAATGAATAATTTTCAAGATAAGATAAAAATAATTAAACAAAAAAAAAAAAAAATAAAGGTTGGTATCCAATGCATTCAATTCTAAATGGAAATCTCAGATCGATCAAGGAGAAACACTTGAATAATTTGATGTATGAGATGTTAATGGAATCTTAATTGTACACAGAAACCTAAAAGGTATACAGAAATAGAACAAAAATTGAGCAAATATGAGTATAAATTATATTGTCGAAATTAATTAACATTATATACAGTGAAATGTCAGTTAAGCAGAAATTTTTTGTTAGCCAATGTTTATCATTATATTATATTATTATAAATCACCTTTGATGTTTCTCAAGTGCAAAATATGTGAATAAATTAAAAGGTATTTTACGCAAGAGTGGAGACGCCTAGTTTTTTTTAAAGTAGATTTATTGAACAATTTTTAAAAATAAAATTGTAAAGTGCTTTTGTAAATCTGTTTTTTTTTTACACATTAAAAATATTAATTTCAGTGAACTAACGTAATTTAGTTCGATAGTAATAAATAAATTTAAAAATGGTATCGCTTATAGAGTAAAAATTAAAATCTGATAATAGAAATTATTTAATTGAAATAAGTGAAATAAGTGAAGTAAGTGAAGTAAGTGATTCATATATTACATTTAATATCCAGCTTACCTTACAGATTATCTTTTATTCTATTAATCAATTTATTCTGGATTCATTAAATTTATTTAATGAATAATTAAATAATTAATTATTTAATTATTAGTGTATTAATAAAGTAATCGATTAAATAAAATCCGTTTATGTATACGTCATTAATTTAATTGGATTATGAAGGTATTTTACCTCTATATTAAAATCATAATATTATTAAGTATTAATAAAATATAATCGGTTCTTAAATTTTGTAATAAAAGTTTAGATGTTATTTACCTTTAGGTACTGTTGTATTGTTATGTTATATAAATTTTACAAATTTATTTCAGTTTAAAAGCTAAATGGTCCTCTGTTGGAATTTGTTTTTTATGCAACAAATTTTCTGCCGCAGGGTTTCGATTAAGTGCATTTTCTACATGTTTTTATACTATAGAATGTTAATCCGTAAAGGGCGCATATATACAAACCAAAATTAGTTGAAATACACTTCAAGTCCTTTTTAAGCACCTCATTAGAATTTATATTTTTTTTGCTCAAAGTATTCTGTTCAAGTAAAAAAAAAACTATACTTCAAAATAATTGTTGCATTTAATTATAAAAATCAAAATTTGATTGTCCTATTCTTGTTTTGAATATTTATTTTAAAATCTGGTTTCTATTTCGTAAAATGTTTGGTTGCTGTTGTTATTATGATGTGCTGATTCGATCGATATTACTTTGTTGACTATTTGTTTTTACGTCCCTATTTTTCTATCATCCTCTTATAACATGTTATACAAGTATACAAGCAATATGTGTAAGCAAAAGATACCTATCTATAAAAGTTACGTCAGTAGTTGCTAACACCTGAAATTTTAACATTTTGTTGTATGAGGAAATTTATTGAAAATAGCCACGTTACTTATTTGCCATATTTAATTAACAGTATATTACTTGTTATTAAGATTAGTGAAGGTGTACAAAATTGTTTTAAGGCAATTTCTATATATTATCAGAATTTTTCATGAATTCAAAAATAACGTCAAATATTTCTATGAATTAAAAAATTCCTTCCGTTGTTTTTGACGACGTATCGGTTTAATATAATTCAGTATTAAACAAAATTATAGAATTTTTAAAAATTTGATTTAACAAGAATTCTTGAAAACTTTTGTATTTCGAAGTTTTAAAAAATAAAAATCTTCGTAATTTAATATTAAATTCTAACAATTTAAGTATTTTGTTAACCAATATTATAAAGCTGTTAACTCTCTTTGTTTTAAAAAGAAAAAAACCTTGTGGTTAAGTTTATCGATAATTTTAAGATACCGTTTTCCTACATTGTATCGTATCACGTTTTGGGAAAGGTTTATCGTATTAAACCAACTTCTTGTAAACAATTTTAATAAGATTCTAAAGCATTTATATATAAGTTTGTGGAATTTTTTTATGTCTTGTATTTCATATTTTTTGTATAAACTAATACTAGATAACGAATAGATAGGGTTAAAATAACTACCGTATACGATTGAAATCATCACCCCACGTAAAATTTTCAATTTCAAAACTACATTTAATACTTTAGGATTTACAATCTATTCTGTTTGACCAATATTTGTTATAAAATCACGTTTAGAATGAATGTGAAGAAAAAAATTGTATTAATTAAAATTGAGTAATTTTAACTTGTCGCGTAATGATTTTTCAAAGATGAGAATTTTTATTGAATTTATTTCTTTCTGTTTTCGTTTACAGCTATGAGTTTGTGGTGGTGAATAATGAACCTAATTGCTTGAGAAATTAAAGGATTTTAGAATTGTGGTCTAATGACTTTAAGACTTTTAATCAGTTGTCTGATTTAATTTTTCATTTAACCCTTCCTACAAATTTCTTATATTTTATGAAAATTATCCATAAGATGTTGAATACAATCAAGAGAATAAATTAAGAAACGATTTCAAAATAATTTATTTTTTTCCAAGTTTTTTAAAAAAATCGCTATTTTTCTTTTAGATTTTAAAACAATGTTAAATATTCTTCTTTCATAACTAAAATTTTAATTAACACTTATAAAATGTTTGTCTGTCACGAAACTTTTGCTCTCAAAGGTTTAAAAATTGAAATTCTCTAAAACCCAATGTTGGTTTTATAGGCTAAGTGCGGGTTAAAAGTTTTACTATAGGGTTTATTTTAATTAATAACTTAAGAAATTCTAGCTTCAGTATAGCAAAAAAGAAAAACAGGAAGAATTATCAGGCAGCCGGTCTTATATATATAATATAGATATATACTATATTATTATTAGATCTACAATTTTATTCATTTTAGACAAAAGGATTAAAATCTATGCAGATTTCTTTATTTTCTTTGATGAGAAAAAAAAAATATAAATGATTTTTAATTATAGTATTAAAATGTGATTATAAATTATTTTTGAACTTAAATAATGATTAATAATTATAATTAGTAATCCATCGTATATAATACAAATGATTACGGGCCACCTAGTTACCTACATATTCTAATTTCTGATTTGATTCTCTTTTTTCGCACAATGTAACTGATTTCGCAACAAACAATTTTTTTAATATTTTAGTCACACAATTTATTAAAAAATGAAATTATTAGAAAATAAGAAAGGTAAAACAAAAATATCTAAAGATTATTTTCAATTTTAGCAATTTTGTTTTTAAATCAGATAATTTTCACCCCAATATAAAATTATTTTTTTGAGTTGAGAAAGAGAACGTTAAACTCGTTTGCACCTTCTTTACATTTCATTTTATGAAAGACAAATCATTCACACTAATTACAAGCTGACTCCGTTGAAAATATTTTAAATCACTTTTTTTTTATTTTGCTAACGGCTTATTCGCTGTTTTTTTTTTATTTAAAAAGGGGTAAAAAAAATTTCAAAATAATATAATTATAAGATTTAGGGCATTTTGTATCCAGTCCAGAGGTAAATTAATTAATTTAAATCATAAAAAATCAACAAGATTAAACAAAATTTTCGTTGTAATTATTTTTTATTAATTCAATAATAATAATAATTATTTCTATAAAATTAAAAAAGGCCTTCGGTTTTATTTTAATTTATAATTTTTAAGTCATTTTAATAGATAGAAGTTAGATTGTTCTAAAGAATAATATAATAGGTATTATTGTGTAATATTATTTAGAACTGAGAAAATGCAAATGTTGGTGCCTGTTTGTTTATTTTTCAATTTTTGTTTCGTAAATGCAGAATTTTTCTTTTATTTTATGTTTCCAATTTTGAAGAAACCATTTTTTAATCATTACACTAATAAATAAACATTGAAGAACTAAGTGACTTTCATAGAAAATAAGACGTACTTACTATTACACCGAAATTCAAACAAACTTATTGTCTGGTTTTTTTCCACCACCGTAGAGTGGATGCTAATAATCATTAAAAAATATACACTCAAATCGAAATTTAGTTTTCATTGTAGGTGCACAATTTAATTTAAACAGTTTCTAAAAAAAATTTAATAAAATATTTGAAATTCTTTCTTTATTTAGGTAGATTGGAAATTTCATATTTAATTTATATGCTAATTGAATTGTAATTTTACCCATCGCTAGTACAGATATTACTTTTAACCTTTATAATAAGTTCTAAAATCTATATTCAGAATATTTTGATTTTTAATTATTCAAAAATATAAGCGGAGGATTTCAATTAAAAATCTGATAAAGTTTGTCTTACCTTAGAATCTTCCATCACATCACAGTCAGAAGAATTAATTAATTTTCTGACTGAACCGTTGATTTTAATAATTAATTCGTTTACATAATAAAATCTTATGAATAACTATACAAAGTGTTTCTGATTTAATCAATTAAATTTTTATTTTATTGGGGAAATCATTTTATTCATAAACAATTTTAAATTGATCTTATATTATTT
Source organism: Pedicia rivosa (assembly GCA_963082725.1). NCBI lineage: Eukaryota > Metazoa > Arthropoda > Insecta > Diptera > Pediciidae > Pedicia > Pedicia rivosa. The sequence goes on from OY720151.1 coordinate 19,695,918, forward strand.
TTGTTCTTTTCTGTATAATGTTCCCCTTAAAGATATTTAGAGTTAATGTGAAATCCGACATAAAAAACTTATTATTTAAACATACGTTATGATGCTGACACTAAAAGACTTTTGACTGAGGTTATATTATTAAGGGAATATTAATAAAAATTGTAAATCGATTATATGGATCAGTATAAATAATCATATATAAAGTTCTGTTCATACAATCTTGATTTCTTTAACTCGTTTAAAATATAAAATAGAACGGTGCCAAATAATATTCATTTGGTATCATAGAAAACAGAATGGAATAATACTAATAAAAGAAAACCTTTTTTCTTTATTTTTCTTCAATGAATAAAACCAATAGAGGTCAAATGAAAAATTTAAATAAGGGTGACAAAACAATTTCGAAAAGAATGTATAAAGTACGTATTTTATATATTGGAACATCAGTTTCGATTGGGCTTAGTGTATGATTGCTAATTTTCAAGACATATAAATTTATTAAATTCTTTTTAAGAATTTAAAAATAATGAAATAGGTATTTCAATTCTATTTTATTTCAACTGTTTATATTATTTTTGTTATTATGAATCGGTATTTAATTATCAGGAAGATGTTTTTACATTCCACATTTATTTGAATAATTATTTAGCACAAATCTTTGAAATATGACAAATATTGTGTTTAATTTTTTTTCTGTAAAATAAATAATATTAAAGAGTTAAAATAATAAAATAAAAATGAAGAAAGAAAGGAATAATAATCAGAGGAAATCTATACTAAATGTTTCTGTTTTTATAAATTTTAAAGAAAATTAAAACTGAAATGCCTCTATTATATATACCTTTTGATTAATGTTTTGGTATATCTACACATCATTAGTGACAAAGATTTTCACTTTGTAAAATAAATGTTTAAAATGATCCTTGCGACAATTAATATTTTTTTAAACTGTCACCTAATTTAAAGAAATAAATAAATAAATAAAAAAAGAAACACGATAATAATTTTTACACAACCTCGTTATTTTCAAACAGATAAATATAATATATATATACATATATACGCACGCGATAGTTTTTATGTAAACAAAAATTCATTTAATATTATATTCTTCACATCTTTTAAGAGAAAGAAAATAAACAACACCTGCTTAAAATTTTTCCGACATTTACTTCAAGAAAAGGAGAACAGCTGAATTTGTTTTTCTTTCTTTCAAAAAAGAAATTTTTGTGAGAACAACAAATGTTAATTGCTTCAGAATACAATTTTTATTGTGGAATAATAAACCAAAAATAAAACAAACAAAAAATTATAATAATAAGAATTGGTACGAGACAAATTTTTTTGATCATACATTTTGAAAGGTTTTTTCGGTTTCATTTTGTCAAAGAAATAATAATAAAAATAATAATAATAATAGTAATAATAATAATATAATTAATATATTTTACAAAGGAACATTCAAAAATCACATTTTTATGGTTGGTGAAATGCACAAGTTTTTTTTTATGACAGATGTCAGATTCACATAAAAAAAAGTATTTCTTGTTTTTAGTGAAATTTATATTTTATTTTAATTTTTTTTTATATAATAAAATTATTAGAAAAAAAAACCGCGAAAAAAACGTAGTTACGGAAATTCTTATTACCCTGTTTATTTGGCTTTAAGCCAATATACAGGATAGTAGGTAATATAAGTTTGCCAAGAATATTTGTAGGCAATATACACCTACAATTTATTCAAACAAAATAATTAAAGGAATAACCGGAAAGTAATAAAGTTGAACACCGGATACAGTGATTAGAATTTTGTTATTATAATGTTTATATTTATATATAAAATATTACATGTCATAGACACGATTATTGAAGGTTTTTCAATTCAAAACAAATTAAAGAACACAATTCGTTCATTAACCTTTATTCAAACAAACACAAACCATCTTGGTCTAAAAGGAATTTTTATTCTAATTTATTCAAAAACTCATGTTTAATTATGAAATTTAATAAAAACGTAAATAGTTATAAAATAAACATAACGTTTTTTTAGTCTGTGTTATAAAAATTAATTCGGGTAAATGACTTAAAAAAATAAATTTTGTTAATCTAAATTCTAAACAATGATTAAATAAATTAAATTCCAATGTACTTTTTTTCCTTAGACTTTTATTTTTAATTTTTAGATTTTTTTTACATTATAATTCGTTACAACAGTGAGATGCCACTTCACAATTTCGGTAGCTTTCCAATTGCTAATTTAAACAAAATAAAATAACAATTGGATTATTTTAATGTTTAATAAAATAATGATGTAAAAGTCAACTCATAGCAATTACAACCATTTATTTGTTAATATGATTATAAAATAGTTATGTTTAATTACGTGTTTCTGATTAAATACCCGTAACCAAAATATGCTTAAGGTAGAGAGGTTGTGGTTTAATTTAAATCGGTAACAGACCGAATTAAAGTTATTTTGTTTATTTAATTGTCGTCCGATGACGAAATTATATTTTTTACTTAACTATAATTAAAGCAGTGTATGAAATGTAAAAATAATAATCATTAAAAAAATACTAAGCGACTCCATTCTTATAAATCTAAAACAATAATAATGGAAATAATTAAATTATATCAATTATGAAATAAATATTAATTAAATCCTATTTTACATTAAAATTGAATATGTTTTAATAATTTATTTATAACACAGATAAGAATAAGTTCCCTAACTAATAATTGTCTTCTTCTTGTTCAATTGAAACAAGGAGATTTTAGTAAGAACAATTACCTATAAAAAATAATTTTTTTTCTTCCTCTTCATTTTGTTTTAATAATTGCTAAATGTTTTACTGAATTTAAATATGTCTACACAATTAAATGCTAGTCAGTTTTGAAAATCTTTACAAGTTTATTTCATTTACTTTCTGATTTAATTCTGTACGAAAAAAAACAACATTAATCAACTTGCAGTGAATTTTCACCAACAGAAAATAATACAGAAGATAAAGAATAGCTTCTAAGATTTTGTTTGTTAAAGAAAATGTAATTGAATTTTCTTAGGGTGTTTGGTTTCTATTTGTTTGTTACTTTTTTTGTTCCTCGTCGTAAAGAAAAACAAATAGAAAATCTTTCTAAGGTATATAATAAGAGTATTGTGTGTGTTGGTTCAACCACATTTTAATTAAAATCTATACCTACTTTGAATGAAAGTTTCCTTTAAAAAAAATTATCTTATAAATGATCAAATTTACTATTTTTATACAGCTGTTCAACTTTAACACGAACTGTATTCTTTTGGTTGTTATAAATTTGTAAAAATTCTATATAACTAAATTTTTGATTTCAGAATTCAAAAATTAACAAAACAAATACCTCAAAACAACGTCCATTTTTACTACGTTTCTGACGAATATTTAATAAAACAATCGAAAATTTATTCTTCTTAATACAATTATTTTTAAATTTATGCAAATAACTATAAATATTTTGTATATTAAAGGTTTTGCAAATACATAAAAGAAATAAAAACAACAAGAGTAAAACTTAAAATCTGTCTGGTTTCTGAATACCAGGAAACATAAATCGATGCCAACAAAAATAATTACAATACAGAAATTCAAATAAAAAAGTAATTTAAGTTTTGTAAAAAAGACAAAAACTTGAAAATTATTTACATTTTACGACAATTGTTTGTTGATTTTAAATATTTTTAATAACCAAAATCAAATTATTTTCTTATCTTAGTTTGATAAGAAAATAATTGACTACACTTACACTACTTCAAGTATAATATAAAATCAGCTTAGAATTTTTCTGGACCAACTAACGAAAATTCGTTATTATTGTCAACGACAAAAGAAAACAACAGAATATAAGTAGAAAAAGTATATTACTGGAAGGACAAGTACTTAAAACATATATATACGGTGAAATATGTTTAACGCACATAATGAAAAAAAAACGAAAAAGAAAAGAAGTTTGTGGCTAAAATATATGAAAAAAAAATGATTTATTATTTGATTTTTTTCCCCTATATATAAGATCTGTGCAAACACTTAAAATTGTAGTATATTTATTTTTTAAAGTGCAACACCTGACTATACTATACTATATAGTGTTACTGACACTCCTCTTATTTTTAGTAAAAAAAAAACAACAAGAAAAATGAACGAAAATATATAATCAATATAATATGAGTTATAAACTTTATACGGTTTAAATCTCTCATGTTTTCAGTTTAAACATGTTTCAACATTTTGTGTTTTTGTTATTTTTTTTTATTACAAAAAAAAAAGTAAATCTATTTCTTAGCTTATAATTTTAAACTCAAAATGCGTTCTATGTTTAGAATTAAAGGAAAAAAAAACGCAAATTTATGTGAATTTTCTTTGCTTTGGTGTTTTATTATTCACTTGTACATATATAATTTACATTTTATAGTTTTTAATTTGTGTATCTGTACACGTTTTTTCTTACGTTCATAAATATTTTTTTTTTTGAATAACAATAATAAATAAATAAATAAATAAGTAAATAAGGGAAAATTTAAATATTCAAAAATAAAATCTATAAGGATTTCTTTTTATAACGTTAAAATACTATGAGATATTTTCCTCTTTTTCTAACTCAAAAACAAACATACAAAAAAAAACTAAACGTAGAAGAAGTAGACAAAGATTTTCAAAGAGAGTAAATATATATAAATACCTTCGAGGAAATAAAATGCACAACAACAACAGTTTGTTTGTATGAAAATGTATTTACATCGGAACAAACATATAAGGAAAAATAAAAAACGTAACGGAAATAACTCTGTTTTATTTAATACAAAGAAATGGTAAAAGAGAGAAAAGGAAAAAGATTTTTACATAAAATATTAAACAGAGAATAGAAATCATTCAAACCAATGTTTGAATATTCAAAATATTATAGCAAATATGTTTTTTGTATTAATATTGTTTGTTTAGTTAAATTTGTATATTAAATTTAATTCAAACAGTCAGAAACAAATCGATAATTAAGTGGGAGTAAAAGTGAAAGTATATTATTTGTGCCATTGTATATTGTATTGTAAAGTTTACATATTCATTCTTTCTTGCATCTAATGGAAAGATATTAAACCTATCAATGTCAAAAATTACAACAATTACTATAACAACTCTACTGCTGGGTTGTTAGAGTTTGTGATCTACATAAGACTATCCTTTTTGTATTTTGTGGGCCAATGGTGAATATTTTTTCAGCGGCGAACACGTTGTATAGAAGTATTTTTAGACAGAGACTTTGTTTCATTACAAAATTTAAGAACAATAATTAATAATTAAACTCTTAAATTTATACGATGTTGTTTGAATATCTTCAAACAATTACCCCATGATGATAAGATATCAAATTAGGCTATAATAATTCACTATAATATTTATTTAACAAAAATCAAAGGGGACATAAATTATCTACTATAGGCTATTAATTTTGGAAGTTTATATTTTATTCAAGACCAATTAATTGTTATTGACATAACTAAATTAAAAATCTAATTTCGTCAACATAACCAAATTACATAAAGGCCTATTTTTCGTATAAAATTACAAAACAGATTATCGTATCTCTATTAACAAGGTAGACAAAGAGTAATTAAGAAATTAACAACTGTTTAATGAATTGCCATCATCAATGAAATCCCTGAGGAGGGGTTTACAGGGGTGGTTGTTATTACGATCCTTTTTCCTTTTTCATACCTTATTATAAGGATAAAGAAAAAAAGTCCTTTATAAAAAAAACGAAGGAGAGAGTTAATTATACGGTGTTGTATATAGGTACAAATACAAATGTAAAAAAGTAACGTTCGCTTGATTGTATATATTATAAAAAAAGCTGCTTTTTAAAGATTTAACTCAGCTTTGTGTTAATTAAAAATGTTTTTTTGCCGTTTTATATGATTTCATTTTGTGTTTGAGTTTATTTTGTTTGTTTTAGTTTTGGTAAAATTTGTAATTCTTTTAATAAAAACCTATAGAGTAAATCTTTCTAGAACAAATATTATAAGACTTTCATCAATAGAGTCTTAGATTCTCACATATTCAGAAGGTCAAAAATAGTTTTAATTAATTATTTTAATAATAATTTTTTAATAATTTTAATTAATAAAAATGTATACGCAGCAATCGTTCAATAAATGATGATGAATTACTTTTATTCCTATATATTTATATTGTACAAATATATTATTACTAACACTACTAGTTTCAAGTGTAAAATAAGAATTAATATTTCAAAATTTAAACAGTAGTAAATTTACTCTTGCTAATGATATTCTTATTCATATATTTCAGCCAACAGTTGATTTTATACAAACTAAAACATAAAACAATTTCAGTCTTTAATTCCTTCAATCAATTAAAAGCATCATTTTATTATATTCGAATTTGATACAAGGCATGTATAATGCGCAAATATTACTAAGCTATTCTGCAAAAATTATTCTCGTTTTATAATCACAGATAATCAATTACTTTAACTCTTTCTATTGATTTATTTAATGCAAATGATTTTGTTATAAACTGTCAATAAGTACATCTTTCATTTTTGTTTATTGAATAATCCATTAGGTACTTCTTCTTTTTACTAAGATTTTTGTTTATTGCGTAAATATATCCTTAATTTTAAATGTTAATCCTTCAGTATTTTAAAATAAACGAAAAATATAAACAAAAAATAAACTTCAAATTGACATTAAAACAAATATAAATAATCTTAAATCTTATTCAATTTATAATGATAATCTATCGATTAATCAGCGTACCTTTTCATCAGAATCCTTATAATCTCTACAACTATAGATTTCCCTTTTATTTTTTTTTATACATTATAAATTATACTTTATTAATGAATGATACCGATAATAATTATAATAAATGGAAGGTGTTTTATTTTAATCTGCCCATTTTGATACAATTCAATCATTATTTATGTTGTATTTGTCCCCTTTTTACTTACCTACCTTAATTCAAAGAAAGTTTAACATTGGATTTAACATTACTGTAAATGAAAGAAATTTTAACAAAATTTGAAGATACAAATCTATTCAATCAATTGTTTTACATTCTATAAAGGTAATTTATTCGTCTGTTTGTGATGGATAAAAACGATGAGTAATGATTAATTATTTTTAATACACTTTAAATATTCTGTATTCCTTTTTGTTCTTTGTGTTAGTTAAAAATAACAAAAAAAAATCGAATTTATATTTAAAAATTGTCAAACTTTATAAACGCTATTTAAATTTATATCAGGCAGAAAAATATAATTAAAATATATTGTTAGAAAGCCAATGGAATAATCAATATTAAAGTTGTTTTAATTTTATAGTAAATTTCATTTATTAAAATAAGTTAAGACAAACTAGAAAACTTAATGATACACGACACATCAGTGCAATACATTGTTTTTGGTCTTGAAATAGGTAGGCATTATGCATTAATATATTTTCTAAATAAGAAAATAACAATATTCTGAATTAAATTAGCCATGTTAAAAGCTAGACAACACAATGGACACTTTAAGTATATTTTCAAAGTAGCGAATATAATGATGGTAATTGAATTCTTCATTCTTGAACAGAATAATTTAATTACGCCAGAAATGAGTTATTGTACCTTGTGAAACGAATTTGTTTTTTATTTGAATTTTTTTTTGTGTGTTGAGAAAGAAAAATTAATTATTCTTATTTAAAAGTCTATAAGTTTTTTAATAGAATACAAAAGAGTTAATAATATTTATTATGTCAATATGTATTATATATATATATATATATGTATATTATGTATTATGTATATTTATTATTATGTACACGCAAAAGTAATTAGAAAATTCAATATTAATATCCGGATTCAAATTTTATTTATTTTTTCATTATTATTAAATTGTTAAAATGATATTTTTTAAAGACGTAAAAACATGAAAAAGATACAGATAATGGTTTCTCCACGGAAAATTACATTAAAATTGAAAATAATTGTTGCATCTAGAGAATGATTTTCTGTTAAATAATAATCACAATTTAAAAAAAATATATTTCAGTTAATATTTTAGTTGACGATTATCGTTGAATTTATCGTGTACATAAGATATAAGATATAGTTTATAAAATGATTGTCAAAGAAAAAATATTATAATAGTTCTCATCTGTTTAAATTTCAACTATAAGGTTTTATGGTTTACCACATAAAGTTATGTTGTCTAATATGAAACTGAAAAGCAATAGATCTTTTCATATTTGCTATGAAATAACTAAAAGTTAAATTCATCTCCGTTTCGAACTGAGTACCAGAAACTTTATGTGTAAAACGTGAGTTAAACACAAGTTAGTCTTCCGTATGTTGAAAAAAAAACAGAATTTTACTTTGTTCTACAAGAAGTTATTGTTTTTCACTTTAATTTGGTTTCTTTTTCATAAATTTCAAATCTGATAGAGAGTGTATGATTTACTTAATTTGTATCATATTCAGTAAAACATGAATACATTAATTAAATATTAATTAAACTGCTGACATTTTTGAATTTTAATCAATTAAAAAAAATAATAATTAAAGTTTTAGTTTATGAAATTTAGTCTGATGGGAATTTAACACTATATAAACTTAAAAATGTTTTTTTCTTTGCTTTTAAAATAACTGGAATCAAATAAATTAAATTTCTGTTATTGTTTCTTGTGTAAAGATATTAAAGTTTCCTGCATTCTTAATAATAGTGTAAAATTTTACAATTCATACTAAATATACATATACATATAATTTCTGGTGGAATTTGGAAATAGATTAATATTTGAAATAACAAGCAACACTAAGATAATTACAAACAAACAATGTTTTGTTGAAATTGTCATTAAATATTTATCCCTAGGCCTCTTTTAAATATTGATCGTTACCTTTTCAAAATTGTACATATACTTGAGTATACGGTAAAAATTTTTATGATTGAATCTTATGTGGCACAGGTTACTTATAATTCAATTCCTTTAGAATTAACTTTGATAATAAAATAAAAATAACAATAAACAGAAATGCAACTGAATGCTTTAGAAGAAATTATTTTATTATTAACTTCTCATAAGACAAGTTGGAAAATTCATTGGGTAAGAAATCAATAAAACGACTGAATTAAAATATATTCAGTTTCATTCATTTGTTATAATTTAAATTATCAATTTAATAAGAACATATTTCAACTAGAATAAAATGATACTTTGTATTGAAACAGTAAAGATTTTTGTTTCTTCGTTGAAGAATATAGGGGGAATACAATATTCCCTGGAGCACAATTCAACTTATGGTAGAACTGTATACAATAACGAATAATTGATTTTTAGTTGAGCGATCTACAGTAGTCAATCAAGTTGATATAGTCACTTATCGTGAACACCGATACTGACTATATAATTAATTTGAAAATTGTACTGTCCTAACACCAAATAGTACAAAATATTTCTATTAATAAATTCAAATTAAATATCTAAAAAAAACATATGTTTACGCAATACTTTTGACATATAATTTAATAAATTATAATAAAATTTTGTAAAATATTCAAACTATACACTTTCTTTCTGAAACTTTTTTTTACTTACATAATACAAAGAGAATTTATTCAAAACTTTTGTACTATTAAACAGATGAGACAAAACAAACAGATTGTGAATAAATGTAACACCTGAGACTCAACCAGAATTGCAGTTTCTTTGTAATATTTTCATACATATAGAATGCTCTATTTAATTTTTCATATTGTAATTTCTATAGAAAAAAGTTCAAAGCTGGGATAATTTTTTTGGTTTGCGTTAAAATCACAAATATAAATTGTTATAAGTTTTTTTTTAGGTTGGAATACGTGATTTAACTGTAAAAAATTTGTTTAAACTAAATTACCTTTGCATAAAACAATTGCAATATGTCAGTTTTGTAAAATTTTATTTTAAAAGAATTAAATTTACCATGAAGAGAACAGGTAAGAAATCAGGAAAACATTTAATGTTCTGTTAGCTAAACTTTATTACTATAAAACAGGAGAAAATATTTGTTCTTACCCGCAAAATTCTACCAAGAAAATTAGATATCGGTCACCCAGTTCAGTCAGATTAAATTATAACATAGATTTTAATAAAAATGGAGGATCAAAATTGAAATCAATGGAATGTGATGTGAAAAATGATTTTCAAAATAAATATAAAAGTAATGTGAAAGTATTGTACAAACGAAATCAAAAGTCATTAGAAAAGAGTAACAGTTATATTGATGTTTTATGGAATAGTAATTGCTTTGGATCAGCAAAAGATTGTTACCCTGTGAAATTATCTAAAACACCATTTATAAATTTTTATTTCATGTTAACACAACATTTTGCTGATTCTGAAGTTAATAAGTTAACGGCACAAAATATTTGGCTAAATATGACTTATGAAGAGCGATTACCATTTATCACAGAGTCATTTATTAAAGTTTATCTTCTAAATAACGGCAAAATCTCACAAGAAAAAATTAAAAAACTCTTTCAAGATCAAAGAAAAAAATCAAAAACAAATTCTTCAATAAAATAAATTGTTGATTAGACAAATTTTTAATATACAGCAGAGCAATTAATAAAAAAAACATGATATTTATTCAAAAGAAAAATTCACAATTTTTTTTCTTTATTCATTTCTTTATTTATTTCTGAACTCTTAAAAAAACATCGAATATGAAAGTAACAAACAAACAAAAAAACAAAACGTTTTAATTCACATAAAAAGTTGGTAACACAAAATAAAAATATTTGATTTTTTTTGTGTTCGCCTATAAAAAAAATGTGTTTGAGAGAAACTGTCATTTTTCATTAGCACTTAAAACGACTCGAACACTAAAAACATCAAAATATGACAATTTTAACTTTTAAACTTATAAACTTTACAAACTTATATTTTATTTTGTATAGAGAGATTGTCATTGGCTCATAAGTTAATCCAAGTTATTTTTATATTTAAATTAACCAATTTTTTTTAGTGCTTTTTAAATGGTTTGCACGCAGTAAATTTTTATACGTAGAATTAGAACTGATTATTTTATCAAAATACTTTTAATTGTATTGTATAAAAATTGTAATATTTTCAATTAAATAAATTTAAGAATGTGCGAAATTGTTTTCTGTTTTTTATTAAAATAGATTTTCGTTTGTAATCTATAAAATAAGAGGGGTATTGAGATGGGATGATGCCTTTTATATAATAGTTTGTACCTAAGAAGTATATAAAACGGAAATGCTATATAATATAAGAATCTTACATGTAACAGTCTTGCATCTAAGATTTACTTTGGCTGTATTTTGTATATATTGTTTATTATTCTCTTCTTAAAAGTTTCACCGCAAGTCTAAGAAGAAATAAACTAGAAGTATTTCATTATTTGAACAATACAAAGGATTGTACTGGCCAAGTATGAACAAATACCCTAAAGCAAAAAGCCATTTTAAAGAATATAAAAAAAGTAAACGAAGAATTAAGAAGAATATTAACTTCTAAACATAAACCAATAAAAAACATGATATAAATTGTATATATTTTAGACTCTTGGCGAGTGGTAAAAGACTAAATTCTTCTTTTTACATTTATACTTTACCTTTTTTTTTTTCAAAGCCGTTTTATATTTCAAAATAATTTAACATCTCCTTTTATTTAATTACATTTAACATTTTAGTTGTTTATTTGATAGAATCTTTGTTCAAAAATTTAATTAATTCTCTTGTATATAGAAAATTTCTGAAAATGTGTCAAGTGTAATAAGATTGTTTTGTACCGGAAGCGCCTGACCATGCAAATTGCTTTAAGTATAACATTCTTGAAATTCCTTTCACAATATATATTCCGTATAGTAAAATTTGGTATATAAGTTTTTAGAAAGCAACAATTTAGAAATTTGTGTGTTCAACATTGATGGCGAAAATTGATTGAATTGAAAATAAAAAAGGTTTCTTTTATATACAGAACAAGAGTATGATGGTGAAATAAGCAATCTGTGGCCAATTTGAAAATAGAAATATTGAAATAAATGAATAATTTATTTTAGTGAATAATTTTGATACGAAAATACTGAAATTTACAAATACAAAAAGATTAATAGATATAAACTTTCATTGCATATGTCTACGCTTTCGTTGCACTCGTTAAGTGATAACGCAAAGTTTAATTACGTATGCATATTATTTTCCAAATATCGATAATATATTTTCCTAATGAACTTGTTCAAGAAAAAAAAAAAATAATTATACCTACTATACCCCCCTCGCTTTTTATTTTTTAAACTGATTAAATGTTTTATTTAAATTTAATTTAATTAATATTTTCATTGTGAAATAAGTTTATACAGTTTTACGAATTGATTATACTGACTTTAGTTAATAAATATTCTACTTTGAAGGGTTTCCAAGAAATTAAATGTCAAAGAAACAACTAAAAAACGATTAAATCTAATTAATGTCTTTGAAATTATGGTTTAACATGGACAAAATTAATTATCTTTTAAATCAATTTGAACTAAAAGATTTAATTAGATTAGTGAAAAATATATCATATTATTTTCTTATCATTTATCTACCTCCTATTTACTGGACTAGAAATATAATTAGGAGTATAAGAATTTTAAAGCGTTTAAACTTTAACTTTTAAAGTTTTCTTTTAGGGGGATGGCAACGAAAAGTATAACCTTCCCTACCTTTCTACCATTCCAATTCTTCTAGATTTTTTTTCTTGATGTTTATAAATAAATTTAAAAAAAAGTCGTAAAGGAAATGCAAGTAGGTATATAATAAATTATTGGTTATATATGAATCACCCATATATACATTGAAACAATGCAAATACGCACACACACACGCAGAACGAAGCAGGGAATAAAAAATGTAAATATAAAATCAAAAAGATCCATTAATTTTATGTATAAAATATTCAAAATTCCGTTCAGAAAAAAAGTCCTTTAAAAGCACATATTGTAACTCGTAAAATCTAAACAGCAGGTATAGAACTAAAAAAAATATCATTGAGGCAAACATAAGAAAAAAATGTACTGATCTTCGACTTTTTTTTCTTTTTGTTTCTTGCTTGTTCTGATCAGACATCATCTGTTGGCATCTTATAAAATATAACTCTGCCCTTAAGGTATACAATATACATGTAGGGGTCGTAAAGGTCCTATTGTTTTGGCTCATAAAACAAAAAATGAGGCACTATCAGCGGCTTAGTTTACGACATGTTTGCTCTTAAAATCAAATATTGTAACCTACAAAGTATCCATCTATTCGTATGTGTATCTGCTTCATATATAAATGAAAAGAGGGATTTCTACTTATTCTTTCATAAAATTCATTCCACTTTCACTTTTGATAGATTTCTAATTTAAAGAAAAGTAATTGGACCTATACCCATGAATGTTCAGTTCATATACCTACGAGAGGTTTCGTTATATTTTAGTTCCATTTACTGTAGAATTTTAATGAAATAATTTATTAAGTTTTAAAAACAAAATTATATCGAAATACAAAATGGGGTAAAATCAAAAGATGAAAGTTTCTTTGTATAGAAACTTTTTCATAAAAATTTCATTCAAATGAAATAAAACTTTTGACTAAATATTTTCTATATTTTTCTTTCCGTTGGTAACAGTTTGTTTTGGATTAAAAATATATTTCACCAATGCTAAAAAAGTTATAATTCAAAATGATTTTCTTCTTAAAAAAAGGAAAATATTCGTATATAATTAATTAAGTCAGAAAAATTTAAATATTATGATAAATTAATTTTGCGTGGTCAAGATTGAAAAAAAAAGAAAAATATGAAAAAAAACTTTTTTTATATAAAGAAAGGAAAATACCAACATAAAGGACAAGAAAGAAAACAACATGTAATAAAATTACGTTTTATATATTTTCTCCTTTTGAGCAAAAATTGTATTTTATTTTTTTATTATTTTAAAAATATTATGAACAACAAATTCATCCTAATTTACGCATATAAAAAAAAGAATACCTCTATAAAATTGCTAAAAGAAAAAATCCTTTTCTTATCTTGTAATACAATTTAAAGAAAGTTCTAGGTACCTCTAAAATATGTTTTTCTTGTATACTTATGTATACATTATATTTATATGAATCCCTTTTACAATATATATAAAAATGAAAATATCCTTCATTTAAGGAGGCAAGATAAAATAAGCGTATTCTATTTTTTTTTTATCCATAATTTACAAATAAATGCATATTTTTGACAGATGTCACCGTGTCCTAACCTCATTCTATTTGTTCACATCTTTTGAAAAACATAATATATATATATATACATTTGATGCGGATGGTATCTTTAACGTTGAAAAAACACCTCCATCTCATACCAAAAAAAAAAAAATGTCCTCCTATCTATATGTTTGGACGACCATTTGTATATCTTATTTGAAATTTTATAAACACACATACACATATGCATATAACATATATATAAATATATATATTTATATATATGAAAAAAGCAACAACAAAAAACCGTACCTTTTATATTCATAAAAATTTACGCATTTTTATATTTTCACGACTTATAAAAGTATTTTCTATATATAGGAATAATATTCTACAACAACAAGATATGAAAAAAAAAGAATAATAAAGATTCACAAGGTTATGGACGTACATAAATATGTGTCCAGAATAAATAAGAAAAACATCGACATTTTGTAAAAAGAAAAAAAAAATAGAGAAATATTATAGAATTTTATAGAATATTGTAATATATAAATCGATGACAAGACAAACCATTTCAACGTATATAAAGTATTATTTTTGTATTTTTAAAACAGAAAGATGAAGCATTTTTATTTAAAAAATAAACCTTTATTATTTTGTGTAAATTTTCCTATGATTTCATTGACGTAGGTACATTTTCATTATAATTTATTTAGTGTTAACTTTATTTTTTATTATGAAAATAACCAAAACAAATTCATAATAAAATCATAATTTAAAAATCATTATTAAATTAATTATTTGACTAAAATAAACATTTATAGACGTTTGTCTACGATTTTCTGTATTATTTTTTTTTTTGTAAAAAAAAGTTAATTTTATTCGTTTTGGCACCACTATCACCTGTTGGATTAACAAATTCATTTACGTTTGTTTGTCAAAAAGTAAACAAAACAAAAAACTTAAAATAAAATGACATAATAATAAAAGTTGAAAAAGAAGCCATTAAATTTAATTTATGGCGACGTGTGTGTGTCTTTTCAAGAGTGAATATATATATATATATATATATATATATATATAAATAAACGTACGTATATATGTGTAAGTAAGAATAAGAATTCAAAAGTATTTCTTATTTCAATTCAATTTTGTTATGACTTATAAAGACAGGCAAATATTTTTTCCTCATTTTTAAATGTTCACGCTCAAGTCAAACAACAAGAAAAAAAAACTGAAATTTATTACCGGAAAAATATAAATTATTTTTATTTTATTATAAAAAATCAACCTGAATTTCTTAAATTTAAAGCCAATTCCCATATAATGTCACAATTATATTTATTTAAAAAATTAACCTGAATATTTTAAATTTGAACACCATTCCCATAAAGTGTCTTTAGTTACACAATATACGTAATTGTAATGTTTCATTATTTTTTTGTACTTTTGGCATTTCAACAAAGTGGAAAGAACTTCTTAAGGATTTCTCAGAATGCAGAGAATGAATGTTTATCGTACCATTATTTTAAATTAATTGAATCGAAACTAACAAAAAAGAAGTTATAATTAAACTAAAAACATTAAAAAATTAAATAAACAAATTATCAATAAAAAATAATAAAGATTTTTATAATTATTAATAAGAAAATTCGCGCCAGTATGATTTTTATAGACTTAATTAAACTACCCATATTAAAAATTTGAATCTCTTTGCTTCTCAATAATCTACCGTATCTATATTATTTTTATTATTCTTATTTTTATTAATATATCGAACGTCTGAGTTGAGCCCAAGTACAAAGAAATTGTTTTATAATAACAACTACCTAAATATGATAAATTGATAATATCTCTCCCCTTTATCTCTTTTCTTTTTTGTTGCCTAGTTTAAAGATAAAAAAAAAGGAACAAACTCATTTTATTTATTGAAAAAAGATTTACCGTGCATGCTATACGTTTATGGTATGTCGTTTATTGAATCAATTTAATATCCTTTTGAATATACGACAGGTATGTAATAATAAGACTTTAAGACATGATTGATTGCCAGTATTTTTGACGATATAAATTTTACTGCTTATATAGGTAATTCATGTAGCATGACATTTTATTTTATATTATTTATCTATAGAGAATGTTTAGTTGAGTTGAACAGTTCTTGTCTTTTAAGATTTAACATAAAATTGTTTTTGTGGGTATTTTTTTCTCTTTGTAAAAAATGATTCGTAAAAAATATATCAAAAATATAAATGATTAAATTATAAATGGAAATTAATAGTAAAGCTAAACAATCACAACGAATTGCTTTTTATTGTGATAATGTTTTTGTTTAATGTGCTTTACTTGTTAGAGATAAGCAAGTCTGAAATAATTATAAATTGTACTAACTTAACCTACTTTCAATAAATGCAAAAATATTTTTTGTGCTTTTGTAAATTTTTGTAGACATTTAAATTTAAAAAAAAATACCTGAAATTTTTATTTGCTTTTAAAAAAAAATTGTTTCATTAAAAATAATTAGGTAACATCAAGAAAGTATAATTATTATTAAAATTTATTAGAAAAAACTTTTCACTTACACTTGTACATACCTCATATCACCATATCGTATATCCATTTTCCCAAAACTTATATCTTTTCAGGATAATCACATAAAAGATATATCGTTGAGTTTGTATTACACACCGACAAAACCACCGACGACGTTGAAAACTTTTTTAATTAGTGTTTCCTATAATATAATTTTAAAATGTTCATTTTTCATATTACCGTTCTAACAGACCGTTTTTCGTTGTAGAGATACCATCTAAAGTCTTCATATTTTTTTTCCAGAACAAAAAAAAAAATAACTTCAACAGACATAATTAATTTAAATTATATTTTATATAAGTTAATAGGATTAAAACATAATTTTTTTCTTGAAATTTTATGAGATTATTGAAATATAATTCACTTTCATGTCAATATAAAATATCCTTTAAGTAATTTTCACTTAATCTAATAATTCCATTCGATTGATACCTAAAACCTAATTATTCCGTATTTTTTTCTTTTATTTGTGAACTTGAAATTGAAACTGAGTAAATATCAATTTAGAAATATACTCAAGCATTTTGTATAAATTATATAGCGAGATGTGAATGTATCTACAGAATCTTGGTGATGCCTCTAATTTTGAAAGAAATTTAGGTTTTCTCATAATTTTGATTTCATTTAGCCTCTTTCCATATAGCACAAGTTTTTTTATATATGTATTTATTGAACACCAGAGAGGAGTGAGTGCCCACGGTAAGTATACAAATATACAAATTTGTTTTGATTTCTTGTGGCTACCAGTAATACTGAAGAAATTACAACAACAAAAATAAGTATTTTATATTTCTGACAACGGTACTCTTACCAAATTCCTTTTGGATTATAATAAATTCTTAAATTTTCTAGAAGCCATTAATAATTCTTTAGATTTAATGATATAAATCACAAAATTAAAAAAATGTATCCCAATTCCATATATATAATTGCTTGGTTATGTTTAAAGTAGTATAAGCTTAACTGACAAATTAACATCCTGTGTTTTTTTATTTTCTATAAATAAAATAATAAAAAGTTACGAATGTGTCCAGCAGCACCTGTTTTTATTTAAGTAATTCAACCACATAATACAAATAATATAAAGAATAAGTGGAGACGCCAAGTATACAAAGGCGATAATTAATAATTATCTTCTTGTATGCTATTGTCACCCTCTAAGTATTTTTTCCTTTGTTTAAATTATTTAAATACGGGTATATCTCTCTCAACTAGTTATAAAAATAAATCTTAAACACTTACATTACAACACACACAACAAGGATTTGAAATATAAATTCAAATAAATAATATCTGCCCATGAATGTATGTAGGTATACGAATTTATTTTTGTTAATCTGTTGATCAGGGTTATTTCAAAGTCTTTATAGTTTATACACGTATAAATGAATCACGTCTATTATTGAAGAGGTGTTACAATACAGGTGTTGAAAATCACAACTTTAAAATTCAAGTAAACTTTAAGGATATGTTGAAACTTCAGAAAATATTTCGTACATAAAAGAATTTACTAAAATGGAAACTAGATGTTAATAATAAAATGTGTAAAGTAAATTCAACGAACGAAGAAAATCATATTAAAGTAGCTTTAAGAAGGTGACATTTTTTCATTTTTTGTTTAAACACAAAGCATTTCGTTTTATAAATATAATCATGATCTAAAAAATTTACCCACACGAATATAACAATGATTTATATTTAAGAATATTATCGTAAATTTCTAAATCTGGAAAAAAAGTAATTTTTGTTGTAACCGGTTGGAGTATATACCTGAAACATTCATCGCCCCCTAGTGACAGTTCACCAAGCTACCTTTAAATTGCTTTATTTTACCTCAATTCCCATTCCAATCATGGATAGATACACACAAAAAAAATATATACGATGCCTCGACGACAAACAAGGTGCGATATGGAAGCACGATTCTTTTTAGGGTTCACAGGTTTTTAGATTTTTTTTAGTTTATCTTTTTCCGATTTTTTTTTGTTCATTTTTTTTTTCTTTTACAAACTCAATAATAAAAGAAAATTTAAATTCAAAATTTTAATATTGTATTTTTCTCTAACCTTTACACAATATTGTTATAAAATTGAAATATAGGTACAACCCTGAATAATGTCTGCTAGCATCTTTTTTATTTTTTTCATTTCTATCCTATATACTCAATTGTATCTTTCTGGGATAAAGGTATATATATCAGTATATATAGGTAACAAAAGTATATATAATATAATATAAAAGCAACAACAAAATGACAAAGAATAAGGATAAAGGTTTTTTTTTGTTCCGGGCAGGTGGATTAAAGTGTTGGGTGGTGGTAAATAAGTTGGGGTGGTTATACTGTGCTATATTTATATTGAAATCGAATTAGAGTCGATCTAAAACCATTTTTATGGTTGTCACATGACATTTTGAATAAGATTATTCGCATTTTATAAAATTACTAAATTCAATTTGTGTTAATATGCGAAATTGAGAATCGTTTTATTTACGGTTTTATATTTTTCAATACATATTTTTTACCATCATCTTAGTCTCTCTTGAAGGTATCTTAACGAGACACTCACCATCACCATAGAGATCTAATTACGAAGTGAGATGAAAATTGATATTAATAAATTGCTATCATATAAATTGTCATGCAAAAAAAGGCATAAAAAATAATTCACTTTATATCTTAACAACAGGATGATCATAATTTATGTATCTAATTACAGTTTTTATTTTCAAAAGAGAGGAAAACCGTCTTCGTATACATATGATGGAAATTTGTGATTGTTCACCAATCACAACTAAATATGGCAAAACATAAAAAAAAATGTATTGGAAAACTAACAAATAATGGGCAAAATCTATTTACACTCTACTGAATAATTGTTATTATTTCTTTTAAGTTTCTGGTATTTAATTTTATTGATTTCGAGATAAATTAATAAATCAGCGGAATTTTTTTATATTTTTAATTTCAATTAATTTAACAATATTATATTATTTGTATAATGTAATGGATAAAAGTCTCCCTATTTAGAAATAAATTTATAACATGACAGTTCGATGAACACCTTGGCTCAACAAATCAAAGTTACTTGGCTCTATACTCAATATAGAACACACTTATAGAGTATGGGTTGTATAAATTTTCCTATATACAGTTTTATAACGACAATTTGGTTGGATTTTACGCGGATTTTGTAAAACGATACCCGATTTATTTTTATAGGTGTTTTGGGAGACGATTTATATGATCAAACAAATAGGATTTTAGGTATGTTATTTATATATAATATATGGTTCAAAATTGGTATGTTATTGGACCGTTATATTTATTAGTGGTAAAAATAAATTCGATAATTTTATAATTGTGAGAGAAAAATTTTAGTAGATAACAACTAGATTCTTTTGAACAATTAATTTTTTACAAAAATTTTACTTTGATATTTTCAATTACCGTTAAAAATTATTAATAAATATAAGTGAAATGATTTAATTTATTAAATCATTTATGAGTGTAGCTTTAAGCTGAAGATTTATACTTATTTATTTTCTAAAACCAAATAAAAAAAAGGGGAAGTATAAAATCATATATTATAGAATTCATACGTGGATTTGAGAACGTGTGACATGTCATTACATTACATTCAGTTATATTTTCAACTTTAGAGCGGATTTTGTACAACCGCACAAATCTTTAGGTTTTTAGTGATTTTGCACTTGAGCTAGGCGACATTTATAAATGTGCTAGACAATTTATTTCATTCTTTTCTATTCTAGATATACATTTATATCTATATATTCGTTTCCAAATATAATTTTCTATCACAAATTTTTATAGAATAAATAATAAGACACGTTTGAGAATTATTTCATGAATAATTTTTATAGAAAAATCAGATAAATATTATCTATAATATTTTATTAGAAATCAACATATGCAGTAGGTAAGTTTTTGAATGAATATGAATAGTAATAATTATAACAATAACAGAAATTTTTTTTCTCTTCAGGTAATAAATATTTTTCAATAACAATGAAACATAAAGCGGATACATATGAAAAGTTTTATTTCTTGTTTGGTTTTTGTTTTCAATTTATAGAATTATTATAAAGTTTACCAATTTTAACAACAAAGTATCAAAGTCGTGAATGAAATAAAAAGTATTTTATTTGAAGTTACATTTGGTATATTTTATTTATGTTTTCTAGTTAGCATTTTAATTCATAATTTCTAAAAAATATTTCACCAAAAAGCATAAAGAAAACATCAAACAGTAATTACGAGCATTAATAATATATCAAATAAATGAGCGATATGGCAAACTTATTAATTAAATTGTTATGTCACCTGACTTCAAATAGCTTTTAATGAAATAATTTTTTTTTTTCCACTTTCTTTTGCAACATTGAAAAAAAATATGATAAAAATATTGTCTTGAAATGATTTCTAAATACAAAATTTGTCAATGAAGCAGAGTTTGTTACAACTTGAATGAGAATGACATTTTATGTATCAGGTGTAGATATAATATAACAATATAATATAATCTATATATGAAGTATGAGGATGACATGCCATCAAACCATTTTTATCTACATACCTGTTTTGGTTCATAACTAAAGTCAAAAGTTACAACAAAATGCAAAGCAAAGCAATTTTACAAACCAAAATCCATAGTCGTAAATTTTACCATCAGGTGGTCAAAATTGCCGCACATACAGTTTCAGAGGTAACTATCTTTAACATATGACATCGAATGCAATATTCTTGGGTTTTATAGATTGAATGAATATGCTTCATTGACATTTTTGAATTATTTGAAAGGTAAATTTCTTGGTGTCAGCAGAAATTTGAATAAACTCAAAAAACGATTGCAATCAATATACATAGAAAAAAGTTAAATTAAATTATATTATTATAATGTTGAAGGGATTAGTAGACTCTGAGTGTAAAATAAAGTATTGTTGTATATTGATTTTAAGCAACTCAACCAAAACTGAACTGTTGTATGTAGTTTTGATTGTGTATTGAGTTCTACCTTAACCTATGTAATCTTACAATGGTTCTACGAAAATTAATTGAATTGATATTAGTTGTTATCCCACCTCTCTGATCGCCATATGGCAAATATTTTTTCAGTAAGGAAACTTATTAGATATATGGTTAAGACAAAATGTGAACAGAAATTTGAATTATTTAAGTAAATCAGAATCAAATAATACTTATTATTGTTTTTTTTTTAAATAATTTTGTCACAACGAAATATAATATTTAATATTTTATAATAATAATCTTAATATTTCAGTTTAATTGTCCGACCAGGCTATTTGTTTTGTCTTTCTGATTCTCTTATTCACTGCTGCAGGCAATTTCTAACGAGAGGCAAATACTTATTATTATCAAAGTGACCTAATCATTCAACACTTCTTAGAATGTTTGGATTTTTTATTGATTTTCTTAATTCTTCCTTCCATATTTATGAAGTAAAAAAAAAATTAAATCCTTTTCGAAACGAATAAAAATATAAACTTCAATTTTAGATTATAGAACGATATATTGTTATAAAGCTATAGAGTCAAAACGTCAATTGTAAACGCAACAGGTTTTTCTTTTAGAATTTCCATATATAATAATATATAGTGTTTGTGACAACCACCCACTTAATGGCATACATTGAATCAGATTGAAATGCGGTTTTTAGGAGTATGATATATCTACTACGTGTATTTACTTAATTCAGTGATAATTTAAAGTGACTATAAAATATTAACGATTATTATTCAATTCGAATACAGAATAATTGACTTTACTTATAGAAAGGATCTATCAAATATTGTCCAAATAATGATGATCAATTTAAAAATGTTTTTTATAAAAATAAAGTTTCTTTATTATTCGTTTGACCTTAAAAGAAATTTGCATACGGATTAGATAGATAAAAGGAAAACAAAGAAAATTAAGTTTCTACTGTATAAACTTAATAAATAAACAAACCCGTGTGGAATCGTTTATTTCTAAATATTTTTCTGAATTAGCGTCAATAGATTTAGAATAGTTTGGTTATGTTAGCAAGGTTATAGTAAGTTGTTTTAATTCACTTTTTATGAAAAAAAAGTTCTCACATATTCAATTCCTAAAATCTAAATATTATAAGATGATAAACCACCTTTTTAATGCACTGAAAAAAGAAAGAATAAAAAAAAAACTGGTTGTATCTTAGATAAATTTAAAGTACCATCTGCTAATGATATTCGGATTTTTTTTTCTAGAAAAAACTTTAATAAAAAGCAATTAATTATAAAATTATGCAAAGTATTTATTATTTTTAAGAGCTCTGTGTTTAATTGCTTATAATTAGGTTCTTTTAATAACCGTATAAATTTTAATGCTTTTATATTCTTACTTTTAACTTTTGTAGATCACAATAGAAACATTTTTTTCCTTGATGACTTTTTAAATGGATTTTTTTTAAGAGGAAAATTAAATTAAAAAAAATTATAATTATATTATAAATCATGAATAAATTAAATTTATCCGATTATAAAATTATTTCTACTTTTTTTTTTAACTCATATTTTGCAACCCACATAGACGTGAAACATAAAAATAATCAAAACTCATCCTTATTTCTTTTTTAATAAAAACAAAAAAGTGTAATAATGTAATTATTTTTAATTCGATTTTAATTTTCATTTTAACGCAAATAAAAGAATGGGAAAAGAATTATTCATTTTTATTATAAATATTTAAAATTTTAGACGATGATTAGAATCAAAAAGTAGTTATTTTTCTGCTTTTATTAATTTATTCATTTTATTAAACTAAAATTCAGTTTGTTCACATAGATGTTGAAAAGTGTTTCTAATGAACTAAAATATAAAACTTAAGATGGATCCTAATCCAATTTTTTAATAATCTGGATCCGAAAATTAAATCAGATTCAAATCTTCGCCTCCTTTTTTTCATTTCATTTCAAAAGTATCAATATTCAAAGTATTTTTATTTATAGTGAAATAAAAAATTTATATATCTATTAAGATGATGTTACTACGAAATTAGTTATAGAAATAAAGAATTAATTAAATTAAATAGGTTTAAAAAATCAAGCTTTCTGGTTAGCCTGTTCTAAAGTTAAGATCATAGAAACAGATCGAATTATATAATGCAAATGTCATAATCTACAACTGCAATAAATAAATATTTAATAAAAAAAAATGTATGATTGAAGAATAATCATTTTAATTAGAAAATCGAAATTCCATAATGATTAGATTTTAAAATACCTACCTCTCTCTGTTAATTCTTATTTTATTTATGCATTGTATTATATATTTAGTTATTATTTAACCTAGTACGTCAACTACTAAGACCTACTATTTTTAAGGTGGTTCCAAACTTTTAAATATGATTGCTAAAAGTATTTGGTTATTTTCAAATTTATATTAAAATCGAAATAATTACAATCTTTTAAAGTGTGTACCCTCCAACGTATATCCGTTTATTACTACATATTTTTCAAATACGCATTCGTTAAGCCAAAATAATTAAAATGAACTAAATATTTTTTCATATGGTTAAAATCTAAGCACGTTCAGCAAAAAAGTCTATGAACTTTATAAATATGCAAATTGTTTTACACATATACATATACATTTAGCTCATATATAAACAAAAAACCTTTTCATTTAAGATCTAAATATACATTTATTTTATAAAACTTTTGTCTCATTGTATAATTGAAGAAAACGTATTCCCGATATTGCAACATCCCTTAGTATACATACACACACACTAACGTTTATTCAATTAAGAAGCAAGACAAACTTTTTGTATATAGAAAATATAATATGTGGTTTTGTTATTCATAAAACATGCATTTATCAACCTAACTTTATTATAATTTAAAATAAAACATTATATATATTGTATACACACATACGATATATAATATAATTAAATTGTTTTATTTCGTTTTTTTAAAGGAAATTAAAATAAAATATTTGTATAATTAAAAGAAAATTAATAAAATAGAAAAATAGAAACAAAATAAATTTTATAGAAAACATTGAAACTATACAGATTCACATATAATTAATCTTAAATTAAATACCTAATGTAATGATCGGCATCATATTGAGATAAAAACTTAATACCTATACTTCTTGATAAAATGTTGGCATTTTTTAAAAAGAAACATGATAGGTTATATTTTTCTGTGAATTATGGCGTTAAATTTATACGTTTCCAGGAAATTTAATCATTTTCATTAATAAAAAAACAAACAAAAATAGAATATTTTGTGCTTATTTTCTTTACAAAGTAATTCTTAAATATATATCTCCGTGTTTATTGATTACTTTCTCACTAGTACAACTAGTACAATTACTAGTTTGCCAGTTATTGTGCTATTGAAATTTGGAAACGTAAATTACAAGAAATTAAATGTAGGTTACAGAGCCAAAGTTATTTAATAATCAATAAATTATAACATTCTTTATTATTGAATTGTTTACATCGGTTAATCCTAATACAATAGATGCATAATAAACATAATCACGAATTAATTTCTATCATTAATAAAGTACATGAAAACACTGTTAAGTTAATATGTAAATCAGTAATTAGTTGGAAAAAATCTCTTCACAACCAGATTGAAGTTTTTAAAAAAATTTCAAGCACAAAACTAAAAGCACTTCAAAACCTTTTCTTCCGATTTTAATTTTTATTAATAAAAGAGAATATGTTTGTGCAAAACAGTTGCAATAATTCTGTAAACGACGAATATTTGACAATTAAAAATGGATGACATCACATTAGAGAATGTGATGCCATTTTATAACTAATTTAATTATTAATGAAAATTTCGATTTTATATCATGTCTCTACGCGACTATACTACTTTTTTCCTAATGATTTTTTCTTAAGCTATTAAGAGATATCATTTTTATTTTGATTGCCTCAATTGTAATTAACTGAGTGTATAAAAAATAAAGAATTTTCTACGTCACCGCTTTTTAAACAAAATAATCGTTAAAATTTCAATTTCACTTGAAATAAAAATTTGTCTACAAACAGCTTTTAATTTCTTTTTCTTCAACTTCCCTGAGTTTAATGAAATGTCTACTACCCTCTTGTCTTTCGATACACATACTTTTATTTCTTCAAACCTAGGAAACAGTCCTGGTCCTAGCGGTGTACTAATCTTAATGGGGGAATTTTTTTTTCTAACTAAACACATTTAAAATTAGAATGAGGCTTCTTAATTACACAAGTCACCTCGTGAAAAAAAAATAAATCGTAAATTTTTGTTATAAAAAAAAACACAGGAAGTTTCTTTAAAATATTCTAGCCTAATTTAAATATCCCTTTAATTCATCTCAAAAATCAAACAAAAACCCTCTATCAATTTGGGTATCGTAATTAAACACCAGTTAAATTAAGGAAATTAATTTATGTCGAAAAAATTCTTGTCCAATTCAGTTCCCTATTTATCTTTTGGTCCGTAGTTATATATAAAAAATACAACCTGTTTTTTTTATCATCCAAAATTTGCCGAGTCGAAAACCATTCCCCTGTCAATTCCATGAAATAAAGCAGTTAAGATGAAACTGAAGAAGTATTGGGATGGGGTGAAAAAAAAACAGAAAATAAAAAAAAACTCGTGGAAATACATTGAAATGTTTTTCTTTCAGAAACAATCGCATAATTTTTCAATTAAAATCAGTATTATTCTGAATGCAAGTAAAATGAATTTAGAATTTTCATTATTTCTCTTATATATGAATTGATGTATTCTCTGCGGCCTAACTACAATGAATTGTTGTAATGTTATTACTTCGAAATTGTTATATCAATATTTTCTTCATCAACATTCAAACATCAAAATTTGTAAATTGAACTTTTTTTTTATTTGAGTACAGTCTACAGAAATTGAATGTATATAAATAGAAAGGAAACAGGTACATGGAATGGGTTCATACACTTTTGCCTTCAGCTAGAATATTTACATAAATTCAAAATACCTATAATAATTAAATTTAAATTTTAAAACAAATTTTTTTCCTTATTGTATTGATTGGAACTTTATTTAGCATATACAACGTATATAACGTATATTCTTAACAACTTTTTTTAAACTCTCTACGCCCACCTAAAACCTTCTTCTGTACGCTGGTCGTTTTATTTTCTGTTCCCATGTCCAAAAGTAAAAATAAGTTATAAAAGAAGTTGAGTGTTTAAAAAAAAAACTAAGGTGAAACAGCAAATGCTTTTTTTCTACTGTAGTTCTCTCTAAAGAAAAAAATCCTGGTTTTAAGAATTTTAATTGGTTTTCCGTGTTTTATTAATCTATACAGATATTTTCAATTAAGGATAACGTTGAAATGTTGAATCACTTTGGTCTTTATACAGCTATTTCGCTAACTCAATATTGAAAAAAAAAGTAAAAAAGTAAAAAAGTAAAATATACCTAAGCTAAGTTTTAACTGAAGGTGTGAGTTGTTAAAAGTAAAAATCTAAAAATATAAGAAAATAAAATGATTGAACTTTTATCGTATTAAAGTTTTACAAAACTTTTTTTTTGTTTGTTTATTTTTTAAAGCGGATATTTTTTTCTTCTTATAAATTCCAATACCTATAAAAAAGTATATCCGTTGAATATATTGATTAATGAAATATTAATATTGAAGATACAGATACACCTATACATACGACTTCTTCTTATTAAAATGAATATATTTCTTGAATCTTTTTTTTCCTGTGATCAATCTAAATATGTATAGAGTTAAATTTTTTGTTACAGGAAAATCAGAAAATCATAATCTTCACACGTCTTATATTCATTATATTACCTATATTCAATCACTATAAAAAAACGTGATTCGTTAAAGGAGGACGATCGTTAAAAGGGCGTTGAAAATTATATAGATTGTGGGTTGCACTATACAATATATATTTCCAATTCAAATTTTATTTCTTATATTTTTTTTCCTATCATAATATAAATGTTTATCACCGCTGGAAATTTGAGCTGCTTTCATTTTCAATGATTTTCCCAAAAAATCTTCAAAAACGATATCCATTACGGTGCGAATCAGATCAACCTTTTCTGATGGATTACAACATCGATTAGGGTTGATTGCTGTTTACCATCTTCATCTATTGCTATGTATAGATTCCTTTATATTTACAGTATATATATATATATATGTATATACATATATGTATATGTATATATGTATATATAAATAAATCCCCCATCCAATGTTTCTTAGTCTTCTAGTAATAGCATTTAAGCCGCATGTAACACTTGTTTCTGTTTACTCTTACGTAACGTTATATCAAAAAAAATTAGAGTTATGCCAACGGCAGCATCAATGTGAATCATATGTCTTATTTTAGTTAGGTTAGGGTAAGAGACTGATTGGGTTATTACATATATATATAACAAAAAAAAAACAAATAACATGAAAACTATATTATACAATTTTTTTTCGAAACACGGATACTTTTTAATTACAATATTTAATATTTTTCCATTATAAATAATAATATGTTAATCACTTTTTCAATTAATGCGTGACAATAAATTTATAAGACATAAAAAAAACAAACAAACATAATCTTATACAATAGGCCTTTTACCTTGAACTTATAGAATATTAAAAATCAATAATGAAAATTACTCAAGTCTCTTAACGTTCTAATATAAATTTTCTTGAAGAAAATGGCCACAAAAATTCCAGAATCTTTTTAATCAAACTTTGAGAAAACAGAAAAAGTAACTATTAATTGAAATAAATAGTGTTGTTGGTTAAAAGAAATGTATATTGAAATACAAGACAACCAACGGTAGTATGTCAAAGTCATTTTTCAAACAAACCATATAAAGAGAAAAAAGAAGACGGTAAAATAAAGTAAAGGTTTCTGTGACAGATGACTGGTATTTTATTTTAGGAAACAAAGAAATATTTCTTCTTGATTGGGGATTACGTTCTAGGATTGCAATGAAGAGTCTTGAAGTCTTCTCGTGGTATATAAAAAATGATATAAAAAAGTATATATATAATAAAGAAACCGATAAATTACCTAAGTTTTTATTTTTCTTTAAAAATAAAAAGAGAAGATTTAACTATATTACTAGAAGTATACAATATTGTTTATGAAGATAAATACTTTAAAAAATATCCAAAGATTTTTTATTTCATTATGAAAAATTTTCAATATCTTAAATAAAAAATGTTCGAATACTATTTTCTATCAGTAATTTGATTTAATATTTTAGAATTCATGTTACGATCATACATGAAAGAAAAAAAATTGTTCGCATTTAGAAAGTTTATAACTTCATAACAATTTCATTTTCTGTCAAAATACTGTATAAATTCTTCTTGTCTTCCTGCCAGTATATACCTAAATTATCAAAAAATTCAAAAGCAGATTTTTTTTAATATATTGTAATTCTGTTTATTATATTCTACATTTTATAAATGTCTTCTTATGTAATTTGAAGCGTAACATAAAATATCAACGTATAATATCTTAAAATGGTACTTTTTTTTGTTGCAAAGAGTAGGGGGTATAAAGAAGAGGAAGAGATTAGTAGAAAACACGGTGGCGCAATAAAGATATATCTTAGTGGTTGCGGGAACTTTAAACATGTGTTAACAATGTTATAATGTTATTTAAACAGAAAGCATGACAACAAACAGATAGTATATATATTGTGTATACCTATACACAGTAAGATAATTAGATTCTGGTTATGAGAAGATAATAATGTCACTTGGCAGTTAAGATTATTATTTGTTGTGAATTAGCACAGGCATTTCGGCTATGTCATAATTTCAGCTTTCTTTTTTTTTTTGTATTTTTGTTGTTTTTTATTTCAAAAAATTTTATGTTCTTACAAAAATAACATAAACTTATAAACAGAAGATCAAAGGCAAGAGTAATCAACGTCTTATTATATAAACATTAATTATACACACATATGAAAGTGCAGTAAAATTTACATAGGTACAAACAAAAAAATCAAAGTGAATTTAGAATTTAGAATTATGAGTTAAATTGATTAGAAAATTTACTGTAATAAAAACAATAATTAATGTTTATACAATTTTAATTTTATTTGATGAAAGAGTTACATAAAAATGTTTTAAGATTAAATATTTATAAGATAATTTTCTGTTTGTTGTTAAATCAATAAAAATGTTCCAATTGAAAAGAAATTAAAAATAAAAATGAAATATTGTCAATTTTCTTATAAAAATAAACAATTTTTTTTTCATCAAATAAAATACAAATAACAACAAAAGTAAAGTATAAATTCAGTGTTGTATATATATTTTTTTTATTAAACTAGGCAAATTTTATTTATATTTTCAGTGAGACATATAATTCAAGATAAATTTAATGGGGCCCAAGAAAGGAAAAAAAATGATGGAAAATAATAAACATGCTAATGTACCTGGGTGTACAAAAGGAAAATATGTTTTCGAAGAAACTTTTTACTTATTGTGTCTGAGTGGATGTTTAATATCATTTGCTGACAAGTTAAAGCAAAAAGAAGAAGATTAATTTTAAGTGCCTCTAGCGTAACGCAACCATAAACACCATCAAAAGTAAAAGCTTCTATTGTAAAATACACACAGTTATATTATGTATAAAGAATTATTTTATGTAAAATATCAACTTTTTTTTTGATGTTTTCTTTTGTTTGTTTTTTAATAAAGTGTTTATGCCTACCATATCACAAAATTCGACGTAAATCAAACAAATATCTAGTCTATGCGTATAATAAACAAATTTAGCAGGAAGATTTCTATTTGAAGGGAAGAAAACTTTATGTACAGAAAGAGCCCATATAAGGTAGAGCAGATAAAGGTTGGTTATTAAATAGTTACAATTAAGCAGTTACATTTAGTTAAATTACTTATCAGTTGTTTGGGATATGGAATAATAACCCAAACCAGTTCAAATCCAGTTGTAAAAAATGTACATTAAAACCAATTCTTCTCTTTAATCTGATATCAGTGCTAAAAAGATCAATAATAAAAACTATCTTTCAGAAAAATCAATTGCCACACAAAAATCTAATTTCGTTTAATAAAAGAACCACAACAATTTTCATACGAATAGGCTGAAATAATTTCGATATTTTCAATAACAATTTATTGAATTTATATACAAAGGGTAAATATTTCAATATAAATACAATCAAATCAATTCTTAATTTATAAATGCAATAATTTAGAAGAAATTATTGATATTGACAATCACAAGTGTTGAAACTAAAGATAAAATTATATAGATATCGATCAAACTTGATTTGTATGATTTGATATAATTAAAAAACTAAACTAATATTATTTGATGAAAAATAATTTTGATTTTCATAATTTTCCTAGATTTAATTTTATTTTGCATAATTGTAGGTCGTATTGACTTCTCAACTATGAATATGTTTGAAGTACAGTTTTTTTCCGAAACGATAATTAAGAATTCAAATTATATATATACGTTACATTTTCTTTTTCTTTAAAACAATTTTGTTTTTATGTAAATTTATCTCACACAGTCATTGGTTTTTTTATCCTTAATGTTGAAGCAGTTCCGATTTTGCATCTGCTCACAATTCTATATGTTTATTCTGATATTCAAAATAATTAATATAAATTCACATCATAACAGAAGTTAGTATGTTTATTATTGTTTAGATCAAAAATTACCTTTTTGTACATATTTAGTTTAAAATTTAACTGAAATAAAAATTTTTAGAAATTCCTTGTTTTTTCTTTAAAGTATGTATAGATAGAACGTTGTTATTGAAATTTTTTGATTTAATTTGTATAAAAGTAAATTTAGAATAATAAATAATGTCATGTGAAAACCGCGAAAAAAAAAATTTGTTTTTTGTAAACTTTTTTCTTTCTAATAATTCATGACATGATCCTGTCGGATTCACATTTTTTATCTTATAAGATAAATCAAATAAAGTCGGAAAATATATATGATTTGTGGTTTCTTATATAAATTTTTGTTTATTTTAAACAAACACAAATGGTAGAAAATATCTAAATAAACTATGGTTTTTTTTTTGCTCTTTTGCAATTTTCTACTTTAATATTGTCTGGAATAATGTTTACTTTTATTGCAGTAAAGTATATAAAATGTAACCTAGATAGAAGAATGTTTAATCAGAAATTTTAATTACGGTTGAAACATTACAACATATCAACTTGACCGTTGGGCGAATACCCTTAATGACACTGTTAACATTTATTTGTATAAAATTTTATAAGAAAATTACTATCAAATAGACAATTCAATGTGTAAATAAATAATTACAAAACTTAAATGTTGTAATCAAATAATCGTTTACTTAAGAATAATTTAATTTTAATTTAATGACTATAATCAAAAACTGTAAGTTTATATATTACATTTACATACATAAGACTTATAAATTCAGGAATATATAATAATTTCATATATGATAACATTTAGCTGTGTATTAATCCCTAAACAAAATAAAATTCATTTTCTGAGATATTAGGTGTTTAATCCCTACTTTGTGGGTGACCATACAACTATTTTCTACCATCCTATCTATACACATACCTCGGTTATTATAAAACCTTTGGACTGGCTGTGCTGATTATTTTTCATTTACACATAAAATAAGTAATACCTGAACTGTAAGCAAAGGGACAACACAAAAAAAGGAGAAATATTGTAGAGAAAATTGTTTTAGGTTTTTGGTTTTATTTCAATCAAAGGTTATTTTTATTTTTACAAGGAAGTTTTACTAAGGGAAATAGAAAGGGAATTTATACAATTTGGTCAACATTAAATATAGAAAAATGCAATCAAAGATATGAACATACAGAATGAGGTAAAAGTTCACCAAATATATAAATAACTTTCAGAGTCAAAATTAAAATTTGTTTTTTAATTATTACATATTTAGCCCAATATAGTTCCAATTTAAAACTTTATTCTACTAACAAAGTGCTTTGTTGGTCTTTGTCTGAATTTCAATTAGACAAAAATTTTTACTAATTATGAATTTGATCTCAAGTTTTTTTTTAAATTTTTGTTTTATTTAGATGATTACATGATTTGATCTTTATAGCTGTCAAAATTGTAAATACGTATATTGAAAACAATTGATTTTAAACTAGCAAACATTTCAATTCATAATTATTTTATTATTATTTTTTCAGTTTTGTAAACAATTTACAAAATTCTATTGCACAAATAACTTAAGATTTTTGAATAAAATAATTGTAAAATTTATATTATAAAATTAGGTAAAATTAGTAGGAGAATTTGAAGTGAAACTTAGTGAAAGATAAAGGAGGAGAATTTTGTATTATTATTTCAACTAACTAAACCCATATGTTTTGTTCAAAGGTACATGGGAATTTTATTCTTTATTTTAAGTAAAAGAGATAAAGCCATAGTCTCATAAAATATTGCGCGGACTAAAAAACCTGAAAAGATCTTCTTTTATTTAGTGCTTATATTGAATGTGAGTGTATTTTAATAATTGCAATACATATCGAAATACAATATAGAAAAACTACAAATAAATGATTGTCCAATTAAATAATAATTACAAAAACACTCTATATTTTTACAATGATTTTATTTTTGCTGTATACAATATACCAATTATGTTAGTAAATCTCTTTTAAATTATTGTTATCGCTTTTCACGTATCAACTGTAACATTAAGGTTATTGTTGTTGCTTTTTCTCGATGTTCATGCTCCCACCTACCACAAATTTCCCCCATTTATACTTTTATTTCATTTAGGTTTCTTCTATTTGACCTGGCTCACCAAATAAATCGTTTATAATCCCATCTCAGACGACCTTACAGTTTATTTTCCGTCAAATAGATAATAATGTTCGTAAAAGTAATCTCAAATTGCAGTGTACCAGTAATTTTTCTTATAAATTCAAAATTACAACTTTTCTTACCAAATTAATATTTTATTTAATAAGAAATTCATAAAATACAATTAAATGCCTTAATTATTTTGTTTATTTTCGTCTTTGTTATAATATTAAAATTTCTTGGCCACTTCACAATGAAACTGATATTTTTCCTTTTTTTTTCTTTTTTTTTTTTTAGTTTGAAAAGAAAAATTCACAGATGGACATAAATTACCTGCTTCTGGACTTTAACAGTGACAGACGGACGAAATGCGGCGGAAAATTGTCGAATTGTTCAAACCCCCACAACCCATATATAGACGAGTTTTCTTGATTTCATCCAACAAGAACCATTTTTCTTACTTTTCTCATTCCATTTCAAAACCTTCATTTTAAGTTGACAATTTCCTGTTGTTGACTCGTGAGGTGAATTTTCTAGTAGAAATCGTATTTATGTTGTTATATTATATTATTTATTGTATATAATATACTTTATGATTGTGTTTCTGTATCTATATAAATTTATTTATATAAGAATGAGGTACATTCTATTTGAAACATCCTTTTATTTTACTGTGTAGCAACCAATTTTTATTCTCCAGAACTTTACTTAGAATCACAATTCAATAGATATTTAAAAATATTTTAGAAGATATAGAAGTTTTTTTAACAATAAGTTTAAACCACTCAAAAAAGCTCACATTTTAGCAATAACATCATATTTTCATCAGATATACTTTTTTGGAAAATTATTTTTACTTTTCCCTAATGAATAATAATTAGTGATTACCGAACATTCTTCTGTTTGCTATAACAAAGAGTGTAAATAAAAGAACTCAATATGAGATCAACATACTCACGAATAATAGTTCGCCAAAACTTTTGTAAATACGACCAGAAGTATTTAGATTTTAATCTAAATTATTTATTATAAGAAATTAAACAGTAATGTAAGTAACTATTATTGATCATTTACGAAAGCATTTTGTGTAAAAATCCAAACAAGCTCGTGTCGTGGCCAAGTTTTAATTTCAATTTTATTTTATATCGATAAAATTCATAAATAATTGAAAGTACTAAAAACTAATAATTTTTACACAACGTATACTTATGCATTAATTCAGCATACTGTTTCGTTTTAATTGAGTTGAAAATTTTATGAAAACCGCTCTTATAATTAGGTCTGCATGAATATTCAAACTCAAAGATCTTTTAACAACAATCTCGATTAAATTGAAAATTTTCAATTTAATATATTATTAAATTCAAATGCAAATTCATATTTTTTTGTTTCTATTTTCTTTTCAATTCATTATTACTTCTAGCCAACTAAAATTTACAATTTTAATTGTAACTTTCATTTCTACTTACTAATTCTGAAAATAAAAATCTATTGATATTTCAGATAATTAAAAACGTTTAATTTTCATTTGCGTTAATTAATATAAATAGTTACATGTATTTCCAAATTGGTGCAAGACAAGTGATATCTACTTCAATAATATGTAGCAACCTAATAAAAATAAAATGTAAACGCGGTTTTATACGACTCAATTTTGATTGGTTTGAAAGTCACCCTATTACCTGTGAGGGTGGAGTTTTAATACCTGCTGCTACCGGAGCGAAAAAGGTGCGCAAACCGCGCTTTTTTTTAGTGAAATTGTGGTACTAATTTTCAGTTGTGGTAATAATTTTATTGTGAGAAAGTGGTTATTTGTAGAAACAAAAAAAAAATGAAATGTGAAACATTTTAAAACAAAAGATAGATATTGAAATTCGGCAACTATAGACAGTTGTGGTAGTCCTTGATGAACGCGTCTCGAGAAAATGTTGTATTATTATTATTATATGTTTGTTGAAACTTATTTTTGTATAAAAAGTGTATATGATATCTTTTTTTTTATTGTATAAATAATATGAAATTCGTGGGAAAAAGGACACAAGCTCTCTACATATAAACATGTACCATTTACATTCTCTTTGTATTATATATACATATAGTAAAAGAAATAACTTTTGTCACATACATTACTTAGTCGCTGTTATAACTCAATACTGTATAGACGAGAGAACACATATCGTTGTAAAAAAGGAACTAGATGGAAAAAAAAACGACAACAAATAAATAAACAAACAAACAAACAACCACATAATCATAAATGTTTGGTTTACTTTACAGCATTTATACAGTACAGTGTCATTGTGGTCTATAAGAAAATATAAGGAAATAAGATGTATTACTACTTCAACTTGTATAATACGAAAACTTTTTTTTTATCTATGATTTGGGGGATTACTTTATTATATTATTTTTACGATATAAAATTTATTTACCTTACTTTCTTTCTAAATGAACATTCAAAATGAGATGAACTGTAAGAATACATTAGAAGAAGTATGTATATCCCTAAAGAAAATAAAACATCGTAAAAATACTTTTAAGATTTTACCTTCTGTAATATAATATAAAGTATAACTATTGCGCAAACTATCCAACACATATGTACATTTCTTCCTAAAATCACATCACTATCCTTCAAATAGAAGTTATGGACCATATATATAGTGATCGTTTAGTTGTTTAACGGATCTTTTTTAGCAGTGAATATAGATAGAATTAATTTGAATAGTGAGTATATGTGCTTTCTGACATAACTTATTGAATTTTTTAACAATTAATTACATCCTTAAAATCAATTTTTTAATTTTAAAAATTTAACACAAACAAAAATTCATCATTATTTATAATGTTTGAATTAAGTAGAACTTATGATCAAATAATTCAATACATAATAGATATGACTAACAGTTTTAAAGTGTAAAGAAATTTTATAAATAAGAGAAACAAAATTATTTTTTTATATTTATGATGACTTTTACGATGATTTATCTCTAATGATTGATAATAATCAATCAAACAAACCAATAAAAAGCAGAAGAAAATAATATTAATAAACAAGTAAGTACAAACGAGTAAATATAATTGAATATTTATAATATATAATATTATAGAAAAGTAACAAGGACCGGAATAAATAGAATTTAAGAAAAATCATTATAATGTGAGTTTTAGTCTATCGATCATAGCACAATATGCATCTAGCTATGGCACATGCAACATGTAATTTTCCTATTTCAATAAACTATAAATTACTTCTTAAAGAGTTGTATTAGTTGTGATCTTTCGACCACACTTTAAGTTATTGTGAAACTTGGTATAATTGTGCTTTCATAGGACCATAAAATATCGTTTTTTTATGTTCCAAGGAAAAGCAATAAATATTAGAGACAGAATCTTGTACCCTTAAATGATTTCAAAAGGTTTGATGCAGTCAGTCAAGAGTAATTTGTTTTTCAGTATAAAAATGAAAATTGGATAAATTTACCTGAACAGAAAAAGAAAAAGAAGAGAAAAAGACGATCAATATTTTCTTAAGGAAAAATCAAAATAATATTAAATAAATTTTCATAAAGTAATAATATGAATATTTTTTTGATGCTTCTTTGAACCTTTTTCTTTTTTGTTGCCCCAAGCTTAAAAAAGGCAAAAAAAAATCTAAATCAAGGACGATGCCGTATAAAAAAAGGAAAGCAGGAAATATGTATATATAAGGTACATCTTTTTTTATGTATTTCTTCTTAACCCATTTAAACCCAGTGGTCAATTTCATTGGTAAATTTCATTAAAATCATAATTTCAATATTAAAATATGAATTTATTTGTGGATAAGGTGCCTTGCTATTTCGTTCATCCCTTCTTCAACCCTCATTCGTATAATATATAGGTATATCATGAATTGTGATATGCGTCTGCTTTTTCTTTTTGCTCAATTTTTCTCTTTTTATTTTTAATTTAAAAGTAATTTCCTCTATTTTCTTAACAGAAAACAAGACAATACGAGAATTTTCTTGATCTTATATTGTCAAGTCTGCTTTTGTTATAGATATGCATTTGCATAATACAGTTGTCTTGTCAGTAGCAATATAATAACAATAAAAATAAAGAAAACAATTGTTGTTTTCAGCAATAAAAATCTTTTTTATTTTGAATACATTTATTTGCTTGTGCCTTTGTGTGTGTGTGTGTGAGTGTGTGTGTGTGTGTATAATACAATTCATATATAGATTTCACCAATATTCCACCCAAAGGGACGGTTAACTTAACAACACAAACACAAAATTGTATTATTGTATTCAATTCCTGTGCAGCAATAGTATTTTTATATAAGGTTAGGAATAGAGCAGATATAACTTTACATTTTCTTACCCTTTTTCTTTTTTCTTATTTTTCTTTACTTTTTTTCTTTTCTTTTTTTTTTTTTTTGAATAAATACGATTTGTTTTGATTGACCAAAATAGATTTTATATATTTATTCAAATCAATATTCGTGTGTGTGCGTGTAGATTTTCCTATATATAAACGAATTTACTACACACAGTTTTTATGTAAAGAATCAAGAGTGAATTTAGAAATGTTATTTTTTACTTTTAAATTTGTTTTTTTTTTATAGAAAACCATAAGACAATAAAGCATCCCATTTGATTATACCTTCACTAGGAAATGCAATTACCGTTTTTATATTTTTAAATTGTTCAATTATGGAAACTTATAAAAGTCATTGTAATCAAATATTGTAAAGTCTTCAAAAGGAACTGTTTAAGTTTTTAATTATTTACATTTTGAATTTAAAAATGCAATAATCAAATTTAAATAACAATTCCTTAAGTGTATAATTTTAATCGGGACGATCCAGTATCGACACTGTTAAGTTCAAATTTTTTGAACCATCAGAAACGAAACTCGTAATTCAATATTGTTGGTGGATTCTACAATTGTCGTCAAATATATGTATAAGAAGCACCTAGATATACATTACATGATGGAGATTAGGGTGCATTACTCCTCTCAAATTTTAGCAAATATATTTGATTTGATTAAATTTTAATGAAATAGATAAATAAAAACTCTTACTTTAGAAATTATGGTGACATACGAGATAATTCATAAATTCTCTTTATTAACGAAATTCTTTTCGAACTTTATATAATAAGAGATTTCAAAGGAAACTGTAAAAAAATAAATACATATAAATATTTTTGTCTGCTTAATTAAAAAATTCAAAATATTATACTGAAATTAATAATGAGAATGTCTTTTTATGATTAAATGATTGATTATTATTATTATAATAATTAACAAAAAATATACGTGTGCCCCTTTTTTGTTGATGAAAAGAAAATATATATTTATAATAAAAACAATGAAAAGATTAAATCTCTAAGGAGGTCGTATATCAATATGAATAAAGAAACAATAATAACAAAGACGTTAGACAAATGAAAGTAATTTCAAAAATTAATATATTTTTTTTTTAAATATAAGAATAATGAACTTTTCTTAACTAATTTACTTTTAAAATATTGTTTACATTCATATACATTCATATTATTATTCAACTTACTTTCTATATTACAAAGTTTCAATACTCTTATGATGATTTGTTAAATGAGTTAAAGCTTATCTTTTATATCAGTCCATATATCATTGTATGTACCATCAAACTTTCATGATGAGAATGAGGGTGTATTTTCATATATTTCCCCGCGGCAATCCTCTTTTCATATGAATATAATATAAATGTCAGTACTGTACTGTTTCAAAATAATACACGTTATTTTAAAAGGGTGTTAGATTGAGAACAATAACAAAGATTATATCACCTTAACTTATAAGTTAAATTCATTTTAATTTTAGACAATTAATTGGGATTATATTGCGTATTGTTATATATTTATCCATATATATATTCTCATTTTCATTAAGAGGCTTATTGCTTAAAAGGTATTATTGTAATATCTTTAATCATTAACAGAATCACTTCACATATATAGCGAAAAATTTAGATAAAGTACTAAAAAGTGTACGTATAGTTTACGAATTATTGATATTCTATTCCTTTTATTATTTTTACTTAAGATTATTTAATCGCATAATAAAACCTTTGATTTACAATTAGATACGCTTTAAAATTTCATCTATGAAATTTATTACTGGTAATTCTGTTTATTTTTTTTTTAACCAAATTAAGGAATCTAAACAGTTATCTTGAACAATTAAACAAAATTGTTTTAAAAAAATAAATATACGAAGAAGAAATATAATATATCCTCAATTAAAAAACACAAAAATACAAAAGATGTCCTTTGCGGCTAATTTAAATTGGAACTAAACACAAAAAAACCATCAGGGAAATTAAAAAATAATTCGTATAAATTGTAATAAAAAAAGGAACAAGGTAAAGGGAAACATTTTATTTGATGATTGACTTGTTCTTCACGTTTTGGAGAAGCTAATTATTATAAGGGGCATCACCTTTTTGGATAAGGTTTGTTTTTATGGTTTCGTGAAAAACTCCATTTTTTATAGAGAATACAATATATTTTAATATCTTGATTTATGAGAAACAGTTATGAAGAAATTAAAAAAGATAATTATGACAAATAAATAATTTAACGTATTACAAGAAATTTGTTCTATAGTTCAATAATTAATGCATAATTCAAGCAAAAATCGCGATTGATTATCCTCTAATATGTTTTTCAAAAGTATCAGAAAAGACAAAGATTTTTTGTCTAAAAAGTTTCCTACTAAAATCATATTTTTATTTCACTCTTTCTCAATCCTTATTACTATCATATTAACAGTGTAGTACAAATACCTTTGCGACTTTCTTTTACAGCAAACACAATTATACTATATTTTCTTTTGATTTCGTTATTCGTTATACAAATAATTGTACAAAATTTTAAATATTCTTTTTGAAAATCAAAAAAAAAAACTTTCTAAAACTTGATTGTATGTTTATTTCAGATTAAAAGATAAACTTATTTCATTCTATCAAGATAAAAATATATAATATACCTACAATACAACATATAAATTTTAACTCCCGTTTCCGTTTATGTACATTTTATTTACCCTCGTTTTAAAACTCTTCAATTTGAAGATTCAGTGAATATCTTCTATGTATATACATTCTTATGTTTACATTATACGTTTAATTTATTTGAGGTGATGTAAATTTGATTAACAAAACAAAAAATTTCTATTTTTGTTCAAATATTTTATTAATCATGTTTCACAATAGAATATCGGTAGAGGTGTATTAGACACCTATACATTTTACATTTCAAAATTAAACTTTAATCGTTATTTTATTCAACAACAAAAAAGAAAATTTTACCAAATAAAATTATGTTAATTGTATTTATTTTCATTAATAAAATTTAATTTAAATAATAAAATATAAAATTAATTTATAAATTATAATTAAATTAAAAATTTATAAAAATCGTTTTTAGATTTTTCTAACGAATAATTGATTTAAAATCAAAACCCATAAAATTGTGCATTGCCAAGAAATTCTAATCCATACTAATTGTAAGACATTAGTGTCGGATAGTTTGGCAAACGAAATAAATAAGTTATGTATATGTACGATTTGTAATTGTAAAATTGATAAATACTTTTAATAGAAAATGTTAATTACTTCACTATTTTCAACATTTTGTACATTTGTAGCATTTTAATAGAGAAACATATGGCTATTCGTTTATAATTTATAAAACAAGATTACTAAAATCATTTAAAATAATAATATATATTTAATTAATCTAATAAAATCTTTTCCTAGTTTTATTTAGTGATTCAATTTAATTTAAATGTTATTATTTTTATGGTAAAATTATTGCTTAAAATATTAATATTTAAAGAAATTTATATTTTACGATATAATATTCTTGAATGATGAAGATCGCTAACTGAAAACTGTTTTTTACAATAGAAAATGTTTATCTTTAAAATAAAATATTATATTATATATTATTGTGTTTCCTTTTTATTTTGAACAAAGTATTTCATTAAGACATATTCTACTGTTGACTGATGTTAACTTCACGCCAGATCATTATAACTACAAATTAATGAAGAAATTGAATATTTTTAAATTTTAAATACATAAATATTAAAATTATGATTTAATTAATATGCATATTTAATTAATTGACAATAAATAATAATAAAATAATTAATGAAACATATTTTATAAGTTTAATGACAATAAAACTAATTGAACACATTTTTGTTAATAAATTATAATTAAAATCAAATTGAAAAGTGCGTTTGTTCATAAATAATGCATATGCATTGACAAAAATATGCATTGGGATTATTTATGTTAATTAATAAATTAACTAATTTAATATAGAGAATTTATTATAA
The DNA here is from genome assembly GCA_963082725.1 of Pedicia rivosa. Classification (NCBI taxonomy): domain Eukaryota; kingdom Metazoa; phylum Arthropoda; class Insecta; order Diptera; family Pediciidae; genus Pedicia; species Pedicia rivosa. Next base: position 19,737,976 of record OY720151.1, read on the forward strand.
ATTTCCCAATGAAGAACTCAATCAGATAAGAGGACTTGCTGTTTGTTTCTAGTTTCTAATCTCTCTCTATAAGAAATAACGCATAAAAAACGTATGAAATATGTAGTATGATTAGTTATCTCTAATAAATTATAATTAAAGTTAAATTTTTTAAATTCATATAAATAAAAAAAAAATGCGTAGTATTTCTTGTTCATTGACCCAAAAATTTTATTATGTTAAAAAAAAAAATTGATTGACTTAAAAAGTCAATTTAAATTTATACCTTCATATTCCTTTTAATATTGTTTATTTAATAATACCAAAGAGTTTCACATGTATATGTGCAATTCTTTTTTATAAAGTTTATTATTTGGCTTTATGCCAGCATATAGATAAATAGTTTGCCAAACATATATAAGTATACTTCTGTTCGTACTTCGTACACGGTACATCTATTAAATGTATATTTATATTAGGTAAACGTACATACGTTTATTTATCGCGCAATAAAAAAAATATCAATATATAGACTGGAAATCCCGGAAATTAGTTTAATAAAAATGTCAACCAAATTCCGGATATTGAACTTTTATACGCACTCAATTTGTTATTTCAGTTGATATTATTTTTCATTTATCTCAATAATTAGCTAAAGATATAAATTCAAAGAAGTAAATAAAATTTTTTTTAATAAAATTAAAAAAATCAGTAACATCTAATTTTAAGAAAATTCGTAATGTTAAATCTAAATACTAAATAGAATTATTACCAAATGGTGAAAGACATAAACGCTTATAAATTTAATTTTGAAATTTGATATTATATGGTTTACTTAATGAATTGCTAAATTGCTTAGGAAATATTGGCATGGTCAATTGCGATTAATGCGTACAGTAACATTTATTATCGCAATAATAATGATATGAGCCAAATTATTTGTGTTTAAATGACATGTATGTGAAACAGTGTGAATTATAAAAATGTTTATATAAATGAATTATTAATGTACTAATGAAAAACTAATAGTCTGATTAATTTTTATTTTATTCGGGTTCATTATTTTTTTAATTATCCTAAAAGAATTTTTTTATTTAGTTTAAAAATTAATATAAAAATGTGTTTTCTATAGATTTTAACAAATAATTAAACTTTTTTCTAACTGAAATTGTTATATTTTATTTTAATTTGTTTTGACAATTCACATTTATTTAATTTTAAGTAAACTAATTCATCAACTTTGCAACTTGCAATTCATAAATATAAGATAAAGAAATTTCTTAAAATAATTAAAGAAAATTAATTGAGTTTTCTTGTAAAAATTCTATTTTTATAAGTTTTTTTTTTAAAAAATATTTTAAACTTAAATCAAAATAGTAAGTTTAATTAATTTAATTGTAAACTATAAAACTTTCTAAGATGACTTCAAATCTTATAATTCAAATTTTACAGATAGATTATTTAAATTATTCGTATCTACTGAAATAATTATTTTAAATGTTTAAAAGAAAAACAATTTTGAACAACAATAAAATATTATTTATCTTATATTGAAATATTATAACAATAGATTGTTAAGACATGTGTGACCTTACATTTACGTTCAACTTACATTAACAGTAAAACAAAAAAAAAGAGCGCCTATGTCCAACAAAAATATAACACTTTGTCACTTTTGTAAATTAATTAACGAGACAAATTCGAAAACTAATTTGCGTTTAAACATTTGAAAAAGAAAAAAGAAAATAATAAAGAATAAAAAAAATAAACAAAAACACATTGCTCATTGCACTATTTTTATGTAAGTAAACATAATAATATTCAATTATTTAAAATCCCAATCTGGTCTAGGATAAAGATGCAATGTTGAATGCCGAAGAAAAAATAAATATTCGAAGAACAAACTGAAAAGGTAAAATAAAACAAACGTCTATTATCTTTGTACTAAAATAACCTGGATATTATAATAAATATTTATTTAAATTTGAATCATTATAACGTAAACATTTTAGTAATTTAACAAAAACCAAACAATGTAAAAATTCTTTTACATTTTTTTTTTACAAAGATACCTGGCGTCTCCATTCAATTGTCGTTTGTGTATATATATTTTTTGTTATTTATTTATGTAGTATTCTAGAATTTTAAAAAGGCAAAGGGAATAAAAAAAACATTAACATTTTTTTGAAAATCAAATAACTCATCATCACACATTACGATATACAAAACGTAAGGTCACAAATTGTTGCAAAGCCTGGCGTCGGTAGTCTGAGCATCTGAGCTATTTGAAGCGCATGGACTGAATTTGTTGGCAACCAAATGGTGTGTTATACCTTTCAGGTGACAAACTATTAAATCGCAGTAATTTAAATAATAGAGGAATATAAATAAATTTCAAAAAAATACGTCAAACAAACATGCATCCACGTATGTATAAGATGCCTTAGTTAATGTAAGCCAAACAAATTATAAATAGTAATCAAATAAAAAAACCATAACATTTTTAATGATAGTGTTCAATACTGACTTCCATCAACACATCTTCTTCTCCGTTCAACATTTATTATGAAAGAGATCTGTTTGTTTTTTTTTTCGAATTATCTTTTAAAATTTAATTTAATTTATTTTACAAAAATTTAAATGAATTCTGAATTTCTCTTGAATTGAAAATAATTTTTTATACTGCTTTTATTTTGTAACAATTTTTTTTAGTAAGTATATCTATAATAATATATTATGTAGGTGGAACTAAAAATGTGATTTATTTTAATTTCAATTAGAAATTTATTCTGTCTTTTTTTAAAAACTCAAAATTTATGATTTTCTTTACTTTTTTATTTTAATCAACGGATGCCTACTCAAAATTTAATATATTTAAATAAATAAATAAGTGAACATCTATTTTAATCCGCTAATTGCAAAACATATCAATTAAATGTTACCAAACCACACAAAATATAAATCTCTTCTTTTTTTTTTGATTTGAATTATAGACACAATCAATTAAGAATAAATTTATTTATTATTTGCACTTAATGAACTCTATATGGTTAAAAAAAATTATTCTTACATGTAATTATAACTAACTTATGTATTTATTAAAAAAAGAAAAATTTTGGTTGATTATGTAAATCTTAAAAGTAATCATACGAGAAGTAAAGAAAAACAATTACGTTTTTGTTAAGTAAATTATTTTAAATATTACCGATGATGAAGAAATAAATTATTGAAAAAACTTGATGAATTTCTTCATCCTTAATAAATTATTTATCGTACTGTACGTAGAATATTTTCAAATATTTCTAAAATTGTAGAATATCGTAAAAACCAATTAAATATTTTAGTATATTTTCTGCACTTTTTTTTATTAAATTATATTTTATAAATTATGTCTACATTCATGTATTAATAGTACCTACTGTTTATTATAATTTTCTTTGCTATTTCATGAAACACCTGGCCTAATTAGATATGCTGTCAACATTTTCACAATAATATTAAGACAGGAAATGAGTAAAAATAAAATGTATATTTGTTTTCATTTCCAATGTCTGTTTTTAACATTTAAATTGCATTGCATATTTATTATTTAGTAAGTTTTAATTTGCTCTAAAGGGCTTCAAATATTCTTCCTCGCAAAATTTTCTTTTTTCATCTTCCCCTTTGTATATATGTTTTTTAGACAAAAAAAAAACAAACATCTATAAAATGATCTTTAAGAAAGAAAATAATATATAATATAACTACCCACATTCAGTCACATACAATCTTTACTTTATACAAACACAAAAAGGACCTATATGTCTGATGTAACACATACATTATCTTTGTGTATTTCTTTGATGATTTGAACACAATTTTATCTTATATGTTTTTGTTTTTTTTTCAGGTTGAAAAAGCAAGAAATTTTCCTGAAATTGGAAGGCGTGATTCATCCATTTACTCAAACCATAGAAACTCAGGTTGTTTGACCATCCATTATCATTATTTTGGTTGTTCGACATCTACAATGATATAGTGATAGAACTAGAACAAGAAAAAAAAAGAAGAAACTATAAAACCTAATAGCTATAACGAATTGACCTTAGCCTTAGGAAGTGAAAACAAAAAAAAAACAACAAATACAAGAAAATCATCGGTTTAAGTAACTTTTTTTTTCTCTAGAAGATAACCAACTATTTCTACTGTAAACGATTGTTAAAAATTATTTTTACATAATAAAACTTACTTCAATTGACTTTCTTATATTTTAGCCTTTTGGGAATAAAAGAAATATACTTTTATATTAAGACATTTATATTCTGTAAACTGCTTGAATGTATATATTACATTATATAATTCCTTAAATAAATCTGTATCTAATCAGTAACAACATTTTTCATTGCAAGTAATGAATTATTGTTGTAAAATTATTTTATATGAACATCATTTCTGTTAGATAGTCAATATTTCATTATTCAATTAACTAATTTATGTTTTCATTTGAGTATTAATATGGATGAACAGCAATTTCGAGCCCTTAATAATCATTGGCATTTTTCTTATATAAGTTAAGATGAAATAGTGTAGGCCATCAATTGCACTAAATATTTCTAATTTTACGATAAAAAAAAGTTTCTTTCAAAAATTTATAGAATAATTGGATTTGAATTTCTTTAAAGATGATTATTATTTTACAATTATAAACACCTATCAGAAATAAAATGATAAAAGAAAGCATGCATGTCACGAAATCTGTCACTCACTCATTAGTCTCATTTTATTTGTTGAATTACATAGATGTCAAATAATTGAACCCGTTAAATCATTCAACTCAATGCTGTTGGTTATTTACGTATAGAAAGTGGTAAACTAATATTTTTTTAAATGCTATATAACTAAATGAGAAATGCTAGACTGTTAATTGATTTCTGTCTGTCTAAAACAACAAATAATGTAAAGGTATAAGTCAAAGTTTGAAAAGTAAATAATAATAATAATAAATGAAAAACGTAAAACGTTAAACGTAAACATAGAAGCTCAATTTCAATACCAATTAAAAGTCTTAAGCGAATCTTACTAAATCATTTTTATTTTAAAATTGTGAATTTATTTAATTATATTTGTTAGAGCAAACACAAGTTTTACCTACTTCTTCTCAACTAAAACTAAAAACATCTTTCAATTATTAGAATTTACGCTTTTTTTAATTTTAATTTATTCTCCGGTGTGGAATATTGCTGATGGTGTTTCTGAGTGACAGCTAATTACAGTATGCTAAAATTAGGAACATTATATATATCAAGTCTATGTACGCATTTTTAACTAATATCGAAGTATTATTGTTCCTAACGTAAACATTTTGTTTCATTTTTGTATAATAATGTTTTATTTAAAGTAAGAAATAAATTCTTTTTTTCAAAGTAAAACGGATTTCTTTCTGTGTAATTGTTCAATAGAAGAATTCAACTTCCTTGGAATGACTGATAAAAAATTCCATTTTTTTTGCATTTCTTAATTTCTTTTCTATTGAGTCAAGTATAAAAATCTCAAGGGTGTATTATACAAAATATCTTATTCAAAGAAAATGATTACAGAAATAAGTATCTGATGATATATTTGATTGCGTTTGCTTTTTATAGAAAACTAATTTGACTTATCAATGAATGAAATCATACGAATATTATAAGTTAGTTTCACAACTTAACTTTTGGACTTGTTTTACGAACATGTCGATAAAATAAATTATTGCTTCATTATTTTATTGATTTGATTTCATAGCCATTAATATCTGCAAAAATATTTTATTATTTATTAGTTATTTCTACTCTGAACTAAATATTTACATGTAAGTTTTTTATTTTTAATCGATTAAGTTAAGTTTTTCATAATAAAATATAGTGAGAAATGAACAAAAAAAAAACAATTCACAATGTCGATATTATTATAAGTGCGGGAAAATATTCGAAATTTTTATAAAGAATTTTTTTTCCATCTCTATAAGATAAATATCCCAATAAAAAAAAACTAAGGTGAACAAAACTGAATAATTTGCTTAAAGCAAAAGGGGAGAAAAATATAAAAGAAAATGGAAAAAGAGAGAGTATAGTGGTAAGGGGATTATTATATAGAAAAACTCTGGCTCCAAGCTGACGGGCACTATAGTCTCGCAATGGTATAAGAACACGCATATATATATATACATATATATATATGTATACACATAGATAAAGATATATACTAAGACAAAAATTATATAGTATAAAGTAATTCTTATTTTATTAGTGAGGGATCTCATTTTTGTTGCTGATACTGAAACATACTAATCAACAGTAGATTTTTATGCATGACAAAAATGTTTGCAACATAATCAAATTCATACCAGTAACATTTTTATTCTATTATAAAAAAAATGCATTTATTTTTTTAACAATTGATTGTATTTTTATTATCTTATACTTATAAAGACGTAACATGTAAAACAAGCATAACGGAATAACTAATTTAATCAAAGAACTCTACGTTCACATTTGGACCATAGCAACTACGGGTATTAAAATTATTTTGTGTTTTATTATTTTCAATAATTCAATAATTATTTTTTAAAGATTAGATTTTGTATTAAGTGTAATCTTTAAAAAAATATTAAATATTATTGTAATGTTGACTCTACATATATGCTGATCCTACAAACTAAACATTTAGTTAATGTCATATCGATATATTTACGAATTCTATGTTTAGTTTCCGTAAATGAAATAACATAAAATATTTTTCACAGAAACATTATTTTGTAATCTAATAAATTAATATGACCACGCTTTTAATTTGTGAATCGAGGAAGTGGTGCATTATGTTCATTTCAAAAATATTTCATCTCAACGATTAAATTACGGATTCAATTGAGACCAATATTATATAGTATTTTATATAATTGTGTACCTTGTTTATGGGTTATTTGATTTTAAACAAGGATAAAATTTAATTTATCAAATCCTATTCTAAAGTTATTTCAAACAAAGAACACACGCACACATAATAATATGTAAATATTTGTAATTGATAAATGTTAAAAAGCACTATACTATGAAATTCAAAATTAATTTATTCTAATTATTAAATATTTATTAATTATAACGATTTTTTTTTAGTTGGTTGACCAATTTAATATTATTATTCATTTATCAGAAAACTATTCATTTATTCAAATTTAATTTTTACATTGCATTGGTCCAGAGCTTTCATCTAGTTTGAATACAAAGAGATTTTTTTAATCACAGCAAATTTAAAAATAATACAAAAATTATTTGCTTAAATTTTTCATAAAGATATATACAATTACGCTTCTTTGGAATTATAGTTAAATAATAATTATATTTAATTTAATTTAAAAATTTACTTGAATATTTACTTCTATAAATAAATGTTAGTATTTTATTGTATTAAACTAAAAAATAAACTGTCATTTATTGAAAAGTGGTTATACAAAAATTCTTTATCACATATTTAAAGTGAAAGACTTTTAAACAAAATATATAAATTCCTATTGTTACACTGACCAACAGAAAATAAAATGTATATATAAAATTAGAAACATTTTGCATCCACCGGCAAAGTTCTACTACGTGTGGTTAATACTTCAGTTTTTTTTTTCATTGTTTCAAAAAAAAACTTTAACAATTTACTTTAAACAACGAACATTATTTTATGTTATCCAATTATGTTATGAAATAATCGAAATCAAAATGAAAATATTTTAATCAAAAAATTAAACTGAAATATGAAAATCCATTTAACATATGAAAATGATAAATTTTATAAATAGAATTATATTGAAATTAAACCAATGAAGCAAATCACATTATTCTAACCAATATATATAAAATAAACATTAATATTTTTTAAATGAAGAATTTTACAGGTTTGTTTATATAGCTATAAAGGTTGAGACTGTAGATTGACAGCATATTCATTTAGCTGCCTGTCTGTCATCAAACTCAATGTATAAATATACCGACTAAACTAATCAATTATATTATGTAAGAAAGGTATCTTAAGCTGTCTACTTTTACAATCTTATATTCATTTATGCTGTCACTCTTTTTCTTAATTTTTTTTCCCATTTTTTTTTATTTATACACGTGTTCCGCTCCTCCAGGAGATTTAAAATTTCGTATATACGTATAAAGGTATCATTAAGCCTTTTAAAATCTCTCAGATTAAATTACGTAATTAGTCAAAATCATTTGATAATTTTACATAAAATTAAGGTAGTAAACTTTAAAGGGTCATATCTTTTAATTATTTTTTATATAAATTTCAGTAAACACAAATGTATTAGTTTAGGGGAAATAATAAATGCAATTGAACTAACTAAATAAACATCAATTATAAAGGTGGTCACGAGGTTTAGATAAATATTGTAGCTCGCATTTTCAATATTTGGCGTTGTTTTTAATAGTCAATGTGCACGCACAATAAATTAATAAAATGCTTCAATTATTGCAATGATCAAAAATTGAAACTGGATACCCTTTCATTTTCATTGCAAAAAACCTGCCCGTAATATATTTCCGTAATTATATTTCTACAAAAATAAAAAGCAGACAATGCTATATGCTATAATATCAGCAGATCTAACAACTTATTGAGTTTTTTTTTTTTTTTCATTCATTTTATGTTTAAAGAATTATTTTCAAAAGTTTTTCGTGTTTTCCCCATACACATTTGTGATGTCTATATTTATACTATTCTGTGTATAGGTATAGTTGAGGGTACATCGCGTAAGAGATGATGTTTTTTTTGTCCCCGTCTGATGATAACCAACGACGTTAAAAACTTTTTTAATTAGCGTTTTCTATGGAACACCGCATTGCAAACATTCGTTTCTCATATTTTTGACGTTGCACACACCGTTAGTTGTCGCGCGCGATACCATCCAAATACCTTTTGAAGTTATCTTTAATATTAATGTTATTAATTTAAATTAATGTTATTCATTATTATTTTAGTAGTTATAAGTTAAAGAGACTATATTAATGACATTATATTAAAGGGCAATTTTATAGAAATTTCTAAAAAAAAATTTATTGGTTAATCGTAACAAAGTTAAATTACACGAATTAGTAAGTTTCAATATTTTAATATTGGGGAACCGTGATATATTTAGCTAATTTTAGGTTTTCTCCGCAAAAAATTATTATCAATATAAATCCATGCATATAATGAATTTTATTTCGCGAATATTCACTTATGCGAAAATAATAATAAAGAATGTAAAGTTATTTTTAAACAAACATTTTAAAGTAAAAATTATATTACAAAAACTTTATTTCTAAAAATCACTTTAAAATTTTATTGAAATAAATAAAAGGTAGGTACTTTATGTTTATGTGTTTTGACATGAAATAAAACGATTTAAAGGTACATTTTACTTTTACAATAAAACTCCTCTACCACAATATTATATATTGTTTGTGTTCCATAAAAAAAAATAACTTTAACGATAATAGCTTAATATTATTATTCTGTCTTTTGCAAATTTAATATATTTTAATATACCAAATCGATACACATACACATGGAAACAATTATATACCATTTTTCTTTAGTTTATTTAAATTTAAATTATTTAAATTAATTTCAACCGGAAATCCGCAACGTTCCATACCTGTTCCGGACCTGATATCAAGAATAAATAAATAATCTACGAGTACACGAAACCTAATACCCATCACATAAGTTTCAAAAAAATTAAAAATTATTTATGAAACAGAAATATTCTTGGTCACAAAGTGGGTCGGGTCAAGACTCATGTTCATAAAAGGACATTATAACTCGTAACCATCGCCGAACCCATCCAAAATAATGAATGTTGACTCCGGTTCTGATTTCAATACTTGCCCTATAATTCAATAATGATATTTTGTACCTTTAAAATAAATTATGTTATTTTCTATTAAATATTTGAATACAGAATTCGTTAAAATTTTATTTCTTAGGTACAATATACAGATTTTTCCTAAAATATTTTTTATTTAAAATTATTAAACATTAAAGTACAAAGCTCATTTAAAATATGAACTTTGAAATAACTAATGGTCTTTTGTTTAAAACTCAAATGGTTAATATTAAATTAATACTTGAAAAATCAGAGTCCAAAAAAGAATAAAGAAAGGAATGAAAAACAAGTAAGGGAAAAATAAGGGAAAATATAAGAAAAACAATTAAATAAATTGTAAAAGTTTTTGTAGTTTGCAAACAAATTCAATTCAAACCTGGTGACATTTCCTCTAAATTAGAAATTTAAACGATTAGGTAACTTTTTATTTGCCAGGAAAATTGTCTTAGTTAAACGTGTTTCATAATGAAAAAAAGGGAGCACATTTGTATAATTTTACTAATGAAATACAAATTGATTTTTTTTTTAAAAAATAACAAAAATACGAAAGAAAAAACCTTTTTTCAGGACAAAATTTTAATTTAAATTTAAATATAATTATGTACCTGAAATATGGACTATTTACTTACCTACACAAAATCTAACATTAAAATAAAGAAAACCATATGAACACAAAAAGTATCTTTACAATTCCTACCCATAAGGAAAAAGTAGATAAAAATAATTGAATTTTCACGTTTTCCTTATTTTCCATTATTTTTTTTAATTCAAAAAATATAATATAAATAGTTTACCTTTTTTCTAAATGACTTCTTTTCATCTAAACTATTATGATATCTTTTTTAAACAGCAAAAAATAAATTTTTAAACCTAAAGAATGCAAAAAAAAAAACGAACAAATCTTCTTTCACTGCTTTATACATTATTATTATTATTATGTACATACAAAATAAAAGTTCTTCCCTTTATATAAATTTATATAAAAAAATATGGTGTTTAAAAGTTTTATATATACATACATACATGCATATATGTTTGTCCTTACATTATAACTCACATATTTTTATACAATTAAATTATATATTAAATAATTTTTATTTAGCTTTTATAAATTTCAACTGAAATGAAAAACTTGAACAAAGCCACAAGTTTTAAAACTATTAAAAGAGAAACTAATTGATTTAAAAGTTAAATTGTATATTTATTAAAAATGTTTCCACTTTCATAACAAGATAGTCAATAGAATCAATTTATTGGAAAGAAAACTAAAGTAAAATTCAATAAACAAATGGAAAAACCTTTTTAACAGGATTTATATTCACATTCTTCCTTTTATCTGAGTCGACACAATCACAATATAAATTTATTTGATACCTGAAACTTTTACCAGAACTTTTCTTTTTCTACAGTGGTAAACACCTTTAAAGCTACATGAATAGAAAATCTTCAACAAAAATAACTTCAACAAGAGAACATTTGGTCTCAATAAAAATAAGAAAATATCTGTATAAGTTTATAAAGAAGATAATAAATTTTAAATGTTAAATTTTTAAATTTCATGTATTTATTTATCGGTAAAAACAAAACTAAATTTTGAATTCTAAACAGAAATAATTCACTTGGCTAACAATATTATACAATTTCGTTCTCTTTCATCTCCAAATTTAAAGAGTCAAATAAAAGAGTCTCTGTAAATTTATATAAAAGTATAACCCTCCTCAATAATTTTCAACACACTATTAAATAAAAATAAAATATACTTACCCCCAATATTCTGGGTAGAACGTTTAGGGGATATTGCGTTTTTATTAAAAGTTTTCCTTACTTTATTATGCTTCAAAATTTTTATGTGCGTATATTTAACTAATTTAATCAATTATTTATTTTTAGTTTAATTAAATGTCCAAGTGTTTTAATTGTCAGACTTAAAATGACACTAAAATTTTTTCTCTCTTGAAGGTTACTTATCAAAATACTCTATAAGTTTATATGTTTAACCTTGTCATACTTGATATAATTTAATGTTTCTAATCCACTAAAATATTAAATCAACTATACTGTAAAACCAATACAATATTTGGTTAGATCGTTGCTCAACCTACCTATTCCTAATAGTCGGTAAAATTTGTGATTCAGGTGCTACACTATTTACTAGATCCATTATAATTGGTAATATTTTAACAATAAAGAAATAACAGTTCCTTAATTAAAATTTGATAATATAATTGATGTTAAATATTATGATAATCTTTTGTGTACATAATGCTCTATTTTTATATTTATTTTGTAGTAGTATTTATGGTTTAATGTTTCCTACTAAATCTTTTGAAGAATCACAAAAATTTTCACTTAACTAAAAATTAGCACCTGTTATTAATCTTTCTTTTCTCAGTACCTTTAATTTATATTCTGTATAATTACATTACAGCAAAAAAGGCACTCAGAAACTTTGGTATTAACTTTTTTCTTCTAATTTTTGTGTTTATTTTTTCTTACTAGAAAATTCTTATTTTGTATGTCTGCCATCACTTTATTAAATTTAATTTATATTATTATCGTTAAATTCTTATTAATATGAACTTTGGATAGGTTTCTTTATATGCATACAGTAAAATACACATACATACAAGAAAAACGTTTTTAGAATTTTATTTTATGTTCATGAATTTTTAGAATTCAGATATTTAAATATGTAAGTGTCAGGTGTATTGTTGTCAATGAGAAACATAAAATATTCCATACACTCAGGTGTTTTTATACATTTGATAAAATTGGTTTTTATTTCGTGCTTTCGTGCCAAGAGAGAGAAGGTACATATAAATGCAAGGAAATATCTTGAAGAAAAATAAAAGGAGTTAAAGATACGAAATATTTTAAAATTGTTTTACTTATTTTTTTTTGTTTTTGTTCTTCAAATTATTTTTCCCGGTTTTTTATTTTAAAGGTTTTGGTTTTGTAAGAAATTATTAAGTTTAAATTATAACATTTTTTTATTTCCTCAAATATCAAAATCAATAAGATTTAAATACTTTGGTCAGTTACAAATTCTTTGCTAATTGAATTAATTAGGTTGCAAAAAAATGCACTTAAAATTTAATTTGTAAAATAGATGATAATGATTTAGTTTACTGTACGAGAAAGTCTTTTTATAAATTGATTTTCTCTCACATTGAATATGTACAAGTAATTTATCTGCTTCTCTTGTTTACACATTTGTTGCATTTGACATGTAGATTCGTTGCAATTGCAACACAATATACTCTATAATATTAATTCAAAAAATGTCAAATGCATTTTGTTTCTTTATAGATCGGAAGTCATCCTGAATGCTGTTTAACAAGAAAGACATTTAAAAAAAATCTTTCTTTAGAAATATGATGCTACATACATAATATACCTTTATATACCTTTATTCTATATATAGGCAACCTCAGGTTCATGAATAAATAAATTACTTTTTATTGTGTTTGAGCCTCATAAAAACCATCAGGTGTCAGGAAAATGTATTCATATCGCATAGAGTATGTTTTTTGCATACCTTATTATTATTTTTACTTTTTTATATTCTTGATATAGATATAAGAAATTGAAGATGAGAATGAGTCTTCTGGTATGCATTTATCAACCTTTGAATACTTACTCAACATCAAATTTGTTTAGAAAGGGGAAAAGTTAAAAATGAGAGTAAAATATTAGCAATGAGTGAATTTAAACGCATATTTATTTTCAATGATGTCAGTTGTATAAAGCCTTAAAATATCGATATTATAAAAAACTATAGTTGGGGAAAATATTAAATTTGAATTAAAATACAAAAATGTGTGAAAATAATATAGTATAATGGGAATGTTTTTTTAAATGTTGTATTCGTGTTGTGAATTTAAAGTTTATTAATTGAATTGTCTGTTGAAATTAATAAAATTATTGTTATACTCTCGAATATCAGCAAGATTACATAAATAAAATATTGATTAAGTAAGAGTTATCGATAAAAATTGTACTAAATTATAATAAGGTATAATCTATTATTACAATAAGTTCTACAATTTTTAATCAAAATAAATATAGGGTTTTAAAATAAGAAAATTTTAAGTAATATATATCACTCTGTAAGTTTAATCTTATCTTGAACGTATAAAAATGTTGACAAAAAAAAATACAATATTCTTTAAGTGACTTGTCACCATCACCATACACATTTAATTTTCTACCTCGTACGTGGCGTCTCCTCAAGGAATAGACTCAAAGCATTATAAGAACGAATTGTAGAGTGTAGAACGTTTGGCACAATATATTACGTTCAGTTATATTTTTCAACTAAAAGAAATATTTAAGGATTTCACAAATCCTTGGATCTTTAACGATTTTCTACATGAGCTTTAGTGACGAATATTAATGTTATTATATGTTATATGCACATTCACTTATTATAAAATTATATTATTTATGAACTATTTTAATGTTTTTTTTCTTGCAGCAATTTTAAAATGAAATAAATGAAACCTTGAATCATTTTTGTTACCAGAAATTTTTTGCAAAATTGCAAATATTAATATTTGATTAATATTTTCTTCCATTACAAAATAATTTTTTATTGGTTATATAAGGTACTTTCAGATAAGTATATGTACTTGTATTTTTTAAAAAAAAGGAACACAATTTATTTCAATAATTATTAGAAAACATTAATTTACACTAAAGTAAATATATATATTAGAACTTGAAGTGTTCGTCTCACGTTTTTATTGTATAAAAATTCATATCTTTCACTCTAAAATCAAAATAATATAAACCGCATAGAAAGTTAAGAACATCGATCAACTTCTTGTGTTTAAACATTAAACATTAAATTAAAAACGCATTTTTCTAACTTGTAAGTCTGTAATTTCATCATACATTATTGACAAATAACAATCAAACATTATTAAATTTGGTATTCTATTTGAATTATTTCATTGAAATCATAAAAGAAATAAACACTTTAAAGCCGAATGTATATGTTTTTGCAATTTATATACCAGAAAATATTATTGAATTCAATGTAAAATTTATTATAATTTAATAACTATGAAACTATAAATATAAAGTAAAATTATAATATAACCTTTAACAAGTATTTATATTGCATTATTATTATATTGTGCAACGTAACCGTTGATGTCGGATTCAGCATATGTTACTGTCCTTGACGTCTGTCCATTGCAGACATGTATCTATAAGTTAATTTGTCCATATGACAGAAAACTGTTTTAATACATAGAATTGTAATTCAGTTGATGAAATTATATCTTCATATATAATTTTAGAGAAAATAATGCAAGAATATATTTGTACATACATGAGTGCAAAATTTTAGGATGATCATTTCAGTAGCAATTCAAAGTATTTTTGGAATGAATGCAACACTTTATTATTTGTATTATTTAGTTTAGTTAGTACTCCTATTCCTATATATAATGCAATTTTGTGAATAGAATAGAAAATCTAATTAAGATAAACCACAGACTTTCAATTAAAAGGTTTCTTTTTAATTTTAAATTATTGTTTTTCTTTTTCTTACCGCTATCTGTTAGTAGATTTTTAAAGTTTGTTTACTTTAAGAAGTTTAATTTACAAATATCCCAATTGAAATAATACAACATAAACAAATCTAAGAGGATTTTAATTATATATTTTCAAGCAGCAAAAAAAACCTTTCAAGTATTTTATCGTAATGTTTTGTTGACAGATAAAGATGAGCATCCTGATGTGCTGTTGTTTTGAAACTACATATGAATGTATAATATTGAGACCGACATTAGACCTCATCAATCGATTTTATGTTTATTAACTGAAAAAAAAAAATTATTTATAAACACTGAATATCTACTCACGTCGAGGTAGATTTTTAACAAGATTTTTTATTAAATATCAAAGAAGTCTACCAGTGAATTCAATTTTCTTCGTTTATTTTTAGAACTAACTTTTTTCTCATTTTTGTTCTCTTTCTCTTTATTCAAACACATATGCAAGACTATTTCTGTGTTCAATCGTAATCCTCTGACGACACATTTACCTCGTCTTTGTCTTTGAAGCAAATCATGACTGTCTGCAGTTTTAAATACAATTAATTTGTAATGTATACAAAATAAACACCACCTATCAATTAACAAAGGCTAACAAACAAACACAAAAATGTACTAAAAATAACGATGGGCAAACAAAATTTTTATAATAAAATGGTTTTTCCTTTGAATTTTTCTGAAAATATTAAAATTATAGTTATAAGAATACGTGTGTTTTATATTTATAAATATATAAAAATAAATTAATTTAATTATTTTTATTGTGTATTTAATGAAAATTATCTTGTAAAATCGGTTTCATTAAAGAATACAAATATTTGGTGTTTTTATTACCACAAATTCCAGGTTCTTACTCAATTTTAATTATTTAATGTTAAATCAATCCGCACATAAATATTTTGTGTCAGTGCAACTGAAGTTTTTCAAATAACATAAACTTTCTATATTGTTCCAAATAAATTCATACAAATTTATAGTCAATTCATTTCTTTTACTAATATAATTTGCTATCAATTAAAATGAAATCTATAACATTTTATATTTTCTAAGTTAAACATTAAATTATGTGTTGATGGAGAAGTTTTTCTTATTTCTTTCTTAAATTTAAAATTTTTGTTTGTTTTGTTTTTGATTTTTTTTTTGTGAATGAAAATAAAGGAAAATAACATGTGAAATTCTTTTAGAAACACATTTTTAATCTCAACAGGTTAAAAAAAAAATTTCAAAATACATATAATGTTATGCGTATAATATTTATGTCAACACTTTATATCTGTTATCACCTCAGGTTTTTAGATTTTTTTTTTTACTAGCACTAAGTCTAAGACTAGTGCAATAATGTTCTAGTTGACTGTTCAATATTTCAACATCAATATTTTTTATTATGACTTTTCATAATTTATATAGAAAATAAACCTTTACATAAAGAAATTCCAATTTTTCGCATATAAATTACAATTCTTGTCATTCTTCTTCTTCTTCTTCTTTATTTTAGTTTTATTGTTGGAAAAGTTTGCTATATTTAACACGTCTATCCACCTTTCCAATTAACATAAATTTTGTTTGATTAATATGGAATTTAAACTATTTAAAAATAACCGGATTAGATAAGAATACGCAAGCGATTGCATGATAATACAGCGATTAGTTAACCGAAAATAAACTTTAACATTTTTTTTTACGTAATTTTCTAGACTGACAAAATAACCTTTTCTATTTCAACATAATGTCTTGTTTCTTATATTCTGTTTGTTTACATTCTTAGTAAAAATATGAATGTGATTGGCGTCTTTATATTAGACGACTATTATAAATTTTTTATTTTTGTTAGAAAAAAAATTCGCATAAACTAAAAAATGATCATCAAAGAATAACAGGTGTATCGATTATTATAATAAACATAAATTAATTAATGGTCGTCTACCTCGTTCTCTGTCTTTTATTTATTTTCTATATATTGTCTGCGTTATATAAAGTGACAACGTATGTAGCACAGACACTCCATTTCTTCTTTTTAAAAATAATAATTAAAAATCCTTGAATATTTTAAGTTTAAGAAAATCTAAATTATGCATGAAGATTAGTATTAGTGTAGGTAGAAAGATCAAAAGTTTTTGGATTCAAATGAGATGCATTTTTCTTTTATTGTATAAATATTATAAAGTACATTATACATGCACTGTATTATATATATTATAATTTGTAAGTAATGGATTCATGTTATACCTCGCAGAATATTGTAATTTATATTAAAATAATAAGTTAAACTCTACTCAAATGGACGATATAAATATTCTATTTATATTAAAAGTCTAATAAATTATATGAATGTACAATTCATTTATTTTAATGTAATAATTTACATTTGCATGTATGCAGTGAAAATATTTTGATATCTAAATTAACATCAGAATTGTCATATATTAAATTTCTAGTTCTTTTCTTTTTATCTTCTTAGTTTTAGTTTGAGTGCAAACTATATGGTAGCCAACAAGTAAAATAATAAGGTATACAGTACATTTACTATTTAGCAACTTTGTGTATATAGTGGCAGATTTATAATTATAACTTCATCAAGTTTGTTTATTTCTTTATAATAAATATATTAATAAATATGATTCTTAAGTTTCTGTGTACTTATATATGTAAAAGAGAATTTAAGATTTAAGACTTATAAATGCATACCCAAGAGATCAATTACTTATACCAAGAATTCTGTTTTATATAAATATTTTTTAAAACAATTTATTGTTTGTTAATTCCGTCAGTAATTTAGAATTAATTTTTTTTATTCATTGTTTACTTTAAACCTGTTTAAGTTGGTCTTAGTAACCAGGTGGACCACCTGAAACAATGTAGTTTGCTTGAAAAAGAATAAAAAAAATTCATTGAATAATAATAATTATAAGATTGAACTCGCCTTAGTTAAAATACTTTTTGAATTTTTGACATCGATATATTATCGCACAAAGGTTGTTCAGTCAAAACAAAAAAACTAAAAATTAAATTCTTATTTTTTACAAAAATCATAACAATACCGTTAGTAAAATTTAACAACAAGAATAACTAATACATCATATAACACAATGTATAAATATTTGCTGTAAGATAGATTTTAACATCAAAAAAGTTAAACCACACATTGTAAATCCTCATGATTTATGTATGGAGAATTTTAACAAGTCAAAGTTTAGGCAACAAAATAGGTAAAACAAAATTGTTAAACAACTGTTTCACCCATGTGTAGTGAGAAGTTATTATTAACACAACAGATATATTTAAGAATATAATTCATCCAGAGATTCAGGGTGACTAATATTAGTTGACAGGTATTGCAAGATATATATTTTGTATGCAAACAAGAACAACAATTTTTGTATGTTAACACTTTTAGCATCTAACAACATTTTGTAAATTTATATTTTTGTAAAAAGAAAAGCTTTTATAAAATCATTAAAATTTTTATAATATTTGTGGTTGTATACCGTGAAATAAAAGGGAAATAATAAAGTGAATCCATAATTTATTCTGATTGATTATTTTGTGAAAAATCAATTATTTTAATGTTGAAATGAAGATCATCGCTTTTATTCATCATTCAGAATTTATTGTGTGAAATAATTAGTGGTATAGTAATAGAATTTTGTTCATTTTCGGTTTACAATCATGGAAAGGTTTATTATTTTCGTTTTTTTTATGGTATAATTTTTTTTTTGTATAGGTATGTATGTAATTTTGTGATTAAATAATAAAAAATAATCGGGACACACATGTCTGTATCTGGAGTAAACCAAAAAATTTATTGCGCACAACAACTTCCTATTTTATTTCAATTTATAATTTTACTGATACACTTTGCCCAAATTTACCTCTAGGACAAAAAAAAATAAAAATTCGTCAGTGTAAACAAAAATGTAAATATATTGATTAACTTAACGCGTTTAACAACTGTATAAGTATGTTTTATATTCTTAAATTTAAAATATTCAAAAGTATGCAATTAAATTTCTTTGCCAATTCTAGAAAAAAGAACTGTGTAGGTATTCATTAATAAAACAAACCTCAAAGCAGGATAATAAAGCCAATTGCTAAATATATTTAATTAAATCCTTATACAACATTCCAAAAATTTCAAAACAAACAAAGATAAAAGATCGTTAAATAAACACCAAAAACAACGAGGATGAAAGAATTGTAAACATTGAAGTAAACGCAAAAATGGTAAAAGACAAAGTTTGTAATTGAATTGTTTGTTACTGTTGGTGGGCTCGCTCCCTCTGTTTCTACCTGTTTACCTTATCCGTTGTTGGAGTTGATTAAAATAAGGATCTTTTTAAAAGGATTTTCGATTTTATTCTTTCTTTTTTATTTTCTCTTAAATAAACCAATGAATTTATGAATATTTTCATTTTAGAAAGAGTATAAGAATGTCGCAGCAGCTACCTGACACAGCTGTTTATTATTATTATTGAATTATAAAAATTTACAAAACTTATTATATAATAATTAATTATTTAGGTCACAAATATTACTTAATATATATTTTTTTGAGTTTCGTAACATGAATTGAATTTTTTCTTCTTTTACAATGTATAATATTAATATAATATAATATAATATAATATAATATATATATATATATATATATATATATATATATATATATATATATATATATATATATATATAAAATATACCTTTGAATGAGACCCCCATTCACCCTGCGCTCATAAAGTAAGAAAAGAAATGATAAAGTTTCAATGGAAATACCCTTCGGCTATTTTGGAAGTATACTCGTTATAAGAGATCATTTCTATTATATCGTCTTATACAAAATGAAGTATAGTTTCAGACCTTTCATCCTGCTGAGTAAATTACATTAAGTACGGTAAAAAAAGATATAGAAATTAGATATTTTCCTGGCAAAAGTTTTAGGTCACACCTAAAATTGAATCAAATGAACTGTGGACCTAATAAGGGGATTATTGTAATGGTAAAAGTGTTATTTACTATATTAATGTGCGTGAGTGCTGATGAGTTGTTGAAAAGATAACGAATATAAATTTTATTATATATTAAAGGTTAATAATTATATATCTTTCTTTTACTTTCACTATACGGATTTTACTATGGCATCATAAAAGGAAAAAATTATAAATATATTAACTGAAAATTATATTATTATTCTCATCAAGATTTCGCTGATTAAAAGTTAATTTTCAAAGGGTTATAAAAGGAATAATTTTTAATTTCTGTTCAAAATTTTTTGATACGATTTTTTATTTTTAAAACATTAAAAAAAATAATCCATTATAGCCAGACTTATTGCATATTGAATCCAATTATAATTTGTATTGCCTTAAAAATCAACAATATATAAATCATAAATATTAAAAAAAAAATTAATAGACCATCCAGAAACCATTTTCCCGCGTACGCTTCCATCATTATCCTTTTATATAATCTGCAAATAACCAAATAAAAAAAATTATGTATTTTTCAATCAATAAATAACTGATTGTTTTTGTTTACTGAAAATTTATCGACAATTAAAATTGTTTAATGGGATGACCAAAAATAAAAATAAAGAGACAAAAGTTGTATTATTTTTTTTCTCTGTTAAAAATAAATATTATTAAAAAATATATAATATTATTTGTTGATATGAAATATTTGAATTTTTCTATATTTTATATTCTGTTAATGTCCTATAAAAAATATTTATATTCGAGTTATTTAATATTTTTGTTTTAACCATTCATTGTATATTATAGTTATTGATTCTGAACACAATTGAATGAGACACTTCTTCAAAATATGATATGATGTAAAAAAAAGAAAATTTATTATCTACATAATTTCAATAAGTCATCATTGTTCAATTGAATGAATTTTATTTTTTTTATTTTATTTTATAGGCTCCAAGTAACTCAGAGACTAAATTCTCAATATCTAGTGGTTGAGATTATTCTTAATTTGAAAACTAATTAATTTTGAAGGTACTTTTTAATTAGTTTTATTTCCCTTAAAAACTTTGTATCTCTAAAACAAACATTGAGGAGTTAACTTGTATTTATAAATGTCATTCTATGTAAACTCCCTAATTATATGAACTAAAAGCAAACATTCTAATTACAAATAAGGGACCACAATGTTAACACGATTAATTAACACAATTTGTCATCTAATTTGACTTTATTATTTTGTTTTATTTAATCAAAATTGGTACTAAATACAAACATGAGGTGTTATCTCAGACCACCTGTCTAAATATGTAATTAAAAAATAATTAGGAAGGCTTTGAATTAAAATAGTACAAAGGTCAGTCCGTCTCTAGACTTAAACACCATTTAAAATGAATGATTTATAAAAAGGAGTAATTTAAGAAATGAACCAATATAGAGACCAAAGTTTTTACAGAATTATATCGTAAATATTTTAATGGATATAAACATGACTCATGGAATCAATTACAAACAAATTAACAATAATGTAAATGTTATAAGATTTGTTTTGAACAGGTATTGATTGAGTTTTTTTTTTCTTCACAGTCGTTTAATTTCATGAAATCAAAATCATAAAATAGGACGTGACTTGTTGACGGTTTCAAAAAGAAAACAATAATATACGTTGTATTATCAACAGGAAAGGAACAACTCAATCTCGTCTGGATATTGATTCACCGCACATGTCATAAAAGAACATTTAGTTTTTTTTTTTAATAGGAAAAATATAATTTTGCGGCAAATTTTCATGCACAATAAATCACTTGCGATTTTTTTATAATATTTTGGCATGAATTGAATGAAACGATATCAATAAAGATAACATTAATCAAAATAAAATCGTTAAAGTATCTATTTTGTTTCTTTGCAATGTGTATAAAATAAACAACAACAACAACAACAATAACAAGAACAAGAGAATACATACACACCACGTGGATAATACATAATATCTTTTTATTTTCTTAAAGAATGATTAATTTCATAAATTTCAATATTCAGCAATTTTTTTTTTTTATTTTGGAAAAATGCAAACTTAAAATTTATAAAAGGTTAAAAAACTTCTTTATTTTTTTCTTTTTTCTAAGATTTATGATAAGAAATATGAACATTAATAAGAAAAAAAAATAAAGGAGTATGATAGGTAAAAAATCACCTATAGAAAATATCAATGAAAATCATTTAAGCGTGCAACATATTTTATGCCATTGAAAGAAGGAAAACGTTCATGTCTATGTATAGTTACGGTCGTTAATTATTATTACAATAATATAATACCACCTCAATTTTTTTTTATATAATATTTGGTATATTCTATATAATGAAAATATTGGCTCATAGAGGAAAGTTATAATAGGTAAGGTATATGAATCGTTAAGTTAAAGGTATAAGGTAAATTTATTTAAATTTCCCAACCATTTGTTTAAGATAGACAATAATTTCATAAACTACATTTGACGTCACAGTTGTTAAGGTTTAAATTATTTTTGTTTGCAAATTTAATTCTACAAAATATTTGTGCTTTTCTTACGGAATATTCCTGCTCAAAGACTAAACTATAAAATTATAGATTTAATAGAAAAGTAAATAAAAAGAAAAAAGCAAGTAAAAAACATATTGAAATGATTGAATAATATCAATATTAAATTATATCAATATTAAACATGTTTTCAAAAAATTTAATTATTAGAATTTTTTCCAATATCAAAGTTTGTTTAAAAAATTTTATCTGCAATAATTATTTAAAATATTTTATATATTAGTCAAAAAATTAAGAGAATATAAATAAAAATTTCATATAAAGCAGTTTGACAGTTAAATCTGACAACAACTTTAAATTTATTGAAGACAATGTTATTTTTGTAATTTTACATCGGTTCTTTTTTAACAATTACTACTTGACAATTCTACTACCAGCTACCACCTACTTCTACCTCTCATTATAAATATAAATATTGCTGCTCATACTTGCCTTAATTTTTATTTAACAATATGAATCAAAATCCAAAGTTTTTATTTTACCAATATTTAAAAGATAAAATTACCAAAAGGACCATACTGTAGAACTGGATAGTTAATAGAGATGATAATGCATACACTAGCATTCTAGTTGTAACACTAGCGCAGAAGCATATTCTTTTATAATAAAAATGGTAAAATAGACGCTGGGAAATAATACTGGCTATTTATATTTAGCCTTCAATCTTAATTAAAGACGCTATAAATTTCTTTACATTTTGCACAATTTGTATACCTTTTTTTTATCATCCTAATTATATATTTTATAATAAATAAAATACCAAAAACAAAAAAATAGCTTTGATAAAAAAAAAGCGATTCATCATATTCCGTATTAGATGTGGACATTTGACAATGATTTAGTTTTGAAATATTTTAACTTTATTATTATTATTATTATTTTTAAAATACCTACTCACTTTTTTTTATTTAAGATGTTCAGATTAATGTTATTATACGTTTTAGTGTGTATATGTGGGTGTATATTTCTATATACCTCATATTTCTTTAGTGTTATACTGATAATATAATAACATAAGGTATTACAACCATATATGCCAAAAGATTCATGTGTCAGCAAAATTTGTTACAATATGGCACATTGGCACGTAAGGTATATTCACATCATACACATTACAATACACAGTAAAAAAAATATGGAAAACACTTATAAAGGAATTAATTAAAATATAGTGACTTTCTACATAGTTTTTAATGTTAACAATTATTGAGCATTACCTACAGATTGTATAAAATATGTACTTACGTTCGACATGTCTCATGAAAAATTACATGATTCTTCTCTTAATTAATTTCGTTAAATTCATGTTGTGTTTTTAAATAATTATTTAAAATCACAAGTGTAGACGCCTAGTAATTTTACAATAGCTTCCTTAAACTGTTAACGAAAGACACCTAGAAAACTATCAATATTATAATATTTTGTTTGCGATAATGCCACAAACTATTTATTTCACATATAGATTTTTTTCACTGTGTATATTCGTTATACACATCAGTACATATAGTAAGAGTTGATATGATATATTATATAGTTATGTATATAGTGCACAAAAGATATAATAATAACAAAAGCGGTCTATATTGAAAATTGAAAGACATTAAAGGTATAACAAATGATTTTCATGCCTTACTATATAAATCATATATGCATAATATAGTTTTAAATTTCAACAAAGAATTTGCTTCATTCGCAGTTTTTACTAAATCCTAAGGTAAAATTTATAAGCAAACATTTTTCTTTCGATATCGTATAATCGTACAATGTAACACTGTAGCAAAAAGTATTATATTTTATGTTCTTTTTTTTTTATATAGAACACTGTACTGACGATGACCATGAAAATTTCAAATATCCAATTTAATTATTTATTAATTAATAATTAGTTATGGTTGATTTTTTTGTAGAAATTAAATTCAATTTGAATTTTTGATCTTATAAACGAAATCGATTTTTATTAAATCGAAATAATTTAAGTATGAAATGCAAAGAGAACATTGAACTGGACTGGACAGGAAATTTAAATCAATCAAAATGATATTAATCAAACTGAACTAACTGAGGTCAAAAATATAAATTAAGTGACTTGTTATATTGTTGATCATTTGTGTATTGAATAGACGTATATTTTTTGTGCATGACATTTTTATACATTTATGCAGAACTGTAAATATATGAAATTGTATGAACTTCGTTGGTGGTAAAGATTTTTAGGTTACCTAAATTTAAATTGTTGTTTATATTTATACATTAAAATATTAATACGTAAAACTCTCGAACATATATTTTACAGCATTCTAAATGAGATGAATATAACAAATATTATTAAATAAATCAAATTAATGTGAAATTTTCACGTTTTCAAGTCTCCGGTTTTCTATAATATTTTAATGGCTAAGTTCCAGATATCATAAAGTGTTTAAGGTAAATGGTACGTTTAAATTTGGCAATAATAAAAATACAATGACAATGAACTATATTTAAGAAAACTGTTTCTGTGCAGTTTTTCAGTTTCTTAAATTTTTTAAATTCTTTTTTTTATGTTAGATTTGTTGATTTTTAACAATTAGTTAGTTTCTTCTAAACTTTCCATTTTCTTGAGCAATTTTGTTAAGAATTATATAAAATAATAAATATTGTTTCTTACCTTTATTATTTCTCTGCACTTGCATATATTTAGTTTTCTAAATTTATTTTATGTGACTTACAAGAAAACAAAAAAACTCAGCACAAAAGTGGTTACACTTTGTTGGAAAAATAATAAAAAAAATTTAAATTAAAAATTAGAAAAATGGAAAAGAAATAATTAAAATATCATGTAAATTTGACTTAATAGAAAACTGTAATCAATTATAGGCATTGCTTAATATTCGTATAATGCATATGAATAAAAAATGCGCACGCACTATTTTTCAATAAATCGAAAAAGAAAAAAATAACTAAAAGTCAAAATAGGTAATTTCAAACACTAATTTTACGAAATAAAACAATTATTGTTTTCAATTATTTGTTATTATTTATTTTCATTTTTTTATACAGTATAAATATCACAATAAATAATACAACATAGAGTATAAAAACATCACAAGACCACTTTTTAAATTGAAATTGTTGCTTAAATCTTCTATTGAACTATTTTTGTAAAATTCAATCATTTTTGTTTTGACATATAATAGGAATTTATCAATAACAGATTTTATAAGAAATTCATTAATTAGCAGAATATCTTCCTATGCAGCTAGGTTATTTCTTTGTACATTCCTATACATCGAAGAAGAAAAATAAGAACTGTTCCAATAATTATGTTCAAGACTAACCTGACAAGTTCAGCGATATCTCAATTACAATTCTTTAGCGTAAGATGTGTATCAGCATAATAAGTTTTCTTATACTTTTTATTTAGAATTTTTTATCACCTTCATCCAGCTATAATATTATTATTCTTTTAAGATTCGGCATCAAAAAATCGAGAAACAATATAATTTTGCACTACTTGAAAAACAATAAAATCTTATACGCTGATTTAATTTGATCATCATTTATTAAAATAGACTACCTATCCGATCTGTTGTATCTTCACCACAGATTATAAATTCACCACTTTAATAAAAGAAATTCGTGCTTCCTGATTTATATTTCAATGTTCATTATTTTTAAGTTGTCAGTATACAGATTTTTACACACATTTCAACTCACATTATTATTCAAAACATAAGTAATATTAATTGTTAGAAAATTAATAAAAATAAATTTTCTAATTAATTTGTCGTCTATTTAAAACGACGACTGTTCTTTTTTTTTCTTTGTTCATTTGTTTTTCACAATTTTTCACACAATGTAGACGCCGCGACGTTTGAGTCACTACTACTAGACGATTCACTACTCTTATATTTTCTGAGCAGAATATAGATACAAATACATACATAGAAAAATATTCGCGTTTGATTTTTCATTCAAAAGCATTGAAATTCATTCGGGCGTCTCTCTGAAAATCATCGGATGTTTGAGTTGAATTATTTTTCGTCGTATAATTTTTTTTTTAGATACTTTTTCTCATTTTCAGAGAGAATCATCTTGAATTGAAACAACTATATTATAAAAGTAAAAAAGAGTCAGTCGCTTTCTTTTGTGCACGCAATAATAATACATTTATATTGTACTTTTTACATGTATATGCACAGAATACACTGACTAAGAATTTTTTTTTTGAACACGTTAAATTAATTTCTCAGGTAGTATTCTAGAGGTATCTGTGTTGGTGTGGTGAGTATTTTTTACTCTCATTGGAAAATTTTCCTCTTCCACCCACTTTTCTAAAGGTGGAGTCTATTTTGCAAATAAAATACAATCGTCTATCTCTTTAATGTGTATATCATGGTCTCTTTTCAACATACGTAAGAAAATTCTTAAAGAGGTTATTGTGTTTAGAGATGAAAAAAAGAAAATAGAATAGAGGTGGCGCTAGTTGTATATATTATTTAATTATTCAGTGTATTTGTTTTTTTTTTAATTCTCCTTGAAATATAGATAGATACCTACTAATTTAGTATAAAAAAAAGACATAGAATATTTGTTTGATACTCAAAAATAAGTGTATTCCATTATATAAGATTGAGAATTTAAGTGTGCTATTTTTTATTGAATTGCGTAATTATGTTGGATTACGCTTGCTAATTTTATTGAATTTCAAATTTAAAATGTTATTGTAAATAAAAAATCACATTTCATTAACATTAAATGGAAATTATTTTATAAGATATTTTAACATTAAGATTCCAAAATAAATTTATTTTGCACTTGGAAAAAAGAAAATCAAAAATAATTGGAATTATGTATGTCCGACATGTATTAAATAAATATATTTGCTTTAATGATTAAATATATACTATTAAATCATCATAGCTAATTTAGTTCAAAAATTTGTTTACATTCAATTAAAATTACCTGTCACGTAAAATTTGCTCCTATCATAAACATAACTAACAAACATTAATCAAAAACAAACAGCAACAACTGACAAAGAGAAGTTGTTTCTTATATACATTAGGTATATTATGTTACTGACTTGATTAAGAAGATACATCTTATTAAAATTACATAAATATAAGCGAGTCTAAATATACCTTCCATAAACAAACAGTTATTGTATAGGTATGGTGTGAGCTAAGAGAAGAAAGCTAAATAATTATTCGTTATTATATTTTCTTTAGTTCTTTGCACATATTAAAGGGTGGTTCTAAATTTTTCCAAATTTTTCCAATTTTCAAATGAAATATAAAAATAGTAGTTTTCTTCTAATGTTCATCAAATTAAATTCTCCAAATTGTAATTGTTGAAATTACGAGAAATTTTTTTTTAATAGTTTAGTATTTTTTCATATATTGAAATATTAAAGTGCTTTTTTTTGTCTGTACCTAATTTTTTTTTTCATTGTTGATAAGATATAATTTTTTTCCTAGAACATTTATTTACATTTTCGAAAATATTTTTTTTTTCAGAACTTTTATGAAGAATATAGACGAGAAGAATAGAATAAAAAATAATCATAATGTAAGAAAAGAAAAAAGAGAAAACCTTCTTTAACAAACATAAGCCAACAAACAGTGACTTATTAATCATATTCTCATAAAAATACGTTATAGTTTTGAAGACAAATGACTGGTATTTTATTTAAAAGAACAAAGAAATATATTTTCTTGATGGTGGATTTATATACATTTTTAGACTTTCATTGAATGGGTTTGAGAGGTAAACCTTATAAAATATATGTAAATGGGAAAAAGTCAAGGAATTTAAACAAAAAACATGAAAGAAAGATCATTTTTTAAAAAAAAAACGAATCGATTGGGAACAATGATGACTTTCAATTCAGAGGCAAATAATAAAAAGCTTTTTTTTCTCTTTTTTTACAATAAAGAATTTTTTATCATTATTTTTGCATTTGATTTGTTTACCACATTTTATATAAATTTATATCAAATAGAAATACATGAGACGAAATGATACAATCAAATATTGCCAAGTGGATCAATGATTCTCAATAAGAATCATGTTTTACTTTTTTTTATTAATAATTTAAGATTAAATTAGTTATTTTTTTACACGTAACTTAATTTCAATTGGTTTGAAAATCACCCTATCACCTGTAAGGGTGGAGTCTTAAACTTACCATCGGTATAATATTTTACAGGTGCGCAAGACTCAACAACAAAAGGTAACTGGCGATTCAATAAATAAAAAAAAATTGCAGCACAGAAAGTTTTTAATCTTCAGAAATTATATTTCAATTGAAAACACGTGTATTTTGAAAAAAATACATCTGTAAATCTGCCAAAAGTAAAACAATCTTAACTTATTTTTCTTAAATATCGCATCGGAAGTAATGGAAAAAACCACAGTTTTATAACAATAAATTACAAAATACAAAATTATATATTGTAAAACTTCACATTTCTTTTTAAAACATAGGTAGATCTGGTAGGTAATTATATTTTATATATGCAAATAAAAAAGGTGATTAAAAATTTTAATGCTGTCATGTTGTCTACGATTGTAATGTGACTCGTCAGTACAATTAACATGCAAAACATGTGTGATATTTTAATGTTTCTGACGAGTTAAAACGATTTAAGTTTTATTATATATTTATATACAAACTTACAGAGTCAAGTATATATATATATATATATATATATATATATATATATATATATATATATATATATATATATATATATATATATATATATATTCATATGTGTATGTATAAATAATTATGCATATTTATAATATTAAAACTGTATAAATGTACTCTTGTGGCAAAAGGTATAAAGTTGAATTCATTTATATATAATATACTAACATTAATTGTATAACAGTTACTGTCTGTTTGCCAAAACACGTTTAAAAATTAATTGTTATTTTATTTAGTTCATTAAAACCAATTTATAAAGATATTTATTTTACGCGGACAATTTACTCTTGAAAAGTATTGTCCGTTGTTATAAAAAATCAATTATTATTCTACAACCGTTTCGCGTATAGTTTTAAAGGCTAGCAAAATTGTTTTTATATTAGTTATATTAAACGAGTCAAATCTATAAAATAATATTAGTGTAGTTAGGTATGTCTTTTTGCTAATAGTTTTATGTAAAAGTAATATTTTGTTTTTAATTTAAGTCCTCTATACAGTACAAACGATTTGCTTACAAATTAAGTATTTTCCTATTTTACTTTTATAAATCGTCTAAATTTCAAGAAACTAAAATAATTCTTATATAGGTATTTTCGCAATCATTATATTTCATAAAAATCAAATTCATACTGGTTTATTATTTCACAGATTTTTAAAATTGAATGTTATGGGAAAAAAGTAGAACAAAAATGGTAACTTATCATTTTCTGACAAAAAGAATACAAAAAATATTCAGATATTCAGATTCACGAGAAATTTAAATAATCTTTCAAAAATGTTTCGATCTTCGTTAATAAGATATTATAGATTGTACATAGTTTTGTACAATATGTCAAAATAAATCATCTGTAAAGCTTAAGCTTCTCCATCACTTAAATATAATTGTTTTAGAATATGTTAACTTAGTAGTACATATAAACGCATTGGTTTATATATGATTTTATCGAAAAAATGAATTAAGTATACAATTAAATAAATATATCATTTTTTGTTCGTTTTAAATTATGTAGGTATAGGTACACAGACTATATGAACATTAGAACATATAATTTTTAATTGTTTTCTTATGAAATGATGTTTTTCTTTAATCAACTATAACAATCAACAATGGTAATAAAATTAAAATTAACGTTGAAAAATTCATTAGAAAAGAACACTGATGTTTTTATTATTTTAAAACAACAGACACGTTAATGGTTATCATGTGGATGTATATATAAGTGGAAAGTACAAGTTATATTTATAAAAATAATGTTTTCTTTTCTTATACGTTTATAATGTGTGTCTATGTTGTCTCCTTATATTTGCATAATATATAAAATTAAATTATATTAATTCCTTAAAGAAAAATGGAAAACATTTGAAATAAATTCTTATTCATGAAAAATGTTGACGACGATGTTATATAATGTTAATTGAAGAAAAACAGTATTAAAAATCATAAACTTTTTATATAGGTATATACAAAATCAATAAAGAAAATGAGAAATAATTAGAAAATTTCTCTTCAATAAAATTAATTATATTATGTAAATAAAGCGTCTTATCATAATATCGTTATATTTTATATTTGGAGGTATGGAATATGAAATGAATTTGTTTCAATAAGAATTAATTTTTTTTAAAAACGAGAAAATCAATTATTATTGCTGTTTTACAATTTATATTCAATTGTTATTATAAATACCTAATTGTATCGAGCTATTAAATTCAAACATTTGGTGTTCTTAGAGTGGACATTGTCAAATAATATTTATGTGATTATTTAAATATATATTATTTTAATTTAATTTTCAAATCTGTTGTTAAAAGTAATAAAAATAAAATAAGATTTTTATAAAATTTTAAAGAGTGTTTACATAAAAATATCACTTTAGTCTCCGCACTATTTTCTAATGGCGTCTATTTATACAGGCTGTTTCCTTTAATTTAATTTAGATTAAAGATGTTTTTTCGAATCTAAAACACAGGATAGCCACACTTTTATATTTTTCCAGTTTTTATTATTAAATTGTTTGTTCATTTCAAATTAATTGTAACTTAACTCTTATCCCTTCTATAGAATGGGTATATAAGGGGTTTTATTTTCAGTTTTGTAATCTTACCATCATCTTTACTTCTTGATTTAGATATTGTATAATAATATAATTAGAATAAGATATTAATATTTGAAAAAAAAAACTTAGTTTATGTAAAGAAGAGGGAAATAACAAAACTTTTTCCAAATTTATATTTTTAAATAGAATTTCATAAATTTGATGATTCTAATGAAACTATGGAAATTCTAATTAGGAAGGCCATAATTAAAAGTCTAATAACAAAAAATACGAAACTGTTACGATAATTCAATGTGATGATTTCATAATTATTTTTTTCTTTTATTAAATTAATTAAATGAATTAAACAAAATTTATTAATTATTGTACATTATGCGTGTTATTATATACACAAGTAGAAATTTGCTTAAATTAAATTGTTTCCTCTACAACACACCAATTATTTAATATTGAAATATTGGTGTTAGGATTATTACATGTATAAATCCTAACTATAAAATTAAAATTAATTCAAGGGACATGAATTTCTTTGAGTTATTTTTTTTTTTCGTTTTTATAATTCAAAAGTTTCAAATATCTTTAACCAAAAAAAAATAATGAAATACCCCTTTTTTATTATAACGTTTACTTCTTCCTGCAAACCATAAAAACAATAAATTTTAAAGAAGAGAGGACACAACCATAAATAATTCTGATGAGCGTAAAAAACCAACATTAGCTCAATTTCATTCTTTTTTTTAAAAAAAATAAATAAAAAAGAAGAACCAAGATATAATAAAGCCCGTATACATTTGTTAGAAGTCCAATGCTACGAAGCATGACGTATTTCCTGTTAGGTGTTCCGTTTCGGGTAAAAATCTCCGGTAATCGTATACTTTTTTTTTCAAAATGAAACTACGTAGCTATAAAGATAGATAGAACAATGAAAAATAAGCGAAAAATGGTTTTATGTATAATAGTTTTTCATCCAAACTAAAATACATAAAACAAAGAATATAAGAATTAAAGATTTTCTTTTTTTTTATTTTTTAAATAAAAATGGTTGAACAATCTTTATTTATTAATAAAATTTCAGAATTTTATTTCTTTGCCAGAAAATTCTGACCAGAAAAAATAATAGATTCTGACGAAAGTCAATTAATTTAAAACTGCATGTTTCAATCGTGGCTTAAAGTGGATCAAACTCTTCTAGTCAGAAATAGATTCAAATAAATATTCATTTTTGTTTAAATTTGTACTTTTTCATAGGGATTATTCATTAGTTCTTCAAACGTATTAAAATTTACAAAATCAGTTAATCAATCTGGTTTCAAGTCTCAATTTTTAGCATATTAAAAAAACGTTTTCATTTTATTCTTGATCAACTTAAGTTTCAAATTAACTTAAAAAGTTAGACATTTTCATCAAATTTACAAACTACAACAATTTCAGGTATAAAAATTTCCATTTAACATGAAATAAGTTATTTTAAAATTATAATGAAAATAAATTACTTCTGATGACGTATTGACTAAAATATAATTGACTTTTCCATTAAGGTATACTTGTTGGTACGCGTCTATAATTTGTATTTGTACAAAAATTAATTTTTAGTTACAAATTTTAATAGGAGCAATAAAATTCATTATTTTCCTACCTACAACACAATCCAATATACCTTTATTATAAATTTTATGAATGTCACTAAATATTTTATATCATGTCTGATGGTCATAAATTTTTTTTTTGTCAATACAACAATAAAGGTTATGGTTTCAAATCTTTGTAAACATAAAAATTTCTTAAAAAAGTATAAAGGTTTACTCTACTGTTGAAAATATAAATATATATAAATATATATATATATAAAACTTAAAACCTTTAACTTCCAAAAGAAATTGTTCTTTTTATATCGTCGGTCAGTATGACTATTCTCAAATATATTGATTTTCGTTTGATGTACATAATACATATACAGATTTTTCCTAAAAATGTGTTCTGTTTACATTTATGAATATTGCTGAGTATATATAATATCTTCTTCTTCCTTTTTTTTAAGATTTTTTTTTATTGTTGGTGAATCTTTACCCCCATGTTTTATGTTAGGTGAACTGGAATCAAATTTTCAAATACACATTCATCCCTTTTTGAGGTTGTTTTTATATTTTACTCATACCATTATTTTAATATTATATTCTCAAGTGCTTAATATAATATCCATATCTTAAAACAACTAGGGTGATTGTTTGTTTGACCGCAAATAACTTTATATACATATTCTTGAAACGCATTTTGTTTTCTCATATGCAGAATTATTATTCTGTTGAGATAAATGAATATCACAAATAATATTTAATTTTAAGTCTTAAGACTATACTACATGTCTTACACATCATATAAAACGTATTTCAGATTTAATGATTTTATAAAGAAATCCAAAATTAATACTTTCTGTCTAATTTAATAAATTGTTGTTTTAAAACCAATATTATTAATATTTTTTTTTCATTTTGTAGATTTTATCAACAATTTTTTTCTTTGTAAGTCCTTTAGATTTTTCCTAATGTGACTTATATGACGTTATTCATAATTAATATTATTTCAACAATGTATGCTGTCTGTTAGGGAATTTCCAAGTGTGGGAACTCTCTTAGCAAAGTATTTGGTGAATTATTAATCGTACACATAAATCTATATTTTGTTTGTCATTATCATTAAATTTGGGATTAGTCAAAACTCATTTAATAAATAATATTTGATTATTTTAAAGTGCATTCATTTTTTAAAAATTCTTTGATTAGGAATATTGTAGGTCTAAATATTGAACACAAGTAACTATAGTCTACATAGAATTTATAGATTGAAACGAGATTGTAAAAATGTAAGAGAAAAACATAATTCAATGTATAGAAGCAATACCTAATAATATATGATTGACAATGTAATGCACACCAATTTGCCATTAAAGCCGACAGATTTCAAATAAACATGACTGATTTATAAGGTCGTCAAAAGTTCAATCACTCGCAAGTGGAATTCTGTACGTAATAATCATAATAATATATTTATAGTCATCTCATCGATCAAGATTATGAGAAATTTTTGTTACATTGTTA
This sequence comes from Pedicia rivosa, assembly GCA_963082725.1. Taxonomy (NCBI): domain Eukaryota; kingdom Metazoa; phylum Arthropoda; class Insecta; order Diptera; family Pediciidae; genus Pedicia; species Pedicia rivosa. The sequence continues at coordinate 19,772,790 of OY720151.1, forward strand.
TTTTCAGTCTGTTTTCTTATATTAAATCTACCTATAGATTGTATATTTGTAAAAAATATCCAATAATATATAATCATTACTACTTTTTATTCCACTGCTTATATTAAAATGGAAATTTTCATTGAACACGAAAAACACTAAAATTCCTGAATTGAAAATCGACAAGTGAAATTGTATTTTATTTTATTTTTTTCTTTCTATATTTTCTTCTATTTTTTTGTTTTGCATTTCGAAACGAAAAATTTAAACGTTTGTATGGAAATGTGTGAATATTATTTCTAAAGGGAATGCAATACAATTTAAATATACATAAAAAAACAGTAGCGCGAGTCGATCTTTTAAGTGACATTCTGGAATTTCAATTCAAATTATTTCAATTCAAATTGTATAATATGTAAGCAGAAAAAAAAGATATGTTACGATTTATATCAATTTGTTTCAATACACGGTTTTTTAAACCAAAAAATCGTTTTACATATTCTTGATTTAATATCTTCCTAACCTGTCACCTTCACCAAATATACACCAGATTATTACATATATTGAAAATCTATTCGTTTTCTTTTTTTTTTTATGAAAAAGATAAAAAAGGGAAAAAGACATTGAAAACAATGTTCATGTTCATTCAACAATAATGTATGTGCAATAAATATTCGAGGAAAATAGAATAAAAGAGGATTGAGTATATGACAAAATACAAAAATATGAGGAAAATAATAAAAGAAAAGAAGTATAAAAAGTCACGTATAGAGTATGACCGAATCTGCTACTATTATACAAACAAAAATTAGAATATAACTACAATGTGTGTGTGTGTGTGTAGTTGTGGTAATCTGACTTTTTTTTCATAAACAATTAAATATAGTTTTTAACCAGCATAAAATGTTTGCATAGATTTTTGTTTTGAAAATAAATAATATCGCACAGTTGCCAATAGCAATATAATAACAATAAAAAACAATTTTTGTTTTAAAAAATAAAAAAAAATCTTTTATTATAGGTCCGTGGTCCACATATGGGAAACGAATACATTTTTATTTCTCCCTTAGGGACACTCGACTCAAAACGTGTAATGTCATATAAGAATAAGTATTATGAAGGGTTTAATGGTGTTTCTTATTTTGAATAAAAAAATTTTCTTAAGAGAAAATAACGTATGAAAAAGTATGGATTTCTGAAAAGGCAGACTATATAAAAACGGAACAATTTATAGTTGATAAAAATTGTTTTAAAGATATACATAAATTTACCGTCTATTATAATTGTTTTCTATGTTGTGAGGAAAATTTTTGTTTATTCTTTAATGACTCTCGGAATTTAAACTATGTATTTTGAAATTCATACATACATTGACGTCATTTGAACTTAATAATTTTAATAATATTACATTATTTTTTTATTTATTAAGAGAATTCTTATACAACCAAGCGTATCCATTACAAATTAGTATAAAATAAATTTCCTACAATTAATCATATATACTCGTGAAATTTTTGTTAATCATAAAAAGCATTAAAGTCTTTAAATATGCACTTGTCTATACCACAACACAATATATATATATATATATATATATATATATATATATATAGATTAAAACGTGTACATATAAATATAAGTAACTAACATTCTACTTAAATTGTAATTTATATTTATTTAAAAAAAAATATTCTTTGATCTTTTCATAGAAAATAGTAATAAAGATTTTTAGTGAAGAAAAATATGTTTCATTATTTTTATAATACATATTGTATAAATTGTATATTTATGTTTTCTGAAAGACTATTATGGGACATGCAGAGTGATTTTATTCAATTTAAAATAAATAGGAGTCAAAAATTGGTATCTATGGTGATTGATAGAATTCTGTTTATTTTCATAAAATGTGAACATAATATTCTCATTAATTTTATGTCAAAAATAAAAATGACTAAAATAGGTAGTAAAATAGGTAGTAAAATCGTAAAATTAAACTAAAATTAAAATATTTGATATTAGTTTTGGTAAAACGTTTATACTTGTACAATAATCTAATTTCAATTATAATTCTTAACAACTAGAAAATAATTACAGATTTCCAATATTAAAAAAACTTGCTGAATTAGTAAAAATCAACGAAATATTGTACTTCCCTAAAACAATCACATAATGAAGTATATTTTACAAATAATTCAATTTAATAATATACCTACAATTAAATCTGTATGAGTGTTAATTAATTATATTTTTGATATTATATTTTCTGTATATTTAATTTCAAATAATGTAAATTATTAAATCATAAAGTATTAATAAAATACACACAAATAAAATATAATATTATTCGACTCGGCAGTGTGGCGCCTCCACTATATAATTTTTCATGAATATTCATTTAAATATTTTTACCTCATTGCAATACTTTTTACAATGAAATTTCTCGTTTTGTTTTAAATTAAATAACATCCAGATATGAATATTTTCTAAAATACAGAAAATTAAAATTTTAAATTTATAAATTGCTGAAATATTATTATTTATTTAATTAAATGAAGTTAAATAGTTTTATATATTTACTTTAGAAATAAAATGATTTCATATAGTTTTTATCATTTCAAAACTGCTGCATTGTTTATTATAATTTTAGAGAATACATACATTAAAAAAAAACTGGAATTTACATTTGAACGAAAATTCGATTAACTTAGGTATTTCCCAAAACACAACAAACTCATGTCACGGATTCTGTCACTTACTCCGACGTTGCATTCAGTTTGTTTAATTACAAACCTGTCAAGTAACATTGGCCAACGCATTTAACTCAATGCCAATTCTATTGAGTATATATTTTGAAACAAAAGGAAATAAAATATATAATAATATATATTAAAACGATATGCATAAATTTAAATTCATTTTGTTTAGGACTATAAATTAATTTATTATTGTCAGTAATCAGACTTCCGTTTATCTAAATTCCATAGTTTATTATCATTAATCGGTACGAGTCAGTATATAACTATTTACCAACTCTTTCTATCTTTCTATCAACAATAGCAACAACAAAATATATTCCACTTGTATCAACAAAAAGATTTCTCTCTATCTAAATCATATCATTCTCTATTTCTTCATCTTTATTTCAACCCTACTTATACCCACTACACTAAATATACCTTTAAGTGGGTGGCAAAATGATCAAGGGAGCAGAAGTATGGACATAAATGTATACTCGTATAAATCTTCTTCTACCCAGAATGACAGTTTATCTTTTTATGAATGTGTGCTTATATTATTGTAAATATTCTATATGAATCATTAATAAAATCCTCCTGCATGTTCTATATTTATTTATGGATTTTTTAAAGTTTTTATAATAATTACCCAGAAAACTTATTTAAATTAAACTATAATGGACAGAACTTGAATTGTAGAATTTAAGTATGTATACAGAGAAGAATGGAATCTTGGAAATTTAAAAAAAAAATTTATGGATTTATGAAATGATCCGAGTTTAAATTTTCACCCAATCTAACTCTTTAATAATTTTAAAATTTACTCTACGTTTTACTTATATGTAGCAATAATATATTTCATAATAATATCATTCCGCCTGCCAAAGCAATAATACATAAAAAAAATTATTCTTTTGTAGCAACATATAAAAATAAAAACGTTTCAGAATGTCCTTTCTTTTTACCCCCATAAAAATAAATACAAGAACCCAAAGGTGAATCTGACTGAATATAGCATAATAAAGAAGAAGGGTATAGAAAATATAGAAGAAACACTTAAAATAATGTGGTAAGAGAGAAAACACTGGCTCCATGCTGGCGGGCACTAGTTTTGCAATAGGAAGCAGCTACATTATTATATTTTATATATAAAAAAAATAGAAGGAAAATAAACCAAAGTAATAGACACTCTTGTTGGTTGTAAAGTACATGTTGTAAATTTCTTTGATACACAAAATAATAATTTTCTCTCCTTTCATTAGATCATACCTATGAATACACCGTATAATATTATTAGAATTGGATTACTATCTTTATATAGTTTCACGTTTCACTATTCAGTATGATTTACTATTTATATATATTTACCATATTTTAACAAAAAGAAAATTTTTTTTCAATTGAAAAACAGTATAACCAATAAATGATTTATACAATGCATCAGGGGTTGTTTAAAATTGAATATTTTCGAATTTGCATGCCTAATATCATTTAATAATTAGTGATTTAGTATGAATATTTTTTTATAACGGAAAAGTGAAATGTAAATAAGTCTTTTAAATTGAAATACAATAAAAATGTAATTAAGTGATTGACAACTAATAAAATATTAAAAACATTTAAATTATTGTGTAATTTTCAAATTGATCAATTAATGTCAATCAATATGAATAAAATATGATATACATCCCTATTGCATATAAATACAATTCGACACGATAAAAAATTTTACTTATAAGTTGTAATTTGAAATCGTATGTTTAAAAATGAAAAGATTTTTATTTTTATTTCTCAATTTGCCATTATTTTATTGTTTCAATCAAAATTTAATTTTTGATTATTTTACGAAAGTTAAAAAAGTACAACATGTTGTTCTTTATACGTGTAATCCTAACACTATATATGAATATGTTAAACTTACAAAATTATTTCATGAACATAATGTAATGACAAACTTTATAATGGAATCTTCTGATAGTGTTCCTCTAATGGATATCTTAAATAGAAAAATTGTTGCAAAATGTGGTGTCTTTGTTGATTTTAGTTGTGCCGATTTAGTTTTAATTGAGGTAAAATTGACCAACTACCATTAGTAGATTTTTTTTATAAATTAAAAAAAAGTTCATTTTACAAAGGCGTCAAATTATCGTTATTATAATCAATCGTACTCTTGGTTGATTTTGGACGACAATGGTGTTGGAACTGATAAATTATTTGCACTAGTTCCAAATATTGAAATTAATTCAGATATTACTCTTGTCCAAAATGTGTTAAATGGTTCGTATTCATATTGTACTAAATTCACTAATTAAACAATAAGTTCTAGATTCATTTTATGAACTATTGGATGTTTATAGTCAGGGAAGACATTTAGGATTGCCAATAATTTCTAAAAAATTTGGTACTTGGAGTTTAAAAAATGGATTAGAAATAACTTACATTTTTCCAACAAAATACCATAAAAACTACCGAGGAAATTTATTGCAAACTACATTGCGTGGTGTTACTGTGGTATATTATTTATATTTTGCTTTAAATACAAAAAGAATATTTAGAGAGCAAGTTCTTGTAGATTGATAGAGAGAACATTTTCCCAAAGGATGTGGATGCTCTTTTATCACCACCAGGAATCTCAATTGGAATATCGCCCTTTATCAAATACTTTTATTCTCTAAACATGATTTTAAAGGAATTGTATAATTTTAAAATTGAATATCGGGTCGCACGTGCTTGGGCTGGTCGACTACCATCCGGTTACCGATTGGGTCTGTTAGGAATTGCTCAGCGCGGCGAAGTTGATATTGTTGGATCTGGGGCTTTCACTAGGCTAAATCGGCATGATGAGTTTGATTTTATTCACATTAGCTGGAATTTTGAGTTTAACTACATATTATCTTATTACTATAAAACTTTAATACTAATTTAATTATTTTATTTAGAGCCGCATTTTTCTTTCGTATTACCCCTGATATTGTTAGTTCTGAGGAGAGTGGAAATTTTCTAGCGCCGTTTACAAAAATTGTTTGGCTTGCAGTTATAATTTTTATAATTATGGTAGAAAATACGAAAAGAATAATATATTATTTATATTTTCAACAACGCATTAATTTATTTTGTAGATTATTATTGCATTTTTTATTTCTGGACGAATCAGTAGAATTACAAAAAAAGGAAGTCAAGGGTCAATCATGCTCTCCTTTGTTTATACAGTTGGTGCCCTATGTCAGCAAGGAATTGATCCCATTCCTATTTATCGTCCAACCAGATTTGTTTTGTTTACACTAATGTTGACCTCATTGTTACTATATAATTTCTATATGTCATCGGTTGTGGGTGCACTTTTGAGTTCTGCTCCAAAAGGTCCATCAACAATCAAAGAAATAAATGAAAGTCCTTTAATTCTTTCATTTGAAGATATTGGTTACCACAAAATATTATTTCAGGTTATATATATATATATATATATATAAGATAACCATAAGATTAATTCATAAATCCATTGTATTGTAGGAAACTAATAATACGATTATTAAGGAAATGTACAAGAAAAAACTTGCACCAAAACGAAATGAAAAAACAACACTTCCTGTATATACGTCATTGGTTAAAGCACTTCCATTTATTAAGAAAGGAGGTTATGCCTTTCATTCTGAAACTGCATCAGCATATGTTGCAATTGCAAAAGAATTCAATGCGAATGAAATTTGTGATTTAAGGATGGTTGTAAAATAAATGATTAATTTCTTTTCTTATTTCAAAAATATAGTCATTTTCTTAGGTTATCGGCTTATTTAGAACTCAAGTTCTTGGTTTAATACAACCAAAAAGGAATATGTATTCAGAAATGTTTAAAATTGGGTAAAACTTTCAGTAAAAATCTATTCAAAATTTAATGTTTTTTTTTACTGTTTAGAATGATGCATGCTGAAGAATGTGGTCTAATTGATAGAAATCTGAGACGTTTTCAACCAGAACAACCTGTATGTCAATCTGGATCCACAGTTGTACCTGTTACCTTTGAACGAGTTGATTCAGCTTTTCTATTGCTTGGATGTAATAGCGGGGAAATGTCATATTTTTCCAAATTTTTATTGATCAAATTCTTTTTTTTACAGCCAGTTTAATTTTATCATTAATAATATTATTGTTTGAAATTATTCATTATAAATGGCAAAAAAGCAGAAAAGAAAATTCATTTCATTACAAAAAAAAAATAATATTTATTTAAAGTAAAGCTGCATACACTAGTAAAACTCAATAATTGTAGAAACAGATTTAGTAGAAATTTATTCGTTGTATCTAGAGTTTTATTTAAATAAATTGAATATTTAGACAAAACTTTCAAACTTTACAACATTGTTTCCTCAGTTTAGCGTATTTAATTTCTTGCTTATTATTAATTTATTTTCTTCTACCTGAAAAGATTAATAGCATAAATGTTTTTGATAAAACAAAAAAATAAATATATTGTTGCCCTCTTCCATATACTTAATATATACGTTGTTTCCAAAACTGAACGATAAATGGTTTAAACGTGAAACTTTATATGGCCGCGTGTTACACCTGACTCCAGACTTTTTATATAATATTATCTTTTTTCAGCGCTCAATAAACTTATATGTTGTCTATATGTGTATATCTGTGCAATATGTTTTTGTATATATGTGTGTTCAATATGTCCCTTTCTTTGAGTTAAGAAAAATCCTCAACAGAAAAAAAATTCCCTGACGCACAAACACGCACATTATATACAAAAAATGATTAATGATTTCTCCGGTATTCACGTAAGTTTGGTTCATAAAAAGACTTTTTTTCCATTTTTTTTAACCTGCTGTCAGGTTTTCATATAACAGGAAAAATATTCAATAATGTAAGCACTAAAAATGGCTTTTGTTGTTCAATGTGATAAGGGATAGAAAAAAAAAGGCTGATACGATGTAATATTATCAATGACTAGAGTTTCTTCGATGTTACAGTGTGCGTTATACCAGTAAATTATAGTCAAAAAAATAAATGTTTCCATAAACGTAAATAGAAATGAAAAATTTAAATAAAATCAAAGGATTTATAAGAAACCTTCTTAAATACGACAATTAATTATAGCATTTCGGTAATTTATAAATAATTATTTAATTGAACTTTTGTCGCGATAAACAGGGCCAACATTGAAAAAATCTAAAACTTCATGAATAAAATGTACTGTGGCTTAAAAACATTCTTATGTTTGCTGCAAAAAATGGTGAAACAATTTTTTTTTATTCAAAATTCATATTTAACTTGGACATTTCAAACTATAATAAATTAAATAAAATCCAATTTCATCATAACATTTCTCTTATTGACTAAAATATAACAATTAGATTTAAGATATTTTATAAAGAGGGTATAAGAGCACACAGATGTTACATATATTACAAGATATAATTTAAGTCATGTCGATGTCCAGAATGAAACAATATATGCTATGTAAATGTTAAATAATATTATTATATCTCTACATATTTTGATTTATTTCGTTGAGTTAAATTTACGCCTATTAAAAAGCAAAATACCACAATCTATATTTCTTCGTCATATATAAATATTGTTCGAACTAAAGGAATAGGTAAGATTTTCGTATTATATATTTTGTTATCGACTTTCTGTTTCACAAAAAAAAATTGTTTCCTATAGCGATGATGATGATCATTAATCATTTTATGATTTTTGTCATTAAACACAATTTCTTTGTTTTGATCATAATCTTAAAGCTATTCAATACCTTTATATTATTCTGCACGAAATAATAAGATCATATCTGATATTACATTATATTCAACATGAATGAAGAAAAACTTTGAAAGGCAATGACAATGTTTATATTAGTATTCATTTTTGATTTTTTATCTTTAATATTTTAATTTTAAAATTTAGAAAAACCAACAATACAAGAAAATATTGAATCTTTTAAGTAAGCTTGTTGTTACTCCTTTAATATGAATTCTATCGAATTCTCTTTGATCTGTATAAGATAAGGTATTGTAAAATCTTGTTAAAGTAGAATAGAATAATATCTGTTTTAAATTCTTTATTCAGATTTGATTTATTTATGTGTGCGAAAGAATTTAACCAATATGTTTTAACCAGTTTTACAGTGGAGTATATGACATTCACACATTTAGGTATAACCTCAATTGGAATTGAAAGTAAATGCACCCCTGTTTACCTTTTCAAGCACCCTATTTTATTTTGTGTTATATTTTTCATATACATATATAATCAAACACCAATACAGAATAATCTATTTTTATCAACATCGTCATTTAGTGTCTACCTCGTCTATATATATATATATATTTATCTAATTTTACACCACATACTATACATATTTATATATGTTCTATTATAGGTACATATTTCCGTTCAATGTTACAAACTCTGCATACGATGCCAAACATTTTCGATAGAAACCAAACAATCTCTTAAAATTTATAATCACACATTTTATGCACGGTGTACATTCGTGTCTATTCATAAATCAATTTATATCCTTTCGATTCATTTTGGATTATACTTGGACCAATTGTTTTGTAATTTGATTGGTTTTGTAAACTATATAATAAAAGACGATTTATATACAAAATATATAATCATTCAATTTATAAAATATTAATTTTAAAGCTTAACAAAATATTACAAATGAATATATCATTGTGTAATAATGTGTAAGTTATTAATTTAATTTTTATAAATAAATTTTTTTCAATTATTCATTATTAATGAATTAAATCAAAATTATCTTTTATAAAGAACACTAAATTATAAAATGTGTAAAAGTGTGGATAAAGTAGTTCGTCATAAAAATAATTTAATTTATTATTGAAATTTAATTTAATTAATTATATTCAATTAAACGAGTTCACGTATAAAACTGTGTCAAATATACCACAGTGAATGTATGCCCTTGACAATTCTAAAAAAATTGATTTCCGGTTTTCCTTTTCTAAAAATCAATAATGTCAGAAAAGTTCTTCATTTTTTATTTGTAATCTTTTTCACATATATAAATGAAAAAATGGGGAGAAGTACATAGACACTGAAGCACGCAAGCTGTTTACATTTATATAGAATATAGATATAGGTATTCATATTATAATACAGAACTTTATTTTTATTATTATATTGCTTCAATCAATTTAATTTAAAAATGTCATCTTATCATAATATAAATTCAACGTAATTTCAATGTAACAAAAGTTACATGAAAATTCATCTTTTTAAATTCTTTGACTTGATATTCAAAATTTAAAATTTGTTTAGAAAAATTTATTTTTCTTTATTTATTTTATTTCAACATATTTGCAATATTTTTTTAATGAGGTCAAAGAATAGTATAATACGTTACTAAATTTAAATCTTCATAATGTCTATTTGTTAAAGCTTGGTGTAATAAGTTTATAGGAGTAAAGTTAAAATATTTTTACGAATTCATATTTCCGTATTTGTTCCAAAATAATCGAAAAATTCACGTTGGAAATTTTTTTTAATTGATTTGAATAAAATAAATAATTATAATATTATCATCATTTACTTATTTAATATTACAACAGAAGAATACCACTTTTTACCAGTTTCTCTACAACCAACAAAAATTCAAACTAAATTCACAAAAGTTACATGAAAATTCATCTTTTTAAATTCTTTGACTTGATATTCAAAATTTAAAATTTGTTTAGAAAAATTTATTTTTCTTTATTTATTTTATTTCAACATATTTGCAATATTTTTTTAATGAGGTCAAAGAATAGTATAATACGTTACTAAATTTAAATCTTCATAATGTCTATTTGTTAAAGCTTGGTGTAATAAGTTTATAGGAGTAAAGTTAAAATATTTTTACGAATTCATATTTCCGTATTTGTTCCAAAATAATCGAAAAATTCACGTTGGAAATTTTTTTTAATTGATTTGAATAAAATAAATAATTATAATATTATCATCATTTACTTATTTAATATTACAACAGAAGAATACCACTTTTTACCAGTTTCTCTACAACCAACAAAAATTCAAACTAAATTCACAAAACCATAATTTAGATTAAGATGTTAATTTTTTTATCTTATTTGTATACATTTCCAAACTAAACGTATCAACATCAGCTAAATATTACTAATACAACACGCTCTTGTTTATTTTTTATTTGTTTTATTTTCTCAAAGACGATATTTTCAATATAGAAAAAAATATTCTCACACATCGCACTTCAAAATTTAAAAGAACAAATGATTTTGGATGGAAGAGTAGACACCTTAATCGTATTCCTTGAAGAAAAATGTGATTGATTGAACCAATCGGAAATTATGAAAGCGAATTATATGTTTTTGTAATAATATTTCGATCAAATTTTTGTTAAATTAGTTTAAATTAAAGTATTTAAAATAATACATTACCATAAATTGAACAATAAGTGAACTTTAATAACCTAACAAGAATCTTTTAAAAAGGAAAGTTGTGGAAGAAAAAACAATCTGATTATTAATAGATATAAAACTCAGTAGATGATAGATTGTATAATATTTACCCTCATTGACAAAGGACCAAATTTTGAATTATGATTAAAGTCAAAGTTTGAACGCGGCAACTGCTATGTTTCCTATTGATTTACCTGCTGATGTGTACACACTTTCTTATACTGATAACCGGTAAATTGAACCATTCAGGCAGAATACTGATAAGGGTAAAAATATATGTAAGTTTAGTCTATATATATATATATATATATATATGTATGTATTTATATATAAAAAGGTGAAGGAGAACGGCAACTAAACATAAAAATGATTACTTGAAAAGGTAAACGGTCGATGAAAGGCACATATTTTCTCTTCAGTGATTTTTATTTTATCAAAAATACAGTAAAAGTAAATTTATTAGATCATAAAATTTTACTTATTTTTATGTTCATATCATACCTTTTGCAGGGGTAAAATTTTATAATATTTTTGTATTAGAATAATTTCGAAAATGTGTCTCACTTTCAAATATTATTTTATATATGGAATATACGACATTTTTAAATATAGAAATAACAAAGGTTAAGGACATTTCGGTATGTTGAAACAATGATGAGCGAGATATGAGTTATAATATTTTCAAAACAACACATTAATTCCATTAATATTTTTGCATTCTATGATACTTGAAATTAAAACAGTCTGAATACAATAAAAATAAAACCTTAACACTTACTTTATCTTAATCCAATACAAGTTTCAGTAAAAAAAAATAGTCAAGTCGAGCACCAACAATATAATTTCGTGGTTTTGCCTATATGCATTACGGAAGCAATAAATAATAAGTCCATATTATACACTGTTTTTTTAACTATAAATTATAAATTTTGTATAAAAAAAAGTTTAACTATAACGATGGGAAAAATTTATAGAAAAATTCAACTTGAAAATGGTAACGTTTATACATACGTTATATATACAAACAAAAAGGTAAAAATCTAAAAATGTATATAAAAAAACGTAAAAAAAAATTTTTTTTTAACAATATGGTTCTTTGGCGAGGTAAGTCATAGAATAATAAAATATATTTATTTCATATTTATATATTTTATGTCCATATGATGTTTATAAAAGATGTAAGAGGACTCCAGATGGTGGACCTTTTTTATTATATATGTGTGCGACTGCGAATATTTGTTTTGGTAACGTGTTTAGAATTTTTTTTTTTGTTTTCTTTGTGATTTGACGGGATGGCAAGGTAAATAAGAATCAATATTAGAAGTATAAAAAAACATTTGTTGGACATCCACGTGTGTATATTCCAAATAAAATGTTTGTATTTATGAAATGTAGGAAGATAAAGAGTGAACAAGAATAACGAAAAATGGAGAATATATATAAAATGAGTTATTTAAGAATTCATTTTTTATTTTCTTATACGAATGAATGTGAACCAGAAACTTTGATGTAGTATATTATGTGAAGATATCCAAATTCTACTATTCATCGCGTAACTAAGTCTATTTAAATAGAATAAAATATTTAAATTTTGTTTAATTTATTGAAAGATTCGTGTAAATATTTGCAAAAATATATACGTTCATTTTATACAAATGCGAGTGAATGAAACTTATTTTATTTTTAAAGAAACATGTGCCAAAGGTGTAGAAAATTAAAATGTAATTTAAAGTTAGTTGTCTAAAAATGAAACTATAACCATATGCTATATCACCATATGCACATTTAATATATAATATACATAATACATAACATGAACCAAAAATAGTTACAATGCAATGTCAACCACACACCAAGAAACACATTTTAGTGCCACGTGTTTCATAAAATAATAAATACCTTCATTAAACAAAAATAGTAGCAAAAATTTTATTCTTCAGTTTTCTTAATTATATAATTACAAATGCCTCATCTACATTAATATATACTTAAATTCACGAGAATTACTTTAGACATCTGAGTTATGTAATCAGGTGGATTTACAGAAACTAATTTTATGGTTGCATCGATAATTAAATCATTCATTCAAAAATTATTAAAAAGTTTAAAAAAGATCAATAATTTTTAAAAATAATTCTTTCTCAATGGAGTTTTTTTTATTATCTCGCGTACATTGAATGCCTCCATACTTCCTCAATTAACCCTACCCATTGATACTATTTTCAGCGAGTCGCAAACTTTTTGAGGTGTATTTTACCACACACCCAAACTCTATACATGATTATTCGTACATATATGGGGATGTGAATATCAGATTCAGTCATTCTTATTATGATGCTTGAAATAAGCTTGTATAAATAAAGTAATTTCATATAATGTTTAAATTTAAGTGAAGTCAATTAAAAAAAATGGTGTGCTTGTGTGTGTTGTTTTGATATTTTAATAACAAAAATTTATCATATACCTAAAACTTATTAAATAATTGGATGTAATTAACCTCATAATGAAAAAATTCAAACGAATATCTTGAAACTAAAAATTAAGTTCCTATTAAATCTTTAAAACAAACCAAAAATTTTACGTCAATAATGAAAGCAACGTTAAGTAAAATGGCAAAAAAAAAAGAAAAACAAAGATGACGAATGAATATTCAACAAAAGTAAAAGCAAAAAGGTTAATGACAAAGTTGGTAATTGAATTGATTTAGACTTTTTGGCAACCCTCTAAAGTACCTGTTTGTATAATCCATTGTTTGAGTTGATAACGAAGATGACAAGCCAATTAAATTATTATAATAATGTTCAAGGGAGAATTTATTATAAAATGAAAATTTCGTGGTTAGAGTTAATGAATTAGATTTTATACCGGATCATAATATTAAAACTTTTTTTTTCTGAGTTTGCATAATCGCGATTCAAAAAAAAAACACGCCACTGAACTATAGCACTTTCTTTTGAAAATTTTTAGTAAATTAAAATTTGATTTCTTTATTTTTATACAATTAGAAGGAAATATAATACGTTGTATGTAGAAATTGTGATTTTGTCTACAAACATAAGAAATAATAAAGTACGTTTTTATTTGTCGGAAATATAAAAGAAAACAAAAGTTTACTCAACGAAAATTTTCGCACGACTTAACATGATATTTTTATAATAAACAATTGAACCAAATTATTTTTCTAACTAAAACTATTATCGATGTTATTCGTTTACATTAAAACCACAAATAATATTAGCCATTATTGCCAACTGAAAACAAAAACACGTTCAAAATACACAATTTTGATTTTGATTTTGTATTGTAGGGGTGGCAGAGAGACAGCAATTCCTAACTTTTTGCATTCATACGATAAATTCTATAGATAATCCATATTGAATATATTTCAAATTTAATTTCATATACAAATTGACTATCGATGAATTCAAATAACTTTTGTAGGCAAATAAATATATTTATTTGAAAATTATAGGCCATGTTATTTTATTATTTGTCTATTATTTTCAATACTCATTAAAAATATATAAATTGCTAACACCAGATTAAAAATAATACAGTAAAACTTGAATAATCCAGCATTCTTATACATTTCAAAAAATGTAAAATAAGATGTATTAAACAGTGTCAACTAGTAAAATGTACCAAATAATTGAAATGTAATGTAAGTAAGAATAATTTGTATTCTAAAAATTTAGAATAGAGCATACGTATTTCTATAGTCAGAAATAAAAATGTTTCACTTCTTGACAATAGTTTACGTATTTATATAATTAAGAATGAAACAACAAATAGTTTTTATAAAGAAATTGTTTAATTGCAAGAAAATGAGTATATGTACTAGTTATACATTTTTATTTAGTTATTTATTTTTTCGTTCTTCATTGAAAGTTTCATATTTATTTTATTTTATTTATATTTTTAAGAGAATCCTTTTTTATTTTTTAGATCTGCGAAAATAATTTTTGATGTTCGTTCCATTTTAACCATGAGGCATAATCTCATATTATATCAAAATACTGTAAGCAAAAGCAAAGATTTAATAAAGAAAAAGATTTACGAAATGTTTTAAAATTGTTCGGCGAGTTTAAAGTTTATTTGGTGGTATTCATATGAAAATCTTGATCAGTAATTTTAATTTCTCTAAAAATTCAGAATCACAAAAAATTAAAATTCATTCAGAAAATTGAAGTGGATGCGTTGGCATTTTTCTACATTTTTCTTATAAATTACCAAAAATCAAAAAGTTGGATTTCAGTTGAATTTCAAATATGGTTTAAATTTTCTAATGAATTTTCTTAAAATAAAACAAATAAATACATAATTTGGCAAAATTACTATACGTTATAAAATATAAATATACACCTACACTACAATTATAATTTAAGTGAAATATTGTATTTGGCAATTTGTTAAAACCTTTATTCAGAAATATTTAAATAAATCAAATATCTATATATTTCCTGGTAAAATAATATTGAAATTGGAATAATGCTTTAATCATCTGTAACGAATGTTCAATTAACGATTGCAAATATCGATGATTAATTTGTGGAAATTTTAATTTGTGGTCTGCGTTGAAATATTAATATTAATTAATTTATTTTCTAAAAATGGGAGATTTACTCAAAGATTATATAAAATCAATTAATTTAATATGAATCCACAGATTATTCTTCATTTATGATCGACACTTAATTTCCCTTCTTATATAATTTAGTTGGAATAGCTCACGTAATGGTCCTAGAAATAATAATGTGATGTGAAAAATAAATCTGAAAAAAAAATGGAATTTTCGCGTTTTCAATTTTATTTATACAAAATTAGACGGTTCTACGCATTTAATGTTTAATAATGTTTCAAAACAATAGTATATAATATTATATATTATATAATAAATAATATTTTCGCACGTCCCGTTTCCTTTAATTTTCATTAGTGAAATCATCCGCGCTAATTACAAGCTGACTACGTTGGAAAAAATTTAACTTGTTTTTTTTTTGTTTTTAAGGAGTACAAATCGAATCAATCACTTACTAATGACGTCAATTTGTTCCATGCTGTTTTTAAAGCACGAAAACGAAAAAGGGTAATTCTCAACTTATTTAGAAATAACTCAATTAGGTTTTTGAGATGTTTCTACAACCTACGCACGGTACAAATAAATTTAAATAAAAGCGCATATTTATCAATCTTTTTCCTTTTTTTAGTTTTTCTTTATTTAGATTTTTATATTTTCGCGTTAATTAATTTAATATTTTTATTTATTTATTTTTTCTTGTTTCTATTTTATTTTAAATTCTAATTGTGACTTGGCCCTAATATCTTGGCATAATATTTTGAAAGGGTTATTTCACTGTAAAACATCATCTCTTAATTTATCACCCTAAATTTTACTATGAGTATAAATGTAAAGAAAAACTCATTTAGGAAACGGAAAACCCTAAAGCTAATTTATAAATTATTTTCCTTCCTCTGTTTCACGTGTACCAATTTTCTTTTATTTTTTTCCTATACTTTTTTTTTAAATTAAAAACCAAAAACCTTTTTTCAAACAATTATCGTATATAGTTTTTTTAGTACAAACAATCTGTGTTATTGAAAGAAGAGTTTCTTAAATTGTCTGTAACCTAAGGGTAACTCTTATCATTTTATAAGATAATATTTAGAAACAAAATATTTTTAAATAATCATTTTTCAAGGAAATAATTAAATAATTTTTTGAAATTATTCTCTATAAAATTTGAAATTCGCAATAGATAAAAATAAACGCGTTTGCCTATATTTATATATAAATTTATATAATATTCTATTATATCGTTATTGATATTGTATTTGGTAATTCGCAGGATATTGTAACATCAGGATTCAATACTTTTATATTTGCTTTTATATCCATAATGATGACAACCAACGATATAGTAAAACAAGGTTGTGGGATAACTGGTTCGTTACAGTATTATAAATAATATAAACTTAGTATTTATTGTTATTCCCTTTGAACATTGAAATCATGTTGACAAAAATGTTCTAATATATAACAAGTAGAATGGACTCAATTCTCTTTGCATAACAAAAACCACTCTGGGTAGTAAGGGTAATTTTCCCATATAAATTCAAAGACACGTTTATGTTATTTTGTTCTTCTTTATTCTACTTCTTAACAACTTTTCTTTTTATGAAAAAAAAACTGTACACATAAAATTTGGGATGATGTTCAGATCTATTGTAATTCATACAGTGTCCAACACTATTCACCATGGTGGCGCCTCAATCATACACCATAAAATTATGCAAAAACAAGCCAAAATGAATTCATTTCAACGAAAAATCAATCGTTTACATTGTCAAATTGGTATGTAATTTTATTTTATTATTTCAACGTGTTGTTAATTAAAAAGCAAATGATGAACCTAACACCAAATTTCCAAAGTGTGCATAGTAAAAATCTATTTCAATTATGTATCACTTGTTTCAGACTAAAATATCGTTCAATTAGTTTAAAGCATAAAAATTATATTTATTATTTAGAATTTCACAAGAACAAGGTTTATTTATTAATTTTTATTTTATCAGAGACTTAACTTTAGATAAAAAAAATTGAAACATTTGAAAAATAGCATTCAATATTGATGGTTTTTCTTGTGGAATAGCAGCATTAGTATTATAGGTAAACGTACTTTGGAATGAAAGAAAGAGTAACTTTTTTATTACAATTCTTTTAATTAGATATACCTATATTTAATATTTTAACTTCTAGATTCTATTTGAACAAACTTGACTAAAATAATTAAATATATATTTTCTATAAATTTGACGTTATTAAAATACCGATCATAATAATTAATAATTAAATAGTGAGGATTATTTTATTTATTATTTTAAATTATTATCAATAACATGTAATGAATAGAATATTTGGCCAACAAAAGAAGCAATTTTTATTATACAAAAATAAAATTGTATTTATAACTATCATACCTTGTTTCAAAATATTATGATATAATGTTATTGTTATCGTGCAGTCTGGACTTGCGGGCATTGTATTCACTTCACAGCACGATATTTATTATGCAAAATATTTTTTTTACGTTTCATCTAACCTAAATAAACATACATTTATTTCGGATGACCAAAATATCTATATAAAATGTAGTTGAATTTTCACATATGCACAAGTTTTATGGACCTCGACTTTCAATCTATTGACTTATTTATATAAAACATGTATATATAAAAATATATAATATAAGGACAGGAGTATATATATATATGTATATAAGATGTATGATAAAAATGTCGCCAAATATATATAAATGTACATATATATATACATGTTATATTTTACCGGAGATACAAAAATAAATGTGTTTGAAATAAGAAAAGAAAAATATTTTTGAATGAATAATGTTTTAATGCAAAATAAAAGAAGAAAAATATTTCAATATATGATGGTCATAAATTTTTTTTAGCCAATACTACAGGGGTACTTTTCTGAGTTTCGTTCAGAAACCTATAAAAATAAAGGTTTTCCATTGGTCAAAAATAGAGCTGAATATTCATCAGTGAAAATAAAATATTTTGATGTTTTTCGTTTTAACCATATAATAAAAATGTCTTACATTGATGTATTTATACTGTCTACCCTCTTTATACCTCGTTGCAGATCTAAAGTACATTCTAGATTTTTTCAAGAGTTTTTCTTACTGAAAGATACTGAACTGATTTAAATCCTCTCATCACAATTTTTCTGCAATTTTAAAACAGTTTTGTTTAGCTTCTTAGTTAACTGTACATAAATACGACTTAGCGGTTCGTTAAATTCTGTTATGAAAAAAGATTGGAAAATAATGTTATATGGGAAAGTAATTATTGGCATTTAGCATACCTTTGGAGACTAATCGGCGTATTATTAATGCAATATAAACATTAAATTTATTAAAAAAAGAAGTTTACAAGTAATCTTGAATTTGAGTATTATACGTTACACACATCAAATTAAACTATTATTGTAAGTAAAATCACAAATAAAAATAATTTAATAACTCTTGTTTAATTATTTAGTGCTATTTTGTTTTGTTAAGGATTATAATAATAAAAAATATGAAAGCTTCCATTTAAAAATAAAGCAAATTTATTGAACAATAAGGTTGTGTTGCTGATTATGAGGGAGTATAATAAGGAGTTTAGGTTAAAATGGGAGTTATAATTCCTACCTATATATAGCGGGTAACTTTATATAAGACTGTTTATTTCTTTCACATATAAGAAAAAAGCAAAAGAAAAGTGAGGAAAATATTTGCTAAAAGACTTGCAAAATCAATCACTTTTTATCGTTACATAAACATTTCAGTTTTACTTGTCAAAACGATTAGTTATGTATATTTAGTTAAAACTTAAAAAATATATTGAAAGGGAATATTATAGTACAAAAGTAAACAGCGAACAGCGATCGATTAATCAACTGATACAACATTTTTAAGATAGAATATAAAAAAATACATAAAAAGACGAGGTTCATGTTACCTTTCATCAAACTCTGACAACTGTTAATTATGTATTAAATACAATATCTATATGATGATTATCTACAACAATAGTGACAATTTTCACTAAAATGTTTATACTTTTTCCCAAGTAAAATAATTTTTTAACTTAAAACCAATGCATAGAACCACATTGTTATAGTTGAAACCAATATTTAGTTCCAAAAATATTTTTATATTAAGTTAACAACATGATTTATTTAAATTATTACATAAAGTCAATATCAAATTTACTAAGGCATCCTTACTTCCCTATTTAAAAATCAAATAATGAAAGAATATTAAAAAATATGCTTACATTTTTAAATACAAAAGACAGAAAGTATTCGAAACAAAAGTAATAATCCAGGAGGAATTTGCATATGTATGTGTAATTTTCTCAAAGTTATAATATCAAAACGAAACTTCACTCATTTATCTTCATTATAAAGACATATATATTTTCTTAAAATAAAGTTCAGGTATATTTATTAAATGAGTGAAATTATTCTTAAACAATATCATTGTATTTTGTTTTTGACATATAATTTTCAAACCAAAGTAAAGGGTTGTCATTTAATACCTTTCGATCTTATTTCTTCGCGAGTATTATTGTTCAAACTTATGTATTTTGTGGGGTAGAACTTTATAATATACAAATCTACAACATAATTCATAAACGTGACTGTAATAAAGTTTAACGGAAAATCATATTACTATAATTAGATACATTTGGAAAACAAGATATAAAAAATATGTGTAAAATTTTAAAAATTATATTTTTTTTTTATCAAAACTGTGAACACAGTAATTAATAATCAAAACTTATGAATTAGGAAATTGATAACCATTTTTGCTAAGTTATAAATAAATATGTATATTTTTTACAAGTGACAACATTTGTGGTATTTATTTCAGAAATTGTGAATTTTTTCTAAAAAATCTGAATGTCACCTCTATGTAAAAATCATATTATATGCGAATGCCTGTTCGATTAATAAAATAGATCCTTACTTTTTTAGTATTCCTAATTTAATATGTCTATAGTCTAATAAAAAAAAATTTCAATTAACAATTGACTTTAGTATTTTCAGTATTTCTGTATTTGAATATTTAAATATACTAAAATGGTGAAATATTCTAGATCCTCATTACTGATATCATATATAAAACCAATAATTCGTTCTTTTAATTATAATATTATTTTAATTAACGACGATACAATAATTAAGAAATTAACAATTGTTTAATGAATTGCCATAATCTTTAAAGTCTTTTCAGTAGGTCGTAGAATTTTCGTTTTTCTCCCACTCTAGACCATTATTATTTTATGCAAACATAGATTTAAGAAAAGGCTCTTAAATTAAAGACGATCGAATTTTCTTTATATATAGGTATACATACAAACAGACAGATTTACTAAATTTGTACATTTTGTTGTGATTTTATACTTGACTTTAGTTTGATTTTTCCATCTTATATTTTGTATATATACTTTTTCGTTACGTTTTTACAGGGTGCTATTTGAGTCAGTAAACAAATTTTTTATACCATATTACTTATTTTAATAAATCTAATCAATAACATTTAAAAGTTAATTAAAAAATATTTTTATAAACATCCTTTAACATTTTATTTTAATAACATCTACCCTGTAAATTTGGTAAATTTGTTGTTTTCACATCAGAAAATCCGATTAGTTGTTTGCTTTTTCTATATTATTCTTTTGTTATTCTTGTTTCTAAGTGATGGCGTCAAATTCAGTGTAAATTTTAGCTGAGATTTTTAACATAAGGCGTTAAACTACTTTTTCGTTTCTTCTTTTTTTGATTTTTATCATATGAAGTGGAAATATAAAATTTATCATTATTAAAATAAATTATAAATTATTTGACATTAAAAAAACTTCTAAGTGACCATAAATGTTTTTTATGCTGATGATGAATTTTTTCCAAATTTGTTAAAATGATAAAATAAAAATAAAATGGCAAGTGCTATATGAAAACCATTAATTTTATTAAGAATTCTCAAAGATTTATTTACAAATTATAAATTCCATACAGTACAGAGCTCAAAGTGTTTAAGCAAAGGTAAAAACCAACAATAGTCTTGTTCTTTTTATCTTTCATCTTCTTACCTCAAAGAACATAAAATAAAAACTCCATTAACATATAATTGTGTATTTTTTATCTTTTCTATTTGACCTATGTTCAATATTCATAATAATACATTACTTGTATATTTACCAATCTACATATTTCTAGTATTTTTTTTTCTTCATTATCCATTATTAATATAAAGCCCCGGGTTCCAAAAATGTAATGATATTATTGAAATTCTGTCAGCAAATCCTACAATGGTAATGTAATTTAATTAAAAAAATTAATGAATGCAAGTTTTGGCTTAAACCCAAAGTTATGTTTTTAATCAATCAAATTAAGGAAAAAAATAATTAAAATTATACAATAAGTTTAAATAAATTTCAGATATGTTCACCTTAATAAGGCTTTTGAATTGAAATCCCATATAACCTTTCACATTTATGAAGAGTATAAGAAAAATTTGATCAGTGTATATGTAAGCCATTAGTTTTATTAAGAATTCTCAAAGCCTTATAGAAATTATAAATTCCATACAGTACAAAGTTCAAAGTGTTTTAACAAAGGTAAAAACCAACAATAGTCTTGTTCTTTTTATCTTTCATCTTCTTACCTCAAAGAACACAAAATAAAAACACCATTAACCGTATAACCTATAAATGTGTATTTTATATATTTTTATATATTTACCAATCTACATATTTCTATTATTTTTTTTCTTCATTATCCATTATTAATATATAGAGTTCCGCGTTGCAAAAATGATTTGAATCTATTATAATAGTAGATCGTTTGTATTAAACCAATTACCAAATCACTTGATTTCTAATATTTGAAAAAAATTGTAAAACTGTTTCATCATATTAAGTGGTTAGATGGAGACACCATACATGAATGAAAAATGAAGTAAATTTTATATTTTACAATTTAGTTTTTTCTATTTAATAATCTTTAAATACAAAACTTAAATAGTTCAAACTATTTATCTTTATTGTTATATTTAATTTATTATTTGCTTACATCGAAATGGTAAATGCTTATGTCACATTAACACAAAAAGTACATAGGTAATGTACATATGTATTTTATAATTGTCATCATGTTCGATGTAATCATAGATTAATTTAAATATGATGTTAGCTTGTAATTATACATTTACTTTAATGTAAATTAACGGAGATTAAATTTGTATACTTTGTATTTTTATTGCATCAAATTATTAGGAAAAATCATAAATTAAAATATATTAATTATTTATATTATATTTTAATATTCTAAAAATAATAATTATGTTTATTTTAATAAGTTAAACTTTATAGATAACATGCCCTGGGTATTGTTAGCGTACCTATTCATTTAAAATCAATATAAGACATTAATTTTGTATAATTCTCCGTCTATATACTTTTATTGCAAACATTATCCTTAATTTTATTAATGAATGATGCTCATAAATTATAATGAATGAAAGGTGTCTTAAACTGTCCGTTTAAAGAATCCAACAATCATTTATGTTGTCATTCTTGGTTCTTCCAAAATCTCCCATTCCTTAAATTTGCACGTGCTATAAATTGATGTAAGTTATAACCATAAACAGAAATAAGAATGATGTCGCATAATAAGACAAGGAATATTATAGTAGAAACTCGAAAGTTTTTGATAATAATCGTGATGGTATGTATACCTTTAATATAACCGTGTTAGTAATTTAATCTTCTGTTCGTGATCGATCGTTCAAATCAGAATAGATTTTACATTGATTTTAAAGATTCCTTTATTTGTATATTCATGTTACGATTAATTTCATGTTGTCTTAATTTACTAATTTGTTAAAACAAAATAAATAATAAAATTTCACAATGAATAACACCATAATTACATCTCCCATTTAATGTATTTTTTGGTTTACTGCGTTCATTTATGTGAAAATATTTATCTTTTGCCCACCTTCATAATACAAAAATACAAAATACTAAAATGCCTCTAGTATCAACATGCATTTTATAAAATGTATAACAGTACATAAAATGCATAGAATCATCTCGTGAGAGTGGTAACCTTTTTTTTATTTATATATGAAATGGGATTTAGGGAATAAACTCTCACTATATAATAGCACAACGAATTTTCGCTCAAAATCATTGGACCACAGAGTTTTAGTTACAAGATAACAACAAAAATAAATAATACAAATTTTAATAGGTTTAACATTTTAAAATGTTTTATTTTCTAACATTGTTGTTTTAGCTTTCATTTAAATTCTAATACATAAATATTCTTTCTGTTCATCTTTTGTGTACCTGAAAATTCATAATTGTGCATGTATAATTAAAATTGTATCTATGAAATATTACTTGCAATAAAATTTTATTTTTCATTTTCATTGGAGGTCAAAATTACTCATGGCTTAAATAAAAAGTCTTAATAACAGAAGTAAATGACAAAAAAAAATATACGAAAAAAGCTTTCTGCTAAAAGTTTTAATAAAGAGAAATATGACTGAACATTCTATAATAACAAATCATTTTCCGTCTGTTTTGTCTGTATGTTTGTCATATGTTTTATGTTGAATTTATATTGCAGATTGCTTTCTATATACCGCATATTTGTCAGAAAAAAAAGGTTGCTCTCTTGGGGCCAAGAGTTACGTGCTTTGAATTTTCTTCTTTTTTTTTATTAACATTTGCTCACCTTTGCAACAGTTCCAAATGAGTATTTTCAGATGAATCCCTATAAGAATACAAATTTCTCATTCGCTGTATAAAAAATTTGAAAGACAGAAATACTTAATTTCTTTTCGTTCGATTCAAACTTACTAAACACAAAAAACATTAATATGCAAATAGAAAAAAAATTTCTAACAAAAAATATAGTTTTATTGTTAAGTCAACAATTAATAGCTTGATCCAACCAACAGTCATTCAGTTGCATATTTAAGTAAAGTAAAATAATTTAACAAATATTAAGAAGAGAAGAAAAATACTAAATATTAGAAAATTTAACAATAATAAAAATATTGTATTTGATTTACAAAATTTAATAACATTCCGCCCCTCGTTATTTTATTATTATTCTTTCCCTTATAATAAGAAATGATTTTTACTACTAACACATAAGGTCAAATACATATATATTTTTAACTGGACAATATAACTGTTTGGACATCTAAAAAGGTAAAGAAGGTATATTACCGCGATTATTTTTAGAATGTGGTTATAGAGGATAAGTCTACAATAATAAAATACAAAAAAATATTTTATGTTTATCTATAAATGTAAGGTATTATATATATAAAAGAGAACACAGATGGTGGGGACCATTTTTATTATATATGTGCGAATAATTTTTTTTTATCCCTACCTAAAGTGACGTGTGTAGAATTTTAGCATAACAAAATTTAAATGTGAGTGTAAACTATATATAAAATCTTAAAAGATTTACAGATGAATAATATAGTTTAATAAAACAACACAAAAACCATTAATATTTTTATAGAAGACAATAGTACGTACCCTACTTCCAACCACCCAGATTAAATTCATCTGAAATTAATTAAATTTAATTTAAAAGATTTAATGTATTAAATCACATTTTTATATTATTTTTATGTGGTTTATAAATATTATTAATTGTATAATTAATCGAAAATAGAAAAATGTAGCAAATTATATGTTTTAGCGATATCAAGGATATCCATATCAAACATTTATCTTAAACATCGAAGGCTATCGAATGATTTATTCTTAACTTTATTGATTTGCAAATCTTTATAACTGTTTCATTTTAAATTTAAAACCCACATTTTTATTTGAATTATGATATTTGGGAAATTTGCAATGATATAAGCATAAAAAGTGTAAATACAAAACGAATATAATATCGCATAATATTTATTGCATTTCCATGGCCAAATTACTTGAGACGTGATTTTTTAAATACTTAGATTTTTATTATTTTTTACTACGGCAAAATAAAAATAATTGATGGAAAAAATTAAATAAACAAGAAATATTTCTCAAATCTGTGGGCCTATTACGATTATTTCGTAAGAGAAGAAAACGAGAAAATGTGTGTACGTATATAATAATGAGAATGTGTTACTTCGTAAAGTTACATTTGTGCCTTTGCGAGATGCCCGAAATGCTATGATACGTTTCAGCGTTTCTATGCTTTTCATCGCACTTTGTTTAAATATATCTCACAATCAACTATAGGTTGTGAGATATTTTATGTATTATTTATTCTTATTGTGTTGGTGTATTTTTCTATTTTTGCAACTGTAAGTTTTTTTTTTTAAATTTATTATTATAATATTTATATTGATTTAAGACTTTAAAACTTAATCAAAAAATTTAAAAGAATAATTTTAAAGAAACTATAATAACCTTTTTATCATTTTTTTAGAATACAAGAAAACCGTATACAAAAAAAAATTACAAAATGATGAGTTTAAACTTAAGTCAATCAAAAGAAAAATGAGAAGCAAAATAATTTAATTGTGTAAATTTATTTTTTTTCAGCAAAACGTTCTTGACTTACTGAAAACTATAATAAATAATAAGAATAATAATAATACTATAGTAGATAATAATTAATAAGTATAAATAAGTTTTAAGTAGATATAAGTAATATTAGTATAATAAATATAATATAAATAGTAATAAAGAATAAAATAAAAAAATAAATTACCTTGTTTCGTGTTTATATTTATAATTTTTAAGATTTTTACAATTCCAAATTTGAAAATGCATATATTAGGGGTATTCCCGAGTCCATTGCGTACTGCGTATGGTTGCGTATCCATTTAGCGATTGTGATTGGTTCAAAACTTACCAAACTCTGCGTAAACTATACTCAACAAAAAGCAACCTTTTTTTCTTGCGTATGACTTTGAAGTTTCGAGAAATTGTTGTTGCTAATTATTAAAAAATGTCGCAAGATAAGAAATCAATAAGTATTTGTTTATTTATTATCATTTTAGTGAAAATCTAATATAAAAATTAGTGATTTATATTAATAAAGTAAACTTTGATGTTTAATTTGTTTTTAATATGTTTAGTTTTCTGCACAAAAAAATTTCTCTTAATTTGACCTTGACCAATACGCAAAAATTTACCATAAGATATCCAGAAAAAAGAAATATTTCTCTTACGAAATAATTCGTAATCGGACCACTCTACTTAAAAACTTTTTCCTATTTTGGAAAATAAATCTATTTTCTATTGTGAATAAGATTCATTTTGTATAATTCTGACCATTTCATGAACAATTAAATTATTCAACACAATTACCAAAATTCAATCATAACATTAATTTGTTATTCTATTCCCCAAAAGGAATAAATAAATTGTCTTTAGGTATTAATACTTAACAAAATTTAATAAAAACATCAATTTTAAAACACCATAATTAAGGATTTAAAAAAGAAAGTTTTTATTTTTCTTCTTTACCGTAAATATAATTGAAATTTGAAACAATTTTTTAAATGAATGTATATTTAATTTTATATCTTAAAGCATTTTTTTTTTTATTTGCAAAAAAAAAATTCTCTTCATAACTTTTAATATTTTATGATGAAAACAAAATTAATAGAATTTTTAATTGGTTTACGTTGCTCTACTTTAGAATAAAATGTATAAATTAAACGTCACAAATTGTAGTTTGCAGTAAGAAAATTAATTATACTTTAAACACGATAAAACAAAAAAGATCGTTACATCCATATAAAGGCATTTGTAAATTTCTATTTTCTATTTATTTACATCAAATCTAAATGCAATATCATTTGGAATAGTATTTTTTTTTATGTAATGCATTTAAATGAACACAAAAAAAATTTTAGTTCCATATATTGTATTCAACTTTTTGATTAGCATTCTAATTTGAATATTGAAAATTTAGTTACACGTCATCTCGTTTTGAAAGTTTGTTCTATAAATCTTCATTAATTTAATTCTGTTTGAATTATAAAATATTTTTACCTTAGCCTAAATTTTAATAAAATGAAAGCATCCAATCAACCAAAATCAGTTTTTTATTTCATTACGGTTTTGTTAAACTTCATTTCCATGTAATTTAATTAAACAAAATATTACATTGAATAGATGGGCAGACACAAAAATATTACATTATTTGTTTTCCTATTTGAAATAAAAGATAGATAAACTTTTAATATTCATTTGAATCAAACAACTTTTAAATTTAGTTGTTGCTATAATAAATTAGGAAAACAATGTAAAATTTATTTAACTAAATGCAATCAACAACACTTTTTGGGTTGACATAATAACATTATGTATGTAAAAAGTTTATTGCATTTCGAAATAAAATTACCATAGATTAAAATTTTTTAATAATTATTCATTGTCGATCTAATAACTATAATCTTAGACACAGGAAAATAATTTTTCAAATTAAAATCGCAGGAAAAAAAAATACAAATTTTCAAGGCAATGAGACTAAACAAAAATTTTATTTGAATTACAAAATAAGAGTAATGGTGTAAACGCTTAATTTAATTACAACGCATAACATCATTAATTAATCCGTGGCATCAAAACAAAAATGCAAGTCTATGAACGTAATATATAATCAAATGGTATATTTTAGAGATGCAGCTGAAAAACGCATTAGCAAATTATTTAAACAATTTAAAATAGAGAAATTGAAAACATATTATTTTTTTATGAAAGGAATATGTTATGCATTCAAATTATATCTTTATTTTATCATTCAATTAATCTTACATTTTGATTAATTAAATAATTATTGTTCTGTTGCTGAACAAAATTTGATTCAATGAAATAACATTTTATATTTAAGAAAATTGTCGCGAGTTTACTGCAAATAATCTGTATATAGACAAAATTGCAATGCTGATTCTTTCATTGCTACTCCCACTCTTTTAATATAAAATTGTCGCATATACATAAATTCATTTATTTATATACAGTTTTTATGTATGTATAATTGTTTGTATGAACACCATGTTCACATGGATTGTAAATGAGATTTTTTTTTTAAACTTGTTCTATTTAACACATGAGGTAGACAAAATTAATGAATATTCTAGAAACACCTGCGTCAATTCAATTTGCAGTTTCTCTTTATGACAGGACAGGACAAAGATACTTTCCACAAACAAAATATACATATATATATATATATATATATATACATTAAGTGTACATACTCCTTTATTATTATTATAAAGTAGATATAGGTATGTCTTTTAATATATCAAAAACAAATAACATTTGTCATTATTATCTGTTTATTTTACTTTAAAACGTAAACTTAGGTATACATATTCTTGTAAAACAACATAATTAAAATTTATAAGATTTAATTTACATTATAAATACACATAAAAATAATATATTCACATTTTTATATAACTACAATATAAATCTGGCTTGACTCCAACTGATATATAATATTTCTCAATCTCAAGAAAAAGTAAATAATTTTTATTCCTTTAAATTAATTCAAAGCAAAAATTTTATATCGATTTAAATAACAATTTCAATGGAATTTAAAAGAAAAGATAAAAGATATAGATTGATTAATTACATAAAATTTTCTCATTTAACCTACGTAAAATACAAAGTAAAAAGTCAGGTACAGATTTCACAAAAGATAATTAATTATTATTTTTCTTCTGTTCTTTTTAAATTGATGTTTTTTAGTGTTAACACATTATTGGCAACACAGATCAGTGAAAAAGGAGGAAAATTTTGGTTGAGGTGGGCAAACAAATTTGTAATGGGATGAAAAAAAGAGATAAAATATTTTTGGTTTATGGTATAGATTAAATTAAAGGGTGTATCAGGCGTAAATAATATAAAAATTAACTGATTTTAATTTTAACCGACAAAATAGGTAAACGATTAGAAGAAATATATCACAAGAAAAATCCTCACTTTTTTTTTTTTTCAAAACGTAAAATAAACTGTTATTTTGTTATTAAGAGAATATTTAAAAAAATTCTTAAACTATTAAGCTGAACTTGGAAGTATCTGCATATATGTTTACCTTTAGCTAATGACAGTCACAAAAAAATATTTATATATACCTTAAAAAATTTAAAGCTTTTTCTCTAACATCAGCAAAATGAATTTCCGAACTAAAATAAAACCCATATATTAAAGTAGGTCTATGCTGTAGCACGTGCTTTTTGTAAGCGTTAAAATAACATAAAAATATATATAGTATTCACCCTATTGATTTTCCTTTGTTCATTTCTACCTTTCATTTTATATATTGAACCCCATTTTATAATCTCCCCTTAAAAACAGTTGTCAGTGCCACTATCCAACAACCATCAAGACGATATTGGCGTACACACCTCTTACTGTTTTTGATATATACACATTCTCATCAACAGTTTTCCCTGTACGCTTCAAATTCATCTCTATATAAATTTATGTATGTATATCTTTCCATTTATGTATATATCTATACCTACATTTTTTTTCCCTATAAATTCTAGTGCCCTTTTCTTAATTCACCTATTACCTTAACTTACGATAAAGTAACGAAGGTGACGACGTCGTTGCCAATAATCCCAACACCTGCAAATTTTCCACTGTTTTCTTCACAATAAAAAGAATAAAAAAAAAATTAAAGGATCTGCCAAATACAGCTGTCGTTTATACCTTTTTGCTATATTGTTTTGGATTTGGATGTGTTTGTTATGTAATATTTATTGAATCGTAGGTAGGTATTGTGTATACAAGTATTTTTTCTCAAAAAAGGTTGGTAGGTAAAAATCATGTGCCATATTTTAACTTGTTCCCTCCAGAGTCAATAAAAACATAATATATGTCTCTTATAATCAATAATAAAGCTTTTAAATATTTTTAAAATGAATTAAATTTTAAATCCATCGAAATCGTTTATTCAATTTGATTGATAAATTAAAAAAATAAAACTTGTAAGTACTGATAATTATATAAATTCTTTTATAAATGTGAAATAAATTCTTTAATATTTTGCAAATAAAAACAAGTGCACGCTTATTATATAATTATTAAATTTAACAATATTTTTATCTGTTGATTATTATTATAAATTTCGCTTTGTAACCCCAGAATAATCGTGATAAAAATAAGCTATACACACACGTTTAAATAAACGTAATCTCGATCCCAAAAGAAAAAGATATGGAGTTGTCTGGTATACCATTTCATCGTCTGTCTGTCTGTCTGTTTGTTATGTCGTATGTGTGTATATGTTAGTGTGTTGTGCCGCATGTAGATATATCTATATAATATATAATAAAAACTTGGTCCCTTTTGGCCCCAACAGGGTATAGAGAACGTGCATTGAATTTTAAGTTATTTTTTATATAATCATTTACTCACCTTTGGAACCGTGTGAAGATTTTCATTGGGGTAGATTTTTGAGGTTTTCTTCCTTACAAGAATACAAATTTTATTTAGTTCAACTTCTGCCATATATAGAATACATATACGTATACATATACAGATACCCAGAAAAAAATGAAATCTTATTTTAACCTTTCATTGCAGTCTTATTTTCCATTTTCACTATACTATATCATGCATGAATACTTATAGTTAGATATTTTTTTAAATAACTTTCTTACCTTACTTTTTTTTCTTTTGAAGGTGTAAGCACCTGTGCTTATTTTTGTTCTGACATTGGCTTCCCATATGATTTGAATTTTAAACAGTTGTTGTTCCAGATAAAGCTGTTTTTAAAAGATAAATATAAAAGGATTTTTCACTTCTGGAAATTTGAAATATTTTGGTTAATGGAATGGGATTAGACGACAGAATACTGAATGATTGAATTAATGAAATTGATTGTTGGAGTTAAAAAAAGTGTTTAAAATATGGGAAACCCGTTCATTTAATAACATAATTTAAAACTTTAGAAGATCCTTGAAAGACTTATAGACTTTTATACTTTAACTTTTTGGCTTATTCTATGTCCTCAATTAAGCCTTATCAATTTCAAATAAGAATTATGACAACACTACTAAACAAAATTATAGAAAAGAAAGGACAAATCCTTATCAGGTTGAAAAAGCAACGTAAGTAAAAATGTAGGAAGTTAACTTAGAAGATTTATTTAGTTTCTTATAATACGCATCGGAACATGTTGATTTATATGTTTTTGTTTCGATGAAACTTACAAGTTCAACATTTAAGAAAAAATTCTGAATTGTTATGGTAAAATACTCACTTGTCATTCTGTTGTTATAACTTTTAAATTGACGAATTTGCCAAATTGAATATGTTTCAAAATGCTATATTATTGTTAAAGCTGATATAAAAGGTCAAGTAGATTATATAAAAGTTATACGGCACCTACCAAAGTCTCTTTTTCCTGTTTTATTTTATTTCAAGGATTTTTTTTTATCTCCATAATTTTGACACCTTTGTGAAAGTCAATAATTTCCAGAAATAAACGTCTGCTTTACTTGACAGATTGAGTTTATTCTCTCTATATCATCATACGTACTGGAGGTGTGTACCTCTACCAGGTGTTACAAATGCCTTCAAACAAAGAAAAAACAAAGCAAAAATCTTTCATAATAATGGATTAATTTTGTAATACTTCTAACAACTATATAAAAGAAAATTGTGAAGGTTTTCAGTAGGTTTAACTGTAAAATTTATAGTATTGCAGAGAGGAAAATCAACAAACGCACTTAGGGGACTTTGAAAAAGAGGGTTGAATTTAATTATTATACGCAGAAGAAAGCAAACCATTTATTTATTTTGTTCATTTGAATGTTTTTTAAATAAGAACAAAAAATTTACCTGAAATATTAAATTCACAGAGCGATTATAACATTTTGTTTATATTTTAGTAGTCCAGATTTTAATTAAATTACAGTAAATTAAAAATTTTGAAATTATAGCTCTTGAATTAAATAATTAAACGAAATTAGTTTATGATTATTTTCTACATTGATTTATCTACGGATTACGAATATAATAAAGTTCACAATTATTCCGCTATTAAATACAAAATATTTAAATCAAAAATAAGCGAAAAATGAAATCCATTAAATTTAATGTAAAGGTAAATTAAAAATATTTATATTGGAAGATTTCCAATAGAGTTAAATAAATTATATTCTCATAATATATTATTCAAAATGACAAAAATTTAAGTGGTTTTAAAAATCAAAAAGAAAAATGTAGGTATAGAAATTTTTCGTTAATTTTTTATAAATATTTGTTATAATTTGTTTTTTTTTTCCACTTTCAATTTTCTATGCTGATTTTTATTATTTTAATAAATCAAGGTGATTTGACAGAAATTGGCCAAGTGTTTTTTTTTTGTTCACCCAGCAACTCATACACAATAAACTTTTCCAAACCATTATAATATACGTATATATAATATATATGAACGTAACGTAACGTATCTATACATAAAATGAAAAATTGTTTAATGGAATGAGCACTCTCATAAAATGTGTCAGCTCACCTCAACAAGTTTTTGTCCAAAATGATGACGGATTTATGTATTGTGTTTAAAATTTATAGTCAAATTCAATTTTTAAATAATAACAAGAAAAAAAATGTTACGGTAGAAAATAATTAATAATCGATGTGAAAGTTCTGAATTTGACTTCCTGAAAATTATTAATTTGAATTTGAATATTCATGGGAAGGTTGGGTTAAAAAATCAAAATTTTGTTTTATGATTAAACTCCAACAAAAGTTAAAGTTAAATTTTGGTCAATTTTAGAAATTGAATTAATGTATAAATTTAAAAATATAAATGACACTCTTATAGATAACAACATGAAAAGGATAAAAAAAATTTACTTCTTAAGACAAAATGATATTCTAAATATATTTATGTTTTGATCAAATCAATGGAATATCCTATTTTGTATTTGTAATTGGAACATTTAAAATTTTTTTAATTAAAACTCACAACATTTATCACCTGTGGTCAATATTTACTTTTGTATAAAAAATATTTCTGGTATTCAAATAAATTTATTGCACATTTTGGAATAAAATGAAAATATTTTTTTAATTTATAAAAATATTTTATAAAAAACTACCCCTTTATTATTTTAATTGTTAACATAAATATAATCAAAAAAATATACATATTTATAGACATATGTTATACGTGTATTCTTCAAAAAAACTGTCTTACATAAGGAACGTCCATGTCTAATATAAAATAACCCGGACCTTCTCACCTGCCAATTTATTTTAAATATTAAATTTTGTTAATACTTGTATCAATTGATTCTTTTTGGATTTTTACTTTGCCATATATGGAAGAAAAATAGATAAATAAAGTCAAAACCCCAAAAGTTGACCATTCAACCTAATACAATATAAAAACAGAAATAAATTGTATGTGACAAACTGTACATGATATACACAATTTAAGGTCCATATATATTCTCGTGATTGATGGTGTTTCAAATTTTTTACAGGTGTATCGTATAAATTTAAACCAAGTGCACAAATAACTCAACATGTTATTTATAGTTTTTATACCTACAGTTGAATCTGAATCAAAAATCGATAAATATAAACTCAAAACAGTGAATATTTTAGTCTTTATATAAATTCTTAAAAAATGTATTTAAAAATATTTTATTTTAACTTAATATTTACGATAAATTTTTTATAATAATATATTAGATTATAATAAGAAAATATTTTAAATCCAGATTAAATAGAAAATTTTACAGACAAACTTCAAAATAAACTAACTACTCAGAAATACTCATAGTTTTTATAAAATAAATATTCTAAATAATTCAAATATTAATGATAAAAAGCAGTTTCCGTATTAAAGAAGAAAAGTGTTTTAATTTCAATAATAAATTTATTAATAAATTAACACTGAATAATGAATATTTGTTTACGTCCTCATGAAGCTATGAAGTGAATAATTTATTTTTATTTATCACAAACACAGAATAAAAGAAAATCTGTTTCAATTTTAGAAAAACAAAAAAAAGGCCCCCTTAATATATAAAGAATTTTACCTGAAGCGATTTTTCATGTTTTCCTTGTGAATTCTAACGTTTTTATAATAGTATTATGTTGAACAGCAGGTGTTAGGTATAGAGTGACAATGTTTGGTATGAGAATAAGTTGTGCTTTTTTTTAATGAAGCAAAAGTTTTTCAACACGTCGTAT
This sequence comes from Pedicia rivosa, assembly GCA_963082725.1. Classification (NCBI taxonomy): domain Eukaryota; kingdom Metazoa; phylum Arthropoda; class Insecta; order Diptera; family Pediciidae; genus Pedicia; species Pedicia rivosa. The sequence goes on from OY720151.1 coordinate 19,807,738, forward strand.
AGCCATGAGGAAGAATTTCCCCTTTTGCATTCATTAGGTTTGTATAATACAAATAATTATGCAAAATTTTGTAATTTCAATTAATTAATTACCGTTGACAATGTCCATTGTAAAATTTATGGAAAACAAATTACATGATAAATACAGAACCACGACAATTAGACTGTATTAAAAGGATTTTTTTTGTGTCTGTCAATTTGATTAAATTCTGACGTACATTTGCCGTATAAATCTGTAGAAAAACTAGGTCTATAGAAATATTTTATAAATATGTTACTGAGAATTTTTATTTTTTAATTAAAGTTATACTTTCTGAGTTAACATGGATCATTTAATCTATTCATAGTACATCAAATATACAGAATATTTTGTATTAGATCATTATTTCTTAAAAACTAATAATCTTATAGAGCCCATCATTTTAGACATTTCAACGCCGTTTTCATTATTATCATGTACTGATGAATGCGATGTAGGATAAAAATTAATTAACAAAATATTAAATAATAAAACAAACCAAAGAGACATTTAAATTAACAATAAAAATAGCATAAATTCACGCAGCAGTTAAATTGTAAAACTTAACGAGCAAAATATACCTTTCCTTGTAAGACATTTTATGTGTTTTTATACAAATTCTTATGTGTGAATGTAAATGTAAAAATATATACCTACATAGGGCTCTGATGGACATATATACCTTTATTCACCTAAACATTTAATTCTACAATCGTAAACTCTACAATAGATGCTAGTATAAAATTATTCGATTTGATTTTATTTGACCATAAAATTTAACTTATATAGTGGCAGAAAGGATGGCAATCTCATGGGAGACCTGTCGAGGTAAAAGGAAAGTGGTTTTTATTTGAAAAAAAGGTCTTATTTATTTTCGAAATCAATGCAAGGGAGGTAATTCTAATATAAAACATGAAAATCTGAATACGAGTATATATACATATCTATATACTCAAGACTAGAAAGTATACCGTATGTTATTGATCCATATAAAATATTTTAAAATTAAGTCACCAAAGGAAGAGTAAAAAAAAATTTTTTTTGAATTAGATTGTTGACCCTACTATTTTATTCATATCCAAATAATTGAAAAAACAATATAATATATACGCAAAATACAAAAAGGAATAACTATTTGGTTTTTATTTTATTACTTTTATTGTTTCAGGTAGACTATTTTATGGGTAAGATAATAAGCTTTAACTCTGAAAGAATGTGAAATAAAAAAAGGTTATTATTTCTTAAACCCAAAAATTTTATTAATTCAATTTAAGTTTATAATTAAAATACAATTTTATTCAATTCCCAATTATAAATCCAAATTCTGACTGATAAAATGAAGATTATTTTTTATAGAATAGATAATCAAATCTGAACATTTGCTCATAAATGCATGTTCATATTTTTAGACAATTCGTGAAACCAATAAACTCAATAATTGAATAAATTTAATAATTTGTTTATTTAAGTGATTCTGGAATGTCATCCAATTAATTGAAGATTCTTATTTTCTTTTGGTTAGAAGATTGTTTCAATAAAATTTTTAAACAAAAAAAATTAAATTTTATTATTTATATTTACGAATTATGACTAAAATAATAATAATAATAATTGTTAAATTTTGTGTTAATCAAGAATTTATAACCACTTTTACTCTTACAATAACATAAGTTTGTTATTGTAATATTACGAAGGGTTAGAGTTAATATAAGAATAATTTTCACATATAAATTCTAAGACACGTTTCAGTTGTTATGTTCTTTCCATAATAGTGTTCAACTTCATTCTTCATATGTGTATACCTATTGTCCTATTCTTTTCAAGTTATATTATATAAAAGATGCTGAATTCTTTTATTGTAATTCATAGAGTGTCCATAGAATAGCGACATTGTGGCGCCTCAATTAATATTTGCAAAAATATATTTATATATAATTTGATTTGATAAAAATCAGTCGCGTTGATTTTTGTTTTGATTTATACTTCGCTTTTTTTCGATTTTCTACTTCGTAGGTATTAAAATCAAAACAATTTCTTATTTGGTATTATTTTAAGACTTTCGGTTAAGATTAATTGAAACAAAAGAACTCATATTTAATTTTTAAATTAAATATTTGGAATCGGTAAATATGCATTAAATATTTCTAACCAATTCTAATTAAGGAATGAGAATTAAACATTTTTTGTCATTTAATAAATATTTAAATGCAATCTATTGAATATTATAGAATATTTGTTAATTTAATGCAAAATAAGATATAAAATTAATCAAAGAAAAACGCAATCATGATTTATTTACAAAATAAACTTCACACAGATGAATTATTTGTTTCAATTAATATTAATGATAGAGATAAAATTTAAATTAAAAGAAAATTGAAATGTTTGGCAGAAAAATGATAAACTAAATACATATTATAGAAAGTTGGTGTCTATATATATTTATAAATATTGATTTACCTGGTGTGATGTCAACACTCTTTTCTATTTCAATAGAATGAGAATCGGTAAATCAAATCATTCAGGCAGAATGCTGATAAGGGAAAAAAATATATACCCAAAAAATTTTCATAAAGAAAAAAGGTGTATAGGCGGACGGGAGACTATATATTATAAATATTAAAGATGATTTTCTTGAAAAGGTATGATATACTTTCTTTATATATAGAAAATGTATATACTTTGTCATCTTTAGTACATTTTTTTTTCTTTACTCATTTTCTTTTTATTTCAAAAATATTATACATAAATTAATGTTCATAAAATTATAAAAAACAAAGTTATATTTTATTAGATATTTCTGTTTTATACATAATTATTATCAATAAATTCTATCTTTATAAAATAATATAATGTTTAAACGTAAAATATCGACCAACAAAATTAACCAACGACGTATAACAAAAAAAAACTTTATTAATTAACGTTTTCCTTTTATGTAATAGAATAGAAAACCACATTCCAGGCAGACCATCATTTTTCATTTTCACGTTGTTATCCACACCTTTTGTTGGCCGGATACAAGAACACAAATATTGCGTGGCTTATATTTCTATGTAGTAAAAAAGTGGTTTTTACTTACATACAAATACTAAATCAGAATTATAAATAATATGTTCATTTTGACATGATACAGACAAATAATAAGAAAAATATGCACTTTGCAATTTTTATAGATTTCGAGCTATCTTTCACCTTTATTCTTTATATGTGGATAAATATAGAAATAAAGAAAATAATAAACATTAATTTAAGTGTTTCCGTTGAAGTTGATTGAACTAAATATTCTTTTTTAAGATGTTTTCTTTTTCTGTTTTTTAAATGAAAAATAAAGGCAACACCAGAATCAGTTTTTAAAAAAGAAATTTACACCTGCTTTAAATATTTTTAACATTTTTTTTTAAAAGTCAAAACAGCTGAACAAAAATACATTCATTATTTTGTTTTTATTTTTATTTTAAAGAAATGAAAGTTTATGAGCAAAAAAAAACATAAGTTTTCTTTTACCTTTTCAAAAAAATGTGGAGCAAAAAATAATCGTATTTTATAAGGATAATTAAAATTATAAAAAAAAAAAACATAATAAAACAAATGAGATAAAAGTTAAATATATTTTTACAACGGTTTATATGGAAGTAGCTATAGAAGTAGTTGTAGTAATTCTGGTATACTAGTAGTAGTACTAGTGTAGGTATATATATTTATAATTGAAATTGCTTAGTTTTTACGACGGTGAACCGCAGCCAAAAAAACAAATTTTTTTTTTCTTCTTCTTTTAATCAAAATCGTAAAAAATCGGTAAATAAATATATTATATTTTTTATTCACGACAGTAGAGTTTCACTCTTCTTTTTCTTTTTTTATTTTTTATTGCTCATTATTTGAACACACAGAAATAAAGAATAAAACAAAAAAAAAATATAATAATAATAATAATATAAACAAACAGACAGAAAGAAGAAGAAGAAGAAAAATCGAATAATAAATTTCATTTTTTTTTCCTTCATTTTATTTGGCTAATCGCCAACATATCAAATCAAATAAAAATATATCAACATGAGTACATTAAATTATCAACAGAAAAACTTCTGTTTATATTTTTTCATTTTTATTGAAATTTGAATGATGATATGAAGTAAAATAAGGACAAATAATAATAATAATAATAAAAAAACTATATAATAAAGATATAATTTTCATCGCAATTAGTTATACAATCAAGATACTAAAATTCTGATGCTGAGTGCTTGGCCATCATCAGTATTCAGTTAAAACTGACATAACGCATAAAAAAATTCTTTTTATAACAATTTTATTATTTTCTTTTTCTGCTAAGTCAAGGTGTTTATTTTTTCAGTTTTCTTCTTTATATTTTTTGTTTTTGTTTTTGTTTTTTACATTTGAAATAATATTTATTAACATAACATGTCATCTAAAAAACTCAAATATACTTAGTTCAAATATTCAAAGAATTCTTAATCAAAATAGAATTTTAATAACTTTTTAATTAGTCACAATATGAAGGATAAAAAGTGTTTTGAATTTTATACGAATGATTATGTTATAAATTAAATTAATTATTAGGTATAAGAGTATTTATTAGTTTTTTCTTTTCACTTTCAAATTATTTATAATCTTGTATCAAGACTAAAAATGCAAAACTATAAAACTATAAAATACTAAAAAAAACGAATAGACTTTTATATAGTGAAATAATGACAGATATTTTAATGAAGTACTCAAATATTTAACAACTTAAAATATTTTATTTCTTTAAAATAATAAATTTTATTGTTCAATTATATGGAAGAATTCACTTTTGTCTTATTCATCTTTTATTTGTTGAATTTTCTTTCGATTAGCATTTATTTATTTAATGCATATGAACAAGAATTTTCATTCTTATTTTCAATTAGTGTAAAAATAAATAATGAATTATAGAAATTAAAAAAATTTTTACAGCCATTTTTATGTATAGAATATTCTATTCGGGAAATTCATCTCTAGTATATTTTTGATAAAATGCATTGTTAAATATCTTCTAAATCAACGATCATTAATAAGCACGAATTAATTTCACTACAAAATAAAAATCAGTTTTTTATTTCAATTTTACGATCTTTATATTTTCACATTTTAATTGATTCAACAAATGTCTTATTGCAATTCCGTAGCTTTGATTTTATTTTATTTAATTCAAAAATATTAAACAAATATTAACATAGATAATTAATAATTTTAATTTTTCTTTAATTTAAAAATTGTATTAAAAATTATAAATAGAATATATGTATAATTAATCTATATTTGTTGTAAATAAATTTCAACAATAATTCTTTAAAATATGTATAGTGAACAATAATTATAGCCTATTCATCCGAATACTTTTGAAATAATAAATTTGAAGGTCAAGAACTTTTGAATACAAAAAAACACTGTTATGAAAACATTTTTATATAATACAATTCAAAATGTTTGAAAATTTGTGAAAAAAAATAAAACTTCATATCAAATATCTGTTGAATTTTTGTGAAAGTTTACCAGTTTTTAAAGGAAAGCTACTGTCATACCAAAAATAAATGTTAGCATTATAAAAATATTCTAAATAAATCGGAAATACCCATTAATTTCCCACAATTAGTTTCCTCAACTGACAATTAGTTTCTTCAACTTTAATACAGCTAATTAAAAAAAAAAAATACACAAATTTTTTAAAGATTTATTAGTTGTATTACATAAGTAAAAATATCACTCAAAAATCTAAATTCCCAGATGGGGGAATTTTTATTTGGCTTTGTTTATTAGAATAATACTAACACAAGTTGACTCTTGTGAAAAGGACGGAGTAATTTAAAAAAAAATTTAGTAATTTTATAATTTATTTATCAAATATTACTTGACTCAAAGGGTTCCTATTTTTAAAAATTACCTTTGATAGTTATTGGATATAAATTTTAATAAAAAATATGTTATTGGTTTTAATCAACTTTACTTAAGAGAATTGAGTTTATGGAATACACTTTTTGTTGTTGTCATTTTATACGTATAACTTTATTCAATAATAGAATTTGCTGCATAACGTTAAAAATATTAATCTCCTTTAATATAAATTAAATTATTGAATTATTGAAAATAAATTCAATAAACTATTAAACAGAAATTTCTTAATGTATTTATATTTAAATCAAAAAAAAAATATATTTTTGTTATCTTTGTAGATGGATTTTGTTATTTGAATAGAAAATTATTTAATATATTATTAAAAACACTTTTATGTCTGAGAATGCAATTAAAATTACTAAAACAGATGCAAAAAAAAAAAATAAATAAATAAATAGTCAATCAAAACAAACAAACAAAGCAAAATGAAACGTGTATTATGGCACCTCTATCTAAAATACCTAAATAGATAAAACAAAATAAAAGAAAAATCTATTATGTATTTCGATATTTTATTTTTCTTACTAAAATATAAAATTTTAACTTAAGAAAATTCTAAAATTAAAACATTTTCACAAAACACAAAAAAAAATTATATGTGTTTATAGATGTATCAACAATATCCAATCGAATTTTTTTTCTCTCTGTCTGCACCTGTTGTCCCTATTCAATCGTTTTTTATTTTGTTAAAATAAAAAAAAATATTAAATTATTTAAATGAAAAAAAAAAAGACACAGAAGAGAATGTTTTCAGGTCACAAATTAACTTAGCACCCAGCAGCTTAGGCGAAAGTATTGTGCTTGTGAACATTCTTTATACTAATATACTATATAGTTTAGTGTGTTTGGATAACAAACACACAACATCAGTGAGGACAACATAACATATTTGATAATTATTATATTATTATTATTATTTTAAATTTTTTATTTCTTAAAGTTTCAAAGAAAATTCTGTTTTCTTTTGCAAGCTAAATATGAATAGTACTAACACCCTAACACCTGGCTAAATTTTAAATGTATATGTGCATTATGAATACGTATTCAGACATGACTAAACTATGTATGTTCTATAGCGATTCTTTATTTTTAGACCGGAAATCGTAAAATTATATAGAAATATAATCAATACCAAAGTATAAAATTAAATATAATTTCGCGCTTTCAAAAAACCCGCATGTCATGTTTTTGTTTTTTCATTTGAATATGTTTTGATTTGTTTTCCGTCATTATTTTTCACCTTCAAATATAAAAATTATTTATTTTTAGAGTTTTTGCGGCAAAAAATTTTATGAAGAAATTAGTGAAGGAAGGAAGAGTGGCGTTCGTTTATATTATTCAATGTTTTGAAAATAAAAAAAAAAATAAAATTTATATAAAAATTCTGAATTTTAAATAGATAATAATCGTTGATTTATTTTAATTGGTTTAATATGCCGTCTACTGCAATATATTTGTAACATAAAAATCTCATAATAATTATTTATTATTTAAATTATAAAATATTATTTTCATAATTTTTCATATTTTTCATATTATTTAATTTAACTATTTTTTCGACACGTTAAGCCTTTTTACCAATTTGTGAGGTGACTTCTAACTTATATAATTATCGAACTCTATGACATTTGTGTCTTTTTATTTTGATGGATTGACACAACGCCGTGCGACATAATTATACAAAAATATAAACCTTTTAATCTTTGAAAATATTTCTATATATTCTTTAATTACTATTTAAGACAAACACAATATTTTAATGTTCTTTTGTTTTTGTTGTTTACCTCTGAAGTTATATCTTGTGTTATTTTAATTACTATAAAGCCACGTCAGAATACCTACGCGAATTTATATAAAAGAATATTTGTTCTTCTTATATAAAAATATGAAGAGATTTGAGATAATCATTTATAAATATGATGAAAAGAATTGTATTCTTGCTTCATTCTTACAAATATTTCAAAAGTTAACAAGTAATTGATATGTTTGAGTGAAAAGATTCTTCTAAATAATGAATCTTTTTCTACATTGATTTGCTTACCAGAATTATTGTAAAATTCGGAATCTACACTGAGTCTCTATTGTTTTGAGGTCACAAAATAAAGTGATGCATAAATCAAAAAAGAATGACATGAATATATTTGACATAATTGATGGATTTATATTAGTTAATTAATTAAATATTTATTTATAAAAAAATATAAATTTTTGAGCAACAGGTTTTTGGAATCAATTTTTTAGAGTAGTTTGTAGTTTTTTCCCGTAAATCGATTGAAATTTAAAATTTTCAATACAAATTCCACAATAAATACTTCTAAATTTTACGATGCTCCTGATAAAAAGTTAAAAAGATGAATGTATGAACAATTGATATATTTGAAACAAGTCATATGTAAGCAATAAATCGTAAACTTATTTTTAATATTTTAACAATCCATTAAATCATTCTAAGTAATAAAACAAACACAATTAACAGAATATTAAATCTGTTTGCAATTCCATTCAAAAGAAAGAATTGTCGTAACTCTTCGTTCCGATTTTAATATGCAAATTTTTTTATTGTTAACCTTTCTATATAAACTCCACCTCTGGTTACATTTAAAACATAATTTTTTTTAAAAGAAGAATGATAAGAAAATGCACGGATATTATTTTTAAGATGCATGTGACAAGATTTCACAGTATTAATACTTACAAACAAATTCATTAATTTTCCCAGTTGAAATTATAAGAAAATAAGATTTTCTCTTAGACGATTAGACGTCGAGACTCTCGGATTAAATAAAAAATTTCAAGAATTTTCGAATTTTTTAAAATGTTCCAAATTTTCAAGTTTTCAATGAAAGAGAATATTTTATTAAAATACAATAAAAATATAATAAAGAAATGATTTACCAATAAATTCGTTATAATTCCCTTTTAAATTTATTCTATTTGTTCATTAAAAAATTGAAAATATTCTTACCTTTTTATATATTTTGATCTTAGTATTTTAATATTTAAATATTATCACCCCCTTTAGCTAAATAATAATAATAAAGTATATAAAACTCACTACATTCTTGTTTATCTTATGGTTTTATATACGACATGAATAAATAATTGCTTCACTCCAGTTACTTGATTCAGTTAAAAAATGTTTGTGTGTTATATATATCCTGTTTTAAGATTAAGAAATATATTTATATTATATATATTTTTGTCTTACCTTTTTCTGTTGAACTTTATTTTCTAATATTTTACCCTATTTTATTATTTCTATAATTTTTCCTTCTTTTAAAACTTCCCAAAAAAATAAAAAAAAATAGAAAAGAAAAACAAAATTTTTGTTCTTTTTTCTTTACGGATTTTGAGTGCGGAACATTTTGCAAATGTTTGCATTGAAATTTATTCGAGGTAATTTAAATTTGATTAACAATTTTCTATTTACATTTGTTTGTAAATTTATGATTATCTAAGTAATTATGATGTAAATATTGTAAGACTTTTTTTTTCTTCTTGATAAAAGATTTTTAAGATCTTATATTTTGTGGTTAATTAAACGATATAAAATTTTGTCAAAGAGAATTTTTTAATAAAAAAAAAATTATTTTATTACCAAACTCTTATTTATTATTAATTAATTTTATTTTACATTAAAATATACTCCTGTATTTTTAATAATAATTCGATAACGGATAGCAAAAAAAATATGATTCCCTCATCCGGTCTATGGGAAAAAAACAATAAAATAATTAATTGTCGTCGACTAATTAAAAATAAAACTCAGTCTCAAATAACCTAATTACCTTCTTATAATGTAAATTACAATTACATTTATGACAATAGAAAATTGATGCACCTGGTAGATTAAAGATTTTTCTAATCCGATTTTATATTATTTTCATAATAAATGAAATTATGGGCAAAGAAAATATAAACAAACATGATTAAAATTTCATTAAAAAAATTAATTAATTAACCAAATTTAATTACAATAAAAAGATTCAAATTTTATGTTTTAATTTCCAACAAGGTATACAAAATGTACCGGTGAAACTTCTACATTAAAGTAAACAATAATAAAAATAAAGAAACGAAGAAAAAAATTTATTTTATTCTGTAAATTTTCCAAAAAGTATAAAGAAAAGAACATAATAACAAGAAAATGTTAAATCTTTACTCTTTGATTACTTCAACTGGAGGTATATATTGTATATACTCTGTATTCGTTTTGGTTTTAACCATTGTCTTACAACATTTGGAAAAATAAACAACACAATTTTATTCAGTTTTACACTCGCTTTTTTAAGGGTGGTATTCTTTCATTTGCATTTTAAATGCTTTCAAGTTCTGCAAATTATATTGGATTAATCTTTTCTCTTAGTAAATATTTGTGTTTATGTTAATACATGACGACAATTTTCTTTTCTTTCGTTTTTTCTTAAGACTTCTTTACTGTAAGGTATTTGCATTTTATATTATTTTATTTTGTATTTAACTTTTAACATTTATTTGAATGGGTTTTTTATAAGAACAATTGAATTGAATTATAAATGATTAAATAAAAAATCAATAAAATTTACTCATTTACCTCAATACATTTTTTTTTCTCAAAGTTTTAATTAAATATGAGGGTTAATTAGATAAAATGAGAGCATCTCTTTCCTGGAATTTTTTTATTTCTCATTATTAAAGGAATAATAATTATATTCAATAGCAGACAAATTCACCATAAATCATACGTTATAAGCTTTCAATAACAACCATAAAATCTAGCCTAAAATCATAAAAAAACTTGCTATATTCAAACTTCCCATTTATACGAGAAATTATTGAGCAGTTCAATTGATTTTTTGTTTATTAAAGAAAAAACTAAATTAAAATGTATAGTTGTATGAGAAATTATTAATTTACTATTGCAAATAATGTTTAGTTTCCCTTGACCAATCAAAATTAATAAATAAAACTTTTACAATAAAATTAAGGTTATTTAAATTTGCATTAGCATGAACTCCACTTTTTATCAAAACTATATATTTAAAAATATAAATCACTATATATTAGGCACAAACTTGTTTGGTTTTAAGATAAAGGATTTATAAAATATATCCTATATCGTATCGTATCGAAATCAGAGAACACCGTTTTACTCTTTGACTTAAATAACTTTTTACAAGTCTACACCGTAATCCGTTTTTGGGTACAGAATTAAAGAGTTTAAAATATATAAACTAGGTAGATAGATTATATAAAATAGAGATAATAGAGATATTATTGTTATAATAGAGTGATAATACATATTCATTACATACTCTATATTAGTTAGTTTGGATTCTACAACAATAGAAACAACAATGAATATAGTTAAGTGGTTTCTGTTGAAAACAATTTGTAAAAAAATTAAATTCAGTAATCATTAAAATTAGTAGTACATAATCTGAATGGTATCTAAATGTGTTTCAAATTTTCAATAGAATAATATGTCTATAATATAATCGTACTATTTATTTTTTGTCAACATTAAAAGTAAATCATCTATTCTTAATGCGATACAAATGAAAAAACTATTGTCGAATAGCAATTAATTACGGAAAGTATGGTTTTACCTTATATTCAATTGTTTATAAGTGTTTCCGTTATTTTTATGACAACACTGCATTTATTATAAATTACAAATTAAGGCAGAGAATTTAATAAGATTTTTTTTCTCTTTCCAACAAATTCTGCCCCAAATGGTATATACATATTGTATAAACTATAATCTTGAATAGTTTTTAGGAAAGCCTGAGTATTTACGCAACGTTTTTTTTGATAAGTCCTCCTTAACCTGTCTGTTTAAATACAGGCAGGCAAAAACATATACACACACACATTTATGTATAAAATACATAATTGATTATATAATAATTCTCATATATAAAATGTGTCTGCTCACCTTAATAACTTTTCCTTCTTAAGTGCTATGGTGGCAAAATGTATGTAACACTTGAACACATCAATTTTCCAAAGAACAGAAGAAAATAATTAATTATCTCCGGTAAAATCTGAACCTGACTTTTTGCTTTGTGACACGTGGTTAAAGTGAAATAAAGGAAAGTGATTATTATATTATTATATGTATATATAATATAGAAAATGTATAGAAGGAAGGTGGAGGAAGGGAGAAAAATATAATTAATCAATTTTTTATACCTTCCTTATTTTATTTATATTAAAGAGGATGATGATGATGTGTACAAACTTACCAAAAATTTTGTAAATGCGGTTGCTGTTTTTTTGGTTTTTGTTTATTTGCTTTATCTCTTTTGATTAAAATTATTTTTATTTTAAAAAGTAATCTTAAAATTCAGAAAAATAATGAATAGATACAGTGTTAAAATTTTTGTTCAAATTAATCATCTTAATCAATGCACTAAAGTAGTTATAGTTGAATATATAAAGGGTTTTGATTTCAGTAGTATATTGTCTGAATATAAATTTATTTATTATTCTTATTGCACGTAATATGAAAATGTAACAATGACAGTAACAAATGAAAAATTATCCAAAAAAGAAATAAAATGTATTTGTACCTACATCACATCAGTTGACCATCATAATCATGTTTATAATATTAAATTACATTTTGCTGCATAACCTCAAATAAAGAAATGCTTTTCTTTTTTTTTTGTACCTCCACTCATCCCCACGGCTACGCGGAATTTATAAACGTGCATTGAATTTTAATCTTTAACTCACCTTTTAAACAAAAAACTGAACATTTTACTTTAGGGGGAAAATAATTTTTTTTTCCTCGGTTGTTTAGTTCCTTACACGAATACAAATTTATTTTTGTTCTGCCGCAAACATCTTTATATTTATCTAATTTTAACCTTTTGACTGAAAATTTTATATTCTCGCTTTATTTTTTTTTGTATTTTGTTTTATTTTTGCGTTCGCTCCATAGATTTTTTTTAGACATGCAATAGTTGCTCATTTTTATTCTTACCTTATTATATTTAGGATTATGTCTAGACATCTGTTCGGGTATTTTATTCTACACACAAAATAAACTCTTATTTAGTGCATTTTAAATTGACAGACTGTAACAGAGGTGTAAATGTTAATTTAATGCCGAATGGAAGTATTATAATAAGAGATTATTTTTGTACAAAAAATTTTTAATTTACACATTTTATTCCACATTTTGTGAAATCTGTAATGTGTTTCAATTTATTTTTTGACGTAATGACATTTCTTTAAGCAATTGCCTATAATTATAATCACAATTCTTGTCAAAATTGCAAAGAACTAAAAAATATGTGAACCGAAAATGTGAACCTAAAAAAAATTTTATTTCACAAACCAAAAAATTAAACACAATTATAATTGTTGTTGTTATATAATATAGTTTTACTTAATTAATTAATTATTAAATTCAGCATATCGACACATGAATTGATATAAACTACTAATTGATATGGAGAAACAATATATTTATGTATGTATGTATGTGTTTACAAAATTTTATAATCTCCGAGATCCAGATGTGTTGAATTTAATTGAATATATTTTTAAAAATAAAAGGAAAAATGTTCTTCTTTATACTAATGCCCTACATTTTACATGTCTATCGATGCTTCCGCCTTAAATATTCTATTCTAAAGATTATAATATAAATAACATTTTAACATTCATTGCCAATACAAAATTTGTATCGCTTTTCTTTGCTTCCTTCTATCCTAAGACCTTAGATAAAATAATTCACTGATAGCATGTCTTAATGTGGAATAAGGATTCAATAATTTCTTATCATATCATTTGAGACAAGTTCAAATTCACTTTTTATCTATATTCTATAGAAAAAGAAAAAAAATATAACAAAACAAACAAAAAAATAAAGAAGAAACAAATTAGAGAAAAAGACAAATAGGCATATGGACAAAAAGAAAAATTCTTATCAGGTCAAAAACGCAACGCGAGTAGAAAAATAATAAAAAGAAAAAATATATATGTGTATAAAGTGGGAGGTAAACTTGAAAGATTTATTTGATTTCTTATAAATAAATATAGTATATTTTTATACGCATTGAAACATATTGATTTATAATGATTTTTAGTGAAGATAACTGATTGTATTTAGCGTTTTCAATACAACAACAACAAAGAAAAAATATATCTAAACATTTTCTTCATCTGATTTTTAAACATACAAAAATAGATTCAGATTTAATGAGTTGTTTCTATACTGTCTTAGTATACAATAATAGTTAACATTTAACATTTTATCATGAAGTTAAATTTGATGATTAAACAATAAATGATAGTTGATCGATGGTTTTCAAATGATTATTTCATTAAATAAAACTAAACAGATTTATTTTAAAATAAATTTAAATATTTATAATAATAATTTGTAATTTGTTATATAACAGTATTCAGTATAAATATGGGAAAACAATTTGTTTTAATTTATAAAGTGGAGTTATTGTGGTAATACAGTAACGAAACCGTTTTTTTCTAATCATTGAAACTTTGATAAAATTCATAATTTCTCAGAATTCTTATAAACAATTTTTTTTGTATTTTTTTAGCATTAGATGTATTAACCAAAATTACGCATCTATTTCTTGACACTCCTAGAAATACATGGCGTATCTAAAAAGAATATTCTCATGTTTTTATAATTACCAGAGCATTTATTTTACCTATACCCATCTCAGTCTGAAGACTTTTACTATATAAAAGTTCACCCTTCAGAAACAAATATATATTAGATTTCTTATATGCCCAACAGCTAAATATGGCAAATCAGCAAAGTATTGTTTTCCTTAAAGTGAAAATTTGCAGGTGTCGGCAATGACCTCTCTCGTTCTATATATTATGATTTTGTATCTTATATAACTTTCTATAAGCGGATGTTCATACAAACATACATTCACACACATATAAAAACAATGGTCAACAGCTATATAAGAAATATCGATCTAAGGCCACCACACATCTACCAAACTCAAGAATGCTCAAGGGAAACCAAAAACAAAAAAAAAATTATATGAACACAAGGAAAAAAAGGTATAAAAAAAAGCAACAATTTATCTTTAGGAAAAAATTTTTTATATTTTAAATCTTTTACAAAAAGTTACAAAGTTTTCAAAAACTAAATTCTAAATTTTTAACAAGAGACAATTGTATATAGTGAGTGACATTATAGATAAACTTCAGTTTAATGGTATGACATATGATAAGTAAATGATCTATATTTGACCTTTGATCCACCTAATTATATATTATTGTACATTAAAACGCTTTTTTGTTTCTAGATAACATTTTAATCAAACGAAATTTGTAATAAAGTTAAATTAAATGAAATTATAGATTTAATCTAAATAAAATAATATTAAGTTCTTTACAATGTTTACTACAAAGAATTTATAAATTAATATTTTCTACATTATATTTGTTATAATATAGAATGAAACAGCACAAATTTCATTAATTATTTAGATTTTTTATCAAAAAAAAAATAGAAATTAAAATATATTTTTGTAATCACTAAAAATTAGTTTTGACATTTTAAAATAATCTTTGTGGCATATTTGAAGAAATAAAAGGATTCCTGATTATCCATATGTATATGTATATATGTATGTGAAAAAGCAACCTTCTTCTTATCCTTTTGACCCTTGAGATGATATTCTTCTCGCTTGACTCACTTTGAATTAAATGAGGTTCATTTCTCATATCTACTGTCATCACCATTGCATTATGGTATGAGGTTGACTCCAGTTTTATTATGTCAACTCATTTTAAAATATATAATATACTTATTCGACCATATTATACATACATACATTTATTTTATATATATATATATATATATATATATATATATATATATATATATATATATACACGCAAGTTTTAGAACATTTTAATAAAGGCCAACACATAAAAATACATAGATATTGTGATAAAACAAAAAAAAATCATTTATGTATACTTTTATGTTTAACAAAAGGTAAATTCTGTATGCTGTTCATCAATGTTTTAAATAAATTTTTAAACCTAACATTTATCATTTTAAATAAAATACAAAATAATGTTCTTAAATCGTAATCATCAAACAACTTATATATAATAGAAAATTATTTTTTATTGTGTTCGGAATTAGTTAAAATTGTTATTTATTTCATAACTTTTTCGATGTGATAAAATAAAATAAAGAAGATGATTTTTATACCTTCATAAGCAATTTTTTCACCGTTACCATGCAAAACCAATCTATAATTTTTTATATTCTCTAACATACCAAAATAATATTGGGTGAACTTACTGAAACAACCAATCTTTAAATGAAAAATTTAAAATATGTCAATTAACAAAAATAAAATTTTCTTCTAACTTTATTGATTGAAGCAAGAATGATGAAATAACTTTGTATATGATAATCCGTTCTCTTGCAAGAAAGAAAAAAAGGAAGAACTATGTATATATTTTATATTTGGTGCAGACAGAATTTTCTCATATAAAATACACAAATATATATGTTCGTGTCTAAAAAAATGCATTTGCTTCATACTGTGCACTACAACAGAACTTGTTTTATATAAAAAGGTTCGCACGGGGAGTACACCGTTTCGCTTTTTCACTCAAATAAACTTTATAAATTTTATATTATTATTTTTATATTTTATGCAGAATACAAGACAAAGGTTATCCAGAATATTCGTATTTAACAGATTTTTTAAAAATAAAAAATATTGATCTTTATTTAAAGTTAAAATATTTCAGCAAAAAATTAAAGAATGATGAATTAAATAAATACAAGTTTTTCCATTTACAAATTGGAAATTAAAATATTATTACTTATCAACTTATACCAATAGACGCCAAATTGTATTAAAGTTTCAATTCGTGAAAAGACTTTTTTTCCTAAAATATTCGTTGTTCTAAAAATCGTCAAATTTTTATTTAAAATTTCCATATTTTTTCATACATTTTCGTAATACGAAAGTTTCGAGTAATTTTTCAATAATTTCAAAAGCTGGAATAATTAGAAATATTTCTCAAATTCATAGAGGTTGGAGAGTTAAGTAATGTCGGTTTATCTAATAATTCTATAATATCCATTTGTAATTCTTAGAGTGGCGTGTCCTTAACAGGTACGATTAGATAATCTTTTATAGTGAATGCACTCAACAATTTCCTCTTTTACCTTTAAATTTATATCCCGTAACCATAATATCACAGATTTTATCGTTACATCAGTTTATGTATGGTACTGATCTCATCTGTTTCCGAACCGGAAAATAGTTATAATGTAAACGGAATTCTTTTCAACGTGTTTCTCATTCTGTATATACAGAATACAAATTGAGAAATGAATTGAAGGGGGTATCGTTTAGTTCATCGTTAATGGATTCCAAACAATTTATTCTTTTACTTTTTCTCTCATACCTGGATATTTAGAGTGTCTAACCTCCCCATTAAAGAAAATGTATTTAAGGAATAAAGAAATATTATTTTATTTGGATAAAGCGATAAAAAATATATATTTTGTTGACTATTATTTATTCAAAATAAATTTGAGGGAATGTTATTAGGGCAGTGACTTTTTCTTACAGTTAATAAATAAAAATCTAATAATAATTATATATAGATAAGGGTCTATCAACAATGAAATTCGACTCGAAGAAACGAAACTAGAAAAATTCTCATTACTCTTTTTATTGGAGTTTTATTGTAGTGTTTCCGTCAAACGAATTTCTTCCACGCCAAAGTTAAACAAACATTCAACAAAGTGTAATTTTCAATAAACATTTGGTTCTGTACAAAAATACTTTGTTCAGTTGGTGATTTTTAATGTTTGAATGGTGAAGAAAAAAACAAATTATGTATGAAAAGATTTAAAAATCTAATTTTATTATTTCGAACAAATTTCTAACATTTTTAATTTTAAATTTTTCTTGAAACATTTTCATCTAAAATGCGTAACACAACAATGAATCCAATTTTATAAGAATAAATTCATAATTAATATTTAATATGTATTATGTGAAAGATTTATATTCAATTGAAATAATTACATTAACATAATTGTAAATAACATAATTCTAAAACAACAAAATACCAGGCACCTCCACTTTTAATTTTTAAGATTATGTTTTTTATTTTAGTCTCTGGCTTTATTTAATGAATATAATTTTTAATATTCAAGTGTTAGAAATATGTTTTCATAAAATCGTATAAAACAATTGAAAATTGTAATAATTAATTATTCAAAAATATAACAACAAAAACGGATTCTACAACAAAAAAACACCAGGCGGCTCCACTCTAGCATTAAATACCTTTTTATTTTTTGTTTGTATAAAATAAAAATCTATGCACATATTTTGCACTTGAGAAACATCAAAGGTGATTTATAATATATTATAAGAATAAACATTGGCTAATAGAAAATTTCCGCTGAACTGACAACTCACTGTGTTATGTTAATTAATTCCGACATTAATTTATATAGTATACTCATATTTGTTCAATTTTTGTTCTATTTCTGTACACCTTTTAGGTTTCTGTGTGCAATTAAGATTCCATTAACATCTCATACATCAAAATATTCAAGTGTTTCTCCATTTACAATCAAATGATCGATCTGAGATTTCCATTTATAATTGAAAGCATTGACTATCAACCTTTATTTTTATTTTGTTGTTGTGTAATTATTTTTATCGCTTCTTTAAAATTATTCATTTCTAAAAATTCTTGCGGGTGAAAACCTTTTCAATTATTCTTAAAATAATTTTCATAATATTCATAAATCAAGGTATATGATTTGACACAAATTATACTCAAGTGTCACCCTGTATGTTTATATATATATATATAATGATATCGACCCTTACATTACAATAAACCTGCCCAACACAAGTTACATACACACACACGAACACATTTACATAAAAAATGAAAAATTACCGTTTAATGGGGAATGAGTTCATTCTACTCATAAAATATGTCAGCTCACCTCAACAAGTTTTTTTTCTGGTCCTGAATGACGAACGGATTTATTTTCAAATGAAAAATAAAACTTATACGGTGTAAAAATAATTAATAAAATCTTCTGATGAAACATTTGTCTGTATTGTTATATTTATCAATTTTTTACTCTTGATGACGCATGTGGTTAAAATTGAAATAAAAGGAACAAAAAAAAAAGAAATAACAAATATGAAATTAAACATTTTTGTTTTATTGGATTTTGTGTATAAAAAAAAAGTCATATGTAGATCGATAGATCGATTAATCAATTAAAAATATAAATAATTAGAATTTCTTTTCCATTATATATCGTCATATTACTATGGATCAATTTAACAGTCAATCTTCTGTCAACTATCAACAAAAACAGAGTCAAATATTATTACAGATTAAATGTTAAGGAAAAAGGGTAGGGTCAACATTAATAGATGTTTGTTCCATATTAAATGAAGAAATTGTAATAGAATGACCTCTGCTTAAAGATCCAATTTCACACAATTGCTTTGTTGTTTAATTCTCACACATGACCAAACGTATATACATATATATACAAGGCCAAACACACACACACACGCGACAATTCTTAGCCACACAAGAAAGTGTAATAAGCACTTTTTCGTTTGTTTTTTTATATATGGAATTTGGGTATATTTTGGAGTGAGATACGATATATTATTTTTTGGAGTGAGTTTGGAGTGAACTATCAAAATATAAAGAAATCGCAAATAATCTTTTAGAAAAATATTCATGAATTCTTATAACTAAATTAAATTATTTATCAATGTTTTTGCTTTGTTGTAAATTCTATGAAACCAATGAAACTTTCTCATTTTTTTTTGTATTATATTATCCTCCATAAAGTGACCGTCAAACATGGGATTGGAATAATGTGTAAATAAGAGTTTTTTTCTTGTAATGTATGGAACTATCAAAATTCATTATTTAAGAAAATTGATGGCGCATACAAAAAGCCAAAATTTTATTTAATCAAATTTAATAATAATATCAGTTGACAAACTTTTGAAAATTAATTAATTTGTGTTAATTTTTAAATTTAAGGAAAATTGTTTAAATTTCTTTCTTAAATTTTCCAAATAAATTTTTTTCTGTTGAAAACTTCTCTTATAAGTTTTTAATTTTAATTCAGCAACAAATTTGCTTAAAAAATCTTATTTCAGAAGCATTTTTAATAATAATTTCTTAAAAAGAAAAATAATTCTTACAACTGTAAGATGATCTTGAATAAAAAGAATTTTCTGCATATTGATCGTGTCCATAACTTTGATGTATTTATATGGATAAACAGTAAAATCTCCTCCAAATATTCTTATTCATATTTTAGTTCAATATTTCTAATTGACTCTACGTTGACCATTTATGATGAATTGATGATCTTGTCCCTATATAATAGCAGTCAGTCAGCTGATGAAAGTTTAAAAAAAAAAAAACCTAATAAAAAAAAAATTTAGTTTAAAGTGAACCATTAATCAGAGAGATTTATTTTTTTTAAGACAAATTAAAAATAAATTCTTAAAATTGTAAATTTTCCAAAATATTTCAAACTTTTCAACCGCACAATTCACTTTTCACCTCAAAGATAAATGTTCTCTTTTCTTTAGACATGATTTTAATTTATTTCTTTTTTTTTTTTGGTTTTGGTTATTTATTTATTGATAATTTTTTTTATATTTGTTTTTTTTTTAATTAAAAATTTACCAGTGCAATTAATAAAATTTGTATTGTTGTTTTTTTTTTTTTTGCGTATTTATGGTACACTTTTTTTTTGTTATTGTTTTTGTTGTTTTCCACTGCATTTTCTAGACATAAATTTTACATGACAGACACAATACATAATTTACATACACAAATACCTACATCGAAACACAGAATCATACACATTTATAGAATAGAAAATAAAGTACAATAACATCAGAGTATATCTATCTAGGATCAACTCTTTTTTTTTTTTTCAACTCCTACTCCAGTTTTATTTTTTTTTTTTTTGAGTACTGATTGATAGGATTTTTGGTTTTAACAGGTGTATCGCGCGTATAATAATTTTAACCAAAAACGCACAAATAACTCACCAATGTAATTGATAGATTTATGAGAGCTATTTTTTTTTAAAAAAAAGCAGAAACAAAAAAAAAATTATTTTCATTTCGCTTACATTTTTTAAATTATTATTTTTAATTTTAAAATGTAAAGTTATTAAACCAAATAATGCAGCAGAAAAAATTTAAATGCAATTAATTTATTAAATTAGAGAAGATGTTGAATTTTTTTTTTAATACATAAATTTTATTAATTCTTCAAATATTCTAACTGAACTGAACCTCATTGTTCTTTACAGAATTGTCAAGCAAGGTAAGATTTCTCCTAGATTATTATTCATTAATCAGCTACTATATTTTTCTACTAAAAAAAATGTATCAACACTTTTAGCATGAAAGTGTAATGTGATGACTGATTTTAAAATACCGAAGTTGAATAAACAGCGGAAAAGTATTATTTTCTAAAAACAGATTCTTTCTCTACATTCTTCAAGTTTATATAAATTTAATCTTGCAAAAAAAAATCTGACATAGAAGATCACAATATAAAAATAATTAGGTATATGAAATAAATTTACCTGTCTTACATAAATAAAGCTCTGGATTTAATTAAATCTAATTAAGTTGAAAGTAGAATAACATAAAAAGCAAATAATAATAATAATTCTCTTTTATTCTCTAAATCCGCTACCCTTATTATTATTATTATTATTATTATTATTATTTTAAATACAAGAAAGAGAAAATAAAAAATTGTCTTTTTCAAAGTCAAAACTAATTGCTTATTATAACCGAAACATATAATTACTTACTTTTCTGTATTTTTTATTCAAAAATGAACAGAAATGTTTTATTTTTCAATTTTTTTTTCTTTTGTTTATTTATTATGTGAAATTAAATTGTGAATGAAAAAATAACAAAACAGTCAATATTATGAAATCAGGTGTTCATTGAATTAAATTTAAAATTGTGTGTAATGAGCTTCCTTCAACTTTACTTATCACAACTCCACCCCTAATTAATCAACACAAAATTAACTTTTTACAAAATTGTCAAAAATAAAATTCCATCAATCCTATTTTTTTTATTTTTGTCTAAGGGAGTTTTTTTATTTTTTCGTGGGTTCAGGTGTGTTTGTTTACCCTTTCTCAATATTGTTTTGAGTTTTTTTTTCTGTTTACGTTGGTAAATTTGTACGAGCTGCGCTTAATTTGGTTACGTTTAGGTGATAAATTATAGAAGTAGGTGTTAAATTTATTCCATCTGGTATTAATAATTTCTAATTGTCCAAACTCTATACCATTAGAGATGTGTGTATGTGTGTATTGTGCTTTACTCCATGGTGTGATCGAAACTTTTTAATCGGAATACAATATATGGAAGCATGCCCGATTCTATTATAAATGTAGATCCCTTTTTTAAAATTACCATAGCAATTGATAAGCCAAGTCAAATCAGTAGGTAGGTATACACAATTTTCTTTTATTAGACATTATTAAAATTGAAAATTCTTTTTTGGAATTTTACAAAAATAATCTCTAATCTGTTTATTTTTGAATTTCTTCCTATATAATTTTGTGTCTAACTTTTATAAACAAATATGGAATGTATTTATCACCATTGTGAAGTTTAATTAATTGCTAGATCGATTTTTTATTTTAATAGAAATGAAAAAAAAAATTTAAAAACAAAATTATTAGTTAATGTCTTTGTTTTAGATGAGTTTTTATAGATTTTATTTATAAAATTTAAATAGTAATTGCTAATTAAGGGATGTGAATATTAAATGCCGCTAAACACTTTGTGCTAACCACCTACAGAAACCTTAACTAATTTGCATAAATGTATGGTAATATTATACCAGAATTATGTAAAACTACACTACACTAAAAACAATGTGCAACCTTTAAACAAATTATTTGTTAAACTTTCATTACTTCTTTTTCAATAAATCAAATTAAATCGATATACCACATAAATTGATGAATTAATATAATATTGATATTGATGATTTAATAAAAATAAAACTGAATACCAAATTTGATTTCCGTTATATAGGTACATGGTACATATATATTATATAGATATTATAACTAAAGATTATGTTTCTATATTAATGAAGGAAGTTATATTATATACATTTTTAAGCATGCAATCTATTGTTGCTATTAATAAATAACACAAAACTAAAAATATATTAATATTGTAATAATTTTTATTTGGCTTATTAAATTAATTCAAATCAAAGTAAATGGACTTGCAGTTTTGTAATTATATCTTGGTAAAATTCAGTTTTAGAATTTTTTTAATTAATTAATCAGGCATTAAATTGCATTGCGTAGAAATACAAACTCATAAAGATCCCCAAAATAAACAAAATAATAAAAACAATTAAAAAGGTAAACAAATAATTTTTAAATTTGATGCATGACATTTTATGAGTATATTTTCGATTAGTATTTCGTATTCAATACCATACTTGATTTTGATTCGACATAGACCAAAAATAATGTTTTATCCAAAAATGAATGAAATCTCAAATTAACGTATGTAGGTCAAGTTCAACATACGAGACAAAAAATGATTATATTTGCGTTGCGTAGTGTGAATTTTTATATGAAATTTATTTCAAATACAAAGTTATTATTTTAGAGACAAATATTAAACTTAAACTCATGTATGCATATTTGGATTATTAATTCCGAATGATACACTTTAATTAGATTTAATTTTCTCAAAATGATGGATAATTTTTTTAATTATCGTTAATATTTTGAATGAAAGCAAGGATTCAAACATATTTTAAATAAACATTCAAAAAGAGAGCGTACAAATCAGAAAAAATATTGGTTTAGAACTTTACTTTGAGGGGATATTTTAAGGAGAGTAAAAGTTTCCCCATTTTGTTTCATTAAAGTTCAATGTTTCTAATATTCCAAATTTAATGAATAAAATGAATAATTGCAAAAATATACAGCATCACACAAAAAAAATATTGCTCAAATTAATTTTGTTGTTTGGT
This sequence comes from Pedicia rivosa, assembly GCA_963082725.1. Taxonomy (NCBI): domain Eukaryota; kingdom Metazoa; phylum Arthropoda; class Insecta; order Diptera; family Pediciidae; genus Pedicia; species Pedicia rivosa. The sequence goes on from OY720151.1 coordinate 19,831,777, forward strand.
TTAATAGATTATTTTCAGTTCAATGTTTTTTATACAGCGTGGGGCAAACTTTACGAACTTTAAAAAATATCAGTTGAAAATTTTATAATTTATCTATTATTATATTAACTGAAAATGGTGGTCCATTTAGTTTGAAGTTCTTGAAATTTTTGGTTGAGAAAAAATATAGACGAAGCCTTGAATTAAAAAAATCTGATGCTATTAATATATTATCTACGTTTCTTATCTCAAATAAAAACATTGATGATGACGTCCCGGCTAAGATAAGACGTCATCTTAAATCATAATATAAGTGAAGTCGACAACAATTTACATAAAAACATAGAACTGAAAATGATTAGTGACATCTATACGAAGTATAAAAAAGCATTTTAGATTTAGTGAGCGGGATTAAACTGAACTCAACTACTCAATTCAATACAAAATTGCAAATGTGACATTTGTATGTAGTTTTGTCAAATATTGTCAAAGAAAGAAACCTGGTAATTTTATTTTAATTATTTTAATTCATTTTTCTATCTATTTCATTACCTTCGTTTTTAAACACACATAAGTAAATGCTTCTCAACCGAAACAAGTAAATTATTTTGATTACTATTTAGAATCAGGATTGGTTTTGTGAATTTTTCCTGCTTAAAGTAAGGTTATATTTTCATATTTTGTTAAATCTACAACTAGAACAACGAAATAAGTAAATATAATGGTAACAATCATGTTTTAAAGCTTAACTTCTTATACATTTTTTCTCTAACACGTTTGTTCTAGACTAACTTAAAATTATTTTTTTGGCCGTTCAATTACGCATTTATATTGTGTTTTTCGTTAATTTCGTTTGCGTCAATTTTTTGAGTTTTCATGTTTTAAGTTTTATTTTCAACAATTTTTGAATGTGCTTATTCATTGATATAGATTCAATAGTGTAAGACCGCCGAAAAGATTAAAATCAGACATGGATACTCCTATGTCATCTGATATTGTCATCATTAATGGCAATTCTCACCCAGAACTTGCTAATTTGGTAGCAAGGTAATTATTATTGTGTAATAACTGAAAATAAAGTCGTATATTATCGGATTTTTTGTATTTCTTAGTCGTTTAGGTGTTAAACCGGGTGGCGCCGCAGTCTATCATAAAACAAACAGAGAGACTATGGTTGAAATTGGTGATTCTGTCCGAGGAAAAGACATTTATATTATACAAACAGGAACTAAGTAAATTTATTAATGTTTATCTTAAATGAATCCGGTACAAATTTTACTTGCCACTTTTAGGGATGTGAACAATAATATAATGGAACTCTTGATTATGGCTTACGCTTGTAAGACTTCATCAGCGAAAAGTATTGTCGGTGTAATTCCATTTTTGCCATATTCTAAACAATGTAAAATGCGAAAACGCGGTTGCATTGTCACCAAATTATTGGCTAAAGTAAGAAAATTAAATATTGTTTTTTTATTTTTAATCTAATTTGGAATATTCTAGATGATGTGTAAATCTGGATTATCTCATATCATTACAATGGATTTACATCAGAAAGAAATTCAAGGGTTTTTTGATTGCCCAGTTGATAACCTAAGGGCATCTCCATTTTTATTACAATATATTCAAGAAAGTGTAAGTTAAAAAAAAAATTCTTAAATAATGAAATTTCTCAAGACATTTTTTTAAAACAATTTTAGATACCTGATTATCGTAATTCTGTTATTGTTGCCAGAAATCCGGGTTCAGCTAAAAAAGCAACATCATACGCTGAACGTTTACGTCTTGGAATTGCTGTTATTCATGGTGAACAAAAAGAATCTGAAGCTGATGAAGTTGATGGACGCTATTCTCCACCAACTGTACCAAGGTACATATTACCTTTTTTATTATTAAAAAAATATTTATTTTATTTCTCAATAGTCGCTCACGTACTATGGATGTCTCAGTTGGAGTTCCAGCTCATCCTGCTAAAGAAAAGCCTCCAATTAATGTTGTTGGAGATGTCGGAGGAAGAATTGCTATTATGGTGGTATGTATATAACATTAAAGGAATTTCACATCATTCTTTTATAAATTATTAATGTAATCCTTTAACTTGTGACGTTAACGTAATATTTCAATTCTGGCTATTCATGCAAATATGAGTACAATTTGATTAATGTTAAGAGTACGGTTATTAAAATATTTTTGTTTACAGGTTGGAAAAATATAGTTCTTAAACCCCAAAAAATTAAAAAAAATGGAGTTTTCTAATTAATTTCATTTTCAAATTCAGTTTTTGTGTTTTTAATAATGAAATGAGTGTGCTAACACGTGGTAGTTATATTTGAAGAAAAATATTTTTATCTTATTTGGTTATCGTTTATTTAAACACTCTCACTTATATGAATAAATATGTTGGTAAATAATAAATTAGTATCAGCTGTTCTCCCAATATACTAAGAAACAAGAAAGTAAAAACAAAATATGATATCACAAGTAATTAGAGAACTATTTTTTATCTTATTGTTGGTTTTATTTTAGTTTGTAAAATATATTATATTTGTTCCAGTGTAAGAACAACAATTAAGCCGTTTAATCGATTGTAGGTAGAAATAATAAGTTGCTTTGGTACAGGTAATAATCCAATATGTTACTGTGGATTTCGTTCGGTAAACGTTCCACTAAAACTTCAAAGTTAAAACATTGAAATCTAATTCATTTTCATTCGTAAAGTATTCCAACGTAAAAAAAATTTCAAAATGGTTTTGCCAATAATATTTTAGGTCTTCTTAAGTTGCATAATTTGTTAATGTAATTACAAATAGTTCATTGGTAAAACTCAAATTAATTTAAATATACAATACTTGTTTATGAAAATTGTAACCATTAGTAAATTGAACATTTATTATTCGTATATCTGTAAATAAATGAAATTATTTTGGAACATACTATAATTTTAGTGTTCATATTCTTATCCGATTATTGTCGATAATATAATAGAATTAAATACAGTTTATAAAAGCATTATAAATTTAACAAAATATATGTTTTTCAACTCAAAATACAATAATGTCTTAAATATACTGTGAATAAAATTTTTGATTTTAGTGTAAATTAATTGAATTAATAAATAATTTGAAATTATTAATTCCAGGATGATATGATTGATGATGTACAATCTTTTGTGGCCGCTGCTGAAGTTTTAAAAGAAAGGGGTGCATATAAAATTTATGTTTTGGCAACTCATGGACTTCTTAGTTCTGATGCACCAAGATTGATTGAAGATTCTCCAATTGATGAAGTAATTTTTATTAAAATAATTTATCAATTACGATACCTAATTCAAATGTTTTTAATTTCAGGTGGTTGTTACCAACACGATTCCTCACGAGATCCAAAAGATGCAATGTCACAAAATTAAAACTGTTGACATATCCGTTCTATTATCCGAAGCAATTCGAAGAATTCATAACAAAGAATCAATGTCATATTTGTTTAAAAATGTCACATTAGAAGACTAAACAAAGTACAATCTTTAAAAAAAATGTTTTATATAAATAAAAATCCAATTATTTTCCTTATACAAGAGAATAAAAAAAATCAAGAAATTGAACTTTTGCCTCTTCCTATTTTTATGAAATCTTATTCCAGAAAAAAAAAACAAATTCTGAAGTCTTTTTTATAGCTTTTTATTTTAGAAAAAGAATGAACAAAATGAAAAAAACTTGGAAGAATTATATAAGCATTGAATTGAAACGTTTATCATTTTATGTTTATGTTAAATTAAGGGCCCAATTTATGTAATTAAAAACCAATTTTTATTGATAAATTTCGTATATTTTTCATTTGATTTCGTTTAATTTTGATATTTTTCTTTATAACTCAAAAAATTTTAATAAAAAAATAATTTGAAAATTACTATCCGTTACTTGTAGGAGATTAAAAAATTATCCAGATTATGTAATTAATAATTAATACTAATAAATAAAAACATTTATTGAAAACTAAAGTCTGTGTTTTAAATAGTAATAAAACTTTCAGTTCTGTTTTTTATTTCAACCATAATTCACTTTTTTTTTTTTTTATATCAAGAAAAGTACATCAATTAATTTTAAGAAAAATAAAATAACCACACAAAAATTATTATTGGTCTTGAGACTTCACTTCATTAAAAATATAATAAACGACTTTAGAAGAAATCATTAAAAATATTTTTAAACTTTTCCTTAAATTATACAACCAAAACAAAAAAACTTACTATCATCGTTTGAGCTAGTGAACTTGTCTAGTGCCAAATAAAATTTTTGAATTTTTTGTGATATGTTTTAAATGCAATAAATATATTATATTACTGAAAATAAATAATGAGGCACTTTAGGTAAACGAACAAAATAAAATTGGTAAATTTTAGGCTGAACTAAGTTGTTATACTATTTTGAGTGAAATTTTTCCTTTCACTCAAATAATTCCCACTAAACAGTTATAATTTTTTTTCATATTGTACGCTTGAACTTTTCATAGACAATAGATCTTATCTTTTAATAAAGGAATAAATAAATAAGCAAATCTATTTTTAGTTTTTAATTATTTTCCTACTAACAGAAGATGATCATAAAATTGTACTGACTTTCAGAACTAATCTTTCTTTATTATTTAAATTATGATAATAAAATCTAATTACTCATATTATTCATTCTTAAAGACTACAATAACAAGTATATGAAACTAAAATATATACATATTTGATTCTTTGTGACGTATACCGCCAAATTATTTCAAAACCGTTGATTTTATTTTTGTTTAGCCTGCGAAAATATTTTTTAGAAAAAAAAAACATGTGGTAAGGTAATTTATGACTTTTTCAAAAAGTTTACTTAATACTTACTTTTTGTTTTTGTCACATGACTACAGTTGGTTAATATATTTACATTTATCTTAAATTATTTTTATATAGTTGTAATTAAATAATTAAAAATATAAATTATTGTTTGAGTGCAATTTCTTTTATGTGACGTATTATTAAGTAAATTGTAGAAAATCTTATTCTTTTAGGAATTTTTTTATTTTTTTTATTGTTGTGTTTAACTTTTTATAATATTATTTATTTAAATAACTGTTGTATTACTATGCCAGAGATGGATGTGTAGTTACTAAGTAGGAGTTTTTTGCATAGCATTACAAACGTTTCAATTATCATTTTATGATCTTACAGGATTTTTTTGTATATGAATTTCTTGTTATATTATTTACTAATAATAAAAAAATGAACGCATGTCATTTTTATTAAGGGTTTTTTATGAAATAATAAAATAAAACAATGCGTAGTTTGGTGCAGATGTTAGTTTTTTAGATGTTTTTAATCTTTCATAATATGTATAATAAAAATATTTAGTGCGTTGTTTGAAAATTTTTCTGTTTCATTATAACAATATATAAAGGTGTGTTGTTTCAATTTATATAAATAAAAATATATGTTTATTATTTAATTATCACTTAATCCGTTATATGACTCCTATAATTAATAAAAAAAAAATTATTGTGTCATATTTAACTTAATTATTCCTTATTTTCAATAATTTGCTGTTCAATTTACCGTTGTAAAAAAAACAATATCTCTCTATATGGTATAGATAAAACATAAAGAAAATAAGTTACTCATAATAATTATGTTTAAAAGTAACAACACGATTGTAAACATAATTTAACATAATAATAATATTACCTATCTGATTCAGTTCAAGGCTATTTAGTTTATTCTTCCTATTATTTTTTTACTTAACCGGAGATAAAACGGCGTCAAATTTACTAAATTAAAAATATTGTACAACAGATTTTGTTCCAAAGATTATGAGAAACTAGTAAACAAACAACAAGAAATGAATAACATAAACAATGGTAGGTACCTTCTTTTATTGTATGTTTCCAATCAAAACTTTTATGAAATTTCAGTTATTTCCTAGTTAAATGATCCACTGAATGATCAATGATCAGATGATAATCTTTTTCAATTGATGTTTTATTCCATTCAATAAATTCATTCGAGTGTTATTGACCGATGTCAGTTAGGCAAAAATAAATAAATAAATAAAAGTATGCAAAAAATCTTTCGACTTTGGCATTCAAATTTGATTTATGATTCTGATTAGAAATAAATTTATTCTTTTTCTATTTTTAAACTGAATATTTATTTATAATTTATTATGATGAGTTTATTATCTGAATTTATTTGATTGATTATTATTTTAGTTTAGAAAAAGCACAATGCAATAAATGTATGTTGCACAGCAATAGCAATTAAAAGAATTATTGAAATTATTGAAGAATTAATTTATATATACAAATAAACAATAAAACAATTTTATAGATTCTTATAATTTTATTAATAGAAAATAAATTATACTAACCGACCAATTAAATTTGAATTACCTACACACGTTAGATGCAGAAAAAATCCCCACAAACTAATCACTTTATTGTTAGATAATTCACGTAATTTTATTACAGATAAAACCCTAATATTTTTGTAACTTTGGACTTCGTTGGTTCCAATTAGAGTAAGAATACTATAAGAATACTATTTTGCAATTGTTAAACATGTTAACTTATATAGGTACTCTCAAAAAACAGACCATTCTATATTTTATAGTTATCCTTAAACATGGCATTAAACATAGTTTAATGGCAAAGACACTAAATAAAAATATTTAAAACATATCAAGTAATCGCATGATCTAACACAATAACTTACATTCAGAAGATAAGAATGATCTTAATTTTTTGTTTAGTAAAATGACCGTCAAATTTAATTTACTAAACAAAAGAGTTCATTCATAGTTTATTTACTAAACATTAAAATTAGAATATTTTATATATTTTTGCCGGCAAAAAAAATGTCCCTCAACTGTCAAAATAAAAAAAAAAAGTGTAACAATCACCTGAACAGAATGATCTCTTTTCAAGAACAATTCTTAAAAGCATCATTTTATTTGTTTTTGATTTTGTATAATTAAGATTATTCGGATCTCACGCAATTCAGAATTGCTACACAAATGAATTGTATAAATAAGATTTAAGATCGTATAATTTTATTTTCTTATTGTCTAGTCTTTACTTAATTATTATTTGTCATACAAAATTCTAAAAACTTCTCCATTTTATATTTTATAATAATTGTGCGAGATTTATGATTCCTAATTAAATTGAAGAATGGAAAATCTGATTCACTTTTTCTAATGTACAAAAAAAACATACTGATCTTTGGCACAATCTTTATCCCACCTCTCTATTCCACTCTAAACTCATACTTAACAATAACAAGTAAGAAAATTATAATTTGTTTTGAATATTTGAAAAATTGCTTTCATTTATTTTTTATTTTTTTGAAGAAGTTTAAATATATTGAGGTAGAGTAGAGAGGTGCCTACAAACAAAAACATCATATCATAAAAAAAAAGTAAATAAATCTTCAAGGAATTTTTGTAAAAAAAAAAATGTAGAATACGAAAAAAATAAGATAATAAAATAAAGTAAAATATTATAAAAACCCCACCGATAAGATTCATTCATTTTTAAATTAACGCTTCAGTGAATAAGTTCTAATATTTTACCAGTAATAAATTAAGTTATTCTTAAAGTTTTCAAGTTGAAGTAAAAAATTTTGCTTAGAAAATAATGTAAATAGTTTTTTTTTTTCAAATAATTATTAGTGTTCTATAGTGAACGTTTGGGTTCGGTTGATATTCAGTATAACAGCAGCAACACAAACACAACATACCTAAATTAATTAATAAGTAATAAAATTTAAATCTTTAAAGATTTTTTATTTCAAATAAAAAGTGAAACGAAATCAATTAACAAAAACATTCCTAAATGTTTACTAAAAATAAAAATTTGAAATAATTGAACTTATATTCCGAATTAAACAAATTTAATTGTGAGAAAATATTTTTTAATTAGTTTCTAAAATTCAAAAGTTATATAAAAAAAAGGTGAACAGTAATTCATTTAATAAATATATAAAAAGTCAGTAGTAGACCTACTAAAGATATTTGATTTTTTGTGAAGACGTTGAAGGTTAGTTAGCTTAAAATTAAAAATTGCATTTTTTTTTAAATATCAATTCGCGAAATTAAATTTTTTGGAGGTTAAAATTTGCATTTTACATTGCGTTATGCCAATTTCCATTGCATGATTTGCTGATACTTTTTTCTTTCCTCTTCTTCTGTACTTACAATTATTTATTAATGTTTGTAATGATTTTCTGAATAAATATACTAATTAGAATAATTATTTATTCAAGAATTTCAACAGCAAATGAAATTTAAAAGAAGAAAAAAGAAATAGTTTGTTTTTATTTGGTCTTCTAAACTAAAGTAAAAATATTTCAACCAAAACGAATGATTAAAATTATGTATAGTCTATATTTTAATCGTGTCTCTGATACACATAATTCTTAAACAAAGAAATTTTGTTAATAATTTTTTGTTTAATTTAATTTGATAATTCTACTGAAATAAAACAAAAAAAATTATTTTTTTTGCAAAATTTTTCTTAAAAAAAAATGAATAGTTTCTCATTTATTTTTTAATTAATCCATAATGAAGGTTAATACTCCATTTTTGAGATTTTTTCATTTGCTTACTTATTCGTATTTATATTTTTTTGTTACTTTCACTTCATCATTCCTAATTCCTAATTATTCTACTTGTCTTATGTAACTTGAATGATCTGGTACACAATCAAGGTTTCATTGTGGATGGTCAGTTTTCTTGCTTTTTTTATTTTGCAAACAAGAACTTGTTCCTCTGTAAATCGTTATTCATTTGTTAATTTTTAGCTTGACCAACTATGCATATTCCAATTTTAAGACTTCGTTTAGGAAGTAAAATAATATTTTTAATTTTAGCAATTTAATGGCCAAAGATGTTATTGAACTTTTTAATATTTTACTGAATTAAATTGTTTTATAATAAACTCAGCTGAAGCGCGATTCTGTAACTATATGCGCCCCTGAAAATGTATAAAAACTATAATTAAAAGGCCAACGGTAAATTATGTTAGGTTATATAAAAATTAAATGTTTTATGTGGATGCATTCAACGCCAAAATTTTAAGATTAATTATTATCTACCAATACTTTAATTACATATATTGTTAAAATACCAATAATAACAATAAGTAATACAAATTCTTATTGTTTACAAAATACGTATTGTAGGGTTCTACAACAATTTTAAGTTGGTTGTTCTCTTCTTCTTCTTCCACATTACATTCTCATAGTCAGTTGAAATTGTTGTAAAACTCTGTATATTTTTATAAAAAGTTTAAAAAAATTTATTTAAATTAATTTCATTCGTATAAATTTTATAAAGATGAAACAAAATTCAATTTTAATCATTACTGATTGTACTGTACAACTTGGACTTTGTAAAAATTGTCTCCCTGTTAAATAATTCTTTTAATTAAATTAAGTTTTTTCATATATTTTATTTCTGAATCTGATAATTTATGTTAAACGCTTGTAGAATTAATACAGTTATACAATTTAATATAGGCAAATTTAATTCAAAATAATAAATTAATTCAGTTGTTCTGATAATGCTTCCATTTTCATATTTAAATTAAAGATATTTTCTCTTTATCTAAAAATTCAATGAAACACAGAATAAATTTAATTAATTAAGAAATATTTATACAGAAATTTTTTAGCATAAAACGAAAAACAATTTCATTCTTAAAGATAAGATAGAATGAGAAAAAATTTATTTGATTATGAAAAAATAGGAAATCTTAAGACGAGTAATTGCAATTAATTATAGTAAATCAATTGTTTTTAAATAATAATAAATTATTAAAAAAATTTAAATTGTTCTTTAAATAACTCTTAATAATTTCCATATGTACGATTTTTGTAATTTACCAGTTTCTTGTAATTTCATGAGCTTTGATCAGAAATAATGTAATTCAATCTAATAATTATAAGCTTTCATTTGAATTTTGTTTCCAATTCATTGGCATAAACTTGAAATACACTTTCAGTAATATTCCTATATAAATTCTATTAATTAGTTTGATGGTTATGATTTAAAATGCTAAATTCATGTTAATTCTTCAAATAATAAAATTAGATAAAAGAAAAGTTGTTGTAGGAATTCATGATGATGATACATTAAGTAATGATTATAAAAAAAACTCAATTTACTTTAGTTTATAAGATAAGGAAATGTACAAAGATGTTGTTTGTTGTCAAATTTTCAGAAATAACAAAATTTATAAGGCTTTTAATTTATGAACTCAGTAGCATTATTTGGTTATATTTCAATTTTGCTTACAAAAAAAGATATCAGTTTTTTTGCAGGTTTATGCGTTTATTGAATCTATTTTATGAGTTATTACACTTGAAATAGAATGGGTGATTCTCATAAATTTCAATAATTAAAATTACTTAACCATATTATTTAAGAATTTTCTAAAATAAAGTCAATATTGGAAATAATTAATTATTATAAATAAACAATTTAATTATAGAATGGCGTACGATAACAATGGCATTTCAATTTCAAACTGTACTTTAAATATACCAAGTGATTTAAGAGGAAATTATAGAGGATCAAACGAATTTATATGTAAGTGATTTTAAAGTTATATTTTATAAATATTATTATCCAAAATTTTCATTAGTATGTGACGATGGTAAAAGAACAACTGCTGATCAATTTAAATCAATTGGGCCATGGTGTAAAAGGAAAACAAGAAATATGTTTCAAAGAAAAAACTTATATAAAAGACTTCCAATACTCAATTGGTTACCTAAGTGAGTTCCTAATTATTCGATATTATGTGCCTCAAACCTAAACGCAAAATTTATTTAATCAATTGTTATGTATAGATATTCTTCAGAAGATGCTGTAGGTGATTTAGTTGCTGGTATTACAGTTGGTCTTACAGTGATTCCACAAGCATTAGCGTACTCAGGTATTGCTGGTCTTCCTGCAGCTGTAAGTATTTTACATTCGTAAGCCGCAAAATTTTAATTTTTTAATTAAATTTTTCTTTCTTTAAAATCAGTATGGGCTGTATGGTTCATTTTTAGGATGTTTCGTATACATTTTCTTAGGTTCATGTAAGGATATACCAATGGGACCAACTGCTATCGCCTCTTTACTTACATTTCAAGCAGCAGGGGGTGTATGGCAACGAGCTGTTTTGCTATCTTTTATATCAGGAGTAATTGAACTTTTGATGGGAATTTTTGGATTAGGTAGATCTTTGACTAACTTAGGCCAAATAATTCTTTTAAGTTTTCTAATATTTTGTCTATTTACAGGATTTTTAATAGATTTTGTATCGGGTCCAGTAAGTTCCGGTTTTACAAGTGCGGTTGCACTAATTATTCTTTCGTCACAAATGAAAGACATTTTTGGTAAATTAAATCCTTTATACGATTTAAATAAAAAATACTTAATAATACTTTAATGTTTAGGTATAAAAGCAGCTGGTAACACTTTTCTGGAAATGTGGTCATCAATTTTTAAAGATATTCATAACATTCGTATTGGAGATTCAACAATGGGAATTATATGTATTATTGTGCTTTTACTAATGCGAGTAAGTTTTTTACTTGTTATTATAACAACAGTTATTATAACAACAGTTATTTTTATTTTCATAATTAATAATTACAGTTAATTATTAATATAAACATTGGCCCTAAAGACGACCATGCAAAGTCAACAATACAGAAAATAGTTAATAAAATTTTGTGGCTCATTGGCACGGCACGAAATGCGATTTTAGTTATTGTTTGTGGAGGAATTTCATATGTTTGCTATGAATCTGGATATGACTATTTCAAACTTATTGGTAAACATTTGTGAAATTTATTTTTAATCAAGATATTAATGGTTTCTTTTTTCTATAATTTTTTAGGTTATATTCCACCAGGATTACCATCATTTTTACTACCACCTTTTTCGATTTCAGGGATTGTAAACGAAACAACTGGTGAAATATTTCAAGAACCAGAAACATTTACTGAAATGGTTTCAAATATGGGTTCAGGTATTATTGTCATTCCTTTAATAGCCTTACTGGAGAATATTGCCATTTGTAAGGCATTTGGTGAGTAAAATCTTTTATATAACATAAAATTTTGTTTTTATAAAGGCAACAACTCAACATTTATTTTACTATAATTTTAGCTAATGGAAAAACTGTTGATGCAACACAAGAATTAATTGCCATTGGAACAGCAAACATTTTAAATTCCTTTGTACAAGGGTATCCCGGAACTGGGGCTTTATCACGTGGTGCAGTGAATAACGCAAGTGGTGTAAGAACACCCTTGGGAAGTTTATACACAGGTTTTTCATAGATAAATAAATTTTTAAAAAAACATTTTAAAGACCAAATTTATTTATTACAGGAATTCTTGTTTTATTGGCATTATTGTTTTTCACCCCGCTTTTTTTCTATATTCCAAAAGCGGCATTGGCTGGAATAATAATTGCTGCAGTTATTTTTATGATTGAATTCAAAGTACTAAAACCAATGTGGAGAAGTAAAAGTATATAAAAAAAATTTGTTATTAAGCCTATTATTTATGAACAATTATTAAAAAATATTATTTTTCAAATTTAGAAACTGATTTAATTCCTGGTATTGCGACCTTTATTTCATGCTTAGTACTTCCGTTGGAAATTGGAATTCTTATAGGAATTGGGATTAATGTTATTTTTATTTTGTATCAATCAGCTAGACCAAAGATTCACATTGAACAATTAGGGGTAAGAATTTTTTTTCTCCTTCTTAATTATAGAAATCACTTAGAAATTAATTTATATTTTATTTTTAGACTACAATTGGAACAAAATATATTATTTTGACACCAGACCGTTGCTTAATTTTTCCATCAGTCGAATATGTTCGTAATTTAATTAATAAACAAGGTGTTAAAACGCAAGTTCCTATTGTTATTGATTGTAGTCATATTTATGGTGCAGATTATACAGCAGCAAAAATTATAGAATCACTTATTACAGATTTCAATGGAAGAAATCAATTAATATTATTTTATAATTTAAAACCAAGTGTTGAATATATATTTGAAGGTGTTGATATAGGCCTTAAAGTATTTTATAATATTCAAACATTAGAGAAAGCAATTAATACTACAAACATTTCAAACAATTTAAAATGATATGTACATATCATTAATTTTAGTTTATAGAAAATATTGTCTTTAGTTAACCACTTATTTATAAATTTTTTTTTAATTAGTTCAACCCTCTCTCCTTAATACATTCCTATAAATATAATTAGATATAGATTATATATAAATTTAATAATACTAATATAAGCATAAGATGAATCATGCCAAAGGCGAAAATAAAATTTGTAAGTTTGAGAAATTGTAAATAAAATTTATAAATCTAATTAAAATTTAAATTGTTTAATTTTCATTTTTTACTTCATTTATTTATTTAATCAACAGATTTATTAAAAATATCGAAATGTTATAAAATGGATTTTTGGTTGTGTTTGAGAATTTCTAAATTTAATTTTTTTATTTGGTTAAATGAAATATTAATTTAAAAATCATTTAATTATAGGAATTTAGTAGTATAATTAGTATAATTCCTTAAACACGCCATAAAAATAACTAAAATTATTATAAATTATTGAGTAAACCTATAACAAAAAAATTCTAATTGTTTCTATATAGTAGTTAATTATTCTTCATAAAGCATTAAAACATATTAATTACAAGTGGAATATGGGTATAAATTTAAATATATATCACAAAATTATGTAACTTTCAACACATCAACCTTCACGTATATTTTGAGAAGTGTTTCTCTTCACATAGTCACCTATGTATATCTTGTGTGGATGGCCAAAAAGGATTTCTAATTAATTTCTATGAAAAATCCTCAGTAAACAAAAGTCGAAATACAAAGGTAATGTTTTGCCTTTTATTTACATATTTCTTTCCTTTTTTCATTGAGAAATATATTTATTGAATATTTAATGGTATTTAGCTCTTAGTTTTAGAATATCCTCTTTTGATGATATTAAATAAGTTTTGCCGGTGTGCAGGACAAGGTTTTAACCGAACGATTCTTTTTAGAAAGTCTGTGTGTTTCCAATGCGCCGAATCGAATTAAAATGCATGTACAGATTTTAGGTAGTTCAGAGCTCACCTCAAAAATGGTAGGACTCCTAGTTACTAATAATAATAACCTTTGTTGTTGATGTACTAGGTTGATAAAAAATACAATACACCAAATAAGTTTTTCTTTTTTTAAATTATTGATTATCAAAAACATTTAAAAATACATAATAATAATTGTAATTATTGTGATTTTTATTTTGTTGTTATTTTATATATCTAATCTATGTCTATTATTGTTCAGGTATATTAAATCAAATGATAAACTACAATTTAAAATATTGACCTAAAAACTTTATCTAATTTTAATTAACATTTGAGTCAAGTTCACTTTCGTCGTTATATTTTTTTTAAATGGACTAACCACATTTTTGTTTCTTTCTAGTAAAATTGAGAATTACTTGTAAAAGAGCATTTTCTCAATACGAATAAAAATTGTATAATTAAAATTATAATATTGAAAGCAATATTATTTTTGAAGTTATTGTTTCGAAAACAAATTTAAATTTGTGATTATTCTGAAAAACGCTTTTACATAAATTATATTACTTCTGTCTAAAAAGTATATACTAAACATGAAATCTAATGCCTACAAATTTTTAGAACTCACTACTTCTTAATTTATAATTTTTCTTTTACCAACCCTGAACCAACTAAAAAATTACTCTAAAATTTTGTATAAAAATTATCCAATCATTAATTGCTACAAAGACACTTATATCATTACGATAAAGTGATTAGATTAGATTTCATAATATCTGTATTCTTATCAAATATTTTCTTTTCCATTTTTGTTTAATATAAATTTTTAAATTTTTATTAAAATTTTGTGTTTATAAAATGAAGGTATTAATTTTCGTGCTGTTACTCTCAATTATTATTGAAGGTTTGTATGTTGATTCCTTAAATTGTTATTTAATATTTTTACTTATTCATAAATTTAAGATATAAAAGTGTCAGCCGAAAACGATACCAGTACAGTGGGATCCCTAATACCAAAACTTGAACAGCCAAAATATCATATAAACGGTTCAATTTTATGGTTTCCCCGAATTATAGGAGGTTCACCTGCACAAAAAGGTGAACTTTCAGGCAAAGTTTGTAATTGTATTATTTTTTAATGTTTAGTTAATTAAGATCCTTAATAATAATAGGTATCACTACAAACATTTCGAGGTTCACATATGTGCGGAGCAACTTTAATCAATCCAAATCATATTTTAACTGCAGCGCATTGTTCTTGCGATGACAGAGGAAAGGTTATAGAACCCTCCGAAGTAAGTTTAAATTACAAAATAATATACAGCATTAAAAATTATTTCTAATTATTTCTAATAATAATCTCTGTGTCCAAAATATTTTTTTTAATTTTAAAATATCACAATAACTATCTAATCAAAGTTATGAGTAAAATATCAATAAATATAAAAGATTAGAAAAAATAATCAGAGAAAAAAATTAAAAGTAGAATGCGGTTATCACACATTATTCGAATGACACATTGAACTAATAATTGATAATAATGAATAAAATATAATTCTTATTTAACCAAAATAAAGGCAGAGAAATATTATTAAAATATAAGAAATTTAGTCCCAAATACTTTGTTTTGAATTAATTTAATAAAATAACGATGAATTAAAATATGATAAATTAAACAACAAATGCTTTGTTTTCAAACAAATAAAAAATATGACATAAATATTACAATATTATATAACTTTTTAGTATCGTGTTATGGGTGATGATTTATCAATAGCAAAAGTAGGAAGCAAAACTCGACAAGTACGTTTTATATCTCATATATTTGTACATCTTAGTTTCAGTATTAAAACATTAGCAAATGATATTGCCGTTATGCGAGTAAGTATCAATCTATAACTAAAACTACTTCAAAATTACGATCCGGTTCATTATTTGAATACTTTTCTAATATGCTTTGTAGTTAAAAGATCCGTTTATATTTACTTCAACATTTTATCCAGTAAAACTATCAACATCTGCACCAATGAATGGTCAATCTTGTCAAGTTTTCGGTTGGGGAACAACTACAGAAGTAAAACAACAACAACTTTTTATTATTATATATATCCCATGGAATTTTAATTTTTCTTGTTTTAGGATGGAGATGTCAGTGTTGTACTTCAAAAAATTACTATTGAAATTTTAAATATGAAAGAATGTAATGGAAAAACATCATATAATGGTGCAATTCCTGATGGATCTTTGTGTGCTGGTAATAAATTAGGTGGAAAGGATTCTTGTCAAGTATAGAATGCACAAATTTAAATGTTACAAAATATATTTATTTATATAAAAAACCCAAAATTGTAGGGAGATTCAGGCGGTGGGTTAATATGTGCAAATGAAATTTCAGGAGTAGTATCGTGGGGATATGGTTGTGGCAGAAAAAATTTCCCTGGTATTTATGCCATATCAAGCAGACACAATAACTGGATTACATCAACATTAGAATGGAATGGTGGTTCACAAGATAATGTACCAAAGCCAACAACAATTAGCCCGTAATTCTTATAATTCTGAAATAATTAAATAGTAATAATATAATAATAATAATTTTTCATTTATTTTTTTAGAAATTTTGCATCAAAAATTTTCGTTAGTCCATATGTCAATATACTTTCTGTAATAATTATTGTTTATTTAAGATTTAACTGAAACATAATTTATTAAATAATCTGAAATAAATAAATTTTTTTAAAAAGAATCAAATTTTTTAATTAATATATACGATAAAGTTTTTGTTTTGTAATATCAATAATAAGTACATGGGTAAGTACAGTTGTAGTTAAATTAATCTTACACTTAGAACGAATTTTAAATAGATACTAAACATTGATAATAATAAGTATAGTTAACGTAATCAATTACGGTAGGAAATTCAAATACTATTGTATATATACCGATGTACTCGCAATAATAACATTATCATTTTTAGTTAAGATTTGATTGTTTCTGATTTGACTAATTATATTAGGTATTTATTGTTTACCTCAGATTTTAAGCGGTTGATTAATATAAATAATATGACAAGTCTTAAAATGGATAGCATATAATATCTTCTTTTAATAATAGAAACATAATCTTTAAAAATATCTATATATATAATGTATAGAATTGGAAATCGAATTTAGTGTTCATTTTTTTTGGTACCCCTTTTTACTATCATTATACTGTTGATAAATTATTTTAGTAAATTGAGTTAAACATTAAATAAGAAGTAGTTAAATGTTTAACTATCAATTTACACATTGTTTTCAATACGCATTATGTAGTTCTTACACAATTTTTATATAATATTACCATGACTCAAACATTTATGCAAATTATCAAAATCAACTAATTTTGGTATTGACGATTTGACATAATGCGTTAAGAATATTATTTTGGCGTATGTAGGTCATATCACAGTGGTAGCGGCATCGTCTGGTTGTAAAAAACAATTCTCACATTGCACAACATAATACTTTTTAGCAATTGTATTAGTTCTACAGGTACAGTAAATATATAATATACATATTAATATATATAATTCCCCAAAAACATACCAGTTTAGTTTTCATTTAATAATCTGAATAACCCAATTATATAGAAACTATATTAGCAAAACAATTCACATTCTACAATATTGGTAAATTAACATATGATTGGCTGTAGGTATACTATATTGAACGCTAACACAATGAGAATAGAATTTGTTACGCAGTGTTTTCTACTAAAACTATCGAAAATACCAATAATCGTTATTTCCGACGATGAATTCTGATAATTTCTGAATTTTTCTTATAGAACTACATTTAAAGGATCGTTTGATTCTCGTATTCAAACATCAATGTTTATTAAATCATTTGGTTTTCAAATCAAACTTATTAATTGTTGAATATTACCTATATTCTTAATTTGAAAAAAAATCTTTAATTAAAAAAAACTTTAACAAAAATTTCTAAATTTCATTGTGCCATTTGAAACAAAAATAAAAACAACCGAATAAATTATTAATTCGAAAGATAGTATAATAATAAAAGGAAATTGAAATCAAAATAATAAAGTAAAATAATGTATGCGTAACAAACAATTAAATATAATTTGGTGATTGTAACTCAATTAACGATTAATAAAAATTGTTCCACCAGAAAGAAGTCAGTATATATATGAAATCAAAATCAATCTTAGGTACTTCAATTGTCTTGTATCTTCTTGCATTACTAACTCATTAATATGAGTTCAACACTGTTCAGTTTGCGTGCTGGTGCTATCAATTTGTAAATCGATATAAAAAAAACGGTATATCTTTTTCATCTTTGATAAAAAAAATTGAATTGTGTTTATTTTTTCTATAAAATATAAAGACGTTCACCAAATAAAACTATATAAAGCAGTTCAGTTTGACCAAGTGGAAGTGTAAAAGTGTCAACATAAATATTTGAAATAATTATTTTTTTTTTATTTTTTTTTTAATTTAAGTGAATAAAACAATTTAATTTAAAATGAAAAGCCTATTTGTGCTATGTTTAATTGTGGCAATATTTGGAGTGTGTATTTCATCAAGAGTACCTTCCAGAATTACTCTAAGTGAAAGAAAAGCATTGTCTGATTTTGCTGGTACGTAAATTAAAAATAACAGTCATGAAATATTGAACCAAATATGTAAAAAATAACTAAATTTATATTAATTATATTATAATTTGTAAAATATTTCAAATCTTTAAATTATTTTTTATAGTCTTCAACAAGAATGAAAATTAATAAAAGGAAATATAATAATTTTAAAAAAATTAGATGTTAATGATAATTTCTAAAGACTTAATAAAATTTAACACCAATTAAGACTTCAACAATTAATTATCATTCTTCATTTATATTATTGTAAATCATTAATTAATTTTCAAATCACTTAACAATTATTCTTCTGAATTTTAATTGATTTTTTTTTAAATCTGGTTTTATAAAATATTTACTGGAACATTTTTTGGATCAAATAGTTTTACTTTGTTGGATTTATTAATGATTAATCAATATTAGATATATATCTATCCGATTAAATTGAAATTTTTCAGAAAATATTCTTGTATTCAACCCTTTAATTATTTTATTATCATGATCGAATATTATGAGTGAATTACAGTTTAATTTACACTTTCGGTAAACAATTTTTTTGAAAATGCATTAATAATTAAATTTATAATTGGGAAAAACATATCAAAAATGATAATGAGGGAAGACATAAAAGACAAAAATTTTTGGAAAAAACAAACACTTCAAATAACTTCATTTGATAAGATCACTCAAAACTAATCGTTTCGAATTGTATTAATAATTTAAAAAAAAACCACTGATTGTTCCTTATAGTAATCTTAAAATCTTTTATCTAAAACAATAATTTAAAGTGTTTAATCAAAACAGAAATCAATCAGATATAAATAAAACAAGATTTAATTAAAAATATATTTGTCAGATTTTTTATAATTTAGATAAGAAGTTTTTAATTTATGATAAAGCATTTCTCTTTCAATAATAATAACACTTACATAACATATTAATAATATTCATGGTCACATATTTTAACTATATATGATTTAGAAGTATCCTATATGAATTTTACAATTTGTATCTTAATAATTGTCTATGTAGAACTGAATAGCTTCCCTTTGATTTAAATTTAAAATATTATTTAAGATATTACTTTTTCACAAATCTTACAAAAATAATATTTTGCAATGAAAATTTAAAAATGTATTTTACTAGAATTATCTAAATATTTTATTGAAAATTATAAATTTTGTAAAAGATTTTTCAATAAATGAGGTCAAAACTCAAAATTCTATTTAGCTGAACTCAAGCGTAGAACTGAATACATTAATATTTAGATTGACAATATTTTACTATACCAAAATTAAATAAAATAATAATTTCCTATTTTAATAAAATACTAAATTGCAGGTGAAACTGAAAAGATTTTCATCAGAGAGTATAAGAATTATAAGAAAACTGGTGTAAAGTCTGTATTGCTCCAGGGTATGATAGAATATCTTAGACCACCATTAGATGCTAGGCGTAAAGAAATATATGATGTACCGGATGCTCAACAAGTAAGTACTTATCTTAAATTTTAACCTTTAGCTTTTTTAATTCACAATTATTAACTAATTATAAAATTGTACTTTGAATTTATTTAAAAATTAGAAATCGAAAAAGTTTTTAACTAATTTTTTTTAAAATAGAGCACAGTTTGTACTCTTTGCCGTGCTGTTGTTGGTGTGATGTTAGATTATAGACGTGACGGTGCATCAGAAGAATTTTTCACAGAAATTGCTACTGATTTATGCAAAACATTAGAAATACAACCTGAAGATGTTTGCGATGGGGTAGTTGTTTTAAATGTCGTAAGATTAAATTCTGATATTTTCAATAATAATTAAAATTATTTAAATAATAAATTAACATTATTTTGCAGCCATCATTACTCTATATTATCGATAATAAACCAAATTTAACATCCGAAGTTGTTTGTGGAATTATTTTACAAGGCAGCAATTGTGTTATTTCAGACTATTCAGACTTAGAATTTTCCATTAAAGTTGATGATAATGGACCAGAAATTACTGTAAATATTTTGACTAAAAAGAAAATTTGTTTTAAAAAATTAATTCAAACTCTTATTTTTCTAGTCCTCGAAAGATTTTGATGTTCAAAAACATGATGAAGATTTGACAATTGTTCAAATTACAGATATACATTACGATGCTAGTTATCGTGCTGGAGCAAATGCTGTTTGTAAGGATCCAATTTGTTGCAGAAAAGTAAAAAAAAAATATTTCAATTTCAAACATTTATAATATCTATTTTATAAATTACTAGGGTGATGCAAGTGTGCCCGAAAATGGAGCTGGAAAGTGGGGTGATTACAGAAATTGTGATACTCCTTGGGAAACAGTTGAAGATGTTTTAGAACAAGTCAAAAGAGAACATGAGGTATGATATAATTCTATAAAACGTTTTTGGAGTCTGTTAAACATTAGCTTTATTCTAAATTTGTTAAAATTTACAGAAGATCGATATTATTTATTTTACCGGAGATATTGTTGATCATGGTGTATGGGAAACAACAGTTGAAAGTCACATAACTTCACTCAAAAAAGTATTTGATCAATTCAAATCTACGTTCGGAGATATTCCAATATACCCAATTCTTGGAAATCATGAAGGACAACCTGTTAACCAGTAATTTTGATTTGCATTTTTTTTTTTTCGTTGCTAACCTATCACTGTGTTCTTTAGATTTCCACCACGTATGGCTCGCGAAGATATCGATATTCAATGGTTATTTGATTTAGTTGCAGAAGAATGGAGTAAATGGCTTCCTGAGGATACACAAACAACAATTAAACAAGGAGGATACTATACAGTTCTCGTTCGTCCAGGATTCAGAATAGTTAGTTTAAATAATAATGGATGTTATTCATACAACTGGTGGTTATTCTATGAAGCTAGCTATTTAGCCGAACAATTACAATGGTTACACGATACATTATTGGAAGCTGAAGCTAATAATGAAAAAGTACATATCCTTGCACATATTCCATCTAATGAAGGATTCAAAATATGGTCAAGAGAATATAACCGTGTCATTGAAAGATTTTACAATACAATTAGTGGTGTATTTAATGGTCATACACATAATGATGAATTTAATATATTTTATTCACGTAAAAATCCACAACATGCAATTAATGTCGGATGGAATGGTGGTAGTGCTACAACTTTCAGTGATGTGAATTACAATTATCGTGTTTATTATGTTGAACAAGAAAATTATGTAAATAGAATTGCTTTAACAACATTCCATTTTTGATTAATTAAAATTTTATTCGTAGTTGGTCACCGACCATGAGACTTGGATTTACAATTTAACCGAGGCTAATCTTACACCCGATGTTAATCCAAAATGGTTCAAAGAATACTCATTCCAAGAAGCATTTGAACTTTCAAGTTTAAGCCCGAAAAATTTAGACGCATTAGCTGAACGATTGAGCTTGGAACCAAAATTAATGCAAAAAGTAATAGTTCTCAAGTTTCATAATTATATTTATTTCTTCAAAAATATTAATTAAATTTTAATCACTTTTGATAGTATTGGGAATACAAAGTTAAAATGGGGGATACATCCTTACTAAAGGGATGTGATAATACTTGTATGAAAAATCATTTGTGTCAAATTGTTCAAACAGAACATGGTGAAGACAAACGATGCGAAGAACTTCTTAAAAATTGGGAACAAAATTAATAAATTGTAATTAAAATATTCGAGATAATTTAAATATATTTTATGTTAAAAATTTTTATTTCTTTTAAATTAAACCCATTTATGACTTCGCCAAATATAATTTAATTAATCGATAGTAAAGGTATGAAAAATAACGTTTAACTTAAATTTATGTAAATGGTTTAATAGATAAGAATTATAAATTGTAAGGAATCACTTAGATGATTTGATATACTAAATAATATTACAGTAAATTCCACTGAATTTTTTACAAAGTTTAAAATGATGTAGTTTTATTGCCATAAAGTATTATTGGGAAAAAACATTCAATTCAAAAATACCTATCTCGACGGAATTTGCAACAATTTTTTAAAGTAGATAAGAGTTGATAAATTCATCTATAAAAATAAATATACAAAGAATATTTAAAGCTGAAATATTCTCATTATTAACCGGTTCAACTAAACGTAACTTCAAATTTGAAATAAAAAACACTTATGTTGAAATTAATTTAGTTATTCCAGAAACCAAATGGATAGTGATTCTAATTTATTATGATGAAACTTCAGATAACTATTTTATTAACTATTGATGCTTGCTATGTGATAATATCCCAAAGTTTCACTAGAAGAAATTCATGACAAATTTATATTATGATAAAGATTTTCTGTTAGTAAAGAAAAGACATTTTCAATTCTATGATATTTTTAAAAAAAATAAAAAATACCAAAGGCCAAGATGATATACACGCCATATATTTTTAAGCCATTGTAAAATATTTAAAAATATTTGAAATTGTAATTATTTTAATTATATAGTATTTTATAAATATTAACATATACGTCAGAAAAATTATACAGAATCAATAACATTCTTCATTATTTACAAAAAAATTTACATATTGAAAATTGAATTTAAATTTTGATACAGTTGTTATATAAATACATAATATTTAATATAATAATCAACAATTTGTCTACCGCAATTCTAAACATTAATTAAATTTGATATAATATTTATATAATCTTTAAATTAATAAATATGTGTTATACATACATAGTATTAATGTAATAACGGCAGCAACACTAAAATAGATAAATTGTTGTTAGTAATTATATTAGATGAGACGGGTGTTTTATCAATTTCATTAGTATCGATGGGGATTCCAACAAGTGAAGTTTAATTAAAATTCATCCATTCATAAAATATTTAATATGAAATTAAATACTTATTTAGTGTTGATTATTATCAGTGTTCATCTCTGCGGGTCATCCTTTATTGTTTCTGCTGTTGATAATAATTCAATTATACATGTAACTGCAAGTAAATATACTTATTTAATATTTGATGACAATTACAATAATTTTTAAAAAAATGTATAAGCCTATTAAAAATTCTATAATTTTTAGGTGAATTTGAAGTAACATTTTCCAATGCTTATAAAGTATATGTTCATGATGGAAATATGTCGAAAGAATTGGAAAAAATGATTAATTTATTAAAAGACAAAATTGGCAATACAAAATTAATTATTGATGATATTCCAAAAGCAATTAACGTAATACTTTTGTTTTTTTTAAATAAGAATATTTTTTTCTAATTTTATAGTACCTACTTTTCACAGCCTCAAGAATGTTTGAAATGTCGCTCAATGACCCACACTATTCTTCAATTTAATAAAATAATAACTGATATTGATTTTTTAAATGCAATTGCAAATAATTTATGTAATCATGTAACATCAATTGCAGAAACTGTCTGTGTCGGAATGATTAAACTTAATTCGGTAAGATTTCTTTTCTTTTTTTATTAGAAAATTCTTACTTATTTTTTTTTAAATTTTAATCTATGTGACCCTACTGAAGGTCGCAATACATAAAAATGAATAATATTTTTTCTACAATATATTTTGTTTTTCTTCAGTTTTTTTTTCTTTCATTTATTTACACAAAGTTAATGAACTTTTGTCTACTTATTTATTTATCTATAGCCAATAATTAAATTTATAATGGATCAGAAACCAAATCTGTTGGCAGATGAAGTTTGTGGAATTACTTTTCAATTATATAATTGTGGTGTTAATGAATATTTTCCTGATATTTTGTTAAACGAAATAAATCTACCAATAGTGAGATAATTTAATATGCTATTACATTACCCATTATAATTTTATTAAATATTTACAATAGAGAACTTTAGTTCCACCAATAGAATCTAGAAAAAATTTAACTGTTGTGCATATAACAGATGTTCATTATGATCCCTACTACAACCCAGGAGGAAATGCTGTGTGTGGTGAAGGAGCTTGTTGTAGATTAAATCAAGTATATATTTATATGAATTCTCTACGAATGATTTATAGCACTATTATGTAAACATAAATTTAAATTTTGCAGGGCCCACCAATGGATCCAAAAAGTGCTGCTGGAAAATGGGGTGATTACCGTGATTGTGATTCACCATGGGAAGCAATTGTTGACATTGTCAAAAACATTAAGTCACAATATCAAGTAACTTTGTCATTTTTAGTTTAATAATATTGATATGGCAAACAATATTTATACGTTATATCCCTTTTCTATAGAATATTGATTATGTTTATTTCACTGGAGATATTGTTGATCATTTTTCGTGGGAAACAACAAAGGAAGGAAATATTGAATCAATGCGAAAACTTTTTCAATTTCTAAAAGAAGAATTCAATGACATTCCAATTTTACCAGTTTTAGGAAATCACGAATCACATCCCGGAAATCAGTAAAAAAAACAACTAATAATTAATATTTCAATAAAATTATACTATATTATTCAAAAGATACGCTCCCCACGAAATAACGGACGAAAATATTTCGAATCAATGGCTCTATAATTTTGTCGCTAATGAGTGGCACTCATTCTTGCCATCTAATGCATTAGAAACGGTTAGACATGGAGGCTACTACACAGTTCTTATTCGTCCAGGATTTCGAATAATTGGTTTAAATAATAATGTTTGTTATGGTCATAACTGGTAAATATTTGCAAGTTAAAATTTAATAAAAAAGTTAAAAATGTTTTTTTGCAGGTGGCTATTTTATAATTCTACATTCTTTCATGATCAACTTCATTGGCTTGATGAAGTTTTATTAAGTGCAGCCCTTGACAACGAATTTGTGCATATTTTAGGTCATGTCCCATCTAATGATCAGTTTTGTTATAAAGGATGGACAAAGCAATATAGAAAAATAATAGAAAAGTTTGATGAATTGGATCATTTATTATGACTCTCAAAAGTTTTATAATTTTTTTTGAATTTCAGATACAGTTATATAATTACAGCACAATTCAACGGGCACTCACATCTTGATGAATTTAATGTTTATTATTCAAAAGAAGATCCATCTGTTCCTGTTAATGTCGCTTGGAATGGCGCGAGTGGAACAACTTTTACGTATTTAAATCCTAACTATCGTGTTTATTATGTTGAACCTTACACTCATGTAATATGTTTATTATGCAATTTAATCATAAAAATCATTTTCAAATAAAAATTATTTTACAGGAAGTTTTAGATTTTGATACTTGGATTTATAATTTAACTGAAGCTAATTTAAATAGTAACCAATCACCACAATGGTATAAAGAATACTCATTTAAAGATGCATATCAAATCGATAATATGAAATTATCTACTTTAGACGGTTTATTGAAAAATTTTGCAACCAATAAGACTTTACTAACACAAGTAAGTATTCAGTTCATCTATTTATTTTGATCTTCATAATTATATATTTTTTTAATTCATGTTATTATAGTATTGGGAATACAAAATAAAAAAAGCTGATCCGCAATTAAGTGAAGGATGCGATAATAATTGTCTTCTTGCTAGCTTATGTGATATTGTAAGAATTGAGTATGGTGATAACACAAAATGTGAAGAATTTTCTAAAAAATTTTGGTTAGCAAATCAAGAATAATTAATTATAAATTAATTCAGATGAATTATTTAAAAGTAAATAACTTATAATAATAATACATCATTTATTTAATTTGCTTACATAATTACATCAGAAATGCATACCTTTATAATATATTAATAAATCTAATAATAAAATATAATGAATAATAAGCATAAAAATTTAAATTAAAACTCTACAAAGTAACAATTAAAAGTTCTTTTATTTTTTTTAATGTTTTTCAAAAATAAATTCGTGTATAGTTCCATTTAATATGTACTCAATTATTTTTTTTAAATGATCTTGTTTTACATTTTCATTAAATTTTTTTTTAATAAATTTATTTAATAATTTGTGTGTGTGTTTCTTTTTTATAATTATATTATATTTATATATTTATATTTTTTTTTACATAATTATTATTGAAATTAAATTACATTTGACATACTAAAGTAGCGATATTTAAATCATTTTCATCTGCTGCCCGAATTGCAACTTGCACTTCATTATTATAATTACCTGATGAAATTAATCGTACGGTTGTAATACCACAAAAAATTGCTTGCTCTGGACCTAAAATTGTGATAAGTTTAATTAAGTTTAGACAAAAATATAATACATTTGAAAATATTACCAATTTTTTCTGATTGGCCACAAAGTGTACTTGATTTTTCCATATGGTATGAATCTAGTCCACTTGAACCACCAATATCTATCTTGTCTAAAGTATTTGTTTGTTCACACTGACAATAATAAAAAAATTAAAAAAATTTTGCATCACTAAAAATAATAAACATGAACTTACATCATATTTTGCCTCATGTATATTTGGACCAATATTCATTCCAACAACAGCAACAACAGCTGGATATAATGCAGTTAATGTACAATTATTTCTTTTTCCATGATTTTTAAGAGTGTAAAATGGTGCTACACCTTCAGCCATAATATGGCAAGCTATAAGTAATTGAAGAAAATATTAATTTTATTTATTTAATACCTTCTAACTTTGTCTTTCTTCTTATTTATGTATATCCCAAACCCAAAGACAAATAAAATTAATTGCATTAAATATGATATAAAAATTTTCCCATAAGGCCATTAAGTTTGATAAAGTAAGGGAAATAGGAAAAGACAATATTATTCTGTTCATATTTCTTCAATATAATTTCTAATTAATTTTTATTGTTCTTATTTATTTATTTCATTTTATATTACATTTTGTCTATAAAATAAAAATGTAAGAATATCAAATTATTTGTCATCATAATAAACTACTTTTTGTTCAAATTTTAATAAATTACAAATTCAATCCTTTCATGATAAAGTTGCTTTATATACCTGTCAATGACAATTAATTGGCGTGATAATACTAATGGTTTTATTTAAATATTCTATAAAATCAAAAGTATTAAGTTAAATAAATATAAGTAATATATTCAACAAAATAAATATGTAATTTACGAAAAAACAAGAAAATACAAAAATACTCAACATCTGAACACAACAGACTTTAAGAACAATTAAACAAAGTATATAGGCTAAATACTTTGTTATATTATATACCTACTAATAATAATGGTGAAACCTTTTAAATTACCATAAACTTGATTTGAAATTCAAAGTGTTTTTTTTTGTTTTCGTTTAAATTTTGTATGGTATGAACGCCTTTTGTAAAAGGTGTTTAATTGAATTCTCACAATTTAAAAATTTCCTTGCCCTTTAGTAAACGTATTTAAATTTTAAAGTGTTAATAAGGTTTAAATTCTTTTTTTTTTCTTAAAATTTTCATTTTATTAATTGCATTTTAATTGTACTAAATAAAAATCGTAAAAATAATTGATGCCATTTGATTTTAATATAAAATTTTAAATAAAGGAAAATTTATTTTTGTTCCTGTGTGACCATGAACATATTTTAATTTATTAAATCAGAATAAATCTTCTGTTATATATGAAACAATGAATATTTTACGAATATTATTATTTATAGAATTAATTCTATTCAAAAACATTGGTAGCATTTTTGTTGCAATACTAAATAAAAAAATTTATGATCATAAAATTAAATAAAAGATAAATAAAAATAAGGATAACTTTTTTTCATTATGACGAATATAAATCAAATATGTATTATGCAATGTAATACAACAATTGTATATATATTGTTAGACTGAAGAGTTCTACAATGTTATTATTTATTAGGAAATTTTTGTTTATGTTGAGTATTCAACAGCAATATTAAATAACATAAAATTCAAAAAGGGTGTTTTACTTACGAGATGGATTTTCTAAAAATCTCACACTAGCAACAAATGAACCGCGTACTGGTATTCTGTATTGTAGTAAAGCAGCATTTTGACTAGACATAAATATCTTATGATGTCCCTTAAGTAACCTATAATAATAAAACTACATAAGTATAAGAACATAATAATTATTATGAGTGTAACATAAAATGACAGAGACCATCTACTTTCATCGTTACAAAACTCTTTAACGCGATGATCTAAACTCATCTGATGATCCTTTTCACCCGGAAAATATTGTCCATTTAATTCCCATCCATCAACAAACTACATATTATAAAGCGAAAAACAAAACAAAAGAAGAAACGAATGCCATTTTTATTTAATATAGTTTTATAGTACACAGCAAATTACCCCCATTAGTCCTCCAGACTCACATTCAACATCCATATGTTTTATACTTATTTCAACAATTTTATCTGGATCTGTAACAACATAAAGTCCACATACAGCCATAGGTGATACAGAATCAACAATATTAATTCCCTGTTGAGGACTCGATATAAGATGTGGAACTTTTTTATAGAAAAAATCACCTTCTTCAGATGTCACATGCATACATTCTGTAAATGAATTTATATAATTACATATTATTTTTATATTGTAAAAAAAATTCTTGTTAAACAAAAGAATGTTTATTTTCTCCTTAATCTTAATCTAAAAGTTTTACGTATGTGTCTACAGAATATATTTATGATATTTATTTGTTTCATAAAATATGACAAATCAATACAAATATTGTGTAACACTATTTTATTATTTAAGTATCCAGCTTATAAGTATATTTTTTCTTTATTATGATTATGATTAAATATCATGTATCAGTTATTTATTTATTTTTATAGGTTCATTATATTATATGTCAATTGCATATAGCATAGTTAAGTAGGTATATGCTCTTCTATATGAATGTATATACCTAATAAAAGGTATTATTTAACAAAGAAACATAAAAATAACACGAGTAATTTAATATTGAACAGATAATAATAATAATAAATAATCGGAAATATACGCACTTCAAGGTAAATAATAGAATTATATTTTCATAATAAATAGACAATACTAAATCATATATGAAATTTCTAATAAATATTTTTATCTAAGAGATCTAATTTTCATTCATTTATATTTTCCTATTTGTTCTTAAACCTGAATTAATTTTATTAAGTAAATTCGTTTGGAATTATTATTTCCTAAGAAAAATGTAAAAATACCATTGAATTATGATTGAAATATAGAATAATTTGTCATTTAATATAATATTACGTTCTACGAAACAAATTTTTTTGTGTTTTCTTCAAATTTTTCGCTTTCTAACTGAACTAAAATATTATTGCTTTAAAATCCTTCTGCAGGATTGACATATTAATAGTAATTAAATTATATCCTCCTGTTGATTATATATAAGAAGCAATTATAAAATATTATTCTACATTTTAATATTATAATCAAAATAATAATAAAATCATAAAATTATTCAAAATATTATGTACCCTAACCGTGAAATAAATCAACAAAAATGTTAAAGATTGATTAATATAAAACGTTTTACTTTGAAGAGTATTTACTTCTTGGTCTCAAGGAACGTAATTTAATCAATTTAAAAAAGCTCTTACACACACACAGTTACATAATGGCCATAAAATACAACATTAATAATATAATAGAGGATTTTGGTTATTTTGATCTTTAGGGGAAAACATTGCTTTATGTATGTTTTCTATAAAACGTCACATGTGTTAAGCTGTTATCATTAATTCAAAATTGTTTGCAAAAGGCTTTACATCAAAATGCAAATGCATTTAAAATTTACATAGATGTTTCTGAACTTTATATGTGTTTAATGGGTACATATTATTATTTTTTTTTGTCTTTCGACCCTGAAATTGTGCTCAGGCTAAAATAATAATTATTCTAATCAAATAAAAAAAAATTCAATTGATTTATAAAGATTTTTTTTTTGTAATATTTTAAACTTTAAAAATATTTCAGAAGTTATATTGTAGAGATATTCACGTACATTTACATAATCCCCGACAATGATTGATTGCTTTTTATATAAAGACTTTATACATTTAATCTTGCTGGATCTATACGGTTATAATAGAATCTAAACTATTAAACCATAGACCCTACATACAATTAAGAGTTCAAACATGTTAACCTGGACATAAATATATTATAGAAATCTCAATAAATAATAATATACAAAAGATAATCCAATCTATTATTCTACTTTAATGTATTTCAAACCAAAACTTTTAATTACATGTTATACATTTATATTAAAGTATCTTTAACATTGCAATCTGAAAGGCTTCTGTTTAAATTTATACAATGATTTAATAAATAATTGGCAATTCCTAACAAGTAAACGGTAAAACTAAAAAGTTCAGATTTTTCCTAATTTTCAATTGAATGTTTATTCAATTTTGTCCTTCATACGTTAAAAAAAGTAACTAAATTAATATAAATGTTACACGTATATATCTACTATTTCATCCTCCATCCATAATCATTAACATAATTTAAGCTATGAATTTTATTCAAATGAAAAATTATAGGACTTTTATTTGCTATAGAGAAATTTAATTTATTTAAATTAAAACCATTTAATCTTTGATGTAAAGTAAAGTCTTATCACAAGGCCTTGAAAATTTCTCGTATTCATTAAAAAATATATCACATTCTAATGAAGTTTATGTTGAATGCAAGAATATGTTAAACAATTAATTATGTATTTAATTTATAAGTTTTGATTTTATTTTTTCTAAAAAATGTACCGCAAAATATTTTGTTTATCGAAATAATAATCAGCAAAATTAAGTTAATAAATTTTTGATTAATTATTTTTATGGATTTCCTTTTGAAATAAATTGTTATTCATTCTTATACTAGTGTCCTTATCAATAATAATAATTATTTAGAATAAAATTTAGGACTGTATTAGACCCAAATCCATCTAAGATAAGGTACATATGACCACAGGCCACAGGTCATTTGTATTGCGCTGTTTTATGTTTGTATTAAAAAAACCATTATAATATAATATGAATATCACGAAATAAAGTTTAGGAAAATAACTATATAGTTAGTAACTAAATTATACAATATTATATAATTTAGTATAAGAACATCAACAACAAAATAATAATACCCAAAAACTTACACCATTATTTAAAAGTTTTTGAAAGCATTTTCCGAAATGTTTGTTGGATGTCTATTTTATTATTTTTAATTTGAAAAGAAAAATCATGAACTTTTGAACTTCTTTCATTTATTCATAAAGGATTGGATTGTAAAGCGATACGGAAATCTGAATCCTTATACGTATATTTCACTTTTTTATTAGATATATAAGGATACGGATCCTAATTCAAAACATTGTAAAGGGATTCTTCTTATTAAGTTTCCGAAAATGATTTAAAGAAAGGAAATAAGGATGGAGAAAGAAAGATTTTTTTGGATCGGTGAAATTGATAAAATGTAAAGGAACATTTTTTTCATATATGATTTTTTCTCAATAAAGTTCAAGTTTAATAAATCAAATTATAAACAAAGTCACTTCACTTAATAAGAATATTTATATACAGTGTATATAAATGTTTATATGAATCTATAGACATAGACAAATTCTAATATCCGTTAAATTTCAACAAAAACGTTATATTTACATCACAAATATATTGGAAAATTGTATTTGACAGGCAGGCATACTTAAATGTCATGAAAATAGAAATTTGTTAAAGAAGAAAACCAATAAATTATTTGCATTTCTATTATAAATATATGTTTATATAAAGAATTATGGGGGTTTCATAAAATTATGAGTTCTATCTTTTGAGTAGATAGAAAAACTAAAATTTATTTACTTTGATTATAATTGGATATTTATTTATTGTTACACTTTTAATGATCTTAGATAAAGTTTTGACGCATTTTATTTATATTTCCTTAAAAACCAAAAATTAAAATTATTATCAACAATATGTTTAAATAAACAAAACTGGATTAAATTCAAAAACTAATCTTTATTTAAATTTGGTGAAAACAATTTAGAAAGTGATTATTTGAAACAATTTAAACTCTTTATTGTTAATTTTTATATTTTTCTTTAATAATTTTTTTTTCAATTCAGAAGGAATATGCATAACATAATTAATAATTTTATTTTCTTTTTTCTATAATATTATTAGTGCGAATTGGTGATGAAAATCAAAAGGTCGTATTTGTCATACTAAATTTATTATAAAACTCAAAACTAATTTTTAGTTTTCGGCTACTGAACATTTATTTTTTTTAAATTTTAGAATAATTGTCATAACTAAGAGTCATAACTTACCTGATATTGTGTGAATCTTCTTTGGTTGTTGTGCTATTTCAAAAGGATTTCTTACTGGTGACCATGCCTATAAAAGAAATATAATGTACAAAATGAACGTATTAGCATAATTTTTTATTTTGATCAAGATTATATTTTCTTTTGTTATAAATTAAATACAATTGTAGCTAAATCCTAGTATCAGTTTTATTTTAACATTTAAAATAAATTTGTTGGAATACCTTAATGTTATTTACATTCCTAACACGTTCCTATTCTTCAACTATTTATATTCATCTTTATTAGCAAGTATAAGGTCAAAAATCAGATCTGAAGCCATAATAATGATGATTAGAACTTTATAGGTTCAAAGATAAATGTATATACCTTCTTCGGTCTCAATATTTATATTTATTATTACTTAGGATGATGTCACTTTAATGATGGTTTTAGCTAATAAATAATGTAATGAAATTTACATTTAGGTGTAATAAAACGACTCAAAATAGACATTGCCTATATAAAACAGTTTTAAATTAATTATTAAGTGCGCTTAAATTACTTCATTTATTGCTACATAAAGTCTGTCGGGAGAATTAAAAGCTTTTGTCAACAAATAATAATACAAATTGGACAAACAATTTTATTTGTATATTTCCCCTTTATGAAAAATTATTTACTTTGTTAAAGCACATTTTAATTAATTTATATAAGATACTCAGTCTTAAAAATATGATTTTTTGGGCAATTTTGAAAAACCAAATCTTATAATTTAGAAAAACAACTTGTATTGAGTTTATCTTAAATTTAAACGTAATAAACGTAAAAAATATTAGAAAAATATAAATATAAATAAATAAATAAATGTAATTCATGATATTTAGTTAACATTAAAAATGCTACGTCCATGCCGATGAATAAGTGGATACCACGTCCGCCAATTCTTATTCATAAAGACATAAATTCAAACCACGGCTGGTAGAAAAAAATATTTTGATTCCATTATAACGTTGTGAGTACGTGTCTGCAAACTGGCTTGTATCTGATCGTAAAAGTAAGGAATGTAAGAAAAGCTTAATTTTATCAAAATATAAGACTGGATCAAGTTTTCATAACAAACATGTAGGAAGATGACTGTTTTCTTTACCAACTAAAAAAAAAGGAATCCTACAATAAAAATTGAATTGTTTTCTTCTTTGTGATAATCATAATTTTCATTTTATAAATCACTTTCACAAGAAAATTAAATGAAAGTCATAAAATTTGTTTAATTAAAAATTATATTGAAAATGACATAAATTTTCTAAAAATGACCATTTTTAAGGCATTATAAAGAAAGTATAATTAGAAATCCATTAAAATTAATAGAACCCTTGTTTTAATAATTGGCAATGGTTAGTTTCGGCATTTTTCTGTTATAAAGGGGAAATATAAGAAAGGTTTGTTGAATGATTATAAATATTAAATTAATATATTATATCAATTTATAAGTTTCGAGGTTCCATATTTTATATATTATATATAGAAAGAAAATTTGCCGGAAGCAACAGGTTAAGTCAATTCATTTCCATAATGTTCATTGAAGAGAATTATTAATTGTATATTAAATGAAAAATTGTTAAATGATTTCTTTTACACAGATCCCATTAACCAATGACAAAATAAAAGAAAAAATAAATGTGAGAATTATATTTGCTCCCAATATTTTCATGATTATTATATTATAGAAACGTTATTTTCTTCTTTGAGTCAACTTAATTAACCCAATAATTAAAACTTTTAATAATTTATGGTTTTGTCACTTTAAAAACTTTTCCAATCAGTCATAAACAAAATTAATGTTTTTTTTTATTTTATCAGAAAAAATATTTATTCCATCTTTCTTATCTTATTTGATGTGTTTCCCATTCAATTTGCAATTTATGTTAATTAAACACAAAACAGTAAATGTATATTTGAATGTATGTGTTTTTAAGTAATTTCTATATTTACAACATGAACTCCTATATATATTTTTAAAAATAAAATAGAAGAATAATATTTTTGCATCCACCTCCTCGAACAAAGAAAAATTGAATTCTTTAAAAAGACAAGACTACAAATTATGAAATAAATTATTAGAAATTTTGTAGTTGAAGAAATTAGTTCTCTTGAGTTATTTGTTTTCAAGAAAGTAAATATTAGAAAGATAATAAATAAGGATTGTGATTTTTAGAGAGTATAGAGCTTATTATACATCGATATCCGTGAGAAGTTAAAAAAAATGAAAATATAAATTACATAGATTTGAATATATATTTTGATGTGTCGTGATATGCATATAACTTAGAACAAACACACAAAAAATGTATATCCTGATTTATATTCAGATTATTTATAATTTCTTTATTTTTGATTTGATTCTAGAAAAAAATATTTACATTAAAATTCAACTACTCAAGTATTCGAATGATGAACTGAAGTGGATATTCAAGATGAATTATTGAATTGGATATAATTTCATTTTGATTTAAAACTAATGAAAATTTAAATTAAAAAAGTTCGATTGTTGAATATTTTTATATTTATAGAAATATGTTGTTTTTTTAAATTTTTACATAAAAATGTGGGTTTATTATATCATAACACAAAAGTATGAACACAACAAAGAACAAATAAGCCTAAAAACACAACCAAGGGATTAATTGAAATAAAAAGTAAACTGCCCTCAGTGTATAAATAGGCCTTTTCACATAAATGCTAAAACCAAAAAATACGTACATATATTGTGCTATTCCCATGCCAGAATTAAATTTAATTGAATATATGTATTTTGTTTGTTATTTTATAAATTAAATTAGAGGTGCTAAAACAATAAATAACAAATGCATAATTTTAAATACATATTTTCATTTCTATAAACATAAATATTCTAGTTAATAAGCTTATTATACGATCCGAAATATCGACGGAATATTAAAATTGTAAAATTACTGTAAAAACACCGGTCCATATTATGTAATACACCATTGGAATATAATTTACGGAAATTTTATTCATAAGTTATTTATTATTTTTAAATTAATTATATTTATTAATATTTGGATTGCATAGCTATATTTAAATTAAATACTTCAGTTGTAATTTTCTAAACACTCTTCTATTTTAAGCATTATTTTAAAAGCAAAGATGTAAAAAGCTTTAAAAAATACAAATTTACAAATTCAAATAGGGAACTTAATATTTGCCCTGAATCAAAAATTGTTTTTTTTTTGTTTCATTAACATGGAAATCAAATAATTAACGGTTTATAATGCAATCTTAGGAATCGGAATGAGTATTCTTACATATTTTCCTTCAATTGGCAAATGGATTAGAAGTTTTGTATAATATTTTGTATTTATTTATGGCAAAATGATATCGCTTGTACAAAAAAATGCTAAAATTATTCCATATGATTAACTAAAAATCTTAATAAATATTTAAACATGTTTACGGTTTTATTTGATATCTTTTATTAATTAATATTTTATTTATTTACTTTTTTCCATATTTTCCATTTGGCTCAGCGATTAATTATAAATAAGCTTTTACTTAATTTCTTCTTATCTTTTTGAAAATAATAATTGTATATAAGATTTATAATTATATAAAGCGATTTATATAAATGCATTTCTTTTAATCTAACTTAATATTCCATTGTTTGTTTCTTATTTATTTTTAATTATAATTAAATCTTATGAGATAATTTCAACAGCGTATACAATATAATTGAGTTATTATAATTTTGATTTACTTATAATATAATATAAAATATGTATTGTTTCATATATGTTTAGGTATCAATTTTACAAAACGCATAAATTAATGAAGAAAGACATTTAAATTTTGATTTCAAAGCATTAATAAATAAATAAAATTTATATAATAAAATTAAAGCTTTAACTTTAAGCTTTAAATATAATTTGTTGTCGTTGTTTAGAAATAATAATATTATATATTATACACATACATATAAACATTCTTCTCATAATATATTTATGAAATATAATTTAATTAATAATAAATGAATTATAGTGTAAAATTTTATGTATAAAGAAGAATAAGATTCAACAGAACTTATAAGAAGAAGAAATAGATACAAGAACTTACTTACAATAAAAAGAACACGATAAAGTTATTAAAATAATATAAAATAACAAAGAAAAATGATTTTAAGGTTAAAAATAAATATTCTATCAATTTGCATAATATTCTTTCTATTCTTCATTTTTTTGTTTTTATTTTATGTAAAATATGTAATAAAATTTATAAAAGCGAATAACTTTATTTAACTATAAATTGGTACATTTAAAAATAATGAGAATATTGAATAAAGAGTGAGACCTAAAAAAACAAAACTTTTACACATTTAACAAAAAGCAAATGAAAGCTCTTTGACTTACATAATTTATATTCTGACAAAATAAAAAAAAAAAACACGTCAACATAGAAAAATGGATAATATAAAGAAACGACATTTTCAACGTGAATAAAAATATCGTATTTTTATCTATAGAATATTTATATTAATGATACGCGACAGATAAAATTATATTCGAATTTGGAAAATTCTAAAAATATATAATTTCTGATTATGTTGGTACCTTTTATATTTATATAAAATTATAATTAGATTACAAAATAAATATATAAATAAATAAAAAAAAAGTTATTATTATAAATCCTCTTTCTTTTGCTATTTTCCAAATTTAATTATAATATATTATTTACTTTAATCACTTGAATTGAATAAATATAATATTATTATTATATACATTATATATATTTCTCTTTCTATACATAAAATATTTTACATTATTATTTTCTTCTGTGCTGTGTCAACACAATTCATTAAAGTGTAAGACAAGAGGAAATCCTTGAACAAATAATGTTTACACTTTGAAAAACGAATTGTTTCGATTAAATTTATACATAATTTTCTTTTATTTTTTCATGATTTTTCTTTATTTTTTTCTCTCGTAATTTTAGAAATATATATATAGGTATATAACATATTGTAAATACAATACGTACGTCTCTTTATATGCTTGTATTTCATTTAAAAAATTTGATTTTTACGTTCATTATTAAATAAGAAATTTGTTGGTAAGAGAATTAATTCCTTCTTTGTGATTATAATTATGGAATTATAAAATTATATTTGGTTTCTTTATTCTTCTTTTGTTGTCTTTTATTTGAGACTATATCGTTTTGCTTTTTATTATTAGTTGAAGTTTATTTGGAGAGGATTTAATAATTAAGAAGTTTTTTTTCATCACAAGTGTTTAAACGGGACACACTCGTTTTATTTTGTTATCATTTCCAGTTTTTATCAAATTTTCTAATAATTTTTTCAGGCCATATTTTTCAATTTCTATTTAAGTTGTGTTTGATTGCTGTTCATAACTTTTTCATGAATTATTTAAATAAAATCAAAAATAGTTTAATCGAATTTTGTGTAAGCTTTGTTTCCAATTTACATAAAAAAAAATTACCTTTCCTTATAATGTTATCTTACTGTTGATCTCTCTGGTATTTGTTTGAAAAAAAAACAACTTGACTTTATATTCAAACTTAAATTTGAAACCTATTTCTGGTTATTTTTATTAAAAATGTTTGATCTCTTACTTTTTAATATTATTGAAAGTATTTGAAAGTTTTTCTACTTTATGTTTATTCAATTTCATTTTCTTTTATACAAAGGATTCTACCTACACCTACGTTTTATACATATATCAATATACAATCAAACATTTCAAAGTATAAAATGAAAATTTTAACTTTTAAAGCTTAACAAAACACAGCATGTAGATCAACAATAATAAATACCAGACAATATTTCAAAACATATATACAATAGAGAGACAAAAACAATTTTTCTATTGAATTTCATTGTAAAATATGTCCTTTTTTTTTATTTGATCCTTTTTGGTTTTACAACAAACGAACGAAAAAAAAATTATTTTATATTGAAAAAATAAAATCCAACTCATAACACAATTCTTCTGTAAAGAAGAATTTATAGCATTTTGCCACAACTATTGTTAGAGAATTTTTAACAATGAAAAAAAATCTATTTAGGTACGTATACAAAACGTGAATTGAATTACAAAACCAAAAAATAAAATCACTAAAATTGATTGATTTTTTATTTTTTCTTTATAGAAGTGAAAAATCGTAAAAAAACATAAAAAACCGGAATATAGGTTTCATATTCTTATGGATGAATGAATAATTTAGGTAGGTACAATAAGTACAGTATAAACCAAAAATAAAATGTATCTCACCTTTGCTCCTAAAAAAATTAATGACAAAGAAAGAATCAAGACAGCTCTCATTTTTAAATATTAACTTTTTTTTTCTTTTTAATCACAATTTAAAATTTTCCACTAAAATTAATTATTTTCTTTTATTTATTTTAAATAATTGTTACAA
The DNA here is from genome assembly GCA_963082725.1 of Pedicia rivosa. Classification (NCBI taxonomy): domain Eukaryota; kingdom Metazoa; phylum Arthropoda; class Insecta; order Diptera; family Pediciidae; genus Pedicia; species Pedicia rivosa. Next base: position 19,871,218 of record OY720151.1, read on the forward strand.
TTTTTTCGATTTTATTAAAAATAACTTTTTTCTTTTTTCAATTATTTTATTTAACCGATTTTTCCAAAAGAATAAAATAATTAATTTTTTTTAATGCAATTTTTTTTTTCTTTTTTTAATTAAACACTTTTCACAATTAAAAATTTTTTAAAGTAATTTTTTCTTCTTCTTTTGTATTTAAAAGAGTAATTAATTTTAAATTTTCATTGAAGAAAAATGAAATATTATTAATATTTTTTTTAATTTAAATTTTCTAGAATTTTTTATTTATTTTATTTATTGAAGTTCGTAATATTTGTTCAATGATTGTTCACTTTTAAGAAAAGTTTCGAGCGAATATTTATAGTAGAACGGAAACAACAACCAACCACTGAATGACAGAAATTCAAACGTGATTTTCCTTTTATATACCCCTAAAAATAATGGAAAAATAAAAGAGAGAAAAATGAGGAAAAAAAACAACACACATAGTCAGTACTACACTGTTAAGAAACCCCAAAATGTAAGAGTCAAATTGCGAATTGTAAAATGAAAAAAAGAAAGAAAGGAAACGAAAGAAAAGTTAGAAATTGAGATGAAATTAGAAAAATTGCATTGTGGGTGTTTATATATTATTTTACTTCAAAGAGTAAAAAATGTCAAACATAAATAAATTGGATTAAAGTTAGATAATTCACCAACCACGTTTTTTAATTTAATTTTTTTGTAAATGCTAAAACAAATAGAAGGGATTATATTATTTTTTATACAAACAAACCTGTCTCATTGAACCTCCTCATTTATTCGTACTCTTAATTCCTTGTAATCATCCAAATTATTTAAGCGGACCATCAGCAAATCAAAGTAAATTTCTGGTCCGATTAAATAGGGCTTGCTGTATGTAAATATATAGATATTTTTATTATTATTTAATTATTTAGAATTTTTATAAAAACAATAAATAACAAAAGAAATATGAATGAAAACAAGCGAAATTATGTTTTCTTTCTCGTTTCTATTTCAATAAGTTTTAGATTCTGACATTGAACACAAAACGGAATACAAATAAATCAAAACAAAGTGTCAACTTTAGCAAATTTGTTAGTATCCGTTTACATTAATTTTAAATGAAATGAAACATACACAGAAAATTTCTGAATCCTATTTATATTAGATATATGAATTTTTATACATTAATATTAAATCTGAAGGGATATTTTTTCTAACATCAGATTTTTTGTTTCATTCCTTAATATAAAGATTAGAAAAACTTAAATTGAAAATTGCAAAAAAAAATATAAGGAAAGAATTAAACGAAACATGAAAAAACTTTTAAGAAAAACAATAAAATAAAACAAAAAATCTTTCGAAAAATTATTAAACAAGAGAAAAGTACATTTTAATTTGCCCTCAAGCATTTCTATAATAAAAAGTTACCTAAAAACGTCAAATTCTGTTTGTATTTCGGTTTTCCATTATACGTTTTGAATTTTTTTTTTCTTATTTTTAGAATTTATTCGATTCATATCTTTTATTATTAGTATTCTAAATTCTTGATCATTGTTAAACATTTTATAATTAATTATATAAAATAAATGTCCCAATAAAAACATAAAATCGATCAGGTGATATCAATTAAGTTGAAATTTCTAGTGGAATATTGATTCTATAAATATTCAATTATACTTTTTCATTTAAAGCTTTATTCTTTTATATACATATTATTAGGATTATTCAGTTTATCGAGAGAATTGGATTTGGAATAGTGAATATTGAAAGTGTATATTAATATAGTAAAATTTTGTAGTGCACCTGATTAATTTTCCGACAGCGATAAATATGTTTATTTATGATTTTATTATAATTTATAGATAATTACTAGATAAAATCGTAACCGTCGAAATTGAAATCCGACCCGTATTGCTGCAATAATTGGTAATGGGTATACCTATTACCTACATACTTGTTATATAATGCGTTGTTATACATATTAGCATTCCTATTTTGTTTACCAATCGCGATCGAGTAGATAAATACCTACCCGATATAGCATTCAAATTTCACACAATCCGAGAGTTTTGAACTCAAGATAAAGTTATTAAACTTTACAATATACGATATGGCACTGTTCCCCTCGAGGATTGTCTTGCTTTCTATTATTCTTTACATACAACCGAAAGTAAATTTTTCGTAAAAAAAAATTGAAAAATGAAAATTCAAAGTTTATAAAATTAAATTAAACGGTTCACTACACCATAGAATTTATTTTACATAAAATTACGCAAATAAAGACATAAATATTCTTCTGAAAATACACAAAAATTATTCCTAATATAAACGTATGTAAAATAAATATACTCTCGCCAGTCGTCAATACTGAGTGTAATGTATTCAAATCGCCTTGAATCTTCATTTTATAATTAAACTAAAAAAGATCACATATATAAGATCAAAAACATTAATTCCTTGTCTTTGTTAAAATGAGCATTTTAATGAGTAGGAATTTTTGTATTTATTTATTTTCTAAAGGCAAGAATGTATTAATTATATTTATATTAAATAATTGAAATTCAATGATGTGTCATTTATCATTCATTAAAGTTCAGTTTAGTTATAAGAAAATTTAAACAGAACAAGAAATAACATATAGAAAAACCAGGAATAAAAATTCAACAAAAAAACAATTGAATCTTGTTATTTGCCTTACTAAACATGGATCAAATTAAATAAATAATTATTGGTATTTGGTTATATAAATATTCGGCCCACACAAATTTGCTAACACATATTATTTTTCAAAATATTTCTATAATTTTATTAATAAAAATAAAGACCAAAAACAAAATTAATTGGAACGGCACGACATTTTATTGTTACAAGTAAAAGTACTCAAAATATATGGACATCAATATTATAATATACGTGAGCCGAATATAAATCTATATTATAAATATAAAAATAGGAAAGAAAAACAAATAGAAAATATTGAATCTATTTTCATATATTTAACACAGATTTCAAGTTCATTGCAAAGCTAATGTGGAAAAAATGATCTTTGCTATAATAAAACACTTTCTCTAAATTAATTCACTTTAAATTTTCATATTGATTTTATTAAAATTCCAATCATCTGTCTAGAAAACTTTGTCCCATTGTACTATTTATTTTCTTCTCTTTTAATTTTTTATAATCCTTTTATTCTAAAAAAAACCCAATCAATCCAAGCATATTCTGATGTCAATCAAAAACAGTGCTCGAAGAAAAACAAATTACTTTTATACAAATCAGTAACCCCTTTTTTCTGGTGGCAGTTTAATTTTTTTTTTAAATTAATAATTTCTTATTGCCTATTGTCAAAAATCAATAATGATTTTATTAAATAGAAGACAAAGAAAAAACAATAATAAGTTTTGCTCTTAAATTTTAGTCAAAAATTTAAAACTTTAAATTAAAGGTAAAAGAAAAATGTATGAAGAAGAACAAAAAATTTAAAAGGCAACTTACAAAGGTGGCAAATAATATAATTGAATATTCATTATTAAATATATAAAGATGAAAGTAAAACAAATTATTTAATTCTCTATACATTTATATTTTAATTTAAGTTTTATATAAATCATTATAGAATTATAAATATCCTTGAATGAAAACAAAGTAAAAACATATTCTTGAAAAAAAAAATAATTTCAAAATTTATATCAGTAAATTTAAAGCGTATTAATTACATATAATATACGCACTTTTTTTAGAAACCCAAAATAATATTATTATTATTATAATACCTATACTATACATAATTATGTAACCACATATACTTAAATCTTTAAATATTAATGAATACTTAAAATCAGTACAAGAAATTAATCTCAATCTTATTCCGTTCATTGTTTTATTGTATTTCTGTTTTTGAAGACAATTATTGTACTGTATCTGTAGTATATGTGAAATACAAATAAGTACATAACAATCTGTACTTGAAAATTAGATCAAAATTTTACGTATACGTTATTCAGATACTCTAAATTTTAATGTTTAGTTATAATTTTTTTCTTTCTGGATCATTTTGTCTATATGAAAATTTGTCTTCAATTATTTAATATTATCAAAGAGTTAATTATGTACAACATAATTTTATATATAGTTTAATGAAATTCCACCTACATATATTATTATTTAATGTGGATCATCATAGATGTTTGTTCATTAGTCTGTAATATAATAGACACGCGCGCTATGAAATAAAGACACATAAAAACAATTACTACGTATTTTCAATTCTCTAATAACTTTTAATTGATCATGTTTATAAAAAATATTGTTTTCAAATTTTGAAATTAAAATGCAACACTCATTATATTGTAACAATTTTATTAAAATAAATATTATTAATGCAATTAATACAATTAAAAATATACAAATTCAATATAATTATTCAGTCCCTATCGCGGCCCAACATCCAAATTTCTATCATACCATGCATTTTGATAATGTAAATATGGTACCCCGCTTGCGGCTACCTACATTAGAACAAATAAAAAAATGTTTTCAATGATTATTAGAAAAAATCATTAAGTATATAAATATTTAAATAAGAATTTAAATTTAAATTCACTAAAAAATTGAGATATTACTGATAAAATAATAAAAATAAATTTTGAATATCGTTTTACAACTAATAAACCCTTCCATAAAAATAAGGTGAATTCATTGAACAAATTGAGTTTATTTTAATACTCAGTAGGTTGGTAGATAATCAATGTTTCGAAGAGATTATTACAAATCCATATATGCATTCGATTATCATCATTATTCCTTATCCATTAATTTATTTGTAATTATTTTAAATCAGTAATTGATGTTTGTATAGTAATAATTGATTTCCTGAATATAACTAGCTGAAATAACTATCGAATGAATAATTTTATACAAAAGGCATACAATATTCAACTATTTTCAAACATCATTAAGTTCATCGAAGGATTCTATTTAAAAAATTTAACACATAAACTCAAAATGTTTCTCATCAATATTTATAAAATTAAAGTAAATTTTTCAGATTAAATTGCATATAAATGGTTACTGCTGTTTTACGAATTTATAGGTAAAAAATTTGAAGGAATACCCTTTTTATCCCATTAATTGATGACAGAAGCAATGCCATTTTAGCTAATAAAAGTGCCTTGCCACCTAAAACAGCCAAAAATTGAAAACCCATTGGAATTATGATCATCCCAAGTGCGGTGACACCAAAGAGCATCATTGGTAACATTTGATTTCTGTGGCGACGTCTTGCCGTGTCTGTAAAAATATTAAACTTCTTATTATTTATAATTTTGTAAATTAAAAATAAATGATGCTTTAAAATGTCTAATATTAAAATATATAAACAATTTATTAATAGTAGTTTAAACTTTCCGAATTTCATTAATAATTTATATTAAAATTCACAATTTAGCCTATGTTCAATAAGAAAGATACCACTTTTTGCGTTTGGTATAATATTTTTAAAATATATGAATATATCAATAGAACAATGATATACAGAAAATTAATAAATATTTCCAGTTTAGAAAACAGACAAATTTGGAATCCAAAAACTCAACAATTATTTATTTCTAAAATTTATCATTTCATTTTGGAAGATAAAAAACTACATATTTTATAATGTTACATGACTCAACTTTTATGTTAATACACTCTTGTATCTTTAAAATAATAGGCATAAGTTGGCCAATAAATTACATTCTCACACCACAACTCACATCTAAGAACACTCAACATATTTTATATCATATTTATTGTTCCATAAATTTCTTTTGTTTTTTTACCTACTTAGAAACTGTTGTTTTGGATGATTACATTAACTACTATATTATGTGCCTGTAGTTTTATGTAGTCATAAATTAATAATTATTTCATAAATTGCATCACTGCACTGAATAAATATGTACAATTAAAAATATTAATTGCAATTTAATGTTCTTTAATTATACACTAGTTACCAATATCTAAATTACAGATAATAAGAATTTAATGAAAAAGACTTTGATCTATAAATGTTTGTCTTAAATCGTTTCCAAAGCAAATTTGCACAAAAAAAAGTCGGCGCCTCCATCGAAATATTAAAATAAACCAATAATTAGAATTCTTTGATGGAAATATTTCAATTTCAATTAAAATAATATATTTTAAGTTAATACTACTCCCCTTAAATTCTTTTATGTCCTACGGATGTATTTTCTCAAAAATTAAATAAAAATACTTTAAATAGAAAATCATTTTGGTAATTATATTTTCGTCTGGGTTTTAATTTTAAATTAAAGATTGACAAATTTATTGTTTTGAGTTAAAAGTATTTAGTTTATCTTCTACTGTTATTGAATCTCTCAATCATAGACGAAAAGAGAACACGAGAAGAAAATGGAAAATTAATAATGAAGAATTAATGAATTAAAAACTCTCACTTGTTGCGTAAGCAGTCAACTGAATTAATTAAAAAACATTCCATGGATCGGAATAAAGGAATTTAATCAAAACAAAGGAGAAAATTCATTCTTATAATTATCTTATCAAATATCAAATAGTACTTTCATCACGATTTCATAGAAAAAGAATTGATTGATTTATTTTTTTCAATTTTAAAAAGGAAAAATAATAATAATATCCTACTTTGTGGAAGTAAATCAATTTGTAAAACGTGGGTTTTAAATGTGTCTGCAATTTTTTTTATGACATGTTTAGACCACGTGTCATAATAATCATCATTTATAGTATGATTTGCGACATCTGCTTGTGATTCATTGTTGCTAGAAAGAAAGAAAATTGATCTTTTAATATAAGGAAATTCTTATGAAAGCGATAAAATTTCAAATTGAAATATTGAATTATTAAATCATACAAATTCTTAAATAAAACTTTAATTTTTTAGAATGCTTATTTTATATAATATTATTTCTCTCATGACTTGCATCAATTGTGCATCAACTGTTATAGAGCCTCATTAAATAAATTATTATTTGTTTTATTTTTCGTACCCATTAGTTATAATTTTGGTTCTGTTCTGCTTAAATTTTATTTTTTGTGAATATTAATATAAATATTTCTTAATGGAAAATTTTAACTCTAAAATCAACTAAATTCTCTAGATTCTAGACTCAGTCCAGACAAAAATGTCATTACTTTAGCAATATTTTTCAATTACGTATTTTATTTGTGTGAAGTTAAAAAAAGCAAACAAATAAAAAAAGAAAAGAAAAAACAACAAAGTGTTGTATATTTATTTACCTGTTAATGTTATTTAAAGGTCTGACAAGTCGCAAATTATCCATTAATGGTATAATATCAGATGTTACCAATTTATCAAATATATTAAGGCTTCTATTTTGCACACATTTCCACAGTGAAACTTGAAATTTCTAATAATAATTTAAAATAGCAGATTATATTTCATCAATAAAAAACACATTTTTGTGTTCACCTTTTCAACACAAGTTTTCCAAATATATTGAACATCGTTAGATAATGTATACCATGAATTATCAACTACACCAGTTAAGACAACTGGAAATAGTAGTGCAACAAACATTTTCTTCATTTTTACAACTTTATTGTTTAACTTACAGAAAAAAAAATATTATCACAATCACAAGAATAAACGTTGAACTGTCATCATAGACTAAATGATTTTATTAGCCATGACCATTTTATATTTTCCAGTAATGACCCAAATCGGTTTAAAACATAAAAAAAATAAAGAAAAGGGGTAAAAAGACAAGTTTAATTAAAGCTTTTCGCAACACTGATTTTTATATTGATTATACTTTACTTACAAGTATGGAAAAGATAACTATGTCATTTTTATGTTTTTAGTTTTGTAATTTCAATCATATTTATTGGGTTATCTTAAACAATTTATTTTTTTATTCATTTGAATAGAAGGAAATTAACAATTCACATAAAGAAAACTTATGAACATGTTCAATCTGGTACAAAAATTATATAAAAATTATTTTCTTTCTCCAAAATTTAGACAATATTGTATATCACCCTCAGTATTGTTATATAGGATATCATCTTATGCTTCATCTTACACTCTCCAAGCAGATTATTTCAGTTTGCCGGTTATTTTTCAAAAAAATTAATATTCTGTTAAGAAAATAATTTTATTAAAACAAAAAAGATGTTAATACTAAAAAAGCAGAGATTATAATCTTAGTTTGTCAAGCCCTGTATTAAAATTAAGTTTGATGAAATATAATATTCATATTATAACAAAACTTAAATGGATCGTCTTAGATTTCTAAAATCTTTAATTTCGACAATTAAATAATACCCTCTGCTTTTTTACGATTGCGTTGACCACAAACAAAAATAAATTTTAAGAAGAGCTTTGTAAAAGAAAAAGAGAAACAAACGGAAACCTAGAGTGAAAATTGTTTATTTCTTATAACTTCTTGTGTTGAGGTATTCTAATCCATTCATAAAATAAGAATAATCATAATTTTAAAACTTTCCTAAAGTTCGATTAAAACTTATGTTATGGTTTTATTTACGTTTGAGTGAGTAACAATTGCACACACTTGACACTCACACATCATTAAGTTTCAATATTATACTAACTCCATTATTGTGAACACAAAATATATGCACTATTATAAAAAAATTATAATTAGGAATTTGTCTTTAGGCTTAGGATTTAATATAATATAAATAAAAATAAATATTTCTATACAGCTATTAATTGGATTCAAAATATAAATATAGAATACTTATAATCCCATGAAAGATGTAAATGTAGTAGTTATGAAGTCATAATTTCTATAAAGTACATATAAACAAATTTAAAAATTGCTAACTTCTTAAAAAATTTGAAAAGTTTCTGATTTACCCAAATATTGAAATCATATTACAATATAAATAATTAATAAAACATTCATGAATCTATTCATGAACAGTGCAATAATTTAATTTCGAGTAAGAAAAAACAAATAGTAGATATTTTTAGTTGACAGGAAAGCATTAATAAATACAGTTGCATTATGTAAAAATAAGTCGCAACTACATGCAGCAACATATATGTGGTTTTGAATAATCATTAAATTTGAAAATCATTGTACTGAACGGAATTATTAGTTGTAGGAGCATGCTTAAAATACAAAGAAACAAATATTAAAAGATACATTTTTTATTAAATTATATGTTTTTATTTATTTTTTTATGTAGTTTACATTTTTTTTATTCTTTGTTCTTTAAATCTAAAAACATTTCAGTGCATTTTTTGTACACATTTGAAGTTGACCAATCGTTTCCAAAAATATAGTTACAGTTACTTTTCGTTTTTAATATTAATTTAACATAATTTTTTAGAATTATTATTTGAATTTGAAATTAAAATATTAAAATTTTAATGTGTGTTTTATTTTAATTATTTTTCATGACATTTTTTAAGATTCCTGTGTTTTTCTCTTACCTTTTGTTTTGTTTATAACAATTAAAAAATAATTTCATATGTTTTTTTAAATACATAAATCTTATACATTTAAATAACAATTAATTAAAAACAATGAAATTTTCTTGTTTTATTAAGCTCACTTTTTTATTAATCAAATTGTATGTCCTTATTTTTTTAATGAACTTTTATCAATTAAATAATAATTAACAAACATAAATATTTAATAATGGGGAGAAATATAAATAAAAAGAAATAGAAATAATTCTGATGATTCTGTTTAAATCGGGCTAAATTTTGTCTTGACTACAGCAACAAACGGGCACAAAACTAATATAATTTTTTTGTGCTTTCAACTCTCTAATTTTTTCCTTATTCTAAAATGTTTAACTTTTTTATTTGATTTTTTTTCTTTTTTTATTCTATAAAAACTGCGAAGTATTTAATTTAATTTTTTTTTTGCAAAAAGCAATGACATAAAAATAAACTCAAGTTAAGATTTATCTTAAGCGTTTTATCTAAATATTTTCTATAAAAATAATAATTTTTTTCAGTATTCAGATGTTTTAATGAAAAACTTTGCTTTTAATTTTTCTATATTTCCTTTTTTGGTAAGTTTTTCTTAAAATTAATCGAAGTATTTAATTTAATTTTTTTTTTGCAAAAAGCAATGACATAAAAATAAACTCAAGTTAAGATTTATCTTAAGCGTTTTATCTAAATATTTTCTATAAAAATAATAATTTTTTTCAGTATTCAGATGTTTTAATGAAAAACTTTGCTTTTAATTTTTCTATATTTCCTTTTTTGGTAAGTTTTTCTTAAAATTAATCTGTAAAATGCGGTTTTCCTAAAGTAAACAAAAGAAAAAAATAAACCCACTATTTCAGTCACACTTTTTAACACTTTTTAACTGTTCACTAGAAAAAACTGATTAATTAATTAGTTAATCATGTTTGAGGAGTTGCTGTTGGTATTACTGTTGACGCAAATCTTGGTAGACATAAACCAAACTTAGTTTCAATACCATTTAACATTGGTATAGCAGCTTGATAACCTCCAATATGATCTGGATTCTCTTTTTTAAGAATTGCAGCTGGTGATTTTTGTAAATCTGATCCAGTTGGCCGATTTCCACCAAAGTCAACATAAAACGTTCTTTGAAGTAATTCGTAAGTGACCAATGTAACACCAAATTGAGGTGATGAACGAAATACACGAGCTGAAAAATAAAAAAAATAATCAGTTTAATTATATAACCGTTTGTATTCTAATGTTATTAATTTAAATATTATTCGGTTGGTAAAATTACCAACAACTACGCTAACAATACGTTTTAATTAAGTAATGAGGATCTAGGTATGTATAGAAATCAGGAATTAATAACAAAACAATGAATACCAGTAGTTCCCTTCCAAAAGGCACGTGGACCTTCTTCCCTCATAATTTTTTTGGCAGCATCTAATACACCAGTGTAAGTTGTTTGACCTGTACGTGCAACAACTTGTAACCTTGTCTTAATAACATCAGCCGGTGTTACTAAGGAAGCTGCTGGAATACCAGAAATTGCACCCGCAGCGAGTAACGTCAATGGATGGTTGTAACTGAATATAAAAAATGTATGTTTAAGTAATGAAATAACTAACTAATCTATCTTTTTAAATAAAAGTACAATAAACAATATTTGTTTGATATAATTATTTTTTTTGATTAATAACCATATAATCTATAGCATTGGTCAGATTAATCGAATAAGTTAATAACACTTAATAGTAAATAGAATTGTAAATACCCATCTTCATCAGCAAATGCCGCTTTTGTGTGGGCATAAACAGGAAAATATATGGCAGAAAATGGAACATCACGTAATAAACAAGCGCGAGCACCTTTATATAATAAATATAATAAACAGAATAATAATAAGATATTATAAAATAAAATAATATAATAAACCTTTATATAGTCCAAGCAAACCCAAGTCTCGGACAACTGATAAGGCACGAACTTTTGCACCACCAGCAATTTCACCAGCAACTTGTAGACGAATTTTAACAATTTCCAAAGGATTTGTAAAAATTACTTGAGAACCACCAGCCTAAAATGAAGTTGTTAAAAAAGGCACATGTTTATTTTTTTCTTAATCCCATTAAAAAGATTTAATTATATGAAGAGCATAAATTAACAATTGAAAATGCATCTTACATTTTGTAAGCTCCACTTTTTTTATAATTAATAAAGAGTTGAAAAAGTTAAAATTCCAATCATAATTGATTTAAAAGAACTGTAATTTTATTTAAGTAACAAAATATCAAACAAAAGATAATCTTTTGATCTAAAAACTATTCGATTTAAGTTAGTATTTTCAGAAACTCATACGCGTCTATCATAAAGAAATCAACGAAAAAGCATGATAAGTTATAAAATGCTTACACAGGCACCAGCTAATACTTCTGCAGATACTGGAATAATACCCTGTTTATCGGTCATTTTATCTCTAACCAAATCGTTGATTGTAAGTTTAATAGCTTTTTCAGGTGCAACGCCAAGTAATTGTGGAACTAATCCTCTATATAATCCTAAGATGCCTTCATGACGAATAACCTATTTTGAGTAAATAGAAATTAAGGAAATCAAACCAAATTTTTGTTTTTTTTTTCTCGACCTTTTTACAGCAATCCAATGAATTTCTATAAGCGACTTCTCCTATAAATGAGCCGGCACGTTGATTTTGCATACGAGTTTTAACCAAATCAATGGGATAAACTGCAGTGGCACCGACAGCTCCCGCGATTGCACCCAAAGAAAATCTGTAACTACTTTCTAATATTTGTATAAAAATGCTTCTTTCTTCTGGACTTGAAACGGCCTTTATTTCCGTTAATCGATGAGTGATATGTTTTGTATAATGTTCAGGGGCAATATTACTTAGATCGTTGTAAACAATTTTTCTAAAATAAATAAAAATAATAATAAATATTTATTTGGTAACATTTGTATGGTTTTTAAAAACAGAACAACATTTATAAAGTTTATAATAAGAAAAATTAACAAATTATAAATATCCATCAAACGAAGTAAATATGTACATTTACATATACTTTGTATTTATCATAAATTGAATTTCAAAGAGAAATTAGACACAGTCTAACACAAAATGAACAATTAAATGAGTACATAAACTTGCCTATAGTTGTCTTGTTTTTTTAATTTCCACCAACTTTTGAAATGCATTAAAATATTGTGAGAAAATGAAACCCTTAATTTTTGTTCATATAAACGTTCAAGTAAAAATTTTAAAAATAAAATAAAATATTTACCCAGTTTGATTGATGACTCCCGTTAATTGATATAAAATATCAATTTCCAATGGTGTTATTTGACTCATTCTATGTGCTGAATGAAGTAATTCATCTTTTGTTATTGGGTGATTTCTTGAACCACCAGTTGCACTTAGATAAACCCGTTTCATAAGTTCAATATTATTCAATAATGAATTAAATGCCATAAAATATGGAAAACTAACTTTATGTCCTTCTGTTACCTAAAAATAAATTAATGGTTTGATTTTATGTATTTTGTGAACTTAAATATGGGCCAATTGAAAAGTATTTGAATGAATCAGGAGATCAAACGATCAATTTGATAAGATTTAAAATGATATTCAACATAGTTGTTAAATTTATTCAAAATATTCTTAAAAAAAACTTTTTAATAATAACATAGAGCATATGTGAATGGAAATAAAAAATACATTTAGGTTTTTTAATTGACGATCACACATCATTAACTTTCTAAACACTCACAGTAACCAAATTATCTTTCACTGCTTCTGTTAATAAATGTTTTTTGACTTTAACCATAATATCTTGAAAATCTAATGGAGAAATATAACCGGATCCAGTTGGATCTTTAGATTTGAAAGCTTCCATTGCACATTCTTCATGGAAATCATGTAAAAATTGTGTAAATTCAACATAATTTATTTGTCTTTGCTTCTTCTATATAATAAAAAATAAGTATTTATTATAAATTCTTCAATCAAGAAATTAATTTCACAAACCTTGCCAAAGTAACGTTCAATGAATGGTGAATCCAACGGTACTTTTGAATGCAAATCTGTCTTTTTAATAACTTCGACATAATCAGCTAGAACAAGGTAATATAAAATTTGCTTAATTATTTCACTTTTTAAAAAATTATATGGGTTCAATCTTACAATATGAAACGGTTCCATTCCCTTGAACATCGAATAACTGAAATGCTGTTTTATATAATGCATCTGGTGTACAAAGCAGACCTTCAAATGCTTGAAATTCTGAAAATGATATTAATCCATCTTTACTTGTATCCGCTATTCCAGCTAAAAGTTTGACAGATTCCTAAAAGCAGGTAATTATTAAAATTTAAAATATTTCTTACCTAATAGTTTTCTAGTATTAACTGGATTTATATTTTCTTATCAATCTTGTTTAATATTATTTTTTCATTTTATAATTTCAGATCCGATTAAAAATTTTTACTAAATTTTTAATGTTTCTAATTTTTTTTGGTTCTTATTAATTTGGATTTAATCTTACAGCATTATGCTCTTAAGTTATAAGACCAAACCAAATACTTAATTTTCCAATACAAAAACGAATAGAATTATTTAGGTTAATTATTTACACAAATAATAATGATCACGCATAAATAAATATAATATCATTGCATTGTGATTATTTATGTCACTTCCAAGTCACTCAAAGGTTATTAAAGTTTTTAATTAATATATTTTACCTGATTAAAACTATGTTCTTTATATATTCCAAGAAATCCTTTAACAAAATCTTCACTGGTCATAAAATTTTCACCATCTGCTTCTTGGGTTGCATATTTTAAAAAAACTTCACGTAATTTTTCAGTTGGAGCTCGTTTTAAGTGTGTTGGACCCTAAAAATAAAGATATTATTATCTTTTGTTTACAATCTATTCAATTTTTTATCCTTTTTTAATACTTTAATACGCATTTTCTAAACATATATTTATTAAAAATGAATTATTAAAAAAAGGAAACAACAACAATTTCACGAAATCAAATGAAAAATGATTTGAGTTGACGTACACAACGAATTATTTTGTAATATTTTTTATCTTGTAAACGTTTTTTATCTGTTAAAACTTAAAACGAATTAATTTTAGGCATTCTACATCATTGATAAGTAAAGCAATGGTAGAGGGGGAAACATAATGATAATGTCATTCACCTAAAATTCATTAAAAATCATTAAAATGTTATCAACGAATTGCAATTTTTTTAATAGCATTTTGAGTTGAGTTGGTATTGCACTTAAACATAAATATAATCGGTGAAACTCTGATAATAAGTGGTGAAGAAAGCAGACTAAAATCACACGTGATTTCTTCATTTATCAAAATTAATTCACGGATGATCATGACGTGTTATTATTATTAATATTGGGGAACCAAATCATTAGTTTGAATTTAGCTAAATCCAAATTCTTATCACTAAAAAAACAATAAGAAAAACCTGTATGATATTTAGTCATAGTCTATGTTTGAAATTGTCAATCTTAAATTTTTATATAGTAATGAAAAGTTTATTATGAAAAATTATTTTAGGATTTTAACAGAATTACTTTATGCATTGACTTCATACATAAATTTTAATACATTCAGTAGTATGTGTTTGCCTTTAGTGAAATCTTATTTAATTTAGACCGACGACCACTGATGAAGCTGAATATGCAAAAAAACACATAATTTGCTTCTGCAACATTTCAATCATTGTATATGTGATTAAATATTCTGATAAATATCAATTTATCAATCGGAAATATCCCACAACAAAAAAAAACGAATATCTAACTCTTTTCAGAAATTAAAGAAATAATGATTGTTTATTAATTAAAATATTTGATAAGTAGTACTTTTTTGTGTTTGATTCACACAATTAAATAAATTTTCATTCAAACTTATTTTTTACTTAATTGTTAAATAAATTTTTTTAATGATGTCCAAACCTCAAAAATATTATTACTTTTGTTTTCATAGGTAAATCTAAAAAATATAAATAAGGTCAAAAAATACCCTTGCCGACCCTGAACTCAACAGATTATTAAGTAAATAACAATATTATTTATTTTTAAATAAAGAAAAGCGAAATAAAAATAAACGAAAACAGAAAAACACTAACAAATGACCGCAATCTATACTGAAGTATTTAATAAACAGCAAACATTTTATATTATTTACGTCATCAAAGATATCCGGAAAATATAACGTGACGATTTTTGATTAACAATAAATTATATTATTCCATTTTTTATTTTTAAAAATTAAGAAGTTTTCCGCATATTCAAATTTTTTAATTGAACAACTTAATTTTCTATTTTATTTTTTTCATTTTTCTTTTTCTGTTATATAAGAATTTTCCACTAGCTGACTGACCTTAAACTAATTTCAAGTACAAAAGTTTTTAGAATTTCAAAAATGTTCAAATTTTAAATAATTAACAGATCACAACCTTAAATATTTTTATACTTTAAACTTCGACAAATATTTTAATTCTCTATCACAAATTATTTAATTAACTTAAAGAATTCACGATGATGTATTCCTATGAGTTTTGTTTAACTTTTAAAAACAAATTTCTTTAATGAGAACTCAAATTTTTATTTGTTTTTAATTAATAAAATTTAACTTCCACAAAAAAAATTAATTATTAATTTATGAAACTGACCTTAGAAACTGATGTCGTTAAATTTGTATTTTCGGTCGTCATTTTATAATGATTTTTAAAAGATTTTAAAATTTATTAAATGTAAATGCAATTTTATAACCCCGTACTTATATTATGGAATTACTTCCAAATCACACACAAAGAGCTTGTTGATATAATATAAAATGAATTTTCTTTATTTTAATAATAATAATAAAAATAATATGCAAGTAGTTAAGTCAGCTCAAATAAATAATTACACAACACACTACTAAATGTGTAGGTGCTGTGTTGTTATAACGAATTTTCAAACAGAAATAAGAATAAAAAAATTGGTCAGTAAAATTACATGCGGTTGAATGATTTTTCTCATTTTTTCTTTTTTTTTGTTATTTTTATACACAAATTTTAAATTTTTATGTGACTTATATACCTATTCGTTTATTTTTATTTGTTATTTAAAATTTTAAAAGAAAACTTGTGAACGATCTTGAAAATTATTATTATTTAAATACTAACATAAAATATTTTTAGAAAAAAAGTATATAGTTAGGCAGTCAACAAAATTCTATACAACTCTGTCTTAATTAATTAATGTATTGAATGAGTCGAGCAGAGCACAGAGCTAAACACTAGACTAAAACGTGATTTTCCATTGAACAAAATAATAAATGAAAAAACATAAATAAAGAAAAATTCCCATAATAAAAAATAATAATAATGAATAAAAACAAAATATTTGGAATTAAGTATACTCTATCTAGTATATTATGGTTTTGTGTTGAATATTGTAAAATTAGTATTTGTTATCAGTTTTAGTCTTTTATAATTATTGTTTGTAATAATTCCTAGTTATTCCCAATTCCCTTACCAACTTTAAAATCTTATACAAGAATATGGTTTATTTGAATAATTGTGATATTTTTCTTTCTTTCTTTATCACATAGTATTTTATTATAATTTTGTTTGCTTTATCAATTTTTTATACAAAAAATGTGTGAATTATGAATAAGAAAAGTTTTTTTTCACGTCAATATAAAAAAATTACTATCATTATCAAGTCAATTATATTTATTTATTGTTACTTTTATAAATAAATACAGATATGGAATCTGATCAGAAATCAGATTGATCAGTTTTTTTTAATAAAATAAACCGTACCGACAGGTGAAATGTAAAAATTCAAGGCCTTCAAGGTTGTTTCAATTATAGATTTGTTATTTTATTAGACAAAAAACTTAATTAAAAATTTTAATTCATCAGTATTTTATACCTCTTGACAATGTACAGAAATGAGGGGATTCCAATTAAAATTCGTGTTTTTTTTCATACTGAACATAACCTTTAACAAAATTGTAATTGATTTCTTTAACTTATAATTAGGTCTTTCTTTAAGCACTTTTGATTTTAAAATATTGAAATTAATTAACAAACAAGATTTAATTATTATTTAAAAAATCTATAACTAATTTCTTTACAAAAATCACAGAAAACTGGAATGAAAATAAAAACGTCAGTCAGAATTAAAAAATTAGGTCTGACGTTTTAGTTTTTTTTAAATGCCGAAACATTTATTTCCAGCGGTTCAAGTATTTGCTAATTTAGTTTTTCATCCAGATATTTTACCTGAAATTTATGAAATAATTGTATTTATATCTAATAAGAAAAACAAACATTTTTGAAAAATTTATTTATTAAAGCATTGAATTGAACTTTTATTAACATATTAAATATTTGGAATTCACAAGTCGAAGTTGATATTGCTTTGTAAGATGCAATACATAAAAGAAAAAAATATACGTATTTTTAAAATTAAGCATAAATATTTCATTATTAAAATATATTAAACAAAGTATTAAGGATAAGGTGTAACAAACCATTATTTAATGTACATGTAGTGTAAATTTTATGTTACAACATAAAATATAAAGCACTTAATTTCATTTGTTCAAATTAAATCAAGCTATCATCTTATTCTTAAATCTATAACTTCAATAGAACAAGAATCATCCAAATATATATGCTGCGCGTCATGAAACAATTCAGTATCATTAGGGTGTGGATGAAAACCACTTTGTCGGCATTGTGCAATAAAGTTAAGTCCATATCCCGGTGTTAAACTGAAAAATCCAGTGCTGAAAAAAAATTCATTTAAATTTAATAACACTACAAATTTCTGACGATGGTTTTTACGTTTGATATTTTGGAGCGCAAACAATAGCGATAGCTTCTGGCATCATCATTTGATAGCCCGCATGAGTGTGTAAATCCACGGATGATAAGAATGCCGTTTGAGAAGGATGAGTCTATATTAAATTCATATTAAAACATACATTAATGCATATGTGTTAAGCCAATGTGAAAAAAAAATCCTACATGGATCCAACCTAAAGTGATCAAATTATGTTGATCTTGAATATCAAATATATCTTCCTCATTCATTGTGTTACAACTATCAGAAGTGCCTTTCTGTTTTGGTATAATGACATGACTTATCAGTAATTGATTTTGCGCCTATCAAAAAATATTATGTAACTCTCAAAATAAGAAAAATTATGGATTACAAACCAATCGACCAGCTAATATGCCACAAGTTTCAATATTATTAACAGTATTTGTGTTTACAAGTTGTAAAAATTTACGCATTGTATCTGTAGGTATACAGACCGTTCTCAATCCATCTTGCAACAAAGAAATAGACGGTTTTAAACTCCTATCAATTGATGGTCTGAAATTAATAAATATTTAATTTCATTAATAATTTTCTCAAAAAAAAAGCTTTAATTGTAAATTTACTTTGATTTTTTGTCCGCAGATTCTGGTAATATTATAAGACCCGATGGTAAATTTGGTCTATTTGAATCTGATGGGAAATCATTTGGATAAACTACTTGATCCAATAATGACAAATCTGGAGCAGAGGGAAAATTAAATTCCTGTCTTCCTCCAAAATTCGGTACTAAAGCAGATAATGTCTGTAAAAATGTATAGTTTCATAATACATATAACATATATGTATTTGATAATAAATTTTAAAAACACCTTCTCTTTTTCAGCCTCCTTCGCTTTTTCTGTTGCTCTTATCTTTTCAATCTCTTTATTAGCTAAGAACTGTGCATATTCTTTTTCATATCGTTTCAATAACTTAACTTTTAAATTTTCACTAATAGGGAGCACCTAAAAAAGTCTTAGAATTAGTTGGACTTTCGTGAATAGCTAACTTTTTTACCTCCTTGATTTGCTTTAAATTTGGTGATTTTATATTACTATCAAGAGTTTTGTATTCAGGATGAGATGGAACTTTCTCTATAAATAACGTCATGAATTTGATATAGAGTGTATAAGCGTTCTCAAGATTACCTTCAGATAGATAAACATTGCCCATTCTAACCATTTCCATTCCGGATCTATAATATCTGGGATATTATGAGAGTAAAAAATAGGAAAATTTAAATCTATTACTTTACAAAAATTCAATTGATTTACCTTTTTAGTGGAATGTTTGGGTCTATATTAACTATATTTCCATAGTTAGCTAAATATTGAAGCCTCTTTTGAGGCTCTACAATTCCCATTTCAGAAAAATTTACTAATTTTGACATTTTTCTTCCAGGAAATTAATTGACATTTCAATTTCAATTCAATTTATAACAAAACAACACATTACACGTAGCCCCATCTATGAAACTATTCATGATGTTTTCATGCTGAATTTAGCTGCAAAAATATAGGCACATTGCCCGATCAATTTTTGCTCAAAAACTATATATGATGGCATGATATAAATAAACAAGATATAATTTTGCGATTATTACAAGATTATTCTATATGCTTTTGTGACGCAACATATTTTTGATTGGTGGAAACATAAAACACAGATTTTTTGTTGTTTTAAATTTAAAACGAAAATTTGAACGAAAATAGTACAGCTGTCAAACATATCTTGTTTATTTGTATCATGATGTGATGGCAAAAAGTAAAAATATCCATATTTTTTTTTAATTATTTCTAATTTTAATATTAGCTAGGGGGTCTGTTCGTTAATGTCACCTAAAAAGTAAGGTGATTCTACGTCAAGTGAAAAAAGTTACTGAAAAATGGCTGCCCTAGGTGACTTTCGGTGAACTAGAAAACGAACGATTTTGGTAACAATTTTGGTGATCAAACGTCAAAAATCACACAAAAATTAAAATAAAATCAAGAACTCACAGAAAAATATAATTTTAATGATCAATTTACAAAGAAAAAATGGATTTATTTCAGAAAATCTTTAATTAAAATATATTTTATTCTTTACATTATCTAAATGAATCTCATTTTTATAATTTTAAATGTATTGATTTTTATTACTTTCAATAAAATTTAATTATTCATTTAAAAAATTTTGTATTGCTTTTAAACATCATAATTTATTATTTTTTGACAGTTCTTTGTTGACACTACAAAATCGCCAAGAATCACCTAACTAAAAAGTACGGTGATATTCGGTGAAAAAAATTATAATTTGGCGACTTAAACGAACGATCAAAGTGATGGTGACTTTTTCACCATTTTGCATTTTCGAACGCATTTTGGCGATTTTACGGTGAAAAAGTTACCAAAAAGTCACCTAGGTGACATTAGGTCTGTTCGTTTGCTTGATCAGGTCTCATACTCAGGGTAGCTTAAGTTAGATTAGGTTAGGTTGAGTTAGATCAGGTGACGTCACAGATCACTTTAGGTTAACGTTGACCCAACTTTTGCTCGTTTGCTGGGATCTGATCAAAATATTATAACCTCAATAAATTTTATTTATAAAAATATATGTAATTTATTTTATTATTTTTGTTTTTTAAACTTGTCTTATAACTTAATAATAAATTATTTAAAAAAAAAATATTAATAAAATTAAAATATTTTATTGTCATTTTGACAAGTAACCTACTTGACTCCATCTATTTTGAAAGGTTAGAAAATCATTGCTCCGAGTAGATCGGATCAAGTCAAAAAAAGCAAACGAACATAGAGTAAAGTTGACCTAACCTAACCTAAAGCAAACGAACACATATGAAATGATCCAATTTGATCGGAGTGACTCGTATCAAGCAAACGAACAGACCTAACGAACAGACCCAGGGTAACATATTCTACGCATTTATTCATAATGTTATAAGATAACAGCGAAGTGCACGCACTTTTGACTCTCCAACCGACAATCAAATATTAAACCCAACTGAAACTGTACCCAGATTATTATGAGATTATTGTTATGAATAAACAATAAATGATCTGTAATTTCCTTGTGGACATTGAAAATTTTATCTGGCAATACATACGACATTTCATTGATTTCATATTTATTGTTTAAAACATTTCACGATATGCATTATTTTTTTAAATATTGGACGAAAATTTGAGAAGCATATATTTTGAAAATTGATCATTAATTATTTAATTATTTAATTATTTTTGATGTGAAATGTATTTCAGTTTTTAGTACAACAAATAAAAACAACAAATAATGAAACTTAAAGTAGTGTGGACCACAACATAGCCGATGTAATTATAGCAATTTTCAACATATAGGTAATCTTCAGATGCTATATTATATTAATTTATTCATAAATTTATAATATCTTTTAAAAGAAATTATTTTTTCGGTTATTGGATTGTATAAAAGTTTTAACATAAATAGGTCAGGGTTTCATGTTTATTGAATAAAAAACAATATTTTTAAAATAATTCATTTTTATTAAATTATTTATAGTAAAATACAACAATAGGTACAATCGTATTATTAGTTTGATTGACTAGCCATTTCAGGATTTAATTTTATTATTTTTAATATTATTTAGAGACAGTAAAAGTTCTGGATGTTCCTTCGTAAGGATACACTCCTCCTAAGATAAACCGATAATAACCGCTGTGTTTAATTCTGTAAGTTCCTGGTTCTGTATCAGATGGGATTGTCCAGAATACATCAATATCACTAAACCCAAAGATTGAGGAAATTCTTTCCCATGTTATTCTGATGAAAAATAAATGAATGATTAAAAAGTTAAAAGAAACTGAACAAAAGATATCTTACTTTGTCTCCCAATTTGCATCATTTGCAATTGTCTTCCATTTTCCATCATTAGTCGTTAATTGTTGAATTTCCAAATAAGTTTGATCGTGCATTAAGTTATTACGTGGATTACCAGCAACAAATTTAGCATTTGCTGTTTCTGTTACTTTATATTTTAAATTTGGTTGTATTTTTATTGTGCCAAAATCTTTTCCGATTGGATGTCCATCGTAAATCACTCCCGGCACTAAAGACAGTAAATTATCGTCTAGATGTAGTGGATTTGGACCTTGATCCAGGGGTTCATTTTTCATCATTGACGTCAATAATTTTTTGTAATGATCGAGATAAATTGTTAATGTGTGGGGCCCATAAATTGTTGAAGCACCTTCATATCTTTGAATCTTTAATAAAAATCACTATTAAATATTTGAAAATTAATAAAAGCAAATAAAAAAATGGTTTAACTTGATATTCTTCTGGTGTAGCAACATAACTTGTATACTGATTAGAAAGTCCAGCAATAATAACTTGAACTTCCTGTCCATTTTCAACAGCAGCACCTCTAATCCCATCTTTTAAACTATAAAATTGTTCAAAAAATTAATATAAATTTTTTATTAATAAAATAACAATATTAGTAGTATAAAACTAACCGTCGACCAGACATTGTTGTAAATTCACCTAAAATTAAATTAAATTTGTTTGGTTAATTATTCAAATATAAATCAAAATAAATTACCTGGTACAGCGGCAATTATAACATCACCTATTTGAACAAGTTGAGTTGGAACTATTTTTGGTTGCCATTCATAAGGGAACGTCGCCTTAATTGATTAATAACATTATGAATTAAATTTGAAATATTTTTAATAATAAAAACTAACCCTTCCCGTTGCAAGTAATATTGGTTTTGGTGATTGACAGTCAATATCCTCAACAGTTGGTTGTGCTATAAAATCACGTACAAAATTCCAAAGAGCATTATCTGTTGTAGTTCCTTGTTCAAAATCAAAAGCCCCTGGGCCGTCTTAAAAAAAATGGATGTTATTTTTTAACTAATTAAACTATTATGTTATTCCCTGTGGCTACCTGTTGTTCCCGCTGCAAAACTATAACCCATTGCTGGTAAACATCCATTTACCTTTTAAATGAAATAAAAAGTGAATTATTAAAATACTAATATAAAAGTGATCAAACATACGGTTTCTGTTTGTTTTGTTTTTGGATTAACATATGTTGCATTTGAAATAGGCATATCTTTAAATTGATGAATAAATTTAACATCTCCTGTTACCTCACGTCCTTGTGCATTCAATAAAATCTTAAAAAAAAAAGAATTATATATAATTATAATTGAAATTAATTAATTAATAAATTAATTTTACATTTGCTTTTTCAAAAATGCGTGTAGCAATAATTTTTGTACTTTCAAAAATATCTTTTCCTGGTCCGGAAGCAAAACATAAACCTGCTCCCTTTGGGCAAGATGAAGTTAATAAATCACATGGTTCTCCGGTTTTTTCACATTTGGGTCCTTTTAAGTTTGGAGAGACATCACCCAAATTTGTGGATGCAAATGCACCTACAAATTCGCCCTAATTAAAAAATTAAAAAAAACTTAATTAAATTTTCAAAGAAACAAGTTTAATAAATACCTTTCCTGGTAAACTTTCAGGATTTACTTGTTTTTCTAATAACATAGATGCATATCCAACATTATCAGTAGTCACTAAACGATTTGTATTATTCATAGATGTGGGATGAACTGGATACCAATTAATGGCACCTAATATTTTATTGTCATTATTAACGAATTTTAATTGTGTTAAAATTTTATCAGTGTCATATTGGTATCTGAAAATTGTAAGAAAATCATTAGATTTACTTTTCAATGTAATAATAATAATAAATATTAAGTTTGAAAAATATAAATTTACTGAGCACGTTCTTCTTCCGGATTATTTAAGTATGCGGATGGTGATCGATTAATATTTGCATCTAAAACTTCTGTTTCTGAAATATATATTTTTCCTTCCACCATATTGTTATGTGCTCGGACAATACTCTATAAAGAAAAATGAATAATATATAAATACCTTTTCTTCTTAATTTATTCTTATTATCATACGTACATTATAAATACCATCAACATAGGCATTGAATGTTTCAGAAATAAAGCCTAAAATAGGAATATCATACATTAAATCCATTAGAAAACCACCTGGTGTTCCATGAGTGTGTGTTCCACTAATAATGACATTTTCCAATGAGTACATTTTTCCAAATGTTTTTTGAAGTTTTTCTATAACCTATATGAAATATAAAACAAATATTTTATTAGCTTTACGATTCATGGATTTCTACCACCTTTTATTAAATGATTGATCGTAGTTTGATTTTTGTCTCTAAAATCATTTTTGAATTATGCAAAAAATTAAATGCCATTTTGAAAAACATTCAAATTATATTAATTAAATCAGTATTCTTAATGACTCTTTATTTCTTTATTTTGGAATGATAATGAAAACTTAAATACGATTAAGTATGAATTTGTAAAAAATTCGGACTTATATTTTTCCAATGCTTCAAATTTAATCTCATTTATCACTTCCGCGTCCGTTAAAAAAAAGAAGCAAAATTTGACGAATAACATGTTTTTAAAAAAAATCAAATTAGTAAAATAATAGTAAAAGTCTTCGACTTACGGTCCTTTTAAGTCCATGACCCATCATTCCAGCATCAATACTAACAAAAACAACTCTTGCATTATTGTTCTCAACAATAAAAGCTCTGGAAAATTGTCTCAAATGAATTCCTTTACCTTTTTGTGACAATTGCGCAAATCCCATCTAAAAATTAATAATTCTAATATTGTGACATTTTTCTCATAACAAAATTTTATATATTTTAAAAACAAATTCAATTAGTACTCACGAATGTTATTTCAACTGAAGGACCTGTACAATCAGCTCTGCCAACACCAACTTTATAGCCTTCAATTGCAACACAAAGAGCACAAAGACTCATGAAAAACGTTCCGATCAGCTTCATTTTCTATAAACTGTTTCAAATAAATCAAAACAAATTAATAACACAAAAATTAAGAACAAATAAATTGTAATTATAGTCACTATAATAATTATTTATATTTTTATTAAATTTTTATAATTCTAATAACATTGTATGATGTTACCACATCAATTGTTATATTATTAATGAGATTGAACTTGAAAAATCTAATTCTGTGTGTATTAAAAAAATTATGTATTTTTTTTTAATTCATTATACTATTTTTTAGTTAGCTAAACGCAATGAATAATAATGTAGTACAGATCAAGGAAGTTGTCACGAAAGCCGATTTTTAGTGACGATAAAAAAAACTGTTGTTATAAATTTCATTTTGTTTTTATTAGTTTTGGTTGTACTATTTTATCACTTTGATATTTCCTGTCTATGATAATATTTATATATAATCTATTTAGCATATTTAACATATCTAAGCAAATTATCTCCTTATTTTCATTTCTTAATGTGTTTTCTTTTTATAACGATTGTATTTTTTTTATTCACATTTTCAGTTGTGTTAATTTGTGTGTATATTCTATTTAATTTAATCAATTTAGTAAAAAAGATTTGACACTGGTAAACACAAAGAGTCTGAATGAATGACCAAATGAGCATAACAATACATTAATATAGAAGCGCCTTGAGTGCAAATAGAGTTTTTAAATTATCATAATAATTGCAAAAATAATAAAATTAAAACAACATTTTTTCGATATTATTTATATAAAATTGAATTTGAATTTTATTGATTAAAGTTAGGAGAACAAATTAAAAAAAAAAAATTAAAATACTTTAGATGAAATATTTCTGTCAAAACATCATCAGAAAAGTTATATAAAACACATTTACATATTTAATAATCGCAAATAATTAATGGTGATCACTCATTGATTTTATTAACAAGTAAAACAATATAATTAAGAAACAACCTCTTTTAAGTTCTTCGTGATATACAATATCTTAATTCAAATTAAAATCTTTTAAGCATTTGTATTTTAGTTTAACTTTTATACTTTTTTTTTGCTATAAATAAATTATTGTCTAATCCAGAGATATAAAAAAGGTAAACAACAAGCAAATCAATACAAACATATTGTTCATGAACTTTCATAAAATGAGAAATTTGAATTTTTGTTTAAAATCTCAAACTTTGCTTAAAATATAAACTAAACAGAAATCAAATATTGCACGAATTATTATAATGATTAATATACCAAATTGATGTATTCAAATAGATTATATAAGTGATTAGGCATATATAAAATCGATTTCTTAATAATTGTACTTAAAAAAATATTGAAAAATATGAGATTTTCCTTATAATTATATTTCGAAAAAAAAAAAAGATTTATATTATATAATGCTTAATCTTATAATTTCATTACACTGAAAAACAAATCAATACATTAATAAAGAGTTTTTCCATTGTAATACAGAATTCATAGATTTTGATTAAAATCCAAAAACTATAAGTAATTTAATTGGAGACCAATATTTTTTTTAAATATAATTTATTCAAAATTCAATAAAAACCCATAAATTTTTCCGGATTTGGTTTGAACTTGTAAAATGTTTTAATATAATTCAAAAATCAAATTCGATCTTGAACTCCAATTTAAATCTGTTTATTGATTAAAAAAAAATCTTTTTGATTATATAATTATTATTAGTAATTGAAATTATTTAATATCATGATGATGTCAACAATAATTAGTTACTAATCAGTTTAATTGAACTTAAAAGTCGGCAATTAATGCCGATTACAATATATTACAAGACAATTAATAGATTGTGTTTATAAAAATTGTTAAGAAAATGTTATTATCGACAAACTTAAGAACTCCATAAAATTTTCCCGAGAATAAGGCAACATTTCTGTTTATTATCTATAGTCACCATAAAAAACTAAATTAAATTAATTAATTAAATATTCTTAGGAAAATACAAAAAAAATCCCCAGTTTAACGGAACCCACAAATAAGTAAATAATATAGGACAAAATTAAATTAATAATGAAATAATAATTAAACTACACACATTATATTTTATATACCTAAAGTACCTAACTTACAAATTTAATGAAGTCATATCAAAAAAAAGAATTAAAAATATATTTTTATTGAATTAATTTATCCGAAAGTCCGTTTTAAAGGTCAAACTACCTAATAAATATTATAATTAAAAATATAATTGTGTAACATTTATTATATAGGTGCATATAATAACTACTAATAATTTTATGTTTTATAAAAAATGTTATTTATATTTTTAATTAAACTTACATTCTTTATTACATTTTTTAACAAGATTAATTCAGATGAAATGTTCTCATTTTGATTTACTATATATTTATACAAATACATTCTATTTAGTGAATATTTTTTCAAGTTTTAATTTCATTATATATGTATACAACTAGTTAGTTCATTTATATGTATGGAATAATCATGAAAGAAATTAATTTAAGACGTACGATTTAAACTTATCACAATGACTTTGTTTAAAGACAAATTATAAGAAAGACAACAACTTTTAAAGAAAGCAAAATAATTTTTTTTTTTAATTTTGTTTTAATTATAAACAAATATAATACTGTTCTTTCTATCACTTATTCAAAAAAACTATTTTAATATTTTTGATTAATAATAACAAAATATATTACTTAACAATTTTTAAAATAATTTTTATTTCTTTATATGACATAAATAATTTTATTTGTATATCGTCGTATATTTGTATTATTATGTTTGTTTTATTGGAGAAAGTGTTAAAGTTTTTTTTTTAGCTGGTCAAAATCTTCACGAATGTTATACTAATTTTTATACTTTTATTTGTAAAACAAATTAACTGAGACAACACCTACAATTTAGCACACATCTGAGAGTGAAAGTAATTTTTTAATAAATTTATCACATAAAAAAAACTCTTAATTATTTAATAAAAAATTTAAGATAAAAATAGTAGAAAATGTGATCGTGAAATTATTAAAGTCTTCTTTCTTTCTTTTTTAACTCATCCATCATTGATGAGATACACAATACGACTATCGCGATCGTCACTTGTGGATTTTTTTTAGCTATTTTTTTTGGTTTTTTTGGACTTAACTGAGAGTGGGAAAGCTATAACAACAAATGAATGATATAAAAAAAGTTACTTTTCATAAAGTTAAATAATCACCTCGTGCGCCGTATTTTTTTATAAACAAAAATATAAAATTAACATAAACTTATTTAAGAAAGAAAAGAAAAAATACTATACAGAACATAGAATATTGTTATATTGTACATATTTAAATAAATATTAGTTTATAGTTGAATAAACTTTATTTTACATCTATTCTATTTTATATGGTACATAATAAAATCAAATACAAAGTTAAATTTTTTTCTTCTTGCATTCAACGTTACGCACAAAATTTAAATACAAATTAATAAATAATGAATTTGCATATTACGAAATTTGTATGTTATTTTTATTAATTAGTGTTTTTTTAAATGATTATTAATAAAACTTTAGTGATTAATGAGTTAAAACATATACGAAGACATAATTTATGGATATAAGATTTAGTTGAAAATAAAATAAAGAGTGAACTAATTATGTTTAATTTGCTAATTGAAAGTGAAAATTTGAAATTAAATAGATTTTTTAATTAAATTAACTAAGTATGTATTTTTTTTACATTTTTTCTCGCGTGATAAGAATATTTCACAATTAAAATATTTTGAAGAAATAAATTATATGAAAACGTAGACTTTTTTTTAACTTGTCTTTAAAAAGAACGTAAAAAATTACTAATTATTTGTAAAAAGAATATTTAAACGAATTACAAAATTAAATCATATAATTTTTTTTACTGTTTTTTTTTCTAGTATAGTATTTCTAGTTAGTATTTGTTATTATAATATGTAACACATACGGAAAAACTACTTTATTCGTATAAATTTAAAATTTAAACTTATGATCATTTCTAATATAATATTAAAATATAGTGAAACATAAATTTTTACGTTTTGAATGTAAGTTATAGATTAAAATTATAAACATTATTAATATAAAATTATTATGATATTAATAATCACCTTCACTTTTGCCTTGTTATGAAAATTCACTATTTTTTGTATATTGTATCTACTAACGGTGACAGTAAATAATATTACTCTTTAAGTTCACTTCGTTAAGTCTTATATAAGATTTTCTTATCAAATTGATATAATTGATAGAAAATAATAAGCAATTATCTGATAAAGAGCAAATTAATATAATTGACTTATATGCCTAAGTATAATTCTTATCCTGATGTTAATCAAATTTTACAAACATTTTTTTATTAAATTACGTGTATAGAACTTAAAGAAAATTTATTTATTCTAAACTGATTGTTGTAATGTGTTTTCTAAATAGATAATAATTAAACTATTTTAAACTTTTTAACGTTAGTACACTTTTCATATATATTTCAATTTAAATAATAATTAAATACTTTTATTAAGTTGCTGCTATTTTATAATGTAAGAGATTGTCATCAATGTAAACATGCATTTGTTTTATAAAATATAATTATAGGTATATACTAATACATGAATTAAAAAAAAAATTAAATAATAATACAGAAATAATAATTACTAGATAAGTATAATTGATTTGATAAAATTTTTGTTATTTACTGAGTTTATGATCATAATTAATAATAAATATAAATCTTTTTGATATTACACTTATAAGATAATTTGGGTTGTAAAATTTAAAAATCACTTAAAAGTTATAAAAAAATTGAATCTGATTAAATTCGCATTAATTTGGAATAACAAAAGTTCAAAATTATTTTTCAAAATTATAGAAATTAGTTTACAAAACTTTAATTAATTTTTATTGAATTACCAAACCCGCAATAAAATCCATGAATAATAAAGGATTATTATTTGAGAATATTAATATTTATGCAAAAATTAATATTACTTTATTTTTAATTACGTTGCATTGCTAGTTATTCTTTTGATATCCCAAGAGAAAGTATGTATTTTTCTTCAAAATTTGATCAGTGCTTTCAACAGTCCTTCCAGTTAAAAGTTAACTTTTGACTAAACTGAAACATTTTTAATTAGAAAAATTGAACGTAAGTTTATGTACTTAAATTCTAATGGGTAAAACATTTGTATATTTTCTCAAACTCCAAACGAATAAGGTATAAACAGAAAGGTATTAATAACGCCTAATCTACAGCTTTTTAAAAAAGAGAGTGGGAAAAGGGAAACACATATTCCTAACGTAATACGTATAATAACCTTATATAGCTTATTCTATTTATTACCTATATGCATATATCTTTTCTATAAGGTAATTTATAGCATATTAATTATTGTTAATAAGATAATTTACATAAATACATAATATAGTATGTTATTATATAAATATGTATTACCTATACCTGTAAATAAAAAGTCAGCATTACATATTCTCTTAACGTAAAATTAATTAAAGCTCAAAATTAGAATAAACCTTAAAAATATTTCACTATGAGTTTTTATTTTCTATAAAAATACGATGTATATAAGAGTGAAAGTTTATTTAAAAAAAAAACTAAAAAGTTATTTTATTAGAGGTTGATACAATAGAAAATAGATTATTAGCACTAAAGATTAAATTTCAAAGTCAAAGAAATTGGTCCATAGTTAATTAAAGAAATACAAAATGAATTTTGGAAAATTTTAAATTAAATTCAATAGAAAAATCAATGTTACGTAAATATATTTTATTAAAGTTTCTCTCGACAGTTTGTTGAAATCATATGCATTCATCTATATATTTATATATTACGTATATTATCAGATCACATCTAAGATCAAAAGCCATCACAAATTTATTATAATTATGAATTGTAATCTGCAGCGTTGATCTGGGAAATCGACAATATGGTAAAAATTTGATTGCTATATGAAAAATAAAATCCAACATAAACATATTCACAGATTTTACTCTAAAAAAGAAAAAATGTATCGGATTAATGATAGGATAGTGATGTAGGCAGGGCAGAGAGAGATTAGACACTTTTAGACACACCAAGGCAAAAAAAACATACATATCGTCTAATGATACATACATTTTCTCATTTATCTTGACAATAATATAAATAAAACAATAAAATTGTATTAAAAAATCATCAATAAACTCAATCATCAATAAATCGAAAGAAAAATTTTAAATATTGGAAAATTTTCATTGTAATAATTAATAACCGCAACATAACATATACTACAATGAAATATCAGGACAAAAAACAATTTCAAATGAAAGAGATAGCCAGTTTTGAAGAATGTAGTCTGGCAATACTACAAAAACTAGCAATGTTGTTGTTTTTCAGTTCAGTGTATAATGTTTTCAGTTCGATGTATGCAATAAAAAATCTACTGCCAAATTGGATATGTATTGTATATGCATATTGCAAACACACAACTTCAATACAATTCAATTACATATCATTCTTCTTCAGTACATACTGTCATTGAGTTGAGTTTAAGTTCAATTAATAAAAAATATAAATATTTTTGCTGAAGTATTTTCGTCAACAATGAAACTATTGTATTTGTGATCCAATCTATCCTATAATCAATTACATTATAATAATAATACTCTGTGATATAAATAAATAATAAAGTGTAAAGTTACTTTTATAAAACTGCTTCAATAATTTTGTGAATAACAACATCTCTTTTATACATATAAATTATTTTGTAAAAGCGTAAGTAAAATTCTTTTGTATTTTAAGACTTTTTTAGTTTAAAATAGAAATGAAAATAAAGCAAAATTTAGAGAATATATTCAACGATGTTAGTTGAACGCATATAAGATTAGCAACAAATAAGAAGAATACTAATTCTAATTTTTTTATTCACTTATCATAAAAATATTTAAATTGCCTAATAACTTTTGTTGGTTCAATTTATTGAAGTTTTAAAACTATTTTTCTTATAAATTATGATTATCCCAGATGTTTAGAAATAGCAAAATAAAATGGTTTAATTATGAAGTAAAAAAATTAATAATATTTTGAAGTGTGGGATTATTATATTAGCCTTTGGGTTGGTTTGTTTTTTTTTTTATTATGAGTGGAACTGTAGGTATGCATATGAATAAGTTATCTCAATTCAAAAAATAGAAAAAGAATCAGTGTTCAAAATTTTGTTATTATTCTCTCTCTCTCTCTCTCTCTCTCTCTCTCTCTCTTTCGAAGAAAAACAGAAAGTAATATTCCCACGCGGTTCTGAAATCCTTAAAAAAAAATTTTTTATTTACTTATTAAAAAAAATCTTCCTTTTATCAAATATGTCAAGCGATAGAAAAATTGTTTATTTGAAAATAATAAACGCTGATCTATGAATGATTTAAAGAAAATTTGGAAATGTGTGTAATAGCGTTTCAAAAACTGGTATAGAATTTCGGTTGAATAATTTTGGGTCCCATCATTATCTTGAAAAAAACAATAAAAACAAAAAAAAAATTTAAATGATCATTTTAAAATAATAAATAAGGCATTAAAAATTTCTTTTGTTTACTCAACTTTGAAAGAAATTTTAAAAGCACTAGTTTATAAATTAATTAATTAATGTAACACTCCATAAATGATTGCAAATGAATTATGATAGGGGTCTAAATTCTCGGAAACTTTCAAATAAACTGTATTTTAATTATCATTTCAAAATTAATTATTTAAATTATCTCATTGCATCATTTTCTCCAGAAATCTTGGATATTTTTTCTCATTTCAATGTGTTGTTTTTATAAATCATTGATTATATAAATCTTACACTTACTCTGTTTTGATTAATAATATTGTATAGAAGAGTAATTGTATTTTAATTCAACCAAAACTATTATGGGTATTTTAGAAGATTTATTTGCTTAATGTAAAATTCTAATCTGTACAAAATCACAAGAATTAAAAATATATTCGTTTCTAATAAGATCAAGATCAAATTCAATATGTGTTCATAATACATTAAAACAGCATAGTCTAATTCTAATTGCTTCATCGCATCAAATTTCATTGTAAAATTTTGACTTCTCTGATAGACAGAATTTAATGCATGGAGAACATTTGAAACCAACAATGAATGAATAAACTTTTAAATGGATTGAATTAATTCTTAAAGTAACCTGTTCTTCAGTTGTAATTATAGCTTGGTTGTAAAATAAAAACCGGTATCGAATAATACTGAATTTGCAAAAGAAAAAAAAAATTGATCGGAAAGACTTTCTTTCGACCGCCACTGGGCTGTAACGAATTTAAAGAATTAAATAAATTGCTTTGTAAAGAAACAAAGCAAAAAAAGATGAAATTTAAAATAAATCATAATTTAAACAAACAACTTGCCTTATATTATTAAATTGAAATGTGTATAAAAATATTATTATCATTTATTTATTAATTTTTCAATTGAGTTTTGATTATGTTTTTTTTTTGATTAGAAATGAAACAACAAAATTCAGAAAAAATAAATAAAATAAAAAAACATAAATGTTTTAATTGATAAAATTACAATATTTCCATAAGAGTTTCATTAAAAACTTTTCGTTTTTTTTTTCATTTTCTTCTCTTTTATATTTTATTATTGTTGTTATTGTTAAATCAAACAAATCTTTGAATGATAGTGTTTCCAAGTCAAGTTCGAGTTTTTTTGTTCATGTTTAAGATGAGTTTAATAAAAGTCACGTACACCATCCCAACACACATGCAGACATCTACGATATTATATCTTGTGTTTTATGTGTGGGTTTTGTTTCTTTCTTTTTTTTGGTTTTTCTATGAAAATAAATAAATAAAAATAGTAAACAATATTAATATAAAACTCTTGATTTTAACATTTGGAAAGTGAGTTACTCACTGCATTTTGTGCATTTCCTTTCGACTAATTTACTTTAGTAAGTTCTTATTGTAATGTATGTTACAGTTAATTGAAAAAACAGAAAAATAATTTAAACTTTATTAATAATTACAACAGTAGAAAAGAAAAAAATAATTGTACTACAAACTATTAAGCCTCATAATCGATTTCTTATTTTCAATACATCAATATTTACATCTTTTTTCACAATCACAAAGCAGAACTGTCACAAAAGTCCAAAAGCTGCTTTTACTTGTATTCTGAATGATCGTTAGAAGTAGTAGGGTTCAATACAATTGGGCTGTTTTATCATTTAATATATATCATTTTGAAGAAACAATTTTTTACTTCAGTACAGTTTCAGCACGTAGCCCTTTTATTTTTTTTCTTGTTTAATGTATGTAAACAACTGGATTTTTTAGTTTAGTATAGTTTAAAGTATGTCTAAAAGCAAAAAAAAATGTTCTGAATTTTTATTTGGATTATTTATCATTGTGAAAACAGACAAAAAATGTCATAAAAATAAAAATAATATTTCCTTGTTTGTTATCAATTTTAATTCATGCTTTTAAAATTTATAATAACTTATCAACCGCGAAACAAAAATGACCAACAATCTTATACTTGAGCTAATGTCAAAAACAAAGGGTCATATCGGGTCAAAGGCGTTTAACAGTTTTTAAATTATTAAAATTCAATTTTAAATTTTTTTTATTATGTTTAGCCTAATGTATTTTTAGTCGCACCTCACAACATTAAATTTGCATTCGCATTCAAAGTAAAAATACGGAATAAACATTATTTAGCATAATGCCGGCCGGTCAATTAATATAAAATGAACGGTTTCATATAAAACAAGTTTAATTTAATTTTAGCCATTAATAATAATTATTATCAAACTCCCAAGTTCTTTTTTTTATATAATATATTTGTTGTTGTTTTTTATAAAATTGGTTTCAATCATCTTCAGTTCAATGGACCTACAAACAAGTCTAACATACTGACACATTAATACATTGACGGACGTCACTGTAACTCTTTTGAAATAAAACAACAATGTAACATTTAATAGAAAGAGAAACAAGATAATGTTGAAAGATCTATGTTTTTTATTTTTTGCATGAAGCAGTGACGTTTCTCTTAAATAGTTATTTTTAAAAAAAATTGATTATATTGATATTCTTAATATGTAAACTCTTACGTAAATAAAATGCGTTTGTGAGCTAATCAATATAGGCATAATATAGTTCCACCACTGCTTTGTTACGTTCAGAGAAAAAAGTTGTATCTAACAAGAATATGTAAAATGTACGAAAAAATCTAATAAACAGTTTGTTTTTTGATTCAAATTAAATAATTTTCGCACTACTTTCGGACTACTTAGGATTTTAGGTAAAAATATCATCCACATGTACTTGTCTTCTCCTCCTAACTGAATATCCTTCCTGTTATAGACTATTCGATTTAATATTTTTAGCCGGTATTTAGCTGTTATCATCATTTTTAAAAAAAAAGGTCATTCTTTTTTTTTTAAATTAAAATGAATGAAAACAGATTATAAAGAGAGAGGAGGAATCATCAGTCTTTGTATAAATTATTATCAGAATGTTTTTTTTATAGTCTTCTATAGTAGTTGATAGTTGTAAGTTGTAACAGTAACTCATCATTTATTTCTTCGACTTATGATTTTTTTAAAAAAATAATAATAAAAAGTGAAAGTAAAATTCATTTTAATATTTTTTTTACTTAAATTAAGTAATAGAAACATTTGCTTATATTATTTAAATTTTTAACACATTAGTTGACGACAAATTTTCAATTAAAAAATATTATTAATGAATGATCTCTCATCTTTAAAAGATGAACATTAGAAAAACTTTAGTTTATAGATCAATATCATTATCAACTATGACCGTTATAATTATCAGTTGTTGTTGTCCGCGAAAGTGTTAAGTTTTTAATCTATACATATTTGTTTGCCGTTTTGATTTACACATTTTTAAATGAATTCCTATTATTGTGATTTATTTTTAAATCAATTAAATTTTGTTTTTTTTTTTTTAAATATGATATTAAATTTTTATAACTTAATTCCGCTTAAATTAAATTATTTTTCTTGAATTTAAAATTAAAATAATTAAAAATCGCCTTCAATTAAATTTATTTGCTATAATTTATTATTTGATTTTCTCATTTCAGTTAAAATTAACAAAATGGATTTTAATAGTGGAAAACAATTACAAATGTTCTTATTGTGTCTTTTATTATCAACAAATTTAGTAAAAACAGAAGTTTTTACAGCATTAGTTGAAATGGAAGAATTACTTGACACAGAAGCTGTATTAATAGGAAATCTTGAAGGTTATATAAAAATACAAGAACAAAAATTGGAATTACTTAAAAGGTGTGCTTTTTTATATTAAGTGACGTTTAACTCTACTAATTAAATTATTTAAAAGTACGTTAATAATTGATTCATTTTAATTCATTTTCGAATATTTATTTATTTAAAAAAAAATAATTCGACGAATAATCGTTTGGTAATCTTTTGAATTTTCTGTTGATTTAAAAATTGTTGAACTTTGTATACTAAAAAAAAAAAAATATTTGACAATATTCTAACTTGTTCATTTGTAATTGTAACATCAATTTTTATCAAATACAAAATTTTTTAAAGCAAATTCTAATTATAATGTTTTTTCAAACATTCATTCTAAAAATTTGTCTTTTTGTTTGAAAAAAAATTGTAGTTATACACAAAATAAGAATAATTGTTTTTTCACTGTATAGAAAAGTCATTGAATACCAAAGAGAGCACAGTGAAGCAGCAGCCGATGTAACATCGTATTTATCAAATCCAGTCAACGCTTATCTACTAACAAAAAGACTGACAACAGACTGGAGGGAAGTAGAAAATATTATGTCCTTTGATGTTGGAGCAGGTTTATATTTTTTTTATTAAATTGTAATTGTAAATATAAATTTAACTAATCTTTTTGATTCATAGCATTTTTTGAAAATGTAACAAATCATCGTAATATTTTAAAATTTCCAACTGATGAGGATTTAAATGGTGCTGCTGTTGCATTAATGAGACTACAAGATACATACAAACTTGAGACGGCTAGTGTTGCAAGAGGTGAATTGAATGGTGTACAATACAGGTATTTTAACATTAATAAAATCATTACAATGAAAAAAAAATAATAATAATTTGTATTTTTAGTACACAAATGACTTCAAATGATTGTTTTGAAATGGGACGTCAATCTTACATAAACGGTGATTTTTATCACACTGTATTGTGGATGAGAGAGGCAATGGATCGTTTAACAAGTGAAGTAAATTTAACATCAACATCTAAAGCTGATATTTTAGAATATTTAGCATTTTCTACATACAAAGAAGGTATTCAACTTTTATGATTCTTTTGTATTTTTTTTTTTGTTTTTTTTTTTTTTTAATTGAATGTTCACATTAAAAGAAACAATGTGCTTACATCAAAAGCATTGTTGTATAAAAAATATTGTCGTGATACTTTTCTTAACCTTTCCAATTATTTCGTGAAAGATCAAATAATGTCTTTCTAAGTTGTAAGTGAAACTCACTTTTGTGGCTTATGTCACTCTCATAAATGTTAACGTTTTTCAATTTTTTTTCTACAGATTTTTTACATGCCATGAAAGTTTATTTTGAAAGTTATTTTAACGAAATTTTTGTTTATTGTCAATTATATTTTATTTCTATTAAAACAATTATTTATTATTAAACTTATTTTATCCCACATAATTATGATTAAATAAATTAGATAATCAAACATATTATACAATTGTATTTTAATCCATAATTTTTTTTAACTTGTAGGAAATTTAATGTCTGCATTAACAATGACTAATGAGTTATTAGAATTAAATCCTGAACATGAAAGAGCAATAACAAATAAAGTTTATTATGAAAAGCAAATTGCAAATCAACAAAATATAAAAAAATTACGTGGTGATGATGGATCTAATGATGTAGTACAGGAAAATGTAGTGAGTTTTTTGTTTGTTTATTTAATTTACATTATTAAACTACTCAATTTTATTAAATTTTTAGTTAACAAAAACTATTGATCCACTGGCATTTCAAACACCTGAACGTAAATTATACGAAATGTTATGCAGAGGAGATATTCAATCATCCCCGATTCAATTGGCGCCACTAAGATGTAGATATGTTACAAATAAATCATATTTTTTAAAAATTGGACCACTTAAATTGGAAGAAGCCAGTATTAAGCCTTATATTGTTGTTTATCATGATGTTATTTTTGATAAAGAAATTGAACTTGCTAAAACATTAGCTAAACCAAGGGTAAGTTCAGAAATTATTGTTAGACACATCACGAAATGAATTATTTTGCTATGAAAGTTTTTTTTTTGTTTCATTTTGAAATTTTTCATTCTTGATTTTATTATCACGTAGGTCAGTCTATTGCGAGTTTTAATTTTTTTTTAAGTTATCTCATTTCCGTAATTCTTTTTATGAGAAAATGCAAATGAATTATTATTATTTTTAACTTATACATTTAATTTTTCTATTTATTTTCATACACTCATACTTTACTTATTCAAAATGTTAACAAATATAAATTATTTTACAATTCAAAACTAGTTTAAACGTGCAACAGTACAAAATCATAAAACTGGTGAATTAGAAATAGCCACATATCGTATAAGTAAATCAGCTTGGTTAAGAGATGAAGAGCATGTGTTTATAAAAAGAATTGCGCAACGTGTTCAAGATATGACGGGATTAACAACATCAACAGCTGAAGAATTACAAGTGGTTAATTATGGAATTGGTGGTCATTATGAACCACATTTTGATTTTGCTAGGGTAAAAATTTATATGAAATTTTTTAAAAAATTCAAGTTTTTATTGTTTTTTTTTTTAGAAAGAAGAAGTGAACGCATTCAAAAGTTTAGGAACAGGAAACAGAATTGCAACCGTATTGTTCTATGTAAATATGTTAAACTTAATATTTTTTCAGAATGCACAAACTCCAAAGTCTTTGCATCATTCAAATGAAAAATTAAATGAAAGGCTCAGTAATTAAAGATTCACTATTTAATCAATTTTTAAAAAACAATTCTTTCAAAATACGAAACGTTCAATATTATTAAATACCACAAACCCGTTTGAAAGTTTTATTTCATTTGTTATTATTATTATTATTATTAAATTTTGGGCAGAATGTTTTGTTTTTAAAAACAAAAATAAACTAAATTCATTTGAAAATAGTAATAAATTAACTGTTAATTTAGATGAGTGATGTTCCACAAGGTGGAGCTACAGTTTTCCCATCTTTAAGAATTGCATTATGGCCAAAAAAAGGAACGGCAGCATTTTGGTTTAATTTGCATGCATCAGGTGAAGGTGATTACTTGACACGACATGCAGCTTGTCCGGTTCTGGCTGGTAGCAAATGGGGTAATTTTAAACAAATTAATTTCTAATTTCCTATTTATAAATTTTGTTTCTGTTTTTTAGTTTCAAATAAATGGATCCATGAAGCTGGACAAGAATTTCTAAGACCATGTGAATTAGAGCCAGACCATCCACCTTTTGAATAATAATCATAACATTCTAAAATTTTTTATTTTCTTTTTCAAAATTTACCAAAAATTAAATAATACTCCTTGAATTTCGAACAATTTTTGTTTTGTATAAAAATAATTCTTAATTAATGTTAATTGAAGAACGAAGCCATATTCCTTTTATTTTGTTTATTGAACTAAATATTTTTATTCTTATTTATTTTAAATACTTTTGTTATTTACTTACAATATTTTTTTATGAAAAAAATGAATATAATTAGTAATATTTTAGTTAAAAAACAAAGAAAACCCTGTTTTAATTAATCTATGTTTAAAATAAAAACTTTGAATAAAAATTAGATATTAAATTTCTATTAATTGCTGCTGTAAAATTATATTTTGCCGCAAAATTCTAAGAAATGTTTTAACTTTACTATACGATTTTAAAGCGTATTAAGTTTCTTATTTTTAATTAAAATTGCCATTAAATGGCCTATTTTATTTTATATATTTACATTATTTAATAGCCAACCTTAATACTATTCAATTATACAAAGGAATCAGAGTTTGATATATCTAAGGATTAGTACAAATTAAAAATTGGCAGGCATGAATATATATTTATTTATTGGCCGAAAATAGTACAAACACTTGTTCAATATACATTATACATTTATATGAAGTTAAAGTTAAAGTTTAACATAATAAAAATAAATCAATTGTTTTTGTCCTTGTAATTCAAATTTTTCCGAAAAACATTTAGTTATTATTTGCTCATACCACAAACCACAGGCTAGTTAAGGTTATATAGTATATATATTCTGTGCACTAAAATAACATACTAGATAGTTTTTTTACCTACAAGTTAGTGAAATTTTTGATATATAAATTGAAATAACTAGATAGCTCTGCGCGTTTGTTGTCAATTTATGTTTTCTTCTCATTCCAATTTATGTTTTCTTCTTATTTCAATTTATGTTTTCTTCTTATTTCAATTTATGTTTTCTTGTTATTTCAATTTTTATTTTCATGTCAATATATTTCTCCTATTTATTATTACAACTGTTCATTTGTTTTTGTTTTAAAGAAGAAGGAAGAGTTTGTTTTGAAATGATCTATGTTTTATATGTTGAAGTAGGAGAAAAGATTTTTATTGTAAATATTCGAAATTTGTTCTTTCATGCAAGGTTTTTTTTTGCATTTGTACTTTATATATACTATATGTAATTTTTGAGTAAATTAAAAAAAATGTATTATTATTGGAAATTCGTTGAGAATAATTTTGTTCATACTGAATACTGATTTTCTTACAACCGCAAAAATAATATAATAATATAAATATTGTGAATGAGTTAACCCCGATTTGAATAGTAGTTCTAAAATAAAAATGCTATACTTATATTTATTTTTATGACCAATTTTTTAGAACTTGGAGCTGTCATCAATAGTAGTACTAAATAAGATAATCATTCTATTTTTTAATTAATATTAATTTCTCGTTTGATCGAAGAGAAGTTATTATCAAATTGTCGACTATTCGCTAATTTTGATTAATTTGTGTAAAATGTCCGAGTTACTTGGTGTACCTTTAAAAAAACCAACAGAAGTTGATGTAATTAAACCTTTAAAGAATTTGATCCAAAGTGCTTATAATAATTCCGCTTCTGAAACCATTGTAAATTATTCGGAAGCTGTTAACGAGTTTAGTAAACTACGTAACGTCGCAATTTGGAAACCATTTGAAAAATATGAGAGCTCTTTGGAAATTATATACAGGT
This sequence comes from Pedicia rivosa, assembly GCA_963082725.1. Lineage (NCBI taxonomy): Eukaryota > Metazoa > Arthropoda > Insecta > Diptera > Pediciidae > Pedicia > Pedicia rivosa. The sequence goes on from OY720151.1 coordinate 19,912,720, forward strand.
ATATTATATGCTACTTAATTTTATTAATAAGTTTTGTCAAAAAAAAAATAACAAAGCGATGACCATAAGATGAGTCATAATTTATTAACAATCATCTGACATAACAAATAAAGTACGTTCAATTAACATTATACAATTATTGACAGTTATTATGACCAATTGTGTTCGCTAGAAACAAAAATTCCAGCACATGAATTACAAATTCCTTTTAAATGGAAGGATGCTTTTGACAAAGGAACAATTTTTGGAGGTCGCATGAGTTTGAGTATGTTTTTTTAATCCATAATCAATACTTTTAATACTCAATGTAGTTTACAGTTATATTGATATTGATTTATTTTTGTAGCACTGTCCTCATTATCATACGAAAAAGTCTGCATTTTATTCAATATCGCAGCTTTACAAAGCGGTGTCGCTGCTTCACAAAGTGTTGACACAGATGAAGGTCTTAAATTGGCTTCAAAATTATTTCAGCAGAGCGCTGGAATTTTCGCTCAACTTAAGGCTCTGGCACCTGCGGCTATTCCACAAGAACCAACAACTGATTTAACAGCTGAAGTTCTCAACATTTTATCAAATTTAATGGTTGCTCAAGCACAAGAAATATTTGTTATTAAAGCAATTAGAGGTAAAATTTTTATTTTCGTTTATAAATATATCTTAATTTTATAAGATATAATAAAATAATATAAATTAATTTTTAGATAATATGAAAGATATGATTGTTGCTAAACTTGCAAGTCAATGTGAAGAATTATATGCAGATGTTTTACGTGGACTTCAAAAGGATTCTTTAAGAGGTAACTGGGATAAGGATTGGGTACCAACGGTTTGTAAATCTTATAATTATTTAAATATAAATATTTTTAATCAGAATAATTACAGATTGCTGGAAAACAAGCAGGATTTCATGCGATGACCCAATTCTTTCATAGTCTTGTTTGTAGGACAAACAATACATTTGGTGAGGAAATTTCTAGACTTCAGGTAAGAATCACTAAAATATACATTTTAAACACAAAAATGAATGAGTTTTGTCGCATTGATCTTATCTATTTATGATAGCATGGTGTTTAATTTGTTTATAATGTTTATCGCGTAAATGTAGCATCTAACTTTTTTTTTTTAAACATAACTTTTCATAATATTTATGTATCATTAAGGTGACGTATATATTTTTATTTAATTTATCGTGAAAAATGTTATCAAGTTCAACGAAAAATCTGTTTTAATTTGTGACCTTTTGCTCGATTAAATTTTGTTTTAACCTAATTTATTCCGTTTTGTTATATTTTTATTTATAAGTTTTAATGGTAGGTATACAAATAATAATCTGGCATTAGAAATTTTGTCATAATATTCTCTAGTGTCAGACTTTTGTTTTATATACACAATTCATGAACGAACATTGTGTTAAAATATTTTTTCAAATTTTTGGTGCATATTTAATTTATATTAATTTTTTAAATTTTTCTCTTCTATAAATAATATTTTTATTAACACCAAGAATAAAGTTTTGCAAAAATTAAGAATCTTTGAGTAAAAAATATAAGTTTTTAAACAAAAAATATTTGATATTTTATTTCAGCTTTTTAGATCAAATTTTATTTATTTTAATCAAATTAGATTTCTATGTAATTAAATAGTAACAGTTAATTTTTTATAAAAGATTTCTAGTATTGTACTGTACTGTAGAGCAATGGAGGGCAAATTTTGGAAATCTAACAAGCTATATTTCAATAAATATTAACACAGCTATATTAAAACTATTTTGTAACACACATAACATAAATATTATTTAATAATTTTTAGTATTATATTGAATTTTTACAAAGCTTTGTAATTTAAATTAATTAATAAAATTTAGTTAGTAAGCCGTTAATGTTTGCTGTCTATAATTAATGCTTAATTAATTTTTTTTATTCTATATAAAGCATTTATTTTTGCATTCAATTAAATTTAATAAATAATTGTCTTAGATTATAAACAATCAAATTTAAATTAATTTATTATATTTTTTTCTTCTTTTATAGCAAGCTGTTGAATTATTTAAAGCAGCTCAATCTCGTTCTGGTAAACCACATTTATTCGAAGAATATTTAAACCGTGCACAAAGAAATCTTACAGAATCAAAAAAAGATAATGATTTTATTTACAATGAAATGATACCAGATGTGAAAACATTAAATCCACCTGGCAAAGCACAACTAGCCAAAGTTGTTCCATTGTCTGCACGGTTAAGTTCAAATTTCAAAGATTTGTTTGGTGAATTAATTCCAGTTGCCTTACATCAAGCAATAACTGCATGTGACGCTCGTAAAAATGAAATTGTTAATGCAGAGGTTATGAAGCTTAGAGAAGCAACACAAACATTAAACAGGTGTGGTATTTTGTGTTAATAAAAATAGAAGTAGAATAAAATGAGTAACAAATTTGGAAAATTCGTATTTGAGACTATAAAGAAAATTAATTTAAACTTTTTCTTTTTACAGCGTTCTGGCAAGTCTTAATCTTCCAGCGGCAATTGAAGTCACCGGTAGTAGTGGTTTGACACCTTCTTTGCAAGAAAAAGCAAATGAGGTTCGTGAAAAAGGTGGGGTTGAAAGCATCCGTTCTCTTATAAGTGAAATGCCTGAATCACTAAAACGAAACCGTGAACTTTTGGATGAATCTGAACGTTTACTAAATGAAGAACGAGATTCTGATAATCAATTACGTGCACAATTTAAAGAACGTTGGTCCAGAACACCATCTGAGAAATTAACTGAAATGTTCCGTTCAAATGCCAGTAAATATCGTGAGATTATAAATAACGCAGTTGGTGCTGATAGAATTGTTCGTACTAAATTTGATACTCATTTAAATGCAATGGAAATTCTATCCAAATCTCCAGCTGAGATTCATGAAGCAATTCCTAGTGATGGTACAAGTGCTGTTGCAAATAGTTCATCTGTACAAAGGTTAAGATCTTTGATGAATACGGTAAACTCTATTCATTAATCCAAAACGGAAGCAAATAAAAACAAATATTATTTTTAGGTTGAAACTATAAAAGCAGAACGTGATGTGATCGAATCAGAACTAAAATCGGCAACAATTGATATGAAAGATCAATTTTTGCAAGCACTTGCAGCTGATGGTGCGATTAATGAACCAGCAATGTCTATTTCATATATTGGAAGAACACTTAATCCATTACAAGCACAAATACAGGATAGTGGTGCAAGACAAGAGTCATTAATTGAAGAAATACAAGCAGCTCATTCACAATTTATAGCCGAAAGTGGTGCGGGTACTGGTTTAAGAGATACATTATTCTCACAATTGGCTGCCGGCTATGATATGTTTATTGAATTACAAAACAATTTGAAGGAAGGGAATAAATTTTATAATGATCTTACTCAGGTGTGTATTTTGAATTAATTAATTATTCAAATTTTATGGAACAGAGTAATACAATTCTGAATATGTATCGTCATTTGATATAAATAATAACTTTTATAAAAACATTAGGTGAAATATAAGAACCTATTTCAAACTGTTTATATTAATCGTTATGCTACGTTATATTGTGTTTTTTAGTTCTAATTTTTTAAAGCGAAGATCTCATGCAACAAAAAACCAAAAAAAATTATATGAAAATTTCTCTATATAGATTGGAATTATACACACGACTAGCACAAATTTAAATTTTTCAATTTGACTCGCCTTTTATTTTCTTCACTATTTTATTAATTATTTCTTACAAACGAGATTATGCTATTTTTTTAAATAAATTAATAATGTTTTTTATTCTTTTTACAGCTTCTTGTTATGTTCCAAAACAAAATTTCTGATTATTGCTTTGCACGTAAAACCGAAAAAGATGAACTATTGAAAGATTTAACACAAGAATCCAGTCGTCAACAACCTGGAGCAACACCAGCAATGCCGTCACATTATAATACGAGCCCCACTGGTCCAACTGGTGGTAAGTGTAATTTATCAGAATTGTTTTTTTTTAAAAACCGATCTTAAGTTTTATTATAATAGAAACAAATTAATTTCTATATGTTATGTAATAGCATATAAATAAGAAAGGTAAAATAATCGTGCCTTGTGCTTTATAATTATTAAAATAATTTTTAAAACATATTTCTCAATTACTCTTTAATATATATTTTACCTTTAAATATTGATTAATGTTTTTTTTATTAAATATAACTTGTGTTTTCATCAAGCACTGTTCTTTAACTGATTAAAATCCGATCTAAAATATATATTTGTGTTTTTAGAAAACATTTCAAATTTATATTTATGTAAACAAATGAAAAAATGAATCCAGTCTGAAATTCTAAACTATATTTCGGATCTTATATCAAAATATTAAATAAAATTCTTGTTTATTAATTTTTAAATTTGATTATATTATTAAGTAATTTATTTTAAAAGAAAAAATAAACAAACATAATATATTTGATGTACAGGAGTTGCACCAACTGTACCAGTAAATCCCGGTAACAATGTTTATCCATCTCAAATACAAGGAATGCCGGTTCCATTTGGTTCTACAATGAATACACCTTATCCAGCGTATGTTCCAGCACCGATGCCACAAAGTTTTAATCCATATGCAACTTTGCCTTATCCGACAAGTAATAATTTTATATATAGGTCTTTTTAAAAGGGTAAAACAAAATTTAATAATTTTTCTTTTATAGATCCGTATAATTATCAAGGATTCCCACAAGGTCCTCAAGGTCCTCAACATTATGGGACATATCCTGGAGCTTTTGCACCACCACAACAACAGCAGCAACAACAACCTCATAATCCTAACTATCAACCTCCTCCACCAGGATGGTAACTCATTTTGGATGCTTTTTTGTTAGATCGCAAACTTGATGCATTTGTTATGATAAAATAATGATTTATATGTAGGAATCGCTCTATAATTATTCTATTTAATCAAAGCTTTGAAAGCACATAATTGTGAATTATATTTTTGTTATTCTATTACCTAATACTATTCATTTGAAAATTAAAAATGTTTAAAATGAAACTCGTTAATAAAAATTGATTTAAAACTGATCAAACATTGTCTTCAACTTGCATAATAATAACATATTACCAAAATCAGTGCCTGTAAAACAAATAAATTATTTTTAAACGCAATAATGATTTTAAATTAATTAATCTAGCTATAAAGAAATTATTGATAGTTCTGACAATAATATTTCAAATTTTAAAGAGCTGATCACACAGTAGGTACTGCCTAATGATTTAAAATCTCTCGTTTCCTAAACATGGTTTTATTCTCAATACAAATTAATTTAGTTTGTAAAACAGACTGGTTTGATTTTATCAACATATTTATATAATATACTTTATTAGTTAGATTACAAATTTCTTGAAAAATTCAATATTAAAATAAAAGAAAAGTGATTAAATTTGTTTATTAAAGTAACAAAATTATTTAACAATTGTTGAATCTTTTTCAGTATTTTAGAATTACATTTTTACATAATATAATTTGGGCAAACAAACTATATTTTTTCTTCATTTATTTTATATTTTTAAATTAGTTTTCTCTACTTTGTTTGATTTGTTTGACAGCTGTTCTATTTTATATATAAAAGTATATTTTTATCATGTAATTTAACCTGAAATCGTTGGCATAATTTGACAAATTAAGGGTATTTTGAAAAAAAAATCGTTAAATTTTTCTCTAAATCAAATAACTTTATAAAAAAAATGCCTATGTATGATTCTTAATTATTAAGTATACACATACATAGTAATGAATTAATTAATTATTTTTTTAATAAATAAAGATATTTTTAGTTCTTTAATCAATTATTTTAAATAGCAAATGAATTAATTCAATATAATCACAAATTCTTATTATAATTAATATAATCATCAATAGTTAGCTGATTCTAGCCACACTTTTGACAGTAGCCATCCACACTTTTGACAGCTAGGGGAAATTGTATGGTGGAGTGGGGGAAATGATTTTTTCATGCTACCATATTATATTTATTATAAATATTTTAAAAAATTATTAAATAAATAAAAAAAAGACAGTAATTTCAAAATAATTTGTTTTATTTATATTTTTAGTTCTTTCAGAAATGTTTTTTTTACAGCAAATACATAACAAAATAATGTAAATGGATATGAAGAACTTTGTTTTTGCTTATCCGTGACCACTTTTCATAAGATTTTAATTTGTTTATAACTAAAGGCTGCACGGTAGATTTTATTATTTATATAGATTCCTAAAGTTCCAAGGAACACTCTAAAATATAGTTTGATTAAGTTCACTGGTAGATCTCCACAAAATAAATCCATTTATGTCAGCATCACATTTTTCCGTAAATATTTTTTTTTATAAACAATTCCATTTGTTAACAACTAAATTATGCACGGTGGATTTTATTTATTCTATAGATGCACTGGAACTTCAGGAACACACTAAAAATAAAATTCTGGTCAGTTCATATTTTAAACTTAACAAATTAAATACTTTTATGACGGCAATGCATTTGACAGTTGCTTATCCGTGAAGAAAAAAAATTTATTAACAAATGAATTTGTTAAAAACAAAACAGTGCACGGTCTGTTTTATTATTTATATTTAGTCACTGGAGCTTTAGGAACAAGACAAAAATATAGTTTTATTTAGATTACTTTAAATTCATACACAATAAATCATTTTATTTCAACAATATTTTGACATATCGTTATAGTACGTGCATTTAATAGTTTAATTTGTTATTAATTACAGTTTGCACGGTCGATTTTGTTAAATATTTTCAAATACTGTAACTTAAAGAACATACGAAAAATAATTAATAAATAATTAATGTTTAAAAAAAAATCAAAAAAAAATATTTTTTTAAAAATGTGTAGTAAAATCTTTTACTGCACAAAATTTGAATTAAACACTTTAAAAAAAAATTTTTTTTAACTAACATTAATTTATTGGCTATTCTTATACTAATTCAAATTTATTTACATCATTTAATCAACTATTTGGTGGTAAAATATCTCAAAACTAATCATTTAATATAAAAAAATATCAAACCAAATTTTTGAATGCGCGGCCAATTTTAGTTCAATATTTTACCGCAGCGCCATCTAATATACAACATACCAAACTTATATGACGCCATCTACATTTTTATTTTGTAATATAGATATAGAACTAATGCATATGTTTTATATTACATAAAATATGTTTTATAACTTTTTATGTTTTAAATAATATATAAATTCGTTATTTATTTTATTATAAATTCAACTTTCTTTTAAATTTATGGACACAAATTTCGCACTGCCTTGCATGGTTTTTATTAATGTAGAAAAAAAATGCTATAAGTTTTTTAAATTAAACTACGACAGAATAAAAACAATAAAATATTTTTTTATTTATTTTTTTTATTTGATTTAATGCACTTATTACATATTATATTATGTTATGCTATCATTTGTGTGGGATAAGGGAAAACCACTTTGCGTATTGAGCTCTTTTTGTAAAATGAAAATCATAAAAATAATAAATAATTTATTAAAAATAAATTGTTCATCTTACTATTGTTATTGGGTGTGTATGGAATATCACACAATATTTCTTTGCATTGGCATAACAAAAAAAAAATAACAACAATTCAAAGTTTAATTTAAATTATATATCATTTCAGTATAATTTGGTGATACATATACTTACCATTCCATTACTTACCACCCTATATGAATCTTTAGATATAAATCAAACAAGAAAAAAAAATGCAAAACCAACAAATTTGTTTCAATAAAATTTATTTTATTAATTACATCGATAAAAAATGGTACAAAAAATCTTATTTTTATTTTGTCTGAATATCGTTTATCCTTGCGCTCGGAAACGAGCCCTCCTGATGATTTGGAATTTAAATTCTAAATCATCAGGAGAGCTCGTTCTGAACGCCAACTACTTAATCTAAATATACTTAAAATTAAACTTAACTAATATTACATACATACACATATTCAATTATAGTTGGTTAATTGAATATGTGTATGTACATAATAATCACTTAAAACTACTCTTACGTTGCCTTTGAAAATTTAAGGCACGAACATCTTATGAAAAGGTGGTACACAGATCTTTTAAAAGTCCTCCATCTTGTTCTCTTCTTTAGTTGAGAATCCGAACATTCTGCTTCAACATTTACTTCTTCCGTTATTTCTTCTGTATGACAAGGTTCTATTTCCAATGAATTAGAACAATGTCCTAAAGAGTCTTCGGATGCAATCGAATCAGAATCTGATGTTGTTGCACATCTGGACTTTAAATAATCAAAATACGTAAAAGCATCAAGAATTTCTTTTGAATTTTCAGCTACGTCGAATTGAACTAGTTTTCGTCCTTTAAAAGATCTGATAAAAGATTTTCTAACTGTTTTTCTAATAAGATCGTTTATTATTTCACGCACATTAACAAAACTTTCACTTTCACAAGGAACTATAATGTTATTTGCTGTGTTGATAATAACTTCAATTATTTCGGAAACAATTAAAACATTACACGGAAACATAATATTGCCGAACTCCATTCTTAAATTTTCAAATGACAACTGAAAATTAATATTTGTTTATTTACTTTTATAGATTTTTTTTTACTTAGCTTACTTTGATTTAATTTAAAAAAAAAAATTAAGAATAAAAATAACAAACAAGGTGGTTTTCTTTCAAACAAAATAAAATAATGTTTAATTTTTAGTGTTAGGAAATCTGAGACTTCGAGAGTTTACAATTAATATCGTTAAGTCCTTTATAAAATTTAAAAAAATATTAATAGAACTTTTTGTAATTTAACCAGCGACATAATTTTTAAATATGTATATTTGTTGCCTCTAGGCTTTCATTCTTAAATTAAGTTTTACCGTATTGAAATGTCAAAACTCAAAATATTATAAATTAAAATCGTAAATGTGAGGTTAAGATTTCATAATCGTTTAGAAGTTCAGTGTGAATAGATGTGTTTGAAAACATTTAAAAAAAAAAAAAAAACGGTGAAATTAAAAGTTTATTTAATTTTTTCTTCACTTTTGGTGGTTATATTTTAATTTTAAAATATTAACGGTAAAAGAAAAAGAAAAATATATATTTAAAAAAAAAAGTCGGATTTTAAATAAAAGTGAATCCTTTATTAAGGATGAACAAAAGGACAAGGAAAAAACAAAGATTGGAACTATATAGCAAAAAACAAAAAAATACTCAGGTAACAGAATTAACAATAACTCAGATAGAAAGTGAAAGATGTGATAATCTAAAAAATGATAATATAATTGAGATTAACAAATTAGCAATTAATAAGAATTTAACAAACAATATGTCTGAAACGGACATAAACATGTCTGAACAAGACATAAACAACGTGTGGGGCGCAAATTATTCAAATAAAAATACAAATAATAACGGGAATATCCCAATGAATCCCAAGCAATATAACAACAATAAATTTCAGTATAACGAGATAGACTGTGCACCTTTTAGAGTAATCATAAAACAGACGGTAGAAACAAACATAAATAATGATAATAATAACACTAGAATAAGAATATTAAATAAAATAAGAATAGGATATATTTTAAAAGAGATGAATATAAAAGGAATAAGCGATATTAAAAAAATGAACAGAAACTCATTAATAGTTTATTTTGATAATAAAGAAGATGCGAATAATCTTACAAAAACCACAAATTTAAGACTTAAGCAATTAGAAGCTTATATTCCAATGTACTTTATTAGTGCAACGGGTGTAATAAAAGGTATACCATTAGAACTAAATGAGGAGAGTATTAAAAAAGAAATACAAGAAACCAATAAATTAGAAGTTATAAACATACTAAGGCTAAAAAGAAAAGAACATAATGAAGCAACAGGTATATTAGAATACAAAGATACAGGAACAATCAAAATTAATTTTAGAGTAAATAAAGTACCTAAAGAAATAAACTTTTTCTATACAAAAACAAAAGTAGAACCATTTGTGCAATCAGTAATTATATGCTACAAATGCCTGAGATATAATCATAAAGCGACAAACTGCAGATCAAACACATTAAGATGCGGTAAATGTCAGGAAAACCACGAAACAAGAACATGTCAAAAAACTCCAAAATGCCTATACTGTAAAGAAGATCACGAAACCAATGAAAAAACAAAATGTACAGAATATCTAAAACAAAAAAGTATTAAAGAAATCATGGGCAAAAACAATTGCACTTTCGTAGAAGCAATAGAAAATCACTCGAGATTTATTATAACAAAAAACAGTTTTGATATTTTAGATAATTTAGAAGAAAATTTCCCAAAATTCAATACGTATGCTGAAACATCCAAATATAAAAAACCGACGTACAATAAACGAAAAAATTATCCTAATAATAAAAATACTTATGAAAACACAATAATAATGGATAATAAAATACAACAAAATAAAACAAGCATAGAAATAGAAAAGGAAGAAGAAATTAGAGGTATGGGACTAAACAATAACCATAAAACTACAGAGGCTGAAAAAGAAAAGAAAAAACAAAATGAATTTAAAAAAACTAATGAAGGAATATTGAATAATACAAATAACACAAGGTTTAACTATGTAGAGGAAGATCTAAATACTATCAACCAACAAATAGAATTGAATAGAAAAACACACGAAGAGAAACAAGCAAACAACAATAACACGTATTTAAACTAAAACAATAATAATTGTAAATAATATAATAATAATAATAATAATAATAATAATAATAATAAATAAAACAAGTTATTATATTAAATATATACATGAGCACGGATTTAAATATTTTACAAATTAACATAAGAGGATATTATAATAATAAAACAGAATTGAAAAGAGATATGGACAAAAAAAATTACGATATTGTTATGTTACAAGAAACATGGACCAAAAAAAACGAAGAATTAACTTCAAAATATAATATGACTAATTATAATAAATTATTCCAATCAAGGGATGATGGATATGGTGGTGTTGGGCTTTTAATAAAGAAAAACATCGCATACAGAGAATTTAAAATAGATAATTTATTAGAAATACAAATAATTGGAATAGAATTAATAAAAAACAAAATTATATTATTATCAATATATGTTAAACCACAAATTGATAAACAAACATTTAACAAAGATATGAATACAATAATTAACAAATTAGATACCTGCGTAAATAAAGAAATATTATTTGGTGGTGACTTTAATGCACATCATGAAAGTTGGGGAAATTCAAAAAATAATACTAAAGGTAATCAACTAGTAAAAATAACAAAAAATTCAAATTATATAATATTAAATAACGGTCAAAAAACAACAATAGCCAAACCTAATAAAGAAGCATCAGCAATTGATCTAACTTTTGCATCTCTAAGTCTAATACATAAAAGTAAATGGGAAGTAACAAATAATAATATAGGGAGTGATCACTTAGCCATTATAATTAGAATAAACAATAACAAAAAGGAACAGTCACAAAAAAAAATTAATTACAAAAAACTGATAACAGAATTAAATACCATGAATAGCAATAATTGCTTAGATATTAATGACATAGTACATGATATTCAAAAAAAAATAAAAAATTCAAAATTTAATAAAGATGAAAATACACCACACACAAAAAAATTTTGGTGGAGTGACGAATTAGAAAAACAATATAAAAAAAAAAAATTAGCACTAAAAGACTATAACAGAGTAGCATCGACAGAAAATTTCAAGATATTATGTAAAGAAATAAATAAAACTAAAAATATGATAAAGCAAAGAAAAATACGAGCCTTTGAAGAAATGTTAAATGAAATCAGACCAGACGAAAATATCAAAGAAATTTGGAACAAAATCAACGCAATGAGAGGAAGCAACCAAAACAAAAATAATATTATATTAGAAGATCAGGATATGGGAAATAAATTTATGGATAAATATTTCCAGAACGAAGAGGAAATAAAAGAAACAATTAAAAAAACTTACGAGGAAGAAACAAATACAAAGGATATCCTGAACAAAGAAAAATGGGAAAGAATCCTAAAAAAGAAAAAAAATTTATCAACACCAGGATGGGATGGAATAAATTATCTAATGTTAAAAAATCTAAATGAAAATACAAGAGAAAAAATAATAAATAAATTAAATGATATGTGGAGAAAAGGTAATATAGAAGACAATTTCAAAATAATCAAAATAATTGCAATATTAAAACCAGGAAAAGATCAAGACGCCTTCGACTCATACAGACCAATCGCATTAGTGGAAAATATGATTAAAATAGTGAACACAGAAATAGCAAATAAACTTGAATACGAATGTGAAAAACTAAAAATTCTCCCAGAACTATCATATGGTTTTAGAAAAAAAAAATCAACAAAAAACTGTATAAATTATTTAGTAAATTTAGTAAATAGCAATCATAGAGAAAATAAAGTAACAGTTTGTATATTTATGGACTTGAAAAATGCATTTGATAATGTTAATGTAGAAAAATTAATACAGATAATGTTAGAAAAAAAAATAGATAATAACTACATAACTTGGATACATAATTTCTTAATCAATAAAAAAATGATATTTAAACAAGGGAAAAATACTATAGAACGAATCACATCAAATGGATTGCCTCAAGGAAGTGCACTATCTCCTATGCTATTTAACATTTACACAATACCACTACATAGAATAAATGATGAAAATACAGAAATTATACAATTTGCTGATGATATTACTATGATATTAAAAGGGAAAAATTTAAAAGAAATTGAACTTATGATACAAGAAAAAGTCGAAAAATTTAACACATTAATCAAGGAATTGAGTTTTGAACTAAACATCACAAAAACTAAATTCATGATTATGAAAAACAATAAAAAACATAATATAAAAATAAGAATTCAAAATGATCACATACAAGAAGTAAAAAATTACAAATATTTGGGAATAATTATTGATAAAGGAGTAACATTCAATAAACATATAAATGAAATGAAAGATACAATCAACAAAAGATTAAATATAATAAAAATATTTGGTGGAATGTATAAGGGAGGACATCCAAGGACGTTACTAAATGTACATAGATGTCTAATCAGAAGTTACATAGAATATGGACAAACCTTATATGGAAACGCATCCAAAAACTGTCTTAAATACCTGGAAACTATAACAAGAAAAAGTCTGAGAACGGTACTAGGATTAACAAAATCAACACCGACAAATTCAATATCAATATTAGCAGGAGAACCAGAAACAAATATAAGAAGAAAATATTATACAAAAAAAGAAATATTAATGAATATAGTAAATAACACTAAAGTAGGTAGACAATTGGAAAAACTAAATGAAATGCAAGATAATAAACAATATTCATATTTAGAGAAAATATATTTAGAAAATAAAAATCAATTCAACAGCGTAGAAAGAAGATCATTAAATCTCAATGAAAAGGTAAATTACACAACCATAATAGACACAGGATTAGCAGACGAAAACTATATCAATAAAAAAAATGAAAATAAAGATCAAATAAAAAGTAAAACAATAGAATTATTAAATAACAAATTTAAACATAAAATTAAAATATACACTGATGCCTCAAAAAAAGAGGATACAAGTGGAATTGGAATATATAACAGTGAATCAAAAGAAGAATTTAACTATAAGTTAGAAAATAATGTAGAAATAATGTCTGCAGAACTAACGGCAATTTGGAAGGCAATGGAATACGTGGAAAAAGAGAATTTAAAAGAAGGAGTAATACTAACAGATTCTCTATCAAGTTGTTATTACATCAAAAAACAATTAAAAAAGGAACTGATAAGTAATGAAATGGTAAATCATATAATAAAAACAGGAATAAAAAATAAAATAAGTATTTGTTGGATCCCTGCACATGTAGGTGTGAAAGGAAACGAAATCGCCGACAAACTAGCTAATTTAGGTACAACAAATGAAAATAACAAAATACAGAATAAAGAACTAATAAATGACAAAATAAATAAATTCCGGGCAGAGGTAAAAGTAGAATGGAAAAAATGGTATGACAAAATGTTGGAAGAAAAAGGAAAATTATGTAATAAATTTATTAGTAAATTCGAGGACAAGCCTTGGTATTACAAGACCAAGTTAAAAAACAATGAAATAAAAACTATCAATAGAATTATGACAGGGCATGACCTAACGAAAAAATGGTTAAAAATTTATAAATTAGAAGAAGATGATAAATGTGATAAGTGTAAAGTGACAGAAGACTCAAATCATATAATAATTAAGTGTGAAAAATATATAACGGAAAGAACAAAATATAATTTAAATAATTTTGCATCAATAAGTGAAATATTAGAGACAAGAGACATTAAAAATTTAGAAAAAATCATAACATATTTAAAAGATATTAATGTTAAAATATAAAATGAAAAAAAAATTAATAATAATAACAATAAAAAATATATATATATATATAAATAAATAAACATTTTAAAATAAAAAAGAAAAAAAAAAAAACGTTAAACAATAATACAAAAAGTTATAAGATAAAATAAAATATTAGATGGTTATATAAATGAAGTTGTATTCAGTTAAAAAACCAACAAAACCCCAGTTTGACAGTACGCTGTCAAACACAAAAAGTGAAGAAGAAGAAGGTTAAGATTTAAGAATATATTTATTTATAAATGTGTTCTGAAAATTTTAAATAAAAATTAAAAAATATATAAAAATGGAAGAAATTAATAGTGAAGTTAAAGTTTCGAATGATAATGAGAAAGTTTCAATAAATAACAAACGTTGTTGTGACGATGATCAATTTATACAAAAAACAAAAACGTGATAATAAAAGAGGAAATCGACGACAAAATAAAGTATTATCATCCAATCTACACAGATTAATGAAAATTAAACAATAATTATTTTATTTCAGTCACGTCCAAAACCTTTTAAGGAATCCCGAGATGTTAAATTGTGTAAAACATTGGTTGAAGGAGAACAAGAAAATGCTAAAAATTGTTCCTACAAGAACTGTATTTTTATTCATTATATTGAAACATATTTAAAAACAAAAGGAGAAGATATTGGGCCTTCATGCTGTATTTATTCAACGCGAGGTTATTGCCATTATGGATTAACTTGTCGTTTTGCACGTTCTCACATGGATGAAAATAATCATAACAAAGTCTTGGATACATATGATAAAAATACTAAAACTCAAACATTTAATCAGATTAGTTATGGTAAGTTGAGCAAAACCATATCATGACTATTATCTTACTTTATTTTTCTAGAGTTACAGATGAAGAAAGAAATCATACAATTTTGATATCTCTAAGAAACTAGTTGAAGAAATGGAACAAATTAGAATCAGTGAAAAGAAAACTGATAATGACGAACAGACGACAAATAATGATGACAAAGATTCTTCAGTTACAAAGTGTATTGGTTATTCTTCATACGCCGATATTATCAAAGATGAACATGAAAAGAAAAAAATTGATTTTCGAGAGAAACTTTTATTAAGTCCTTTAACAACAGTGGGCAATTTACCATTTCGGAGAATTTGTAAAGAATATGGTGCTGATGTTACATGTGGTGAAATGGCTTGTTCATGCCGCACAAGAATGGGCATTAACTAAAAAACATGTGTCAGAAGATATTTTTGGTGTACAAATCTGTGGACATAAAGCTAATTTAGTTACTTTTGCTGCACAACTTTTAAATGAAAATGCAGGAATTGATTATATTGATTTAAATTTAGGATGCCCAATTGATTTAATATGCTTTGTTTCGTCGACTGAATATATTAGAAGTATTGATTAAAAGTTGTTCGATATTATTAGGTGATAAACAATTAAAACTCGTTAAAGAATTTATGCAAATGAAAGTGTTGCAGATGAATTGGTACCAAAGTTTGAGGAATGGGGGCAAGCATGGTTACAGTAAGTATCTTTACTTTTACAATTAATTGGCCACAAATTGCTTTTTATTTTTGTTTCATAAATTCATTTGCAATTTTATATATTTTTGTTTATTGGAATTTACAGATTCATGGTAGATCGAGAGAACAAAGATATTCGAAAACAGCGGATTATATACAAAAATTTGCTGAACAAGTTAAAAATATTCCAATAGGTAATAGTGATATTCTTAATTACGAAAATTATAATGAAGCAACAGTAAGTTCCTTCATTAATTCAAAATATATTTTTAAATTAATTCTAATTCTTTCAATATTTTTATCAATACAGAAAATTGCTTCCATAGTATTCCATGGTTATTTCAAGAAATAAAAGAACAAAAAACATTAGATCCATTCAGTAAAGAAAAATATGAAATGATGCAGAAATATGTTAATTATGGTCTTGAACATTGGCGTAGCGATACTAATGGAGTTCAAATACAAGAAAGTAATTATTAAGTAAAATTATATTTTAATAATAAAGCACAACAGAAACCATTACAATTAATACATACATTAGTACATGAGCGTAAACATACTGGCCAACAAACAATGGGTGCTGAAACAATTGTTGAAATGTATTTAGCTGATACAACAGATAATAGTCATTCAACAGTAATGAAAATAAATGATAATTTACAAATGGATACAACTACAGCAACAACAACTGCTACTACAGAAACACAAGAAAATCAAGAAGAAATTCGTACAAATATAAATGAATATTTATTAGAAAATGGTTTAACAAATTTTGATATAACAAATTCAAATTTATTAGACGGTAGTGCATTTACATTTGATAACGATTTTTTTAGTATCAATCCAAATATAGCAAATAAATTAAATAATTTAGGTTTTAATATAAACGATTATATAAATGAAAATATAATTGAAGAGGTTGTTATAGAAGATCATAATCAAAATGGAAATTTAAATGATTTTATCATAAAAGATGTAACAAAAGAAAAACTTGATCATAATAAATTAGAAAATAATAAAATTCTAACAAATAATATAAGTAGTACAAAAGAAATAGAAAAACAGAATATTATGAAAAATATAAAACAAGAAAATATAGAAAAAACTGTAACAAATGGAATAACATTAAATGGTATAACAAAAGATATAAGTAAATCAATGTCATCATCGCTATTGTTATCATCATCAGCACAATCATTAAAAACTACTCCAACAAAACACGTTAATAAGCCTAGATTGCTTAACTGCTTACCTGCAACAACAGCAACAACAACATCAACTACAACTTTGCCAATTATAAAAACAGGAACAGAAACAATATTACCAAAAGAAAATTCAACACCGATAGTGAAAAATTTAAAGAGACACTTTAATATTGTACCAAAATTACAAAAAATCTCAACATCAACATCAGCGGCAACATTTGAACGGATATTATTATCAAAATACAAATGATTAAAAAAAATGGACAAATTTATATTGTTGATCCAACACAAAAACAAAAACAACAACAACAAAAAGGAAAACAAATGAGTTTATTAAAACCAAAAAGTTTATTAAAAACAATGAATAACAAAGATTTAATATCAATTAAAAATAATCATAATTATTTAACAAAATCAAATTTTGAACATACTGATCATGATTATGCGAAAAAAATTATATATCATAAACAACAACAAATGAATAATTCTGATAAAAATCTTACAGTAAATAGAATAAATCAATTAACTGATTCAGTAACTATTCCAAATAATATAAAAATTATTTACACAAATTAATTGAAACAAAATCAATATTTCCATTAAAAAATAATAGATCAATGGTAAAGAAAACAATAATAAATTTTCGTAAAATATTAGTGACAATATTTTTAAAAATTGATTTTCTAAATGTACGTAATGGTGTTGAATATTTATTAAAAAAATTACCATTAATTAATTCATTAGCAAATGATCAATCATATCGTACAAATTTTCCATTTATTGTTGAAACAAATGAACAATTTAATAAAATTACAAAATCAAAACAAATTTGTTATGAATGGTTTCGTGCAAAATTAATAAATCGTATGATAAAATTACATCCAATATTAAAAAAAAAAGATTTATTGTTGTCCATAAGAAATATTATTATATGCTAGAAAATTAGCGTATATACCATTAATAAAATTAAATCAAATAAATTCTAATAAAATAAATAATGAGAATATTAAAGAAATTGTTGAAAATGAAATAAAAAGGGAAAAATTAAATAATATTACAACAACATTTAATCATGATATATATGAATGGACAAATGATATTATAATAAATAAAATGAATAATATAACAAAAATTGATGATATAATTGATGTTGAAAATGATGATGAACATAATGATGATAATGGTAAATATAATTATCATAATAGGGTGAAACAAAAAAATGTTGTAACAGAAATAAATAATAAAAGTAAATTACAAATATGGATTCCATTACCATATAGTATTGAGAATGAAGGACAATTTATAGCTGAATTAACAGAAGATATTGGCATTAGATTAAAACCAGAAGAAATTATTTCAGGTGAGATTTTATTTATTTTATGTTTCTTGTTTTTTTTTCTTTGTTTATTCAATTCCTATGAAATCATTAAAATGTTTTCCTAAACAACTTAATTCAATAAAAACCCTTCAAATGTTTTTAAACTTTATTTTTGGTTATTATTTTTTTTTATGTATTTCTTTATTTTCAGACGTATTTTATCCAGCTGCACAAAATATATTGGCCAATGTATTACAAAGTTTCACCGAAAACTTAATACGTCTTGCGTATGGAAGTAAAAGGTAATATATTTTCATATATTCTTTAACAGAAACTTTAAAATGTTTTTATTTTCTTGTTTAGTTCATCGAATGAACAACCAATACAACCGGCTGATATAAAAAATGCAATTTTAAGTCGTCCAGAATTTGATTTTCTTACAAATAAACATATGGGTGTACCAATATTAAAAGATGATTACCAGGAACACACACGCAGATATAACAATGCAAAACAAAAATAATAAACAAATAGAATTAATTGGTCCTATTAAACTTTTATGTTTCTTTGTTTGTTTTTTTTTCTTGTTTTTTAATTTTGCTGTTTTTATTCCTCTTTTCTTTTATGTGTATTTCTATAATTTTACAGTTTTGGTAATAGTGATATTCTTAATTACGAAAATTATAATGAAGCAACAGTAAGTTCCTTCATTAATTCAAAATATATTTTTAAATTAATTCTAATTCTTTCAATATTTTTATCAATACAGAAAATTGCTTCCATATTATTCCATGGTTATTTCAAGAAATAAAAGAACAAAAAACATTAGATCCATTCAGTAAAGAAAGATATGAAATGATGCAGAAATATGTTAATTATGGTCTTGAACATTGGCGTAGCGATATTTAGCTGATACAACAGATAATAGTCATTCAACAGTAATGAAAATAAATGATAATTTACAAATGGATACAACTACAACAACAACAACTGCTACTACAGAAACACAAGAAAATCAAGAAGAAATTCGTACAAATATAAATGAATATTTATTAGAAAATGGTTTAACAAATTTTGATATAACAAATTCAAATTTATTAGACGGTAGTGCATTTACATTTGATAACGATTTTTTTAGTATCAATCCAAATATAGCAAATAAATTAAATAATTTAGGTTTTAATATAAACGATTATATAAATGAAAATATAATTGAAGAGGTTGTTATAGAAGATCATAATCAAAATGGAAATTTAAATGATTTTATCATAAAAGATGTAACAAAAGAAAAACTTGATCATAATAAATTAGAAAATAATAAAATTCTAACAAATAATATAAGTAGTACAAAAGAAATAGAAAAACAGAATATTATGAAAAATATAAAACAAGAAAATATAGAAAAAACTGTAACAAATGGAATAACATTAAATGGTATAACAAAAGATATAAGTAAATCAATGTCATCATCGCTATTGTTATCATCATCAGCACAATCATTAAAAACTACTCCAACAAAACACGTTAATAAGCCTAGATTGCTTAACTGCTTACCTGCAACAACAGCAACAACAACATCAACTACAACTTTGCCAATTATAAAAACAGGAACAGAAACAATATTACCAAAAGAAAATTCAACACCGATAGTGAAAAATTTAAAGAGACACTTTAATATTGTACCAAAATTACAAAAAATCTCAACATCAACATCAGCGGCAACATTTGAACGGATATTATTATCAAAATACAAATGATTAAAAAAAATGGACAAATTTATATTGTTGATCCAACACAAAAACAAAAACAACAACAACAAAAAGGAAAACAAATGAGTTTATTAAAACCAAAAAGTTTATTACAAACAATGAATAACAAAGATTTAATATCAATTAAAAATAATCATAATTATTTAACAAAATCAAATTTTAAACATACTGATCATGATTATGCGAAAAAAATTATATATCATAAACAACAACAAATGAATAATTCTGATAAAAATCTTACAGTAAATAGAATAAATCAATTAACTGATTCAGTAACTATTCCAAATAATATAAAAATTATTTACACAAATAAATTGTAACAAAAAACAAATAATAATAATAATAATAATAATTTATCAACAAAATTAATTGAAACAAAATCAATATTTCCATTAAAAAATAATAGATCAATGGTAAAGAAAACAATAATAAATTATCGTAAAATATTAGTGACAATATTTTAAAAAATTGATTTTCTAAATGTACGTAATGGTGTTGAATATTTATTAAAAAAATTACCATTAATTAATTCATTAGCAAATGATCAATCATATCGTACAAATTTTCCATTTATTGTTGAAACAAATGAACAATTTAATAAAATTACAAAATCAAAACAAATTGGATATGAATGGTTTCGTGCAAAATTAATAAATCGTATGATAAAATTACATCCAATATTGATTTATGGACAACAAAAGAAATATTATTATATGCTAGAAAATTAGCGTATATACCATTAATAAAATTAAATCAAATAAATTCTAATAAAATAAATAATGAGAATATTAAAGAAATTGTTGAAAATGAAATAAAAAGGGAAAAATTAAATAATATTACAACAACATTTAATCATGATATATATGAATGGACAAATGATATTATAATAAATAAAATGAATAATATAACAAAAATTGATGTTGAAAATGATGATGAACATAATGATGATAATGGTAAATATAATTATCATAATAGGGTGAAACAAAAAAATGTTGTAACAGAAATAAATAATAAAAGTAAATTACAAATATGGATTCCATTACCATATAGTATTGAGAATGAAGGACAATTTATAGCTGAATTAACAGAAGATATTGGCATTAGATTAAAACCAGAAGAGATTATTTCAGGTGAGATTTTATTTATTTTATGTTTCTTCTTCTTTATTCAAATAATCCTATGAAATCATAAAAAAAATTTCCTAAACAACTTAATTCAATAAAAACTCTTCAAATGTTTTCAAACTTTATTTTTGGTTATTAATTTTTTTTTTTTATGTATTTATTTATTTCCAGACGTATTTTATCCAGCTGCACAAAATATATTGGCCAATGTATTACAAAGTTTCACCGAAAACTTAATACGTCTTGCGTATGGAAGTAAAAGGTAATATATTTTCAAATATGCTTTAACAGAAACTTTAAAATGTTTTTATTTTCTTGTTTAGTTCATCGAATGAACAACCAATACAACCCGCTGATATAAAAAATGCAATTTTAAGTCGTCCAGAATTTGATTTTCTTACAAATAAACATATGGGTGTACCAATATTAAAAGATGATTACCAGGAACAATAGATACACACACGCAGATATAACAATGCAAAACAAAAATAATAAACAAATAGAATTAATTGGTGCTATTAAACTTTTATGTTTCTTTGTTTGTTTTTTAATTTTGCTGTTTTTATTCCTTTTTTTTCTTTTATGTGTATTTCTATAATTTTACAGTTTTACAAATAAAGAAAAAAAGTAACAAAAAAAAAAAATAACAACAATTCTAATTTTAATTTAAATTAAATATCATTTCAGTATAATTTGGTGATACATATACTTACCATTCCATTACTTACCACCCTATATGAATCTTTAGATCTAAATCAAACAAGAAAAAAAATGCAAAACCAACAAATTTGTTTCAATAAAATTTATTTTATTAATTACATCGATAAAAAATGGTACAAAAATTTTTATTTTTATTTTGTCTGAATATCGTTTATCCTTGCGCTCGGAAACGAGCCCTCGTTCTGAACGCCAACTACTTAATCTAAAAAAATCATTATCAGATGTTAATGCACTACCGTCTAATAAATTTGAATTTGTTATATTAAAATTTGTTAAACCATTTTCTAATAAATATTCATTCATATTTGTACGAATTTCTTCTTGATTTTCTTGTGTTTCTGTAGTAGTTGTTGTTGTTGTAGTTGTATCCATTTGTAAATTATCATTTATTTTCATTACTGTTGAATGACTATTATCTGTTGTATCAGCTAAATACATTTCAACAATTGTTTCAGCACCCATTGTTTGTTGGCCGGTATGTTTACTGTCAAGTACTAATGCATGTATTAATTGTAATGGTTTTTATTGTGCTTTATTATTAAAATATAATTTTACTTAATAATTACTTTCTTGTATTTGAACTCCATTAGTTCTTGAACGCCAATGTTCAAGACCATAATTAGCATATTTCTGCATAATTTCATATCTTTCTTTACTGGATGGATCTAATGTTTTTTGTTCTTTTATTTCTTGAAATAACCATGGTTTTATTAAAGGTCCACGCCCAATCACACCAGAAACACAATGGAAGAAATTTTCTGTATTGATAAAAATATTGAAAGAATTAGAATTAATTTAAAAATATATTTTGAATTAATGAAGGAACTTACTGTTGCTTCATTATAATTTTCGTAATTAAGAATATCACTATTACCAATTGGAATATTTTTAGCTTGTTCAACAAATTTTTGTATATAATCCGCTGTTTTCGAATATCTTTGTTCTCTCGATCTACCATGAACCTATAAATTCCAATAAACAAAAATATATAAAATTGCAAATGAATTTATGAAACAAAAAATAAAAAGCAATTTGTGGCTAATTGATTGTAAAAGAAAAGATACTTACTGTAACCATGCTTGCCCCCATTCCTCAAACTTTGGTACCAATTCATCTGCAACACTTTCATTTGCATAAATTCTTTAACGAGTTTTAATTGTTTATCACCTAATAATATCGAACAACTTTTAATCAATACTTCTAATATATTCAGTCGACGAAACAAAGCATATTAAATCAATTGGGCATCCTAAATTTAAATCAATATAATCAATTTCTGCATTTTCATTTAAAAGTTGTGCAGCAAAAGTAACTAAATTAGCTTTATGTCCACAGATTTGTACACCAAAAATATCTTCTGACACATGTTTTTTAGTTAATGCCCATTCTTGTGCGGCATGAACAAGCCATTTCACCACATGTAACATCAGCACCATATTCTTTACAAATTCTCCGAAATGGTAAATTGCCCACTGTTGTTAAAGGACTTAATAAAAGTTTCTCTCGAAAATCAATTTTTTTCTTTTCATGTTCATCTTTGATAATATCGGCGTATGAAGAATAACCAATACACTTTGTAACTGAAGAATCTTTGTCATCATTATTTGTCGTCTGTTCGTCATTATCAGTTTTCTTTTCACTGATTCTAATTTGTTCCATTTCTTCAACTAGTTTCTTAGAGATATCAAAATTGTATGATTTCTTTCTTCATCTGTAACTCTAGAAAAATAAAGTAAGATAATAGTCATGATATGGTTTTGCTCAACTTACCATAACTAATCTGATTAAATGTTTGAGTTTTAGTATTTTTATCATATGTATCCAAGACTTTGTTATGATTATTTTCATCCATGTGAGAACGTGCAAAACGACAAGTTAATCCATAATGGCAATAACCTCGCGTTGAATAAATACAGCATGAAGGCCCAATATGTTCTCCTTTTGTTTTTAAATATGTTTCAATATAATGAATAAAAATACAGTTCTTGTAGGAACAATTTTTAGCATTTTCTTGATCTCCTTCAACCAATGTTTTACACAATTTAACATCTCGGGATTCCTTAAAAGGTTTTGGACGTGACTGAAATAAAATAATTATTGTTTAATTTTCATTAATCTATGTAGATTGGATGATAATACTTTATTTTGTCCTCGATTTCCTCTTTTATTATCACGTTTTTGTTTTTTTGTATAAATTGATCATCGTCACAACAACGTTTGTTATTAATTGAAACTTTCTCATTATCATTCGAAACTTTAACTTCACTATTAATTTCTTCCATTTTTATATATTTTTTAATTTTTATTTAAAATTTTCAGAACACATTTATAAATAAATATATTCTTAAATCTTAACCTCACATTTACGATTTTAATTTATAATATTTTGAGTTTTGACATTTCAATACGGTAAAACTTAATTTAAGAATGAAAGCCTAGATGGCAACAAATATACATATTTAAAAATTATGTCGCTGGTTAAATTACAAAAAGTTCTATTAATATTTTTTTAAATTTTATAAAGGACTTAACGATATTAATTGTAAACTCTCGAAGTCTCAGATTTCCTAACACTAAAAATTAAACATTATTTTATTTTGTTTGAAAGAAAACCACCTTGTTTGTTATTTTTATTCTTAATTTTTTTTTTTTAAATTAAATCAAAGTAGGCTAAGTAAAAAAAAATCTATAAAAGTAAATAAACAAATATTAATTTTCAGTTGTCATTTGAAAATTTAAGAATGGAGTTCGGCAATATTATGTTTCCGTGTGATGTTTTAATTGTTTCCGAAATAATTGAAGTTATTATCAACACAGCAAATAACATTATAGTTCCTTGTGAAAGTGAAAGTTTTGTTAATGTGCGTGAAATAATAAACGATCTTATTAGAAAAACAGTTAGAAAATCTTTTATCAGATCTTTTAAAGGACGAAAACTAGTTCAATTCGACGTAGCTGAAAATTCAAAAGAAATTCTTGATGCTTTTACGTATTTTGATTATTTAAAGTCCAGATGTGCAACAACATCAGATTCTGATTCGATTGCATCCGAAGACTCTTTAGGACATTGTTCTAATTCATTGGAAATAGAACCTTGTCATACAGAAGAAATAACGGAAGAAGTAAATGTTGAAGCAGAATGTTCGGATTCTCAACTAAAGAAGAGAACAAGATGGAGGACTTTTAAAAGATCTGTGTACCACCTTTTCATAAGATGTTCGTGCCTTAAATTTTCAAAGGCAACGTAAGAGTAGTTTTAAGTGATTATTATGTACATACACATATTCAATTAACCAACTATAATTGAATATGTGTATGTATGTAATATTAGTTAAGTTTAATTTTAAGTATATTTAGATTAAGTAGTTGGCGTTCAGAACGAGCTCTCCTGATGATTTAGAATTTAAATTCCAAATCATCAGGAGGGCTCGTTTCCGAGCGCAAGGATAAACGATATTCAGACAAAATAAAAATAAGATTTTTTGTACCATTTTTTATCGATGTAATTAATAAAATAAATTTTATTGAAACAAATTTGTTGGTTTTGCATTTTTTTTTCTTGTTTGATTTATATCTAAAGATTCATATAGGGTGGTAAGTAATGGAATGGTAAGTATATGTATCACCAAATTATACTGAAATGATATTTAATTTAAATTAAACTTTGAATTGTTGTTATTTTTTTTTTGTTATGCCAATGCAAAGAAATATTGTATGATATTCCATACACACCCAATAACAATAGTAAGATGAACAATTTATTTTTAATAAATTATTTATTATTTTTATGATTTTCATTTTACAAAAAGAGCTCAATACGCAAAGTGGTTTTCCCTTATCCCACACAAATGATAGCATAACATAATATAATATGTAATAAGTGCATTAAATCAAATAAAAAAAATAAATAAAAAAATATTTTATTGTTTTTATTCTGTCGTAGTTTAATTTAAAAAACTTATAGCATTTTTTTTCTACATTAATAAAAACCATGCAAGGCAGTGCGAAATTTGTGTCCATAAATTTAAAAGAAAGTTGAATTTATAATAAAATAAATAACGAATTTATATATTATTTAAAACATAAAAAGTTATAAAACATATTTTATGTAATATAAAACATATGCATTAGTTCTATATCTATATTACAAAATAAAAATGTAGATGGCGTCATATAAGTTTGGTATGTTGTATATTAGATGGCGCTGCGGTAAAATATTGAACTAAAATTGGCCGCGCATTCAAAAATTTGGTTTGATATTTTTTTATATTAAATGATTAGTTTTGAGATATTTTACCAACAAATAGTTGATTAAATGATGTAAATAAATTTGAATTAGTATAAGAATAGCCAATAAATTAATGTTAGTTAAAAAAAATTTTTTTTTTAAGTGTTTAATTCAAATTTTGTGCAGTAAAAGATTTTACTACACATTTTTAAAAAAATATTTTTTTTTGATTTTTTTGTAAACATTAATTATTTATTAATTATTTTTCGTATGTTCTTTAAGTTACAGTATTTGAAAATATTTAACAAAATCGACCGTGCAAACCGTAATTAATAACAAATTAAACTATTAAATTTTTTTCTTGCACGTACTATAACGATATGTCAAAATATTGTTGAAATAAAATGATTTATTGTGTATGAATTTAAAGTAATCTAAATAAAACTATATTTTTGTCTTGTTCCTAAAGCTCCAGTGACTAAATATAAATAATAAAACAGACCGTGCACTGTTTTGTTTTTAACAAATTCATTTGTTAATAAATTTTTTTTCTTCACGGATAAGCAACTGTCAAATGCATTGCCGTCATAAAAGTATTTAATTTGTTAAGTTTAAAATATGAACTGACCAGAATTTTATTTTTAGTGTGTTCCTGAAGTTCCAGTGCATCTATAGAATAAATAAAATCCACCGTGCATAATTTAGTTGTTAACAAATGGAATTGTTTATAAAAAAAAATATTTACGGAAAAATGTGATGCTGACATAAATGGATTTATTTTGTGGAGATCTACCAGTGAACTTAATCAAACTATATTTTAGAGTGTTCCTTGGAACTTTAGGAATCTATATAAATAATAAAATCTACCGTGCAGCCTTTAGTTATAAACAAATTAAAATCTTATGAAAAGTGGTCACGGATAAGCAAAAACAAAGTTCTTCATATCCATTTACATTATTTTGTTATGTATTTGCTGTAAAAAAAACATTTCTGAAAGAACTAAAAATATAAATAAAACAAATTATTTTGAAATTACTGTCTTTTTTTTATTTATTTAATAATTTTTTAAAATATTTATAATAAATATAATATGGTAGCATGAAAAAATCATTTCCCCCACTCCACCATACAATTTCCCCTAGCTGTCAAAAGTGTGGATGGCTACTGTCAAAAGTGTGGCTAGAATCAGCTAATTATCATCAATAACCATTTCAATTTTTAAAAAACAAATATATTTTTTTACCAGCTAGCAAATATAAATTTGCATAAATATCTTATGTATCCAATAGTATATGATCAATGTAAGTTTTGCAGTAGTAGATTATTAGTACAAAAAGGAAATTTACTACGGGCTGGTAACACCAAAAGATAAAGAAAAAACGCACAAAACAAAATTTAGCACAATCTACTATTTCAAATCAACATTCAACACAACAATACATTTATTACAAAGTGCACAAGAAAAGAAGACGCATAGCAGCCATATTTAAATTTGAGATTTTTTGCAAACAAAAAATAATTATAAAACATGACTGGTCGCGGTAAAGGAGGAAAAGGATTGGGAAAAGGTGGAGCAAAACGCCATCGTAAAGTTCTTCGAGATAATATCCAAGGAATAACTAAACCAGCTATTCGTCGTCTTGCTCGTAGAGGGGGAGTAAAACGTATCAGTGGGCTGATTTATGAAGAAACTCGTGGAGTCCTTAAGGTAATAATAATAATCTTTATATTTTTAAAGAAATTAAAATATTTCCCAACCATTCTTAGGTATTCCTTGAAAATGTAATCCGTGATGCTGTAACATACACAGAACATGCTAAACGCAAAACTGTTACTGCTATGGATGTTGTCTACGCATTGAAGCGTCAAGGCCGAACTCTTTATGGATTTGGCGGTTAAATATCAAATAATTTTTTTTATGATTATTTCTATCGCTTAGTATTACATGTATCACTGAAATCATATAAAATGATGTGAAATATTTCCATATTGTATTATCAATAAAACAGTTTCTTTTCTGAAAATTTGCATTTAATTTAAAAAAAACATTTGTAGTTTTGAAGTTAATCATTGCGTTAATAGTCAAAAATACAAGAAAAAGAATTCTTTTACCTGAAATGAAATATTAAGCAGTATAACATCTAGGTAGATTTAATTTGTATTTGTTTTTTCCATTTTATAAGAATATTTTATTTATTTGCGTAGAAACTTGATACAAAGTTGCTCTAATTATTCTGTAAAAAATATCTGTCAAAATAAAGCAACTCGATAAAAATGTCAAATGAAAACATCAAAGTCATATGTTTTTTCTATTTTGTAGAAAAAGAAAAGATTAAATTGACCCTGATTGTGAAAATAACTAATCTGAGCTGTGACTTATGTTTTATACTTAATTTTTGTTATTTAACATTGAAATTCTAGCAGATATTACATATTTTAAAGATGTAAGTTAAAACCTATATAAAGGAATTACATTAGGTTAAATATTTTAAACTATATATTATTTTATTAGAAATGTCGAATTTATTCCAAAACATATTGCAATCTACCTTAGAAATGAAATATGTAATTAATATTCATTTGTTGTTGTTTTCAACTTCTTACTGGACATGAAAATATGGTAATAAATTAGTTTGTAAATGAAATACGTAGATTAATTCTAAATTATTTCTTATTTTAGGCGTTTTTTGGAAATTTCTAATAATCGTGAAGATTTAATTTCGGCATAATCAACGACAATAACAGATTTAATTTTTAGATAACTGTTTCCCATTACAGACACATATTAGACATTTTACTGGATTATCTATTGCTTTTAATTGGAAATTTACATATAATTAATAACTTTTGTAGAAATATCCTCTTACAAACTTCGTTTCAAGATATTAAAACTAATATTATTGTTACCTGAAAATCAAATCTTGTTATTAAATTGTAAAGGAAGTCTTCTTTCTTCTATTTATAAATATTGAATTTTCTGCAAACTATATTGTCGCATATTAAACCAAATTTCTTTATAATTCTTGATTTGTTCTTTTTCATTAAAGTTTTGTAATATATTAAAATATTTTTCCTCGTGTTTTGTTGTACCGAAATGGTGCAACAGGTTAATGGACCATCCCCACACTAAGAATTTATTTTGCTGCATCATCATTTTTTAATGATGTTTGAATTTTGTTTCTTTACTCCAGGGCCATTTCTTTAATGATGATTGAGTCTTTTCTAGTTAAACTTAAAAGTAATATAAAAAAATGTCTTTTACTTAAACTTTGATTTACGTGGATTTCCAATAATTCGTTGGCTTTTATTTTAAAAGTTAGATTTATCATGGCAAACACAATCTATAAGAAAAAATATTTAAAAATTTCTTAAATATTAATTAAACCAATATTACAATTTTCTAGAATTCTATAGAAACAAGTAGCAAGTTTTGTTTTATCATCATATTTTTTTTAGAGAAAGGACAATAATAATTCTATAGATTTTATTATTTTGTATTTTATAATATGCTTAAAATATTAAATATTAAACCAATATTACAATAGCATAATTCTATAGAAACAAGTAGCAAGTTTTGTTTTATCATCATATTTTTTTTAGAGAAAGGACAATAATAATTCTATAGATTTTATTATTTTGTATTTTATAATATGCTTAAAATATTTATTATTTAGTTATTATTTTTGAATAGTTCAATAAAACGGTTTATTTTATTAAAATAAAAATAATTCAGATTCTAATAAAGATTTAATATTTGAAAAATATTCGGATGCCGTTAAATTCATATTTTTATTAAAAAATTCAAATCAATATACCTATTTATTTTGTTTGTGAGCATTTGAAATTTAAATTGGACTTGTTATCATTTTTTCACAACGAGAATTCTTTATACATAATTAGATTTTTTGTTTTTACAATAATATTACATTACATTACTGATTTCATCAGTTTATAAGCAACAAATCAGTAAACAATAATTTAGTTAAAATTGATTTTATATAATTTTTGTTGCATGCACTAAACTGTATGTGATCAAGTTTAGTTTAAAGTGGCCTAAAAAATATGATTAGATAGACAATTTAATTATAATTAATAATAATATAATTATAATTAATAACAACTATAATTATTGAGATAGCCAGAGCGTATTTTGATGGATTTATTATAATATAAATAATTACAATTTATTTGGTGAGTTTGTACACTTTTGTAATTACTTCTTGTAGTATTGTAGTTATATTTTGTTATTGTAAATTTTTTTTGGCAACCATTTATGAAATTTTTTTACCTTTTTGATTGATAAACACGTATACATTTATTCCATTTGTTTTTATTTTCAACTCGTACGTTCCAAGTAACACAATCATATTTAATTAAGCTTGTATTTATGGAGGACATTTTATCCTTGTACATTCATAATTATCCACCATTAAACAGTTATTGAATTTATGTTTTAATTTACATTGCATATACATCCATTTAGCTTTTTTTGTACATTTAATTTATTTACTTAATTTATTATTCTTTCAATAAGGATTTATATTTATGAAAAACAAAAAAAAAAATAAATCGAATAAAGCAGATATGCTTTTAACTGTTGGCACGATCTATGAAATTTGAAAAATAATTGATAAGAATAGTTTTTTAGATATTACAATTTTCGTTCGTAGAGAACTTATTTATATTTTCTATATAATCGGGAAATTTATTTAGTCATCCATAGATATTCTAGTTTAATTTTATACTAAACTTTTTCTATGATTATTTTTTAAAGACAAAACCAAGTTTTTTTTAAAATAAATATAAACAAAATATGTGTTAGTTTCTAATGAATACATATTCATAAAATTTCGATTTTTCTTGAAGGTCAGTACGGTTGAAAAGAAAAAGGAAAAAACTATATTTTATTAAGGAATTTTATTTAATTACATTTTCATTATTGATTTTTTTTGCTTTTGGTGATTTGTACCAGAATAGTTTTTTTGTTGCATCAATTTATTTTAAAAATAACATGCATTATGAATTGAATGTACCAAATATTTATAAAACCAATCGAAATAAAAAAAAGGAAATTAATAGGCACGCATAATAAAATTGATTTTCTCACACCAAATTGAATAGAATTTTTATTTTCTTTCTTCAACACCGAATAAAAAAAATTTATGACAATAATGTCAAAAGTCAAATCATTTTAATTAGCCTAAAATAACGGTACTATAATTTTCAGCTATGGTTTTTTATGGTGATGATTTATCATTGATTAACTTGTCTTTTCTCTTTATTTAATTTAATTTTTAATACAAATTTTTAATTTTCTTGGGGAAAAAGCAAACAAATTTTATTACTGTTTTTTGTTTGAAAAGTAAAAACAATTTTGTTCTCAGAAAAATGCCTTAGTTTTGTTCTAAAAATAAAAATTTATAATTTTTGAAAATTTTTTTCGCTTGAATTTTGAATATATAAACATTAATATTACACATAATAATGATAATTAATTCAGAAAACTGTAACAATGTATATAATATGTACAGGCCATGTTAGTTTATTTTTTTCAATTTCGATCATCGTTAAAACAGATTTTCAGATTATTTTTGTATTATAAAGTTGATGAAAACCTAATATAAGGGTAAGGTAATGGTCCCAGTGCCAGTCGGCGTACTAGTGCCTGCCATATTTTCTATTTTGCTTTATAATAAGATATCTGTTTATTTGAATTTCTCCTTATCGATCTTAAACCCATCTTTGATTATTTGATTCAAGCTTATAAAAAATTTAATATGACCATACTTAAAACTCTGGCCAGATTTGAATGATTTAGTACGTTGTAATTACGCAGATCAGTATTCAATATTGTTGTTAGTGTTTCAGTTAAGTTTGCATTCTACTTTGGTAAGTTTTTTTGTTTTTACATTTCTGTGATTTTAAGTTAATTTTTAGTGAGTTTTGTAATCAATGTATTGACAAACATATTTTCATAATATCTTACTCTGTTTTTAAAAGTTTCGACAGTGAAATTACATTTTTATTACATGGCAGAGACTAATCCAAAGATATTTTGCAGTGTCCAGTAACTGCCAGTGGATGGCAGAGACTTATACACCATACATTTTGAAATTGTCTTAGTGTCTGCCACGTAATTTTTTCGAAGAAAAGAAGGAGCTAAAGAGAAATTGGAAACAGAGAAAGACGAACGAAGAAAAATAAGAGAAGACAAAAAGAATAATAAACTGGTTCCTAAGGAAAAAGTAAAGAGAAATAATGAAAATGAAATGGAAGAAAATAAAATCAAAGACTATGTAATTATTATATATGAAGAAGAATATTTTCCTGGACTGATATTGGATAAACGGATTAATGAGACACTAGTCAGTGTAATGTCTATGAGTGGCATTTCGCAATGGAAATGGCCAAAAGCACCTGACAACTTATGGTATAATAATAGAGATAGAATTGAGATTATTCAGCCACCAACATCCATAAATAAGAGGAGAATTTATGCAGTACCCGAAATGTATAAATACGCAAAATACCAAACGTAAAGCAATTATATATTAAGAATTAAGATGACGTTCCTTTTCTGATATTATATATATATATATAAGTAATTTTAAGACTGAATTAAAAAAAGTGATTTTTAGCTAGGTTCCTTTTTTATACAATTTTTTATTATTTAAAATAAACCAAAAATTAAATCGTTATTATTTATTTTATTTCTTATTATTTGTAATAATCATTTTTAGAAGAAATTGATTTCTTTAACATTTTCAATGACATGTCTAGCACTGGTACAACGACTGACAGAGACTCATTCAAGGGAATATTTTCGTGGCAGACATTCGTTCATTTGTTATAATTATTAAATAGTTTATTTTTAATCTAATTGCAAATTAATATCAACAATTATTTTTATATTTATTAAACAATGTTTTGTGGTCTACTGAAACAATATAGCTTTTATTGGTAAACCTAATTTTAACTTCAATTTTAGATCAAAAGTTTATTAGCACGGCAGCGACTGGGACCATTTCCTTAATTATTATTACAATACAAGAAGTTAATTAAATAAGAAAAATTGTTTTTGGAGAAACTAAAAGAGCTACAATGAGAAAAAACAAAAATCTCATAACCTCATAATAAACCTTATAATAAAAAAAAATTAAATCTAGCGAATACAAAATACAAAGAAATAGTTATAGTTATATTTGGCATAGCCTGCGTTATCCAAAGTTAATGGTGTGTTGGGTTCGGCACGAACGAATATTTTGTTTTTATTTTTACATTTTTTCAAACAATAATTTAGTTGAAAGTGAACCATTGAAAGTGAAGTTTATTTATCTGGTTGAATCTCTTCTCTCTATTGATATTCGTTGAAATATTTTAGAATTAAAAGTTACATAATAAAAAAATTCTAAAAAAAGCTTTTCAGTTTTAATTTGGTAATAACCTTGGCCTTGAATATTGTTACTTTTTTTTATTTGTTTTTGTTTCCATATAATAAACAGCAGAGAATTAGTGCAATTTGTGGGTTTTGTTTGAATTCAATATTATAGAATGTAATTTTTAAATAAGATTTTTTTGGTCTCTTATTTTCTATTTATATTTTTCAATGTAAAGTAAGCATATCTTTTCAAGTGACGCCATCCATACGCGGTTGGTAATCAAAATTAAAGATGAGTCACATTTTCATTTTAATTCCTCTATCTATATAATGAATGTGCTTATATGTATGTGTATGTGAAATTGAATAAACATAAATTTATTATAAATTTCGCAAGAATAGGCGTAGGTAGAGGTACCTAACTTTGGGTCTTAAATAATTAATATTTTTTAAATTTATTGTTTTTAATTTACAATTGAAAGTATAAACATTCTGAAATATTTTTTTGATATCTCAAAATTTGTTATGACAGTGTATAGAATTACGGCGGCATTGCATTGGATAGGTTTATCATCGTCATACAAACCTTATCTTCAAAAATATTATTTAAATGGAGCTTAAACAAATTTAAAATTACAATTTAATTCAATCTTTTTTGTGTTCATTTCCAATAATTATTTTATTGTAGTGAAAACATTACTTTACAATTTATATTTACATAGTGGGGATGCTTATTTGAATTATTCCTGTTTTCCTTTAATAAATTTTGGAATACAAATTCGATATTTTATTATTGAGTCGGTCTAATTCGCTGGCAACACTGCCTTAGTATCATTTAAATATTTATTTTATATTTGTATATATGTAGATAAATAAATATTTATATAGTCATTTTTAGTTTTATCGATTTATTGTATGTGTTGACAAATAGATAACGGGCATAAAATGAAATTGGAAAAAAATAGAATAATTGTTGGTAGGTACTTTGCTAAGTATTTTCTTTTCTTTTGGGCGTTCTTCGAATCTTTATATTTTTTATACTCTGTAAGATCTTTTAATTATTATTATTATGTTATATTATTATTAATATAAGTTACAGTTAAATTTACATATTTTGAATATTTGTAAAAGTTATTTTATTCTAATTAATTTAATTCTAAAAATATATAATGTATTGTTTTTTATTCCATTTCTTTTATGTGTTTTTTTTAACGTTATCATAGCACTTATAAAATTGAAATTAGTTTACGATTATAAAAAATAATTTTTTAATTTAATAATTTAGTAATTTATTGTTATAAAGGAGTTTATTATTATTATTATTATTCACTTGATGACATTATTATATTATGCATCGACAATTTTATAGTTAACCAAGTAGAAATTTGTTCATATTTGATTTATTGAAGAAAAATAATTCTTAATTTTAAAAGGGATAACAATTTGAATGAAAATTTTACTTTATTGAATATTGAGAAAAAATAATAAATTAATTTTATTTTGTTTTTTGACACTTTATTTATTAATCATTTATATTTTCATAATAATAATTATTGTAATTGAATCACATTTCGAAATTTTGTTCTTAATTATGTTCCTTTTTTTATTATTACCTAAAAATATAACTTTTAATTGTTAAAGTAACATTTTATTAAAGTTTTTCTTTAAATTTAATGAATTCTCATTAATCGAAACCAACTCATCGATTTATATCGGTTATCATTATTTGATAAGATAGTATTTTTTGTCGAAGAATTTATATGTTTTTTTATACAATTGATAAAAATTTGAAATTTGATCAGATACCAAATTTTTTTTTAAAACATGTAATAACTAATAAATAATATTGTTTTTTCATTACTTTCAGTTACATAACAACTTCTATAAAAAATGGCACAAGAATTTTCCAAAGTTGTTAACCAATTCAGCAGTGATATTTATACTGTAAGTTTTTTTATTATAAAATTTATTTATTGAATTTATAACATTTTATAATTTTATGTTAGAACTGCATTGAAGGAAGCAATGATAATGTAATCTTATCACCATTATCCATCCAAACTGCCATTTCTTTGGCATTAATGGGCGCAAAAGGTCAAACTGCTTCTGAAATGTCGTCTGTTATGAAGTTTGGAGATCTGTCACGTGATGTGATTGCAAATCATTTCGGAACATTTATGACAACTGTAAATGACAGTTCAACTGTTAAAATTGCCAATAAGATTTATGTTAAGAATGGATACAAGGTTAAAAATGAGTTCAATGAAATTGCAACAAAGAAATTTTTCTCTGAAGCACAAGATATTGACTTTGCAAAAAGTGACGAATCTGCTAATGAAATCAATAAGTGGGTTGAAGGAAAAACCAATGAAAAAATTAAAAATTTAATTGATCCATCAATGTTGGATAACATGACAAGAATGGTACTTGTAAATGCTATTTACTTCAAAGGTACTTGGGTTCATCAATTTAAAAAACATCAAACTGCACCGGCAAAATTCTGGTTAAATGAAAATGATTCTGTTGATGTTCCAATGATGCATGTTAAGGCCAAATTCAATTATGGGTTCTTTGAAGAATTGGATGCTGTCGGTCTTGAAATGCCATATGAAAATTCTGATATTTCTATGTTTGTTATTTTACCTAACAAACGTGAAGGACTAAAGCAATTGGAAGCCGATTTGAGTAAAATTGATTATCAAACATTGTATGATAGAATGGGAAGAAAGGAAGTTAATGTAACATTCCCCAAATTCAAAATTGAGTACGAAATTAAGTTGAAGGATCTTTTAACAAAGGTATTTGTATTTTTAATGTAAGTGAGTTTCTTTATTACTGAAATAATATTTACATTATTTTTTAGATGGGAATGTCAACAATGTTTTCAGATGCAGCAGACTTTTCTGATCTCCTTGAATCATCAGAAGAATTAAAAGTTTCTGATGTTGTTCACAAAGCATTTATTGAAGTTAATGAAGAAGGAGCTGAAGCCGCTGCAGCAACAGGTAAATTATTTGTTAAAATGTTTTTAACCCTGCATTGTGTAGCTTTTGAGTTGTTTGGTTTTGGTTTTTTATTATCATATCATTTTTGGTTTGGACACATTTTTAAAAAATTATCGTATGATTATTTATTGTCGCAGGCTATTTTTTTTGTAAACGTGTTTATCTTGTATAAAAGAAAAAAAATTTTGCAGCTATGATAATGAGATCATTTGCAATGATTATTGAAACTGATTGTATTGTTGATCGTCCTTTCTACTATTCTATTATGGATTCAATAACACGCACAACATTATTCAATGGGCATTTGTATAAACCCCTTAATTAAAGAGAAGCAAAAGAATTACAGAAATAATAGGAGACAACAAATGTACATGTTAGTTTTCTATTTAAGCAGCTTTATACATTATTGTAGTTCCGATTGTAGTATATTCAACGGATATTGTTTGTAAATAAAAATAATAATAAATAAATTCAGCAAATGTGTACGCTTTACCAATTATAATAAAACATATAATTTAATAATAATTAAATTGACAACTAATAATTACCTACTTCTGTTAGGTTTTGTGACGGACGGTATATCAAGAACAACCATATTTAATGCAAATCAATCATTTTTCTACTTATTGAAGGATACCCGTATACACAAACGAATATATTTTATCGGTCGTGTTACTAATTTTAAGCAG
Organism: Pedicia rivosa; assembly: GCA_963082725.1. Classification (NCBI taxonomy): domain Eukaryota; kingdom Metazoa; phylum Arthropoda; class Insecta; order Diptera; family Pediciidae; genus Pedicia; species Pedicia rivosa. The sequence continues at coordinate 19,950,123 of OY720151.1, forward strand.
TAGTACATATATAAATATGATAAAGAAAAAAAGAGAACTGTCATAAAATTGTTATTTTCTGTTATTTTGAAAACTTATTTGGCAAAATTTAGCTACATAGTTAAATTACGTTTATCGTATGTTCTTACATTTTAACGCGGGAAAATATCATTCAATATGAAAACATAATATACATTTGAGTAATGAATAGTGAACATCCAATGAATCATCAAGTTTATGTTTATTTCTTTGAAATTTTTATTTGCTAATTATTATTTATATTTTGATAAAGAATGAAAAGTTTTACAAAATTTAAAAAGAATAATTTCATTGCCTATTTAATAATTTTCTGATTAATAAAATGAAATTATATTATTGTACCAATTAAGTTTTTAAAATGAAAGCACTATAATAATTAATAATAAATGCATTATTATGATAATTCCGAAGACATCATTAAAAAATTAAAAAAATAGCTTAATAATGCTTAAAACTAAAAATGTTAAAATCAATTCAGTAACACTCCATACTTTTAATTTTAAATTACCAAAATATTTTACTTTATTATTTTCGATTTGTACTTATTTTTTTTTTGTTTATCAAAATACATACACTTCTATTAAAATCACTATTTTATTTTTTGATTTAGATTTAATTTATCTTATTTTTGTATTTGTTTTTGCATGAAAATAAATTAAAACAATACAAAATCTACCTTTTTTTTAAACTAACATAAAAAAAAAAACAAAAATGATTGGATGAATGTTATTATTTCATAGCAATGATAATGTGCGGTTATTCAAGGTCAATGAAAACTGAAGAAAAGGATTTCTTAGTGGATCGACCATTTTTATACATTTTATCTGGCCGTGAAAATGATGTTGCTTTATTCAACGGACGAATTATTTGGCCAAAGTTTTAATATTTTTATTAAGTTTTTTTTTTGGATTTATTTCTTTTCCTTTATTTCGTTTTAATTACAGTATTTTTGTTATATTCTTGCTTATTATTAAATTAACTAATAAAATGTTAATTATAAAACAAAAATGATAATTTCTTTTTTGCGACTACGATCTTGTTCCATTAAAATGTTTATTTACCCGTTTAATTACCCGATTTCTTAATTAGAATGGCAAATTCTTTATCATAATACCAGATTGTTTTTCTAGTACGTTTTCCATTCCAAGATATACTTTTAATTAATTTCATAAAAAAGTTTTTTGTAAAATTGAGGATTGATTTTTTTTATGTGATAAATTTTCTATTTGCAAATATTTAAATAATTATTATTACATCGAAATATCGGTTCAATCAATTTAGAATAATTTCATTGCCTATTTAATAATTATTTCTTCTTTTTCTTATCCAAATACACTTTGAAATCACTATTTTATTTTTTAGTTTAGATTTATTTGTCTTATTTAAATTAATAAATAAATTAAAATCTACCTACACAAAAAAAAACCGAAATCATTGAATGAATATTATTATTTAACAGCAATCATAATTTGCGGTTGTTCAATGTCAATGGAAACTGATGAAAAGGATTTCTTAGTGGATCGACCATTTTTATACATTTTATCTGGTCGTGAAAATGATGTTGCTTTATTCAACGGACGAATTATTTGGCCAAAATTTTAATATTTTTATTAAATTTTTTTTTGGATTTATTTCTATTCTTTATTTAATTTTTATTACAATATTTTTGTTATATTCTTGCTTATTATTAAATTAACTAATAAAATGTTAATTATAAAACAAAAATGATAATTTCTTTTTTGCGACTACGATCTTGTTCCATTAAAATGTTTATTTACCCGTTTAATTACCCGATTTCTTAATTAGAATGGCAAATTCTTTATCATAATACCGGATTGTTTTTCTAGTACGTTTTCCATTCCAAGATATACTTTTAATTAATTTCATAAAAAAGTTTTTTGTAAAATTGAGAATTGATTTTTTTTATGTGATAAATTTTGTATTTGCAAATATTTAAATAATTATTATTACATCGAAATATCGGTTCAATCAATTTAGAATAATTTCATTGCCTATTTAATAATTATTTCTTCTTTTTCTTATCCAAATACACTTTGAAATCACTATTTTATTTTTTAGTTTAGATTTATTTGTCTTATTTAAATTAATAAATAAATTAAAATCTACCTACACAAAAAAAAACCGAAATCATTGAATGAATATTATTATTTAACAGCAATCATAATTTGCGGTTGTTCAATGTCAATGGAAACTGATGAAAAGGATTTCTTAGTGGATCGACCATTTTTATACATTTTATCTGGTCGTGAAAATGATGTTGCTTTATTCAACGGACGAATTATTTGGCCAAAATTTTAATATTTTTATTAAATTTTTTTTTGGATTTATTTCTATTCTTTATTTAATTTTTATTACAATATTTTTGTTATAGTCTTGCTTATTATTAAATTAACTAATAAAATGTTAATTATAAAACAAAAATGATAATTTCTTTTTTGCGACTACGATCTTGTTCCATTAAAATGTTTATTTACCCGTTTAATTACCCGATTTCTTAATTAGAATGGCAAATTCTTTATCATAATACCGGATTGTTTTTCTAGTACGTTTTCCATTCCAAGATATACTTTTAATTAATTTCATAAAAAAGTTTTTTGTAAAATTGAGAATTGATTTTTTTTATGTGATAAATTTTGTATTTGCAAATATTTAAATAATTATTATTACATCGAAATATCGGTTACTCAATCGATTCAATCAATTTAGAATAATTTCATTGCCTATTTAATAATTATTTCTTCTTTTTTTTATCCAAATACACTTTGAAATCACTATTTTATTTTTTAGTTTAGAAATATTTGTCTTATTTAAATTAATAAATAAATTAAAATCTACCTACACAAAAAAAACCGAAATCATTGAATGAATATTATTATTTAATAGCAATCACAATTTGCCGTTGTTCAATGTCAATGGAAACTGATGAAAAGGATTTCTTAGTGGATCGACCATTTTTATACATTTTATCTGGTCGTGAAAATGATGTTGCTTTATTCAACGGACGAATTACTTGTCCAGAATTTTAATGTTTTTTTTTAATTTTTTTTATTTTTCTTTTTTTTTTTTAATTTTATTTTTCAGTATTTTTGTTATGCTTATTATTAAATTAATTAATAAAATGTTTAATAAATAACAAAAATGATAATTTCTTATTTGCGACTACGATCTTGTTGCTTGTTTCTTGAAAATGTTTGTTTCAATATCAGTTTTTCATAATTAGAATGGCAAAGTCTTTATTATAATACCGGATTGTTTAAAAATAATTATTAGAACATCGAAATATCGGTTGAATCGATTGAGTATTCAATCAATTTAGAATAAATTGAAATTTTACGTTTTTTCAATGTCTTAATTATATGAAAATGAAATTATTGCTTTGTCTATGGGATTATAATTGAAATATCTATGGGAAGATAAACATTTCTTGTGATATAAAAATCAAAAATATTTTACAATTTTTCAGTATGATGTCAAGTATAACACATTATTTCATAGAGATTCTTTTTTCGTCTAACCTAACAAAATTATTAATTGTAATGCTTGTTTCTAACAATGGTGATACGCAGTTGTTATGTCCGAATAGTTAACTGTATTTGTCAGTAATGCCGGTGTATAATGAAGCACGGCCAATATTAATGGCTGAGTAATTATTCAATCATTTTATTAGAAATAAGAATGATATGAATTATTCTGCGTTTAATTGTAAGTACCTCAATGTAACAAATTTTTAGATTCGAAGATGAATTTGAAGAATTTACAAGAAATTATGCAGTATTAATAAATTTGTTGGTATTCCATTATAATATTAAAGCCTTAAATTATCCTGGTAACAAATGAGTGTTTGTTTTATTGGTGTCTTTTGCAGAATTTGTATTCTGGCGTTATGTTGTACATAGTATAATGATCAAATGAATCATAAATGTTCAATTACACTAAAAAATAAATAATAGTAAAATGTCACAAAATTGTAGATTAAATCAACAAATATAGTGGTTATTTTCAGTTAATCAAATCAAATTATGAAACGTTAGTCAATTTTGTTAATCTCACAAATGTATTTTGTGAAAAAAATATTGGTTTTATTTACAAAACCACTGTCATTCATAAAAATTATTTTGTTAACCCAGTACAAACTCTTTGTATTTTTTTACATTAATTCGGTATTCGGTAGAAGGAATTAATATTCTGTACCAAAATCACATAGAATTTTGTAATTTATCACAAATTTATACAATCATTAAGTATATTATACGAAAATTACGGTATACCTATATTTTACTATTAAAATTAGTTTTTTAATACTTACTTTAAAAATAATTATTATAATTATCACTATATAAATTACTTATAAAATCAACGAAATTATTTTCTTTTACCACTCGTTATTATTAAAAACACTTCACTGTATAAATTAAATACCTATAAAATAAATCAAATAAGAAAAACAATTATTTTAAGAAGATAAAACCTTTTTATTTCAATTAGAAAAGAATAATTCTTTTTCTTTTATCACTAAATATTTTTAATTTTTTTTTAAATTATCAAAATTATTATTATTTTTATTCAGAAAACAAAATTTTATTTATTTAAATTAATTGAGTTTAATTTTTAAATTGTAATTCATTTATATATATGTATCTATATGTTTGACATTGATAGATGTATTTTATTTCAGATCTGAAATTAAGCCAAATATTTTTGAACAAACTCCCAAAATATGTAGTGGGATATTTAAAATTAAAAACTTGATATATTTTAAAACAAATATCAATTGATTTTAATAATGTACAAAGTTTGTAAGTGGTTTTATCGTAAAACACATAGAACTCTAATATAGAATAAGTATCCATATTCCCAACAACAATCACTAATGGTTGGAAAGTAGATTTATTTTTAAAACATTCGTCATTTAAGAATGTTATCTTATCTGGAATTTTTGAAGAATCGTTTACCGTTGATGTATATATTCTTGTTTGGAGGATTGCCATTATTTTTTTTAAAAATGCTTCAAAATTACCTAATAAATCGTCTCCATTATTTTTAATAAAATTGTTATCAACGACCACCTGAAAATAAAAAAAAAATCTTAGGGTCGTATTAGGGTCTTAGTGTCGTAGAATTAATTATAACGTTGAAACTGACTCAAATGACTTGAGGTTGTAGGGAAATAAAAAGGGGATAATTTTCAACGGATAATAAGATTAGTTTGTATGTATTTTATATTCGGCAATCTCAGTGAATCTATAGCTATTAAATATTTTATTTTTTACCTATGGCTAGTACTTATAGTACAAAAAGAATATTATATTTGAATCCAAATCGGACAACAGGATATATCATTTATATTTAATACATATATTATTTTCTTTAAACTCTGTCTCCAATCCTCGAATACAAATGCATTTTCAGTTTCATCTATTTTTGCATTAAACAATTAACCATATTTTCTATTTTTTTTACTATGGAATCAGTTTTAGAATATAATTAGAAAATAGTATATCTGTAAAAATTTTTGCTAAATCTTTGCATGATTTTTTTTTTAAAATAATGTTTTTATATAAAACTATTGATAATTTTTTAAACATTTATAGGAGTAATTACAAATTTTAAAAAGTCTAAGAAGATATCAAGATGTCGGCCAATTGAATTTAATGTAAAACACCCGTTTACTTTTATTGTGTTTGATTTTAAATGTCTTTTGCGACATTTTAGTGCTCGTATTAATCGAGTGATAAATAATATAAATTCATGTTAATTTTCATATTTTAAAATATAATTTTTTTTACTATAACTTTTGTCTATCAAATAATGAATACTCTAAGATATAACTAAATAATGAAGTTGATATCCCATATTTAAAAGTGACTTATTCGGAAGTAAAAAAAAAATAATTTTTTTTGATGCGGTCTATATTCCATACATTTATAAAAAAGAACAAAAAATAAAAAATAATTTTTTTTTTATAAAAATCAAATTGAGATATATTTTAATAACATAGGAGTTTTTATTATTTATCTTTTGGTTTTAATAATCTTAACAGATGGATGAGTGTGTCGAATGTTTAATAAATAAAAATGAATAAGTAAATTTTTTATAGTAATTTTACATTGGCAATTGTATTGATTATTATATTTGTATACTAAAATACTCTAAGCAAAAATTGCGTTTATGCAAACGTGCTTTTGATATTATTTGAATTCATTTCATTAAATTCAAAATTCTTCATTCGTAAAAATTATTACATCTATTTTTAAACAGAAATTGCATTTGTAAATTATTGTTCATTATTGATGATATAGGATTGTTGTTTAACTCTAAACTTTTACATTTTGTGATCATATAAGAATTATGTAAATTTATAATTTCTTGTAATTTATCTTTATTGTTTATTTCTATTTATTGTTTATTTCGATTGATTTGTAATTTCATCAGTCGTTGTATATATTATACCTATTCTGAATGATTTCCTATTTTGTTATTAGAAACATCAGAACCGTTAATTTTAATTTTTTTAAATTATTATAACGGATAGAAATTTTAATTTCAAATAAACATGTTTTAATGCATTTGAGTTTCCTTTAACTTGTGTTTGCCTTGAAAATAACTGATAATTATTTTACTTTTTATCACAGCAGTTCTCTTAATGTGCAGACTATCTGCGATGATATCCGATTGCCCGCCAATTATATTTAGGGCCGACCGTCCATTTACTTTTATTATGTGGAATTCTGCTAGCTCTGTGCCCTATTTTAATGGCCGCATCACTCAGCTGATCAAATTATAAATTTTATCCTGTAAATTTAAAAATTTTTAAAATTAATAAATTGAATTTCGACGTTGCTTGTTCTGTTATTAAGTAATGTATTTGTTTTTTTTTAATACAATAATCATGAATTGTTTTTGTGCTTTTTAGTAACAAATTTATATGAAGATTGCAGACTTTAGTTGAACTAAAGAAATTATCTTTTTAGTATTTCCAAAATATAAGGACAGATACTTCCTTTTCGGTCAACTAAAGTCTCCACTTTACTAATTAAGTGTATTGCGGATAGGCCGTAACTCTGCCGTTTTTAGTGATATAAATTTGAGCTATATGTTAATTGAACGTAATAAAGACGATGTATTTATTTATTTAGTTGTCCTATGAGTTCCCATAAGAACTCGTGTTGAACTGTACAATTGGTTTATTATAGAATGAATTAATTTAGCTGCTGATATTTTATATAATTCTGTAAATTTAAAAATTTTTAAAATTAATAAATTGAATTTCGACGTTGCTTGTTCTGTTATTAAGTAATGTATTTGTTTTTTTTTAATACAATAATCATGAATTGTTTTTGTGCTTTTTAGTAACAAATTTATATGAAGATTGCAGACTTTAGTTGAACTAAAGAAATTATCTTTTTAGTATTTCCAAAATATAAGGACAGATACTTCCTTTTCGGTCAACTAAAGTCTCCACTTTACTAATTAAGTGTATTGCGGATAGGCCGTAACTCTGCCGTTTTTAGTGATATAAATTTGAGCTATATGTTAATTGAACGTAATAAAGACGATGTTTAGTTGTCCTATGAGTTCCCATAAGAACTCGTGTTGAACTGTACAATTGGTTTATTATAGAATGAATTAATTTAGCTGCTGATATTTTATATAATTCTTGAATGGGTAAAAATTTAATTTTTATATGAATTTCTTTTGTTGATGTTAAAGGATTTTTTTGAAACATATTTTTTATTGCTTTATTTTGTATTGTTTGAATTTCTTTAATGCTCGGGTAAATCGCTGTTCCTCATATGTTAAACCATATATAATATTTGAATGAAATAAAGAATAGAATATTATGCTGTATTGCTTCGTCGTAATCGACTAAGCCTAGTAATACAAAATTTTCAAATTCAACTTTTTTGATTTTTAAAAGACACAATTAAAAGAAAATTTCCAAAGTTTTTTTTTTTTTTAAATAGAATGACCCTAGGGCACCTTATTTTTACTAACAAAAGATCAAATTGGGGGTTATTGCAACTTTCATCCCCAAAAAATGTGTAAAAAAAATCCTATCAGTCCGGGCTCCGTCCGCCGGACTCCGTATGTGAACATGATAACTTAATAACGCGTGAAGTGATTTCAATGAAATTAGTATTTTTTGGTCCACAATAGAAGCCTATTGATTTGGGGTTTGATTGGGGGACGGGGTGGAGCACCCCCATAGAAATGTTTTGGAAAAAACAATTTTTTTGGAGAAAACAGTTTTTTGAGTAAACTGATTTCACTGAAATTTTGGGATTAGTATTTTATTGTTCCAGCATAGGATTTTAGGGGGGATCGGCGCACATATTTTAGAAAAATACAGTTTTTTAAGAACATGTGAACTGATTTCAATGAAATTTTGGGATTAGTGCTTTAATATATTAAATTATAATTTGAATCCCTAAGTAAACAAATTCTTCTACTTTTGATATGGTCATTATATTGAATGTTCAATACATAAGATAATATAGATGTAATAATTATAACTTTCTTTCGTCATTATTATTCGTTGATTTAATTAGTTTTACATGATTTTTTAATAATACTAACATTTGTGCTTTTGTTGAAGAAAGAAATGTAGAATAAAACACATATTTTTTATTTTTGATTTTATTGTGTGTTTGTTTCATGAGCGGAGTTCTTTTTTTTAAGAAGTTTTCTATGCTAAATTAATTTAGTAAAGTTAATGATTGTCTTCCTTAAATCATATTCGATATAAAAATGAAGCATAATTCGATATTATCGTTGTCTATTTGATTATTTATCATCGCTTAACTTGTTACTAGAATGCTATATGTAATTTGATTGATTTAAATTGCAATAACCTAGGCATTTTTAAACATTTCAAGTTCCTTGACCTTTTGAAAATCAATTTACTACAGTTTTGAAATTTGCTTTTAGATGTCCCAAATTTTCAAAGCTTAAGTGTGGATTTTTGATTTTTTTTTATATTTTCTTTAAAAGTAATTTTAAATTTATTCTTTTATGTTTCTATTATATTATTTTAATCAGGATTTAGTGCAATGCTGAAATGTCGCAAATGGGCGTGGGAGTTTGATGCTGATCATCCCTTTATTTTTTTTTGTTGGAATTCTCTTAATTCCTGCTCGTATTTTATGGGTCGTTTCTGTACTGCATAATTGCAAACTTTTAATAATTTCGGATCATTTCAAAATTTACTGTAATTATTAATTAATATTAACTGAGAATTTCTAGTGATATACATTGAATACATACGTTATTTGTTATTTTATTAAATACTGTTTTATTTATTAAACATTTAAGTTTATTGATAGAGAACTTTTAAATTTAACTTTTGATTGTTGCATAAGATCGTTTAAAATTAAGTCTCCCCACGATTACTAAGCTTTTTATTGCGATGTTACTCTGTATTTCACAACTCTTTACTCTTTATCTGATATTTTGCATAGATTATTAACATTACCCAACACCAACTTGATTGTTGAGTTTCCTTTTCCTGAAGATGTTTTTTTAAAAAAGATTGTTTTGTCTTAAAAATTATTAATTATGTATTTAAATTTTTGTCTCAGCTATCTTAATGCGCAAAAAGTGTGCACGAGATCCGCCAATTGAATTTAATGCCGAACATCCATTTACTTTTGTTATGAGGAATTCTGTGAACTCGATGCCGTATTTTAGTGGACGCATCACGTATCTTATTAATTAATTAATTACATAACGTAATATTATTTATTTTGCTTTTTCTGTTCTGGCAAACCTAAATATGTTTTGAGTAGCTTTTACGGTTATAATTTTATTTTCAAGAAATAATTTTATAAATTACATTTTGCATAACTTTTATTTATAAAAAAATTGTGTTTGTGTATTGTTATTGTAATTTTTGTTCATAATAAACACTTTATCATCATTTTGCATTATTTATTATAAGAGATATGTAATGATTTTTTTAGCTTATTCCTATTTTAGCTCTACTTTATTAATTAACTTTTCTAATGTCGTATTGTTTTCAAGATATTTTTGGCTCCAGATTATCGATATTTAATAGGCAATAGTAATGATTCTATAAATATTTACAATTAGAAATATTTTAAGAAGTACAAACGTTTGCTTTCATTATACTACTCTCAAATAGCCTAAAATAATAATTTTTTGCAATAATTTTTATAAATGTATTGCATGAAATATATAATAATTCTTCTTGAACCTTAGTTTTTCATAAATTGGACCGATATTTCGATTTTGATAATTAATAATTACTAATTTTAATATTCATATTTACCACAGAATATAGTTACCCCTGAAAATTTAATTTTGAATCATTTGATTTCAGAATAAAATTGGGTAGTGCATGAAGTTTTCTTGCCGATATTGTTTAATTAGAGTGCAAAAACTAATAATTACGCAAGCCTTTATCAAAGTTATCCCAGGTTATAATACTATAGTATTATAACCTGGAAAGCTATCAACATTATGCGATTGCACAAAAATTTCCAAAGATTTTTTTTACACGACAGCGATTAAATATTTTTTAAACTGGAATATTATTGAATTATGTGGAATTATAATGCATATGATTAGCACACAATTATTAATATCTAGCAGTTTTTAATCACTTCATAATGTCGATTAAATCGAAAAACTTTGTACAGTACAGTAATCAAATGTTACAAAATATAATAGATGATAAAATGTCTGTAAAAGTTTAAAACTATTGGAATTTTATATGAGTAAAATCATTATCTTTTAATATTGTTCCATAATCAGGCATTTCATTAATTTTTTATCTTGTATTTTTGGCAGTTTTACAATTTTAAAATAATTGTATGATATCAATATATGTACTAGAGATGATAACTAACTCTTGTTTAAATAGAAAAAATGTTCCCCTCCATTATTTTTTAATGTCGAACATCCATTTGTTTTCGTTTTCTTTGACTCGTTTTCTTGAGGCTAATTATATTGGGGAACTAATAAAACCAATGGGCAAAGAACATATGTCGTGTATTTTTTCCAACTCTAAATAAATATTGTTTCAATATGCCATTATATATTTTTATAAACAAACAACATTTTTTACCATATGAGAACTTGATATTTTTTATTTTAGCGGGAATTATAAATTGTCTTATTTTTGACAATTTTGTTCCTGCACTAGTTTTTACTGCAGAATCAGTTATTTTCGATATGAAAAATACTTGAAATTTAATTTAGTACAATTAAACTTATTTTTTTGGGTCTATGAAAATAAATTGTTTATTTGCACGTTAATCTGTTGTTTTCAATATGTTATTAAATTTTACAGTATTTAAAGCAAAACCAAACAGTAATTAAACATATTTTTTTTAAGGATTTCTTTATAAGTATGTATTATTCATATTCATTGTAACTTCAGTTGTACTTCAAAAAATCCAAATTAAACGTTAGAATTAAGTGATTTATTCTGGAATTATGTAGATTCTAATTATGTAAGTACAATGAAAGTCGACATTATATTAAAAGCAATTATTATGTTTTAGCTTATAAGTTTTAATCGGTGTATAATCGATGTCTTAAGAAGATTGTCTTATTTGTAATTGGGAACTTCTTTAATGAGAGAAAATTTGAAGTCACCTCGCTATTTTCTTTTTAATAGAATTTTCAACTTTTTCAGATATTTATTCCATAGATTTAGAAAATTAGATTTTTCTTCATTTTTAAGAATTCTACTAAATGTAGTAAATTCTTTGTTGGTCATCTGTCTCAAATAGCATAGACTACAAAAATTTATCAGTGAAACTTATTTTCTCACTTATTTATTATAAATTAGTTATTCGATGAAATGTATATTATTTCTTTTTTATCAAACGTTTTTAATACATTTGGTTAGTCGTATTTTTTTTTTTGGTTTTATTAATTTATATTTACTTATTTTCGTATTGTAAAAATTTAGTCATTAACTTGACGTTTATCTTTAAATTGTCAATTACTCTGAAAATATTTTTATTATTTGATAAAAAAGTTTTATTTTTAAATATCAGACATTTACTACATATACCTAAATGTATTGCCATTTTGCTCTTATTTCCACAGGAATGGTTATGGTGCTTGAGTGTTTAATGATAAGCACTACTCCCGAGATATTTTTTCGAGCTGAACATCCATTTGCGTTTATTATAAAGAATTCTGTTTCGTGTTTACCATTATTTACTGGTCGCATCTCTAATATTGGATAGTACAGCTTTTTTCCACAAAATGTATTAATAAAAATTTGTTATATGAGCTTTTAATAAATGTGAAATCTTCATTTTTTTAGTTCGATTTTCGATTTTATACGTATATCATTCTTTTCCGAGCTTCTAACTTCCCCAAAATATCCTTATTCTCTAACAATTTGGAGTAGTTTTCTCCACAGTCAAACGTTTCGACCACGAATAGCAGAACAAATAAATACTATAAAATTTATGGTTATATTGAAGTATTATATATGCAAGTTCATTGCTAGTTATATAGTCGTTAAGTGTTTTTCGAATCGGCCATAACTCTTTGCCGCTTTTAGAGGTATAAATTTTACCAATATGTTAAATGAACGTAATAAAAACGATATAATTTTTATAACTTTCTTTCATCATTATTATTCATTTTTTAATTTTTATTTTACATGGGGGTTTTTTTTTATTGAAACTAGTGTTTGTGTTTTTGTTGAAGGAATAAAATGAAGAATAAAATACATAATTTATCTACTTTGATTTTGTTGTGTCTTTGATTGTTTTGATGCGCACAGTTATTTTTTTATGATAATATAATTTTAAATTTGCTAATTATATAAGAAAATGTATTGCTTGGCATATTTTCTATGCTAAATTAATTAAGTAAAGTTAATGATTGCTGTTTTGAAAATCAATTCTTTTACAATTGGGAAAATTTCTTCTAGATGCCCCAAGTTCCCAAAGCTTGTAGTGTGGAATTTCTGAATTTTTTTTATTTTTTTTTTGTTCAAAAATGAAATTTTAAACTAACTTATTCTTTTATCTTATTTATCATATTTTTTATCAAGACTTAGACTTAGAACAATTAAAAAATATTCCCCAAGAGAGTTTAAATATTGTGTTAAATATTGTTTTATTTATTGAACCCTTAGGTTTTGATAGTAACCACTTTTGTAAATACTGTTACTGCTTAAAAACTGGTCTTGCAGTTTATTAGTAGAGCACTTTTTAATATAAGTTTTCATTGTAATTTACCCTTTTTGTTGAGAATTATCCAAGGTTATAATAAATTCGAAATATGGGCAGTGAAATTTATATTTTTATTGTAAAGAAACCTGTTACTGTTTTATACATTTTGTATTGTTTTCAAGATAATTATAAATAATTAATGGCAAATAGGAATGATCCTTTATTTACAGAAGTTTGAATAGTTTTGCTTTCATTATTTTATATATATATCTACTGCTCTCAAATACCATAAAATACAAAAGTTTATCAGTAAAACTATAATAATTTTTATAAATGAATTGCAATAGAATGTAATATTTTTTTCAATTTTGATTACTAATAATTACTAATTTAAACATTTATATTTACCACAGAATAAATTTACTTACCCCTGAAAATTTAATTTTGAATCATTTGGTTTTAGAATAAAATTGGGTAGTGCATAAAGTTATCTTGCTGATATTGTTTAATTAGAGTGCAAAAACTGATAATTACGAAGTTATCAACATTATGCGATTGCACAGAATTTTCCAAAGATTTTTTTTACACGACAGCGATTAAATATTTTTTTAACTGGAATATTATTGGGTGCATATAAACATTATTAAATATGATTAGCACACAATTATTAATATCTAGCAGTTTTTAATCACTTCATAATGTCGATTAAATTGAAAAACTTTGTACAGTACATTAATCAAATGTTACAAAATATAATAGATGATAAAATGTCTGTAAAAGTTTAAAACTATTGGAATTTTATATGAGTAAAATCATTATCTTTTAATATTGTTCCATAATCAGGCATTTCATTAATTTTTTATCTTGTATTTTTGGCAGTTTTACAATTTTAAAATAATTGTATGATATCAATATATGTACTAGAGATGATAACTAACTCTTGTTTAAATAGAAAAAATGTTCTCCATTATTGTTTAATGTCGAACATCCATTTGTTTTCGTTTTCTTTGACTCGTTTTCTTGAGGCTAATTATATTGGTGGAACTAATCAAACCAATGGGCAAAGAACATATGTGGTGTATTTTTTCCAACTCTAAATCAATATTGTTTCAATATGCCATTATATATTTTTATAAACAAACAACATTTTTTACCATATGAGAACTTGATATTTTTTATTTTAGCGGGAATTATAAATTGCCTTATTTTTGACAATTTTGTTCCTGCATTAATTTTTATTTTTACTGCAGAATCAGTTATTTTCGATATGAAAAATACTTGAAATTTAATTAAGTACAATTAAACTTATTTTTTTGGGTCTATGAAAATAAATTGTTTATTTGCACGTTAATCTGTTGTTTTCAATATGTTATTAAATTTTAATAACATACTACAAAAATTTATCAGTGAAACTTATTTTCTCACTTATTTATTATAAATTAGTTATTCGATGAAATGTATACAAAAATTTATCAGTGAAACTTATTTTCTCACTTATTTATTATAAATTAGTTATTCGATGAAATGTATATTATTTCTTTTTTATCAAACGTTTTTAATACATTTGGTTAATCGTATTTTTTTTTTGGTTTTATTAATTTATATTTACTTATTTTCGTATTGTAAAATTTAGTCATTAACTTGACGTTTATCTTTAAATTGTCAATTACTGTGAAAATATTTTTATTATTTGATAAAAAAGATTTATTTTTAAATATCAGACATTTACTACATATACCTAAATGTATTGCCATTTTGCTCTTATTTCCACAGGAATGGTTATGAGGCATCAGAGTATAATTATAAGCACTACTCCCGAGATATTTTTTCGAGCTGAACATCCATTTGCGTTTATTATAAAGAATTCTGTTTCGTGTTTACCATTATTTACTGGTCGCATCTCTAATATTGGATAGTACAGCTTTTTTCCACAAAATGTATTAATAAAAATTTGTTATATGAGCTTTTAATAAATGTGAAATCTTCATTTTTTTAGTTCGATTTTCGATAAATAATAACATGACTATCCATTTTTATTATTGTTCTAATATGGATAATTTTCAAAAGAGAACCCTCACTGAAGAAAATCAGAACATATTTGGCTTAAAGAAGGGTTACATTATACAAAATACTAAAAATAATATAAAAATTTAGACACATCTATATATATTTATACGTATATCATACTTTTCCTAGCTTCTAACTTCCCCAAAATATCCTTATTCTCTAACAATTTGGAGTAGAATTCTCCACAGTCAAACGTTTCGACCACGAATAGCAGAACAAATAAATACTATAAAATTTATGGTTATATTGAAGTATTATATATGCAAGTTCATTGCTAGTTATATAGTCGTTAAGTGTTTTTCGAATCGGCCATAACTCTTTGCCGCTTTTAGAGGTATAAATTTTACCAATAACTTAAATGAACGTAATAAAAACGATATAATTTTTATAACCTTCTTTCATCATTATTATTCATTTTTTAATTTTTATTTTACATAGGGGTTTTTTTTTATTGAAACTAGTGTTTGTGTTTTTGTTGAAGGAATAAAATGAAGAATAAAATACATAATTTATCTACTTTGATTTTGTTGTGTCTTTGATTGTTTTGATGCGCACAGTTATTTTTTTATGATAATATAATTTTAAATTTGCTAATTATATAAGAAAATGTATTGCTTGGCATATTTTCTATGCTAAATTAATTAAGTAAAGTTAATGATTGCTGTTTTGAAAATCAATTCTTTTACAATTGGGAAAATTTCTTCTAGATGCCCCAAGTTCCCAAAGCTTGTAGTGTGAAATTTCTGAATTTTTTTTATTTTTTTTTTTATTCAAAAATGAAATTTTAAACTAACTTATTCTTTTATCTTATTTATCATATTTTTAATCAAGACTTAGACTTAGAACAATTAAAAAATATTCCCCAAGAGAGTTTAAATATTGTGTTAAATATTGTTTTATTTATTGAACCTTTAGGTTTTGATAGTAGCCACTTTTGTAAATACTGTTACTGCTTAAAAACTGGTCTTGCAGTTTATTAGTAGAGAACTTTTTAATATAAGTTTTCATTGTAATTTACCCTTTTTGTTGAGAATTATCCAAGGTTATATTAAATTTTAAATATGGGCAGTGAAATTTATATTTTTATTGTAAAGAAACCTGTTACTGTTTTATACATTTTTTAAAAAACACCGCATATTAGCATTTTTATTTGCAAAAACTACAAATTTTGTGTAAGATATACTAAAATGCGGGTATTGTTCACAAACAAACTGTGTAAATGTTTTTACTATCATTTTTGTGACAAATTTTACTATCATTTTTTTTCAGTGTAGTTGAAGATATCTTAACGGATTTTTTATTATTTGGAAGATTTGTCATACTCTACATTTATAGCAAATTATATGAATTTGGATAAATATGGAAATATTTAACTCTTTTTCTTATATAAATAATTGAAAGTTTGAACGTATTTATATGTTGTTTTGGTTAAATTTAGGTATTTTGATTAACCCGTAGTTGATTTTTGGGTATATTGGGTATTTTGTTTTTATTATGCAAATTAAAGAATGTAGAACTTTTTGTATAGTTTCTAAATTAATTAATAATTAAGTTATTTAAATGGCCATCAAAAGAATAAACAATTTATCTTTATTATAAATAATTAATTAATATATTATTTATGAATGAGGAGAGAGAGAAAGTCATAGCAAAGGTAATTGCAATTAGTCGAAGAAGAGTTAGCAATAAATTGAATTCAGTACAGCATTATTACCTGGTTATTTTATTTTAATGATACATCTAGGCATCAATTGTAAATTAATTAGTTTTCTGAAGTCTAAACTCTTCAAAATAATTTCATAATAACAAAATTGATTGATTATGACCATTGAACAGAGAAATCTAAAACGTTCAAATTGATCTTAGAAATTATTTACAATTTGTAATGATCATTAAATTAATTTTTTGATGATAATGTATGGTTTCAAGTGTCAATATTTTTCTGAATTGAATTTAAAATATTTAAATTAACCCTACTATTAATTTTTTAATAGGTAAAACCTAGCTGGTGGAGATTTTCAATCAACTTGGTTTATTGCTGATTGCCCATTTATTTTCAATCTTGTATATTTGGAATCTACGTTTTTATTTGTTGGAAATGTGAAAGAACCCAAAAATATATAAATTTAAATCTAAAATATAAAATTAGTAAAGTATTTAAGAAATGAAGATCTCAACAGAGATATTTATATAGATTTTTTTCGATTCTATTTTTGATGAAATCCTTCTTTTTTTTTTTATTAACAAATGAATGAATCAAAACATAAATCAAAGAAATTATTTACACAAACTTTTGAATTATTATATAAATTGTTTGACTGATTTGAATAAATTTTTTTTTTATGATTTTTTTAAAATAATAATAACTCGAAAAGTCTTTTTTAAGATAGTAAGAATCGACATACTTATAAGTAGGCTTCGGACTTTTAGGTCAGAAAATTCCAAAAAAAGGTACCTAAAATAATAATCAAAAAATCGAAAATATTCTCAATAAAAATGAAAATATTCCCTAAAAATTAAAAATATTTGTAATAATTTTTTTTATTTATTTAGCAAATTTAAAAATTTGTATATATCAAAAAACGAAAATTCATGGTATGAAAAAATCAAAGGAAAAACTTTATTATTTTTTTGTTACGGTTTAGCCGTAGCTAATTTTTATACATGGAGAAAGATCTTCAACATCCACGAATGTTATTGGAGCATATTTGAAATATTTTACTTCTTCCATGGAATATTCTTCTACGATGCCGTTGTATTGTTTTTTAAAATTTTGGAAATTTTTTTTTAATACATTAAGGTTTATATTTTTAGTTAAAACTTTGAAAAGTTTGTCCTTTATTTTATTTTCAAAACCTTGCCGTCTGTTGTGAAATCGTCGTTACTTTTCACAATAATAATTAACGAAAAAAAAAGAAAGAGGGAGAGAAAGACGGAAAAAATGAACTTACACCATATAAGGAACGCAAAGGAAAAAAATATTTCTTTTTGTTTTTTGTTTTTTTTATTTATAGAAAATACGATATATTCTGTAAAATATGCAATTATTATATAATATGCACTTAATAATTAAATATGTGAAAATATTCATTTATACAAATATATTCAATTGATGTTTTAATTTTCATGTGATGAAACTTATTTGTGTCGTAGAATTAATTATAATGTTGAAACTGTAATGACTCAAATGACTTGAGGTTGTAGGGAAATAAAAAGGGGATAATTTTCAATGGATAATAAGATTAGTTTGTATGTATTTTATATTAGGCAATCTCAGTGAATCTATAGCTACTAAATATTTTATTTTTTACGTATGGCTAGTACTTACAGTACAGAAAGAATATTATATTTGAATCCAAATCGGACAACAGGATATATCATTTATTTTTAATACATATATTATTTTCTTTAAACTCGAATACAAATGCATTTTCAGTTTCATCTATTTTTGCATTAAACAATTAACCATATTTTCTGTTTTTTTTACTATGGAATCAGTTTTAGAATATAATTAGAAAATAGTATATCTGTAAAAATTTTTGCTAAATCTTTGCATGAATTTTTTTTTAAAATAATGTTCAGAACAAAAAATAATAATAAATTTTTGTTTATAAAAATCAAATTGAGGTATCAGATATATTTTAATAACATAGGAGTTTTTATTATTTATCTTTTGGTTTTAATAATCTTAACAGATGGATGAGTGTGTCGGATGTTTAATAAATAAAAATGACTAAGTAAATTTTTTATAGTAATTTTACATTGGCAATTGTATTGGAATTGATTGGATTATTATATTTGTATACTAAAATACTCTAAGCAAAAATTGCGTTTATGCAAACGTGCTTTTGATATTATTTGAATTCATTTCATTAAATTCAAAATTCTTCATTCGTAAAAATTATTACATCTATTTTTAAACAGAAATTGCATTTGTAAATTATTGTTCATTATTGATGATATAGGATTGTTGTTATATCTAAACTTTTACATTTTGTGATCATATAAGAATTATGTAAATTTATAATTTCTTGTAATTTATCTTTATTGTTTATTTCTATTTATTGTTTATTTCGATTGATTTGTAATTTCATCAGTCGTTGTATATATTATACCTATTCTGAATGATTTCCTATTTTGTTATTAGAAACATCAGAACCGTTAATTTTAATTTTTTTAAATTATTATAACGGATAGAAATTTTAATTTCAAATAAACATGTTTTAATGCATTTGAGTTTCCTTTAACTTGTGTTTGCCTTGAAAATAACTGATAATTATTTTACTTTTTATCACAGCAGTTCTCTTAATGTGCAGACTATCTGCGATGATATCCGATTGCCCGCCAATTATATTTAAGGCCGACCGTCCATTTACTTTTATTATGTGGAATTCTGCTAGCTCTGTGCCCTATTTTAATGGCCGCATCACTCAGCTGATCAAATTATAAATTTTATCCTGTAAATTTAAAAATTTTTAAAATTAATAAATTGAATTTCGACGTTGCTTGTTCTGTTATTAAGTAATGTATTTGTTTTTTTTTAATACAATAATCATGAATTGTTTTTGTGCTTTTTAGTAACAAATTTATATGAAGATTGCAGACTTTAGTTGAACTAAAGAAATTATCTTTTTAGTATTTCCAAAATATAAGGACAGATACTTCCTTTTCGGTCAACTAAAGTCTCCACTTTACTAATTAAGTGTATTGCGGATAGGCCCAAACTCTGCCGTTTTTAGTGATATAAATTTGAGCTATATGTTAATTGAACGTAATAAAGACGATGTATTTATTTATTTAGTTGTCCTATGAGTTCCCATAAGAACTCGTGTTGAACTGTACAATTGGTTATTATTTGACTAATATATAAATCAAAAAAATTTGTATGTGTTGACAATTTTTATAAATGTGATTTAAATTTATGAACAACACATTTACAAATATTTAATTTATAATTTTACATTTTACATTTTATGAATTTTTCTCTAATATATTCTGTTATTAGTAATTTAAATTTATTTTTATCTTTGCAATCTTTAATGGGTAGGATAGTTGTGTATATTTGAATTATAGGGTATTATTGTTTTAGTATGGATTTTTTTGTTTATTATAGAATGAATTAATTTAGCTGCTGATATTTTATATAATTCTTGAATGGGTAAAAATTTATTTTTTATATGAATTTCTTTTGTTGATGTTAAAGGATTTTTTTGAAACATATTTTTTATTGCTTTATTTTGTATTGTTTGAATTTCTTTAATGCTCGGGTAAATCGCTGTTCCTCATATGTTAAACCATATATAATATTTGAATGAAATAAAGAAGAGAATATTATGCTGTATTGCTTCGTCGTAATCGACTAAGCCTAGTAATAGAAAATTTTCAAATTCAACTTTTTTGATTTTTAAAAGACACAATTGAAAGAAAATTTCCAAAGTTTTTTTTTTTTTTAAATAGAATGACCCTAGGGCACCTTATTTTTACTAACAAAAGATCAAATTGGCGGTTATTGCAACTTTCATCCCCAAAAAAGGTGTAAAAAAAATCCTGTCAGTCCGGGCTCCGTCCGCCGGACTCCGTATGTGAACACGATATCAAAACAATTTTTTTGGAAAAATACAGTTTTTTAAGTGAACTGATTTCAATGAAATTTTGGGATTAGTATTTTATTGTTCCAGCATAGAACCAAATTGATTTTATTGGGGATCGGGACACGGGGTGGAGCACCCCCATACAAATGTTTTGGGAAAAATCAGTTTTTTAAGGATAGCGACAACGGATTGCAATGAAATTTTGGGATTAGTATTTTATTGGTCCATCATAGAACCATATTGATTTTAGGGGGGATCGATGCACGGGGTGGATCACCCCCATACAATTTTTTTGGGAAATACAGTTTTTTAAGAATATGTGAACGGAATGCAATGAAATTTTGGAATTTGTATTTTATTATATTAAATGATGGTTCCATGGAGTGGTTTTCAGAACTTGGGTATATTACATTTGTGTTAAATGCTGACAATACTATCGCATAACATTCGACGAAGCATACAGCCATACTTGCCTGTCGTTTTTATTTTTAGTTTCAATTGGTAAATTATCCTGTATTTTCTGACATAATCCAGCAATATGTGATAATTTTTTTTTAAAATATTTAATATGACTATTCGATTTTAACGTTTGATGTTTTAAATCCCTAAGTAAACAAATTCTTCTACTTTTGATATTTTTTGGTCAGTATATTGAATTTTCAACTCTATATTATGTAAATATTATAACTTTCTTTCGTCATTATTATTCGTTGTCTATTTGATTATTTATCATCGCTTAACTTCTTACTAGAATGCTATACGTAATTTGATTGATTTAAATTGCAATAACCTAATTCTGGCATTCTAATGATTTTTTTAAACATTTCAAGTTCCTTGACCTTTTGAAAATCAATCGGTTGGGACATTTGCTTTTAGATGTCCCAAATTTTCAATGCTTAAGTGTGGAATTTCTGAGTTTTTTTTATATTTTCTTTAAAAAGTAATTTTAAATTTATTCTTTTATTATTCTATTATATGTATTATTTTATTCAGGATGTAAAGCAATGCTGAAATGTCGCAAATGGGGGTGGGAGTTTGATGCTGATCATCCCTTTATTTTTTTTTGTTGGAACTCTCTTAATTCATGCTCGTATTTTATGGGTCGTTTCTGTACTCCATAATTGCAAAGTTTAAATAATTTCGGATCATTTCAAAATTTACTGTAATTATTAATTAATATTAACTGAGAATTTCTAGTGATTTACATTGAATACATACGTTATTTGTTATTTGATTAAATTCTGTTTTATTTATTAAACATTTAAGTTTATTAATAGAGAACTTTTTAATTTAACTTTTCATTGTAGCATAAGATCGTTTAAAATTAATTAATAAAATGTTCTGGCGAGTAGTTTTTACGATTATAATTTTATTTTCCAGAAATAATTTTATAAATTACATTTTCCATAACTTTTATTTATAAAAAAATTGAGTTTGTGTATTATTATTGTAATTAATAATAAACACTTTATCATCATTTTGCAGTATTTATTATAAAATATATGCAATGATTTTTCTAGCTTATTCCTATTTTAGCTCTACTTTATTAATTAACTTTTCTAAGTTTTCTAGATATTTCAGGCTCCAGATAATTATAGATATTTAATAGGCAATAGTAATGATTCTATAAATATTTACAATTAGATATATTTTAAGAAGTACAGACGTTTGCTTTCATTATACTACTCTCAAATAGCCTAAAATACAAAAGTTTATCAGTAATAATAATTTTTTGCAATAATTTTTATAAATGTATTGCATGAAATATATAATAATTCTTCTTGAACCTTAGTTCATTTTTCGATTTTGATAATTAATAATTTTAATATTCATATTTACCACAGAATATAGTTACCCCTGAAAATTTAATTTTGAATCATTTGGTTTCAGAATAAAATTGGGTAGTGCATGAAGTTATCTTGCCGATATTGTTGAATTAGAGTGCAAAAACTAATAATTACGCAAACCTTTATCAAAGTTATCAACATTATGCGATTGTACAAAAATTTCCAAAGATTTTTTTTACACGACAGCGATTAAATATTTTTTAAACTGGAATATTATTGGGTGCATATAAACATTATTGAATTATGTGGAATTATAATGCATATGATTAGCACACAATTATTAATATCTACCATTTGAAAAAAATAGTAGTATTTTAATTACTTCATAATGTCGATTAAATCGAAAAACTTTGTACAGTACATTAATCAAATGATACAAAATATAATAGATGATGAAATGACTGTAAAAGTTTAAAACTATTGGAATTTTATATGAGTAAAATCATTATCTTTTAATATTGTTCAATAATCGGGTATTTCATTAATTTTTCATTTTGTATTTTTGGCAGTTTTACAATTTTAAAATAATTGTATGATATCAATATATGTACTAGAGATGATAACTAATTCTTGTTTAAATAGAAAAAATGTTCCCCTCCATTATTTTTTAATGTCGAACATCCATTTGTTTTCGTTTTCGTTTTGTAGGTATTCAGATATTTATTCCATAGATTAAGATAATTACATATTTTTCATTTTCAGTGAAACAATAATAATTTCTCACTTATTTTTTATAAATAGTTAATTCCCTGAAATGTATATTATTTCGTTTTTATCAAACGTTTTTAATACATTTGGTTAGTCGCATTTTTTTTTTGGTTTTATTAATTTATATTTACTTATTTTTGTATTGTAAAATTTAGTCATTAACTTGACGTTTATCTTTAAATTGTCAATTACTCTGAAAATATTTTTATTATTTGATAAAATTTTTTTATTTTTAAATATCAGACATTTACTACATATACCTAAATGTATTACCATTTTGCTCTTATTTCCACAGGAATCATTGTGCTGTTTGAAAGTATAATGATAAGCACTAAGTCCGAGATATTTTTCCGAGCTGAACATCCTTTTGCGTTTATTATAAAGAATTCTGTTTCGTGTTTACCATTATTTACTGGTCGCATCTCTAATATTGAATAGAACAGCTTTTATCCACAAAATGTATTAATAAAAATTTGTTATATGAGCTTTTAATAAATGTGAAATCTTCATTTTTTTAGTTCGATTTTCGATTTTATACGTATATCATACTTTTCCGAGCTTCTAACTTCCCCAAAATATCCTTAATCTCTAACAATTTGGAGTAGAATTCTCCACAGTCAAACGTTTCGACCACGAATAGCAGAACAAATAAATACTATAAAATTTATGGTTATATTGAAGTTATATATGCAAGTTCATTTGCTAGTTATCATCTAGTCAAAAAATTCTTCCTTTAAGGTCAACTCAAGTCTCCACTTTAACTGGTTAGTCGTTAAGTGTTTTTCGGATTGGCCATAACTCTTTGCCGCTTTTATAGGTATAAATTTTACCAATATGTTAAATGAACGTAATAAAAACGATATAATTTTTATAACTTTCTTTCATCATTATTATTCATTTTTTAATTTTTATTTTACATGGAGGTTTTTTTTTATTGAAACTAGTGTTTGTGTTTTTGTTGAAGGAATAAAATGAAGAATAAAATACAAAATTTATCTACTTTGATTTTGTTGTGTCTTTGATTGTTTTGATGCGCACAGTTATTTTTTTATGATAATATAATTTTAAATTTGCTAATTATATAAGAAAATGTATTGCTTGGCATATTTTCTATGCTAAATTAATTAAGTAAAGTTAATGATTGCTGTTTTGAAAATCAATTCTTTTACAATTGGGAAAATTTCTTCTAGATGCCCCAAGTTCCCAAAGCTTGTAGTGTGGAATTTCTGAATTTTTTTTATTTTTTTTTTTGTTCAAAAATGAAATTTTAAACTAACTTATTCTTTTATCTTATTTATCATATTTTTAATCAAGACTTAGACTTAGAACAATTAAAAAATATTCCCCAAGAGAGTTTAAATATTGTGTTAAATATTGTTTTATTTATTGAACCTTTAGGTTTTGATAGTAGCCACTTTTGTAAATACTGTTACTGCTTAAAAACTGTTCTTGCAGTTTATTAGTAGAGCACTTTTTAATATAAGTTTTCATTGTAATTTACCCTTTTTGTTGAGAATTATCCAAGGTTATAATAAATTCGAAACATGGGCAGTGAAATTTATATTTTTATTGTAAAGAAACCTGTTACTGTTTTATACATTTTGTATTGTTTTCAAGATAATTATAAATAATTAATGGCAAATAGGAATGATCCTTTATTTACAGAAGTTTGAATAGTTTTGCTTTCATTATTATATATATATACTGCTCTCAAATACCATAAAATACAAAAGTTTATCAGTAAAACTATAATAATTTTTATAAATGAATTGCAATAGAATGTAATATTTTTTTCAATTTTGATTACTAATAATTACTAATTTAAACATATATCTTTACCACAGAATAAATTTACTTACCCCTGAAAATTTAATTTTGAATCATTTGGTTTCAGAATAAAATTGGGTAGTGCATGAAGTTTTCTTGCCGATATTGTTTAATTAGAGTGCAAAAACTAATAATTACGCAAGCCTTTATCAAAGTTATCCCAGGTTATAATACTATAGTATTATAACCTGGAAAGTTATCAACATTATGCGATTGCACAAAAATTTCCAAAGATTTTTTTTACACGACAGCGATTAAATATTTTTTAAACTGGAATATTATTGGGTGCATATAAACATTATTGAATATGATTAGCACACAATTATTAATATCTAGCAGTTTTTAATCACTTCATAATGTCGATTAAATTGAAAAACTTTGTAGAGTACATTAATCAAATGTTACAAAATATAATAGATGATAAAATGACTGTAAAAGTTTAAAACTATTGGAATTTTATATGAGTAAAATCATTATCTTTTAATATTGTTCCATAATCAGGCATTTCATTAATTTTTTATCTTGTATTTTTGGCAGTTTTACAATTTTAAAATAATTGTATGATATCAATATATGTACTAGAGATGATAACTAACTCTTGTTTAAATAGAAAAAATGTTCTCCATTATTGTTTAATGTCGAACATCCATTTGTTTTCGTTTTCTTTGACTCGTTTTCTTGAGGCTAATTATATTGGGGAACTAATAAAACCAATGGGCAAAGAACATATGTCGTGTATTTTTTCCAACTCTAAATAAATATTGTTTCAATATGCCATTATATATTTTTATAAACAAACAACATTTTTTACCATATGAGAACTTGATATTTTTTATTTTAGCGGGAATTATAAATTGTCTTATTTTTGACAATTTTGTTCCTACATTAATTTTTATTTTTACTGCAGAATCAGTTATTTTCGATATGAAAAATACTTGAAATTTAATTAAGTGCAATTAAACTTATTTTTTTGGGTCTATGAAAATAAATTGTTTATTTGCACGTTAATCTGTTGTTTTCAATATGTTATTAAATTTTACAGTATTTAAAGCAAAACCAAACAGTAATTAAACATATTTTTTTTAAAGATTTCTTTATAAGTATGTAATATTCATATTCATTGTAACTTCAGTTGTACTTGCAAAAATCCAAATTAAACGTTAGAATTAAGTGATTTATTCTGGAATTGGGTAGATTCTAATTATGTAAGTACAATGAAAGTCGACATTATATTAAAAGCAATTATTATGTTTTAGCTTATAAGTTTTAATCGGTGTATAATCGATGTCTTAAGAAGATTGTCTAATTTGTAATTGGGAACTTCTTTAATGAGAGAAAATTTGAAGTCACCTCGCTATTTTCTTTTTAATAGAATTTTCAACTTTTTCAGATATTTATTCCATAGATTTAGATAATTAAATTTTTCTTCATTTTTAAGAATTCTACTAAATGTAGTAAATTCTTTGTTGGTCATCTGTCTCAAATAGCATAGACTACAAAAATTTATCAGTGAAACTTATTTTCTCACTTATTTATTATAAATTAGTTATTCGATGAAATGTATATTATTTCTTTTTTATCAAACGTTTTTAATACATTTGGTTAATCGTATTTTTTTTTTGGTTTTATTAATTTATATTTACTTATTTTCGTATTGTAAAATTTAGTCATTAACTTGACGTTTATCTTTAAATTGTAAATTACTCTGAAAATATTTTTATTATTTGATAAAAAAGTTTTATTTTTAAATATCAGACATTTACTACATATACCTAAATGTATTGCCATTTTGCTCTTATTTCCACAGGAATGATTATTAGGCATCAGCGTATAATGATAAGCACTACTCCCGAGATATTTTTCCGAGCTGAACATCCATTTGCGTTTATTATAAAGAATTCTGTTTCGTGTTTACCATTATTTACTGGTCGCATCTCTAATATTGGATAGAACAGCTTTTTTCCACAAAATGTATTAATAAAAATTTGTTATATGAGCTTTTAATAAATGTGAAATCTTCATTTTTTTAGTTGGATGATATCCATTTTTATAAACTCGGTTCAGAAAATATGCTTTGTTAATTTTTACGACATTTTTGTGTAATTCGATTTTTAGTTTCTTTTCCTGCTTTTTCATTATTTGTTGAGTTTGTTATTTGACTTTTATACCTTTAAATAAAATCAAAAATTGTAAAGATTTTTATGTGTTTCTTAATATGAGTATGAGCGATGATATTGCAATGTCGTTTCCTATTATCACTACTTGAATTTATTGCTGAACATCCATTTTTATTTAGTGTTAAGTGTTTCTGATTTATTGTGTGCATCAATCAATTTATAATTTTGATTCTGTAAATTTCAAAATTTTAAAAATTTATTATTTTTCTGATTTTAAGTTGAGTAATTTATTTATTTTTCTATAATATATTAATCATTAATTGCCTTAAAGAAATGAAATTGATATAAAATTTTAGATCTTTGTTGTTCTCCAAATTTGGAAATTTGGATGGTATATTACGGTTTATCCACAATATATATAAATGTCTTTATGCAATATTGCAGAAAGACTAGTGGAGGAAACTAAAGAAATGATCTCTAAATATTTTCCTTCTAATTATATAATTTTTATTAAATATTGACACAGAATTTAATAGCTAACTTGAATAGTCTCTGCTTTTAAAGCTATTCAGTATTTCCAAGTTTAACTAGCAAAGTGTATTGCGGATCGGTTAAACTCTTTGAACGTAATAAAGACGATATAATTATTATAACTTTCTGTCATCATTATTATTCATTGATATAATTTATTTGACATGGTGTTTTTTTTTTATTGAAACTAGTGTTTGTGTTTTTGTTGAAGAAAAAAATGGAGAATACCGTACATAATTTTTTTTATCTATTTTGATTTTGTTGTGTCTTTGCACGGAATTGTTTTTTATGATATTATAATTTTAAATTTGCCAATTATATAAGAAAATTTATTAAAATTCCTTGGAATATTTTTTTATACTAAATTAATTAAGTAAAGTTAATCATTGCTGTTTTGAAAATCAATTCTTTAACAATTGGGAAAATTTCTTTTAGATGTCCTAAGTTTCGAAAGCTTGTAGTGTGGAACTTCTAATTTTTTTATATTTATAAGTTTTATATTTAAACTAACTTATTCTTTTATAATTAAATTTGTTAGAAGTCTTGTAAGTGCATTTAACATTTACTTCCTCCTTACCACCAAATGATTAATATTTTTCAATTGTAATTTAAAGTTATTATGGAAAAACTGAGAGAGCTGTGGTATAGAAAGTTTTTCATTTTCAATTAATTTTTCCTTAATAACTTTAAATTATTCTTTTATGACTTAGAACAATTATGAAATTTTCCAAATGGGAGATGACGTTTAATGCTGAACGTCCCTTTATTTACTTCTGTTGGAACTCTCTTAAATCCTGCTCGTATTTTATGGGTCGTTTATCAACTCCATAAATCAAAACTTTTAATATTTTCTGATCATATCAAAATTATGTAAATTCAAAATTTACTGTAATTATTTATTAATATTTATTGAGAATATCTAGTGATTTACATTGAATAAATACATAATTTGGTATTTGATTAAATATTGTTTTATTTATTTAACCTTTGAGTGTTGATAGCAGCCATTTTTGTAACACTGAAACGGCAATATAGTTAAAATTGAGGAACAATATATTTTTATTTTAATTTTTTTTTCGTTAAAGTTCGCATTTCTCAAATAGCATATAGACTATGCAAAAGCTTATCAGAAAATTTTTTGTATCATAAGTTTTTTCTCGGCTTAATTGAAAATTTATTACTCTTTTAAAGGGTATGCGAGAAGTTCTATTATCGAAGTAACTCGGTTCGTGAATAGAACTCCTTCCTTGTATATTATAGTTTCCATTATTTATTGGTCGCATCTCTAATATTGAAGAGAACATTTGTATTGTTTTTTCCTATAAAAATGAAAAAAAATTCTTTTAATAAACGTGTGCATTTTTGTTGGATTTTTGATAAATGATAACTAATTACTTGCTGTGAGATTCCCTTTTATTTTCTATGATATTTAATTTTCATAAATTCAGAAACGTGAAGATTTTAATATGTTTTTTATTAGGAGTACGAGCGATGGTAATGCAAAACCATTACCAATTTGTTGTTAAGCATTCATTCGTATTTATTGTTAAGGATTCTTGATATTATTTTTGTTATGAATATATAGTAAATAAATTAAACTTTATTAAATGAATTATCGGTTATGTTTCAGTTTCGATATTTTATATTTCTTTACATTTTTTAAAATGTTATATTCATAGGTACTTTTGTTTAATTATTTTCTATTTATTATAAAAATATTGGTTATAATTGGTTATAATTATAATTTAATTATTTAATCCTTTTTAATTTGTATTTTCAATATGAAAATGTCATTGTTTACTATTATTATTAATTAGATATTGTGAGTTTCGGGAGTATTATAAGCTGCTTACAAGTTTTATCTCATAAGTTTTTGTTCTGTTTAGCCAATTTTCAGTTAAAATTTTTGAGATAAAAATTATAGAATTGCAAATGTAAAATTGTATGATTTATTTTTTTAAGATTTGTAATTTTCTACCCTTGTAAAAAATCTGTTGAATCATTGTCTTTTGAAAAATGATTATTTCATTATATTTTAACAGGAATTATGATAGCAAACTGTTCTGCCCCAATGATGAGACAGTCACCACAAGTATTCATTGCTGAACATCCATTTAATTTTGTTATTTGGAACTCTGTTACCTCTAATCAATATTTCAGTGGTCATATCTTCAAGCTTAGCTAACAAAAATTCATTATATTTATAAATAAAAGTATATATATGTTGTTCGGATAATTAACTTTTAATAAAACTCTTTTTGTTGAAAAAGTATTCTTATTTAG
The DNA here is from genome assembly GCA_963082725.1 of Pedicia rivosa. Lineage (NCBI taxonomy): Eukaryota > Metazoa > Arthropoda > Insecta > Diptera > Pediciidae > Pedicia > Pedicia rivosa. The sequence continues at coordinate 19,980,296 of OY720151.1, forward strand.
TTACTGTTTATAGCGACATTATTCTTACGCATTTAGGAAAAGATTTGTTCTATATAGGTACAAGATGACATATATACGTTGGTAGAAGAAAAAAATTTGTTCATAATTTTAATGATGTAAATTAAAAATTTATTTTGTTTTCATTAAATATAATGAACTTAATTTTACTGTATTACATTTGTGAATAGTATATGTTTTCAAGAAGAATTAAAGCTTGGATTAACAAGTTTAATGTTTAATCTTATTCTGCTGTTAATTTAAGTTTTGAAAAACATTATTTTATGTAGTGAAACTGATCAATGAAAAAATACGATATTTAAAATTATTTATACATTGTCACTCTGTTGAGATTCCTGAGTTATCTATGCAATATTATCTACAGATTTTATTATTTTATAAAAAAATTGAAGACTTATATAATATTATAAGAAAATAATTTTTTTAGGAGCTGTTATGGTTTTGAAAACTGCATGCAGAAGTATTCATCCACCATTACGTTTCACTGCAGATCATCCGTTTACATTTGTTTTGTGGAATTCTACCACATCATTACCATATTTTAATGGTAGCATTTATGAATTATGTACACATAATTAAGGAAATTACATCAATTGAATAAACAGAATTTTGTTATATTCAATAATTTTATTTTGAAAAACTGTACAAATCATGGTCACTTTATTAATACTTTGAATATGTCTTTTAAGAATTCGAATTGTCCGCATACTTAATAATTGTCAAATATTTTTTTAAAGTTACAGAAAAATTAGCAAAAGTAGCTCTTACTTTTGATTTAATTGAAATGAAATGTTAATTGTTAAATGTAAAATTGCAGGAATAAATTTAATTTGTTAATCAATTTTTTTTTCTAACTGATAATTTTCAGCACTTTAGATATATTTACTGCATATTTTTGATATGTTTTAATTTTGTTCTAACCATTGCGCTATTATACATATGTAGCTTTTGCTTTTTCTCCCACCACTTGATGTTATCATCTTTAAAAATCATTTCTTTTTCATTAAATTATAAGGCGTTATTACCTAGCTTGTGGCATGCTAATTTTATAAGCCAATCACATCTGTCTTAATCGGTTTTTTATAATTCTGTTCACGAGAAAATATAGTGTGTATAGGTATGAATTTAATTAAAATCATGAATCATGAAGATTTTTTTGTCTTTTTATTGAGAATACGAGCGATGGTATTGCAATGTCATTTCCATTTGCCACTATACTTCAATTTATTGCTAAGCACCAATTTTTATTTATTATTAAACGTTCTGGAACATTCGTGCAATACTTTAATGTTTGTCTCTAAGTATTTATTATGCTGAGCGCGTGTTATATGAGATTTTACCATCCATTATAGTCAATTCAAAAATGCTAACCAATTATTCTATTGGTTGTGCTCGTAATTTTCTGTTGCAGTAATCAATTGCTTAAAAATTAACAAATTGCTTGTGTTCTTTTATTTAACATTTTTTTTTATTTTAAACAGGAATGATTATGATGGCACGTTGTATGATATTTCCTACAGAATTTTTGGCGGATCGTCCATTTTACTACATACTTAAAGATGCTAAACATCAATTGGCGCTTTTCAGTGGTCGTGTTTTCCATATTCCAAAATGAATAATGATAAAATTAAATTGAAAATTAAAAATGAAGAAAATAATATATATACTTATTACTGTAATTCATATATAATCAATTTGACTTTATTATGAATTTTTTAACCAAATAATATAGAATAATAAAATGTTATATTTGCTTATATTTATACTTTTTTCTTATATTTATTTATCAGTTCTAAAAAAATTTGGCAATATTTTTGGTATATAAATAGGCTGAATCAAAGATTTTTTTTAATAATGAAAATTATTGCCAGTTTCAAATTATTATTCTTAACCACAGTTAGTTAACTTAATTCTTTCTACAAATTGTAGTGAAAAGAATTCCCAAAGGAAGTTGCCGTCAAATCATAAAGAGGTATAATTTTGATGTGGACCACCCGTTCTTCCTTACTCTTTCTTCACATTTAGAGTTAAGATATTTTGTTGGTCATGTTTGTGATATTCATGTTTAATTTCTAAAAATTTAATGTCAATAAACATTATTTAAATATGAAATAAAAACTATGTAATAATTGTATTTCAAAGAATAATAAGAACTGTATACAACTATTACTGAGTTTTGATCTTCAAATTGTAGGGATTATATTCTATGAAAATTATTCCCGAAATTTATAAACGAACATATAAATTAAGCAATAATCCAAAACCATTTTTAACATTCAATATCATTGGAAGTTTTGAATTTTAAATTTGAATTTGATTTTTTTTTAACCAACTACATCAACTACGAAGGTTATTAGTAGGAAACTTTTTTATTTTTTAGGTGGGTTCTGAATCACCTGGCATAATTTATTGTATTTGTTACAAAGCGTATGGTATTTCGAGCGTTTCTCTTCACACTAAAAAATATTAAAAATTATTTGACACAACCCAGTCACTGAGTTTATTAAATTTCAAATACAATGTAGATAAATAAAAAATAAAGTTACACAATAACTTTAAAATTTGCCATTGTAACAAGTGTGCTATTTTTTTCAAATATTTCATAATAATATGAATGCCTATATCTATGGTTTTCATTCTTGAAGCTTAATCAAATTAACAAGATTTTCTTTCTAGTGTAAGCATATAATTTAAGCAGCAAACAAAATTATTTATAACATTAAAAATCATGAGAAGTTTTGAATTTAAAATTAGCATTTGCTTTTAAATTTTTTTTAACCTAGTACATCAACTACTAAGGTTATTAGTGGACTTGAAATATAATTTTTTTAAACTTTGTGATTTTCATAATAATGATTTATCAGTATGTATCTCATGTTAAATTTGTTTAAAAAATTTTCCTCAAATTTTAGCAGTCCACAGAGTTGCGAAAATGTGCAGAAAATGGGAGTTTGAAGTTGATCATCCATTCTATTATCACCTTGCATCAAAATCACACGTGACATATTTTACTGGTCGTGTTTACAATATTAGATCTTAAATTATCACAGATTATTTTAAAACAAAATGTAATGTAATTTTTTTTCAAAATGGATAAAGAAACACGACCTATTAATTATATTTTGTATAATTTCTTAAAATAATAACATTATAAGAACCGAAATGTATATATGTTAATCATTATCAATCATTTAAAATCTGATTGTATAACCAAATGTGTATCATAAAAAATGAAAAAATAAACATCAGAATTGGTATCAATCAAGGCTAACTATGAGATATTGTTGTTGTACTGGCTAATTCGTTGGTATTCAGCGGCGGCCTGGCTGATAGTTGTTTGGTTGATCAGACATTTTCAGTCGATGGATTATTGACCCATCTTTTTACTTATGTCTGATCAACCGCAAGAGAACGAATAGGTTGATCGTATTTTTTTTCTGTTTTTTTAAAAAATATCTTTATTTTATCTCTTACTTCTTAATTACAGTTAACACTTATTTTTGTTTATTTTTTTCACCCTTTTATTTCAATAATCAATAATCATTTGAAATAATCACCTATATTTCAATTGGTTACCTCATTTATTATTTCTTTCCAACCTTAATATTTATATAATCAAAAACAAAAAGCAAATAATAATAATAATAGTAATACCAACAAGTTGGTATTTATAAATTAATTAATTAAATTATAAAATAGAATAGAAAAGAAACTGAAAACAATAAATAATAATAAAAACAATAACAATTAAAAAATTAATAATTAAATGAAAAAAATAATAATGAAAAATAATGTAAATAACTTACAAACTAATTAACTTAAAAGCTAATTAACCACTGCAAACCCCTAATGCTTAGCAGTATGACAGTACTCCAAAAAAGAGTATCTTCATTTTTTTTAATTAGAGAATAGTACTTTAGTTATTGAATTATGAATTATTTAAATTAATTCATATTTATAAATTCCTACATTAATTATACATTAGTATTTATTTTGCTTGTTTTTTTTTTCCTTTTTTTCTTGTTCTGAAAAAATTTCATAAATCTTATTATTAGATCCCATGAGGCTTCAATACTTTTAACAACTAAATTGTCAGAAGCACCAATTGTCTCACGCAATTTCACATCAAGTTTTTTTTAAATGTGATTCATGTCTCAAAGTTTAATTATGACGTATCAACAAAGTATAAAGTCACCCAAATTAATCAGCATAAATCTGAGATGTTGTTTCTTTTATCTTTGGTAAATCATAAAAGTATACTGAGTTGGACCCAATACTGATCCTTGAGGAACACCACTATGAACAGTGCCCATCATATTGTACTTTAAACTTTCTGTTACTCAGATATGAATGAATAACTTTAATCAATGTACGTAACAAATTGATTTTTATTAATTTATAAGACCATCACAGCTACTACAAAACATTTCCTGATAGCTTGTAACCACAAGTGTGTAGTAAAACGAGACAAAGCTTGAACTGCAGATCTGCTAGCCCTAACTCCAAACTGTTCATCTTGTAGAATTTTATTTATCTCCAAATGACTAACTAATCTTTTATGAATTTCGGTGACTTTACTAGGTGAACACAATAGACTGATGGGTCTAGTGTGAACAGCCTTATACGATTTTTTTGTCTACTTTAGGTATTGGTAATATTTTAGTCTTTTTCCACATATTGCACTTCCATCCAAATATTACAATAATTCTTTTTTAAAGATGACAATTGGTCGTATGATATTTTGTTACGAAATTCCACAATTTCAATGTGAATCTCCTTAGTTTGGACATTGATAAGATTCTTAATCCGGGGATCAAGATTCCTCTTCCACATCCTACTAAGTCGATTCCTTATTTAATCTTGTTAAGAATTACATCCGGCAGCATCAGGTTGTAACCCTTTATTTTAGGAACAAATAAGTCAATGCGTTTATTAATTATATTATTGAACGTCTCAATATTTGACTCAATATCACTGACATTGTCAATATCAGTCAGATGATTAAACTGTCTTTTATAGTAGAAGTAGTAAGAGAACCAATTAGCTTTCGCATAATTGTATCTTGTCACTACCTCCACCTTATCTGGCCTGTGAGATAGACTGACATTAAGAAGTACCGGCAAATGATCAGAACAATGTTTGGTCATTGTCATTGGATCATTTTTAATGCAAACATTCTTGAACAAGAATTTCTTCTTCCAACACTGAAAAGATCTTGGGAAGGTGGGTGCCTTTGGCGCTACTAATCCGATGTTAGAATTACTAATGTAGTTAAAAAGTTTAACTCCATTCACATCTTTTTTCGTAAGCGACCATCCTTCATGCTTCGCATTAAAATCTGCTCCGACTATGACGCAATCATTTTTACTAAATATTTTATCTAAATGTTCCACATAAATTTTTCCCGAATTATAATAAGAGACTAGTAATAGAGGCCGTCCTCCGTACTTTATTTCGATTCCAGTGACTCCTGCGGTTGTTTCGATCATCAACGTCAAACACTTTATGAACAATATTACTTTTGATCAATATAGCCGTACCACCACGCGCACCGCTTATTCTATCATTTCTATATATTTTATAACCTACAACTTGCAAGTTATGTTTTAATTTTAACCAGGTTTACTGTATAAAAAAAATATCAGGATTTTTTTTATGAACCAAAACTTTCAGCTCTTCCCTCCTGCCCAGACCCACCAGACCATTTACATTTAATGTGATTATCCTTATTCATGTATTAATATCAGACAAAAACTTTATTGTTAAAAATTGTTTAGCCATCTTATTGTTTTCTTTTTGAAATTTAGGCAAAAACTCATTCAATTTGCTATTAAATGTAAACATATCCATTCCAAATAATTCCTCTACCTCTGAGTGAAAGTCAGAAAATTTTGTTGCACTTTCTGTTTCTTTTGCTGAGTGTTGAGGCTGCTCAGTCTGAAGTTGGACAGTCGGCATCACATTACCTTTCTCAGTACTTACCAATGGAGGAAAGTTTTGTGAATACTTTTCCCTGCATCGAACTTTTTAATTTTTTTATAATTTTTACCTGTATTCTGCTGTTGCTTTATTTATTATTTCTCTACTTTGAATTATTGATAGATAAACATTACATCCTCTAAAATTAGGTGGATACATTATCAACACATTTTATACATCTGTACTTTAAATTACAATTAGCAGATGTATGACCAAATCTTTGACACCTCCTGCACTGCATTACTTTTTTAACAAATGTAGACCACCCCATACTATGATCGTTAACATATTTACACCGTTCCATTGCATCTTTTAAATTTTGTTCATTGTTAAATATCACCTGAAATTTAGTTGTACCTAACAATTTCACTACACCATCCTCATTTGCTTTTGCTTTGTATTTATTTAAGGTTGATAACTTTTTTAACATTAAGCCCTTGGTAGTTAAGTCTTTCTTGATGTCATCTGAACTGATATTTTGATTTATTCCATTTATTACTAAACTTTTACACTTTTCAATAGCAGTCGTTAATGTGTAAAACTTATCATTGTTCTGAATAAGTTCACTTTTGATACAGGTAAAATCTGCCAGTGAAAAAGTTAAAATTGGCGTACCTTCTCTAGTTGCTCTAAAATAAAATTTTCGTTTTGTCATTCTTTTAATATTAGCAATGTCATCTGAATAATTGGAATTTGGATTATTAATCCAAGTATTTGGTGGCATTTTAACGATGTTCAATTACCATATCAACTTGCCCACTTACAACCATATTAAGTACATTATTATTATTTTATTATTATTATTATTACTATTATTAAGATTAACCGTTTTACTTTTTTTCTTTTCATTATTACTTGTGCTAGAACTATGGCACCTGTGTCATCTATACTAGCTCTAGCTCTTTTTCCTGTTCTAATCTTTTGAACTATTCATTCATCTTCTTGTTCCATGAGTTGAACTTCTTCTTTTTCATCCTTCCTTTCATAAAGTTTATACTCACAAATTGCATTATTGATATTTCAAATGCTTTTTTGGCTGTAACTTCATCATCCATTACTGAAATCTGTAACACGTGTTGTTTAACTACGTCCATTGACTGTTTTTTTGTTTTTAATTATATTAAGGTGTCCTTTTTTACTAAATTTTGATAAATATTTTCACTTAAAACACAAAATAAACCACTTAACGGTATCTTTTTTCACACGTGGTTTATTATTCACTTTTTGAGTAAGTAAAACACTTTTTTATATGAAGCAAACATTTAATATAACTTAATATAACACCTTTACGATGAGTCCTTCGTGTCTTCCGGAAAGCTGTAAGTGCCACTGCGCAAAGTTGATTAGTCGATAAGTCCTCTCTGGCTGATCGTTGGAAAATGTTCATCTTATATAGCACCTCGCAAGCTTGACGGCATTAAATGTAGGTGTCAATACGAAAAAGTTTGTCAAACAACACATTTCATTAAAAAACTTTCTAAATTATTCGACAATTATGATCAATAATAATAATACACAAATAACAGAAATAATATTTTAAAGTCCTAATCTGTCTAAATCACAAACACAATCGGAATTCTTTACTGTTTTGTTGAGTTTGTATACTTTTGAATTTAAAGTATAGATTAATAGATTGTTTGGTTGAATTAAATTTATCTAAGTACAAGTGTGTTCCAAATATAATAATTAACAGTAGCGACCACCCGAACTTAACTTTTCATTTAGAACATAAATGCATGATCGATATTTATTATTCTATTGTTTAATTGGCAAAAATATTTTAATTCCATTAATGTTGCTAGTTTAATTTGAATTTTCTTATATACTAACAATTTTTTAATTTAATTAGGAGTACTGATAGAACTGGATTGTATTATAAGGGCACAGCATAACTTTGTTGCTGATCATCCCTTTGTTTTTAATCTTAAAGATTCCAACAAAAATTTATTATATTTCAATGGTCGTACCTCAAAAATAAATGATTAACTTTAAATGCATTTAAAAAAAGAAACAATTTATGTTACATAATAAATTATCTCAATTATCTATCTGTATTTTATTTATAATAAAATGATTTTTTTTTATTTAATATGAATTTTTTGAATTTATTATCAATATATTAATTCCTTATACATATATCATATTTTCTCTTATCAGAGCTTTAAAAAACACGAATAAATGATACTAATGTTATTTAAATTATGATGTAAAATGTTATATATAATACGGTTATTCAATGTCACTAATACCTTCGACACACCAAAAGATTATCGGGATAACATAATATCGGAGTTAAAGTTAAATATTAAAATGGTGGACTTTAATCTAGTAGGTAGATTAATTTATTATAGATTAAATTATTTAAATTTGTTATTTAGTCGATTGTTTTTGTTGTTATATTTATTCATTTATTATTATTTTTATTATTACTATCATTATTATTATTATTATCATTTTGTATAGACATTAAAAAAATTTTTACACCAAATTTCAAAAATTATCCTGCTAATATATTTAATCCTACTTCAAAAAGTGGTTTAACTTTAATCCATTTCATATCGCATTTATTTCTACTTACATAGTTTTGTTAAAAGATGGCGCAACAACTTAACCCCGATAATGTGGTTTAACTTTTTGGTGTGTCAATGGTTTAACGTTTAGTTAAAAAGTAATGTTTTGGTGGAAAATATACGTGTGGGATAAAAAAAAATCACCCAAAACGTCATCTTATTGTACAAAATCGTTGTGGATTTAATTATACATAATTTTTCGAAATATATTTTTCTTCCATTTATTTCGAATGAAAAATTCCATACATCCCATGGGGTTGAGAATTTGGTACCTCCACGGTAACGCCACCATGTTGCCAATTCATGGTTTTAATATTTATAGACTTTTGCAACTAAAAGTAAAATTCTTTATTTCGATAGGTGTTGTATGTAGTTGATCTATTTTGAAAATATTAAGAAAATAAAATAAAAACTATTAAATCTTAGTAAATTTAATTTTGGTTTCAATTCCAACTTGTCAAAAACCAATGAATATAAACGAGATAGAATGAAAAAAAAATGTGTATATCCGTCTCTTTTTTTAAATTCAAAAATTATGTCTACGCTTATTAATACCAACTTTATATCCATAAATAATAGCTACGCTCATGGAATTGAAAACCATTTACAATTCCCAAATAGCTATCAAAGCAACTTATTATATTAAAAAATTAATTATTTTACATAAAAAAAAATTATATTTAAATTTTTGTTTAAATTATTTATAATAATTTACCATAGTTTTAAATAGATAAAAGCAACACTGCATTTTTCGATATAAATTTTATTTTTCACTACGTTGCCATTTGTTCTAAAACGATATGTTATGACGAAATGTATTGCTATCTAATTTAATTTTTCTCTCTCGCACTCAAAATAATTTTTGGAATTATTAAGTCTAGCAATTCACGTGTGATACCTCTATGATAGGGGTATCACACGTGAATTGTTAGCCAATTTAATTTTGGTTTCAATTCCAACTTGTCAAAAACCAATGAATATAAACGAGATAGAATGAAAAAAAAAATGTGTATATCCGTCTCTTTTTTTAAATTCATAAATTATATCTACGCTTATTAATACCGACTTTATATCCATAAATAATAGCTACGCTCATGGGATTGAAAACCATTTACAATTCCCAAATTTTCATTAATTCTTTTCCAACGTAAAATATTATTTAATAATTATATAATCAATTATTTTAAGATTAATAGCTATCAAAGCAACTTATTATATTAAAAATTTTTACATAAATTTTACATAAAAAAAAAATTATTTTTAAATTTTTGTTTAAATTATTTTAAATACATAAAAGCAACACTGCATTTTTCGATATAAATTTTATTTTTCACTACGTTGCCATTTGTTCTAAAACGATATGTTATGACAAAATGTATTGCTATCTAATTTAATTTTTCTCTCTCGCACACAAAATAATTTTTGGAATTATTAAGTCTAGCAATTCACGTGTGATACCCCTATAAGGCTTATAAGTTTTTTATTTGTTTAATAATTATTTTCATGACTATAATTAAAGTCTTTTTTAAAAGAATTGTTTTTTAAAACAAGAGATAGAATGCAAAAAATTTTTTTTTAAGTCAAGAATAATAGAAGTAAAAAATAGAAGTAAGAATAATATAAGTAAAACGTTAAAACAATTAATTTGAAATAAATCTTAAATTTTACCATTATATTTCTATGAACTTATTCTTTGAAAAATGGCGTGCTGGAATAGGAATTTAATTTCAATTTGAAAATAAATGAAAAACGTGATTTTCAAATTACTGTGAATCTAATTTAATCATTGAAACCAAATAGAAATACAGTAAAACCTGTCTAATTGGTACTCGGCTAATCGGGCCACCTCACAAATTGGACCGAATTTTATTTATTTATTTTTTTCCCCATATAATTAGCCTGACTAATCGGGTCACCTTTATAATTGGGTCAGGACCACTTTTTTCAATAAATTTTTTGATTTGATAACGTGATTTTTCCTGCGAAATCGAACCAAAAAAAATTTACTAATCGAGATATTAACTGAAAAATGAAACAACAGCGTTACGTGCAGTTTTCTCTGCTCTTATTCCACAATTTTTTTTTGTATCATTTCATTTCACATCCCTTTCTTTTAGATAGAGTGATTAGTTTTGTTCTCTCTAAATATAAATAATATATAAATTTTCGTTTTATACTGATATTGTTTTGGGTACATGGTCAGACATGAACCATAATTGTTTTGTCAGGATATATGATTTTGACTTTTGTTGCATGTGAACTTATTTAAAATTTTTACATCAAACTGTAAACATGTCGAAAAAATATAATGAATTAACACTAAAAAAAAAAATTCAAATGATTGATGAACATGATAAATTTAAGAAATCTCAACGTGATTTAGCAATAAAATTTAACATAAGTAAAAGTCAAGTGCAACGTATTCTAAGTAATAGAAATAAATTAAAAGCAAGTGAATCTGAATTCGTTTCTAATCGAAGAAAACGTGTTGCTGGCTCTTTAATATTTCAAGCAGTGGATGATAAATTATATGAATGGTTCAAAATAGCTAGGAGTAAAAATATACCAATAAGTGGAACTTTAATGCAGCAGAAAGGATTAAAAATAGCAGAACACTTAAACATTCAAGGGTTCGTTGCATCTAATGGATGGTTGGAGTCTTTTCGTAAAAGACACAATATTTCATTTAAAAATTTATGTGGAGAAGGTGCTGACGTTGATTTAAACATTATTTCTGATTGGAAATCTACAATATCAGGTATTTGCCATAATTATGAGGCAAAAAATATTTTTAATTTGGATGAGTCTGGGCTATTCTTCAGAACAATACCATCAAAATCTATGGTTCATAGAAACGAATATTGTCAAGGTGGGAAGCAGTCGAAAGAAAGAATAACAATAGCGTTATTATGTAGTGCTACTGGTGTTAAAGAAAAACCCCTAGTTATTGGAAAAAGCAAAAAACCACGTGCATTTAAAAATTTAAATGTTGAAAGTTTATTCAATATATTTTGGAAAAATAATAAGAAGTCGTGGATGACATCTCTTATTTTTGAAGACTGGATGAAGAGCTTCAATAATAAAATGATTTCAGAAAATAGAAACATATTAGTTTTCTTGGACAATGCAGCATGTCATACTCATTTAAAATTATCTAACGTAACATTTCAATTTTTTCCTCCAAACACGACCTCACATGTACAACCTTTAGACCAAGGAATAATACAAAATTTTAAAGTTTATTATCGAAAAAAATTTTTAGATACCATTTTGTCTTCAATTGATGATATTAATATAGAATGCCAATCGGCAAATATCTTTGCAAAATCAATTAATTTGTTAAATGCATGTGAATGGGTGTCAGGTGCTTGGAATAGTGTTACAGCTGATACAATTACTAATTGTTTTAAAAAAGCAGGATTTCTAAACAATGATGAAGATTACGACTCTGATGATAATATACCGCTGAACACTATAATTACTCGTCATCGCCACGAAATGAATTTATTAATTGACGAAGAAAATGATATTGAAACTAATGAAGAATTCTCCAGTGATTGGGAAAATGTGTTCTATGATAGTTTGACCAACCCAGACATTGAAATCAGTAGTGAAGAAGACAATACTGAAGAACATCAAACTATAAAAATGACACCAAACGAAACATTGGAAAAATTAAATGATGTAAAATGTTTTGCTGAAAATCACAATCATGAAATTTTGTTAAAAAGCACTATAGAATCAATCAATGAGATTCAAAAGATTATTTTGAAGAAAAAATATGAAGCTCCGCAAAACAAAATCACAGATTTTTTTCTAAAATCTTAAATAATAAAACAAAACATATTTATATGTATGTATATGAATTTAAAAAAATTGAATAAAATTTTAATTTTTCATTTATTTAAATCAATAATAATTAGTACTGTACGATTGAATTAATAAACATATTTTTTTCTTTAATAAAAGTAAGAATTCATATTAAAAAAAAAAAAATTGGCTAATCGGACCACCTGCCCAATTGGGCCAAAACTCTTGGTAAAATGGGTGTCCCAATTAGACAGGTTTTACTGTATTACAATTATTTAGATATGTAAATTGTCCATTTTAAATTCTTTATTTAGAAAATCATGAATTTGTTTTTAATTTCTAGTTTTTAATTTATTTTATTAAGAATAAGACTTTCTATGTTATATGCCTTTGTTGCTCATAATTCTTTTATGCTGAAAAGTAAAAAAAAAAGTACCATATGTTTTTGGTCGTTAAAACCAACAAATTTTTATTATTAAATTAAAGCTGTTGATTATTTTATAATTAAATTAATTATTGAATTATCCTATTTTATAATTAAATTAATTTATTTTATAATTAAATTAATTATTAATTTATTTTATTTCATAATTAAATTAATTAATTAATTATCAAATGACATAGATATAATTATTCTCATAACTTTTTACAATTTTCAATATATATTAATCATATCTAATATTTAATATATTAATGAGAAAATTAAGTATTTGCTTTATTATACAATACTGTATTAATTTGTAAAGAAAGAAAATATGGTAATCTAAAATAAATAGAAATTATTTAATGACTTAAAAAATAAATAAATAAGAAATATTTTTCTATATTAACGCTTAATATTTTAAATAATTAAAAATAACATATTACGAATCTATTAAATTTATTATTGGCTAAATGTAAGGATCAACCCAAAAATAATTTAGTAATTTTCCCTAAGCTTTGCTATTAACGAAACTAAAATGTAAAATTTTATTTTATTTCAGGAGCATTTGTTCGAATGAAAAGATCAGCACCACGCTTAACAAAATTTATTGCTGAACATCCTTTCACATATGCTATACTGAATAGTACATCTTTTGAATTATACTTCTGCGGCAGAATTTATAATCTAAAATAATTGTAAATGTTTATTTATGTACCAGAACCGATTATAGGACTAAAGTAAATTGATCATCATTTTAAAGTTCATTTTTCATTAATGCTGCTATTTCACACGTCGATAGTACATAATAATATTTTATATATATATCAACATTTTCATAATAACTAAATATGTATATTATTTCAAATGGTTTCCAATTTTAATTCAAGTTTAAATTAAATAATTTATTTTTAATATTCGTTATTATTTTTATTTATGACAGCAAATTATTACCTTCAATAAATTTTTAACAAAATGATGAATGGTCGAAGCTTTTAAATACTAAAAGCTTTTAATAAAATATTTGATCATTATCTACAAATATTTATCAGTGAAACTATAATATTTTCTCACTTATTTTTTATAAATAAAATCTAAATGTATAATATTTTGTTTTTATCAAAAGTTTTGAATAAATTTTGTAAGTCGTTTTTTTTTTGATATTATTAATTAAAATTTACTTATTTTCGTATTCGCCAATCAAACATTTTTTTACATTTGAACTAACTTTCTGCTTAATTGTAAAATTTATTCATCAATATTCTCTTGATGTGTATTTTTAAATATCAGAAATTTACCACCCATACTTAAATGTTTTGTTGTTATTTCCACAGGAATGGTTATAATGTTTGTCTGTAGCATGGAATTCAATACTCCTGAGATATTTTTCCGAGCTGAACATCCATTTGCGTTTATTATAAAGAATTCTGTTTCATGTTTGCCATTATTTACTGGTCGCAAGCTAATATTGGATAGAACAGCTTTTTTCCACAAAATGTATTAATAAAAATTTGTTAGCTTTGAATAAATGTGTAACTAATAACTTGATTATCCATTTTTCTTATGGTTCTAATATCGATAATTTTCACTGAAGAAAAAGAGAACTTATATGGCCTAAAAAAGAGTTATATTATAAAGAATACTAATAATAACATAAAGATTCACATTTATATATTATATTTTTCTGAGCTTCTAACTTTCTCAAAATATCCTTATTGTCTAACAATTTGGAGTAGAATTCTCCACAATCAAACTCTTTTAATTTATTTCTTTCTTAACAAAAAAAATCTTTCCATGCTGACTTGCTGACAGGAATAGCAAGGTTACTGTTATGTTGAAGTATTATTTATGCAAGTCCATATATACCTGAAGATTGCAGAAATCAACATTCTTATTGAACTACATTCAAAATAATTTAAAACATTTTTTTTTGCATGAACTCCATAGAAGTGGAGAAATGATGTTGGCTTTTCCTTTATTAATTCTCCACTTCTATGGATATAATTACAACTTTTAATGCATTAGAGTTTCATTTAACTTATGTTTGGCTAGAAAAAAAAAATCTAACTAGAGGGAACTAAGTTTAAATGAGTTTTTTCAGTATTTCTAGTATTCAGTATTTTCAGTATTTATAAGGTCATTTAAAAATATCTACAGAAACTTCGTTTTAGGTCAACAAAAGTCTCCACTTTAACTATGGTTTAGTCTTTAGTGTATTGCGGATAGGCCATAGCTCTTTTAGTGGTATAAATTTTACCTCTATGTTAATTGAACGAAATAAAGACATTGTAATTATTATAAGTTTCTTTCATCAATATTATTCCTTGATTTAATTTATTTTACATGGTTTTTTTAATGATACTAAAATCTGTGCTTTTGTTGAAAAAAAAATGGAGAATTACAACACATTATTTATTTATTTTGATTTTATTGTGCGTTTGTTTCATGCGCTTAGTTGTTTTTTATGGTAATATACTTTTATATTTGGTGATTGGTTTGATAATTTCTCTATGCTAAATTAATTTAGTAAAGCTGGCGTTCCTTAGAAATTATTAAATATAAAAATGAAGAGTAATTCGATAGATTTTGAACATACATGTTACTAGAATGCTATACAAATTTGATTTTTTTTTCTTTTGATTCAAATTGCAATAACCTAATTCAGACATTCTAATAATTTATTTAAACATCTCAATTTCTTTTACCTCTTGAAAATCAATCTACTACAATTGGGAAAGTTTCTTTTAGATGTCCCAAATTTTTCAAGCTCGTAGTGTGGATATTTAATATTTTTTATTTTGTTTAAAAAGTAATTTTAAAATTATTCTTTTATGCTTCTATTATGTTATTTAACATATTTTTATTCAGGACTTATGGCGGGTTTCTCATCTCCGTTTAGATCTCATCTAGTGACTGTAGATGAGTTTTAAGCTAAAATCTGTTTCACAACATTTAGATCTCATCTAACTCTCCATCTAACTTAGATGCGCAATTTGGCGCATCTAAATACTTAGATGTGGTTTGCTTTAGTTGTCAAATGTGATTCATTACAAAAGTCAAAACGCACAGAAAAAAACTAATCGAAGCCACTGAACTAAAAATAGTTTTAAAAAACGCTACAAATGAGGTGAAACAGATTTTTGTTAGATGTCATCTAGGGCTTAGAGTCGATCTAGTTAGATCCTCGTTTAGTCATATGTTAAGAAACCCGCCATTAGAGTAATTAAGAAAAAATCCAATTGTGGGAAGTGGTTTGATGCTGAGCATCCCTTTATTTACTTCTGTTGGAACTCTCTTCAATCCTGCTCGTATTTTATGGGTCGTTTATCTGTTCCATAATTCAAAACTTTTAATATTGTTTGATCATATCAAAATTATGTAAATTCAAAATATTGTAATTATTCATTAATATTTATTGAGAATTTCTAGTGATTTACATTGAATACATACATAATTTGTTATTTGATTAAATATTGTTTTATTTATTGAACATTTGAGATTTGATGGTAGCCACTTTTGTAACACTGAAACCGAAATATAGTTACCCAGCAAACCACAATGACTAATATGGTAATCATATAGCAGTATTGGAAGTCCAAATCGACTATCATAAGATTGTTTACGCACATACAAAAACGGATGCCATAACATTGCATTAATAGTAAGTAGTACCACCGTGAAACGACGATAAAAATTCATCATTCCGAGAAATCTACGTAATTGATTAATTCATACTGGTTTTTCAAACTCTGCAATCGCTTTAACGCGATCGCTTAGTGGTTTGATTCCTATTTGATTTATTGAATGTAACATTAAAACATAACACGATCACAAAATATGATCGTGGTAAAAGAAAACACGAACATAAAAAACCACACGATAAAAAAAAACACGATCCGACGATTATAGAAAACATGATACGACACAAAGGATTTTTAAAAGTGTGTTAAAATATTATAAAAAGAAAGTCGGTGGATACCGCAACCAAATCAAATATAAATAAAGAAATTGTTGTGCTATTATTAATAAATATTAATATTAATAACTATTTTAAAAAAATGAAGAAATAAAATCAACAAATAGCAATGGCTAATCGTGCACAAAACAGTTACCACCAAGAATATGAAGGTAATTTTGAGTATCAGCTTCAAGACATGGGTTATCAAACCAGAGGTGGTGGAAGTAGGGGACGGGATCTGAATAGCAAACCAAAGGGTATGGGTAGACCAAAAATTAATGTGCGAAGAGCATCTGAGGTAACTGGAGATGCAGTAACAAAAGCCACGCACCTAGCAAAGACGTCATCGGTCCTTAAGAACGATCCTCTCTATGCAGAAAGTTTTTTCGGCTCTGCATCAGAGGAGTTGAGGACCACAACCTGAAGAATGTGTCTTACACTCGGGCGCTACTGCAGCCACAAATCTTATCGAGCAAATTTATCACACACTCGTAGCCAGGTCTCCAAGTTACAGTAAACAAGTGTCACCTTCCGTGCATGCGTATTACTTTGCTGTGATTTTACATTCACGCTTATTTCGACTCCATTATTTAAATAATTATTTATTATTTTTATTATTTATTTTATTATGTTTATTCAAATGAAAGTTGATTCTCCTTGAGTGGACTGTATCTCTTGCTTTCTTTTATTGAAGTGACTGATCACACATTTTTTGACAACTCCAAAAACTTACAAAAAAAGAATGATGCCAACAAAAGAAATATAATACTAATAAATTTAGCTCAATCAATGTTGGCAACATTGTATAAAATGAATACGCTAAATTTAAGTGATTACAAATCGTTTACAAATATATGATGAGTAAATAAATAACAGATGAGAAACAACAAATGACATTGACCAAATATAAAATAACAAAAAAAAACAAGAATATAATTATATGAATTTAAACAGTCACATGGGAGGACATTCAATTTATTGATCAAATGTCAAGAGTAGATTACAAAATATCTATCTGGCTTTGGGAACTTTACAGTCAAGAGTAGATTACAAAATATCTATCTGGCTTTGGAAACTTTACAGTCCGTCTGGCTGTGACGTTAAATTCCAAATGTTGAAACCTGTAGGTAAAGCAGTGGGTCCATTCACAAATGGTTTTTTCGGCGATATAAACAGGAATCCATGCGCATATGTGAATTATCCAGTGTTAGGCGTTTACGCCCAGAGAATAGTAGAGGACATGATAGTTACACGTGATCGTAATCATCCACGTGCTAGGCATTTAGGTGCATTCGCTTATGCACTACACCCAGTAAATAGTACCTCTCTAGGTTATGCACCGTCAGCACCCCTTAGAGCTGAACAACTTAACCTAATAACAACGTCCGGCATCCAAGGAAATAACTTCAATAGTATTATTGCAAGTTACCCAGTAAATTACCCATTAATGAACGCAATTTCAACAGTACTGGAATCGGTGAAAGATTTGGTCACCATGCCGATACCAACATGTATCGAAGGAAGTCAAGCACAGATCCTTAGGGTTTGGAGTCGTTAAATAGTTGGGAAGTGACGAGCTCGACGATCCCTACCGGCTGGTAGTAAGGCGTACTTCCCCCCAAGTGGGGTAACACAATGGCGATCCAGAAAACAAGCACGGTATCTTCATTGGAAGCAAAGATCGAAGAACTCATCTCAAGTTTCAAAATTTTTCACGTTCACCATCAACATCGACCATCAACATCCAACCGCAGTAATTCACGAAGCCGTACACGTTTCAGAAATAATTTTAAATCGAGAAACAACAGCCATGATAGAAAATTATGTTATTACCATTCACGATTTGGATCAAATGCACGCTGGTGTCGTAAGCCTTGCGACGTGCGATTTGGGCAATATTTCTAGTCGCCTAATAATATACGCTCGCACCAGCAACGCGCACTATCTCATTGATACAGCCGCAGACGTTTCGTTAGTTCCTGCTACAGCATCACAAAAATTTGCTAGACAAGATGATTTTTCACTTTATGCTGCAAACAACGCAGTGATATCAGTTAAATAAAATACATAACAAACAAAGGGGTCACCAATTATGGAAGTGTTATTTCGGCGTTCCATTCACCGGGCATAAAAAGAAGACAATTTCCTCTTATTTACTGATTGTGTACAAATAGTATCGCACTTAATTTTAGAATAATTATTTAATAAGATATTGCACCAAGTGTCAACACATTTATCAATAATAGTTTGTGAATTAGTTTCACATTTATATGAAAAATTACTCAGACTTTCTGTTTCGATACGTTCTAAAATAATTGCTTTAAGAAAATATTTTTGATTTAATGAATTGATTAGTATGATTTCATAATTTTCTGAAATCAATTTTTGAAAAATTTGATAAGCAATTATACCTATTGTTATTAAAAATTCTGAAGGGTATTTTAAACCACCGCGACTTAAATTAGTTAAATTTGTTAAATTTGGTGAAAATTCTATTTGAAAGTCTGAATCAGCTAATAATATTTGTCTACAATCATTACAATTATTTCTTTCAGATACTTTCTTTCCAACATAACCTAATATAAAAACAAAATCACACAATTGAACGATAGAATATAAGATCCAGTTCACATTTTCTTGACATTTTCTTACAAATCTTTATCTTAATATCAACACAATCAAAGTATAGATCACAGTAAAACTTTATAAATTATTGTATTAATTAAATAAGTATGTATTCCAAATGAAGAAAATGTTTACTGGAAATATCAAAATATTGTCCTTGAGATAAATTCAATGTCAAATCACACAAACTTTAAACACAATAAAACGAAAATATTATCAAAACGATAGTTTAATAAGAACAGAACTAACTATAGATCACAATAATTACAATGAAACATATTTCAGTTAGAAATTTATTGCATAAAAATGTATTTTGAATGTTTGAAATATGGGGTTATGTTCAAAATATTAAAAACTTCAATGTCAAATCACGCAAACTTTAAACATATATTTTAGACACAATAAAACGGAATTACTATCAAAATGATAGTTTAATAAGAACAGAAATAACTATAGATCACAACAATTACAATGAAACATATTTCAGATAGAAATTTATTGTATAAAAATGTGAACGAAAAATGCATTTTGAAGGTTTGAAATTTGGGGTTATGTTCAAAAAGCATTTATCTTTTACACTTTTATACAATAAAATAAATCATTTTCACGTGAAAACTTTGCGTTATTATAATTATTAATATTCATTAAACACTTAATATCATTTTCCAACTTGTAACTTATATTTATATTCACTAAAAACAGTTTTTATTGCGTACCGAAAAAAACGCGTGCGTTTCAATTTTGATTATCATAGAAACTATCATCTTTTGATAGTTACGTCACACACGGTAATTTTCATTGAGGATTTTGGCCCGGTACAAAAAATAAAGAAGGCCCTGGTTGATGCATGCATTCGATATGCATTGGCACATAATTAATTTTCAACAAATGATTTATCAAGTGGAACAGCGGAAATAACGTGTAGACGTAATTACAATTAAAAATTATATATGAAATCAAACGGCATACAATATTTCAAACCTTAGGTGAAGGAAGATACATCACGATGCAACTAACGGAAAATTGCATCGACATGTTGATATCGATAGATATGGGTTTTCACTGTATTTTGCCATTATTCGCCATTATCGGAAATCTTTATGGAAATATCAACCAAAAGTATTTCGGGTAAGATGTTAACGCAATAGTTCGTTTGAAGAAATATGGCGTTTTCGGAGTAGGTGTTGATGAAATCCATCCAATTGCGAAGGATTTCGCAATTGTTGAATTGAGACATCCCACATATTAAAGTATTGGGTGTGTTGAAAGAATTGGGGAAAGAATATATAATGTCAATACTCCCAATAATAAAAATTACATTAAAACTTTAATAAAAGTGAAAAAAGAGAGAGTTGTTACAGATTTTTATTTAACACAAAAAAAACTGTAACAAATCGTCTTACAAATGCAATTCATGAGACGCTTCAATGTGATACATTGTCATTTTAAGTTTCGTCTTGGCAATAACGTAACTATAGAATTTAGAAATATTAAAGATTCTATATTACATATTGGCAACTGCAGATTCCAAAAATGAATGCTATCCATTGGTTCTCACTAATAGACGCATACATTTTAAAGCATTATCATCAACCGCGTAATGTTTTCAATGTCGACATTCATTCTTCGCGCTACGAAGTTACGAACTTTAAGGAATGCCATAGGTGTAATTTGTTAAGAATAAAGTTACAATTTCAGCAATGCATTAGAATATGCCACAGTTGCTGATATCCCGTTGTAGGTACACCAAGACGCAGAGATTGTTACTCCAATTGCCAATGCAATAAAAAAATATATGAACATTGGGATCAAATTGGCATCTCATTGTACAGACTTCTCTAGTTCGTAAGAATGATATATTTGTTCTAAATCGGTGGTCTTACTACTATAGCATGAAACTAATTTGAGTCCTTCTTCTTCTTTTTGTAGTAGCAGTCCAGATAATCCTAACATACTTGCATCTGTATGTAATTCGTGTTCATTATCAGGATTGAATAAGGTAAGGATTGGTCCGCTCCATAATTTCTCTTTTAAATTGTTGAACGATGTCGATTGCAAGTCAGTCCAAACAAATGGTTGATTTTTCCTCGTCAGCTAACTGAGCAAATTTAGGAACATATTTTCTGAAGTAACTGCCAGTCCCATAAATTAACTTCTTTAGCTGTTACTGATTGTTTATATATCTTTATTGCTGATAATTTATTTGGTCCGGGTACTATACCCTCTTTGCTGATTTGATGACCAAGAAAATTCACTTTTTGTTTTCAATAATTCGCACTTATTTATTTTAATTGTAAATTAAATTCACTGATTTTAATTAAAAGTTTTTTAAATAATTCTATAACTTCTTGTAGTAGGTAAGATAATGTCATCTAAATAAACCACTATTTTATCGTACATTTCAAAAGCTATTCATTAATTTTTGAAATATGGCAGGAGCATTTGTCAACGCAAATGGCATCCTGGTAAACTCGTATTGACCGTCTGGTTTAATAAATGAAGTAAGATGAACGGATCGTTGATCTGCAGGAATTTGATATTAACTTGATGCTAAATCAAGCACTATAAAATATTTATGTAATTGTTCATCTATGATTGGCATAGGGTACCTATCTTTGCTAGTATTGTCATTGAGTTTACGGAAGTCAACACAGATACGATCTTCACCCGTCTTTTTCTTTACGACTACTATAGGGCTAGCGTGCTCTGATGTTGAAGTTCGTCTAGTAAATTGTTAATTTTTACATTTCCTCGTTAAGTAGGGCTTAATTTGTAAGGACGTGGAAATATTGGTACGTCTTTATTTTGTAAAGTTTAGATATTTGTATTTTATTAGTTTAATTCTCTCATATTAGTAGAGAAACGTTTTCTATGGTTAATAATTATTGTTAGTAATTCATTTTCAGTTTGATTATCTAAATTTATCTCGAGTATTTCATTATTTATTGAAATTTCATTGTTTTTAAGAGGTTGATGATTCACTAAATTGTTTGTATGTTGTACTAGAGTGTCACTTTGTTCATTATTACTCACCGAATTTTGAATTATATTTATATCTGCTAGATCGTTATTACAAATATTTTATTCTAGTTTATTATTAATTTTAACTTCACTTTTGTGTGTTTGGTTTACTTGCTTATTATTTAATTCAAGCGTGTCACTATCCTGAATATTTTTAAAATTGTTTTGATTTTCACTAAATTATTTATTTTCATTGTCGATGTTATTTTTAATTGTTGAAATGTTTTTTCGATCTAATGCCGATCATTATATTGAATATTGTCAGGAACGATTGGATTAATATTTCAGTATACTGTCTATTATTTATTTAAAATTTTCGTTATTATATCGCGAATGAGGATTAGCATATCTTGGTTGTATATTTGAATTATTATAATGTTGTTTATACTCATTATTGGTTTGAGCTTTATTAAATGTTTTGTAAATGAAACAGAGTTTATATTATATTGTTCTATAAGTTCATAATTTTTGAGATGGTTGTTTTAATCATTGAATTGCATATTGAATGATAACATCTTCATACAATCACTCCGAAGTTATTTGTTTTAGACTGTAAATATACTCTGAGTAAGTTTCATGTTTATTTTTCCGTCTATTACGCATTAACTCATGTATTTCTATTGATGAGCGATTTTGTTGGAACTCATAAGTAATTAAGGTTTTGAATTTATGCCAGTTTGTAATTTGATGGGTAATACTATCATACCATAATTTTGCTATGCGATCTAATTTTGTAATTGCTGCATGCATGATTTGCAGAAAAAACATAACAAGTTAACTATTAAACGTACGTTAGATAGTTAACTATATTGCGGTTTCAGTGTTAACTAATAACTATATTGCGGTTTCAGTGTAACTTTCATAGACAATTATAATGTTATATTATACAAAACACTCTCTTACTGAGAGAGAGAAAAAATTAAGTTAATTCGGAATGCAACACGATTGCGCTTTCGGGTTTTAATAGAATAAACAATAATGAGATTGCCAGATGCAATAAAATATAATTATTATGCTGTGAGTTGAACAACTTCATGATGATCCAAAAATTGGCGCCTTGAATTGCAGATATAGTTGTGTTCTATCACAAAATAGCGCTACGCTAGTGTAGCGTAAATTTACAATAAAATGCCAACTTCAGGTGAGTCACTAAAAGAACGACGAAATTTACGCCAAACGGTAGCAAGCGCAGCTGCTACAAATTTAAATTGACATTCTCTTTAAAATATTATTTTTATTAAAAAAATTCACTTTTAAAAATTCCAAAATATAAATGTAAAACAAATAAACAGTGAAAATGTAAGAAAGGGTTTGTTAATTTGGTAAAATCTGCAATAAAACGATTTTGCGAACCTAGCGGAAAGATCCAATTGCTTACGCCAAGTAAATAGGTGGTGTAATGATTGGCGTAACTATAGTCTTTTCCCTGGAATTTTCTTATGAAAAATAGTATAGTTACCCTACGCTAGCGTAGCGCTATTTTTTGATAAACACAACTATTATGCCTCAATCATAACCAAAATTATCGCAGATTTTTGTAGCGTTGCAGTTTTTTTTCCTGGTCTTTTTATTGCCATTTTGCTCATTCTTTTAAATTTTAACGTTATTTTTTCTAAAAAATTATTTAATAAAATTAAAATATAAAAAATTTATTCAATTCTTCCATATTAATATTGTACGAATTAAAATAAATTTTTGAAATATTAAATTCGATTAAATAATAATAAAAAATAAAAATATTAAATTAAAAACATAACTGAAAAATAGTTAAATTTTTAAATATAAGATCAATTATATTTATTTTAATATATAAACAAAATTTATTGTTCACAAACACGACAAAAAAATTATTATTGAATTTCAAATTTAACCGCTCTTTGAAAAATATTTAAGAAAAGAACAGAATATTTTTTTTCAATGAAAGTAAAAGAGAAAGCTACATTGCGATGGTGCATACGGTCTTCAAAATATGCGCCATTTTAGAATTACCTCCAGCGTTTTGGGCTCATTATTCAATCAAACAAGCATATGAGCAAAAAACGCAGAGAAAGATGGTAAATGATTTTTGCATGAGTAGAGAGGGACAGGAATAACAAAAAAAACTGCAACGCTACAAAAACCGCTGATAATTTTGGTTATGATTGAGGCATTAACCAGCTAATACTATTATTAATTTATTTGTTTGTTTTTTTGTTCCTTTTAGCATAAGGAACAAATAAAAAATTCGATCAAAAACGATGTAATATTTTGACAGAATTAAATTATATTTCTCTTGTTCTTAGATTTTTATGTAATGATGTACGTATTTTGATGTTATGTTTAAATTTTTCAGGTGTCAAATTTTCATGACACTGTCGAAAGTGACCAATTTTAATATTTAAAAAAATAAACGTTTTTGTTTTACTAATTATAAGGTTTTAATGTTTGGTTTTAAAGAATTATAAATATTAGTTTTCTACATAGTAGAATGTAGTAAAATATAGTAAATTCATATTTTCTACATGATATAGAATATCAATAAACTACGCATGTTCTACGATGTAGAAAACTATGTAGTTAATCTATTAACAACTCTGGCTGTAAGACATTAAAAACCACAACAACTTGGAAAAATCACATAGTCATACAATGATCATATAAATATTTATAATGTACTGGACAGTCGAATGCGATTTTCCAATTGTTTTACCAATTTCCCGAAGAGATTTCCTTTCATTATACAATTTTATGATTATTTTCCTCGAATCCAGAGGTACGTCTGATTTTCCGCTCATATTTAATTCTTTTTTTTTGCAATACACGTCCTTAGCTCATGAATGCAATTTTTAAATAAAGGAAAAATAATATTTACTACAACGAAAACATGATAAAACATGATTACTCCTGAATTTAATTTCGAAAAATTGTAATTTTGAATGATGTAGGGAAACTTTTTTGGTGTATTATTTTTGACATGTAATATTACTTTAATTATTTTTTCTAACAAATAAATAGAAGGGTATGAATTTAATTTTTTTATTTTTTAGTTTTGATTAATAATTAAATAAAAAATACTATGTTCCATGAAAAAAAATTATTTGCACTTAATTTAAAAAATTAATGCAGTACGGAGAATTTTTTGACTGACTGTACATATTAGTTGTATATTATTGGTTAAGGCTAGATCGCGATGAACGAACACCTTACAACTTCACACCGGTTTACCAATAAAACAACATTTATCGAGATATAGTATACAGAACTACCACAAAATCAAATTTTAATTGAAAATAAAATAATTTCTAAATACTAAATTAAAACTAAAATCATAAAAATGTGGTACAAATTATTATAACTAAAATTAAACTAAATGTTTCGAAAGAAAAAGGAATAGATTTTATAAAAAACCGTAAGAAAAACGCGCCATTTTATATCGCGTGTCGAACATGTGAACCCTTAAGACTGTATACTAGATGAAGACTTTTGTATTAGCAGGGGTACATCGCGCACTATATAGTCTTTTCATTTGTGAAAAAAAAATTAAAAAGACTATTTTAAGACGATATACTATATAGAACTGCCAAAAATAAACAACTAGTAGTGACTTAATTAATTATTATTTTTACTAAATAAAAATATTTTAATTTCTTTAATCAAGTATTTTAAATAGTTAATGAATTAATTCAATATAACCAGAAATTGCTATTACGTAACATGTACTATCACTAATTTTTAGTGTTAACAAAAAAAATGTGTTTATACTGTCCAGTCACAGGTTATTTGGTGACCACTTTTTTTCACCCGCTCATTATTTAGTAGCCGCTTTTTATGACCCTTTACGATATTATTTTTGTGGAATTGGTTAAGGCTAGATCGCGATGAACGAACACCTTACAACTTCACACGGGTTTACCAATAAAACAACATTTATCCAGTATACAGTACTACCACAAAATCAAATTTTAATTGAAAACAAAATAATTTCTAAATTCTAAATTGAAACTAAAATCATAATAATGTAGTACAAATTATTATAATTATAATCAAAATTAAAGTAACATAATTCTAAATTTTTTTTTTTTTCATTTTAAAATTTAATGAAGTTTGTTTGATTATTTTCCGACAAAACTAAATATTTCGAAAGAAAAAGTAATAGATTTTATACAAAAACGTAAGAAAAACGCGCCATTTTATATCGCGTGGCCAACATGAACCCTTAAGACTGTATACTAGATGTAAGACTTTTGTATTAGCAGGGGTGAAAAAAAAATTAAAAAGACTATTTTAAGACTTTATACTATATAGAACAGCCCAAAAATACAGCTTATATAGAACAGCCAAAAAAATGTAGCTTATATATATAACAGAAGTATCACAAGGAACAAATAATTTTTTATTAAAAAACCAATTCGGGTGTCTGTACTAACATGTCCGTCAGGTGGTGACACACAATTAAAAACGGCAAGCAAATAAACTAATGTGAGCCTTTTAAATTTCCGAATTCATCACGAAACTTTTTTTTAACGAAGTCGTTCGTATTTTCATTTTTATATTCGCGTTGAAATTTCTTTTTTAATGTGATTTTAGGTTTTCGTATTTTATTGTTTTTGTAATTTTTATAGAAAGGAGATATTTATTTATTTGAGCATTATTTAGGTTTTTGTGTTATTTGAGAATAGAAAAAATCACACTCATACCAACGCTAGGGTGGCCATATTGATCGAAAAAAAAAAGAGAACAAAAATTAAGAAAAACCAAATCTTCAATTATTAAATAATTATTTATTTCGCTACAATATAAAAATTGTAGAACTGTGTATAACTTATCTAATAATAAAAAAAATACAAAAAATAAATAAATAATAAAACTATACAAAATCTAAAACAAAAAAAAGGAACTTATAAAAAATCACAAAATTATTCTTCAGTACTCAAACATAAAAAAAGAATTCATTAATTTCATTAATTAGATTTTTTTTTATTTATTCTTCATCCGAAGAATACTTATTTGAACTTCTAATGTTATTCAAGATGTCTTTATCTTCTTTTATTTTATGAAAAAAATCTTTACAATCCACGTCTTTAAAATTATATACAACAGATATTATAGATCTCACAGTAGATATTTTTAGTCTATTTCTCTCGTTTGTCCATTGTGCTTCGATCAGTGAAAATATTCTTTCGACATTTGCATTATGTCCTGGTATAGCAAAAAAATACTGGCAAATTTTTAAAAGCTCGGAAAAATATTCAATATTATCAATCTTTACAAAATAGGTAGTCCATTTTACAGAAGATAATGAGTTCTTAAAATTTGAATCAACCAATTGCTGCTCCACGAATATTTTTAAGTTGCAAAATTGATCAAAACATTTGCTCTCATCAATTGAAATGGCTTTAGAATTAATATATACAATAGTTTTTTCAACATTTTCCCAAATAGGTATAGTATCCAATCTCATCCACTTGAAACAGGCAAATTCAATAAATTGAGCAGCCCACAAATTCAAATATTCCTTTGATTTCTTAAGACAATCTAGTAATTGTGTTTTAAATTTATTTGTTTCTTCTTCATATCCATTCTTAATATTATCATTAATAATTGTTTTCACTTTTAATGGGAAAAAAGACTGATCATATCGTTCTTTTAATATAAATTCTAATTCTTCAATAATTTTCATAACTTCTAAAATAGAATTTTGTTCCAATTCCATTTCTTTAATTTTGATGTTAAAAACAGCCATTAGAGAATTAGCAAAATGCAAATATGCTTCACTGAATATTGATTCGAAAAATTTTTTAAGAATAACTGGACAACTATCAAGTGACATAAAATATGAATTTAACGCTGGAAAAATTTCTATAATTCGATTTACGCACACATGTAAAGATAACCATCGAGTTTTGGAATGCTTTAGCAACTGCTTATATTCAATATCGACAAATGAACAGAAATCCTTCAGTGATTCTGTGCGGACAGTGTAAATACTAAAGTAATTATAAATTTTCAATATAATTGATTCTAAATCAAATTCTAATGAATCAAAACCATGTTGCGCAGAATTATGAAGTATATGAGCGGGACAGCCAATGCCCACTAAACTTTTTTTTGTGAAATCTTTTAAATTCTTAAATACATTCTTTTCTCCTGCTCTTTTCCTTCCACCAAAATTAGTATTACAGTTATCAGCAGAGAAAGCGATACATTTGTCCAATAAATTAAATTTCTTTAAACATGTTATAATATAATCTGAAATAGTCTCAGCAGTCTCGTTTTTTAAAGTATCCAAATGAATCATTTTCGTTAAAATGCCTCCATTTTTTATGTCAAAAAACTGAATCACAATCGGAAACATTTTCTGAGCTCCATGATTGCTTCCATCCGTTGATATTGATATAAAATGAATGTCAGAAAGAGAGTCGATTGTTTGTTTAATGCATGATTAGCATGGCCTGAGTTTTTGTTTTAGCTGATGAGATTCTTTTAGCAACTTCCGAATCGTCAAACATCGTAGGTAGAAGCTTAGAAGTACAAGTTGCTGAACGAAAACTAAAATGATGTTTAAGTGTATGATATGCAAGAGTGCCTTCTACAGCCAGTACTCTATCATCAAGTTTAGAAAATTGTGGTGTAAAAAAATCACTTAGAACTTTTGAATTCTCACCAGCTTTAATAACGGATTTGTGTTTCTTTGAGTTTAGGTGCTGATCGAGGTCATACCGACCCTTATTTGCTAAAGAAACCGTTGAATCGCAAGTAGTACAAATCACATCATGCTTATTTTTGGTTTTTTTAAAACAAGGATATTCTTTTTCGAGTTGATTATTAAAAACACACTTTCGTTTACTCATTTGTGCCTTGTTTTAGTTTGACTTTCTAAAATTTAATAGATTTAATTAGTTAAATAATTTTCTAGAGGTTCCTTTAATGAATGTATTAACTTACTCTTAAAAATCTAACTAACTTTCAAACACTTTTAACTGTCAAATATAAAATGTAGTGTCAATGTCAAACAAAAAAAAAACAGCCATTCAAAATGTCATATTATTCAATACAGCGCAATAAAGTTAGATACACATAAAATTAATCAGCAAAATTTTAACCCAAAATAGAAGAAAGTTTAAAATAATATAATGGGGGAAAAGAACATTTTAAAAAAGAGGACAAAAGATAACTTTTTAAGAAAAAAAAAGAATAAAAAAGATCTTGTCTGAAAAAGAGAACATGTTCTCTTTAAAAGAGATGTTCTGGCCACCCTACACCCAAAGAAATCCATAGGTAAAATTGGCTACAATAATTTTGTTAATTATTTTATACGAAAATTTTGTGAAAAATACAAAGGTTTTGTCAGTTTTTACGAATATTTACGAATATTGTCCTTATTTTTGAACTAAAACAACATTCTTTTTGTAAATTAAACAAAAAAATACTGTATAAGTAGATTTTGTTAAATTTTGTAAATTCAAACAAAATTAATGTAAAAAAATTCTTTAACGCAAAGCTTCTTTGTTTAGATTACAAATAATTTGTAAAGTTTAGTTAATTATTTTTGTTAAATTTTGTAAAAGAAACAAAATGAACGTAATTTTTACAAAAACATTCAGTATCAAAACTATTTACAAAGCTTGTTTGTTTACATTACAAATATTTTGTCAGTTTTTATTAGATTTTTTTATGAGTTTAAAAATATTAAAAAATAACCGTCAATGGAAAATAAAATTTCCGTTAATAATAAATTATGTTTTTTTTATCAAAAAAATTAAATTTTTTAATTTAATTCCTCATCAACATCATGTAACAAATAAAGGACATTAACTTAAAAATGTATGAGGATTAAACTTTTTTATGCCTTCTTTAGTATAGAATATCTAACAATTAATGATTCCCAATTACTTGAAATTACACGGAAAAAAATTGAAAAATTAATTTTTTTTTTTGAAGAAAAAAATATCTTAATCAGTATCTTAATAAAATTATTTTCTATAGATGTCACATGTTGGCTTTTCTAATTTATCTGTTCGTTTAAGTTGCGGCATTAAGTTACGGTTTTGTGGAATAAGAAAACAATTCTTAACATTGAACATTTCTGAAATTCTTATCCACGCAGGAGTATCTATAGATTTGAGTTTTAATTTAGTAAAAATTGATTCCTGTTTACCTAGCTCTAAAAAATGCATGTTTAGCTGGTTCTGAAATCATATATTTTATTTACTCGAATCATAAGATTTGACCGTTAAAAACTTTCAATATTTTTTCATGAAAAATCATGTGCATTTATTTCACGAACGTTTTATTTTTCTTTAACAAAATTTTGTTTTATTTCACAAAATATTGTATAAATTTTACAAAACTTTGTATTATTTCACAAAATATTGTATTTTTTTTACAAAACTTTGTATTATTTCACAAAATATTGTATTTTTTTACAAAATATTGTATTATTTCACAAAATATTGTATTATTTCACAAAACTTTGTATTATTTCACAAAATATTGTATTATTTCACAAAATATTGTATTATTTCACAAAACTTTGTATTATTTCACAAAATATTGTATTATTTCACAAAACTTTGTATTATTTCACAAAATATTGTATAAATTTTACAAAATTTTGTATTTCTTTCACAAAATCTTGTATTATATCACAAAATGTTGTATTAATTTTACAAAATTTTGTATTTATTTCACAAAATCTTGTAAAGGTTCTATAAGAAAATTTCGCATTTTTTTAAAGCGGTAATCAGTTCAATTGAAATGTTCGAGGTAACAAGTGCTATGAAAAATAAAAGCGGAAAAATAATAAAAAAGAAAAATATTAAAAAATTTATTAAAGGTTTGAGCCTCGATAAGGTTACTCGTGTGTTTGTTATAAAAAAGTGTTTGGGTGAATATAAATTTAAGTTCGATTTAAATTTTTATGTAATAACATGTAATATTCTTTAATTAGATTCTAATATTAGCGTAAAGCAGTTAAAAACGTGTGATTTAGGTGTTCTTTGTAAATCCATAGTGCCAGATAAGGATCTGGCATATAGAGTACGTTTGGAATTTGCGCTGCACAACTACTGCCATAAAAAATTAGTAAGTATTTATTAATTTAGTGATGCTTGTTCATAATTATATTTCAAATATCAAAGTAATAAAACCAAATTTTTTTAGAGCACTCCAAACTCTGTAAATTGTCTATATTGTTTATCGGAACTCGATAGAGATACAAAGTCTGTAAGTTCTTCATTTGTGGAGGCTCTTGATAAGTATTGCAAAATACACGACGAATTTTAAGTACAAATTAAAAAATTTATTTTGGGTAATGTTCAATTGTTTTGTTTGCGATAAATTATATTGTCATTTAAGTGATTTGTTTCATCATTTTAAAGCATTCCATGGACTTAATTCTCATAGTATTTATAAGTGCACGGGTTTTAATTGTTCCCAGATTTTTCAAAATGTTTACGCGTTTAAAAAACATATCAAAAAACAACACAGAAATATTATATTATATTATATTTTGTAAATACAATAAAATTATTTTCATTAGAAACTCTTAATCAAAGAAAACAAGAATTCAGTTGTGGTGAGACTGAAATGGGAAATTTATCGCCTCCAATAAAGATGGAAAATTTAAAGCGAAATTCGTTAAAAATGTCTGCCCGAGAGATGTGGTCTTTTGTGCACTTATTTCCACTCATTATTGGTGATTTAATACCAAAAGAAAATGAAGTTTGGCTTTTTTTTTTGACGTTTCTTAAATTAATTGATATGCTACTTTTATCTCAATTCGACAAAAATGCGATTAAATATCTTACATTATTGATAAAAAAACATAATACGGACTTCGTAAGACTTTTTAAAGAAATACTGAAACCTAAATATCATTTGTTGCTTCATTATCCTTTTATTATTGAGCAATCTGGGCCAGTGAAAGGTTTATGGTGCTTCCGATTTGAAGCAAAACACCGATATATCAAAGTTTATGCACACAGTATAACTTCGCGAAGAAATATTCTTTTATCAATAGCCAAAAAATATCAAATATATTTTTGTGACATTCTAATGTCATCTGTAAATCTAAATCATGATACCATAATAATTAAAGATATTCATCAAGTTCAAACAAAATTTTCGATTTTGCTAAATATTATTAATAATCCTTATAATTCTTATAAGCAATTATTTTTTAAATCTGCATTGTACAAAACCGGCTTCTATTTAACAAAATTTGATGAAAACATTTGTTTGTATAAAATTTTAGAAATTATTCAAGTAATTGAATCTAAAAAAATCTATTTTGTTTGCGATAAAATTGAACTTGATGGATATCATGAACATTATGAGTCATACATTGTTTCTCAAAACGAGAAAGTGATCGGTACTGCCGTGTTTCGTGTTGATGAATTTGATGGTCCTCCAGTACATATTTATTTACTGAAAAACGGTTTAAAAGCTATCCGACTTAAAGATTATTATTAAGATAATAATATTTATTTTATTGTACATAAATATATATATAAAACTTTAAAATCCTGAATAACTTCAATTAATTAAAACGTTTAAATTTTTGCCTATATGCAGACAAATATATAACAAACACATCAACACATTCTCAGTAGATGGCTGCACTTTCACAAAGAGGATTAAAATATGTCAATATCTTTTAAATTTGATTTGACAGTTTCTTTAAATTTCATAATAAATAGAATCAAAAAAAATTTTACTGAATTCAAACTCAATTAAATCATAACTTGAAATTTTTAATAATTATTTTTTTTTATTTTTTGTGTAGCTTTATTAACTTAATTATTAATTAAAATGTCTCAAAAAAATAACATTAATTTTGATGAAATGAATTCCTATGAATATTTTAATATGAGTATTACCAATTCCGTGAATAATATAAATCCTACCGAATTAAATGATACAACAAATCACAATATAAATGATAATTTATCTTCGACTTATCACGAACTTTTACCTACAAACTCGCAATCTGAAAATCCCAATCCTCAGAACTCAGAACTTTTTAAATTCATTAAAATGCTTGTGCCAATGCACATGGATTATAAATACGTTTGTGAGAGATGCATTGGTAAGTAAAGTAGGGTTGTCATATATAAAAGGATTTTTTATTAAAAATTTTGATTTTAGAAATGAAAATAGATAAATCTGATTTAATATTGCTTAATAATAATCATTGGAGCACATTAATCCCAGATGATCATTTTGTAGTTCGTGTTAGATTTGAGTCAGCAATCAATATATGGAAAAGTGTTAGTAAAAAAACAAATTATGTTAATAAGCAAGTAAACGTTAGCTTTTTTATAATTACAGAAAGAACTTCCCACCGAAAAAGTAATTGGCTGGCTTGACCGTGTTGATATTCAACCAATGACTACACCAACTGTGAATTTATTTGTATGCTATTAGTATAACAAAAGATGAATATTAAAATTAATGTTATATTAAATATAATTTCAGAGTGTAGAAGATATTCTAAAATCATCGCCCACTGGCGAAAGTGTACTACAGCAATATGAGACTTTTGGCAATTTAGGAGAGCAGAAGAGAAAGATTTTAATCCACACCATTGTCGACTATTTTATGACAAACGAAAAGACATTAACATCAGATTTGTGTGATAAAATAAGTGACGACATAGTTGCATTGTTTCCCAAAGAACAGAAGGTTGTAATAAGAAATTGTATTATTATTATTATTATTGTTTATAAATTTTATTTTTGTTAAATAGGAAACATACTATCTTTGGAGGATTAAAAAAGCTCCCTTAGGCCAGTTGTGGGATCGCTTTCAAAATCAGAACCGTAAAAAAAGGATATCAAAGCGTGCTTCTACCAATTCCAAAACTGAAACGTTTACATCATTAAATACGACTATAGATAAACCAGAACTCAGTCTCGAAGGAAAATAATATTATTAAATTAAATGTTTAATTGTAATTAATTAATTTCTTAACTTATATAGATTTGGAAAAAGATTGTGCATGGTTAAAAAATCACAGCGAGCCTTGGTCGGAGGTCATAAGTAAATGGGAAAGGACAATGATATACAGACGTGATAATATTTAAAAAAATTAGGATGCCAATACGGTTGGAATTTTGTTTAAATGGCCTATTTATAATCATAGTCTTGGACATTCATTGGTAATAAAAAAACAAGAATACTTACATATTAATTATTATAATTATAATAATTTATCGTATTTTTACAATTCTAGATTGACATCGACTACAAATTAATTGGCATCGCTGACTGTGACATCCTTATCAATTGGGCTCATTTCCAGAGTAAGGTACAATTAGTATTTAATCGTATTAAGGATCCTGTTCATCGTACGATGTTACAAAAATGTCAAAGTGATCCCATGAATGGTAAATATGATTTTATGCGTTTCAATTTAGGCATAAATATTTGTTTAATTTACTTTTCTTTGTTATAGATTATACAAATTACTTGATAATACAATTGTTGCACGTTTTTCTTCCCCCAACAATCTCAGCAAAAAAGACCAAAAAATACACAGCAAAGGATTCACAAGATTCTTTTGTGATGTTAGTGAGCGACTCTTCGGAAATTTCATCAAAAATTGCTGCATTAAAAGAAGAATGCTTCAAAAATAATTCAACGTCTCAGCCAATTATTATAGTAGTTGGAGATTTAGACTCCCATACAATTTCTGAGTTTTATGTTAATTTTGATAAAATAACTTATAAGTTATTTACTTTATTGAAAGCAATAGACACTTGCTTTAAACTATACCAAGTTTTTAATTTAAAATACCCTACGCAATCAGAAATTGTATGGGAGTTTATTCAAAAATATTTTTACCAATTAAAAACAAAATTTGATAAAAATACTTCAAAAATTTCAAGCTTAATTTCTGATTTGAAATGAATAAAAATGGAACTTATATTATTTGAATTTATCTTACTTATAACTAAGAATTAACATTATATAATAAAATAAGAAAGTTTTTTTAATTTTTTTTTGTCAAATGAATTAACCAGTATGTATATTTAGTTTAAGTTTTTATTTCAATAATGAAATATAATAATTCAATAAATGTAATTAAAATTAAAATATTGATTTTTATATTATACAAATATTCCTTAAAAAAGTGACAAAAATATCGTAAAATAAGTTAACAAAAATATCGTAAGGTAAGTACAATAATTTTGTATATTTCTAATTAAATACGATTATTTTGTAATTTTTTACAATTATGTTTTTTTTTTTTACAATAATATTGTAAAAATAAAACAAAATATTGTAGTTTAGTCCGTACCCAACTACACATTATTTGTATTTTTTTCACAGTATTTTGTAATTTTATTACATAATATTGTATAAATACTACAACTATTTTGTTTATTTAATCATAAGATCTACGAAATAATTTTGTAGTTTTTTACCCTACTATTCGTATATTAAACAACAGTTTTGTTAATTTTTATTTTACAAAATTTTTTTACAAAATCTCACAAAACCTAACAAAATCTCAATTTGGATGAAATCCACGAATATTTTGTGAGATTTTACCCACAAAAACTCACAAATCTACCTATGGATTTCTTTGGGTGTAACCAACGCATACACACAATATCTTTCTAGAGGAGTATGTATGAAAAACAAACTGGTTTTCAATAAAAAAGGATAAATATTTTAAAACAAAATAGTTTGCCTAATATTTTTATTTTTCTCATGTAAATTGTATATTTTTATTAATACTGTTGAAAAGTGTGTTAATATTTTCTATTTCATCTCTGGGTGCTATTAATAGAATGTCATCTACATATCATACTAATAATGTTGGTTGTTCAATCCCACTCTCATAAATTACTTGATCTATATAATATCAGTCATCACAAAATCAGCCAAAATGGCTTAAGTGCAACCACCTATAGTTAGACCAATATGTTGTTTATATAGCTGGTTATTCCATTGAAAATAATTAGTGTCCTTAATACAAACTTGTTTTCAATCCAATATTAAGGGATTGAATTTGCCAAATTACAAAAATTCCAATAAATATTTTTTATCAATTAGTAAAGTTTTGTCGTGCTTTACTTAACTTTAAACTAACTTATGCACCATTTTGATTACTTTTCATATATTTAAACAATTATTCTATCGCTCTCAAACTGACTAACAAATATATTCATTTTCAAATTTGGAATTGTAAAAATCTTAAAAATTATAAATAAAAACACGAAACAAATTAATTTAATTTTTTTATATTAGTTTTTATTACTATTTATATTATATTTATTATTCTTATATTACTTATAACTTATTTAAACTTATTAATTATTTATTATGAATATCTACTAGTATTATTATTATTATTATTCTTATTATTTATTATAGTTTTCAGCAAGTCAAGAACGTTTTGCTGAAAAAAAATAAATATACACAATTAAATTATTATGCTTCTCATTTTCCTTTTGATTGACTTACATAATTTTTGTAATTTTTTTTTCTTGTATACGGTTTATTCTAAAAATGATAAAAAGTTTATTATAGTTTCTTTAAAATTATGATTTTTAATCTGTATTTAATGGCCCAATTCAGATTCTGGGGCCTTATTCTTGAAACCAATCGAAAACCGTGCACGGTTTTGACGCAAAACCGATCGAATTACAATATTTGGTATTCTTGAATTCCGTGCACGGAAATTTTCGATCGAAAACCGATCGAAAATTTTCGACTGGTTTATACCTGTCGAATTTGATTTTAAACGCTTTAAAATAATAAAAAGTATTAATAATAATAATAATAACAATAATAAAAATTATTAATAATAATAATAACAATAATAAAAGTTATTAATAATAATAATAAAAATTATTATTAATAATAATAATAATAATAATTGATAATAAAAACAATAATAAAAAGTATTAATAATAATAATAATAACAATAATAAAAGTTATTAAAATTTTCGATTGGTTTCAAGAATAAGGCCCCTGTTATGTTACTGTTAAATAACATTTGAAAATAACATTTTGAAAATAACATTAATGCCTAAATCGGTATTCAGCTTCTGTTAAATTTTGGCTCTGTTAAAAATATGAAGCGAATTGGTTTTGACACTTCAAATGTTATGAAATTTGTTGTTGTATTTTAGTTTTTCTGGAAATCAAGCATAAGTAAAGGAAAACTTTAAGAAAAATAATAAAAAATGCTGCATTTTAGATTAAAATAGTATAATTTTTTTATTTGAGAAAAACATTTTGAAAGAACTTTTTTCATGTAAATATTGTTGTTGTCATGATTTCTTATACGATGAAAAACTATTGTTGAGTCTTGAATCTCAGATGAAAATTATTTTCTTTTATTTCTTAGGTGATCCAGGCAGTTTAATTAATATGCCAATATTAATTGACTTAATTATTTGAAAACAATAATTATAATTATTATAATTATAATACACGTTATTATCACAAAAACATTTTTTTAATTAATTAAAAATCGTTTTTATATCGCACTATTATTAACAAGTCAGATTTTCTCTCTGTTAAAATAACATTGATTTTGACAGCTCTTAACAGTAACAGAGGCTGCCTGAATACCGATTTAGGTATTAATGTTATTTTAGAAGTAACAGAGCGAAT
The DNA here is from genome assembly GCA_963082725.1 of Pedicia rivosa. NCBI lineage: Eukaryota > Metazoa > Arthropoda > Insecta > Diptera > Pediciidae > Pedicia > Pedicia rivosa. The sequence goes on from OY720151.1 coordinate 20,018,311, forward strand.
TAACAGATACAGAATTGGGCCATAAGAATAAATAATACATAAAATATCTCACAACCTACTATATGGTACAAAAAAGTGCGATGAAAAGCATAGAAACGCTGCAACGTATCATAGCATTTCGGGCATCTCGCACTAACACAAATTTAATTTTACGAAGTAACACATTCTCATTATTATGTACGTACACACATTTTCTCGTTTTTTTCTCTTACGAAATAATCGTAATCGGACCACTGATGGTATTAAGTCACGCAGAAAAATTTTACGGGGTTATGCCTGTGTTATGAGTTTTAATACGGAACTGTGTTGAAATAATTCTGGGTCAATGCAATTTTCTCTGAAACACCGGATAAGTGTTTATTGAGCAATTAGTCATTTGTTTTACAGTTGATGTATTTGTCATTAGATATCAATAAATCAACGGTGGTGTTGCTTTAATTCGTTGATCTTCACTAATTCACTAATTGGTAGCATCTATTATTTGATACAATTTCAGATAGTTTTTTACTATAAAAATTATCACAAATCATATCAATATTAAAACCCCCAAAAATTATTGTTTTTTTTTCATCAATCATTATATCGTCCTAAAAATCTTCAAAAATATTTAGAAACGACGAAATTTCTTTTTTGAGGAGACTTATATAATACCGCGTAAATACTATTTTGAAAGCCTTTTGTTATTCTAATTGCTAATAACCAAACCTTTTCTATTTGTTTGTTATATATGATGTGGAAATTAATATGTTTTTTATAAATATGGCTACACCACCCGTATGTCATTATCATCCATTTCGATTGTTATTCTAGTCTCTGTTAAAAAAAACAAAAATGGTTTTACATCCCTGCATATAATTTCTATCTCTTCAAAATTTGCACACATACTTTGGCAATTTGTATACAGTATTTGGTGACAATATTTATTTTTATATGAATTTAATGGTTAATCAGTAAATGAAAATTTTGTACGTTCAATTTCTTGCTTTTGTATTAGTACGGGGCATTTACTATACCATGCACTGTGGTTTATGTCCAGTTTTAACTTCATACTATTACAAGCTCCAATACAGTTTATACATTTTTGGAAATCAGATGTACAATCTTTTTTTCGTGCTCTTCTTAAGCAAAATTTCCATAAATTTATCTATTTTCACAATATTTTGATATATGGTGCACTTCTTGGTACTTAAAACACCTCGTTATATTGATGTGTCGATAAACTGGACAACGTTCACATCCGATATTTAGCTTTCCTATTTCTAAGATACGATTATATGATTCCCTATCAACTTCGATGAATGCATTGATTCCTCTACTATTTTCTTTAATTTCTCCAACTAAGGTTGAGGTATTCTTAAAAATATCATTTTGGTTAATTATTAGTTCTACTAATTTATCTTTTTCATATTTTTCCGACAATTTTACAATTTTTATTATAGGCGGTTTGGGATATTTTGGAATACTAACATCATATTTACTCCCCAATTTACCAATCACATCGTTTTCGCACATTTCAATCGCATCAGTATTTTTACATTCCACAATTATCGTACCATTTTTTGCATTTTCAATACCCCTGATTTTATTTGTTATTGGGTTCATTATCCCTGTCACTTCTGCTTATGTTTGTTGGCCCGTTTGATCTATATTTTTAGGTGTTATAACTAGAACTGGATTTCTCTTTTGTTCAATAATTTCACTCGTTATACTATTAATATCTTTATTTAAAATTTTATCTGTTATTTTTTCTATAACATCGTGACAAATATTGATTTTTTCTATTGAGGATTTCAATATGATTTTTTAACTCAAATTGAGTATGCCTTAAATTTGCTAACTCCATTAAATCATCTATCGAAGCAACTGTGTCTACTGTTTCTACACAGAAAGAAATAATATGGTTATCCGTAGGTTGTGGGGACCATAATAAGTTCCTGCTCACCATAAAAAATTATTTATGGTTGCAGTCATCAGAACTTAAATATGGCTACCGGAACCTTACTATGACACATCAATCGTCATCACACATTCCGAAGTTATGTGCATAAAGTACGACCATGCACGATTTACGTTCGTTCGCGATCAGCCCTGATTAAGATCGTCGGAATTTTTCACGACGTTATAACAAAATATTGAGCGCCATTGTACAGACATATGCCGATTTTATTTTATTTTATTTTTTTTTTGAGATATTTGGTAAGAAATATTAATAGATTTAGCACTAATTCTTAATTTTAATTAATCTGCGATGTTATTAATTTAATTTCTTGTGATATTTTTCTCTAAATATGAAACATGAAAAAATTAATATTAATATTTAATACATTTCGAAGTAGGATGTCCTATATTATAATTAATATTAAACGGCATTAAAAAATTGAATCTGAAAAGTTATCTAAATTATAATAATATGTCACAATTATTTTATTTAATATTTATGTGAAGTCGCATCCATTATATTATATTATTATAATTTAGTTCAGACTAAACTTGTGCATTAGGTATATTTATTATATGAAAACAGCGCCATCACCTTTTAAATTAATATAATATTATTTTAAATCCGTTTGCGCCATCTGTTGTGTTACAAAAAAATAACATGGTTACCATATTAAGTTTCTCGTAACCTAAATTGTATGGTCTCTGCAGCTATATTAAGGTTCTTGAGACCTAACTTATATGGTCTCGGCAGCCATACTATGGTCCCCGTAACCAAAAAATATGGTTGCCTAAAAATAAGGTCCTGGTAATCATATTATTTCTTTCAGTGTAGGAACAGAAAATTAGATCATGATCAGAAATACCAGGTATAGAAATTTGATTGAAAAAATTGATTTTATCAGTATTTGTGATAAAAAGATCTAATAGTGTGGCGCTTGTGGGGGAATAACGTGTAGGAATATTGTTAATAACGCGCAAAGGCATTGAATCTAACACTAACTTCAGATTGTCTGAAGGATAATTAGTATCCAGAAAGTCTGTGTTAAATTTACCAGTTAAAATAATGTTTTCATAAGTGAGGAAGAGCTTAGATAAATTAAGTTCAAGGATGGGTATAAAATCTGCCCTCGGTGGATTATAGAATATTCCGAGCAGTAATCTGGTATTAGAAAACGATCAGGAACAACAAACAGTTAATAGAACTGTGTTTTATATTATAATCAGATGTACAATTTGCAATTCACTCACTTTTCCCTCTTGATTTCTTTCTCCTAAAAATATAAGAGATATATAAGAGATTAATTATAAAATAATAATCCAAAAATTAAAAAAATAAATAAATGAATTTCAAATACAAAAATTAACTCAATATTAAAAGAGTAATTATTTTTAAGTTATTTTTGTTGAAAAAAATACAAAATTAATATTATATTATTCTTGCATTCGATGAGGTGGATTTCTTTAACTTGTTTCGTATGAAACGTGAAACATTTCACGACCTTTTACGAAAAGTGGGTCCACCAATTATAAAACTGACGATCAATTTTAGGAAACCAATAAGTGCTAAACATAAATTAATCATTACACTGCGCTATCTGACTACTGTACCTCTATTCCGGTATTTCACTGTGAATTGGGAATTGAGAAAGAACTACAACAAATGAAATGAAAAAAAATTTCCTCTGAGTTTGTTCTCAATTCACAAAAAGTGTATTCTGTATATTTAGGAAAGATTTTTAGGGAAATATTATTCATTACTTATCAGATTCACCGCGTAACTAAAATTACACAGAGTCGTAACCAAAATAATATTTATTGAAGAAAAATAGATACAAATTTGCTCTCATTTTAAAATATACGCCACTGGCATCTCCATACAATAAATAATATTTTGACGTTTAATTTTATTAAAGTTTTATTGTTTTCAATATTTTTTTTACAAAAAGTAATTAAAATATTATGTACGTATTATATAAATTGAGTTTATTAAAAAATAAGTTAATTAAAAACATAATTTTTTTTTTAAGTTTTAAAATTTTGTTGTTCATCTCTGTTTCTGTCATCTTTTTTATTTTATTTTAAAACACCGGATAAGTGTTTATTGAGCACAGTAAATGTGATATTTTTTCTTTTACTTTAAAGTTTTATAAAAAATAATACAAAACATGTGGATGGAATAGAAGAAACACCTAGACGGTGAGAATTAAACACCGTGCATAATTATAACACAGAAGCAGATTAAGAATTTATATAACGATAAGATATACTTATTATTCGTGTAGTAGAAAAAAAATAAGTCTATTAAAATCAAATTAATTTTCAATTAATAAAATACTTATTAAAAGAATGGTGTATTATTATAATTAATTTTAAAATTATTTCTTCAAACACTCGTTTTAATGAATTAAAAAATAAAATAAAATTTTTTTTGCAAATTTTTAGTACTTTTATCAAGTAACAAATCTTTATATAAAGATATAAAACAAGTGTGAATTTTGTAGATATGTCAATATTTACAATAGCTTGAAGCAATAGATTTTGATCTTCTTCAATTCTTGGTCTACCGACAGTATCTCGATACTTCAAGTTCTTTTTTAGTCAAGGATTTTATTCAATCATTGTTTGTAGCACCTTTTTATGTTCTAATCTCCATTTTTTTGTCGGTTTTGGTCTAATCCTTTAATTTTTAAATTTTCCTCCAGTCGCGTTTTATTTTTTCTGTGATTTTTAATTCTTTTTCTTGGGTATTATTTAGTTCCCGCCTTTTGTAAACAAGGTCGTTATTAAGAATATTAATTTTAGTTTTCATTTCAACCTGTACTACAGTTTTGTATTTCCGATTCCTTTCAAATTCCTCAGTGACAACTAGTGTTTCCAAAGTTGTACTTTTATTAAGTTCACTAGGTACGTTTGTAACGATATTTTCAATATTCTCATGTTTATTTTTGTCAGATGTATTAGAATATTTTCTCCAATAGTTCATTAAATTATGTTTGGATTTCTTAGCAATTTTATCATTTTTTGAAATTATACCTTTTATTTTAGTGAAGAAATCTTCTTCTTATTTTAATTCGTTCCAAATTTTGGTTGAACAATTTTTTTACTATCAAGCTATTTGTTTTTATCAATGAATTATATAATTCTTGAAATAACAAGTTCTTATCCATTGTGAAAAATTCCACTTTAATTTTTGCAAGTTGTTCCGTCTGTTAAATTTAAAAATAGATCATTTATACAATCTACAACACTAAAAACATATTTATAACATTATAACAAACCTTACTTTCAAATCACTTTTAAAATTAAAAGTAAACCTACTTCTTTTCTTATGCCAAAAACTTAAAGTTGAATAATTAAAATAATAATTAAATAAAAAAATTTTAAATCTGACTTTAAGTTATTGTTTTCAATTTTTGTAACTTAAAATAAATTTTTTCTTTTCATTTCATAAAAAAAGTGATCCGATGTTTTAATCACACCAGAACAGTAATTAAACTAATCACAGGATCTGTGCTTATTTTACACAGTTTCGTTCTTTTAATCACACCGGAACAATACTCACAGGAACTGTGCTTGTTTTACACGATTCCGTTGTTTTCTTCTCACTGTATCTGTGTTAATATTTTACGCACTGGTTCTGTGTGAAATAAATAAACACAGAACGTGATAGAAATTCAGCACAGATTACGTATTGAGGGCGCTTATCGGTGTATATTATTTAGAGTGTAAATCAACTTAAAATTATTGTGGTAATAATATCATTAATATAAAGAATAATTAAAATTGGTCCAAAAATTGTACCTTATAAAACTCCCAACAAATTAGTCATCTCATCCGATACTATATCATTGATCTTTGTTCTTTGTGATTGATCAGATAAGTAACTTTGGAACTATCTAAGTTCTTTTCCTCTAATTCCATAGTCTTCTAATTTCTTGATCAATATCTCACGAATGCTCTTTTAAAATCCAAAAATTCCATTATTATTATTTTATTACTTTGGATTTGTTGCTTCCATTTAGAAATTATAAGATTTAATGCCGATTCACAGGAGTGATTTTCTATAAATGCCGATTGTTCATAAATTATTATCTTATTGATGTTTAAAAACGATTGTAATTGCATTTGTACACTTTTTCGTACGGTGCCATCATATTGATTGGACGGAAATCATTCATGTTGACTGCATTATTAATTTTTTGAATTGGTAGTACAACTGATGTTTTCCATTTTCTTGGAACTTCTCCGTTGAACAATGATTCATTTATTAATTCCGTGAATATCTGCAGAAACTCCTCTGCTTCCGCAGCATCTTTAAGTATTTTTCCATTTATATCATCTATACCTCCTTTATTATTCATTTCATTAATTATTTTTTTTAAATGATTCTTCTCTATTTTCTCAAACTTCATTCTATTTTTACATTGTTCACTCGTAAAATATATAGTGTGATTTGGTATTGGTATATTTTTATTAATCTCGTTAATGCTTTCAATAAAAAATTCATTTAATTGATTAACCATTATTTCATCATTATCTATTTTTTCATTATTTATTTTTATATACTCAATTTTCTTATTTTTTGTCGTATACAGTTTTTTAATTATTTGCCAGAGTAATTTAGGATTGTTTTTATTGGTATAAATTTGTTGTTGTATATATTTACATTTTTGTTTACATAAGGACTGTTTATATAGTTCTATTGGTGTTATGTGTATTCCAATTTTTATTTGTTTTGTTACCTGAGAAAATTTTATAGGATTGATCTCTCTTTAATTTTTTAATTCTTAACTGTTTAGTAAACCATTTCAACTTGTTATCATCTTTCTTTATTTTATATGTGATTAATTCTTTTACGCTCTTATTCAAATTATCAATTATATGATCTGCTTTTTGGTTAAGACTTAAATTTTAAAAGTTTGACCAAGGTATTTTATTTAGGATGCAGACCAATTTCACAAGAATAATTTTTATAAGATTTAACTTTAGTAAAATTAAAACTGCTTTTCCTTTGATTTGTAATTAAAACTAGCTGGTCACTTATTTTTAATTAGTCATTTGTTTTACAGTTGATGTATTTGTCATTAGATATCAATAAATCAACGGTGGTGTTGCTTTAATTCGTTGATCTTCACTAATTCACTAATTGGTAGCATCTATTATTTGATACAATTTCAGATAGTTTTTTACTATAAAAATTATCACAAATCATATCAATATTAAAACCCCCAAAAATTATTGTTTTTTTTTCATCAATCATTATATCGTCCTAAAAATCTTCAAAAATATTTAGAAACGACGAAATTTCTTTCTTGAGGAGACTTATATAATACCGCGTAAATACTATTTTGAAAGCCTTTTGTTATTCTAATTGCTAATAACCAAACCTTTTCTATTTGTTTGTTATATATGATGTGGAAATTAATATGTTTTTTATAAATATGGCTACACCACCCGTATGTCATTATCATCCATTTCGATTGTTATTCTAGTCTCTGTTAAAAAAAACAAAAATGGTTTTACATCCCTGCATATAATTTCTATCTCTTCAAAATTTGCACACATACTTTGGCAATTTGTATACAGTATTTGGTGACAATATTTATTTTTATATGAATTTAATGGTTAATCAGTAAATGAAAATTTTGTACGTTCAATTTCTTGCTTTTGTATTAGTACGGGGCATTTACTATACCATGCACTGTGGTTTATGTCCAGTTTTAACTTCATACTATTACAAGCTCCAATACAGTTTATACATTTTTGGAAATCAGATGTACAATCTTTTTTTCGTGCTCTTCTTAAGCAAAATTTCCATAAATTTCTCTATTTTCACAATATTTTGATATATGGTGCACTTCTTGGTACTTAAAACACCTCGTTATATTGATGTGTCGATAAACTGGACAACGTTCACATCCGATATTTAGCTTTCCTATTTCTAAGATACGATTATATGATTCCCTATCAACTTCGATGAATGCATTGATTCCTCTACTATTTTCTTTAATTTCTCCAACTAAGGTTGAGGTATTCTTAAAAATATCGTTTTGGTTAATTATTAGTTCTACTAATTTATCTTTTTCATATTTTTCCGACAATTTTACAATTTTTATTATAGGCGGTTTGGGATATTTTGGAATACTAACATCATATTTACTCCCCAATTTACCAATCACATCGTTTTCGCACATTTCAATCGCATCAGTATTTTTACATTCCACAATTATCGTACCATTTTTTGCATTTTCAATACCCCTGATTTTATTTGTTATTGGGTTCATTATCCCTGTCACTTCTGCTTATGCTTGTTGGCCCGTTTGATCTATATTTTTAGGTGTTATAACTAGAACTGGATTTTTCTTTTGTTCAATAATTTCACTCGTTATACTATTAATATCTTTATTTAAAATTTTATCTGTTATTTTTTCTATAACATCGTGACAAATATTGATTTTTTCTATTGAGGATTTCAATATGATTTTTTAACTCAAATTGAGTATGCCTTAAATTTGCTAACTCCATTAAATCATCTATCGAAGCAACTGTGTCTACTGTTTCTACACAGAAAGAAATAATATGGTTATCCGTAGGTTGTGGGGACCATAATAAGTTCCTGCTCACCATAAAAAATTATTTATGGTTGCAGTCATCAGAACTTAAATATGGCTACCGGAACCTTACTATGACACATCAATCGTCATCACACATTCCGAAGTTATGTGCATAAAGTACGACCATGCACGATTTACGTTCGTTCGCGATCAGCCCTGATTAAGATCGTCGGAATTTTTCACGACGTTATAACAAAATATTGAGCGCCATTGTACAGACATATGCCGATTTTATTTTATTTTATTTTTTTTTGAGATATTTGGTAAGAAATATTAATAGATTTAGCACTAATTCTTAATTTTAATTAATCTGCGATGTTATTAATTTAATTTCTTGTGATATTTTTCTCTAAATATGAAACATGAAAAAATTAATATTAATATTTAATACATTTCGAAGTAGGATGTCCTATATTATAATTAATATTAAACGGCATTAAAAAATTGAATCTGAAAAGTTATCTAAATTATAATAATATGTCACATTTATTTTATTTAATATTTATGTGAAGTCGCATCCATTATATTATATTATTATAATTTAGTTCAGACTAAACTTGTGCATTAGGTATATTTATTATATGAAAACAGCGCCATCACCTTTTAAATTAATATAATATTATTTTAAATCCGTTTGCGCCATCTGTTGTGTTACAAAAAAATAACATGGTTACCATATTAAGTTTCTCGTAACCTAAATTGTATGGTCTCTGCAGCTATATTAAGGTTCTTGAGACCTAACTTATATGGTCTCGGCAGCCATACTATGGTCCCCGTAACCAAAAAATATGGTTGCCTAAAAATAAGGTCCTGGTAATCATATTATTTCTTTCAGTGTAGGAACAGAAAATTAGATCATGATCAGAAATACCAGGTATAGAAATTTGATTGAAAAAATTGATTTTATCAGTATTTGTGATAAAAAGATCTAATAGTGTGGCGCTTGTGGGGGAATAACGTGTAGGAATATTGTTAATAACGCGCAAAGGCATTGAATCTAACACTAACTTCAGATTGTCTGAAGGATAATTAGTATCCAGAAAGTCTGTGTTAAATTTACCAGTTAAAATAATGTTTTCATAAGTGAGGAAGAGCTTAGATAAATTAAGTTCAAGGATGGGTATAAAATCTGCCCTCGGTGGATTATAGAATATTCCGAGCAGTAATCTGGTATTAGAAAACGATCAGGAACAACAAACAGTTAATAGAACTGTGTTTTATATTATAATCAGATGTACAATTTGCAATTCACTCACTTTTCCCTCTTGATTTCTTTCTCCTAAAAATATAAGAGATATATAAGAGATTAATTATAAAATAATAATCCAAAAATTAAAAAAATAAATAAATGAATTTCAAATACAAAAATTAACTCAATATTAAAAGAGTAATTATTTTTAAGTTATTTTTGTTGAAAAAAATACAAAATTAATATTATATTATTCTTGCATTCGATGAGGTGGATTTCTTTAACTTGTTTCGTATGAAACGTGAAACATTTCACGACCTTTTACGAAAAGTGGGTCCACCAATTATAAAACTGACGATCAATTTTAGGAAACCAATAAGTGCTAAACATAAATTAATCATTACACTGCGCTATCTGACTACTGTACCTCTATTCCGGTATTTCACTGTGAATTGGGAATTGAGAAAGAACTACAACAAATGAAATGAAAAAAAATTTCCTCTGAGTTTGTTCTCAATTCACAAAAAGTGTATTCTGTATATTTAGGAAAGATTTTTAGGGAAATATTATTCATTACTTATCAGATTCACCGCGTAACTAAAATTACACAGAGTCGTAACCAAAATAATATTTATTGAAGAAAAATAGATACAAATTTGCTCCCATTTTAAAATATACGCCACTGGCATCTCCATACAATAAATAATATTTTGACGTTTAATTTTATTTAAGTTTTATTGTTTTCAATATTTTTTTTACAAAAAGTAATTAAAATATTATGTACGTATTATATAAATTGAGTTTATTAAAAAATAAGTTAATTAAAAATATAATTTTTTTTTTAAGTTTTAAAATTTTGTTGTTCATCTCTGTTTCTGTCATCTTTTTTATTTTATTTTATTTGACAAGAATTTTGCAATAGGAATATTATAAAATGAATTAACAGATATTCTTAATTATAATTATTGAAAATTTACAGAATAATCATTTATTAAATTGTTATAATAATTCATTTCCCTACTTTCACTTTTTTTTCATGATTTTTTTAACGGGGAATTCGTTATGTTAAAAATGCAATAATAGGGCCTTTCTATTCACCTGATTTACTGATATCATATCGGTTCTATAATTTAGCAAAATATCACATTTTTTGGTCTAAATATCAGTTCAGCCATTGTGATTTAAGCAATTACTGTTCTATTGGCAAGTGAAGTGATATGTTATTTTGACGTTTATATTAATTTAACATTTATATTTGTGAAAAGAAAATAAAATATTATTTGAAATGGATTTTGAAAATTATTTTAAAATTAAATAACAAAGATTTTCCCTAAAAAATTAAAAATTAATATAATTTCAAAAAGTATGTGGTTATATGCAACTGACCATATAGTTTTTTTATATCAGTAAATCGGTTCCACAGTTGCTCAAATTTCAGTTCAGTGTCAACTGATATTACCAATAGAACAGTATTTATCACTTCAACATATCAGTTAAAGTGAAAAATATCAGTAAATCAGGTCAATAGAAAGGCCCTAATTTAGGAATTCGTTTTTTCATTATTTATTTTTTCACTCGACACAGAATACACTTTTAGGAAACAGGAAAAAAAACGCTACAATTTTTTCCCAATTCCGAATTCAAAATTTAAATTCAAATGTAAGAATATTAACTGAAAAACTAACTTTTAATTAGTCAAAAAAAATGGAACCTTATTTTCACTGTAACCAAATTTTTAACTTAATATCTACTATTTAAGTATTTATTTAAATGAAAAATAAATATGATTTTTGCAAACTTTTTCATTCGTTTATACCTTCGACACACCAAAAGATTATCGGGATAAAAGAATGTCGGAGTTAAAGTTAGATATCAAAATGGTTAATCTTGTAGTAATTCTGGCGTTTGTAATTTTTTAATAGTTTGACAGATTTTAAATAATGCATACTAATAATATGTTATTAATAACAATGTTGAATCAATATGATTCTTTAAATACTTTACAAAGGCGTGTTAAATTTTTAAGACTTCGTGCATAATATCATAAAAACATAAGTCTGATGGAGTATTCCCGAGTAATTGAATTGTTAACAAATACTGTATTGATCAAAAGTTTAAATGTTTCACGAAACAGAATTATTTGGTGTAATGTCTGTTAATTTAACGATTATATTAAATAAGTAACTATACAAATTTTTAATTTTTTTTTTTTTGTTTTTAGAAAAGAGGTTGCTGTTTTTGGGAAAATAAAATTTCGTAATATTCAGAAACACAATTTAAAGACGAATTTCGAGTTAGTAAAGCTACTTTGGAATATCTTGTAAACAATTTATCAATTTTGGAAGAATTTGCCCTCTATACGTTAGCATCATCAGCAGAAAATAGAACTATTGCAAATTTATTTGGAATTGGCAAAACAACAGTAGGAGAAATTCTGATGGACTTTGTTAAAAGAGTGAATGAAATTTTGAAGCCCAGATTTATAAATTTTTATCCCCCTACTGATATCTCAACTAAAGAAATAGTATCTAGACGGATTTGAGAGGTATTGTGTGGGTGGGTGCGATTGCCGGCTGTCATTTTGAGATAAATCCACCAAAAGAAGAAGATACGGACTATTATAATTACAAAGGATGGTACTCCATGATATTATTCGCTGTAGTCGATCACAGGTAATCATTGTTAAATACAAATAATTATGTATATAGAAAATGTATCTAGGTTTATTTCAGATAAAATCTCTATACCTATGTCATACAGAATCAGAAATAAGATATTACACAATCTATGCGCGTATAGAATCCACCCGCAGAGCTAGAACAAACAAAGATATGTTTCTATTTTCGTTCAAGTTCGCGCATGTAACGTCACATTAGGCTTTCTTAAATTTAAACCAACCAAAAATCTGTATTTTAGGTTTCCCGCCAATCAAAAATATGTAGCATCACAAAAGGCCTAAAGAAGAGAGGGAAACATGTCCTCCAACATTTCTTGTTTATTTGTATCATGATACATACGTACATACGTACACATTTTCTTGTCGGAAATAATTGTAATCGGAGTACAGATAAACATTTGCTGGATTCACCAACATAAGATTAAGAATTTCCTGATAAAAAATTTATTTTTATTTCTTATTTATTTACAAATTATAAATCATTCTTCTCTGTAAAAAAAAAAAAAAATAAAAAAAAAACAAAAAGTTAATATTTTATTTCTCAATTATTACATAATTTATTATCATCAATTAATTTATATCTGTTTGGTTATTAATTATATTGATAAGGTCCAATAATGTGATTCTACTTAAAAATGAATTTCCTAATGGCATAATTATCTCATTTAATTTATTTGATATTTCTTTATGATATTTTTCATAGACTGTTATTAAAACATCTTGAAATAAAATATTCATAAGTTCACCTAAATCACCACCACCTAAAAGTCCTTCTATATCTGACTAAAGAAAAGAAAATAATTTAAATTAGATTATTATTTTCAAAAGCGATTACCGAACGCAACATTTGATTATATAATTTTCATTCTATTTTACATTTTGTACAAGTTTTTCTTTTATTCAGAAAGTTCTTTAAAAAAAATAAATAAAATAATGTTTGTGTGCAATTAAAAGTTATCAGTTTTTCTTTTGTTTCTCTATCTATTATTAAACGATAGCAATAGCGGTCATTTCATTGAAGTACTTTAATGAAATCAAAATTTTAATCTATTCAATTTAAACAATTGACAATTAAAGATTATCAAATGTCGTGTCGAATATATTTTTGTGAAATCAAAACTTACATCAATACTTTTCATCCTTAATCTTAAATAGAAATCTTCCATATGTAAATAATCATTATTATCTATTGTAAATTGTCCATAACCTTCAAATGTCCAATCATGTGATGATAAAAAAAGTTTACCATTTCCATAAATTGGTATTAATTGTCCAAAATGTCCGACAAGATCATAGAAACCTTTGGTAATAATATTAGGAAAGTTAATATTAAAATCAACACGCAATAGGTATGGGTCTACATGAACACCATTAACAATGAATCCATCTAGTCCGCTGATAATCATGTCTGACAATGGCCCTACAAGACTTTTTTACAGAAATAAAATGAAATAAAAAAAAAACACACACAAAGAAAAGAAACAAAAAAAAAAACAAAAGAAGAAAAAAAATTGATTAGATATTTTCTATGCAGATAAAACAAACCGTTTTTTTTTCTTTCGTTTACTCAATAATATTTCCAATTGCGATATCAGTGTAATATTTATCAATTTTTAATGGTGCCAATATTAAATTATTTTCCCCTAACCCAGTTCTCATTAATTTCCTTAAAAGTTCTAATCCTTTAATGAGCAATTCATCAAAATCAGCCAAATTTTCTATAAAATAATAATTTTGTTAAATTTAGAAAAAAAAATATACGAAAAAGAATGAAGAGATAAAGGAGAGGGAGAAATGAAAATGATAAAAAGTGTTGAAATAATCAGTTATTAGAATGGGAAAGGAGAAGATTTGAAGAAAGTAATTCAAGAAGGGTATAAATTTTGTTATAATTAAATTTACCCGTTCCATGAGCATTTTCAAGATTTGTTGAATATATTGAAGATGCCAAAAGCGTTATCAAAAGCAATATAATTTTCGTCATCTCTTTTCTCTTTCCTCTTGTACCAAAAGATTATTCGTTGCTGTTTTGTTAGAACTTAGAATCCAGCCAAATAAAAAACGCACTACTTTTTTCGTTTGTTTAACACTTTTTTTTATTAATTAGTTGAACTAGTTGAAAACTTTATTATATAAAAGTCAGTCGATTACTGAATTGTTTTCCCATTTATTTTGGTTTTTTTTCTTTGAAATTCTCATATTTTTGTTTTGATTTATTAAATTTAAAAATAATTTTATTAATCAATGACAAAAAATCTAATCAATTTTTATGTTATTGTTTTTTTACGAATAATAAAAATCCATAGTTCAATTTGATTGATTGATTGAATGATATTATGATAAAGTATAGGTGTTTCGACTGATACTTTAAAAAGAAGAAAATAAATGTAAGAAAACGAAAAATGTAAATAAGAAATTGGGTTTCTTTCTCAGAATCTGATGGGTTTTAAGCTTTCTTCGCGTAAAAGCTATATCGCCTATGGTAATAAAAATTAGGAGATAGCTCGCAGTTGATCACTGTATGGTTCTTAGTGTTGTGTTTGTATTTATATCGTGCGTTTTCATTAAAATATAAAATAAATTAATCACCAAAATTAAATCCATTAAAAAAAAAATAAAAAGAAATGTAGATGTACTATCTATTGATATTAGCCGTGTTTTCTTGAGAAATTATACAGAACAGAATAATATTTAACATGCAATACAACAACAATCCTACACCACCAATTTATCGGGGATAGCCGTTCTGTACCAGATAGAAAAACCGTTGCAAGCGTAAAAAAGATATTTCTTTCGTAGCAGTTGGTACAAATTGGAAGTTGTTGCATGCTTCACTCAAGTAAATTTAACACACAAAAAAAACTAACCTGAAAAGTGATTACAGTGGAAAAATAAATAAACACAGTGAATAAATAAAAAATAATAAAAGTGTTGTTAAATAAAAAAAGGAAAAGTAAAGGTCTATATAAGAGAATCTTATGGTGTTTTCCACTCTGCCAAAATATTGCATTCATACCACATTATTTCAGAAATCGTTTTCCACTCTGTTATATCTTTACATCAAGAGATGGCGTTATTCCATTTAGTATAAAGTTGGCAACAACATTATACATTCTTATTCATTCTCTGATCATACTTGAAAGTAACAAGTAGCTGTCTGTATCATTTATTAATTATAATCATGAAATATAATCTATTATAATAAGTTACATCCTGAGTTTATTTACTTTCTTACACCCCGATACAATACACTCTAAATTAAAATGTTGCCTATTTTAGAAACTTGCTTTCCACTCTAAATTTTGTACTCCACGAATGTTGCATTTATTGCACTCTCTACTGGGCACGGTGCAGTCAGTGCAGTGTGAAGTTAGTATTCATGGTGATCAATTATTATGTTAAAATGGTAACTTCATTCTGAATTCACTTGTGTCAAATTAATAAAAAGAAATAATTGTTTAAAAATGGAATGCATAAGTTATATTGATGAAAAAAAATTGTTGTGTTTTTTGTGTTCCACTGAGAACTGCCCTGTAGGCAACACCATACACGGCACTCACAGTTTTGCTCTCCACGAATGCAACATTTCAGTCGTAGAGTGGAAAACACTATTAGAAATCTAATAAGAAAAAAAAGAAGAGGAATAAGAAGTGAATACAGTTTATTAACACATTATTCATTGTAAAATGACAGCAAAAACGTAAGTCTGCAAAAGAAAGACGACTTCAAGGAAAATGGAATTTTTAAAGAATTATATTCAGTTGATGCAGCTGAAAAATGAATTGGAAGAATGAAATAAAATTTCTTTTTTTTTTTTAATTAAAATTCGTGTTTTATTTAATTTTTATATAATATTTTTATTTATAAAGTAATTTCCTGGAAATAGCGATGTTTCATCTTCACAACATTTCTATAAAAATATGAATGTCCAAGAACACGACTATCATAGCTCACCGATGAATAAATGTGCAAATATTTTGTCTGGATCCACAATTGCTTGTAACTATACTGTATTGACGCTTTCGGTCAAAGTAATCTGTTTTGTTCTGTCCAG
Organism: Pedicia rivosa; assembly: GCA_963082725.1. Taxonomy (NCBI): domain Eukaryota; kingdom Metazoa; phylum Arthropoda; class Insecta; order Diptera; family Pediciidae; genus Pedicia; species Pedicia rivosa. The sequence goes on from OY720151.1 coordinate 20,034,786, forward strand.
TGCCTGTATTCCGGCATTTCACTGTGAATTGGGAATTGAGAAAGAACTACAACAAATGAAATGAAAAAAAAAATCCTCTAAGTTTGTTCTCGATTCACAAAAAGTGTATTCTGTATATTTAGGAAAGATTTTTAGGGAAATATTATTCATTACTTATCAGATTCACCGAGTAACAAAAACTACACAGAGTCGTAACCAAAATAATATTTATTTAAGAAAAATACATACAAATTTGCTCTCATTTTAAAATATACGTCACTGGCATCTCCATACAATAAATAATATTTTGACGTTTAATTTTATTTAAGTTTTATTGTTTTCAATATTTTTTTTACAAAAAGTAATTAAAATATTATGTACGTATTATATAAATTGAGTTTATTAAAAAATAAGTTAATTAAAAATATAATTTTTTTTTTAAGTTTTAAAATTTTGTTGTTCATCTCTGTTTCTGTCATCTTTTTTATTTTATTTTATTTGACAAGAATTTTGCAATAGGAATATTATAAAATGAATTAACAGATATTCTTAATTATAATTATTACAAGAATAACAGATATTCTAAATCATAATTATTGAAAATTTACACAATCATCATTTATTAAATTGTTCTAATAATTCATTTCCTTACGTTCACTTTTTTTTCATGATTTTTTTAACGGGGAATTCGTTATGTCAAAAATGCAATAATTTAGGAATTCATTTTTTCATAATTTATTTTTTCACTCGCCAAAGAATACACTTTTACGAAAAAGGAAAAAAAACGCAACAAGTTTTTCCCAATTCCTAATTCACGATGTACCGGAATATGTGATCAATTTATAGCACCAATTATTCCTGGTATTTTCTTAGGTTTTTCAAATTTCCTCGATACTTCTGGTAAATCGACAGGCTATTTAACAAACTCATGTCCAATAGAAATAATAAATGATGAAACTCTGCGAACAGCAACCCAAGCAGATGACTTAAAAAATCCCAAATAAATTTCCTAATTGTCGAAATGTAATGGTCTTTCGAAGAATCGGAAGATTTTAAGTCTATATCTGGAAGTTCTTCTTCTTCTTCAGATTCGCTCGACTCCAATAAATACTTCAAAATATTCTATATGATTAAAAACAAATAATAATTACGAACTTCTAACGCAAACAAAAATATTTACCTGTTTTTGCAATAAAATAGAATCGATTATTTAATTATTAACATAAAAATATCACATAGAAATTTTGTAAATAGAAATTAAAAGAAGACAGGCAAGTATGGCTGTATGCTTCGTCGAATGTTATGCATAATAGAATTGTCAGCATTTAACACGAACGAATAACAATATACCCAAGTTCTGAAAACCCTTCCATGAAACCATCATTTAATATAATAAAACACTAATCCCAAAATTTCATTGAAACCAGTTGTGGCGATCCACGAAAAACTGATTTTTTCCAAAAAAAATTGTATGGCGGGTGCTACACCCCATGCCCCGATTTTCTCCAAAATCAATACAGCTTTATTCTGGACCAATGAAATACTAATCCCAAAATTTCATTGAAATCAGTTGTGGCGATCCACGAAAAACTGATTTTTCCAAAAAAATTGTATGAGAGGTGCTTCAATCAATATGGTTCTATGATGGACCAATAGAATACTAATCCCAAAATTTCATTGCAATCCGTTGATATGTTCTTAAAAAACTGTATTTTCCAAAAAAATTGTATGTGGGGTATGTGAGAAAATTTTTTTTTGGAAATTTTCTTTTAATTGTGTCTTTAAAAATAAAGAAAGTTGAATTTGAAAAAAACAGGCCTATTAACAAAAGCATAAGTAAATAATTATGTCACTTTTTATCCAGAAACAATGAATTGCATTGTAACATTTATTTCAAACAAATTCAGAACAATCGAACTTTAAAACGTCATATGAGACCACATGAAACGCCAAAATTTATTTGTGAAATTTGCAGTAAACCATTTTGGACAACATGAGAGATTAATCCATTTAAAAAAATATATTCAAGGACATGTAATGTTATGTGCAATATTGGGTCTGTGTAACTTGGTTAAAAACTAGGTAAAAGTTAAAATTTTGACAGCCAATGTTCACCTTGTCAAAATTTTAACTAGCTTCGGGGCATGTTAAATTTTGACGTTTGAAGTTAAAAAATAATTTATGTTCAATAATTTTTATAAACAAATATTTCAGTTCAATAAACTGAAAAATAAACAAATTTATTCAAAAAAGTTTAATAAACCAAAAAAAATAGGATTATTATTTTAATTGTTATTTTTCGTAAAGTTTAATTTATATTTACCATTAAAATATTTTTTTTTTCTTTTTGAAAAATTATGACTAACTGAAAATACTAAAAAAAAATTTATTTGCCTCATTTTAAGAGATTTATTTCATAAATTTAAATGTCAAATTTTTAACCAAGTTACACAGCTTAAAATCACCAAAGTTAAATTTTTCTCACCAATATTTTTTCACCTAATTTTATCTTATTTTTAACCAAGTTACATAGACCCTATATCTTTATTTGTAATTTTTGTTATCTTATCAGACACTATATGTTCCAAGATCTTTGCCGGACATGAATATTTAGTAATTCCACTATAATTTTCAATCTCATTTATCGAACCAGTGTAATATATGATGATTTCCATTTCTTTGGAAAGACGCCATTTTCTAAAGATATATTAAAAAATCGACAAAAGTAGCAAGAGCGGAGGTCAACGTTTATAAATTGGTGTAATTTCATCTGGTCAGGCTGATGCTTTATCATATATGGCTTCGTTTAAAAGATACAATTAAAAGAAAATTTCCAAAAAAAAATTTCTCACATAGAATGACCCTAGGGCAACTTATTTTTACTAAGAAAAGGTCAAATTGTGGGTTAATGCAACCTTCATCCCCAAAGAAGGTGTAAAAAAAGGCATGTCGGTCCGGACTCCGTATGTTTACACGATAATGCAAGAACGCGTGAAGTGATTTCAATGAAATTATGGAATTAGTATTTTTCCGGCCCACGATAGTTATCAAAAAAATTTATTAATAGTGTTTAAAAAACTAAGAGCTAATGCAAGCAGGAACAAACAAATTCCAATGAGAACTAACTCTGTGAAACAACACAGAGACTTTATGAATAGAACAGACACATCAACATGCGAATGTTTTTCTAAGTAGAAGGCTTGAAAATAGAAAACAGACAGTAATCACAAAAAAAAATATAAAAAGTTGAAGTGAACAATATTAAAAACTTAGTAAGAACTGTAAAATTATATTAAAAAAAGAAATTTAAATCAAATTCCTTATTTGAAATTTTTTTGCTTGATTGAACGCAATTAATTGGTTGACATACAGAGCTATTTTTAAAAATTAATTGAAAGCAATAATCGATTAATGGACTTGATAACCATTGTTTACTTTCTAAAGTAACAAAATCCTCACACCTAAGTGAAAACTTGTTGTTAAGCGCAACAACATAAAATTTATTATTTTCCGTCATTCTGTACTTCAGCGGATTATTCAAAATTCATTCTTCTTTGTATTAAATTTCTTATTTTATATCCTTGGAAATATGTAAATGGACTAGTTTTTGGAGACTTCCACCAGGTCTCTTCTGCCAAAATTTGTTGTGAATAGCTAGATTTGGTATTTGATTCAGTAATAGGACTTAATTTTTTAAATTTTTTTATAAGGCATCTTCTCGATCATTTTTTTTTTGTTTTCCTGAGAGAATTTTATCTAAATCAACCAACTTTTCCTGTGAGTCCTGTATTCCTCTTCTACTTGGAATATCCAAGAGAATTTCTTTACATTGAAACTCATTCCATTTGAGATTAAGTTTTATAAACCGAGATAATTTTATTGGCGCCTTCCCAACCGTCATTACCTCGGAAGATATTTGTAGCTTAAGTTTTCCAAAATTATTTTCTATAATGGTGTTACTGAATCTATAATTATTTTTTTTCTCGCTAATATCATCCAAAATAGGTGTCCATAATGGGAGGAAAGAAATATATTTTTTTAAGAATAATTCTAAAAATTGAATTTGAAAAGTATGAAGATTTCTCCATTTTGTTTGTATCGTCGTGTTTAACTTTATTTTTATTTCTGTCGTATATTAATGAAAAATCTTTGAAATAAGGACTATCTCTGTAAATGATATCATAAAACTCATCATTTTTCATATTTCTGTTATCGGTTTCTTCGCTTTGGGCATATTTTAAATCTGACTCTAATATTTAAAATGTTGGTCAAATTTTCTTCAAATAATGATGTTTACTCACTACTTAACAGTATTGAAAAATATTCCAAAAACAGTTTTTATTTAGTGTAGTGAATATTAAACATTTTGGCCACTAATTCTTTAATGATTTTGTTGGTTGAATTTTTCAAAAAAAATTTGTTTACTTCTTTTGCCATATTTCTCAACAGCAACAAAACCGAATGAATCTTATTTTGTCCTTATGTGGTGTTGTTGCTCGTCCATTAACCCATTCGAATGTTAAATCTAGGTACACCTGTAGAGAAGGCACACAATTATATTTTTGCAAAATTGCATTAATATTAGCAAAGCTAAAATCAGGCACAACATATTGGCCATTTAACATGTGGATTATTTTTTGTAAAATAAAATAAAAAATGGTCCAACCATGCACCAATCGAGGTAACAAAATTACATTTAACATCTGTGTAGCGATTCTGCACATTTATCGACACATATTTATCGAGATGAGTGACGTCACGTTGTGTACCAATACGTAGTTTTCCCTGTGTTTTTTCGTTACTCACACAAGCAAGCTTTCTACATTGAATTAGTGAACTCTCTCGTTTCGAAGTTATGTTTAATAAACGAGCGCAGCCGCACTGCCATTTTTCATATTTTTATCGCCATCTTTTTATAAAATGATAAATATTTGTTATGATTTACATGACAAAAAAAAATCAACAAAAATAACAACCCTAAATTTTCAAAAAAAAAGTAATTTTTTTTTCAATTATAATCAATAATAATAATTGATTGAATAATGAAATTAATTATAAACATAAAATTATTAAATTTTTAATTTAATTTTTATTATTATTAAATATTAAAAATTTTTAACAATAATAAATAATTTAGGAGAAAAAAAACAAGAAAATCTAAATTAAGAGATGCCCAATTTATTCCAATTTTAGTGTTGTATTGACAGAAAATCCTACAAAAAAATCTAACGTCTATGCGTCAATACGCACTAAACGTTACTAAATCACTAAATGTGAAACTCCAAAAATACAACAACAAAATATTATTAAAAATCGACGTACGTTTATTTGTTGATTATCGAAAAACTCGAACACAAATAAGTGACGACATACGTTTTTTCTATACCGATAAATTTATCGAGACTGTTTTCAATCAAATATATATGATAGTGTGCAATAATTTATTTTATTTTATATAATAAAATAAATTATTAAATAATGAAAAAAATATAAATTAAATTAAATATCCTATAATATATTAAAACGAATATTGTATATTTTATAATTATTTATATTATTATATTTATATTTAGATATACAAAACATTTTTTATTTTTATTAAATTTATTATTTCTTATTTTTATTCCTTTAGTATCTTCTTCAATACAATTGGGTTTCTTTCTAAATAATTATTTAAAAAAAAAAAAAAATGTTAAATTATTTAAATGGTTAAATTATTAGATATTATTATTTATATATTAAAAGAAAAATAAATTTTAATTTTAAAAAATTAAAAAACCTACGAAATTAATTAAAAAAAAATGAAAAAATTAATTAAATAATTGAAAAAAAATTTCCTAACCGTTCTATTATGAAAAATATGAAAAATGTTTGAATAACAAAATAGGTCTTCAGTATTTTGACGTTTAAAATTCATTTTAATGCCGAAAATAGTCCGAAAAAAGATATCCAACCGCAACACATTTACATTGCAAAACCATATGATCTCGTATACGTACACGCCAAAAATTCAAAGTTCAAAATGAAATGAATTGAATGGCAGTCAGAATCGATACCCTGATCTTCTGGAGCCTCTAAAACATGTTATTGGTAGTCTTTATATGGATATTTATTAGCTAATTCTAGTTTTTTTAACGTTCGATCAGATGCTCGAACACATCTAGTCTTTCTCTCGTTATGATTAAATTCTACATTAGAATGGAATATTTCGAAATTAATTGATCTATTATTTTCAATAGCATCCTGGTTATTGTTAAGCGTGTGCTTTAAAATAAATTGTCTACATTGCATTTGCGTACAATAACAATATATTATTAGTGATTTATTATTAATTCTTTTACTTTGAAACGATATGGTACACATATTGATTTCTTCAATTTCGGACTCCTCTAATAATTTTGGGATAATACAAGAGTAATCTCTCACAAATTCTTTATCTATAAATATTTTATTCCAAACATCTTCAGATATTAATAAATCTTTTGAACATTTCACAGAACAGCAAAATGTTCTTTTTACAAAGTGATTACTTGAAAGTTAACACATATTTGCATATAAAAAACAGCGTACATAAGTTTCGTCTAAAATTTCATAAGTGACTAATGAAAATGACAAACGAATATTTAATATAATGAACCATAGAGTTTAATGAAGTATGACACATCAACTAAATATTTTCCATTAAATAGCGCCATCTGGGAACTATTGACACAGACAATCCCTAAACTCCAATTGCCCGCGCATTCAAAAATATAGTTTGATTTTTTAATATTATAATTGAAAATGATTAGTCTTTTGATATTTCGTTAAAGAATAATAATGCAGTTAAATTGGTAAAAGCCTAAGAATAGAGAATATTATGTGTTTGCGTAAAAAAAATATTCTTATCATTGAAATCAAGTTTTGTGACTTGATTTCCATAAAAACTTTACTACAGATTTTTAGAACGAAAACATCAAAAAACTTTTTTTTTAAATGTATAAATAAATGAATGTTATATTTAAGTTAGCTTCTTACGAATGCAAACACTTGAAATTAATAGTTTACATGGAAATAAGATCTAAATGAAAATAAAAACAAAAATTAAAAATTATAGAAAATCCGAAAATCACAGTCTTCAACGATTTATATAATATTTCAAAATATTTAGTAATATATTTTTTTCCATAAACAAGTAGTTAGTCTATTATATAAAAATATAATATTGACTTTTAACTGTTTAGTTATTATTTAAATCATTTGGTTTATCGGCACTATTTTAATATCAGCGTCTATTAAAATTGGATATACATGTTTATTAAATCGTTGGATGTTTAATCAAAAGTGAAATTTTGTTTTGTTTTATGAAGTTAAAAGAAATAATATGTTTTAATTAATTCTTACAATTTCATTGAATCTATAAAAAAAACTATCGCGATAGTAATACACTATATTATGTTTTCTCCCACTCTAGTACATATTTCCCCACCTCAAAAAAATCGCTGCTAGAATTCGTTGCTAAATTCAGCCTGATCAATTTTTTTCCCCATTATAAAAATTTACTAATGAAAATAAGAACGTTACTACTCAATTACGGTTCTCCAAAATGTTCTGTAAGATCAATTAGAGGTCGTACTGATTGTTGATTTTTATCTGTTAATTTAAAACATGTATAGATTTTCAAATAAAGGAAATAATTACGAAAATACAAATTTAAATTATAACTCTTGTAAATTTTAAGAAATACATCTTTTGATTTTCTATTCTACATGTTAGTCCATTTCAGCTTTTATTCATTTCTGTGTTAGTTTTTATTAGAATCCAACACTATTTCTTCCCTCTTCTATATTGCATATTGATGAGTTTCAAAAGATCATGGATGTTGGTACTATATGATTGTAACCATATCTTAATCTAACAAAAACTTATTTGTAACTATTAATTTTATGATTTTTCGCGATCCATGAAGTTTTGGGGATAAAACATGTAAAATACAAGCCTAATATTATCATTTCAATTGTCTGACTTATTTTAATAAATTTTAACTTCCTTTATTTCAATATTTTTCTGTTTATAAAAGGTGATTGTCAATTATTTTTCACATTATTGTTTCCATTTTATGATTTTTTCCATTTGCGTTATAAATTATTTTTAATTAATAAGGTTTTCGAAGCCGATTCCACATGACGATAAAAGAACTTAATAATTATATTTATTTATGGATTGTTGTTAAAACTTCTTTTATATGTCATTTATTTTTGGAATAGGATGTTGACTCCTCTTTAATATGCATTCTTCAAAAGTTAATAAATATAAGGTGATAAACAGTATTGTTTCATCAAAATATGGTAATAAACAAGAAATTAATTGGTTGTTGGTGCGTTCCCTAAGTGCAATAAGAAGTTAGTTAAAATTTTTGGAATTTTTTTTTTATTATTTTTATTTTGTAAATAATAGACTTTTTATTACAAATAACAGAAAAACAATTAAATTATTTTTATGGATTTAGAAAACATATTCTTATTAGGTTTTCAGTTATTCTTTATTGTTTTTACTGAATGCAAGATTTATTTCTTTATATATACGTGCGGTTTGGCAAACGGAAATGCTAATAATTAAATTAATTAATAAAGAAACAAAATGCAATTAAGTTATATACTTTTTATTTTAAATCACAGAAAAACAATTAATTTTTTTTATGGATTTAGAAAATATATTCTTAAAGAAACCAAATGCAATTAAATTAAAAATTATTTTTTTTATATTGTTGAGTAGGTGTGAAAAGATGCTATTATAGTAGCATTTGATTCTCTGCTATCACTGGTTTTAAAATATCCAATCAATTTGTATTTACCTCCAAAAAATGGTGGAATTTTCCTTTCATCGATCATGAAGTTTTTAATATGATAAATTCCCTTATGAAAATATAATGAAAATAAGTAAATTTAAAAAAAAATATGAAAACTAAAATACTTTCTTAATGGGACATCCGGGCGGTATGTCCATTGTTGGGTCAATATCAGGCCATACATATTTATCGGTTTCCCTAATTGTACAATATCCATTTGGTTTTGCATTATATACCATTTTTTTAAATTCATTGCCTTGCCATTGGTAAGCGTCCACACTTAGCTAAATTTAATAAAATTATTAAAAAAAAATCCAAATATAGAAGGAAACACCTACTTTCACATCATCGGTTATATCAATGAGAAACTCAAAGCTCCCGTTTATAACTTTTTGAGTTTTGTTAATTCTAATAAATTTCATTTGAAAATCTACCACTGCCATGTCATGCCTTGGACTTGTCTCATAATGTTCAATTATTAAATCCGTCTGAAATCATTACTAAATATTATTAAATTATTTTGTAAATACCAAATGCTAGTATGAATTATTTAACTAGTATAATATTTACAAGTAACATAGTTGGATATAATATCTCTGAAATTACTAATTTAACATAGAGAGAATATATAATTATCTGTATAATTTTTTGTTTGAAGATATGAAATATACACTAATGAATGGAATGCAGAAACCTTACTCCATCTGAGTTTCAAATTCAATGGAGACCAAAAACCACAATGAGTATCAAAAACCTCTACTAACTGCTGTCAATGGAATTCGCTATTAGTGTTTAACTAATATTGTTTTCGAATGTTTATTTTTATACATATTTAAAATAAAATATAAATATAAATATAATAACTTTGAACAAATGAACATTGAAGAACAATTAAACACTAGAATAGTTATTAATATCAATTTAACCATTTTCTTCAACAACTTGAGTATAAATAGAATGAATGAGTTAATTTAGCAATGATATGATTGATCGCTTTTTTATATAAATAGATTATTCCATGTAAGCACAATTGAAACATATTAATATCATTAATTTTAATCAAAAACAAGAAAAAACTAGAGTTTTATTACATAACATGACATGAAGCAACACGATAATTCATACAAAAATGTTTGAACTTGATACGTAGAATGATATGCAATTAGATAATTCAATATGTACTTAATTATTAATTACTAATTAGTAATCACGCTCATTATATATTAATATTGTAAATTATTACTCCTATTTGTTTTATTTAAATTATTATTATTGTGATGATCATTTTTACAGTCCACAAATTTTAGAACTACATGTATGATTCAGAATCTAGTACCACAACAAAACTAAAAGTTGTATTCGACGGTTCATGCAAAACAACTTCCGGAATTTTTTGGAACAACAAATTAATAGTGAAGCCAACGATCCAAAATGATCTCATGTCTGTTTCTAAACACTTTTGATAAAAAATATGGGATACACCTTTACAGTAGACATCAAACACAACCAATTAAGCTACTAGACCTTCAATGGCAACTGGTAAAAGAAATTTTCGGATTTCAAGTATTTTTACCAGATATCGAAATTACCACCAAACGAAAATAATTATCAGAAGCCTCAACTAGTGGTTGATAATTAAAGTAAAAATTCTGTTTCAGAAGTATCGCTCCTAAATCTCGATTGGGATGAACAATTACCAGAACATAAAGGCTCTCATTACGTTCCATAATTAAATGATTTTTATTATACTGTTGTATATATTTTGAAATATATTTTAGGTTTATTTAATAAATTATTTATTATTCTTGTTCTTCTCTTCTTAGTACTTGACTCGTATCAAGTGATTTTTGTTTATTTTGGTTTTTTAAGATACTCTAATATATCATTTGCTTTTTATTAAATTCACTTTTATTATTTTTTATTTATTCACTTAATAGCAGTGACAAGGCATTCTAGATATACAGGCAGTAATGCTCAAATGATGACGTCACGCTAGGCGAGTTAATTTTTTTTGTGGATATTTTTAATATTTTTGGTTATAAAAAAAAACAATTTAAGTAAAATTACAAAATATTTATTAAAAAAATTTTAAATTTTTATTCATAAAAAAATTTTTTTTTAGAAAAAAAATAACGATCAGAAACATTAATATGCTTTTATCATCATTTCGTTAAACTAAGACGACCTACTTTTTTTGTGGAATCCGAACCACACTCTGAAATGGATTTAAAAAATATATAAATAAATATAATTAAATATAACAATTAAATAACAGTAGATAAAAAATAATAACATAAAAAAAATAAAAAAATAAGAATTCAACATTTAAAAAATTCATATCACATCAATGTGAATTCAATAATAAAGATATAAAATAATAAAAATATTAAAAAAGCGACATAATTCATTATCACAAACATGTTGTTAATGTTAATTTTAAATGATGAAGCAAGATTAGTATAAAAAAGCAAACTTATTGAGTAGTTAAAGAACATAGTTTTCTCTTATAATAATAGAGTAAAAATTCAACATTTTAAAAATTCATATCACATCAATTCAATAATAAAAGTATAAAATCAAAATAAATAATTCATTATCACAAACATATAAATAAGAATTTAAAATAATAAAGCAAAACTACTATATAAAAAAGTAAACTTATTAACTAGTTAAAGAAGACAATTTCCTCTTATTTACTGATTGTGTACAAATAGTATCGCGCTTAATTTTAGAATAATTATTTAATAAGATATTGCACCAAGTGTCAACACATTTATCAATAATGGTTTGTGAATTAGTTTCACATTTACATGAAAAATTACTCAGACTTTCTGTTTCGATACGTTCTAAAATAATTGCTTTAACAAAATGTTTTTGATTTAATGAATTGTTTAGTATGATTTCATAATTTTCTGAAATCAATGTTTGAAAAATTTGATAAGCAAGTATACCTATTGTTATTAAAAATTCTGAAGGATATTTTAAACCACCGCGACTTAAATTAGTTAAATATGTTAAATTTGGTGAAAATTCTATTTGAAAGTCTGAATCAGCTAATAATATTTGTCTGCAATCATTACAATTATTTCTTTCAGATACTTTCCTTCCAGGTTATGTTATATATTAATTAATATAGAAATTGTTTCCTCAGAAATCTCCTCTTCAAAGCTATTTAACATGATGTCATCTATGTATTAAAATTATATCGTTATCTATATCGTATCATTCATATTTATCTACAAAAGAAATATAATAATTAATAAATAAAATAATGCAGAAAATAAATAAACAAACTCCAGCGTGTTGTAATCCAGATAATAAAATAAATAATTTTAATGAGACGAGATTTTCACTTTGACTTAGTTGAGCTGCATCTCTAAATAATATATCAGTGTCTTGTCTTGACAATAAAGATTCTGGCCTTTTATTATTTACTAAATCACCAGTTGTTTTTCATAGTCTTTCTAACGAAAATGCTCTTATGTATCAAGATCAACATCTTCATTTTCATATCCATCAAAAACCCTGTTGTTAAATATGTTATACTCTCTGTAGCATAAATTGAACATGTTATCTTTGAAATTTTTTTTTTTTTTTAAATTTTTGATTTCTTTTATATAGATAGATAGCTTTATTGCTGTCACCAGTTTGTTGTGGATGAATTCGATATTATTAAAATATTCAATTTAAACCCTTATTTATTTTTAATATTATATTTATTTGACTTAAACTTACAAATTCCAGTTACAAACTAATTCTAATGGTAATGGTTATGAATAATGTCATCTTTAAAATTACAAAACTTATTCTATTTATACTAAATTAAAATCCTTAAAAATAAGGGGGGGAGAAAAGGGGAATATTAGGTATTTCTTTAAATAAAAAGGATCTTGTTTCCTTTTTTTAAATCGGCGCCTGATTTCTTTTAACAGGAACGATTTTATTAAGGTTAATTTTATTGAGGAATGGGTTTATTTTATAAAGGGATAGGTTTGTTTAGCTTCCTGGGTGATCGGAGATCCCCAGCATAAAATCAATATAATGCACTATTCTCTAATTAGTTGGTGCCGATACATTAGATTCATCATAAAAGTTCACAAAACAAGCGTGGTGTGTGTCTGGGACACAACACTATATGCATTTATTATTTTCTTCAACCACTAACAAAGAAATAATCTAATAATAATATTTACAAAAATTAATAACCATTTAATGATTTCGGTCCTCTAAATATTTTCTACCGTTGTTTTTGTTGTTGTTTTATTTCATTCCTTACAAAAAAAACGACAGGCAAGTATGGCTGTATGCTTCGTCGAAATTTATGCGATAGTATTGTCATTTAATATAATAAAAAAAAATTATAAGGGGGTGCTCCACCACGTGTTCCGATCCCCCCTAAAATCAATATGGTTCTATGATGGACCAATAAAATACTAATCCCAAAATTTCATTGCAATCAGTTGTTGCAATCCTCGGGAATCTGATTTTTTCCAAAACAATTGTATGGGGGTGCTCCACCTCGTGCCCCGATCCCCCCTAAAATCAATATGGTTCTATGATGGACCAATAAAATACTAATCCCAAAATTTCATTCCAATCAGTTGTTGCAATCCTCGGAAATCTGATTTTTTCCAAAACAATTGTATGGGGGGTGCTCCACCCCGTGCCCCGATCTCCCCTAAAATCAATATGGTTCTATGATGGACCAATAAAATACTAATCCCAAAATTTCATTGCAATCAGTTGTTGCAATCCTCGAGAATCTGATTTTTTCCAAAACAATTGTATGGGGGGTGCTCCACCCCGTGCCTCGATCCCCCCTAAAATCAATATGGTTCTATGATGGACCAATAAAATACTAATCCCAAAATTTTATTGCAATCAGTTGTTGCAATCCTCGGGAATCTGATTTTTTCCAAAACAATTGTATGGGGGGTGCTCCAGTCCGTGACCCGATCCCCCCTAAAATCAATATGGTTCTATGATGGACCAATAAAATACTAATCCCAAAATTTCATTCCAATCAGTTGTTGCAATCCTCGGGAAACTGATTTTTTCCAAAACAATTGTATGGGGGGTGCTCCACCCCGTACCCCGATCCCCCCTAAAATCAATACGGTTCTATGATGGACCAATAAAATACTAATCCCAAAATTTCATTGCAATCCGTTGTCGCAATCCTCGAAAAATTGATTTTTTCCAAAACATTTGTATGGGGGGTGGTCCACCCCGTACCCCAATCACACCCCAAATCAATAGGGTTCTATTGGGGACCAAATCAATAATAATTCCAAAATTTTATTGAAATCCCTTCACGCGTTTTTGAGTTATCGTGTTAACATACGGAGTCCGGCGGACGGAGTCCGGACTGACAGGATTTTTTTGACCCCTTTTTTGGGGATAAAAGTTGCAATAACCACCAATTTGACCTTTTGTTAGTAAAAATAAGTTGCCCTAGGGTCATTCTATGTGAGAAAAAATTTTTTTTGGAAATTTTCTTTTAATTGTGTTTTTTAAAAATAAAAAAAGTTGAATTTGTAAATTTTCCATTACAAGGCTTAGTCGATTACGACGAAGCAATAAGAGAAGAATAAAAATATTTGAATTTTTTAATAAAAATATTTGGCAAATGAATTTTTTATTTTATATTATAGTTTACATTCGGATTGACTAAATAGAGAAAATAATTTAATGATGATAATAAAATATATAAAAAACAGAATGTTTATTTTTCTTATTGCCAAATTGTTGTTATTATTTGTATGTTGTTGTCACACTGATAATAAACCAAAATTTTACATAAATAAATAAATGCCCACTTTCCAAATATTAAATCGATCAAAAACCTAAAAATTAGTCTTTTACATCAAAAAACCTTAAACAAAAAAAAAAAATTTTGAAAAAAATTGTTAATTCAACGCACACACAATTAAAGAAAAATACCCCATCCAAAAAATAATGTACCTATAAGTCTAAAATTCATCCAAAATTCGAAAACCTACAAATGAAAAATAATCTACACATCAAAATATATAAAAACGACAGGCAAGTATGGCTTTATGCTTCGTTGAATTTTATACGATAGTATTGTCAGCATTTAACACAAACAGATAACAATGTAATATACCCAAGTTCTGAAAACCACTCCATGGAACCACCATTTAATATAATAAAACACTAACCCCAAAATTTTATTGAAATCAGTTCTTCGTGCCCCGATCCCCCTACCAAAATCAATACAGGATCAATAAAATACTAATTCCAAAGTTTCATTGAATCAGTTGTCGCAATCATCAAAAAACTGATTTTTTCCAAAACATTCACTCCGTGCCCCAATCAATCCCTAAATCAATAGGCTTCTATTGTGGACTAAAAAATACTAATGGAGAAGGGAAGTAAATGCTAGACCTATACTAGACCTTTAATGAAGTACTTTTGCAGAATAAATATAATTAATAAATATAATTTTTTTTCATTACTAATTTTCCAAAAGAAAACTCAAAATTCAAAAATTATAGGACGATTGGACTTATGGTTCCATTTGGCAATATTTCAAATGTGACGTCATTAAATTTATATGTTTGTCTCTTTCTAAACATATAGTTTACTCTGTCGAGTGATCAAAAAATTTCCCTTGATGTGATATTTTTGGTAAGCGACTTTTTTTAACTAAATCGGATATATCTGTAAAAAAAATCAGAAATTAATTCTAGTTTATTGGAAAAATGCTCAAAACCCGCTCCTTCAATTTATTCCCTTCTCTATTCCAAAATTTCATTGAAATCACTTCACGCGTTTTTGAGTTATCGTGTTCACATACGGAGCCCGGACTGACAGGATTTTTTTTACACCTTTTTTGGAGATGAAAGTTGCACTAACCCCCAATTTGACCTTTTGTTAGTAAAAATAAGTTGCCCTAGGGTTTAGTTCTATGTGAGAAAGACTTTAAAATCAATTTGAGAATTGAAACACACACAATTAAAAAAAAAACACAATCAAAAGAATGAATATGCAGACTATGCCTATTTAAGTAGAAATAAATGCGATATGAAATGAATTCAAGTTAAACCACTTTTTGAAGTAGGATTAAATAAATTACCAGGATAATTTTTGAAATTTGGTGCAAAATTTTGATAATAATAATAATGATGATAGTAATAATAACAATAATAATAAAAAAATAAATATAACACCAATAACAATCGACTAAATATCAAATTTAAATAATTTAAATGCGATTTATTTGCTTCGTCGTAATCGACTAAGCCTTGTAATGGAAAATTTTCAAATTCAACTTTTTAAAAGACACAATTAAAAGAAAATTTCCAAAAAAAAATTTTTCTCACATAGAATGACCCTAGGGCAACTTATTTTTACTAACAAAAGGTCAAATTGGTGGTTATTGCAACTTTTATCCCCAAAAAAGGGGTAAAAGAAATCCTGTCAGTCCGCACTCGGGGTGCCGGACTCCGTATGTTAACACGGTGAATAAAATTTTGGAATTAGTATTTTTTTGGTCCCCAATAGAACTCTATTGATTTGGGGTGTGATTATGACACGGGGTGGATCACCCCCTATACAAATGTTTTTGAAAAAATCAGTTTGTCTAGGATTGCGGCAACGGATTGCAATGAAATTTTGGGATTAGTATTTTATTGGTCCATCATAGAACCATATTGATTTTAGGGGGTATCAGGGCACGGGGTGGAGCACCCCCCATACAAATTTTTTGGACAATACAGTTTTTTAAGAACATGTGAACGGATTCCAATGAAATTTTGGGATTTAGTATTTTATTGGTCCATCATAGAACCATATTGATTTTAGGGGGGATCGGAACACGGGGTGAAGCACCTCTCATACAATTTTTTTGGTAAAAATCAGTTTTTTAAGAACCCGTGAACTGCTTTCAATGAAATTTTGGGATTAGTGTTATTATATTAAATGATGGTTCCATGGAGGGGTTTTCAGAACTTGGGTATATTGTTATCCGTTCGTGTTAAATGCTGACAATACTATTGCATATAACATTCGACGAAGCATACAGCCTTACTTGCCTGTCGTTTTTTTCTTATTGCAAATATAAAATAAATATAAATAAAAGACCTACTTATTGCAAATCAAATAACTGCTTGAATTTTGATAAAAAGAGACAAATATATTTTTCAAATATTTCATTAAAACTATCAAATGTATAAACATAAACAATACAAACACACACAACAATCAAAATATTCAACATCCATTCAGCATCCATTCACATACAAAAAACTAGAGCAAATAAAACAATCTTAAACTCGGACCTAGGGCCAACTAATTTTATTTTGACCAAACTACAAACAAAACATTACAACCGAACAACCACTTATCCTAATAAAACATTACTACCTACCAATTTTTTCCTCAGAGATTATTTATTTGTTAAAAAAAATTTTTTCATTGTTAAATTATTTCATACCTGTGTAATAGTTTTAAAATTTCTAATTTTTAATTTTTAATTGTTAAATTAAATTATCCGTTCAGCTCCTTTATAATGTTGTTAACCCTCTTTTGTTCCTTTTGTTCTTTCTTTTTATTTTTATTTTTGTTTAATTTCTTAATTTTTACTTATTTTAATTTTTCCGTTAATAGTAATAAAACTGGGAAAACCATAAGCCCTTGACTTTTTGGATATAAATAAGGAATACTTGTAATATTATATTTAGTTTAAAATTTAATGTCCTGATGATGGGAACATAGTTCTAAAAAAGTACTTAGAATAAATATAAAAAAGTTGTGAAACTAAAAGTTGTTGTTTTAATTTTAATTTACTCCAAATTTTATATATATAGATATATATAAATATGCACATATGTATATATATTCGATTAACAAATTTGTAATTTTTACATTTCTATTCTACGGTAGACTGAAAAATCTTCAAATATCCGCCTAGAATATAGTCTATTACTTATACATCATTTTATGGCAATAATAATCACAAAAAGTTGATCAGCTGATTAAATGAAATGTCAATGTCAGTCAATCAGTGAGGTGAAAATTCGTATGTTGGAAATATGTTTAGTTTGATTTAATAAATCGTTAGTAGTATTAACCAAATTAAAAACCATTAATTAAAACCTTTGTAATTTATATAAAAATTGTTTTTTAAATTAATTGTTTCTCTTTGTTTTTAGATTGAAAATGGAACTGAAAATTGGAATGAAATGGCTTTGGAGTCCAAAAAATATGGATAATTTCGAAAGAATGGATAATACATGTAATGCAGTTTTTACTTTGAATATGGAGAAAATAAATCAAATAATAACGATTAATGGTATTAACACCCGAACAAAAGATGGTCTTACTCTATTACATTTAGCTTGTAAATATATAAAAACAGAATTAGTCCATTATTTACTGATGAATGGAGCTGATTGTAATGTGAGTGATGCGAACGGAAGAACACCTTTGTTTTATACCGTTCATCATATTAGAACTACAATTGCGGAATTGTTATTCAAAAACAAATCAAAAATTGTTAGAGATCGATTCGGATTAGAACCGTTGTACTATGCATGCTCATACAAACCAAGAGTTATTTATGATTACCTTAAACCCAAATCTAAAGCAAGTATAAATGGAATTTTAAAGTTTCAGAAATCACGTAACTTATTTATGAAATATTTATCAAATTTACCAGAAAATATTGATGAGTTTTCTTTAATTTCTTTTGCAATGGATACCGGAAATACTACATTTATTAGAGATGTAGTAAAAGACCTCATTGACGTTAAATGTACAAACATACATGGAAATACAATATTACATCACATTTTTTTAAATTGGGAAATATTATCGGAATCGAGTAGCCAAATCATTCAATTTTTTGAAAATAAGGGTGCTAACATTAATCAGTTAACAAATGAAGGCATTAGTTTATCAAGAATTATAATTAAAAAAAACTCAGGAGTAGAGTTACTGGAAAATATTTTTAAAGATAATACTTCTTACACTTGGCCAAAAGATAATTCCAATCAAACTGATCTGCAATTTACAATTCGTAATAAACAAGATGAATATTTCAATTGGTTGGTTAAGAATGTTCCACAATTCAATATAGCAGACAGAGATGGAAACACTTGTCTTCATTTGGCTGTAATTCATACTCCAGATATTGATTACAGAAGTAAAACTTGGAAATCATCTTACATTATCAAAATATTAGAAGAATGTGAGCATCATCTTATTTACGCCCTGAATAACTTTTTAAAATCAGCTTTAGATTTAGCTAAAGCTAACAAAAAAAGTAACATGGTTCAGTTACTGGAAGAACTAATGGATGAAACAGATAAAGGTGAGTAGTTTTATTTAGTGGTTTCTTAACTAATTTTTTTTTACTGATTATTTGAATACATTGATTGTTCAGAAAATTAAATTAAGCTTGCCGAAAATATCATGAGCTAAACATAAAACTGTTTACCAAAATTTTTGAATAGTCATTTTTAAGATTTTTTTTATTTTTAGGTTAATTTGAATACCTTTAATTTATTGCCTTTGAAAACATAACTAAAACGTTCTTAACAATAAATAATTTAGTTATCCTGAAACTATTTGAATCTTGATTTATTATATATAAAAATACAATATAGACTCCGATTTATTAATTTATTAATACTAATGGTTTATTCAAAACTAATATAACTAATTCAATATAAATCAAACAACTAAATACTTAAATGATTAATTTATATTTAAAAAAAAGAAGATTGAGTTGCATAAAAATTTATACTTTATAATTATTTTGCAAGAAAGTTATAATTATTTTCCAAGAAAGTTATACTTATAATAAGTAACTTATTCTGCTAATCGTCATTAGTCGATATGGTGCCAGTTAATATCACCCAATTTTTTAAAACCCAACGTAACTATCACCCAAAGATAATATCACCCAAGGAGAATAAAACCCAAGGAGAATAAAACCCAACGTAACTATCACCCAAGAATAATATCACCCAATTGTAAAATAACACCTAAGGAGAATAAAACCCAACGTAACTATCACCCAATGAAACTATCACCCAAGGATAATATCACCCAAAATAAAAATAACGGGATTTGGTAAAATATCACCCAAAGGTAATATCATCTAATGCAAAATTTGAAAGGGACATTTTTTTTTCATGCATTTCAAAATCAGATCACATTATTATTTTTATTTTGGGTGATATTATCCTTGGGTGATAGTTTCATTGGGTGATATTATCCTTGGGTTTTATTCTCCTTGGGTGATATTATCTTTGGGTGATAGTTACGTTGGGTTTTAAAAAATTGGGTGATATTAACTGGCACCGTCGATATTTTGATTAAATTAGAAAAATAATAATTTTTCATTGGTCTTTCATTGCTTGATTATTGTTCAATTCAATCGAGATCATCATATGTAATGCATATATTAGAATGCTTAAATTTGGGATTATAAAAAGATGCTTTTATTGCTTATTTTTAAAGGAAAATATACTTTTTTTTTAATCATATTGATAATTTTTTTCAGTAGCAACAAATTCAAGAGAAATTCCAAAATATTATCAAAATATTGAGTATGTATTTGATACATATTTTCTTTATGTGAGAAGAAGTGATCATACAATTGCTAAATTAGAAAAAGCAATTTCATTAAATCAAAAAGGTAGAATCGCCAAAATAATTGAAAATTCAGAATGTATCAGATTTAAATATGACCGTACTA
This sequence comes from Pedicia rivosa, assembly GCA_963082725.1. Taxonomy (NCBI): domain Eukaryota; kingdom Metazoa; phylum Arthropoda; class Insecta; order Diptera; family Pediciidae; genus Pedicia; species Pedicia rivosa. Next base: position 20,055,320 of record OY720151.1, read on the forward strand.
TTTTATTTTCTGCAATTCAATATCAGAACCTTCAGTTAGCAGAATGTATAGTTGAAAAGAATTGGAAAGATTGCTTAAAAAGAGATGTTTATGGAAATACGCCTTTTGCTCTTTCTCGAATCCACGGTAACGATATTTTTTTATACTTAAAAACTCAACTAAAAAAAGAATGTGGTGAAGCAACATTTTTAATTTTATCAACAGAAGCTGATCAAATGGAAGAAAAACGTGAAGCATATCTTAAATTCATAGAATTTTGTAAATCTTATAAAATTGATAAACACTTTTCTTCTAATTTAATGCGTTATGTATGCCGTTTCAATAATGCTATATTCACAAAACTTTATACAAAAATTGGAATAAATTTGGAAAAAAATGATAAACATAATCGAACACCATTACAAAGTGCTGTTGAAATCTACCATAAAGACTCAACAAAGGGTTGGTTATTATTAGCGAAAAACTTATTGGAAATCGGAGATGATATTAAAATAAAATCTATTTCTGGAGGCACACTTTTGCATTTAGCATCAATCAATTTAATGCGAGATTCAAAAGAATTATATTTATTTTTATTGGGTCATAATGTCGACATAAATGAAGTTGACAAAGCTGGTCAAACGGCACTGCATAATATAATTAAAAAAAATAATTATTCATGTACTGAAATGCTGTTTGATAGTTGCAATATTGACATAGTTGATGAAAATGGAAATAATTATTTGCATTACTCTGTTGAATATGATTTAGATGAAAATAATGTTTTTGATTGCATAAAAAAACTTTCTATTAAAAAAAATAATGTTGGCAAAACACCTTTACATATTGCCTGTGAATCTGGTAAAATTAATAAATTTAATGTTCTTCTTTCATTCAGTCCAAATGAATTATTATTTGTTCGTGATAACAATGGAAAAACTGCATTAGATTATGCTGCAGAAAATGGCCATTATAACATAATAACGACATATATTTTAAGTAACCATTCAAGAACAGATTTTGATTTTATTAATTTTTGTTTTGATAGAAATGGAAATACTAAGGATAATTCTGGAGGGCCTGATCATGAATTTCTGGAATGTGGAAAATCCATTTCGGAATCCAAATATACAATAAAAGATCTAATCAAAATATTTGCAGAATTTTCTGTTCGTAGAATATTTTTACAACCAGAATTTGAATTTAATATTCAAAGGAATATACTGGAGTCTGATTTAATTGTTATAGATAAAAAAAAGATATTTCAAAAACCTGTTAGTAATAAAGAATGTCTTAAGCTGGTACAAGATAAAGTACAATTTATTATTAAAATCATAAATGAAACTGTTATTAAATTATCTGAGCCTTTCATTAATATTGAGATGTACCAGAGAATAATGCAAATTGCCATAAATATCCGGCAACTGACAGATAAATTTAAAGAATGCATAAAATATAAATCAAATCGATTTTTTAATTTACCTTTAAGAGAAATGGAATATGTTCTCGTTTCTTTCCTTACGATTTATTCAACCAATAATAATTCTGACTCATTTGTATATAAAGTTATATTGAACAAAAAAAGAATTCAGACACATCTTAAAAAATTTGTTGAAAGCTTGGAAGCAAAAAAACATATGATTTCAATAGATTTTTTATTTCCACCTAAATCTACTGACTTGAACCAAGAAATTCTGTCACACTTGAACAGCGAGACGAAATTATTACTGGAACTAATTAGCCAAAATCCTAATGGCTTGGATGAAATTAAAACAAAAATTTATGGATTAAAGGCTTTAATTGACAAGACAGAAGGAAAACCAGAAAAACAACGAAAACGTTACGTTAATCCGGAATTTATAGATTTAAATGAAGACTTTGAAGCTACTAGAACATTCTACTCACTTTCAAAAATTCTTCGCTATGTTGACAAAAGTGTTACGGTTGATGTTAAAAACAATGAGCTGGGTGTATTGGTTATACAAAGAACAATGCAAGTATTTGGGGAATATATACAAAATTCCACAAATACCCCAAATGTCGCACAAAAAATTCACACTGCCATTTCATTTCGAACAAAATATTTAAAAGATTGTATTATTAAAATTCGACATGATTTATCTCATGTTGACTGCATGAAAAATACTTTAGATATTGAATTTAATACAGATCTTTATACAAACATTCAAAATGACTTAAGAGTTATTAGGCCATTTTTGATTAATTTATTGTATGATGAACGTGAAGAGTGTGTACGAAAACTACTTAGAAAAATGTTTGATTCAAAAACTCAAACTGAGTTAAATGATTTATGTTTTCATTTTGTAAAAGAAACGGATTCAAATCTACCGGAGTATGATCCTTTATTTAAAGTAAAAATTCTAGTTCAAAATCTTAAAGATATACTAATTTTTAAAACAAAAGAAGAAGAAAATATATTTTCAAAAATTGAAAATATTATAGAACATAATATTTGCGAAATCCAAGCAATACGTCACACTCTTGATTATAACTTTAATAATCCAGAAACATTTCTACTTAATACAGAGGATGAAATTAGTTTAGGTCAAACAAAAGAGTTTCTTCGTTTTGGTGAAGCTCCAAAGAAATGTAATGAACCTTTGCAACCAATTACATATTTCGCATTACAAATTCAAAAACTAACACAAGATCGTTTTATTCCTAATTTTAAAGAAGTACAAATGATTTGCAATGAAATATTGGCGACATCATTAATTGGAGTAAAACAAAAAATTGTTGATAAAATAATTTATCAGAATACAAATGAATATGAAGAGGAATTAATAAAAGAAATTAATCTGAAACTTAAAGATTTTGAGGGAAAAATCGAAGACGTAAATATTCGAAATGATTTTATTACACAACTTGATAAATATAAGCAAATTAACCAAATTTTTAATTGTTTAAAAGAATTTGTTTTCATGTCATATATAACAAATAAACAGACTATTTTATTAAATTCTAATCTAAAGAAGTATGAAGAAATATTTTTAGCGAAAAAACGTAAAATTAAAATACATAAAAATAGTTTAAGAATAAATGTCATTAATAAAATTATTGAAACTGCCAAAGAAATAATATTGATTAAGTTGACGACAGACAATGATTATATCAAATCACAGCAAATTATTCATGACAAATATTTTCATTTACTTAATAAAAGTTTTATTGAAAAATCCATTACGATTCCGTTAAAAGAATTTCTTGGAACATTTAAATGTTTAAAATATAATAAAAAAGATGAGTTGAGTAAATGTTTTATTGATCGCGTAAATACATTTAAATATTTACTACCTGATGAAACAAAATATGTCAAATATTTTAAATCAGATCCATATTTAACAATGGCTGTTGAGATGATTGTGCTTAATCTCTATGATATGTTAAAACAAATGAAAATGATGGGTTGCAAAGATGAAATCTTAGATTGTTTTTTACCACTTTTATCTACAAGAACTTTAAGGAATCATTTAGCACATGGAGACGCTTTATTTGATATTTTACCATTTAATACTGAAATTTCAATATTTGCTAATGCATTCAAATTGATAAATTTCATCAATGAATCAAAATTTAATATTCTTGACGCAAATAAAATTATATATTATTCATCTAGGACAATTGTTTCTGGTGCAAAACAACATAAATCTAAAATGGAGTGGATTAAGTCCCAGAATGATATTCTTAACAAAGTAGTCAAATGTAATCCCATTGGAAGTCTTTGTTATTTCTACAAAATTCCAATTTTACGTGGATTAGACCTTAATGGGCGAACAATATTTAATTTAATATTTGATAATGATCCTAAAACAACGATAAATTTTTTTATTAATCGAAAAAATTCTATTATTCGTAGTCCACAACTAACTAATTGTCTCTTAAAGTCTTTCAATAATGATTTCATTCATATGGATGTAAGCAGTTTATGTCAGCATTTAGTTAATAAACTTTGGGCGGAGACTGAACGAAGCATCATTCTTACATTATTAATTCAAATCTGCGCTCTTAAAGGATTTCATACCGAAATCGATGAGATTTGTGCAAATAGTGACAATAGCAAAGAATACGAAACATTTTTAAAAAAAAATTACAAAACTTTGATGAATTTTGCTGATAAATATTGTTACGTTATTAACGTTAAACGTTATTCTAGAATATGGATACCTGAATATGAGAATACATTTTCTGCCCTTCACTTAGCCGCAGCTTTTAATCATTCATTTGTTGTAAAACTATTACTTAATTTAGGAATTCATCATGTAAATGTGACAGCCAGAAACAATAAAACAGCACTGCATGTTGCTTCCCATTGTGGAAATAAAGATGTCGTCGACATATTAATAAGAAATGGTGCTGATATTCACGCGAAAAGCGGTGATGGGCGGTTATATTGTTTTGATAGAAGTTTTTCAACAATTGCATACAAAAAACTTCGTCGAGATTCTACTTAAATTTAACAAGTTTTCTAGAATGTAGTAGTACAAATCTATTTTTTAATTTGAACAAGGCAAATTTTCTGCAGTGGCATAAATGGAGAATTCCGCAAATAAATTATTTTTCATAACAAATCTTTATAAAAAATGTAAATATACCTAAATATATTTAAATATACCTAAAAATGTGTACTTTTAATAAATACTATTATTTTTCTATAAGTTTATTTTCATTTTTATTTGTTCGACGTAAAAGATAAAACGTTCAAAAGATACAATCATAAAGGAGATGACTGATATCTAATCAAGTATAGAAATGTAAGAAAAGGTCGTAAGTACACAAAGCTTAAACTGATAAAAAACTTAATCTGATTGTATGTAGTTACGATTGTATGTAGTTACGTGAAAAATTAGTAATTATAAATAACGACCGAGCATTAAAACTTATTAATTATACTGAGCTTCCACACCATAATCGTTAGTCGCTTTTGGTTATGTTTAAGTGATATTTAATTATTTTTTAATAGAAAAAATATTATGTTAGGTGACATTTCCAGCTGCAATAGCCTGAAGTTACTGCATTTATTTATCATTTGTCGTTTCAAATATGAAATAATAAATTACAACGTGATAAAATTCTTTTGATAAACGATTTTACTACTTTACTACTTTACTAGATGTACGCCGGTTAACAATATTAAAACGACGTACTAAAACTGAAATGAAAATTCCAACAAATCTTCTATTCAAATGTATTTGGTTTACAATAACTGTTTTTTTAAGGCAAGGATCTGAAATTCCATATAATAATACAAGAATACGATTTGTTGCAATTGTGTTATGGCTTTCCGCAACATACGTAATTAGTGATGTTTATTCAACTTGTTTAACGTCACAATTAGTACGTCCGGCAAGAGAACAGAGAATAAATACTTTGTATAATAGAAAAAATATTATGTTAGGTGACATTTCCAGCTGCAATAGCCTGAAGTTACTGCATTTATTTATCATTTGCCGTTTCAAATATGAAATAATAAATTACAACGTGATATAAATTCTTTTGATAAACGATTTTACTATACTTTACTAGATGTAAAATATATAATCTCGATATACACGCATGAGTAAAATTTTACTTTTATCTACTAACCGTATGTATAATGTAATAATTTAAATTTTCCACTATAATAATAAAATCACAAAAGAAAATATACCTATACTGCAAAAAAATTAGTTATGATATAATAATCAATTATTTTTGAACTTTGAAAAAAAATGAATCTTCATTAAAAGTTTTGAAAGGTTAGTCATAATTAGTTATTTATAATAAAGAGAAATTTTTCCTATAAAAAGGAAAATTATTCTCCACACTAAAATTAAAATCATTTAACAATGAGTTTTATTAAACATTGCTTATGTATAAAACGTGAAGTTTTCATTTTTGTAATTTTTTGTTTGTTAACAAATTTCTATGGTGAGTTTTGTTTGAAAATATATTATTGTTTATTTAGTTCATAGTATGTGTTTTTGTGAATATTTATTTTGTGAATTTTTTGAATATTTTTTTGCCACTTTAAATAATACTTATGGTTTAAATTGTCTATAATTTAATATGTTACTTACTAAAATTTAGCAAATGGTATATTACTATATCATGACGATGTGTCTCAAAATTCAACTGAAACAATAAAAGGTAAGTTTTTTAAAATGAACTTCAACAAAATTTAAACGACTTCAATTTTTTTAGGATTAACAGAAGTATTGTACAATTTACCATCAAAAGACTTTATTGTGATTTTAATTCTTGATAATTCTTATATTGAAGTTGATGGTTTTATTACAGCTATTCATAATTCCCATATGAAATCATGTATTTTTTATGATTTAGAAATATATCTAAATTTTGTATCATTTAATATACAGAGATCAATTGAAACAACTACAATCATACTTTCTGAACTTTACCCAATTATTAATGAGGTAAAAATTGAACAGAAAATTTTGTGGTACCTATTCTTTTTATAATGTGATTTAAAGATTCAAGAAAGAAACATTGCTCATCGTTTGAGTTTATATATATTTTATTGGGGAATAAAAAATTTGCCAAAACGAAAATTTGACGGATTGGAAGAACCAATTAGAGTTGTTATAATAACACATCCAAGAAAAAATGTGTAAATATTGTTTCACTAAATAGATCTTTTACTAAAAAGTCGTCTATTTTAAAGTTTATAAAATAAATATATTCCTTCAGTTTCAGGCTCTTCTATAATCAAGCAACTCCCGATGGCATTGGCTTACTTAAATTTGTTAATTGGTATGAGAGGGATGGGCTAGGACTATTTCGTGTACCATTAATTCCAACTTCGGTTTCTGTTTATCAAAACTGTGAAGGACGTATTTTTTATATTCCTGTTATTCATGTTTGCAAATTCAGACCTTTGTTTTTTTTTTCAAAAACACAATTATTTGTTTTTTAGTCTCCTCCATGGTACTTTGTTAGTTATACAAATGAAACAATGGATAATTGGAATAACAATACATTTGACATTTTAAATGAAACATCAGAAAATAGTTTGCAAGTTGATGGTGGAAGAGATGATAATTTATTAAAATTACTCGCAAATAAAATGAACTTTAGGCATAATATATTTGATATAGTAATTAAATGAAGTAAAATAAAAAAATCATTTTAGATATGAATATGTTGATCCACCAGAACGAACTCAAGGATCTTCTATAGGAGCAATAAGTAATTTGTCGTTTACTGGTGGTATTGGAATGCTTCAGAGAAGAGTATTTTTTTAATAACCATTTTTATTTCAAATAAACTATTATAAATTTTTAGGAAGCTGATTTTTTACTTGGCGATATCTCAATTACATGGGAGGCCCGTAAAGTTGTGGAATTTTCTGTTTTTACACTAGCTGATTCTGGTGCATTTGGAACACATTCACCAAGGCGTTTAAATGAAGCTATGGCACTAATACGCCCATTTCATATAAATGTTTGGCCAACTTTAATTTTATTGATAATATTGACAGGACCAGTTTTATATTTAATTATAATTTTACCATTCAAATGGCAACAATTAAGCAAATTAAAGGATATCAATAACTTTAATATGAAATATATTCAAGAATTAAGTCACGGTTTACGCCGATTAACAATATTAAAACGACGTACTAAAACTGAAATGAAAATTCCAACAAATCTTCTATTCAAATGTATTTGGTTTACAATAACTGTTTTTTTAAGGCAAGGATCTGAAATTCCATATAATAATACAAGAATACGATTTGTTGCAATTGTGTTATGGCTTTCAGCTACATACGTAATTAGTGATGTTTATTCATCTTGTTTAACGTCACAATTAGTACGTCCGGCAAGAGAACAGAGAATAAATACTTTGTATAAATTAAAGAATGTGATGGAAAATCAAGGATATAAATTATATGTAGAAAGACAAAGTGGCTCATTGGCAATGTTGGAAGTATAACCCTTTTTATTAGTACCCAAGAAACACATAATTTTTCTAAATATTTTTCCCTAGAACGGAACTTGTATATTTGGCAAACTATATTCAGTAATGAAGAAACAGAAATTTAACAATGAATCATATTTAATTAATTCTGTTGAACAAGGAATACAAATGATTATGGAAAATTATAAGACCGTTATTATGGGAGGCCGTGAAACATTATATTTTAATATTAAACGATATGGTAAAAAAGCATAATTAAATTATTTTTTTAACTTAAAATTTCTTTATATTTTAAAGGAATTAATAATTTTCAATTAAGTGAAAAATTATACACACGTTATTCAGCAGTGGCAGTTCAATTTGGTTGTCCATTTTTAGATAGTTTAAATGAAGTGTTAGATTTTTCGTTTATATTTTATTTTCAATAAAAAAATTTCATTTTTAGTTTAATGAGACTTTTGGAAGCAAGCATTTTAGACAAAATAACAAGTAAAGAATATGAAAGAATGTTCCTGTTAAATGAGAAAAAAACAATGAAATCTTTTGGGAAATCAATAAATTCAAATAGTCAACAATCAAATTTATTTCAAAGGAAAGTATAGATTTGATTTCTAGTGCATATATAATAATTTGCAAACATTTATTTGTAGTTCAAAAAGCAGTGAATTGGAACCGATAAATCTAAGGATGCTGAAAGGTGCTTTTTTCGTATTAATTTTGGGTTATATTGCTGCAGGTGACTTCAATTGAATTGAGCACATCCACTAATTAATTAGAAATATCCAATATTTCTTTTTTTCATTTGTTTTAAGGAATTTGTTTGTTGATAGAAATTGAATTTAAACAACCAAGACGGGAAATTATTAAAAAATGTTTAAAATTGTTCAAATTGAGTCGTAAAAATATATTGAAAATTTGGCAAATGATTGGAAACTTAATTAAAGAAAACTAAAAACATCAATGGAACAATATAAAAAATACATTAAAACAATTGAATTTCTATCATAATACCATTTGTAATTCAGTTGATAGAAATTGAAATGTTGTCGGTATAGTAGTTCAATTTGTATTGCGGCTGTTTGTTGGATACATAAAATAAAATAATAAAAGGTCGAATCAATTAATTTATGGGAGCTTGTTTGATTTTTCCATTTTCGAGAAATTTTATATTATAAAATTTTAAAATAATAGTGACGCCAAAATATTTTTGATAATATATTTAAATAATAATTAATTGATTTATGATCAATTAATCACCTAGATTAAAAAAATAACATCAACAAAATAGACCAAAAAAAAATTCAATTCGGTGGCGTCACCAAATAATTATTCTACTTTAAAACCATTGCAATTTTTGTATTCTCTTTTCACTTTATTCTTGTTTACAAATTTCAACATATAAAATTCGTTATTTTAGTTTGGTTTTTTTATTTTATTACGGAAGAAAAAGTTAATGCAAATTTAAAATAATAATGTAAAACGAAGTAATAATATTAATTATGAAAAAAAATATTGAAAAAATAAATAAATAATTAATTAATTCAAAATATTAGTGTTTTTAATTTCATCATAAATAATTAAATAAATTTGTGCCATAAGAATATATTCATTTTTTTGTTTATTTATATTTATTTTTATTATTTTCGGAAGAAATTTTTAGTTCTGAATTAATAAACCGCAATATTAGTTAGTTTTTTTTTTTTTCACTGTTTGTACTTGACTTGCATCAAGAATTGTTTTATTTAACGTCCACTCTTTCACACCAGGCAACCAGACTACCTGGAACACCCTTATTAAGTCAAGTTGGGACGAGACCTACTATTTTTAAGGTGGGCTCTGAACCACCTAGTATCTGCACATGCATTTTTAATCATGATTCGGCACATTGCCAGCTCTTTAGGAAACATGCAGATTTCCTAAGAAGAATCGTTCGGTTTTAAAACCGAATCCTGCACACCGGCCAGAGGGTCATAGATGTTATTAAGCATTGCCCACTGCATATGTGTTAATTTTTTTACTTACATTTATTATTAAAAAGTGATTTTAAAATTAAAATCACGTTTTTTTCTTAATAAAATTAGAATAATTTTATTTTATTATTTTTAGCGGGCTTGGTTTTATAATTTTTGTTGTTTTTTTGATCATTTTCATAGTTAAACTATCTACCACTTGACTTTCAAAGCCATTTTTTTCTCCAAAATCACTGAACTTAAATCTCTTGTTAAAGTGCGAAAATTTTCGAACGTTAGTTCAACTAACGAAAATTTACTACCTAACCATTTTATACTTTCGACACACCAAAAGATTATCGGGATAAAATAATATCGGAGTTAAAGCTAAATATCAAAATGGTGGACTTTAATCTAGTAGGTAAATACACCAATATTGCTTTTAAATTATTTAAATTTGTTATTTAGTCGATTGTTATTGTTGTTATATTTATTTATTTATTATTATTACTATCATCATTATTATTATTATCATTTTGTATAGACATTTAAAAACTTTTTTGCACCAAATTTCAGAAATTATCCTGCTAATATATTTAATCCTACTTCAAAAAGTGGTTTAACTTTAATCCATTTCATATCGCAGCGAGGTGCTTCAGTTCGAAGTCCGAGAATTTCTTTATTTACCACATCCAGTTCGGTTAACCCAACATTCATTTTTCCCCAGGATCTGCTCCAATTATTTTCTGAAATAATTGCTCCCATTTTTAGCCAGCAAAGAATCTATAGTTTCGTAGGATTTTATGTACGGTAAAACCATTTTAAAGAATCTATTTCTTTTCCGGTACATGTGAGTTACAGCATTGTTCATTTGACTAGTTTCGTATGTTTGTGCAACGTAAATGAATATATTGGACCTGTAATGACTAGTTTCGTATGTTTGTGCAACGTAAATGAATATATTGGACCTGTGCACCATCATATTTCCATAAACCGTGTCGATATTATTTTTAATATGATAAAAATAATCTAAAAAGTTGGTTTTGGTGTTCATTTTAATGAGCTTTTCAATAATGATTAACGACAATTATAATTAACATAACAACAAGAATATCGATTATTAATTCAAACAAAATTTTATACTAATGTCAATTGCAAGTACGTAAATATAATTAAATTACATATTTAAAAATATTTTGGGTATATTTCTCTCTTTTCGACACTTATCGAGTAAAAGTTAAGTTAAAAGTTTCGTATTTTTTTATATACTTTTTATAAAATTATAAAAGTTTACTCCGTTTTTAATTCAATTGTGTTTGGAATAAATATTGAATACATTATATCATTATATGTTAATAGTTAGAACTTATCAGAAAAAGACAAAAAATCGATCAAACTGACAAAACCAGAAAACATTTGCTTTCTTTGCGCCTGAAGTTCTGCGTATTAAAATTATTTTGACATTTAGGAGTAATTTTTAGTGTTGTAAACTAAGTATAATTTCAGAAAATAACAACATAAAGTTATCATTATATTCAAAATTATAAAAATTACAACTTTAAGATTAAAAGTAAAATAAAAATAATTTCAAATGACTACTAAATTAATTACTTGGTGTTTCAGTTTATATGATTAAAGTAAAATAATATTTTTAAACATTGGAATAATCTAAAATTTGAAGATATTAAGTCTCCAAAATGTTGTGTAAGAACAATTTGAGAATTAGAGTTTTTATTGTTTTCTGTATTTAATATAATAATATAATAATCTTAAAATCGACTTTTATATGATATTTTAATTCTTTCACGATCACATTACAATTAAAGTAAAATAATTTATATCATTTGCATATATTTAAATATGTTAATTTTTCTTAATTTTATTTAACACTAAAGCTTAACATTTTTATGGTAATTAATATTTCGAGATATCGTGAGATAGAGATTTGTATATCATTTCCATTTGTATGATGTTCAATCACATGATGACCACTCAAACTACAAAAAAAAAATTAATGAAAATCAAATTAAGTTTTGTAAATTAAAATGCCATAAACTTCAATTAGTCCAGAGGGTATATTTATAAGAAATTGGTTACACATCATATTGGAACATTCCATATGCTCACGGTCGGATTCATTCTATCTAATAATCCAAAATTTCAACGAAGAAGAATAAGAAACTGGTATGTATACAATACAAAAGCAAAGAGGAACTTGTAAAAAGACTTCAAATTCATTTTTATAAATTCGACATGGATCGCATCGAATTTTGAGCTGTGAAATCAAGTAACATTAGCGATGGTTCTGATTCTGATGTTGTTTTTCTTGTACTCTTGTTATATTGTGTTCATACGTTGCAATAAAAACCTAGCGGGGCCAGTGAACAAAGAGTGAGAATAATTTAAATTTCGTTCAGGCAGAGAGAACATATTAAAGATGGGCCAAAAATAATATTACTCTATCCATCTATTATGTCAAATATATAGATTTGTAAAATATTGTTGAAAGAAAACAGGTTACAAAACCCAAACAACTTCACACACTGAAACTGAGAACTCATCATTACATTATAAATATAAAGCTGCTCCATAAAGGCGGTAAAAAATAAATCAAAATAAAAAAAATTAAGATATGAGCACACATATGATTTTTTACGTGACGAATCGCTTTGTCGCAAGATCAAAATGGATTTTAAAAGTTAAAAAAGTTTGGTAGCATAATAACAAGAAAGGAACGTACATTTAATTCACATATTTATCATACATAATTTTCTCATATCAAATATTTTAGCTAATTAATTGTTTTTTATGTACCATAAATTTAAAATTTTTAATCTAAAACTCGAGTAACCACTTTAAAAAATGATCAAACTAAAAGAACAAATAAATTATGAGAAAAATAATTTTGGGAGTCCATTAATACAACTGATAACGAAGCGGACATTTTTTGAAATTTAAAAAAAAAATACAGTCCAATATCAAGTTTCTTTGATGGCGCTCGATTCCGCCAAAGTATGCACTAAAAAGATGGAATTTTTTTTAATATATTGAAATAATTAATCAAAGATATTTTTTCTTTTCTTTTCAATAGTTATTGAATAAAATTTTTCCTTCATTGAAAAAGCGCAAGTCAACTTATAGAAGTCTTGTTCAACATATACGATTTAGAAGTTGATTAACATAATTATAATTATTAAAGGTACATCACTTTGGGCAATAATTAATTTAACAGCTGAGGGCCTCTATTTTGCTTTAACGGTTGGTTACCATTATTGAACGGTGCCAAACTGCCAATCTGCATTTCAAAAATTATAAATTGACAGTATTAATATTTGGTAACATAAATAATTAATCTTTAAATTAATCTTTATTATTGATTTCATAATTTTTTAATTAATTTTTTTTACTAAATACAATTATTTATTTTAAAATATTTATTCGAAGTAGTGTTGTCATATAAACATTTACAAAATTTAGTGCTGTTTTAGTTAGCTTGCAACAAGATATTTAGTTCACAAATGCTAATAAAATTAATAATTATTAATTTATTAATTTATGTTATTAATTTCTTATAATTACTTTTTCCTGAAATTAGCTAAAATCAAAGAGTGAATAATTCTTGCTTTCCACAATCTTGAAGTCGTAATCCATAACGAACTATGTATGCACGAATATCGTTTTAGTATTTAAAAATTCTTTTGCTTTCCCTCCAACCATTCCATTCCACAAAATGGTTGTTCTTATTTCAATTTATACTACATTACTATTCAGTTACCTAATACATCTATATGATTGATAAAAAAAAAGTCAGCATATTTAAACAATTTGTTTAATTATGTCAGATTATTATCTCCCGTATTTTTTTTTAATTCAATTTATTTATGTTTTTTTCCTCTTTTTCTTTTCTTCATTTTTGGCTTTGGTTTTCTGATTTTTTTTTTTGAGTCAAATCGTTCCGTTGATTTTATTTCATTATATTTCTTTTGATCTTTTATTAATTTACCGACCAGTGGCATTTTTAATTAATTTAATTGCTTTTATTATTAACTAAACATTTTTTTCTTTTTCATACATTTTTTTTATCTCTCTCCTTCATTAAATTTGTTTTAAACTTTTATTTTTTTTCTTATTTCTTTATTTATTTTTGTTTAATATTTTAGTCTGCTGTATTATAAAGTGTATACGGATATTAAAATTGATCAATAGATTAAAAACTTATATGAAGATGATATTTGAGGTGTTAATTTGAGAATTGAAGAATACAAAAAAAAAAAAAATAATAATAATAATAAATGACTTTAAAATCTAAAAAGAAGAAGAGAATGTTTAGAAGAAAAAAAAAAGATAAAAAAAAATATCTACTTTTTTTTTTCGTTTTCCATAAATTATAAAAAAAAATCTTTTAATGTGACACATTTTTTGAAAAATATGAAAGCGGGGGAATAAGAGATTAAATAGATGAGATCAGTAAAAATATTTGGTTGGTGGTTATTGTCAATGATTTTTTTTTGGCGGTTTCAGGTAACAAATTAAAATACTAATGGAAATGGATTATGACGCTTAAATGATTGAAATTGTGGTATATTAAATTGAATAGTTCTTCCTAATGTATTCTTATTATTTATTATTACATCAGCATAGTTTTCGTTCTTATAATAAGTTATGTCTTATGAGAATTCCAAGAAGTAAAACAAATATAGTGGCTATGTATTTATATAATCTCACTTTAATTGGATCTGTGATTTTTTTCTATCATTAATTCTTCTTATACAATTAAAACTTTTAAGTAAATTAAGACGCACACTTTTATATAAAAATCACCTTGTACCCTATAATTTAAATTTTATACGTAATGGTTTTTATTTGAATTCTTTGAAAAAATTTGGAATTAATAGAAATATGTACTTACATATATAGCCAATATATTAATATATAAATATAGTCGGCATTAAAAAAAATCATTTATTTTCTTAAATATTCTAAATTATATATTATTTTCTTACAATTCTTTAGATCCTTTATTTAATGGAAAACTATTGTATATATGTACATAATATAATAGCAAAATCAGAATTTCTTTTTTTCAGCTTCATTTGATTCAAATACCCAATTATTTTACATTCAAAATAAAAAACAGATTATTTATTTTGTTATTTACTGTCGTTGATGAAATCAAGACAAGAGAACTAAATTTACATTAGCGCCGAAGGACTATGTCTTTCTTTTGTATAAGATCTTATGGTATATTTTATACACAGATTTATCCCTATTCAAATGGAAAAAGAAAGAAAAATTAATACCAAAATAGCAGCCGCATATGTTTTCCTTTTCAGTGAACGGGTCAATTATTAATTTAGTTTTTTTTTCGTAAAAAAGAAAAGAACTAAACATAAAAGTGCATTTATAAATATGAATATAAATAAAAAATGTAAACTCTAAAAATATCAACGTATATAAAATATATATCACGTTCAATATTATATGGTATATAAATATCCTATTACAAGGTGGGCCATTATTTTAAAAAAAACTTCAGCAAGAAGTAACAAACATGTTGTTATATCGCTATACGACTTGATGACAAAATGTCATTTTTCAACTCATTAATATCTGTCTAAATCATATAAAATCTGTATTCAATTGTATTTCATTGAATGTGTGAATAATTACAATTGTTTTATAGATGTGAAATATAATTCATATTTAAGCATTATATTTTTTTAGGGGGGAAAATTTATATGCGACTGCCTATGCAGCAAAATGTTCAACTCTAGACATAGGCTGTATTGACATCTCTGTTCCAGATAATTCCACAGTTTCGGCTAACTTTAAATGTATCTACAGTCTCAAAATACTTGCTGCACAGCTTTGTGGCGTAAAACTCGTTCACTACGAATTAGGTCTAACTATTTTCGCAATAGTTCTATCGACCGTCATATGAAAAATTGTGTTTTGAACTTTTTTTTTTGAATTACCCGGTAGTTTTCCGAATAATAAATATACACAAAGATCATGTCACTTAAATGAACAGCCTCTTCAAAGGAGTTTTTTTTCTCTATAATAAAATAGAAAAGAAAAAAACGGCATTATTATTTACTAGAAGTAAGTACATGAATATAGTCCTAAAACCCTATAGGCTAATTTTCATATTGTTTACTTTGTGAAGAGAAAGAAAAAAAAGGGTCAAGGGTTGCATATCTTTTGTTATAAATTGAAAAATAATTATTTTCTATTCATTAGCCTGCTGTGTAGTAAATAATAGGATTTTTACTCACAATATATAATGTAATATAAAAAAAAAAACTATAAAAAAAATTATTTGTCATCAACATTTTATTTATCGAGGAATTTTTAAAATTCCGAATAAATGTATTCTCGACCCCGGCCACCTTCCATACGGATGTATAATATTATGTATTATGCAATCTTGTTTATAAAATATATTTAAAATCTCATTTCTACATGATCCCATAAAATGTTTCATGCTTCTATAAAAAAAATAGAGAAACCTGTTGGATGTCGTTGATATCGTATGAAAAGAAATGATGATGATGAAGAAGAAAATTGGATGTCCCATGGAAAAAGGGATATTTTAATAAAATAAGGGATTCTTGTATATTTCAATTCAACGACTATAAATCATAGATGAAGTCATTCAAATTCAATTAGAAATATTGAAAATAATCAGATTGGATTGTTGCTACTAATGGATACCAAATACAATGAATTATGTCTATATATAGATTAGCCGTTGATAAGAATACTATCTCTACTTAATATATATAATATATTATACATTTTACCTGCACATTTTTATTCCAAGAACAAATTAATGAATGACAAAAATAATAAGATAACTTCTCATTTTTTAATCTCATAAAAATTTTTAAATCCCTAACAAATTAACTAAAGAAATATTTTGCTTATTTATTTGTTATTCAGTTCTTTAATTATAATTTTATAAAAATACCAGAATCCCGCATCTCACTTAAAAGGATGCTTTAAAAATCAACAAAAAGAATTTTTTTTAAGATTATGTTTTATAAAAAAAAAAAAAAACAAAAAATGAAGAAAGAAAAGAAAAAAAACCTTTTAGTAAGCGATATCTGGTTTCATTTATTATTATACTTAAAAAAAATATTGTTCGGTCGATGAAAGATGCAGATAAGTATCATTGATTGAGATTGAAACTCACAGTAAAAGTAAAAAAAAAATGTATTCTGATATTTGACGAAAATTATGAAATATAATATAACTAATTATGTTTAAACGAATAATAAAAAGAATATGTATTATAATAATGCATAATGAAGTAAGAGATTAATATAATGTTTTTTATCTGATCAATTTAAAAGTGCTTGCGATATACTACAGATGGGGCATGCTTACGTTGATCTAAGATTGTTTGTGGAATTTGTAGTTATATTAATTGATCTCTGAGGCGGTCTTATTGATTTCGATAATAATTTGTTTGAGTGGGAGTTCATTGAATTTTGAACATGTATGTCTAATCATAAAAAATAATAAAAATTCATGTATAGTCAGTTAAGTATGAATGAGTAATATGCATATATAAAATAAAAATCTATAATATTAGTTGTAATGATGAGGGAGTAAATAATGCAAAAAACAAAATTTAGATAATTTATAATATAAATTATTAATAAAAATTCTTTTCATAAAGCTGAAAATATATTCAGTAGACAAAAATTAACTACATAAAATATAGACTTTCCCATCATCAACATGTCATATGATACATCTTCTTGCACCCGATGTCGACCTCCTTGATAGAAAAAATTGTAAAAAATTAAGTGTAAACTTCATTTGTGTATTCAATACATATATAATAAATATGACCATTTAGTACAAAAATGTATATAAGTTTTTTCAAATTTACATTAAAATGTACATACAATCATACATAGAAAATAAATATGTATACAAAATTATACACTTTGATCTTTTCCTTTTAATTTTTTTTTTCTTCTTTGATTTCCTTTCCTTGTTGCACGCATTTAAGTAAAAGATAATCCGATTGTCAGCATGGCAAAGTTTTGTTCGGCGTTTTTATGGTAGGTATTTCATTTTCATTTCTGTCGACAATATTAAAAAAAGAGGGCTACAATATAGAGTTAAAGAAAAATGTTAAGAAATATTTTGAATAGAATGTTATACGAAAGAAATTTATAACGACTTTGAATAAAATTATAATCAAACCATTTTAAATAATTACAAATATTTTTAAAGATAAGATTAAGTTTTTTTTTATAAGAGATTATTAAAATACGATTTTATTTTATTTTATCAGAAAATTTTGTTTTTTTTTTAAAAAAAAATTGGATCTTTTCATCTTCAACGATTAGCCCACTTACTTTGCATTGTAAGCCGGAATAACAGCCGTCCGTCAGTCAAAACTTCTTTCTTGCCGGTCGGCTTCATTTCATGTTTTTTTTTATAAATACTTAATGCTAGCTGCACACTGTAAGATATTACGATACCATATATATTGAACTTTTTAAATTGCATTTTTCTTTTATATATAAATTGTAATTAATATTTTATAAATTTTTACAACAAAAAAAAAGAACTGATTTTGAATAAAAAGCCCGTGTAGTTTGCTTTTACATTTACAAAAAAATCAAAGCATGAGATGGAAAAGGAATTGTAAATCATCTATATAAGAGAGATGAAAGAGATCGACCAACATCAAAGCACACTGAACTTATAAAAAATTTGCTTTAGTGATTGTCGGATTGTTTTTTTTGTTTGGATTTTGTTTTTTATTCTGCATCTTTCATCTCTCTCATTTATTGAAAAACAAAAAATATAGTTTATTCGGTTCATTTTTTTCTCTCGCATTCTCATCTCATCTTTTGAAAATAAAATTTCGTATGTCGATTGTTTACTTGTTATTCCAATGCCATCAGAGAGTGGAGTAGAGTAGAGATTGATTTTATTCAGGTTCAGTCAGTTTTTAGTTTTTCATTTCACTATTCAAAAGTTTTCAAGTTATTCGTTATGCTATTCTCAAAAAAAATGTTTTCTTGTATTTTTTTTTATTCAGTTTAGTAAAGTTTCTGTTCAGTCAGTTTTCAGTTTCAGTTAGTAAATGTTCGTTGAGTGGAACGGTTGAGATGTTTTTTACTCTCTGATAAAAAAAAATATAAATGGATTTACGTAATTTTTTTTTATTTCAATGTTTAATAAATAAAAACGTATTTATAAATAATTGAATTTAAATGTCACAGTGTTAATAAATTAATATTTAAAACTTCAAATATTGTGCGTATTCTAATGAATTAAATATAAAATATAGTTTTCGTTACTATTTTTAAAAATGTTTGACAGAAAATTTTGTTTGCCTCAAAAAAATCTTAAATATTTTTTTGATGAATTACGACGTTTTTGTAAATAGAACATAAATTTTCTATAAAGTGCTTATATTTTTGTACTATGTAATAATGTGTGTGTATTGTGTGTGTGTGCCTTAAAGTCTTAAGAAAATTTATTCTATATGAAGACTAAAAATATATATAATACAATAAACATGTCGTCCAAATAAAAAATTTAACTGTCTTTTCTTTATAAAAAAAAATAAAAAGAAGAAAAAGAAAAAAATAAAAGATAAAAAAGAAAAAAAAAGAAAAATAGTATTCAAAGAAAGAATAAAAATTAAGAAAAATGTTTAATTTAATTATTTTAATAACAGCATCAACTGCTGTATTATTAATAACATCAGTTCATTCATCTGGCATACAGTGCGAAAGGATTATTGTGCCAGCATGTCAAGGTCTTGGATACAATGAAACAACGATGCCAAATTTGGCTGGACATCAGACTCAATCTGATGCTGAAGCTTGGGTAATAAACATAAAACATAATTTTTGTTATTTAAAAAATGAATTAAGTTGACAATAAACAAAAAAACGTATAATTTTCCATTTTACTAAATATAAAAAATAGAAAAGACCAAAAATAGCTAAACTAACTAATCTATCAAGATATGACGATAAAAATATGTCTATAAATATTTATTGTACCGGCTCAATAGTCGATATAACAAAAACAATAACAACAACAAAAAATACAAAATACAACAAAATATTCAATTCTGCATAAACAAAAAACGATCTGGTATATTTTTAGTATATTTTATAAAAGTTATTATAAACATGTTGTGACCTTACACAAGACCAAAATTCACTTTATAGATGAAAAACAAAATAAAGTAAAAAAAAAAACTAAAGACGAATAGAAATTTGAAAGAATTTTTAATGATTGTTTTGGTTCTTTTGATTTCTTGTTTTAAATTTTAAATCAGATGATTTGCTTAAAAATTTTTTTTAAATATTACATATAAATCTTAAATATTTATTTGTGTTGAATTAGAAGTAATTTTTTTACAATAACAAGATTTTTATGTTTTTAATTCATTAGGATAATATTTTTTAGAAATTATTTGTCTTGTGAATATGATTGTTGATATTTTTTTTTAATTCATTCGATGAACAATTGAAAATTATTACTTTTTCTTTGTTATTTCATTATTCAATTTCGTTTATTTCTTTTCCTAGTAGTTGTTGTTGTAAATGATAACACATTTTCTACAATAAAATAAACGCGATGGATGATGACATATTAAATGTATATATTTTTATAGGCCGCAACTGGGAACTGATAAAAAATAATAATAATAAATAAAAGCAAACTAAACAAACTAAAACAATAAATACTCAGATGATTTTGATTAAAAGCTTAATTACAATTTATAACTATAAATAATCAGTCATACGTAAATTGGGTCAATTTAATATTATTATATTAAAGTTTTTCTGTTAAGTATTTATAGTTTTGCGTTCCCCTAATTCATGACTGCTCTGACTTCTTCTTTTTCTCTATAATACACAATTAATACCAATTTAGCGGCCTATAATATTTTCTCTTTGAACATTTCGCGTTAAAAATTATTCTATTAATTTTATTTACAATTCGTACATACACACATGCAACAGCCATGTGTGTAGAATTTTTTGCTTTTTTGTTGTATGATGATCTTCTTCAAAATATAAAAATAAAATACCGACTGCGCTGCGGGTATTAGAGTGCGCATAGTTTAATGATACTGATAAGGTGGTGTCGGTTGATCCGATAATGATCATAAAAATGTCAATAATTGTGAATAGCTACAATATAAATATAACACTAAAATGTCATCAGTATTAGTGTTTTTATTTAATATTTGTGACGGACGGTATAACAAACAAAATTATATTGAATGTTTACGTTTGATAACGATTAAGCTTTGATTATAATAAATAATCAATAATAAATAATTTTTATTCTGGCTATGTACAGACTATGTATATATGAAATAATACAATTTTCTCAATTATCTCCCTTGTTTTTCTTAAGTAATATAATAGGAAATTTATATAACATTTCGATCGTAAATCACAAAAACAAAACAGATACAAGAAGAAACCCTACGTTATTTTAGTAGAGTAGTCAAGAAGACTGTATGCTATAAATAATCAGGGGATTTAGTTTAGAAAAAAAAACACTCAACTACACAACCAAACAACCAAAAGGTATTAAAAATCTAAAAAAAAAACCTAATGTTTCTAGCGCGCATGAAGATAAAGTTGCCGGTTAGGCTTACTTTATGACATTTTTACCATTACCGCTTTGCTTGTGTTATTATTTGATAGCGAAATAGAAAGAAAAAAAAAGCCAATATATAAAATTGCAATTAGCGGTTTTAGTTAATAAGAAGAATTAGTATTTGACCATAATATTTATAGAGAAAATTTATTGTTAATTGACATTAGTTTATCTTTATTTTCTATTATATTATTAGAATTAAGTGAAGAAAAAAATGTATGTGCATATATAGGTACATATGTATACAAAAGCAAATTTTGTTATAAAAAAAATGTCTTTTAAAAAAAGCCGCCTAATGTTTTATGTGCAAATAGATTAAAGTTTTTTTTTTCTTTTTTATCAGACAAAATACACAAAATATTATTATTATTATTATTATCATTTGTTAATACATATATTGAAATGTTGATGATGACAACTGACAACTAACAACAACAACAACAAAATGCATTATTGTAATATTAAATAAAAATATGGGATGTGTATGATTTTGATTTCAAAATTAAAATAAAGGGAAATAGAAATCGTGTCTTCATTTTACTATGAATAAATATACGAACCGAATACAGAAAGTTTGACAATAACAAATAATATAAATAATAATAAGAATATCAAAAAGAATAAGAGCAAAAAACAAAAAAAAAAAGATGAACAGAAATATTATTATTGGGTATTGGTATTAGTCACATGTCAGATCAAAAGATAGCGCGCGTTGATCAATTGAAAACCATAGTTAAAGTTGAATGGAATAAATTAAATGAAAAAGATGAAAAAAATATTAAGTAATATTATTTGATGATTGCATTTTGTTTGCGCTTTCGAACTTCACTTTGATGTTATTATTCTTTTGTTTAAAATTTGTAAAATAAAAGAATTGTTTTTTATTATCGTTAAATATACTTATTTTAATTTTATCCTTCACTTGATGAATATTAAAAGCAAAAGACCAAATGCTTAACATTACATTCTTGTTGCCAATTCATTTAATTTTTTTATTTTGATTTAGATATGGTACACAAATGAGTGGCTTAATTTATACACTATTTTGGATGGAGTTTTAAGTGTCACTTAAAACTCGGTATAATGATATGTACACAAAAGACTGATTTAGCTAAATGCAAAAATAATGAAATCAAAATTTTGATTTGACAGTTTTTATTTAAATTTCTTTATAACCTTCTAATATATTTGTATTACATATTAATTCTAAATACAAATACACGTATGTATTTTTATATATATTATATAATATTTCAAACAGTTAAACGAATATTTTTTACCCTTATTCAAAGAAAAAAGAAATCTTCCATTCTAAATATATTTAACACTAATCGACAACCACACGTCATTATTATGTTCACAACTTTATTTGTTTTTTGTTTGTATTTAATACATATTTATTCTTTTTTATCATTTTATTTTTTTTGTCATTAAAAATGTTTGCCGACAAAAGATACAAATTTTTTCATTATCACCTTGTCAAACAGCGCAGAAGTGAGATAAAAAAAAATTAATATTGTGACAGAAATACTATTTAAGTAATATATTTATATTTATTACGTTGTTGAAAGCAATTGGTCAAAGTGTGTGGGGTTACAAACAAACAATATTGTTATTCGTACAAATATTATATATTTAATTAAATCTTTATTAAATTATAGATTCATTTGTTTCATATTCGTAATATACTCATATTTTATAAGATTTAATTTAAAATTAAATCAAAGTTAAAATTTAGAACCACACAGATAATTTTTCAGTGAAATATCAGACGGTTAGGAAAGATTTGATGAATAGATAATATTTCAACGGATATTCGGCGGCCTACAACTAGGGTTGTAACCCCGAATTTTTTTTATTTATATTTGTACATAGGGCAACTCTTTAATTTAATATTGTTAAATATTTTACATACATATGTATGTAAAACTTTGTTTAAAAAAATTAAATCTAGAACTGGAATTTTGACTAGATCGGTAAACTTGAATCTTGAATATGTATATAGTTCATCAGTTTTCTTGATCTTGATAATAAGAATTCGTTATTACATCAGCATGTATTTAATATATTCATCCATATCTAATTATTTATATGTAGAAAAATTATAATTATTAAATGAACTGAACGTTCCATTTCCATTTCGTCATACTAAATAACAAAACGAATCTAGATCGTTGGTCATACTCAAGAGTTTACAAACCTATATATGGTACATACATTAATAATACAATTAAATTTAGTAGTTCCGGTCAAATTAAATTTTCTGTGTAATCAGGTACAATGAATATTTAAAGATCACGCCTGGTTGTCAAATCAATGTGGCATCGTTAAAAATATAAAAATATAAAAGGAAATTATAAAAACTAAAAAGCATGAACATACATTTATATAAATTATGTTTCACATTGCATCCCGTCGTCCAGTCATAGAAATCTTTCTTGCATAATTTTCATTTCGTCTCATCGACACCCCAACAGCGGCTCTAAGCAGTAAAATGTATATACATATATAGGTATAATATTAGTATTCAAAGAATCGAAATAAAAAAAAGAAGTTTTGTTTAAAAAGAAACAAAAAATGGAAAACAGAAATATAAACGAACACACAAAACTCCAATTTTGCGTAATTGTTTTATAATAATTTGTATCCCAGCACCATCTTAACATCATATACATACCACGCGGACATCATCATCATCATATTCGTGTCCAATCAGCATTATCATCCACAAAGAAACAAAACATGCAACAACAAAAATACACGAGACAAATCATCACAGAGAGAAACGGATGATGAACCAAAAACGTAAAATATAATGAATAAATATATTAAGATGAAGATTGAAAAAACAAAAAGGAAACATTCGGATGATTTTACTTTAATACTTTAAAATCTTCTATTAAAATCTAAAAATCCAGAAGAATACGAGACACATGAATTAATATGTTTGTGTGTGTTTCAAAACCGGCTCAAAATAATATACGAAATCGGCTCAAAATAATAATATAAGAAATAAATATAAATTACACGTCTGTGTTTTGTGTATATGAGTCCGCCCATCAAAAGATTTCGTATAATATTGAAGTTATTATAATATCAGGGTAGAATAACATTTGTTTCTGCTTCTAATTATTTTATAGCCTAAAATAATATAGGTCCTTATAGGTAAAACATGTATTTTTATTATTAATTATTTAAGTCGTCTTTGGAGGTACATTCACTTATGAGTTTTATTATTATAATTATAATAAAGTTCAGCCATAAATATTGAGATAACTTACTTTAATAATCTTAGTTTAATTAAAAAGAAAATCTAATAAAAAGAATATAATTTTTGTTTCCGGGACAAATTGAATACTACTTTATATAATTCTTTGCTTTAATTTCTTTTGACTGATTCAAAAAATATAGCAATTTTTAAAAACAAAATTGTTCGTATACCCTGCCTGAAATAAATAAGAAGATAAAAACGATTTCCACGGAATGGACAATCACAACACAATAAAATGTTTAAAAATGCTTTTAGCCGCAATTATCTATTGATTGGGGAACATCGATATATACCAGTTGCGGCGTTTTATTACCTCTTATAATTTCAATAGGATTTATTTTGCATTAATGAATGAATTAACAATAATTAAGCATAACAACAAATTCTCCAATTGTTGTTTAAATCTATTCCTATATTTTAGATTTAGAATGTAACACTTGAGAAATATATAAGAATACATTAATTATTAATATTTTTTTCTCATTTTTATTTTTAAATTAAGATCATAAAATTAACAAGATGTGTTAAATATTTTTAAAAGATGTAATTTGTTTTATGACACTTAGACGATACGGATACCCCTATTACAGACATCAAACGAAATTTAAATGAATTTAAAAAAAAAGTTCTTCTTTGTGTTGTTATTTCTGGTTTTCGTTATGGTTTTTCGTAAAAAAAATTATATAAAAATTACAAAATCATTTGCCGAAAATAAGCCAAAGTCAAAAGTGACATATAGTCAAAGGATTAATTGTTTTTTTTTTCTTTTAAATTGAAATATGTATAACCATAATGTATACATTACAAATTTAAAATTAGCACTTTGATGTGCGATTTTTTTTTTCTATAAATATAGCCGCGTAGAATTAGGTAGGTTGTTGTCTTTTGAAATAAAAAAAAAACAAAACACATAAACTCAATTATCATATAGTAAAAGAGTTTTCATTCTAATTCATTTAATTTCGTTTAATTTCAACTGATATGTGGAACAAAAAAAGGTGAAGAAGAGGGGCAAATATTAGTTGCTAGTCAAATCAGCTGCCGGTTTTAATCAGTTTTAATGTCTCCCTTGGGGCGATTACAATTCATTTGATGTTTTTCACTTTTCTAAAATACTTAGATATTTTATTTTTATGATTTTTGTATTTATTTCCGCCTCAAAAACTATTCAACGTAAAATCGGTGACGGGGTGACCGGATAGATAGGTAAAGAAAGGTAGATTTATACGATTGGCTTTTATTATCGTTGGTTTCGTTTTCCAAGAAAAATTTTTATTTTACTTTTTTATTATTATTATGATTATTTTTGTTGCTGTTGTTGTTGTGTTGGATTACTCGACGAAATCATCGTTGTTTGATTAATTGCGGTAGGTGTGAAGAGAGTGGTTTCTTTCCTTTGATATTGCCGAACGATTAAACGCATGCCGAGCGACCAAATGGGAAATGATACCATAAAAGTGGTAATATAATTTCTGTATGTGGTCGGCGGGGTAGAAATGAAACGGTTGTAGGAATAATGAACAATAATAATAATAATAATTTTTTTTTTGTGTTTTCATCTCTTTTTGTTTAAATTTGCAAAGGAAACCTGGTGGTGGTTTTGATTCAGTTAAATGCGCGTGTCCTAATACATTTTCAGGATATGAATATAATTTCATAGAATCTTTTTTTTGATTTATTTATAAATTCGTTGGTTTGACTTTGAACATGAGAAAAAAGAATAAAGTATCATATATCTCTCTCTAAAAGCTAAAGCCTCAATACCTTTACCTGGAATTAAAGGAAATCCGAAATCGTTATAATATATTTAGTAGAAGAAGAGACTCTTCTTGCGTGGTATAATAAAAAAAATCCAAATAGAATAAAACGAATGAACAAAAAACAACAAAACTTACAAAAAGTTGAACGTAAAACATTAAATAAGGTAAACTTGACATCAGTCCGTCAAGTTTGGCGTGCAACAACAAAAAAAAATTAAAATATATAATGTTAAAGACAAAGCATACAAACAAATACATAAGTTAAAGAATACATATAGAAATCGTAGAAAAGAATTGTGCGATTTTAATGAGATTGTACAATTATTTTCGTTTGCTAAAAGAATTTGAAAATGTATATACCTTATTCTCAATCTGGCATTTCACATCTTTAAATGTTAGACGAATAAAAAGCTGTTTCTATATAAGTCATTATATAAAATTTTTCTTCTTTTTATTCCCGACAGAGTATTCACATAAATATTTTTCAAACCAAAATTATTAAATAATGAATTTAAAAAATTTAAAAGAAGAAAAAAAAAAAGTAACGAAACAAAAGAATTGTCCGACCAATCATTCAAAATTTATCACATATTTGAAATATTTTGGCAATTGTACTTAACGGAAAACAAAAAACTAAAAGAAGAAATGAAAATTTAAAATGCGTATCAAAGTTGCGACAAAATATTTTTTTTTTATTTAACGAATATTTCACATATTAAAGACAGTAAAATAATAAAATTTATTTTTGAATTGAGGATATTATTAATTAAAAAGACACATGGTGTCGGCTTTTCAATTCATTAAATTATATTTTCTTTGACATTTATTCGAGTAAAGCGTTTGTGATGGTCAATAAATGTCGCTAAGTTCATAGAGAAATACATATAATTTTTTGTGTCTTTACCAAAAACCGTCTTATTCAACATTAATTTTAATTCAACAATAAGAAAAAAATGCATTTTCTGTTTTTTTTTTTTTTTAATTCTTTTCATGAAAATAATAATGTTGAGATAAAGTCACAGTCATCATCATCATCTTCATCATCATGAATCGTAGTGTGTATGTACAATAGACATCAATCGTAAAGTCACCGCGTCAACGTTTTTTTAATGTTTCTTTTTATTATATTATCTCTTTTATTTCTCTTACCATAAATTTTTTTTTTGTTTTTCTTTGCGCATTTCTGCGTTACTGTTTCAAATCCTCAGACAATAGTAACAAAATAAAAAAATAAAAAATAAAAGAGAATTGTGATGATGAACGTGATTCGATTTCTTGATTTTTTTTTTATATGACGACACGACATTATGATGCGAATAGAACAGAGCAGATTTTTTATTCTGTTTATTTTTAATTGCACTGATACAAATAAAAAGATAATTATATTTTTACGTTAAATTCTTTTATATAAGTAGTCTTTATAATCACTATACATTACCAGTGTAATAAAATAACATATTAACGTTAAAAGCTTCAGAACTCAAAAATGAATTTCAACTTATTTTCTCTTTTTTTTCAGATACCAAATCTTGGCCAACTGATTGACACCGAATGTTCAAAACACGCTAGATTTCTTCTGTGTTCGTCAATGTTTCCATTATGTTCGCCAGATGTGCCTCGTCCTGTACCAGCCTGTAAATCTTTATGTGAGAAGGTTAAAAATGAGTGCTCTCAAGATCCGGCCATTTCCCGTCTTTGGCCCAAATTTCTAGACTGTGATACTCTACCTGAGCCTGAGAATCAAGGATTATGTATGCAGGTAATTATACCTAAATTCTTTGGTTTTTATACAAGAATAATTTTTATACTATTGACATGTAATTTAATTTTTTAAAGGAACCACAAGAAGCAACAACACCTCCAGTCAGCTCAAATAACTATAACAATAATCCTACTCATCTTTTAGTACCATGGCCAGTATGGAAATATTCATTTAAACAATCAGTTACATGCCCATCAAATTTCACCTTGTCGTATGGATCATGTTTGCCACAATGTGGGACTGATGCTTTATACTCATACCAACAGAAGAAACTTGCAGAAGCATGGATTCTTAGTTTAGCTGCAATCTGTTTGATTCTTACATTATTTTCATTAGTCACATTTTGGGCTGAAACAACACGATTTGGTTTTCCAGAACGTCCAGTTTTATTTCTAACCCTATGTTATAATTTATTAAGTATTTGTTATCTCGAAAGAATCATTTTTCATGATCCAAAAAAGGAAGGTCTTGAGGATATGATTGATGGACTAACATGCGGAATTAATCCACCTTGTTTGGCTTCTTATATAACTACAAGTTATTTAACTTTAAGTGCAGCTTCCTGGTGGCTGGTGTTTTCTTTGTGTTGGTATTTGAGTACAGCTAAACAGTGGTCATCAGAAGCATTAGAAAGAAAGTCTGGTCTCTTTCATGTTCTTGCGTGGGTTCCACCATTATTGCCACCTATAGCTGCCTTATTGTGGGGTGCTGTGAAACCTCATGAGCTAACAGGGCTCTGTACAGCACCAGGATATGCGGAGATACCCGCATTAATTTTATTAATTACTGGAGCTATCTTGACAGTTCTTGCAGCAAGATCGCTTCGAAATCTTCGTACATCTTGGCAGTATGATAAACTATCTCAAGTAATGACTCGAATTCTGGTGTTTGGGTCTATATACTTTATTCCTGCGACCTTGGCAGTAGTTCTTTCATTTTTTGAAGACTTAGAACCATCAATTCCAACCTGTACCATCACCGATGTGTGTTCATCACCAAATCCAAGATATACAGCCCTTACATTATCTAAATTATTTTTTGTTTTGGCTGGTGGATCATTAACGGGAATGTGGGTTTGGTCAAAAAAAACCTGTAATTCTTGTAAAAGTCGGATCTCAACGCAACCATCAACACCACCAACAATAAAATCACCAACTGTAGTCATTAAAAAGCCGAAAGGTACGGCGTCTTTGTACCCAGGCATTCACTTCCAAAGAGCTGCAATTAGTGCTCACTCGCGAGTTTAAAATGTGTGAATTGGTTATATAATAAACTAATTTTTTTATGATGAATAGTGTGTTATTTCGCATGTATATAGATTTTATAGTATAAGAAAATTTAACCTACTAATAGGCAGACAAACCAAGTGAATAATTTAATTTTATAAATGAAAACTTTTAGAAAAAGAAAAAAATAATGTACAAATTGATTTGTAAATTTTTAATTAAGAAAATTGTAAAGCTTTAAATATATTTATTTATTTTGTATATAAATGTTAATTTTTAATACATAAAATTTATATAAAAATTAAATATTCTGTTTTTAATTTATTCCTCTAAAATAAAAACTCACTATGCGATATTACTATCACTATAATTCTATGATAAACTGCCAAATTATTAAAAAGCGTAGATTACGTTTTTTTTTTGTCGTATTTCTATTCTAGTTCTGTTTAAATTTTCCTTGAATTTACTGAGGGATTTAAGATTTAAGAAATAATTACTTTCATAATAATATTTAATGAGCTGAAAAAAATATATAATTGCTGCAATTATATAGCAGAATCTACAAACGTGACTATGTGTTTTATTGATAAATTTACAAATACGAAATGAACATTATAATTTACGAAATCATCATACATGTATTGTCAAAATTTCAAATATAAAAAGTTCTTTGATGAAATTAACTATGGATACCCAAATTATTATAGAATTTAAAAAATAAATAAAACACACTGAACTATATATATTTGGATAAATATTTTAGAATTATTATCGAATTATGATGAACAATTTAATTGAAAATAAATTTATGAATTTCTGTAATTTTTATAATATAATTCTTTAAATTACTTGTGACAAAAATCAAAAAAAAAATTAAAATTTCAATTTGCCGTTCCAAATTATTCATTAAGCTTAATGATCATTTTCATTTGATTATAGGGTAAAGTCGTAAAGTGTTGTTCATTCTTTATTCGATCTTCATCTGTTTGTATCTTAGTATAGAATCTGCCTCACCTCGGAAATGTAATTAGTGTTATTATAAAGACTCTTTGTCCGTCCAATTTCTGAATCCGCCCTATTCAGCGACCATAGATTCTTTCCCTTTTTTTAAATTTCTAGAATTTAGTATTTTTGTAATTTTTTTTTACAAAAAATTTTAAATCTAAAAATTCTTTGATTTAATAATTATTATGTTAATATTAGGATTAATGATTTCTTACAATCGGTATTCGTCAAAAAAGTTCACTTTGCTCATTGGATATATAATTGCATAATGAAAATAAACAAAATGTTCAATTAAATGACTTAGAAGTTAGAAATTTTCTAAACGAGGGGTTAAAATGATAATAGACATTTTTTTTAATTCAAGAAATTTAAAAAGTGTTAATAATATTTCAAAACTTTGATATTCAATATATGGCATTCACAAATGTAGATGTTTAATTTAATGATTTATTGCCAAAAGCAATAACTTTTTCATAGCTATATCGAATTAATATATTTAACTCCTTCATTAATGAATATTGAATAATAATAATTATAATAACTTAAAAATATTGTTTATACAATTGAGCACGCCAATGTTGCTGTATAATGAAAAAGAAAAAAAAATCGAGATAGAAAGAATAAGAAAATAAAGGCTTTTAATAATAATAAAAGTCTGTAATGACTTCGAAGATGAAAAGCATACCGACAGTGATGATATTTTATTGCCTTTTTTATATAATAATGATATACATTCGCTTTATATACATATGTATGCATATATACACTATTGTTGTTTTTTATATATTAATGCATACATAATACATTCTTGGTTGGAAAAAAGAAGACACAAATAAAAAAAATTGTAATATACATGTGCGAACTAATTTTATATGCATTTTATTATTATTCGATATTTCATTAAATTTTCTCACAAAAGAAACTAAAATTTTGATAGGTAATATAATTTTGATAATATATATAGTAAAATAATGCATGTGATACAATGTGTATTTAAAATTATTAATATCAAATGTTATCTAAAAGTAAAAGAACTTCAAATAAATGTATGACAACTGAGTTCTATTTCTATTGAAATAAACTCGCAATTATTATTCTTTTCGAAAGGAAAATATGGATAATTGAAAATTCCCGGATAAAGAGGAATCGTTATTTTTTATAATTATGAAAAAAAACATTTTTATTAATTTAATTATTTTGCTATTAACTTATACATGCTTCTACTTTGTTTAGAAAATATCTAAGAAATTAAATATTTTGTCGATAATAATTTAAACTTTTCATTTAGTGAAGAAAACTAAATTTTTACTTTCTACCAAATTGAAAATTCATTGAAAGTTAAAAAAAAAATTAAAAAGTTAAAAAAATGGTTTTCACTACGGTGTTTCATCGAATTTATGAGGTTTTAATATTGCTTAAGTAATTTGTAAGTTTTTTAACTAACATTTTTATTCAGTATTAAACTAGTCCATTTTTGGGATCAGTTAAGGTTTTAACCTCCCGTCTTTTTTCTAACCTGACATTTTTATAAATATGTGTTTGTGGTGTTGGAAAATAGATAAAAGTAGTACAATAGTTGCACAAAAAAGTGCGAATCACTTTTTAGTTTGATAAAAAACCATAAAACAAAGAATAAGGATAACTTTTACTAATAAAAGGTGAAGTAATGCTGTGTGTGTTGTTTAGAGTTATTTTTTGCCATAACTGTAATTGTAATTGGATGTTTGGAATTTCTATAATGTGGTCAAAACTAACCTAGAAATTAATAGAAATGCATTTATATATTGGGTATTTAACGTTCATCCATTTGCTATTGGATATCTATTATTAATTATGTAAAGAAAACAAAGATACATAGTGTAAGCTAGTTAAGTCTTATTATTTTATATAAATTACCATTTTGACAGAAAATTAGGCACCATTTTTATTTCATTCTAAAGAATATTAAGTTTTTGATCAAAAAAGTGATTTAGATATTAATCG
Organism: Pedicia rivosa; assembly: GCA_963082725.1. NCBI lineage: Eukaryota > Metazoa > Arthropoda > Insecta > Diptera > Pediciidae > Pedicia > Pedicia rivosa. Next base: position 20,087,857 of record OY720151.1, read on the forward strand.
TATAAATGCATCCATAAAAAACTTAATTGAGTAGAATATTAATTTAGTTTAAATTTTATTTATTTCATTGATTTGACAGGTTTTCTAAAGAGGTCAATGTCTACATCATTTTGATATAGAATTAATTATGGGAAAGAAAAAACGTCAAAGTGATCCGCGTGAGAATTGTGACGATTCTTCTACTGGGTCATGTGATGAAAAGCAAATTAATAATAACAATCAAGGGACTTTTGGCTGTCAACATATTAGAAAATCCGTTGATCCCACAAAAATTAGAAAACAATTAAAACAAACTGGAGTACAAACAGATGTATGCTCTGAATGTCAAAAAACTTCACCAATAATTGATTTTGAGTGTGAACAATTAGAATATGAAAAAACTGTATGGCTTTGTCTTAAATGCGGTAGTCAATTATGTGGGAGTGCAAAAAATCATGCCCTAAATCATTTTACGGTGATTAAAAAATATTATATTATATCAAAATTATTAATTTTTCTTTGTTTTTATTTTTTAGACACCGCATTCTGATCAACATTCTATTTCAGTGAATACAACAACATTTGATGTCTTTTGTTATGAATGTAACAAAGAAGTTGATGGTTCTTCACATAAGAAATTACTTGAATGTGTTGAATTTATAAAAAAGGAAGTTAAAAAACCGTCACCAACTGTTATAAATAATGTTGAAGAAAAAATAGCTGCAACATTTAATACAATGCGACCATTATTGACAGAAGCTGTTTTAGACATTAGTAGTAGTTCAAGTTGTACATCAACTAAACAAAATGATCCAACTATAAAAAAAGTTCAACCAATTGAAAGTCTTCCACGTGTCCGAGGATTAACCAATTTAGGGAATACATGCTTTTTTAACGCAGTTCTTCAATGTTTAGCTCAAACACCTTATCTTTTATCAGTGTTAAAAGATAATTCAGAATCTGAAGAGGAGTAAGTAGATTAGATTTGATTTAAATGATAAATGACTAATAATACAAATAATTTTAGGTTTGAATTACCGGGAGGTATTTTAAAATTAAATGATGGTAATGAAGTATCGTTGCCACCAATTTCAGGAACAATTGCAAATGGTGGAGTATTGACAAATGCCCTAGCTGAAGCCTTAGAAGAATTACAATCTGGAGGTAATATTCTTCAATTTCTCAAACACTTAATTGTAAACATATTAATTCTGTTATTTCAGGAGGAGTTTATACTCCTAGACAAATATTTTCTCAACTTACATCTAAGTGGCCACAATTTGCTGGTGGTGACCAACATGATTCGCATGAATTATTAAGGCATCTTTTAGAGAGTGTCAGGTTCGTTACAGAATCTAAAATTTATAAATATGTGTAAATTATTCATTTATAGATTTCCACAGTTTTTTTTCTTAACTTCAACATTTATAAGTAACAAAATTTCATTTGTTATTATTTTTAATTTTAGGTCCGAAGATTTACGACGTTATCAAACTGTTATCCTGAAATGTTTGGGTTTCAATAAAAAAGTGGATCCAGCTACTGTTGAAGGTGACATGAAACAAAAAATAAAATTTTATGGTCAACAGGCGTCTGATCGAATACTCCGACCAGACCAAGTATTTCGTGGATTTTTAGTGTCAACGTTAATGTGTCAGGACTGTTATCATACGTCTTCAAGGCATGAATATTTTTTGGATATGTCGTTACCAGTTAGTGTTGAAAAACCTCAACCCCCTCTTCGAAGAAAAAGCAGTCCAGAACCATCAACATCAAACAGTTTGTCAAAACATCAACAAAAAAAGGAAAAGGAAAAAGAAAAAAAAGCTCGTCGACAACAAAAAAAGAAACGCGATTCTAATGGAGCTGATGGTGATTGTAATTTATTAATAAATGAAAATAAATCAAATTCATCATCATCATCTTGTGAGGAATCAGATGCTGACGTTGAAGATAATTTAACTGATGATTTACCTAAATCTGCAGAAACATCTCCATTTAATCGTAATTCTTTACCGTTAGATGCAAATGGAAATACGGACACGCTTAAAAGTCCATTGAATCCAGAAAAACGTGACGATACACCAGAAAATCCAAATAAGGATTTAAATGATGATGAGAATTCAACAGCAAATAATTTGCCTTCTTCTTCAAAAATTAGTTCTGAATTAGGCGTTATAAACAGTCCAAAAGGAGGCGGTTCAATTAATGATCCAATATTATCTAATAATGTGATAGTTGAATTGGGTATAAGTGCCACGGGTTGTGCTAATTTAATAAAACAAAAACAAATTTCAGATGGCAATAGTAAACTTACAGATGAATTAGAAATATTAAGTTTAAATGATGACGATAAAAAATCTGAAAATATGAGAAAGAAACGGATAAGAACTGTTAGTCATTCTGATTGGAGTACCACAATAGCACCACGTTATCAATGTGAAGATGGAGAATGTTCTGTGCAGTCATGTTTAAATAATTTTACTGCACTTGAATTAATGACAGGCAATAATAAAGTCGGATGTGATAATTGCACCGAAAGGATTAATGGTAAAGATGGTAAAACTGTTAATACAAATGCAACGAAACAATTTTTAATATCAAGCCCTCCAGCTGTTTTAATTTTACATTTGAAAAGATTCCAAGTTGGTCCTCGTTGTATGTTCCGTAAATTATCAAAACCGGTGAATTTTCCATTTCTTTTGGATATTGCACCGTTTTGTGGATCCAAGGTGAAAAATTTACCGAATATAAAACGTAAGAAGAAATTAATTTACTCGTTGTATGGAATTGTAGAACATTCTGGTGGAATGCATGGTGGTCATTACGTTGCGTATGTAAAAGTTAGACCACAATTATCGCCGAATGATCCACGATGGTCATTTTTACCAAAAGGAAGTAAAGCTGAATTAGATCAAACTGATGAAGATAAAGCACGTCTTGAGGAAGCCTTAGCTGCTGGAGATGACAGCGATGATACACCATCATCACCGACATCAGAAGAGGAAGAAGTTCTAGGTGCTGTTGGTGGATCTGATGAACCAGAAATAACACCACCGCCTGGCAAATGGTATTACGTGTCAGATAGTCGAGTTCAAGAAATAAGCGAAGAAAATGTGAAAAACTCTCAAGCTTATCTACTTTTTTATGAAAGAATTTATTAAGTCTCTATTCAAATTGAAATTAAATTAACAACCGTTTGCAGGAATGCTTAGAAATATTTACCCATTTTCTATATAAAAAAAAGTATTTAAAATTTCTTCAACTTTTAAAATAAAATGGAATTGCTATTATAAAGGATACAAACAATTATTATAATATATATTGGAATTAAAACTTCAACTCCAAAGATTGATTTTCAATAATAGTTAATAAATAAAAAAATAATGAAAAAAAAAATTTAAATAATGCTTTTTGTATAATTAATAGTTATAAAATAATTAAGGACGATGTAAAAAAGAAACATTAACATATTTTCGCCAATTATTTCATTTGTGACAATTAAAATACGTCCATATATTATATTTTAAATATTAATAATGTAGATTGCAATTTTATCTTAAAAATATAAATTTACTCAAAATATTTTACAATAGACAAGAAAATAGATATATTATTATACCGATTAATTATTTCAAAGTTTTTTTTCTGCATTTTTTTTCACGGTAAATAAAATATATTGTTATAATTATAATAAAAAAATACATGATTGTTCAAAAGTTGTAATTAAGCATAATAAATTATTTCTACAATAAAATTATTTCATGTCATTATTGTATTATGGATGTGTGCAAGTTAAATAAGAAATCATAATTTTATGAGAATATTAATAAGGAATCATTAATATTCTCATAAGTATTTTCAATATTTTTTATATTGCGTTTTCTGAATTAAAATTCTAAAAAAACACAGATTTAACGAATTCTTAATAAAGCAAGTATATATGTTCTGGCAACACTGTGTACAGTTGTCAGACATAATTTCATAATAAAAAAAAGTGAAAAAGTTTTGATTCGACAAATAAAAGGTAAAAATGTCAATAAATAATCATAAAGTCTTTAGAACAAATTATGCAATAGTTTAACATTTCTACTATAAGTTAGATACTATATTTTAAGTGAAAGTTAAATTAACTATATATTTTTGTTCTGTCAAAGAAATTTATAGGTTATAAGTTTTGCTTATGTAATAAAAATTATTACGTTTTGATTTGATTATATTAATTTCTATTACTCGTAGAAAATGTTACGTACGCCACTTACAAGGGCTCTTGCGTTGAGTTCTCCAACGCGAGGAGCTTTGGCTGTTCGAACGTCAGCATCAGCTGTAGCTCCTCTTGCAAAAGCACCACCGAAAATCGAAGTTTTTGTAGATGATATCTCAGTAATGGTGGATCCCGGCACTACTGTTTTACAAGTAAGATATGAATAATCTCAAAAATAGAGAATATTTTTTTTTACATGTTTGGATAAATATAGGCAGCTGCTTTAATTGGTGTGGAAATTCCACGTTTCTGTTATCATGAACGTTTGGCAGTTGCTGGAAATTGTCGTATGTGTTTAGTGGAAGTTGAAAAAAGTCCTAAGCCAGTTGCTGCATGTGCAATGCCCGTTATGAAAGGATGGAGAATTAAAACAAATTCAGAAATGACAAGAAAAGCTAGAGAAGGGGTAATGGAATTTCTTTTAATGAACCATCCATTAGATTGCCCGATTTGTGACCAAGGAGGTGAATGTGATCTTCAAGATCAAGCCATGGCATTTGGATCAGATCGTTCCCGATTTACAGATATTAATTACAGTGGAAAACGGTAGTACATCGAAGGATTTTTTTTTAAATTTTGTTTAACTAAAAATTCATAAATATTTTGTAGAGCTGTTGAGGATAAAAATGTTGGACCACTAGTTAAAACAGTAATGACCAGATGTATTCATTGTACAAGATGTGTTCGTTTTGCATCAGAAGTTGCTGGTGTAGATGATTTAGGAACTACAGGCAGAGGCAATGATATGCAGGTTTAACAAAAAAAAATTCAAAAACATTTATTTCAATAAATTGATACATTTTAAAATTATATTTTAGATTGGAACGTACGTTGAAAAAATGTTTTTATCTGAATTATCTGGTAATATTATTGATCTTTGTCCTGTTGGTGCACTCACCAATAAGCCATACAGGTAAAATATTTTATTTTTGTTTATAGTTACATTTTCTCACATTTATACTTTATTGATTAAGTATAGTTTTACTGCTCGGCCATGGGAAATACGTAAAATAGACAGTATTGACGTTCTTGACGCTATTGGAAGTAATATTGTTGTTAGTACCAGAACTGGTGAAGTACTTAGAATTCTTCCCAGAGAAAATGAGGTAAGCATTCCTGTTTTTTTTTAAATGATTTAAATAATTTAATTTAAATGTAGGAAATAAATGAAGAGTGGCTTGCTGATAAATCTCGTTTTGCATGTGACGGTTTAAAACGTCAACGTTTAATTGCACCTATGTTAAGAATGTCAAATGGCGAGTTACAACCGGTTGAATGGGAATCTGCTTTAATTACTGTAGCAAAAAAACTTAAAAATGCTCCAAAGGGATCAGTTGTAGGAATTGCTGGTGCAATGACTGATGTTGAGTCTCTAGTAGCATTAAAAGATTTAATAAATAAATTAGGTTCCGAATCATTATGTACTGAACAAAGTTTTCCCTTAGAAGGAGCAGGAACAGATTTAAGATCCAATTATTTATTAAATTCAACAATTGCTGGTAATTATTTTTGAAACTGAAATAATTATTTGTTATTAATTTTTAAATATTTTAGCGGTCGAAGAGTCGGATCAAATTCTGTTGGTTGGTACAAATCCAAGATATGAAGCACCGCTTTTAAATACTCGTTTAAGAAAGAGTTACGTTCATAATGAGGGAAATATTGCATATATTGGTCCTAAAGTCGATCTATCCTACAAGAGTGAAGTTAGTTCTTGAATACAATAATAATTAATGATGAATTATTTGTTTAATTTTTAGCATCTTGGAGAAAATTCTAATATAATATCAGAAATTGTTAGTGGAAGACATCCAATTTCACAGAAATTAGCGAACGCAAGAAAACCTCTTATAATTGTTGGTTCTGATGCGTTGTCAAGAAAAGACGGTGCAGTTGTTCTTGCCTCATTACAAGCTTATGCTAATAGTATTTCTAAAGTTAGTCATAATTTTTGTAATTTAATTTTTTTTAATTTGACAATGGGAATAATTTTAGAATAAAGATTGGAAAGTTTTCAACGTTATCCAACGTAATGCATCACAGGTTGGTGCTTTGGATGTTGGCTACACACCTGGTTCTAATGATGCTCTTGCAAGTCAACCAAAAGTTATTTTTTTGTTAGGTGCTGATGATGGAAATATTAAAAAAGAAGACATTCCAAAGGATTGTTTCGTTATTTATCAAGGTTGGTTTTCTTTCAGGTTCAAATTGAAATTTTTTTTATGAAAAATTGTAATATTAGGACATCATGGCGATGCTGGCGCACAATTAGCTGATGCAATCTTGCCAGGCGCTGCTTACACTGAAAAACAAGCAACTTATGTGAATACAGAAGGACGATCCCAACAAACGCTTGTTGCCGTTAATCCTCCCGGTTTGGCGCGAGAAGATTGGAAGATTATTCGTGCACTGTCAGCTGTTATTGGTAAAATTCTGAGAAATAAGATATTATGTTTTCACAATTATTATGAATTATAGGAACTCCATTGTCATATGATACTCTCGATGAAGTTCGCGATAGAATGGGTGAAATTGCGCCACATTTATTGCGTTATGGTCAATTGGAAAATAATAATTATGTTAAACAAATAGAACAATTAGGAAAGGTAAAGAAACACTCTATCGATTTTCCATTACAATTTTTTTTAATATATTGTAAATTTTAAGGGACTCCAAAAACAATTTGATACCAGCAATATAGATATTAGTCAAAAGTGTTTAACTGATTATTTTATGACTGATTCAATTTCAAGAGCATCACCAACAATGGCTAAATGTGTAGCGGCAGCTAAAAAACAATTAAATTTATCTTAAAATAAAAACAGAATATATTAGTATGTACTACACAAATTCATATTATGTAGAAATATTAAACAAAATTATTGTATTTATCAATTTCAAATTCTTTTAAATAAAAAGGAAACAAAAAACAATTTTTCTTTTAAAACAAACTAGTGACTTTTAAAGTTTATTACTGATTCATTTAATACATGAAATCATTCCTTCTTGGTAGCATGATTAATACTAAAGCAAATTATATTTACAATGAATAGTTTTAATAAATTAAACGAACTTATTTAATCAAACTAAATTAACACCTATATATTGAAACCCATGTCTTTCATACATTTTTTATGAGCTTCTATAAGTGAGCCGCAATTTTCTTCACCATTTTCTACTATACTGTAATCGTAAATTTTAAATTCAGTAAATATTAAATTCAGTTAAACAGACTTAATTCAACAAATCTTACCAAGCATCTCGAACTTTTTTTGTTTCTGGACAAGCACAACATGCTTTGCAAGCTTTAGGTTTTTCATTACCTCCTGGAACTGATGAACTGTTAGTGATAGTGGAAGATACTACTTCTGTACTTTTATTGTTACCCATTTTTTGAGGTTAGCTATAAGTTTTATAAATTATATAAGGTTTATCATTGCTTTATATTTAAATAACTCAGAAAAGTCAAACTCACAATTAATAAAAGCTTAAATAAATTAATGTCAATCAATGAAATTATTTATAAGATGAAAATAAGTTTTTCACTTCAAAATTGAATAAAAAATGTCAAAATGTAAATTGAACTCTAAACTCTAAAGCCGGATTACACTATACTTCAAGATTTTCAATAATGAAATGCCCTACAAGCCCTAGTAACCAAATTTTATCTTTTTGAACTTTCTGATATCATACTTGAAGATATATTTTTATTGATAAATTAATTATAAATACGCCTATTTCATGTGTTATTTCTTTTCAAATCACATAGTTTTGTTCTTATTTTTTAATTGTAATACATATTTCTTTTAAAATTTTTTTATAATTTTTCGAAATTATATTTATTGACCAAATTTCAATAGTATTAAAAATATATTTATAAAAATCATTATAAATAATTTAAGCAAATATTTTTATTTAAATTGTCATGCCTAATTATGAAAATTAGTAAGTTTATTTAACGTATTTTACAGGGTATAAAATGACAAATAATGTTATATGTATATTTATTATTGTACAACAAACAATGCTTTAAAATATTTTAATAAACTCATAAATTTACATAACTATATAAATGTATTAAAGCAGGCATGTCAAAGAAATAATTGTGGCCCGCGGGCAATATTTTTACCAAATTTTAAGTTGTGTTTTTGGCATTTTTTTCTTAGAATCCCATAATACAAATATCATGTTAGGAATCCTTCGTAGACCGCAAATGTTATTATATTTTTTCATCGTGTATTTATTACGTCACAAAACGAGTGTGAATGCAAGTTAAAACACCGTCTCTTATTTTGTACGCGTGTTTAAGTTGATTTGTCGTATGATATATTTACTGTATTTGTGTTTGTTTCTCTGTTATAAAATGTTATTTTTGTCGCAATATAAAAAAAAACAAAAACAACAAATAACTTCTTTTAGTACTTACTAGTGAAAATTATTGTTGTTTTCATTTTCATCGTCTCCATTCGAGCTCTTCTGAAATTATATAATAATATAAATGTAACTGATAAATCAATATGACGTCACAAATATATATAAACATTTAAATTTTTTTTCTTCTAAAAATGTGAAATCACAATTTAAGTATTTAATAATATTTTCTTTTACAGAGTTTGAATCAAAATCTAATTAAAAGTCGTCAATTTCATTTAAATTTAAATTTACAAAAAATTGTTTCATTCAATTTAAGTGATATTGGTGAAGGAATTAGATATCTGGTCGTCAAAGAATGGTAAGCTTTTTAAAATACGAACATTAAATTTCTTAAAATTAATAGAGTCATTAATTATGATTAATTAAGCACAATTATTTATCTATCTTTTCTTTCCAAAAATTTAATTTATTTTATTTTTATTTTAAAAGGTTCGTTAAAGAAGGTGATGTGGTTAAACAATTTGATGAAATTTGTGAAGTTCAAAGTGATAAAGCTACGGTAACAATAACAAGTTGTTACGATGGCAAAATTACAAAACTTCATCATAAAGTTGAAGATGTTGCATTAGTTGGTAAACCATTAGCTGACTTTGAAATTGAAGATGAAGAAAATGATGAAAGTAGTAGTAGTAGCAGTTCATCATCATCTGAAGAAGAAAATGAAGAACTGAAAGCGGAAAAAATTGATTAGAATGCCATAATGTATAAATACTTCTTTACCTTTTGCATTCTAAGTTCGTCGACTATGAATGCTATTTAATAAGTGTTAACCGAATTAAATTATTTTTTTTAAATTATATTTTGTTTTTTTTTAGAAAATTCTTCATTCTGGTTATTGTGATGATATTGATAGCTAGTTAATACAAGTAATGATATAAAACATGAAGCAATCATTCGTGGAATAAGGGTATCTTTTATGCCATTTTTTATAAAAGCCGCATCAATTGCAATACACAAATATCCAATATTAAATGGTTCTGTTGATGAAATAAATGAAAGTATAATATATAAAAAAGCACATAATATTAGTATTGCAATGGATACAGCACAAGGACTTGTTGTTCCAAATGTTAAGAATTGCCAAGATAAATCAATATATCAAGATGTAAATATATTACGAGAGAAAGATTGGTGGTAGACTTAGTTAAATACCTGCAAAATGAATTAAAAGATTGAATTGGTGGACTTCATGCATGAACAACAATTATTGATAAAAAATTTCCTATTTAAGGGTTAAAGGTAACGGTTATCTTAATATTTTACACGCAGCTGAAGCTTTTGAAGTTGGGGCAATATTTGTATTGGACCAAGAAAGATTATATAATGACCTTTTAAGAGATATGCCAAAATTCGTTAGTGTGGTATTTTTACCTAAAAATGGAGAGTTAAATAAATATAATTGTTTTGTTTTAACTGAAAATAATAATTTTCTTTTAATAAAATAAGGTTGTTGAACGTAGTGGAGCTATTCGTTCCGAGTCTCGTGATTTAAGAGTGCGAGAATATTTTTATAGTGAAAGATCACGACTTTATCCACATTCAAATGATGTTAAATGGTCTAACTTAAAAATTTATAAAATAGGAGCACCAAAACTACCAGATTCGTGCATGCCTTTAGGAATTAAGTCAGAAGTTAATATGACTAAATTAGTAATAATGGTTCAGCATAGCCCTGCATTATTACATCTCATCTTAGGTGTAAGCTTTGTTGAAAATACTGATGAAGATGTAATTCAAACAATTGTTGCTGGTTTTATATGTGTGTAAGATATTTTAGAAATATTTTAAAAAAGAGTTAGGTATATTAAAATTGAATTTTTTAGAACACAAGTTGATGTAGAACGACAGACAATTACTGTTTTATCAACCCAGCCAAGAGCATTACCAAATACAATTATTATCGGATATACAGTTCATGGATAGTCATTAGGTGATAAAATCATGAATGTTTATAATTTTTAATATTAAATTAATTTAAATATAATTAAAGTTTTGTGTACAAATAATAATTGAATTTGTGAATTTAATATCAATAAATACATATGTTTCTTTCGTATAAAATTGTGTATTTTTTCATAAAATGTAGTGGAGGGTCGATTAATTATTAAATATTACTTAATTATATTTTAAACAATGTTTTATTTTAGAGTCAGTTAAAAAACCAACAAAACAGTACGCTGTAAAAACAAAAAGTGAAGAAGAAGAAGAAGTTGGTGTATTGGTGGATTAAAATTAGAAAATAATGGAAATAGATGAATTGGGTAAGGAAATATGTATACTTAAGCAAAAGTTAAATGAAAAAGTGGAACAACTTCGAGAACTTAAGAAGATTAAGAAAAAAGTAAATTTAAACAAGATGTGATTGTTTATTTTATGGTTAAAATATGTTTTTTTTCGTAGCAGAATGACGAATCAAAAAATAAACTTACACATAATTTAATTGCATGATATAGTAGACAAACAATTCTACCACATTTTGGTGTATCTAGTCAACTAAAACATAAGTTATTATAGTTCAATTTTAATATTCGGGGCTTTTTGAGATGTCCATCGTCCTTATATATAGTAGGTGAAGCGATTGCTAAAATTGGAATAGTAGACTATGTTGATGCTGAAATAAATAATTTGGACCGACAATTGTCGCATTCTGAAGATACTTTCGGAATGTCAAAAGTGAAATCAGTTAGAGAAGCACTTTTGATGTAAATTATAAAATAATCAAAAACTACACGAAATAAAAACATCCAATTTTAATTTCAGATTAAACTTTAATGTTATTATGTTCAATTGAATAGTAAAAATGAATTGGATATTATTCAAGATTCTGATATTGTTTTGTATGCTTGTGTATTTTGGAAAAAAACTCTTGTTTCTGGAATCGTTTTACAATTAGAAGTTCAAATTCATGGGATAAATGGAAATCCCACATTTGGAATTCAATGAAAGAATTACAGTAAATTAATATAAAAGAATATTAGAATTAAATCAACTTCATAATTTAATTGATGTATGATGTTCAAATGCATATGAAATATGTTTGATGAAAGAAAGAATTCCGAAATTTGAAATAAAATTAAAAAGAAAAACATTTCAGGTTAATTTTAGTTTGAAATTAATTTTAAAAACTTATTTTGAGATTTTTTAAATTTATTTCATGTCGATATAGTTCTTAATTCTTATAGTTTAACTACCACTATTGATTTTATTCCAATTATGTTTAAATAGTTTAAGATTTTCAAATTGCTAATCCAAGAAATTCGCAAAATAATCAAATTATAACACTAAATAAAGTTTTATTAATAATATGCAAACATATATCTATGCATGTTTAATGAATAGAAGAATTCGTTCAATTTTTCCAGCCATATGTCAATCTTAATATATCAATATTTGATAAAGTTCTTATTATTCCAATCTTTTCTATATCAGTTTTTGAATCAAATAATGAAATAGAATTATTCGAATCTTCAGGTCTAATTTTTTCAAATTTGGAAGAATATTGAAAAATATGAAAAGAATAAAAATAAAAACATTCTTGATTTTAGAAAAAATGATATTTTGGAATTTTATTATGAATAAATATAATCTATTTATATTATTTTAAATAAAATTAATTAAATTTTATATATAGGTACACCGAAATCAATAATAATTTAAGGATAAGCATAAAATCATTCCACAAAATAAATAAAAAAATTTTAAAAATGCTATAATTTGTACATTTGGATTAGTGGATAGTATCCACTGGATACATTAATTGATTTTCGTATTTCAAACAGATTGTTAATATATTGGTTGGAATTTTAGTATTATCTGTAAATTTATTTGTCTAATAAATGTTCTTCTTGTTCTTCTCTTTGTATTTGAGCCGTATCAAGTGATTCATTTTATTGGCTTTATAGGATATATATATATATATATATATATATATATATATATATATATATATATATATAGATATATATATATATATATATATATAAAACTAGTAACTAAATGAAATTCAGTGTCTTCTTTTGCCAACTATAATTAATATATGTTTTGGAAGTACTTAAAAAAATTAAAAAAGATCTTTTATTATTTTCAATAACACAAATTTATAAAATAAAAAAATGTATTCTAATTATATAGAGTCTGTCTGTTCATCATGTTTTTACGTTTCATTAAATGATTATTAGAACGTCGAGGTATTTCTTAATCTCTCTTTATTAACAAATTGGATTAAATATAAAATTAATATCTTATTATTAGAAGACGTAAGGATTTTGTTTTGTGTTTGTTCCTTTTCTTCTGTTTTCCGTGCATTTATTAACATTTTGATTAAGAATTACTTTTATCGAGTAAATAACTAATAATAATTTATATTTGCAGTGAAAATTTTCAATGAAAATGAAATGAAGGTGACTTTGATTAACTTAATCGATGTCTGTATGTATATTGAAGTATATTTTCATTTTCTACTAATTTGAAGGGGAAAATCTTGTAAACTTAATTGCTTAATCTTTTTTCATTATCTGTTTTAAATTAAAAGCCTGAATGTTTGAAATTCATAAAAAATAAAGTGCAATGCATACATAAATTCAAAATCTTTGTTCACTTTCATATTTTAACTTTTAAAAAAAAGTACTAATAATAATTAGCAAAAAAACAAATGCGTATCGTAAATCATTGGTAAAGTTAAAAAATATTTCAACAGCAGAATTGAAATTTTACTTTACTAAAATTTCAATTTTTTGAAAAATTTCAACAAAACAAATAACATGAAATTAAAAATCAATTTCTAAAATTCACAACATTACAAATTACTAAAAAAAAAAAAAATACAAAAATCTCAAAATTCATTTGAATTGCCTAGTAGGTTGATTCAAAAAACCAGCATGTTTTCAAAGTGATAAGATCATTCGTTTTTGCATTCGTAATCTATTTTTATTTTTTATTTTTTATTTTTTTAATTCGTGTTTTTCGTTTTTGACTTTTAAGACGTCATATCAAGTGTGTTAAGTTTACTAGCAACAAGTAAAAATAAAAATTAATTTTTTTATTAAATTTAAACAATTTTTTTAAATAACACTCATACACTCATACACAAGCCGAACACTACAAAACCAATTTTACTATTCTTTGAACTATACAAATTTAAAACAATTTTGTTTTTTCAATCAGCATGTGTGTTCTGCTCGTATAAGTAAAAAGAATATAAAAATTGAAACAGTATTCGCGAATTGGGATCGCGAGCCTCTATCGTGTATTATATATTCAATTAATTTTAATTAAAAGAAGTTTTTTTTTTTTTAGTTTTAGTCTGAATCAGTCAGTGATTGAAAGTAATATGATGGCAAATTTGGTTCGAAAACATTCCGGACTGATTATTAGTCGTGCGTTATTTAATTATAATAAATCATTTAAAAATAGTGTAAGTTTTAATGAAAACAGTTTTTCTTTTACATGCGCCTTCTTAAATTTTTCTTAATAAAAAAAAATAATATTTTTTCATCGTGTATTTATTACGTCACAAAACGAGTGTGAGTGCAAGTTAATAACACCGTCTCTTATTTTGTACGCGTGTTTAAGTTGATTTGTCGTATGATATATTTACTGTATTTGTGTTTGTTTCTCTGTTTATAAAATGTTATTTTTGTCGCAATATAAAAAAAAAAAACAAAAACAACAAATAACTTCTTTTAGTACTTACTAGTGAAAATTATTGTTGTTTCCATTTTCATCGTGTCCATTCTGAAATTATATAATAATATAAATGTAACTGATAAATCTATTAATCAATATGACGTCACAAATATATATAAACATTTAAATTTTTTTTCTTCTAAAAATGTGAAATAACAATTTAAGTATTTAATAATATTTTCTTTTACAGAGTTTGAATCAAAATCTAATTAAAAGTCGTCAATTTCATTTAAATTTAAATTTACAAAAAATTGTTTCATTCAATTTAAGTGATATTGGTGAAGGAATTAGAGATGTTGTCGTCAAAGAATGGTAAGCTTTTTAAAATACGAACATTAAATTTCTTAAAATTAATAGAGTCATTAATTATGATTAATTAAGCACAATTATTTATCTATCTTTTCTTTCCAAAAATTTAATTTATTTTATTTTAAAAGGTTCGTTAAAGAAGGTGATGTGGTTAAACAATTTGATGAAATTTGTGAAGTTCAAAGTGATAAAGCTACAGTAACAATAACAAGTCGTTACGATGGCAAAATTACAAAACTTCATCATAAAGTTGAAGATGTTGCATTAGTTGGTAAACCATTAGCTGACTTTGAAATTGAAGATGAAGAAAATGATGAAAGTAGTAGTAGTAGCAGTTCATCATCATCTGAAGAAGAAGATGAAGAACTGAAAGCGGAACAAATTGCAGAAATTGTTAATAATAGAAGAGCTCTTGCAACACCAGCTGTTCGTCGTATTGCAATGGAAAACCAAGTAAGAAAACTCAGAAATAAAAAATCTAGAAAAAAACAAATAAAAAAAAATCTTTGTTATAAGACAATTTATTCGTTTCAATTTTCATGTTTTCTTAAAAAAATGTATGTAAAATTGTTAAAATAAATAAAATAAAATTGAAAGAAAAATAACATATTTTTTTCTTTAAAGGTAAATTTAAACAATGTAATAGCAACTGGAAAACTTGGTCGTGTTCTAAAAGGTGATGTTCTTGAACATTTAAATATGATTCCAGCTGGTACAGTAAAACCACATCCAACACTTCTTAAAACTGAAGTTAAATCATCACCACCAGTTCCTTTAGCTGCTGACAGAGTAGAACAATTAAAAGGTGTCCGAAAAGCAATGTTTAAATCAATGTCAGAATCATTGGTAAGTGTTAATAAATTAACAAAACAGATAAGTAATAGCTCTTTAAATATATTTATTCGCTTTCAAATTGTAGTTGTGTCTTTTTAATTAAATCTTATTTTAAATTGTTCTGTAATGTGTACATAATTTATTCTTCAAATTTTTTATCTATTTTTATCATAATTCTGCAAATTTAAAATTTAATTTTAAAGATATTGATTAGAATGCCAAAATGTATAAATACTTATTTACCTTTTGCATTCTAAGCTCGTCGACTAAGAATAAGTGTTAACCGAATTTAATCATTTGAAAAATGATTTAATTAACCAAATAATTCTTTTGTAATTTTTTTTAAATTATATTTTGTTTTTTTTAGAAAATTCCTCATTTTGGTTATTGTGATGAAATTGATTTAACAAAGCTAGTTAATACACGTAATGATATAAAACATGAAGCAATCAATCGTGGAATAAGAGTATCTTTTATGCCATTTTTTATAAAAGCAGCATCAATTGCATTACACAAATATCCAATATTAAATAGTTCTGTTGATGAAATAAATGAAAGTATAATATATAAAAAAGCACATAATATTAGTATTGCAATGGATACAGCACAAGGACTTGTTGTTCCAAATGTTAAGAATTGTCAAAATAAATCAATATATGAAATTGCCCAAGATTTAAATATATTACAAGAGAAAGGATTAAAAGGACAATTACGTCCTGAAGACTTTTTTGGTGGTACATTTTCATTATCAAATATTGGAATTGTAAGTTTTTTTGCGATAAATTTTATTTAAAAATGTACTAGTTAATAAAACTTAGAGATATGCTTAAACTTCAATATGAAATAGTGAGACAAATAATGAAAGCAACGATACAAATGAAGATTATTTGTTTCTCTTATTTTGTCTTGGAAAAATAAATTTAAAAAATCGAATCTACTAAATCTTAATTTAGTTTCAAAATTTAAATGGAAATATCATATTATGTGTTACAAATATACACATAAATACTATAAAAGTTATTGTTGCTAGTTTCGGTATTTATTTGTTTCAATAAAAATTTATATATTTTTAGGTTGGTGGAACATACACTAATCCAGTTATAATGTCTCCTCAAGTAGCAATTGGAGCTATTGGAAGAACGAATGTAATATAAAAAATTTTAATTTATAATTTATTTGTTTCAATGTTCTTCATTTTAGGTTGTTCCAAGATTTACACCAAATGGTGATGTTTTTGCAGCTCATATTGTGAATATTAGTTGGTCAGCTGATCATCGTGTTATTGACGGTGTTACTATGGCAAAATATTCAAATTTATGGAAAAAATATTTAGAAAATCCAAATTTATTTTTATTGGATGGTCACTAACAAATTCAATTTCTGACTAAAATTATTTTTACATATTTTTATTTATAATGAAAAAACACAAAAGGAACGGTCATAAAATTTATCAATTCATCAAGAACTATTTAAATTCCGGTTGTAAAAAGAAAACAGTGACGCTTAGTTGATGTAACAAATATGATCTAAAAATATTGAAAATTTTATTAATGAAAATTCAGAATAGTTCAATAAAAACCTCTATCGCTACTCTAATCCGCCTATTGTTTTACAGCAGAACAGAGACTGAAAATTATAATTTAACAAACTGAGCTAAATTTATTCTCTATATCTCTGTCTTTATTTAGAATATATATTTAATATTTATTTGATTTTGACTTCAGATAGATACTAAATAATGAGAATATCGTGAATGTTTAAAAAACATATCATACAAAATAATTTTATCAATTATATTCAAATATAAAGCCCAAAATAGTCCACAATGAAGGGAACTTTTGTTAAATTTTAATTGCAGCAACATTTTTTTTCTAATTTAAATTGGCGCTAACAAAATTATTGAAACATACAAATTGTATGTACCAATTGTTGTCTGAAAAAAAATCAGAGGGAAACAGTAGCATAGCGTAATGATATTTGATAATTAAAATTTAACTTAGATCAACCCCACTTCATTGTAGATTGGCCATAAATGTGAAAAAGAAAAGTTCAATATAATATAAACTTATTGTTTTGACATAAGTGGTAAATTAGTAATATGGAATAATATTATTTAATGGTACAATGAGAAGTTGTTATATAAAATAACTTAAATTTTTAACTGAGCTTTTGACAAAAATTGAGAATATTGCTATATCAGCCATTGGCCAAACATTGATTACATATCGATGTAAATGTCAAAAATCGCCGACAATATAATTGAAAGCAAAAAAAACCTTATATGCAAATTCTTAAAAATAATTATCAATGTTTTTTTAAAGAATATTATTTTATATTTGACACTAAGTGAAGGGGACACCAAAAAAAAATATAAGCCACAAAATCTCGTTGATTCTCTCTGTAGAGTATACAACAATATCAAAATTATTAATATTGACCAAAGAATTTTTTGAAAACTTTTTCCTTATAGTTAAAATTATGTTTATTGCATTTATTAATTTTTTTATTTTTTTTGTCTTTTCAATTAAAAGAGATTATTTTTGTTTTATAAAATTTGTATAAAAGAAAGAAAAAATGTATAAAAGAAGCTTGAAAACAAAAATAATGGTTTTTTTTTATTTTCAATTGAAACTTTTTATTGAGCTTAGCATTCCCGTCTTTGAGCATATACGTTATTAAATTTTCTTATAGAAATTATGTCAGTAAAGAATAATTTTAAAGTTGAATTTAGAACAAAAGGAGGAATGAGACTTTATTTAAAACACTTAAAATTGTTATGGGAAATTAGAATTAATTAATTTTCTTTTCTTTTTCTAACACAATTATTTATTAAATAACAAACATTTTACATAGTATGTACAAATTTTTCTCGCAACAAACAATATATAATATAAAAGTAATATAAATCTATAAACTTATATAAAAAATAATAATTTACTTAATTAAAAACTTCGGTCCCAGACTTTTTCGTGTGCATGTGATGGCTTTTTTTGTTTCAAATGTGATTTTTCTTATTTAGTTAAGGAATTATTTTCACTAAAAAATTTCTAATTTGGAATGAACAAAGAAATATATTTATCTGTACATTTTTAATCATAAAAGCAATTTAATTTGTAGAATTTTTTTCTGTTATTTTTTTTCAGTTGAAGTTACAGATTTACAATTCTTCTTTATATTCAAGTGCTAGAAATTCGTCTTTTTTAGCCAAATATTCGTTATAACGTGTTTCACCAAATCTACAAAAAAATAATATACATCGTTAGTAAATAAGGAGCTGTTTATTACTTATCTTTAATATTTTCATAAAGTAACCAATATTGTAAAGTCTTTACAATAAATTGGCATGCTCTTATCTTTAGAAAATTTTATAGTAAAAAAATAATCTTACCGTACAAAATCAAAATTAATTGTTGAGTGCTCTGCTTGTATTAATGCCCAAATTGACCACAAAAAATGTGAGGCTAAAGCAAATTGATTAACTTGTACATACAGCTTTTCTACATCTTTAGTTTCAACCTGCGATGTTTTATTATATGTTTCCAAATATTCTCTTAACCATAACAACTGAAATTCTTTATTTGGATATAGTGCATAGTCAATTTCGTCAATGCCTGCAACCCAAATAAAACAAAATACATTAATAATAAAATTATCTTAAAAAATTAAAAAGACGTTAAAAAATAAACAAACCTGCAAATTCCGTAAAATGATTTCCAATATCAAAACCTTGAAAGTTATAACTTGCATATTCGTAATCAATAAATGTAACACGATTTAATTTTTCTGTATAAATGACATTTCCCAATAGTAAATCATTGTGTGCAAACACAATTGGACTATTTAGTTTTTTCAGTTTTTCATATAACGAATAAAATTCTTCACGTAATTTATTTATTGACGGAAATATTTTTTCAATTCTGAAAATAAAAAAAAAAATTAAAATAAAATATAGCAATTTTTAGTAAGGAATTTCTATATTTAGATAAATGGGAATATTTTTATTATAATAAATTAAAATGCATATTTTAATTAAAATTACAAATCACGAGACGAAATAAATTTTCGTTACTTTATTAATGAAAAGCAAATAAACTAAGTAATTAAATACAAACATTGAATTGTGTAAATAAGAAATTAAAATTGCATACAATGCACAATGCAATTGTCATTGTATTGTAATTTCATATTAATCAATGATTAATTGAAAATGAACTAAATTATGTATTTCCATTTTAAGTTCCAATAATAAGAAAAAAACCAGTCACTGTAACTGATTAAATTTTTCTACTGACCTTAAAAAAATAATATTTTAAAATATATAATTTACTATCTTATCACAAAATTATTAGAATTCATCTACGTCAATATAAAAAAAAGTTTTATTTACAAAAAAAAAATTATAAATTCATTAAAAATATTAAATTCAAGAAAAATAATTAGATAATATGTCTTGCTAGTACTACGCTTGCTCTGTAAAGATTTTTTTTTATATTCTATTTCAGAAAAATACCTATTCGTTCTATATGTGAATGTTTGATAAGCGTGTGAGTTTCTTTAGCCTTTGCGTGTGTGTGGCTGGAACAAGTAGCAACTATTTCTACTTGTTTGTTTACAATCTAAATGTAAATTTAAAAAAAATTATTCAGGCAAAACGAACTTATGACTTTCAAATGACGATCATTGTTTGCATGGAATATTATTTTACAATTTTCATAAATTTATTAAATTCAAAGATAGAGAAACAATATGTTATAATTAACACCACATAAGTAAATATTTGTATTATTATTTTTCTATTAGGAAGATTTTAGAATCTCACTAATTCACATGAAAAAAAGAAAAATAATAGAAAGAATGATTTTCAGTTTTTAATTTATTTTTAACAATAGATTAGAAAAATTAAAAAACAATGTGCAACTGAAATTTTTTTCTATCAACGAGGATAACATCTAACGGACCAACGTAGAAGTAGTGCCTACGTTTAATGTTTGATGAGAATAGGTGTCAGTACTACTGTATTCAGTCTTAAAATAGTCTTTTGAATTATTTAAAACAAATCGTAAAATCCTCAAACTAACTAAATAATTAATATATTATTCTTTAATAATTGTATATTTGAATTTAAGTTATTGCTTAACTAAAATCACGAAATTTGGGTTTAAGTTCAAATAAAACCGGAATATATCGTAACCTACCTCAATACTTCTTCCTTTCAATTAAATTTATAAAAAATGTTGCAATTTTAGCATTGAATTTTTATTTTCTATTTAAATTTATAAATTAATTATTTTTGGGGTAAATTTTCTCATCATATTTTATAAAGAAGGAATTCCTTTCCATCAAACGTGTTTTTAAGCATATTGTGCATTTCATTCCACAATAAATGAAATTATTGCAGTAATTTTTTATTTATTTGGAATAAATTACATTCATTACGGAAAACAATTGTATCATTGAAAGATGTTGAATTTAAAAATCTTTAGTATGAACCTGATAAACACTGAAAATTAGTTATAATAAGATATAAAATTGCACACCATAAAAACTTTAATTTTTAAGAATTAAACAAAGAAGGAATAATATAATTCAATTAGAAATTCTTTTCAAAAGTTAATGTTGCTTATTTATTTATCAGCGCCTATGTGAACGATAGCTGAATTAGTAATCAAGTCCGTAATTGTATTTTTATCACAAAATAACCTACGCATAACTTATTTTATACAGAATATTGAGAAAAAAATACCTACGTAGTTAATACTTTTTGGAAATATGAGGTTTTTTAATGTTACAATTAAAATCAGAGTTTCTCCTGCTATTCTACAAGTAAAGGAAAGAACAAAAATAGAAGCAACATAAAACCTTCTATAAAATCGAACGAAACTAAAAAAACAAAGACAATACCTTTGATGAATTTTGTCATCTGTAAATTTATCTGGAACTAAATCCATAAATTTATTTGTTTTAATTTTAAGTGCTGGCTCCTTTGAGTATTCCAAATCACAATTAATTCTATGCATTTCAGCCATACGTCTTGCAATTAACTTCCATATTTGTGGGATAAGAATTGTATTAATTGTAAGTGTCACACCCGGTACATATTCATATGCGAGCCCATTGTTAAATACACCATATAAACTTGGTGCAAATCCATAATGATGCAATAATTTAATATTTTTTGTTTCTGCTTTACGATCAATTAGTAAATCAGTTTTATTACCATAAACACGTACTAGTACAACATCATCATCGGCATTATTTTTACTCATTAAATCATTATTTGTTGTTGTTTGACTTTCTACTTTTGTTGTTGTTGGTTGTTTATAAAAACATCCAATTAGCTTGTTTGTAATTCCATCTGTAAACAACTAAAAATATAAACAGAATAAAAATATTAAATAAGTAATGTGGGATTTATTATAATTGATCAATAGACAGTATTATTCTTCGGTATGTAGTAAATATATCTCAACTCAACTTATTATAACTTATAATTGTATAATTGTTATAGGTTTGTAGATTTATAATTTTGTTAATACCGAGAGATGTGGAAATTTTGATAGTAATAAACACCAAAGAAGGAGTAAGTTATAGTTTACTCGGAATATTAACAAAATCTTAATAATAATAATAATAATAATATTTTTATTATTAGTAATATCCAAAAAATCTTTAAATTTCTCAAATATATTTTCTATATTTCAAAAAGAGTTCAAATTGAAAATACAATGAATTTTAATCTTGAAATTAAATTCTTGATTTCTCAACTTATAAAATTTTTGAAATCATTTGTAATTTCAATTCAAACATGTTCATGCTTTTGTATTCAAATTAAATAACTCGTGAATAATAATGAAAAATTAAAAAAAAGAAATGTAGGCATTTAGGTTCGGATATATAAAAATTCATAAAACCTAAGGAAATGGAAATATTATAAGCAATTGGGAAATAAAGCCGTCATTCAACTCCATGATCTTGAAGAAGATAAAAAGGATATTTAATAATTAAGTAACAATAATTATATAATTCCATTATTATTTCATTCTATTTTCCTCCAATTTTATTCAAAAAATACAATTTTCTCTGTTTAAATGCAGGAAAAATCTAGAGATAGAGAGAGAGTGAGTATAAATTGTGTTGAATTGTAATTGGATTATATTACTGATTTAATTTATTTGAATTAAAAAACTTAGAATTTTGAGTTCAATAGGTACAGTACAGACGTACTAAATTTGTATGATAAATTATGAAATTATTTTTTCGGGCTTAGTTTTATCTTCTGACCCTGACCTTTTCGTTATTAAATATGTATTTTAGCGAAGCCATATAATATCTTACAACTTGATAAACTGTAAAGAAATGTCGCGATTTTTTCACAAAACATTAATTTAAGGAAATTATTTTTACTCTGTATATATTTCGTTAAAAAAAATTAAGAATTACTAAGTTTTTCCATTAAATTAATAAGATATATTTGTTTTCTCTTTTTTAATAAACAGAAATTTAAGGAAAAGTTTGCAAATCCGATACGAAATTTGATTAAAACTGACAATGAAATCTATTTCAGTGTCTTATTTCATATAATTTTTTTAAATAAATTAATTAAAGAATCTAATAAAATTGAGATTAAATACTTACCGAAACAATTCACAACAGAGAATGCTTTAGTATTACATAAATATACGACGAACTTAGAGATGCGACACGTCAACAAAAAAAGTATTTTCATTTATTTCTTTTAAGATTACAATTTTTAATATAAGATTTGGATACTTGACAATACAGAGGGAAAGAACAAAAAAATTAGTATTTAAACTTAAGATTATTTAGGAAATACTATCACAATGTTTGATCAGAAAATAAATTTAATAATAATAAAAAACAAATACGCAATTCCTTAACTTCATGTAATGTAATATAAAATTTAGAAAAAATTACGTGATCATAAAATAATCACATAAGTATTGTTAATAGAGTCAAATGCCTACAGGATCTCTATCTATAATATGACAGAGATACCAATAAACAGTGTAGTAACTAGTTTAGTTATCAAATTTATTAACGAAACCTTAATCTAATTGAAGTTTTTTTCAAATTAGATTTTACAGGTTTGATTATTTCATTATTTGTTCTAGGTAAATGAATTTTTGTGAGGAAAAGATAATTTTTTTGCTTTGAAATATTAGTATCAAGAAACTTTAAAACCATATTTTTTATGTTCTTCCAAGAAAACAATAATTAAAAACGAAATATGTACCTTAAATTCGATATTATCACTTTTCCATGACGGTCTAATAACCTTGATAATTTCACGTGTCCCATCAATTAAATTATGTTCATCAATTGTCACTGGTATCACAATAACATCCGTATCATTATTACTATTAAATGATTTCTTTTCAATACTTTCCGTTCCCATAACTAATAACAATAATGCTTTTTATAATGCAAATTAAATGCAATAAACAAAACAATAATTAAAAATATTTATTTCACTTTAAGTAGATTTATCTAGTCTATTTGTAGATAATTTGTTTTCTTTACGTCGAAATTTTGACAGAATTTCATTAACAAAGGAATTTACTATATTCTTTTCTTACGTAAGAAAATTAAATAATTATAATTTTTAATCTAAACAATATTTCATCATTATCTAGTTTTTAAAAAATAGAAAAAAAAATCCTGTTTTGTTTTTATATAATTCAATGTTATCACGACGAAACTTGAAACACAAATGAATCAAATGAGTTATATGTATAGTAGCTATATTTGAACACAAACTGAATTAGTAGAACATGATAAATAATTAAATAAATAATACAAATTAAATCGTATCTCGTATTTACAAACAAAATAAATCTAATTGTAAACCGGTACTATTTTATATTTTTATAAATTAACAAAATCGATATTATTTATTCACACATTGGAAAATAATTCAGTATAATTAAAATCTAAATTATTTATTTTAATAATATCATGTTTCACTAATTGATTTATGATTACACTTGACTTAAACTTAGTAAATTAAATTTAAGATCATAAATGTAGGAAAGTGGCTTGGTAGAATTATATAATATTAAATATAAATATTAATATTTAAAAACATTGAACTGAAAAAAATACAGACATTACACAGAACCCTAAAACAACAACATTGCGATTATACGCATCGAGATTGCCATGTTTTAGAAAATTATTCGTTTATACCGCAAAATTAATTTGTATGTTTACTTTAATGAGGTATGCCTATATAGTATCTGAAATCAAAAAGTAGAATATATATAAATATATAGAAACATATAAAAGAAAAATTACGTAGTGTATGAAACATTAAAATCAAAATCGGAGGGCGCTTCAAAGTGGCAACAAAATTATATATGAGAGAAATATGAACTAACTTTATCCCCACTCCCTATTTATTTAATGAAACAGTGGCGATGTTTCTGCGAATGCAACTACGTATATATTCTTTTGATTTTGATTGCATATTGCTTCGTCGTAATCGACTAAGCTTTGTAATGGTAAATTTTCAAATTCAACTTTTTTTATTTTTAAAAGACACAATTAAAAGAAAATTTCCAAAAAAAATTTTTTCTCACATAGAATGACCCTGGGGCAACTTATTTTTACTAATAAAAGGTCAAATTGGTGGTTATTGCAACTTTTATCCCCAAAAGAGGGGTCAAAAAAATTCTGTCAGTCCGGACTCCGTATGTTTACACGATAACTCAAAAACGCGTGAAGTGATTTCAATAAAATTTTGGAATTAGTATTATTTTGATTCCCAATAGAACCCTATTGATTTGGGGCGTGATCGGGGCACGGGGTGGAGCACCCACCATACAATTGTTTTGGAAAAAATCAGATTCCCGAGGATTGCAACAACTGATTGCAATGAAATTTTGGGATTAGTATTTTATTGGTCCATCATAGAACCATATTGATTTTAGGGGGGATCGGGGCACGGGGTGAAGCACCCCCCATACAATTGTTTTGGAAAAAATCAGTTTCCCGAGGATTGCAACAACTGATTGGAATGAAATTTTGGGATTAGTATTTTATTGGTCCATCATAGAACCATATTGATTTTAGGGGGGATCGGGGCACGGGGTGGAGCACCCCCATATAATTTTTTTTTATTATATTAATTGCATAACATTCGACGAAGCATACAGCCATACTTGCCTGTCGTTTTTTTTTTAAATTTTGTGTGTTTCAATTCTCAAATTGATTTTAAAGTTTTTCTTATTTTTTCTATGTTATATATTTTGATGTACAATAATCATAAATCGTTTCTCCAACAATATTTCCATTATTAAAATATTTAATTTTGTAAGTAAATGTATGTGAATTCGTTATGTACAAAAAAGTATGTTGTAACAAATTATCCAAAAATTTCTAAAATCTGTTTGAAAAAAATATTCTCAACGTATTCACAATTTCTATACAGTAAAATGAGCTCTTAATTTCTAGAATACATTTTTTTTAATTTACTTAAAAATGACATATATCTATATATATAAAAAAACCTTGCATGAAAGAATAAATTTCGAATATTTACAATAACACTGAAACCGCAATATAGTTAAGGGTATCGCACACCAAGCGCGAATTCGTGTCACAAACAAGAATTAGGCATTAAATTCGCCTACTATCGCACACCGAACGCAACCATCGCAAAAGTTTGTTTTTATAATTAACGTATTAACGTAAATTATAGATTTTCTTTGAATTTCATCCATTGCAATTTCATCAAAGCTGATAATAGATTTAATTTTTCCATGAAAAATTAAATTTTGTACAAATTTAATTTGGTTATGTTCAAACAAAACATGAAACGTCAACGAATTTTTTGTTCGCAAAAGTGTGGGCATTAAATTCAACAATAAAATTCGAACAATACCCAAATTATCTGCTTTGCTATAATAGACCTTACTCCTTCCACAGAAGGTATATTTTCCCGTAATTTTTTTTCTTCCGACGCGAATTCGCGCTTGGTGCGCGATACCCTTTAACACCTAAACCGCAATATAGTTAACTACTTAACGTACGTTTGATAGTTAACTTGTTATGTTTTTTCTCTATTCGCCTCGCGTCAAAATGTATCGCTCTTTCTCACCTCTCCGTTAGTTCACCTAACAAAAAATGGTTAGGTAGTGAATTTTTGTTAGTTGAACTAACGTTCGAAAATTTCGCACTTTAACTAGAGATTTTAGTTCAGTGGTTTTGGAGGAAAAAATGGCTCTGAAAGTCAAGTGGTAGAAAGCATAACTATGAAAATGATCAAAAAAACAAACAACAAAAATAATAAAACCAAGACTAGCCAAAAATAAATAAAATAAAATTACTCTAATTAAATAAAATTAAATTAAAATAAAAATGTAAAAATTGTGATTTTAATTTTTAAATTTTTTATTAATAATAAATATAAGTAAAAAATTTGAAAATAAAGATAAAAAGAATATATTTGATTGAAATTTGGAGACCCACACGCTAGTTCAACTAAAGTCTACACGTTAAGTAGTTAAATATAGGTGTGTTCTATTCGAGAAATATTTGCGCTAGAGCAGCGCAAATATAGCATTTTTGTAAAAAATCCTGTATTAAAAATACTTTACTTGCGCCAATTCTAACACCACCTCGACAGTTGGCGTAAGAATTGGTGTTAGAATTGGCGCAACTATAGTACTTTTAATATAGAGCTTTTATGAAAAATGCTATATTTGCGCTGCCTTTGCGCAAATATTTCTCGAATAGAACACGCCTTATATTGCGGTTTCAGTGTTAGTTTAGAAACTTATTCTTGAATATATCGACATTTTCATTCTTCTCATAGAATTACCAAATTATAGTTAGAGCAGCACATACACATAACGCGTTATTAATAATTCTCTTGGTTTGTTATTAATAACACAGTATTGACGATTCATAGAAGAAGATGACAATAAATCTTATCTTTCTAACTCATAATTTTGCGTTTTAAACAAACGGCAACACTGCATTGAATTAAATGTAAAACGTCAAACAATAAACATTAACATATAAAAATTTATAATGGAAGACAAAAAAAAAAAAGGTCCATTTACCAAACCAGGTACTTCAAAGAATAATTATCCAAGAAAAAGTGAAAATAATCCTAGATTTAATAGTAAACACCATTCTATGACAAAACGTACACCATCTAAACCATATCAGAGAGAAAATGATATTTATATTACGAGTAAATCAAATTTTAAGGTATACATTTACTTTAGGTTATATGTGTTAAAATTAATCTATTTGTTCTTAGGCTCAAATAAAAAAATGTGAAGAAATTTTAAATACAGAAGTAGGTGAAGTTTTTCTACATTGTTTGGGAAATTCAATAACACGTGGAATTAATTTAGCGTTAACATTAGAAAAAAATTCTATGGGACTATTTGGTATCGAACCAAATACTTCAACTGTTGATTTAATAGGTAAAGAGTTAATATTCATCTTAAAAAACAGCTCTCTGATAATTTTTTCTAGATGATTTTCATCCACTCCGTGATGATGATGATTACACTGTTCAAAAGCGCATGAATTCTTGCCTTCATATTCGTATTTATCGTTTAACAAAAATCACAAAAGCAATATAAAAACTTGTTTTTGTTTTTATCTACCGGATCCTATTTTTAGTATATAAAATATAAATAATTTAAAACAATGTTCAAATTATCGGAATTAGTAAGATGGCTTGGATTGACAGAGTTTGAAATATTTACAAATTTGGTTGCATTATTAATATTCTCTATAATATTATCATTAAAAATTGCTGGTACGAAAACATTTCCTTTTAACCAAAACAAACGCCAAAGATTAAATAATGGTTATTTATTCTGTATGTAATTATAGGAACAATTGGTGAACAAACAATTGACTGGATTGGAACATTTTCACCATTATTTTTGTCAGATGTATGTAATGCATATTTTTGTGTTATTGTTGGAATACGTATGTATTTAGATAATGATCAAATTAAAAGAAAAGCATTACATCGTTTGTTATGGAGTACAAAATTCCTTGTTTTAACAGCAGTATTTAAATATTTATTATGTTTAAAATTAAACGGTCAAACAGGACTTGATTACAGTGAGGTATTTTCACCAATATTTGTTTTACTACAACTGATTGCAGTCAGAGCATGTCAATTGCCAAATTCAACTTGAATGTGTATTTTAATTTAAAAATAAAAATCATAAAAATTTATTTTATTTTTTTAATTATCTCGTAAGTTATTAAATGAAATGTTAAAGAATACAAATATTAAAAGATTGAAATTATTTTCCAATTTTATCTATTTGTTGAACCTCTTCATCAAAATCAAAATAAGTAATAATAAACAATAAAAAATTTAATAAATAAAAATTATTTACTTTGTATACAAATTTCCATATTTTTATAAGAGTCGATTAAATTGATAGCAGGTTTGCCAAATCTTCAGGTTCACCCTATTCGATGCAAGTATGTTTTATCGACATTTACTACGATTTTTTTTCGAATATAAATTTAAATGTATGGAAATATTGCAAATAAATTAAATTTAATTCATTTTGTAAGATCAATTAGAATATTTTTTATTTTACTTACATTCGTAGCGCCTCAAAAGTCTTTACAGAAAACAATGGTGACTTAGGATTTAAAAGCATTCTTTGTTGAATAGAAGAACGTATTAGTTGAATTAATTATTCCTCATTCTGAATACAGTCGGTACGAAATTTTTGATTTATTGGTATATTTATATTTGTACAAATAGGTTGATAATGCATAATTATAAAATAAAGAAGGCAATAACATATAATTCAATTCTTATTATCAGTTTTTAAAATATTTTTAATTTTATTTGAACTAATTGGTTTGATATTAGTCTGAAAATCAAAATATTACAATTAAAAATGTAGAAAAATTCATAATAAATAAGGTTAATAATATTTATATGAATTTGATGATTTTATATGGTTTGATATTAGTCTGAAAATCAAAATATTACAATTAAAAATGTAGAAAAATTCATAATAAATAAGGTTAATAATATTTATATGAATTTACATATGAATACATGATCGAAAATTCGCTTGGGTTGAAAATCATATCGATTTTGAGTCGAACGTAAACGTGGATTATATATTATAATTATTTATTTTTTTTGTTTTGCAAAAGTTCCAGAGTGCACATGTTAACTTAACATAGTTTTGTGCTAATTTAATTAATAAAACGTAAAAGGATTTTCGCTATGTGAATTAACCACCCGAGAAGGAGAGCAATAGTTTAATATTAACATCTTGTTATATACGTCGGTTAGACTCCGTGATGATGATGAGTACACTTTTCAAAAGCGTATGAATTCTTGCCTTCATATTCGTATTTATCGTTTAACAAAAATCGCAAAAGCAATATAAAAATTTGTTTTTATTTATCTCATCTTTTTTTATGTAAATAATTTAAAACAATTATCGGGATTAGTAAGATGGCTTGGATTGACAGATTTTGAAATATTTACAAATATGGTTGCATTATTAATATTCTCTATAATATTGTTTATTCTGTATGTAATTGACTGGATTGGAACATTGTGTCTTTAAATATTTATTATGTTGTTGTAAAAACATGTGAATTGTCAAATTCAACTTGAATGTGTATTTTATATTAAAAATAAAAATCATAATATAATAATTCATATATTTTTTTTTGTGTGTTAAGAAATTTAAAGCATGAAGTATAACAAATTAAAATATTAATATTGAAATCATTTTCCAATTTTATCTATTTCAACCTCGTCCTCAAAATCAAAATAAGTAATTTCTTTGCCGTAATAACTTTGTATGCTGTTACATACTTTCATGCTTTTATCAGAGTCGATTAAATTGATAGCAATACCAGGTTTGCCAAATCTTCCAGTTCGCCCTATTCGATGTAAATATGTTTCAAAATCTGGGTCTCCGTTCATATTAACAGGCATATCGACATTTACTACGATTGTTACTTGTTCAATATCAATACCTACAAATAAAGGCATTTGCATAAATAACCTCCAAATACAATTTAATAAATTATTAAAAATTACCGCGAGACAATACGTTTGTGGTAATCAAAACCTTTTCTAGGTTACTTCTAAATCTGTCGAGGACGTTTAATCTCGCTTCAATGCTTAGTTCACCCGATAAAACAGCAACTTGATATCCATCATTTGTCATTTTTTGAGCTAACCAACTAGCTGTTCTTCGAGTCTAAAATTAAAGTTTAATAAGAAATGTACATTCATTACAAAATAAAATTGGTTTACATCACAAAACATAATTGCTTGGCCTATAGTTACACCACCATATATATTCAAAATTGCTTGATATTTTCTCTCATCGGTTACACACCAGCAGTAAAACTGTTTAATATTATCTAAACATTCTTCTTCACGTGGAAGTCTTATGATTATAGGATCAGACACAATTAAATCAGCCGCAAAATTCATAATTTTTTGTTCATAAGTAGCCGAAAAAAATAACATCTGACAATTTATAGATAAAGCCCTGTAACAATTTAAATATTTTAATTATATTGTGTAATATAATGTAATTTGTTAGAACTTACTTATGAATTCTAAGGCACTGATCTTGATGCCCTTCTAAGGATATCATAACGTCAGCTTCGTCTAATACAAATACAATAATCTTGGACATGTCAAAACATTTATATTTTATACTCCAGTCCAAAAGTTTGCCTGGCGTTCCTATTAGTATATGCTCAGTAATTTTTTCGTTTCTGGAAACTAAATATAAATACCAAGATTATATTTAATAGAATTTATTACTACATATTTGTTGACAAACCTTGCTCTCCTCGCACTGCATATCGAATCTTGATATCAGGAGAAAATTGCTTCATCCTTGCCACCACTTCACCAGTTTGAATAGCCAACTCATAGGTAGGTAATATGCATAGTACCTTAAATATATAAAATACAGGTTAGATTTTTATCATTTATTTCAGGAATTAGAAAAACAAACCTGTGGATATGGTTTATTTGTATTTACACGACTGAGCATAGCCAATGAAAATGCAACTGTCTTCCCTGTTCCAGATTGGGACTGCGCGATCATGTTTTTCGGCTCATCTGCTAAAAGAATAGGCAGTGTGGTTTCCTAATAACAATACGTAAATAAATAAAGACCTCAAATGCGTTTATTATTAATTTAAAATATACTTGAATTCTTGACGGAGCATTAAAACCCATTGCATAAAGACCTTTAAGTAATTCTGGTTTTCTATATTAAAATTCAAAATAAGTTTTGTAAGTACCAGATCAATTGGAATATTTTTTATTTTACTTACATTCGTAGCGCCTCAAAAGTCTTTACAGAAAACAATGGCGACTTCGGATTTAACAGCATTCTTTGTTGAATAGAAGCATTAGTCTGCAAATATGAAATCTGTATTTGTATTTTATTTCATAAATAATATATATATATAAAAAAACGTTGAATTAAAACTAATTTTACCAAATATTCATTGCAATTTATTATTTCTTGTTTCTGTTTGGACATGATTTACACCAAATATTAATTTATAAAGGAAAAAATTAAGCTTGATTCCTTTCAGATATTTTTAATGAGATGAGTTTTTATTTTATCGAACGAACTAAATATTCCTTATAGTTTCAAATTTACTACGTTTTTATTAAAACGGACGAAACAAATTCTTTTCAGGTTAAAATTATTTTTTAAAATATAAAAAGAAGAAAATTACAGATATAAAGGTAAACCGTTAGTCTCTTATTGGCCTAATATGTACAGTCTCATATAAAATTTTTGAAACAATTAGTATAAAAATAATTAGTCGAAATTTGGCGCAAATTTTAAATGTTATTCAATTTTGTTCTCTATTTACAAATATTGTATAAATCTTGCTTTTTGTTATAAACTCTCAACTTATAGTGTATATAAAAAAATATATTATTATTTCAAATTAAAATATAAATAGGAAATAAAATTATTTCCAATATATAATAATAAAAAATTCTAGAAATTTTATTTTGTATTTTTAGTGGGTTTAATACTTGTTCTCAATGCATGAACAACATGAAGGAATAGCAAAAGCATCAGAAACAATATTTCCATTAATAACTTAATAACTTGCAAATATCTTATATGATGATTCTGTTGGCATACATATACATTATTTATTGTTGAATTGCAGGAATGCCCCAGAACGGATTTGTAAAATGAAGTTGTTATTAGGTTATTAGGTATTAGGTATTTCTTTGGTAACAAATTATTGAAAAGAGTAAGCAGGTTTCTAATTCGATCCAATTATATAGTACCTAGTATGCATATAGTATTCTAAAATTTAACCTTTTTTAAAATATTCAAATTAATAACAATTAGTATCAATGCATCAACTTACTTAATATATTCACATTGTCGGATTCCTTGTTTAAATTACCCTGCATTAACAATTATCCGCCATTCTCCTAGTGTATTTTCTCCCATAATCGGAAAAATATATCTTTCATCATAAGAACAGACTGGAATATCGTCTGGTTCTAATCTCATATTATTTCTATTACTAATAGCTATATTATTTACGTTAATTTCTTTATCACTTTGAAACATATATTCATTAAAATTTGAAGAACGTTGAATTAATTGTTTCTCATTCTGATTTTTTGGTATATTTATATTTGTACAAATGATGGAATCTGATCAGGAAAAAATATTTGTTCTAAAACTAAAATACATAATTATAAATTAAAGATATCAATAACATTTAATTCAATTCTTATTACCAGTTTTTAAAATATCATTTTTAATTTTATTTGAACTAATTGGTTTGATATTAGTCTGAAAATCAAAATATTACAATTAAAAATTTAGAAAAATTCATAAATACAAATAAGGTTAATAATATTTATATGAATTTTATTGATAAGCAATACATGATCGAAAATTCACTTGGGTTGAAAATCATATCGATTTTCGAGTGGAACGTAAACGTGGATTATATATTATAATTATTTAAATCAA
The DNA here is from genome assembly GCA_963082725.1 of Pedicia rivosa. NCBI lineage: Eukaryota > Metazoa > Arthropoda > Insecta > Diptera > Pediciidae > Pedicia > Pedicia rivosa. The sequence goes on from OY720151.1 coordinate 20,121,400, forward strand.
AGATCGTGGATTTATGTAAAAATATATAAATGCATTGAATTTTTTTTTGTTTGGCAAAAGTTCCAGAGTGCACATGTTAACTTAACATAGTTTTGTGCTAATTTAATTAATAAAACTTAAGAGGATTTTCGCTATGTGAATTAACCACCCGAGAAGGAGAGCAATAGTTTAATATTAACAACATATATGCAGGTTAGATATTTTGTTATCCTTTTAGTTTAAAAAACTCTTTAAATTTCTCAAAAATAATTTCTCTCAAAAACAGTTGAAATTGAAAATTATTTAATATGCATACATACATTTCATATATATATATATATATATATATATAATTTCATTTGAAACTTATTTGTTAGTATTAATTTTTTGAAAATGGAAATACTGATATAAAGCCAACTCCGTGACCTGAAATAGAACGACGAAGAAAAAAGAAATATTACTCACAATAATAATTTTTTTTTTGATTTTAACTACTGACCCTTTATGTATTTTAGCAAAACCATGAATTATTTTAAAAAATCGCTAAAGAAATTAAAATTAATAATAATTGTTTTCCCCTTTCTTTTTAATTAACGGAAATTTAAAGAAAAGTTTGCAAATTCGACACAAAATTTTATTAAAGCTGACAATTTCTTATATATCCTATAATTTAAAAAAAAATACTTAAAGAATCTATTAAAATTAAGATTAAATACTTATCCGATAATAGATATAAAAGGAATATTTTATTTTAAAAAGCAGCTCTCTAAAAAATTTTTCTAGATGATTTTCATCCACTCCGTGATGATGATGATTACACTGTTCAAAAGCTTATCAATTCTTGTCTTTATATTCGTATTTATCGTTTAACAAAAATCACAAAAGCAATATAAAAATTTGTTTTTGTTTTTATCTACCGGATCCTATTTTTAGTATATAAAATATAAATAATTTAAAACAATGTTCAAATTATATGAATTAGTAAGATGGCTTGGATTGACAGAGTTTGAAATATTTACAAATTTGGTTGCATTATTAATATTCTCTATAATATTGTTTATTCTGTATGTAATTGACTGGATTGGAACATTGTGTCTTTAAATATTTATTATGTTGTTGTAAAAACATGTGAATTGTCAAATTCAAATCTGGGTCTCCGTTCATATTAACAGGCATATCGACATTTACTACGATTGTTACTTGTTCAATATCAATACCTACAAATAAAGGCATTTGCATAAATAACCTCCAAATACAATTTAATAAATTATTAAAAATTACCGCGAGACAATACATTTGTGGTAATCAAAACCTTTTCTAGGTTACTTCTAAATCTGTCGAGGACGTTTAATCTCGTTTCAATGCTTAGTTCACCCGATAAAACAGCAACTTGATATCCATCATTTGTCATTTTTTGAGCTAACCAACTAGCTGTTCTTCGAGTCTAAAATTAAAGTTTAATAGGAAATGTACATTCATTACAAAATAAAATTGGTTTACATCACAACACATAATTGCTTGGCCTATAGTTACACCACCATATATATTCAAAATTACTTGATATTTTCTCTCATCGGTTACACACCAGCAGTCAAACTGTTTAATATTATCTAAACATTCTTCTTCACGTGGAAGTCTTATGATTATAGGATCAGACACAATTAAATCAGCCGCAAAATTCATAATTTTTTGTTCATAAGTAGCCGAAAAAAATAACATCTGACAATTTATAGATAAAGCCCTGTAACAATTTAAATATTTTAATTATATTGTGTAATATAATGTAATTTGTTAGAACTTACTTATGAATTCTAAGGCACTGATCTTGATGCCCTTCTAAGGATATCATAACGTCAGCTTCGTCTAATACAAATACAATAATCTTGGACATGTCAAAACATTTATATTTTACCAGTCCAAAAGTTTGCGTGGCGTTCCTATTAGTATATGCTCAGTAATTTTTTCGTTTCTGGAAACTAAATATAAACACCAAGATTATATTTAATAGAATTTATTACTACATATTTGTTGACAAACCCTGCTCTCCTCGCACTGCATATCGAATCTTGATATCAGGAGAAAATTGCTTCATCCTCGCCACCAGTTTGAATAGCCAACTCATAGGTAGGTAATATGCACAGTACCTTAAATATATAAAATACAGGTTAGATTTTTATCATTTATTTCAGGAATTAGAAAAACAAACCTGTGGATATGGTTTATTTGTATTTACACGACTGAGCATAGCCATTGAAAATGCAACTGTCTTCCCTGTTCCAGATTGGGACTGCGCGATCATGTTTTTCGGCTCATATGCTAAAAGAACAGGCAGTGTGGTTTCCTAATAACAATACGTAAATAAATAAAGACCTCAAATGCGTTTATTATTAATTTAAAATATACTTGAATTCTTGACGGAGCATTAAAACCCATTGCATAAAGACCTTTAAGTAATTCTGGTTTTCTATATTAAAATTCAAAATAAGTTTTGTAAGTACCAGATCAATTGGAATATTTTTTATTTTACTTACATTCGTAGCGCCTCAAAAGTCTTTACAGAAAGCAATGGCAACTTCGGATTTAACAGCATTCTTTGTTGAATTAGTCTGCAAATATGAAATACTGTATTTGTATTTTATTTCATAAATAATATATATAGATATATATATATATATATATATATAAACGTTGAATTAAAACTAATTTTACCAATTATGATTCATTGCAATTTATTATTTCTTGTTTCTGTTTGGACATGATTTACACCAAATATTAATTTATAAAGGAAAAAATTAAGCTTGATTCCTTTCAGATATTTTTAATGAGATGAGTTTTTATTTTATCGAACGAACTATTCCTTATATTCCTTATAGTTTCAAATTTTTTATTAAAACGGACGAAACAAATTCTTTTCAGGTTAAAATTATTTTTTAAAATATAAAAACAAGAAAATTACAGAAATACATGTAAACCGTTATTCTCTGATTGGCCTAATATGTACAGTCGCATATAAATTTTTTGACCCAATTAATATAAAACTAATTAGTCGAAATTTGGCGCAATTTTTGAAAGTTATTCAACTTAGTTGAATATATACAAATATCGGATAAGCCTTGCTACTTGTTATAAACTCTCAACTTATAGTGTATATAAAAAGATAGAAACATATTAAATTATAATTATTATTACAAATTAAAATATAAATAGGAAATAGAATTATTTTCAATTTAAATAATAAATTATTTTTTTTATTTTTTATTTTTAGTTGGGTTAATACTGGTTGTCAATGCATGAACAACACAATACATAATAAGGGAGGGTCAGTAGTTAAAATAATAAAAAAAAAAAAATTATTGTGAGTTAATTATTAAATATTTCTTTTTTCTTCTTCGTTCTATTTCAGGTCACGGAGATGAATAACAGCTTTAGATCTGTATTTCCATTTTCAAAAACTTAATACTATCAAATAAGTTTCAAATGAAATTACATTCATAGTATAAGTCTTGTAATTCAGAAATTAAAACAAAATTAATTTCACCATTAAAATTATATATATATATATATGAAACGTATGTATGTATTTTAATTAATTTTCAATTTCAACTGTTTTTGAGAGAAAATATTTTTGAGAAATTTAAAGAGTTTTTGAAACTAAAAGGATAACAAAATATCTAACCTGCATATATGTTGTTAATATTAAACTATTGCTCTCCTTCTCGGGTGATTAATTCACATAGCGAAAATCCTCTTAAGTTTTATTAATTAAATTAGCACAAAACTATGTTAAGTTAACATGTGCACTCTGGAACTTTTGCCAAACAAAAAAAAATTCAATGCATTTATATATTTTTACATAAATCCACGATCTTTGATTTAAATAATTATAATATATAATCCACGTTTACGTTCCACTCGAAAATCGATATGATTTTCAACCCAATAAAATTCATATAAATATTATTAACCTTATTTGTATATATGAATTTTTCTAAATTTTTAATTGTAATATTTTGATTTTCAGACTAATATCAAACCAATTAGTTCAAATAAAATTAAAAATGATATTTTTAAAATTGGTAATAGAATTGAATTAAATGTTATTGATATCTTTAATTTATAATTATGTATTTTAATTTTAGAACAAACATTTTTTCCTGATCAGATTCCATCATATCAACCTATTTGTACAAATATAAATATACGAAAAAATCAAAAATTTCGTACCGATTGTATTCAGGATGAGGAACAATTAATTCAACTAATAGAATCTTAAAATTTTAATGAATATATGTTTCAAAGTGATAAAGAAATTAACGTAAATAATATAACTATTAGTAATAGAAATAATATGAGATTAGAACCAGACGATATTCCAGTCTGTTCTCATGATGAAAGATATATTTTTCCGATTATGGGAGAAAATACACTAGGAGAATGGCGGATAATTGTTAATGCAGGGTAATTTAAACAAGGAAGCCGACAATGTGAATGTATTAAGTAAGTTGATGCATTGATACTAATTGTTATTATTTTGAATATTTTGAAAAAGGTTAAATTTTAGAATACATACTAGGTACTAAATAATTGGATCGAATTAGAAATTAAACCTGCTTACTCTTTTCAATAATTTGTTACCAAAGAAATACCTAATACCTAATAACCTAATAACAACTTCAGTTTACAGATCCGTTTTGCGACAATCCTGCAATTTGCAAGTTATTAAGTTATTAATGAAAATATTCTTCCTGATGCGTTTGCTATTCCTTCATGTTGTTCATGCATTGAGAACAAGTATTAAACCCACTAAAAATACAAAATAAAATTTCTAGAATTTTTTATTATTTTATATTGAAAATAATTTTATTTCCTATTTATATTTTAATTTGTAATAATAATATATTTTTTTATATACACTAAAAGTTGAGAGTTTATAACAAGTATCAAGATACAATATTTGTAAATAGAGAACTAAATTGAATAACATTCAAAATTTGCGCCAAATTTCGACTAATTATTTTTATACTAATAGTGTCAAAAATTTTATATGCGACTGTACATATTAGGCCAATAAGAGAATAACGGTTTACCTGTATTGTATAACTGTAATTTTCTTGTTTTTATATTTTTAAAAAAAATTTTAACCTAAAAAGAATTTGTTTTATCCGTTTTAATAAAAACGTATTAAATTTGAAACTATAAGGAATATTTAGTTCGTTCGATAAAATAAAAACATCGGAAAGGAATCAAGCTTAATTTTTTCCTTTATAAATATGAGTTAATATTTGGTGTAAATCATGTCCAAACAGAAACGAGAAATAATAAATGACAGTGAACCATATATGGTAAAATTAGTTTTAATTCGACGTTTTTTTTATATACATATATTATTTATTAAATAAAATACAAATACAGTAATTCATATTTGCATTACTATTTGCAGACTAATTATTTTATTCAACGAAGAATGCTTTTAAATCCTAAGTCGCCATTGTTTTCTGTAAGACTTTTGAGGCGTTACGAATGTAAGTAAAATAAAAAATATTCCAATTGATCTGGTACTTACAAAACTTATTTTGAATTTTAATATAGAAAACCAAAATTACTTACAGGTCTTTATGCAATGGGTTTTAATGCTCCGTCAAGAATGCAAGTATATTTTAAATTAATAATAAACGCATTTGAGGTCTTTATTTATTTACGTATTATTATTAGGAAACCACACTGCCTGTTCTTTTAGCAGACGAGCCGAAAAACATGATCGCGCAGTCTCAATCTGGAACAGGGAAGACAGTTGAATTTTCATTGGCTATGTTCAGTCGTGTAAATTAAAATAAACCATATCCACAGGTTTATTTTTCTAATTCCTGAAATAAATGATAAAAATCTAACCTGTATTTTATATATTTAAGGTACTATGCATATTACCTACCTATGAGTTGGCTATTCAAACTGGTGAAGTGGTAGCGAGAATGAAACAATTTTCTTCTGATATCCTGATTCGATATACAGTGCGCGGAGAGCAAGGTTTGTCAACAAATATGTAGTAATGAATTGTCTTAAGTATTATCTTGGTGTTTATATTTAGTTTCCAGGAAAAAATTACTGAGATCAGTGCCTTAGTAAGTAAGTTTTAGCCACCAATTAAACACGTCTTTAATTTTCTTTTCTTTATGTTTACTTTATAATTTCTAGTAGACTTATTAATACAATAATTACAATTTCATAGATTCCATTATTATCTGAATTATGCTTACTATACTACCTTTTTATTGATACCTTAATTATAATTCATGCAACCGCTCTCATTCTCTCATTCGTACTTACATATGCATACGGTACAATGATTAAAATATTTTAAATATTATTATCTATAAATTGGCAGATGTTATTTTTTTCCTGTATTATGAATTTTGCAGCTGATTTAATTGTGTCTGATTCTATAATCATAATACTTCCACGTGAAGAGGAATGTTTGGATAATATTAACCATGTTTACTGCTGGTGTGTTACCGATGAAAAGAAATATCAAGCAATTTTGAATATCTATGGTGGTGTATCTATACGCCAAGCAATTATGTTTTGTGATGTAAACCAATTTTATTTTGTAATGAATGTACATTTCTTATTAAACTTTAATTTTAGACTCGAAGAACAGCTAGTTGGTTAGCTCAAAAAATGACAAATGATGGATATCAAGTTGCTGTTTTATCTGCACTGCATATTGAATCTGGATATCAGAAGAAAATTGCTTCATTCTCGCCACCACTTCACCAGTTTGAATAGCAAACTGATAGGTCGGTAATATGCACAGTACCTTAAATATACAAAATACAGGTTAGATTTTTATCATTTATTTCAGGAATTAGAAAAACAAAACTGTGGATATGGTTTATTTGTATTTACACGACTGAGCAACTGTCTTCCCTGTTCCTGATTGAGACTGCGCGATCATGTTTTTCGGCTCATATGCTAAAAGAACAGGCAGTGTGGTTTCCTAATAATAATGCGTAAATAAATAAAACCCACAAAACGTTTATTATTAATTTCAACTATACTTGAATTCGTGACGGAGCATTAAAACCCATTGCATAAAGACCTTTAAGTAATTCTGGTTTTATATATTAAAATTCAAAATAAGTTTCGTAAGTACCAGATCAATTGGAATATTTTTTATTTTACTTACATTCGTAGCACCTCAAAAGTCTTTACAGAAAACAATGGCGACTTAGGATTTAAAAGCATTCTTCGTTGAATAAAATAATTAGTCTGCAAATAGTAATGCAAATATGAATTACTGTATTTGTATTTTATTTAATAAATAATATATGTATATAAAAAAAACGTTGAATTAAAACTAATTTTACCAAATATTCATTGCAATTTATTATTTCTTGTTTCTTTTTGTACATGATTTACACCAAATATTAACTCATATTTATAAAGGAAAAAATTAAGCTTGATTCCTTTACGATGTTTTTAATGAGATGAGTTTTTATTTTATCGAACGAACTAAATATTCCTTATAGTTTCAAATTTAATACGTTTTTATTAAAACAGACAAAACAAATTCTTTTTAGGTTAAATTTTTTTTTTAAAATATAAAAAGAAGAAAATTACAGATATACAGGTAAACCGTTAGTCTCTTATTGGCCTAATATGTACAGTCGCATATAAAATTTTTGACACAATTAGTATTAGTCGAAAATTGGCGCAAATTTTGAATGTTATTCAATTTAGTTCTCTATTTACAAATATTGTATCTTGCTACTTGTTATAAACTCTCAACTTATAGTGTATATAAAAAAATAAAAATATATTATTATTTCAAATTAAAATATAAATAGGAAATAAAATTATTTCCAATATATAATAATAAAAAATTCTAGAAATTTTATATTGTATTTTTAGTGGGTTTAATACTTGTTCTCAATGCATGAACAACATGAAGGAATAGCAAAAGCATCAGGAACAATATTACCATTAATAATCACTTGCAAATATCTTATATGATGATTCTGTTGGCATACATATACATTACTTATTGTTGAATTGCAGGATTGCCCCAGAACGGATCTGTGAAATGAAGTTGTTATTAGGTTATTAGGCATTAGGTGTTTCTTTGGTAACAAATTATTGAAAAGAGTAAGTAGGTTTAATTTCTAATTCGATCCAATTATATAGTACAGGGGTGTCAACTAATTTCCCTATAAGATCCACTTCGCGCACTAAAAATCCTCTGCGATCTACTTTTTCTAAAAATAAGAGTGAGAGGAGATGGCAATATTTAGGGATCCAAATTTCACGATTTTTAAAATTTTATATACTTATTTGAATTAAATAAAATAAAAATTATATGTCGATAATATTTATTAATAGTAATAATTAAAACCACGCCTTAAGTTCAGTAATTTTAGCTTTTCGTAAATCACTTTTCGGCGGATAATCAATCTCATACTTACTATGCACCGTTTTGAAATGTCGTTCCAAATTTCCTTTCTTCGGTAATGAAACACTATTATTACAAATTAAACAACAGCATTTCTTCTTTATCATAATAAAGAAATAATCATGCTCCCATTCTTCATGATAGTGATAAGTTTTAATCTTTTTAGAATTATTCATGGTGTCACAATTTAAAAAATTTTTAATTTATGTCAATTTGATTACTACCACCCGTAACAAACGAATGAGTTTATACTCAATGATAACTAGATTCAAACAATTAAAAAAAATTCAAAAATATGAAATATTTTCAAATCCATTCCAAATCTACTTAGCAAATATCCAATCCAACAAAATGAATAAAATATAGTAGACTCATCTCTTATTTAATAGTTGCTTATTGTGATTTTTTGTACGTATTTAGTACAAATAGTTTTTGATTCTTGAAATTGAAAATGGCAACTTGGAAGGAAATAAATATCTGAAATATGAATATTTATTGCCGATCGACCTAAAATCATTACGCGATCGACCGGTAGATCGCGATCGACGTTATTGACACCTCTGATATAGTACATAGTATGCATATAGTATTCTAAAATTTAACCTTTTTTAAAATATTCAAATTAATAACAATTAGTATCAATGCATCAACTTACTTAATACATTCACATTGTCGGATTCCTTGTTTAAATTCCCCTGCATTAACAATTATCCGCCATTCTCCTAGTGTATTTTCTCCCATAATCGGAAAAATATATCTTTCATCATGAGAACAGACTGGAATATCGTCTGGTTCTAATCTCATATTATTTCTATTACTAATAGTTATATTATTTACGTTAATTTCTTTATCACTTTGAAACATATATTCATTAAAATTTGAAGATCGTATTAGCTGAATTAATTGTTCCTCATCCTGAATACAATCGGTACGAAATTTTTGATTTTTTGGTATATTTATATTTGTACAAATTGGTTGATATAATTGAATCTGATCAGGAAAAAATATTTGTTCTAAAATTAAAATACATAATTATAAATTAAAGATATCAATAACATTTAATTCAATTCTTATTACCAGTTTTTAAAATATCATTTTTAATTTTATTTGAACTAATTGGTTTGATATTAGTCTGAAAATCAAAATATTAAAATTATAAATGTAGAAAAATTCATAAATATAAATAAGGTTAATAATATTTATATGAATTTTATAGATAAGCAAAAAATGATCGAAAATTCGCTTGGGTTGATAATCATATAGATTGTCGAGTGGAACTTAAACATGGATTATATATTAAAATTTTGTAAATCAAAGATCATAGATATTTGTAAAAAAACATAGATATTTGTAAAAAAACATAGAAATTCTTTGAAAAAATTTGTAACTTAATAATAAATTTTTTGTTTTGCGAAAGTTTTAACATAGTTTTGTGTTTATTTAATTAATAAATTTTTAATAATTACTTAGGAATATTTGCACTAAGTTTATTCACTAATCAACAAATACTGTAGATTAATATATTTACCAAAAGAAAAGTCTGAATGATTGTAAAAAATAAATAGTACGTCCACATATTTGAAGAGAAAGCTTCTATTTATATTCTAAAATATTTGCAAACTCACGATTAAAAATTGAGATTCATATAACAATATTTTCTTTCACAGTTTTATCATTTTATAAAATGATTTCGACCTTTCTTAGCAGCTGATTTTTAGAAAAAAATGTTCAGTGTTGAATTCAATAGATTTTAAATAATAAACAATACAGTATGCGTAAATAATAACTATACCATTGTATAATTTATTTGAATTAAAATGTAATAATTCTTGATAAAAAGTAGAATATTTAAATTTATAGATATTTAATCGTGAATTGGTTTCAAATAAAATATAAATAGGAATATATAATTTGGTTTCTATATATTTAATTGTTATTATTATTATTCGTATGTAACTAAATATTTCTTTCTAAATATAAAATTGCAATTTAAAATGTATACTTGATTTATTTTAATTTTGTTTGTTGAATTTACCCTTTTATTTAATAAATTTAGTTTAGTTATGTTTGAAAAAATTTGATGTACAGTGAAATTGTTTAAGTAATAATATACATATTGCTATATTTTAAGTTCGTCTCAGTAATTCTAGAGTTGAATTGCAATCTTTGTAATTTTGCAATAAAAACTACTCTAATTAATTCTTTAAATTAAAAGATAACAAACTTCAAACGTACATATACTTTTGTTTCATATTATGTGCAGTGAATTTGATTTACTGAGGAAGCATTTTTTTATTATAATTATAGAAAGTAGTAATTATAAATAAAAATAAAGCAATATACTTTATCATTGTTTTGTTGACAGATGAACTTGTATTAATCTTGCTATCATCTAGTAGAGGAAGAATAAAAAAACTAAACAGAAAAATGTAAATAAAAAATTACTTAATAAAATAAAGATAAATAAAAAACAGATTTTATTAATTTAGAATTTTCAAATAATTCTTTTTCTATAAGAATTAATTCAAGACTTTAGATTAGATAATGGATAACCTTTTAAATTATTAATCCAATTTTTAAAGTTCTGCTACAAAATTTTATAAAAATAATTTGTTATTCATAAACAATTTTGTTCAACGACCTTAAAAAATTTATAACAAATAATAAATAACAATAATGACATCATTACAACTGCGGAATAATTTTAGAAAAACATCTTTTATTTACACCTTTAAAATTTTTATTGTTTGTATGTATTAATAAAATTGTATAATAAAATAACAGTCTGAGACACTTAAATCTTTCATAATGATCAAAAAATATGTATAATATAAAAAATCAATTACTAAATTAGTAAATAAATGCAATTAATATTAAATATTAAAAATTTGTACAAAGCTGCATAAATTTATTCGCCGATAAATTTAGGTTTTCGTTTTTCAGCGAATGCTTTCAAACCCTCTAATCTGTCTTTAGTTGGTATTACTTGGGCATAACACGCTTCCTCAATAGCATATCCAGAATGTAGATCAACCTTTTATAAATGATGGTATTAGTTATCATGTTATGGAATGTACTTTTTTATACCTGAATCCCTTTATCAATTGCTTTTTTAGCCATGCGAACACCGACAGGACCATTAGGTAAAATTTCCATTGCAATTTCAAGAGCTTTTTGATAAGCAGCATCGTTATTATCATTTTGTTTGATAGTATGATTACAGACTCCTTAAAGAAAGATGCTTAGTTCTATTTGACACTAAAAGTAAAAATTTAATTGAATTACCCATGTCTTTTGCTTCTAATCCAGTAAAAACTCTTGCAGTAAAAATAAGCTCTTTTGCAATTGATGGATTAAGAATCCTAGGTAAACGTTGTGTACCTCCAGCGCCAGGAAGTATACCCAATTTGGTTTCAACTAATCCCATTTTAGCATCTTTAGAAGCAATTCTTATGTCACACGCTAATGCCATTTCCAAACCGCCTCCCAAAGCAAAACCGTCTATTGCCCCAATAACAGGCATAGGAAGCTGTTCTAGACTAGTCAGCATTGTTCGCAATTTGGTAACAAATCGCGAAACTTCCGTTGGAGTGAGGGTGGCTCGTTCTTTGAGATCTGCGCCTGTAATTTTTTAAGCCTTTTTATATAAGCTTAAACAAATTCATTGCCGAACAAAATTACCAGCGCAGAATACACCAGGAACCAGACTTCTAATTATGACCACTCTCACGGCTTTGTCATGGGCTAGCAAATCTGTTGCATGGCATAAACTTGTCACAAGAGAACGACTAAAAAAAAGGTGTAAGATTAATGAAACTCTTCAAGTGCCAATCAAATTGAGAAAAAATACCTAAAGGAATTTTTTCCTTCTGGTCTATTTAAACCGATTACAGCAATCCCTTGTTTATCTTCGGTAAGGTAACTTAACTGAAAACACATGCAATTTTTATCAAAATATTTTCAAAAAAATTATTTACCTGAAGTTCGTTTTCATTGCACATAAGTGATCTTGAAATTGATCGTGGGATGATCGCTTTCAATAGAAAATTTGTGTTTTTTACAAATATTTTCATTTTCTTAACAATAACAAAAGTTTATTAAAAAACGCGATATTAATTAAATTATATAAGAACTGAAACTTTTCAATTTTTTACAACTTTAAAATTAACTTTATTTGTGTCAAATAAAATTGCCCTGTAAGCAAATTTAAAAGTAAATTTAAGAAAATGTTATGTTACTGTACACTCCATAAGAAAACGACAATGTTTGCCCAAAGAATACAGAATATATACAGTGACATGACGTTTTTTCAAAATGAAGGTTCATGTTACCGCGCGTTTAGATTTAAATACAAATCAATTTTTTGTTGAAATAAAAATTAAATTTAAATTTATTTGTCAGACATTTTTATTAATTTTAAATATTTTTTGTTATTTTCTTATTATTAACATTACTAACAAAACACTTTTATTAATATTTTTTTTATTTTGTTTTAAAATAATTGAATTACATATTCTAATGGAAAAAGATAGCAGTATGTATTTAAGTTGATTTTATTTAATATGGGCCTGTGTAACTTAGAATAAAATGTTATTCAGTTTGTGAAACTAGTTATGGTCTGTGTAACTTGGTTAAAAACTAGTTCAAAGTTAAAATTTTGACTGCCAATGTTAAATTTTCGTCGCATATTCATTTCAAGTTAGTTGTCAAAATTTTAACTAGGATCGGTGCTAGAGATGGGACAAATTACTCGATTATTTTAATAATAATCGGAACGAAAATAATCGAGTGATATTATTAACCATTATTTTCTGATAATCAAGTATAATCGATTTTTTTTTAATAATCGATAATCGAGTCGTTAAATATTTTAGTACTTAGAGATAGCATTTATTATTATTCTTATCGGATTGAAAAAAAACATTGGTTATTTTAATTATATTTATAATTAATTATTTCTATGTAAATTTCTTATTTCTAATAAAAATACAAAACTGAATTTTTGTGATTTTTATATAATATAATATTCTCAAGATTCCACAATAAAAACAATGCACAATTATTTTAAATCATAATAATAGAAATTATTACAAATTACTCGATTATCTGGTCGATTAATTAGAGTCCGATTCTTTTTACAATTATTACTATTATTAATCGAGTAATAAGTAAAATTGTAGCTATAATTCCCATCTCTAATTCGGGGCATTATAAAAATTATTTTTTTTTTAAATTATGACTAAAGAAAAATATAAAAAAAAATTGTTTTTGCCATTTTACGATATATATTTCATAAATTTAACGTCAAGTTTTTAACCAGGTTACACAATTACACAAATCACCAAAGTAAAATTTTTTTCATCAATATTTTTTCCACTAATTTTTACTAATTTTAACTTATTCTTAACGAAATTACACAGAGCCAATAAATAATTTTTAAATTTAAGCCCTAAATTGTCCTCAGAATACATTATTTATATTTTTTTATTGTAAATAATACTTCGATAATCTGTCCAAAATCCGCCAAGTGTTTGCAGAAATATGCCTGCACATTTGAAGGCATGGTACAAACATACAAGCTATGATCGACAGCTACGTTATTGACGTCATGTGCGAACTTGGAATTCATTTCAAGTTCGCACAAGACGTCACCCAGACATTTTTTTAAATTTCAAATCAATCAAGTTTTTTCAAAACTTTAAGAAAAAAAGCAAAAAGGTCAGAGTGACGTCAAAAAAAGACAACAACATATCTTGTATATTTGTATCATGATTTGAATGTACATGCTGTTTGTAGAAACATTTATTTAATTAGATTGAGATTGAGAGATTAATTGATAAAAATTGAATGAAAGAACCAAAAAATTTATTGTGATATCTTTCATAATTATACCAACATCGGTTCATCCTGCACATAGGGAGTATTTTTTCTGCTACTTTTGGCCATGTGGTTCTTGCTGATAAATAGTGATTAAAGGCTATCGCGCACCAACCGCGAATTCGCGTCGCAAAAAAAAATTTACGGGAAAATATACCTTACGTGGACGGTGTAAGGTCTATTATAGCAAAGCAGACGATTTGGATATTGTTCGCAAAAAAATATTTGCGCGAATTTAATGCCCACACTTTTGCGAACAAAATATTCGTTGACGTTTCATGTTTCGTTTGAACATAACCAAATTAAATTTTGTACAAAATATTTAAAGTTTCGTATTTTCACAGATAAATGAAATTTTTTATAGCTTTGATGAAATTGTAATAGATGAAAGATGAAATTCAAAGAAAAGCTACAATTTATATTAAGGGGTACGTTAATTTGGTATACGATAGTAGGCCAATTTAATACCTAAATCCTGTTTGCGACGCGAATTTGCGCATTAAGGGTATCGCACACCAAGCGCGAATTCGCGTCGCAAACATGAATTAGGCATTAAACTCGCCTACTATCGCACACCGAACGTGACCATCGCAAAAGTTTGTTTTTATAATTAACTTACCCTTTATTATAAATGATAGATTTTCTTTGAATTTCATCCATTGCAATTTCATCAAAGTTGATAATAAATTTAATTTGGTTATGTTCAAACAAAACATGAAACGTCAACGAATTTTTTGTTCGCAAAAGTGTGGGCATTAAATTCGCGCAAATAATTTTTTTGCGAACAATATCCAAATTATCTGCTTTGCTATAATAAACCTTACTCCTTGCACATAAGGTATATTCTCCCGTAAATTTTTTTCTTGCGACGTGAATTTGCGCTTAGTGCGCGATACCCTTTAGAGCACATAATTTTCGAAAATTATACTGCCATCTTGTTCAAGGTTTTTGACAAATATTAAAAAAAAACGACAGGCAAGTATGGCTGTATGCTTCGTCGAATGTTATGCGATAGTATTTTCATTTAATATAATAAAAAAAAATTATATGGGGGTGCTCCACCCCGTGCCCTGATCCCCCCTAAAATCAATATGGTTCTATGATGGACCAATAAAATATTAATCCCAAAATTTCATTCCAATCAGTTGTTGCAATCCTCGGGAAACTGATTTTTTCCAAAACAATTGTATGGGGGGTGCTTCACCCCGTGCCCCGATCCCCCCTAAAATCAATTTGGTTCTATGATGGACCAAAAAAATACTAATCCCAAAATTTCATTCCAATCAGTTGTTGCAATCCTCGGAAATCTGATTTTTTCCAAAACAATTGTATGGGGGGTGCTCCACCCCGTGCCCCGATCCACCCCAAAATCAATGGGGTTCTATTGGGGACCAATAAAATACTAATCCCAAAATTTCATTGCAATCAGTTGTTGCAATCCTCGGGAAACTAATTTTTTCTAAAACAATTGTATGGGGGGTGCTCCACCCCGTGCCCCGAACCCCCTCAAAATCAATAGAGTTCTATTGGGGACCAAAATAATATTAATTCCAAAATTTTATTGAAATCACTTCACGCGTTTTTGAGTTATCGTGTAAACATACGGCGGACGGAGTCCGGACTGACAGGATTTTTTTGACCCCTTTTTTGGGGATAAAAGTTGCAATAACCACCAATTTGACCTTTTGTTAGTAAAAATAAGTTGCCCTATGGTCATTCTATGTGAGAAAAAATTTTTTTTGGAAATTTTCTTTTAATTGTGTCTTTTAAAAATAAAAAAAGTTGAATTTGAAAATTTTCCATTACAAGGCTTAGTCGATTACGACGAAGCAATATATATTGAAAAATGATATTTATTTTTGGGAGTTAAATTTTTTTTGACAGGATATAAAAAGCAATGAGATAATACAATTTTATAAATAATTAAGTGAAACAAAATAATTATGCTTAAGAGATCAAAAAAATAATTATATTTATTATTATAAAATATTTAGTGAAATTTGTACAAGCTTTGATTTAGAACTAATTTGAAATTTATAACTTTAGATTTTTCCTTCCAATATAAGAATTAATTTGATTTTTCAGTTCCTGTAATAAAAATCAAAACTAGTATAAATTATACATTTACTAGACAAATATATGCTTTATTTTGAATTTTTGTTTATTTAATAACAATAAAATATAATTTTTCTCGTTATTTTTTTTTTGTCTAACAAAGATATTCAAAATTTAAAATTTTAACCTTAATTAATATTTTCATTTCTCTAAAAAAAATCATTTTACTTACCAATTCTACCAGTCGTACAACATCCGTTTTAAATGTACCTATCATCCAAGTGCCAATTCCCGATACTAACCAATCTAGTGTTGTACTGTGAAGGCCAGTAATTTGAAATTGTATGTTGCTAAAAATTGATTTTTTTAGTCTAATTTTACACATTACTTACACAAAATTTTTACTCAAGCCTATCGATTTTCAAATCATAAGTTATTTGTGATAAATCAGGAATAATTCCAAAAGCAAATGCCCTAGTTTGAATTTTGAAAAATACTGAATTTTGTCCTGCAGTCATTTTAATGCTGCCGACTGGCTCTAAAAATAGAAGTTTGGCACTGTATCGATTGTATCCAAACTAAAATAAATATTAAAAAATTTATATTAGGACTAACTATTGAAAAGTTTTCCACCTTTAGTTCATCTAAGCCAATATTTCCAAATAAATAAAGTAAATTATTTTCTTTATAAAGAGAAAATGATTGCCTTCGTTTTAATGTAGAAATGTTTCCAACGTATCCATCAGATGAAAAAAATTCTCCGTTGATACTAACTGAGCCTAAAAGAGATCAATAATTACAAAAATTTATAATTAAAAAGTTAAATTTTCTATAGAAATTTATAGTTAATAACGTATAAAAATTACAAATGAACATGAACATATTACTTTGTTCGATAAATATGTTATTCTTTTTGAATTATATATTCTTACCCAATTTATGTTCAAAAGATGTTTTATAGTCCTTAACAGGAATTATTCCATTACCAGCACTCTTTTGACTATCTATATTAATTTCATTAAAAAGTTTGTCGACAAATGCGTTTATAACGCCGTTTAAGGCTGTGGCACGTCGTCTAAAAAAATATTCAATATTTATTCAGAACTATAGTATATATGGGATCTTACGAATAACTATAAATTATTTCCGATTCTGTGAATGCATCTGATATCGAAAAATCTTCAAGAACAACATTTAGCTTTTGCCGAATTGAATTTTGGAGCTTGAGTAACAGATCAATGTGAAAAGATTTAACAAGCGTTTCATCTAAAATATTAAATCTTTGTTGTGTAATTTATTGGAGAATATGTTGCAAATCATACACACCTAAAGTATCCTTCCTTAATATTTTCGATATTTTGTTGCCATTGGAAGCCATGTATTCATACTGTAAATTCAAAATTAATTACTACAAACTAAAAAAATAACATATTGGAATTATATTAGTATACTTTTGTTTGTATTCTTCCGGTTTCATATTGAAGATCAAAATTCGTTGAATAGAAAATATCACCAGATTTTTTAATACCAATATGGCCAATTGCTTTTACATTTTCTAAAGTAATTCTGAAATAGTTGAAAATTTTCATGATTAATTCTTTAAAAAAAAAACAATGAATATATTTACTCTACATTTCCTTGTAGTGAAATTGGTATTATTTCGAATAGATCCATATTAAAAGCTTCATATCCTCCATACAAAATAATATTACCAAGATCTATCTCTACATCTAATACATTATAGGATAGATCAACAACAGTACTAATCATTCGAAGTACTGGCGTCTGAACAAAACGAAGATTTGTTAATAATCTAAAATAAATTTTAAACTTAATTAGTACTAATTTAACTTTCAAAATCTTTCTTACATATGATTATTGTTTTCCTTAATGGAAATGGTTTCAAATACCATTGTCTTATGTATTTTATGTCCATAAAAATTTTTTACACCAATATTTGTAAAACCCTATACAAAAAAAATTTAGTTTTATTAGAATATTATGCAAATATTATCAAAATTAAAACTTAAATAAAAAAGTATAAAAAATTTGAAAACTTACCCGTTTAATATTTGCTCCTAAGTGATTTTCAACGCCTGTTATGGCCGCGTCATATCTAGCATCAGTATCTTTACTAATATCTATACAAAACATATTGTATTAATATTACTAATCATAAAAAAGTCGACATAACATTTATTAAATCGGATTAGAAACTAATAATATTCAAATACACATAAGAAACACACAAAACACACACTTTCATTAAATTAATGAATTAATATTAAATGTGAAACTAAAATGTTAAAATTAATTATAAAAATTTGTTATAAAAGAGAAAATAGTGTTATTGTATTCTCAATTCTGATTTTAAGTTTATAAATTTTTGTTTTTTATACTACAGAATAATACTAAAAAGAAAACTGTTATCACTTTGCCACCTGTCATGTCACCCAAACACACTTATATACTATAATTGTATAGCTGTGTATTTTTATTATTTTATTATTATATTATTTACACATCACTGATGACGTACATACGAGATATAAAAATTATAATTCAGTGATAACGAGTGACTGTCTTTTAGTGATTATTATATTATACAAGAAAATATGTATACAATATTAAACCACAATCCATTCTTATAAACTTAATTTAAATCAAACAGAGAGAGAGAGAGAGAGAAAGAGAAAAATACTAGTTTACCTGATTCATTACTTAAATTACTAAGAACGTGTGTTGAAGTAATTATTAGTAGAAATAGCGCAAAAAACTTTGATGATATCTGGAATGAAATATTTTCAGTTTTTTGTGATGTAATAAAAAAATGAATGATACAACGTATGTTTTAGTGAGGCAGGTTATTTTGCAAGTGTTTATGGAAACAGAAATAATGTACATACAATTTATGCAAGTTTCTTATCAACTTTAAACAAACAATTAATATTATAATAAGAAGAATCTTCATACAATTTAAGATTAAAGCATAAAGCACAATAACCTTTTGGAAATTCATATTTCGACTCAAAATTTAATAATTTATAGTAGAGGCATTATACATTTAAAATTGACTTTATAAAGCAATTAAAAACTTATTTTATTCAAACTATACGATGGTCTAATAAACTAAATCAACAAACACAAAAAAATGTATTATTTAACGCCATACTGTATAACTTTAGATCCACAATAAACAATTTAAGATCCCAGTCAACTAAACATTCAATTACACTTTTAAAATTTGATTGAACTTTTCAATTGATTTTAATATTGAATAAATCAATTTGAATATTATAAAATTTTAAAAACTCACAGTAGAAATAATAGAAAAATAACATATCGTTCAGACTTACCATTGTTACCTCTTACATTGACGTTTGAATTCAGTTTAACTCAATTTAAAATTTTTCATATTTTTTTTCTTTTCGAAGCGAAAATATTCATAATTTATTAATTAATACAAATTTCCATTTTTAAATTCTTTTTTCTTCTTTATTGTTTTTTTTTGAATAATAATTGTTCCAAATTGATATTCATCATCATCATCATCATCATCATCATCATAATCATCATCATCATCATCATCATCATCATCATCATCATCATCATCATCATCATCATCATCATCATCATCATCATCATCATCATCATCATTATGACGCCATTTCTAATTAACTATAAAATTAAATAATTAGAAATAATCATATGTCAAGATTAAACATTTTCATTATAAAAAATTGATACGAATAAATAGAAATAAAACTGTGGGTTTCAATAAAAATTATACAAATGTGAAATAAATAAAATTGAGAAAAAAAAAAAAAGCCACTATATAGGGGTCTTATAAAGATTTTAATTTCATAATTTAATATAATTAATCAAAATAAGATGACACCTAACATATGCGAACTTTTTTAATGTTATCAATATCAATACATACGTTTGTCTGCTCTAGTGGCCAAGTTCAATGAAATTTTTTTGGCTTTTTTTCCACGCATAAATATTTTTTACTTTTAGAAATAATTAATTCATTCAAATATATTCAAAATACATTCATTGGCTAATTTATCAATTCAATTAATTATTTATTTATGATATTCGGTAACTTAAGAGGTAAGATTAATTTTTTATACACGAGCAAAATATTTAGATAGATTTAGTAATGATTTGTAAAAGTAAAGTAAAATTCACAATGTAATTAAAGAAAAACTATCTCTTATTTATATGAATAAATGAATAATTTATATTTCCGTCAATTGCACATCTATAATAAAGCCCTAAATATACGGAAACTGTATTGATAAACAAACGAAGTTTTTCAAATTAATAAAAATACTTTTTTTTTTATTTTTGTAAAAATATTTTTTATATTTTTTTGTTTATAAATTAAAAATTTAAAATGGAACTTTTTTTCTCAAATATTAATTGTGCAATCGAAAAAAAAACTGTGAAACTTATAAAATAAATGATGACTGTACCTTTACTATGAAACTATGACGTTTATCGTATACATATATTCACACTTGCGAAATAAAAAACTGGAGATGAACTTAGGTAAAAACAAATATGTATAATTGTAGTAATGACTTTTCATTTCACAGAATGAGATTTTTTATTTAAAGTTAATGGATATTTTTATTAATTATACGTTTGCTTCAATTGAAGACTTAAAATAATTCCCCTTTGTAAATGATTTTCATTCCAAAAATAATTGATAAAAATTAATCCATAAACACTTTATATAAAATATGTACAACATTGTTTGTATTTAACTTTAAGCATTTACTGACCAATTAAAAAATTAGAGCAAATATTTACACTTCTCTTATATTAATAAAATAATGAAGACTTGAAATTCAAATTATAAACAAAAATAGTAAATATTTAACTCATTGAAAATTCTTCGGTAGAATGATAAAAAATGTAATTTTCATATACATCAAGGAAGAGGAGAAATTATGTTTAAATTTTAAGAAAAAAAACCCTTTAAGGTTTATATTAAATTAATCAACTTAATCTAAGATGTTATTTTCATTTAATAACTTTTTACTTTTTTCCTTCTGTTTCTAAACTCTTTATTATTAAAAAAAATGTCCTGTTAAGCCGTTATGAGTTGACTATGAAAGAATATAATTAACTTTTCTTCTGTTTCTTTATATAATACAATAAAACAAAGAGATAATGCCTTTAACGAAGACTAAAGAGATAAACAAAAAGGACAAAAAAAATAATAATTCAACAAGTGGATGTGGAAGTCATCAGACCTAATTAGGTTTTTTTTTTACTTTTTCACCATTCTCATCCATTTCATCTCATCCTTCTTATCCTTATGCCCATAAAATAAATTAATTCTTCGTTTAAGTAGAATATATATTTATATATATATTTTTTTTTATATTTCAAGTTTGGAAAGATGAAAAAAAATATATGTGTACTAAATAATATTCTTGTCATCATACACATCATTTATAACTTGATGATGACAAATTAATAAATTATTTTATAATATAAATATTCAGCTTGACCTTTTCTAATGTAATATTTTTCAATATCTACATTTGATAATAATTTATAAAAGTTTTTTGTTATTTAAAATTACATGTAGTTAATAAACCACAGTAATAATACATATTGTTTTTATCGAATTTTACCCAGACAACAAATCTCTTTATAATTGTAACAATTGACATGTAAATAAATGAACTTGCAATAAACTGATTTTATATATATATATATAGCAACTCCTTTAGGAATACATGATTTGCATATTTAATTTAAATTTTATATATAAATGTTAATTCTTACTTTCAAATTTTGTTATATTTGTTATCAAAATTAATGCAAAATAATATACTTATGTGAGAAATTTGATGAAAATTTGTAATAAAATTTGTAAACAAAATACGCATACATATTATATTTTAATTATATAAACAAGTATTTATTCTACACAAATAATAATTATCAAATATCTATTTTCAATATTATTAACTCAATAAATTTAAGAAAAAATTGTACCAACAAAAGTCGCATATTTTTTTATGTTAATTCCAATATCGTATATCGTTTATCATGGACCATAATTTGGTCAGTTCCAAAATCTAGAATCAATATAGAGCTTCTTACATAATTTTATAAAATATTGACTACATAGAACAGCATAGAGCATATCATTATTATAGAACAGAGAATTATTATGTGTGAAGTGTCTAAGAATTTAAATAATGCAGTTTTCAGAATTAGATAGAATTTTATATTTTTTATTAATTTACTTATAGAAAAAATTTTAATGAAGAAAACAAATTATAAATCTAATTTTGGATATTTCAACAGATCGATCAATAACGATTGCAACTACAACATACAAAAATAATATAACTTCAAGCTATCTTGAAATGTGAAAAAAAAATTTATATCATTATTTATTTGGTTTTCTCTTCAACATATTCGGTATTCATTTTACATAGTATGTATTATAAATATTATTCAGGTCAACAAGAATTTATATATATATATTATTCTACATACAAAATGAAGGTAAATATGATATAACGTATGCATGCATTTACTTACGTTTGTCCCAAAGAATCAAGAGACATAATTATACGAAATTTATAAAAAGAGAATCTTAGTATAAAAAATACATGAGTACTATATCTGTTAAGAACTGTTAATTATATTTAATCTTTGAAGAATTCTACATTGATAAGTTACATAAAAAAATAACTTTATAGCAAACAAGATTGTAAACTTCTTTTTTATGTAACTTTTTCGATTTTTAGTCTGTCTAGGGATTTGCTTTTAAAACATGAAATATAACTTGTTTGATTTTATAGTTTGTTAAGAAAAAATAGAATTGAAAAATAAAGAGCTTTCTACTTAAATCTTAAATATATAACATAATATACTCATATAATCGCAATACGCAAGGGAATCAATAACTATATATTTATTTCGGTTAATAAACTCAATGTTATCATATAAAATGCACTCTATAAGATTAAATATGATTTATACTGCAGTATAATATATTGTTAGGTTTCATTTGTTTGAGAATAAAAGCCTGAATTTATATTATACAATGCACAAAAGAAAAATGTATTATTAGTTACTAGTTAAAAGTTATGCGGTTGTAATCATTCTACAATGATGGGAGTTGAACAAAAATTTTTTAACGGCCAAAAAATTATACTTAATTTTCACTTATATTGTCAGAATATTCAATAATACTATTCTATTGTAATCGAGTACTTATCTTTAATTTAAATACGTTTTTATTGTATAGTAATAAGAAGTTTTAATACTGCAATATAAGTTCCTATGTTTTTGTTGCGAAATCTTGTAGAGAATAACCAACAATTATTTCCCTTTATTGTTTGTTTATTGGTAAATTTTTAGTTTTTAGAAACTTTTGGTTTTAGAATAAAATTTTACATTAGAAACTACAGCAGTGTCAGTGTCGTGATAATTCATTTAAAACTTTCATGAGGCAGCTACGAACTTTCTATAATTGCTAATGCAGATGCAAAATCATCTGGTCATAATAAAAAGAGCTGATCAAATTTGAATAAAGTGATTGTAGCAATATTGAATTATTGCATTTTTAAATATGCTGTCAAGGTTCATCAACTTTATTTAGAATATTTTGTGTTGTCTCATCATGAAAATTCAGCAAATCATCACTCTATCGTTTTCGTTAATTTGTGATAAGTGTTGGAGAATATTCGTAACATAAATTCGTGTAGAATATTAAATAAAAATCCTAAATCACAACTAGAACTAAAAGATCCATCTGACATAAGTATATTCAAAAACATGGATGGAAATATAGGAGAATCTATGAATATTGAATTATAATCGGTCACATAACCATCTTTCGTTATTTAAATGTGGTCGATTTTGATTCTAAAATGCATCACTAAATAAATTTTACATTCTTAAAAATATTTTAATGAAAAACATTTTAGTTTTTAAAAAATCTTTTTATTGTGAATTCCAAGCGATTAAGTTCCTTGTGTGTTTATAGAACAATATAATATACATAAAGCGATTGATATTTTCAATAAAAACTCATATTTCAATTGATGCGTTTCTTCTTGAGTAATATTACAGTGAATTGAATTTTCATTTTTATAATATGAATATTAGATCCAAATGAAAAGTTTAAACATTTATTATTGTTCGTTTATTTCTCACAAAAATAGATTTTTTTTTTGTTTCATTCCGTTTTTTTTTCTTTAACATTTTTACCTTACATATAGATATAGATACTCATTTCCTGGATTTCACATGCTATTAAATTTTAATGTTACCTCGTGTATATATAACGATAACGCGATAAAAAGCTTCAGGCATAAAAATGTGTGTGTGTGTGCGTTTTGTGTATTTTATTTATATTGTAAATTTTTTTCTCTCTCTTCTTTATTTAAAAATAAAATATGATTTCAAGTTGAATGTTATAAAAAAGTTTAAACTTGATATTGTTTAACAAAAAAAAAAAAAAACAAATACAAAAATTTAAAAAAAAGACTAAACTTTGCAGGATGGTTTGTTTTTGCTCTGATCTGTGTTTGTTTTTCTTAAACAAAATAATAATAATTTTTTTTCTGTTGTTGTTGTTGTTGTTGTTTACTCAAAATATTAAGAACTTCAAAGTGTTTTTTTTTTCTTTTTGTTAAAAAAAAAAAAATTACAACAAAATTATGTTTTCTAATAAATTCTCTTTGTTTGCCAGAAAAAAATAAAATAAAATATTCTTTTCAAGAAGTAAAAGTTATAAACGAAAAACTTGTGTTTAAATTTTGAATAACTTTCTATAAAATAAAATATAATAATAGAACATATTATAAAAGGGTTAACGTATAATTAAATATATAGAAAATGAAATCATAAATCATTGAAGTCATTTAATTAAATTTTTAATTATAAAATGAAAGCGAGTATAATTGATGTGGTTTTTTTTTAATTTTATTTCAATGACACCATTTTCAAGTCACATTTTAGCATAGAGTCAATATCTTTAAATGCTATATTCGTTTCATTTTTGTAAAATTTTCTATTCAATATCATATTTTATGTTTTCCTTAGAATTATTATTTTATTATTTTCTCTACGTTCACAATATTTAATCATATGTTTATGTTGATTTGGTGTACAGTCCCTAAAGTCAAACATATATGTCAAAGTTTGTCGTTTTTTTTTATTAGGACAAAATTATATCATATATAATGGAAATATCTCTTCCTTGTATATTAAATAAAAATTTTGAACATAAAAAAAAAATCAATTTATTTTCTTATTAAACCTGTATTTCAAATTCAGTAATCGAATTTCCTTATTTATAAAATACAAAATATAAATATGTTTAAGAAATTATAATGCTTTCGTCATCGTATTTGTAATTTAATTTCCTTATGTATATGGTTATGGTTGTGGTTGGCATGATCAGATTTTTATAAAAATAGAAAATTGCATGGCTACTATTTTTGCATCTTTTACATTACTTATATTACTTTGTTCAATTTTAGCTTCCTCTATTAATTAAATCATTCAATTATTTTATGAGTTTGGTCATCAGTCGTAAAGTGTTTTTGTATTACAGAAACTCTATATATTTTCATTTTAAGTAAAATTAAGTCTACTAAAATACTGCTGTGGTTGTCTCTTTTACTATGAACTATAAAACCAATGGAATAAATTCATGCATTATTTTATTGATCTGAAGTAAAAGTGGAATTTAAATTTTTCATGGCCTTGGAAATTATTAGTAAAAAAATTACATAAAATGAAATTTATAAATTGTTTTAGAAAATAAAGTAAAAATTGATATTATTTTATAATTATTTAATCTATGAGAACTAGATTATTACTATAAATAATTCAAACATTCAACTTTAACACTCAAAACTTTAGCACATACAATAGAAAAACTTTTGCTACTTTTTAAAGTTTTGTTTTGTTTGAAAATTGCCTCATTCTAAATGACTTTTATATATTAATAATATAATATTCTAGATTTGGAAAAAAAAACAAAAGAGAAAAGGTGGAAAAATGAATTTACTTCAAAAAATGTCAGTATGTTTTTTTTTTCCAATATGACATTCTTGTTTGAACAGAAACTTCTAAAAATATATATTTTATAAGATATCCATATGCTACTGAAAGTTTATGTGCTTTTCTAGGTCAAAAGCAAAAACTCATTTAATATGAATGTATTTATATATTTTTCTTCAAAACAACAGTATATAGATGTAAATTTTAACATTTTTTTTATATTGACTAATTGTCTAATTATTTATTTTAAGCAACATAATTATCAAATATTTATTTGTTTAATTATTCATTTTTAGTTCATTTTATTTTTGAAAATTGTATACAGAATATAATTATATTTTATATCTGCTTCTCTCTTAATTTTGTTATTTTTCTATAATTAGACAGAAAGTTAATTAAAAAACAAACACTTTTTTTTGCAAATCAATTTATCATTTCAAGTTCAAAAAAACTCTAAATGCTAGAGTAATATTATGATATAAATTTGAACAATGATGACGATTGGTAGATTGTAAAAAAAAATATATTTAAACATTTGTTATTATATTATACCAAATGTTATTCCAACAAAAAACAAAACAAAACAAAACAAATAAAACATAAAATATTTGCAAAATATTTTCGTGATAAAATTACATTAAACAAAAAATATTATATTGTAATAATTATGATGGACAGGTTGGTTGGATAACAAAATGATATTCATATCTAATTGATTTTCAATTATTCGATATAAACCATATTCAATAGCTGATAAATTATTATTTTATATTAGGTTAAGGATAGGCATATTAAATAAAGTCAATTTTACACAATTTCAATGTTCATTGAACTGAATACACAAATTATTAAGAGAAAGAAAAACAGTGATGATCCTTAATGTTTGTTTTTATGTCTTCTGATTTTTACATAATAATTAGCGCATATGCTGGAATTGTAATTATTAAAAAGGGAAATTGAACTCGTTAATGAACCAACCTTTTTTATATTATTCGAGAAGTCGATAGATAGAAATAGGAAACGGATATTTTCTTTGCATTGCCTTTTTGTATTTAAAGAAAGAAAAAAAGAAAAATGTTGATTATGGAAATAAAGAAAAAACGAAAGGATGCAATTAGTATTGTTTCTTATTCACAATTGAATATTGATTTTGATGTTGAAATAATGGAAAATTTCATTTAAATTTTGTAACGAGAAAAATGACCTTACCTTGGCAATATAGTGAAATTTTCTAAAAGGTATAAAAATGTAATCTTTTGTGAAAAATGGTTTTTCTATGATTTATAATAACAAAAAGAAAGGAAAAACCAACTTCAATTCAATCCAGTGCAGCGAACCATTTATATTTTCATAGTAAAGTCTTGACAACTATATAGTAGTTATATTTGTACGACACAAGTCGTAAATATATATTCATAAAATATGGAATAATATTTTGTATCAGAAATGAATATTGATTAAATTTAATTATAAATATTCATAGAATGAAATTATAGTAAAGGTAAATAATAACTGAATGAATTTTGTAGTTCAATTGGAATTTAATTTAAATTGTCATTCGGGAAATGCACTTCAGTAGACAGTTTGAAATAAATATCTACGGAATCGAATATTCAATTCTGTCTGATGTAAAAATGTTAATTGACTAATAAAAATGGACATAAATCTTCGATGAAATAAAAATTATACAGTTTGAAAACAAAAAAATAGGTCAAAATTATACAGCAAAAATGATAACGTCGAAATGGCATTAATTAAAATATATTAAATCATGAATGCTTTATTTATAAGGTCTTATTTTTCTTGTAAAAACTACGTTACTTATTTTCACTCCAATAAAAACATTGCCTTTTTTAAATTTAATAATATGAATTATTGAACTAAAAATAAGAAAAATTATCAATGAGATTTATGCAGTAATGAAATTAAAAACAATGTTTAAAAAAAATGATGTCAGATGTGGGGTTCGAACCCACGCCCTCATTGAGGACCAGAGCTTAAATCTGGCGCCTTAGACCGCTCGGCCAATCTGACTCTGAGACTAGGTTGATTAATGTACGTTTAATACTGGTGAATACCATTTAAGTAATTGTTTTGAAGTGTGATTTGCCAAAATGAAGTTAAACTAAATATTCTTTTCACCTTTTTGCAATAGGTATTTATTGTCGTATATTAGTTTTGAGTTTTTGGTAGAATTTAGTTTTATTTTAAATAATATTTTTAAATTATTGTGAGGATGGATGATTTATGTTTTTATGACATGCATTTTACAATTTAACGATGATTGGAATTGCTTTATTTTATATTATTATTTTCTTTCTTTTCATAATTTTTTAACGTTCAAATTTTAATATTTATTTGTTTTTGTTAATAGTTTTTATTTCTTTATTATTAATTATAAAATATGTAACGACTTTATATAGGCTGAAAAATTATACGCTGAAATAAAATTGTATTCTATTCTTTATATCTATAGTTTTAAATTATTAATTATTGTATGTCAAATATTGTGTAATAATGGTAGTATCGTGTTCAATGAAGGGGTAAAACATGTTACGTTATATATTTAAATATTATTAATTCTTGATTTATTAATTAATAGTAAATTTTGAAATTGAAATAATATATGTACTTTTAAAAAATAAAAATTAAAACTTATTAAAAAGTCCTTAAAAACAACCCTGAACATTTCTTACGTACTATCAACTTAAGAGATTTTCTGTTATAGTGGTGTAAGAATGGAAGTATCTATATTAAGCGTGAAAATTGAAGGGATTTAAGATATTGAGTAGTAAAAATACTGTTATTTATAAGGCTCTCATGAAGCCATAACCCATCAAATTTTTTTTCAGATTGTTTGTATTTAAGTTACACAGATTGATATTGGCCAACTAGATGTATAATGCCAACACAAAAAAAAGAGATTTGGAAAAAATTAAATATGATATTTATATATTATTTTTCATTTCTATGAAAAGACATTTTAATTTTTTAATATGAATTTAAAACCAATTTTTGTCCTGTGTTGTTGGTTATAATTATAGTAAGCCATCTTTTTATCGTTTAATATATCAACATGAATGATTGCCTTTGTATTTAATAGAAATGTTAATTTCACGTATACGAAATTTAATTGTATAACATGTTGTAGTTCTGGTTAATAATAATTTATTCACATGTTCCAGAATAAAAGGATTGAAAGTATGTTTACTTAACAGAAAACCTAAGGCCATATAATGAAAAAAAAACATTAAACAGCAGATGTATATAGTTCAGTGGGAACTATTTTTTGATTAATCAATAATAATAAAAACTAATTATATTTATTTCTTCATATTAATCATAACCCTTTCAAAGCCAATTAATTGAAATTTAAATAGGTTAAGTACATTGAAACATTGTGGAAAAGACCTACTTAGATTATATTAAAAATATAATTTAATTGTAGGTCAACCGTAGGCTTGAGTAATCATAAAATATTTGATAAAATGTTTATCTGTCCCTATATTTTTGGTTTTTTCAGCACCAGCAAAACACTGATTTTATTAAAATTTATACAAAAAATACCAATAATCATCATCATCATCATGATGACCATATCCGTGCTTTATCATAAATTGTATTTAAAGATAAAAATAAATATTTTTATATAAGAATGATAATGATGAGAGAGAAAAAGATAACAATATATTTGCAAGTTAAAAAAGAGTAAATTTAATGACGATATTATTTTTCTAATTTTATTTTATATAATTTTATCATCAGTTTAGTATAATACAGAATGTTTAAGGTATATATTTGATTGTATAGTCTACAGTAAAAATAAAGTTATACAGTACCATTTTATATGAAAATCGTAAGAAATATGTCATGTACAAAGGTTCCATTGAAATAAAAATAAAATATATAAAAAAAACATCAAACTTTATTTGATATTGTAAGCACGTATAGAAGGTTTTTTGTGTTTTGAAGACTAAAATTAAATAAAAGCTTTAATACTTCTATAGTATAGAAATTTTGAATGAATTTGATTTTATTGTATTTTTTTTTGTTATAACAAATTTATTCGTTTTGTTAACGGATTAGCTTAAATAATTTTGATTTAAATTCTAAATTTTATATGAAAGAGCAAACAAAATCTATTTCTTTCTTTTTTATTATTATATACCATATATTATTATAGTGAATTGATTCTTAAAAGCTTTCCTTGTATAAACGATTTTTAAACGCCTTTCTATCAATATTGTTAAATTCTAATATGTCTTTCCCGCAACCTGCACTTGAAATAAATATTTGAAAATTTGGCTAAATTTTATCATCTTTTTATACATTTACAAATTTCTAAACAAACGAATATATAATCGTTATAAATATATATACATACTTTTATGCTCATATATTTATATACATTAAAATTTTAAGTCATCTTTTTCTCCACCAGAAAATTACTTTACATTTTTGTTGAGTAGCTATAATGATAATATATATAATACATAAATTTATAACATATAATATATAAAAAGAACATTACATCGTCTTTATCTTTCAATAGCTGAAGAAAAAAAAAGAAGTAAAGAAAAGCAACATGTGTCTCCTTCAATGGTATGGTTATTATAAGCTTTTATCATATTCAAAAAATATAAGATTTGTTTTATTATTTTTGATTGTTAAAGTTATTGCTCTTCTATTATATTTTATATTCTTAAGAGTATGATATAAAATTAAAATATTTTATGTTCTTTCTATGAAACGATAAGAAAAACAATTTTTTTTTGTTTATGTCTTGTTATTTCTATAAACAAAAAATTGAACATTCTTAAAGAAAGAACAAAATATTGATCTGATTGAAATATTCTTTTCACGAGATAAATAAAAAGTTGTTGATAACATATAATCTGTTATGATGACTTGTGATCATATTTGAGTATAAAAAAATATTGTTTTTATTCCATTATTCCTAAAAAAGTTTTCTGTTTCTTTTTGAATTAAATATTAAACTAGAAGTTTTAGAGTTAGAAATGATTTTAGCAATGGACAATGGTACGAAAATATTAGTCAAGTATGTTTAGTCATCTTTAATGCATAAAATTTAAAAAAATGTTGAGGCAATTCATAGGATATTCATATGTTAAGAAAATCCTGTCTTACTTCAATATAAATTTTGTATTTGAATGTAAGAAAATATAATAAAATAATAATAATAATAAATAAGAATATTTATTTACAGACAGAATATATTTTACCTTTTAATGTAAATATTTTTTTATATCTGATGTAAAACAGCCGGTGCAATGAATGATATATAAAATACCACACAATAATATATAACCATTTTTTTATCCACTTATGGCACGTGTGTGTAGTTATCATTACAGAGAAACTAATAAGGAATGACTATATTATTGGTTCAATAGAGAAATATATTCCTCATGATGTTGATATATTCAATTGTAATGCATATACATTGTTGTTTTGTGAAATTTTCATATAAACTAGCACCTTTAATAAATAATAAATGAGTCTCAATAATGAAATTGAAAATATGTATGTACTATTAATAATTATAATATTTCAATTTCATTATTGAGACTTAAATTTATATTTAATTTAAATCAAAACAAATTCAGTTTTGTTTATTTATTATTTATTTATAAATCAACACAAAAAAAAATCGAATAATATTTAATGCTTTTTTGGTGTATTAAATTATAATTTATTTATTATTATCCATAAAATAAGAATCGTCCTCAATTTGACATTGTAGAAAGTCGAATGAATTACAACAATACATTCTTTCTTATGGCTTATCCTCAAAATTAATAGAATTTTATAATACAAATATAGAAATTTATTATAAATTTTAATACTTTAAGGAAAAAAATATTTTTTGTACTATCTGACATCTGAGGTAAAAGTTAGTTTTCTTTAATAAAACAAAAAATATGATGACGTCATATTGAAAAATAAACGAATTTTACTCTATACATAATAATATGTTTAAATTATTAATACGCTTGCGTATTACATACACAAAGTATAGAAAAATTTACTCACGATCCAAATAGAAGAAAAAAAAACAAACAGAAATTTCGATTATTATTTTACTCAGTTTTTTGGTTGAAGTTCACCAAGAAAGTTCTTTGAAATCATTGACTAAATAAATAAATAATGAAAAAAACAAAATAACAACGAAACTATTTTTGGTTTAAGAAAGATAACAGGAAATCAGATGTACAAGATTCAAGACAATGGTGTACTTTAAGTAGGTGTATATCGTTGTTTCCGTCACGTAAGAATGTAAAAATACAACAATTATTATTAATTTCCGGTAGCAACTTTATCTTTATTTCATAATTAAGTATAAATAACGTTAATTATAGTTCAATTTACTTATTTATAGAAATTATAGAAATATTTACAAAGAAAACACATACAGAAAAAAACCAGAATGAAATGAATTGATTTAATCAAATGACACATCTAAATTTTGCTTTTATATAATAATTTAATATTATAAATACAAATAAAATTTTCATTTTCAGAGTCAAACTGTGTTCAAACAAGAGAAAATAAAAATGTATATTATACAACTTTATTATTATTTACTTAATTCGTTAATTTAATATTTTTGTTTAGGCATTATATTTTTAATAAAATATATAATCATTAGTCATGGTTTTTGTAATAATCCATCAATACATATACCTATACAAGGATTCAAAATGATTTAGTTGTTAATTAGTAATTACCAATGAAAATCGATAACTTGTTTTTCAAGAAAATGAATAACATAGAAACAATAGGAAAGAAATATTTTATTGTAAAATATTTATAAATAATTTCTAATTACATTTGTTTTGAAATTTGTAACTTTTTTTCTATATTTTTTTTCTTTTGTAAATTTATATTGTTGGTTAAGGTATAAAATAAATTTAAAGAAATAGTCCATTTATTGTCCTGGGTTTATACAACGGATACACAATCGATAATCCAATATGAAAAAAAACCGTCTTTTAGTTGACTTGAAATATTTCATACATTTTTTACTTTTATATTTTTATCTTTCTCATATTTTCCATGGAAAATATATAATTCAATTATAGCGAGATGGTGTATACCCATAGCAGTAATGAATTGGACTATAGATCCATCTTCAGTTTATCTTATGTCAATCAAAATTATAAATTCAGGTGTGTATATATAAATAAATATGAAATATGGAAAATATACTTTTAAAATGGAAAAATGGAAAATTATTATCTTGTAGATTAACTAATTTATTTATATGAAATTCCCTGTCGTATTAACCTTGAAATTTTAAAACAATATTTTATCTTATATTGAAAATAAAAAATACAAACAAATAATGAGTTAGACTTAACAGAGATAAATCGTTTTCTCTTTGGCCAATAAAAGAATGAATGTTTTCTTATAGTTAAATATTCCTTTTGTATAATATGTTACGTTATATTGTATGGTATTTTCATTATCTCTAATGAATAAATAGATATGAATTGAATTTATAGAAATAAATCTGTGTATATAATCAATCAAATTCAACTACAAATATCTGTATAAGAAATTGAAAATATTCAAACATAATAAAATGTTTATAAGAGTAGTTGAAATTCAATAGAAAAAAGGCACTTATCGTCTTATATAGTTATATAGGATGAGATTTATAATATTGACTTAATGAACAAAAACGTTTTAATCCCTCTAATAAAATTAATATAATCAATATCGCTGTTTTTATATACATTGTATAAATGTATATACATTAATACCACACAATGTTTACAATCGTTTTCATAGTCTGATAATATATTCCTTAAAATTTTTTTTCCTATAATCTTTTATTATTTACTTTCTTAAATTAAAGCAATAACATTGATATACATACTCATCTTCTTATTCTATATTGATTATTCATTAAATTAAAGAATATTGATGAACAGTTTGTTTGATTTTAATTTAATTGTTTTTATTTACTTAATTTTAATATCCCTCTCTATTCTTATACTCTTAAATTTTAACTAATTCCAGAATTTTAATGATAAGATTTATTCAACATAAATTTTTTTTGATTCACTTTTTGAATACTTTATTTACACAGAAACTTGATGCCAATTAATATTAAATATGATTAAATTATTTGTGCAAAATAAATTAAATTTTTTAAAATTTCGAATTGAAATTTTTCATATGGATGGAATAATTATAATGAAATATTTTTTTTTTACAAATTCAATATACGTATATGTAAATGATGAATATAAGAGGTAAACATATCCGCCGTTTTTTAGAAAAAAATTTCTAGGAATTTAATGAGAATAGAAATTACAAATTACATGAATTTTTTTATTGTTTGCCTCAATATTTATTTTAAATTTAAACAAAAAAAAATACATAGAACTTAGTTGTTAAACACTTTAATTTATTGAGAAACAAGAAATTGTAATAAAAAAATTAATTAATTAATAAAAAACTTGTAAATTCATACAGAAATATATCTGGGAATGTGTTAAAAATTTATAGATAAATTCTAAATTGTTTATACAGCATTGCTTTAATGTGTTGTCTCGTGTAGCTAGTAGCTCTGGAAGTTTTTATCTTTATTATTGAATCCATTTCATTGGAGTATTTATCCTTGACAGAATAAAATAACATGCAATCAACATATAATTTTTCCGTTCCGAGATAGTGTGCTATTGTGCTATTAGCTGTTTTGGGAGAAGTTTAGTGAGCTAGTGATACTTTCGCACTTCGAAAAGTTTAGAGAATAGGAAGCAAATCTTACATAGTCTTACCCTAAAAAAAAATTACGTTGAAAATAAATTATATCAAAGGGTTGATACAGCAATTTTATTTATTTAAAATAATTGAAAAAATATTGTCATTGGTGAAATTTATATATTTACCCTAAAAAAGAATGTGTTATAGTCAAACAATTTACTTACATATAAATTCAATTCTCGCAATGATATTTATGAGGTTTGATTTATTGAAAAATATGTATATTGATGTAGAAAAATGTTATAAAATTCAATTTGTTTTCAACAAACACTGAGGAATAAAAGGATACAAGAGTTTAATTGAATGAACTCTAGAGGAAGATCCAATAAATTACTAGTCAAGAACAATTTATTTTTATTAATATAAAATTTACATTTAAGTAAAAAAATCTGTTTTATTTTATAATTTGAAGTGTAAAGTGCATTATAAGTATTTAAAATGAATAATTTAAATTGTTTTCTCGTAGCTAGAGGACACCCTACTATCATCAATAGAGTCTTACGTGGTAGAGTATATTGTTTGAGTTCAATTATAATAGTAGATCCCTGTGTTTAACATAGTGTCAATTGAAAACACGATTATAAGCATTTTTACTTATAACATAACTTAAACTCGTAGCTAAAGAAAACTTATTTTTCTATTAATTAAATTATGATTAAATGATAAAATTGCTCAATACTATGTTTATAATAGGAATAATATAAGAATATGTAATTAAAAAACAACAACGATTACAGCTTCGCTAGACGTAAAATATTCAGACTAGATGTTCTTGAATTTTGATCTTAAATTTTAAAGTATTATTTTACTTAAATTATTAATGATGTTTTCAGTTTTAGATGAAGTTTAAGATTCTAAGTATAAAAAGTTTATTTTTTAAACGCTTTAGTATTTGAATCTGTAGTTAAAGGTCATAGTTAGGAACTTTTTTGGTTTTTGAATAATTAATACTATCAAAATTATGAGCATAATAAACCATATGTTACTTATAATCTTAACTTGGAAGTTAAAGAAATGTTAAATGCTAAATATTCTTAAACCATTTCACCTTATATTTACGGTGTTTCAGTCATGATTTTAATAAAACTACATGAGTTCTTCACATAAAGCAAAGAATATATGATATATGTAGTAAATATGAGAATTTCTCTAAAATTAAAAAATAACAAAAGAAATAACAAATGGAATTTTATATGACGTATGAATCATTAATTTAATCAAAGGAATGTTTGGTTTTTATAAATATTTTCATTCTGATTCCTTATTTTCCTTTCTTTTTGTGTAAAAACATAAAAATTTTAATTATTAAATTCAATAAAATTTCCCAATAAAATCTTATAATCAGATTTTTCTTAGAAACTGAAACTAAACAATAAAACAATCACAAGACAATTTTAAAATTCAATAACAGAAAACGACTGTTTTGATATAAAAATAAATTAAATTCTTTAATAATTTCACAAAATATATTATAAGATTTGTAAGATAATGTTTAATTGACGATAATATAAATTCATAATAAAATCATTTTAATATTATTTATTTTTTATTCAATTAATTATTATATTATGAGCTTGGTTTAGGATGCAATGGCTTTTTGAATATGTTATATGAATTCAGTAATAATTGATGTGCTGACTATCCATTTTACAAGTATATGGCATATAGGAATAATTCATGAATAATATAAACTCAGAGTATAAGCATTAGGGCTTTAGCTTAAGCATTTTTTAAACATAAAAAAAAAGATTTTCTCATCATTAATCATGACGGATAAGTTTTTTATTATAATTTTATTTTTTGGTTGATTCACACGTCTAAAAGTTTATTTGATAACATTACTCAGACAATATAAAGTCAGTTATTTTTGTTATCTCTATTACAAAAAATAAATGAATATGTATACATTTTAATTAATGCTTCATTTTGTTGTCACTTATTTTTTTATTAGATTTGGGATACAGACTAGGATTACTATTGAATTTTAGACTTAAGAATGGACATTCCGCCTAGCCACAGGTACTTTTTTAGGAAAGTGGTGAACATCTATTTAAAGGCATTTTTAATTTCATGATGAATTTAAAATGTCTGA
Source organism: Pedicia rivosa (assembly GCA_963082725.1). Lineage (NCBI taxonomy): Eukaryota > Metazoa > Arthropoda > Insecta > Diptera > Pediciidae > Pedicia > Pedicia rivosa. Next base: position 20,158,701 of record OY720151.1, read on the forward strand.
AATAGATGTTCACCACTCTCCCAAAAAAGTACCTGTGGCAGGGTGGAATGAAAAGTCAATATCAAGAGGAGTGATTTTTTCTTATATTTTGAATAAAGTTAGCTAACATTTAAGTATCATTCCCAACTGTAAAGGTATTTAAGATCAAGTAAATAGAAATGAAGTGTTTCAGATTTATGTTATCTCATAGCAACACGCTCTTAACTCATTAGATTGAATATAAATTATTTATATATTTTTTAATTAATTTATTAAATGAAATTTTATGAAAATGACGTTCAAACTTTCATGGCCAAATAGAAAGAAGAAGTAATAAGAAATTATAAAAATAGTATATAATTTTGATTATGTATTAAATATCAATGTTCTTCACAAAAATCATCAAAAACAATCGAAAACAAAAATCTAAAAATGTAATTTTTCAAAGTAAAAGAAATAATATCGGAATTATTTATGGGAAGAATAAACTTTTTGTTTAGGCCTACACCTTTTCCAAGTGACTCCCACACGTTATATACTATTTACCTCAAACTTATATTTTATAAAAGTCTATTAATCTATTAATAGTTACTTACATACAAAAAATTGTATCTAACTATCATTATTTCAGGATAAAATAAAAAGAAAACAAACAAGATTTTGGTTTAGTTAAAAAGTAACTACATGACGTCAATAGATTTTAATTCTTTTGTTTAAGATTTTATAAAGTTCCTATTTCATTTCGAAAAGTGTTTTATCCAATATTGATAATGAATTTACTGAACAGTAAAAGGGGTAATTATTTAAAACTGAAATAAAAATTTGTCCGTCTTCGTGTAGGTGGTAGGAATGTTAAAAGTCATATAATTATATATTAAATAAATTAATATCAAATAAAATGTTAAAGTTGACATTTTTATAAATACTTTCTTATTATATTGATATACTATTATTAAAACAATTGTTTGGGAAAAAATCAATTCTGAAAACAAATGGGCGAATCATTTGAAATTGATCCACTCAATTTGAGTAAAAATACTGAATTTTGTAACCTAAATCTTATATATACAATCAGGCGCAAACTGGGAAATGTTTTTCTATAGGACCCCGAGATTTAATCGGCTACACACTTATAATCCCACGGATATACATATTACTATTTTTAAAAGAAGAACAATTTTATAAGAAACGGCACATGGAAAAAATGTGTGTATTATTTATAGTTGGAAAATAGATATAATGCACAAAAGAAACATAGAAAAACAACACGTGTTTTAAAACCGGTCTCAATTCGGCCAGTTTGTCTCATTGTTCAATAAATAACAATCAGTATTATTTGAAGCCACAAGCATATTAATGAAATACGTACAATTATTTATTCATGGCGGAATTTGAACTTACGACACATAGTACTTAAGAAGTCGATGTGTTATTTATTCAGTTAAATCACATTGGCTTAGAACATATTCATTAAATCGAGAAAAAGATTTTAAAATGAAAAAAAATATTTGCTTTAATGTTACATTTATAACTAAAAATAGCTAATTTTTATATTTCAAATAATTTAATAATTTACACAAAAAAAGAAATAAAGAAGCAGGAATGTTTGTAAACCAATCATTTCTAAAATAAAACAGACGTCATATCAATGTCAGATCAATTACTCATACCCTAGTTATTAAAAAAAATTTCAGTTTGTATTATTAAGTTAACAAAAAATACTTTAACTACCATTAATAATTTTACTACAAACAAAAAAATAAAAATAAAAGATTAACGATGTTTTTCTCATTAAAATTTAATTTAGTGTAGTGATTTTTTTGTAGTTAATGACATACAGACAATTAATGAATATTAATACTATGTATTTTAATATAAGATAGTAATATCTAATTATTCTAATAAAATAATCAATTATAATATGTAATAGATAATAGCAGATATTAATATTTATTGACTTGGTTTATTGATATTTTTATTATTTTGAATTTAATATAAATAAATTTAACCATATCACTGTTGTTCTATGTATTAAAATTCAAAATATATCAAATTTAAATGTTTATGTGTAAATTAATAATAATAAACCGAAATTCAAATCAAATAATTTTAATTGAATTTATTATGAAGAGAAATCAAATCACAACACTGATGCAGCATCACTGTTACTGAGCGTAAACCATCATATTTCCTTTATTAATTGATGTTATTTTTCTCTTAATTTAATTAACTGTTAACCAAGATCTAAACGTCTGAAGTACAAATGGAAAACATAATTTTTGTGTTTAACAATTTGTAAAATTAATTCTCTGTTTATAATAAAATTTATTAATGGATTTATAAATATTTACCGCCTTAAACGTCTACGTATAAAAGTTAGAAATTATTTAGTGGGCTAGGTAAGTTAAGAATGTATTTTTTAGTATTTAACGTGTAGGTGTATTATTATATAAATAATTATAAAATATAAACACCAACAATTATAATCAAATTTAAAGTTAAATTATAATCACAGACTATGTATGAATTTTCTTTAAACATTATTTTATTCATAATTTTATTTTGAATTTAAAATGAAAAAAATTTGTACCTAAACTATGCTTTCTAAATTCAGTTAGTATTTTTGTCTTAGAACCAAAATAACGGATAGAATAATGTTATTAAATTAAACTTTGCTTAGATTAATTTTCCTTAAATCTAACAATTTTATAATTTACACATTACTAAAAACATTAATTTGACTCTATGATTTTTAATTAAAAACATTTAATCAAACATTTCTAAACTACATAAATGCTTTTATAAAATGTCACTATAATGATAGCAATATACAAATAAACTAAAACAAATTAGTATTGACTTTTAATCAAATTCTATAAATACACTAATTATTAGTGTTTCTTATTGGGATTTTGTTAAGTTTATAAAGCTTCTATAAATATATTTTTATCATTATATTGCTGTATTTTTATCTTTAATCAGATGAGTTGGACTAAGAAACTTTCGAAACAATGGAAAATTCCCTACGGTCTCACATTACTAATACTAAGACTAAAATAAATATCTTATATACATCTTATAAAACTTTTAACTTTCCTGTAGTTATTCAATTAGTTCAATTATTACTATAAAAACGCAAGCAAATTATATAGTTGTGCACGAAACAACAAGAATAAGATTTTCTATTAACTAAAAACAAAAATAAATCATTAAAGAAATCAAGTCTTTAAATCATCGATCCAGACTCAATTAAGTTATGACGGTTGTGTTAATTTACTCACAATTTAAAATAAATAATCAATATTTAAAAATACATTTGAAATTTAATGTTAGTAATGAAATATGTACTCATCGACAGAAACGATATTTTTATTTAGAATTTAGATCAGCCGATTTTATAAGAGTGATAAGATCAATAAAGTTTTCACATATATGTAATTCTAAAATATAGTTTGAAGTATAACAACAGTTCTACTTTAGTAAGTAACTACATTGAATTTAGTTATCTAACTAATTATTTAAATTTTTTATGAGTTATGATAATTCAATTACTTTCCACCTTTTTTCAGATAATGTGAAACAAAAATAATTAGTGTTATGTAATATTACAAGTGTAAATTTAGGAACTAGTATATTTTTTAATAATTCAAATATTCTTCTTACATATAAAAATACTATCGAAACCTCTTAAATATATAAAATAGTTTTAATATAAATAAATACTTTTTAGAATATTAATTAATCGTTTAATCTTTTGATTTTTTATTCTTTTTGTTACTATGAGTTTTTGATTTATTTATATTGACGGCAAGATTTTTTTAATTAGCGTAAAATTAATACTTTAATAACTTTAAATATAATAATCAATATATTCAAAATTAAGTGGCATAAAATCTTTGTGTTCCTAAATGTGGATAATATTTTCTTACATAACTAGAAAATAGAAATCTATGTCAATGAAGTAATAATTTATGAATTTATCATAGACCAGATTGATTTAATCTTAAATGAATGAAAGTTAAATTTATTCAGAAAATATGACTTCACTGAATGTAGCACAATATGGAGGCGCCGTATTTTACATTTACAATAAATAGAAAATAGCAAATTAAGGAAAAAATGTTGACATAAAAAGTTTTAAGAACTCGTATAAAAAGAGGTTTTCATAAATATATCTTATTGCACCACAGCACATATTCTTTTGGTAATATAAATAAATATTATCATTTATAATCCCTGTTACCCTTTTTTACCCATAAACATTACATTGAGTATAATAATGTGTAGTGTTCATGCTTGATTTGAGATGTGCTTTGTAATATCATTTCATTGTAAATAAATTACTGTAACACAATAACATTGATTGCGATTGTAATTTGTAATTAAATTCAACTTGTATTATGTGAATGATAAATAGCTAATATTAACTTGTAATTGTAAATATCTTCTCTTTATTTGTAAATTTATATAATTCTGTGTTTCTATATATATTTATTTCTGTGTGTTAACAGAAAGTTACTTTTATATAACAGGTGAAAAAAGCTTTTAAATAACTTTATTGTTACGTATCGTCCGTGTTATTTTAAGAATTTTATAATGTTTATTAATTAGTTAAAAATGTATAAAACTAAATCGATTTTTTCAATTTAGTAAATTTTTTTTTTTGAAAATGACAAAATGTATCCTTTATTGAATAAAACACATAAAAATGTCACCTGAGCGTGACACAGAATTAAATGTGGTTTGTTGCAGTTTTTATTTTTATTTTTATTTAATTTATAGTGTGGTAATTCGGTTTAATTCCCTATATAAAAAAATCACAAAGAATTAAGTTGGACAAATTGAAAATAAATTAGAAAAAATAAAGGATTATAGTAAAATTGTTGGTTGGTTGCAAAAGTAAAAAAAATAAACCAAGTAATATAAAACTGAACATTTACTGACGTGAAAAATAATAAGATAAAAGTATCGAAGACGACCAAATGAAAAATAAAAAGTCAAAGAAAAATGTCTAGGTATTTTTGACAGACAGATTTTATTATTATTTTGTTTGCAAGAAAAGAAAAGATTTTTTTTTCTTATATTTATAAAAATAAATTTCCAATTAAGTTTTTATCTTAAATCGAGAAAAAAAATTGTTTTCAGAAAAATAAAATTGACTTTAAATAAAAAGCTTATATAATTACATTGGTACGGGAACCATACTTCTGTTATTTATAAAGAATTTTTATATTAAAGTTTTTCTTTTGAAATTTGAACAATATAAATTTTTTCTTTTAAGAAATTCAATTTGTGTTTAATTTAAGTTTGAAGCTTCAGTAGACATACTAAATACCAAATTCTCACATGACCTAAACACACTAAAACATCTATTTCTAAGCAACACAATCGTGAAACATAAATAATTTTTTTGGATTTAAATTGAGTTTTTAAATTAATTTATTTACCAAAAAAATTATTAGAGAAGCTTTAGTCAGTAAATATTCTTTTGATTAATTGTTTATGTTTTAATGAGAGCTGCAAGAAGAAAATTTAAATATGAGTGACATTTATTAGTATGGCTGGCAATATTTTTTTTTATTTTGTCCTTAAATTAATACAGTAAACGATTAAGTAATTAAAAGTAACCTATTTTCCCCACTTTTTATCTTTTGAAAACTTATCCGGTCATTTCCAAATTAAAAAAAAATTATAATTATAATCATCTGCCTCAGCTATTCACTTTCTTTTCCAGTCCCCTTTTCACTCAAAGTACGAATATTTACAAAATTACAACAGAAATAGATTATTGTTGTAATAATCTTTCTTAACTTATAAAAAGTTATTTGTTGAGTGGATTTATGTTACGGGATAATAACGTAATTTAGTAATTCTTGAGCATCAACTTCTTGATGCAGATTTAAGGCTTATTTTCGCAAGTTTTTTGTAAAAAAATACACAGAAGACTGACATGTTGTAATATTTATAAAAGCATCATTTTTTTTTGTATTAAAAATATCTCATCTTAATATTATTGTGTCTCATTTATTTCTTTAAATCTTTAGTTTTTATAAATAAATCAAATGGAAGAATATTTATCTAATTTTTAATTAAAGGAGTATTTCTTAAAGGAAATTTTTATTTTACAAATATCTTTCTTTAGTTTTTTATTAACTACGTCAATTTAAATTTTCTTTGGTATCTTATAACTGTTATAATATTGTATTTTTCAGGAGCTCACTATTTATTACACAATATTTTTAAACATTTGTGAAAACAAATATGGAACGAAAAATTAATCAATTTCATTCTTTACTATTTTTTTCAACAGAAAATATGATTCGTTTTTCTATGTATATTTTTTATTTATCCTTCACAACAAAATAATAACTTTTGTAATGGAATTTATTTATTGTGCTTTTTTATTACTTAAATGTCATTCTACATTCATAAATAATTGTTTTTTTTCACCGTTTTTAAAGCTTTAAATCTTACATATTCAATTACTCCAAAAGTAATGTTTCTAGGGATTATTTAAGGCCGGATAATTTTTTTTTCTTTGATAAAAATTTTCTTATTGCTCTCTAACCATCGTTTGAAATCTTAAAAAACATAAATTGATATTCACGTAAAAAATAACCTGTCAACTTTTGTAAATTCTCATGTGTATTTTTTTTTCTTGGTTCTGCTTAACGTGACAACGCATTTTTCAACTTTTCTATTTTATTAAATTTAAAATATGTAAGTAAATTAATTATTTTCTGTTTTCATTGTCATCTCATAAAGTGATTTATTTATACTGATGAAAAACTTTATTGTTTGTTTTCTAAATAAATAAATATAACTGAAAGGTAAAGATCAGATGAGAAAGGAAACTAAAGGAGAATTAAACTGAACTAAAATGAACTTCTTTCAATAAAAAAAATAATTAATATTGCAACTTCAACAAAATTAAAAATCAGTTTAATTAAATCAACATTGTAAATTTCCTGTTTTTGTTAAAAACAAATGGTAAGAAAAAAAAGAAGAAATTATGAATTCATTTTAACACAATTTCCGGTTATATTTTTATCGGCGAAAACAAAATAAAAGTAAATTCTATTCTAATTTTCAATTGAAAAGAACTTTTTTTTTTTAAAAGAAAAATATTAAACTTCTTTATACTTTTTCCTAACCTAAAAAAGAAAAGAAAATGAAAAAAGAAAAATAGAAAATGTACACAAGAAGATAATCAATAAAAATAAACATTTTATGAATATTCACTTAAAGTTTATTTCTATTTTTAGAAATCAGGTCAATATTTCTTATTCTTATTTTGTCGATGTCGTTAATGGATATTGGTCTCTATACAATTTTTTTTTCCTATTAATAATAATTTAATGTGTCTGTCATGTAAAATGGACAGTGGAACGAATAATGATGAATAAAATTTTTATACATTTTTAGGAAATTTAATTTACCTATATTCATATAACATGAATAAATTTTTCTATAATTTTAATAGAATAATTATGTGTCTACACTATAATTGTTTTCTAAACACTTTTTGTTAATGTTGTTGTCATCAAATCAAAAAATAAAAATCCTTTTAACCCTTTTCTTTCATTTTCTTGTTTTCTTCTTTTTTTTTTTTTTGGTTGAAGCTTTTTTTTAAGCTCTGTTAGTTGGCATGTTAAATCCAAAGAAAAATTTATTAAAAATGAAATAAATGAACTGTATATGAGTTCATGAAGTTCATGTGAATAATGGCTGTGATATTTTGATTTTTCAACTTTAATTTTGTGACAAACACTTTTGAAAATTTATTATTAATTATTTTTGTTGTTTTTACTGTTTTTTGTTTACTTTTCGAATTATAAAACAAAAATCTAGAATAAGTTATCTTTTTAATGTGTATAAGAATGAAATAGAAAAAAGTAATAAATAAATAAATGCCTTGCCTTACAGTGACCGTGAACAACTAAAACTTTAATTTTATTAACTTTTATTATCACACCAGAGTTGATAAATTAATTAATTATTATAGACTATACGCTATATGGCTATTTATAGAGATAAAAAAATATAGATAAAATTAATACAAAAATAGATATCAAATATTTATTATTTTATTCCTCCATTAATTACAATTACTACCAAATATATTTCTACAAAATGTTTTAAACATATCCTTAAATGAAAATTTCTTAAATATTCTTTTCATTTCTATTTTATAAATTTAAAAATTTGGAAAATTTATAATAAAATTTATTCTCATATACATTGTGAATTTTTTATGTGAAACCCCTAAGCGAAAGAAAGTTAAAGTATATCATTTTTGAATTACTTTATTTAAATTTTTTAAAGTTAAACAATTATATTAAATATGTAAGAACCTTTACATATATAGCATATGTGCACATAGATACATAAAGTAACATAATGAATACGATTATTATGTATTATTAAACAATTGAATAAAAATTAAACTAAACAATTTTAGGAAATAATTTTATATTAATACGAGTTATTGTGTATTCTATAAATTTCTATTTTCTATTTTCTATTTTCAATTTTCAATTTTCAATTTCATTATTTTAGTCTTAAATAAATATAGTCACAGCAATAAAAATTATAAGCAATAAAGACAAACTATCATATCCAAAAGATATAAAGTTAACTTCAGTTTATGAGAAAAATGTAAACATTAAATATTCTATTTTTGTGAATTAAATTGATTTAAGTTACAATTAGAATTTTTATTTTGTTTTGTTGGATGATATATATATATATAATATTTTATATTGACATATTTTGTCAATGTCAATTTTTAAATTATATAATTATAGATCTAAAATCCGTAATTATTAAGTATAATTTCAAAGAAATCATTTATTTTTATTGATGGTAAGCCAATGTGTCAATTCTTAAAAAAAAATAAAGTAGAAAAAAGACAGGTAACGAATGATTACTAATTTTCACAGATTTTTTTTAAATCTGTTGTTATTTTAATGAAAATGACAAAAACTTATTTTAGGCCACACACTCATTCCACTAAGAATTCTTAAATGAATACAAAATCATCTCAATATTCCGATTGCGAATAAAAATGAATAGAATAAAATTAAAATTGGCGCCTATTAATTCATTGAAAGAAAAGAAAATACTGATTCGTTCTCGTTTCTAATAAATGAAACAGAGAAAAAAACAATGACGTCATATAGAAAACAACGTGCTACGACCTGTTAACGGATTACAAATTTTGTCTGTCTAGTATACGCTTGCGTTACAATACCATTACTATGTCGACGAAAAAAAATTTTTTTTTAACAAAAAAAATTATTATATACTAGCACGACGACATCATAACATTTTTTGGCGTCGCCTTTTACTTGTGTGTACGATTATTTAGTCTGTTGGCGGATGTTCACCGGAAAAGTCATTTTTCCTTTTTAAATAAAAACCAAAAAAAAAAATTTATATACACCTTAGTGGTTAATTATTATCTACCTTAGTGAATTAATATTCGTAATTCTGCAAGAGAAAAGAAAGTTGTTCTCTTTTTGTGTTTGTTTGTGTGTGTGTGTTTATGTGTGTGTACGTTCTGTTACATTAATCAAAGACACATTTATTATTGTGGTTTTAGTTAAATTTATTTGAAATTTCTTTTTAACAGTGAAGTATCGTTTATAATCACAAGTGATTAATGGTTATGGTTTTGTATTTTAGTGTGATTGTGATTATAAGCAACAGTTGATCAATTTTTTGGAATAATTAGTTAATAGTTTTACAAAAAATGAAAATATCTATGAATTATTTTAAACTTTAACCATTAACGGTACGTTTTTATATTTAATATTGTTATTATCAAATGAATTAGCATAGTTGTTTATAGTTTGTTTCAAATGAAAATAGAACATATTTAGTAGATAAGAATATAATATAAACGCAGTATAATTTCATTTATTAATAATTATCTAAAATTAAATAAAGATTTCAAAGTATGAGTGAAAATATGATTTGTCTTAATCATCATTAGTTTTTTGCAATTGAGACTAACGAAAGTATATAAGAATTTATTTTTCTTATACAAAAAACCAGGCGCCTCCATTCACAATATTTAATAATAAGCAAGTCATCAGAGTTCTTATTTTTTTCAATATTTATAAGAACAAAAGATTATTATCTTTCATTAAAAATAATTCATTCATTTTAATTGGTAGCCTATTTTAAATTCATTTTTTAAAGCGTTGTCTTTTTGTGTTTGTGCATTTTTATTTTTTGTTTGTTGCTAAAGTATTTGAACAAAAATGAATAAAACGTCAAAACAAGAACCAATTAAATGTTAATAATAATGTTTCCCTAGTCAATGATACTTTAAGTTTTTTTTTTCATTTTATTTATTCGTCCGTTTTTATGCTAACAATCTATAACAATGCACACCAACGAGAACTAAAAGAAAAACACATATTGAAGTGGTACTGTGTATGTTTCATTTCATATGAAACATTTTTTTTCTGTTGTTATACTTTATATGTGAATTTTGTGTTTACATTATTTTTACATATATACCTATACTTTATTTATAAAAAGAATATCAAGAAGTTGTAGTAACAAATAATACAACAACAACTAGAAATAAATACAAGAAAAAGAAGAAAAAAAAAAGACTAAAAATAAAAAAAAAAATAACAATAATATTTTGTGTTTATATATTTTCAAAATGAAAATCACAAGTTTTTCATGTATGTATATTATGTACATACTATATTTAAATACATATATTATATCTAAACTACATAATATATATTTTGTCAAATTTTCATTATTCTGCGTTTCTTGTATTTTATATTTTTTTTTTCTTCTCTTGATTCATAATAATAAAATGAAAAATCCAAAAAAAAAAAAAATAAAGTTTTTTTGGCAACAATTTTTGTTGTTTGTTCTTTTCTTTTCTGAATTTATTAGCTCTCATTCTTTTTTTTTTCTTAGTTTTTATTTTAAAAGAAAAATTATAAATTCTTTTGTATAATCATAAAGTTAAAATTAATTTTTTTTTATTTTAAATCATCATTTACCTGATTTACTAATGTTTGATTTTGTACATGGTTATTGCTAGTTTTTCTTTTGTATACATAAAACTTAAGTAAAGGAATAAGATGATTTATTACAAGCAAAAATTACCTTCAACAAATAAACAATTTTATCAGTTGGTTCTGTGTAGACAAAAAAAAACATTAATTTTAACATCACAAATAATTATTCCAACCGCATTAACGTTAACACCACAATTATTTTCAATGTTTTATTTTCCATTTAGTATTATTTATTAAACAATCAATTGAATTATATTGAAAGAAAATTATCTGTTAACTGTTGTCTAATAAACCATCTTACAATTTATTTTATTATTTTTTCCTGTATTTTTATATATTTTATTGTTGATTAATTTTCTTTTTGTAAACATAAGAAAAAGTTTTCACAGACAGGAATAAAATATATATATATATATATATATATATATATATATATATATATATATGATAAATTTTTCATCTTAATCTCTTAACACCTTAAGATAACGAATAAATTTTATTTTATAAAGCGTGAAAATTGTATTAAAAACCATAACATTATTATTTCAACTTCAATTATTCCAAAAATGGACTTTTTCTTTTTTGTTTATTTCTATAAATAAGAGAAAGAGATTTTCTTTTCTTGGTTAAAATTATAATAAGATTTTAAATATCAATTTCAATTTCAATCAGATTTAAATAAATTTTGTAAATATTTTATTAATGAAAATATTTACTCAACTAGAACAACATAACCATTTTTGAGACTTATTTATTGAGAATGTTGATGAATAGGATCGATGACGTGTTTTTTGTACCTATTTCTTAAGTTATAAAATTGATAATTGAAAATAAGATATTTTCAATTCTTCTTCTTATACAATGTTGTTACTGTTTCTTTTTTCTTTCAACGTGAATAGTGACAATGTTATATGAATTATTATTATATAAAATAAAATTGCTTTCCTTTCAACAGAATTGAATTAATAAAAAAAGGGAAAAGAAGAAAGCTTTATTGAAATCCCATCGGTTATTATCCTAGATAAAAATTTATACATAAAAATTTGTATTTTCATGACTTCACATATAATTTTTTTTTTCATCAAAAAAGAAAATCTATACAATAATATTTGTTAAAAGATATTTTTTCTATTATATACAATTTTCGGTCACTGCTAAAGCCTCTAATTTGTTTGAATGTCACACACTTTCAATCGATCAAATTTTCTATTTTACTTCTTTAGATTTTCTCTTTTTTGTTCGGTCCGACAAACAGTGCTCTTGACTAGACATTGACTGTGCCTTTTTCTTTCTTTTTTTTTTATATAAAAGAGAAAATGTAAAATCTGGATCAGTGGATCTTATCTTGTCTTCTTTTTGTTTTGCTCTTCTTCTTCATAAGAATGTTTTGAAGTCATTTTAATTTTTAATTTTTAGGAAATTTATCAAATTTTTATACAAAACAAAAACATTAAATTTCATTAAAATGTCAAACATTTTGAATATGTTTGTAGATATTTTTATTTGTGAATAAATATATAAATTAAGTGTGTGTGTGTGTATTGTATTGTATATATGCATGTGCGTGTACAAAATTTATGTCTTTTCTTGTTATAGTTGTTGTGTTATTGTTGTTGTGTTGTTTTTGTTAATATATTAAAGATAACGTATACATTTTCTTTTCCTGACTGAAAATAGAAAAATAGAACAAAAGTCATTAGATTGCCGTAAACAATATCAATTAATTATTATAATAAGGGAGATCAAATCGAAATTAATCCTTTAAAGAAACACATTAAAATTTAGAAATATTTCATTCCACTAATTGGATTTATAAAAAAAAATTATAAATTTCAACAAATAATAATATTAACTTTAGATTAATCAGATTAAATATCAACATAAGCAAAGAAGTTACATGACCAAGGCTGTATCACTTCCAAATTTAAATGCTTGCATCTGTCAATCATCATAATCTTCAGTTCTTTTATATGCAAATGTTAGTGTGTGTGTGTGTCTTTGTCTGTTTTTTTTTCTGTTAGAAAATTCATATATGATATTTTGATGAGTTTCATCTTTTGTTATTTATTTATAATAATATAATAAAGTCTTAAGCCATGAGCGAGTAGCTGGAAAAATGCCAATTTTAAAATTCTCTCTGTAAGTTATTAATTAATCAACATGTGTGTTGCATAATTACTTTTTTTTTTCTTAATAATGAGTTTTTAGTTTTCATTCTTTTCTTTTTAGATTTTTATTTAATGAAAAATATTTTTCAATTCTTATTAAATATTTTTTCAATTATTTGCCGAAATATTTTTCATATAAATTCGCATATACTTTCATAATTTCATTCGTTTACTGTTTACATCCCCTACACAGTAAACAATTTAAAATATTAGATTCCTTGTTTATTCTTCAAACATAACCTCAAAAAAAAAAAAAAACAATTTTATCAAAAGAAATTTTTTTTTTTAAAAAAAAAAAAATTAAAAATTTCTTTTGTTAAAATTAAATGTATGTCAATGCCCACTGAAATTTTTCACAAACAAAAAAAAATCAGCATTAAAATTGTTGAAGTTTTTTACAAAATTAAATTGTTAAAAGTTAAAATATTCAAGTCCAAAAGTCAAAAGATAAAGATAAGAAAAAAGGAAATCTTCCATTGTTAATTTTTTTTTCTTCTTTATTCTTTTCTTACATTTTTTGATCTATAAGGAAAAAATGTAAGTTGATGAATATATATTATTTTATATAGTAAAAGGACTTATAAATATAGTTTGTAACAAAAGACTGTATAAAACACAATAGAAAAGGACTTCAAAAATACAATATCAAAAATCCATTGAAATAAAGATAAAATCAAAAATCAAATGCAAACATTTCTGTATGAACATCAGAGGCAACACAATATGATGATGAACTAGATATTTCAGTTGAAAATGATTTGTTTTATTCTATTGTGTCTTGATTAAATCTCACTTTTGATGTGTTTTATACTTGAACATTTGTAGTCTCTATGGGTGTATGTGTGTGTGTGTAAATTAATAAATTAGTAATATTAAATTTACCCGGATGTATATTTTAATGAGAGTCCACTCATTGAATGAATTTTGTCTATTACTCTCTATATATAAAACTATACATTCTAATTTTAGTTCGGGTGAATAACAATAATGAAATTTAATAATTATAATTTTGAATTTAATTGATGTCTTAGTACTTCTTTTTCTTGATTTATTTTTATCTTCTTATATAAGCGGATGTTAAGAAAAGCTTTTACAATTAGCTTTACATACAATTTATATATATGCACACACTCAAGTTAACGTAATTACGGCACAAAATATTACCCCTTTTATTTGTATGTATTTTACATGCACAGGCACATAGTTGTGTGTGTGTGATTTTCTTAACATATAGAGACATGATCAAAAATTATTGTCGTTTCTGTCCTATTTTAAAAGATTTTATAGAAATATTGTCTTCTTTAGTTCAATTATTACTTTAAGCTTTAGGATCTATTTAAACTTTTGCTTTAATAATATTTATACAATTTTCAACACGCGATACATTTTACACAATAAATTCATCTATATATAACAGAATTCTAAGAATTTAAGTAACTTATAAGATTTTAAAGGAGTTACTTAAGATAATCAATTATTATGTTTTGATATTTTGAAGCTTACTATAAAGGAGTGGTTGTTCTTTACAAAAAAAATTGTAAAATCCTTCCCTTTAATTTTATGCTTTAATATTGCTTTTATTTTCTTTTTAATATTTATTTTTTAAATGTGACTTGACAGCTGATGTTAGAAATACAATTTTCCCATTCTATAATTTTTTTTTTATATATTTATTTTTACAGAATTTTACCTTATGTTTAATTTAATGTTTGAATTGAAAGTAACTTGAATATTTTATAAAATATTTAATATCATGCCTATATCCATACATGAATTCATACATACATATTATACATATGAAAAATGTTAAAAACAAACATTGTATTTCTGTGATTTACCATCATTCTTCTTGATTGTGTAGGTGGATAACTTGATGATAAGCATATATATTTATTTTTTTATAAGTATGTCTTCCTTTTATATTCATGAATATAAGGTTGAAATATATATATATATACATATGATGTTATATATATTTAACGTAAAAAAAGAAAAAGAAAAAAAAATAAAGAATAAAAAAGAATCAAACTTTGTTTTTGTATTTCTTTTTTTGGTTATAAAAAGTTTTAAGTATATTTTTGGAAATGAAGTATTTTACCTTTTCTTTATTTTTTTTTTGGTTAGATTTTTATTATATTAAGTTAGAAGATGTTCATTGGAAATTAGTTTCAAGTTAAATATAAAAGTAATCGAACTTAACAGACTTGAAAATGCAGACTGACTGTATATAATACATTCATTATGTTGTTTGAATTTCTCTTGATTTTTGTTTTTTTTTTAGTGTAGACGCCTGATAAGTAATAAGACTTTATTCATGTTAATATTTTAACTTTTTATTCTATTCTTTTAGAAAAACTTTTTAAATGAACAATTTAATTACTTTATATCATATTTTGCTGTTTAATATAATTATAAACAATTTATTATGATTGTTTTGTGTGGGTTGGACAGGGGTATGATATAAACATAAACATAAACAAAGTAAAATCATTATTTACATTTTCTATAATTTATGTTCTAAAAATTTATAAATTAATATAAAGGTGAAAAAAAAATGTACATCAAGAAAATAAAAAACAATTTAATAATATCCTTTTATTATGTAAAGTTAATTGAAAATAAACAATAATTATCGCGAATAATTTATTGTGTACGTATTTAAATTCATTCCATGCAATTTTGATTCATTTATTTAATTTATTATAAACAATTTTCTGTGTTAAATTTTAATGTAAATATTTTACAAAATATGTTTAACTTGTGTTTACCATTATGGTTTTATTTCATAAACGTTATTTATCAGTCTTTTTTTAAACGGTTAACCAAATTATTATAATTTTTGTTTATTTAACAATCTAGTAATTTATTTGAGTTTTGAACATAAATTAAGTCCAAAAAAAAATTAACAAATAATCGGTTGTCGTATCTCTAATATTTTAATTATTTTTAGTAAATATTCAGCGACAATGATCTACAGACAAAAATTGCCATTAATATAAAGAACCTAACAAATTGTCATTTTGACAATAATATTGAAGACATAAATATTAACTAATGAATTTTTTTGGGTCGTTGTTTTTGCCTTAGTACAATCAACTTAACCACACACCATGACTATATTTAATATTTACACTTAACGTTATTCAAATATTATAAAATATGAGTTTAGAAAAACATAAATACAAATCTGTAAAAACAATTTAAACAGCTTTTCCTGTTGTTGATAAATATCGCAATCAGACTATAAAGAGAACACGTCCCTTTTTAAAAAAAAATAAAAAGAAGAAAACTTTTGTGCACAGGTCATAAAAGTCTCTTATGTAACAAGTGCGTATAGACTTTTATAGATGTTTTTGTAAGCAGTTTCACAAAATCTATATAAATATATAAGTAGAAAATATAGAAGGATAAGAAATCTTGTTCACACACAAATAATGTTGTCTTTTATTCGGGTGCTTACCCTTGAACCCTTATCTTTAAGTTTGCTGTTCTTTTTTTTCTTATATCTCGTTCCTAATTTTTCTTATATTATAGTAACATCATTGTCCCTTATTTCATTTTGCTATATAAATACTCATATGAAGATGATTTTTTTTTCTGCTTCTATTGTTGATGGTGGTGTTGTTGTTGTTGTTGTTTTTATTTTTGTTCAAATGTCAATTTTGGTAAATTAAATTTCATTAAACTTTTCCGCACTAACAAATTCCAAAGTAATATTATTCTATATCTTATAGTCTATATACATTTATTTTTTAAGGTTTTTTTTTTCTTTCTTTCTCTTCCTTTTTGACATTTAATAAAACTCTTCGTCTTGAATACTAATCGTAAATTATAGAATGGTGAAAGTCATTTTCTCTCTGTATATTGTATATAAAATTAATCAAGGACAAAAGACAACCCAATTTTTTTTTCCTTTTCGGTTATTTTTTGTTATAAAGGTGAAAAAGAATCAAGTCACAAACATTGAATTTTATATATTTATTTGTTACTTTTTTTTTTCTTCCAAAAATAGAAAGTATAAACTTGAACAATTCAACACAAAATTGAATTCTTAAACTTGCAGGTGGTGAAAAACACATTACTGAACATAGCGTATCGGATACAAAAATAATGAAATGGAATTTTCTTCTTTTTTTTCCTAAAAAGAAACGAATTATTATTGTGAAAAAGAGAAATTATGTACATACTTTAACGCTTTAGAAAAGACACTTTATTATTCTTTATTTTATTAATTTATAATTCTTTTTATAATAATCCGCTTTATTATTATGTATTCTTTTTCCTTTTTTTTCCATGCCTTAGATTTGTAACGTCTGCAAATTCATATTAGAGGTAGATAATTCCTTTTTATTAAAATATAGATATAATTTTTTATGATGATTAGAATTTACAAAAAAGGATGCACACAAATTGAAAATGATTCTTAGAAAAGAAATCCTTAAAATTCGTGCTTTGCTTATTTACCGGAAGTTCAATTTATTATTTTTAAAGAAAATTAGATAAAATTTTTCTTTTTAATTTTCACCTTTTTTTGCTTGAAAATATGTGAATATTTAATTAAGTTTTTCACATACTTTTAATTATATTCAAACAGGGACTTTTTATATAATTTAATAAGGCATTTTCAATTAACATGAGTGCCATACACATATTCCTACCTGTTTTCTTGTTGTTGTTTATTATTATTGTTGATGTCATTCTTTATAGAAGAAAATTCTTCTTTCTCAACATTTTATTTGTATTATACTTGATTGAATTTAATCCAAATATTTTTGTATTTTAACACAATTATTATGATTGTTACATTTATTACGTTACGTTTTTATCTATTCACTTGTGTGTGTATGTATGTATGTATGTATAATGGTTGTATACCAGATACAAATTCGATTTATTTTGTATTTTATTGTTTTTTTTTCTTTATTCCTATCAAAAACCAATAATGTATACCGAATTCATACTTGAAAAACTTGTAAACTGGAATTAAAATTGGAGTTGATATCAAACTCAAACATTTTATATGTACTTATATCCACAGAAGTTTTATTTTGATTTGAATATCGCAATTCAGAATAATTGAAATAAAAAATAAAAACGAAATGTTTGTAAATTTTAAATCTGATGGTTTTAAGTTACACGCATACCTACATACCTAACTTATTGTTATTCTAAATTTCTGAAAAAAATAAAAGATGTCTAGAAATTTGGTTATCTTTTTATATATTATGTTAAGATGTATTGGGAAGAAAATAAGAAAAAAAAAATATAAAATCAAAATAATGTTGGTACTCTAAAATTTATCGTTGCAAAGTTAAAAGGTTTAAAACACAAAATGTTTGACAAAAATGACTTTCTTTTTTTCTTATTATTGAAAATATACAAAAATGTATAAACATATTATAAAGTGCAACTAAGTGTTTTCAATATTAACATTTTCATTTATTCTAAAATATATTTACCATCATTTATTTTATTCAATCAATAATTCTTCAAGTCAAATCATTCTTAAATTCAAACAACTTAACTTTGACATATGAATATAAAATATATAAAGGCTAATATTCTTATACACATTATGATTTAATGCCTCTTTATATTCTCATATAAAACAAATGTCTGATAATATAAAGAATTACATGAACATTAATGCCTTTTATTATCCCAGAAGAAAAAAATAGTCATGGTATTCTGTCTGTAGGTAAAATTTAAACGATCAGGTATATGATCAGCGTTACTTAAACGGAATTTTTTTTAATGTTTTAAATTTTAAAACATATTAAATTTCTACACTTTTTACTTGAACAATAATAAAGTATGAATTTTAGTGGATTAATTTATTTTGTTAAATTTTGAAAAGGAAAAACTTGAATAGTTTTGTATATAATTTTTTATTTACCTTAACTCTACACTACACTATAATTTCTGTTTTATTTTTAAGTTGAAAAAATGTATTTTACTTTCTATAGAAAATACATGTATTAGTGTTAAATGGGAAAGTACAAAGTATAAAACTTTACATCAAACAAGAAAATTTTCTCATGTTTTATAATTTTTTTTTATCATAAATGAGAATTTTAGTTTTTTTTTTGTTGAAATTATTAAAGTTTCAGAAGAGTTTCCGTGTGTTTTCTTTTCATTTTCTTGTTTCATTTTAATATCAACCATCTAACACGTTTATAGTCTCCTCTCTGTCTTTGTCAAATAAACAAAAACAAAAGGGAAGGAAAAAGGAAAACTATATATAAATGTTGCCTTTCTATACATATGTATTATATATATTAGTTCTTATAGCCTTGTATTTCTTATATACATATTCATATATTTATGTCTATTCGTATAACGTATAAACATTTATTTTTTGCCCATTAATCTTTAGTTCTTAACTTGGCACAATTTTGATTGGAAGAATAAGATGTACAGTGAATGTATACATTCAGGTCATCAACAAATATGGTTTATTTACTTCTTTTGATCTATATAATGAGTATCTGAATTAGAGTGAATCATGATCATCATTATATGGTTAGAAAAAAAAAATTGTATACAAATGTTTTCCGATTCGAAAACAAATAATATCAAAAAAAATAAAATATTGGTGACATAATATTTTATATACATATTTCTTAAATCAAAAATATATTTTGGCAAAGAGATTGATTGTTTGTTTTTGATTTATTATAATAAATGTTTTGACTTTTTTACTTTGAGGTAAAATATGCTCTCTTTTTCGTCTTTTAATGGTTATTTTCAACCAAACATTCTAAATATAAATATGTTTATGAATTCTTGTATTTATGAAAATTGGATGAATAACTAGACATTTTATTTATACTCTTAACTAACTTATTCTTCTTATTATTATTTATGTAATATTTGTATTCGGAAATATTAATAATAATTATATAATTAATAATTTACATATATTTTTCTTTGATATTCTGATCAGTGTAATTGACAAATAATTGCTTCAGCAGAAATAATGATTGACTTGATCTATAGGAATAATCGTATTGTATTTCCTAAAATCGACATTTACACAACCTTACCGTTAACCATTTACACCATTTATATTTTCTTATGGATTTAAGAAAAAAATGTATAATTTAATTGAATAACACAAAATAATTATTTAATTATTTAAATATGAAAAATTTGCAATTTAAAGATTGTATTCGGCCAAAAATATATAAAAGATATTGAAAAAGATACTTTCAGTAGTAAAAAATTTATAAGTATTTTTATGATCATTGACAAAGATACTGAAAACATAGATTCTTTTTATGCATTCAAGTACATTTTATCTGTATGTTTTTTTAAGATACCAGATTCCATCGAGTACAAGGAATTTTATGTATTTTTTATTTCTTTAATTTCTAAGAAGAAATCAACAACAAAAAAACAACATATTTTTGAGATTTTATCAGTACAAGTGTTAAAAATTTGCTCGTTTGTAAACTTCAATTTAAATTCAATTTCGTAAAATTTAATAAAATTAAAGGTGCCAGCGAAGTGCACCCACTTTTTTAATTCCCACCGAGAATAAAGCCCAACTGGAAGTGTGCCCTCCGAGAAGTACACCCAACGGGAACTGCACCCAACGGGAAGTGCGCCCAATTCAAAATAATATCAAAAGAGAAGTGCACCCAACGAGAAGTGCACCCAACGGGAACTGCACCCAACGGGAAGTGCACCCAATTCGAAAAAACAGCAAAGGAGAAGTGCACCCAACGGGAACTGCACCTACCGGGAAGTGGACCCAATTTCACCGCCACCGCCAACGGCGTTTTCAAAAATTGTATTACGCCTGCGATTCGGCTTAACAATATCTTTAAACAAGGATTCTCATACAATAGTAAGAAAATTTGTCTAAAAACAGGGGCGTTCTAATTTAAATAAAACAAAAATATGACATAGGTATATATAAATATATAAGAAAAATTATTAATTATTATTATTTATTTATTCATTGCAAATTTTAAATGCGGAACTACAATTTAAATAATAAATAGGCTACTTTAAAAAAATTATAAAAAAATACTAATTACAAATAAAAAACCAATGTTAGGCACGAACCTACAATTTTTTTGCACAGCATTGCTCAATGCACCACGCACAGTTCATCTCGGCTACCTCATCATCTTAGATTAACAGAAATGATCGTATTACAAATACAATTTTTGATCATTATTAAGAAAATGAAGGAATTAATTTTAAAACGAATTATTTGATTCCAAAAATTAATGAAATAACAAAGATAATATTTCAAACAAATTTCTAGAGATAAAACATAATTTTATTTTTCTTAATAGATTTCTTAATAGACATTTATTAGAAACTAAATGTTTGTATTTTGATGAGAGAGTTTAAATTTTTGTAAAAGGCTGCCAGAATGTTTTTAAAACAGTCATTGAACAGGGAAAAATATTTAAAAAAAACTAACAAAATAATTGATATTTAAATAATTAATTTATTTATTTATTTATTTTTATATATTAATTATTATTATATATTAATTATTATTATATATTAATTATTCTTATTATATATTCTTAAAAAAACACTTTAATTATTTTTTCAATTGCTCCACGGCATATGGGGCATTGTACTGTTTCGTAATCGTCGTCTTCTTCTAGCAAACGTCGCTCTTCCTCTTCTATGATGTTATTTTGTAAAATAATACGACAATTATCACACAAACATAGATGGCTGCATGGTAGAATTAAGAAATTTTTCTCTGCAGTTCGACATACTACGCAAGTGTTTTCTGGTGTAGGAACTTCTTCGATGGTCTCTTCTTCAGAAGAAGAATAATTTAAAATATCATCATCTGTGAAAAATAAACATTAGAAGAGCGACGTTTGCTAGAAGAAGACGACGATTACGAAACAGTACAATGCCCCATATGCCGTGGAGCAATTGAAAAAATAATTAAAGTGTTTTTTTAAGAATATATAATAAGAATAATTAATATATAATAATAATTAATATATAATAATAATTAATATATAAAAATAAATAAATAAATAAATTAATTATTTAAATATCAATTATTTTGTTAGTTTTTTTTAAATATTTTCCCTGTTCAATGACCGTTTTAAAAACATTCTGGCAGCCTTTCACAAAAATTTAAACTCTCTCATCAAAATACAAACATTTAGTTTCTAATAAATGTCTATTAAGAAATCTATTAAGAAAAATAAAATTATGTTTTATCTCTAGAAATTTGTTTGAAATATTATCCTTGTTATTTCATTAATTTTTGGAATCAAATAATTCGTTTTAAAATTAATTCCTTCATTTTCTTAATAATGATCAAAAATTGTATTTGTAATACGATCATTTCTGTTAATCTAAGATGATGAGGTAGCCGAGATGAACTGTGCGTGGTGCATTGAGCAATGCTGTGCAAAAAAATTGTAGGTTCGTGCCTAACATTGGTTTTTTATTTGTAATTAGTATTTTTTTATAATTTTTTTAAAGTAGCCTATTTATTATTTAAATTGTAGTTCCGCATTTAAAATTTGCAATGAATAAATAAATAATAATAATTAATAATTTTTCTTATATATTTATATATACCTATGTCATATTTTTGTTTTATTTAAATTAGAACGCCCCTGTTTTTAGACAAATTTTCTTACTATTGTATGAGAATCCTTGTTTAAAGATATTGTTAAGCCGAATCGCAGGCGTAATACAATTTTTGAAAACGCCGTTGGCGGTGGCGGTGAAATTGGGTCCACTTCCCGGTAGGTGCAGTTCCCGTTGGGTGCACTTCTCCTTTGCTGTTTTTAGTCGATTTAAATGTATTAAAATTGGGTGCAGTTCCCGTTGGGTGCACTTCTCTTTCGGTACACTTCTCCTTGGGCCTTATTCACTCATTGGGAGTACTTCCCCTTGGGTGCATTTCTACCATTGGGTCCACTTCCCGTTGGGTGCACTTCTCGTTGGGCGCACTTCTAGTTGGGCTTTATTCTCGGTGGGAAATAAAAAAGTGGGTGCACTTCGCTGGCACCAAAATTAAAGTTGGTACAAAAAATTGTATTCTTGAAAAACGCTGTGCTATAAAATTAATATAGAAATCATAATTTCATGAGATTTGTAGATTTCTAGATTTGATGAAAATTGACTTTTAGTTTAAAATTTTAAAACAAAATTTAGAAAATACAAGAATTTTTTTTTTAAATAATCAACATTTGTTTGGAGTTCATATAATCAAGATAAAACGCTTATGATGTAAAGGGGATTATTTAAATATGTACATTTTAAAATTAGAAAATATTTAACAAAAAAGCTGTTTTAAATAAATTCAAACATAAAACATTAAAGCGATAATATAGTTTTTAATAACAACATCAAAACACAAGAGTTAAAAATTTTGAATTATGTAACAGAAATTTCGAGTAGTTTGAAGTTGCCAACTACTCGAAATTTCACTCTTGTTACACAAAAAAGTACTATAACCTGTAAATATTTTAATTTTAAAAAATTGTAAAGTATAGTAGCAGGGTACAACGACATTAAAGTCGTGTTTTGACATTTTAATAAAAAATATACTTAACGAATTTCTTTTAACCTTCATCAGAACGAAAACGTTATTTGTTTTTTTTTTATGTTGTCTGTAATCTTTTATACTCTTTAGTTTAACAATCTTTTATTATTCAATATAACAACTACAACAACAACTACGTTTTTCTAAATAGTTTTTTCCTTCCTCATTGAATTATATTTTATTTCAAAGAACATTAAATTTATACTTTTTTTTATTCTTTTATTGCAGATATTTTTTGCTCATAATCGATTTTATATGGAGTCGAATGAATAAGCAAAATGTCATTTCAAGATATTTTATGCAAGCAGAATTTTCATCGTCGTATCATATTGGTGATGTTAAAAGGTAAGAAGAAAATTGTTTATTAAATTTTTTCTTTTTCTTCAATAAATAGCCAATTTTTTATATTAAAGCTTAATCCCTGTATAATATATTCTCTTTCATCTCTTTGCTTTTGTCACTTTTGCTCAATTCTCTATGTTAAGAAGGATTTTGCGATTGAAAGGTGTAGTTACTTTTATCTAAATGAAATTCTATAGCTTGTCATTGCCTCAATTGTTCTCAATAAGACTTGTGTTAGGTTAAGTGGCACTAGAGTCAAGTGAATCTTTACATTTTTTATTTATATTATATACAAAATACAAGGTCAATGAATTCAAGAAGGTGAAACTCCTTACATATCATTTTGAATCCATTTCTTAACATTTTTAATATTTTATATCTTAATTAGTTTTTTTTTGCCTTTTGTGACAGACATAAGTTGATTTCTTCGATATCTATATTAACCAATTATTTAGTTCCGAATCACCAGAAAAGAATATTTGACCGTAATTGTATCTCTCTTAGAAAAATATCTACCTACCTACCTATATTTTATATTCTTGAACTTTTAAACAATAATAAAGAAAGATCTTCTATCTTCAATACATGGAAAAACCAGAAAAACATAAACTTTTCTCATTTTATTTGTATGTGTTGAAAAATTTCCGTCTTCTCAAAATGTCAAAACTTTCTTTTTGGTCAGAGAAAAAAAATAAAATAAAAGACAAATCAGTTTGTCACATCTTGGAAATTTTGTTTGGTTTGAGTTAAAGTTTATTGACTTATATTTAATAATAGCAAACGTCCAGGTGTTTAAAACTACTTTTTCATGATTGATTTTGATGAAAGAAAATTTGTTGTTTTCTAATAATTTTGGTATTTTCATTAAAATAGAAAATACTATTTTTTGGCAATTTTCCCAACATTTTTTAACATCGAAAATATAAGAAAATCTTAATATTAACCGCAATACCAAAAAGCAATCAATTTTATAAATATAGGAAAAGTGCCGACTAGACTATAAGGCGTTCAGACAGACATCGTCATTCTCTTTCTCTCTCTCTTCATCATCATAATAAAATGGAGAAAAAAAAGATGAACAAGAAAATAAGTTTTTATATAATAATAATTATCTTAGAAGAATCCCGAATCCAGAATCCATTGAATGATTTATACAATTTTACTATAATTTGTAAAATCTGATGAAAAACATCATATTGTTCTTGACAAGAAAACTTTTTTGTATAATGAGAGATTTTTCTATTAATAATCAAATATTAAGTTCTTAAGAATTTATTTGTCATTAAATATTTATAAATATTTCTGATTATTATATAAAAAAATTGTCATAAAATCATGCCAAAAACTAATTTTTATAAATGAAAAACGGATGAGAATTTAATTACAAATCATTCAGAGGTATGAGGCAGAGTTTTTGTTTTTGTTTTTTCATTAAAGGTTAGTTTAAACATTATTAAAAAAGTTTACATCATTAATTAATGACAAAGTGTTTAGGTTTTTATTGTCTTGTCAGGATAAAATTCTATATAAGAAACTAGTATAGTTTGTTTTCTATTTTTATTTTAGAATCTTTGTTTATTTACTTCGCCCTATACAATAATTTGTCTGATATTTTACTTTTTCTCTGTTTTTTTTTATAAACAATAGAGAAAATTTATTATACAATAACCGAGAAAACCAAGGGTAAAAGCGCAATAAAAGCTTTTTTTATACTTGAGGTTGAGCTTATTAAAACAGGTGCGGCCCTATTTTTGATGATACACACACACACATATACACATATCTTTTCTTTTCTTTCTTATTTTATATTTTATTTTATCATGTTTCATGTACAGCTTGATTGCCTTTTTTAACAGCCAAGAATTATCAGTTTTAACATCGCAGGCATGTTGATGATGAAAATATTTATATAGAAAAAATGAAAACAGATAGAAAAATAAATGGAGTAAAAAAATAATAAACGTAAATAAACGTCACATTTTTTTGGTTTATTAAAACAAACATTTTTATTTCCTATATTAGGTAGTATAATATAATGTTTAATCTATCGTAAAATTTAATAAATTTACACGTATACCTTATAATACGATAATAATTTAGTATAATGTATTATGATTAAAATCGATTACAAATGAATTACGTACAGATAAATAGATTGGTTTTTATTCAATATTTAAAATGAGATAATGTAACATACTAGGGATTATGTTATTGATTCTAATTTGTCAAAATTAATGTGGTTACATTATATTGTTGATACTTCCATTAATCCAAGCTTTATTGTGTCTGCAGTTTTTTTTCTTATATACATTTATGTAATCAGGTGACATCTGCGACAAAATTTTAAGTGAGAAAAAGACAAAAGTTTTTTCTTTTTTTCTAACATTTTATATCTTATTCTTGTGTCTTTAGTGATGTCTACCCCAACATCATATTATGTAATAATATGTATTTGGGAATTGTAAAAACTATATAAATCTTTGCTGAATCTAATATATAATTCGTTTTATATGTCAATGTCAAGTAAACAGTATGAAGACAAAATTTGTTAGATTTTTGATTCTTATTTATGTGCTTTTTTGTTCTTTTCTTTTAATATTCGAACTAACATACGTTATTTGTATTGTTAGTAATATATTATTTTCTGGTATTATTATTATTATTATTATTAGGCATATTAACATTTTAATATTAAACCTAGATTTCTCGTTTTATTAAAACCATTTTGTCTACAAATGACCAAATGAGAAACTTTTTTCTCTCTCTTTAATGTTTTCTTCATAGATTCTAAACAATAATTGTCAAAATTATCACCGAAACAGAATTTACCTCCTAGGACTTATAGGTCATCGCACATTTAATTTGAATTTAATAAATGTCTGGCGTAAATAAAAATCTAAAATAAATAAATAAAAAATAAATTGGCAATAATAAAAATCTTAAGCAACATGATATTTTTTTTTCAAACTCCATTTATTTTTTTGGATTTTCATAACTCTTTAAATATAATACCAAAAAAAAACAGAAAGAAATAAGTTTCACAAATGAACGAAACTCTATAATGCCAAGGACAAAGAAAGAACAAACTGATTGTAAATAAGAAGACAATTAGAACACCTTATTTTTGGAATGTGTGAAAAATAAAATCATATATATTCTTAATTGAATATATTATGCACTTATCTTTCAGTATACGTGGTTAACATTTGTGGTTTAGTTTTTTACATTTTATTTTATCTCTAATTAAAAAAATGTTTTATTAAAACAAAAACCAGCCAATTAGTATTTTAATTAAAATTTCTTTTTTGAAATAATCAATAATCGGAGAAAAGAAGAACCATTTATTAAAAACTTTGCCATCCTGAATTGTTTTAAAGTGTTACCGTTAACGTATCTATCCATACATATTATCTCAATCCAATTTTAAGGGCTAAATGCTCAAGGATGATGGTGAATTGATAAGCCCCTTTTGTCGCTCAAATTTAGGATTTCCTATAGATTAAACATTTTTAAATTTTACAAAATATTTAAAATATGACAGGGTAAATTTGACTAAAATTGGAAATAATTTGACGTTAGTAATGTTGACAATAATTGAATTTATATTAAATGCATTTATCATTTAAATAACAAAATTTCTCTAAACATATATTTTCTAAATTTAATTGAAAATGCTTTAAACTTAATCGAAAATCGTTTTCAATTTTAAAACGATTCATGAATATGTAAAGGAACGGAATGATTTTATGTAAATGAATATTTCAACTGAAGAATCGAACATTATTTTATAGCGATGGACTTAAAAGTTTTTGACATAGGTTAATGATAGGTCATTTCATTTAATACATTTAAAATAATTAAATTGCAAAATAACTAATTTATGACAAGTCGAAAATTTAAGAAAATAATTATATTCCCTCTTTTCTATTTATTGACACCATATACATACATACTCATTTACAATACAAAACTATTAGTTTTAATTTTATTTAAGACAATCTCAGCAAATTCTAAATTGTATAACTTCTTTGTATTTGTATAATTACTCTAAATAATTGAAATTTGAACCTTTTCTAAAGTAACAAAATTCTTATCAAGTCCTTCTATCAAATGAAAAAAAAAAGAAAATATCCTTTTATTTCTACTAATTCTAAGAATAGAATAGAAAAATTATATGATTAATATATTTGGAATTATGTTACAAAAAAAATTATTCTACACGCCTTCCAAAATATGATGACAATGACAAATCTTATTTATTGAAATCTATATATTGAGGGAAAAAATCAATTTCAAATTGGTCGAACCTAAGACGAGACATGTGCGTGATATTATAATATCTAGACAACAATAATAACACTTAAGATATTATTTATAAAATATGTATCTGAAAAGGGTTAATTGAATTATCCATAATTTATATCGTATGGGAAGGAACGTGAAAGTTTTAATTAAACAAAATTTAATTACATTTTAAAATATATTTATTTCAAAAATCTAAATTTTTAAATAAATATGAAAATTTTGCTTTTTTTTGATTAGGGACCAATTATAATTTGTGTTATGTGATAATTATTATAATTATGTAAAAGTTCTAATAAATTTAAAAGTTTTAATTTTTTTTATCGAATTTATTTCTTCATTTCAATCTCAAAGCATACAAAACATAATAAAAAATAAAAGATAAAAACTAATGACTTTAATTTAATGTGAAACTTACAATAATTAATTCTTTATTAGTAATTATATTACCTTGAAGAAAAAAAATTTCCTGTTTTATGCTTTTTAAATTTTTTTTTGTTATCTTGTCTAATAAATTTATTTTGTTGTCTTAGATAATTAATATTCATTGAAAGTAATAATGAAAATTTAATGTGATTAAGACAATTAAAATCTAATCATAAAGAATAAGAAATAAGGAACGAAAATAAAATAAATATGAATATTATTATGACAGTTTATAATATTAACACGCAATTCTTAAACGAATTATGTCCACTATTTTTTATTGTGTTTCAAGATCGTTGTTCTATGTAGAATAGAATATTTTATTTATTGAACACGCTTAATTTTTATATATTTTAAAATTGATTAAAATAAACGATAAAAATGATGTCTAAATAAAAAGTACAACAAAAATTAATAAATAGTTTGAATAATTGTCTAAACCAATTTACTTTTTTATTTATCAAAAGAAAATGAAATTTAATATATTCATCTGATTATTTGTACAATATAAAAGGATGTTATAATATTCATGAAAACTTTCTTCCTTTTTTTTTTTATTTATTTATTATTATTATTATTTTAATAATATAATAAGCAAAGAGAAAGAAGATCTGATGATATAAAGTCAAAGGAAACTTGAGAACAGACATAAAAGGTATATAATATGGAATTAGAGTATAAAGATGAAAATTACATATTTGAAATTGCTTTATGGTAAAAACTTTATTCTTTTATGTATATATATTTATGGTGTATAAATATTTATATATGGGTAGGTCAATTCAAAAAAGTTTTAATACATTAATATGTTAATATTATTCTGTTTGATAATAAATTTTTGCAAAGAAATACTTCTCTACATTTTCTTCATCTTAATGTTTTGAGAATTATTAAAGATTTTTTCTATCGTGTAGTAATTCTGCAATTGTTATTTGAAATATCTAAACGTCAACATAATTTTGTATCAACTTACTGACGTTAAAAATAGATTTCATATAATTTATGCTGAAAAAATTTATTGCAATTATTAGATAGAAACTTTTACAGTTTAAATCAAGCACAATAATAAAAAAGTAGATTAGACCTATTGTTGGTAAATAAATTATAAACTCCCCATAGTATCGAAAAGATTACTGACAAAAAGTCAGTAACCGTAGTCAAAACTATATACAATTTGTGGTTTAATCCTACACAAAATATTTAAGACCGACAATTTTCAAAGGTTTAAAAACATGTAAAATTTAAAAATAGAATTTCATATTTATTAATTTGCAGAAAAACTTAAAATTTAAAATGTTTATCCAAAGGGAGTTTAGTCCTATAGGGGCAATATACTAATAACCACTGAGGGTCAAATGCACCTACGTATGGAATGTTAAATTAAAACCATGATTTTGCCCACGGATAATTTTAAAAATACTTTAAATACTAAAATATTTTTGCATTAAAATAAAATTCTTTATTCACTTTACCCCTCTGGATATTTTAGTTTAAAACAGAATTACAATATTTCTTTAAAACAACTTTACTTGAATTTGGGAATTTAACCTTTATTATTAAATATTTTTCTTTAAGTGAAATGAAGAATTTCTTTTATTTCTATAATTTTTTATTGCAATAGAAAAACTACCTTGCGGTTGTTTTTGCTCTTAGGATAGATTTTAAGAAGTTGTATGTGACAATATTTTATAATAGTTCTTTCTTTCATTTGGGTATTTAGAAAAACAAAATTACAAGTTCAAATGAGTTTATTAAAAGGAAGGAAGCATATTTTTTTTATTAATATAGTAGACAGCTTACCTTTTGTCTATAGTCATAAAATGTACGTAATAAACAATAATATTGTTCAATAAATCGGTATAAACAATGAAAAGGTAAAAGTTAACTAGATATAAAATACAAAAGCAGACTATAATCATTATTATATGTAGTATTAGATTTATTTTGTGTACAAACAACCACTTAATGATTACAAACAATTGATCAATTTCAGTATTATACACGCGTTCTTATTATATTGTAAAGCTTTAACACTATAATTATATCAAATAATAAATAAAACACAAAAATATATTCTTTTTCATTTCTATTAAAATATTATATGGAAAAACCAAAAATTACTTTAATTTAATCAAATTCCAATAAATAAAAATCTAAATGATTATTATTGTCTTCTATCGATTCCTGTCACACAATTTAGTTTAGTTTGACCTTCAAGTTTATATTATTTCCCTTCTTTCTATTTTTCTTTTCCTTTCTTATTTTCCCCATTTAACTTTTTATTTTTTTTTTTATTTTACTTTTTATTTTTATTCATAATAAATCAATAATTATTAAGAATTCTCAATTTTCTACTTGATCGATAAACTAAGTTACAAAAAAAAGTTATAATAAAATAAAAAAAAATATATAAGAAGTATATAGTATATAATGGGTTGTATTTTTAGGAGTTGCGTCTATATAGTCAAACCTTGTAGAATAATTGAATTTGTTGTTGTTGGTGTTATTTTTGTTATAAATTTTATTGATTGTCGCATCATTGGAAATTTATCTGATGATTTAAAAATCGACATAGATTTTTTTTTCTCTCTTCATTATATTTTCAGTTATTTGATAAAGCTTTCCTTCTTTTTTTCTTTATCTTTGAGCTTTGATTTTATATAAAGTATAATAATAAAAAGTTTATATAATAAATAGAGTTAAATGCTAAGAAACATGGAGTCTCGAATATTGTTTATTACAATTTTTTTTTTTGTATAAATACTTTTTGCTTTTGTATAAATGTTAAATTAAAATTATTAATATAAAAATGTCATATCTAAAGGTTTCTAATAATAACAATAAATTAAAATAGAGAAATTTATAACTTACGTCTGGTAACATAAAATTATGTTTTGAATAAATTTTGAAATACAAGAAATCTAGTTTATTATTAACTTTATAATAAAAAGTAAAAAAGATGCCGCTTAAAAATTCCGATAGCTATATTTATTCAATTTACTTATGCTAATAGAACTGAAACTAGTAAAGCAATTTTTCTACAGAAAAAATTCTATTCAAATGCAAACGATGTAAAATATTAAAATGAAAATAAACTTATACCAAATGATTAATAACGTAATAATACCATCGACTGATCTTTCATTGATGTCACCTTGTTTGTCCTTTCACCAAACTAGAATAGGATAAATTTATTATTTAAAAAGTGATATGCAAACTCATCCCTATCACCTAAAAGTATTTACAAACAAAATACATAAAAGTTACGACTTGTTTGTATATTTATGTAATCGTTTATATCTGGTTAACTTTTGTAAGAAAATATTTATGTGATGCCTTTATATATACATTCACATCACAGCTATTGTTTCTGAAGGGGGTTTTACTTAATTTCCCAGATGTTTATAGAGAATATAAACAGAAAGAAAAGTTAAGTATATTTTATAGAAAAAAAATATTATTTTTTATGTGATTAAAATAATATCGCTGCGATGACATAAACAAAACATTACTTGACATGACACTTATATTTCAAAAAGAAATAAAAGAATAATTATTCAAACAACAAAGCTCATTTTTTTATGCATCCATCACATGTCCATTAAATAGAACTCAACACTGAAAACGGTTTTTTTTTACAATGCTATCCAATTTGTAAGGTACTAGGCAATTGCTTTTGTTTTCGTTGTTGTTAATGTCATGTCATTTTGTGTCATGAAATTTAAAACTTTATCGTACTTTTTATTTTTAGTTAACATAACGTTGTACAAATTGATTGAATTTTAAAATAAAAAAGAAAAACAGGTGCTAATTCTCTATAATACGACAAATATTCAACCATCATTTATCAATTTTCTAATATAAATAAATAATTTTTGTATTTATATATACCTCGATCGAATTTACAAAAAAAAGGGAACGTTTAAACAATAAGTTTGGGGAACTTTTTAATAGCTTTTTGTTTGAATGGCTAAAATAAAAAAAAAATATAACAAAATAAATTGTTTTAAATTTTACAATCAGAAATCAAATGAGCAATAAAAAACACATGGACAATTTAGTTTCGATTCAAAATAAAATTAAAATTTAAAATACTTCAGTAAATTGAAAATAAATTATAAAAAGATTATTTTGTAAAAATCAAATCATTGTTTATCCAACACGTTCTTTGTCTATAAAATATAGTGACTTTTATTTTAGAATGAAATTGTTTTCTTATTGATTTTGTTGATCTGTTCTTATTATTATATATATAATAATAATAATCTATATAAAATAACTCTGAATATCACACTTATAATTATATATAATTCGATTTCATTGTTTAGTAAAATATTATAGTGTGAACACATTTATTTTCAACTTCATGGTGAAAATATGGTCATTTCTTTCTTTTTTCTTTAAGATCGAATATACTCGTATGTTGTTACTTAAAATATTAAAAGTCGAAAATACGCAAACAAGAACTGAAAAGGACTGTATGAATTTTAAATATGTAGGTTGTACGTAATTTTTTTTTCTTGCGGTGACCCAGATAATTCACACTCAGGCTCATATATTTCGAAATAATTTTTTAAATGCAGCAATTAACAAATTAAAAGAATATATGGATTAAAGATTACTTTGAAATCAGTTCATTCACGTTTTCTTTCTTTTATCTGATTCTTATCTTCTCCTCTTAGACTTTTTAGACATTTCTTGTGTGTTAAACCGAATTTTGTCTGTCAAAATTAAGTTGATAGACAATCATATAGAATTAATAATATAATTATTAATATCACGATGTTTTTTATATAAATAAAATCCCTGATTGTCATTATGTTTTCAAAACTGTTTTATATATCTCACTCTATCTATTTACATCATTATCATAAAAGAAAACTCGAATTCAATTAACATTAACTTCCAAAACAAACAATAATTATTTTATATTAAAATAAAAATAAATAGCGAGTCAACATGCTTTGGGATTATATGAAGGACCT
Source organism: Pedicia rivosa (assembly GCA_963082725.1). Classification (NCBI taxonomy): domain Eukaryota; kingdom Metazoa; phylum Arthropoda; class Insecta; order Diptera; family Pediciidae; genus Pedicia; species Pedicia rivosa. The sequence continues at coordinate 20,192,509 of OY720151.1, forward strand.
TCAAAAACTTTAGGGACATATAAAATGAATTAAATGTAAAAAAATTATAGATAGGGCCCGAATATTAAATAGTAATTTATATAATTAAAAATTTAAGTAATTATGAAAAATTACATTATTGTAAAATTAATTATTTTAAAAATTAATAATTAAGTATATTCAACGACCAAAAAAAAATTTACCAAACTCATTTTGAATATTTCCCAAAATTTCTTAAATCAGAAAAATGGTTAAAGACCAGATTTTAAAATTTATAACCTTTATTTATATACGTAATAGAATTATACTCTAATCAATTTTAATAATATTCAGATTTTTATTCCAATTAGGTTAGGTAACATTAATGTGTTTTCTTGGGGTTATTGTTTTTCAATTTAAAATTTCAATTTAGTTCGGGTTTCGGACACACACGTAAATATTTCGTATTCATATAATCATATAGATAAATAAATATTTGTTAAACTGAAAATAAATTCTTTTTAATCAATTTTTTGTTTTTCTCTATTTTTGTTTCAGGCCCAGCATGGAGTCCGTACTAACAAAAATAACTGATATTACTTGAGAGGGAAAAACGCCATCCAGCTTGGGTTTCGAAATGCTGCCCTTAAGTCTTGGCGTATCCCTCGCGATTATTTCAGCTATTGGCCTCATCTTAAATGGTTATATTGTTTTTGTAGTCATTATGACAAAACAAGTAAGTCCAAATAGTTATATTTTCCTTTACACAATTAAATATGAATAATGTCAAAGATCCTTCGAAAATATTTATTTGTTTATTTTATATCTCATGAGACATTGACATACTTATACTGTATAAAGACAAATTGTATTTCATATCATAGAAAGAATATTCTATTGTTATTCTTATTATAAAGGTTGCTCATTTATATATTCTTTTTTTATGAAAATCTGATTGTACTGCAACTCATTTATGTTTTACGTTGAAATATTTATAGAATAATTCGTTTTATTTATTTACGAACTTTAGTCTTTTTCTATTGAAACTTTTTTAACATAAATTGAATGAAAATTGTTTTATAAAAGTGTAAGCTGGTAGACTTTAAAATTGGATTCGTTTTATTTTGACATCTGAAAGGAAAAAAATGATAAAACAATTTAACGAAAAAAAAATCAATTTAGTTGCAAAAAGTTAATACAAAACAATAAAGTTTGTTCTACTTTTGTTTTTGTTGTCTAAAGTTTCATCTAAAATGTTTAATTTACTAATCAAATAATTTTTTTTTTATTTAACTTTCTCATTTCAAAATCTGAACAAAATTCTTTACATTTTGATTCTGTTTTTTTATGTTCTGACCCTTTGTGGTCTACTATTTACAAACAGTTGGCCTCAACGTTTCTTTCGTTACATGTAACATATAACTAAATTTGCCCAGAAAATAAACGTTTGACATCTATACTGTGGACAAAAGATGTTAATCGACCAAAAACAAACAATTTACTTTGGATCATTTTCACGATAAACAGTTGCTTACATTTTGTAATATTCTTCTACTACAAGAGCTAATATCAGAATTCACCTTATGGGTTGGTTTAGAATTTATAGGGGTTTTTCAGTGGGATGGATTTTCTATCTGTCTTATAGATACGTGTACATATATTTATATGTATATAATTCATTTTATACAAAAATCAATTCATTTCAGGTAACCCAAATTTATATTTTGATATTTTGTCCGGTCAAGGCTTTTTCTAGTATACTATACATATGTGAAAAGGACAAATCAAGGGCATTTATTTCATAATAGTTTAAAAACTATTTTTAGACTTTAATTGGTCCAATAGAATATAGGCATAACAATGAATAGTTGTACTTATGATATACAAAATAAAATTGTTTTTTTTTTATTTTTGGTGAATATTATTGAACAATTTTAATAATTAAAAATTAAATTTTAAAATTGGTATTTGGAATTTATGATGTATAAATAATAATTCTGTTTTTAGTTGCTATCTAGGAATGAATTACTGCGATATGTAGGTACGACGAGAAATATTGATATTACAGAATTACATAATATGGAAATTGCATTTATCTTATATTCCAGCATAGTAATTAATAAATTAATCATTAATTATTTATACCAACATATTGTAAATATTAATGAATGATTGAGCAAATAATTTTAAATTCCGTTGTTTTATAAATTCTATTTAAAATTTTATATAATTTACAATAATAAATTAAAATTTCATAAAAAATTCCCCAATCACAAATTGATTCTTTACTATACGAAAAACTATTTCGAAAATGCATTTGCATTTATTATTTATGTTGATAAACCATTTTTCCATTAGATTACATTGAGAACGAATATATTGAATAATAAAAAAGAAAAAATACTATAGAAAAAGTCAGTCTTTTGTAATTATAATTGATTTATTCATGGTATAAGACATTTTAAAATTTTAAATTGAAATGCATTTTTGATTGTATTTGTGAATATGACATTTCCAAAGCAATTGATTCTGTATATAATTTTTTTTTCTTTTATTGAAAAATGTTTTCTTCTTTTGTTAAATTCACAATATACTGTCAAGTGCATCTTATATATAATATGTAAAAATCTACCACATACTGTATTCCAATATACCATCTGTTGGTGACAAGTATTATAGAAAATAAAACTCGAAAACATTTTTATTTTTATAAAGGGTAATAAAATAATATTTAATGACGTTGTATTGTATAAGCATTGCCGTAATAAAAATCTTTTAACATATTATATTATATATCAAATAGACTTTATATCCATATTTTTTTTATATATTTTCAGATTTCAGCAAACAATGTACTTCTATTTCATTTAGGTTTAGTAGATTCACTTCTATGTTTACTGTTCCTGATATTCTCATTACCAAGTATTGCAAAGCCTGGAAGTTGGTTAGCCACATCAGAAGCATCATGTGGTTTACATGGTTTCCTTTTGACATTGTTACATCCTGTTGCTTTGTGGACAATATGTGGTTTAAATTGTGATCGATTTTATGCAATTGCAGCACCACTCCATTATGGGGCCATTGTTAATCCTAAGAAGGTATAATAAATAATTTCTTGTATTTTCAGAGAAAAAATTTAAATAAATTTTAATGCTTTTCTTTCAAATAATTTTAGGTGATAGTTGGATTAGGTTGTGGCTGGATTGTCGCATTACTTTTATGCATTCCACCATTTTTTTCAATAGCTCCGTATCGCTTTAATCCTTATTTAGCTGGATGTGTTCCTTATTTTGAAATGACTAGTTCAGTTTGGTATGCTATAACATTTACTGTTATCACTTTCCTGTTGCCAAGCATTTTAATTATAGGATGTAATATTAAGGTAAATCAAATTTCTTTTATATTCATTCTTTATATGTATATAATATACTGTATAAACTATATTTTATTATATGCAATGCGAGACGAAACAATTTAATAAATTAAATGGTATATTGAATTACAGGTTTTAATGATAGCACGTTATCATCGTCATCGAATTGCGTCAGCAATTTACGAAGTAACTCTTTCAGCACAGGTGACAATCACACATCAAAGAAATCCATTTTTTGTACCTACAGTAACTGCACCTAGTGCAGGTGGTCCAAAGTTTCGATCACGTAGTCCAGTCTCATCAGTTTTACAATTAGTTGGATCATTTCTTTTATTATATTGTCCTTATTACTCTGTTATTATATGGCAAACAATTGCAACTGCATTAAATGAAGACATGAAGGTAAATCATATTTTAGTTATTATATCGTCAGCACTTTTAACATCTTCATCTTTGATAAATGGACTGCTGTATGGTTTGAAGAGTAAAGTGATGCGTAAAACATTCCAAAATTATTGGCGTAAGCAAATGTCAAAGAATGAAATGATAAATGAGATACAAGCACGTACACCTAGTACTTGTGGGTCAAGACGTCCATCATTAACCCCTTTAGGTTTTTTGGGTCGGCCAATGTTACAACGTCGATTGTCTGAAACATTGATTGACGGTGGTTTACATCATAAACCACATATGAAACGTATCGCATCCGAATTATCATGGCGTCCAATTAGTTTAACTTTTTTTGGTTTAGAAAGTCCAACAATGTCCAGATCGAGACCAACAATTCCACATACGTCTAGTTGTAATACCCTTCAAGTACCACGTACTGATAATGAAATAATAACACCAGCAGAAGAAGAACTTTATCTCACTATGAAGAATTCATTTCGATCAACAGTCATAAATAGTGCTAATCCAAGGGCCAATGTTGGACCTAAATCAAATACCATAAATAATCAATCAACAATCTCACAACCAAAGCCTTGTTTCAATGCAGCCAATATTTTATTACAAAAAGTTTTACGAATTGAAAATCATGAACCAACAAGAAGACTTCAACCAAATCATCATGGTGTATTTGAACCTGCTGGTACACCAAGAAGATCGCCTAGAATTTTAATAACAAGAGCTTTTTCAGAGGAGAGTGATAAGACACCGTCATTACCCGGTTCTCCAGCAAAAGGAGAATTACACCGACAATACTCTTCGTCCACTACATTATTAGAAAGAAAATGGAAATTAATAAAATATAAGAATGAAGAAAGAGGAAGTGATAGTGATACAGAAATAATTAAACCAAATACAAATAGTACAAGTAATTCTACAACAATATCAGATACATCATGTCGTCGATATTCATCCTTAGAAGAATATACAAATGGTTTTGGACATGATTCAGAAACGGAAATAGCCGAAGAGCAATTATTACTTTCTTGGCCTACAACAAGAAAAAAGTTTCCATTAAATAAACAAAAGACAATGAACGGAAACAGTAGAATATTAAAAAGGAATATTTTATGTTCTGATAGATCCGAAGAACCGGAAATAGTTCTTTAATGTTAGTTTTATATTTATATAATGAATTTGTAAAATATAATGAATATTATATTATCTTGATTATAAAACTCTTATAATTAATTGATTTGCATTACAAACAAAAAAAAAAGAACAAAGACAACGTTCACATTTTAACAACAGTAATAATTAACTATTAGAACAATATAAATTGAGCCGAATTTATATATACAATAAAAACAATACAAAAATTAAGAAAGCAAATTTAATTGAAATAACCAAATATTAATATTTAAAGATTCTATTTTTTTTTTATTCTACTGAAATAGAAAAAAAAAGTATATCAAATATTTTCCAGTTTGTTGATTAGGTGAATGTTTTTGTTGGCGAGAATACAAATAAGATTCTTAAAGGAGAATATAATAATCATCATCATAATAATAATAAGTGAAGAAATATTTCTTTTCCTTTTTTCGTTCTTCAGTCTGAATTATGGACTAAAAGACTTTATATTATAATTTATATAGTCATATTTTATTTATAAAAAGATTAATTAAGATCCATAAAAGTACTAATTATCATCACAATCAACTCAAGTATTATTTAAAATGGAAACAATCCATTAAATAACATCAATTAATCAAATTGTAGAAAATCAAAATTGTTTTCCGATTTGAAAATATTTGATACAAACAGGTTCTATCATTTCACTAATTAAGTTACAAATAAAATATCTTCTTTCAAATATAAAAACTTTATATTTTATGTGAATACAAATTGGATAACAAGTCAAAATGAAATTTGAGTATTTTTATAACAGCAATTTATTTAAATTTCAAATTTTCTATAAAATAAAATTGTAAATTGTAAATTGTAAATTGGAAATAGTTTATGAGTGCCAATGTCCTAACTAATTATTATGTGATCAACAGTAGGGATATTAGGTCTGTTATATAAAATTGCCAGATCATTAGCTAGATAAGATAATAATCAATTTTATAAAGATAACATATCAATATTAAATTCAATTATCTACGATGATGTAATAAAAGATAATATAAAAGAATATAATTTCTCTTATGTAAAACAATTTGAATTTGGTTGTGTAACAAAAATATTGTCAATTTGATATAAAAAACAAGAAGAAAAATTTAGATCATATCAAAACCAATGACAATAATTTATGATAATTCTCAAATAGATAAAAGACCAATTTTAAGTTATACGAATTTTTCACAATTCTCTCGCCAATGAAAATATTCTCCTTAAACAATTCATAAAATATATATAAAAATAAAAAAAATCTATCGCTTTTTATACCCAAAAGAACTAAAAGTATATAAAAAAAAAAATATAAAATAAATAAAATTAACGGAAAAACAAACAATCATGAAAAAAAAACCATTTGATAAATTTTTAATTTTTTTATAAAAATAAAGAAAAGGAAAAATAAACCAAAAAAAAACAAACAAACAAACAAACAAACAAACATTCGTATCACAGGAAAATATTGTATAATACAAAAATAAATTTAAAATAAGATAAAAAAGATGAGCATTTAATATTTGAGAGAGTATATATATATTTAGTTTATACCAATACCAATAATATTGTTGATTAATTGAAAATGAGCAAAAATAAATTATAAAATATAAATTTAATGTTAAATTATAAGATATTTAAGAAACTATAAAGAAAATGTTGTACACAATTTTTATTTATTTTTTATTTGTAACAAAACGACACCAAAACAAAAAAAAAAAAAAGAAAATAAAAAAAAGCAGTAACAAATTTGTATTTGTAAAATAAAAGAAAAATAAAAGAAGAAATATTTATGTAGTTCTTACGTTCTTGGTCTTTTGCATACAAAGAAAGTTTATTTAGCATTAAAAAAAAAGTGTGTGCGTATATTTATATATTTCAAAGAATCGGTTCAATCGAGGGCAATGATATAAAAACAAAAGTACTTTTACACTATATCAACTTCTAACCTTTGACATTGTCAGAAACATATAAAAACACTTATATATTTTGGTTAACAAATTTTTTGAGATCAAAACAATTTAAGTAGAACAATAACAACATTTTATTTTATTGGTCCATCATCAAGAACTAAATATATAAATTTAATAGTCCAACCAGTTAAGTAAATGAAAAAATTTTTATTTAAACAAATTGATAGTGTAAAAGTACCTTAAAAAATACAGGGAATAGGAAAGGTAATTTATAAAAAAAAAATAAAGTAATTTATAAGTAAAGTATATAAACATAACAAATAAATTATATAATGGAAAATTCAAAAGGATCAGGTTTCATTTTCAACTCTTGCGAACCGATCAAAAAATAAAAATCAATCATTAATTTAAAAAAAAAAAATCCGAAAAAAGAAGAAGAAGAAAAACAAAGACCAAGAAACGATTTATTTAGTGATAATAGAACTGTCTTTAGTTTAGAAATTCGATATACAAAAATAAATATTAATTTAAACGGACACAATCAATTAATCAAAAAAAAAAAAAACAAAAAACATTTTTCTGATGTAATAAGTGTGCAATAATCGCTTTAAATTGAATGTAATGTGCAACTCGATGATCAATTAAAAAATAATAAAAAACAAACTTAAATCTAGTCAAAAATGTCTAAACATAAATAATAAACAAAATATAAAATAGAATAAAATACAAAACATATTTTGAAACAAAAAAAAAATGTAAATAGGAACCAAATAATATTTATCTCTATTATGTAAATGTAAAAATCTTAACCAATATTTTCTGTTTTTCTTTCCTTTATGTATATATATATATATATATATAAAATTATTGAATATAGTTTATTGATTTGTTAAAAATTCATAATTTTTAATCTGTTAATCAATAGTAATTGCCAGTATTAAAATATGTGTACCTGTCACTAAATACCTATGGGTGTTCGCAAGTAAAATAAAATAAAGAAAAAGAAAAAAAAACTACTTAAAATATAATCAATTCTTTTTGTGTTGTTCCTATTATTAATTATAATCCATACTTTAATCTGAATTTAATTTCTAATTTAAGTTTAAAATTCAAGAATAAATAAGACGGTTAATAATATAAGAAATCTTTGAAAATCTTTTGATAAGAAATAATTAAATTTTGATGATAAATTGAGAAATTATTTAAAATTTCTCTGGTTTATTTCTTTTAATTATTTTCTTATATCAGGGACAGAGAAATTTTTTTATTGTTTCAATAATTCCTTATAATGTTTAGTTAAAGAATAACCAATATTTATTTTCAGTTTATCATAAAGAAAATTATTATCAGACTTTCATAAAATTTGACAATTTTTAAAATGGAAAAAACAATAAATCATATTCTGGCAAACTGCAAAAAACTTGAATTCTGTAAGGGAATTTTCGTAATAATTTTTCATTAAAAATTCATCGATACAAATTATCGATATTCGAGTTAGGACGTAAGAGAAAACCTTATCAATTTCTATAGGTAAGTTTCAACAATATTTTTAAGGTCAAACTGTGAACTAAATTTGATTCTTAAGTGCTTCTCCAATAGAAATTATATTATAGTAAGGTCTCACTAAAATATCACGCAGATGAATCCGATTTAACTCCACTGATGCTTCACTAAACACATTCAATATTTCTAAAATATTCGAAGACCGTCTGAAGCATTTACTTACACGCTTTTCCTATTTTTATGCGATAAGTTGAATTTCTATTATTAAAAATTTTAATTCAAATGAGGGTTAAATTTGTATTCGTAACTGAGTGTGAAAGTACGACATTTAGTGAACCTAAAAAAATGAAACCTTATACAAAATAAAATGCTCTTAATATAAACAAGCGCATAGACAAAAAATCAATAAAAAAAAATAAATAGAAACGAATTTTCATTTAGAAAAATAAATTAGTTTTTTTTTCTTTCTAAAGAAGCTGTAAATAAGAAAATTTGGCATCATATTTGACTATAACATACAACTATAAATTCTGAGAATCTCCACAAAAAAACAAAGTTTTTAAGAAGAAAAATTTATGTTTGCCAAAAATAGATTTGAAAATATTTACAACATACAACAAACATATAATATTAATTTGAGTTGTACGAGTATATCTACATATAAACTATAAAAGACAAATTTTTGGAAAAGGTTTAAATTAAGAAAAGAAAGAAAAAAATTGTCCCAATTTCACGATTATTATATACGTACATTTGGTATATATGTATTATATACACATAAATATAACAAAAGCGGCCTTTTCCTTTTATATTCTGTATTGTTCTTTCATAACCATTATTTTTCAACTTAACAAAAGTAAATTTTTCTTTTCCAAGGATGCTATTTTTTTTTCCATCTTTCTACATCTTTTTTTTTTCATTATTTATCAGTTTTTCCTTTTTGTACTTTCATCTTAAATGAAAACAATAGAAAAGAATTTTCAATCTGACAAAATGACAAACAAAAAGCTTAATTGAAATGAATGGAGTAAATAATAATAATATATAGGAAAATATTCATAATATTTCAATATTTGTACAAATATATTATTATTACTTTTTTCTTCTTCTTCTTCTTTTTCTTCTTCTTTTAAAACAAATATAAATGTAGATTTTACTCTTTCAATAGGAAATATACTATTCTTTTGTAGTTCTGATTGTTTTCATTAATTTATTTAAATTCTTTCATTTTATTTTAGAATTTTTTTTATGTAATCAATATTATTTATTATTATTTTATTGTTATCATATTTTTCTGCAACAGAGGACAGTTCATTTATATTTTGATCTTCCACTATTTTGTTAATTTATAAGAAAATATTGAATAAGTGAAAAATTTTAATATCGATTGAATTTCAATTTTGATTGTATAAAACGAGAGGACATTAACAACTTTAAATTAAATCTTTGAAATCAGGGGAAAATCTTTTTTTTCGTAAGTATAATACTTGAATATAAGTATATAACTTGAAATCATTAAAGTAAATGTAAATTAAAAAAGAAACCATAAGACTTTCAGGAGTTTGTTCGTGAGTTTTCTTTTTTTTTCTAATTTAAGAATTTTAATTATTCTTTCAAAAACAAATAAAATAAATTAAATTGGCCAAAAATTAATTTTAATTTAATAAAAATTTAAATTTCGTAACTTGAATTGAAATAATAATTTTATTCTATTTATTTAAGATTTGTTGAAAAATTTTTCATTTATGTATTTTAAACCAGAATACGAGGACACAAATAACGTTAAGTAATTTGTTATAAAATTAATTTCAGAATTCAGAATTTCCGGATTTATTATTTTGGGAAAAACTATAGAAAGTGAAAGAATTATGCTAGAATCTAAATATGTGCTTTCTTATTCTTTATTATCTCGAATGGCATATTTCTATAATAATTATATTGATTCTTTAAAATATTCTTCAATAAATATATAGCGATAGATTTAGTAATACAGGATCTAATAAATTTGTTTATAAAAGCTTAACTTTAATTTATTGATTCACTGATGAGAATACATCAACTAAATCCATCACATCTATCACTAAACCCATTTATTTCTGTTTCAGTTCATGTTTTTTATGGTTTATTGGTTATTTTCGATGAAGTATAATTTTTGATTCTTTTTTTTCACTTGATTTGACATAAAATGTCAAAATTTGATCGGGATGGTGTCAACAGATATTGAGTATATCTATATAAGACGTTGATGACACTTATCATCATCAGATTTTCTCTATAGTAAACTAAAATAAATATAAAAATTTTGAACAAATACAATTGGATTATGTGTCCATTTTTATAAACATCTTTACGCATTAGAAGTGGAGGTTAGAAAATTAATCTTCTGTAAAATGTTCATGACCCCTTTGCACGATATTTACAAAATCAGTTGTCTGTTTATTTATATTGTTATTGTTATGTAGGTAGCCTAAAAAAATGTATTAATTTTATTTTATTGCATTTATGTGATTGTTTGGTGAGGACGGCTTGTGAGATATTAATAAAATATGTTCTGTTTATCTGTTACTGGATTTAATATCAAAACCATTAAAAATAATTTCATTAATTCAGTTACACACAAGTTTTGAACAGAAAACAGATCTGTGAAAAAAATTGTTCAAATTATGAACTAATTTTAATTTGGCAAAAAATTATTTGTTTTTATTTAGTGGAACTTTTTTATTGTTTTTAGTTTTGTAATTTTGTAAATTCTTATGCATAAATTATAAAAATTATGTCTGTCTATAAGTGTAGTTTCATAGAATTATTAAATTATTCATACTAATTGAAAGAGCATCTGTAAATTCAGTACAATTAATTTAATAAATACTTGGGTCAAAAATAGCCAAATTATTATTTTATTTTCAAAGAAAATCAATTGACCAACAAAAATCATAAAAAAGAACATAAATTAATTATGGTTTTGAACTTTTATTTCTAATTTTGGTTATAAAAGATCGTAACAACCGCATAGCAGGATTCCATTCTAATATTATATAGATTTTTCATAGTTGATAAAATCTTGTAGATAAAAAATTAGACTGTGTAGGTTTATAATAGAAATAAAGATTGAGATGTCTGTTAGGATAATACAATAAGAAATTCAGTATTTTAACTTTCTTGACTTTTATTTTATTTTTGTTTTTATACAACTTCTTCAAATAACATTGAATGTTAAAGTTGATTCTATGAAAGTATTTAAGTTTTAATTAAAAGCATACCTCTTTGAAATTCGTTTATTTTTTCAAGATAAACTTTGCAACAGAATTTTTTAAGTATTCAATTATTTAAAAATAAAAATAAAATATATTTTAACGTTTAGAAAAAAACTATAAGTAATGCTCATACAATTGCACTCACAATTGGAAATAATTGTATGTACAAATATTCTGTAATATAAAACATATAAATACAAAAATAAATTAAAATTAAATTCTAAAGTTAATTTAAAACCCTACAATTTAATAATTAAACAAACACAAGTTTTAAATGTAATTTGAAACTAAAAAGCTGAAATTACTGTTAAGCTAAATGAAATTATCTTTACACAAATTAACACTTTGAAGTCATTAAACTTAATTAAAGATTAAACTTTGTGGGTTGTAGGTATAGATCAAGTTATGTCTAGGAATTTAAAGGGGAGATATGGGAACCGATTATTTGATTCTTTAAATTTATGATACTACTGTTCGTATAGAACAGTTTCCAAGAAATTTTAGGTGTGCATTTACAATCTGGGTATAAAATAATTTATTTACAAAAATTTTTATCAAGGGAATTCATTGAACTAACTCTTTTCAAGGAATATTGATTTACGAAATAAAAATATAACGAAAGGTAAAATGTTTTATAAATAGATTTTTTTTCTTTTTATAAAACCACAAATATGAAATAATATAATAATTGCCTTAAAGAAGTTTACGGGTTTAACGTACTTACGTACAAATATATAGGTTAATATGCACCCAAAATTTATAAACATAATTTTTCTGTTTGTGCTTTTATTCGTTAAATATTAAATTTCGTGCAAAGAACAATTGAATAACGTGCGACAGAACTATATGAATACACAATTAAAAATGCACGATTATCCATGAATATTATGTTAATGTCAATCATTTAGGAAAAAAAAATATTTATAAGTATTTCATTGGATATAAACTCTAGTAAAGTTAATAAAATATAGTCAAACTTTATTTTAATATTTATGGTGTTAAATCTCCAGGGGAAAACTAAAAATATAATAAAGGGGAGAATTATTTTAGAAAATTTTATTGCTATACATAAACATAAGATTTAGGTATTGTTATTATAAATTTGAATATATAGAGTTCAATAACATAATAATATTTTAATGACTATAAGAAAGTTTTTTTTTTATTGAACTATACTACGGGATCCTTTATTGCGAATATATTTTAACCTTTTTCAAGAATTAAAAAAGTGGTATAATAATTTGCTCCCCTTATACTTGAATGTTTAAATTTTACAAATAGACAATTTCTGACAATAGAATAGACAATAATGGTATGTTAATAAAAAAAAATGTTCACAATCTAAATTTAAACATCATGGGAAAAATATAAAATTTTAATTGTAAATTAAGTCTAGTTCATATTTTATCTTATTTTTGTTTTAGTTAATTATTATTGATCAAATTGCGTGAAAATGATTAAAAATTAATAATTGTTAATCTGTAAGGTATATTGATTAAATTGAATACATGCTTTATTTAATTTGTATTTAATGTATATAAATATTTAGCCCGTATTATTATAAATATATAAATAATGTCACATATTATTTTAGATTAATAGAAGTTTATGTCTATTATAAAGTTATTTTGGACTAATTTCCAATCACTCATTTCATTATATGTATTATTATTATTATTAATATTAGTGTATGAATTAAATGAAATGTTTGTATAAAAATTACAAACAAACCTATCCTTTTAAATCATCCTGCATTTAGTTTTATATATAGAATTATTCAAATAATAGATTGATTATTTATTAGTATTAGATATGAATTTAATCTCAATATAATGAATTTATGTGTATAAAATATTTGCATATTAATTCTATGAATGTAATTATATGAACTATTGTTCTTTTATACATCATCGCATGTAAATACCACATCAAAGTGACAATATTGACTATTCTATTTAATATAATGAAAGTTCGTTTTGTATGACATTATGGATAATGATATATATTTAATTTATATATAGAATGCGTAGAAAATATTATTGTATCCACCTATTTTTGATTAAATGCAATTTTTGACATAAACCAAAAATATGTAATAGGTAAATTATTATTTTCGTTATTATTATCAATAATTACGACAATAATTTTCAATCAAATTTCAATTGTATATACAGAAAATTCAAGACATCATTGTTCTGTAAATTATCTTAATACTTCTTTATGCAAAGCATAATAACTTAAAAATTGAATGAATATAATTTTCATAAATAATAACTCGTATTATTTTGCTTAGCATAATATTTTTTATAATATTATTCTTTTATATGTGATATAAAAATAATATCGGTTGGCATTTTAATCAAACCACAAACCGAATTTAATTATATTATTGTTCTTCAGGCGCATCCTTATTTTATACATTATTCCTATTCCTATTCCTTTTTTTGTACACTCCAATACATATTTTGTTCTTACTTTTTAGCCTATAGGCATATTATATTTAGATTTATATATTTGTAAAGTTAACTGAATTAAATTAAATTACCTGCGGGTTCAATCAATAATTTCTAACAAAACATTAATAATATTTTATAATGCAAATATCTTTTGATATTTACTATGTAAATTCTATAGATTTTACTGCGTTTTAAAATAAAAGGTGTAATAAATGTAAGTGTAATTAGACGTAAAATTTCGGTTCAGATATCATAAATCAAATTAATATTGTTAACTTTGTTTTATAATCGAATAAATACTACAATAAGCAAAGTTTTGCTCTTCAGAAACATTAATCAGAATTATTTAAAAAATATTAAAATTGGTGAATAATTAAACATTATGTTCATCAAGACTACATAAGTATGGAATAGACGAACTTATGTCATTTTTACAAATAGTTATGATTTTATATACCTATACTCTTTTGATTTCAATTTTATATTATTTATATTTATTTATATGTATGTCGGTACATAAATATAAAGTATATATTATGTATATTTACATTAACATATGTTATGTATATAATGTTTATTGCTACACGCGTTTACTATATAGATATTTATATATTATTCACCCAGTTTTTTTTTTTTTTATATTTATTATTTTATTCAAATTTGACATCAATGAAAATTTATTGATTCAATATTTATCATATGCCTCGTCCTTTTCCTTTTCCTTTTACTTTCTATTTTTTTTTTCATATAGAAAAATTTTACTTGATTGAATAAAAATTTTCTACTCAAATATTCAAAATGCTTCTTTTTTTTTTCTTTAAATTATTCCTCGTATATATGTAAAATACAAATCAATCGTAAGAATCTACAAATTTTTGAATTTTCTTTTATTTTAAGATCAAAAAAAAAATTGATTTTTTAATGTTAATTTATACATTATACCAGTGGTCGCCAAACTACATCCCTCAAGAGCTATAGATGGATTTGAACTCTAAAACTATTTTATCCGACCCTAATGATAAAAAGTCTACACTTGAAATTCAACACAAAGTTTAAACTAAAATAAAATCAATTTGTTGTTTTAATGGATCTTTTTCAATTGAAATTTCGAGACAAGTAAAGAGCAGTTGAACTTATCATTCTAATCATTAGTTTACATTTTTTTTATGTTTAAAATTTTTTGATATAATTCTTAAAGTTTTATATAGTAACATGGTCTAAAAGTTTGATGACTCCTGGTGTAGACCACTTCAATTTTAATCTTTAAATCAACAAAAAAAGAACAAATTGAGCCCAAAAGCTTTGGAATATAAATTTTCACATTTGGTAAATAAAAAACAAGTATAAATGGAGCATAACTTTCACTGTTTGAAGGTACAATTTAATCGTTAGTCCCTTTTTTTGTCGTCAATTGTCGACACTTCAAGTCCATTCACAACACCTTTTATTTTCACTTTACCTTTTTTTATATTTTTCTTCTAAAAAAAAAAAATACAGCAATTTTATTTATTTTGTGTGGCAAACTTTTTCAAATTCTCATCATCTTTATACAAAATTATACTTTACAAAAGCGTTTATAAGTTTTGTTGTTTTTATTTAAATAAAAATTTATATAAGAGAAAGAGAAAAAAAAATTCCATTTGACTTAACATTTAACATTATTTTATATAATTCTTAAATATTTTCAATTCAAATAATAATAAATTTTAGCATTTTCGTACATACATTTTTTTGGGTACAATTTTTTTTTTTTTTTTCAAATAATTCACAACGTGTTTTTTATTGTACAAATGTATATAGATGGAAACGGAACTTATTACATTAGCATAATGATGACGTCTTTATAAAGTAATTTTAAGAAAATAAAAAAAAAAGAGGAAAAATAAAAAGAATTTTAATCATAAATGTATAAATTTCCGGTTATATAAAATGAAAGTGCGTCAATACTTCTCTAAGGGTTGGTTTTTATTTTAAATTAAACATACAAAGTTTATTATTCATAGACGAAAATCAATTTAAATTTTATAGATAATAAATTTTATTTAAGAAAATGTAAAGAAAATAAATTTCGCGATTTTCATTTTTTAACTTTCTTTATCTAACTAAAGTGTCCGAGCATGAGAATGTCAAGTTCATTTTTCATTTGATACAATATTTAATTGTAAAGTAAATTCCTCGAATATTTTTTATAAATCGCAAAATTATTACATTTGCAAAAACCCGTTCAGTATTTACTTCATTTCGAAGTTCAGTGATTTTTTGTTGTTGTTAAATTGAAATTAAAAAATTCAAACATAAATATCAAACTTTTTAAACTTAATTAAATAGGATTCTCTTTTATTGTAAGATATGAAAAACACTACAAACAAACAATTTTAATTGACATATAGTTGAAAATGCAAAACGTGACCTTATCTTTAAAAAATCAAAAACTTCAATAAAACTGTCAATTTTCATCAACAAGACGAAGGTAGCTCTAAACATAAAATAAAGATCATTATTATCTCAAAATGACTTTTAGATGTTAAACAAGAAAAAATAAGTATACAGATGTTACAATAAATCTATACAACATAAGTTAGAAAAGGATGAGCTTTCTGTGTGAGGATTATCGAATATTCGTGTTGAGTAATTTTTAAACTTTCAGTGGATTAGATGCTCAGTGTGTGTATGGTTTAACGTGAAGAAATAATTCTTCTTTGATGGTATATTAAGGGATTTGGAAAATGCTATATATCTTTTTTTTTCCTTTTAACTTTCTGATGAAAATGTGACATTAAATATTTCTTAGGTTTATAGTTTTTACGATGCAACAAAAATAACACTTCAAATCCAAATAACGTACTGTACATATATGTAAACCACTTTTGATTAATCCCCATAAGTGAAAACATTTTAAAGAGCAATTTATAGACATAATTCATGTTGATGTAAGAACTTGAGAGAAAACGTACGTATGAGATGAAAAATAAAAGATGAACTTTTAGAAAGTATTGTAAAAGAATCACCACCATACCTTCAATTTGTGATGGTAAGAAAACAATTCAAAGTTTTTATAACTCTTGAAAACAAAAAAAGTCAAGAAATTCAATAGACACAAAAATAAAATTATATAAACAGTCGCTGCACGCGCCTTTTTTTCTTTGAAAATCCATGAAGAAACTTAACTTTATCTGCCCATTATTATTATTATTTTCTTTTGACAGAATCAACATGAATTCAAAACTTATAAAAAGTTATACCAGCTCATCATTATTCATTGTAAAATTTCTGTTCTGACTTGACTTATTATTGATTTTGATAATAATAATAAAGTCAAAATTGGATATTATTCAATTCATTTAAATCAAGAAGATTTTGTCAAAATTTTAGATAATATTTAATGATTTAATATAAGTTTGCTTTATTAAAATAAAAACAATAAAGCGAGTGTATAATGTACTTTTAAAATAAATTCTTAAATGATCCCATTTAATTTTTAATTGATTTACTTAAATTACATGATCGAAAATTTATTCATATATTTCTAAAAATTATAAATTCAAATTAATCATCAACGATTAACATCTAAAGTTCATTGACTTTGAGTTCTGTATAAATACTTGCTTAGGAAGTATTTTTAATTCGAAAGATAAGAAATTAATTAATTTGAATTTAATTTTGGTCAAAATCAAATATACAAATAGGGGAAAAATTCATTTCATGATCGAAATTATAATAATTTTTAGAATCCGTATAATAACATTTAATTATTCGTAATCTATACAAAATTTTCTAAAAAAAATCTTGGTACACACGGTTTCCTTAGAATTTAACACACAAATTATTTTAAAACCATGATTTTAATGTTTTTTTTTCTCATATTTTAACATTTATTTCTCGTATACCTTGAACTATACCATAGATCATGGCCTGATTTTATTAAATTTTAATAATTAATTCTTTCATGTATGTGTGAAAAAAAAAACTTTAGATCTGCCCCTGCGATGTATGCTTCTATTTATGACTTCATAGTTCACGAAAAAATTATTCAGTTTTTGGCAGATGTTTTGTTTTTGATTTTACTCAAAATAAAAAATACTTTTGAACTTTTATATTTTATAGTTTTTATCTTTATCATTATTATTTATTTAAACTTATCAGAATAGTTTCTACTGAAATATTTAGATGAAAAAATATTTAATATAGTTAATGATTCATAATATGATTTAACAAAACATAAAAAAATAAATTAAAATAAATATTAAGATGAAATTCCTCTCTGTCTTAAAAGTTTAATTAAATCTCTTAGCTTACATCTGTCTACTGCCCGATAAAATTTCTAAAATTAAAAATTATTCATACATAGAATATTAATGATTGTCTTATTTCATCATTACCTATAATAGAAAATTGCAATATGTTATCTACATATATATATATATATATATATATATATATATATGTATATATATATATATATATGTATATAATAATTGTCCTAATTCCGGAAATAGTTTATCGATTTAATTTATAAATGAACATCATATAATCTGATTAAATTATTTTGGTATTAAAAGTATTCGGTTGATGGTATTTTCGAGTTTCATAAAATGATTATTAAGTACTCAATGTCTGTATACATTTAGTCAGTTTAAATTATTGAACTCACACAAATCAAATAATAACACTTATATATATACATATTTTGAAAAAGGTTTTCCATAGGGGTGCAAGTAAATTATATAATTGGATTATTGATTTAATTTAAAAAGATTTGTAATTGATGTAACTTGTGATATGATTTCCAATACATTAGAATTAGATAACAAATGGATATGGTAAAGTCTTGTCCTTTTTTATTCTATTCAAATATTAACAGGAGACCTAACAGCTAACTACCTCTTCTGTATATGTGGAGACAATATTGATTAATTTTCCTTTTTTATTTCAAGCTGTAGTTTCATATGAGTTCGAAGTTAAGAGTAAAAGCAAAATAAAACATTAAAACAAATATTGTCAAATGTTAAATCATAAAAATTCACTGTTGACTGAAATCCTGAAAAAAACATTTTGTTGTATACTGCTGATAATTTATTGAAAAGCAAAGAATTCTAAAATTTTTGATTCATATTTTCAATCATAATTCCATATGCTTATAGCGTTATTTACTTTAAGTAATTATTTTTATCATACATTATACTTTAACACTTCAATGCGCATCTTGAAATTTCATTAAAATAAATAAACATAAAAATAATTAATAGAAATCACATCAAATGAATAATCAAAAAGATTATATTTATAGACAATAATATTACCTCTAAATATTGATTACATTAAACATTTTTTTATTTCTGAAATTATTAAAATTGAGTTGATTTTATTCGCTAAAAAATAAACAAATATGGAAATTAATATTTATGTTTAGTGATGTATGGAAGTCATAATGAAAGTATGTTATTTGTATTGTAATGAAGATCTCATCAAACCAATAACATAATCGACTCTTTTATGTTCTCCATTTCAAAGTAACAACATTAAATTTAGATAATAAAAAAAATGTACATAAGGATAAAAGCATTATACATTAAAAATTTTATCCCCACCAAAATATTTTATAATAAAATATGATATTCAATACAAAATGGATATTTTATAGATCATTCGTTATTTTTCTTTTTTATTTTTAAAACTTTTTCAAAAAAATAAACAACATTTCTTAATTTTTATTAATGAAAGTAAACATTTTTTTGTTACACGATGAAATAATATTTTTCTCTAATATAATTCTTTTCTTTTATTATTATTATTTTCTTTAACGCTTTTTTTATCCATAGATAAATTTAGCTTGAAGGAGAAAAAAAAGCAATCAGAAAATAACATATACCTACACACATGTATATACCATATATATACATGTTTATCATAATATAAGTTTTAGTAGACAGGAAACTGAAAAACCAGAAAAAGAAAAAAAACTGAGCTTTCAAATGGGCACACCTGTTTTATATGAACTTTCATGTCTTAAAACAATACCATGTTTTTATGTATAAGGGACATTTAAATTTTTTCTTTCTTTTTGTGTTACTATTTTTACTGAATATATGTATTTTTATTTAAATTCACCTGTATAATGTTAATGTTAATGTAATATTTAAATTATAAAAGAAGATGTGTCATCATATGTGTTTATCTATACAATATACATAAAACCTTTTGTTTTGTCAACCATAACAAAATCTATAATAATATATATATCCACATACTATATGCAATTAAGACAACACAATTAAGTTACTATAATGTTTGAATATCTTTCAATTAAATCTTAAATCATGTTAAATTGTTTGGTGTTGTGAAAATTAAATACTGATGTGTCTACGTTCATTATAAATTCGTATATATATATAAATAAATAATGCAGAAAATGATAAGGTATGAAGTTATGTTAGAAAACAAATAAAGCATGAATGTGCGGTAAAGATATAACTATGGCTAAATTATGAAAATGTAAAATAATTTTACTTGTAATAGAGTTTAATAGTAATATAAAAAAATTTGCATAGAATTCTTGATGCATATTTTTTAAAGAAACCATGTTCAAAAATATATTAAACGATACAAAATCAATACACGTATTAAATACTTATATATGATGTACATGTTACGCGTTATTTCATTCATGAATTGTGAGAAGAGATCATAAACACAGTGAGGTTATTATTCCACAATATATGGTTATTTTCTTAATGTAGTTGCGTGTATTACCATATTTTAAACAAATTCCACCACTTATATTTGTTATAATTAATTGAGCCAGCCACATCAAATTGAATTTGTGGTATTTTATGATTACATAATTCAATAAATGCAGAAAATGAATAACTGAAAGCAATTATAAATTAATTTCCAAGTATTCATAGTGCAATGCTTATTGTAATTATTTTATGGGAACTTTTGAATATTAATTTATTAATTCTAAAGAAAAAAATTATTTTTAATAATTTATACTTAACAGTCAGAATAACTTTGAAAGTTTTCAATTAGGTTATAGACAATTTTTCTATGTAACAATAGCATTAGTTTAATATGCAAAATTTCCTCTCAAAATAGTAATTATAATTATAAATAAATTATATAAGAGAACAATTAAATTTTTGTCTGTTCGATTGAAAATGATTTCTAATTCTATATTCGTTTTATATCAGAGAATTTAATCATGAAAATCATCAAAGGTGGTTTCTTCCTACTTTTCTAAATAAAGTTTTTCGTCTTATAGATATTAACATACACCAAAAATCCCAGCACTAACATAAACAGACTTGTATTGTTGGGTTTTCGGCGTTATTCTTCATCAGCTAATTTATTTCGATGATAGTGAAACTGTTTTAAATTTTAACAAATCCATCGTATTTTTCGATGTTCGACGTTATTCCACATTGGTGTTAGTTTATGCATTTCCATTACTGTGTTAATATATGGCTACACAAAAAAAATATTAAAAGATGCCACAAATGAGCTCAGTGAAGAATTATTATATTGACCTAAAGTTTCATCAAAGCAAAACACATACGTGAAATTTGGTTTTTAGAACCAGATAATGTTGTAAAATCGATGAACTTTAAGATATCTGCAAAAATATTATACTCAAAATGTATTACAATTTTATTAACCTGAAAGATGCTCAAAAATTAAAAGTGGAAAATTTATAAAATGAATTATAAAAAAAGAATTTGTTGTTACAATAACAAAGAAAGACTATAAAAATTCAAATATGTATATACAAAAACACTTTGCAACTGTTAGATGAGCTGCGAAGTCTGAAATACTTTTTAAAATATAATTAACACATTATTATTATTTACTGAAAATTCTCATAAAGAATTTTAGTTCTTAGTTAAGTTTGTGCAATACACTTTTTACGACAACTTCCTCTTTTTATCTTTTTTTTTCATTTAAGATATTTAAATTATTATCTAAAATTAAATTATAAAATAAACTATATAAAATTTAAAAATAACGTAACAACTAAATTTGGAAGAATGAAGAAAAATAGAAGAAATCATATTTAATACAATAAAATAACGAGAGATGATTTATAATCTAAGAAGAAATATTTAAATTTATTTAATTAACTTCACCTTACTTCACTTTTATTTCGTAGTCATAGAACCTTTTTAAAATAATTTAAATCGTGCTTTATTAAGATTTCATAATAATTTCTTATTCCATTATTAAATTATTTACATTAAAAAGCTACCATATCTTTTAGTTTTTATTAATATATTTTTATTTTTTGTGGAATTACGTGCTTCGTGTGATTATAAAAAAATTATATTTGTGTGGCTGAATCAATTTTTAATATGTTAAATTAAAAGATTTATTTTTATCAACTCGATGACTAGTATTAAACTATATCGAAGATATATTGTTTGTGTTGGCATTGATTTTTTGTGACGATATTCATTTTTATGGGTTTATTTTCTATGATTTCCTTATAATTTGAACTTGTCTTAAATTTTTCAATTCACAATGGAATAATTAGATGTTTATAAGTATAGATAATTTAGTAGTTTGTAAAATTTTAAAAATAACAATTTTTCTAAATTATAGTTCAACTCAAAATGGCAATTTGTATACTTTATAGTGTATAAGATTTAAACATTTTCTTGTGACTCAGAAAATAAAATACTCAAAATTTAGTATCATCTATTGAAAATGTTAATCTATGACTAATAAGATATAAAAAATGTTGGCAGTCATATATAATGATAAGAATATTGGCGTCAAAATGCCATTTCTAATCAATAATATAATAAACAATAGAATATTACAAAGAATTCTAAAAGAATCTACAGATATTTATTTATGAAAAATTAAACAAAATTGAAGTTTTATTCAATAAAAAATGAAAATAGCAATGCAATAAATGCATTAATAAATTTTGCTTAACAAAATTTCTAAGAAATAACTAAATTCTTATATAAATTTACTGCAAACATGAAAACATAGCAATTGAATTTCAATTTAAACTCATTAAAAATTAATTTTATCTGAATAAAATCTTAATCTCTTGTTGTCATGAAAAACCTATATATACCCATTTGAATTTCCATTCGTTTCATATAAATAAATGTATATTTACATTTGTATTTTGTATATAGTAGCCTGAAATAATTGCATTATATTCATTCACTGTCTAAATAAACTACATATAATAATGGCAATGACTTTTGCTATAAATATTATACAAGTTCAAAGTACGAACATAATAAATAAATGACCGATGATTATTTATAATATTTTAATTATTTATTATATTAAAGTTTGGTAATGTGATTAGTGTTATATTAATTGGTAATAATTTGAATTTTTATATTATATAATAAATAAAATTATTATTAATGCACTCAAAATGTCGCAATGTTTTTCTTTAATTAAACTAACAGTAAATAGAATAGTGAACCCATTATAGAGAAAAGCTCGCTCAATATTTAAATTCCAACAGTTTATTGTATTATATATTTTATTATTCTAAATGTGTGATTATTCAATGTCGAAGGTATATAACCGCCAGCCAGTTACATTGCATGTAACATGGAATAATTATAATAAACAGTATTGTTTTTGTTTCAGTTATGAAACATTATGAACATGAAAAAAGCGTTCAAAGTAAAACTAAAAAAATAGTAATTTTATATTTAAAATTAAGTTTGCCTTTAAATTCGTTATACCACATGAGATTTGAACGATATCATTTGACCGATATAATTATTATGCTTTTTATAGAATTTTTATATAAAACATATTTGGTTATAAAAATACCATCATAAGACCAATTTTATACCCAATCATTTAATAATAATAATAATAAAACCAGGAGAAAAATACAAGCAACTGGTTCGAGACGAAAATTATATGAATTATTTATTACCATAGTAAAAAATTATCATTAAATTAAATGAAATTTATTATCTTTTAGAATGTGTAAAAGATTAAATTTTGATCTAATCAAAACATTATATTATTATTATTAACATTTGATTCTGAAGTATCCATATTGCCTCATCTCATACACATTCTACTGTTGTTATATATCGTACCAGTTTTTCTTAAATTCAGTTTAACTTTAAATTGTTGTGAAATCCGTCATTAGTTAATCAGAAAATCATTTAAATTAACAGATAATAATATCGTCATAGAAAATATTTCCAAATTAAAGTTAAAGAATTTCAATATTACATAAATAATAATAAATATTAATTTGGCCAGATTTTTTAATGTAAAATTAAAAGATGATAATTTCTACTGATTATACGTGTTTCTGTATAATTATTATTTGTTACACAATATTTTTTTCCTAAAATGACTTTGGCGCTCATTTGTTAATTACATTAGCTTAATTTTATAATTGAAAAAGAAAAATGTTAGAAACTGTATTTTGTTTAAATAATAAACACATATATATAATATTATAAATTTACAAAAACTGGGTTACTATGTCACCCTCCGAAATATAAAATTCTTAAGAAAACCTATAGAGAGTTATAACAAAACAAACATATAATATTCTCAGAAGATGTTCATATACTTTTCCCTCGATGTTTGCTAATTTATTTCATGTTTTCTAGAAGGTTTTTCAAAGCATTTTAATAAAAAACAGGTTAAAACATAAACATCATGGAAAACAACTTTTTTTTTATTTATCTCTGAAATTATAATGATGCTCGCTCCCCTAATGAGACACTTTTGAATGTCACACAAACGCATTTTTCTAATCAAAATTTGAAACATGAGGAATATTTTTATGATTTTCTCAAATTATCATTAAAAAACTACTTTATTTGTATGTACCTACTATTAATTATAAAAAAAACGAGCTATAACTGTAAAAAGTAATCATAATAATAAGAATAATAATTTCCCAATTTTTCTTTTCTACCACCGTTTTATATTGCTAAGTTTATATTATTATCTAATCTATCTAATCTGATTGTTTGTAATAGTCACCACCACCATTATCACCACAATAAATTTGTTGCGGCTGCTGAGGGTACATCATCTGTAGAAGTTCTGGCTATGGATGTGTTGGGTTGCTGAAGAGAAAAAAAATCCATCGTAGCATGGAGGAAGAGGAAAGAAAGTGGAGGCCGTGTGACAATCCCTAATTTAAACCTGATACACAGGCTTCATCATCATTTGTACCATAATTTCATAAATCTAATTTAAAATAAATGCTATTGATTTATTTAGATATACATATTTTTAAATACTTTTCTTACATTCAAAATTCCCTTTTCGGAATTTTATTTCTTTTATTTTCAATCAACTTACTTCTCTAAATTCCAGTAATTAAAATTTGGAATAAATTTCATATTGAATTCTTGTGACTCTTCTGTCATTTATTAATGTGTTGAATGTATGTTGTGATCTTGTTTAGACTTATCACTTTCTGTTTTTAGTAAAATAATTTGACCAATTTTGATCATTTTGATTGTTGAAAATAATTTGGAAATATTTTGTTAATTTATTAAATTTGTAATATGCAGCCATAAGAAAATCTCTCAATTTTCAGTTGTCTGAAACTTTAATAACTAAAATCTCAATCTTAAGCTAATTCTTTATTTATCAATTAAAGTCATATTCTTAATAAACCAAAAAAACCCTGAGATTTATACAAATACGTATAATTAATTCTGCACGATCTATATCATATATTAAAAGCAAACAATTTTTTGATAGATAAACATAAAATCATTATTATCACAACCAAAACATAAAATAAAATCAAAGAAGATTTATTGTTAAAAACAGAAAAAAAACAATCAGAACAATATAATTACTGACAATAATTATATAACAATATGAAATGCATATTTGGTTATTATATATATCAATCAATACTCGATATTGTATTGTCGGTAACAACATCATATAAAAAATCTGTATCCAAATTAAATTAATATGCATAAAAATCCTCTTTTCATCTGACTAAGTAAAATTATCCTATATTATTTCTAACATTAATTTTTCAATCGTTGACTAAGTATATAAAATAAATTCATCTTAATTACAATGAGATAACGACAAAAAATATAAACAAATGTTTTATGAATATTTTTTTTTAAATTATTCAAAAATAAAATAAAAAAATATTTTATTATTTAAAATAAAATTTATATTGAAAAGAAAAATGAAAATAAAATTAAAAGAAATTTCAATGTTGCTTCAAGGGACAAGAATATAATTTATTTTGATACGGTTCCTCAATTTGATATCGCATGCAATTGATGAAATTGCAGTACATATAATGAAAATCAATAAAGTAAAATTGTAAACCTTTTTAATTTGTTCGTGCAAAATTTATTATTATAAAGGCTACTGAAAGGGATATGAAAATTTAGAATAACAAAATGCAGAATTAATAATGACAAATTACTTATATAAAAGTCGAAAATTAGAATCGAGAATTATTAATTGTTCTATTTTTTATCACATTTTTTTTGACAAAAATTCCAAACTACTTAGAAATTTTGAAATTAAGTTTTAGAACGTATATAAAATCAAGTTCTCCGTTGTTCAAGAGACAAATAAACACTGGTATTATTTGGTAAGAGTTAGCAAGCAAACAGGAATTATTTGAGGGGTAACGCATGCGTTTCAAAAAAACTTGTATACAAAAAATTAACAACAGGTCGCTCACTTTACGTCATCAAATAGAGGCGAATTAGATTTAAATTAAAACTAATCGAATAGATTTTTTTTTTAAATTATAGTTTTTCGGTACGGACATCTGTTTAGTGTCTGCATGAACCAATTGTTTGACGGAAAATTAAACTGAATAAATTTTTTCCGAAGAATATTCAAATGCTTTGCTATAATATACCTTATTCCTTCCACATAAGGTATATTTTCCCGTAAATTTTTTCTTGCGACGTGAATTCGCGTTTAATGCGCGAACTCTTTATGCCTAATCAAAATTGTCTTCGATTTTGGTTGCGTTGCATTTTTTTTGCCAAGTTTTTTCCTGGTCAGTTTTTTTGTCAGTTTTCTTGCTCATTCTTTAACATTTTAATGTTATTTTTTCTAAAAAATTATTCAATAAAATTAAAATTAAAAAAAATGATATTAATATTGTACGAATTAAAATAAATTAAAAACATAACTGAAAAACAGTTAAATTTTTATTAATAATATCAATTATATTTATCTTAATACAAAAACGAAATTTATTGTTCACACGACATAAAAAATTTTATTGAATTTCAAATTTAACCGCTCTTTGAAAAATATATTAGAAACAAGCATATGAGCAAAAAACGCAGGTCTGCCAGAGAAAGATGGCAGATGATTTTTGTATGGGTAGAAATGGACACAAAAAGCAAAAAAATGCAACGCTATATGACATTAAACATGTGTATTTCATATGAAGCTGTGTTTAACTATCAAGGTTAGTTTAAGTGGAATAAATTAAAAAGTGAAAATATAAAAAGATTGATGAAGATTTAATTTAATTCTGAATTAATTAATGAAATTGGTGAAAAAAAACTTACCTTTGCTCTTAATAAAATTTAAGAGCTTGTAGATTTTATAAAGGCCGAAATATAAAAATATTTTATTATGTTTAAAGAAAAACATAACTATTGCACATTACAGGTCATGCGCAAAATTTAAGGTGATTCGGTAAGTAAAACAGATTTTTCTTTGATATTTAGATTAACTAAGTCTGCTTATGTCAAAATACACGGAGACGGACATAATACAAGTAATTAATGAAATTAAATCCGGTGATCCGGCAAAAAAGGACCAGCTTCTATTTTAACAGACGAGGAGAAGCATTTAGAAACGTGGATTCTCCATATTTACGCAGCTGGACAGCGTTTTCTTTGAAAGTAAAATCTCCAAACACCATTTTTAAATGGACGACTCAAAATCTTTCGCATGGCAGAGTGTGCGTTACATAAGATGATTTAAGAAAGTGGTTTGGAGAGGTATCCAAATATCTGACAGAATCTGGGAATTTAAGTATTCATGAAAACCCGGTCGTATTTTTATTATGCACGAATCGGCTTTTTTCTAAGTTCTAAGGATCACGTGTTCTTTCTTGTATGGGATATAAATCCAAATTAAAATGCAAATTAAAATGCGAATATTTCTCCCCCCTTTTGAAAAAAGTAAGACCCTACACAGCCCAATTAATAGATCATTTAAAATATATTTTATCATATTGCAGGTCATTTATGATACTATCACTCCCGAAATTATAATTAATAGTTAGCGGACTATTTCCTTTTTCAGTCAACGCTTTTAGTTACGGTGACGTGTTTAAAATCAACTCATTTTTAAATGCTTCATCACCCATTCATTCCAATATACCAAGCGTGCCCAATCAAAATTCCATAGATATAAACTTAGTTATTGAAGCAATGATTTGTTCCGAAACTTCAGCTCAATTTAAAAATGCTGGTCCTGAATGGCTTGTATCTTTAATAAAAGATACCTCCTTATTTTACTTATGGAAAAAATCCCCACCCCAATTAATATAGAAACTGTTTCACCATTCGAAACAGGAATTGCTTCAATAATAATTGAAATGGACGACGGAATAGATAAAACAACATCAAAAATTTCACAGGTAGCTGATATTTCACCTGAATCTCATAACCACCAGGGAATCTCATATTACAAGTCTTACTAAAAAAAAGAAAGAAAAAATTCAAGCGGTTGCTTCGGCCAAGGAGGATTATTTTAAAAAAAGAGAAGAGATCCAAAAAAACTGAGGATGAAAAAACAGAAAAAAGAAAAATACGAGAAGAGAAAGATGCTGAAAGGAGGAAAATAGCTGCTGTTGAGACAAACCAATAAAAGAAGTGGATTCATTTGTCATAGTGAAATATGAAGGAGAATTCTTTCCTGGAGATGTACTAAAATTTGAAGACAATAAATATTCCCTCAGCACAATACTAATGTCAGGAGTTCACCAATGGCCTCTTAAATTAGATGAATTCAGCTACGAGAGCAGAAATTTCATGGAAACGATCACATTGATTGTTATTTCAACAGAGAGAAAATTTCACTCGTAAAAATAGTAGTGCAATATAAATATAATTTTTAATTAACTAAAATATGATTTGTGATAAAAAGTGAATTATAATTATAAAAAATTCAATTAATATTGGATTAAAGTGAAAAAAATGTTTTGTATCGTAATGAATTATTTAATTATTTTTTAGTCATCAGATAGTAATTATTAATTAAACTTCCCGGATTACCTAAGAAATACAAAGGAATAATTTTCAATAGTTTTTCATCGTATAAAAACTCATTACAACAACAAAATTTCCATGAAAAAAAATTCTGACAAAATGTATTTCTGTATACTTAAATAAAAGAATTATATTATTTTATTGCAAAATACAATATTTTTAATTATCTTCCTAAAGTTTTTCGTCACTTTTGTTTTTATTTTCAGAAAAATAAAAACACAACAATATCGTTATTTCGAAATTGTTATTTCAAATCGTTAATTTAGCAGTAACATTAACATAGCAGATACTGAATTGGGTCATTAATGTTTACACACACGACAAAAAAAATTATTTTTGAATTTAAAATTTAACCGCTCTTTGAAAAATATATTAGAAAAGAACAGAATTTTTATTTTCAATGTAAGTAAAAGAGAAAGATACATTGCGATGGTGCATATGGTCTTAAAATGTGCGCTATTTTAGATTTACCTCCAGATTTACAACCAATGGTATGAGAAAAGACTACACATATAATTGTTGTCTCACTCTTTCAAATGAATTTTTTTAGAACATCTTAGCAAGAAAACCGTAACAGCGTTATCAATAAATTATGATTGCATGAATACATGAGCTAGAAATATAATGGTGTCTTGCCGTCTTCTCCAGCGAATCGTCTATCCTTTGTTATTAATAACAAACAAGAGACTAATAACCAGAGATTAATAACATACAAGATTAATAACGCGTTATAAATATGTGCTGGTTTCCTGTAATGCGACTTTGTAACAATTTGTTAAAGTACACCCAATAAAAATAAACAAAAACAGACACCACTAAAAAAAATTTATATTAAATCGGGATCTTGCTTGTACGTTGGAGTTTTATATATAAATTTGTAAAGAATTTGAATTATAAAACAATTATGAATTTTAACAGTTTTCTGTGGTTGCTAAAAAAATAACAATTTTCAAATAACAATTACAATGGAAGTGATAGACATCCAAAATTGAGTGCAAAAGAAATCGACGAAGTAAAATTTAAAAAATGAGTTATCATCCACCGAAAAATGGAGAAAGTGGATCAGTTATTAAAATCTTAGGTCTTTAATAATCATAAATTGTAGGATCATTTGTCAATAAAACAACAAAATACGCAATTCATAAGACTACATTGCACTAGCTTCATTTATTCAGAAATAATTCTGGGGAAAACCAATAAGGTTTGACGATTTTCCAAATTTTAAAGCATCAGAATTTGTTCTTATGTTACATTTATATTTTTACATAGCCAAACATAAAAATTATTGAGTATAAATAACAAATTATTTTAAATTAAAATCGAATTTTATTTATGAAATTTAAGAATTAGGGTGTTATTAAAGCGTTATGTACAGCGTTATTAATAATTCTATTACTAAACCGGTTTGTAAGGGTTATGCATAACTATTTTCATAACTCGTTATTAATAAATTATTCATCATTTCGTTATGATAACGTTGGCGGACATCTTCCTCTAGAAAATATTATATATAATTTATTAATAATGTTATGATAACGTGTAGTACATAACGAGTTATTAATAATGCCGGTATATAACCAAGATTATCATCGGTTTTTGTAGCGTTGCAGTTTTTTTGTTATTCCTGTCCCTCTCTACTCATGCAAAAATCATCTACCATCTTTCTCTGCGTTTTTTGCTCATATGCTTGTTTGATTGAATAATGAGCCAAAAACGCTGGAGGTAATTCTAAAATGGCGCATATTTTGAAGACCGTATGCACCATCGCAATGTAGTTTTCTCTTTTACTTTCATTGTAAAAAAATATTCTGTTCTTTTCTAAAATATTTTTCTAAGAGCGGTTAAATTTTAAATTCAAAAATTATTTTTTTGTTGAGATTGTGAACAATAAATTTAGTTTATATATTAAAATAAATATAATTGATCTTATATTTAAAAATTTAATTATTTTTCAGTTATGTTTTTAATTTAATATTTTTATTTTTTATTATTATTTAATCGAATTTAATATTTCAAAAATTTATTTTAATTCGTACAATATTAATATGGAAGAATTGAATAAATTTTTTATATTTTAATTTTATTAAATAATTTTTTAGAAAAAATAACGTTAAAATTTAAAATAATGAGCAAGAAAATGGCAAGAAAAAGACCAGGAAAAAAAATAGCAAAAAAACTGCAACGCTACAAAAACCGTCGATAATCTTGGTTATGATACCGGCATTATGCCGGCATTATGCCGGTATCATAACCATAAAAATTTATTCAATTCTTCCATATTAATATTGTACGAATTAAAATAAATTTTTGAAATATTAAATTCGATTAAATAATAATAAAAAATATTAAATAAAAAACATAACTGAAAAATAGTTAAATTTTTAAATATAAGATCAATTATATTTATTTTAATATATAAACAAAATTTATTGTTCACAATCTCGACAAAAAAATTATTTTTGAATTTAAAATTTAACCGCTCTTTGAAAAATATTTTAGAAAAGAACAGAATATTTTTTTTCAATGAAAGTAAAAGAGAAAACTACATTGCGATGGTGCATACGGTCTTCAAAATATGCGCCATTTTAGAATTACCTCCAGCGTTTTTGGCTCATTATTCAATCAAACAAGCATATGAGCAAAAAACGCAGAGAAAGATGGTAGATGATTTTTGCATGAGTAGAGAGGGACAGGAATAACAAAAAAACTGCAACGCTACAAAAACCGTAGATAATCTTGGTTATGATACCGGCATAAAGTATTAATACATAAGTTTCTTTGTCGAGTCTGTCTTTGATTTCACTGCTGGGTACAGAATAAATAAAAAGATATTTCGTTCTTTCATTTGACTGTCATGTGTCACATCATTTTATTTATTAATGTGTGTGAGTTCTCATTTTGTATGTTTTTCATTTAATTTTATTTTTATGCATAAAATTTAGTTGAGTTCATTGTGTATTATAAATTGTGTGTTTTGAGTTGATTGTACCTAAATTATATAACGCAAAATGTTATGGTTTTGTCAATAATTGTCACAAAATTTATATATAACCCCTTACCCCTGTGTCACGTACAGAAATTCTTTAAATTGCTTCTGTAAACCTGAAAATTTAATTACAAATAATAAAAACTAATACTATTTTGAAAAATAAAATATATTTAATTCATAATAAAAAAATAAAGATTAATCACAAACCCTACGCATCTTATGAAAAAATAAATTAATTAATTGATGAAATCTATTCTATAGGCAAGGCTGCACGCAAATTGCATATTTAACACATAAAAAAATTGTATTGGACGTGACATTAAATTAGCGATTACTTCCCATCAAGTAACAAAGTGTCACAAAATCTTACGTTACGTATTTTAGGTAGAGTCCCTAAGATCAACCAAAATAGTGATTCAAATAAACATTGACTGTGTATTTTAAATAATGTTGGGTTTGTGCTATTTTGGTTTTTGATTTCGGATGTGAGTTAATTTTTAGAGTTAACAATTATATTTCTTAGAATAACACTGAAACCGCAATATAAGGTGTATTCGGGCGGGCCTCAGAACTGAGATATCTCAGTTTAAGTGAGCTAGGCTCAGTTGTTTTTGTTCGGGTGGGCTTTTCTCACTTCATAAAAAAAAATGTGTCTTTGGTTTTGACAGATGTGCTGAATACGCTTTGCTCAGTTAAAGTGATACAACTGCACAATGTTTTTTTTTTCTCAGTTGAACTGATCAGCGCAATATTCGAAATTGAGGAAATTTATACTAATAAGAATTTTGAAAATTGATTCCAAGTATTTATTATTTGCAACAATTATTTTATTTTATTTTTAAAAAAGATTACAATTCAAATAAAAATATCTAAATTTATTATGAAACAATTTAATTTTTCAATTTTATTTTTATAACGTTTAATTCAAAATGTCGTAAAATTTTAGCAAAGATTTCGATACTTTCAATGGCGCTATCTAGATTAAAACCAGGTGAAGTTTTAAACAACTGAGACGATGTACTGATCCGCTGAACTGAGATATCTCAGTTCCGAGGCCCGCCCGAATACACCTATAGTTAACTATCTAACGTTGTAGACTTTAGTTATCTAACGTATGGGTCTCCAAATTTCAATCAAAAATATTGTTTTTAATCTTAATTTTTAAATTTTTTACTTACATTTAAATGATTTTAAAATTAAAATCACAATTTATACGTTTTTTCTTAATAAAATTAGAATAATTTTATTTTATTTATTTTTGGCGGGTCTTGATTTTATTATTTTTGTTGTTTTTTTGATCATTTTCATAGTTAAGTTTTCTAACACTTGACTTTCAGAGCCAAATCTCCAAAATCACTGAATTGAAATCTCTAGTTAAAGTGCGAAAATTTTCGAACAATAGTTCAACTAACGAAAATTCACTACCTAACTATTTTCGTTAGTTGAACTAACGGATAGGTGAGATAGAGCGATAAATTTTGACGCGAGGCGGATAGAAACAATACATAACACGTTAACTATCAAACGTACGTTAGATAGTTAACTATATTGCGGTTTCAGTGTAAATAAGACGTTGTTAATTTGGTTGGAAATTTACTTTGAACCAATATATTATTATTATCTTTACATTTTTGGTTGAAAAATTCAGTTAAATTGTAATTATATTGAAAATTGCCCGTATGCAAAAAGAAAATAAATTTGTACAATCAACGACCATGAATTTAATTACGTCAGTAATTAAGTATTTTTTCATATAAAATTATAAATGATCTCTGCGGTTAGAACATATTTGTTAATTGTTTATATGTTTTTTCAAGTTTTATAATATATATATATATATAATATGATGTTTCTTTTCAAATCAATAACACACATATCGACTTTGAAATGATATCATAACGCAAAACCCCGGTTCCTTGTATAGATCTGTTTTATTTTGCAACAATATATAAAAGCTGTGTTCTTTCAATAATGACGCTATACTAGCGTAGCGTAATTTTACAATAAAATGCAAACTTCAGATAAGTAACTGAAAGAACGAAGAATTTTACGCCAAACGGTAGCAAGCGCAGCTGTTAAAAATATAATTATAATAAAAAATATTATTTTTATTAAAAAATTCACTTATAAAAGTTCCAAAATATAGAGGTAAAACATATAAATAGTGCGAATGTAACAAAGGACTCATTAATTAGGCAAAATCTACAATTAAACGATTTTGCGAACCTAGCGGAACCATCCAATTCCTTACCCCAAGTAAATAGGTGGTGTAATGGTTGGCGTAACTATAGTCTTTTCAGTGAAAATATTTATAAAAAAAAATATAGTTACGCTACACTAGCTTAGAGTTAGTGTTTGAAAGAACACAGCTAAGAAATCAAATACTTTACACAACTATACTAACATACTATAAATGCAATGATTCATAAATTTAACAGTAATACCAATATAAACCGACTTGTGTTAATCCCCGAATTTATAAATTCTAAGATATTGAATAAAGAACCAAGACTAGTTTTTCATAATTCGATTACGATTATTTCGAAGGAGAAATTAATCTTAAAAAAAATATAAAATCCCTAAATTAATTCAGCGCCATTTTAATTTTTTATTTTGACAATTCATTTAAGTCAACAATTATTCTTTTGTTTTTTTACGGTGCGTTAGATTTAAGTTTTGATAAGTCAAAATATATGACTGCACATTCGCAAATTAATATCATTTCATTAGTGCAAAGGTGAAATTTAAGGGATCATTATTTCTGAAAATTAGTATGATTTTTGTATATTTTCTTACACTTTGTTGAATATTTTTACAGGTTTAAGTATAGGATGCCACAATTTTTGGTGTTAGAATTCATAGAAGAACTTCGTCCATTTATTAATGAAGAATGTGTGATAAATTCCGCTCCATTTAATGGTAATTTTGATATAGCTTTTGACACTTCTAAACTTTTATGCCCGTGGCACTTACCAAAGAGTAGTGGCTGGTGACAGCTTAAGCTGTGTAAGTCAGTCAACTGCTGAGAACAAATTGATTTTGTTATAAATTACTTTAACAATGGTCTAAAATATTTGCGTATAAAATTTGAAATTGTAAAACCCATAATAATTAGTATAAACACGAAACAAATTAATTTAATTTTTTGTTTTTTTATTACTTATATTTACTTATAACTTATTTATACTTATTACTTATTTATTATTACTAGTATTATTCTTAGTATTATTTATTATAGCTGAAAAAAAAAAATATACACAATTAAATTATTTTGTTTCTCATTTTCCTTTCGATTGACTTGAGTTTAAACTCATCATTTTGTAATTTTTGTCTTGTATACTGTTTGTTTTCTAAAAAGGATAAAAAGGTTATTATAGTTTCTTTTAAATAATACATTATTTATAATTAAGTTTTAAATCAATATAAATAATAGTAAAAATGATAATAATAAATTTAAAATTTGCTTACAGTTGCAAAAATAGAAAAATACATCAACCCAATAAGAATAAATAATAATAAATAATAATAATAATAATAATAATAAATAATAATAATAATAATAATAATAATAATAATAATAATATTAATAATAAATAATAATAATAAATAATCATAAAATTTAGGTTTGGATAATGTTATTATATTTTAAGACAAAAGGTCTTTTTTGTTTTCCAAAACACGTACGAGATATTAACATATCATATAAAAATTCAAATTTAGTTTTATATAATGACAATAATTTTTACTGTAAATATACCAATAACAAATAATAGTTGAAATTTGTGGGTCTAGCAATAAATTTTAGCCTAAAAATATTATTGATTAGTAATATGAATTCATCAGCTCCTAATTTGAAGTAATAGTGTAACTGTTTAAAAAAAAATCGAGATTCTCGACGGAGTTTACTTAAGAATTTTACTTAGTAAGTACTGTACTGTATTGTAAATAATTTTTAAATGTAAAATAAATTCAAAGTTTATCTAATATATTTTCTATAAATAGTCTGCTGTTATGCAAAAATAACAAAGCAGTCATTTTAAACCACATCCACATGTTTAAAATAAATAAATTTATCAAAAAAAATATACATATATACATTTTTGCTGATTAGAGTATTAAGTATAATATTATTATGTCCCATTTTAAGTAATGACGTATGAATATACTTTTTCACATTGGAAAAATAATTTACTTTTTTATTATTATTTAATCGAATTTATTATTTTCAAAAATTTATTTAAATTCGTACAATATTAATATCAAAAAATTAAATACATTTTTTTAAATTTAATTTTATTAAATAATTTTTTAGAAAAAATAACGTTAAAACTTAAAAAAATAAACAAGAAAAAGGCCAGAAAAAAAATTGGCAAATAAATGCAACGCTACAAAAACCGGTGATAATTTTGGTTACGATTGAGGCATTATAAATAGATTAAATTATTACATCATCTACTAAAATAGAGGAATTTGTTTATTTAATTAATTTGTTTTACTTTTTTTTTTATTTTTAGATAATTCAATTTAATGATAAAAATGAGTAATCAGGATATTCCCTTAAGAAGAAAAGATGATCATAATGATTCTGAAGCTGTTTATATTCCTGATCAAACATTAAAAATTGAGGGGTAAGAATCATAGAACCCGCTTCCAATAACTATCTAAAGTTAATTTTTTTATTATACCCAAATTTATAAGTATAAGACTTACATGCTTATGTGTCATTATAAATATTTAATCTTATTTTACTTTTATATTATTATTATTAAATCCGAATTAATGTCTACTGAGATAAAAAATTTGTATAATTGCTTACACTCTAATTCACATCACACCCTTTTATATAATATAATTTTTCTTCTGCGGTTTTCATTCCCTCTTATATCTTGGTTTGTTTTCTTTTTTCGTTTCAATTTCACTCTTACTTCCAAATATCAAGCTTTAATTGTATAATTAATATGCCTTTTAATTGCACTTGCATTTCGTAATCTTCAAATATACGTCCTTATGCCTAAAATCTTCTTTATTTAATGTACCTCAAATTTTAATTTTTTTTTCTTTTTTTAATGTAACTCAAATTTTCTAATGTTTCTTTCTATGTGGCTCCGGTTGCCCAATGTTTAGTTATGAAATAAAGGTATGTTTATTAAAGTTTCCAAACTCATTTGCTTTTTAATCAAAAATTTCAATATAAAATTATAATTATAAAAATTTCGTACCTTTTTTATTCACAAACTCGTGAAACTCCTTTGATGTGACAATTGTGTTATTTCGGAACCCAAATCTGCTAAAACATTCTATTTTTGACTGTTACTCTTGTTTTTGTTGTTGTTGTTAATCTTAATTTAAATAAAATATGATTGCTAAAAAATTCAAATTATTTATTGGAACCAAAAAATTAATATGGGTGCTGCTGCATGGTTTTTCCGCATATTCCCAAAAAACAGCGATTGAGCGAAAAAGAATCCTCCTTTATGATCGGAACTAATCGACTACTTCATTTGCTAGTCTCTCTACAAAACCAATGTTAACAGACTGGATTTGAAAAATATTGGTTCTTCCTTATCATTCTTATCAATTTTAATTTGTATGCAATTACTAAATCATTGAACTGGTATTTACTTGAATTTACTTTTACTAATTAATTAATAAAAGTTTTTCTCAAAATACCTGAACTTCCACATTTTTTTATAACTATATGTATAG
Source organism: Pedicia rivosa (assembly GCA_963082725.1). Taxonomy (NCBI): domain Eukaryota; kingdom Metazoa; phylum Arthropoda; class Insecta; order Diptera; family Pediciidae; genus Pedicia; species Pedicia rivosa. The sequence goes on from OY720151.1 coordinate 20,230,466, forward strand.
ATGCAATTAATCCAATAACACGAAACAAATATAAATAATTGCAGCAGCAATATCCAATTTTATTTTTAAAAAGAATAACTTTTATTTCAAATAAAATTGTGAGCTTGCATTTATTTTTATGACTAAACCACTATTATCAACTTCTTTGTTTCTATAGTAATTCAAAATTACTCTTTTAACAATTTTTGACAAATTTTGCAAGGCAAAATTAGTTTTATTGCACACATGTAAGTCGCGTTCTGTATTTTTTTGGTTCTGCAGATCAATTTTATAATTAAAAAAACGCTCAGACGATTCTGTATAAATTGTAAAAGTTGCCAAACCTTACTTTGAACAAAGTTCATTCTTTTTGTTTTTGCGGGAAATTCATTAAATATCAAAAAAAATATAGATAATATGATTATGTATTAAAACTATCACGGGATTAACTCCTTAAATTCTGTATTTGTTTATTTACATTTTTTTTAATATTTTCACATAAATATATATATTTTTTATCAATTGTTTGTGCTTACAATTTATGTTATTTTTTTGTTTAATATCAAAAAAATTGCACTGAAATAAAAAAAAAAATAAAGGAAAAATATCAGAGATGCCAACTGAGACAATTCTAAAATTACTTTGAGAATTATTGCAATATATTATATCTGTTTCGCATCATCTCTCCCTTTTTTCCTCAGAAACATTTGAAAATTGGTTAGTACAAAATATTTAGTCAGAATTCTAGTTTCATGCATCTGTTTGACTACTATGAATAATCGCATCAAAAACATTCCTCTTTATCTGCTTTGTCCTTTGCTGTCCTTTGACAATTTTTTTGAAAATTGTTCAATCAAACTTTATTTTAAATGTTGCCATTATATCCCAAATTCTTTAACCACTCCGCAATTGCTTCTTTTTAAATTTTTGTGGCTTCATAAAATAGCTTTGTTTCTTAAAGACTTTTGCCACAGAATTAAAATAAAAAAATGTGTACATCGAGATTAAAACAAAGTATCGAGTTTAAAGTTCTTTTTTGAATTTCAAAAGTATATTATTGTACCTTTTATAAAAAATCTGAAAGATCATATTGTCGATTGTTCTGTTGTTTTTGACTTATTTTTAAGATTTGAAAGAATGGAAGAATTAACATAATGTCAAATTTTGACTTAGCTATAATGGCTTGCATCTTGAGTACAATATATTGAATAAAAAAAACTGGGAAAAATTGTATGCACGTTTAAAAAAACAAATATTTAGACAAATATCTTTACTTCACTAAATAAAGTCACTCACTTAAAATGAGCGACATTCGAAATAGTGAATTTTTACTTAAGTTGCGGTCTATAAACTATAACTTGAACTGTTAAATATTAATTATATATATATTATAAAAATTATTATATATTTAAGCGTGTGACAATATAATATTATCAAAAATTAAATTAAATTAAGAGTTGAAAAAAAACTATTTTATTCTATTTCTATTGATTTACACAAACTAGCCTGTCTTTATAACTTTTATAGTTTGAATTCAACATAGTTGATTTTTTTCTTATTAGAAGTAAAAAATCTAAACAATTTATATGATCAGTTTTCTTCAGAAAACCAATTGAAAAATTTTTCATTAGTTATCTTAATACTATCTTCTGTATATTTTTTTATAAGATTTAATATATAAAAATTATCTTTAAAAGTATCCAAATAAGTTAACAGCCAATCCAATCTATTTCTGAAGGGTAAATAATATTAACTTAATCGGTAACGATTTCAATAATTTTAAATTGCATCCCATGTCTCTTAAAAATGCATAATAGGACGCTAAAAGCCTCTGATCTTCAGTTTATTTCCTTGTTTTCGGTTTTTTTTTGTTATAGTCATCCTGAGAAATAACTTGGACATATCAGCAAGATGATCAAGTTTAGAAATTCTATAATTAATATCAGTTATATTAACGACTTTCTCGTCTTCTCCTTAAATTTTTTTATTTTGAAACCTTGTAATACTCTAAGTTTTTTTTTTCAATTTTTCTTGTTTTTGGAGACTTTAAAATTTTTTATTTTTCGTTGTTATCAGTTGTTAGAAATTTATTTATTCTACTGGTATTAATGTATGCTTTATCCGAATGAGTGCGAACAAATAATAGTGGCGATTTTTCATTTCCATGAATAAGAAAACTCAATTCATGAAATCGTTTTTTGGAATTGACAATTGTTTTTTCTCTCTTCTAAATTTAGTGTGGGAAATTTATTCTTTTTTAAATGACCACTGGACCCGAATCTGGAATAAAATGCTTTCTGCACAAAAAGTATTCACCTTTCGGTATATTTAAATCAGTTTTTCCAGCCATAAATAGAAATTATCACTTCCATATTTGGGAAACCACACAAATCCTCCGGATGAGTTTTAGAAGCACCACAAAAAGAAAATGAATACCTACGATTTTTCTTGATTTTTTTGAACTCGTTTCGTTGATTTTATTAACTAAAAAAATATATATATATAAAAAAATATTATATTGGTGTTTTATGTTTAGAGGAGGTCCTGAGATATTTTGATTCTCTATGGTTTCCAGGCGAATATTTTGAGCTTCTGGTTAGTCAGAAATTAATTTTAAAGGTAGATTATGAAAGTTTGAACTTTTATTATACAATCACTGGAAATACTTTTTCAATAATTTTTTTTTTTTAATTATTTTTTTATTATTTTTCAATTACAAAATTTGGGAATTCGCTATTTTGACGAAACATAAAGTTATTAAATGTTTAAAAGTTATTGTTTTTTATGTTTCTTTAACCGGAAAGAGAATAAATTGAAAAAGCGGATTTTGAGTATTTTTATAATAAACTAGAATTAATTTCTAAGTTTACTGTGTTTTTAAATATTTTTTAAAAAATCTGTTGACAATTTGGCGTCCATATCCATTTTGGCAAATTTGAAATTCAGAACCTCGCCCTTAATAAACTGGTTCTGAATACAACCGAATTTAGTTATCTACTATACATTCTAAAATCTATTCTTACACGCCTAAATAAATAATAATTTTTATAATATATAGAAGTTGTGATAATGCGACTATTTTCTATGGCTACATGCATAAAATTCATTCCTTTTTTTTGTTCCACTTCGAATGTCTCATCTTTTTAATCAGTGGTAAAGTTTAACTAATTAGATTTTTCAAATGATCAATGAATCATAATAGTTTTATGACACCTCTTTTTTCAGTGTATGATCTACGTCTGCTTCTAAAAATTTTCTAATGCAGAAATATTTTATTAAATTACCATACCGAACACATACATCTTATCATAATAATTTTGAATTGAAATTATATAATTGAAATTATGACTAATGAATGTAATTTAAGATCAATTAAAAGTTGAAAAAAATTAAACAAAATAAAAATTGTTAGCCTGAATGTGGTTTCTGTTGCCTTTATAGACAGAATTTGTGTATTTCCATAACTTTTTCAATTGTTTCAATTTTAAAATTACATTTAATACATTTAAAAAAAACTTTTATAATACAACTATAACGTATCGTATATACAATTCTATTTATCATCATAACCTCTTGAAATGTACTAATCATTTTTATATTTGTAAAAAAAAAAGAAGATTGTCTTATCACTTTTTTTTCTGTTTACAAAAACATTCCTATTTAAAGACAATGAATTTAAAAAATAATAATGATGTAACATAAAAAACAATATTCATCATTATATTATTATCACTTTGTATCGAGGGTTAATATTTTTAATATTAATATTTAATATTAATTATTATATTTTCATTTTTCAGAACAATTTTATAAAAAATTAATAACTAAATAACGAAACTATCTATCATCATTGCACACATCGAAAATAATAAAACATATCTATGGCGATTTTGAAAATATTCACATTTATTTTTGTATTGTGCGTGCGTTTTCCTTTCGAGGGAGAATTACGCTGGTTTTGTAGGTTTATATCAAATTAAGAAAAAAGACACTTGGGTTTTTAATGAAATACTTCGGACTTTAGTTTAAATATTTAATTTATTTAAAAACGTTTAATGTTTACAAATTGCTGGCCAAAAACTAACTCTCTGATTCTAAGTGAATCAGATTCTAAGTGAAAAAGTCCATCGTAATCAGAAATCCCCAGTCAAATACTATAATTTAATTAATGTAATTTTCCCATATTCTTGTGTTATATTTCTGAAATGCTGAAAATGCATTTCCCACGATTTAATATTTTTCTTTTACTTTATTTATTTCATTTTTTTAAATGTTGATGATGCATTTTTTAATTCTTGTTAATACTTTCTAAATTCTAATTTCCAAAATGTTTATCTTAAAATAATTATTATTATTCTTCTAAATAGAAATCAGTCCCAAGTCATAGTCTCTTTCACACTTTGGACCTATTCTATTTTACACCAATAATGCAATAATATTACCCGTCTTAATACTAAAACACCGACATACCTATTAGGTCATTCAGCCATGTCTTTCGTACACATTTTAGTTTTACTCAAGTTGCAATATACTTATTATTTTCTTCCAATTCATGAACCCTTGGTTTGTCTAAATTTAGGCACAACATTTGTACTTAATTACATTTTTTTTTATAATAAACGGGTAAAATGGATGAGAACAAGGAAAGCATTAATAAGTTTTTTTTTGTTATTTCTGTTTGTTTCGGACAAAGCATGACTGCACTTGTTCAGAAATAATTTTTTTTAATAAAATGAATATCTAGGTACAGCGTCTCTAATTTAATAAACGAAACGGGAATAAATCGTACGACATAAAAAAACACATATAAATACGTCAAATTACAATAAATAATATAGCATCTTATGATCAGCACTCATAGAAAGATGAGTGGGATTTTTTTTACTGACAATATGATTTTAAATTTTAAAATCAAAATTTATATTTGTTTATTTTTATTTTACAGATCTGTAGTTCAAAGACGAAAATGGATCATAACTGCCGTAATTGTAGCTTTATGTGTTATTTTAATCATCATAGGAATTGTGCTCTTCAAGCCAACTCCAGCTGAACCACCAGAACCACCATCAACACCAAAAACACCAACAACACCAACAACACCAAGAACACCAACAACTGCAGGAAAACCAACAACACCAAAACCACCAGAAGAAGAACCAAAAGTTTTTAAAAAATATGCGGTTTCCTCAGATTCAAGAAAGTGTAGTAAAATTGGAATGTAAGTGATACAATTAAATCAATATAAATAAAAACAAAATTGCGAATTAGAGAATTTTGTGATATTTTTAAGTTTTGGAAAATTATTTCTAACCTTCATTATTTTAGAATTTAGAGTATTAGTGTTTGGAAATTTGTTTGGTTATTGTATTCACCATAAGGTATTTGGAAATGAAGCCACAATTTTATAAAAACTAATTCAAATTAAACGGTTTACTACTTACTTACTCTAAATATATTTTTAGGTTGTTATATGAGTATATGTTTAGATACACGTAGCTTTTTTCATTTATCTATCATCTATTTAAATAAAAATACTTTTAAAAAAAATTATTATTTCAAACAAAAATAAAATAAAATTTGGGTCATATAAACTAATTAAACCGTCCAATAAATATAATAATTTATTATCAATTAATCGTTTGTTCGTTATCAAAAAAATAGACAAGGCATTTATTAGTTTGCATTAAAATATTTTAATTAAATGCGAAGTAAGTATGTGGTACTTATATATAATCTAACATAAGTCGAATAAAAATAATTTATATTTCCAATCATTTTAGAAAAAAAAGGTGAGGCGCGAGATGAAAAAGAGGACAGACAGTATATTTTATCAGTTGTTTATCGTTTAAATAGAAATATACTGTGGGTTTATCATTTTATTATTTTTTTAATTTTTTATTTTTTTTATTTCAAATATTAATATGGTGAAATTAAATTGTGACCGTGAGTCACCTTTAGACCTTTATTTTTTTGCATTATCTTATTTTTATCTTTGGAAGTACGCATTTATTTCAATTACATCATAGTTCATACAATAATCTCAAATAAGTATAATGAAGAAGAGAGATAGATGTAAGACATTACATAAAATACAAGTGTTGATCATTTAGGATTTTTAAGTTTTCGTTTTGTTTCGGTCGATGACTTTGAACTTCTTAACTTATTTTCGCACATTATGCAATGCCATTCGTTTTTTGTCTTTATCAATTTATAGCCAACAATAAATTATTTTCTCTTTATATTTTATTTTAGTTTTACCAGAAATGACTTTGATAAAATATTATGATTTTTTTTTATTTCAAATAAAAAATATTTAGAACTCAGAACTAAATAAGAATAAACAAGTAGAAAATTATAAATTGAAATAACTATGACGAGAGATGAATGCGTAAACAAGTCATAAAACATTTAGAATTTATTGAATAGAATTTATCTATAATGAATTTTACTTTCTTATTTCTGATTATGCTGTTGTATTAATCGCTGGTTGTTTAAAATTTATCACACTTGTTACAATTTGACGATCTTCCTTAACTCGAATTTTTTTTTTTTGGCGACTAAAAACAAATATTTTGAAATGTTTTACATTAGAATTAGAAGAAGTTACTGAAAAATTTTTCACAATTTCAATATAACACATTTTAAATTTTCCTTGTTTTCATTTAACGTCTAGATTTTTCAGTTGTGCTAAAAAAAAAGAATCTAATTTAAATTTTCATTATATTGCTTCGCTGATTTAGATATTGTGCGATGGGTTTTTTGTATTTTGATGTAAAATGGAACAATAGCCAATCAAAGAATCTTATTATGAAATGTTTTTGTATTAATGAATTTTTACATCAGATTGAGTATTTCCTTACAATTTGTTCTACTTCCCTTTCTCTTTATAATTCTTCTGATAATTTCTAATGACGCCTGATTCTTTTGAATTTTAAGGTATTTTTGTTATTTAGCAAAAACAATCTATTCTACAAAAACAAAACAATTCTACATTTAAATTATATAGTGTGACGATATTTCCATTTCACTCGACTAGAATTTAGAAGGAATTTATTCATATGCTTACTTTCGTAAAAATTCTGTCTTGTGTTTTTTTTTTGCTGAAAAGCAATATATATGTGTAAGGTGAAATGTTTATTTAAATATTTTATATATATTTGATTTCAAGAAAAGACATCAAGTTTATTTTAAATATAATTTATTGCTATTTTGTCAGAATGCAATTGTACGTCTGTACTCGATGACATTTCAACTTAACTCTAACTTATAATTAACACATGAGAAAATATATATTCGTAATTATAAATGCTCTCGTGTCACGAAGTGATCACGAGAGGGGAATGTAATTTTACACTCTAAAAATAATAATAATACATTGAACGTTAATTCATTTAAATTTAATATCAGAATTTATGCTAACTTCACGCAGCGGAAAAAATATGACCTTACAGCTCGGCCATTATGACGGTTGGGTTGTCCTCAATCCAATTTAGTTATCCTCCACAGAATAGGGTGCTTCTTGTAGGGGAATGTACAGCTTCATCCGGTCCGCGGCAATGATTCCTCTGAATCTTCTTCTCTGGGATGATACGGGGTCCTCCAGGTAGTTTGTGGTACGCACACTCCACGCATGCGGAAATATATTTACTGACAGTTTGCCTCATTCGAGGAAACCAAAAATTTTTACTGATAGACTGCAACGTTTTTTCTAGGCCAAAATGTCCTCTCTGGTCATGATTCTCGTAGATAAGCTTCCAGCGTAAACCGCAGGGAACTAGGAATTTCAATTCTTTATCTTTTACTCTGAAAAGTCTCTCTTTTTTTAATTTATAATCCAGATGGATTTGTTTTTCCATGGGATTTAACGGAGGTTTTTGTAAGATTCCTTTAATTTTTTGGGATTCAGAATCACTTTCTTGAATTACTGCTAACCAATCAGTGATTAAATCGGTATCATCGGTGTTTATATTAAAAATATTGCAGTCAGCTTCGGTCATCTCAGTTGACTCTTCAACAGGAACTCGACTCAAAGCATCGGCGTGTAGCATCCTCTTTCCTGGTTGATGCTTGACTGTAAAGTTGAATTCTAATAGCTTAAGCCACCATCGGCCTATACGTGGTATTAATTGTTTTTTAGCGGCTGTAGATTTTAGAGAACTACAATCCGTAACGACGACAAATTGTTTTCCTAACAGGAAGGAACGGAATCGATCCATTGACTCGACAACGGCGAGAGTCTCAAGTTCGTAACTGTGGTACTTTTGTTCTAACGAAGTAGTTTTCCGACTATAGCAGGAAACTAGTCTCAAACCATTTTCTTCTTTCTGTAATAATAAGCCTGATAAACCCATTTGGCAGGCATCAGTATGTAACTCATGATCCTTAGAAGGATCGAATAATGTTAACACTCGGCCACTGACTAACTCAGACCGAAGTGTATCGAAGGCTTGTTGTTGATGTACCGTCCATAAGAACGGCTCGTCATGTTTTGTTAATTTAGTTAGGGGTTCGGCGATTTGTGCAAATCTCGGCACAAATTTTCGGAAGTAACTTGCTAAACCCACAAATTGTTTTATCTCTTTCACAGATTCAGGTTGTTTATATAACTTTATAGCACTTAACTTATTGTCACCAGGAACTATGCCCTGTGCACTGACTTTGTGTCCAAGAAAATCTACTGTTGTTTTCAAAAACTGACACTTATTTAGTTTTATTGTTAACTTATATTCACTTAAATTTGTAGAAAAAGATTCTCTGTTTTTATTTATAATTTCTAATAAACACTGTTTTGTTTGGTTATCAATTTCAGGTTCCACGTTGATTTCCTGTATTTCTTCGAAGATTGGTAATTCACTTAATTTTATTGGCTGAGAATTTGTTACATTTTCCTTAAATTGTATTTCACTGTTAATTTCTTCTTCTAAATTTTTAATTGTAGTAAGTTCTTCTATTATTTCATTTTGGTTCGTAGTTACATGATTTATTTGGTCCATTTCGGGTATTTCTAAAGAATTTGACGTAGTTTGGTTTATTATTTCTTGATTTTTGGTTATTAATGTTTCACTCTCGTTGATTTTTATAATTGGTTCACTATTAATTATTGTTTCACTGTTATTTGTTAGTTCAGATTCTAAATTAGTTGTTATTTCTTTTATTATTGTTGTATCAGCTTTACTTTCTTTTTTATTTAATTCGTTGACGTTTATAATTTTAAGTTTCTGATAAGTTTTCTCAATTCGGACATGTGGCTGATCTAGCGCGCTGCGACCAATCATAAGTTTATGAATTTGACTGTTATCTGGAACTACCAGTATTTCAGTCTCTATTTTTACTCCATCCACTATTATAACAGCGTTACATTTTTGAGTTGAGGTAATTCGGCTATTTCCAAACCCTCCTAAAGTACGATGTGAACTTTGTAAATTTAAATGATACTTGTGTGCTTCTATTTCTTGTATAGTGACGACGTCACTCCCAAGATCAATAAAGCTCTCGATGATTTTTCCATTTAGGAACACTTGTTTATTATACTCACTCTCTGGTTGGGTTGAGAGGATGTGATTAATTTTATTCTGCGTTGACGAATTATTATTTGATTGACTGTTTCTATTGGTTTTGACGAAGCAATTACTCTCATAATGTCCTGGTTTCTTACAGAACGAACAGGTTACATTTTGTCTCGGATAATTAGAATTTTGATTAAATTGATTGTTACGGTTAATATAACTGTTATGGTATCGCGGTTGACTATTAAAAGTAACTAGATTTGGCTTATGGTACGTAGACGATGATGCTTCTTGCTGATTATAATTTCTAGGCTGTTGAAAATTTCTAGTTGTAAATGTTGATGTTGGTTTAATTTTTATTTGTTCTATTGATTCGTAGCGCTGTAATTGTTTTAATAATTGTGTAACCGTCTCGTACGGTTGAATAGATAACATCTTAGATAAATCTTTGTCAGTTATGCCTTGAATTGCATATTTAATAAGGACTTGTTGATCTAAATTTATTTCCGAAGCTATTTGAATAATATCATAGATGTATTCATCATATGATTCCTGATTTTTCTTTTTTTTATTTGCCAACTGGTAATGCACATCAGCGACATCCATTCTTCCTCCAAATTCTGTTAATAGACCTTCTTTCAAATGAATCCATTGTTGGATTGTGAACATATTACTTTTGTACCAACATTTGGCTATACCATTTAAATTGGAAACGGCTCCATGTAAAACTAGGAGATCGTTTAGTTTGTATACTCGTTGGAAATTTTCTATTTGTTGAATCCATTGGTTAAGATGAATTCCTTCTTTATTTTTTGGATCATATTTAGGGAACATCTCATTTATATCCCTCGGTGTAAAAATTCTAGTTTCTTGTACGATGGGTTGCGGATTGCAACATAGTTGGTTTAATAATACATCTTGTGGATTTGATGTATTTTCCAATGAGTTATTCAAATTTTGATTTATTCGATGTCTATAATTTTCTGGAACGAATTGATTTGCCCTAACAGCTGGCTGTTGGCTTTGCATATTTAAATTATTATTCATTTGATATTCAGATGGACACGGTGAATGAAACTGAATATTATCACGAGGTGGATAAGTAGTAAATTGTTTTACGTTGACATATTGATTTTGATGATGTAAGGTTTCCTCTAGGAAACGCATTCTTTCTTGATGTAATAAATTTAATTGTTGCTGCTTACGAAGTTCAGCATTTACTCGTTGAAGTTGGTCAGCTGTAGTTTCGACGGTAGTTTCAAAACTCACTATTGCAGGTTGTTGACTATTCGGTAGTTCTAAATCTATATTATGAGTTCGTTGTTCTTTTAATATTTTGTTTACTCGTTCTGGTTGATAAGTATTTAATCTTTCTTGTATCGGTGACGAAGTTCTATTAATAATTGTTTGATGTAATTGTATAGTCTCTTCATCCTGAGAACTATTATTATTTACATATTGGTCTAATTGACTATGCCAAGATAAAGTATCTGATGCTACACTTGAGCCATCAGCATGCACGGCGGTTGAACCTACAAATGGATCTATGTCAGTTGAGTTTTTAGGAAAACCCAAGAATGGTGATCCTTTGGAGCTCATTTTATTAAAAAAAAAATTTTTTATAATATAATTTTAATTGACTTTTCTCAATTGGAAAGATTTATTAATGAGAGTTTTATTTACGGAGATGTATTTTAGAATCTTGTAGAAAATTTCATTTTATAGTTATTATTTTGTAATTATTTAAGTGTTATTATTTATTTATTGTTACGGCGGTTTATTTTATAACATATTAATTTACTTGATGAATTAATTATATAAACAAGATTTTATTAAACGTTGAAAATCTAAATTCAATTTATAAAAATTATTTTATAAAGTTTAAATTTTATTTCGAAATTGAAGATTTTTTTTAAATTTTGATTTATTTTTACTTGAATTTATTTTATTTTATTTATCAAATTATATCTTTGCGATGGTTGCTGTAACATGTGATCCTCTTGTAATTTTATGTTTCGGCGCGATCAAACATGTTCAGACATGAAACTAAGTACACTTGGTTGAAGAAAACACGTGTGAATTATTACACCACGTGGTATGAGTAATTTTATTCTAATTTATTAATGATGATTTTTCTAAATTTTAAATGTTGAGGTTGGGGACCTGTATGTTAACCCAACTGAAGTTCTATTAATCAAAGAGCTGGAAAACGAAAACTGAAGACTTGATGAATTTTAAACTGGAACGATGAATATTCTAATTTTTCTCGATGATCTGGTTTTATTTTCTTACGAATTTTCTTTTGTTGAAGCGACGAATATATATTTTTTCTAAAACGGCGATTAATTCATTGAAGTTCTATGATGGATTTTATATTTTTATTTTTTTTTTTTCTCGAAGTCCGGTGAATAATTTTATTTGAAGTTCTCGATGAAATATTTAGTATATATTCTTTGAAATCGGCGAATAATTTGCTTGATGCTCTGCGTTGAATGTTGATTTAATTAATTTTTCTTGAAATCCGGCGTTGTATTTAATTTCTTATCTTTTCTCGAAGTTCTGCGTTGAATCTTATTTAATTTTTCTCGAAGACGATACAGCTTATTTTACTCGATGAATTTTAATTTAACTTATATTGATTTATTTGCGACGAATTTATTTAATTTAGCCTTTGCACTTACGACGATTTTTACCTTTAATTTCCACGATGAGTTTCTAACATGTGCTTTTTCGAAGATGGCTTCCACGATGCTTCTATCAATATTAAATTTTACGATTTTAAATCTGCTGATATCTTTTAAATCTTGTTGAATTTTTTATAATTTCTTTTACGACGATGATGGATAATTATATCCCACTTTTGATTATGTAAGGTGAAATGTTTATTTAAATATTTTATATATATTTGATTTCAAGAAAAGACATCAAGTTTATTTTAAATATAATTTATTGCTATTTTGTCAGAATGCAATTGTACGTCTGTACTCGATGACATTTCAACTTAACTCTAACTTATAATTAACACATGAGAAAATATATATTCGTAATTATAAATGCTCTCGTGTCACGAAGTGATCACGAGAGGGGAATGTAATTTTACACTCTAAAAATAATAATAATACATTGAACGTTAATTCATTTAAATTTAATATCAGAATTTATGCTAACTTCACGCAGCGGAAAAAATATGACCTTACATATGAATAAATTGTTACAATGTATTTTATTGACAACAAAATTACATTATCGTATTCAAACAATTTTTTTGTTTACATTACAAAAATTTAACAAAAAATAAACAATAATAATTTATCATCCGATTATTGACGTCATTTTAATAATATTTTCTCAAACAAAATTCCGAAGAATCTGTTGAGTTTACTGCTTTAATTTTTTGTTTTTTTATGTTGAATGAAATTCTTCATATGTTTTTTTTTTATTTTCATATTGAAAAATTAAAAATGCAAATTAAATACACAATTTTTACATTAATTTTGATGATTTCAAGGTCTTTTTCAAATTATATACTTTCGCCTTCTCTCAAAGTGTCAAATAAAAATATACAACGCACATATATCGAGACACACAAATGGTTTTCTTTAAAATATTCAAAACAACTACGTTTTGTTTGCGTTTCAAAATATTTACAAAATGTTAAAAAAAATCTCTTCATCCAAACAAATCGTTCACCAAAAAGAAACAAGAAAATCACAAGTTTTTTTTATCTTGTCTTTTTCTTTTTTGAATTTTCAACACGAACCTTAAAGCTGCCAAAAATATTTTCTTTTATTTTGATTATATAAAAATTTTATGTTTATTTTATTTTTCTTATCTTAGTGAAGTCACTGTCCCAGGCCCCATTTTAATATTTGTATATTTTTTGTTATATAAACAAAATAATCTTTGTTTGTTTTTTATTTATCAACAATACACAGGTTAGATTTTAAATTCGTTACTTTGTGTTTCTAAGTTTATAATTTTTAAAAGCACAAATTTTTCATAATATTCTGAACAATAAAATATAAACCAAAAAAATTAAATGCATCTGGCTAGTTTCAATATAAATTTACATATGCAAAAATAGATATTTCTTGTCCTGAAAAATATTTTAATGAAAGCAGCAAATAAGAAAATGTCTGGTAGAATAAATTTAAATCAAAGTAATGACAAAAATGAGAATCTTAAAAAATATAACATATTTTATTGAACTTAAAGTATCGGCATAAAACGCTATTATTTTTCACTATTTAAAAGTCAGCTGTTTTAAGATTACTGGATGCTATATTATACAATTACAGATAAACTTGTTCATTAAAATGTTGTTGAACTCTAGACTAGAACATGATTCTCTGGTCTCTGCTTCTATTGTTAGAATGAAAATAAAACAAAAAGATCTCATCTTGTTATGAGTTGCTTTAGTTTAGAGAATGAAAAATAAATTTCTGAAATGAGATCTTTTTTTTTAAGACTGGATTTAATGAAAGAATTATAAAGCAAATACGAAAAATTTGTGTTTGTGTTGCATTCAATTTCACCTGTTTTTGTAAAATGGTGACAAATTTATTCGTGTGTTGATTTGAATTTGATGTTACAGAATGTTTCATGTTTTGATCATTTCGAAACGATGACAAAAAACAAACATTGATATTATTTTTCATTTGTTTTTTTTTGTATTGATTGTAGTATTATCAGTATTAAGACTTTTATTTCAACACAAATATTTCTCTTACGTGAATAAAAAAAAACAACCTTGAAGCTTAAAAATTTATTAATTAAATAATCTGGCATCTTTTTTTTCATTTGTTTATGTTATTCATATTTTTATATTTACTTCAATAAAATACATTTATTGAATTATTATTATTATTTTTTTTAAATTTTAATGTTTGAAGTAAATAATCATTTAAAATAATATAAACAACAAAACTTCTGTTTATTATTTTTTTTTTTTTACTTCTTCTATTTTTAAATGCTGATCCAGTTTTTTTGATTATAAAAAAAATAACAAACAAATGTAGAAGAAAAAAATTTTTTCTACGTCTTAATTTTATATTTTATTATTATTTTAATAATGCTATCGCAAAAATTCTTATCGTTTTTTTTTTTGTTTCTTGCTTTTGTGTTTGGATTAAATAAAAATAAAAGAAAAAAAGACGCGTTCTGAATCACAATATAAAAAAATACGATTGAAAAAAAAAACATAAACATAAACAACAAAAAAGTTAAATTTTTAAATTGAATGTCTTTCCGCAATTTGAAGGACATTATTTTCTGTCTGGCTTGAATTTATTATTGTTTATTTATTTTTGTTATTATTTTAAGAAAGATAAAAATTGAAAATTATACTTGAACAAAATTTGCCGGTTTCAAGTATGAATTGAAAAGAGGTTATTTAACTTTTTGTCTTTGTGTGTGTTTAATGTTTACATTATTTTTATTAACCGGTCGGTGAAAAATATATAATGTTACGCAACGTGGCACAATGGTTTTATATAAACATTTAATAATGCAATTATTAATATTTACCTACTGAAAGAAAATATTATTGAATAACTGGTTATACCAATTTATATTCTTCTTAAATATAAAAATGGTGACGTTCACATATAAATTTAACAACTTAAAGTGAAATTTGATTTTCTATTAAATTTGGTTTTTAAATTTCAATTTTTTTTATGTGATTTAAGCAGAAAAGAAAATGGGAACATAATAATCGTCGTCATTCGTCAATAATATTTATGTTACATGAAAATATATATTTCTAATTTTTTAATGCAACGATGACTATTTTTATATTGGTTATTGATAAAAAAAGAATCGAATGTTTTTAATATATAAATAAATATTAACTTCAATTTTGTGTTGACAATATTAAATAGATAATAAAAATAATAATATAAAAAAGTCGCAGAGATAATAAATATAATAAATTAACTTATGTTTTGTTTTCAATTAAAAATATATATTAAAATGGTAGCACGGTTATATCTTCATTAAAATTCATTCGTCTATATTCGTGTTTAGTATTCGCGCTAAAACAAGTCTAAAAGTTTCGTTACTTTATATTCTCTATTCTGTAAACCAACATTTTACAAAAGATTGTAGAAAACACACAATACATATATAAAAATTAGTGTCGTATCTAGCGCAAGCGCCTATATATTCGTGTCAGGTTTTCTAAATAAATTCAGTTGCTAAAGCAATTTCAAGAGAACCAGTGTGAGCAAAGAGAGAAATAAAAAGTGATTGTTCAACAAAGAGAAAAAAGAATATTTAAAACGCAATTAAATTTTCAAGAGTGAAAAAAAAAGTTCAAACAAAAGAAAAAATCTTAGTGATATTGAAAATATTATTTTTGTGAAATATAAAGAAAAAATTGTAAAGAAAATGTCCGAAAAGCATTTTGATGAATATGAGCACTATAATTATGATCAGGATAAATATATTTATTCTGGACATAGTGGTAAACAACGTACAAAAAAAGAAGCTGAAGTGAACACAAATCGTAATGATCCAAGTGGACATTCTAGAAAAATTATAACAAAACTAATGAACACTGAAAATAATAAAAAAGAAGTTGCAAAGCCGAAAGCTTAAACAAAAATATTATATAAGGTTTTTTTTTTATTGTCTCGGCAATATTAATAAAAATAAAATTAAAAAAAAAATAAAGTGAAAAATACAAAAAAAAATATAAATAATAATAAATAAAGAAATAAAAAATTAAAATTATAATTTAATATCAACTTAAAACAATGGCAAATAGCACGTTCTTATTTCATTCAGTTGAACGTTGCAAAAATGGCGAAATATTCGATGGACGAAAAATTGGTTTCTCATCAATATTCTTCTCACGTTGGTTACTAAATAATACATTTTACTGCAGTGCATTTCATTCAAAATTTCGAAGGCAACAGGATCGATTTTCTTAATCCCTATAAATAAATCTGACTGGAAAAATTAGTTGAAAAGAAGAATAATGAAAAGAAAGGATGTGATGACAAAATAAGAAGAAATTTATCCACCATATCAAATTGGCTGTCCATTTCGAATTAATTTCTTAGTTTTTAATTATTAATTAAGTTTAGTTCTACAATAATATTTAGTAATTTGTTTATTCTTTTTTTTTTTGATATTTTTTGAATTAATTAATTAATGAATTTACTGTGTTATTAATTTACTCAGATTAAAAAAAAAAAGAATTAATGTTTTGTTTCTTTAATTATAATTTATTAATAATTATTTAGATTCTATAGGTTTAAATATTTACCTACTTGTCTCATTTATAACTAAATGAGTATTTGTAATAATTGAATGTATGAATTTTTTCCTAAAAATAAAATATAATTTGTATTTTCATAATGCAAAGAATAAAACATAAATAAAAATTTTTTTTTTCTTATACTCCATCAAAACCATTCCCCCCACCGCTCCCATTATCTTGTTGTTGCCCTTGAGAAACCGAATCGGATTTTATATTCAATGACTTCGTATATATATAAACAACACATTATTTTTGTTTTGTAATTCTTTTGTAAAACAAAACAGAATCAAAAGCAATAGAGTTTCTCTTCTGAAGCACCTTTTTACTTATTTCCTATAATTAAGTGATAAGATAAGATCTAGTACATATAATAAAAAAAAGTATAATTATAGTTTGTTGGCAGGATGTTTTACAATTTTCTTTTATGAAAGTTATATATTTACTTTTTGTTTTCTTTGTTTACATGAAAATTTAATTTATCACTTAATCAAAATTATATTTTAATTGTAGGTACCTACATAATTTAAATTTATAACACATATTTATGTATTTAAGATAATAAATATTCCTTCATGCATATTTCCTGGCAATGTAAAGACTAATTTGTTTTTTATTGAATAAAGTTATGACTCAGTAAAATTTCATTAAAATTTTTAGTAATATTTTCAAGAAAATAGTACTTTGCAACACTAGGTACATGAAATTTTTTATTTACTGTTTTTTCTTATTTTATTTCTCTTCTTTTCTTTTACAAGACTTTTGTACTTTAATTAGATCAATGTTTTTTTCTCTACTTCTTATTTATATAAAGTGAAGGTCGTTAAGTCAAAACAAAAATATAATAATATAATAATGTACGCAAGGTTGTCTCTCTCTAATACAGATAATAATGCAATCATATGTACAGAACAGTCATAAATTTAATGGTGGGCTACTATCATTACTCAATTTCAGCTTTAAAATAATTATTTTATTTTTTCTTTTCAAAATATTGCTTGGTAACCAAGTAACCAAGAAGTTGAAAATCATCCAATATAAATAACAAATTAATTCAGTATTTTCCACTTTCCAGAGGGTTATTTAAAGAAGGTGGAAATGCAGTTGACGTCGCAATTGGGACAATGTTTTGCCTTGGACTTACAACAATGCAAAGTATGGGTATCGGCGGAGGTATGATATGAATCTTTCTTACCACAGCAGCAATGCATTTATTTTTTCCATTTTTCCATAGGTTTCATTATGAATATTTATATACACAATGAGTCAAAAGCTTATACATATGATGCCAGAGAATATGCTCCGAGAAATGTTACCGCAAATATGTTTGAGAAAAATATAAATGCCACAATCCATGGGCCATTATCAATTGCGGTACCAGGTGAAGTACGCGGGTACTGGGCGGTACATCAAAAATTTGGGAAATTAGAATGGAGAGATATTGTTGAGCCAACAGTAGACATGTGTGCAGCAGGAGTTTTTATAACAGGTCATATGGCGAATGCAATGAATGCTGTACCACAGATCAAAAATGATGAAAATCTTAAGTAAAATTTGAATTTACTAAAAAAAATATGCAACATTTAAATATTTTTTAATTATGCAGGGACATATTAGTGAATAAAACCACAGGTGAATTTTATAAAGAAGGAACTGTAATACATCCACAAAAACTTTGTGAAACAATACGTAAAATTTCTTTAAATGGTGGTGATGATTTTTATAATGGAACTGTTTCTCAGTTATTACTACAAGATTTACAGGATATTGGCAGCATTATTACTCCAGAAGATCTAAATGATTATAAGTAAATATAATATTTATTTCTTTTGTATTATTACTTTTAAAAACAAAGTGAAGTTGTTAACAATTTTTTTAACTTGATTCAAAATAATTCACTTAAAAAAAAAGTATAAAATTAAATCGCAAATTAAAATTATTAAAACTAATCGCAAGGTTTTTGTATTTTCAAAAACTTGTATAATTAAATTTCTTAATAATTTGTGATGGACATTTTATTGTTTCAGAGGGAAATGGTCCGATTCAATTGAATTTGATCTCGATTCGCACAAAATGTATACTGTACCATTTCCAGGAAGTGGATTGTTTATTGGTTTTATTTTAAATATATTAAAAGGATATGGTATAACTGAAGAAGATATCACTTCAATTGATTCTGAAACACTTTTATATCATCGTATAACTGAAGCGTTCAAATTTTCATTTGGTCAACGTGGAAAATATGGAGATCCAAAATTTATTAATGTAACAAAAGTAAGATCTATATTATAGTGCTTTCAAAATCATCATTGAAATAACAATTTTAATCATTTTAGCTAGAATCTGATTTACGATCTATGGATTTTGCTAACAAAATTCGCGCAAGAATTAACGATAGTGAAACTAGTAATAATCCACTGCATTATGATGCTGAATATTCAACTAAAACCCAAGATGGAACCAGCCACATTTCAATATTAGCTGAAAATGGAGATGCTGTTTCAGTTACAAGTACAATCAATTTTTAGTGAGTTCTGCTACTCCAAAATGTTTTAATTATTTTTTTCATCAAACATTTTTGTTACAGCTTTGGAAGTGGAATAACAGGAAAACGCACAGGAGTTGTGTTTAATAATGCCATAAATGACTTTAGTACACCTGGAAATGTTAATTTGTATGGATTATCAGAATCTCCTGCAAACTATATCGATAGCAGAAAACGACCACTATCGTCAATGAGCCCGACAATTATTACAGATAATAATGGCAAAGTAATACTGGTTATAGGTGCTGCTGGAGGATCAAAAATTACAACAGCAATTTCTACGGTTATTTTTTTAAAAAAAAACTATTTTATTTTTCTTGCTGATATAATTTCTTTTATTCACAGGCGATTATGAGAATACTTTGGTTAAAGCAAGATGTAAAGCAAACGGTTTATAAAGCACGTTTCCACCACCAATTAACTCCAATGATATTTCAATATGAAACGGGTGTTTTGAATGTGACGTTTATTTGTTTTCTCAATTTATAAATTATAATAAATTTCTCTTTCATTTTTTAGGATGTGCTTAAGGGCCTGCAAGAAAAAGGCCATAATGTTTCAGAAACATACAACCCACGTGGAAGCGTCATTACCGCAATATATAAAAATGAAACTGCAATTTATGGAATTGCTGATTATAGAAAGATGGGTGACATTCTTGGATTTTAATATCTTTTAATTTGATTTAGTGTGGAAAATGGAGAGTGAAGTTCTAATATTACTAAATGGAATTACTTATTTTAAAGCTTTCAATGTTTATATACTCTCATGAAATTTGCTAGTATGGGCATAGACTAATAATATACCTGCCATCTGCCAAACCTGTTTATTCTCAGTTCACCTGCGAATAAACCAAAATTTCAATTAAATTAAAAAAAAGACCTACTTATTAAAACCTAAAAATTAATCTATACTACATCAAAAAGCCTTAAATAAAAAAAAAATAATAAAAATTAAAAAAAAAATTGCTAATTCAACACACACAATTACAGAAAAATAATATGCATATATGTATGCCTAAAATTCAGCCAAAATCTAAAAACCTAAAAATGAAATATAATCTACACATCAAAATATCTGAAACAGAAAAAACAAGAAAACTTTAAACTCAATTTGAGAATTCAAACACACATATTTAACAAAATATTTATAATTCGTCAAATATAGACGCATAACATAATTTTGCAGAGGGTGTTCATGCAAAAAAGATCAAATATTGTACTATAATGATAATGACATTGCCGACTATTCAGAGTTGAATAGATTTAAATCTTTGGATATTATGGAGGTTTGATAGATGGCAGGTGGATCTTTATTTTTAAGCAAACAGATTTTTTTTATATTCATAGAAAAATGATCAATAATCTCATCGTAAAAATTGTCAATACCTGAAATTTCTAGTATATTTTTTTTCAATTACCACTAAAATTAATAAACTAAAAAACTAGCAAATTGTATATTCAGAAACTATGACAAATACGCTTTATTTGAGAATATTTCCAAGGAATGCCACAATAAAAATAACATTGTTGTTCATTAAACCATATATTATTTACCATACCTCTACTATACTATATTATACTATACCTATATATCTTCTTGCAAATAAATAAATATTTTTTTTTAATTTATAATTTAATAGGCATAATATTCATAATAAATTTTGTATAACTATATAAACAAATATTGTGTTTTTTAATTTTCATATCCATCTGGTAGTGCATTCAAATAAGAATTATGAAAGAAGGTTTTATTACCATCACCCCAAGGAAATTTCTTATTTCTTATTCTTAAATATTCATAACGAATAAAATCTGGTCTCTTAACTATGTCGTGATTTCCAAACGCATTATACGCTAATCCCACAATTAAGGGAATCATACCAAAAAAAATATTACGAAATATTTTTGTTCGTCCTTTTACGTCTTCTACAAAACAAAATTGAATTAGAATACAATGTAACTATATATTGTTTGTTTCTCAAAATACTTGATCTTATTCCTTTAGAAGTTAAAATTGAATTATTTGTTTTGGTGCACATGAATATTCCTGGATTTAACGATATTTTTCTATACGTAATATTGGTAAACTCCTGATAAAAATTAGCTTTAAAATTTATTATATTCTTTGAGATATTCATTTTCAAGTCTTCTTAAGTTCACGAAAAATATAATCATAAACAAATGAAATATTGTGCATACATGGATATGCTAAGTTTACTAAGTTTATCCAAATTAACAGGTAAATGATTCGAAACAACGGTAAAATCAAAAACAAATCAAGGTAATTTATAAAATAAAAAATTATTAATAGAAGATTAAATGAAATGAGATTTAAACAAAAAAGGTAGATCAATAAAATACTATTTAACGTTAAAAATGCATTTAAAAACAGGTAAATAATAATAAAATCTTTTAATAATATTTAATATTTATCAAACATATTTTAGAATATTTTGATATTGTAGTATTTATTTATATGAATTGTGGGGTTGTAAGTTTGCATTTTTCCTATGGTTTATTGCAAAAAAGGTATAATAATGAGCAACAAAATAAATCATCATTAATTGAATTTTGTTTATAAGTCGTTTATTTAAATCAATATGTCTAATATTTATAAAAAATATAAATAATTTTTTTACTTATGCAATCAGTTTTTAGTTTTTTAATAATAAAAATTATAAAGAAAATGTGTTATATATTATATGAATCTCTTTATCATAAAAACATATATTTTTTTGAATATGAAAAGTAATTTCATTACAATGAGCCATCCTATTTTTAACTTATGTAATTATAATCATTTTAACTAAATTGTCATCTTTGAATTTTTCTCGCTTAGACCTTTTTGTCTTTTCATTAACTACCGTTAACAGTATTGACAGTATTGGACAACAACAGAAAAATTAAACTTTATATGCCTATAATATCACCCAGTTTTCTGTAATCAGCAGTGCCATAAATTGCTGTCTCATTCTTAAAAATTGCACAAATGATTGTCCCACGCTCTTTGTATCTTCTTTCTTTGTGACCTTTTTGTTTAAGTCCCTCAAGAATTCCCTAAAAATTAATAACAAAGTCAATAAAATTTATTTATTTAATAATGAAAATAATGAAATCTTACACTTAAAACACCATATTCGTATTGTACTTCCATTGGAAACAATTGATGGTGGAAACGCGCTGCGTCAATTGATTGTTTAATATCTTGACTTAACCAAAGAATTCTAATAATTGCCTGTGAATAGAACAAACTATATAAAATAGAAGCATACAATAGTTTATTAAAAATAACCGTAGAAATTGCAGTTGTAATTTTTGATCCTCCAGCAGCACCTATAACTAGTGTTACATTGCCATCCTTATCGGTAATTATTGTCGGACTCATTGACGAGAGCGGGCGTTTTCTACTATCGATATAATTTGCTGGAGACTCTGATAATCCGTATATATTAGCATTTCCAGGTGTACTAAAGTCATTCATGGCATTATTAAACAAAACTCCTGTACGCTTTCCCGTCAGTGCGCTTCCAAAGCTGTAAAAAATATGTTTGGTGGAAAAAATAATCAAACAATTGTAAAGTAGAAGAACTTACTAAAAGTTTATTGTACTTGTAACCGAAACAGCATCTCCATTTTCGGCTAATACTGAAATATGGCCAGTTCCATGATTATTCTTTGGAGAATATTTAGTATCGTAAAAAAATGCATCATTACTAGTTGCGCTATCATTGATTCTATCACGAATTTTCGTTGCAAAATCAATAGATTGTAGATCAGCTTCCAACTAAAATTATAATTATATTGTGAACGGTATTATGATAACTATAACTACATTTTTACTTGTGTTACATTAACAAAATTGGGATCTCCATAATTTGCATATTGTCCAAAGGAAAATTTAAATGCTTCAGTTATACGATGATATAAAAGTGTTTCAGAATCAATTGAAGTGATATCTTTTTCAGTGATACCATATCCTTTTAATATATTTAAAATAAAACCAATAAATAGTCCACTACCAGGAAATGGTACAGCAAACATTTTGAATGTATTAAGTTGGATTTTGATTGAGTCTGACCATTTAACCCTGAATAAATATTAAAATGGTGAAACATATTTTTCATAAATCACTATTTATTTACTGGAAAGATTTTGAATATGGTACTGCGTTATTAAAATTTAAAACTAATTTAAAACTTTCATATTTATACTTATTTCCTGTAAATTTATGCAAATACTTTTTCATCGGAGTACATTAGATTAAAATATGGTTTGATGTTAAATATGTTTTAAATATTTATTTCTTTTTGTTCTCTAAATTTCTTATTATTAAAATAATTCAAAAAACTTTAAGTACAATATATATTTACACGTATTTCTCAAGATCCTCTTGTGTAATAATACTGCCCATATCCTGTAAATCTTGTAATAACATTTTAGCAATAGTTCCATTATAAAAATCATCACCACCATTATGAGCAAGAGCGCGAATTGTGTTACAAAGTTTTTCTGGACGTATTACACTTCCTTCCTTATAAAATTCATTTGTAGTTTGATTTACTAAGAAAGATCTACAAAATAAAATATTAAAATTTGTCATTTATACAATTTTCAATTTTACTTAAGATTTATATCATTCTTAATCCATGGTACAAAACTCATAGCATCAGCCATATGCCGTGTAATATAAAATCCTTCTTCACAAATTTTTAGTGTTGGATTAATAATATCTTTCCATTTTAGTTTCCCAAATTTTTGATGTACTGACCAATATCCGCGTACTTCACCTGGCACAGCAATTGATAATGGCCCATAAATTGATGCATTTATATTTTTCTCAAACATATTTGCTGTAGCATTTGTTGGTGCACACTCTCTTGCATCTATTGTGAATGATTTTTTCTCCTTATGCCTGTAAATGTTCATAATGAAACCTAAGGAAAATAAAAACATAATTTTGTTAACCATTTATTTACCAAAAATTGAGAACATTGTAACAAAATGTTCTAATTAACGAATGTAAGTTTATAATATGTTTATGCTAATCTCCGTTTATTGTAAGAGTGATTTAAATAAAATAATTAAAGTTAATGAAAATGATGAATTTCTTTTAAAAACTTTAAATTTGTACACAAAACTGAATTATTGTGAAAAATATTTTCCAAAATAAAATATTAATGAAAAAAGAGAAGAATCATCCCAAATTATATGCAAAAAAAAAAGTACAAATGAAGATTTTAAAAAATCATTATATCAATGAAAAAAAAATAAAATTTAATAAAATAAAATAATATAAAAATACTTAAAATTTTTCTGTTTATATTTCAATAAATACTAACGTGTGAACTTACCTCCACCGATACCCATACTTTGCATTGTTGTTACTCCTACACAAAATAATGTTCCAATCGCGACGTCAACTGCATTTCCACCCTGTTTAAATATATTACTGTAAAAATAATAAAATTAATTTCTACAAACTATACTCTTCATATTTTTCGTTAACTATTTGGTTTTAGTCTTTTGTTGTAAATTAAAACTAATTAAATTATAACAGTTTATCAGCATTTTTCAGCAAAAAATTAGTACTATATTTTATATCATTCTCAACCCTTATATTCTTATATATTATATATGGTCATCGTTTATAAATTTTCTGATCAATGAATAAGTATTTAAAGAAAACGAACCTTCCAATTTCACTGCAAATCTCAGAATCCGAACAAATAGCGTATTTTTTGAAGATTTTTAAATGTGACCGAGATGGTGGTTGCTTTACTTCTGGATTTGGAGGAATCAATTTATTTCGTTTCTCTATTGATTCATTTATTTTATTTTTATTGAAAATTAAAATTCCGAAGATGACTAAAACTATACATAAAAGTATTATCACAGCAATTATTGCACGTTGACTTATAATCCTGAAACAAATAAATAAATAAATATTATATTATATATAATTATATATAAATATATATAATTATATATAAATATATATAAATATTAGTTAAATTAAAAAATACTGTAGATAAGTTTTAAAAAATTTACAATTTACTAATTTGATATGGTGCAGCCATCTATTAACAAATAATTAATAATTTATGTAGGCAACAATCATTACATACATATATAAAACCATAAACTATTCTATATTTTCTGATAAAACTTTATATAAAATCTAACCTTAAATTAAATATTCAGAAAATAATAAAAATATTTTATTACTTAAAAGTACAAATATATTTATTTTCTGTAAAATAACCACTAAGTTCTTTAAAACTAAATTAACACGAACCAATCTTTGTTTTTTTCTTCAATTTGACAATCATAATTTTTAATTTTCGATGTAAAATTTTTTCTCCGACGAGTCTTGTTCGAGTTCATGTTGTTTCGATTACCATTTACACAGAAACAAAAATTTTCATTAATCTTTTTGAAAATATGTCCAACATTTTACTATACACTTTACTTCACTTTTCGTAAACTACAATGAAGCAGTATATTATATATTTTCAATTTATTTTATTTTACACATTGCATACCTAACTAACTAACAATGAAATATAATTTATAATATATGTAAATAAAATAAATAAAGTAAAATAAAATGTATTTTTTGATTTGTAAAAATCTGATTTTCCTTTTTCACACTTGACAGCATGGGGAAATATTGGTAGAATGGGGGAAGTGAAACTAGTGGTATATTTTTGAAAAAAAAAAGAAGTTATTGTTAATAATAATATACCTATTATATATATATATATATTATAATATTATTATATTATGAATTTTTAAATTATTGCAAGGAACCTACTTTTTTTATTCATTAGAAAACTTGATATAATTTTGATTAACTTCCCTGTTTAGATGTTAATTAATTCATTAATTATATTTAAATTTAAGTACATATATATAAATAAATCAAAAATAAGATGTTTTTAATTTTCATAAGTAAAAAATTATATTTATGCTACAATGTATTTAACAAGGATTATTATTGTATTTTTATTAATATTAGCACAAGCAAAATAACATTTATTATCTACTTTCTGACATAATTCATACAAAATATAAATATTATCATTTAATTATTATTGTCTATTATTTAATTAAAACTTGTAACCTTAATATATGTGAAAAGTTGAAACAATATAATAAAAAACTTTCATTGAATTGAACTTGAACTTGCTTTAAAAATTTCTGGATTATTTTAATTGAATAAAGTTGTAACTAATTTTTATTGTTATTATAAATTTATAGTAAAATTATTTTAATATTTGAATAATTGATAAAACTTTTTCACAAGAGTCTTAAATAATTTTCTTTGTAATCAATAACAGAGACTATAAGTTATTATATTCTGTGCCAATATAAACAATATCAAATGGTTTGTGGCCATTTTTGATAGAATCGTTTAAAATTATATTGAATTTATGGTCCAAATACTATAAAACTTTTCAATTATTTTAATGCTGTTAAATAACGTTGCTGGATGGATAGTTGTCAGCAAGTTTTTATTTTTAAAAATCATTTGATTTCATCCCTTTTTCAATCCCTTTTTTTTCTTTCGCGTGCAATGGCTAAAGAGAGAACTGAAAATTCCAATGTTGCGACTTCATCAATAATAAGGGTTGTATTTTTTCGTGAAGTTATTAAAATATATGGTTCTATAATTTTATGATACTCTACGTCAGGCCTGGCCAACCCAAATTCAATAATGAGCTGAAACTAAAAAAATCTAAAATTTCATGAGCCGCATAAAAATAATCTAAAATCATATTATGTTGAATTAGATTTATTAATTATTAAGTAAATGTAAAATAAAAGTAATATATGTACATTAATGAGAAAATTGTGTCTCAACACGATCCGATAACTCATTCATGTCAATTTGAATATATTACACAACTGAAATCAACTTTAAAAAACCAAAGAATACTTAAAAATTATTTTTCACTTAAACCTCAACTTGCGTACATATGTAAAACAATAGCCAAACTGTAATTTGTCACAGCTTTCAATTTAACAAAGAAAACCGCAATTATTATATATAATTAAGAAGCTTTAATTATTAATAATAATTTTTATCCGAAATATTTAAATGTTTAATTAATTAATTATTATAATTTAACTAGAAAAACTATTTCGCAAATTTCACTTTTCCCTCTGAGTTTTATATATGTGTAAGTAAAAAGTTATGTCGTTTTTATGTCCAATTAAAATAATTTTTTTTTTCGAATTTCACCTATACAATACCCTAAATTAATTAAAAAATTATAATTTGTATGTAAAAACAAATTTAGTAATACTCCTTTTTATGTTGGTTGATTGAAAAAAACAAGCAGGCAACTAAATAGATTAAAAAAAAAATATTTTTTTGTTATTTTACTAAAAAAATATATTTTTTTGTTATTTTACTAAAAAAATACTATTGTAGTTATTTTCTGTTTTTTTTTTTTCATTTATTAGAAATAGAGATTTAAATTGTAGAGATAAAAATATATGCTAAAGATAAAAGTATGATATATCAAATTTGAAATTGTATTATTGTTATGAAGTTTTCAATATATAATTTCAAATAATGATTAATAAAGAAAAATAACTAAGGTCACAAACTAAAATAATATACCTACAAGTTAGTGAAGGAAAATTTTTGCTACATAAATTTAAATAACTAGATGACTCTGCGCGTTTATTGTCAATTAATGTTTTCTTCTTACATATTTCAATTTATATTTCCCCTTCTATATATTTCTCCTATTTATTAAACAGCTGTTCATTTGATTTGTTTTTGTTTTGTAGAAGAAAGAGTTTGTTTTGAAATGATTCATGTTGTAGAAAAGATTTTTATTTAAACTTTGTGATTAAAATTATATAATATTATTTCATGCAAGGTTTTTTTTTCATTTATTTTATTTGCAATAAAAAGTTAAATGCAATTATCGACCTTATATTGTATATACATGAATTATAAATTTTATTTTCTTTTTACGAATCAATTTATTTTTAGATGTTCTGCCCAAAAGTAAAACAATTACAATTGATTTAAAAAAAATTAAAACAAAAACAAATTACATGTATCAAAATTTTTTCAAAGAGAAGAAAAAAAATAAATGGTTTTTCAAAAAAAATCATGATGCCAAATTTAACAATTTTTGTTTAAATATAATATTACAATTATTCAAAAAAAAAACCATAATATTTAAAACACAGAAGGAAAACGAATTGGTATTCGTTGTTCTGTTTCTACGAAAGGAAACTACATATATTCGTGATCGTGTTTCTGATTGTGTATTTTTGTGTAATTACATGAGTTTGAATCATGATACAAATATTTCTATCATGAGTTTTAATTATTAAATTGTTTTAAATTTTTCTGTTTTAGGTTTTTTGATTAGAAAATTTTTGATTTTTTGGTTTTTGAATTTTGGATGTAGATTTCCAAAATTATTAATTTTAGGCTTAATTTTAAAATATTTTGTATTCTATAAGCTGGAGAAAATCTGTTATGACAATACCCTACCGAGCGTGATGCGATGCGACACGACAGATTTGGGTTTTAAAATCCAATGAACGCGACGCGATTTTCTGTTTAAAACTGTTTAAACTTCACTATTTCTTTTAACATATAAGTATATATTTTTTTCCACTTGAACTATCAATAATTCGCTCACTTGTGTAAAAAATTATATTTATTTTTAGTTAAATTTAATTTGACAGTTCAAAAATTGTTGCGACGGTCGCGCTCTGAAACAAAATCCAAAAAATGTGTTATGCCAAAAACGCCTTTATTTAGTTGAATTTAAAGTTGATAATCGCGTAGCAAGATTTGTTTACGACAAGGTATGGCCATTAGTATCAGAATTTAATTGCAAACCTAATAATAACAAAAATAATGTACTCTATGCGTTTATTATTTTCTTCAACAACTAAAAAGAAATAATCTAATAAAAATATTTATAACCATTTTATTATATCGCCGTTTTCGTCCCTCTAAATATTTTCTTTTATGTCTAATATTCCATTCATAAAGAGAAAAAAAAATTTAATAATAAATCCAAAAACGAAAAAATTAAACCGCAATAGTTTTTGTTTCACAGCTGACCGTATTTTTATTTTTTTCCATTGTTTTTGTTGTTGTTTATTTTCATTCCAAACAAAAATATGAGAATAATTTTTTTTAATTTTTTGATAAAAATATTAGCCTTTTCTATTGAAAACCAGTTTTTTACATACACACACCTGTAGAAATATATTGTGTGCATGCGTTGGTAGTTCGTATGAGTGTGATTTTTTTATTCTCAACTAAAACTAAAATAATACAAAAACCTAAATATTCTCAAATAAATGAATATCTCCTTTCTATAAAAACTACAAAAACAAGAAAATACGAGAACCTAAAATTTCAACACGCATATAAAAATGAAAATATCAAAAACAAAATTTAAAGCAGAAGAAAAAAATAAATACGTCGAAATACGAACGACTTCGTTAAAAAAAATGTTGTGATGAGTTCGAAAACTTAAACTTATATATATATATTAGTTCATTTGTTTACCGTTTTTAATTGTGTGTCACCACCTGAATAACATGTAGCAGAGACAACCAGCGTGGATTTGTAATAAAAATTATTACGTGCAACTTCTGTTATTAGTTATTATATTCTGTGGTTATGGATACTAGGTTGGTAACTCAAAACACTACTTATACTAATAATCAATTCGGAACTTTTAAATTCTTTCAGCTTCATTCTATGTCGTTTTTGTTTATTATTATTTATTTATTAATCCGACTACAATCTGCTTTAAGAAACAACTTAAGAATAAAAAAGAACAGTTAACTTTGTACATTATATTTTTTACTTCTTATTTATATTAATTTTGCTGATATAAAATCAACATATATTGAAAAATGTTTATTGGGCCGATGTTACACCACCTATGAATATAACCTTTAACCAAAAACTTATTTATTTTGACTAGTGACAGCTCATATTATTATGTTTTTTTTTTGCGTTTTGGTCAATATACAAGTGCAAATAAAACGAAAGTTTTGAATACGAATAAATTTAGAAAACTATAATATAAAAAATATCAGCCACGTATAATCGTGAAAATGTCATATCCTACAAGTGAGATAGTTAATCTTAATGTTGGTGGAAAAAGGTTTAAATACAGTTTTCCGAAATTTACTTTATAATCAGACAAACATTTATTAATTTTTTTTAGATTTTCTACTTCTCGTCAAACTTTAAGTTGGATCCCAGACACATTTTTCACTGCTCTTTTGAGCGGGAGAATTTCAAGTTTACGAGATGATACAGGATCCATATTTATCGACAGAGATCCAAGTTTATTTGCATTGATTTTAAATTATTTGCGAACTCGGGATATAGATATCAAACAGTGTGATATTAGAGCCTTACGACATGAAGCAGAATACTATAATATTTCTCCTTTAGTTAAGAGATTAATGCTTTGTGAAGATTTGACTCATTCTTCTTGTGGTGATCTATTATTTTACGGATATTTACCACCACCCAGTAAATTTTTATAATTCAAAAAATTACTTAAGGAAACATTAATTAATAAATATTTTATAGGCATTCCCATTCACGACTTAATACCGTCTTCTACAGCACAGACATACACAAGTCAAGCAACTCCGTCATCTACTTCTTCAGAGCAACAACCAGTAGCAGCAGGAAATGATACAGGAACTTCTAATGTGTCAGCAACTGGCTTAAATAATCCAAATGCACGTCCAGGCTCTATGGTACGTCAGCATCAAGCAAGCACAACAACTAGTACAAGTTCCTCTTCTGGTTCTAATAGTGCGGGGGCTGCTAGACATTCTGGACACTCAAGAAATTCATCGTGGGATCTGAGAGTTTCATATAGTAATAATGGAGCCGCTAGAAATTCACAGGTTGGTTTTGTTGTTTTAATCTCGGAAAATATGTTAAAGAAATAAATTGGAATTTCAGGAAATTAGGACTTGGGCTCCCGGCCACTCAAGAACAACATCTCTTGATTTACGCCATTCTAGAAATTCTTCAGCAGATTTAAATAAATTTATAAAAAATGATGTTAGCTTAGTTTTTGGCCCCCAGGGTAATAATATTTGTATAATTGTATAAATAAATTAAAAATAACGCATTTAAATATTTTTTAGCTTTTAGCTGGTCTGATCCATTAAGAGTTCAAATTTTAAAGGCACATCATAATTGGATATCTGTAGCGTATGCACATTTTGTTACATGTTACAGGCAAATAATAATTTCTTCATTGTCAAAAATGTTACTATATATAACTTATATTTGCATTATTAGATTAAAGGACTCTTTTGGTTGGCAGTTAGTTTTCACATCACCATATGTTGAATCACCGATTGAACGAATTGCCATTAATGCAAAAATGAATGTGGCTGGTTCTGGTGAACAGGCACATACAAAAATGGTTGCAATATCCTACGGTAGTCAAATAAGACTTTGGGGAATATCCGAAGATGGAACTAAGACTGATGTTGGCATTTTTAATTTGAATGTTAGAGTTGAATATTTATTTTTTATTGGAAGTCAATTAGTTGGATTATCATCTTCTGGAAAAATTGGCGTTTGGCATGCAATGACACAACATTGGCAAATACAAGATCTAGTTCCAATATTATCATTTGACACAGCTGGATCATTTTTATTACTTGGATGTAATAATGGATCTATATATTATATCGGTTTGCACATAGTTGTTATGAAGAAGAAAATAAGACATATTTTAATTTTAATTTTATTTTTTTAAGATATGCAAAAATTTCCACTCCGAATGAAAGATAATGATTTGCTTGTTACAGAGCTTTATAAAGATCCATCAAACGACCATATCACAGCGATATCAGTTTATTTAACACCAAAAACGACAAGTAAGTTTGAATATGATTAAGTATAGTTCTTTTCCTTCAATCAATAACAAACCCTTTCCACACTGGAACAAATTTTATTAATATCTACGTAAATTTAAAAGGCATGCGCTATTTGTTTAAAGTAAAAATTATTTTCTAAAATTGCGATGATTATTTCGATTGCAATTTTTTGTTTATTCACAAAATGAGAGCATAACACGAACTTATTATTAAAAAATGATCCAGGATGGAGCGGTAGAGACAACTTAGTTTCTTCGATAAAAAAATAAATAATTTGGAAGTATAAATTGTTTGGTGGAAAAAATAATACAAATAAATATAAAAGTTTGTTCAGCTGTTTTTGTTCAGTCAATTCACTTTTTGAAGGTTTATTTTAAATTTCGGTCGATTACTATTAATTTATGCTTCCTAAACTAAAGATTAAAAATGTTTTATAATTTAATGGGTAACAAATTTTTTTAATCAATCTGCTGATTTTTGTACAAAAATTATCTTTCTTTTCATTCCCATATTTGTTCAGGGTTGATTTTTTTTTATAAATTGAAACGAAATAGCAAGTTAAACAAATAAACAACAAAACAAATGGTTATTATTTTGTTTTTATAAATTATTGCATACAGCGAAAATGTTTCTAAGCGACCACTACTACCTTAAAAGATCAACAGATTTTTTACTTACTTACTTTGAAACCTTAAATGCGACCAATTACAAACATTTTTGCCATAATATAGTAGAAGTGAGCGCTTAGATGGATTTTCAATGTAAAAAAAAAACAAATGAATTTTTGTTGATGTAAGTAAATTTGCATGCCAGCACCGGATAGAGGACGTGAAGGTAAAAAATAAATAAATAAAATTTAATATTGTTGTTTAAATTAAATTTTAACGCAAACTATTTACACGAACTTTTTATATTTTATTATTATAACACTTTTGCAATAACAAACAATAAACATAAATTTTAACACAAATTTTTACAAAAAATTTACATTGCTTTTATACATATACACAAATTTAAGGCGAAAATATAAAAAAAAAACAAATAATCTCATTATTATTTCATATCAGTAACAATAAGAAAATAAGTAACTAGTTATAAAAAACTTGAAAACTTGAGCAAAATCACTAGAGTTAAATTATGAAAATTTCAATATACATACATATATATATAGTATATTTTTTTAACATATTATATTTATTAATTATAAAATTAGTTTAAAAAGGTGCTGGCATGTGTGTTTGTGTGATTTCTGATTGAAAAGCGCTTTCTTTAATTCTTTTATTATTATTTTTTATACTATAATTTTATTTTATTTGAATGAATTTTCTTCTTTTATTAATGTTTCCG
This sequence comes from Pedicia rivosa, assembly GCA_963082725.1. Lineage (NCBI taxonomy): Eukaryota > Metazoa > Arthropoda > Insecta > Diptera > Pediciidae > Pedicia > Pedicia rivosa. The sequence goes on from OY720151.1 coordinate 20,264,024, forward strand.
GGTATGTTCGAGAATAAAAGTCTGAATCTTTAATGCATTCGCTTTTTGTTGTTCCTCAAATTAAAACGAATAATTTAATTTATTAACATCGAATTGAAATCTGCTTTCTAGATTTTTTTATTTAATTTGTTTTTGAGGTGTTTAAACTGAATTTTATGTGTTCAATAATTAAAGGTAATTTTTGTAATACTGATTTATTGTCCCAGTATAATCTAATATGTAAATTAATTTATTGAGTATGAGTCGAATGTGAATTTAAAACACATTTATTTCCAAAATTAAGTCAATTTTATGTAACAACACAGGTTTATGTGGAAATTGGATTGAAATTGCATATGGAACAAAATCAGGATCGGTACGAATTATTGTTCAACATCCAGAAACAGTTGGTCACGGCCCACAATTATTTCAAACTTATACCGTACATCAAAGTCCTGTAACTAAAGTAACATTGTCAGAAAAATATCTCGTGTCTGTTTGTAGTGAATATAATCATGTAAGAACATGGCGTGTTACAAGATTTCGAGGCATGATATCAACGCAGCCAGGATCAACACCAGAAGCTTCTTTTAAAGTGAGTTTAAATTTATTAATAAAAAAATTTTTTTTTGTAATTGATTTTTTTTGAAGATTGTATCTCTTGAAGCAACTGATTCCAATTATACTTATTCAGCTGGTAATGATTTTGGTCCATTTGGTGAACAAGATGACGAACAAGTTTTTGTTCAAAAAGTGGTTCCCGATACCGATCAGCTGTATGTACGATTAGCATCAAATGGTGAACGTGTTTGTGTAATTAAATCTGTTGACGGTACAACAGTTACATCATTTTGTGTTCACGAATGTGAAGGTTCGTCACGTATGGGCTCACGCCCACGTCGTTTTATTTTATCTGGTCACAGTAATGGTTCCATTCAAATGTGGGATCTAACAACTGCACTTGATTTAGCATCTAAAGCTGACACAATTCAACAAATAATTGGTGGCCCTAGTGCAGATGAATTATTACGCTTATTAGATCAATGTGATTTAAGTAACAGCCACTGTTCAACACCTTGTATGTCACCTTGTCCTGCATCTCTTCCCACAGCGACCATTACACGTTTAAAAGCAGCAAATGTTGCGTTTTTAAATCAACAACAAAGTGAATAAAACTTTTTTGTTTCCATTTCGAATTTATTATTATATTGTCGCAACAAATGTAAAGATCACAAATTGTCACATTTCAGTTTTGATCAAATAATATATTTGAAATGAAAACGTATATAATAAATAAAAATATTTTTATAAATCCACGGTTCTAAATTATCTCCTTATTATGAATTTAAAGAATTTAATATATATGTTTGTATTGATATTTTTTTTTAACTGTTTCCTGATAAGTAAATATGAAAATATTGTATTTTCTCTTGAGATGCCCACAAAAAACATGAAACATTTATTTAAATACCACAATTTTTCTCTTTTATTTTATTATTGTTATTAAAAAGAGCCACAATTTTTTTTTTATTAATTATAAATCTCAAAATATATGTTTTGATTGTAAATTTGATTATGACAACATAAAAAATGTAAAAACGAATTTAAATTTTATTGCAATTCATTTTTATTGACATTTAAATAGAAGGGTTTGGAAAATATAAAAATATTATGTTTTTTTTTATAATTTTTGCATTTATTACAAACATTAAACATAACTTTTGGTTAAAAATAATCTATGTAAATGTTAATTTTTTTTTATTTTGTATTTAGCAAAATTTATTCACAAATGATAAAGAAAAGAAATAAAATTCTCTTCTTCAAAAAGTGTGATTTTTTTTAATAAAGTGATATTTTTGCAAATTAATCAAAATGCACAATACAGTATAAATTATATTCTGCATTTATGATTTTTTAATAATATGTATTTAATTTCGTAAAATAAAATAAAAATCTATATCAATTAACCTATTTATTTTTACTTTCTAATATATATTATATTGGGTTCATCATTAAATTATTAAAGTGGAGACACCACATTTTTTTTCAAACACCATGTTAATTTGGAATAATAAATTTGGATGAATTGAGGGAAAAAAACAAATAAAAGTTAAATTCAAAAATATAACTATATTTATTTACAGTTAACTATTTTTTTTACAATTTCTATACAAAAACCAAAATTCGAGAAAATGTTTATTTCAAAATTAAAACTTTAAACTACTTATAATTTATTCTTATTTTACATTTTACTTTAAGAAAATTAAGAACAAACACAAAAAAAAAATAACGTTAATTTAAATATAACATCTAAAATGGCTTTTATGATTAAATTTTCTTAATTTATTGTCGATATTGCTTTTCTTAAAAGCGGCAATTATGATACGATCTCGAACACTTTAATGTGATATTTTAATTACTTGTTTTTAAAATTAATATTAAATCACGTCTGTTTCCAATATAATGTATTTGAGTACCAGCTAGGTGTTGTCAAAATTGGAAGCAATATTATCCAACTTATTAAACCTAATAGGTAAACTGCTAACAATATATTTTTCTTCCTTCTTTCTTGAATAAATAACTCTTGAAAATCAGGAAACCCCATGTGATTGCAAAATGCATGCGCTACAAATGGTGCTAAAAAGTGACCTACAAAATGGATAATAAACATAATATAATAATATAATATAAAAGCTAAAGTTGATTTTTATGATTAATTTTTATAAAATGTGTAATATAAATAGTTTTTTCTTCACTTTTGCACTTTTTGATATAAAATCTAAGATTATACTTTAATTTTAAAAAAAACTTTCATTGTGGAATCTAGTTAATCTTATTTACCCGTTTTTGCAAACAAATAGGCAGAATATATTCCAAAAATTGTTGTATACATGAACTGAAAACCTGAAACCCAAAACTTATTTAGAAAATTTGAAAACAGAAAAACCAAAATATAAATTACATGAAGTTATGATAGCAGTTTTTTTGTTCATTCCAGTTTTGAGTCTTTCAACCATGTGATGAAAATGTGCTGTAAATAATATAAATCTTGTATATTAGAATTCCTAAATCAGCATTTTAGTTACCAATTCCAAAGAAAAGTGGTTGAACTAAGACAGCAGTTGATGGCTTAAAACTTTGCATTAAAAGTGGAAGCATACAAGCACGAAATGTGAATTCTTCAGATAATGGTGCAACAACATGATTACGAAGCCAAAGAACATTTGTAAAATTCCTTAACAATTGTTTTGGGTCTAAAACAACAAGAAATTATGCATTCTGTTAATTTAACATAGTTATTCCCCTCTTACCATAAGATTTCCATAGTCCACTGCTCATTTGTAAACTAAGTGGACCGAGAAAAAGGATGACAGTTAACAACAATGGAAAAAACACGGCTGGAAAAAGACCTGTCTTACGAATTCCTATAACTTCAAAGATTGATGCCCTTTCAAAGAGTTCCTGAGATGAAGTAAAATATACAAACAGAGGTGATATTAACATGACTACAGATACACTGCAAAATCGTTTTTTGATTGTACTTGGATGGTCTCTGAAATAATGAAAATAATTTTTGTGGTTAACGCAATCTTTATACCTAAATATGGAAATATCATTTCGAAAAAAACCATTGTTAATTAAAGATTAAAAAAATAATTTAACCTGTTATGTTCATTATTCCAAACATATAAACTGGCTACGTATGTCACAGATAGAATAAAACAAGAACAAACTGTAATTAAACTAGAAACCTGCGGTAAAATAATTTCAGACATTTTTCTATTTTGACATTTTTACTTTAAAAAACCATGGTTGCCGTTGTTTGTGTATGGAGAAAGTAGTAAAATAATCTCCATCAATATTGTTTACAAGTTTTATGATTAACAACAATTATGCATAATCCATAATATTAGAGTAGTTTAGTGAGTTTACTTTGGCAGCTCATTTTTATTCGAAAATATAATTATGCAATTTTGCATTACAATATAACAGTTTAGAGTGATGTTTTGTATCTTATAATAATGCAAAACCTATAAAGTTACTTATAAAGAATCAAATGAATAAAAGTGTAAAGTTCAAATAGTAATAAAATTACTAAACTCAATTGAAGACAAAAATTTTTTTTTCTCACTCTACCAATATCATTACAAAGTAAGAAAAATGGCTGTCGTCTTTGTTTAGGAAAAATTGATTTGATTTGAAATTAAAGGTGTTTTTTTGTTGATTTCAATATAAATAAATAATAAAAAAAAAATGCCTAGTATTTCACTGGCATCATCACGGTCTTACGTGAGACGATCCAGACGGAAAATTGGTAATCGTTTATCATTATCATCAAGAAGTTTAGGTAATTAAAAATAATATAAATTTATAATTCTGTTTGGCTGTATTCTTTCTCTCTTTTTTTATTTTTTTTTTGTTGTTTCTTTTTTTTATATATTTTTATGTAGTTATATATATATTAATATTCATGTATATTTTTATTGAATACATCCTTCTGTTTTCTTGGTTACTTTTTTTTCTGTTAATACATATTATGCTTGCCCTGATATAGCTTTTTTCCTATTCGTACTAGTTTTTTTTTTAATTATTGCATTTACAGTTTAAGAATCTTCATTCAATTTAAAATGTTTTCATAGTGGGTGGTTAAGTAATGAAGCAAATAAATGTCTTCATTTAAACGGGAAGGGACAGAGAAAAACACATTTGATAAAAGTGTTTGACATTTTTGTCCTCATTTATTTCATTAAAATGATGGCAATAGTCATAAACTTTGTTTTGGAAATGATTAAATTAATTTTATTTATTCAAACAAAATTATTTTTTTTCAGATCCATGTGAGCCTCCGCACGTTGGTTCAGCTCCATCTGGTGGTTCAACAGCTGCCGCACCCGGTGCCAATTCCTCAAATTCAGGTAAATTATATTTTACAAAAATTAATTATAAAATAATCTCTGATTATCAATTTTTAAAAATATAGCAAGTCCGAATTCATCAAATTCAAGTAATAACAATGCTATTGTACCAAGTACAAGCAGTTCACCAGCAAGTGCTTCAACTTCCACATCAACATCAGCAACCACAGTGACAACACCTGGCGGTCATCATTCACCATATGATTTACGAAGAAAATCACCGTTATCAAGTAATGATAATTGGGGTGGTGGACCATCAACTAGTCAGCAATGTGGTACAGAAGGATATGTTCTGCCTGCCAGAAAAAGATCAAAACGATCACATTCAAATAGTACTGATGTTAGTACAACAACAGCAGCACAATATTTACAGTATGAAATGCCAGATGAAGTACTTTTAACTATATTCTCGTATTTACTTGAACAGGATCTTTGTCGAATCTCATTAGTTTGTAAACGTTTTAATACAATTGCAAATGATACTGAATTGTGGAAAAGATTATATCAAAGTGTCTATGAATACGATTTGCCATTATTTAATCCAGATTCATTTAAATTTTTGTTTGTTAAGCCAGAAGATTCGGAATATGGTAATCCATGGAAGGAAAGTTTTAGACAGTTGTACAAAGGGATTCATATAAGACCTGGCTATGAAGGACGTGTGTACAAAGGACGTAATATAGTTTATTTTAATACAGTAAGAGAGGCACTTAAATATACACAAAGTCCATCGTCACAACGATGTTCAATATTTTGTGTACAAAATTGGCTTAATTTAGATAAAGACCCTGATAAGACAACTGTCGAACAACATGCTCTAATTTTCGTTCATTCCGGATTATATCTGGAATCGGTTGAAATTGATAAGGATGTTGCAATGATTGGTGCGGCATTTGGTAATGTTGCTGAATCAGTTGTTGTACAAAAAGATGCTGAATCAACGGTTACATTTGCTGAAGGAACAAAAGCCTATATTGGTTATATGACACTTAGGTTTTCACCAGAGATTACATCAACAGCTTTACATCATAAACATTATTGTTTAGAAATAGGAGAGAATTGTTGTCCTACGATTGATCATTGTGTTATAAGAAGTGGAAGTAATGGTAAGTGTTATACTTTAACTGAAGCATTACCTTCTATTGATAATGATTGTTGTGCAATTTTTGTGAATATTAAGATTCTTCCAAAAATAAAATTAGTGATGAATGATTTACATAGTGGTATTTTCAGAGGGTAATTAAAAATTATAGTGAAAACAAAGTTATAATGTTTAATTTTAGTTTTGTTAAGTAGATGAAAAAAATACAAGAATCTAATCTTCCATTTCCTTTTAAATTTCTCAGTTGTTTGTTCTAGAAGTAGAAAAACATGTAATTTAAAATCCACAAATTAAATTATAATTTTTAAATGATCCATAAATTTTCTTCATTTTACATTTAAAAAAAGTTAAACAATAGAATTTAAAACGTTATTTTGTGTTCTGTTAGCCTTTATTTTTTGCCATTTTATTTTATCTTTCTGTCTCATTAATTTTGAATTTAAAAAAAAATTAAATGCAAGAAAAAAAAAATGAAATGAACTGAAATGATTAAGTATTTTGTATTTTCTATTGTCATTGACGGAATATGGATATAAATTTATTGAATTAAATATTAAAAAGAAATTAATATTAAAATTTGATTTGATTACAGTTGGAGCAGCTGTGTGCGTAAATGGCGTCGGTGCAAATCCAGTTATAAAAAACTGTGACATTAGTGATTGTGAAAATGTTGGACTTTATGTAACAGATTATGCACAAGGTACATATGAACATAATGAAATCAGTCGGAATGCATTAGCTGGTGTATGGGTAAAAAATTTTGCAAGTCCTATAATGCGTGAAAATCATATACATCATGGTAGAGATGTGGGAATATTCACATTTGACAATGGAATGGTAAATTTTTAATTATTAAATAATTTTTAATTAATGAATTTAACCTTTGTTTTTAATTATATTTGTTATTTATTTATAATTCCAGGGTTATTTTGAGAAAAATGATATTCATAATAATAGAATTGCCGGTTTTGAAGTAAAAGCTGGTGCAAATCCAACTGTTGTTAAATGTGAAATACATCATGGACAAACAGGAGGAATTTATGTACATGAAAATGGTTTAGGACAATTTATTGAAAATAGAATTCATTCAAATAACTTCGCTGGTAAGTTTTCGCTTCTTGAATAAAAATTTAAAAAAACTTTAGAATTATTAATGAAATAACACATTCCGGTTTACATCACTTCACTTTTTTTATGTGTAGTGCTAAAATTAAATTAAGTTAAGTTAATTTTTTCTTTGATGTTAAATATGACAACTGAAACGTAGACAAAGGCAATTATAAAATAGTAATTGTAAATTTTTAGATAATAATAATATGAATGATTCATAAATAAGTTATTTAAGAAGATAGTACAGGCTACGTAATAATTTCAATTATTTTAAATAAATTTTTCATTCGTTATTCACTGTTAGTTTAAAACCTTTTAATTTATTAATAAATTTCTCATTTTGTTCTTTTAATTCATTTTTATTAATATTATAAACATTTTTAGGAGTATGGATAACCTCAAATAGTAATCCAACAATAAGAAAGAATGAAATCTATAATGGACAACAAGGTGGTGTTTATATATTTGGTGAAGGACGTGGTTTAATTGAACATAATAATATATATGGTAATGCATTGGCTGGAATACAAATCCGTACTACAAGTGATCCCATTGTCCGTCATAATAAAATTCATCATGGTCTTCATGGTGGAATTTATGTACATGAAAAGGGTCAAGGGTTAATTGAAGAGAATGAAGTATATGCCAATACATTAGCCGGTGTTTGGATAACCACAGGTAGTACTCCAGTATTAAGAAGAAATCGTATACATTCCGGTAAACAAGTTGGGGTTTACTTTTACGATAATGGTCATGGTAAATTAGAGGATAATGATATTTTCAATCATATGTATTCTGGAGTTCAAATTCGTACTGGTAGCAATCCCGTTATTCGTGGTAATAAAATTTGGGGTGGACAAAATGGTGGAGTTTTAGTCTACAATGGTGGATTAGGCCTACTTGAATTAAATGAAATATTTGATAATGCAATGGCTGGCGTTTGGATAAAAACTGATTCTAATCCAACATTAAAACGTAATAAGATTTACGATGGACGAGATGGTGGAATTTGTATATTCAATGGAGGAAAAGGAATTTTAGAAGAAAATGATATATTTAGAAATACACAAGCTGGTGTATTAATATCAACACAAAGCCATCCAATATTAAGACGTAATCGTATATTTGATGGTCTTGCAGCTGGTGTTGAAATTACAAATAATGCAACAGCAACACTTGAATTTAATCAAATATTTAATAATAAATTTGGTGGTTTATGTCTTGCTAGTGGTGTACAACCAATTGTTAGACATAACAAAATATTTAATAATCAAGATGAAGTTGAAAAAGCTGTTTCTGGAGGACAATGTTTATATAAAATATCAAGTTACACATCATTTCCAATGCATGATTTTTTTCGATGTCAAACATGTAATACGACTGATAGAAATGCTATTTGTGTTAATTGTATAAAAACATGTCATGCTGGTCATGATGTTGAATTTATAAGACACGACAGGTTTGTAAAAAAAAATGATATATGAAAATTAAATAAAACTTATTTAATATTTAATTAATTTAGATTTTTCTGTGACTGCGGTGCTGGAACATTAGCTAATCAATGTCAACTACAAGGTGAACCAACACAAGATACTGACACATTGTATGATTCGGCTGCACCAATGGAATCACATACATTAATGGTTAACTAGAATCTTGTTATATTATTAATAATAATACGGTGTTAATCTGCGTGTTTGTGTGCGTGTGTGTGAGTGTGGGTTTACAAAAACTTCAATTATTAAATATTATTGTGTGAAAATAATATTAATAAATTCAAAAAAATGCAGCCATTTTTTTTGTTGTGTTCACAAAGCATAGAAAATAAATAAAGTGATAAAAACGAGGAGAAAAGTTCAAGCCTTTATTTATTGACTAAAATATTGTAATTTAACTCAATCCGAATTTATTTAATTGGAAATTTAATGATCAATGTTTTTTTTAAAGAAAAATAAGAAAGCATTCGTTTAAACAATTTTAAATCGTAGATGTCGCATTAACTCTTGTTAATTACAATATTAATTCTCTTCAATATCAGTATGATGGGAATGTTTTATGAAAAATGTATTACACTGATGAGGTATGGAAGAAAATATGTTATGATTTAAATACATACAGTATTAATACGCTTGATTGTGCGATCTTCGTATTTTATCACTTGATTTTTATTTGTGATCACAACATATAGTATAATAAATTAATGTTGATGTGTCTTTCCGTTTTTGGACTCTTAAATATTCATTGCTTATTATTTGAATTGTGCATTAAGTTTGGTTGTTGGTGTTTGTTGTTTATTATTAATTATATTGATAAACAATTTTTTTTCATTATTATTATTTCATTAAAATACATAATATTATCAAATTATACAAGAAAAACAAAAAGTTAAAGAAATATATCCAATTTAACCAATAACTCAGGATATTATTTTATAACTTTTTCTCTCCGTGAAACAATTTAGAATTTATTATGGAACGATTATAATGAAACAATTGCAATACATTATATATAAATATATTATATTATATATTATATAATAAAATATAATAATTATATATATATATATATATATAAACATGAAAAAAAAGAAAATGAAAACGCAAGAAGGATGTGTATTAAGAGACTTTGTAAATTAATATTAAGACATTTTTCGTATAAATTAAAAAAAAATTAAAATATAATAGCTGTACTATTTTAAGGTGCCAATACAAGAATGAATCTCATTCCATTATTTATTTATTAATTTAATGTAATTATTATTATTATTATTATTATTATTATAATTATGATTATTATTAATTGTTTTTTTTTTATATATATAAACAATGAAATTTGACTACAAAATTGTGATTATTATTTTGTAAAGTTTTTACATTTGATATATTTTCGAAAATTTGATCATTATTAATTAACTATCAATCATCATCAATTAACAAAAAAATTAGTAAATATTTAAATCTAAAATGCTTTTTTGTTGGTTTTATTTGTTTTTCTTTCTTTTCTTTCCTTTCTTTAAAAAAAAAAAAAAACAAAAAAATGTAGATATAAGATTGATATATTATAAATAATACCTAAATATAAACAATAACTTGTTTATTTATTCTGATTCTATGAATTTTGAAGATACAAAGAAAAAAAAGGAGAAAATAATCGTTTTTTTTTCATATTATTTTTTCAATTAAACAAGAAACAAAAAATTATTTATTGAATTTTATTTGACAAAAAAAAAAAAAAATATCAAAAAATTAATTTAAAAATAAATTATCTACTACTTATATAAAACTACTACAAACAAGCTTTCAGTGTATAGCTCATTCCTCTCAAATAAATAAAAAAAAAAGTGTAGTTTAAATTGAAAAATTAATATTAAAGAAAAAAAATGTATTTGCTGTAAAAATAATTTAAAATAAATCAAACGTACTGTTCTATAAAATTAATGAAATTAAAATTGTCTAATTAAAATAATTCAAAAAAAAAAAAAAATAATTAAAGAAAAACGGAAAAACAAGAAAAAAAAGGTAATAAAACTGCAATTTTTTTTATTAATTTATTGTTTTTTTATGATTAAAGAAGTAAACAATTTTTTTTGAAATTAAAAAAAAAAATGGAAAATGAATATACAGAAATGAAATGAAATTGTTTTGTTAAAATTTGTTTTCTTTTTAAAATTATAAATGAAAAAAATCAGTAGCAACAATAGGAAAAACATTTACGTTAATTCAGAAGAAAAGAAAAAACTTAAACAATATAAAATAAATTTTTTAGAAATCGTTTTTTTTTTGTTTTGTTTTGTTTTGTTTAACTTTAAAATAAAAGTATTGAATGTCTTTCTTTCTGTTGATAAAAATCAGACAAAAAAGATCCCAAAATGGCGTAGTTTCCTTTATTGGTAAAAATTAACTTTTAGAAATAAATTTTACAGTGAAATATTTATTGTACTGTTACACAAGAAAAGAAAAAGTTTGAATTAAAAAATAAAAATTATATAATTCTTCACAATTATGTAATTATTAAAAGTTACAAGATTTTTTTATTTTCAATAAATTTAAAAATACTTTATTTATTCCATTAATACCAAATAAAACTGATAATACATCTTTGATCGGGGGTAGTCATTTATTATTCATTTTTACCTTTTCATATTATTCAGAAGAAGAAGCAGAAAAATCAACATCACATTCAAAACTATTAAACTTTTTACACTGATCTTACAGAATAATTTCTTTTTCTCCCACAATTCCAATAAAATCAACAAAAAATGTATATAAAGTAATAAATAATAATGTCTTTCAGTTTTTAGCTGTACAATTTAAATGTTTATTTTGCGAACACAATAAATATTTAAATTTAAAAAATAAAACACAAAAAAAAATTGTAATAAAGTTAAGAGAACAAAATGAGAAAAGTAAAAAAAATTAAATAAATTAAATTAAATTTAAATTAAAAGTACTATAATTAAATAATATCAACTTCCTAAAATTTTTCTACATGTATCATAAATAAAAAAAAAAAAAAACAAAACAAAAATACTTTTTGATTTTGTTTTTAAATTTTCAATTTAATATTGAATGAAAAAAAAAATAGATTAATTAAAGGAATGAAGGAAGATAAGGGAAAGAGCCCCCACCCCATTAATCATTAATAAAAGAAAACCTTTTGAGAAAAAATAAAATAAAAATAGATTTGATAAAAATAAGGAAAATAAAAATAAAAAAAATAATAAATTAGATGTTGAAATGTAGGTATTTGATTGAAAATTTGAGAAAAAAAAAACTATTTGCAATATTAATCGTTAAAGAAATGAAAAGAAAAAAAGAAACCCTAAATAAAAATATTTATGATTACACCTACACTTACTCTTTAATTATTCATTTTTGTTTTGTTTTTCTTTTTTGAAACATTTTCATTTAAAAAAAAAAAATTAAAATCCATCAAGCCATATAAAAACTTCAATTTTATAGTACCTACCTACAAAATGAATAAAACACAATATATTTGATTACTTAAATTATAGTTTAAAAATAAATATACAAATTAAAATAATTAAATAATTAAAGAACGGACATTAAATCTAATTATAAATTTATATTTTTATTTTGTACATAAAAATTGAGGATATTTTAAATAATAAAAATTGAATAAATTATATAATTTTTGAATTAAAAGAAATAAATAAAATCGGTTAGGTATATTTAACAAATATTTTTTAGTTTAAATAAGTAAAAAAAAAGAAGCCATTAAATAAAAAAAAAATAAATAAAAAATAAATAAAAGGAAAATAGAAATTATAAAATGCGTTAAATATTTTTATTGCTTTTTCAAAAAATGTGAAGAAATAAAAAAGTAAAAGAAAAAACACAATTATGAAAAAAATATTTCATCAACAAAAATCAGCCACTCTTTAAATAAAAAAAAAACTAATTGATAATAAATGTAATATTTCTAATCTTTGTTTTTTTTTTGATTTTTCATTAACCAATTTTCTTAAGTTTATTTAATTTTTTTTTATTTTTCTTATTTATTAATTAATTTTTCATTTTGTTATCTTTTTTTTCGTTTTACTTTTTTTCTGTTTTATATCAACAATAATAAGGATGAACACAATAGTAATGTTTGTTTAAAATAAAAATATAATTAAAAAGAAAATTTTAAACGTGGTGTAAATAGATCAAAAAAAATTCCTTAAATAAAAATAAAAATAAATAAAAAAGTGAAACAGAAATTAATAAAAAAAAATTATGAAAATAAAAATAAATTAAAATATTATATAGGTACAGGCTGTTGTACCCAATCTCTTAATATCATAAATGAAATTAAAATACTTTATTATTTTTTTATTTTAAATTAAACCTACAAAAAATAAATTCCTTTAAATTAACAACAATAAAAACTGTCTTTTTGTACCTTAAGAAAAAACAAAACAAAACAAAACAAAATTTAAATTATAACTGAACCCCTACCTACCTTTATTTAAACAATATAAAAAATGAATACAAATACAAACATAATTAATAAAATATTACGCTTTATTATTATCACAACTTTAATTAAACAGCACTAATTCATAAAATAATGTATAAAAACAAAACATATAACAAAAAAACGAAAATATAAAAAATTGTAAAAGAGAATCAAAGTTGTTTTTTTAATATTAAATTTAATTTGATTTAAATTTTTCATTATTATCTGATTCATTTTTCTTCTTTAAAAATATTTATTAATTTTTTTTTTAAATGGAAGTGAAATCCAATATTATGTACATATATGTATCAAAAAAAAAAACCGGCATAGTATTTTACAAATCATAATCAATTAATTTGAAAATTTCGTATTTTTAATTCTCATGCGACTAGAGAACCTAGCGGCTAGATCTTTGTACTATGTGTGTCAAAAATGGTCTATTATTATTATATATTGGGCTATTTTAGAATATATTTATTGATTTTGAATTATGACAGAATAAAATTTTTACAAAGTTTGTTTGGAAAGTTTTCCTTTTTTGAGAAAAGAGATTTTTGTTTCTTTTAATTAAATTCCATATATCATTTTCATGAATTAATTTATTTAAATTTCTTTTATAATCTCTCATTGTAAAACGAATAATAAAACTTAAAAGTAGAATATAATAATAACTTAACAAGAAATTTATTATTTTTGTAGACGTATAAAAAGCGGTACAAGTTATTCTGAGCTTTTCTTTAAAATTTGTTGGCAATGAAAGGTTAAATTTTTTTACGACAACACGACAAAGTAATTTTATCATAAAAATAAAGTTAAATTTATAGTTGGTTGGACTGGTTAGTCGCAAAGAGAAGTTAATTGTGTAGTTTTCGTGTCAAATTAAACGCCGGGAATTTTAGGAATATTTTGTTTTTCATTTTAATATCATAAAATTATCCATAATAATATATTAAAATGAGTGGTTTTATTCAGGGATTTGCGATAAGAACAGTCAATTTTATTTTATTTTTCTTTTTAATTGTACTTATTCCTAATTTTCCTCCTAAAACAACGTTTGAATTTTCAACATTTTCGTAAGTTTTATATTATTACAATTAAATAAAGTTACTTTGATTTTGTTTTAATGATTTATGTTTTATGATATAAAGTAATTCTCTATTAAAAATAAAAATGATCGATAGAAAATATAATTAATATAATAAAATGTGAATGTTACTTGTAAAAGATAGAAAACTTTATAAAGTAATGATTAATTAAATTTATTGCTAGATTAACAAAAACAGTAGATTGAAATGTTAATCTGCTGTTTATTAAAAAAAAATTTAATATCTAAAAAAATTCTATTCAATATTTTTGGGCGCTGGCAGAATAAATGGAGAATAAATTTTTATCTATATAAAAAAACATAAGTATAATTTGTGTTAATCTTGCTGTGTTGTTGTGAATTTATAGAAATGTAGTTGTATAGTTTACTGTTTACACCTATTCAGAAATCTTCAAAACCCGTTCTATTAAATTCATAATAAATACATAATAACACGTTCTTTTTAAATATAAAATAACAAAAAATTGAAGAGAATTTTTTTCATATTTTAATTTGTTTTACATTATCTTCATTATTATTTTAATACAAAACACAGCTGATTAGTATTTATATTGCACTTTTGTAAACTCAATTAAATTAAATAAAAGTTTATTTTTGCATATCAGAATTTTTTATTGTGAATAAGTACTTAAAAAGTGTATTTATATTTTGTGTATAGCGTTGGGTGTAAGGTGATAAAGTTTCTTCAATAAAAAGAAACAAAATCAATACAATTTTACATTATTTTTAGGAACTTTTTTTTGTTCAAATAAAGGAAAATAAAACTTCAGAATCGACAAACAAAAATAACAAAAAGTATAATACATAAATAAGTTATACCGTTTTATTAAATTATTCAATTAAGAATATATAATTACACTTATTTTTTGTAACACAAGATTTATATAATAATTTGTAGATGAACAGAAAAATAATTATATCTAGTGCTTTTTTTTATTTTTAACATTTTATTTAATTAACCAAAAATGAAAAAATAGACATTAATATTTAGTTTAGTACAACTACAAATATTACTTAATAATAAATATATGATGAATAAAACGACGAGTCTATTATACATGTATGCATTTTTTAAATCGAGTGAAAACGTAAATAAGAATAAGTCAACAAATATTCTGATTTATCTCTTAACTAATTGATACATGGAAAGATAATTGATTTATACAGTGAAAACTGTTTAATCGGACTATTGAAATAAAATACTGATTTATAGTAGTAGTAATGCTTTTACTTACTACTACGAAGTACTACTCTGAGAATGTTCTTAATTAAAATGAACAAATAAACATCTCATTTAATTTAAATAAATATAAATGATTATTGTACATAAATTAAAGTATCATAATATTTTAAAATTTTTAAATTAAGTAAACAAAAAGAAGGATATTATGAAGGAAGAATAAAACAATAATTGAAGTGAAATTCGCCATTAATGTGAAGTGCTGCAATTATCACATCAGGCTTCATAACAATTTTAATTTATTCTTAAGGGAGTTCCCTTCTACATGTAGCCTTGCTCTTAACGAAACTTCACTTAAAATATTTGTGAAAATCATCTTTAACATCTTCATAAGTTAGTTAGTCACTAGTAATAATCCAGTCAGTATAAATAATTTGGCTTTTATTTAAATATTCAAAATAAATAAATAGATTAGAATACTTATGTACGAAGTTTTGACCTAAGATCAATTGAAATCCAAAATAATAATCTCCATTTAAATTTAATTGTAACGTTTTTTTATTATAAAGAAAAAATAAATAAATACAATGTTTAATTTTGATTTAATTTTTAAAAATGAGAATAAATAAATACTAAGTCATTTTCATTATAATGTCAATAGCTTTTTGATTTTAATTTAATTTGTTGTTGTTGTAACTTTAGTCGAGGTGTACATGTACAATAGATAATAACTTTATTTTTTGTTGCATACATGTTTTTTAAAGTTTATAGATTTAATTTAAATAGATAATAAGTCTATGTTTACTTTGACCTTGGGGAATATTTCTTAATTAGATAAGAATGCCATTAACTTTTTTTTCCAATTTGTTTTAATAATTTTCCGAAATTTGAAAACATGACTGGTTTTACTTTCATTTTTCTTACGTTTATCTTCACAATCTCATTACCTATGCTATTTTTTATAAATGAAAGTTTGTAAGATTTTTTTCTTATATCATAACAATAAACAAAATAATGGATTAAATTGAATTGATTTAACAAAAACTAACGGTTCAAAATGCAATTATAAATTTACATTGCCGCGTGTTACGCAACTTTTAGTTGTTGCTGAGGTAGGGGTAAAAGTCAAATACAATGAACCAATATTTTAAAGCGAGACACAGATTCTATAATGAGTCTAGTCACTATTAATATTCAAAAAGGGGGAAGTAAAGATGAAACGTTTCATTACCGGTAATGGCGGTAATCCGCAATAAAGGAAACTAAAACCACAGCAAAAATCGAATTGCAGATTCCTAATTCTTAACACACAATCAAATGCACAATAGTGAATTTTATAAAATTTGATAGGCTTCAACTTTAAAGACCTAATTAGAAAATGATTATATTGCTTTATATTTTGCAAAATAACCACCTAATATTACTTAATTATGCGTTCTTGATCCGTTCATAGAATTTTCACTGTACATAAAATTATTTTGAAAATTCTTCAAAGAAATAAATGGAAATCAGAATAACTTCGAATCATATTTTGCAAATTTGATCAAATATCGCGTCAACATTTTTTTATTAGAATTTGCAATTCAAATATTGTATATTTGGCCCTCTTTTGTGTACTGTGTACAAGTTTTACATTATTGTTATTACATTCTGAAAACTAATTTTAAATCAAGCCTTAACTAATGAATATTGCACCAATAGTTTATAAATTATAATGCCATTATGTCTTATCAGATTATAGATTATTTTTAATATTTAAAAATTCAGGAGAATTTCAGTATGTTTTTGAGAAACTCTGGTACTCACTACTAATGTATACATTTTTTAGTTGTAAATTGTAATTCGGTACAAAATCTAAAATGCTAAGATGTTAAATAAACTAACGATTTTAGGAAGTCCATTTTAGGATGGGGCCTTATTAGACAAGGTCTAATTACGCTACCTCCAATTTTTGTTTTCTCTAGACATCAACATATACAGTATAAATTGTTATTATTTGTGGAATAATTTGACTTTTTATTCATTTATTTACAGAATAACGCCAGCTCATGAATTAACTGGACCGTTGGAATATAATAACTATTTAGATAATTCTGAGCGTTTATTAGAGAACAGAGTTAAAGGACCAGAAATTTTAATAGCACGAGGAAATGACATTTATAGTGATACATCTTCTGGTGAAGTTATTAGAATAAATGGTGATCATATAACACATGTTGCCCAATTTGGTGAGGCATGTGAATATTTTGAAGCTTCAAAATGTGGCAGACCTTTGGGAATGGCTTTTGATACAATTGGTAATAATTTAATTGTTGCTGATGCATATTATGGCATATGGAAGGTTGAATTATCGAATGGAAAGAAAACACTACTTGTATCAAAAGACACGATACTTGATGGAACAGTAAAACGTAAAGCCAGAATTTTTAATTCAGTTGTTGTTCATAGTTCCGGTGATATTTACTGGACAGATTCATCGTCAGATTTTTCATTAGATAATGGAGTGTATTCTATGATTGCTAATCCATCTGGACGGTATGTAATCGCTTATCTATCGGTTAATTTTTATTAAATTTTTATTCAAAACTAGATTATTCCATTATTCTCGATCGAAAAATGAAAGTCGTATGTTGGTTGATGAAATCCATTTTACAAACGGAATAGTTTTGAGTCCAAATGAAGAATTTATTGTTTTTGCTGAAACAGGTCGGGGGCGATTAAGAAAATATTATTTAGTTGGTGAAAAAGCTGGAACTGATGAAGTTTTTGTTGATGGATTACCAGGTATATAAATTATAATGTTAGACTTAGATTATAATTAACTGAAAATTTTATTTTAGGTTCGCCAGATAATTTGACTCCAGATGAATATGGTATTTGGGTACCTTTAGTGTTAGCAGTAAGCAGTGATGAACCATCACTACTAAATGCCCTTGCGACTGTGCCTCTTATTCGTAAATTTTTACTAAGGATTTTGTACTTAATTGAAATGCCATTTAAACTTTCGAACCAAATTGTGCCGAATATTTATTCAAAGAAAGCTCTTTACTATTTCGGACATTTTGAAACAGCAATTCCGATACTTCCACGTCGTTCAACAATTATTCGTGTAGATTGGAATGGTAATTTTATTGCTTCGCTTCATACAAAAGATCGTTCCCCAGGATCAATTTCACATGTTTTGGACCATAATGGTTTCTTATATTTGGGATCGCCTTTTAACCCATTCCTTGCTCGTCAAAAAATGCCTGAAGATATTAAGCAAAAAGCGTATTCACCGGCTTTAAAGTTCCAATCTAATATCAACAAAAAATCTTCGGAAGTACCTGCATCCAAACCTGCAGAAGCTCCAAAGCCCAAACCTACGGAAGCACCAAAACCTAAACCAACTGAAGCACCAAAACCTAAACCAACTGAAGCACCAAAACCTAAACCAACTGAAGCACCAAAACCTAAACCAACTGAAGCACCAAAACCTAAATTAACAGAAGCACCAAAACCTAAACCAACGGAAGCTCCAAAACCGAAACCAACTGAAGCTCCCAAACCAATAACAACAGAATCACCTAAAGCAAAACCAATAGAGACAAAGCCAATTCACGAAAATATTAAACAAGATACACAAAAACCAGCAGATCCAAAACTCAAAATTATCAAACGGGGTGGTGAACAGGGAGAACTTTAAAGTTGCACAATAAACGATTTTTAAGAGTATCATTTTAGTATGATAGCCGTATTTTTTTTTTGTAAATTTGTTAGTTTTTTTTAAATATTAACAAAAGTTTAATATTTTTTAAGAATCATTTTTGGTTTAGGTTTATTATTATTTCAAAATAATTTAAAAATTCCATACATTCATTGATAAATTAAACAAAAATTAGTTAAGGCAATATTTGTAATTGAATTACAGTCGCAATAAATGAATTTTATAAAAAAAAAACAAACGACTAATCTTTTAAAATGATTTTTATTAAAATAATAATTTTCTAAATTTTTATAATTTTGTTCAATCTTTTTTTATATGTATTTATCGTTTTTTCAGTTAATAAACTAGAAGCTTTTTTATTAAATAATGTTTTGTGAGATTAAAATATTAAACCTAAATTAATTTTTTGTTCCTTTTTTGCTGAGCATACACGAATTTTTTTTCTTCTATCAAGCATGGTGCTTTTGTTTATTATTTTTTATAAAAATTTCAACTTAAAATAACTCCCTATTAACAGACATCTTTCATTTTTTTTTTATTTATTTTAAAAAGAAGTTCATAACTATATGTATTAACAACAAAAGATTTAAAATGTGAACAATACAAAACCAATTTTAATTTAAAACAAAACGTACTTTATATTTTAGTTCAGTTGTACTTGTTTTCATTGTTAGCTAAATGAAAATTTCTAGATAAACGATAACCACCATTCATGAACAAAAAAAAAAGTTTTTGTTTTCAATAGACGATTTCATTTTGAAGTATAAATTCTTGCCTACTTTTTTTTATGGCAAAATATTTTAATCTTATAATCACAGTCATTTATTTTTAAATTCTGAATAGATATATAATTACTTATAAAATTGTTTAGGTGTACCGATGTAATCAAATAAGAAAAATACAATAACTACAAAAAATTCAAAAATAATTTTTGAAACATTTTTTTGAAAGAATAGATTTGGCCAGTTTAACTTTTCATAAAATGTTTGTGGAATAACGGAATTTCTATAATTCTAATTTTTGAAATTACTTCAGTGTCATCATTAGGCTGAAGAAGAGAATTTAAATTTGAACATTAAAAAAATTAACACAATTAATTAAATGAATTTAAATTAAGGGGAATTGAAATGTTAATTTTCGTTACTTTCACGGTAGCTTTCAGTTGGTAGAGTTGGATAGTGAAAGAGGTCCTGAGTTCGAGTAGCATAGAAAGTTTTTCACTCAATCGAGATGTTTGTGGAGTAACGGAAGTTCTATAATTCTAATTTTTGAAATCACTTCAGTGTCAACCTAATGATGAAGAGAACCTACATTTTTGAACATTAAAAAAAATTAATTATTATAATTTTCTGTTAAAAATATTTCGTATAAACATTTTCTTTATTTTTATTAAATTACATTTTTTTCTTTCTTACAAACACTACAAAACAATAAGAATTTTTATTTTATGAGAAAACATTATTTCTGTCCGAAAGATATTTTTTATTGTTCTACCAACAATTGAATTTTATTTATAAATAAATCTTGTTACATCAGTTACATTACATTCATTTATCTGATCAATTCTATAAATTAAAAAATAATCAAAATAAAATATAAGTGAAATACATTCAATTCTTATATCTCGTCTTTCAACAAACCATTAGTTAATTACTAACGTAACATGATTCCACGAAATAATAAATAAAATAACGATAATACATAATTTATGTATTTGCTGTTATTACTTGATAACATTTTCATAATTTTTCTAATAAAAGTTTTCCACTTCCTTTAAAAGGATTTTTTTTTGGAAAAAAATGCTACAATGTTCTTGTTCACGAAACAAGTGTGTTTTGTTCCTGCACTAAAAGATTTAATAACGATTTCTTTCCTCTTTTTTCTATTTTCTTTATTGTTAATATTAAATTTTTTTTTGATTTTCACATATAAAGTATTTTTTAATAAATTTTTTTCAAAAATCTTAATTCTAAAATAAAAGTAGAAAAACATTATTTAATTAAAATTATAACTTAATTCATAAGGATGAAATTGATTTTCAATATTTTCAGTTATTGTTAAATTTTGTGTTTGTGGTAAAATTTGATGGTGTCGCATTACTAAAGGTGGTGGTGGTTGTTTACAGTTAACTAATGGTGGTAATGGAAGTTGTTCCTGTTGTTGTAGATTTTGAAGTTGTTGTTGTTGTAATGTTTGAATATGTTGTATTAAGGTTTGATCCATATTCAGATTAATTGTATTTACAATATTAATTTGTGGTACAATATCATTTGACTTTGTTGGTTGAAGAATTTCTTGTTCATTTGTAATTACAGGTGGTTGTATATTAACAATATGTTCTACATTACGATGTGTTTTCATATGACTTCTTAATGCATCGGACCGTCTAAAAGCTTTATCACATATTTCGCACTTGAACGGTTTTTCGCCTGAAATATGACGAATTAGATATAGATTTTAGAAAAATACTATTTAATTATTTTTTCTCTCACCGGTATGTATACGAATGTGTTCGCGATAATGACCAATTTGTGAAAATCGTTTATTACACATTGGGCACTGATGTGGTTTTTCACCGGAATGTGTTTTTTTATGTTTTTGAAAACTACTTTGATGCAGAAAACGTTTCTGACACACTTGGCATTCATAATTTTTCTCACCTGTATGAATTTTTATATGATCGGCATAGTGACCTGATGCATAAAAAGCTTTTGGGCATATTTTACACTTAAAAGGACGTTCACCTAAAATAAATGATCAATTAAAATTAGAAAATAAATTCATATCTCAGTTTTTGGTAGCTGAATCGATAAATTGAATTTTTACCTGTATGTGTTCGATTATGAACAACTAAATTACTATTATGTTGAAATGATTTGCCACAAATTGTACATTGAAATTTTCTTTCACCAGTATGTACAATACGATGTTTTTTTATACTTGTTAAATGTGCAAATGTTTTACCACACTCATCGCATGAGTACGGACGTTCACCTAAATTAAATATGACGAATTAGTTATAGATTTAAATATTATTTAATAATTTTTTCTCTTGCCTGTATGAATTCTTAAGTGTTTTATTTTGTCACATGATTGTGCAAAACTTTTATTACAATAATCGCACTTATGTGGTTTTCCATTTGCATGAGTGCGTAAATGACGATCTAAATCCTTCTGTTCAGCATATGGAATATTACATATAATACAGAATTTTAATGAATCACCTTGATGACGTTTTATATGTTTCAATAATGAATGATTTTGTAAAAATGTTGAACCACAAAAATCGCATTTATATCGTATTTCAAAATGTGTTTTAACATGTTCAATTAATGTTTCTGATTTTTTGAATGTTATTTCACATTCAGAACATTTGTAGAGTTTTGTGCCATCATGCTTCTCTTTTAAATGTTTTGTTAAATCAGATTTTATTATAAATGTTTCATCATCACAAATTGGACAATCATATTTTTTAGGAATAACAGTTGCGAATTGTGGTGATGTATTTGATGTTGTTATTGTCTTTTCCGAATTTATATTTATTAAATTATCAACCATTTCTAAATTTATATTATTGTCAAAAATATCTTTTTGTTTTTCATTTTCTAAAACATTTAATTCAATTTCTTTTAATTGTAAAATATTATAATCATTTTCATTATGATTACGTTTACAATGAATTTCTAAACTTTTTATTTTAACAAACGATAATTCACATAATGGACATTTGTATTTTCTTAAAAATTCTTTTTTATCTTTTATTGAATTTCCCATTTGTTGTTCAGGTAACACATTTATTGTTTGTCTTACATTATTAATTTTATGTTGTTGATAAGGGATTAATGGTGGTGGTTCATCAATCGTTGTAGGTTTAACAATATTATGATCAATATTAATTGTATCATCATAAGTAATAATACTTTTTAAATTATAAAAACGATCAGTCAAATTATTATCAAATTCGATGTTATTGTGATTATGTTTATAATTATCGCTATTTGATTTGATTTGTAATATATTTAAATCATCTGGATATGAATCATCTAATAGCATTAAATTTTCGATATCTAATTCATTTTGATGTATTTTTTTAAGATGATTATTTAAACTTTTTGCTTGTGCAAAAGAACGATCACAGTAGCTACATTCAAAAATCGATAAACCACGATGTATTCTCATATGTGTATGTAAATCTTCTGATCTTGTAAAACGCCGTTCACAATCAGTGCACCCATAAGGTTTATCATTATTATGTATTCGTTTATGCGTTATTAAATTAGCTGATGTTATAAATGTTTTACCACATTCAGAACAATCAAATGATTTTATTTCTTCTACATGATTATTATCATGTTCAATAAATTTTTTTTGATTTGTAAAATTTTCATTACAATAACGACAAATATAATTATAATTATTTATTGTTAAATGATTTAATTTAATATGTGATAAAAATTTATTTAAATGAAAAAAATTTTTTTTTATACATATTGAACATTTATAATGTTTTTCATCAATAACATCATGATTACGTATGTGTTCTTCTAAATTTTTAATTTGTGTAAATGATATTTGACATAAATTACATTGATACATTTTTTCACGTTCACCAGTATGTTTACGTCTTAAATGTAAAAATAATTCTTCAACATGTAAAAATGATTCTTTACAAACAACACATTGATTTAATTTATCATATTTATGTTTTGTTATATGTAAACGATAATCTTTATCATTATTAAAATATTTTTTACAAATAGCACATCTTAATTTAGTATTTACATTTATTTGTAAATTATCTTCCTCTTCAACATAATCTTCATCATCATTGTCAATATTATCTCTTACTTCTTTTTTAACTGATTTTGCTTTCTTTATCTTTTTTGTTTCTTTAATTTTACGAGAAATGTTCTTTTTTGTAATTTTTCTTTTTAAATTAATTTTTTCATTTTCTTCATCACTTTTATAAAAATCAGCAATTATTTTATCTGTATGAATGGGTTTTAGTGATTGTGTTGCTGATCTTGTTATTCGTTTTTCCTCTTCATCATCATCATCATCATTAATTCGTAATGAAATTGTTTCTTTTGGTTCACCAGATTCATTACTAAATTGTAAATTATCACAATCAACTTTAACAAACTCAAGTTCCATCTAAAAGAAATGTATTAAAGGAAAAAATAACAAAATTAAATAAAAACAAAATTCTTACCTTTATTATTTTTAGATTAAAGATTTACTATGTTATTGATGTTCAAGAATGCTAAAGCATAATGGCGTACTGATGCAGTAAAAATGCATTCCTTATTTATATTTTTTTTAACTTAATAAGTAATCGTATTATTTACTTATCCCCCAAAATATGGATTAAAATACAAATTGAAATACTATTAATTAATTAATTTTGATATTGTGAACTTAAGTTATTTTATAATATTAATAAATAAGTATAATTGAAGGTTAAAAGTGTTTTTTAAATGACATAATTAAAAAATTGTGATTTCATTTTAAGATTAATAACCAGTTATTTCAAAGATTATCACAATTTATGCACAATTTATTATTATTTTTTTTTATTAAAAACTAATACTTCACACTATTTTTATTGTTTATTTACTAAATATTACAAAATAAGTTCAACTTTTTGTCTAAATATTTTTTTCTAATAATATTTTGACAGATAGGAGAAATTTAATTAGCAGTAATCATTGGTTCGTGGTTTAAAGTGGGGATATGTTTATGTTTTTACAAAAATTCCCTATGAACATTTAATCAAGATTAACAGGCATAAATATTCATAATTTTTTTGAGATTTATTTATAAGAACAAAATTTTTTATATGTATAGCAAAATAACTTTCATGAACTATGAACTATTTTATCATCATCAGGACTATATATTTAGTAACGATAAACGATCCTAATTCATGAAAAATAAAAAGGTGACGCTCAGATTAATCTGCAAAATCAATCAATATATAATTGCGATAGCAACTTAATATTAATTTTCCTCGTGCATATCTTTATGTGTTTTTTTTGATGCCGCGCTCAAATTAGTCTTCCATTTAGTAATTAATTTAATTTCCCCAGTTTCAAATTTCTTTGGCTGTAGCCTGTAGGGATTTTCGAGCTGTCAATTAGTATTAATTATTTTATGTTTCGTTGTTTGTAAGCTATTAAATATACATATTCTGTACATTTAATTCGATTGAATGTTGTATTTTTTTAAGTTATAATTAGTAATATTGAATATATTAAACAATATTAGGTCTAATGTCAAATAAAAATACTGTCTACGTTTCAAATCTCCCATTTTCTTTGACTAACAACGATATACATAAAGTGTTTGAAAAATATGGTAAAATAATTAAGTAAGTGAATTTGTTATTATCAAATAATATTCTGAAACTTTCTTGTTCTTTGTAAAACACTATTACTTATTACATCAAATTTTAAAAGATTATTCTTGCTTTGAATCAAACAGTTGCATTTTATTTTAAACCCTTGCCCAAATAAAATACAGAATGAGATATATTTATTTTATTTTATCAGTACTGTTAATTGAATAAAATATATTGGCATAGGTAAAAGAACAATCTAATAATCTAATTTTGATAGAGTTACAGTTTTGAGAGACAAACGCACAAGATATTCAAAAGGGGTAGCATTTGTTATGTTTCATATACCTGGAGAAGCGGAAGCCTGTTCCGTTGCTGTAGATAATCTAGAAGTATAATGGAACATATTTACCCAAAAGTTTTCATAACCTTTGGTATTTGCAGATGTTTGGCAGAATTCTGAAGGCGAGTATGGCAAAAGACAATGGAAGAAGTACAGATTACATAAAACAGTAATAACGCCTAATGAACTTTACTTAACTGTAAAATTAATTTTAAATATAAATTTTAGAAAAAAATATCCAGATAAAAGTAAATGTTATGAATGTGGCGAGGAAGGTCACTTGAGTTATAAATGCCCTGTTAATGTTCTGGGAAGTAGAACACCACCAAAAACTAGTAAATCATCCAAAAAGCGAACACAAAAATGGTCGGATGATAGTGATGATGAATCTTTATCATCAAATATTAGGAATAAAAAGAAAAAAAAACTTTATAACGATACTGATAGTGATTAACGTTTGAAATTATGTTGTTATTAGTTATTATTATTTATGTAAAAAAAATTATTAACATCTTTTATTAGATCAAGGTTTATTAATAATTAAAAAATTTATCGTAATTTCATAAATTGAAAATGATAATTATTGTGTTTCTAAAAACAAATATACATCATATTTAAAAATATAATACCTAAATCTGAAAAAATGATAAACCCTATCTATATGTTGTTTCAAAAACACAATAATTATTTGGATTTTTTTCCCATACAAGATCTTCTTTCACCGAAGATTAAATAATAATAATATAAATAATATTTGGATATAATTCAACAAACTTTGGCTTAGGAATTTTTGGGATTTACCGTCGATAGATACGAGATGGGAGAGCTAAATTATAAGACTATAATGGAATATAAAATAACTAACAACAAATAGAAAAAGAAATATTAATTTGTTTTATTTATGTTTGAATTTCTGTTTATTTATATTTATTTTTATATAAATAAATAATAAATCTATTCTTCATATAACGTACAATACATGAATTTTTTTTTGTTTTTTTTTTAATAATCTTAATCAATAACGAAATAACATTTCTATGTCGTAACAAAACCAATTACTTTTTCATTTTTTTTACATATTTTTTATAAATTCTATTAAATAAAGAAATAATAAATATATATTGTTTTTTTTTATTATATAATAATTTTAATTTTACCTATTTTGTTATTAATATATATATCTATCAACATTTTTCATTTTTATTTTTTATTTTTTTTTTTTTTTTTGGTTTTTTTTTATTAATTTTATTTCTCGTTTTTTTTTCTTTTCATTTTTTTTAAATGTTAATTTAATTAATTTAATTTATTTAATTTATATTATTTTTTTTCTTTTGTTTTTGTTTTTCAACATACGCAGTCATACAAACACATTAACATATCATTAATTATTCTCAAATTTTTTATCTAAATCAGTCCGAAAAACTAGCGATTTGGTGCTGTTTTGTGTAATATGTATTATTTAATTAATTACATTACAATTAATTAATTAATTAATTTTTTCTTTTTTTTCATCTAATTTGTGACCAATCATTCATTTAAATTTAAAATTTTAAAGAAATTAAACCTAAAAGAATTTGAATGTGACGGATGACGTATTTTTTATTTAATTTTGTATGCTCTTTTGTTCGATATAAAAAAAGTCCCAGTTAACTACAGTTGTTAATAAAATTATCTAATAATATTCTTTTTAAATGTTTTATAGTTCATGTGTCTTCCCAATGGATTCGCATTTGGGACCAGTAACAAATGCATAAATAAAACTGACAAAATGTCTATAATGCCAGGATATGAACGTCTTTAAAAAATTTATTAGGAATGTGAAATTTTTTTTTTCGTTAATTTGAGATTTTTTTTTTAAATTTTAAATTCGGTTAGAAAAACAGCTAGTAATGGGTGTATTTGCAGAATACAGAGATTCCTAATAAGATGAAGCATTTTGCGTTTTGCACCTTTTTAAATGTTTAATTAAAGTAAAACAGAATTTTTTTTATTATTTTCAATCATAAAACAATTGCTCGCTCTCTCTTTCTCTCTGACATACCACTAAAACGGTAATCGGTAGCAAAAGGATTTTTTATAAGCAAGATCTTAGTTTACATTTAATTAGATTTAATCCGTCTTACTATATATAAAGTCTCTTTCTTAAAAAACTGATATGACTTTTGAATGACTATTTTTTTCTTTCTTTCTTTTTTTCTCTAATGAATAGGAGGAATAAACGTTTAAAACGATTACAAAGATGTAAATATTCTTTTTTTAATTGAAATTTGAATTTGAATTTGATTTTTTTTTGTTTAATTAATTTTTGAGTAGTATTAATTTAATTAAGAGAAAAAAATATACAAATCAATATCTTTTGCAAGTCAGTCATTTTAATTGAAAACATGTTTCGTTAATAAAAATACAACAAATAATAATATTACCTAAGTATATCTCGTCTTAATTATAATTGATTGTTTAAACTTTAAATTGAATTGTAAATTGATTTTATTATTTTTTTTTATAAAAAATGATAAGAATATAACTGATAAATATATTTTGATATGTTTATTATTAAATATATATATTTTTTTATTATTTAAAAAGTTAGTTACAAAAGATATTGATTTGTTATATGGAGTTGTTATATTTTTGCGAGAATTCTTATATTTTCGAAGACAAGAGAATATTATTGTTTATTTGTTTAATTTTGACTATTGAATGATCAGACATCAGAGTTCGCAGAACTTATGAATTGCAGTTTTTATTAATTAAACATATTTTCTTATATTTATAAATATTAAATTATAATATAAAAACAATTATTATTATTATTATTATTATTATTATATATTTTGAGACTAAATTAATAATTAATTTATTTACAATAAAATATAAGGTATTTTCTTTAGATCTCATTGAATAAAGAGTGAGAGTTTAAATGACAATTGATGTTATTTCGTATTTATAATGATTTTAATAGTAAATTTATCTACTTCAGTAATAGATATTAAATTATGCCTACTCTCTACGTATTTGTTTTTTTTTTTTTAAATAGTTTTTGTGCTTTCTCATATAACCTTTAGTCAAATAATTCACTCATCTCTTACTTCAACGATTTTAATAAGAAAAACAAAATGGCGTCGCGATAATACTAAAGGATTAAAATTTCAGCAATTTTTTTAAAAAATTGTTAATTATTAATTTTAATTTCTGAATAGAATTATTTTATATTTACAATTTAAATAAAATATACACCTAAGTATATGTTTTAAGTATTTTTATTATTATTTTTTATTATTATTATTATAGTTTTAAGTATTATTATTAAACTTTTAAATTATGTAGATAGGATTTATAAATTGTTTTGTGCATAATCAAAATGCAATTATTAATAGTATTTTAACACAACATGGTGAATGACGGTGTCCATTTTGAAATAATTTTTTTCTGTATGTGGATTGAGTTCTTTTTTTAATTATTAATTTTTAATTTTATTAGAAGGATTTTCAACTATTATTTTTTTTAAATTGGATTTTTCTAGGTATCTTTGAGTTAAATTTTAAATACGAATTATACAGTACTTAAGTGTAATAATATTTTAATTTAATATTAATTCTTTTTCCCATATTTTTTGCACCCAAAACTTTTATCGTTAAATATATATATATATATATATATATATATATATATATATATATATATATATATATATATATATATATATATATATATATATATAAACTTTTATCGTTAAATATATATATATATATATATGTAAGTCTTATTAAAAGATTGTTTTCTGTTCATTTTCTTATTATATTCGAATTTGTAAAATATATAGATCACTTTCACTTCAAACTAAAAATAACATCCTAAAATGAACGGATGAACGAGGTACGGTGGTGGGATTTGTGTACACACAATGAAATATTTAAACAGCAAAAAGTAAGAATAATTTTTAAATATGATTTGACGACTAACTTAAACGTACCATTCTTTAATATCTTTTGAGTCACGTTTTTTAGGTTTTGGTGCAACCATCCCACCACCAGACATATTGCTTTTATCTACACCATTTTTGAGAGCGCCATTCAATGGCATTGTTGAACCATTTGTTTGATGATGATGGGCATCACTTCCTCTAGCATTTCCTAATAATGCTGCATTAGGACCTTGTCCATATGCACTACTTTTGTCATGCTCCGTTTTATAAGTAGCATCACCATTTGATTTAAACCATAAAACTAAGAGTATAACCAAAATTACGGCAATTAATGCACCTGCTACAATACCAATAATCATTGCTGTTCGTTCTTCCGCCTCTGAATTAATGCGACCTCCTCCTTTCTGTTTTGTTCTCATTGTTGGTTGAATGGGAGGTGGTGGTGGTGGTGGCATTGTTGCAGGAATAAATGGTGGTGGTTCACGTTCTTGTGGTGGAGGCCCAGGAACAGGAGAGAATGGTATTCCTACTGTTGAGCTACGATCATCTGGAGTGCTTGGGCTATGTGGCCATGTCGTATCACGATCCGTTGGTGTTTCAACATGTTGTGTCGTTGAAGTGAATGTAGTACCAGATCCACTGCTACTGCTACTACTACCACCATACGTTCCACCGGCTGAACTAGTACCAACCGATGTTGTTGTTCCAGTACTGGTTCCACTGCTGCTTCCTGTATCCATTTCCTTAGTTGAGTCGAATGAGTCTGATTCAGAATCAGTAGGCTCTTCTGTTCTTTTTTCAAGCTCGCCTGTTGTCGAAGGTGTAATATCTGGGCTAGTTTCTATTTTTATTGTAAAGAGTGTATTAAAATTATATACATATACTTTGAACTTTCAGTTATATTTACCTGGTCCTTTCGATGACGACGATGTAAAAGTCTCTGTAACTTCACCTGATCCAGATCCGTGAATACAATCTTCATCATCGCAAGTCCTTTCTCCTGTTTCTTTAGTTTGTCCTTTTACTCTTGGTGTTGTAGGTTGCTTCGTTGGAGGAACATAAACTGGTGTAATAAGATCATCACCACTCCCTGACTCAAATGGTGGAGTACATTCATCTTCATCATCACCGCGGCAACCAGATCCAGCTCCAGAGAATATTAAATCATCCATTACGCCAGGGTAACCACTGGCTGGTGTCTGTCGATGTAGAAATAGGTTTGAGCATAACATTTTTCATTCAATGTTTGAATACTTATAATGAAAGAAATATAATAAGTGAGCATGATCGAAAGCATGAAGCTTCATGATTTTTTTTTTAACAGCAATAAGAATCTAAGTAAATAGGTACAATTTAACGGACATAAATTTCTACTTTTAAGTCTGAATAAACACCAAAGCCAAATTCTTATTTAAATGAAGGACGAACAAAAATATTATTTTGAAATAAATTATTTCTTATTAAGATTGTGAAATTATTAGGAATGAGAAAATTTTAATGTTCTACCAACATCAAAATCAAATTTTTTCACATAAACTTTTCATTTCAAACTAGTTTTTAATTATAATTATTGATATTAATAAAAATTAAAGATTAAATACTAAGAGAATTACCATAGCTTTAATGTTTAACAGAAATAAATAGTAAATTACTTTAAAACAAAAAAAGAAAATTGTCGTCTTGACCAAACACAAGACATTTCAAAAAAGTAGTAATTAAAAATATAAACTATATAACATAAATATATTATTACAACAATTTTCTACTTTTTTTACCCAAATCATCAATAGTTAGTATGAATAATTAAAAATTAATAATAATAATATAATATATAATTAAATTTTGGACGAGCTTTATGCTTACGAGATTTATCAGCAAACTCATTAAATATCTTAAATATTACTTAAATTCCGCTGACTGATTGCAGCTGGTTTATGTAAATAGAAAAGTATTTTCATGCAAACAAATTAATTCACATTAATTATATGAGAAATACATTTACAGAGAAAAATAATTACGATAAATTAATAATAATAATATAACAAAAAGAATAGACAATTAAAATGAAAAACTTCGATCGATCATTCGATTTTTTTTTGATCCAACAATACATTGATTATATAATATATAAAGATTATATTGAAATTAATTTAATTCAGTTTAAATTAATTAATGTAAATAACTGGATATTGTTATTTCTTAAACTCTAACCTGCTGCATTCTTTGCAGATCATTTCTATCTAATACTCCAGTTACCAATTGTACATCTCCACGTATTGTAACATGTGGATCTCGTTCAGCAGCTAAATCAAGGACACGAAGACGATTTATTGATATTCCAGCAATAACACCAGCAAATGAACGTTCAACTCTTGTTCGACCATTGCGACCAACTTTACCACCCACTTGTATATTAGCCATTGAATTAAATGCAGTCGATTGATGACCTTTAGAGAGAATAATTAAAAATTTGGATTTTTTTTTGTTAGACAGAATCTATTTGATCTTTTATTTTTAAAAACAAAAAAAAAACAAATGTTTTGTTATACCTTGAGGATACAAAACTTGTACATTATAGTCGTCTAGTTGTAATGTTGCATTGGGACCTTGTCTTGTGAATCTAACAACATGATAGTTATTGTCATTTACTTTAACACCAATTTCGCCTAATGGTAAATCATGTGAACCAATATTGTAAACCATGAAAATATTGCCTTCAACCTAAACATTAAAATTATAATTATTAGATTATATACTAAATATGAAAATGTAATTTATTTATTAATTATTCATCAATTTCATTATATTATTAATAACTAATATTATATTAATATTATAATAATATTTATTTGTCATTTGAAAATGAAAATGATTGTTCCTATTCTTGACTTATTGTAATATATTACAAAATTTCCAATCATAAAAAAGATTATTGTGTAATATGTATAATTTGTACGCTTTTCTTAAATTTTCTCTATAATTAATTCAGATTTTGTATAATTTAGATGTTCTCTTGTTTTTAATTTATTTATCAATTAATTATTTACATATTATAATAAGTAAATTTATTAAAGACCAATTTGGGATTGATAAATTAAATATACATAATAAATAATTAAATAAGTATGACTTAAATAATAATGATCGATATTCGATAATTATTAATTTGTTATTTTCAACAAAAAAAAAAAATACCTACATACAATAATGAAAATGATTATATGCTCGTCAAAATGTTTAAATTTAATATGCTTAAAATAAATATTAAAAAATGTGTAAAAACATAATGTACCCAAATTTAAAAAATATTCGTGACCAGTATTTTACATATTTTAAAAATGTGTAAAAATGACAGTTAAATCCTTATCGCTTATTCAAGGGATAATAATTTCCTTTTTTTGTATCATCATTCTATACATACATACTACGTCCATCACATACACATATATACGCATAAACATTTAATACTAACAATTTCTAATTCCATGTAATCCTGTGTTGTTGAGCTTTCCATTCTTAAGAGTACAGCATCGGTTTTCAATGTAATAAAGCCTAATGCGATAAAATCCTCTTCGGTGTCTGGTTGTTTACCGGCCGGAAATGTGTATTGAATTAATCCACGATTTGCACCAAATTCATAAGCAACTGATTCTATAAATCGGGTGGATAATTTTTTTTATTGTAATAAAAGAATACTGGGTAAAATAAAAATTATGTGTTACCATCATAGCAAGTAGGGCCAGTATAAGATGTCATATCACATTCACATGCATAGGCATTCCATTGTTGTACGCAAACGCCGCCATTTGCACATGCATTTTGACTACATTTTGTTGGTCCCTCACATCCGGTAACAACTAATGAGCTTGGGACAACTGCATCGTCTACTAGATTTGGGGAAATATCTGTTAAATCGAGAGAAGCTAAACATCCTTCAAATCCTGATCTGGAAGCAATGCTGGACGGAAGTTTAGAGTACATATCTTTGAAAACTCCACCAACATAAAGAATTCCTTCGAGTTCCATGTGCATATTGTTGCCTATATTAAATAAAAATGTTTGTTTAAAGAATCTAACAGAAAATCAACTATTTTTCAGACCAATCGCAGTATAAACTTCAATTGTGTCATCGACTGCTAAAGTGTGTGTCTTTGGACCTGGACGTCTAATACTAACTGTATGCCATCGATTATCATTCATATGTACTCTTGACTTATCTCGTATAGTTATTGAACCATCCCCTAAATCAAATACGTAATGTATATGTCCGTTGACTAATTCTACAGCGATAAAATCTGTTCTTCTACCACCATTGTAAAATAATAATCCATTCGGTTCAAGTGTTTTAAACCGAAAATCAATAGAAACAGATGAGTATGCTTTTAACATAGGTAAACCCACATACGAGTGTTTTGAACGAAAAGTGGCTGGTTGGTAAGGATTACTTATAGGGGAATTAACAAAACGTGCAGTAACTTTGAAGGTGGTCATTGGTAAGGCCGCTAGTTCTGGTCCAAGTGTTTTAACGAGGTCAATAAATCTATAATTTTTAATAAATAACAAATAATTATCATAGGATTATTAAATCTTCGAATATTTTACCTATGACCATTATAAACAAATCCTTGTAATTGTCCCACAAAATTCGGCATAGTTGATGTCATTTGTATTTCCTCCTCAGCATGGAATAGACCACCTAAATGTAACGATCGCACCTCGAGTGTACTATGGCGTCCCAAAATCGTTTCAGCTGAAGGTAAAATGTTATATGTTGTGCCCAAAGCTTTTGGTTTTTTTTTTAAATTTTTTAAATAAAATTCTTGATATATATGTTTTGTTTTGTTCAAAAGGAGCAAAATGTGTTAATAAAATTGTCATGCAATATACCACATTCAAATTCATTCTCATGCCATGTATTTAGTATTTCTTGTTTATGTATTTTTTGTTTAACAAAGAAAATGTTTATAATTATAATGTTAATAATTTTAATTTTTAGAAAGTTTTTATTATTTTTTTGATTAAATATTATAGGATTAATATATAGGAGTTTATTTTTTTTTTTTAATATTTATTATGTTAATTTAATTATTTATTCTTATTTTATTATTTAAATAAGTAAACTCACGGTAAAATAAATTCAACTCAAAAGAGAAAATCACACAAATACAAAATAGTCTATTTTGCTTATATATTTCCTAACTATAACAAGAATTTCTAATAAAATATTTGTATTAAATAAAACTTTAAATTTATTAATACTTTGTCCCAAAACTTTATAGTTTATAGATAGTTGTTGTATATATATATATTATATTTAAACATATAAAAATATAAAATAAGTATTTACTGACTTTTGAAAAGTTAGATTTTATATAGTTTTCTAAAGGAAATTTCTATATATACGAGATTTAAAAAATAGGGAACTTTATGATTTTAAGAGACTTCCAATTGGTTTCTAGTTTACTATGTCAATAATTTTGTATCAGTAATCGTTTATTATTTATTTGTGCTTTTTTTTTGTTTTTTTTTTTTTTAAATATCGAATTCATTCTATCGAAAGTTTACTGTAATTGTGTTTAAAGGGATTCCTGGTATCATGCAAAATTTTTTTTTAAATTGTTTTGCAAACATCAGGCAATTATTCACATGTAGTATATAACTATATATATATACCTATATAAATATATATGTATATATATGTATATAAATATATTATATTTTAAATATTACAGGGCGGGATTCTAAGCTATTAAATCATTACCAAATTATATAAATTAATTTAAAACAATCAATCTAATTTGTAATAGATGTTTCACCATTTGTGCTTCCCTTTTTTTTTAATCAAATAAAACAAATTAGTAAAAAAATTCCAAGTTATTCGTATTATACGATGTTCGTATTATCAAGGAATATATATATTATAATTTCATTTTATTTGATTGGCATCTTACCAAATATTTATTGGTGTATCATGATTAATATGATAACAGAAATTGGAAATCAAAAATTTCGACTTTGAACCAAATAAATGATATAATATTTGGTTCAATTTAAAATAAAATAAAAAAAAGAAAACAACTCAGTAAGTAAATCAATAAGAATGTTTTCCTTTTTTTCTTTTTTTCTTTTTTTTTCTTTTTCAAGTAGGGAGACAGGTAGATATTTATTATACTTAAAATTGTAAAAGTTTTTCTCTTGATGAATAAAATACGTTGTTTTATTTCTTTTGATTTTTTCTTTTGACTTTTTGGTTTAATTTTATATATATATTTTTTTTATGTATAATTTATTAATATTGGAAAGGAAAAATTTGAAAAGTCTTTTGAAAAAGAAAAAAAAATGTGTTGACGATGTAGCAAAAAAAAAAGAAAAATTAAATTTAAAAATTGGTTGATGCCGAGAAAAAAATGTTATTAAAATATGAATTAAACAAGAGGAGAGAAAAAAGAAGAATATCCGAAATTGGTGAAGCATCTTATTACAATTATTTTTGTAATGTTTTTAAATCTTTCAGGCAAAATTAATTTTGTGCAATAAAATAGCGCCCTGACGCTCGCAAATTTGTTTTTCTTCCTCGTTTTTTTTTTGTCAAATCTTTTAAAAGTAACAATATAAATATTATTTTAGAATGTTCGTCCAATCAGTATAATTAAAAAAAAAAAAAATCCATTTAAAGCTGTTTCATAATTAATATAGCAAATTTTTACATAATTTTGAGAAAGGCATTTGATAATCAATCAATATGTTTATGAGATTATTTTTGGGTTTTTTTAATTATTTCCAAAAAATTTTTATGACCTCCTCAATTAGTAATAATATTCGATGTTGGTCCATTTTGATTGAAAGATAATTTAAGATAAAAATTGTATTAATTAATAAAATTACGTGAAATTTATGTGGAGAGAATTTCATCAAATGCAAATTCTTTAATGTAAACAATACATAATAACTCCCTCTCATTATATATTTAAATTTTTTCTTTTGTTTGATTTATCGTAAGGTAAAAATGCTTTATTAAATAAATGAGGAAAAGAAAAAAAAATTAAAAATGGCTTTTCTATTTTTACCAACCAATTTCATTCATCATCGATATGAATAATAATGCTTACCCGAAACTTGGGAACATTAAAATGTTTACACAAAAATAAATCGAAATATTTTAAATACTTCTTTGACGTAATATAAAATAATTCAAGGATGACAAATGGCGGTAGGAGTGCTTGGTCAATCGATTCTGAACTAATTCCACAAGAAAATTGGTTTGTTTTTTATTTTTCTTCTTTTTTTTGCTTATTTAAAAACAAAAATACTCTAAATAATTTAACGTTAAATTATTTGTAAATAAAAAAAAAGGCAAAGATAAATAAGAAATGAAATCTCTACTAATACCCGTAACAATTAAAAGACAATTAACATACGAATCGATATGAAATGGAAGTAAAGAAAAAAAAACGGGGGAAAAAGAGAGAAATGTTGTCCGATAAAAATCTTCCAGTATTACGATAAGACGTTTTTTTTTGTAATCACAAAAATTAATTGGTTGGGTTGTATTATTGTTTTAGGAAACAAAAATATAGAATGGTACCTATGATGATTTTAAAATTCATATATTTTATGTAAATATATTGAAACCAATTAAAAAAAAAACAAAGAGTACATATTGGATGTTATCAATGGCCTTTATATGTTTAGATGTTATGTTTTAGTAATGAAAATAAAGTATAAAGTAAATTAATAGGGTTTAATGTAGTTAAATTGTATTCCACATGAAAATTATGTTTGAAACAGAAAAAAAAAATATAATTCTTCTTGTTGTTGTTTATATTTTTTTTTGATAGCAGCACTAGATATTTTATATTAATTCCATAATAATAATAACAAAAATTGAAAATAAAAATAAAGAATAATTTATATATAATAATAATAATAATAATAATAATAATAATAAAAATCATAATCAAAAAAAAAAAAACAAAACAAAACAATAATCGATTAAATCAATAATTAAAACACAAATAATACTTGACTTGAATTTCGTGAAATAAAAATAATAAATAATTAAATAATAAATTATTAAATTAATAAATTAATAAATATTACTCTAAATAAGTAAATTATTTATGTAATTATGTTTAATAAAAATGTATATCTAATCATTTTTCTTTTACTTAATAAATACAGTATAAATTAAAATTGTCCATGTCTCAATATTAGTATAGGATTTCAATTATTAAAGGAGGCACTCAAAAGTATAGGGAAGTATTTTTTAAACACAAGAAAAAAAAACAAAGATAATGAAAAGTTGTCAATAATAAAAGAAAAAGAAAATGATAATAAACAATAATTTAAAATGGGAATATAAAGTTTTTGTCTGGTTTGAAAATTATTTTTTTTGGGATAGAATTATGGAATAAATAAGAATTTTCAACGACAAATAGAAGAGAGTAAAAACTAAAAATTTTAAAATATAATCAAAAAAATTAAAAACCAATTCAACAATCAAAATAGAATTTACTTTCTATTTTTATATAAATACTTTCTTTTTGTATATAATTTTTACTCAACACGATTATAATTAAGAATTATCAATTTTCAATGAATTAAAAGAAAACGACACGTCACGACACGTATTAGGGCAAAATATGTGCTGTTGATACATACATAACGTACCCCTGACGGGGGCAGCCCCGTCAACTTGAAGACGTAGATTTGATGCACGTCTTGAGAAACGTATAGTATGCCAATTGTTATCATTGAGAACTCCCTGGCCAGCCAGAAGATTCTAATATTTTAAAAAAATAATTAAAAAAAAATGGGAAATAGAAGAGAAATATTTATGATTTTAATTTTATAATGTTATTTTACTTTTTCCCTATCAGCAAGGCGAACACTGGCACGAATACGTCCAGCAACTAATGCAATCTCAAGACGATCTGGTGAGTTAGATTCCGCGCTTGTTAATAAGATAAGACCAACAGGGCGTGGTGTCTTAAAACGAATCACAAGTTCTTCAGTTTGTGTCCGACTTCCTTGACTACCTCCCAACCAAATTGTCATATGTTGTGAACCATTAAATGCTAATGTTTCAGATTCTATACGTAATAAAAAAATTTAATAATTGATTGGTTCATAATTTAAAAAGGAGAAATACAACCTCGTCCACATGTAGCTCCTGTGTATAATGTTGCTGAACAATCGCAAAGAGGTCGATTCCATCCTTCAGTGCAAGTACCACTATTTTGACAGGCAGGCACGGCGCCTCCACATTGATTTGTTATAATATGGCATGATGGTTTAACGGAACCTATTAATATCAACCAATAACAATTATGAATCCTATTTAAATTTTAATAGATAAAACGGGGCAAACCTGAATCCTGTTGTCGTGCGTAAGCGGCAATATCTATTGGCTTTCCGCTTAATACTAAATCTCTTAAACATCCAACAAAGCCCTGACGTAATGTTGCTGTCCAAATTGATGGCGGCCAATTTATTCCTAAATATGGTGGACCTGTACCACCAATATACATTGGACTATCCAATTCTAATTGAGTGGAATCACCAGGTGTACGGAACTCATTCCATTGACCATCAACTGCCACTTTTCCTTCTCTGCCACCACGTCTAAGTGTTAACTCGTGCCATACACCATCATCAACACGACGTCTTGATGCACGAATTTTGACAGTACCAGAACCCAAATCAATGTGTATGTAAATATGACCATTCAATAGTTCCACAGCAAATAAGTCCGACTGTACATCAAATCATTTACAACCATATTTAAAATAAAGATATAACAAAAAAAAAAGGTTAAAAGAATTTTATATGCTTTACCCGTGGTGGACGATTTCCAGTATTTAATATAATAAGCCCATTAGGTTCATTTGTGCGAAATTTAAATGAGATTACACCTTGTTTTGCAGTCTCCCATGCTGGTAAAATCTAATAGAAAAAGAAAAATAAATATTTTTTATCGATTCTCATAGAATTTGTCATTGCAATATATGACAATTCTTCGATAAATCGTAATTTGTGATTATAAGTTTTCTAAATAAATTTATACCGACATGTACATCAGAAATATGTATAGTCTACTTGTTCATTATGAATTTTGCAAAGTAAACTTTTTGTTAAAAAAAATTCGGAATTAATTTACTTTTTTTTCTCAATGCTTGGTATACCACCAAATTCAATAATCTTTTATGACCGTGAATTTTTTATAATGATATTTATTTATATACGTTCAAAAAATTGAAACAGTAACTTTATTTAATTCTATTCAGTCTTCAGAGTCTGTCTCAACCCAATTATAGGGCAAAATGACTTCAGTTTTGTTTTATAAGCTTCTTTTAAAATTAATTATAATAATAAATAATTTTTTTAACAATATTAATATTTAGGGTTTTTTTTATTTTTGTATGGAAGGTCATTATTAGCCATAGCAACGTAATCCGATTAAAATTAACATGAAGAAATAATTTTAACTTTAATACATTTCATTGCTATCTTAACATATAATTTTTTTGAACTATCTATGAGCTCAATTACGAAAGAAAATTCTATCTAGGAGTTGCATCAGCTGCATTATTTTCTTTTAATTTACATTTCTTTATCTGAATGAGGAAAATTGAGATCCAAATGAAATTATGCAATAAAAATAAAGAAGAAGTAATATAAATTAAACAAAGTAAATTTCATGTAAAGTAATCAATATTATTTCCCTTATTGGTGTACAGATAAGTTTAAGATTTATCTATACAGAATATAGTTTAAAATTTGGTTGATCAAAGATGTTTAATTATAAAAGTAACATTATGTAGGATGTAACTTTTGGATTTGTTTTAGTTAGATAAATGTAATTTTAAAGTGAAAAAATAATGAAATATACTGTATCATTTTGCTTATAATTTAAATATAAAATTTATGTTTGTGTTTACCCATTTTGAATTAGTAGATCTAGATTTATATACGCCTATACTTTATTTATATTTATGTAAATATAGGTAGGTATATAATGAAAATATATATTTCTTGTAATGTGAACTATTAAGAATTTTGTTCAATGGAAAAATAAAATAAAAGAAAAGGAAAAATTGATTATAATAAAATAATAACTATATTTAAAAATAGATGCACGCTATTTTTATGTGAATAAATTATGTTTAATAATTTTTTTTCGAATCATATTTTGTTGTTTTTAATATTTTTAATATTTTGATGAAATTTTTTTATAGAATACAATTGTGTAATTATAATATAATTAAATGTTAAATTATACCATTCATCTTTTGTTGTATATAATTCATCTTAAAATAATGAAAATTTGTAAATGAACGACGAAAATTCGGCGACTAACAACAAAACAAACATTTTCTATTCTAATATAAATATATTTTTCTGCTTTACGTAGTACAAAAATGTTTTAACAACTACATCACTCAATTGGTTTTATACTTATTTTTAAGCCCCTCTTTGTATCTTTTGAAGAACAAAAACCTACTTTATTGTTCCAGGAAAATAAAAGATAAACAAAATATAG
This sequence comes from Pedicia rivosa, assembly GCA_963082725.1. Lineage (NCBI taxonomy): Eukaryota > Metazoa > Arthropoda > Insecta > Diptera > Pediciidae > Pedicia > Pedicia rivosa. Next base: position 20,305,230 of record OY720151.1, read on the forward strand.
TTTTTAAAAGCTTAAATAATTGGGGGAAAAAATATACAACAATTTTTGTTAAGTATACGTTGTCTCTATTCTAGAAAAAGTAATTCAATTGTTTTTAAATGAACAATAAATTATATATTCTATGTTGAATTGAACTTTTATCATACGATGACTGGTGAAGAAAATAAATTTTATTTAAAGAAATATGGTCGGACGATCAAGTGCCTATATTAAGAAAACTTTTAACAAAAATAGGTTAATGAATTAACTTAAATTAAAAACCATAAATTAAAAAACTTTGTTGCTTTAATTTAAAGTTAAGTATGTTGGTTCATAAGATTATTAACGCAATAAATAAACAGTATTGAATGACACACATTTGTATTGAGAAGGAATCATTAAATTTCAACGATTTTCAAATAAAATATTTGTTTTTTAAATTTTCAATTATTTTTTTGGTTTAATTCGCAATAGTAAATCTATAACAACATTTTTGCTTACCAAATGAGAATCTCTTGTAGTAAAAGTAACCGGATCTTGTGGATCACCAATTGGACAAGTATAATCTATACGTCCAGCAACTTGTATTAATTTTGACCCAGTTCTTGCTAAATCAATTAAATTCAAACGTAGCGTATCAGCAGAAAATTCAACCTTTCGTAAACATCCAACAAAATTATTATGTACTCTTGCACCTAATAATGCACGTGGATTAACTGCACCACCCACATAAACACGAGAAGATGAAAGCATTGTAAATTTTCCAGCGATATGTGAATGATCTGTGTAAACATCGTCAACAACTGCTACCAGCTATAAAATGTTTACAAACAATCATATATAATTTCTGTTTACGATATTAAGAAAATATTAATTACAATACATATATATTTATATATATATATTTATAAGGACTTACACGACAAAAGCTTGTTATTGGTGATATCTGTAAATAGAACAAAAGATGAATGTAAGAAATTACACTTGACTGAATCAAATTATATTGGTATATTTCTAATTATTTGTGTGGATTGTGGAATAAAGAAATAGAGGTCTATAATTTTCTGACGGAAAAACAAATATTCTAGATAGAAAATTTCAGAAAATTGTAGTTTATGGTTGTTGTTGTTAATTGGAGTTCCGAGGGATTTGATTGAGTAATAAACTAAAAATTATTTCTAAATCACGAGAGGTATTACGACTTATTTTAAAATTGAAACTAACAAATCGCTTGGGTGTTAAATTTAAATATAAATTTCAATTAAAAATAAATTGAAAAATATTATGGAGCTATACGTATATAAAGTATACCTCTTGAATTCGACGATGTACAGTCACTTTGTGCCATTGATGATCATCAAATCGTATTCTTGCAGGTTTAATATGCATCTCCTGTTTTCCATTGGCCAAACCCATTGTTAGGGAGACACCACCATCGCGTAATGCTAAATTTAGATGATCCGTTCCATGCCCTATAATAAAAAAAAGAACAATAAATATTACACTCAAAATCATTGGATGGAAGAAAACATTGTTGTTAGTTGAGTATGTTTTGATTGCGTTCATTGAACCTGTTTCCAATTATAGATTGTGTGCTTAGGCTTACCGCACATATACAGTTTGTAGTGTAAATAAATTTTTTTTTGATTATTTCCAGAGGTTCTAACTAGAACACTACTATTGAAATATGGCTATGATAAATAAATACAAGAAATAGTGACCCTGTCATGCTTATGTTAGCAAAAAATAAAATCTGTTTAATCATTTGGGTGGAGTACGTGGAATTTTAATCACGGATAATATTCTATCCCAATGATTATAATACATATACATTTGTGTGTATGTTTTAATTACAGAAGCACATATTACAGGCAACGATTGCTAACTCTGATACTATACGACAGTAATTAGTGGTTGGTTGGTGTGGAATAGTACGTTGCTCGAGAGAATATATAGGTAGAAGAATTTTTCTTCCAACAACGTATATATGTTAAAGATTAGTAGTACTTGAAAAATAATCATGAAAATCATTTTCATATCTGAGGTTATGTATTTTATAATTGAATTTTGTATTTAAGCTCTTGATTAACTCCTATTTTGTTTTTCATTTAATTATTTGTGAGCTGATTATCATACTGTTGCGTTGGAAAAATATACTTTAATTTATTCAGCACACTTACGATTTTTTTAATGGATGTCTTATAAAACCATAATGCATCCAAGTATAAGAAAAATGATGGGTAGAATTCTGTCCAATACAAATATAAGAGTATGGTGCTCGGTAAGTTATTGAATTGTTAAAATTCTAATTATTATTCATAAATTCGTGAGTTAAAATTATGTTCTGGTATAAGAATTGTTGGTGATTTCAGTATAATAATAGTTCATGAGACTTACAGGGACATTCTATATATCATATTACATAGCGTAGAATATAAAATTCTACAGTCTCACAATACTTTATTGTTTTCTATTTTAATATAAATAACTAAAACTGTATCCAAGCTATATTTCAACAAGAATTGGTTAAAAAGTTAAGTAAATAAAAAAGAAAAAACCGATTATGTATTTTTTTTTGAATTTCTATACGAAAAATATTAAAGAATTTTGTGTTCTACCTTAAAAAAAGGGAAAGTGAAACAAAATGAAAGATTTTCATCTCTAGTGTATCGAGATACATATATAACCATTTTTTCACACTAAATTTACCAATTTTGTTTCAGTTTCCCTCGGTTTTTAGTACATTTCTCTGATATGTTCATTTCCGGATCTATCGAGTTTATATAGACTACCAATCTCATTCCATATTTTTGTAACTATATACTTGTGTAACACAATCGCAAATAATGTATAAATTATATATTATGTAGGTATGTATTTGGTTATAGTACCCTTTTTCGTACAAAGATTCATGTGCTAAACGTAACTAAATCCACGAGAGAGATGGATAACAAACAGAAGATAATGAAGAAAAAGAAGAAGGAAAAAAAAATTAAAAAGGGGAGCAAAAGCTGATGTTGAAAAAGCTAAAAAAAAAGGAGAAAAATAAAACTTTCAATTTTAAAAATTTCGAATTTCAGAAAAAATATTTTAAAGAAATGAAATAGAAAAGTTTTGAACCGCAGACTTGTTATTATACTGAAGTATTACATCTAATTTATAAACGCCAAATTAATTATTTTGGTTTTATAACAATCTCAAACCTCTTTTCTTTCCCTTATAATTATAAATTTTTTGAAGTGACTCAAAGTCATTGTATACGGACTCATTATAAAAATTGTGATTTACAGCAACAAAAAAATAAACGAAATAAAGATGAAAAACGGAAAAGAAAACTAAGAGTTTTATGAACATTTTATTTCAAAAGTATATATAAGTATGTACTATATTTCTACTAAATATATATACTATACTTAAAAAGATTAAGTTATAATAATAAGTTGAATATTTTATGTTTTTATATCGTATAAATGAAACAGGAAAGTTTATAACAAAAATCTTAAATAGGTCAGAGACGTCAGTTCTATATTCTATTGTAGATCTTTTGTTGAAATGTTTATCTGTCAACAACTTTGAAATTTCTATACGATAAAGTATATTAATATTAAAGTGTTTTAGCTTAACGTTGTAATTATTATTTCTCATTAAAGAAAAAAAACAGGTGTTTTTTAAAGGATGCAGAAGATGAATTTACTGATTAAATTTTTTTAAGTGTAATTTTCCTAATACGATTTTAATTTTGGTAAATTAGTGACAGAATAAAATATTTTTAATTTAACATACTTTCTCTTTAATTTTAAATTATTTCTCAAATCATTGTCACCAAACTTAATAATTCTTTGATTAATTTCAAACTGTAGAAATAATATAAACTAAATTCAAAATGTTAATAAGACCAAACAACAATCTAAGATTTTTATGGTGTTTTTCATCATCAAAATGGTACAATTCTTAACATATTTTTTTGTGAAAATTTTGTTTCCATTTTCGGTCTAAACAAAAATGTTATTTATTTTTTTTGAATATCCACTTTAACTACGAATTAATGTTTTCATATAAATCTTTCGTTGCCTATTGAACAGTGGTAAAATAGTTTCAATAATAAATAATAAATAAATAATAAAAATAATAAATAATAATAATTTAAATAAAACAAGAAAAACAAAAAAAATTATTTCCAACTATGCAACCAGTAAAAATTTTCTTCCTCTCAACCTATACCTAACCTATATAATATATGTAACCCTCTTCTGTAGCTTTGTTTAAAAAAAAAATCTTCCTTGTAAAAAATCACTTTTTACTCTTCGTTTACGCAAAAAAATGTTTGCATAAAAAAATGTAATTACCACAAAGCATAAAAAATGTTAAATTTTTTTTCTCTCTCAACAACTTTTACCATCGTTATGAGGAAAGGATGTTTGGGGTTTATTTTTTTCTTTTTTAAATTTTACATACTAAATGTATAGATTTTTAATAAATGCTCTGATGTTATTATTTAACACAAAAAATACCAAATTTCTAAATTCTTTTAGTTTTGGAAATAACTAACGCGGAACTACAGATACAATATATTTGTGTTTATTGAGAATCTCATTATCTAAGATACTACTTAATGTGTAGTAATGAAATTAAAAGTCTAATTACCATGCTCTGGATCGACTATCAAGTATATTATAAGACACTATTATGCGTATAATTGAAATCATTTTTTATACCACGATAGAGATTAAACGTACAGTGGAAAAGGGTGTTGGACGTGTTATTCAATATACTATTCAATTATAAATTAGAGTAATCATATTATTCTAACTCATTATTCTAACACAATATTAGATTTTCATCGTTCATAGTGAAATTCATATGTATTTCTTGTTCTTAAATATATTTCATTTTTAAATGATTTTCAATTTTGATTTGTATTTTACTCACGCGATACAAAATTTCGATCGAAGCCACTACTAAAATTATTTTAAATCAGAACTGGTACAAGTAATATCGACTCAATAGTCAAGATATTGATCTATACTAATACTAAAATGCAATACCCTTTTTTTTATTGCGGTGATGACGGCTGTGCCAATAAAACAATGTTCATTAGATTGAACAAAAAAGAAATAGCAAAAATACAACAAAATTTTTACAACATAATTCTGAACCAAATAACCAAAAAAATATTGGTTCACGTTTCGTAATAATTTTCAATTTAACTTAAGATTTTTTTTTTCTGATTTTGCTATTCAGTTGTATGTACAGATTGATGTAGATTACACAATTAAATAAAATCTGCAAGCTATTATTTCATAAATTTAATTAATTACTGAATTATAATTGCACAAATAAAAAAGGTAAAACGACATATTTTATCGTGAGCTCACAGTTTATATTTTCACACATTATAGGAAATTTTATTAATCAAATATATAAATTTCTTCCTATGAAAATTTAATTGGAAATGTCAACATTGCATGTCAATATTGATTTTAAAATATTCGAGATAATAACGAAAGATAATAGCCCATATCCGAGTAAGGACTTAACGAGGTTGTGCTAAATTTTTTTGGGTTGCACGTTTTGGGTGGAATAAACGTATTTAAAAAAGGTTGAGTAATTTGCATTTCCTTTTATTTATTTTTTTGTTTTTCTTTTGCGTTTCAACTGTTATCTACTTCAGTTTAATCACAGTCCCCTCGAGCTTTTTTTCTACTTTTTTTTTCTCATTTAATTTTAAACTTTTAGCATTTTTTGTTGAAATATTTTTTCGACTTCTTTACTGAAGGATTATATCTCTATCGCAAAATTAAAATGATGAGATTAAGGATCAATAATTGAAGTTTATTTTTTTTATCTAAAAATTTTAAAAATTTAACTTTCATTTATTTAAAAATTTATGAAGGGCACACATAATTGATAATAATTGAACTTTTTGTATGTTGTAATTAAATAACGAAGTTATATAGTTAAAGAAATGACTGACCTGTGTAAAAGAGTAATCCATTTGGTTGTCTTGTACGAAAGTAGAGTGATATTGCATCTTGTGCGCTTACAATTGGTTCACCTCCAGTTTGCCCCAAGTCATATGATAAAAATTCTGTACCACGAAATGTTGCTTCTGATGGGGCTTTATCTGAAATTAAATAATTAGATAATTCATTATTATTAATTCAATATGTTTGTTGTATAAATTTATAATGACACAATGTAATATATCCCTTTATCCTTTTGTTATTACAATAAAAATACATGTTTATTATGTCAGTATTTGAAGCTTTCGTTAGATGATTTTATTTTAATTTTACAGATGATAATTTGTCAAAAAAAAAAATGACAACTTTCACATTATTGAATGAGAAATGATAATATAGAGTAACAATGAGGGTGAATGTGAGTTTTATATATGTTTTCTTTCGAATTACAAAAGGCTTGTTCATAACAAAATCCTTGTAGAAGATTTTATTGAAAATTATAGCTATTCCTTAAATAAGAAACATATGTTTTTACATTAAACTGGGAAACATTATACGAGTTAAATCTTCAATTTATTCGTTGGAGATGTGTCCTGTATTTATATTTTTTCTACATTTGAAAATATTATTTTAGCTGTTATATTTTTTTTGTGAATGAATACGTGGGGCTGTGAGTTAATTAATCTATATTCAGCCCAACATTAGAGCCACTGCTTATAAGCCGGTTTTTATTTTTTTTTGGTCATAGTTTTGTTTCGAATTTTGTTGATTGTCCATAATTATGATTATGCTTTGTGTTAGAATAAATCAATGGTATTGGGTTTAGTATAACCGTATTATAATTACCTCTGTTTTCTTTTAGGAATCCATCTCTTATTTTATTCTGGACTTTAGGTATGATGAAGAACAAATTTTTTATTTTTGAGTTGAGTATTAGTAAATTTAGTCAGATATAATTAACAAGATACTTAAAAATTATTACTTTAACTAAATTCAACAAAAATTTGTTATTGTTCAAATCCTTACATTTATAAAAAATATGTACTATACTTTTTCAATAAAACAAATATATACGGTAATTAAGAATGTATACATTTTCAAGATTTCTTACTTTTAATTAGTTGATAAAACAACAAAAAATTATTATTATTGATAGAAGGGAAAGTAGAATTGTGGTTGTTTGTTTAAAATGTACTTTACAATCCTCGATAAGTTAACAATAAAGCAACCCTCCTAATATATCAATATCAAATTAAAAATAAATTGACGACTTGCAATATTTTATTTCATAGTAAAATTATATAATTAAAATTTAATGCTCTTAAATATACGATAAAATGATAAAAGAAAAGTTAGGCATGGATTTCTGCATAGGGACGAAAGCGGATTGAAATGTTAGGTGCGCAACGCATAATAAAAAAATCGTATTTTTATTAATGTGCATTTTTATTGCACGCAATTATAAAAGGTCGATTTCCAGTTCAGTGCGTTATTTTTTTGGATGCTAAGATTGTACTTTACGTTAAAGAAATTTCCAGTAGACAACGAATAAAAAATTAAAATAATTTTTATTAAAATTGTTCAAAAGAATCATTGCTTAAAATTACTTATGGAGTAACGAAACACTTAATTCCGATCCTGTATGTACAGTAAAAATATGTTATATATAGTCCCTAATTCAATTAACAAATTTGATTCAGTTAATTTTTTCTACATTATTTTGTATATACAAGAAACATAAAAATGAAATAAAAATAGAATTTTTTTGTGACAACAACGATTTGACGGAAAGGGATTTATATAATTTTATTTTTATTTTACATCCGTAAATTTAAACTGAAAATATACACGAAAATAACAATAACAAAGCTTCAAAATGAAAATGAGAATGAAAATGTAAACAAACAACATTATATTTTAAGGAAGATATTTTTTAAAGAAATATTATCATCAGCAACAAATATATTTATATTATGTATTAAATCTGAAAAACATATATATTCCGGAAATTTGATTGATTTCTTAATTTGGTATAAAATTTTCATCTTATATAATAAATTTGGTTGCCTTTATTATTTTTGTCTCAATAATTTTCCTTTTTTTAATTTCCTGTTATTTTTCAATTTTTCTGTATTGTATTTATATTAAAGATAAAGGCGAAAAAAAATTAAGAAACATTAAGCTAACATAACAACAACAAGCACATTCTTATAACCAATGTACTGTAATAATGAGGTTGAAGTTGAAGTGTATGAGATAAATGTCATTATTGTTGTTGTTGTTTCTTTCCTTATATTGCCTTATTATCTATTTTTTAGTTTTCTTATTTTTTAGATTGACAAATGATTACAGAAAAGAGAAAGTTTTATAAGATAAAAAGTAAAAAACTTAGGCTGTGTCGGAACTTTGAAGGTTTTACTAAATATTTGTTTTCTCACTCTCTCTCTCTCTCTATTGTATGCGTTTATGGAAAAAATGTAGTCATTTTACTACACCAACCATCCTTTTAACTAGTTTTTTTTTTAACATATTTGTATTTTGTATTCAGAATTATTTGATTTTAATTCAAGCTAGTAGAAAAATACATTTCACAAGAATCGTAACGTAAGCCAATTTTATCCATATAAGATAAGTACAAAGCTTTGTAAACTTCACTGACAGCTTAAATATTTTTTTTTTTGCTGCAAAATGTTATTAACAATTTATTCTGTAATGAAAATTCTTTGATTGTGTTTTCATAGAATTTTTTTGATTTGAAATTATTTGAAGGTATATAAAATATTATGTCCATCACTGTCTTGAACTTACACCTTACTTTTAGACTGAGCACCAAGTATCTTTGATACGTTTATATAAAAATACAGAAATATAATGTTAATTTTTGAAAATAAATAGGGTGAAAAAATATTAACAAAATAATAAATTTTCCATTATTTTTTCATTGATTTTTTTTTATTTTATGTGCTTTTCTTTTTCTTATACAACAGCGTTCAACAAGTTTTCAAATAAATATTTTTCTTTTATGTTTTTGTAATTTCTTTTCTTTTCTCTTGTTCTTCTTAAAAAAAAAAGAAAAAGAAGAAGAAAATATTAATAAATTAAAATGTTAATCAAGTTGATTGCTTCACATTACATTATTATTATATTTTTTTTTTACAAAGGCAAAAGTAAAGATTCAATCTATAGTATAAATTGTAAAACTTGTGGTATTTATTTAACTAAAAAGTATCAAATTATTAGATTTTTGTTAGAAGTTCTTTTTTATTATTAAAATGAAAGCCACAAGTTTTTTTATAAGTTTTTACTAAAATAATTTTTGCTGTTAACAAAAAGAAAAATTAATAATCTTTACAGAAAGATTTAAATTCAATTTAGTTACTTTTCTGTTTGTATACATTTTGAACTAAAATTTTAATTAAATTTCTCTAAGTAAAGAAAATCTTACAAAAATGATTAAAAAAAACTGAAAACGTTAGTACGCGATATTTAATTATTGATTGATTTAAATTTAAACTCCCACTGAATAAAATATTCCATTGTTAACTATATGCGCATGAAATGGACCGTTTGTGTTTAATAATCAAAATTGCCCTAGGATTTTGTGTTTCAATTTAATTAAAAATAAATTTTGATGACAAAAAGTAGTTCTGGGGTAACAATTGAATTGATAATTATTTTGGTAATTATCAAAATTTGTTTAATGTTTCAAAACTGGAAACTTTCAATTATTCGTTTTTTTCTTTAACTAATTTCCTTGAAATTTGGGTAATCAGTCTTTAAATAAGAATTTAACTTTTCAATTAAAACTGATTTGTACTTTAATATTTTCATTGAAGATATTTTATTTAACGAGCCTTTAGAATCTTCTTCTCAAAACATTTAATAAAAACAAGCACGGAACTTATTTTTATACAAGAATAAAAACAAAATGATTCTATCATCTCATCTAGGGTTTGAATTTATAACTATGTAACAATGTAACACAGTGTTGTATTTGGATGTGCCTTTAGCATAAGCAGTGTCAATTAAGATCTATGAATAATGATCAGAAATGCAAAATAATTCTAGATTTTCTATATATATTCTTCATTTATTTCAAAATACATATAGTATAGACTATTATTTTAAAGCTCATTTTCATAATTAATATTGATGTTTTTATAATCCTATAACTTTATTTTAAAGAAGATAATACCGAAATCAAACTATACTTATATGGTTATATTATGATTATGTATAATTTAGTCTGATATAGGAGGAAGGAGTATAAGAAATTGTGATGAAAATTTCTTCTGATTTCCTAGTTTTAAGACGTGTTTTTTTTCAGTATATATATAGAAAATATGTATATAGGTATAGACAGTTGTGTTATATTATGTGCGTTTAGAAAATGGATTTAATTTTGTTATATTAATTATTTTATATTCGAGACAATCTTTTCAACAAATTATACATATAGGATACAAACATGATGTATGAATAATTAGAATATAGAGAAGAAGAAAGCACATGTGCGCTGTACATAATTAATGAATGTAGGAGCTTCAAAAATGATCAAATATTGATGACGTGTCGCTTATTGGATATGACGTAACATAGAGTTTGGTTATTTACAAAACCACTGTAAGATGTTATGAAAATCTAAAAGGTCTCACGTTTGTATTTTAATTAAGAAGAAACCACTTTTTTGACTAAATGTATCAAAGTCTATGTTATTCGGCTTTAAACTGATGGTGATTCTTACATATATGAAAAGCATTACGTAATCGGGTAAACCGCATCAATTTTAAAAAGAGCTTTTGTAATGGTAAAATGTCAAATCATTCAGAGAATATTATTATAAAGAAAAAGAGAAGAAGGTTAAATGAAATGTCTTAACTTTAGTCTTAGTCTTTAGTAACAAATTAGTTGGGATACCGCCGTACGTCGTATAGAATTTTTTTTATTAAAACTGATACCTATTAGTATGCATGAAAGTTTTTTTTTCGTTCCTTTACGCTTTTGTAAAAAAGTAAAATAATGATGTGGGATGGGTGCATAAGATGATCTTTACATTTCACATAAAAAGAAAATAGATTAAAATAAATGATATTATTTTGAATTTGAGTAGCAATGTGCTAATATTAAGATGAGATTTTTGATGTGAGAAGATTTTCTTCTCTTTTGTATTATCTTCTTTTATTTTATATTATACATTCGATATGGAAAACGTGTCTTATGTGTATTTTTAAAACTTTCACACAATCATATACGCATACGCATACACAATTCATCATATTATTATCTAACATACAGCGTTTGGGGCACATTTTTTTCTTCATCCTTTTTCTTTGTTCTATTTGATAAAAGAGGGGATATTTATTGTTATTAATTTGTTAACCAGGATGTGACAAAATTTAAGAATATAAATATAGAATAAAGGTATAAATATATAATTCAAATCTTATATTATTTGAAGGATTACTTATTTACTTTGTATTCTTCTATATATACCTGTTACATACATACACCAAACATAGAAATTAGATAATGCAAAAAAGAGATAAAATACTTAAAGCTAAATTTAGAAAGTAATCAATATTTTTAACTCTATTTTAATTCTGCAAAGATTGCATCCCGGAAGATTCTCAAGCCTTCCGTAGTTCGAAAAATTAACCATTAATGATTCTCACAAATATTTACATATTTCCATAAAAATATAAATAATACTAATATTAATAATCAGCTAGTGTTCAATACACTCAATTTGAAATAACAGAATGGGGAATGGGGAGAAGTGTATTGATATAGTGAATCTCTCGGACGCTCTTTAGAAAGTTTAGGGAAAAGGTTAAGGAAAACATTTGTCTAAACTAAATATTTTTAAATTCTAAAAATTCATTACATTATTACAAATTCTTCTGGAAGTTATTAATTGTGTCATTTTTAAGAAAAATATAAATTTAAAAGATAGTTTTACATTTAATATTTTGGTTTTAAATGGAAAATTATTATATCCAACAATATTTGTTATTTTCCACGCATAATATAAAAGACCAAAGATGGCATGATATGATTTTATCGAAAATTTAACGGAAAAATCAGACTGTATGTAATGAAGACCCAGACCAAAACTAGTTTTAGTAAATTGTGTAAAATACAATTTTTTTACAATAAATGATTTTCCATACAATTTTTGACATTTCTTAGTACCTATGTTTCATCATTGGTTGAGATTTTTGGTATAACTTTTTTTTGCGCACGAAAACTGACGCATTTTTATTTTTCATTTTTAACGAATAAAGGTTCAAATATTTATGACTTTGACTTCGAGTTGCTGTCAAAAAATGTGATTATGGTAATTCAAACAAAAAAAAAATGAAAATATTCTTAAATCACAAATGTGAATTTATAAAATACAACCAAATGACTTTTACAGTTCTATTATGAAATCAGTAATTTCTTGGTAGTGATCACTTATCAAAATTATATTTTCTCAGCTACAAATCACGTGTTTTTACAATAAAATTTAGTTGAAATTTAAACACATTTAATTACTTTTGGTATCAAGGTCAAAAAACAAAAATAATAGAATAATTTTGGTTCATAGATTGAATGAAAATTATCAGAAATGTTGATTTTATAATAATCAAAATATATATGGACATCGTAAAATTATTCATAAATAAACATAACGTACTTATACCTTAAATATTATTATTATTGATTAAAATAAAGATTTTTAGTATTTTTTATCAAAAAAAATTTAAATAATAATTAAATATGCCTTGATCTAAAAATAGTATTACGTTTTAATGGAACATTCAAGTATTCAAGATTGTGCAATTATAAAAACGCTGTTTTTATTATAAAAACACACAACATAGACCGCAAATATGTTATGTATCTGCAAAGGGGTTAGCGTGCAGTCGAATTTTAACCCTATATCAACTAAAACTATGAATTTTCTTGATACCATTAGTTTTTTAAAAGAGAATTACTCCATTATATAAGAAATCTCAATTTGTTTTGGAATTACTCCCAATAATTCTCAAGGTAATTTATATTATTATAGAGAATGGAATTTAAAGGATTGGTGTCATTGTTTTGAAAAAATATTATAAATTATATAAACTTGAAATTAAATTTAGTTTATTTATAATTTAAACTTTAAAACAAATGTTAAATTTCATTGTCAAATATTTTTTTTTTAGAAATAAGGTTCATTATTGCCCAGTATATTGCATAATATATATTAGTATTCAGTAAAGGGTTAATATATTAATTTTAATTTGAGTTATTTTACAAATAAAAACATAAGAAAAACGCAAAGTAATTTGTTACATTCAACCGAAAACAAAATAAAAACAGAACATTTATTTTCTTGTGCTTTTTTTTTTGCTTTTTTTTTGTTAATTTAACAATTTTTCATTTTTGATAAATGAACTTGTTAGGTTTAGAGGTCATATTTGAGAACAAGTGCAGATGTTTCAACCGTATTTCTATGTATAGTTGGTCTACTTTAGATGTTTTTTGTGGGGTTATTTTCATGTCTTGTTTTTTCTCTATTGTTTTTTTTTTCTGTAATAATAAATAAAAGAATGAAAATCTGTCTCTTAATGAATTTTATGTGATTTTGGAATATATACTTAAATCAATTCTTGGTACATTAAATTTAAGAAGCATTCAACGCTTTATTTTATGTCATTATAAAATAAGAACTAACATAAAAATCATTAAAGCAAAGATATAGCATGCTTCAAATAAACAAAATCATACGAAGTATGATGGTAGAGAAATTAAAATTAAGAATTTTTATGAAGCAAAAGACGAATGCTTTGTGTTGTTGATTTTTTTGTTATTCTTTTTTATTATTTGTTCAAAATATATAATGCAACATAAATTTATATTTTCTATAAAAATAAAGATCGGTACGGGATGGTATATATATAAAATGTAAATTTTAAATCAAACAGACTAACATATTATATAAAAATGTTACTTTTAACCTTAATGTGAAAGTTAGAACATACGTATAAACATTGTCATTTGGGATCAATCTTCGATTCAGGCAGAAATTTTGTAATTTATCAAAGAGTCAGTGACAGCAAAGGATATCACATCTAATAAGTTTTGTTATATGTCAAATACGATAGTCATGCTAATGCATATATGTAGTAGGTATGTAGGTATATATACATCCGAAGAAAAAAAGGGCGAATTTATACTATATTTTATATAATATATATGGGCGTTAAGGAAATGAGGGAAACGACAATGGATATAAGAAATTTGTCTAAAGAAGTGGTTCATTTAAATATCTGATTAAGTAATAAGCTTTCACAAAACATGTATATGTTGTAACATGTTACAACATATACATGTTTTTTTTTTGTGCGATTTCATGATAATAATGATTGAAGTTTCTTCTTTTTTTTTTCTTTTTTTGTTAGTTTTTATAACACATCACATCATGATCATATACTATTATTTAAAATATATTCAAATGTTTTGCTATCTTTTTATATAATAAAGTAAATTTAACAGTTTTTTATATCAAAACATTATTAAAGTTAAATTGACTCTGCCACACTTTTTTAGTAAAATATTTGACAATATAAGAACGTGTCTTTAATCTTATCTTATTATAAATATCCTGCTTTATTTAAGAACGCATTTTCTTCTATTAACATATACAACCAGAAGGTAGGTGTATACAGTCGAGTGAGACAGAATAATAATTTAGAAACAAAATGATAAATTACATGCGCATGTGTAAAAAAAATTGAAGAAGCTCATAAAAAAAAAACAGAAACAAAATTTCTCAATAAATTTTTGAAAGATGATAATACAAAAGTGTCGAAATTTCACATCGTCTGTCATGGATTTTTTTTTTGTGAACGTGTTGTACTGTTTAATGAGTTTTCCGGCCAAAAATATCTTATTTCCTTTCTCTTTTATGTTATAATATTTGCCTTTATATAATAAGTGATACGTTCACTTAACCTAAAAAGTTTACATATTGTAAAATTGGATTCAGGTACATTATTTGCATATTTGAATAAAATTTTCTATATATCTATTAATTTCAGATTTGGTATATTAGCGGGTAACTTAAAAGCTCATTCGTTATACATAAAACCAAAAATTTAATTGGGCGTTTCTTCTTTTTTTTTTTAATTCTAAATACTACTTTGTTCTTGAGTTCAATCCATTTCATTCAAATTCTTTATTTTTAGTTCTTAAAAATAATTTGAAATTTGATAAACGGAAACTACTACCGTAATACATCTATGTCTAATTTTTATAGCTCTGATGAGAATATAGAGAACGAGTATATACATATCAAAATAAACAGAAAGCTTTCAATTTGATGTATGCAAATTTATTCTCATGAAAAATTAACATTTTTGAAAAATTGAATATGCAATTATTATGAGGAAAAAAATATTGAATTATTTTTTTTTTGTTGATGTTGTTTCTATTAATATTCTTTTTAAAGCACAAGAAAAAAATTGTTTTAACAGAAATATATATATCTGTATTTTAAGAGACTACTAATCTAATCGTAAGCATCGACGATGTTATTTTTTCTTTATTTCAAATATTTTCTTAAAGCATATTTTGCTTGTTATCAGATATTGTTAAAATATTGTACTGATGTACCAATTCTCAACACCCAGAGAAAAAATATGATAAAGGTTATCATAATCTGGGACAATGACGTTATGGTAAGTCAATATGATAAATTTTGTCCGATATAATTGCAGATATTATATTATATGATAACGGATATCATTGAATAATAAAATAGTGGATAGCGTATATCATATATATAATTGTGGTTATCAAATTATGATAATATTAAATATGTATATGTTATTATAACACAGATGGCGCAAACGGATTTTTCAAAGTACAAATAATATAAATGGAAAGAGTGATGGCGCTATTTTTATGAGCACCACTGTATATAATAATGAATGTAGTTTGAAGTAAAGTAATAATATAATGGATGCAACTTCAAATAAATATTAATAAATATAATTGTGACATTTTATTACAATTTAGATATATTTTCAGAGTGAATTTTTTATGCCACTCAAAATTTATTGTAATATATGACATTCTACTTCGAATAATATTAAAAACCCTTGAAGATTCTAATTATTTATGAAATATATATTTTAATTAATTTTTTCATATTTCATATTTAGACAAAAATATCGTATAAGATTAATTTAATTGTATTGTGGATTAATTGAAATTAAGAAGTTTGGTAAAATTTCTTAATATTTATTAGCAAATGCCTGAAAAATTACAAAAAAATAAATCTAAAATAAAATCCGCATATTTTTCATATAATGGCGGCCACTGCTTAACAGCATGTCCAAACCAACTTCGTGAATAAAGTCGATGAAGGCAATCGGAGCATATGGGTTATTTTAAGTATTATAATATAATATTGCATATCATAATAAAGGATTGAGTATTATAATATGATTTGACTAGAAAACGGTTAAATACCTGAACATCATAATATAATATTGAATATCATAATATAATAATGATTATTAAAATATGATATTTGGAAAGAAAACCGTTAAATATATGTATTTCAATATCATATTATAATAATGAATATTATAATATAATATTGATTATTAAAATATGATAATTGACCAGAAAACGGTTAAATATATGAATATCATATTATAATATTGAATATCATAATATAATAATGATTATTATACTATAATATTCGGCAAAAAAACGGTTAAAAATATAATAATGAGCATTAAAATATAATATTAATTATCATAATAAGATTGTAGTAAGAAAACCGTTGAAAATATGATAAATATATGATACGTAATATCATAATAAAGTATTAATAACTATAAAATCAAATAATGACTACTATAATAGAATACATCTATATGATATCTGTAATTATATTCAAAATATAATTACAGATATTATAAAGTATGATAAATATTCGTTTATGATATCTGACATCATATAAATCATATTTTTTTATCAAAACATAGTAGCACAAATTATATTTTATGATAAAATCATACAATATGATATTTGTTATTCTGTTATGATTTCTGTAATTATGTGTTTATCATATTTTTTCTCTGGGTGAATAGATAAAATATATTTTATACATATAAATAAATTTAGAAACATAAATATAATCTAATAATAAATTGTTAATTTGGATTAAGTCTATACATGTAATAAACTGTATATAAGAATATTTATATAAATTTTTGCTTCGTCAACTCAATATTAATAAATAAATATATAATAACGTTTAACTAACATATAATGTAATAATAATATATTATCTTGATTTAATAAAAGTACATTAACCTCAATATCATTCTGGAATATATATCTATTTTTAACCGTATATAGGTATTATAATGTACAGGAAAAAAAGACGTGATTTGACTTTTTACACACATCACACTTCATTGAATATTATTACATTAATCGACCAAAGTATAGTGTCTTATCAGTTATATCGATTGAAAATATATGAATTACACATTAAAGACGATTAGAGGTGCAGTCATATAAGATATTCTTCTACTATTTTTTTTTCTTAAAGCTTTATTATTAGAGGAAAGAATAATATATAAATATGTGTACGTTACACAACCTTCTATCATAAAAACAACAAAGTTTGCTTATATTTACCTTTTTTCTCTCTTATATTTTTTTTTATTGCGTTTCTTGGTGAATATATTATTGGTTACTATCTAAATAGACGTATTATTTAGATGTTAGTTTTTATTTTATTTATATAAATGAGAGATTATACAGTAGGTGTATGTCTATAGTAAATGAAACAATATACCATATACGAGTATAGTTAAATATACAAAACCATAAACCAACAAAAAAATAAAAAGAAGAAAAAGAAAAATGAAGGAAAATTGTGAATTATCCTTCAATAACCAACCAACAACCATAGTCACTTTGTTTATCTTATTATTATGTGTATTTGTATTTGTATACAATTGTAATAAACATAACTATATAATCTCATGCAGCTACTATTATTAACGTATATATGCATAGTATTGTAGTAAAGGTATATTGTTGTATTTATTGTATTTGTTATTTATTGTAGTTAAATTTCTTTTTAAATTCATTTATATTGCTTGTAACATATTTATTTTATTTATTTACATGATCATAAAATAGAAAATAATAATTTTCGGTACATTAATATATTTCTATTATATAGTAAGTACATTATTATATAGCAAACAAAAAGCAACAACAATAACCACACAACAACAAAATAATAAATACCAAAAACAATATGAATCAAAAAGTTTGATGGTGAAGCTTTGAGTTTTCTGCTTTACTTTTCATGTTTTCCATGTTGGTATAGAGAAGAACGTCAAAACAAAACAACAACAACAAAATTATATATAAAACGTAAAAACAAAAAAAAAAAAAATAAAAAAAGGAAAAAATCGATTTTCATGGTTGTGTGTGTGTGCTGTGTTTGAAGTTAATATCAGTGTATTTGAGAGTATATATTATATGTTTTTTTTTTGTTTTAACCATAGAACCCACACACTCGCGTTGATCAATATTTTATATTATATTTTTGTCAAGATTTTGTGTGTTAAAGAAGTAAACTTTATATTATTTGAATATTCTTAAAATTCATGTGAAATAATTATTAAAAATAAAAGAAAATTCTGAGAAAGGAAATTTTTTTATATTATATTTCTTATATTTAATAAGATTTTTATAATAGAAAAAAAACATGTAGGTACGTAGATTACATGCAACGCAAAGAAAATAATTGTTTCTTATTATTTATGGCATTCAAACGAACATTTGAAAATTTAAATATTAAAAATAATTTAAATATACATTTTAAGTTTTTCATCCGCACTAATGCGTTATTATTACGTAACATTTTGAAATTTTTGTAGTTATATGAATTGGTTTTGGTTGGATATTTGGTGATTACTCGTATACATAGGTTTGTCATGTACTTGGAAAACTATTTTAGAAATAATTATAATCTCCGAAATGAGAGAATAGCTTTAAGGTGTTTTTTGTTTTCCCACATATAGTTTTTTTTTGTAATTTAGAAATTAATTTTTAAAAGCCAAGAAATTCAGCTTTATGTCCAACCCCGTAGCGTTGAGTAATTTATTGTGATAAACAAAAACGAAAGAAAAAAAACAGTATGAATTTTTTTAGTTGGTAATTTTCACCACCAGTATATATTAATTTTAATATGTGCCACGTATATGATAATAGTTAACATATATGCATTATAAAACATACACGCAGTCACCATACAGGAGGAAGATGATTTTCATTTCAGTTTTCAGTTTTCTGTTATTCTCTCTTTTTTTTTTAATTTTTCGTTTTTTTAGGTTATTATTTGTTACTTGCTATTGTTGTTGCTTGCTGTATTGTTGGTACAAATACCTAATTTTGTTTTGTATATAATTTACTTTTCACATTTTCTTCTTCTTTTTTTTGTTTTTGTTAAAAAAAAATATAAAAGCATAATTTATATTTATGCAAATTGTATGCTGATAAATTATTTTATTATTTTTTTTAAGGAAATATTTTACAGGTAAATGAGTTTTAATTAAAAAGTGAAAATTTGTAAGTACATAATAATTATTATGAGTAGTACAGCAAGATATTAAATTTGACTTTGAATAATTGTGGGCTGTAGCTAATATGTCGAAACGTAGAATATTTTCTTATATAAATAATTTTTTGTATGTTTTATTTATAAATTGTTACAAAATTTTATGAAATATATTTTGTCTTCTTCTTGTTGGTTTTTCTATTTATTTTTATTATTAATTTTTATATAATTCTGATCATCATACCTCGTTCACAATATGTTCCTTCATATTCCAGATTGCGGCATTCACATAATGGTCCTGAATCAGTTGATATACAAATTCCTCCATGCTGACATGGGTCATGTCGTTCACAAGCATCTGTCACATTACTTCGTAAACCCTTGAAAATGAAGAAAAAATATAAAATAAGAAAAAAAAATATAAAAGTTGTGTGCATATACATATATATGAGTGAGTCTAATCGATTGGTAAATCGTTTACTATAAAACATAAATATATTATGATATGGATTAGATATAGGGTAGGGGTATGGGTAGGATTAAAGGTATATAGGTCTAGAATCTAATTTTGTTATAATATGAATATCAAATCGAAATCAAAACTGAACGGAAAAAATGAAATAAAATAAATCAATATATATGTATATCGGCATTCATAAATATTTTTTATATATTCAAAATATTAAATATTGATGAATAAAAAATTTCATTTTTGATGATGATTATAATTGTTATTATTGTGTTCATGTAATGTAATGTAATAAAATATATATAATTGAACATTTTTCTTTTACATGTTTTTGATATGGATTGTATATATTTATTTATAATTTTATTAGGCTGTATAATTTCTAATAAACTATAAGTACAAGTCATAATATCACGGTATGGATATTGATGTGCATTTTATATTGGAACAGAATATTCACAAGACATTCTTAAAATCTCATAATTTTTTAGAGACTTGAATTCAACCATGAAACTTAGTTTTACATTTAGATTTAATAAGAAAATTTCTGACTGGTTTCGGTACATCTATTGCACCACTCAAAGAATAGGCTACTGTGCGTCATTAAAAATAAAGAATGAATTATAATTAGGTTAAATTTCACCTGCACTCAAATAATAATTTAATTCAACTTAAATTTAAGCTTTTAATCACTCTCAATTGGAGAAATTCTTCACTCAATTAGAACAAGAACTTCATTTGAAAATAAAAGATCATAAATACTAATACTGTATGCAATGTACACGAATTATAATAATTTTATTTTCATTGTATTCATTCATTGTATAGTATATGGATTTTAATTACGGATATGTTTTTCTATGTATAAAACATATACAATTTGTTCCTACTGTATATATGCATATATATATATAAAATAATCGATGTTAGTAGGTATATAAATGAATGTTTATAGAATGTACTTTTCAAATTAAATTTTCTCTTATGTTTAAATATTCGTATATATAATATTCATTTTCTCTTAGAAAATTATATGAGAAATTTCTAATCTTATATAAGCCCTTATTTTATTAATTTCAGTACGTTATATACTTCTATGTAAGTATATTTGTCTTCACTTTACTTCATTTGCTGTTTGTTATATATAATTAAGTCTGTTATAGTTAAATACTTTTTAAATATTAAAAGTGTTTTTAAATTTCTTTTAGGCAAAAAAAAATTTTTTTTTTCCTCTCTTAATAAAAATAAAATAAATCTTGAATTATAAATCTGACAATTAATATGGAAATTTTTATAGCAATGATTTGAATGGCTTCTAACAAATTTCTTTAATGTTATGTAGAAGAAGAGTTAAATGTAAAATAATTGATATTTACGAGCGAAAGTAAGATAAATTATATTAAATTTTCAAGGACTTATCATTTATACCTTTAATTTATTAACTAATAACTTTCCTTTTTCTTTTTTTTTAACATTCTTAACATAGCTGATGGAAATAAATAATTAGTAAACTTCACTAATTGTAACAATATACTTGTGATAAACTTTTATTGCTTTTATTGTATAAGGAAGAAAGAAGAATGTCACAAAGTATAATGAAGTATGTTTTAAAGTGCATGGATAATACAAAATATATTCAACATATATTAACTCCTGTTTCTTAATTAATTTACCTTATATACACTTTTTGATGCAATCTTATTTCCGAACTTGTAAATTAAGTTTACTGTATACCTTAGACTATCTATACGATATACAAATACAGATAGTTAAATTGTTAGTAACATTAGTAGATATTCAAAGTCTGCAGATAGAAAATTACAAATAAGTTCTTTCAATGGTAAACAAAGTTTAAAACATTGACCGCGTTATATTTTACATATATGAATATTTATGTGTCTGCTCTAAATCTGTACAATTATATGATGTATACTACAGATAACAATTCAAATGCAGTAGTATTTTTGTGGTTCTTTAAAGAATAAATTATTAAATATTTTTTGGATTTTTAATCTGTGTGAATATTCCATGTACGCATGCAAGTTCCATTTTGTTCAAATATTATGATTGTTACGCTTTTCAGTATTCATACAATATACCAAGAATTTTAAGAATACCATAGTTTACACCATGCAATATTTTTAATAATAAAGTGAACAATTAAAATTTCATTGTTACCAAATCGGAATTTTCGATCTATAATGTTCTTAGCGAGAACAAACTATAAAAAAGGACAGAAAAAAAGTAACAAATTTATTTTAAAAATTAAGAATTTTCTTTTAATAATACGAATTACAATTGTTTAATTGCCAACTAATAGGACAATTTTAACTTGATAACACAATTTGAAACTTATGCATGAATATTTGAAATATTTGGTGTTAGATACATATATATGATTCAACATTCAGGATATTAAATATCTTTAGTTATTCAAGGAATTCATAAGATTAAATTTAAATAATAATCAATTTTCAGTAGTTTTCACAAATTTCAGATACTCAGAATTTATCATTTTGAGTGAAACCATTTGAATCAAAATTATACATAAAACTAATTTATCGTAAATAAAATAATTTGAGATAATTGAATTGAGAATTAGAAGTATGTATAACTACATTATATAAATAAACTATTGTGGACAACAATTAACTTTTTTGTTCTATTTTTTTAGAAATTCGATTGTTCAAAGTTATTATTGGTAAAAGTCCAAGTATAAATCCATGAAATATATGTATGCTACATATGATTGTATGATTGTTTACTGTATGATTTTATTACTGTTATTCAATTGTTTCACAACAATAAATTTTTAAAGTTTCATCAAAATATTCTTGCTTAAAATCTATTGTCTCTCATTTATTTTAAACTAAACTACATTTAATATATGTTTGTAAAATTTAGCATAAGATTACGTCAAGTTTAACAAGAAACTTAAGTGATTCTTAATTAAAATTGAAAAGAGTAAAATGAATTGTACGTTAATTTTTTTATGAAGTATGACATTATACTTCTGCTACTAATGGCTTTGACCGAAAGTGATTTTAAATTTCTATCTTGACTTTAAATGAAATATCCGACAATCAACATTTATGTTCAATTAGAAATAAATAAATTAAATATAAGAATGGAAATTTATCTTCTTTTATTTAAAAAAAATATATTCCATTCACAGTTGGTTTAACGTTAAACAATTCTAATGTTATTTATTGATTCCACAAGCATGTGAAATCGTTGTAAAGGTATTAAATAAAAAGTAGTGGTTTTCCTTTATAATAATAGCTCATTATAATTATAATTACCTTGCAATAATTAAAAACTAAATATAATAAAAAACATTGTAAAAGGTTGAGAACATTATCATGTTATAAACCAACATAATAAACCAATTCCACTCAAATAACCACAACATTTCAACTAAAATTTCAATTCAAATTTTATTCATATTCAAATGTCAATTTTTTAATAAACTTGTGGTTTCATATCAAATATTCGCAAAATCTAAAATATAATTTATTAGGTTGGGTAAAAATGGGTTAATAATAATATATAATATATATATATATGTATATGTATATGTATATATACATATACATGTATATATGTATATGTATATGTATATATATATGTATAAGAGTGAGTGCCCTGATTTTCCGAAACTTATGAATTTTAAGAAAAAAAAAAAAATGAAAATGTACAAAATATGAGTTAGGTATTTTTTTTACGGGCATAGGGCGATACATTGAACTTCTGCTTGACATACATTCTCTTAGAAATAAGAAAAAAAAAAAAATATTTTTGACTGACCTTTTTAACCCGCATTTTTGTTTTCCACCCATAAAAATTCAAAAACCGTAAATTCTGTTTGGTCATGAAATAAAATGGTATGAGATAATACTTCGAAACTCTATATAGAATACAAAATTTTCAATTCAAGAGATGACTTCGGGCATTAAATTGTAACGCTGATGTGTCTTTGTATGGCTGCTCTTTGTTTTTCCAATTTTAGGTATAAAAAAATAAATAAAAGAAAAAAAGTGTATATAGAGCTTAGAGAGAGATTAATTGTTCACCCTTAAAATAAAATTCCAATTCAGTTCGTGCTGTGAGGGTTTGATGATTTTTGAAATTTTAACTGTCCTTATATAATTGAGACTGGTTTTGGTTAGTCAAATATGACCTTGAATCAATCGTATATTCTTTGAATAATTTTCAAGAATTTCATCATAATTTCATCTTATAGCTCAAGAATTTAATTATAGTCTTTCATCGTGATAAAATTTATTTCAAAATAACTATCATATGCTTTTATCCAATATTTATAGGAATAGAAATCAAGAACCCGTTAAGTATGATTTTGTTTCAAGTTCTTTACTAGGTTAAATTATAATTATACTTTTATGGATAAAAAAGAAAACATTAAATAATTGAAACAATAATGTAATTATTATCGGATTTTCTTTTATATTTCTCTATACTCATTATAATCTAACTTCAAATAATTACATACATAAAGTAATTATATTAATTATAATTAATCAATTAAAAGTGTTTCTAATAATTAGTTAGAATTGTATAGAACTGTAATACCACAAAAGACGTAAAACTTTCTTCAGTTTTTCTTTCTTTTTTTTTTAATTTTTTCATTATTCCTTTTTTTTTTTGGTTAGACACAATGACAAAAGCTATTTTTTTCGTCTAGACTAATGACGTTGTGTATGTATGTACAATACTATAATAGAATCAAGACGTTGACACAATTAAATAAATTTTCATAAAATTCAATTTATACAAAACAAAATTTTTGATTTATGGTAATTAATTGAGTAACTAACTAGAAAGTTATGTTGAAATATTTTTTATTTTTATTTTTTATTATGTAAGGAAAAGAACAAAAAAAAAAAACAAACACGAAGGAAGAATGAAGAAAATCTATGACGTATATATTATTAGTATGTATATATAACTTCATTTTTCATTTAAAGAGTTTCTTATACAAGAAAATAAATTAATTAAATTTTAACACATTTAAGGCATCTGGGCCTTTAGAAATATAAATTTTATATAATAAAGAAAGAAAAAAAAAGAAAAAAGTGTTCACGCTTTAGTTTTATGTTTATATCGTCTTCATTTACTATAAATTATATAATTTCTTCGAATGTCATGAAAAGCGTTAAAATATAATTCATTCTAAGAGCAATATCCTTCGTATATATTACACATTTTACATAATATATTGCATTTAAAATTGAATGATATTTACGTCAGTATACATACGTACATTATAATAAAATGTGTGTTCTTTTCTGGTATATACGACAATGAAAAAAACATTTGTATTAATACAACATGTTCATAGTATAATGTATATGATACTTTATATTTTGTAATTTAATAATATTCGTTCATCGATATCTTTTGTCGCCAAGATAAACTTATACCTACTTTCTTTTCATTTCTCCTTTTCTCCATTTCTCCATTTCATTTCTTCTTTCTTTTTATTTTATTTTTTTATTTTTATTGAATAGATATTAATGTATATGGATTAATTTCATCGTTCTTCAACATTTACCCTCATGGTTTACTTTTAGAATATCTTATTTTTTTCCTTGTGTGTGTGTTTGTAAATGTTCCTTCATTTTCAACTTAATTTTTTTTTTTAGAAAGTTCAAATTGTTCTTGTTGCCATTACTTTCACAACAACTAAGTAATTTTTATAAAGCTCTTATATTTTGTACGATTATTTAGAAACAACAATTCTGAACATCATTTTAAAAGAAAAATATATTTTCATATTTTTTTATTATATTTATGTCTGCATTAAAATCAAAGATTCAACTAAGTTGAAAAATAGAGAGAAAGAAAATTAATAATAAGATAGACAAGAAGAATAACAAGAAAGAAAAGAAGCAAAAATGGAAAAGCGAAACGAATTTTTTTTATTGGATTTTAAATTCATAAGACGTACAACGAGACAGAAAAATGAGTATTGAATTTAAAGTTGAGCCAAACACGTACAGTTTTCTATAATACTAACTCTTTATATTTTCTTTATATTTTAAATTCTAAGCTTTCTTCTAAGGACCAGATGTTTATATTTTATAAAATATTTTATATATATTTTTTGACAAATGAATTATACTTTTTAATAACAAAAAAAAAAAAACAAACATGTCTAAAATTATCCTCCTTTATTTCAAAAATATGAGATGAAAAGTAATTATTTATGAATTTTAATGTAAACACAAAAACTATATAAAGAAAATATAAATGACTAATTAAATAAAAAAGCACAAAAGTCTTTATCTTTTTCAGCTTTTTTTCTTTCTGTTATTCATTTTTCATTTTTCTGTACATTGAAAATTGAGTATATGGTCTTTAGAAGCGTATTAAGGATATGAATATTGAAAATGGTTATACATGTGTTATATATTTAAATTTAGGCTTTTTTTTTAGACAAAAATCCATAAGGATAATGTTGTAAAGTTTTGTTCCAAAACAGAAAAAAATGTATCATTATCATTATCATCGAAAATAAAATGGAGTAAAAAAAAAAGAAAGTAACATGAAAAAATAAAAGAAGCTTTATGAAAAATGAAGAAATACTAACAATGACGTCATCATCCAATTTAACTTTTTACGCATATTTTATTCGTAATGGCTGAACATTTATTTGAACGTTAAAGAAAAACCGCTTATGTTCCTGTCAATTGTTTATTTTAACTTAATAATAATTTATTATATTTTTATATTTTGTATATTTTTCTATCAAAATTGGTAATTCTATAGAATTGATCGACATTAATGCCTGACAAATTATATGGCGTTGACTGAAAAAAAATTTATTGTAAAAATAAAAAAAAAATACCACGAAAATATTATCCGGTTAGCATCCGGATCATAGAAAATTATTATTTTTAACGTTTTTTTATACATAACCAAAGCTGATTTAAAACATGATTAACATTTTTGCATTGAATAAGATTAAGTGAAGGTTGGATAATATTCAGTATAAACAGATCAGCAATTTTTATCTGAATTATATGTGAGCATTTACTGTCCTGTTTTTTTTTCGATTTGTTCTATAAAGTTCTATAAAAGGTTTTAAATAAAAAACTTATACGCCATCATAAACACGTTTTTGATTGATAAACTTTGTTATATGTTGATTGTACGTGAGAGTTAATTCATTGTTCAGATTTATTTTTTAGTACATTAATCATTCACTGAAAATTAAAATAAAAGAATTCATTCATATACACAGTTGATAAAGATAAATATACCCAAACACCTAACATATTTGATCGTAAAAAATTTAAACGAAAAGTTTAATAAAATCGATATAAAATGTTAGACCTTTAGAAGTAAATAAATTGTATCTTTAATTTTTTTTAGAGACTGATGGATATTTAAAATTTTAGTTATAAATTTGGACTTCATGTGGGAATTAGACTTACGATATGAAATGATGAATATTATTAAACGATATACGGTCTTAAGCTCCATTTTGCAGGTAGAACCAACATTATGTTTGAATTTAAACATTTTTATAGTAGATTCAATATTAAATCAAGGGATTAATAAATAAAATATAATAATAAGACCAAATCGTTTCTATCAGACTTCCTATTCGCTTCTCTTTTTATTTCATTAATCTCTCCCTCCACAGTTCTTCCTTCGTCAAAATTCTCAGCGAATCCCATTAATAAAAAAATAAAAAAATTTCAATGAAAATACAAATATTATCAGTAAACTAGTTTAGTGCTCAAGTGTAGCATTATGTTTACTTGATGCTTTGACAGAATTTTATTGAGTTAGTGAAAGTTTCAGATGCTGCTCGAAAAATTTAGTGAAAAGAGAAATATTTAGGCGCAGTTTTATCCATTAATTAAATAAAAACTGTACACATATTTACACTATCCATTATTATAAATATAATGGAAATGAATTCATTAAACTTTATTTCCATTAACTAACGTCAATTAAAAACTGTATACATATTTTATATAAAAACTTTGATTATAATTAATAGTGATGTTGTAAAAAGTTAGACAAGATTCAAATCATCAATGGAATTTAATGTTTTATTCCAAAAAAAAAAAACAACGCGTATAAAAAATACATTAATTCAACATTCACTTTTCTTTACATTCATCAAATATTTATTAAAATTAATTACACATTAGTTTTAAGTTTTCCTTAACAATTTAATCAGAAATTTTCTAGTGTTTAATAGAGAAAATACAAAAAATATCGTAAAAGTACTTACATATTAACTGTTAGAAAATATTATGTAAAATGCTTTTCACTAAATACTCATTCTATCCATAATTAAACATATATGTGTGTATGTGAATCTGTCTATTTATAATGTATGTGTTTGTGTATAGTATTTGTATATGGATTAAATCATATACACTTAACAGTTCGTTGCATTCCAATAAACTCCTTTGTTGTACTATATCACTGTATAGTATGTATATGCATATGTGAATATGTGTAAATGTATTTATATATTTAGGTATCGTATCCCTCAGATTTTTACCCCAAGGTTTTTGATTGTCATTTAAAATAAAAAAAAAAATAAAAAAGAGGAGACTCTATAAGAAATGAAGAATTTTATAAATAAAGTTATTGATTTTTTCTCTTCCTAGATTTTAAAATTTAAGTCATGTGCCATAAAACATTTTTGATTCTAAATCTAAAATTGAAAAAGCTGTATATTTCTATTTGAAAGAAAAAAAAGTAAGGAAAAACTTTTATCATATCTTATACAATTGAACATTATTTGCCTAAATTTCTATTCTATTCTAATCATTCATTGGTCTGTAAATAATCAATAGAAAAATAAAATATATTTTTTTATAGATAACAGATGATAATAATTGAAAGTGTATAACATCAATTTTTATATTATATTCACTTTAAACTTTTTTTTGCTGATATAATATTATTTTATCCTTTCAACAAAAAGGAAAAATAAAAAATCATAATAATAATAATAATAATAATCATTAAATGGGAAATGAATATTGTAGCATTTAGATTTAAAATATGAGAGGTGTGAAATTTAATCGAATATAATTCTCATCCGTCCTAGTTGTACACCCGAGTGGTTCTTGATATTATACAAAAGAGGAAGTAAATTATATTCTATTAAAAAATGTATATATTTTCTGCTGACTTAATTCATAATAAAAGATTTACAAAAAATGGTTGCCATCGTCATAATAATCATCATAGTCATCATCATCGTCATCACCATTATATTAATCAAACACCTTTTGTTTTGTTATATAGCGCTTATATTTGTATAAGAAAACTTTATTCAATGTTTTAATTTATTTTCTGATGAAATTATGTTTTTTATTGTTGAATTTTCAAAAATTTAAATCTAAACAAAATATATTATTTATAAATTCAAGAAGAACAAATTACCGATCACAGCATGTTGACCTTTTCATGACTTAAAATGTTAAGGATGTGTAGGTTTAGTTACGCTGTAGGTTTTTCGCAAAGTGAAATAATAATTAATAGTCTAACTAATTTACTTTCTTGGAAAATTTATTAAAAAAAAAATAAAAAAAAAATATACAAGAATCAATTTTGATTTGTAATTTTTTTACCATGAACTCGAGTCCAAGGGTAATATTTTAGCGCTCATTATATGCGCAAACGCGTAGCTTTTAATTTATAAATAATGATATTGAACTATAGAGGCTCTAGAATTTTAGTATTTCATGTGCAAAAAAAAAATACATTGTAATTTTCATATGTGTAGAAAATTTAGTTTTATAAAAAACTTTAGCTGCTCCTAATATGAAACTTCATAAGATGATGTTTTGATTTTGACTCATTTTTCTTCAGATTAAATATTTTTTTTATTAGCGAAATCATTGTTTTTTCTTTTGAATTTGCCACAAAATAATTTAGACGGCTAAATTATAGGTTTTTCTGAAATTTTGTGTCAAAACCAGAGGTGACGGGTTAGTTGACCTCAACATGGGTTTAGTGAGAATAATAAATTCTTATGCGAAGCAGCCAAGTTGTATAATCCCAAGTATGAGTGAAAAAGTATTTATTTTATATGATTCATAAACAAGTCTTCAAGCATCTGTGAGCTTTTTAACTTGGAGAAAACAAAAAAACAAAAATTCAAAAAACAAAAAACAAAAATTATTATGTCTATTTTTATTTTTAAAATTAGTTAATAAAATGAAGAAGGTTCTCGATGCGCATATTTAGGTATTCTTTTTATATGTATTTTGTTGTTTTCAAAATATATTTTTACGTTCATTTTTAAACATCTTCAAGTATAAGAAAAATCGATAAAAATATCGTCTATCTGTATTACAACCCCATTATTCTAATTTAATTTTAATACAAAAGTTTTACTTCTTTTCTTTTAAATAAAAAAGAAAAGAAAAAAGAAAGTATAGAACAATAGGATTGTTTAGAATTTGATATAGAAAAAAGTGTATGTGATGTGTTTAAAAGGACTTGTTGTAAATGGTAATAGAAAAGTGACAAGACAAAAAAAAGTCGGTGTTTATGTATTACATTGTATATACCTACCAAATACATTTGTATGTATGTATGTATCAAAAATGAATGGATAAAAATAAACCAATAGAAAAGGAAGAGCTTTTTATAAGTACTCTTTTGATAGAATTCAGCTGGGATTTTAAGTTAAAGAAAAATGGAAAATGCTGAAATATATTGGTTTGTTGTAGGAATATATATCTACCTTCGCATTATTTCTTTTCATTTTTTTTTATTAAAGTAAATCGTTTATTCGTACAACATTTATTTTATATTGCATATATCTTTTAATATTGAATTTGTTCACAGTTCACTTTATGTTTGAATTAAGGAAGACAAAACGAAACCTGTTCAAGTTAAAATCTTTGATAAACTGATATTTAATTTTTTTAATATATGAGAATTAAGGGATAGAAATGTTTTTAAATTATCTGATTATATTAATCATTTTTAAACACATTTTACTTAAATTGAAATTATAGATTTCAAAATTGTCAATATTTCTTCAAAAATTTTATTAACGGATTACGTATTTTATATTTGACTGAGGAATTCGTTATGTCAAGTTACAAAAATATGTAAAACCTTATTATAAATTATGATTTTTATTTAATCGTTTTTGCATTATTAATTGGCTAAATATTTGATTTACGATCGTTAAAAATTATGACTAAATCATGAACTCACATAATGTCGTGATTTTTGTATCTCTATTATTAAAATAAATTTATTGCGGTCTATATGAATGTGATGATTGATGAATGTCATTTTTTGATATTTTTATATCAATTCATTTTAACATGAAACATCAATATGTTTTCATCATGAATCAAAAATTCGTTTAAATAAATATTAAGTCACTTATGTAATAAACAAATAGTTCTGTTCTATTGTGTCTGGAGTTCATTAGAGATTTATGAAATACGATCATATCGTTATTTTAATACTCTAAGCTAATTAATTAATTATACTAATTTTTTGAAATAATTTCCCACGTTTCTACCATTTGAATTAATTAATAACAGTAAAATCAGTCGAACCAACCTCTCAAATTATATCGGATTTCATTTCATTTAATACTTCTGATATATTCTCAAGTAGCTTGTGTTTTCTAATTAGAACACCTTACTAATTAAATTAATTTTTTTTGTGAAGCTGATGGACATACTTTATACAGTAATTATGTTTAAAAAAATTTAATTTTATAAAAAGTTTTATGTTTTTTATGTTTTTTTTGTATTTCAGGATTTATCTCGACATATTTATTCTAACTCAATTTTGTTTTTATTTGATTTATATCTCGCGTGGTTCTACATATTTATGATAAAGCAATTGTCACAGAAAAGAAGAACATGAAAAAAATGCAATAAAATAAATATTCTTTTAAAACTTTTTCGTTGGCGTAAAGACGACAAAAAGAAAAGAAAAGGAAGAAGAAACATCTACAATAAAATTGTAGTTTTTTTGCTTAAATATGAACAAAAAATAAAAACAAAAGAAGTATATATATCTGTCTCCTTGTAAATAAAAAGGTTATTGAATTCCCTAAGAATGAATACTATAATTTGTGTAAACTAATTTAAATGAACATCGACATTTTCACCAGACTTAACCCAACTTTGAATATTGTAACAATATTCTCTCTTATATAACTTAATCTAAAATAATCTTTTATTTTTGCATCAGACTAGCACTTCAAATTATTATTATTGGAATATATAAACTAAAACAATAGCTATAAATTAGACTAGAGATACATGTTATGAGATTTTTTTTGTATTCGCAGATAAAATGAAAATTCACAAACATCGTATAATTTTTCATTTGTATTTCTCTTCTATTTATTTATATTAATGAAAAAAAATAATGTAAAAATAAATAGAAAACTGAAGTTTAAAAAAGATTGCAACCAATTCAGCATAACTTTAGATAATGCTGTTAAAGAGTCAAGATTTTTAAGATAAAAAGATTATGGGTTGAAAAATAAATCAACAGTACTGTCAAATTATTTGACAATAAAAAATTTGTTCAAATTTATTTTCTTTAGAAAAAACTTGGATATGATAATATTCTATAACAGTAAAACTTACCCAATTGAATATGAAAGAAAAAGCTAATTTTTTATTTAAACAAAATGAACATGCTTTTGACTTATTGACCACTATGAGTAAATTATTACTATATTTTGTGAATTTATTTCAACCCGACTTTTTTGAGTTTATTCTATGGCTAAAGTTCATAAAAGCTTTTAAAGTTAAACTCCCTCACAGAATGGTGGGAAAAAAAATAAAAGAAGGAAAAAACGACATTTATTGTTGAATGATTCACAGAGAAAATTATGCGTTATCTCTCGTATAATATAGATATTGTGGGAGTTAAATATAACATCAAATATCATGTTTCAGAATTGATGATTGTTATATAGAAAATTTTAACCTAATCAAAACACCGACGCGAATATTATAAAGAAAGAACACAAGAAACAAATAAAAAAAAGAACAGAAAAAATGAACTAAAAAGGAAAGATAACGTCTCCGTTATAGAAAAGAGAGAGTAAAAAAAAAGTGAATTAATGCAAGGAACCATCTTCAGAATACATAATAATGAAAATAGCAAATCGAAATTATTTGTGGAAATATTTCATGCTTATGCCTACTTCCTACAACAATTGTATCTCAATATAATAAAATCGGTTTTTTCTTCCTTTTTCTTTTCTCTCTCTCGGAAATACCGGAATTGGATATTGAATTACCATTTGGAATCCAATAGACATAAGTTCTTTTACTATTATAACTATAAGATACGTATATAACCAATAATAAATATAATATTATAGCTCACATATTCATATAAGTATGTTCATAACATTACGTTACGTTACGGTTACGTTTTATATAAATTTATACTATGCGTATACAAATAATAGAAATAAATGTTTTTCAAACAATTTGAATTGACTGTGTTGTCCATTCTTGATGTCGTACTTTTAGAATCTATGAAATAAACTAACTAATGGTATAAAGTGAACGTGAAGGTACATTATAAATACATTATATACATTTTTTGGTTTCCTCCTTATATACAATATCATATTTTTTCATATACATAAATATTTTATTATAGAATATTCCTTTTTTTTTTCTTTCTCTTTTTTTTCGTGTTTTTTTTTTTGCTTATATATAGAGTGAATGTCTATTCATTTCGTTAAAAGGTCATTTTCAAAAGCACAAAATAAAATTGATTTACTTCCTATTTCACTCTTCTACCTATATATGTTATATATATATTCTATCGACTGTTATATCTATATATGTTTAGGTGAGTATATAGATAGGTATATAATATAAATGATACGATGTATTGAAGTAATAAAATACAATTTGTATCAGTAACAGTACAAAAGGAAATAGAAATTGATTATATTTTTATTTTATTTTATATTTTTTTTTTCTGTTAAAAGGAGGTTTCGCGGATTTGATTCTTTAGAGAGCGTTTTATACTTTTAAGGTTGCAATCACAATCGATGATAAATTGACGATTTTTATTATTGTGTGATACAAAAAAAATTATATATATATATATATAAATATTGTCCATACAAAATAATCATATAGAAATTCAATTTTTCGATTGGTTATTTCACTTTCCGCTGATTTCATTTTCGTATTTCCGTTTCCGTTCAAAATGAAATTATTTTATATTTTAAACTGTATTTATCATGATTGTCGTTTAAACTGATAAACCATTTTAACACTGTATTTCCTATAAATTTTCATAGATTTTACATTTTTTTTCTGGTTATTGGGAATATTAAATTCCTTTATTTGTGTCATATACAACAGAAAAATGCGAGACCAATATTGAAACAAGAATATTAGAAGAAGATATCTATAGAGTAAATTTTAGAGTTAACTCCCAAAGGGCATTTAGTCTGTCTGACAAAACATATCATATAGGTATAGGTTATGTAGGTTGGTAGGTACCCTTTAAAAGTACATATACACAAAATATACACTTTAACACTAATTTAACCTAACCCATAGTTGACGGTAGAAAATGTGTAGCATTTCTCCTTTTATCCTATCACAGACTTGCAATATTAATGAAGCAAAAGACAAACAACAAAAAACGTATATACCTTGTAAGTGTGACAATAGATTTTATTTTTGTTTGTTTTTTTTTGTCTCCCCAACTATTCACCATAAACACAATCTATAAAAAGACTTTATAACCCCATGATCCATTAATTAGATTGATTAACCGATTTAATCATGAGATTTTAGTGACAATGACAATGAGATACCCCGCCTTGATATTATCACATCCGACTTTACTTCCATTCTTTTTTCTTTCTTTCTTTTTTTTCTGCGTCCAAATAATTTCATTTTATCTCTTGTAATTTTAATATAGGTAAATATAAAAAATGCAAAAGTATCATAGGCAGATGGTGGTTCTTGGGACCTAGGGCTATGAAGCTTTTAATAATTCAAATTTTGTAAAAATAAATATTATACAAGAATAATGAAATTGACAAAATGAAGACGTAGGTAAGTTTTTTTTTAGAAAATTTAAATACAGAATTTCTAACACATGATGCCTATAATTCTTCACGTCTTTTGGGAAACAATGTGCCACAGTAAACTATATATAAATATTTTTATACATGAATGGAAATTTTGGCAAATGCAATTTATATAGAAAGGAAAAACTATCTTAATGCTTGAAGAATATTAATGAATATTCATGTATATAATTAGTATTTAATGTTTTTAATGACAGTAACTGCAAATTATGAACGTTTAAAGTGTTTAAATTTTATTATAATTTAGGATCAAATCTCAAACTAGTATTTAAAGTTAATGACTTTTTTATGTTTTTAAAAAAAAAAAGAAGAAAAAGGAGGTTGTGAAACATTTCTGGTGATTAGATAAAATACATAAAAAAGAGTAAGTTACATACAAAGGGAGAGGGTTAGAGTGAAAAAAGGTTGTTACTTAATACATTAGATTAATCAATTTAATACACTTTTCTCAATGTTTCACTAGTTGTAGTAAATTTAACTATGTAAATTTGAGCGCAATTTTTTTTTGTGTTTTTTTGTGTTTATTTAATAACAACAACTAAATTCATTTCAT
The DNA here is from genome assembly GCA_963082725.1 of Pedicia rivosa. Lineage (NCBI taxonomy): Eukaryota > Metazoa > Arthropoda > Insecta > Diptera > Pediciidae > Pedicia > Pedicia rivosa. The sequence continues at coordinate 20,340,948 of OY720151.1, forward strand.
TAGAACCTTAAATTCAAAAATATGAATTACATAAAAATCAATTGTTTGAAATTTTAGGTCAGTTCCAGGAATTGTCTTTAAATTATTTTCAAATGTTGCTGAATTTTAACTCATGACCTTTTCATCTGAGAATTTCACGTGTTGTTCAGTTTGTATAATAAAAACAAATTATAAATTCAATAAAAATTTTATATGCTACCAGCAACCACAATTATAAATTAATAATTAAAATGAGCTTGGATTATGATTATTGCTTTAGTGGGTATGAGGGTGTTCAACTCTGTTATTTTATTTCTACATTTTTTTTTCATATGTCGGCCATCTTTTTTTTTTTTCTTTTTTGGATAAATTTAGTCAAGGATCATCTAAAGTTTTATAAAAATCTGAGACAAACAGACTGTATTAACTCTTCTTTTACAAAATGATTTTTCCATATTATTATCGATTCTTTTTCATATTTGAAATTTTTCTAGTCCTTTAAGTGCAATATTAAATATTGAGGACGATGAGTAAATATTTTATTATTTTGTCCGTTTTTTTATTTCTTGTTTTATTTTTTTTTTTTGTTATTATTCAATACAAAATTTCGAATTCGTTTGATTTTAATTTTAGATAGAGATATTATATAATTTTGAAATTTAATTAGTAAAAGGGAATCATCAATAAATATCAATTAAATTGATTATTTGAAATAATAATATTTATTCATTTTTATTTTTCTTATTGATTTAATTAAAAATTCATAGAAAAGAGAATTATAAAGTTTGTTTTGTTCAGCGTGTATAGGAAATTCAATTAAGATCTCATATATTGTTGAAATAAAATAAATAAAAATATTGAAAATGATTTTATAAACTTTTTAATGAAATGATCATTTTTGATTAAAATAGATTTTAATTGATTTATTTTATAAAGAATTTTAATCGAGAACGTTCAACAATTTAATCGAATTAAACTGAGGAGGATATGAAAGAATTCAACGTAATCAAAACTCAACCAATTTTTGTGGATTCTCTAGATATTTTATTGAGTTCTTAATTCTACCAAATTTGATTGAATTAAATTGGTTGTAATACAATCACACCAGACATTGGTGGTTTGGAATTAAAAAAAATTCACAGAAAACGTAGAAAAGATTTTCAATTCAATTATTTTTGCAAATCGCATGTTGGACACCCTCAGTTTTATATAAACAATTGTTCTATTTCGTACGTTGAATTGTTGAATTCTCATTGGAAATTCTTCTTTTAAGTAATATAAATTGTACTCACTCTTGTTACTTTTTCTTTTGGCAATTCTGAATATTCACACGGGCTGTCTCCACACTAAAAAAAGAAGAACAAAAAAAAGTTATAAAGATACAATTTATTATTAGTAATTATTAATTATTACACAATAATAGTGAAACAATAAACCGCGTCTTAATTATGATTTAAATTCTTAATATCTATTATTTATATTCTTATTCTTATTTCTATTCTTATTATTATTATTATGATACGGTTAATTAATTTATTATGTATTATTACTGATGATTGATTGCGATGGTTTTATTGTATATTAAAAGTAGATGTTTTATTCGTTTAATATGTACCTTTCTATATATAGTCTAGTTGTGTTAGAAAATGATTAAGAGACAAATTAATTGTATTTTCTTTAGTCTATTAAAATATAATCAATATACAATTTTTTTCTATCATCGTTATCTTTATCAGTATTGAGCACATTATCAATATAATTAGAATTGTCTTCTTATTAAAATAAAACGGAATATAATATATATTTTTGCTAAATTATTATTACTACTTATTGGAAAATATGATTGAAAATAATTCAATCATGTAGAAACGAAATAATCTGTAAATATAGGAAATATTCTCAATGTTTATTTAATTTTTATTAAAATTTCATTTTTTTTCCAATTTTTTCAATTCTATTTTTTTTTTTCTGAGAAACTTTTATAAATTTTTATTTAGTAAATTTCAATTCAGAATCAGGTTTACGGAAGTTTTATTTATTCGATCTTAAGTGAACAAAGATAATATTTAATCAATAAGTTTTTAGTTAAGTTGAACATTTTATTATTTAATATTTGTTAGTAGTTGGTACTTCTGTTCTGTTATAATAAAACAATAAATAATCAATTAAAAAGTCATTTCGAAAATATGAAATAAAAGAATGAAAATTAAGAAAAATGTTTTTTTGTACAAAAATTTTGGTTAGAAGGAAAAATTTACAAAAACGAAAAAAAAAACAAACAAACAAACAAAATGGCAATTAATATAAAATTTAGCCTATTCGATTATAGGAATAAAATTGTAGGTTTGTATAAAAATATATTTATGAATGTCAATATTTAAACATTCAATATTTAAATAAAATATTTTGATAACAACAATAACAACAAGGAAAAATCGTTTTATTAAACAAATACAATGAAGGAAATGAAATAAAAAAAAAATTAAACAATTTTGAAGCAGCCTTCTTTTTTATACAAAAAAAAAGAAATATCATTACAAAAAATGGTATTATTGAATGTTTGAGTAGAGTGTACATAAATACATATATACATACACACACGCATGTATAAATACATACAGACGCACACTATATCATGTTATAAAAATAAATCATGTCGTACCTTTAAAAAGAAAGAAGGAAAAAAATCTAGAAATTTTGTATATCGAAACAAAAAAAGAAAAAAAAATATCCCCAAATGAGAAATGATGGTAGAGAAAATTCTAACTAAATGGTTATATCACGTTTTATCCGCATTTCGATATCACATATCCTTAACACCGCATAATATAAAGAGAGAAAAAGGGAATAATTTAAATGTATTTCGCACCAAGAAAATGAAAAAAAAACATAAGAGAAGAAAGTCAAAGGTTAACCAAATGTAAAGTTTACTTGCCATGGATAAAAATTGTATTCATCACATTTCTATCATTTTTCTCCTTTTTCTTTTTTTTTTTTATCAAATGATAAACTCAAGAATAAAAGAAGCAAACAGAAAGAAAAAGAATCAATAAAATCTGTTGTGAAAATCCTCCATCTCAATATAATAATCTTATAAAAAACGAAAATAGACGATAATATAAAACTTAAATTCTTCCATGAACAATCAATCAAAGTAAATATAATTTTTTTGGAAGCTCTTTTTCCCTATATATAATACAATATAGAATATAGAATATATATATAGGTTAGTGTTCTTTCTTTTTATGTAAGAGTCTCACGGACAGATGGAATAAAAAAAAATTTTAAATTGTGTATATTCGCAGATATAACCATATAGTTTTTACATTATACCTACATACTTATATAGAAATAATTTTCTATTTAAGTTAATGTCTTTGGGGTATTTACAATAAATAGTTAAAATAAATAAAAGTTTATGTACAACATATATTGGTACATATAATTATATATACGAATATGTATACAAATATCGATTTGTTTATAGTTAATAATTAATTATTATATATTCCGAAATTTCTTATGTTTTTGTTTCTGTTGTAGTTATTGTTTATTTTTTCTTTTTTGCTTTTTTTTAGTTGTTGTTGTTTTTGTGTTTTTTTTAATAATAAAATATTTTTATGTTGATCAAATAAATTACATTAATAATATGTAATTAATTAATGTTAGTTATCTTGTATAACTTAAATAATTAAAACTTAATATTGTAAACCATCTTCTTCACATTGAAGACTATATAATTTTATATGAAGTTGGAATTTTATTACAAAGGTCACGCAAACATTTCGGTGGATTTTTTTTTTGCTTTTTTTTTTAAGTTTGTTCGTTTTGTGTTCCTTTATTCGTTCATTTATATATTTTTTTTTATTTGGAGAATTAAATATGACGTGAAATAAACGGGATGGAAAGAAGTGGTAGAAAAAATAAACTAAAAATATCAAAATATACCGGCTATTTATTTTGGACAGTGTTCATGCATTGACTTGATTGCATATTACGTGCGTTATAAATTTGGAAATTATACCAGCAGAACAAAAAAAAAAATAATATGAATGTAAAAAAGGGAAAGCAGAAGTAATAACAATATTCAACGCACAAACTTGTTAAAATTTGAACTAATATCCTTTGTGTGTTTGTCCAATGGAATGAGTAAAATTTATTCAGAATATAAATGGGGAAATTCTTATCATAAATGGATATATCACTGAAGGTTGGCGAGTAGTAGGTACATGATTGTTTTATTAAAACACAACTAAGCGATATTTATATTTATAAACATAAAAAGTCACTTTCAATTTAGTTATAGTTATTTTTAATGAATCCAATTCTTACAAAGGATATGGCGCCTCCACTTTTCTTTTCTTTTTCATATTTTTTTTCAACTTTTATTTTTCTAAATAACAATTCAATAAATATATAATGGAAAATTGGCGGAAAATCAAATTCTAAGAATTGCATTATTGATGTGATTGTTAATAATAAGAATTGAAATAAGGAAATAGATTTAAATAATCGTTTTCTTAACAATAAAAACAAATCAATAAGACATAAATAATTAAACAGTTTAAAGCTCATTATTTTGTTTGGATGTTTAACAATTGAACAAAGTTTTTTATTTATTATAAATTTAAATGAATCAAAATACTATTCTTTTATATTTTTTATATATATTTAATGCTTTTTGTTTTGTTCATTTTAGTTTCTCAAGAAATTAAATATTCACAACTTACAGAATATTTTATATTTGACCACAACTATAACTACAATAGCAACTAAAGCTAAATAAGTAGTTATATTTTTATTTAACTTTTTCATTTATATTTTGAAATTAAAAGTCATTAATAATAATAATTTAAATAATAAGAGTGAATATTGTGGTATGATTTCAAGATTTTTAAAATTCACAATAAAAATAATTACAGTTATTGATTTATTTAATGTCAAAATTTATCAGAATAATTTATAATTACCTTAATATCTCGTGACTGTTTCATTTCCTGTCGTCTTGGTGGTACACCTGGTTGATCAGAATAAACTAAATTTCTTATGGAACCACGAAAACGTGGTTCAAATATGACACTTGGTAATGCCAGAAGAGCAAGCTTTGTATTGTACCTATAAAAAAAATGGAGAATATAAAAATATAATTAATGAATTTCATAACAAAAAAAATCTATTTTAGTCCTTTCAATGACAAGTCAACAAATAAGAAAGTTTATAAAAGAGCTAGCTCAGCAGCAGACAGAGATGAATGTTAAAAGTATTTTGCATGGGTATGACGTTATTAGTTGATAAAATATTTAATTGAATTCAGACAAGTTTTCTTTTATGTTGTATTTTTTTTTTGTTAACAGTTGTTAGCTTTTTCCGGCTTTTTCTAATGGTCACTCATATTCATTAATTTCAACAAGAAATGATAGTCATAATTGTATTTTCTTTTTTACCATATATTCTTGATGTCAATCTAATTCATAAATCATTAACACACAATTTTGAACACGTGCGTTTGTCAATTTATGTAATTATATTTTTATACGGAATAGATTTTTTTTGAAGTTAGTTAGTTAGTTAAATGAATTTATTTGTTGAAAAATAAAAAAACATAAGACACGCAATGAACAGGAACTTAAGGCTGTTTAAGGATTTAACTCTAGAATTTCATGATTATTTTAAGCTGTAAAGGGTAGGCAAACATTTAAATATCATAAAACCGAAAATGAAATGACAACTTTAGAATTGGTCTAGACTATGGAAGATGAGTCTGAGGCTTCTTAAGGTATGATAAGATTTTCATTTTAAAAGTCAATACCGAATGAATTAGCACATTAAAGTCTTCTAATCAGCTTAGCTTATGGCTAAAATCAATATAGCATATAGTCAGTATAATTTAACCTGGGCACTGAATTTTTGGTATAACCTTTTTGCCTGTAATCATGACCTAAAAATACTTTAAACAACAAACTTGACCTTCTTAGAAAAATGAATTGAAAAAAATAATAAGAGCTAAAAATCTTTCTTTCCTTAAATTCAAGTGAGGTTATCCTTTAAAATCAACCAACCACCTACCCTTTATTGTCTAAAAAGTTCATTTGGCTGTTTTTAGTTATTTTCGGATATTCCTCTTGTATATCCGGGATTACCTACACTAAAGATACCAAAGGTGTATTATAGAAGATTTAAAATGATCTTTGATATACATACATGTACTTGAACTATAATTTATTTCAAGTCCCATCAACAAAAATTGGTCTAATTAAAGATATATATAGTTAAATGAATTTAATACTTTAATTTAGAAAAACAGACTCATAAATATATAAACATTTTGTTTATTGTATATGCGCTTATATAAAATTACTGACTGTGTGTGTATGTGTTGTTTTTCTTTTCTTTTTACTTTAAAAAAAAGAAGAAAAATAACTCTGTTAAACCGTCAGAAAATATATAATAAACATGTAAAATAGAATAAAATAAAAATAAAGGCAAGAAGAAAAAAAAAACGAAGAAAAACACAAAATGTGACACGAAAAACAAAATAATTTAACCTTGAGACTTTTCTTCTTTATTTTATTTATTTTTTTTTTTGCTTTCGGTATGGTGAAAAAAAAACACAAAAAAAAAACAAAAAAGTAAATTTATTTGCATATATAAACTTCTCACATGTTCTGATGTATAACTAGCATATAATATTGAGGCGATACCTTTCGGCAAAATGAGATTTTAACTTTATGCTATCTTGAAGAATTATAAAAGAAAATATTATCTAAATCTTATGCATGTATTTTTTTTTGTTATTTAAAATTAATTACATGATCAGCAAAAAATGATTAAATTAACAGATGAGAAGATTTTGTAAATGTTAAACACGATTTTACTTTATATTATTGTTCTAAGAAAAGTGCGTGAGGGATAATAAAGACACACTCAAATTTGGGTATAATTGAATAATAAACAAACAAGGTTATCAATTTACCTAATTAAAAAAATAATGCAAAACTAACACAGTTTTGTTAATCTATGACTTTATGTTCTATTGCGTTTCATATATTTTTATCATATTTGGGCGACATTTGATTAATTCATAAACATAAAATATAGTTAGTGAAATTAGAAAAAATATTCCTTTAGGAGAAACATATCTGCCAGTCATAGATAACTTTATGCGTTTAAAATTGCATTTGAATGTAAAGGCACGTTGAAGAAAATACTGAATACATAATGAGTTTTTATAAGTTGTAAAGTTATCTGATTCTAGGAATTTTCTAGAAAAAAAGAAAAATACCCAAAATAATTATATTTTGGTAATTTTAAAATTAAGAATACTTACACTGAACATTTTATTATTCTACCTGTGTATTTAATCATTTTTCTTTCTATAAGCAATTTATATTAAAATACTGAGGAGTTACGTCGGACCTTTTTAAATTTATATGTTAACTATATAATAAATAAATGGCCATGGTGTTATAAATAATTGAACACGCTGTTCAATTATTAATATGATAATATTATAATAATTTTATTTCGATTTTCAATTATTTAAGGAACATTTAGAATGTTAATTTCTATTCAATAATTTATCTGTTTTTTTGTATTTTTTTATTTCCTAAAGTTTGTTGAAGAATGTAGACGATCGAATTTTTTTTTCTTCGAATAAAATTCGACAGAAATTTAGATCGTATAAAAATTGCTTTAGAACCTTCAATAATTTACAACATAATGAAATTAGAATTCTTGTCTAAGCAAATTACTGGATAATATTATGAAATAAATAAGAGAATATTTATAAATCTGTCCAATCAGGCTAACAATTTATTTCTGATACTTTGTCCGAAAATCGACAATATAATTGACATGCAAAATTAGTGAAAATACTTTATCTGATTGGAGTTGTGGTATGATTACACAGGTTTCACTTTACTTTATAATAAAAATTTATTTTCCTGTGTTAAATTATTGTTGATTAAAAAAAATAGTTATCAATTTACCTCAAATATGAAACTTAATGCGTATTTGTGTAGTACTGTCCAATATTTGTAGAATAATTTAGCTTACTAAGTGAAATTAATAGAGGGAAATTAGTGTAAGAAATAATAAACGAGCGGGGAAATTTAATAATAAATGAAAATAAATATTGTAAGTGCACTCTAAGTAGACAGAACTCTATCTTGAAATAATTGATTTTCTTATTTAAAATGATAAAAAATCTTGAACAAATGTATTGTATGTTTGTATTTCTTTGAGTTGAAGTAAGAGCTTTCATTGGATTGATAATTTTTTTCTGTATATGAGTAACTTAACTACTATCTAAATAAATAAATAAAAAAAAAAAATAGAAAAATATATAATAAATATTTAGGTTATACAAGGAAAAATAGTCTATCTGAATTTTCTCTTGTACTGATCGACGATTTTCTTTTACGATTATTAGAATGTAAATTGGAAGGGTCGGAAATCAAGACATTCAACACTAAAAGTGAGTGAAATTTTCTTTTTTTTCTTTTCTTGTTCTTCATTTTTTTTTTTTAGTTTTTTTTTTTCCATACATGGTTTGTGTAAAAAAAATCTATATCGGATATGTAAGAGGGGTTTTTTGTACTTCTACATATATTCATTCAATACATATTTAATTATTTATTATTTACACATACTCAATCTGAAATTCAAATAAAATATTTATATTCTAAATCAAAAAAAGTCAAAAGTCAAAAAATAAAATGAAAAAAGAAAAAAAAAATAGTATTGATAAAAACAAACTGTACCCGTATTGATTAATAATGCTACTTCCTATTTTTCATTTAAAATGAACCAAAAACTTTTTTTTCTTCCTATACATTTTTCTAATCCTTAATTCGAGTTTGCCCAACAAATGTTCGTGTATCGGTGTAAATGGGAGTAGAGAAAGTACATATAGGTTTTAGTGAACGTTTTCTAAAATCACCTAAATTTTTTATATGAATAAATAAATAAGATTTTCACGAATGACCCAAAAGGTGCAAATAAAACTATACAATTTAAATTGACACATAATTTAACCAATTCTTAATATGAGATCGCTCATTCCTTCAATATGCGAAAGTGTATGTCTGCTTGTGTCTATATGTTACTATGTTCGTTCAATCTTTCTCACATTGTTATACTTTGTATTTTTTTTTAATAAGGAGGCAGGGATTGATTGTGATGGCACGTGATTGAGCACTACCAATGTTTTAGTCCTTTACTCATCCAGGTGATGAATAACAAAAACAAAATGTAAAAACTAATCCCTATAAATGTGGGTACATATATATATATATTTATATAATATATTTATATATATATATATATATATATATATATATATATATATATATATATATATATATTTGGTTATAGATTTACGTTTAAAGGTTATGGATTATCGTTAAAGCTTGTTGTTTAAACTATAGAGTATTGTTAGAAAATTTATTTCTAAATAATACGATCCATTTTCTAAATGATAGTGAAAATACTTATGAAAGGTTAAAATGAGATAATTCTTTTAGAGTTTAGTGTAGTGTTTGATAAAGGATACATAATATTCTGTTAGGTGAAAATATAAAGTTTGTAATACGAATAATGAGTATTAACGTTTTTCTTATTAGTTTACTTTTAATCAATAATTTAAAATTTGAGAGTGACCTACATTTAAATTATAAACTTTAAAATTAAGCAAAACCCAACAATAAAAATATATGTATTGATTTTTGAATGACATTTTCTTTTATTGTCATAAAGGAATAGAAAACCAAAGAAAAATAGATGAATAAAGAAACAAATAAAAGTTATTTGCTAAAAAAAACCAAATAAAAAATAAAAGGGAAAATATTTTAACAATCAATTTAGACTTTCTTTAACACGCGCTTTTTAGTCAATAAAATACTATACAGTAAAATATGGGATAAAAATATAGTTGTAGTTGTAGTTGTAGTTATAGGTATTGTTTGTGATAGTATAAAAATACAAAGAGAAGAACATAACCTTAACACTTTTTCTATATAAAATGCGTAATAATAACAAAATATCTCACTGTATAGAGACTCCAGAATATATAAATAAAGAAAATATATAAACCATAACATCTAAAATTAAGCTTTAGCGTGTCAAGAATATTTTGGAAAGCTTCCTTTTGTTTGGTAGAAAAAATTTCTTCTATAATTCATTTTAGTTATATACAAAACATATCATTAAATTTCATTTCGTCATTCTTTCATTCTTTTCTCTATTTTTCTTTCTTTCTTTTTTTCCTTTTCTTTCTTTCTTTCTGTTTCTTTCATTTTCTGTAATATGAAGGTTTATCTTGATAGTAATGTCATTTCTCTTCTGTAATTAAGGTTGATTTTAAATAAAAACAAAAAAAAAACAAAAAATCATTTTCAACCCTTAAGAACCCTCGTTAAAATCGCGTGTTTGTGTATTTTCGGGTCTAGGATTATGGTTATTTGTTATACTTTTGAAAGAAAGAGACCGAAAAAAAAAATATATATACAAAAAAAAACTCTAGTGTCGGTTATTATTACAAATTAAATTCATAAAAAAATATACAATAACAACAAAAACAACAACAACAGTAACACCAACACCAATAGCAACAACAAAAATAAAATAAAATATATTCTATTAATAATTATGGTAATTCAGGAATCTTAGGATCAAAATTATTATGTACAAATTCGAAGGGTTGTCATGATATTAGATTTTGACAACTTTTTTTTTGTTTCTGTATCTTTTTCTTTTGAAAATCTTTTGTTTAACTTTGTTGGATTCTAATACAAATTTTTTGATTTTGTTGCAAAATTATATTCAATTGTTTTTGGGTATTGTTTACACTGTCATAAAAATTTTGTTATAAAATATATTTTCATTTTCTATAAAGTTAAATGTACAAATAAATACAAGCACACATATACATATACATATCCAAACATACTCCCATAACTTCACTAACACTATAATACATTACTATCGCATGGAAGCGATCAAACTTTTAACCCTAAAAATACAACATAAACAAATATGTAGTTTCATACGAAAGAAAAATAAGTTTAACCTTCAGTTGGCTGATTACGATATTGTGACGTCATTACCTTGTCGTGGTTATAAATCTCAACATTTCCGATTGAATTTATCGACAAAAATTTACTTAGTTTTTGAAGATAATAAAATATTAGAAGCATGTTTCTATGATGTGCGTTTAAAGAAAGTATTATATAGTTTAAAAGATTTAAAAGATTTAGAAATTCATAAACATATAATTGGATTAACATAATAAAAGGTTATAAATTCTAATTTATAGTCTTAGCAATGTTTAATTGTTAGAAAAGTGACCAAATAAGAGATACGGGTATTATGGTAATATGGATACCCTAGAAAACTTTTTTAATTATGTCATGTTCAATATTTTATGAAAAAGTAACCAAATGGAATGATGTGCTTTGTTCTATATCTAATGCAATGATCATTGACATATATTTTGTAACAATATTTTACTATTCCACATGGTCAATAAAAGGTAAACCATCATATCTCTATATATATATATATATATATATATACTATTCCTCGATAATATCATATTCGTTTGATAAGACAACAACAAAAATTACCATAATTTATATTTATAACTGACCAAAAACTATCTTTGATAAATTTCCAAAAATTGCAGTGAATTTAATTGAACAAACAGAATGTATACGTGTAAATTTTATTTGATAAATATTAGCTTATAAACGTGTCTTGTATTAACTTATAATGAAATTCAAGCAATTACGCTAATGTTTTAAAACCGATAATCTATTGATCATCGTGGCTGTATTGAAAAGACTCCATAAAAAATTTCATAGAAAACTAAACAGTATACGTTACTAAGATTCATAATAGTTGGTCCTAAATAAGATTTGTTCTAGTTTACATTAAATTTGTCAATTTTTATCTAAAGACTATAATTACGAGTCACATAAGATTCGTATGAATTCACCAAACATTAGTATCTACCATCAGAATTTCTTAATTTGCAAATATAACTTTTTTCAAACTTTCAACCAAATTTTAATTATCATATGCAACACTAAGGTAGATATTTTTTAATATTCATTGATTCAGACATAAAAGATGATAATTGCATAAAAATTCTATTGAAGAACTTAAATAATTTGGAAACGCCAATGCAAAAATGTGTCCTTAAGTTTTTTTGTCTAGCTTTAAATATTTTGTATGCTGATCTAGACTAGATTCTAGTGACATATTATATTGTAAAACTATAACGACATTTTAGATAAAAACTTAAATTTTTTATGTAGTACAATTCACTTCAATAAACTGAAAAAATCACATCCAATCAAATCTGACCGTAGGAATCTTTTATTCTATTATTTCACAAAAAAAAAGGAAGAAAGTGTTTTCCGTGCACAGATTTTTAATTAAATTTATTAAACCACATGAAAAAAAAAACCGAAAAAAAAACTTTTCAGCCTTCATCATTATTTCAAATTGCTGTTTCTACTTTCTACTTTCTTCTTCTATTTTTCTTTTATTTTGGTTACACAAAATGTCAAAAAGCATTATTTTTAAAAGCTTAAAAAAAGTTTTTAGTTACTTTTGAAATACGACTAATGAAAGCTGATTGAAATTCATTTAAAGTTTTCTATAATCAGTAAGTATGTTATGATGAAATTTAGTAAATTTTTTTTTCAAAAGTAAAAAAGTACAAACCAACAAAAAAAATGTCTAACATAAATAAACATTTTTACGAGTTTAGAAAAGATAAATACAAACATAAAAAAACTTGTCTATATATTAAATTGGTAAAAAAGAAAGAAGGAAAGAAAAAACAGAGTTCCTGATGTGACCAACTTTTTTACAAGTTTTTTCTTTATTTTTTTTTTTTACATAAAATAACAAGTTGTACAAATTGTCTTAATTTTTCAGTGTTAAAAAATTTGTTTTTGCCAACCGCAAAACATGTGGGTAAATATGTAAAAAATTTAGTATGTACATATATGTATTTAGTATAATACAAATATGTATGTGAAGCCTCTATAAATGGACCATTTGAAGTGTGAAAAAGTTCAGGTCGTCAATAAAGGTTCGTCAATTTATGCAACATGTTTTTTATTGTCTCTTATGAAACGTGACTAGATAACATTGGTATCATTTTAGAGAGGTGGTCATCTATGGAGTTTACATTTTTTATATACAAAAAATTATATTTGTTAGTGTTGTAAGCACATAAAAAATTTGTACAGCAGCGCACGGATATCACGGCTTGAGCAAAATATTTCGTGTTAAAAATATCGATGAAAATTATTACAAAAATATATAAATAAGAAAAAAAAAAAAAAAAAGAAGTAGAAAGAAGAAGGAAACAAACTCATATATAGTCTTCTCTGGAGGTGACTACAACATTTATGGTATTGTATGTTAGAAATTTTAGATATTTTGATACTCACAAGAGACCAATTGAAGAATATACAGGGTGTTTCTTATCTCTTATATACACAAGTAAATATATATGATAATATATTTTGGTCATAAAATGATGGGAGATCGTATAATACACTTTCAAAAGAAAAAAAAAACGAAGAAAAAAAAAATATAGAAAAAAAATAGAAAAACCTCTCACTTCTTTCTCAATGTAGTAGCGATAAAAATTATAGTGATACTCTATTTTATATATTCGGATTTAATATTTTTCAACATGGTATGGAATGGACGACAGATAAATTGTCGTAAAATGTAACCAATTCTTTTATATAATATTATGATTTTCACGTCTTTTTTTCTCTTTTACTTGCTTTTATTTTTTCTTTACTTTTAAATTATAATTTTTTTATAGGTTTTTTTTCTTTCCTTTTATTGCACGTTTTAATATTCTACATATTTCTTATTCCTAAATACACGCATACACACATACACACATTTAAAATGTAATTTTAAACGAAGTTTGTAAAAAAAAAAATAAAAAGTAAAATTTAACTAAACTCATTTAAATGTACCACCATCACCCACTCCACATTGATCAATATATGAAAAAAAAGAAGAAAAGAAAAAAAAAAGTAAAATACACTCGACATCGTCATCATCACAAATCGATTACAATCATTTACATTTTAACAAAAAAAAAAAGAAGAAAATAAAGAAAGAAAAGAAAGAAAGAAAAACGAAAAAAGTTTTTTCTAAAATTTTGTAGCAGTGTTTTACGCATGGAAAATAAATGAGAATTGGCTCTTTTATGGTTGGCCAACAAACAGTGTTTTGCAATATAAAAAAAAACACGAGAAGGCCAAATTTAAGGGAGAAAACTCCTATTTCATCATTCATGCTGCTATATTTTATTTGCAATATTGTCAAAGAAAATATAAAGAAACGACAACTAAAATAAAGAAGGAAGACACAAGAAAATTTGCATTTCTTATATTTTTATTTTAAATAAGATATTGTGGTTATGCAACAAATCTAAAGAAATAATAGACAAGTTTTCTGTTTTATTGTTGTACAAAAAGAGAAAAGAAAAAAAAATGAAGAAGAAAAGTTTTGTGTTTGGAATAATGTGAATTAAGGCATCTGTGTACATTAACTTAACTTGAAAATTATAGACTTTTTACGAACTTTATTTTATTCTTTTATAAAAGTTTACTTCATTTTTTTTTTTAAACTGAACACAGAAAGAATTACGTTTAACCTCCTTTATAGAAAAAAAAGTAAAAAGAAAAAAGAAAAGAACAGAAAATAAATTATATAAAAATGAATGTCAATGGTATGGTGGCGGACAAGGACTTGACCTTCTATCTATAGAACAAAAAGGCAAATATGTCACATTACACAATATTTTCTATATATTTTAAAGAAAAGTTGAAAAATAAATCAATCACAACATTCATATTAAATTTGACTTGGGTTAATATTGCTTTAAGTGGTTTCATCACGTCAGCAAATTTTTTATATTCTATTTTTTCTTTCTATTTTCTTCTTTCTTTTTTGGCCTTTAGCTCGTGACCTATATAGGATGTATATTTAGACGTTGGATCTATCTATGGACTTATTTAGGAATTTTATTTCTGTTTTCTTTTCTTGCATATTTGAATGTAGGTATTTTCGTTTTAATTCTCACATTTTTTGTAATAAAACTCACTCAATTATGACCGCTTTTTTGTTTTTGTTGTGAAATAACGTTTGTCACGTCTTTTTTTTAAATTGAATTCAATCGTACACAATTTTCACTTAAGTCATTTCCATTTACTTATATTAAATTATTCCTTCGATAAAATTTCCGTAGGATGGTTCAATGAACAAAAATTCTATAAATGGTATCATTATTTATGAAATTGTTTTCTATTTGGTTTTAAATGATGAATTATATTGGTAAAAAATTTGTCAGAAAAAGAAAGAGGGAAAATTGTAATAAGCACGAGATGATTACCCGCTGAGCTAACTCGCTATGATCCTAAAAATAAACCACATTCTTCATATTATAGAAATATGATAAATTATAACATACATACAGGCATCAAGAAAATATATACACAAATATATAGGAAAAAAATAAACCATAACCAAAATACAACTAATATAAAAAAAAGAAATCTTACCAATTTGGCATGCCACCCACATAGACATCAGAATTAGTTGCAAATTTTCCAAATTGAAACTCTTTACCTCGTGATGAACGTGTTTGTGACACGCCATCAACTGTAAGTGTTGTATGCTCATCATTACGAAGCACCTGTAAATTAAACAAGAAAAAATTATTATTATTCGGTCAAACTTTAATTTTTCAACTATGTACAATAAAACTTCTATACAAATTCACTGACTGAATGTGTCTAAAAAATTTCCGTGTGTTTGGAAAGGCGATAAATTTATACAGGCTCTTTGTTAATTGTTTCTTATGACGCGATGCCATAAATGTTAGATATTTTCGAGAAGTCATCTGTATAAAAAAAATGGTCACGTTTAGAAGTCTAGAATGATTTGTTGATTTTTCAAAGATAGTTGAATGTAACTGCTCATCTGATGACCATTTGACATATTTTGGATTAAATGTTTTGGTTTAATTTTAATTAAAACGCCTGGCTCCTAAAATATGAAATCACCAAAAAAAAAACGACTGACACTCTACAATCTAAATTCTAAACCAAAGACACATAAACAACAAAAACTGAATTAAAATGAGTTAAACTAGTATTTTTATTATGAAAATATAAATATTTAAATGGATTCTTTCATTCTTTAGAATAATATACGCGTTATTATAGCATTTTTAAACATGATAAGAAATTCTAAAATATTACATCAAAAAATAAAAAATCTAATCTTTCTCTTATGCAAATAAATTTTTATCTCAAGTTGCATCTTACAAAAAGAAAATATAAAATAAAATCCCCCCTTTTATATTTATAAAGACCCATTTTTTTCCTTTCTCAATACTACTTTTGATATTCTAAGATGAAAAATAAATTTATTTAAACATATTATGTCTGAGTATCACACAAAATGGTAACAGTGGCGTTGTGTCATATATTGAAGGGGGTCTCGTCAGTTTCTAATGTAAATTTGATTCCTTTGAATACAGGTTATTTGGAATTTGAATATCCTCATGCCATGTTTCACCAAACTATAAAGTGTCTCTTTGAATATTTTTTCCCCTTTTCATTTCTAGTGTCTCTGTTCTTCTTAACTAAATCTGTCTTTAAGTTGTTGTTAAACCTGGCCTTAGTTTTTATTATAAAGGGTCAATTGGGTGTCAGCTTTACATTCGATTCTCTATTTTTTCCAATTTTCTTTTGTCTGGAGTTAAACACAATAATAAAGAAATTACTTTGTATCTTTTGATTTTTCATACGAGACCTGTATAAATATCGAATAAAAGTACCCAAATTAAAAAGAGGCTCATTTGTACTATACAATTCCCATCACTGTCCACTTTATGCTTTTGCACTTGTATTTAGTTGTTTTTCACAAATTGAAAATTTTTTCTTATAATATGCAAGGACATCACTGTAAACACTTCCAAATGCTAATACATTTTTGAATTTTAGTTCTTCTCTTGTTCTGTTTGTCAATATTTTTTCTTCTCTTTTCCAGTTTGTTACTGTCAAGATTTTCAGAAAATATTTCTTTAATTGTGTTGACTGTATTAAGTCTTTCCTTTCCTTTCTCTTTTCTTTATACAAAATATACAAATAAATTTTCCTTTCTTATGTGTTTTTTACTCTTCTCTATTTTCATTTTTCTTGTTCTTTTTCTTTTAAAAGAAAAAATATACAATTATTTATTTTTGAATAGTTTTATATTTATATTGTCTGCGCATTGGTTCGATTCTTTGTCGTCTTTTCTTTCTTAAAGATTAGCGAAGAGGATTTGTTGACGAGGGGAAAAATATATTTTCTTTTCTCTTTTTTTTGTGTGCAGAAAAATGGAAGTTTTGTTGAAATTGATTTTGTATTTTTTTTTCATCTTATACTTTTGTGTATAAAAAAAAGGGGGATTAGGGGTTACAATCTCTTTACTATACATATTTTTATTCATTTTCATCGTCTTCTTCTCTCCTAATTTTTTTTTTATTTTTATTTTTACTCTATTTTTTCTTCTTTGGGATAAAATAAAATTTATTCAATACGGAAGTAAAATATTAATAAATAAATTAATGACGATTTTCTTTTTTTATTGCTAAAATTCCTTTGTTTTGTATAAGAAAAATATTATTGTTTATCCGTGCCCTAAGCAAAATTGTAATAAATCCTAAAAACCTAAGTCCATGTATCATATAATAGGATGACAAGGGTGACAATTGACAGTGAAGCCTCAATTCATTTTCAAAATATATGTATGCATGTAGGTATGTCCATTCCAGTTATATATATACAGTGAAAAAAAACTCTTATGTATGAATTGAAGGCATGTTAAAATCACATCAAAACGAAATACTTGAAATTGTCACCACTAAAATTTATATAGGTTTTAATTTTTTTTTTTTTTTCGAAATCATTGACCTGCCTCCTTACCGCCAATCACAAATCGATTCAATAATATTCCTTAAATACGTATTATTTAATTTAATTATAAAACCACTTATACGATATTATTTTGTGGTCCAACAATTCAAACAAAACAAAAGCACGTTCATTAAATATAAATGTTATAAACTGAAAAGGATTTTTATATATTTTTTGCTCTGTTGCATTGTTTATTTATTATTTTAAGTTATGTGGAGCTTATTTCATTTTTGCTTTTTATTCCTTTTATTTTATGTTATTTAATTTAATTTTATTTTATTTTATTTAATTTTATTTTATTTTATTTTATTTAATTTAATCTTTTTTTTTCGCCGCTTATGGGATTTATCTACACTTAAAAAACTGTACAGGTATATAGATTAAAATACAATTTCATTAAATGAAATAAAAATAGTTCATGGAACTTTAATGGGTAGAAAACGCAATAGTATAAAAACAGAATACCAAGAACATGACTTCTAATTAGTTTCATTCGTGTCAAAAAATCTTTCTTTTATTTTTTTTAACTTTTTCCTTTTTCATTTTATTATTAAATAAGAAAATTCGAATTAATTTTTGTTATAAATAATTTATATGAATTGAGTTATATAGAATCTTGGGTAGGGGGTTGATGAAGGTGTGATGTAGGAGTAGGACTAAATTAAGATAAACTAAAAATATACTGTATAATAATGAATTATCGTGCAATAATATGAGCTTGACGACACGTGGAATTTATTATATAACTGTTGTAGGCAAGTTCAAGTTTGTTATAAGGCATGAAAGAATGGAAAAGGAAAAAAAAGTAGCACCGACTTTATTTATATAAATACAGAAAATTACAATCGATTTTATATTTAATGTATGTTAAAGAAAAATATATAAAAAAAATTATATTCTTTTTAAACACTTCAAGAAGGAAACCTTGAACTGTATATAATTTTTTTCATCCTAGTTTTTGATTTTGTTGTCCTTGCACGTTATACATCTAATAGAAAATTGAAAAAATTTCTACATCATAGAAAATTGAAGGAATATCAAATTTTTTATCTATGCGGATGACATAATAAAATTGTAATTTAATTTAATAAAATCATTTAGAATTGAAATATGTTTTGATTTGGTAATGTTCATTTTCATTTCAGTATATTCTATATTGTCATATCTTGTGGTTTTAAGACATGTGAATATATCTGCATGTGTTTAAAAATCGTGATTTTAATAAATTAAATTAATACAATAAAATGGTAATTTTTTTCTGTTCTTTTTAAATTGTTGCATGCTGAATTGTTTCAATTTTGGTTATATTTTTTTTTATTATAGTTCATTGTTCATTCGGGACAAAAATATGTTGATATTTATCGCTCTATAGGATTGTATTGTGTTCAAAAGTAATTTCTATTATTTTGTTTTTTTTTTGTTCCTTAAATTTTACCCAAAGTTCATTAAATAACATGCTCCAGTTCCAGTTCTTAGGATAATAAACAATACAAAACCACAAAAGTAAATTAATTTTGAAAATGTTTCATAAAGCAAAAAAAATTTTAAACTGTAGAAAAACTGGGGTTTTGTCTTGGACTTAACCTATAAAAAATTAGAAGCTTCAGAAATCACAACAAATATATAAATGGAAAGGGATATGTACATGAATTCAATTACATTATTCAGTTCTAATTTGTTTATACATTTTTTTTTGTTTGTTTACATTTTGTACGAAAGTTTTTTCAAGATTTATTTTATTAAAAGAAGCAGAAAAATAATAATGAATAATTAATCTGAATGGGGGCTTATATATATTAAAATATATAAAATAATGTTAATGAATAAAGAATCACATTGCAGTAAATCATAAAACATTCAGTCGTTTATATTATTTTATATAAATTTATTGTTATTATTAATTATTAATTATTATTTATATTTCCTTCTCTCTTTTTGTTTATCTTTTAGTTAAAATGACTTATTTATTTAATGTTCAGAATTTCCAAAAAAAAACCAAAAAATTATTTTTATTCTAATTATATTTTTTCTTCTTTTTTTTTCTTGCATACGATTAAAATTAATGAAGAAAAATCCTTAAAACTTTATCCATCCTTTTCTCATGTATTATTATAAAATCTCCTACAACATTGTATGGGTTAACTAATTTATGAGCATATAAGTAAATTAAGATAAAGAAAATTTCTCTTTTGTTCATAAATATATAAGAGAAGAACTGTTAACAATAATTTTATGGACATTTCTAAATTGAGTAGAATTACAACAATAGCATAGAAAGTAAAACCACGAGCGCCTATAAACGACTATAAAATAGAATTTATTCTATCTTTGAGTTTCCCTACAAAACCCATTGATGGTTAAAAGCTTTAACAATTACTAAAAAAAGCACTCAATTTTATTAAAATTTATCAATCGCATTTGTAAATTTAATTTGATTTAGAATACAAAAAAAAGTAACAATAATTGTGTTTTGGGCTTTAATATTTTTTTCCACCCCGCAGTTTGTTCAACTAAAAAACCCTTTTTCAGGTGTTATTTTTACACATACGAGGGGATGCAAGAGGAGCGGTGAGTTTAGATATGGTGCTCTGGTAATGTATAGAAACATAGGATGAATTTAAATTAATTAATAAAATTTTCGTTTTGACCAAATATGATTGACGTCATTCAACATGAATATTCATTGAGTTAAGCTCTTTTGAGTGGCATAAAAAATGATAGGAAAATAAAATAAATCATTTTTTTTTTATTCAACTATAATATTAATTGAAGTGTCCAAAAATATACAGAGTAAAATAGTGAAAGAGTGAGATAGAAAAATATATAACATTACACAAATTAGGGTTTATAAATCCTTTAATGAACACTTCAGAAATATTTTGTATTTCTGTGTGTGTGTTTGTGGGTGCGAGTATATTTTATAAAATAAAAAAATACTACAGTATAAAAAAACAAAACTTGGGTATATAGTTAGTCGTTTCAGATAGGGGATGGACATCAATGAGTTTTGTGGCTGACTGATAACATTTTTTTTATCATACCACATTTTATTATAATCGGGAACATACTTATTTTCCCATTATATTTTTGATGCGAAGAAAGAAAAACGAAAAAGAATTTAATTTGTAGTTCAAGAAAAATAAGTAAAATCATATACATTTATAAAATTCTGGGCCTAAGAATAAAAGACTTTACCCGTTAATATTCTTTCAGAACCTTTGATCCTATATATGATAAATAGTAGAAAAATGAATGGATATATTGAATGGGTGGAGTGTTAGATATTATATGAAGAGAATCTTGTATGTACTCTTCCATTTTTTTTTTGTTGCTTTTTCTTGATATAAATCTAATTGAATGACGACATTTTCTCACATCTTATAAGATCCCTCTCTATACTATGTGCTCAAACTCATATCCAACTTGAGGGCTATATATTTTCCATCGACAACAATCATAATGTCTTTCCATCAATAAGAGTGTCTCCTCTTAATGCCATTTTATTTGTTTTTGTATTATTTTAATTTATTTTATGGATAAAATCTTATGTTTTGTTGTACAAGAATGAAGACATTTGTTATTTTTTTTTTCTTCTTCTTTTACTTTATTCTTTTCTTTCTTTTTTTTCTCCTTTCTGTTCTTTTCTTTTCTATTCATTTATTTTCTTTTCTCTTTTCTATTCTTTTCTTTTCTTTTCTTTTCGATGTTTTTTTTTCTTGTTTTCTTTGTTTTTGGGTTAGATTGGTGTATGGTCGTTGGTTCTAGTCAAAAATAAAATATATATAAGTAAGATATTTTGAACGCTATAAATTTTAGTTTATCCTAACATAGCTAAGACAATTTAAGTTCACTCTGTGTGTGTGCTTTTTTTTCTCTTTTGTAGTTCTCCTTTCAGTTTTCTATGTGTGTATAATAAAAGGTAATGATAACATTATATTATGTGTATACGTATTTGTCAAGTAATTCATTTTGGTTTTTGTTAATTCAGTTTTGTAGACACAAAATGGTGTTCGCATTTTATAAATGATCTTTAAATAAATTTATCAGTTTTGTGAAAATGATTCATCATCTGCATCTCAAAGTCTTATAAGTAATTGTTTGTAATATAACACAATCGCATATGAATGATTTCTAAAAGATTCGAATAATAAAAATAGTATCAGATTGAGAATTTTATGTAAATTGTGCTTTTTTGTGAGAATCAATTTATATTTTTGGTGAATTCTTAATTATTATTAATTATTAAATGTTCACATTAAATGCCAAAAAAAAAGAGAGACTACAAAAAAAAACAGTCACATATGTGTTCATTTTTTAATTATAGTAAGTATATCCTTTATTATATGTATATTAAAGATCATCGTTATATACCAGATGTTTCTTGTTAGGTATATTACATTTCGTGTAATTAGGTATTATGACGGAGGTAACATCAGCCATAGACATCTAATATAATTATGATAAGACATACAAAAAAAGAAACGATTATTAGGCTTTATATGCGTTTACGAATGAAATAATATATCACAGATAATATTTATAGATTCGTTTTCAACTAAGACAAAATGAAAGTCTTAAGGACAAACAATTACATCATTTTTTTTCTGTTTGAATTCATTTTTGAAAATTACATTTTGAGTATAGAATTACGTAAGATTAAATAAGAATTGATTTATATTGAATGAATTATTACATCTTTTCAATATAAGAATATCTAAAAAGAAACAGAATGGATTCAGACATAATCTATATAATATAATTTTTATCTCATTTCAAGATGATCTTATTGGCATAAGTTCAAATCTATAAAATGCTAAAAAAAAAACTCTTAGATCTATATAGTAATTGGTGACATACATTTAATCTGTAAGTTATTGTGCCAAAGGATGCATAACTATTAGTGAGCATATAGCCTTTGACTGTGGTCTCCTTTTCTCTGTGGACCGATAATAAAGAGGATGCCCCAGAACAGAGCAGAATCTGTCAAAATTTAAGTCTACCAGACGAATAGAAGAATTGATGTAGGAGTCAAAAATCTATACATTTTATATATTTTTTTGTCGCAACAATTCCTTCCTGTTTTAATTTGTAAAAGTTTTTTTCTTCCCTACTCTTTAGAAAATTGACATTTTGTTCGTTTTATTTATTTTTAAATTATGATTGATTGACTTTATAAAACATAAAAAAATTGAGTTTAACTTTTACTTCTTCAGGTAATTCACGTCTATATATGTTCAGGTTTTTAAATTTCATCCCTTTTGACATTTTGAAAAGTTTTAAATGTGACGTCAAACAAGGTTGCGTTACATAATGTCCGTATCCCACGTTTAAAACTTTTTATTTTTCTCTTTAACATTTTCTGAAGCCAAAAAAATCTGCAACAAAGAATCTTATTTTAACATTTTTTAGCTTTTACCTTAAATTCCCCACTTTTTAATTATATAATTATTTCAACATCGATTCGACAAAGTTTTGAAAAATTCATTAAAAGAATTAATTGAAATTTGCGGTATACAATTTCTTCTTGTAAAAATTACCAAAGTTGATCCATTTTTTTAACACGATAAGTACAGATATTTAAATCTTTCCTCTCAAATTGATTGCTTTACTCAGAAGTGGTACAGAGCTGATAAAGCAATTCTAAATAAATATCTGAGTATGTTGTATGGAGTCAACTAAATATAGTAAAACCACCATAAATTGAAACACATTAAATATGTTAAAATACCCCGTTAATGTTTAAAGCATTTATCCATTTAATAGAACATTTTTTTGTATTATTTCTGTCTACTAGAAGTGTCTGAATATAGATGTTCAATTTATGAAAGTTTTTCCCATTTGTGAATGAATGAAGAAATTTAACTATAAATAATTCATTTAATTTTTTTAACACAATGCATAGAAATTTTTGGTGAAGGTATAAAAAAGAAACAAGGATATAAATTTATTTTGTTTACATTAATTAGCCAAAACAAAACAGAAAACAAAACAAAACAGAAAAAGCTGTATAAAACAACTTTCTTTTATATATGACCAACAAATCATAATTAATTATTCATTTATATTTTAATAATAAAGTAAAATCGATTTGTTTTCGTGAATATTTTAACGCTTGTTTCTGCATGTTGCTCCTTGTCTATATCTAGAGAACTTTTTTCTTTTATTATTTTTATAACTTTTCTTCCTTCATATATTTTTTTCTTTCCTTTTATATTTTTTCCCGTTTTCCTACTTCTACAATTCAAAACAATTGAAAATGTTGTAATAATAAAAATTAATATTTATTTAGAATAAAGATTAAAATTAAAATACCATACAACAACATCAAAAAAAAACAAACGAACATTTTTTTTCCGGAAATTGTTACTTTTCATGTTTGTTTTATAAATAAGTACCTAGTATTGATTTTCAAACTTTTCTTTCTTTCTTCCATTCTTTCTTTCTTTCTGTCTTTCCATTTTTTTATGCTTTTCATAATTTAAAATATTGTTGTACTTTTGATAAATTTTATGTAAATGTGTATTGTAGTAAAAACTGAGTGTTTTTCTTTTGATAAGAATTGAATTTAAAACTATATAATAAATAAGAAATAATCTCACCTGTACTTTATGCCAGTGGCCATCGTGTAATTCTCTTCCAACAGTTATTATTTGTGCACCACCACCTAAATTATATCTCAGTCTTAATGCACCTTCAACCAATTTTAATTCAAAAAAATCATATGTACCACCATCATCTGTATATACAACTAAACCATTTGGTTGTTCTGTTTTAAATTCTAATTCTAATGAACCATTTAATCCCGTATACCATTTTCGAAATTGTGCAAATGAACTTTGTGAACCATCTAATAAAAATCCATAACATGTATTACATGATAATATAAGTGTCAAAGTTATTATTATAATATTTATAATATCATATCCTTTATATTCTATATGATTTTTATATGATTTTATTTTTTGACACTTTGTTCTGCGAAAATAGTCACTGTCGACCGCCATCTTTTACTCTCTTCTCTTTTGATGTTAATGTTAGTTTACTTTTTTGATCAATTTCATTTCTATATATTTTTCTATATTTTGTAATTGTCTCTTCCTTTTTCTACCTTTTTCTTTCTCTCTCTCTCCTGCTCTATTTCTTTGTTTTCTCTTTCTTTATAGAATTTTTTGATTTAATTTTTTTTTTAATTGTTCAATTATTTTTCTTTATTAAATTGTAACACACATTTCTTTCTAATAATGAAAAACTTATGATATTTTTACACAAACACACTCACGCACACACATACATATACGTCTATATATATGTACAATAATTTTCCTTTTTATTTTATTCTTCCTCTTTTTTATATGTGGAGGCGCCACATGAAATAAATAAATAAATAAAAATGAAAAAAAAAACAAGAAAATCAATGAACTAGTAAAATCCTTGAAAAAAAATATATATACAAAAAATTTTCTTTCTTTTTCACCACACACGAAAAACCACCAAAAAAAAAACAACTATAAATAAAAAGGATAAAAGAAAACCAAAGGAAAAAAAGCAATTCTTTTTTTTTTGTTTTAATTACACAAGTTTTCCTGTAGACAAACTATTATATTTTCTTTAAATATCTCATATACATGAATCTATATGTTTTATATATATTTGTATATTGTGAATATAGCTATGTATTACTGGTATATAATAACAGAATTTTTTCATATAAGATAACAAGGTAAAAGGAACTTCACACCACAAACTTAAAAAAAATTCTTCTATTTTTCTTTACTTTTTCTTTTTCTGTTTCTTGTTTTTCTTTTTTTTCTTTTTAACTTAAGATTTAATTATCTTTAAACATTATTTACTGTTGTTGTTATTGTTGGTTTTTTTTTTAATTCTGTGTTTTATTTTTTATTCTGAATTATTATGTTTTATAATTTTTCATTAACACATATAACTTTTTTAATTAGATATTATTCTTTATTATTTATAAATAAATTTAATTATATTTTTATATCCAGAGTAGACGGATGCAGTTAAGATGAGATAATAGAAATTGTAATGAGGTACGATAATTTTTCATTAAATCCGTTCTGCACCAGTTACTAAACTCAACTGCACTCTTTGATAATGCGGAAAGGTCGTAATGCTGACTTCAATGATTTTGGATTCATGCTATTGCTTCGGCGCTAAAAAATAAAATTATTACAGTCTGTATCTGAGAAAATATTTTTAAAGAAAATTATGAATATTTTATTAAGATTTTTTTTTCTTTTTTAAAGAAAAGAAACATTTTGTTTAATAATTTATTAAAAAATATACGTTAAAGTAAATATAAAAAAATGTGTTATTAAATTAAAACGTTAAAGAATTTTTATCATAGAAATAGTTTTATAAATGTTTTTTGGGGTCATGCTGTGTTAGAATTTCATTTTAGAATAAAACTCAACATTGTATTCTACGACACTATAAACGCGCAGATATTGATCGATCTTGACTGTACCATGTCGATGAAAATTGTAAGCGGAAAATTTGACTAACGGCTGAAAAATCATCCGCTCGAATTTTGACTGGCTTTGTTTATTATTAAGTATGTGTGTTTGAGCTACTATATCTATGGTGGTTGTATATATGTGTTATCATGTTTCATGTTTAAATATATGAATATAGTCCAGGAATGTTCAGTCAATATATTGTATATATGTATTTTTTTTCTCTATACAAAAAGAAAACTTGTACTTATGTACCTTACCTACTATCGAACACTTAATTTTCAGTATTTTCTTTTTTTTCTATTAATAGTCATAGATAAAGGATCATTATTATGTGAATTCATCTTATATTGAATATCAATGCCTTTTGGGAGCTTTTAGATTTTATTTAAATGAAATCGATTTATTTAAATTTCATTCTTTTTTGTCGGTACCTATAGGTACAATTTTTTTTGTAATCTTTTCGGAATGGTTTTTTGTCATTTCAGTTTTCAGTTTTCATTTTTTTTGTCGTTCTTAACTTCTTTTTTTCTCTAAAAAAAAAAAAAAAATCAATATATAGTAAGAATATCTCGTTTTCTTCGATAATTCAAAGTTGGCTTGTTGAACACCAGAACTGTCAATCACCTTTCAATCTCACCCCTTTCAAAATCTTTTTTTTTCTTCTGTTTTTTTTTTACCACACAAA
Source organism: Pedicia rivosa (assembly GCA_963082725.1). Lineage (NCBI taxonomy): Eukaryota > Metazoa > Arthropoda > Insecta > Diptera > Pediciidae > Pedicia > Pedicia rivosa. The sequence continues at coordinate 20,368,103 of OY720151.1, forward strand.
ATATTTTCTCCTACACGAAAATTATTAATATAAAAAAAAGGTCAAATTGAACTCAAATTTCCAAATTATTTATATTGAATATAATTTTCTTAAATCTTATCATACACTCATACACACACACACACATCCATATAAAGATAAACACATACAGATTCATTTTGATCTTCTTTCTAAGAAACTATGGTTACATTATTTTTTGAAAGCTGTTTCAAAAAGAAGAAAATACACAATATGTGTTCCTGTGTTGTGTATAGTATCACAGAGAATATTTTTCATTATACATTTTAAGGGATATTTGTATTCTATAGACAGAACGCAATATTACATCATGACAGAGAAACTTTTTCATAGTTTTATGTCGTTTGTCTATAAAGCCTCCAGCTGTGTTAAAAGTGGACCAGTTTCTCTCTCTTTCTTTTTCTTTCATATTATTTTCTCTATATATTTATTGAAGGATAAAGTAAAATAGAAATTTAAGTAAATATAAAGTACAAGTGGGTACCTAATGATGTATAGATAGATGGATGAGTAAGATATAACATAATATAAAATCATTATTATGACGAAACTGATTTTAATACAAATTCTAATATTGCAGGAGATTTTAATTTAACATTTCTTAAAAATGACCCCCTTTTCTTTTAACCATAATTAATTTGTAATTATTCATTTTTTATTTTAGTTTAATACTTTTTTTTTCTAACTTCCGAGAAAAAGTGAAAAGGAAAAAAAATTAAGTCATCCACAAAGTTTTACTATATTACAAGGTCAAGAGATAATAAATATAACCATGTTTAATTATTAGTTTTATTATGTTCATATAATTTCACTATCAAATGTAATGACTTGCAATAAAAATAATTATCTACAATTCAAAATTTTAATCGAAAAGTTATATATAATGTTCTTTTATTTAGGATATTCGTTTATATTGGTAAACGTACATATACGTATACGAGTAAGTATATACTCATATTACTGACACTTGAAATATATAAAATATAATTAAATGAAAATAAATTTTAATTTTTCACCAAATGGACTATGACTATGATATTATTTTACTTTTTCAAATAAAAGTAAGAAAATTTGTTAAATATTCTATGAGATTTTTACTTTTCATATATTTTCTTTCTTTAACTTCTAAATCCCAGACAGAAAAAAGAGAATTCTTGAATGGATTTATTCATTCTTCTTATCGGTATAATTCGTTTTTATTCTCATTCCTTGAAAAAAAAAAATTATTTTAGTTTATTCAAATCCAATAAATAATAATCGTTAAATGCAATTTACTTATAAATGTATGAATTTTTGAAAAGGGCAGACCGGATTAATGAATGAAAGGATTATTGTAAAGGTAGGCGTTTTAACGTCGATATAAGTATTTCATTTGTTTTTATATTGACATAATAATTACTTTCAAATTTCGAGGAGGCGTTTAATATTTTACTTTATTTTTTTTTACGACTGTATAACCAAAATATAATAATTTACGTATTCAGATAATGAATGATAAATGTTTAATAAAAAGAATACTTTAAATTTATTGATTTAATGATAATCGAACACCTTTAATACAAATTTTATAATTTAGGAGGAGAATATTACAAACAGAAATATAAAAAGTTTTATTTATTGATCAGAATTTCTGAAAAACCTCTTTCAGATTCTTAAGATACAAAATAATAATTATGCATAATATTTCTGTAAAATTTATAAACTAATTCATGCATACTTGCACTAGTTTATTTTTATAGAAAATAAACAAAAATAAATAATTATTATGTTTACCCCAAAAATTTTCATTTATTAAATGTTCGGCAAAAAATGCAGCAACTAATTTACTATACATTTATGGGTTCATGATAAATACTATAAAGTATTTTAGTGTTTTCTTTTACATCTAATTAATAAATTTCCTCAGAAATATATTTAACGAGAACAAATATATGTATATGTATTATAGTCGATTAAACCAGGCGTATCCACTTGCCTTGACATAAAATGTCATATAAATTTTACAATTTCTGAATGTTAGAGTCAGACACAAACATTATAGGCAATGTACATTTAGATTTTTTTTTTCGTATATTTCTAAATCCAGACAAATTTATCGATTCTTCATTTACATTAAAAAACAACTAATTTTTACCAGATACTTTATTAACTTAGAATTGATGTATTTTTTTTTCTATTTTGTTTATTTCAAATTAAATTATTACAAATTGAATAATTATTTGATAATAATATTTTATGATGTCTAGATATTGGAATAAGTTGCATTTTATCTATACCAGATTTCATTGATTTTTAGTTTTAAAACCTAAAATAGAGACGAATATAGCCGTACTTAATCTAAGGTGAAGGTTATGAAGTCAAATAAAATGTTAATTTGGTATGTTTTTTTTTACTAATAAACTAATAAGTAGTTTTTAATTTGATATTTATTTCATATCATTTTCTATTAATTTTTTATGAAACGAAAAAAATTACTCTTGGGAAAAGTATGTTGTTAGAGGTTGTCCATAGATTTCATAAAAGGTATATGTAGGTAATTATTTCATATGGATTAGATTGTATATGTGTTAATTCTCGTGATAATAATTATTACCATTTCCTATAATAATTAATTATTATGAAATAAATATTGATTTTGATTTATGTTGACAATCCGATTATAACATTGGTAGTTAGTAGAAGAATCAATTGATTAGTTTTAAAGTAATTGGAAAAGTTGTCATAATTTTTTAAGCTTTAAATGCAATGAATATCATCTTGACAAAAATGAAAACTAAAACAATTTTCTTTTAATAATAAAAACATTTTGAAGTGTGTGCTCTAATATTTATAAATATTCTAAACAAATTATTTAACAGAATTAAATTAATATATTTTATACAATTTATGATTTAACTTCAAATAAGAAATTTATTAAATTTGTAGTGTGTCAAGTAATTAGTCGAAAGTCTTTTAATGCCATCTATTATGATTTTCATTTCAAAACATTTCGCTTTGAATAAAATAATTTTAGTTTTTGTTCGAAGTTCCTTTTTAGAACTTTTTCCTTAATTTTCAACTTTAAAAGCGTCATCTGTTAAAATTTATTGAGAATAATTCTGGAGCTTTTTATATTGTTTTGATAATTTTTTCATTATTTTGTCCAAATTTATAAAACTTTTTTTTCTCAGTTTATTATTCTTTAATAATTTTCCCCTTATTTATTTATTTCTTAATTTCAAGAAAGCATAAAAATTGAAGAATGCTTTTCAAAAATGTTCAATTATCTCATTTTTTTTGGAATTTTTTTTAAATTTTCTAATTAGCTGAAAAGCTTAAAATACTTGATGCTTTTTTAAATAAGGCCTAACTAAAAGCAACTTATATGTGTTTGGTTAAAGTTTGAACATTATATTATTAAGTGGCGCTGCAGTCGTAAATTTGTTAAAAAACATAGAAAAAAAATACATCTCCATTAGATTAAACTTCGGACAAAATAAAGGAAAATCGTTTGTGTATCGTCGTATCGTAATCGTGAACATTTGTTGTGAAGCACAACTAAAATATTTTAATAGTGAATGAATACACCGTGGTCGACGTGTTTCATTGCTTAAAGTTTTTGTATTTTAGTATTATTTTTCTTGAAATTAAAATTCCCTTTCAGTTAAACAATTTCTACAAATTTTTGAATATAACTAAAATGTGAGAAGCATTGTAGATGTTCAACTGTCTTATGATTAAGGAAGGAAAAATTAAAGTCATTATATGATAAAAATATAAAACTGAATAACACAAGCATTATAAGATAAATATATGAACATAGATTAAAGCAAAGCTTTTTTTTAATTGCAACAGAAGAAACATTATGACGACTAATAAAAAAAAATCAATATTCTTTCCTGTAAAATAAATAAGACTTGTAAGTAATTATTTAAATTATTGGACGCTCTTTTTTAAAAATTCTGAAAATCGAGATGACCAAATGTTACTCAAATTATTTTTTTTAAACAAATACATCTTGAGTTTTAACTCAATTTCATTTTTTTTCTGTTTAAAAAAATCATGTATAAAACTTTAGCGCACCTATCGGTTGTATTTGAAAGTAAAAAAATGTCCCTTTCTTAAGGTAACATTCAAAAGTTATTATTGATTTCTATGTTTGACCTTACCAATATTAAATTAATAAAGAAAAATACAACAAAAACCAACTTCACATGGCACAGTGAAAGAAAAAATATATTTCACATTAGGTTAATTTTTTCTGTTTCATTGTTAATTTCTATCTATACACAAAAATTTTTATATTTATGTTTGTGTACACATAAAAGCTCATAAAATATTCATATACTATTTTCCGTATGTATAAATGCGTATTTGCATTTTCATATAATAATATCCGGGCAGACAGAGGCGGAGCTCATTATAGATATAAGTGCAAAAAACAGAAATAAAATCAAGAAAAATGAGAGAAGAAAAGAAAAAAAGAAGACAAGAAGAAAATATAGTGTTGCCAAATAAAAGAAAATTTTCCAATTACAGTTTAGCTGAGACGTAGACAGACGTGAAGAGAACTAAAGGGAAAATATAGGGCGGAAAAATTTCGTTAAAACGATTTTCATTTTGTTCGCGTTCATTCAGTAGAGATTCGAACGTCACAGAAGATTCAACTGCGCGTTTTTTGCGTCTGAAGAGAGATATATCTATACATATATTTTATCTATATGTTTTTTTATTAAGTAATAAAAAAATAATAATATTGAACTGAAAATTTGTGTAAAGTTAATAAAAAAAATCTTTAAAATTTTATCGGAATGGAAATAAAATTTTGAATTGAAATTATTGTTTTGGTTTGGGAAAATTTTGTTTGTTTTTTATTTTGGAAAATAGAAGGACATATTTAATTATTGCGTATTAAATATAAATATTCTTTTTGGAAAAATAATTAAATAATTAAAGAGAAATCTGAAGCAATAAAAAAAAATTTTTTGAAAATTAAAAAGTAAACAAATAAAAATAAAGAAGAAAAAGAAAATATAAGAGAGTTTTGTGTTACATTTTTAAAGTTATAACCGGCATACACTCGAAGTGTAAAGACAATTTTGAAGCCCCAGAAATCCAGAGACACAATTCGTTTTACTTAAACAAAAAAACTAAATATACACACATACACACACTGACATTCATATAGTTATTTATCAAATAAATAAGTAAATCAATTACTTAGCTTTATCACAAAATGTTTTCTCTGTGCTCAAAGGCTACTACAAGAAATCCTTCTAGTATACAACAACATGGTAAGTTTAATTTTATTAATATAATTTAGAAATTATGTTACTTTATTTATGTACATTTTATTTAATCACAAAAAGAATAAATTTTCAGAACATATAAAAATACCAACCAAATAATATTCTTGTAAATAAAATTCTTGCATATTCAGCTAATAAAAATCTTCCTCTCTATTTTTTTATTCGAACGATAAATTTGTCAGAAGAAAAAAAAATTAAGCAATATACTTTGGACTATAAAAATTTTTGTTTATTAATTATGTAACCTTAAAGCCAAATGACTTCTTCAATATTCGGTACCTCTTTATTTGAATTTTTATTCATTAATCAATTAAAATTAAGAATCTCTACCCAATAAAAAAAAGAAAGAAAAACAAAAATTAAGAATTTTATAAAATTCAAACATTTAAATAAATTTCACAATTTATTTGTTTATTTTTACAATTTCTTCCATTCTATTTCAATTTGAATTTCTTTCTTTCTCTTTTTTTTTGTCGATTTGATCATTGTCATCTTTTCATTTTCAAAATAAAAATGTTAATATTTCGGTTGACCTTTTTCTTTTTTTGTTTGGTGTTGTTCAGAAAATTAAATTAAAAATATAATTTAACCCAAGAACATTGGTCAACAAAATGTTTTTCTTATAAAAGGGTGAAAAGAGCCATTCTATCTTTTTTGCTTCTTTCTTTTTTTTTTTTTGCTCGTTTAACTAAAAGTATTCTTCTTTCTTTTTTTTTAGTCTTTTTGTTATTTTATATTTTTTATGTTTTCATTTTATTTTCTTCACAAAAAAAAAAAAAGATGAAAAATTGCAAAGTATAAGTTTTTGTCTGGATCTTTCTTTTTATATTTTATTTTACTTTTATCAAATAACGAATAGAAAAATTGTGCAACAAAAACAATGTTTTTTTATCTTTCTACACTTTTATATTTGAGTTGTAAAACATAAATTTTCTTTTATTATTCTACATTTTCCAAGCAGTATGTACTTATGTATGTCGACAGATTGTAGGGCAACAAAATAGTTAAGTCTGCATTTTAATTTATTACTTTCCGTCAAAGTTTTATTCAGATTCATTTTTTCTTTAGAAAATCCTTTAAAAATTTTTTTATTTTCCTTTCTTTTTCGAAAGCATTTATTTAATGTAATTAAAACAAAAAAAAAAACAAATAGAAAATAAAGGATGAGTTTTCTGAATTTTTTCTTAATTTTTTTTTTCTCAATGTAAAACTTTTATTGAATTTCCAATTACATAAATTATAATTTCAAAATATCGTGTTAGAAAAACATTTACCAAAATCCTTTCTTCAATATTACGGTTAAATCACATAAAAAAAATGGCAGTAAAAAAAGCCCATCAAGTTTATTATGCATTCCAAATATTGATTTAACGAGAATAACATTCTAAATAAATCTTAATTCGTATATTGTAAAATCATTTTCGTGTTGTTTAAATTTTTATTGAAGATCGTGCTGGTGCGTTTTTTTCTATTTTGGTATTTTTTTTGGTTGAGAAATCAAAGCTCATCAAATAAAATAACACATTAAATTAAATAAGATTTTTGTGTTAGATTTAAGGTACTCTTCAGTATAAGGATTTTCATTCATTCAACTTGTTTATTTTTCATTTGTTTTTGAACTTCAAAATGCAACAAACTGTAAATACTTAAATATAGAGAAAAGAAAAGTGTAAACGAAATAAGAAATTAGATTCGAAAAATATTCAATGTAAAAAATAAAAATAATAATAAGAAATAAGAGAAAAAGATAAAACAGAAACGGAAATACGGTAGATTTTTCTTCAATCTTTGACACCTTTCTATTGCCCTTTGGCTTTGACAAAAAAAAAATTGTTGACAGCTTATGACAGAAAATGGGGTTCTATTTATATTTATTTATTTTTTCATATAAAATATAAATATGTAGGTACATATAGTAAATATACAAACCTAAACAAAATTTACAAAAACAATCTTATTTTACTTTCTTTTCTTTCTTTGTTTTTATATTTTTTTTTATTATTTATTTAAGAAAGTTCAACTCTGGTAATTCTGTCTAATAGTCAGCCAGAGGGCTATCATTTCACCATTATATAATATAGCTTATATAACAATAGAAGAATAACAGAAAACATATAAATATATAAAAGTTTGTATATACAATTTCAATTGTTCACACATTAATTTAGTGGTAGGTAGATGTAGGTAGTATAGATTTTATATCTAGAAACAGAATAAACCTAATGGTGATGTTGATAAGGGGATTATACGTTATTCGTTATCTTCTCAATATATGAAAAGCTAAAATTGTCTGATAAAATAATATTCATTATCGTTATATGTTCTTTAACGGATCTTTTACTTTTCGTATATGGTCATAAAAGTCATAGTTAATAAATCGTTTCTAATATAATCTTTAAAAATGTATATGTTATTTTTTAATTCATTAATTCAATGTATTCATTAATAAAAAAAGACTGAATCAAACAACATAGACTCATAGTTTTTTATTCTTATTGTTATTATTTTTCAAATTACATTTTTTACTATCAATTGTCATGTTTCATTTATTTCATTGTTATTTTTATTAATTTATTTAAATATCGAAGGACATTTTAATTCAGTTCAACAATGTAAAAGTCTTGAAAATATTTTTCATTCAATAAAGTAAATATGTGTTCATAATTATATAGAATGCGTATACAAAAGTGAAATTAATATTGACTTAAAAGAAAAGTTGAAAAACTTAAAGATTTCAGGTTTTATGTTAGGTTTCAAAATACTTTTTTTTTTGTACGATTTAAAATTAACAAATTTAATTTTATTTCTCAAAAAAAAAAAATAACTATTAAAAATTGTCAATTAAGAAAGTCTGCCAAAAAAAGTCTTATGAATGGAAAAAAAAACAGAAAATATAAAATGTTCAATTTACTAAAAGTGGCAATAATTACTTAAGACATCTTTTATTATATTTCTTATTTCTTAAAAGCAAATAAACTTTTTTCTATTCTAAGAAATATATAATTAAAGTGTCTCTGAACTTCACATAAATACAATAAAATATATTTTTTCAAAACAGTTAAAATCTATCATAGATATGACACGACAGTAAATCTATTTCTAATGAAAGCTTTCAACGAAAAATTTATTTGAAATTCTTCTGAACGATGATAAATACATCAAAAAAAAAATAAATAATGAAAAAAAAATGAAAGGAAAATATTAACAGAAAATAAGTGTTGTGGTCATATTTTGCAATTAATGTTTCCCATCAATTTATATTTTTTTTAATACTCTATTTCATAAATAGAGAAAAACCAATTACAATGAAATTCTGAATTTTCATGTACTAATTATCTAACTAAATCGTTATTTAAATAAATAAATTGTTATTTTATTATTATTTTCTCGCATAAAAGCTTCTACATGAAACATGGTGATTATCTAGTTGTCCAATAAAGCTATCAGACTTTTATTTCAACAAATAATAGTTATTAAAAGAATTCTTTTATTGGATTGTTAATTAAATCGGCACGCTTTAAAGGTTCATTTATCTGTTGTAATTTAAAACAAACGAAGCAATTATGATTTTAAGTTTTTCGAAGCATTTAAAAGTTACTAAAGCTCAATTTAAATTTAAAGAAATTAAGTGAGCCCAAAATTCGTTATGCAGCTTCACACTTTTGTATCATAAAGTCATAGTTAAAGAAAATCAGAATTTCTTAATTCCATTTGGCTAGACTGCGCAGACATCGTATGATCTTATTATGAAATGTAACAAATATTCCCAAGCGGTTTGAAATATATATTTGAAAACCCAAATTCAGATATGAAAAAATTAGGCCACATCAAAAAAAAAAATTGAAGTCAATTTTGAAAATAATCCATCTGTTCAAAAAAAAGTGAATCAATCCATTAATTAAAATGTACATTACGTTAAGCTCATTCTAATGGAAAAATTTTATTCAATTAGTAATTCTCAATTTTATATGCATATTTTATTGTACCTCTTTCTACCTGTAAATTACATATTCAAGGTTCAAATCAAAGGCACCAAGGTTAATATTTTGTATTCCATTTTATTTTATTTTTTGTGATGAAATAAATCCGTATTTAATACCGTGGGGTAAAAACCTCTCAATCATAGAGTTGTGAGTTCAAACACAAATTGAAAGTAAAAATGGTTATATAGCGACTATATTTATAGTCGCTTGTGAGTCTGCAAATGGCTCTGCTATACGAATAATTAATATTTATTTGTCAAAAATATTGAAGAATGTCAAATGCAAAATTGCGTCAACAAATTTTATCATATAATGAAATCATTTACTAAACATTAACATTTTATTCTAGTTTCTCATTATTATATATTGTTAACTCAGAGGGGATTATTGAAAAGAAATAGTCAAGAAAAATAAACAATATCACAATGATTTAAAATAAAAATTGATGTCTCATCGTTTTATGTTATAAAAATATTTTTGAATTGTGTCTATACTCGACAAATAAATTGAGTTTTACAAGTTCGTTTTGAAATATAATACTTTTGTCAGTCTTGCCTCAAAAATTAAATACATAAAAGGAAATTGTTGGAGAGAGAAGAATCTTTAAGATGTCTCAGTTGATAGAGTGACTAGGTAACCAAAAGTTTCAAGATTGGGTTTTATAATTTCCACTTTACTGTTAAAGAAAATTTTGTCTTTTCCGTTTGTACGTATAATCAACAAATCTTATGTCACGTCTTGTATGTATATACAAATCCATTTGTACATATTTCCTCTTACATTATATTTTACATGTAATTAAATTACTTCTTTTTCTTTAAAAGAATTTTGACATTTTTGAAAAAAAAACGTTTTCTCTTATGGAAGATGGGTTTGATAAGTATTCTAAAGATTTATCATAAGTTTTTTTTTGTTGTCGTTTCAAGAGTTATAAATCGTTTATGAATTCGTTTCAATATAAATTTTCATTTAAAATACAAAACAAAAATAAATATTTTCTCTTTTAAGCGACAAGACAATACCGAAGGGTAAAAGCGTCAATAAACTTTTATTTGGGTTTCTCGATGTGAACCATACCAAAAAAAAAACGAATTAAACAGCTTAATTTTAGATAACGAAAACCAAAACCAAAAAACACCATCCTAAAATTATTGAACTATAAACAGAACTTAAATTAGTGTTAGTCTAGGCTTAACAAAAATTCTTTTATGTCATTACATTTTTAGAAAAAAGTTACACAAAATAATTTTAAGAATTAAGACCCAAAGTAATGAAAATTTCATATTTTTTACTATTAATCATAAATTAAAACCCAAATACATAAGTATATAGTATTATTGTAGACGCTACCCTCTTGCAATTATTTGAATAAATTTCAGCTATAAATCTTTTTTGACCAACCACTTTTCCTTACAATTAAAATTCCAAATTTTTTCTAACTGAATCATATAGAAAGTAAAAAGACTTCTATCGGTACCTTATAATAGTGTAGGTGCATTTAATCAATATTGAATTTTTTTTTTTTTAGAAACGAAAAACAAAAATCAATGTTTAAGGGGCAAAAAAAATAATAAAATGGTAGAATTACGACATTGGTTGATACTGATTTCAGATTCGCATACGTTTTGATTTTCCGCTTAATATTTATGATCCATTTTTATCAACTTTTTCATAATGGTTTTCCTTAATAGCAAAGGAAATAGCATTGGAAGAATAATGAAAATCGAAAAGAAGTGAATAATGTTCATAAAATGCTCAAAAAGATAGAGAAGCTTATAGATTTTAGGTATTACATTCATTACGGTACAGATTATTTTAAGAAAATGCAATTTATAAGAAAAATGTATAGAAATAATCAATATTGAAAGCTTTCAATATAATTTGTCCTAATTATTCGAAATAGATTATATTTTTTATAAGACTTTTTTTCCATCAAGCAAAAAATATTAGAACTTTATTTAACATTTTTTTTTTAAAACAAAAATCATGTAATATACTTTTGAATATATTATTATGATTGTATTATATATATTTTATTTATATACAGAATATATAGTTTATATATACATATATTATTTTTATATTGAAAAAGAAGGTAAAGTGAAAAATAAATAAAGAAAATATAAAAAAAAAAAATGAAATAAATTATAAATGATTAAGTATTGAAAAGATATTATTATACAAAGTGTTAATGTCTGACACTTTCTTTGATTGATGCTTTTATCCGATTTATCATTTATCGTATAACTTTCGTATGTATACATATATCCCTATGTATATCTTACATATATGAATGTAATAAGTGATGTGATGATAAATATCTTCTCAAAAAAAAAAAATAAATAAATAAACAAAAAAAAAAAAAAGAGAATAAGAAAAAGAAAGGAACCGAAAACGAAAAACTTCTTTTTCTTCAATCAATTTGAAAAGAAAAGTAAGCATGAAAATATATTTATATACAAACAAAATGCCAAGGGTAGGTAAGTAGGTAGGTAGTAGTACACATATATAAGTTATACGTAAAGACTATAGAAAAATGAATGATTTTATCATTTAAGTGGATTCGGATCTACTCACATTATAAGTCTTTCTTTATAAATATAATTAATTATTTTTACATTACCTAAATCCTTAACTGTGTAAAAAAACTATGTTGTTATAAATATGATACGAAAATATTATAGTCGGCATATTTTGAATTCCTATTTAAATGATTAATGGATTAAAATAAAACATAAACTACATTTTTGTTGTTTCTGAATATTTTTTTTTGTGTTAAACAACGACACAAAAATGTTTTGATTTACCGAAATACAATTGTGTTTTTATTGTTTTATTTTATGGTTAAATTATGGATTTGAAATAAACAAGTTAAACCACTTTATTAAGTGGTTTAAAGCATTACGCTATTCTTTTTTAAATATGAAAATTTAAATTCACTTTTTTTTTTATTTTTTTTTTCACGTTCTTAATTTTTTTTTATCCCGGTTACTTGTCTTGAATTAAATATGATTTAAAAAGCGATCTGATCAATTAAATTAATATTTTTGCTCTGTAATTCTTGCCTCTCAAAAATGATAAATTGATTATGATAAGTTGCAATTTACAAAGTGTGTTCAGTTGTGAAATTATTTTTGGACGCATTCATTGCTCAGTCAATTAATTTTCTTTTATTCTACAAATAATTTGACTCTAAAGCAGCCCTATAAACATATTTTCCCAATCTTTTAATTTAACTCCTCTATTTCTCTTATCATATAGAAACCAATATAAAAAATACCCATTTTGGAAATAGTATTGAAAAAACTCGCAGCGTTGTCCCCTGTAAAATAGATATAAGTTCAACTTTTTTTTTCTGTCCCAAACATATAATTTTAAATCCACATTCAATAACATACCGAACGTAAATTCTCATCTCTAAAATAATAAATTTGGTAAGAAAAGAAAGAAAGAAGAAGAAAAAACTGAGTAAACATTTTCTCGCGCAATTTTTAAATGATTTATGCAAGGGAAGAAATAATTTAAAGCCGGGATATTTTATTCAACTTTTACTTTAGATAAAATAATGTATTTTAATAGATTTTATCTTCTTGATATACAATTAATTTTGTTGTATAAAAATAATGATTTTTTACTTAGGTTTTTCCTGTTCTATTTAATTATTTATATCGCTGCTTAAATAAAGGGATGGGGTAGATCTTAAAGACAAAATAAAAATTATTACATAATGGAGTGCTACTGTATTTTAAGATTAGGTTTAAAACAGAAAAAAGGAAATTATATTCAAAATTATCAGAATTCTATTTTATTGATTGTTTATTCCCTTAAAAGATATCAAGCAACACAATTTTTGCTATCGTTTATTTTACCATTTAAATTGTTCTGATCAATTGAAATGCGCATATAAATATAAATTATCAACCATATTCCATTGTCGTCTCTCTACTCTATGTGAAGGTGTAGATTGTTTTCTCAAATTCTTTAATATGAAAATATATTTTATTTATTGAAAATTTTCTATATTTCCTAAAAGTTTTTTTTTTTTTTCATGAGGAAAATCAACAATAATTTACACCAGGTTTTTTTTTTGTTATTTTTACATTATTAAAATTTGCGACATGTATATGAATAAATGATGTAACATAAGGTCGTTCAAACAGAGAAAATTTCACATGTAACACAATTCCTTTATTACTAATTATGGTCATAAAAAATCTTTGTCATAATTATTCTTCGAATATTTAAACCTTTCTCTATCGCTAATTTAAAACAAGATTCAAGATAGGTCAAGTTGATTTGTAGATTTATTTTTCTATAATATTTTCCTCCTATTAGTTTATACTTCTAACCGCAAAGTTGGGGTTCCAAGTACTTTTATATTTTGGGATTCAAAATAATTTTTGATTTATGAATTCTTTAAAATTTAAATTATTTACAAAAAATGTAATTCAGGATTTTAAAACGATTGCAATAATTCTCTTCCAAAAGAAAGTTTATATAAAATTTCCACATTTTACATCATTAATTTTTTGCAATCAAAACGTTCTTTAGCTTTTCCACCTCTAGTGCTCCAAACATAAATTATAATAATATTAATAATATACAATTACAGTATTTTAAAGCATAAAATCTAATTAATTATTTACAACAATGATACATTTTTAGTCGTATTAACTTTCGTAATTACAATAAGTGATTATATTTTAAAGTTTTAAAATTTCCTTATACATTTAAAATGGGCAATCCTTAAAATAAGTATAAGGAAAAAGTGAATAAAAAAGAATTCTCTTGATTTAGTTCTCTTTCTATATACATATTTATTTAATAATAATACAAAATTCTGTTCACGACAAAGGTGTGATCAGACTTTGAGTGATAAGGATACCAAGCGTATTTTTATTTTTTATTTTTTTCTCATTTAAGATTTATCAGAATTAATAGGTTTCACATCACAAGTCGTCAGATCAAAGATAAAGCATATAATGTCACAGTAATGAAAATTAAACTCGCAACACAAATGATGGGTTGCTGTCTTGCCAGGACATTTAATCTATATTTCAACCAAAAAAAGCTATTTTCTAAAAACAAAAAAACTAAGAAAAAAAGGAAACAAAAAGGAAACACCAGATGAATCTGATAGCCAACTAATCTTATAAACATATTCTGATTATAATTTTTAAATTATTTCCTCATTATAGTCAATCATTATGCATTACATTAGCTTTGCTATTAGTACATATTTATATACATAATGGATGACGCACTTTTCTTTCTCCACTTCTTTTCCTTTTTCTTCTTCTCCTTCTCTAGCATCTTTTTTTTTTGTTAAAGAATTTCTCCCTTATAATAATAATACAAAAGTTAAACGAACACGTTGAATTAATAAATCATTTTCTCTTTTCATTTTTTCTTTTTTTGTTTTTGTTTTTTTTTTAATAAATGTTTTTTATAATAAATCCTTTAAATTAGATTTAGGACATTTTTATTATTGTGTATAAACATTATTAAATGGTTCTGGGGGTGAGTGGGTTCGAATTCATAATGATGTGATTATTTTTGTTATATTGTAATGACAATTCCTGATTATTATCGTTAAATTTGAAATCAGATTCCATCTTTTTTTTTTTGTTTATTTTTTTATTTTTTGTTTTGCATTTTCATATTTTCCATTTGTAAAAAACAAGAATAAGGTAAATATCATTTTCATTTAACAAAACATGCTTACGTTTAGATCTAATATAAAATTTTTCTTCCTATATCTTTCTGTTATTCTTTCACTTTGTTAAGAATATATCTTCTTTCTTGCTTGCACTAATAGAAGAAAAACATAAACAATAAAGATTTGGGTCTTATGACATTTTTCACTCAGTTTTTTGGGATTTGGGAAGAAAACAGTGTTTGCCCTTGTAGTATAATTGTAATACTATATACTTGTGTGTATGTGTGTATGTTTATAACTATATATAAAGTATATATGTCATATTATTACCCGATATAATTTATTAATGTCACTCTTTTCGCTTATAGAGAAAGATTTTGTAAACAAACGGAAATTATACTATTTTCAACCCGTATTTTGAAATTTATGTGATCTTACTTTTAAGATATATGATCAAACTTAAGTACATAATACGCACACACACACCCATATATATTCATATGGATAACGTATATGTATACATATAAATTTGTAGACAAACTTCCTTGTGGCATTAATTGAAAAACCTCTCTGTTATATATATACAAACATTTTCAAATTAGTTATACAGAAAGTTAATGTTAAATTTATGGTAAACATTGTATATTATAATAATTTACTAGTCCAGTTTTGTATCCTGAAACTGATGGTATTAGATTATGAGGGTGAAAAAAACTAAAATACAAAGGAAGAACAGAAAATATGGTGGCGCAACAAAAAACACTTCCATATATACTCCTAAGACAAGAAAAATAAACTTACTTTCTTAACTTAATTATTAACCGTAACACAGTTGGCTGCATAATTTTATATTTTACTATGATTTCCTTAAATATTTGTTTAATGATAATTCCATTCTTTTAGATCCAAGACGAAAAAGGAAAATAGTAGTTTCTCCAAATTAGTCAAGCACAATAAAACTTTTTATGAAGTTATTCTCACTTACATTATTATAGTGTTGAGGATTCTACAATTCTTTAGTTTTACCCTTATATAGAAGAATACAGAAAAATGCAAAATACTAAAAGTAAGTAGTTGTCACAATTGGTGAAGGCTAACTAAGTTTCAATTTAACCAATTATCGCGCTGGCATATAAACTACGAGCTTTATTTCAGTACACGGGATCTTTTATGATAATAATTTTAATGAAACCCAAAATCATATGTTGTTCCACGTAGTGGTTTGAACTAACGAGTGTATTAATTATATACAGTCAACACGTTTCGATTCGGCGTTATTAGTTTTAGCATAAAATTCAAAATAAAGCAAAATGACCCTGATTCGGTTAAATGTTATGTCTTAATATTGGCATAATCAAAAAATCACCTTGAACTTGAATTCGAAAATTTAATACAAAATTTTAATTTCTTTGTGTAAAATTACTTTCTTTTCCATAGTCAATCAAATTTAAAATTCATCTGCCTGTACTCTGTATAATACAATTAATATCAGCTTTATTTGTATCTTTTTATAATCTTTGTGTGTGGTGAAAGGTAATTAAAATTATAAATACACTTTTTCAGCTGTCATATTTTCTTCAATCATCCTGTTTTTCTTGTCCTTATTTTCTCTTCTTTTTTTCAAATAAATATAATACATGTTTTGATGGAAAGATATAATGTGTGGTATATGTGTGGCGGGTGGTATATTTTCTTTCAAGCAAAAACTCATTTTTCAATTTTTGTTTGATGCGTATGAACAAAAAAAAAGTAAGTGATAAAAATAAATTTAAATATTTACCTACCCATTTAATTCACCCACACATTCACATAAATATATATCAAAAGGGCAAATATTTCTAGTGTAGTGTCTAGTTTTAAAGATTTCATATTACAACTAAAATGTTTTAGATAGATTTTATGTTATAGGTATGATGATTTATCATTTTATTTTTGTTATTGTTATTGTTGCTTTATGACGTATCATTAAAAAGGTCCAAACAAGAACAAAAAACGATCAAAACTGTTCCTTTTTATACATAGGTAAATGTTTTGAAAAAAAATTTATTCCCCAAAACAAGGGAAAATAATGGAAAAATTCATACAAAAAATGTTGCACGTATTTTGTTCTCCTTTTTTATGTTTTGTGTTTAGTTGTGTTGTTTTACACCCTCATCTTGAATATTTTAATTCCACAAATTCTTTAATTTATTAAGCAGTAAGTCTGGCGGTAGGTGTGCGGAGGTCCATTTTAATCTAGGTACCATTTGTGTATACTTACAGCTTCGACGCAATAAAGATAATTTAGTTTTATCAATGAATCCCCTCATTCATTTTAACGCCATTTTATTGTTTGGCCGGAACTTTATTGTGAAACCAACTTATAAAGTTGAATTTTTTTTTAGTTTTGGTCACGGTAAAGAATTGATATAGGTACATCAAGTAAAAATACAAAGTTTCACCAGAATCAACCCAGTATTCAATCAAATAGAAACCCACAACACAACGATATATTTAGTAATGCTACTATGCTTTTTAAAAAAACTGAGTAAATTCGAGTTAAATAACTTAATAATCTTATCCTTATACGAAGCCTCGAGTCAGTTAATACAGCAGCACAAAATAAATCATGCTTTTATGTTGAAAATAAATTCAATGAAATGCAAATCTACACTAAATATACCCATTAGTATCGTAGGCGTTTAAATTAAGTTTGCTGGGAACTATAAAAATTTGTTCAGTTTTTTTTTTAAAATTAAATTGTTGGAAAATTATAACTGAAAAAAAATATAATAAAAAATCGACCAAAATATAAAATAATATTAGAACAGAAATAAAATCCATAAGAAGGTTTAAAACTTTATGTGTGTATTATACACACCTTTATACTATATTATACCTTTAGATTTAGATGATGATGACGTATAGAAAAATATTTATAAAAATCTTACATTATGGTTAAGATTTTTTTTCTTTGTTATAGGTATATAGTTCAGTCATATACAACTAAAGGGATATATCGAACAAAATGGCAGGTATAAAACTTGAATATATAAAATGATTCGATTGCCGCACGTATCAGTTTGGTGCTTCTGACAAATTCTGTTCATATAAACGTGCTATATATTCTTTTCATTGATGATTTTAGATAATATACATAAAAATATTGGTTATATTATATACAGTTAGATATATAGTGGAGAACACTGACTGGATGTATTTGGAAAACTTCCTTTTTTTTTACATAATGCGAAATGGAGATTTTTATATACGTAACATATTTTTGTAAATTACAGAAGGTTAAGGATGTAGAGGTGTATCTATAAAATGTATTCGCAGGTATTTTAATTGTGTTAAAATTTCACTAAATTTGTTCAATAAATTATAATTTGGTTTGCAAATTAAAAATTTTAGAATTGAAAATTTAATTAAAAATTTAAAATATTATTTTTGTTCAGAATTTATGTTAAAGGTGGTTTTAGCTTCACCCATATTTAGCAATTTAATATTTTGCGCATTTTCCATAACGATAATATGCACTACTATTTAATATTCCATATAATTTTTTAGTTTATGTATAAAAAACCCGACTTAATTAATTATACGTTCAACATTAGCGAAATTCACAAAAATTAACGCGTGGGAAAAAGCCAAGGAATTAAACAGATTTTCACTTTTTTTTTATGTAAATCAACATTAAGAGTCAAGATTTATATTCACTCTACCACGGATATTGGAAAATCTTTAAGTAGAAGAAAGAATATTCCGATTTTTTCATAATAAAATAATATGACTTACAACAAAACCGTAAGATTGTGCTTTTAGATAATCTAAAATATTAGAAATTTGTTTATTCAGTATATACATCTTACATTTACACAATTGAAATTTTCTCATACGAATTTCTTTATTAAAATCCACCACTGACTAATAAAAAAAAATTGTTGTAAATGTAATTTTATTATAATTATAACACAAAAACTTCCATAAAAATCACTATTGCCTACTGCTGGAATATAACATTTTCTTCAATTATAAATTTTGATATCTTTGAGAAAAGTAGAAAAAGTAAAATGTACGATTATAATTTTTCATAAAAATATTGCATATTATTATTAAATTTATTATAAAATTACCTATTTGTATTACATATATAACATTTTTTAATAGATTTAAAGGTATGAGATTTCACTGGTAATATTATAATAAAATGATAATGGTTTAGATAATTAATGTATGTAAGACAGGAAAAAAAGAGTCATTTTTTGATTTTTAATTATATATTTTATAATGGCTTAATATGTCTAAAAGTGAATATCTAGATAAAGTTCACAAAGAAATTGTATTAAACAGTAATCAAGACTTTTAATTTAAAAAAATAAGATATATGTTTGGGATTATGGGTGGTAGGTTATTTTCATGTAGAAATTCATATTAAATTTATATAATTTGGAATGACGAATTTGTAATTTACCTTTTGAATTATTTTCAATGGAAAATACTAAATTATTATATTTAATGTTTATGTAATATATATTTTGTGATGTGACATTTATATTTATGTGTAGAAAGAAATAGAAGAATATAATATATACACATTTTATGTTAATGAAATATTCAAATTACACAATACTTTTAGATATATTAAAGGATATCATCTGATCCTACATATACACAATTAAATCAAATTACATTTATGTAACATATATATTTCAATTCATTGATTTTGAATAGAATTTTCTTCTTTACTTTTTGTTTCTAATCAATAAAATCTAAAGCTTGACATCTCAATTTGAATGTAAATGATTTTATAAATGTACTAGAATAAGATGAGACGATAAATAAATTTATTTATATTATCTAATCAAAGATGAACAATTTTTATTTTTTTTTGTATTCTATTCTTAATTTTTTTTTTGTTTCTGTGTAAAAAAGATGAGTTGACCCTTAAGCTTTTTGTTGTTATCATAATTTTATTATTTAAATTCATTAGAAAATTGAGACAAACTTAATGAAAATTAGAAATTTGCATTATTTAGTGTATTATAGTTGATTATTTTTTCAATATTAAAGAAACAGATATTATTATTTTACAACAAAAGTGTAAGAATAATTGTAAACAAAAAAATAAACTAACTAAAATGGTGAAATTTTAATTAAAATCACATAAACTTATGCAACACCAAAAATATTTGACATGAAAGAATTTCAATAAATTTAATATTTTCAATTAAATTATATTTAAATTTGTAAATATATAATATTTGTATTTAAAATTGTATTCAACCAATAACTATGTTTGTATCTGAATTTTAATAAATATTATTCCATCAAATATAGAAATAACAATTTCATAATATATTTTTGAGAAGAAGAAAATTTACATAGTCTTTGTAGTGGTTGTATTAGTAGTTCTGGTAGTAGTATGAGTGGAGTTGTAGTTTGTAAAAGAAACTCTTTATTGTATCAATAAAAATAGTCGTTCAAATATTTTTGAGAAAGAAAATTCATTACATTACGAGTAGAATTGTCAATCGATTTGTTTGTTATAAATGGCGACCAATTGTCGAGGCGACAAATTGTCAAGTTTTTGGTGATCAAAAATTATTTGCTTGAATTGTTTAAATAACCTCTGAAAGGGCTCTGATCAAATTTCATTTTCATTCCTTAATTTTGGAAATTGAAACAAGTAACGAATATTTTCTTGAAGTTACCAGCCAGAAAATAACGTAATTCTGGTATATAAGCGTAAAAATATACAACAAACAAGATTTTTTTGTGTTTGTTTTTTCATCATAATGGAATTTTAGAATAGAATCTCTGATTAGCATCCTGCACAGAAATACAAAAATATGAATGAAATCATGTTTCTATAATCAGAGCAACAATAGCAAATAAAAGCCTCTCTGAGGTTTCCATGCACTATGCACGAGTAACTAAAGTTGACTTCGGTTTAAATTTAAATGGATATTATTTAATAATATCAATTGAATAGTCCATGCCTAAAATTAAACAGCAATTTCAATACCGTTCTAAATTAATTTAGTGAATATTGAATTTTCTTTGCTTTAAATATTATCAACATTTAGTTTATATAATAAAATACAAAATTTTCTTATGAAAGTAATTAAATATGTAACTTAATTAAATTCATTGAGTGATAAAATTTATAAGGTTTAAAACTTTAAATTGTTTTCAATATACATAATTTTTGATTTTGATTATATTTAAGTATATCCTATATATAATTGTAAACACCAAAAATATACATCCATTTAAAATATAATTTAACACTATATATAATTATATTAAATATCTAAGTAAAAGTATACGTAGAACATCTTTATCGTCTTAAGAGATCCTTGTTATACCGTATATACATTATTATTTATTATTAATTGATTTAAAGCCTTTAACCTTATATCGTTCTATAATTTCATAGGCATATAATTATGTTGAAAAAAAAAGAAGAAAAAAGAAAGTATAGAATCCGCCAAAGCAATCTTCGAAATTATGTTAAGTTAATTATCTGATGTCGATATTCTTATTATAAAAAAATCTTGTATATATTTACTAAAAGCATTCTTAAATTTCTCTACACCTATATACTCAACGTGAAAAAAAAAATTGGGTTATACCTTTTGCTTAAATATAAAACATATAGAAAATAATGTGATTGAAATTCAATTAACTCCAAAAATAAATAAAGCAAAAAAAAAAATAAACAAAAAAAAAAAAACAAAAACACAAAAGCAACGAAAAGATTTTATTTGTTTTTAAACGATGAAACACTTAAAAAATAATTTAGAAACAACAGAAATCTAAGTAATGTTTTCACGGTTGTACCCACGCAATGACGTAGTACCCACAATGATGTGGTGATGGTAACCCAAGATAATTTAAGGCCACTTTATATTTACCCAAAAAAAAACAAAAGAAAATATTTTAATATCAAATGTATACACGCACAATAGAATTACAAAACAAAAAAACAACATCAAATATTTTTTATTTTGTTGGAGGAAATTGTTCTACACTTACTATATAGAAAAGGTCTATAATGCCTCTACCACATTATCTTGTTTTCAAAATAGACTTTTAATTTTAAAAATGAATACAAATAATTTCGTTTAAAATTAAAATTTTTAATTTCTTATTTATTTCGGTAAAGAATATTCAACATTCCCAAAGAATATTTGAGTAAATGTTGTTTTATGACAAAACAATTTTTATTTAAAATTGAGGAAATTCATTAAAGTAAAACATTACTACGTAAAATATACGAGTAAGTTTAAAGCTATGCCGGTAGAAGTATGATAAGTTTTACTTTCAATAATAAGTGTTTGTGAATTTGTAAATTTGTTCCTATATTTAGAAATTTAGATCCTCTTCTGTCCTGCAAAATAATTTTGGAATTTGATTCCATAATACAATAACACAAATATATATAATTTGTTATTGGTAATCAGAAACTATAAATTTTATCTTAATGTCTAATCTAATAGTTGAGTTTTCTGGTTAACAAATTATAGAGAGAAAATTTTAAAATTCTCAAATAACAACAACAGCCTAGTACAAGAGGTTATAACCTCAATAAATAAAAATTGTTTTTTTTCATGTGGTTCATGTGGTAAAAAATTACAATGATTTAGTCTCAATAAAGTCGACAAACAAATATAAATTTTAATCGGTTTTAAAATATTTTTTAATTGGTTTTTCCTCAAATGTTTTTTTTGAATTATTCATAAAAAATACGTTTTTGGTTCTAAAAAAACTATTATTTTTAAAATTGAAAATTTACATATACATTTTGTTTATTTATTATGATACAAATAATATGAATAAATCTTTGTTGTTCCACACCCGTACAAACAGTATACAGTGTTAGATATAGAAGCGTTAAACTGGGACATTGACAGGGTATAAATAATGTGGGTGGAAAATATCCCACAGCGCAGGCGAATCATATTATATAGGTCAGACTGATGAACCTAATGGGATTTTTTTTTCCTGTTGGCATACGTATACAATATACCTAAAAGCTTCAATAACCAACTAATTGCGTTTTTTTTCTTCCTTTTTTTTTATTGAGATACATAATTTTGTAGGATTTCTGTTCAATAAATCTCATCAGAGATTCTACTGAACCAGTTAAATTGGTTGTGGTACTACTGGAATTGGAGTTGGTGTTGACTAATAGAATTTATATGCGCAACATAAATAAATA
Source organism: Pedicia rivosa (assembly GCA_963082725.1). NCBI lineage: Eukaryota > Metazoa > Arthropoda > Insecta > Diptera > Pediciidae > Pedicia > Pedicia rivosa. The sequence goes on from OY720151.1 coordinate 20,391,257, forward strand.
AATAAAAAATGTTAAATAGTTTTAAATGACTGAATAAATAATATTTATTTTATGATTTTCCTCAAACTTATATATGGAGCAAATAATTAATAGTAAAAAAAATTATACTACATTAATTAATTAATTTAATTTGATAAAATATCATAAAATATAATATTAAAAATAAATTATACTTAATAAACTAAATTAAGTAATTTATTATTCGTTATATAATTTAAACTAAAATTCGATATTATTTATTTCTACTTATTCTCTATATATTTGTTTTGTTGGAATAAAAATGAATTGTAGAAATGTAGAATTTTCATTACAATCAATTCAAATTTTAAATCAATAAAATATAAGCTGTTCAATCATAAAATAATAAATATATAAACGAAATATAATTCATAATAATTTATATGTTTCCAATTTAAATTCTCCATTTTTGTGTTTTGGATTTATATTTATATTTTTATAGGGCAAAAAAAAAACACACGCACAAGATAAATCTATGAACAGAAAATTGAGAAAATATTAATATTGTAACAAGGCCCGTGCCTGTAATGACTTAAAAGTATTTGTGTGTAAGTTTTGTTATTATTTATTTGTAAATTAATTTGTTTCAAAAATTATGATTCTCAATTATTGTAATTTAACATATAATATATTCTAGAGAATGAATCTAACATTTAATGAATCTAAATTTAATCAATTAAATTCCAACAAGATATCGTGTAATATTTTCCGATAATATTTTAGAATATCTACACGCACAAACGAAAAATATAACAAAAACTCAATGCTATGATCAATCAAATGAATAAATAAGATATAGTTTAATTTATTATTATTATTATTATTACAATCTTCTTCTGTTTCTATTTTTCTTTTTCCTTTATTTTAGAATTCTTACAAAACAAAATGATAAAGTGTTTTTATGATAAAGATTTCTTCATCTATGATTTCAGTTTGGTATTGTAAATGATATTATTTTCTTCAAAACAAAAGTTTATACTTTAAATTAAAGACAATTTTGAAAAGACAATAATTTTAAACAATTGCTTTTATTTAAGTACTTAAATACATGTTCTGAAATAAATTGAATGTCAGAAAGTATTATTATTATTTTTAGAATTTGAATTAAAAAAATTAGAAGATAAAAATACACTAAACCCTGTTACAATAGGTGTTATTGCGTGCTCATATTTTACATTGTTATATATATATATATGTTAAGACCTGCTAAATAGGACCATCGATAACATAAATAAATTAGATTCAATTAAGGCTATTTGTTCAGTCTAATTACATTGTGCAATTTTCAAAAAGAATTATGACAAACATTCTTACAGGAGGTTTACCTGTATTGTATTTTTACATAACAAAAACTACTGAAAGTTTTAAAAGTATAGCAGACATTTTTTTTCATATATTCACGCTTATGCGCTTTAAATCATGACCTGATTATTTCTTTCTATATAAATAATATAGACGTATAGTTTAGGTTGAAAGTCTAAAATTGAATCAAAAAGAAGAATAAAGAAGATAATTACAACAACAAACGAAATATAGGGAGTTAAATATTTGATGTTTCACTGTTTTAGAAATTGGAATAAATATAAGAGGAATATTTGTATTGCAAATCTTATGCAGGAAAAATTGATAAATATGAAAATAAATAAATTTTAAACTTTTCCTTTTTTTTTTTATTTCGTTTATTGGAAAGATATTATTAAAAATATTTTTTTTATATTTTCATATTGAAGAAGGAAATCATTGATCTAATAATTTTTTTTCTTTTTTTACAGGACCCGTTGGGAAACAGATAAAAGGCGGTTATCTATTAAGATATAAAAGTAAGTACCTAAAGAATCAATAATAAATTTTGACAATTTCTTCTATAACTATAAACAGAAATATTATTTAGAATATGGCATAATTATTAATTAGGTACAAGCTTGCATTAGTTTATTTCATTTGTGTGCCATACAAAATGGCCTAAATTTAAATAACCAAATCACTCAAAAAACGTAGTTTCTATTGTGAATCCAAGAAATTCGGATTGTTTGAGCTTCTGGTTAATCAGAAATTAATGTTTAAGGTAGATTATGGAAGTTTGGACTTTTATTATACAATCACTGGAAATACTTTTCAATAATTTTTTTTCTATTACATTTTTCAAATACAAAGTTTGGAAATTCGCTATTTTGACGAAACATTGTGGGGGTTCAGACTAATTTTTTGTCAATATATATTCTATTATCCGATAAGTTAATAGTACGAATCAAAAAAAAGTGATGAATCTTTAAATCACTGGAGGAATTTTTTTTTTTAATTATTTTACGTCTAATATTCTTTTGAAAATGGTCCATTTTGTTGAACTTTGAAGGAGTGTTATTGGTCGAGATCGTGAGAAATTTATTGTGTTTCTAATTTATTATTAAAATTTGAACTTTCCTTTATAATAATGAATTATAAATTGTATTATTTGATGTAATATTTATAAAGTTATTAACTATTTAAAAGTTATGGTTTTTAATGTTTTTTAACCGGAAAGAGAATAAATTGAAAAAGCGGGTTTTCAGTATTTTTCTAATAAACTAGAATTAATTTATGATTTTTAAATATATTGTTTTTAAATATTTTTGAAAAAATCTGTTGACAATTTGGCGTCCATATCCATTTTGGCCAATTTCAAAATCAGAAAAATAATAAAGTCTATGAAAAAATACAAACTTACATAAATAATGAGAATGTGGAGACAATATAAATATGTAATATGTCTAAGAGACTATAATATCTCACAATATTTGCCTAGAGGTATATATTTTTGAAATACCGATTTTTTAAAGATTTTCAAAAAAAAAATATAAAAAATACAACGTCAGATGGCAAAATTTCTAAAGATATTTTCATTAATTGAAATAAAGTATGTATTAACTTAAAGTAGTTACGTATATATAAATCACCTAAAGGTAAATTATACTTCCATCAAAATAATTGAAATAAATTATAAAATATAGAATAATCAATATTCACTAATACTAATATTATTGATTATGCTAATAATCAAAGATTTGTTTAAATCCTTTACAACAACAATAAAAGTGTAATGGGAAAGAATTCCAATACATATTTTTTTAAAAGCTTTAAATGCCTTAAGCAATTTTTGGATATAAATTATGGGAAAAATCTATATATAGTTATGACCAGAGGGTAAATATTATATTGTTCATTTATAAAAACGATAACTCTATAATTTTAAATTTATGAATAATTTATAAAATATAAAAGAAAATGTTTTTAGTTGTAATCAAATAATGTAAATTATTTAAATATATTTCTATATTTTATTGTTGAATAAATTTATTTGATTTTAATTGAATCCAAAATTTTCTTTTATATATAAAAGAAAATTAAATCGAAAATATTTAATGTTGAGTTTTGTATTTAATATAATTTTATTTCATTATTTAGATTACAGTTTTTGCTTATGCTAATTTTGCTAAGACAAAAAAAAAGGAAATTAACAAAGATTAAGATTTCGTTTCATGTGGAAATTATTAAAATATTGGAATATTTTAAATATTATTTAGAAAAATTACTTGTAATTTATCATTTTTCTTGTTGCATTCTTGTGGTTATTTTTTTAATAAAGACCTATCCGCAGTAGACCTAACTAAAAATAGTTAAAGTAGAGAATATCGTTGACTTAAAAAAAGTAGTTATGTCTTAATATTTTCTAAATGTTCGATTTTTTCTAAATTAAGAAAAATTGATTTAAACTTAATTAAACATTCATTTAAAAAATATATAATCAAGTAGAAAATATTTAGTGATACTTTCTTTAGTTCAACCAAAATCTTTACTTCAACTAGAACACGAGAAAAAATTTCTCTCCATTTATTTAAGAAAACTTAAAGTCGAATATTTAATTGAATTAAATAATATTCAATGAAAGCTTCCGTGTTTAAGTCTCAAATGTAACAGCAATTATTATTAAATTAAAAAATTTTAGAGTAAACATAGAAACATAATTAAATTATGAATAATTTATTATAATTGGCAAGCAATAGATGAAATTTCGTGTAGAAATCCTATAAGAATTCCAATGTAATTTATTGAATGTATTTTTTTACAAGGAAAGAATCTACTTCAATAAGTTAAGAATAATTAAAGTTTAGAAATAAAAAATTGATTAAATAAACATTTTGAAAAATAATTTCATAATTTCAATATTTAATAAAATATACTTTTGTTTATTAAACAATCTACTGGAATATTGTGTGTATTGGTACAAATTTCAATTTATTTGTTATTTCGTTTTTTACTATACAACATTTATTTTTATTCTGAAAATGTTTCTTTATATTTTGACCTCTTTTAGAGATTATCTCCAAAAGATAAATATAATCTAGCCACGCTGTGACAGAGTGACAGCATCTCATCATAATAAGAGCCTGGGTTCACAAACCTCATCGTGGTAGAAATAATGGTTTGTAGATGCCATTATAATAGTGTCTTACATACTTATAATTATGTTATAATTATAACATAATTAACAGTTGATATTAAAAACTAACTAAATGACTAACTAAAAATAATTTAATAAAATAAAACTTACAATTTATAATATTATTAAAACTATTAATTAAATTTATAATAAAACTTTAATTTATAATTTCACAAATTTGTTTTCTATAACAAATTAAAATTTAAGCATGCAATTATAACAACACTCATCACTGTACTGTAATAATTTACGTTGTCTCACGCTGTATTTAAATAAGTGAGAAAATGTATGAGAAAAATGTTGATAACAAAATAAATATTTAAATATAACAAAATAAAATATAGTTTCTATATAAGAATAAAATAAAAAATTATATTAAAGTTTTGTTTTTTTAATTTTAATTAATTTTATAATTAATAACTTTAATACTGTTTTAATTTAAATGGTATGAGTTTTGTTATTATTATGTATTTTATTAGATTATTTGAAGATGATCTTCAAAAGAGGTCGAGATATAAAGAAACATATTTTTATTGTTTATAATAAAAAAAGAAAAAGTATTTGAATTTATATATATGTTGTACAAATAATTATTATTATTTTGCCTTTTATTATATTTTTAGTTATACATTATTGAAATTAGACTGATACGTGATCAGAATCAATGACAATAAATTATGATAATGACGTTGTTTACCTGGATCCAGGATAAAATAAAAAGAATTTGGAAATATTGGTACAAGAAATTTATTAAATTTATGAAAGATGTAACAATAAATTCTAAAGTAAATGCAATTTTATATAGTGAATGTCTCACGTAGATAATCATATTACATAACGATTACTCTCTAAATTGACTACACTGCCAACGCCAATCAATTTTTCAGTTTCGAACCATTAAACATAACAATTTGATTTTTTATACACTTGATGGCAATAATAAGTCCTAATATTCATTTTAAATTTGTATGATTTGATCATTTGATAGCTTGTATGCTAACTTTTCTTTATACTTTGGATTCCGTAATATCTTGTTTATATTATTTTAAAAATAAGTGAAGATGTATCTATAATTTTTAACATGAAAATATATGAACCGCAGTTATATACATATATATAATGATATGATGTGCTTCTGAATTTTTTCACATAATTTCTAACGTATTTTATTTTTAGTCGATTGAGTGAAAAATAAAAAATCATATAAAATTTAAAATTCAGAAAAAACATCGATTATGTTCTCATATATAAAAAAAAATAAATTATGTTTTCAATAAAATATTCCTATTTTAAAATGTAAATAACTAAATAACTAAATAACTAAATATTTTCAATTATTTTAAAAAATACAAGAAATATGAATACATTATCAAATATAAAAATAAACATTAATTAAACATTACGTTTACATTTTACAAAAAAAAAAAATTTAAATCAGAATCGATAATGTTTTTTTGGTATATTTGCTTCTCTCTATTTTCTACCTCTTAGAAGAAATAAAGGTATAAAAGCACAAAAAAAGAAAAAGCCAATTATAGTGTTTCGATATTTGTTGTTGTTGTTTACAATACACATATATATTAGCTATAAATTCATATAAGTAAGAGGTTATCATGTATTTATACTTCAAATTTTCTTAGAAAATAAAAAAATCCGTTTAGGTTATGCAAAGTAAACCTTCTATTTTGTCTTCATATATTATAGAAATTATTATAGTAGGTTTATATGAGTAGATATAGGTACTATTAAATACTTATGTATACTTTTGAAATAATTATAGGTCTTATCCAAAAGGTTCACTAAACTCATTCTATCAAAAGTTTCCAAAGACTATCCCAAACATTTGAAATGGTTTTCCCTATTTTTATACGAATAAATTCAAGTATATACTCAATACCACACTTGGTCCCTAAAACTTATTGGTCATATTTAAATTCTTATTCGAATAATACTGTAATGTTCTCCATGTTAACCGGAGTGCAAATTTATATTTCATAAGAGGAAGTAAATAGCGTATACTAAACGTTTTGGAAACAGCTTTATAGTAGATATTATTGAGTATTCATTTATTGAAGAAATTAGAACATTAAAATAAAAAAATTCGAATGAAATGAGATACATATTTAATCAGTTAATTTTATATTGGAATTGAATCTATTTAATTAAGCTAATTCAATTATATACTGCTTTAGTTTTTCTCTATTGTTATTAATACAAATATTCATTAGATGAAATTCTTTCATATACAAATTTCTTTTATTTTATTCGACCTGCTTTTTTTTTATGGTTAAGCCTAACAGTAATGCGGTTATGTTAGGATGTTAAAATGACGTATGAAATAAAATGCCTGTTATTACATAAAAGCTTCGATGAAAGCTATGATCTTAATAATAAATAAAATTGCCAAATAAATGTAATACAGGTAGGTGCCTACTGTATATAAAATGAAGTGTTTATGTAATATAATATAAGACAATAGTGAATAAAACAAATAACTTCTAAAAATAAAAGCGAACAAATAAATAGCCATAATTTTTTTTCTTCCCTTACTTTCTCTTCTTTTCTCTTTTAAGAAAGTTGAAGATTGAAATGTGTATATACACATATTCATACAAAATCCTTCTATAAATGTACCTACATCTTATGTATCAAACTAAAATAAATAATTGGGATGTATATATTTGCAATTCTAGAATATTTTTTATTTTTTTATTTTTAACTGTTTTTTTTTACACTTTCCATACGAAATATTTTTTTTTTTTTCGAAGTTTTAAACTTTTAGACTTTTTGTCTCAAATGTTAACAAATATTTTCACATTTATAATTTTATCAAAATTTCATTTTATATATTTTTTAGGTTAAAGAAAACTTTTATTGGACATTTATAAAATATATCTTTGGTTAACTTTATATCTGTTATCAAAATTAAACATTTTCCACAGAAAAAAAAATAGAAGAAAACTTTTGATGTTTTTATCCAAATTTCGTTTACTTTTCCTTTATTATTTTCCTATTAAACATTTTCTAAAAGTTTATTTAAAAAAAAAGGTTTTCCCTTTTTGCATAAACTATGCGTAGCTATACTTAACCTATTTTAGGAATTTCTTTTTTGGATTGATTGTGATTGAGTATGGAAAAAATTTCTGTTTAACAAAATGGAAAATTAATGTGTTCAAATTTGTTCTTTATTTTTTTTTCAAAAAATTTTATAAACTTTTTAATTAATTTATTATAAAATTCTATGAATTAGTTCTTTATTTTTCATTTAACGTATATAAACACATATTATTCGTCTTCATTTGTTTTCTTTTCAAATTTATGTTTTTAAACAAAATTCATATTAAATTCTTTTCCCCATAATTCTAAAAATGTATTAAGTTTGTCACGCTTTTTCAGGTAAATGGAAAAAAAAAATTTCTCGACTGTTTCAATTTCAATTTACGAAAAAAAAAAATTCTCTTTCTAGATACTTTTTTCTTTTTACCTTTCTTAATTTGAAATCGTATATAGCATGGTTTTCGTCATAACCTTGAGTCTATGTGGGTCATAAATTTTAACTTGGATTAGGAACTTCGCCCATTATTTCAAAAAAAAACACAAATTTTATTTGGTTTCTTTTAGTTTTGAATTACTTTTAACTAATTTTACAAGAAATTTACTTACTTACTCAGAAAAGATAATTTAAGGAAATTTTTTGGGTCTTATATCAGAAAAGAGGAAGTACAAACACTCTAGGTGCTTGGGTTTTCTGTATTGAAAATTTACCACCCATGTCATAAATTCCAACTTAAAATATATTCTTAGTGAGGACTGTATACTAAATTCTAAATTACCTAAAATAAAAGTTTAAGTTGACTCTTGTAAATATATTTTAAGTAATTTTCAATAGAGAAAAAAATACGCAAATTATAGTTTTCTAAGCAATCACATGTTAAATCTGACGCTGTCAAATTGTCATTTTAAAATTGATACAAATGTAACAATTTGTATTAAAATATAAAATGTCTTCTACTAATAATTCAAGTCTATAAATTAAAAAGAAAAAAGAAAGTAAAAAGAAACAGAAAAGAATATAATCTCCCCCTAAATATTCGTTGTTTAGATGAGGTTTTTCCCTAAACATATTAATTTTCATAATAAAAAAAGAGATTTAAATTTCAGCAGAATTAAAATATGAAAGAGTAAACAGAGACAAAAAACAGAAGCAGATATATTGTTCCATGAGAAACAGAAAAAGAAAGAAAAATAAGACAGAGCGAGAGATATTTTTCAATATTTTTTGACGCTTGAAATAAGAAAAAAAAATTTTTTTTGTGTCGCTTGGGATGACATTTAGAAACAAAATTCTTATATGGAACAAGAAAAATTGTGTGAATAAATAAACTTCTAAATTTTATTATGTATTGTTGAATACAAGGACTAATAATTTTTGTTTTCCTGTTTTTTTTTTGAAGGTTAACAGAATTTTTATTAAATCCTTAAGGAAGGATTTCTTGTTCTCTTATGTTTTTTTTTTCTTTTAGTACTAATAAAAAGTTGAGAATGAGAATAAATGTTCATATTAAATTGTATGTTTAATTTTCTTAATTCTAATGAACATCTTAAAATGCATATTGTTTTATAAGTGAATTTAATACACTGAAAAAAAAATGATAGTAAAATTTGTCACAAAAATGATAGTAAAAAATTTTACACAGTTTTTTTGTGAACAATACTTGCATTTCAGTATATTTTACTCAAAATTTGTAGTTTTTGCAAATAAAAATACTAATATGCGGTGTTTTTAACGTAAATATTAGTAACAAATAATTTAATAAATAAATTGTTACATTTTGTGAAAAAATATTTCCTTACAAATATTTTGTAAAGCTTGTTCGTAATGTAAGGAACAAAATTTTGTAATACTGTAACATAATATTGTGAAGTTTACAAAATAAATCGTGAAAAAACCTTAGACACCAAATTTTGGTTTTATTCTACAAGATTTATGTAATTTCTATAAACAACCGTTACATTTTTACAAAAGATATTATATATTAAAACCAAATTTTGGTTTTATCGTATAATATTTTTGTAATTTGTATCAATACACATTATATGTATATTAATATACAATTTTAACAAGATGAAAAAAATCACTAAAACTTTTATATCTTTGTGTCTTTCTCCTTTCCATATGAATTAAAATAAGATAAAGAAACAACTGCTAAAATTAAATCCTTAGAATAAAACCCTGCTAAAAAAGGCCATACCACTTAAAGCTAAATTAGCTAAATTTAGACAAACTGAAGTTAAAGGTATTTGAGTAACCAATCTCACGACAGTTCGAATATCTTGAGAATTTTTTATAATATTGATATAAAAGCATACAATTAAGAAAACATAATTTTTTTGACATATTGGTTTGTATGTTAGAATTTGATACAGGTACCCATATGCCTGAATCTTAAAATTTTATATTTTTAATATTTTTTTTTAGCATTTTCATTACATATTCTTTATTTTCCTACATTAAGAATTATTGTTATACCTGAAAATAAGGCATTTATTAAACGGCATTTTGTTTTAAATTTAAACACGTTTTCTGAATAGTACAAAAAATTTGTTTCGGAAGTACAACATTTTGTATTTCATTACAATATTTTGTATTAATTTGGCTAAATTTTCTATTAATTTTACTAACATTTGTGAAGGTGTACAAAATTTCGTGATGTTATACAAAATTTTGTATTAATTTTACTAAATTTTGTTGGGCCCAAAACAAAAACTCTCACGTTGAATCATGTTCATTCCTGAATTTATTTGACGCGATTTCGTTTTAATTTTAAACAAGTTTTGTTTAAAGTACAAAAATTTTGTTTCTAAAGTACAAAATTTTGTATAAATTTTACTAATTTTTGTGAAGTTATACAAAATTCTGTATTAATTTTACTAAATTTTGTATATATTTTACTAATTTTTGTGAAGTTATACAAAATTTTGTATTCATTTTACTAAATTTTGTACTATTACTTCGAATATTTTTTTTTTTACAATGTCTTGTGTTTCAGAAGTTAGAACGCGGTACGCCATTATAGAATCTACATCCATCACAATCACAAGTTATAGTTCAAGTTAGAAACCTAAAAAAATATACAATAAAAGTGTCGTTTAACTAAAATGAAAAATAAAGTGCAACAGTATAAGAAGAAACGAGAAGTAAAAAAAATAATTAAAAATCTATCGTTAGATCGTAAAACTTCTTCTTATATTTTAAAAAAGTGTAAAGGTAAATTGAAAATATTTGATTAATTTTATTGTTGATTAATAAAGAAAAAATATTGTTTTGATCCAGAGTTTAAAGTTACAGTGTCGGAGTTGCGAACCTCAAATTTTGCTAATCTTTGTGAGACAATTATAGAGGATCGGTATTTGGGAGTTCAAATTCAATTAGAGTTCGCGCTTCATAAATACTTCCACAAGAGATTGGTAAGCTATATTATAATATATAATTGTAAATTGTTAAATTGTTAAATCACAATGATATTTTTGTACAGGAGACATACTACAAATGGCGAAGTAAAAAATGCCCAAAAGGTCAACTATGGGATAAGTTTCAAAATCAAGCCCGAAAGTCGAGAACAGCACGAGAAACAAAACCGAGACCAACAACACAGGAAGTACCAAAGGAATCTATAAGCTTTATTAAAGAAGGTATATAATAATAAGTGAAATTGTAAATAAAATGTTTAGTATTAAAAGAGACTTTTTGCAGAGTCAGAAGAAGTTCGTGAATGGCTGAAAAATCACAATGAGCCCTGGCCTGAAGTTTTGAAAAAATGGGAGCAGACCTCTGGTTATAGACGCAAGATTATTATGGATAATACTGACCCAAATATTATTGGAATTTTGAACACATGGCCATTGTATAAGCATAGTTTGGGATATACATTAGTAAGCTAAACGTATATTTTAATTAAATCCAATTCTAAGAAATTTTTTTAATTTTCAGGTGGACGTTGATTACAATTTTATTAAAAATAATGGAGAAGATTTATTAGGTAATTGGGAAGCATTTTTAAAAAAAAAAATGGCAATCATCCAAACAAGAATAAATGACAGTTATGAAAAAAAAATGTTATCAACGTTAAATAATACTGATAACGACGGTATATATATAATTTATTTGCCTGTATTTTTTGTTGAATATATAATAGCTTCAATTTTTATTTCAGAATATAGAAATTATATTATTTTTATGTCACTTCACTGTCTTCTTCCTCCAACCATTTCTAGAAGAAAAGGAGTACTAGACAGAAAGAAACATTCGATCAAGGACTCACAAGATTCATTCATATCAATGGTAAACGATTCTTCGGAAATTCCAGATAAGATAAAATTCCTAAATGACGAATGTTTAAAAAATAAATCTACTTTCCAACCATTAGTGATTGTTGTTGGGAATATGAATACTTATTCTATATCAGAGTTCTATGTTTATTACGATAAAACCACTTACAAACTTTGCACATTATTAAAATCAATTGATATTTGTTTTAAAATATATCAAGTTTTTAATTTACAATATCCGACTACATCGGAAATATTTTGGGAGTTTGTACAAAGATATTTCTATAAACTTACAACTAATTCAGATAAAAACACTTCAAAAATATCTGGCTTAATTTCAGATCTAAAATAAAATACATCTTCCAATGTCAAACATATAAGTATAAGTACATATATATAAATGAATTATAATTTAAAAATTAAACTGAATTAATTTAAATAAATAAAATTTTGTTTTCTGAATAAAAATAATAATAATTTTGATAATTAAAAAAAAAAATTAAAAATAATTAGTGATAAAAAAAAAGAATTATACTTTTCCAATTGAAATAAATATGTTTTATCTTCTTAAAATAATTGTTTTTCTTATTTGATTTATTTTATAGGTATTTAATTTATACAGTGAAGTGTTTTTAATAATAACGAGTAGTAAAAAAAAATATTTTCGTTTATTTTATAAGTAATTTATATAGTGAAGTGATTTTTTTCAGTAACGTAATTATTTTTAAAGTAAGTATTAAAAAACTAATTTTAATAGTAAAATAGATACCGTAATTTTCGTATAATATACTTAATTATTATATAAATTATACATAATATTGTAAAATTTCACATACAACGTTTGTGAAAAATTACAAAATTCTGTGTAATTTTGGTACAAAATATTTGTACATGTTAACAAAAGTTTGTGAAAAATTACAAAATTATGTGTAATTTTGGTACAAAATATTTGTACATGTTAACAAAAGTTTGTGAAAAATTACAAAATTATGTGTAATTTTGGTACAAAATATTTGTAGATGTCAACAAACTTTTGTGATAAATTACAAAATTCTATGTAATTTTGGTACAAAATATTTATTCCTTCTACAGAATTTATGTAAAAAAAATACAAAGAGTTTGTACTCGGTTAACAAAATAATTGTTATGAATAACAGTGGTTTTGTAAATAAAACCAATATTTTTTTCACAAAATATATTTGTGAGATTAACAAAATTGACTAACGTTTTACAAAATAATTTGATTGACTGATAACAACCACTATATTGGTTGATTTAATCTACAATTTTGTGACATTTTACTATCATTTTTTTTTGAGTGTAGGATTGGTATTATTGCTTAAATTTGACAATTAATCATTAAATTTAATTTACATAGTCAAGAGATATTTCATGTTTTGCATTTAGCTTTAAAGCTTAAGATCATACATTTAGAATAATTTAATTTTAATTAAAGTGGAAAATTTATGTGAAGTTCATAAAATGTATATAAAGTTTTCTATATTTGTATAGGATCGACAAATTACTATTGAACCCTTGAGACTATGAATTTATATATTTTAAGTTCATTAAAAAAATTAACATTAAAGTCTACAGTCTATGAATATTAATATTGCAGCAATAGTTAGAATCCACTGGACCATTGCAACATGTGAGTGTAAAGACTTAGACTACCAGCATTATAAATAGAAAAATGTGTTCACAAACTTGTAAGTTGCTCTCGTTCATCAAAAAAATGGTTCCTGAATCTGAATACAGTCATTAGTATTTGAGGTTTATAAGGAAAGTTTCCAGTTCCAAAAAAATTCAAAAAAACAATATTATTTAGAATGTGTTATCATTTTCGCGATTCCGGTTTGTTATAATTGTCCTCGATGGAGGACAAATTAGAATAAGACAATTAATGAATTAATTCAATTAATCAGAGCTTTACGTAATTTCCTAAGATTTTAAGTTAAAAAAAAATTGTAAGATTTTTTCCCCTATGTATTGAATGTTATGGGTTCCTATAAATTAATTCCCATATGATTACGGTTATAAATAAAATAGTTTTTCTTTAACTATTCCATATATATTTCGAAGCTTTATTCTCTTCAACAGTGGATTTAACATACAAAAATGTTACAAAAAAAACACAAAGTTACAAACCATATAAAAGGCAAAAAAAAATATTACTTAGCTTTATAACATTTAATATAGAAAACAAAACACTATTTTACAATTAACAATATTTTTATTGTTAACAATCAGTTTGTTTATTTTATTAGTAATTATTTTTTGACGATTCCAAATTTTTGGACTATCCAAATCAAACGCATAGTTTTCTCATAGTTTTAATTTAATATATTTAATTTAACTTATTCATTAAAATCACAGCGAGCGCAACAGTACAAACATTACTTATACATAATTATAAAGAAACTTCAACTAGTAAATTTAAAAGATAGAAGAAAAATAGAATAAACAATTATTTAAGTAATAAAAATAAAAATAATACAATCACTGTTACTGTCTTCTGACAATCGATTCTCTGAGTATCTCGATATATGAAAATCAAATACTTGGTATACAGAGTTAAAAAAATGAAAAATAAAGCTATGTCCTAGTCTTCGTTAGTTCGGTGAATCAATCGAAGATAATGGTAACATTAAGGTATTATAAGATGAATTGAATTAAACTGATTAGCATTATTATAAGATGAATTGAATTAAACTGATTAGCATTATTGTTTTTTATTTGTCAATTTTTTAAAATTATCCAATGCTTTCTTTTGATCAAACGTATGTTCAATTAACAAATAATTACTCTAAAAAAGGCATACTGAAAATAGATAAAATAAAGTAGATTCAAACACCCTAGTAAGGGAATTTATCACAATATTTTTTTGCGTCCTTTGTGCAGATGTAATTACTGTTTCTGTTATAAACGAGAAAATTTCCTAGTAATCAACACTACTTAACGAATGGACGAGTTGAAGCTAATGAAATGAAATATTTAATTAGTGAATCGAATTAAATTTTTGTATTTGAATTAGAGAGAATAATATACGACATATTACGCCAAATAATTTACTAATGACAATAAAATTTTATTTAGATGAATCCTTACCTTTAGATATAATTTATTTTGTAAATTAATGTAATCCAATTTTCTTCCTTTAATTATTTTCTTTCATTTTTTTTTAATTTCTTCTCCAAAGTTCTAATTATGAAAAAATCACATTAGTTGTGATAGAACATAAAACATATATGCTGTAAATGTAAAATTCTATAATTATTGAGAAACTTCTATAAATGCTGTAATAATTATATTTATATAAACTGAAAAAAAATTACGTAATTGAAAAACGTTTCATCGAATAATAAAGGAATAAAATATTTGATCTGATTGATATTTTATGTAAGTTTTATTGTTTCTTTTTCCTTTTAACTTGTAATTAAATTATGATAAATCTCAAGAACTTTTTTATTATACTTAGATGAAAATATTCAATTTACGAAATACTTTGAAAAAGATGTCATCATTAACTGAATTGCAGAATAAGAAGAAAAAAGAACCTTATTAATGAAATGGATTCACAACATTATAGATTTAGATATTGTAATGTAGGTAAAGAAACTGGAGAATATAAAAGTGAATGAAAAGAACTTTATCTAATAAATTCTGTTTAGATTATGTTGCTTTTATAAAACCTTGGACATAAAACCAATGAACTTATTTGTTAGTTTTCTTCTCGCTATACAATCGAAATGATGATGACCACGTTTAACTTAAACAAAATATAACAATAAAACGTGCATTGAAAGTAAAAAGTATGATGCGTTCAAATATAATTTTATAAAATATATTATGGCTCATTTGGTATTATTATTACATTTATGAATCTTTTAGAACCAAAGGGACTAGAAGATCATTTATATAGAATTAGTTTTAATGTGGCATTAGTCAAAAATAATGATCAGTGCGACTATAATTTGGACTATTACATTCAGTCAACTAACTAAATTATGTGTTTTGAATCCATAATGTGTGGGGATTGGAATCATAGCAAAGCTATGCTGTAAGCATACAATTTTTTTCCGAGTAGTATAAGTAAAAAATTAATATTTATTTCCTTATATGAACAGCAAAATTAACCACTGTACGACAGACAGAAAAATATTGTGTCCTCAGAAGGTATTACATTAAAAATATTGGGTTCAATAACCATTTTATTCTTCTTAATAATGAAAGAGAGAAACATATATGGGAATATAAACTTGAAGCGAGCAAAAAAACTTTAACAACAACTGAAAATTGTTGAGAAATCAAACAATATAAATTTTTCATACTGAATTTCCTTGACATAATCTCTTTGTTCTGGCGTAATAACGCTCAGTGATGAAAGTGTATGTTAAAAATTACAAAAAGGAGAAATTGTTTTGAGTGTTATTTTGTTTTTGGTAATTTTTGACACAGAAGAGAAAAATCATTCACTATGATTTTTTTCACAAGATGTCAGTTTCCTTTATCGGAATGAATTATTTATCTAATTAAAAGGTTCGCAATCAAAACTCATGCTATGATTTGAAAGCTAGAAAAATAACTTTATACGAGTATTTCCAAGAGATTTTATTTTGTAAATTAAAATTTATTATACGTCCTTTCAAACATTATGATTCGTTTGAACTGAACTGAATATGGAGGTATGCAAATATTTCTGCTTTTTGTAAACAATAATTACACATTTTTATTTAAAAATAATAATTTTATAAAACATTACCACAAGTGTTAATCAACTGTTAGTTATCAAATTTGAAATCACTTAAGGAAAACCACATATTAAAAATTTAATTTAACATTTATTTCTTGGTAAAAACATATCACATAAAATAAGAAACACATATACTTTAGTTAGATATTATTTAGAAATTCAATAAGAATTAAATAGGATTGTGAAATTAAAATTAAAAACAAAAATTTTCAAATTCTGCACTAATATAATACGATGATTCTTTTTCAGAATCAGATAATGAAAGAACTGTGATGGCATTAGAAATATTATTTTTTTCAATATTTTACGCTGCTTAGCAAAACTTAAATATTTGATTAAAAGAAGTGAATTTATGAGATTATGCTATAAATATCCATGGAAATATTACAAGTCTTACTGAGCTGAGACAGACACAATAATACTAGAATTAGACTTTTGGGATTTTGATACGAAAATTTTTTTCTTTAAAAAATACTAATGAAATTTTTTGCAACTCCAACATAGAATGACTAACTAATATTAATACTAATATTAATAATAGAAAAATACTGTAGGTTAGGTATGTATAGTTATTTTAATTTTACGTAAAATTTTATGTCACAAAAAAAAAATGAAGGAGTATGATGATGATGATGATGAGGATGAGTAATCGATGACATATACTCGAATGTTTATGATTGATTTAGGATGATTATCAATCGATCAATGTCTAAAAAATTGTTATCGAAAATTCAGTCACACACACTGTACATAGCATTGACATAGTTATACATGCAATATATTTTAAGTGTCAATCATCCAAATTCAGAACATATTAAATTTTGAGATAAATAAAAAAATTGTTAGAATAAACTTTATAGCATTTGCTCCAACCAGTTTTAATATGAAACCTAAAATGTGTTTTGATTATTTCAATTAATTGAGTAGTATATTTAAACCTCAGCGTAGGAATATTTATTTTATTATTTTAAATCAACAATGACAGTATTTTATAGGATTTTAGTAATTAGAATCCGCTTAATTTTAAATCAAATTTTGTTTATTTCTCATTTTGACAATTATGTAGAAATAATAAAAATAACACTTTCATTTTAATTCAACTAAAACTTGAGTTCAGGGTAAAATCATTTTAAAGGTGTTCTGTTATAACAAGTTAACAGACAAATATTATCTTTATGGGATCGATGTCCTTTAAAAGACGCATTGTCTCTTTGTCTGTACAAACCTGAATGTGTCAAACACATCTGTGAATATACGACTTTAGACCAATCATGATGATTATCCACATAATACCTGAATGTTTTACAACATAAAACAATAATTTTTTTCTCTTTGTAAATAACTGAATTTTATTTTATTTTTACTTTAATCATTTTAACATTTTTGATATGTTAATATTGGCTTCAAACATTTTATGTAAGTTACACATGTTTTTAAAAGATATGAAAAGCTCTTCATTCAAAATAAAATAAAATTGCATGAATTTATGGAAATTTTATGAGCTGAAATTAATCTTATAAAATTTCAAATAATATTCTAATATTTTAATTTTTGAATATTAATTTTTAGAATTAGAATTTGTCATCTGGAAATTAGCTAAAAATTAAATTCGTAGTTTAAGCACAATATTTATAAAATCAATAAGTTTGATAAGAACGCCACCCACTGTCATAATGTATGCTTTAAAATATTCTTCAAATGCTACACACAATAAATGAGTTTCAAATTTAATGCCAATATATTTACATAATTATTCAATTTAATGACTAAAAGTTTATTCATATTCATTTTTTGTCAATTCAAAAACTTAAATTTTTAAAAAATTACTAAACCGAACTTTCTATAAACTTTAAAGTGGGATTTTTTCCCATTCGAACTTTTTTTTTGAGAAAATTTTTTTTTATAAAGATTCGTGCCTTGTCAATTACAATTTTTTTGTTGCATAATGAGTATTCAGTAATTATTACCCGGATCGTCTAAAACTAAAAAGCGATTAATAAAGAATGGGAATAAAAGATAAAATATAATCCGCTCATACCGGAGTGTTGGAATTAATAATACAATTAAAATAAATCTATTTCAATTTATTCATGTTTCTTCCTTTTTTTTTGTTGTGTTATCCTCATTTGTAGAATAATAAATTATAAGAAAAAAAATAGGGATGGAAATATAAAGAAAATATTATAATGAAAAAATATTTCAAAGGAATTTAATTTTTTTTAATGAGGTTGCTTTAAGAAAAAAAAACTGTGTAAGATAAAATGAATTATTATTCGTATTATTTAAGTCGAAAAGATTCAACTCGCATAAACTTCAACAAACAATATATACTATAAAAGCTGTCTAATAGAACCTCGTCTAATCCGTCTACCTCATAAATCTGGACGAAATATTTTTAAGAACTTTTAAAACTGCTTCATATTGTATCTCATCGCCATGCCAGCTTACTTGAATTCTTATCGTATGGTCTATGGTCTAATTAGACAGGTTATTGTAATTATTTCATATTTTTGAGGATTTAGTTCTTTATTAATAAACTCATATTTTTGCTGTCAAATTAAAACAGAATTTAAAATTAATCACTTCTCTGTAATTAACAAAAACAAGGTCAAAATTTAATGTCAGAATCACCAAAAAAAAAGGTTTTATCACAAAAGTGTTAACACTCAATTTTCCCTATACAACAACAAGAAATTGCTATCAATTTCCATAAAGTTCTATATCCACAAAAATAAACTCTAACGTTTTTATACATATTTAATTGAAGTTTTATTTTTTTTTGTTAATTTTTTTTTTTTTTTTTTTTTTTCTCTTTGTACTTGACTTGCATCAAGAATTGTTTTATTTAACGTCCACTTTTTCACACCAGGCAACCAGACTACCTGGACAAACCCTTATTAAGTCAAATCAGGACGAGACCTACTATTTTTGAGGTGGAATCTGAACCACCTAGCATCTGCACATGCATTTTTATACCTGATTCGGCACATTGCCAGCTCTTAGGAAACATGCAGATTTCCTAAGAAGAATCGTTCGGTTTAAACCGAATCCTGCACACCAACCAGAGGGTCATAGATTTTTGTTAATTAAAAATTACTTTAATTTTAACAAATTTTATTGTTTTAAAATTGTCTTTACCTTTTTCAATATTACACAAGAAAAATTGTTGATACATAAAATAGTAAAAAAAATTGAAATAAAAATATAATAGAATTATAATTTTGAAAAAAGAAAATAAATTCAGAATTCAAAATTCATGAGAGATCAAAAATTCAAACAGCTTTAAAAAATTTTCCAAAAAAGTTTCCATAATTAAATTATGTACCTTATCCTTATTTTAAATGGTTTTCAAAAATTTGATTGATCGAGTGTTCGTCTACAAAAATTTATCGTAGCAGGAAGACGTTATTTTTTAAACGTTTAAACACAATAAAAAAAAATTGTTTACATTTTGTTTATAAACTTTACTTTAACTTACAAAATAACAAGAGATCCTGTTTTGGAAGTTTTTAATTAATTTATTTTCAATTCAACAAATTCTTTTTTCTGTTGTTTTTTTTTCGAGTCCACTTTTAAAAATATTCATTTAATTTCAATTATATTTTTAATGTAATAAAATTAGTTATATCGTCATTATCATAATTAAAAGTCAACATTATTTAAATTTTATAACGAAAATAGTTTTGTAAAGTTATAAGTTTTATAATTAAGTTTAGTAATTATTTGACTTTGTATTAAAATTAAAATCTACATTTTATTATTCAGAGACACTTTACAAAAACTTTATTTATCTTTATAATGCTTCATCATAGAATAATAATAACAACAATATATCAGATACTGCGAGAAGAGACGCCTTATAAATAAAGATAAAAATAAAACAAGAGTTGGAATTGTAATTGGAGTCGCCCCCTATAATTTAACTAAATCAAAAAGTGATCGAAATTAATAAGTTAATTATGTCTTCATGTCTTCATTGTTTCAAGATGCGTTCTTTGAAAAGCTTGCTCCATACTAATTCTTACAACACTTTGGCGAAGTATTATAAGCTTTTACCAACAAATTATTTACTTGCATTACACTAGATATAGAGCAATTGACACGACACGACAAAACAATTTGAAACAATTTTATGAGACATTTCAGAAATATTTGTATTCCTGAATTGGTGCATGTGATGGCAAGGACTACTGTACGTTCATATGTTGCTACTTAATTAAATATTTTTTTCCTAATACAAAATAAAGTTTAGCTTAATACCCGTCCCTGTATGGGTGGTCTGATTATTCATGTTGGCTGAATTACCTAAACAAAATGTGTATATAATCGTAATAGTACTTTTGTTAAAAAACTGATGTTACATCAAAGCAAAATTTATAAAAAAAAAGAGAAAAAATTAAAGAAAGAATGAAAGAAAGGAAGAAGAAATAAGAAAAGAAAAAGAAATTATATTCCTACCTATATACACATATTGTATAAGAAAGTCTGTTCTATCACGCTCATCTGAAACTAATCGTGTTTGTTTTCTTGATAAAGTTCGTCTGTTAAAGAATTCCAAAAATATAATTAATTTTTTTTTGATTTTCGCTTTTTTTATTTTTTTTTTTTTGTTCCGAGAAGAGAATGATTTATTATTATGTAAGAAAAAGGAAAAAAAGAAACTTTTGTCTGATTCTAAATAACAATAACAAATTATATATAAAAGAAAGAAAAGGAACAAAAAAAAAATGATGAAGAAGAACAAGAAAAAGAAGAAGAAGAATTTTTTGCAAGTCAACTTCTCTGTATTTAAAGTTTTTAATAGATGGATAAAATTGAATTTGTTGTTGTTTACTGTATTTGATGTTGTTTGTTGTTGTTTATTTTTCTTTCTTAAAATACAAAAATTAATTTATTTCAATTATTTTATTTAATTACTTTTAGTATGACAATTGTTTTCTCTATCAAATTTCACTATAAAAAGAATACCCAATAAAAAATATATTTGTTAGGTCAACCAACAAGAATATGAATAAGTTTTAATGATCTTTCCCTCTCGTTGTAATAAAATATAGATACGTAAATGTTGTGCTATAAAAACTGGAGTTTGAGAAAAATAATTCATAAACAAAAAAATTGATGGTAATATTAATGATACTTCTTCACATTTGGTCTAGTCAAAGACTTTATTTTTAAACAATTATACAAGTTTTGGAAAAATACCTGATTATTGAAGAATAATTTCATTCAATTTTAGGCTTTTCATTTGGCGAATCTCTGTAATTAATCTTTAAAACCTGCTACGATGACGTAGTATCAAATTTTTTTTTATAATTAAATATCCTATTATATTTTAAAATAAGGTATGATAACCCAATACGACGCATGCATTAAAGAAGAAAGAAACAAAGATTTTTAAACACAGAAAAATCATCTTCTAAAATGTTAAAATTTTATTTTGCAGAAATAACGTTTTTTTTTTCTTTCATTTTCATTCACGAAATTTTAATGAATAATAATGTGTTTAGGGATTTTATATTTTCAACGTCACCAAAAATTTATATCTCTGATATTATGATGATTTTGTACGTATAAAAAAAATAATTCACAAATACAACAGAATCATAGTAAATTAATTAAATTGAATATAATTTTATGCTCTGTGGCCTTTGACAGTTTCGAAAATTGTCTAGAATTTAGACAGCAAATTAACGAACTTAAATATAAAAACACAGAAAAATTTCTCTTACAAAATACTTAAAAAAAAATATAGAAAATAAAATTAAATCGAATTAAGAAGACATTCTTATTATTTATTGTTCAACAAAGATGAATTGCCCTCAAGTAATTCTGAAACAATTACAAGTACCTTCTTTATTTTTTAACAAATAAGCTCGTTTTTTTTGTTAAATTATAAAGAATATAATAAAAATTTATTTATTTATTACAGAAGTTTTATTTGAAAAATAAAAGTGCGTGCAGGTAATTTATATATAAATACAAAACAAAATATAAAATAATTTATTTCGCTTTTATCAAAATTAAATTATTGTATTTCGGTTTATTTTTTTATATTGTTAGATTTTAATTTGAAAATCTTGAAAATATTGAGCAAATTCAATATAAACTGACAATTGCACGATCATTGTAATAAGTTTTCATTGTCTGTGATGTGTTGCTATTTCTATAACGATTGTACATTTTTATAAATGTACACTTCATTAAACAACAAAACATTCCACTTCATTAAATAATTTTATCTTAAACACTATTTTTTAAAAGGATGTTTTTACAAACAATAAGCCAATATAAAGTTTATGTCATTTTAATGGTTTAAACTTAAAAAACTTTAAAGACCCATTTCAACATCAAAATTAATAAAAAAAATTAAGAAACACTTTTTTTTTTGTCTTGTCTCGTTGTTCAATAAAAATCCAGCAATCAAATAAAACTTTGATACGTTAAAAGCTTTTCTTCTCTCATTTTGTTTTTGTATAATTTGTGGAATATAATCTGTCCCATGACACTAGAAAGATAAAAATATTACCATAACAGACATAAATTTTCTTTATATTTTGGATTTATTTCTTTATACATTTTTTCTTTTTCTTTTTCGTCCTTTTCTTTTTTAAATTCCATGTAATTTTTAAGATCGGAGATATAATAAATTAATTTAATCTACTATGTGATTTACATTATCTATTATAATTGCATTTTTCTTATAAACTATTAAATGTTTTCTTTGTTACACACCACACTTTACATAGTTCATTATTTATTATTTAATTGAAATTAAAAAAATTCTTTTAATAAAATAACAAAAATGTTTTCAAGTAATTTCCATTAAACTATAAAGTTAGTATTTTTAAAGTTGAATTGTAATGCAACTTTAACAATGAAAACCAATTAGTTATAAAATTAAATTCATTTTACTTATAGTAAACTTCTCAATAAAAACAGGTGAAAACAATAAAATTTACTTTAATCAAGCATTAAAAAAAGAATTATTGATATTTTATATAAAGTTAAATGAAGAAAATCGGAATATTAGATGAGACTCCTATAAAATGTTTGATACAATTAAGAATGAAAAGCAAATAATAATTCTCGGAGTTAAAACTCGATTGTAACGTCAATTCTTATTAAATCAATCAAATTTTCACAGCATTCTTAAATATTAATGATTTTCGGAGAAGTCAACATAGTATAGATATTGAATGAGAAATTTGAGCATACCTCGTCACTGTCTCTTCTTATTATTTAATAATCAATTCGTAAAATTATGTGTAGATGTTATAATAATAATATTCATATTGTTTACTAACGTGTCTTCGATAGTTTTTCGGGGAATTTTACTATTAAATGATATCCAAACCATTATTTATATTATACCGGAGTTAATCTCACGACTATGTAAATTTAAGTTGTGGATTTATAATTAATTCTTCAAATCAATCCAATTAAAAATTTCGCAATCAATTTTTAATGATCGAAAAAAATATTAAATAAAATTATAATTAAATAATTCGGCTTAGGAATAATTATGAAAATATAAATTCGAGAGATTTAAACCATTAGCTCTCTGGTATTTAACGGTTGATTTCTATTAATCTATAGCCGATATAAAAAAAGATTTATTATACATATGTAAGATATGTGAAAATTGATTAGAAAAAGTAAAATGCTTAATATACTTTTTTTTAGTAGGATATTATTAAATTACCTTTTTATGGTACAAATTCGGTAAAAAGGAAAAAATTGTCAATTGGGAATATAAGTAAAACTAAGTTTTTCTACAAAACAAACGCTATATGTATTATATATATAGGAAAAAAATATAAATTTTTTCCTAAATCAAAAAAAAAAACTAAAAAGAAGGATAAGAAGAAGAAGAATAAGAACAGAATTTAGTCCCTTTAGTTTAATACATACAAAGGTCTAAAGAAAAAAAAAAGGTTAAAAGAAATTTTCACTTACCCAAGTGCAAAAATATATGGGTAAGATTCTCGAATCTAAAAAGAATAAAAGTTTTTTCGTTTTTTTTATCTAACGATGGTGTCCTTGTTATATTATATTTTTGTTTGTGTAAGTGGGGGTGTGTTTTTTTTGTGTAGGGTTTCTTAGTGTCATTTATTAAAATTTATATTCAGAAGAAAAGAGAGAAAAAAAAATATAAATAAACTCTGACAATTTATTCGTCTTCTTATTTAAATTTGAAATAATCTTTACTCGACAATTGGTAATAATTTTGTTTGCCGTCATCGTAACTTAACTTTAGAAAAAAGGCTTAGACTTCTATGTAATATGCGTTATAAAAGGGAAAATTTGGTTATAGGCTTTTTATTATATTAGTCCTATCATATGTTATAAACATAAATTTATATAGTTAACCTAAAAAAAATTATAAATATGAAGTTTTATTAAATTCATGCCACTCACAATGTTTTTTTTGGCACTCAATCCCTTAACATTAGAGAATTGATGTTATAATGTATACCTACTATTCAATTGAAAGCTAAGAGTATATGTTGTGTGTATCAGAATTTTACAACAAATACAACATTTGTTAATTCCCAATAATTCTTAAATTATTTTTGAATTTCTTTATATTATTAATTTGTTTTGTATAAATAATACGTTAAATGATTAACAATATCTGTTAATAATTCATTAATTAGGTTTTTTTATAAAAGTATTAGAAGCTCTATATTTTTACACTAGAACTGATTTTTGTTATTTCCACATAGTTAGTCAACTGTAAAGTTATTGAATAATCAATAGACTTAATGTGTACCATAAAAAAAAATTGTACTCGATTTAATTAACATTAATACACGTAATCTGAATTTTCAATACTGAACATTTTGTATCAAATAATTCAGCCATCCCTTATAGATCGCATTCAACTTTAATTGTTTTTACGATAATTCTGATGCATTTTTCATTGTTTTCTATTTAATTGTTTTGGTACTAAGACATTTTCGCTGATTTACAATGAAAATATATTTAGAATGAAAGAAAGACTTTTCAATATACTTCTAAAAATTCTTAAAAACATTTTAATGATGTGAGAATCGAAATAAAAACAAAAAATGAAATTTATTAAAAATAAAATATTCAAGGCAATACATTCAACGTTAACTGTCAACTTAAAAACCTAATATTATAATACCGTGTTTCATAAATTTTTAATCGGATTCAGATCACAGACAATTAGGTACAATTATTTGAGGGGAAATTAAAATTTTCTTGTCACCCGCCATTAGTAGTATTAAGTCAATGGTAGTTTTAAATGTCATTTATATTTTACTACACCAACAGAAAAAAATCTATGATCAAAAATCAGAATGGAACAATAAATTATTTGAATAATTATTTTCTAATTAGACGCTATAGTGATGCCCTTAATTATTAGTCATTGTCGACTATTTCGACATTAATTTGGTTTATAAATTTGAATTAAAAGAATTATTTTTATTTTGTTTAAATTTTAATGCAGGAATAAAGGAGAAAAAGTTGCAAATCTAAAAATAAGAGATGCATACCATTTTAATTTAATTTTATTACAGTGAACTGAATAATACTTAATTTATTTTTAAAACAAAGTAAATTTAGATTATTTTTCCGTAAATATAATTTAAGAAGTATAATTTAATTAATCAAACAATAAATTAAAAAACTTTTTTTGGGTATATTCTCAAACTTAAAACTTCTGTTATTTTCATTTGTAATTCAACAAATGCAATTAAAAACTGAAAATAATTGCATTTTCATTAATCAAAAATGTAGAAAAAAAATTCTATAGGATTATGCTTTGTGATATTCTGGAGCTGCACAAAGTTAACAATATACGATAACAAAATTCCAAGATATGTTTACTGCAAATTCAAAGCTTTCACTTTGTTTTATTCTTACAAATAATTTTCTTCAATTATTTGATTCTTTATGATTGATCAGAGTATTGATTATTTGGCTAGAAAATTTTGCATTATATTTATATAAAAAAATAAATTCATAAATCAGCAAAGGAAAAGAATTTATAAAATTCTGATAAACAAAGTAAATAAATATAAAAAGTAAATAACAACCTGAGTCTTAAATTTTTTAACTTGCTTTAAGTTTAAAGTAAAAATTTTCGAATTTAAATAAAACAAACAGATTTATTTATCTGATACTTAAAATTTGAAAATTCTACTAATATTATTAAAATCTACAAAAAAAAAAAATACTCAAGGATATAGAATCCTGACCGTATATGAAAACTGCGTGACAAACATTAAATATTCATTTAGTTGGGTTAGTTTATTTGAGGTCCATTAGTTAGATTAGATCATTGCTTCAGATCGAAAAAATATTAATCAAATGAAGAAAGATTTACATTATTGACGAAGGAAAAGGATTATCTTAATTCTGAGATTTAATTATTTCATAATATAATTACTAGAAAATGATTTTCTATTCGGCATATTTGACGTGTCAATGGAGAAGGGAATAAATTGAAGAAGCGGGTTTTGAGTATTTTTATTTGGTGTTAATAGCTGTGTTTTTTTGGCAGTTCTATAGTATATCGTCTTAAAATAGTCTTTTTAATTTTCTTTCACAAATATAAAGACTATTTAGTGCGCGATGTACCCCTGCTAATACAAAAGTCTTACATCTAGTATACAGTCTTAAGGGTTCATGTTGGCCATGCGATATAAAATGGCTCGTTTTTCTTACGTTTTGGTATAAAATCTATTACTTTTTCTTTCGAAATATTTAGTTTTGTCGGAAAATAATCAAACAAACTTCATTAAATTTTAAAATGAAAAAATAATAATTTAGAATGATGTTACTTTAATTTTGATTATAATTATAATAATTTGTACTACATTTTTATGATTTTAGTTTTAATATAGTATTTAGAAAATTATTTTTTTTTCAATTTAAATTGGATTTTGTGGTAGTTCTGTATACTGTATACTGAATAAATGTTGTTTTATTGGTAAACCGGTGTGAAGTTGCAAGGTGTTCGATCATCGCGATCTAGCCCTAACCAATAAAATAAAACTAATGTAGTGCTAGACCGGCAGTAAGTCATCAAATTTTTTTATACTTTAAACTCATTTTATCTACTTCTTTATTATTTTTGTATTTAATTTATTTATTTTATTTCACAAAAAAACAGTAGTCAGAAATTGTAAGTCAAATGTCAAATTGTAAACAAATGTCAAATCGTGAACAAATGTGAATTTCCCAAACAAGAGAAATTTTTTCATCACTCGACAGAGTAAACTATATGTTTAGAAAGAGACAAACATATAAATTTAATGATGTCATATTTGAAATATTGCCAAATGGAACAATAAGTCCAATCGTCCAATAATGTCTGAATTTTGAGTTTTCTTTTGGAAAATTAGTAATGAAAAAAAATTATTGTTTATTCTACAAAATTACTCCATTATAGGTCTAGTATCTAAAAAAATATTGAGTAGCATTTACTTCCCTTCTCCATTGGAAATCTATGTTTATAGTTTATATGTATACGAACAAATTCAAAACGTTTATAAAATAATTTTTCCTATACATAATTTATTTTGGTCTGGAATAATATATGAATGGAAAATACAAATTTAGTTCTGATTACATAACACACAAAACGGCATAAGTTGAGTTAAGTTTAATCTTGTGTTTATTCAATTATTTGGTTAAAAACCGAGAGAAACAAAAACCAAAAGTTTTAATTAATTTTAAAAATTTTAATTTGTTGGAACTTTTATTAGATTTTTTATAATTCAATCAAAAAGTGCATATTAAAAAAAATCGAATTTAATTTTTTTTTTCAGAACAACTTTTATGGAATCGATGGTCAGAAGAATGGGTTGTGTTATATGATGATTCAACAATGGCATGGTTTACGGTAAGTGACTAAATAAAATCTATAGACTTAAAAAACCAAATTATTTTTGCATATTTTTTTTACTTTTAATTTAATTTCAAACAAAAAAAAAATGTTTATTATATTTGAGCAAAAACGCAAAAGGAGAGTAAAAAAAGAACGCGGATCAAATTAAATCTCAATGTCGTTCTGAGCCTGCCATTTCTTTTTTTTTTACTTTATTTATTTTGAAAATCGCTTTTCTTTTATCCAAAGAAAGAATGAAAGAAATAAAAAAGAAGGAATAAATATCGGAAGAAGAATTTCAAAGAAGAAAAAAGTAATGAGTTTTTTGTGTAAATATGAAGTACCGTCTTGCTCCGCTATCACCTCTTAAAAACACCCTATTTTTAAAAATATTGGATGTAATGTGTATTTAAATAAAATTAGAAAGAAACCCTTTCTTTTCATTTCTTTTCTTTAATTTTTTTGAAATTTATTTGAATTTTATTTCATTTTGTTTTATTTATGTATTTAAACCATTTGGAGATTTGAGGATTTAAATATTATTTTCATTTAACATTACTGAATAAATCCGTGCACATTTTTATAATGAGAATAACATACAAAATTAACACAATAAAAAATAATTTTTGATTTTTCTCATCCAAACTTTTTAATATAAATTTAAATTTAGGATTATTTTGTTGCGACTGGTGTGCATCTTCAGAAAAAAAAATCTCTTCTAATATGTTTTTTAGAAAACGATAAAATTTGAAATTCAATAATATTTTTTTTTTTCGTGTTTGGGAATAATAAATTTAGTTTTTATATGAAAGTAAATATAATTAATCTTATTAAAAAAATGCGTCTATTTTTCAGTTATGTTTTTAGTTTTATTTTTAATTTTTTTTATTATTTAATCGAAAATATTATTTTTAAAAATTTACAATAATTTAAAAAAAAATTATTTTTAATTTATATTTTCTTAAACGCTAAAATTTCCAAAAAAATGGCTACTTCAGACAGTGCTGCCAGATGTCCAGCTCAATAAAAAGCTAAATTCTGTTTAAAAAAAGGCTAGAAACAAGCTAAATTGAATTAAAAAAGGCTGAAAAAAAAACTAAAAGTCAAATATCCTGATAAAATATTTTAGATTTGGTTATAAATTGTACTAGAAGGTGTTTATATATCTTATTAAAATGTATTAGATTCGGTTATGAATTGTACTATGACGTTTAATTGCGGGAAACATTTTTTTCAAATCTTTCATGTCAAAATAAAATGTAAAATAATTGAAATCTAAAAATTCAGAAAAAGGCTAAATTGATTTGAAATACAAGCTAGATTTCAAGCTATAAGCTAAATTGGATTTTTGCAAGCTAAATCAATTAGAAAAGGCTAGATCTAGCTTGAAAAAATCTAAAATGGCAGCACTGCTTTAGAAAGACCGACAACGAATAACGACGAATTTTACGCGAAAGGTAGCTGTCAAAAATCTAATTTGAATTTGGCATCTCATTTAAGATTTTGTTGTCGCTTAGTTTTGTGATTTATAAAAAAATTGTTATTAATCCGAATTTTAAATAAAAAAATATTGAAATGGATGCACAAACTATTGTAAGCCAAATAGAAATATAAATATCAGAAGTAGAATATCAAATTTTTTTTATTGTTATTATAGGAAGCATTGTTATTATTTTCTTCTGAATCTTCGTCTTTAGAAGAAGATGATATTTCATGTTCAGATTCATTTGATGAAGATGATATTTTATATTCAGATTCATTTGATGAAGATGAATTTGATGAAACCGAAGAAGATCTAAATGTCAATAATTTTTGGGATGATGTGCGTAATTTCAGTGACGAAGATTTTCGCAGGCACTTTAAATTAAATAGAACAACTATTTTGTTCTTGATTGGTAAATATATTTTTTCGGCCATTTTAAAAAATTAAACAATTTTTAGCACATCTTTTGGTTTTAGGAATGTATGCAGAGTCTGATGTTCTGCCAAACCATGACAGGGAACAAATTGGAGTAGATAAGGAAATTTATATGACGTTATGGTATTTGGGGAATAATTTAACTTTTAGTCAGTTAGGAAATTTATTTGATGTTGCCAGAGACTCTGCTTGGTACGTCATAAATCGTGTCATTGGATGGCTTATTCGTATAAGTGTGAAGTTTATAGTTTGGCCAAGAGAGTCTGTAATTAATACAATTTCGTCTGGATTCGAATCAATCAATGGCATGAAAAATGTAATTGGTGCAGTTGATTGTTCCATGATTCAAATAAAGGCTCCCGAGACTATGAAAGAAGACTATTTTAATAGAAAAAGATTTTATAGTATATCACTTCAAGCTGTCGTTGATCATGAGAGTAAATTTACTGATGTTTACTGTGGTGATGTAGGTTCAATGCCCGATGCCAGAGTTCTTCGCAGATCAAAAATATATTGGGGGGGCGAAGAAAAAAAAGACGATTGTTTTCCCAATAGCACATTCTTAGTCGGAGATTTTGCTTATCCATCATTAAGTTGGTTAGTAACCACATTTGAAGATACTGGAAATTTAACTGACAGCCAAAAAAATTTTAACTACATTCATTCCTTAGCCCGAAATAAAGTAGAAAAGGCTTTCGGCTTATTAAAAGGAAGATTTCAGCGATTATTACATTTCACAGAAAATACCAATTTAGGTTTTGTAGTTAATACAGTTGTAGCATGTTGTGTTCTGCATAACATTTGTATTTTACAAAAGGACGAGGCTAATGTTGGCATAATAGAAGAGAGTGATGAAGAAAATTTTTTAGACAATGAATACATTCCACCTGGAAATGATAGAAGGCAACAATTATTAGAAGAATTAATAAATTCACATTTAATATAAATTTAATAAATATATTGTAATTTTAAATAAATAAAAAAAAATGAATTAATTGATTTAAAAAATTTATTTTTTTCTTTTCGAGATCGACCGTTTTATTCTTTGCTTATGGAAGATCACACCTAATGATACAAAAATATTCGAAGCATTTATTTGTTTTTGGAATTTTTGCGTTAAACAATAGAATATTTTTTATACATTTTGTGGCGTTCCTATAATCGTTCTAACGGCAATAATACGTACTATAATTCATTCTTATGAAAGCTGTTGTAAGAAAAGTTTCAAAATTCATTATCTTTTTTTTACAGTTTTGTTCTTGAATTTTAATCGATTTTAGAAGTTGTATAGTAGAATGAAATGACTTTGATATATAATGCAACATTAATTAAAACATTTACATGAAAAAACATTCTTATAGAAAAAAAACGTAATCGTAAAATCTTCCACATTTAGTTTTTCCAACATTTAAGAAATAGTACAGTTTTAATTAATTTCGGATAGGACCTTAAATGAGAATTAAGTTCGTAGACGAATTTTGATTAATTTTTTTTATCCACTTTAAATTGCTTTTCACTTTCTTGAGAATAACTTGATATATCATAATAGAAAAAAATGTATGCAAGTCCTAAAAATTTCCAGTTCTATATTTTTAAAATAATACTTTAATATTTATCTTTCTTAAAGGGACATTTTTTTACACAGAAATCTTTTCTGTGTAAAAT
This sequence comes from Pedicia rivosa, assembly GCA_963082725.1. Classification (NCBI taxonomy): domain Eukaryota; kingdom Metazoa; phylum Arthropoda; class Insecta; order Diptera; family Pediciidae; genus Pedicia; species Pedicia rivosa. The sequence goes on from OY720151.1 coordinate 20,423,280, forward strand.
AATATTCAATGTATCGCAGAAAAACAGTGTTAAGATGCTATTGTAGGTATTTGCATAATGTTCTCCATCTAGAATTGTAAATAAATGACAAACATGTTATAAAATTAAGCAATTACCCCAATAATTAATTTTAGCGTCAGAAGTGCAATAGAAAATGCAGAAACCAAAAATTCCAAAATCACACAGTTGACTAGATTCACGCAATTAAAAGTTTTAGAATTTGCAAAAAAAACTTTAAGTTATCTCTGAGAAGGAGTTTTTTTTTGTTATGTTATCCATTCAATAGCAAATAATTAAAAATTTATACAAAAAAGTTTTTTACACTCCAGAAAACCATACAAATAATATGTAGTCACAAAGTTTATATTTTTTCACAACAAAGTTAATTTAACAAAAATATACAAAAAAAATTTAACACTTGTAATATTATTTTTTATTTTTTTTTCTCTCTCATTTCCACTTTAATCGATTTATGAAGTCTTTGTTTTATTTTACGTTGATGAACTTTTATTTACTATGATTTTTTTATTCTATAACATCTGTACCAATAATAAATTTCGAAATAAAAAGCATATCTTAAATATTTTATTCAATTACGATTCTCTCGAAAAGAAAATTCAATTGAAAGATTTTGAGTTTTTTTTCGATTTATTTCATTATATCTAAAAGTGATGGCTTGAAAAAACAAGTTGAATTTAAAATAAAGTACCTATATTAAAATGATTGTGTGTCAATTCATTCCATTTTAGATAGAAATTAAACAGAAAAAACAATTTTTCCTATTTTTTGTTTGTATTGATTTATTAAACATTTGGAATATTCTAATTAAATATAAAGTTTTCATAATATTTTGAAAAATAAAACTTCCAAGAAGTTCGACGATAAATCATCAAATAAAACAAAATTTGAATTGAATATTCAACATAATTTTCAATCATTTTCAGTGACCCCTAATTTTAAAAGAAAGCGGAAAAATTCTCAATAAACTATAATCTAGACGGAAACCAAAATAATTACAGAGTCAGTTAATAGTTATAAGTAAATTTATTTTGACATTTAAGCTTTAAATTACATATTATATTTATTATTATTATATATTTTTTTCTTAATGGTTATTTCAATTCATATACCTGTGAAATTGTCTAAGGAAATGACTACAATTTATTTTAATTATTTGTAAAACTAATATTAACTTTTTCTATAGTAGTTTACTTTTTTTCCATGTACCCATTAGAAATGATTATAAAGTATAGCAAACATAAATAATGATAACATTTTCTTATTTATTTTTTCTATTAATTAATCGCTTGCGCATATTCCATTCTTTTAATTACATATCTCTACTACATCTTTTTTTATTAAACGTTTAATAATCTTGATTAGATCAGCAAAATAGGTATAATTGAGATGAGAATCTCAATCACTCAACTATATTTCAAGATAAAAATATAGATAAGCAAAATATAATTTAAAAAGCAATATACTTGTAACAAAGACTTATTGTGCTTATATTACTTTGTACTTATTTTTATATTATCAAAATGCTATCATAAAAAAAGAAAATTTCAAAGAAGTTATTAAAATGTTTTACTTCTTTATGTTTTCTCTAATAAATTTAGGAACCTGGACGATCATCACCAGCCGGTAAAATTCTTGTTAAAGAGGCACCAGAAATGTTAGCAATAGCTCAGTGGACGGGACAAATACCAAGTCGGCCACCATTGCCTGAAGGTTGTACAATATCACAATTGATAGCATTGGGATCTCATAGAAAACGTTCAAAAGTATATTGGATGTTAGCTCAATCGGAACAGGAAGTCAGGTAATTTTTTAATTTGATTATTATGAGAGAAAAAATGTTATTTTTAAATAGGAAAAGAATACATCCTTTAAATTAAATTTTTTCTTTCAATATAATCTCTAATATCATTTTCTTAATTGAATTTTAAGGCAATTTTTCCGTCATAATCAGATATTGATTGACGGCAATATTAAAGTAGGAAAGGGAATAAAAAAAAAATATTACAACAAGAATGTAATATTGTTCCCCTGCTTATTATTATTATCACGTAAATATTTTTGTATAACTGCAATTGATAATTTCTGAGGAAATTGTTTCGACATCCAAGTTAATGCTTTCCTAAAATACAAATTCCTACTAAGAATTATTAAATCTAATTAAATTCCATCGAATATAAATTTCGACGATTTATATTTCACGCACAGTAATTAATTTATTTGTTATATTTTGTACAAAATAATTAATTTTCTAAGCTTAGTAATTCTTACTAATCTTGATTAAATATTTTTTTTACATTTAGTAGACAGTAACTGTTACAAAAAATTTTTTAGAAATTTTATATGGGACAAATTTACTAATTTATTAAAAATCGTTTGTCGGCTCGTCAAATATTTATAAATTACTTATTAAATATTAGGCAAAATTCTTCAAAGCTTGTTTAAGTATTTTATTTAAGTTCAATAGTTTTTTATAATTAGCGTCTTAATAAGCAAAAATTAAATATTTTAATGCAACCGTACAATTTTGTTAGAGAAAAAAATGTTGTTTCATGAAATGAATTCCGAAGATTTCTTTTAATTTCTAAATATTACAAAAAATGGGTAAATATTTCGTCATTCATGTATATTGTCTCAGTTATTATATATTGTATTTATTCAAAAACTCATTGAAAGAAATTAATTGTTTTTAATAAGTAAACTGCTTTGAAAACATTTAATGCCCGTGGTAAAAATTAAAGTTAAATTTATATCAAAGAGTTCAACAAATCCTAATTTTTGGGCTAAAAAGGATTTAATATTAATTCGTAAAAGTTTAAAATTAAAAATAGGGATTAAAAAATAATTGTCTTTACGCGTATGTAAATTTTTTTAATTATTTTATACTTATTAAAGTTAACTTAACAAGCAAGTGTTAAGTTTCTTTCAAATATTGTGTTGAATTTTATACTTTGTAACAAAATCAAGAAATTTTTGGTACTCCCCAGCTCTAATGTATATACAAAGGTAAACTTTTAATGTTCAATATATAAAAGTCGTCTCTAAACTACTTTTGCTATATTTTCTTTATAACCAATTTAATACACAATAATAGTAAAACTTTAAAATGAACTTTATTCTATTGTGTAGTATATCAACTCGTATCAGTGAAATAATTAAATAATTTATTCTAGAAAATTCATTTCCTCTATAATATTTCAGATATTATTCATTTTATTTTTCTGAATTTAATTCTTCTTCATTCTTCATCATTTAAATTGTTTCCGTTTAGTATTATCGGATTTTTATATTTTCAATTTTTTTTTTCTCTCTTATATTTTTTCAAAGACAATCAGAATGAAAATTTCTCATTTACCTTTCATAAATGGAAAAATATAACAGAAAAAAATCTCTCTTAAAGTTTACACTTGATTAACTTATTTTTCGTCTTTATCACGATCAATAAAAAAAAGAAAGAAAAGAAAAATGAACAAAAAATTACGACTGGGAAATGTATTGGAAATTTTCAATTGGAAATATTTTAAAAAAAAAATTTTTTGCTTGCTTTCTTTTCTTTCCCTTTTTTTTTACTTTATTTTATTTTCATTTTCTCGTAAAATATAAATAGACTTAGACGGATTATAACTCATCCTTGGTGGCCTTGGTTTTTTTTAATTCAAAAATATAAAAATAAAAACGGAAATATATTAGAATTTTATATATTTTTCCTATCAAAAAATATCTTAATTAAGATTTAAGATTTATGCTTAATAAATTTAATTATAGCTATACTTTGTTTTTTTTTTTCATGAGCTGAATAAAAGATATTTTTAATGTTTAACGATTAATAAGATATATTTTTATTGTTTCTGTTTCTAAATTTAATACTTTGAAATAAATTTGGACATAAATATTATGATAAATACTTTTAAATAATTGCTGATAATTAACTAACTAAAAGCAAATTGTTTATTCCAAGTACCTAAATGAAAATGATGAATAAATTCTAAAATTTAATTTTCCTATACATATATTTCGAGACTTGCCATGAGATTGAAGATGGTCTATAAAATATATGTCTATAAATCTGTAATACACAAATCTTTTATTAACATAAAGATTTATAATTTTTAAATTATATTTACTTCTAAGAAACATTAAATTTGAAGTTTTCAAATTTCAAAAAAATCAAATAAATTATTATTCTTATAAAACAAATTATTTTTATTGAAATTATGCTTGATTGAAGTAATATATTAAAGTTCATCCTTCATATCAATAATCATCATTGCCATAGTACTTAAGTGAGTGTAAGGCTCCATATGTGATCATCTACTTCAAGACAAAACGACAAACTTTCTCAATATGACTGATTTTCCGTCGTCGCGCTTCATAGCCAATTACGAAAATCTTGACCATTTGACCATTTCTTTATATACAGTCCAAAAACTTTTGGTACAATGAATGATCAATTTATTGAGATTTCTTAGTGAACATCTATTGATTGTTCATTACAGAAATGTTATCTATTCTTTATGATTGTTAACATTAATTAAACCATTCGAAAATCTTTCATTTCGTTCATATTGTTTCAGCACAATGATTACGACCTTTTGTCTGTACAACCATTAAGAAAAATATATTTGTTATCTTTGTTTTTGTTATATTTAAGGAGAAAAAACAATTATTTCATTTCCGAATGTTTCGAATGTTTTGGGTTTGTTATTTGTTTTAATATTATTTAATTAATTTCTCACTTGCATTATTGTTTTCTGTAACAGAAAATCGACATGATATTTGAGTATGAGGTTTCATATTATTAAGATACAAAATATTTCTCCTTTACTTGTAATTCTCATTTTATTTTTATACATTTTACTTGTTTAATTTATTATCATTTCTATTTGATACTTTCTTTCCATTGCCAGTGACTTTGGTTTAATCATTTTTCTTTTTCTATTCTGGTTTTAAATGAATTTTAAATCAATATTTTTTTATTTCTATTCAGTGTTCTTTCTTATCAATTTTATTTTAGATAACTTCTGATTTTTTTTTATATAGGAAGATATATTTTCTCTTATAGATAATAAATGGTAGATTTCTCTCATTTTGAGTTTAATCATCATAAAATAAATATTCTAAAAAAAGAAAAATACGAATTCCAATGAAAGTTTCTTTTCTTATATACTTTCATTCTTTTTTTTGACATATATAATTTGTAGAACAATAGAAAGATATTTTCAAGCCACGTGTTTCCGAAGTCAATATAATATAGGTATACGTAGTAGTTAGATATATATATATATATATATATATATATATAGGTCCCAGGTTGTGACTAAAATGAAAAAAAAAATATTGCCTCCTATTCTAAAATCGTTATAAAGTCGTCGTTCATCACAGCAATGTATAGGTATATAATATCAGTACTAACAACAACAACCAACAAACAAATTTTAAAATTGTATAGCAGCATCATCTGTATGCCACATTTATTTTAATGGTTTCTATAAATAAATATTAATCAATGAAGCAAATATCAATTTCATTTCGCAGTACATATGATAATAAATTTGTAACTAAAAAACGTAAATATTAATAAAAAAATAAAAAAACGAAAAAGTATTGAGAAAAGGAAAGAAACAACTAAATTAGACACATGTTTCAGATTAGATATTTTTAAAACTCAATAAATTTTCATTTTACTTTTTAAAATTAAAATATTCAATATTTTAGTTAAATTCTTTTAACAAAAAATATATTGTTGTTTGTACTTGGCTCGGTCCCCTCTTCTTCCCGCTAATACCCAGCCAGGGACAATGCATCTGCACATGCATATTTTATCGATTCGGCGCATTGCCTCTTAGAAAACATGCAGATGTCCTATAAAGAATCGTTCGGTTAAAAACCTTACCCTGCACACCGACCGGAGGGTCATAGATGTTTATTTATTGTAAACCACCTATATATGTTTTGTACATAATTAGCCGAATGAAAAATTTTCATACCTCCCGCTCCAAACATCATCATGTTGCCATGCTGCTACTTTGGTCAATAGAAAATATGTATCTCTATATCATAACATACATGTTACATGGAATAACACAACCGAAGTCCTATTTGAAATATTTTGAGTGTAATTCTCCGTCATACGTGTCCGCCGTCAACACAACCTGTAATTATGACTTATAATGATAATACTAAAATTATAACTCTACAATACCAAATATATTTATTACATTTTGAAATAAAAAAAAAATACTAAATCATGTATTATTTATTTTAACTCCTGCTTCCTTCTAAAAGAAAACATTTTTAAAAATCAATAAAATATCGTTAATTTATTATAAGAATTTATTTTATCTACGACATTTTGTAAAGTTTTATTATTCTGTGAATGTTGAAATTCAACTGTGAATGTTAAATAAATACAAATTGTAAAATACTTTTCTACAATCTATACTCTGTAACATTTATATTATACAGGCCCCTTGTAAAGTTTTACTATACATTGGAGTTAGAGTCACGTTTTACGACCGCACAAAATTATTGATTTTCTAAAAGAAGAGGATGAAAACAAAAAAAAAGTTTATATAAAAAAATTTTACGTGATTACATTGTTATTAATCTAATTAACATATACGAATGTTTTGTTTTTTTTTTCTTTCACTTTTTATTTCATTATTTATCATTTTTGATAGAAATAATATAAAATATTAAAGAATAGAAAAAGAATATATTTTTTTTTATTTAATAGCTTACAAACATCTCTTTTTTCTTTTTTCTGTTTTATTTTATTTCTTTTTGTTTACCCTTTTTCTTTTTTCTTTTTTTTTAAAATACGTACACAAAATAAATAGTCAACAATATATAAATTTATCCGAATATATACAAAAAGGCGGTACTGTATCCGCACTGATTCATTGAAAACTCACCACAAATTGTATGGGAAGACCATCAAATTGTGCCCCCATCTAAACATAATATATACATATATACATATCTATACAAAATTATATTATCTAGAAAATATTTTTGTATGAAGCATAGAATTTATATATGCCACATTTAAAACCATCCAAAACCACACAGATCTATAGACAAATATATCTGAAAGTAGCAGAGAGTTTATTTTTCTTCTTTTTACTCTAACTTTATTCTATAATTTCCTTTTTTTTTTCTCTCTGTAATATAATACACTGATATTGGATACACGCGAATGAACAGGATAAGGAAGGAATGAAAAAAAAACTGATGTATTATAAAGCAAAAAGAAAAAGAAAGAAAGCTTGGGACATTTTAGTGAGAATTTTTATTATGTTGCTTTTGTTGTTGTTGTTTTTTTTTTCCTTTTTCATTCTCTTATCGAAATAAATCATTTGAAATTTAAGTGGACGATTCCAAATCCAAGTATATACAATATATTACTTCTATTCCAATTCATCTCATTTTTCATTTTCAAGTAGAAATAAGAGCTTTTGAAAGCTGTACGTGATATTATTTTTTCTTTGCTTTTGCTTTTTCGTTTCGTCATTCATTTATTTCATTCATTAAAAAGTTAGCTTTTAACAGTGTCAATATGGTTTTTCTTATTGAAGTCTTTTCAACAAACACAAAACAAAATCCAGAAAAAATCAAAACGATTGATTCAAAAAAAAAACCAAAAAGTGTGATTATTTTTTTTGTTTCTTCCTTTTCAATCCTTTATTTTGTTATATGGTTTACATATATTTACAACAACAATCCAACCACCCACCATAAGAAATTGTATTGGAAAATTGTATATAATAATAAAATAAGTTTGCAAAACAATGTTTATATTATTCAATTGAAAGTCAATAAATTTTATGCCTTTTTCTTTTTTCTTTCTTGATTTCTTTCGTTTTTCTTCCTTCCTTTTTTTTGCGAATGGTTTAAGGTTTTATTATGCTCTTAGTTTTTGTTTGGTGCCATAGAAATTATGATTTTTTTCTCAATAAAAAAAACAAGAATAGAAGAAGAAGACATCTGAAGAAAAACAATCGTAAACTATAAATCTCTATTCCACCTATAAAAATGTTCTTCTCTATGAAAAAAATGGAAAAGGTCAAGGATATTCGTGTCTTTCTTATAATATTTTTTTTCTTGTTTTATTATACGATAACAGATCTAAATTTGCCCACAACTCAATGTTGAAGCAAGCAATCGAATTTCTAAACTCGTTATTGAACTCAATCAATTATTTTTTTTGTTTTGTTTTGTTTTCTATTGGTCACCCACAAAATAATACTGGATGATAATAACGTATTAAAAAATAAATACGATTGAATACGATAAAGTCAATCACCCATTTATATTTTTCATTTTATTTATTTTACCCTTTAAGCTTTTCTTTTTACTTATTTGTATTCTATATTATTCCTGATTTTCTAAGAATTAAATGGATTTAAAAAAAATAAATCTTTTATCTATAATAAGAATGAGGATTTGATTTCAATCAGTTAATTCATAATGGATTATTTTCTATCTTAACTTGTTTGTGTAATATGTGGATAATTCCTAGATTGATTGATTTCTGTCGCGTGCAGAATCTTTTACTCTTATATAGAAAAATAAAAGAAGCGAAAAAATATAACACAAAATAGAAAAAACCCCATTTTGACAAGTAAAAGTTAATGTGATAATACAGACGAAAAATATACGTACGAGAAAATTCAAATCCATTACATATTTCAATAGTGAGGCATCGAATATTTTCGCGACCTAATATTTTTTTTAAACGCTTGCTTTTATGAAAACATCTATATCGTTCTTTTATTTAGAATTAAATATTCTCCAATATTATATAAGCTTCTTAAGTAGGAGATTGGCTCCATTCAAAAATGAACGAAAATTCTGTGTCTGCTCTTATGGTTTCGTCTATATGACAACACTAATATTCTATATTGATTCTAAACACGCATACATAAAATTAAAATTTTTACTTCAGCCTTTAAAATCGGATAAAAATTTAACATCTTACAGAAATTTCAAAGATAATTTAATTATTGAGAAGATCAGTTTTATAGTCAAATATTCTCCTTATTTTTTTATACGAAAGAAAGAAAAAATTCAAACCGTTCAAATTAATAAAAAATAACAACTTTTAATTGTATTATTTCACGCAGCGCATGGATAGCAGCAATTACAAAAACAGTAAGTAAGGTCGTTTTAATATTAAGAAAAAAATAAGAAAAGAAGAAAAAAAAAAACAGTATAACATAAAGAAAGGAACAAAACATATATCCTATATATTTGTATGCTAATAGTAATACTTTCTTTCGGAACACGAATATATATATATACCTTCTTCATAGTACCCACCCTTGTAATGTTTTTTTTGGGACCATTATCCCTTTTTATCTTTTATTATCCGTAGTGCCTAAAGTTTGAATTGTTTTCTAGTGGCCGCAAATTGCTTGATGAGTTTTTAAATGGGTTTTTCTCTTCTTTTTTATTTCCGGGAAAAGCGAAAAAAATCAATAGTTAAGTTAAAGTGTCTCTTCTTATATATATTTTGAATAAATTAAATTTAATAATTTAGTCATCAGTCAAATTCAAATGTAAAAATTAATAATAAATCGTTCAACAGTCTAAATAAAAGAATATTTTCAATCCTCCTTCTTTCATATAATCTCACTAACTCAAACGTTCAATTAAAAAAAACATAAATTAAATGTGAAAATTTCAAACAAATTATCTGTTAAAAGACAGAAAATCAATAAGAATTTTCCCCTTAATAATTTTCCAATAAATTTTTTAATAACTCTTAATATTTCACAGCTTCCACCGCCACCACAAATAGAATTAGTTGTTGATAAACCTCATTTAATGGGTGTACTGAAGCGACCATTGGTTAGAATTCGACGTGAGTATTATAGTATTATATTTAGTGAAATTAGTGAAATTGTTTTTACAGAAATTAAAATATAAAAAATATGTAAATAAATTTAATTATATTTCAATTAATTTTTGTGTAGCGGCAACAAATACTGAAGTATCAGCAAGAAAAACAACAACAACAACAATCATACAACCAAGCAATAATTCTGTACGGAATAACGCAGCCGTTGCAGTAGTTAAGAAGAGTAATCATGCAGATTCAATTCCAGGAGCAACTTTAGCTTGTGCATTAAATTGGGGGCATGGATGGGGCTGGGCAACTTTACCTAATGGTGTATGGAGTGGAGGTATGATAAAGAAAATAATAACAATAACAAATTATTATTAAAATTTTACTATCAAATAATTCTCGTTAAATTTGATTGCTTTCATTTCAAAATGAAAATGCTCAGAAATGTTCAGATTCTGAATTCATATATGAAATAACATAAACGTTGGTCAATATCATTCACGAGATTCTTCAAATAATTGTGGATGGTGAATATATTTTAAGTAAAAACTTAAAACTAAAGTTTTTATAACTCTTGAGTTACTGTTTTTGTGTGAAATTATAAATTCACATTTAATTAATCTGCTTCAAAAAAATACACTTTAAATTTTAAGATGTTCGATATGTATATGCAAATCTTGAAAATATATTTGTTATACTTTTATTCTGCTCATGAAACATTCTCAGAAAAATCCAAGTTAATCTTGTTTACAGAATCAGATTCTATATGTAAACAATATATAGATTGATTATATTTTTTTTTTTCATATTTTATGTATTATGTATGGATTTTTTAAAATCGTTATTGTCACACACATTGCATGATTGATGAAATGTTTGAAAATAAAAGGTATAGAATAAGTTACAATATGAAAAGAAAATGAACCTTTTTCTCTTTGAGTTATGTTAAAATATGTCATCATAGGTATGTCAATTGAAAATTTCAACAAAAAAAAAATATAAATTACGAACAGACATCCTCCCAAGACACATTTCACAATGTACAGTATATAGAAAGAATAAAATCACAAATGTATAAAACTGTTCTGAAAAAAAAAGAAATAAAATTTCGTCACCTATATACATTTATAACAAAACCAAACCATTAATATCAAATATTGCAGGCTTGGATCAACCTTTGACAGGACAATTTTCTGCATATATTATCCTTTCTCTTCTGAATGATATTGACAAGTTTTACTGACTGGTTTTAAGAATCCATTGTGCATTTTCTTCAAAATCTGAATATATAATTTTTGAAAAAAAACAAAGCGATTTGTAAATTCGGCTATGAATAAACTAAATTTTATTTGTTCATAATTTTAAATCTAATTGACATTATCTATATAAATCAAATAATTGAACAAAATCAAATTTAATTTATTTATTACAAGGAACATTACAAACCATTGCAGAATATTGCCAGCATAAAAATAAGTGAACGCACTTAAATTTAACAGTTTTAAAAATCAAATTTTTTATAAAATTCTTAAAAAAAAGTGAACAAAACCCAAATTTTATTAAAATGCAATAATAATTCAATCACTTCTTGTACTCGGTAAACTTTGACGCTTTTATGCTCTTTTTCTATAACTAAAAAGTATTTAATGATGTAAAATACATATAGCTAATTATATCAAATTTTTGAAACGAAATGCCATGTGAAATGTAATGTACCAGAGCTTTTACTTAAATTTATAATCATAAATACATTTAAGTTTCAAAGATGTTAAATAATTTGACTAATATTTAATCGCATTTTGAAAATTTCTATAAATATATAATAGAAATCAATTCAATACTATAAATTAATTATATACTGGTTTTTTTTACAATAATTAGTGGATTAATGAATATGCATTTTGTTTTTTTATATCTCTTCCAGGAACACATTAGAAAGTACTAAACTTTCCTTAATATTTCCTTAATTTTTAAACTGCTAGCTGTTAATAAGTTGAAGTAATTTTTCGATAATGATTTTGTATCTACATTTTTCAAAAATTTAACCTAATTGATCTTGACTTGACAAAATTTTTACTTTGATATTATTTCAGACACTAAATACAAATATTCATGTTATGATAGACGAATACTTATGCTTGAGTACGTCCAACTTTGTTATAAACATGAAACTAAACCAAAAATTCAACCTTTCAATAACCTTACAATATAATCCAGTTAAATAAGCTTTTGATCTGTTTGGGTTGATTTTCATTTGATATGGCTTTGACCAAAAACCTAAATATTTCATTATTTACTCAAACATAAACAACAAAAAAAAACCAAAAACTTAATTGATTAATTTATTTATTTATAAAAGTAAATTAAAATTCTTTCATGGCACACTCTTTTAGATATTTACTAACACAATAAAAATTTAAATATGGTAATCACACCCAGTTGAATTTATTCATGAAAAAAAATAATTAAATTTTATACACTAAAAAATAATGGAAGTGAAGTGTACCACTTGCATATACACATTGGAATTGACATTCATAAATTCGTGTGATTTAATTTTTTTAATTTAGTTTTCACTTCACGTTATGATGAATTACTTAAAGTCTATATAATCTTAACGAAAATATACAATTAATTAATTAAAATTCTGAAGAGCGATTTAATCAATTAAGCTAATTAAACTTTATTGTAATTAGTTTCACTTCATTACCTTCTTTCAATGAGTGACTTCTTTTGTAACTCTATCATTTCAGTATCTGTCAATCATTTGAAATGGATCCTTATATACTTTAAACGATCTAATGACTTCTTACATTCCTTTAAACAATTTTAGGTTCCAAATTGCAAATATAATTCGTGGAAATTATTTGACCATAGCTTTCTAACTAAAGACAGATTTTCATTGAAATGGACAAATGAACAATATTATTTATCTAAATTTAAATTTTCAGGTTTAACATGGTCTCAATGTGATGACTCATTTACATTGCATGCTCTACCAACAACACATTGCACAAATTTAATTGAAACACCGTGTACTGGGCTTTATCATACAGCTGATATTGGTGCATTTGATATTCATACAGGAATAGAAGATATTGGTGGTGATGATTTTGATTACGCAATGGATTGTGGTGACTTTTTATTTTAAGTAACCAAAAATAAAATAAAAACAAAATTAAATATTTTATACAAGAGAACAAAACAAAAAACCAATAGAAAAAAAGAATTTAGATTTAAAAAAACATAAGTCTAATTTGTGACAAATATATGGTATTTTTTGCAAACCTTTTTTTTCTACAATAATAATGACTCTACTTTTTTTTTCTTTTCTAAATGTGCCAAAAAATAAAAATTGAAAAAGGAAAAAGAAAAAACGAACAAAAACAAAAAAGGAAATAAATAATAAAACAAAAACAAAAAAACGAAATATACGAAAAGAAAAAATAAACGTCTTTTGATATTGATTTTGATTAGAATCATTATATAACGTACTACGAGTGACAAAACAAGAAAGTTTGTTTTCATTTTTATCACTTGTTTTTGACTGAATATTAAACGTAAACGTCTAAGAAAAAACAGATTATTATTATTTATATTTTTATTTTTCGATTTTTGATTTTCAAATATTTATTGGATAATTGAATAATTTATGTAAAATTAGAAACCAAACAAACCAATATAAACCGAATAGAAAACTTTAAGTTTTTCTAATGGTTAAAAAATTACGTTAAATATTAATATGGTGATATTTAGTATATAATTTAACTTAACCTAATCTACTTATATTAATTAAAATAATTTAATTTTGATACTAACTATTCCATACTTAATTAAAATAATTTAATTTTGATATTAGTAAATATATTTTCCAGTAAATTAAAATTTTTGTTCATTTATAGAAAAGACAAGAAAGAAAAAAATATTTTAAAAAAATAACAAAATTGTAAAATTTCACACTTGGGTAAGAAAAAAACACCAAACAAACAAAAAAACACAAAATAATAATTATTATTATTGAAATTAAATGAAAATACGACACAAGGAAAAAAAAAATACAAATATAAAATAAAAACATAGTTTAAAGTTTAAAAACGTAAAATATGAACAAGATGCGCGCGCATATTAGAATTGTGTAATTTTACAATGAAAATATTAAGTATAAATTTATATTTATTTATACACATATTGTGTAACTTTTGAAACATAACTTATTGTGTATTGAAACATAACAATATTGAGTAATTTTATTTGTTATTTTATTTAATAATGCCATAATTATATTATTTTTTAAACCTGACCATAATTTTTTTCTTAACCAATAAACTTTCACAATTCAGTGTTAAACAATTAACATTGAATAAATGGTATGATAGTTCATATACTCAGATAATGATGTACGTATATAACGTCGGATAAATCATTTAAGACGCACAAATCTTCATCAGTAAGGAGCTAAATTAAGGTACCTAATTCCGAACATTACAGAAATGATAAGATATGAAGGAAAGTTATCTAACATTAACATTAACCATCGTATGGTAAATTATGAAAGATAATTTTTTCTATAAATTTCTTATGGAACTAAAATTTACGGCTCCTATACTTTTACAATATATATATATAGGAATAATCATTATATATGAAATATTTTATTAAGTGCAATAAAAGCCAAGTGAACTTTTTGTAAGTGTTAATTATTTTCAATACAAAATAAAAATAACACATAAAAATCCGTCTTATTTATATAATAAGTATATAGTTCCAATATTTCATCGATTTAATTCCAATATAATAAATATTATCGATATAATGATCTGATGAGAAAATTACATTTATTATATATTTGCAATTTTACAAATACAAAAACAAGAATAATTATGATTAAAATTAGAATATAAATCATATTTAAAATTTACATTGAATATTTTCTACTTTGTGTACAGAAAAAATAAAATTAACAAACATTATAAATAAAATAGAAAAAGTAAAATTAAAAATGAATAAACAAACCCCAATATCCCCTATCATAAAACTGAATGCTGTAAAAATGTTGTTCTAATAAATGAAACTTTGAGAGAATTTTCAAAGTTTCTCTGTTTTTCTTTGTGCTTTAACTTACGTTCAGATTCTAATTTGTTCAAATCTGTTACAATTTTTAAACTTATGAATTCTCTGCAAATTTTAGTTCAATAAGAATTTCTTAGTCACAAAAAGAAATTATTGTTCCATAAACCACAAAAATAAATATTGAACATTAGAGAAAAAAACCCCGACTTACAGACGAAAAAACTTCTGTACAAACAATTTTAGTCAACTTACTCATTGAACAAATCTCGAAATCCAGGCAATCATAAATATTCCTAAATTCAACTTTTATTTGATTTAGATATTAAATGTTTCTTGTTTACAAACTTTTATTAAAATTATTTAAAAAATTCATGTAAATTACAATTTTTGGGTGTTCGCCTAATTTTTTTCGTTAAAAAAAAATCCAAAATAGTCGATTAATTAAAAACGAAAAATCTTTCTATAAAAAATAATATTACTAATTTTACAGCATTTTATTGATAAATTAGGTGTAAAATATTTAACACTTCGATTAATTATAGTTTATAGTTTATAAATAATGTAATATTTCATGACTGAAAGAAAAGTCAGTAATTAATGTTAGATGATACTCGAAATATTTATATGTAAATGTTTATTCAAATCCGTATAAAGTAAAGTAAAATAAAATCCCCTTTAAATTTTATTCAGTACTCTAGTTTTGTTTCTTATTCAAAATTTACCTATAGAGAAACTGTAGGCCAACACATAAATATAACATTAAATTTAATTCAATTGTTTATTTTTTATCTTTATTTAATTCATTGTTTTTTTGTTTAAATCATAATTAATTACATTGAATTGTAACAATTACACGAATTGTTCTATATAATGTTATTTTTTTATTAAAAGTAATATTTAAAAATAACACAAAAGAAAAAAAAACAAATAAAATAAACTAAATTAAACTAAAAAAAAAAAAACAAAAAAACAATTTAAATGGTAAAGCTTATTCTACAATGAAAACCTAGAAAAAAAAAGAAAAAAAAATAAAAATAAATAAAAAAAAATGTTTTTTTAGGCATCATTTGATAATCGTGTTTTAAAAATATATAAAAAAAATATATCTATGTACAACAAATTGCTGTTAAATATAGGGAAAAATAAAAATATATAATTAAAAATCTATTAACTAATATTATTATGCGATATAAAATTATTTAGAAATTAAAATTAAAACAAAAAAGAAAAGTAATTTTGTAGTTAAAGAAAAAAAAATTTTAAATTAATTAATTAATAAAATTATAGAAACAAGCAAAAAAAAAGTGTATAATCGGAAATAAAAACAATTTTGTGGTGTCAATTTAAAGTATAAAAATTAACAAGGATTTTTTTAGTATTATATATTAAGTAACAATAATTAATAGAGAATTATTATTATTTTTTTAAGTTAAAGTTAATTTCTGTTTCATTTGTATTAGTAGATTAGTAATAATGAAAAGCACATTAATTAGATTTATTATGTATGTATATGGATACTATTATGACAATACATCATACATACATACTATGATATAATGCATAAATATAATATTATAGAACTTTCATAACAGAAATATGTTAGATGTTAGATGTTACATAAATTATACCTAAAGTTTAAGAGTCAAAACAACCATTGTATCGTTTATGTGAAAACTAATTTCAATTACATTTTAAAGTCTAATAGAAACTTGTCTAATCGGAACACAACTCAAATAAAATATATGATATTTCTCTCCCATGGAAATTATATTGTCTAATTGGATTATTTGTCAAAACGGACCAAGTTTCTTAGTAAAATTGGTAAAGTTTAAAATTGATGATTCGATAAGACAGGTTTTAAAAATATATATAAAAATTTTGTTTTTTATGTAACTAATATCGTTTAAAATATAATTAAGAAAAAAAGGAATGTTTACACCCAAGTCGTTTACCCAAAATATAATTTTAAAATAAAAGGGCATTAAATTTTTGAGAGATTATTCACTATGAGTAAAGGGAATATTTTTCTTTTACTTTTTTATTTTTTTACGTTAAGCCCTTCATCATTTAACATGACTTGTTTTATTTTTCCCATATTTATTATATCGTCAACACTTTTCTTTTTTTTATTGACTCTATCATTTACTTGGACTTATACTTTTGTTTAGAGAAAAAAAAAACGAATTTTATTTAATTTCCTTTCGTTTCAGTTTATTTGTTAATATTTAAAGTAAAAGTGCAATAACGTTTAAAGCCTAAGAAAAATAATATTTTTATTGTGACAAAATATAGTCAAATAATATAAAAGACAAAAATTGTTATTAATTATTTTTATAAGTGAAAAGATCAGAATAGATCTCATATATATTTATTTAAATAAAAAAGTAAAACCAAAAAAACATTTTCATTTCCAAATATTTTAAAGAAATAAAGAAAAAAATTAAATTTGATGAATATTATTATTATTTATACAAGAAGCGTGATGTGATTTATGAAAACTAATATGAAATTTTTTATACATCCAAATATATTTGTATTGAATAAAATTTTTAAATTTAAATTAAAACAAAATTGGCTCAAAATGTACGGGTAGGGTCAGTCATATAAACGTAGACCACAATTAAATAATATTTATTTTTATAACAAATAATGGAATATTATGCATTAAACAAAATAATTGTGGTTTATAGATTATTAGTTAATTAATTAATTAAGGTGGGCCCCATATTTTATAGTTTTAAAAATTTATATACAGCAGCATAAAAAAAAATAAAAAAATAGAAGAAGATCCTTTTAAGACGATTCAGAGGTATAACCAATTGACAACACGTTATCGTAATGTCATTGCTCGTTCATACAAGAATTCAAATTGTTTTCATGGTTTTTTTAACATAATAATAAATTATATATATACAAATTAGAAAATATATTAAACTAAATAACAATAATAAATGTAATTGACTGTTTAGTAAGTAGGGATTAAAACAATTTAAAGAAAAGAAAAAAAAAAAAAGTAAACAAAATAATTAAAAGAAAAAAAAATCGCTGGTCGATTGTATAATATTGTTAATTTCAGATGTTTTCTTAACAAGAATAATTTAATTAATTAATTAAATAAATGTAAATAGATAAAGCTGATTATAATTCTTAAACGTCTCCCCGATAATTATGTAGTTAATATAAAATATATAAGAATAAATAAATTGAGGCAAAAATATTGTTAAATATTTATAAATAATAGTAACAATTTGTATTTTATGAATTTGATATAAATGACCGAAATTTTTCATAAAAAATAACAACAAAAAAAAAAGAAACCAAAAATCTCATTTCTTATTTTAGAAAACAAAAAAAGGGAAAACTCGAAAAATTATTCTTCAAATAAATCGATGCTCGTCTTTTATATTTTAAATTTGACAACGATCATAAAATTAAGTGCGAATAATGTTGACAACCCCTTTTCTTAATGGCACTAATTATAATATTTTCCATATAATCTTTTTTTTTTTCATTCTTTCTTTCAACTCATTTAATAATTTGCATGTACCCACTTACAATGATTTAATAATGTATAAAGTTTCGTCTGGAACGATTCAAAACCATTTTTCTTTTCTTCTTCTTTCTTTTTCCTAAATTAATTAATTAAAATTATATATTTTATCAGTAACCAACAACAACAACATCACAATGTGCCATGATCCAAGAACTGAAAATTTTTGAAAAATATTTTCTATTCATTAATAAATTTAATTATTCTTTTTTAAAGAAAATAACTAATAATTATATTTACAATTATGTTCGCTGAAAACAAAAAAAAACCAAAAAAGGTTCTGAACATTAATTCACACTATTTTATATGAATAATTTAATAACGAAACGACACTGATAAATATAATACTAGAGAAGACTTTCTAGAATTAATTTAAACTTATAAACACATCAAATAAGTATATATAAATATTTGCATTAAAAAATAAAACAGTACATAATAATAATGTGTACATTTTTAGTGCAAACAATTTAATACATACGAAAGTGTATTTTATTATAATGATTTATGTTTAGCATATACCTAACACAATAAAAAAATGATGGAATTGTAAGAACACAAATAAAACATTCAATATTAACACATTACCTAAATGCCTAGAGCACAAAAAAAAAAAGAATAAATAAATTATTAAATAAATGTTTCATATTGTTGTCTACATTTTAGTAAAAAGAAAAAAAAGGAAGAAGAAAAATAGTGACTATAAATACATAAAAACTTAATTAAATTATCATAATAATAATGTATTAATTCAGAAGAGAAAATGAGATAACAGATGATTAGAATGACCTTGATCTTGATGTTTGGAATTTTTTAATAATAAATAACAGTGGAAAAAGGAAAAGGTTATACAAAATACCAAATACTGAATCCTGTAAATATAATTTCTCTTGTAACTTTACAAAGCATAAATCAATTATACTTTGATTATTTTAATTATTTTTTTTATCGAATGGGAAGTTTGTATCTTTATAATGCATCAAGATTCAAGATCGAATTTTAACTTTTGTCTTTTAGTAATTTTATAATATTGTCAGTGTTGCTGTAATAGAAAAACCTTCCTTAAATTAGTATAAAAAATAGCAATAATTTATTTTTAATTTGACGCCTCACAAATTTCCGGAACTATAAAACAAAAAAAAAACAAAGCAAAGATAATGCAAAATATTAACAAATCCCAAAGATTTTTTTTATCCAAATTCACGAGTATTTAAGACAATACAACTCAAAATAATGCCTACATGTAATCCATGTTCACAATTCATTGTTGTGGTAGAAGGTAGAAGTGGTTACAACAATCATTGTGTTTTAATAAGCAAATTTGAAAAACTTTATTTGAATCGCATCACAAAAATGAAACAGTGACTATGTCATAATAAAGACAAATTGGCATTGTATTTAATACTTTTTATATTAAGAGCACATTGTAATGAAATAAAATTAACAACCGAACAAATATCCAAGCCAATAAGATAAATACAAAATAGTAATTAAATAAAAATTATAATCTATTTTGACTACAATTAACCTTAGACAAAATATTCATTCAATGCATCTCAAAAAAATATACAATACAGAACCATTTAATGAAATAATTAAAACAAAAATTCATTGCTGTAATACCCTCAAAACGAGATAGTAATAGTTTTAATATGAAACTGAAAAAAAATGTAAGGCATTTTCATTGCTTTCATTGGTGTTAGTGCGTCCGCTTTTTTTAATTTTCGAGAGGAAAAGTTTTATAAAAATAGCTGATCATGCAGATTGGCATTCATTGGTTCATCAAAGCTGTACATTTATGCCAGTTTCATACAAATTCTATTTGGTTACAGCATACAAAAAAAGTGTCTACTATTTCTACAACTTCATTCAATTTTACACTTTAATATTGGAATTGAAAACATTTTGCAAATGACAGTAATAATAATAATATTAATTATGAAAATAAAAAAAAAAGCAACAAATAAATCGATTTAATAAACCAACCACATTAAAATGTAAAACAAAAAAATATTAAGAGAAAAACAAAAAAATTTATTAAATAATCAAATCCATGAATCCAAACCCAATGTGTTCATTTCATTAAAATAAAGAATTTTTTTTTTTGATGACAAATTTGCCACAAAATAAATAAAATATTCTTTGGAGTTCAAATCTTAAAATTTATACAGAAAAAAAAAACATAAAATTGGAAAAAATTAACTCATGTTCTGAGAAAAAAAATTAAACTAATTAAAATATGATTTCAAAAGTTTTACACAGGGTTTCACACAATTTTAGGTAACTCTTTATTCTTTATAAACAAAAGAAAATAATTGTAGAATGGAACACAAATATTTTATAAAGATAAAATTAAAATTGGTGTGAAACCTAACACATTAATCATTAAACCAAACAAAAAAATATAAAATACATCATCGATATTTTGCGTTTAGCGAAATTTTCGCAAAATGTTTTTGATGAATTTTGTTTTAATAATAATAATAATAATAATAACAATAATAATAATAATAAATAAATATTAGTTTGTAAAATATTCTATTTAGATGAAAAATTATTTTTAAATGTAAAATTGTTGTACCCCCCCTTTTCTAATAAATTCAATGAAAACCAAAAAAAAAAGTTTTTTATTTTATTACGGAGACATTATAAATGAAGTGGTACATTTATTTATATTGTTATAGTGGGCCTGACGGAGAGACGAGATTAAATTCCTCATCTATATCTTGTTTCACAATTATGTCATTTAGGAACCAACATCTGAACATCTACAACTTTTCTAACATCAAGACACAAACATGTAACTTATAGAAAATACTATTCGCAATTTATCAGCAAACAATTTCCTTCAAAAATTGCAGCATCTACGTGATAAATTTGCTCACAAGCACAATTTATTTCAATAAGTTACAATTGTTAGAGGAATGTTTAATTAATCATTTTTATCGTCAGCATCTATTTCCAAATTAGGTTATATATCGTAATGCAGTTTGCTAATCGATTTCACAATAACAATATTATTTAATTTGAACGAATCACTATAATTTGACATTGACTTCTGATTCAGACGACAAAATAATATTTATATTTTTTAAGACATTTATTTCTTCTTCTTTCCTATTATAACTTTAAAACGTGTAATTATCTTATACAATGCCATCATCAGATACAGGCATTTACACAACACACATACAATATTAAAAAATGAAAAATATTTACCTATATAGATGCACAATAACAATCGCGTTGGAGGCTTATAAATCTTAGAATAGATAGATGAAAGGAATATATGCAAAAAAAATCTGATTTTTGCTACAGACAAAAACATTTGAATTTTTTAACTTTGTTTTACGATTATATACGATTAATATGATTCCATCGATATTGTTATGACATATTTTGTTGATCTCTTTTTTATATTTAAGATAAAATTTCGTGAGTTAGAAAAAAATATGAATAATACAAAAATAGAAATGATTTGATCAAAAATTGGTAAACTGTATAATATTTTGTAAGATTAATAAAGTTGTACGTAAGTAGGTATATCTACCTCCTACATAATATTAAAATTTGCGATGAATAATTTTGGATAATATATGTATTTCTTTAGTCAACCTAATGATGCGTAACAAGTGTGTGTATTTCTAAAGTTTAAGAAAAGTATTACCCAAAAATTAAAATTAATTCAAAATGTAGAAACAGTTTATTATTTTGAAAAGTTTTAATTATTTTTCCAATTTTTGTTGTTGAAAGTTTTCATATCTTACTTTTAGATTTAATTTTTCAGAATTTTTGATACGAAGATTTGAATGAATTTTTATGAGAGAAATACTTGATTATTTTTCTTTAATGTTTATGTATTTGAACTGACTACACCTACTGTATCATTCCGTACCTGACGCAAAAATTTCTTTGGACATGGGCCGTTCTCATAAAAATGTTACTTATGCGCTTTAATCAAATAGTTTATCTATAAATAAATTCAATAATTAAGAATTTAAATTATTATTTCAGACTGATTAACTGATCAATTAGTTATTAATATTACCTTGTTTTATTTAATCGTAATTTCAACAAACACGGTGACCTGGACTCTTATTATTTTGTTTACCTTTTTAATGACAATTATAATTTGTGGGCGATTAACCAATAAGAAAATGTATACAACTATAAATTATTATTTCCCTTTATGTATTTATGGAACTGGTGAACATGTGATACATACCAATTATATATGTACGGATGTAATTATGTAGTTATAATTTCGTCACATCACTGTCTATCTTAATGACTTCAAATCAACGTTTAATTAATGTCATAGTTGAATGAGTTTTCTTAAGTTTATTACTTGTTATACTTATAGGTATATAGATGAAAGAATTTTAAATTATCATAATTTTATATAATGTCATGTGATGTGACACGCTTAATTTTTTTTATATTTTGAAGCATAAAAAATTAAATTCAAATAGTTTTTCTGAATATAATTAATTTCATTTTCAAACTTTAATAACAAAATGTTTCTTCTTAACTCTAAGAATTAATTTGTTAGCAAACAAATATTTGAAAATATCAAAAAAAATTCTTTATTATAGATTCGAATTCGACTCATTTACAAAATTAAAATTCATCCGGAAGTCAGATAAATTATTGATATTTTAACTAAATTTTAAAGCAAATATATAAATTAAATTATTAATATACAATATTAAATCTATAATTAATTATAATAATCCAAATTCAAAAATTGCTTATAAATATGGATCACCAAACGAAAGGAATAAATTACACAAGAGAAAAATCAACTTTAAACGAAATCTACTACTTCTATTACTATGTAAAACCACATATGCATTTAATTATATTCCCTTTTAGTTATTCGCGTTTCTTATAATATATCAAACCTTCACCGAACTTGTAACACATGAAACTCGTTTAACTTGCTCTTTGTGTTATGCTTTCCGACAGACCAAAAAATTAAACAAAATAAATAAAACGACTCTTTTTTTGTGTCTTTCCGCAATTATAAGTTATAACTAATAACTAATTAATTAATTAATTATGAATTATTTTAATGTTTATTATTTGTTTAATTAACATATTTAAATATATATATATATATATATATATATATATATCTAATTTTCAAGTAGAATTTTTGGACAAGTCAATTATTACAGATTTCACAAGAGGTAATTTTTTTTATTTTTTAACAAAATCCGTTTAACCAGTTTTTATTTTATGTTTTCAGTAAACAGAACCGCATAAGAAATATTATTTATAACTTTACTTTCCTTCTTAAATCGTGTTATTTTTTATCATTTCTTATAGTTTTGTCTTCTTTCTCCATGTTGTCTATTCAACAGTTTTTTATGAGCTTCCAAATGGTAACTAAAAGCTTTTTAATTTAATTCAAAACCCTAAAAGTACAATTCTGTATAACATTATTATTGCGTACTCCTTGTGCGGCCTATGATAAAAATGGTTTACTATTTTTGTATTTCAACTATGACGTCACACGCACTTTTGGTGTTTAACTCTTTATATGCTACCATTGTAGTGGGTATACATAATAATGAAAGAACATTAAAACGCCTACGTCATTAATTTCAATTCAACATTATTAATTTTCAAATAAAGAGATTAACACGCGATATATTTTATGTAATAATTTTTCTTTATTTTTTGCTTTTGGATATCAACAAGCACAAGCTTTAATAAAATGATGTCAAATATTGAGTTTTTCTTTTCCTTTTTTTTTGTAATTTTGTTGAACCCATTAAGCACATTATAAAAACAATACAACAGACTATATAATATTATTATAGGCGAGAATTATTTTTATGCTTGAAGAATGAGTGAAAATCAATCAAATTTTAATAAAATACAAATCGGAAAATTTCATTGATGGAAAAAAATGAAAATTATAAAAATAGAATAGTATTAATTTTTTTTAACACAAAACGAATTAAGTTTTATCGTGACTCGTGGGTAGGTAAGTTTAGATAGGTATATCTATACACACCTAATATGTAATAATTTATCAAATTTAAAATCACAATAACTATTAACCCATTAATATGTTTTCTGAACTTAAATTAATTCGTATTCCAAAAATATTGTAATCCTCAGAAGAACTGATACACAAAAATTTGTATCTTCTTCTTTTACTTCGTTTTTTTTTATTTTTGTTTTCTTTTTTGTTGACTAACTGCTGGAGTCCATTTTTATAAATTGCAATACAAACACACAAAAAATATATAAATATTATGTTTGTAATAAATATTTTATACGTTCTCTTTGACTGGCTCTTAAATTTCCGTTCATTTTCATTCTATTCAACGCAGTTAACCCTTTCCAGGCTACTGGGTCCATACGGGAACACGTTTTTGTTTAACGTTTCTTTATTGACAAACTCTATATATATATCTTTAAGCGTGGATTTGTGAAGTTCAATGTGTGGTTAACGGGAAAAAAATATCATTTGGTTGTAAATTATTTTTAGTTGTTGTGTACTACTGGGCATGCGTCGACGTGTTTGGACAAAAGTGAAAATTTTGACAGGTGAATATAAATAATTCTATAAAATCAAATAAAACAATATTTAAAATAGTAATATTAGTTTAAATTATAGTCAGAACATTACTTTATATTAAACAATTAAAACTTTCTCTCTAAATAGTTAAATTCTACTGAAACCAAGTGATCAAAAACGTTGTTCCCAAAAGGGAACATTGGTAATTGAAAGTATGAATAGAAAAGGATTGACAGATGAAGAAATTATACGCGAATTGGACTTAGAAGGAGATTTGTCTGATATTGAGGAATATAACGAAGAATTTGATGATGGAATAATTGAAGAAGATATCATTATTGAATTTATTGAGGAGTATAGTGGTAAAGAAATTCCGAATGAGGCTGTGACTGAAGCAAATATTGTTCCAGAAATTCCAAATTACGATGATTCTGATGTTCCCGAAACTGAACGATTTTTATGGAAAGCCAAAGATCTTGACGACGTAGAAAGTGATTGGTTAGATATCGAACAGTATCCCGATACTCCTGATTTAACTCCATTAGAATATTTCAAAAAGTTCATTGATGATGATATATTAGAAAATTTTGTACAGCAAACAAACCTCTATGCAATCCAAACGTCAGGAAATATTCTCAATTGCACTAAAGCAGAAGTAGAAATATTTTTGGGAATTCATATTCTTAGTGGTATCATTAAAATGCCAAGTTATAGAAGTTATTGGGACACTGAAACCCGATATAATACAGTTGCTGATTCTATGAGTCGAAATCGGTTTGATAAATTACGAACAAACTTTCACGTTTCAAACAATGAAAATTTAAAACAAAGATCTCATCCTGATTACGATAAATTGTTTAAGGTTCGACCATTTATTGATGCTGTTAGAAATAATTTTTCAAAAATCCAGCCCGAAGAATACCATTCAATTGATGAGTTTATGATTCCTTTCAAGGGACGTACTGTTCTGAAACAGTATATGAGAAATAAGCCCCATAAGTGGGGTATAAAGGGTTTCTCCAGGGCTGGGAAAAGTGGAATTGTGTATGATTTTAGTATATACACAGGAAAAAACACTACACCATCGACTTCCAAATTAGGCATTAGTGGTGATATCGTGATGCATTTAGTAAAAGAATTGCCAAAGGAACGAAATTATAAAGTCTGTTTTGATAATTGGTTTACTTCTTATAAATTAATTAAAGCCTTAAGACGAGACGGTCTTTTGTCTATTGGAACAGTAAGACCAAATAGAATTCCAAAGATGAAATTTAAAACTGATAAGGAAATGAACAAACAACGAGGTTCCATGGATTTTAGAACAAATGATAATATTATAGCCGTCAAATGGTATGATAGTAAACCTGTTCATCTTTTATCGTCTTATGTCGGAATAGAGCCAATTACAACATCAAAAAGGTGGTCTAATTCAGATAAAAAATATTTAAATGTTCCTACACCAGCTGTAATAAAGGAGTACAACAAGTTTATGGGTGGAGTGGATTTGAACAATATGCTAGTTGAGTTATATCGAATCGACATAAGGGTAAAAAGGTTTTATTTGCGAATCATTTTTCATATCATAGACATTGCCATAGTAAATGCTTGGCTGGTTTACCGACGCGAAACCAAAAAAAATTCCACCAAATCTTTTACATTATTAAAATTTAAGTCACAAATTGGACGATCACTTCTTACTGCTGGAAAAATTCCTACTTATACTCCGCGAGGAAGAAAATCAAGTCCCAGAGTAACACCAACTCGACGATTGTTGACGCAACTCCCAACAAAAGATTCAAGATATGATCAGCTTGCTCATTGGCCTGAAACTGGATCCATTCGACAAAGATGTAAAAATGAGAAATGTAAGTCAAAAACACGATCCAAGTGTTTGAAATGTAAAGTTTATTTATGCACCACGAATAATAATTGCTTTACATTGTATCATAATAAATAAAAAGGCTCACAAGGATTATATGAATTTCTGTAATATTATTTTGTAATTATTTTAAGTTGAAAACAAGGCTGTATTTTATGACCAAATGAATTTATGTTAAACTATTATTTAATTTTCATGTGATAATAAATTTTTTTTTAATACATTTTTTTTTTTTTTTTTGTACCTATTTTTTCCCAATGGGTCCATATGGGAACGCGTAATATCTCGCGAGGGGGTGATATTTTTTAATTTTTTAATTTTTTTTATGATATAAGAAGGCATAAATATCCAAAAAAACATCACTTCAAAATAATTGTCTGGCAGAGTTTAATGCAGCCCGGAGAGGGTTAAACGCAGCGGGTCGTGTAGTGTGTACCGTTTTATTGTTTTTGTTGTTATTTTATTGTTTTTTTTTCTTGTTGATTTTTATTGTTATTTGTTGTTGTTATTATTATTAATAAAATAAAAATAAATATTCCTTGATTACCTACTTGGATTAATATATGAAAAAATAGTGACATTTTTTGATTTTTTTTGTTCCTTTTCTTTAAATAAATTAAAAATAAATTTTATTTCATCGATTTAATTACTTTTTTTTGTGATTTTCTAAACCTTTTAATTTTTTTTTTGTTTCCCCCATAATAAAAATAAAAGAACTTTGTGATATTTTCGTTTAATTTAAAAAAAAAATTGTATTTAATTTTTTCTATAATTTAAAATTTTCTATTATTATCGATCATTTCTTACTTATTTATAAAACTTCAGGATATGGGTCATCGTCAATAAATAAGAAATAACTAAACCTTGTGGAGAACAAAAAAAAAGAAATCGAATAAAAATTGTTGATTAAATTTTCATGTGTGAAAGAAATTTTGTTACAAAAACTTTTAATTTCCTTTGTGTTCTTTCTGTTTCTTATATATAAAAAAAAATTGAGTTTGTTTGGTACGACAGTTCCATATAATTAGTCTATTTTTTTGTGTGTGTTTGTGTATAATTACCTAATTTATTTTGTACCCACATATAGGAACATTAAGCAAAGTGAACAAACAAAAAAAGAACGAGTTAATTATTAATCTTAGGAACACAGCAAAAAAAAAATCAAAAAACAACGACAATAAAAAAAATACAGGTCCAATAATGGCATCAGAAGGAAATAATTCAAGGCTTGCGCAAATGCAGGTGGGTACTGTTTATTTATAACAATAATCTTAAAAGAATTTGAATAAAATTTCAATGATTTAATTAAAAGAATCATTTCTATTCCGTGTAACAACAATGTTTGTATATTTTGTTGTGTAGTGGTCTAATATTATTAATAATAATTAACATCTTATACTGTCTTAAAATGTTACCACAAGTTTTTTGATTATAATTATTAAAATTTTCACTGTTTGTCATACAATGCAAATAAAGAGTCATATGATTGAAAATCTTATATATATGTGATAACACTTTTATACTCTCTTATCGAATATATTGTCGGTTATAAGGAGCAAAAATGCATGCTTCTACCACATTTACCACATTTTACTTTTGTGTTGTAGCAATAAACAAATCATATTCCTTTATTTATCCGCATACAGAAATAAGAAGAATTTTCTATTTAAAACCGATGATGAATTTTTTTATGTAAATCCAGACATTTTAATGGAATTTAAACCATTAATTTTATTTTATTTCATATTTTTTTCTACAGTAAACTACTTTAATTCAATTTGAAAAACAGAATTTAATTAAAAGTTGAACGCCACGAACCATTCATGACACGATATCTACTTCCTATTTTTTCTATCAGAAGCGGATGAAATAATTTGATTAAAAAATAGTTAAGAAAAATTGTTTTTTTTTTAAATAAATTTTGAATTTTCTAAGATAAATAATTCAATAATAATCATTGAATAACAGAAACATATACAAAACAAAAAACATGACTCAGAATTGTAGGAAAGTCTGTTAAACAGCAGATAGGTTTTTTTAAGTTGCACACAAATACAGACAAATTTAAAATGAATATAAATATTACACACATCTAATATCTACATACTTCAATGAAATTTTTTTTGTATAAATATTTTTTATGAAAAGAAACAAAAAAAAATTATGAGATGATGATGTCAGCATTCGTAGAAAATAAAAAGAGAGGTCACTGTCACATTTACTTACAAATGTATTGATATACTGTGAATACCATCTCATATATTGTTATTTGTGTTTAACATGGAAATACATATTTATACTGAAAATATTATATCATTCTGCAAAAAAAGCATATTTCTTTTGAAGTTATTATCTGGTTATACTTATATGAACAGATCCGAATTTTCGCATTTCCTTAAATGAAAAAAACTTCAATTCTTATTAATTTTTGTCCATTTATGGCAATTTCCGAAAATATGTTAATGTTGTTATGAAAATTTAAAGATGTATTTTAACAAAGAGTCTGATAACATACTGAAAACCGAATAATAAACGTTTATTGAAACTGGACAATAGTAAATTTAATTGATTTCACTTTAAAAAAACTGAAGAAGGTTTTTCATAATAGTTCAATTCATGCAATGTGTATTGTATAAAGATGACCCAAATTTATTAGAGTTTGCTATTTAAGTTCTTAATTCGAAATTAAAAAGAAGCAAAAATATTAAGGGAAAGCGAGAACATAAAATTGTATCAAAGGTTAAAATGAGTGGGTCTGATCTACAGAGATCATACTCGTTCAAATATTATAGTACTATCAATTCTGTTATTTTCAAAAGAACATATAATTATCCCCGTATATATTTTCAATTCTCTAAATTAACATTTAAAACTATATAAACACAATATTAATTTATGCGTTCGACTCTCACTTTAAAATTCATGCAAATTAAGTCAACCTTTTAAAAAAAATTACGTCTTAAATATTGTGAGGCTTAGGTGATATCTTAATTTAGACAAATAATTTTGCGAAAATTCGGTTCTGTTTAAATATACAATACATTAATACACAATACAAAGTTTGTTCATTTTTTTCATTTATTCTTGTTTTCTTTGTTTTAGAAATGAACAAACAAACAAAAACTCTTTTTACTTCAATCAATAAAAAAAAATTGAAGATGGTTCTTTCAATTGTTGTTATTGTAGTAATTTTTGTATCAAAATTAACTGTTGTATTTGCACAGATAAACCTGTATAATGGACCATTGAAAGTTGCAAAAAATATTTGGCCCAATAGGTCAACTGAGAACTTATTCAAATTGGAAAGGTGGTGTAATTAGATGAGTGTTACTGTACATATATAAATTCCAACGCACTTTTTCAAACCTTCATTTTTTGTTAAGTTATTAAACTGAATACCTACTGCCCAAAGAGACACAACTAATATCTACATTCAAAAGTATTGACACGGTATATTTATAGGAGAAATTAAAATCAGTAGGAGAACTTTTGATTCTGTTTATTCCTTTTTTCAAAAAAACACTGTAAATAAACATTATATTTACAGTGTTTTTTTGAAAATATCGCTATTTTCACAACCCACTCATAACATTTATATTCTTATTCTCGATACACAGATGCCTATAACAAATAAAAATGATTATAAGGGCATTCACTTTTGATTGGTATTAATATGGACGACAAGAAAAATTATATTTTTTGTGAATTACACGCTTGAGAATTAGACTAGCACAACACTCAATAGTTTTTAATTATTGTGTGTTTCACGAACAAGAAGATGCTTAGAAATTTTATTTCATTCTGGATTTTTCTATTTTGAATTAATTGTATGCTGATCAATATAATTCCCGAGATAAATCTATTGGGACTTTACTAATGTGCATAAAACTTTTAGGCATAACGAATATTAAAGTTCTGAAATTATCTTAAATATTCAATTTGTATATAAAAATAACTAAACTATACTTCAGTTTCATTATGCCTGTTCTGTGTTGATGCTGACGTAAAAATTCAAAATTTGCAGACATTTTTTTAATAGAACTGAGAGGGAACTGTCACACATCCTTAAATAAAAGACGGAATTCAATATAAGAGTGATAATGAGGTTCTCTTGTTGGTTTCTTATTCCCATCATATGTTTATTGGATCAAAAATTTCAACTGTATGTTGTTGTCATTGTATATACTGAAGAAAACACATACCAATAAATTTATGTAAAATTTAGTCCGGGTAGACAGATTAATATATTTTTACACTGCTCTCTCACGAAAACTATATTATAAGTTTGTTTAATTTATTAAGGTATCGAAATTTTTTAAATAAATATCTGTCCGATTGAAATGGTTGTTCGATTGAATTCTTGCGAAAATGAAAAGAATTTAATCATCTAATTGTTCTTGTATTACATTGTTTAATTCCTGTAACCATTTAACCAGATGTGCTCTAAATTTCATTTAATTTGATTAATATGTAAATGACGCCTATATGTAAAAGCTGGCCCCACCTGTTACAGAATGAATTAACACTCTTAGACTTCTGAAAATAGGATCGTGAAAAATTCTGATTGGTTTAAATAACACTGTTTGGATTTTTATACACAGTTTTCATGTAATTTGGCCATAATAATAGTGAAGAAAAACAGTAAATGTAAACAGAAAAATTTATAAACATTCCTACTCAAATTATGGTAGAAGATATCAAGAACTAGGTCTACGAAATTAATTTGTATTCTCCGTAAAATAGCAACAAAGCAGAAAGTATTATTGTTACTAATGTTATAGGTATGTTTTAGCTAATGAAGAATACCTAAGCGAAGAAAAACTTATAAACTTTTTTCATATTCAGCTCAGAGCTAGTAGTTGTGACGTATGTCAAAAAACATATAATTTCTCGAATAACACTTTATTTAAATTCTAAAATATTATTGAACTATCAGTATTTTAACAACATTAATATTTAATTCTTGAGCAATGCTTCAATGATCCTTCAATGCACGTTTATTTTTAATAATTAATGATGACCTTAGGCATACACATAAATGACTCAACATCGAATAATTAACTTTAATAATAATTCTAAATACAGTTTCAGTTAACTCAAATATAGCCTTAAGATATCTTGGATAAATCCTTTCATTATTTATACGAACATGTTACGTTATAATAATAATAATAATATAAATAAAATCTAAGTAGAGTTAAAAGTGTTTGTGCAGCATCAAATTCCTTATAAATTTATAGAAACGACCCATACAATAACAATTGAAAAGTTCTGACTCAACATCTGAATAATAAAAAAAAAAAATATTTGCTCTTTTTTAAGAAGAATTGCATGATTTACCTCCTCCGTATGGTACAGTCTTTTTTCGAATATCATTTTTCAATCCAAGAAATCACAAGCTTTACAAATAAAAAAACATGAAAACATTGCTACAAATAGAATAGATTAAGATTATTTAAAAAAAAAATTTTTGCATTGTAGTGTAAACATTTGTTGACTTGTTAAAATTAAAAAGTTTAAGTTATTTATTTCATATTGTAATTATATAGGTAAGGTACATGAATTTTTTAAAACCAAGCATTTATTATTTATATTTAATTAACACACGAACTGACTGTAGTGTTTAGCCTAGAGTTCAATATGATTTTTTTTATAACTTCAAAATGAGATCATTTTATATTAAATACATGGTTTATCCTATCGTATACGAGATATTGTCGCAAAAGAATTTCAATACTTAAAAATACAGCGTGAAAAAATATTTGGACATAAAACAAGTTTTGCACTGTGATTTCAGCCATTTCTGTTTTATAAAAAATAACTGATGAGCAGGGCTAACCGACTCATTTCTATTTTAAATAAATATTATTATATAGTGAACTGCCGTGACGATGTCAATTTTATTGAATTTTTGTGCGAATAGAATCTGTTTTATCGGACCATCAATTTCAATATAAACAAAAAGAATCTGATTAGACTAATTATTAATATAATTTGCGTATCCAATTAGTTGAGTTTAAACAAAAGTAGAATCACATCTTGTCTTGTTTTAATTATAAATGATTTCAATAATAAAATCTAAATTTAATAATCATATAGGATCATGTAAAAAAAAGATGTGATATACACAATAATTTAAATTTGATTTAATTCTAATAATTCACAAAAACTCTTTTATTTGAATTTGCATAATTTACTTATATGTAATCAATCTTATTTTAAAGAACAGAACAGCTGAACACAATATTAATAGTTTTATCTTTCTTATAAAACAAACTGATCGGTTGTTATTAGAATCTAAACCAATTTCATTCAATTCTCAAACTTTAAATTTATGGGCTCTTCTAAGGGTCTATAAGGTTAATGCTAAAACAATTGACATAAAGGGAAAAGTTTTTCTTTTTATCTTTTTTTGTTTTTCTATTTTTTCGTATTTTCTATTTTCCTACAGTTTCCTACTCTCAGAAAAGAAAATAAATAAATAATATAAAATAGAAAGTTTGTTTTACAATCAGATTGACTTTGTATACGGAATGTAGTTTTGTTTTTCTTCATCTTTTTCTTTCTTTGCTATAATTTGATATTTGGTTAAAAGTTGTTTCTTTTCTCCTTTATAATTTGGTTTAGAAATAAAGTTGTGAAAGATTAAATTAATGATTGAAGATGATGATGATGATAATTATAATAATAATAATAATAAATCAGTATAGAAACTTCTTTTGTACAAAGTTAATAAAATATATGGACGATGATTAACCTCAACTTATATTTTTCTTTTACGAAACTCAAAGCTTTTTGCTTATTTTTATAATAAAATTTGCGTTTTGCTAATATTTTATTAGGGTTGAAATAATGAATAATTGATCGATAATTGAAGACCACTTGCAAAGAGCAAGATTTATCAATCCACACACAAATCATTTTTTGTTTCCTTCTTTAAGATGAACAAATTTCCCCTAATATTTAGAATAAGATCCAACATAAATAATCAAAGTATAATTAAAATAATAAATAATGAATAGTTATTCCAATACAGGATTACCATAAATCCTAAACAATTAAATTCAATAGAGAAAATTTTTCCACTAAAAAATTACCAACCAATTGAGAGATTTAATACCCTTTAAGTTAAGGTACTTAGAAATTCTATATGTACCAGAGGATTATATTTGATGGTATAGAATTGCACAAATAGATTGTGTTCTTTAAGTTTATTTTTTGTTTTAGAAAGTATTTTCTTACTTCTAAAAGGATGTTGAGATTTTACTGTTATGTAACTATATACAAAATTGTAGTTTTATTCTGATGATATATAGGGTTTTACATCTAGATTTTTTATTCCAAAATGTTAGAACTTCAATGATATTGTATTTCCGGTTAATTTTCAGATTTTTGTAACAAAGGAAACTTAACTTTTTATTTCATATTTTCAACCCATCAAAAATCTCCGCTTGTAAGCTTCTCGAAAACAGAAAGATATCCAATGTAATTTTTAATTATATTCGCGCTTTTCCACCTTTTAATATACTGTTGCCAACTCCTGGATATGATATGTATCTTTAGTTTCTATACTAAACACTTTAAAAGTTACAACAACACATAAATTTAAGCTTTAAAAGAAAATTTCGCCTGCTTTTCATGTATATTTTTTTATTTTTCTCTTATATTTTTTTTATCATTTCATATTTAATAAAATATAAATTTTTAAAGTAAAAAGACAAAACGAAAATGACATCAAATAAAATTGTGCCTAAAATTTATGTTGTTGGGTGTTGGTGTATTCATTTGATTTATGTTAGTTATTTATTATAATACGTGTTATGTGTTCGTCTCTTTAGTTTATTTTTATGTATATATCTATGTTCTGTTCATGTATATCCATATCTGTATATCTTAGATTTGTTATCTGGTATCATTTTCTTCGTCTTATTTAGGATCTACTTTATTCACTTTTAAGAAGAAAGAAAAATAGTTTATTGCTCTCATGATTTTTAAATCTTTATTGATTTTGAACTTTAACTTTAATGTTCTCTGTTATAATTGGAAATTTTAATATAATAAACAGTTTACTTATATCTGTTATTAATGTGTCTTGTTATCTCTCTCTTTGTCTGCAACTACAGATATTTATAGTTCATAGTTCATAAATATGTTCTAAGATAATTGCATATTAGGATTAAATATGTGAGATAAATGTACAAATGTAATTATAACTGTATATGTTTTCTGAACGAATTGTTTGGGATAAGTGAGTTTGGTTATTAATGTGACTTAGATTGACTGCTAAAGTCATTTTAAGACATAGAATATATGTATGTACCATTATTAGGGAATCCAATTGATTTCTTATACCACAGAGAATTTGCCTTGATAATGACATGAAAATTTATACAGAAAATACAAATACAATCAAAATCTACCTACATATTTATGCCTTAAATGCTTAAATGATAGTTCATTTGTATATACGAGAATTAAAAAATATTTATATTTGTTCTAATAAAATGCAGGCACCTCAAATTCAAAAAATTACATATAATAATACTTTAATGAAGGTTTGGTTGAAAATCAAAACTATCACCTTTACATTCGTTAAGTAATTTCTCTTAATTTTATGTGTTTTTCTTCTTACATAATTAAAATATGCATATAAAAGTCCTAACAAAATATTAGGACAATCTGAACCTAAAATTTTGCCTAAAGCAACAAGGTTAATTATTAAGATTACCGCTTTTAATTATGGAGTTTTAAGTAATTAATTTGAAAGACGCTAAAAAGAGTATTTTCCTTAATGTAATAAATTAATATTTAGAACTCAATTAGTAGATCCATTTTTGTTGGATCAAATAATAATTTTATTATTCCGTAAAATATATCTAAGGTTCAATAATCGGACTATATTCAATCGCATTTCATTGAATATATATGATAATTTTTTCATCCAAATTGCATTATCTAATTTCATCGTCAATGTGTAAGAAATTTTTGTTAAGTCAATGGTTGTATGAGAAACGTTTTTCTGCATGGTTTAATTACTTTTATAAACAATTGTGCGATGACAAAATCCATGATATACCATAACATTATATTAAGTATGACTAAATTTGTGGTATGATTTTACAAACAGGAAAATTTATTGCACGGTTTTAAATTGAAAAATAGAATCTCAGACGAGAGAAAACAAAAGAACTTATTTTTAACTTGACTTTTTAGGTGAAATGACAATTTCATTTTAAATTATATTTCAATTCTACTTAAAATTATTAAAAACTCGTTTCACAAATCTATTAATTGGATCTTTAAATGTGTTCAACTTAATACCTTATTCAAATTTATTATATTCTCTTTTCTGTTGCTACATTATTTAAAATTGTTGTGAAACTCATCAAATTAATATTTACTTTAAACTAATGTAAACTTCTTACATATAATCTTATTTTTATGATCATAGAAGGAATTTTCCGATATGTAAATAATGTTGATCACAATATTTTCTCTACGAAATTATGATAGACCTTGACAAAAAAATAGTTTGCATATAGAAATAAATTTCTACGGAATAGTTAAAAATAAGAAACAAAAGTTTTTTATATAATTCCAATGTGAAAAAATTTATTCAAAGTAATTTTTTATTAACAAGAGTTCAAGATTTTTATAAATAGGCAATTGCCCTACAGCAACATAAACTTAGACATATAATAACAATATCTTTATATCAAAAATTTCAATATTGTAATATTGTAAAAAAAAAAGTTATCTAGCTCGTTATTTAAGTTTCCTTTACATTTTATGGAAATTGACGGTAAGAGGAACTGAATTGCTTACGGTGGTTAAATTCTGATATTTGGGGTTTAACGAATTCTTGATACTTATTCTAACAATGATGAATTTGTTATTGTTGATATACACTTAATAAAATTAATTCGAATAAAGTTGAACTTATGAAAAAATACTTTAATACAATACAAATATTTTAGATTAAGTTCAAGTATCATGTTTTCTTCATCACTTTTATTTGCTTTTCAAACGTATTTTCTGGAAAATTTGTTCATGCTGTTTGTAGTTCGTTTCATGAACGTAGCTCTAAAGTCAATTAAATGAATTTTGTGAATATTTCGTTTATTGAGAATATATATATGAATAACAATGTCAAGCATAATTAATAGGTATCCGATTTAAGAAAATTTATAATGTTAACCGTGACCTTTTATTATTTATTTTTTCTCTTATTTTTTCTCTTTCAAACATTAAAATTCTAACTTCTTTATAAATCGTCAAAATGGTACCAAAAAAAAGTAAGCTTATAAACAAAAATATAACAAAAGAATAAGAAGATAAATTCCCAAATCGAAATTCTTTCATCTATAACAAAATGTGACACACATACACACACGAAAGAAAAAAGGATAAAAAAATATCTCTCAAAACCTATTTTGAAGTCGTGACAAAACTATACAATTCAATAAGAAATAAATGATTCTTCTTTTCGTCTGTTATATAAAACTTTAACAATTTTTGTTCGACTTAATTTGTGTTCAATTTCAAGATATTTTCAAGGTTATCACAATTATCTCTTCTATGAAATTATAGGAAATGTAATACAAATGTAATTTAAATTCAAATAATTCGTTAATAATAGTGTTATATTAGGGTGCGATAACGGATTAACGAACACCTACAATCTCTGACCCATCTAATATTATTATTAACTTCTCAAATTTACAGATAATTCTTATTCCATTTTCTCGCACTCCGGAATAAGAAAGTTGATGTTGTTATTGTTCTTATTCCAATTTCATCAGAATCTTTTTTCGTGTTGTTGTTTAAATATCAATAAGGTAAAATCAATTATGAATTGAATGGGAATGAAGAAAAGGTAGAATGAGATAATTAGAATGTAAATTAAAAAAAAGCTTAAGAAATAATGTTAGAAGTTACATTAGATCTGACGTATTACTTGTCTATTATTAAACAAATTTTTAACGAGCGCTCAGTAAACGTAATGTACTTAGGAACAGCCCTAATGTATAATGTATATGAGTATTTGTAAATGTGGATTATTAAAATACATCTTATGAAAATTATATAATTTATTTAATTTGTGCATACTTATATCAAGTATGTACTAGAAGTAAAAAATATTCCTATAAATGCTACGGAGATATAAATTAACGTTGTATCCAAGTATAATAAATTCAATATTAATTATTAACGTATTTTATATAAAATGATATGGTTATTTAAGATAGGGTTATTTATTAATTTAATGGAATCAAAACTATGTCGAGACTTAAACCTACGACTCTATAAACGACTTACCATGAGGGTATTGATTCAAGATACAACATCAGATACAAATAATTTGAATTCTACTCTAATCAATCCAAGACACCATTAATAGCATGAAGGCATACAATTTTCTTACATACTTACTTAATAGGACACATTTGTACATAACGAAGAATATATAATAATAATATTCAGTAAACATCAATATAAGAATTTCTGTATCTATATATGTTTATAAATAAAGTCTTTTTTTTCTTTAAAAGAAAATAAAAAATAAAGAAAAATATTGATGAAAATGGAACAAGGAAAAAATTGGAATTTTATATTTTGTAGAAGTAAGTTATACCTATATTTATTAGTATCTACCTATATTTCTGTTGAATACGGATTGAATTGGAATGTTTCTTTGTATATATATAAATATATTGTACGTAAAAAGTAAGGGTGTAAAATATGTATTTTAGGGAATGCTATTTATTGTATTATAACACACTTTAAGGATAGGAATATTTTTTCTTTATATTCTATTGATTGCATATAGTTTCCCTTCCATGTGCTGTTGTTATACCCTTTATCACCTACGGCGTATATTTATTGTGAAAAAATTATGGATTGCATTTTGTCTGTTACAAAGTTATACAATTGAAGTTTTCAATATATAATATACAAAGACAGTGAGAAAGAGAGAGAAAGAGCGCGAGTGTACATCGTGTTATGCTCTTCCTTTCGAGGGAAGATAACATGGATTTAGGTTTGTTTTCGAATAATGAATAAGAACAATTTTAAGTTACTTTTTTTTTAATCTTTTTATTTTTCATAAGACTTGTGTCTTATTTAACTGTCTAAACGATACTCTCTTCTTACATTATTTCTAACTTACTTATACTAAAAATCTTATTCTAAAATATAACTAATACTTTATTATTTTATTAGGGGTAAAAACCCAGAGGTATGCCGCCTATCGAATATTGTATGAGGATAAAAATATTGAAAGAGTACCGACACCACGTGTGCGGTACTTGTCCAATAAAATTATCACCCATACTTTATTATCAAAAAACCCGTGCTAAATAAACAAATAAAGGATCATAACCTTTTTTAAAAAAACCCGACAATATTATAAAATTAAGGATCACAACATACCTCCCCCCTCTTTTTAACAAAAATTTGTTTTATATTCTTTTATAAAATAAATTTTTGTTTTATTTACTTCTTTTTTTTTTCTTAAATTAAATTTTACGTAATTAGTTCTTAATATTCTTGTTTAATATTTCGATTCTTCTTAATTTTAATTTTATTTCTTTACGTATATTTGCTATTTATTTTTATTTTTTTTTTTATGTGATGTAATTTTTATATAATAATTTTTTTTTTTTTTTATGTTTCATTAACCAAATGTTTTATTTTAAAATTTTAACTGTACCTATTTCATTTCAATTTTTTTTTAAGGTAAAAATTTAAATTAATTTTTATAAATTCTATTATTCTTCAGAATCTCATTTCAAGTTTTTAAATTATGTTTCAAATTTATTTATTTATTTCTTATTTTATTGAATTTACCAATTATTTTATATTACTTTAAATTGATTTATTATTATTTAATTCTTGCTTTTATTTGTTATTTTTGTTCTCTTAATTTAATTTAATTTCATTTCTTTTAATTTTTATTTAATTTATTTTCTTTTTCTTTTACTTTAATGCAATTTTCATTTTATATAATTAATTTTTTTAGATTAATAACTAACCTTTTGTAAACTGAACTTAAACTTATTATTATTATTTTATAAGATAAAAATTTTAGTTAATTTTTAAAAAAATATTAATCGATTATTATTTCATTGATTATTATTAGTTTTTAAAGTAGTTTGAAATTTAACGTTTTTTATTTATTTATATTTTTTCATTAATTCTTATATCTCAAATTAATAATTTCTTTTTTTATATTTTTTTTTTCATTTACTATCAATTATAAATTTATTTCTTGAAATCTTATCTGTACTTAAATTATTACAATTATTTTTTCTATTTTTATTTAATATGAAACCTTTTTAGATTGAACTTATAATCTATTTTATTTTAGTTTATAAAAATATTTGAAAATTCCAATTTGAATATATAATATTTGTTTCGTTTTCCTGAATTGGCCTTAAATCTGTAACTATTACTTCTTCTGATTTATTCTTTTTTGTTTTGTACCTTACTTTTCTCCATATTATGTTTACTCTACTGGGTATATTCAATTTATTCTGAATTTCTCTCTGTTTTCTAATAATTCTCCTTATCCTGTTTAATACTATTATTACTAATATTATCATTATTATTCCTACTTTTTCCCGATTCTGTTTTTTAATTCTTAGGTCTAAATTGAATTCAGGTATTTTCTTTTCTTGTTCTGTTTGAATTTCTTTTAAAAATTTGAATGCTTCATATGTTTTACTCTCATTTTCTTTCGTAAATTCATAAATTTCTTGCCCTGTATTATTTTCTTTATTTTTATTATTATTTGTTTCAACTTTTCTTTCGTCCATTTTTTTCAATGGTATAACCTTTATATTTTCTTTATTTTCCTCCATATCTTTCAAATTTATCCCCGTTTTACTGTCTTTAATTTCATCCATATTTTTCAAATTTATTCCCTTTTTACTGTCTTTAATTTCATCCATATCTTTCAATGGCATATCTTTTTTACTTTCGTCAATTTTTTCCCTATCTTTCAAATTTTTTACCTTTTTACTTTCTTCAATTTTTTCCCTATCTTTCAATTGCATAACATTGAATTCAGTTAATTTCTTTAATTTTGGATTACATTTTGGCAATTCTATCTCTAAATCATTTGTGTTATTGATGCTAACGTTAATTTCCTGATCTTTGGGCTTAACCAATAAATTACCTATAAATACTCCTGGCATGATCTCTTCCGAGTCACACAACATGTCTTCCTCATCTTCAACCTGAGTCGAAATTTTGACAACAGTTTCCGCTCTCGCGGGGGCATACAAAACCTTTTTAATGGTTTCCCTAAAACTTTGTGCTTTAATATCTTCTGATTCAGTATTTTGTATCTGAGAATTTGATGTTAGGATTGGTATTTCTATTTGGTTATTAGTTTCCGTTCGAGGGAACCTAAGCTTTCCATTAACTCCATCTATTACAGTATGATTCCACAAAAAATCTCTACCTAAAATTCCATCTGCATCTAAATTTGCAGCATCTCGTGTTACATGAAAATTACAATCTATTCCGTTTTCTAACATGATTTTACCTGTGACCGTACCCATTGTTTCTTTTTTATTTCCATTTATACCACTAATTATTATTTTTTCTAATGTATTTATTTTTGTTTTTTCTTTTAAATTATCTACTTTTATAATGCTGACGTCTGCACCTGTATCTACTAGTAATTTAGCTTTTTCGTTTTTCATTATATTTAATGGTACGTTTACCATTGCATTTCTATTTTCTATTTTATCTTCTTCTGTTTTACACCGATTTTCTTTATGAATATGGGCTGGAACATGGTGTCTTTGTTCCACCCGTTCTAGTTTTCCGACCTTAATTCCTGTTTTAATTTTTCTTTAAATATGCATTTTTCTTCTAGATGACCTAATTTATCGCAAAACGTACATACTATTTCTTCTCGCAATTTGTTTGTTTGTAATTTCTCACAATTATTGGCTCCATGGCCCGGTTTCATACAAAATTGACAAATAATTAATTGATTTTCACTTATTACTGTATTTATTCTCTTGTCTGATTGGAATCTATTTTGACAATTCTGATCATTATGTCCATAAACTCTACATTTTCTACAATAAGGGTTATATGCTCTGTACCTGCATTCCGATTTTATATGACCTGGCTTGTTACAATTAAAACAAATGATTGGTGAACTCCTTGTATTTGTCCTATTTTGATAATAATTTGGATTTGTGTAATCCCCCTTTTCCCTTAAATTTTGACTTTGGTAGTTTGTACTACTTGGCTCATCTTTGTAATTGTTAGTTCTTGATTGAAAATTGTTATATAGACCCCTATCGAACTCTCTGTTATTTAAATTATTGTGTCTATTAATTTTTGTATGTATTTCACTATCAATTTTATCCATTTTTTCTCGAGTTTCTTTTATAAAGTCTGTTAATAATTTGTTAGTTTCTTCTGCCGGATTTTTATTTAATTCTGGCCTCATCGTTTTTTCTATTTCCGCTTTATTATTGCTACTTGTTAAAATTTCTAATAAGAGTTTATTAATTTCTAGTTGATTATCTTTATTTTGATCTGTTTCTAAAATTTGTTTTAACATATTTTTCATTTCAATTTCAGGTGACTTCTTAATATTTATCTCTTCCTGTAATGCGTTTTCTGCTACTTTTACTATTTCTTTTAATTTATTAAATGTGTTTTCTGTTTGTAATATTATGTGTTGTTTTAATATTTTGTTATTTAATCCATATTTTAATGTTTTTATTGCCATTCTTTCATGCAATTGAGAATATTCTCCGCCTGGAAATACGGTTTTTGCGCAAATATCACATTCATTTCTTATTTCTTCTATACGGGCAATAAAAGATATTGCTGATTCATTTTTCCTTTGGGTTAACGAATTCATTTCACAATATATTTCTTCTAAACTTCTTGTTTTTGAATAGCATTCTTTTAATATTTGGAACATTTCGTCCATGGAATTGTATCTACTATTTTTAATTTTCAAATAAACGTCTCCCTGTATTCTAGTAGGAAGGAATTTTAACAATTGATCTTGTCCATCCTTATCTAAACAATCATTAACTAACTTGCATGTATTAATAAATTTTTCTAAATTTAATTCTATATTCCCTGATATTAAATTTCCGTCAAAAATAGGTATTTGTTGTAAACACTGAAATGTTTGTTGTATGTCTGCCATTTTTAAATTTAAATTACGTATTGAAAAATTAGTATTGT
Source organism: Pedicia rivosa (assembly GCA_963082725.1). Taxonomy (NCBI): domain Eukaryota; kingdom Metazoa; phylum Arthropoda; class Insecta; order Diptera; family Pediciidae; genus Pedicia; species Pedicia rivosa. Next base: position 20,466,412 of record OY720151.1, read on the forward strand.
CTATAATTACTTTTGGTATTTCCCTATCAAGAACTATCTTATTTATATTTTCAGTTTTAACAGGACTGTTACTTTTTGTTTCTGATTCTTTATCTTTTTCTAACTGTTTTTCTACTTTTTCCTTAGTTTGAAATTTTTCTGATCTTGCGTGTATGAATTTATTTTTGTCGAAGGAAAAATTTGCTTCTAAATTTTCAGATTCGTTTTGTCTATCTACTTTTATTTCTGAAATTTCTAAAATTGGATTTGAGCTACTGGTTTCAAATAAATTTTTTATACAATCTGGTTGACTTAACCTATTACAATTTTTTAATTGGTTTTCTTTTAATTTATTTTCTTTTAAATTTTTTTTTTTTTTTCTTTTTATATTTTCTTCTTGCCTTAGCTGATCCTTGTGATTCTTCTTCCGATATATCCTCTTCTGCTCCTCTTTCTCTTTTAATTAAATTTATCTAACACTATCAATTAACGCCTTTTTTTCACTTTTCACCATCTCCTTTTTATTTTTATTTTTTTTTTTTTTTTTTTTTACTTGACACTTACAATTTTATTAACTTTACGCGTTTTACTTTTCTTTCTTTTCTTTCTTTATTTTTTCATTTTCTTTTTTATCTAACACTTTTGGCTATCAATTAACGCTTTTTATTTATTTATTTTTTTTCACTTTTCACTTTTCACTATTTTTATTTTTTTCTTCCTTTTTACTACTCTGTAACCACTTTTATTAATTTTACACGTTTTACTTTTCTTTCTTTATTTTTTCATTTTCTTTTTTATCTAACACTATCAATTAACGCATTTTTTTCACTTTTCATTATTTTTATTTTCTTCCTTTTTACTACTCTGTAACCACTTTTATTAATTTTACACGTTTTACTTTTCTTTCTTTATTTTTTTTTTTTCTTTCTTGATTTTTTCGTTGATCACTAAACTTAACTGTGTACCGTTACGCGTTTTTTATTTTTCGGTATCTAATATTTATTCAACCCGTTCGAAGGGATTTATTATTCTGAATAAATATTCCGATTATTTCGCGTTTTTTTCTATTTAAACTTAGAGTTCTTAAATTATTTCATTATTTGAATCCTACCGGCTGCGCCAATTAATGTTGTGCTCTTCCTTTCGAGGGAAGATAACATGGATTTAGGTTTGTTTTCGAATAATGAATAAGAACAATTTTAAGTTACTTTTTTTTTAATCTTTTTATTTTTCATAAGACTTGTGTCTTATTTAACTGTCTAAACGATACTCTCTTCTTACATTATTTCTAACTTACTTATACTAAAAATCTTATTCTAAAATATAACTAATACTTTATTATTTTATTAGGGGTAAAAACCCAGAGGTATGCCGCCTATCGAATATTGTATGAGGATAAAAATATTGAAAGAGTACCGACACCACGTGTGCGGTACTTGTCCAATAAAATTATCACCCATACTTTATTATCAAAAAACCCGTGCTAAATAAACAAATAAAGGATCATAACCTTTTTTAAAAAAACCCGACAATATTATAAAATTAAGGATCACAACAATCGTAATTTTTGTTTATGATTTTATTAAATTTTTCAATTAGGTTTACAACATTTTTTTGTAAAAATGATAATATTGTTTACTTTCTTTTAAATTAGACAATGTTTACAATTGTAATTGATATAAGGTTTATTAGCATCCGCACTGAACAATTTATTTATTGTGACGTAATAAAAAAATGTACAATTCTGATTTACTTTACTTTATGTACAGTCCCCATTTTTTAAGTTTTGAACGAGAAAGCTCGGATGAAGCGAACCTCATGGAAAATTAAAAGTCTAATTAATTCAATATATTTGACGTATAATAAGTTCGATTTCGCTATTTTACTGTAGATAATTAAAATTGAATTCAATGATCCGATCAGACAGAAAAATTAAAATGATTTTTGTTAACGTTTCAATCAAAATAAAAAACGTTTTCTCTATAAAAAAAATTCAAATCTCAAAGGACTTGAAAATCATAATTTAAAATGTGAAAAAGATTTTATATTTTTTGTCTGAATTTTATAATACTTGATTAAAATTTCTGATACTAATAAATTGCTAATAAAGAAAATATGTACAAAATAATTTTTCCATCGTCATAAATTTTTATTTCTTGGTAAAAAAGATATAGAATAAAAGCAGCGTAAGAGTATACTATAATTTTGAATTCAAAGGTTTTCTGATACAACATATGTGTTTACTATTTACCTAGGGAAGCCCTGCTTTATGTACAGTAATTTAGACAATGTTCTTTTTTATGACAATTCAAATTAAGTACAAACAACCAAAATTAAAAATGAAATGTTGATCTATATGACTAAGAATAAAGGGGGCTTGTTATTAATTGTGTATTTGTGTGTTAAGGGTGGACGTATAATAACCATTCTCCTAAGGACAGTATGAAAATTTTAATACAAAACAGGTCAATTGGTATAAAAAATAAAAATAAGTGACAAATATTTATTATTACCTGCAACCTACATTATATTATTTATTTGGGCACAAATGTAGGTATATAATTTGCCTGATTTCTCTGATAATTTTACTAACGCACCGAAAAAAAAAACACGAAAAAATATATTTCCTTATTTTTCATTTCAATATTTATTATGATTTTCTTTTTGTTTTTATTTATCGCGTGAACTTTCTTCTTTTGTTATTATTATGTTTGTGTTGTTTATGTACAATAATTATGTACGCTGTACCAACACTAATATTCAAACAAAGAGGCCAAAAACCATATAGCAGTATCCCCACCCGTCCAATTATTTTGTATACGGATAAAAATTGTGTATTGCATTAGTATATGATCGAATGACGTATTTGAACCATGGTAACAGAAATATTACAACCAAAATTAATAAAGGAACAAACATATAAATTCAACATAGTTACCAATGTCAGTTGAAAATTGGATAGATAACGAATAAGATGTGTTTTTTGTTTTATATATATTTTTTTTGATTTTCCAATTCATACACGTACTAATTTCTTTTGCCTACAACACTTGGATTGACTGATTTTGTTTTTAATAATTTTTCCAAATTTAAAAAAATAAAGTAAAAAAATATCATCTAATAATCCTATAAATTATTTTTAATTTAAAAATTTTTATTTTGGGGGGGAATTTTTGTATACAAGTGTAAGTGTATAGTACATAAATAGTAATAGTGTATATAGAAGGGTTACCTGATTTTCTATGTACGTAAAATTATAACTAAAAAAAAGTAACTTCTTTCGAGTGAATTTAAAATTTTAATTAATTTAATTTTTTCTTTATTCCTTTTGTTTTTTTCTTGTTTCAAACCATACCTATGGAGATAAGATTTGGTTGTACAAAGCATTTCATTTATATTTATATATTATTATTGTAGTGATTTTTTTTTTTGTTAAATGTTTTTACTCAATCCAAAAATTATTTCTAAGAATCGAAATTTTCCTGTTTTTCCTTTTTGTGTTTATTTTATTTTATTTACGTAAAGAATGACTTATTTTGATAATAATTCATTAATATCTCGTGGTGTAATCTCAAATGGTTCTTTAAGTTTAAGTTTAAATGATTCATGGGCTGGACGGACATTGATACAAGCGTTAGGAGAATTATCGCCAGTTGGATTATCCTCAATAGGAGATGTAAGATGTAAAATTTGTATATACGTTTTTATTGTTGCTTTATAAATACAAATTAGGTCCACTTTCCTAAAATGAACACAAATAAAAATTAATTCTAACTTAAATTTTGTATTCAAGTATTATGTTCCTGTTTAATAAATAAAATATCGATTTATCGTAATAGATACGAATACATAAAGATTCTAGTCAATATCGGATATTAAACCATACATTATTTTGATCTAAAAAAGTCCCATGACCTTATCCAATATGTACACATATGTACAAAAATATCATTACACACACACATAACACAAACACACGTTACAAAAATGGCCTTCAAAATGGAAAAAAAAAGTATAAAACAAAAAGAATAAAAAAAAAACGTTTTCGCCTCCACATTAAAGTGCGCGGTCAACACCATAATAATGATCGCCTTAACCATACCCATATATTTTTTTCATATTTCATATAAATTTTACAAAATAAATTTCTATACAGAAATTATCGAAAGTAAAATATAATTGGTGAAATAAATATTTAAATATTTTTTATTCAGAGTATAATTATCAATTTTTATCCAGGATCGATTTATGAATATGTACTTTACTTCTGTGTAGGTACATTCAATGTCACAATTGGTTATTGTCCCTTGTCATTGAAAAAAATTTCGGTTGGTCGTTTTTGTCTATGAATGCTATAACCATATATACACACAATTCCACACAGCCACAGACATGTTTATATCGAAATAAAAAATCATAACTTTATTTGAATTGAAACGCTTGCAGAGTTTCTCCATAAATAATAAATAAATCAGTTGGCGAACGGATCAATAAAATAATTTTACATAAGGGTCAAGTTCTTATCAAAAAAATATTGTTTCTGTTATTTTATCATGTCTTACCGTAATCTTTATCTTTGTTGTTCTTTCTTTTCTTTTTTTTTTGAATTGAATTTCTTAAATTCACTTTTGAAAAATTCTCATCACGTTTTTACATTTTGATTTTCACAGGTTAAATATCAACAAAGACAACTACAAGAACGTGAAAAGAAACTAGAAATGATTATTACAAAGCCAATGTTAAATCATGAAGGTGGTGATGGTAGTAAATTGTCCAATTCATTTGGGCCAGGAAAGGTAAAATAAATATTTTGTTTCTTTGAAAGTTTATTTTTTTTTAAATTAAAAAGTGGAAAACCCATCAGGTTCGACAAATGTTTGATGAACGACGTCAGAGAGGTACAGGAATTGATAAAAGTTATCCATTACAGCCAATTGGAATTACACAGAAAACATCAATGTCATCAACAACAACTTCTATTACCAAATCGGAACGAACTATGGTAGGATTATTATTCACAATAAAATAAATACAAAAACACAATAAAAACAATAAATGAATAAAAAAAGTGGGTACGAATTATTGTGGGTTTGATCTTTTTTCTTTGTAGGTAAATACAGTAAGAAAAGCCGTAGGTGCTAGGCAATCAAATGGACCAACAAATCTTAAAAGTGAAGTAAGTTTATTAAAGATTAATGATATAGAATCCATAACAACTAAATACAACATATTTCACCCCTTTTTTTAGCATAGTGACCTAGCAACGAGAAATAGGGTGAATGAGAATGGTGAATTATTGAACAAACTTAATTCAGATGGAAACTACGTAGAAGTTGGCGACTATGAAGACTCATTAGATGATGAAAAATTTCCAGGTGAGTTGTTTCTTACAATTTTCATTAATATTTTTCTTTATTGTGTTTTTTAAAATTTTAATGTTTTTATTTAGATACCTCACTTAATTTTGATGATGAAATTTTAAATAATACAATAACAACAAAATTACCAAACGTTGGAAAATTAACACTGACAAATAATAGTAGTAAAGAGATGAATAATAATAATGTGGTAAAATTAAAGCCAGTTATAATACGTAAATCAAGTCTTGGTGAACCAATAAAAAGTTCATTAAATGGTAATAAAAGGGTACAACCCGTTAAAAATCATACAGCACCACCAATGATTAAAACAAATTCAGAAAGATCACCTGAAAAAATTTTGTCCTCACCAATTGCTAAGCCACGAACGGCTGTTAAGGTAATTTCTTTTTTTAATTACTTTTATATATACAAAATAATTAAATAAACTGCGATTAGAAAGCGTACTGCAATCAAGGTTGGTCGTGTGGTGTAATTTGGATTATTATTCCTTTACTTACCAATTTTCTTGAATTGAAAAACTATTTTTTTTTATTTTTGCAAGAATTTTAAAGTTTTACTTGTTCACGGTTATATTATTTTTAACTTATAAACTCTAGCTACCATCTAAATACAATTATATATTAGATATTAAAATATTATTATTTCAGTTTATTTTTAGGACTCTCTTTTATTGAAAATTCCAATTTATGAAACGTAATTGTCTCAGTTTTCCATTGTTATGAAAGTTCTTTATTTTTTTCTCAATTATTTTCTATCAAAGTTTCATAATTTCTTTTCTTTCAAACTTGTTGTTACAGCAGGAGAGTAATGTTTTTAAGGCGTAATTATTACTTGAAAATAAAACAATTGCTTTTCTTTTTGCCTTGAATAATTTTAGAATTAAATATGTAAAAAAAATAGATATTCAATTGAATATGAAAGGAAACAGTTAAGTCCATAAATTAATACAAAAATTTCAAATATTCAATTTTCATTAAATAATTTTACGTTAAAAATTTATAATAATTGATTTTAAATCATAAATATCGACTAAATGTTGTTTACAATATTCAAATTGAAAAAGTAGATTAGAAAACTTATAAAGTTAAATTATTTATCTAAGCCTTGCAGAAAACTTCTGTGTTTTTAAATTAAAAATTGAATTAAGAAGAAATAAAATATCGAAATTGGTCGAAAAATCTATAAATTACTAAAGGTAAAGACATTAATAATTTAAAACCATTATAGTGTTGAAAAGTTCATTATATTTTAACAATAATCTCTTTTTCATATTTTGTGTTTTTCTATTCAACCAAATCATGGTTTTAACGGAAATAAATGGTGCAGATGATTTTTGTTTTTTTAAAAAATGATCAAAGTGGACCGATACGTGTTCATTTTTGTTTCTATAATTTGGGAAAAAAATTATTTGAAATTATTAGTAACTGAAAATTTATATTTTAGACACCAACAACAAAAAGACCTAACCCAATCGGAAGTTCTCCAACTAAAAGTGCGCAAGAACCTAGAAAACCGGCATCAACAACAAAAACTATGAGTGCGGTAAGTTATTTAATAAACTAATTTAAAAATATGACTTATTAAAGAATCGAAGGCTTTTCTTTGTTTTTTGTCTAAAAAGTTTCCATATAACTAGCAGGAGAAATTGAATGAAACGATTTTAAAAATTCCTTATAATAAATTCTAAAAGTCTAAAAAATATATTTAAGATATGTTCAAATTCTTCTAACAATTAATTTTTAAACTTGTGTTTATGTATTTATTTTATTTTTTAGTCTTCAAGGCCTGACAATACAACTGCATGTAAAATATGTGGTCGTTATTTTAACTCGGATAGAGTTGAAAAACACGAAACGATTTGTGAAAAATCTAAAAAGAAAAGAAAAGTTTTTGATGTTACAAAACATAGGATCGAGGTAAATCTTTGGATTGTGTGTCAATGATATCGTATTTTATTAATAATTTTTTATTCGTAGGGTACTGACGCAGAACATTTTGTGAAAAAAGCAATAAAAATTGGTAGTAAAGTTAAAAAGGAAGATACATCTCAATCACAACAAACAAAAAAAAGTGATTGGCGCCGTAAACATGAAGAATTTATATCAGCGATTAGAGCTGCAAAAGAAGTACAACAACATTTAGCACGTGGTGGAAAATTATCTGATTTACCACCTCCACCACCTTCCGAAAATCCAGATTATGTTCAATGTCCTCATTGTTCGAGACGTTTTAATGAGACAGCAGCGTCTAGGCATATTCCGAAATGTGCTACAATGATGCATAATAAACCAAAACCAGTAGCCAAGAAACGTTATTAAAAATCCCATAAAAATGAAACACTTCGCTAAATTGCACTTTTGTACTTACATTGTCTAATTATAATTTTTCTTCAATAATAAAATTTTGTTATAAAAAAAATAAAATAAAAACATTCCGTGCATTCACTAATATTATAATTATTAATTATAATTGTAACTAAACTATATTATTAATTAATAATTACTTTTCATTTTCTATGTGATATTTTTACTATTTTTCTTTCGTTTTTCCATTAACTTTTTTTTATTATCATTATATTATAATAGAAACTCCGAATTATTCCTATTCATAATACAAAAAAAAATAATTTGTTAATTTTATATAAATCTTTTATCTAAATGCTTCTTTACGTTACAAATTACTACATCCATTAAATAAAAATATGCAAATATTGTTTATATTTTATCTCTCCTGTAATATCAAGAAAAACTAGCAGATAACTAATTTTGTTTCGATGAGAAATAATTAATTTATCATTCCTTAAACATCCGATATCATATCGGTGAAAGATAAATTGACCTTTTTTGAAATTTCTAACGAATTACCATTAATGGATTTCAACGATTACTAACAAAAATCATAATTATAAAAAAAATGTTATTATCAAAAAAAAATTAATTTATTCTATCATTTTATATAAAATAAAAAGGAAAATTTAATCAGAAATATCTTCAGTTTTATCTGCTGATGGAATAAATTTTTTAACAGCTTCACATCCTGATATCATTCCTAATCCTTCTAAAATATACGCTAAATTGTCTAAGCTAGCGTCCATATCGTCACGAAACCAAATTTGTAATAGTGTTTTGCATTGATTTATCACTGTTGGATGTTCAGTTTCGAAAAATAGAATTTCTTCGTTACTGTAACCTAAAATGAGAATAAAATCGAAATTCAGATTTTTTGAGTTTATTTAATGAAATTTAATTTGTATTAATTTACCCAATTTTGCAGCTAACTTTTTCCAGTCATTACCGATAATTGGCGCAATAAATTGCAATTGATCTTGTGTAATCATGGTGGGTTTATGCAAATTTTTTTCATCCGGAGTTAATTGTTCAGTTTTTAATAACTCAGAATCTTCCATTTGATCCTCAGCAAAAGTATCTGGTTCTGTTTCTATTTGTTCCGATTGCACATTTTCTTCTAGAATCTCCTGTTTATTCTCGATGCGATCCTTTTGCATTTTCTTTCGAACACTATCTAAATAATCAGACACCTTATATGAAGGAGTATTAAATAATGCAAAGAAATGTGGCGATTGTCTTGCTAATAAACGAAGAGCCCTCCATTCGAATGATGGGTCAATTTTCTCTTTTGGATTTTCAAGATATGACTCAAGAGATGGTAGAAAATTTCGGTCATCCCCTTTACAAGCTTGAAGATTATCAGGGCACAAATTCCAAAGGCGGGTAAGCTCAGGACTAAAACAAAAGATTTGTTAAAGGAATAAATTTAAACAAACAACAACACATTTCTCACTTTCCCATGTAGAATTTTCCTTGTTTATTAGCTTCTCGTATAGAATCACCCAAAAGACGTTTAATTTTTTTAGGCAACGGTTTTTGTGTATCGTCAATCATTGAATCTGGACGTTTAAATTCTTTAATAAAGAAATATGTAGAAAGAAAATTTCACCACAATCAAACATTCAAACCTTTGCATCCTTCATTTTTCCAATTATTCCATAGTTCCTCACGTTGAAGCATGTGTTGAACGGTTGCAGCAAATTTCTTTCCTTGTGGTGGAGTTTCTTCTAACAATTTTGATACTTTTGTTTCTGTCTCCTTTATCCATTCACTTTGAGGTGGTGTAAGATTATACGATTCACTAAAAAAAAAATTTTATTTCACAATTTATTACAATTATTTAGAAAAAACTTACGCCTTAAATTTAACAGTCGATGTCAAATATTGAAAGAGAATTAAAAATTGAACCAAAACAGATCTACGAAAATTAGAATCAGCTAATTGAAGTGATAACAATTTTGGATTTGTCAAGAATTTTGCGAAAAAATGTTGTGATTCCTGTATTGACATTTCTATAGACTCTGTATGTTCGTTGGAATTATTCCTTGAGGTAGTCGATATATCACGAGGTTCTTCTAACTTAAAACTAGAAAATGCCGACAATACACTAGTTGCATGCTAGAACAGATATTAATTAAATTATATTAATTCGGCACCACGATTATTCATTAAATTGAACCAACTGTAGAAAAAGTTTTCCATTGGACCTTGTTGTAGCATTGATTTGGATTACGAAAAAAGTCTTGTAAAGCCCAAAATTTACAATATAAATTATAATCAATTTGAACTTTAGTTTCATCGGATTCATCCTGTGTTTCTCCCATTTCTTTGCTTTCCCCACCGTATTCCGTTAGATTTTCTAAATTAAACTCTGAGACAATATTTAATCCAGATCTTTCAGAGAATGGGAAAAACTGTGCTAAGAATAGCAAAATTCTTCCGCAAAAAACTGTATTTTGAGATCTTGAAAGTCGTCTTAAAAGATCATTGCACATTCTAAGCAAGTTGTTTTTACAGGCACTAAAAAAACAATCCTCCTTCCATATTGTAACGTTTCTTTCAACATATGTAAACATTTGTTCACATCTGTCCAAAGTTGTCGCATCAAATACATCTCCTAAGAGAACGACCGGCATTGTAGAAGTGACCATGTCTTGCCTGGACGCCTCTATTGAAAAATTAATAAATTCTTCAACTTTTTGCAAATCAGCAATTATATTTTTCATCAGTAAATCACGAAAAGATTGGTCCAAAGCAGCTTTTTTATCTATTTCAATAGCATTGATTGAATTATAATCAGTTCTTAAACTATTTATTTTGTTCGATTTGAAAGATTTTTTCAATGCATCCTATAAATAAAAAACGTGAAAATAAGAATTTATAAAAATTAGAAAATGAGATTTACCGTGAAATATTTGTGCAGATGTAAATAACTGGGATTAGTGCCCATGATTAATATATTTAAAAAAACAACGTATTATTTCAGAAATATTATTTTAATTTTTTTACACAATATAATAGAAGAAAATTTGACAGAACTCAGAACTTTATCGCAATTACCATACACATATATATGCATGGATGTGTTTATGTTTATGGCACTAACTATTGAAATTTAATGTTGTATTCAAAATGGCTGCGGTTTATTTACAAAACAGTGAACTTAAAAAATGGACATCGAACTCTAAAAAAACAACATTGCTTTTATGATAAAATTAATTTGTACCACATATATAATTTGATAGATAAATATGAACAGACCAATCAATGAATCGTTGAAAAATATGTAGCAACTTCATATGAAGTTGAGCTTGAGGACATCTATGGAAAAAAAATTTAAACAAAATGTTTCTTCACAATTAAGTGACACTACTGTGAACATTATTGAAATTATTTAAACATTTATAAATAAAACCCATTTCAATGAATTCAAACAATACCTATTATAATAATTTTTTGGTTTTAGTAAATAAAATCAGAACACAAATTATATTTTTATAATCTGTTTTATGTATTTAATAGATTGCAGTTCAAACGCAGTTTAAATACAATTATTAATACATTAAATTTTAAAGAAAATATAAGCCACAAAAACTATGGCTTCATTATTAAATTTTATTATTATTAAAATTGAATGACTCTAATGATGAATTTGAGTATTTATTATTAAACAATTCAAAACAAACTTTTAGAATAATTTTACTTGTTTAATATATTTTTGGATTAATCTTTACATGCAATTGATTCAATAAATCCACAGCATGATTCAGGATCAAACATAAATATATTATGATGTGGTGCCTCTTTTTGTGAAACAGCTTTTATTATTTCTTGTGATATCTCTCCGCCAACAACAGCAACTGCAGCCGATATTTGGGCAAATACATGAATAAACGCAGAGTCCAATACTAGGTCCGGAGCAATCTCATCCCGAATTTTAAGTAATTCTTTCATATCTTTTTTTCTATTGATGTAAGATGGATCACGATCTTTTCTATCTCTAAAAGCATAAAGAATTCTAAGAATTAAATACGATGGTCCACATCTTTTAATTTTCTGCAAAAATAATGGAGATTTATAATCAAAATCCAATATATCTTGAAACGGAGGAAAAATGAGTGTTCTCTTAACTGTAGCAGTAACTAGTTCTGATGTTGGTTTTTCAAAAGGTTTTGAAGTTAATTTATGTTTAACAACATCCCTAAAATCATAATTATATTATATTTATATAATTTTAATTGAGTGGCACAATTTTAAATTTATTTACTCAGCAAAACTATGTTCTTGCAGATCCGTGAAACCATAACCAAACATGCCCCACACATCACCAGCAAAAAATTTAGTATTGTTAGAACGACATGTGTTATTGATTCGAACGATTTCTTCGGTTGTTATTTCTGTTACAAAAACAACATCAAAATCCGCGAAATAATCGTCTGCTTTATCAGCTAGTTTTCCAGTATCTGCTATTAGTTCTACCATTAGATTTAGTGCTTGTGCACGGACTAATGAGGCTTCTGCACGATTTAAGCCAATAGAAGTGTTTGGAACCAAGAACTGTGAGCAAGCGTCAGTCTCCGAAACGAGCTTATGGTCTAACAATGTTACAGATTTAACACCGGCTAGAATGATATTCTTAGCAATTTCCGCTCCAAGTCCATTTATTCCACATAAAAGTATAGAAGCTGAACGTAACCTAATTATAAAAAATCTATATAAACGGTATTTAACGAAATTTATAGGTTACCTTTTTTGTGAATCCAGTCCCCATAATCTTATTTGTCGATCATATAGTTCAGCTTCTTGTTCAGTTAGTTGTACTTCTGGTTTAATATCTTGTTCTGCTTCTTGTTCAGTTAATTTAGGCTGATGATCTCTATTTAATTGGTCCATTTTTCTGATTTCAAACAAAAATATAAGTTTTCTTTATTTTTCTTCTTTTGATCTTGACATTGACACCGGCAAACAAAGTGTGTAAACAATAACCTGTGTTTTCTTTTTTTTACTCCGGAGTTAACTCCTGGCATCTAGCGTCAAAAAAGACTTTTCTTTTATTACTCGTGACTCCAAAACTTGACTCCATGCGAGTTAAAAAAGAAAACACGGAATGAATAAAATATTATCTTTTATCGATACATCGTTGGAAAAATTATGATAATTTATTCTTCGATATATCGAATATAGTTTCGATATTTTACCTATTTGATTATTGTAGAAACACATTTATATTATTGTACTAATATAATAATAAAAAGAATTCATTGTTTTATAATAATATATTAGCACTGATGAATAAACGAAGAAGTGATATGTGTGTGAGACTTTTCCCTTACAAATTTAGAATTTAGAGGCAAAATGTAAGTTGAATAAAAAGTGATTGTTAAAACTACAAACTTATAAAAATTATCACATTTAGTAAGAACGCAAAACACAAAGAATTTAAATGCTTTAGATCAGATTGTGCAAATACAAGAAACTTACATCGTTTACTTATTTTTGAATGGATTAATTACATTTTATTATATGTATATTATATAAAAATACAGACCAAATATTGCAAAGTAACTGTCAAAAAATGATTTATTGTTCATTTAAAATAAATGTTAAAATAAGTGGAATTATATTGAAAAAATCAATTTTTTGTATTTTATTAATTAATAAAATTTCACTATTAAATATGTATATTGGTCTTTTCAATTATTCGATATATCGATCATAATTAATTTTTATTATGAAGATATGATTATATATTCCTTCCTGCGGCGTTGCCGTTTTTGTTGCTCCATTTTTTGAGATAAGTTTATTTAACTTACATTTTGCCTCTAAAATCTAAATCTGTAAGGGAAAAGTCTTAGACACATATCACTTCTTCGTTTATTCATCAGTGCTAATATATTATTATAAAACAATGAATTCTTTTTATTATTAATTATCATAATAATATAATTTTATGGTAGTTGTAAAATGTTCTTCATTCCATTGAGATTATTTTTCAGTATAGAATGATATTTTTAGATATTAAAACAAAAATAATTTTCTTTTTATATTATTTTCAGTTTTTTTTCAATTCTACAAACAGAACAATATATTATTCAACAAGTCATAAATTTTCTAAAGTTTTTTATGGGTGCCATCACAAAACGGACGATTCTTTGTATGTTTACAATTACATAACCAATAATCTCCTTCAGCTTGAACCTTAAATCTAACCGGCCTGTAAAGTTATCAATATATTATTTATTATACATTATTTAATTTTAGTTTTAATAATTTACTTTAGCTTTAATTTAAGATGCACGTTTTTATGAGTTCCATCGCATAAAGGCTGAGACTTTGATTTACCACATAAGCACCACGAATAAATCTTTCCCTCATCAAGCTTTATTTTAAAAGGCTTTTTATCGTAAATGTGTCCGTTTTCTTCTTGAAATTGAGAACTAGAAATTTGTTCAGCCGTCGGAATTATGCCCTTTTTAACGCAGTAAAACCGTGAAACCTGAAATAACAATATAATATAGTATATTAGTTACATATATATCGTTCAATGTTTCTTTCATGACATTTTCTAGAATATGAAATAAATTGTTTTAAGTATGTTATATAAAAAGTAATGGAAAAAAGTTTAATATTTTTTTAATAAACACGTACTTACTAAATTCTTAATTGATGTTCTATTAAATCTAATTATTGTATTCATTTTGTCTTTATTTTACTTTAATTCAAAAAATATTCATTTTTATATTTTTGACATTTACAAAATTAAGGGCCATTTACATTTTAGGAAAAACAAAAAATTTTATTCAGGTGTAACAATTCAGGAAAGAAAGTTTATCGAAAATTTGATGCATTTTCTATTTAAAAAAACTTCTTAACCATATAATCGATACATCGACATTATTTGGACTATTATTATGCTTCCGTATTATTAATATTACTAATAGTTTTTTTTAAATTTTTGCCACTCTACATCATGATACAACTATTTGTATCTACGATACGACGTTGTATTTTTAAATACAAAACAACTAAGGTTAGACTTTATTTAAAAACTTATATTTTGCATTGATAAAGAGATGAAATGATTGATTTCAGAAACTAAGTGGAGAGTAAAGTTTATTCGTTGTAGCGTTATTAATAATTAGTCGTGTTGATGAATAACAGAGATTTGGCATTAACTTTTTTTTAATAATTTAATATAAATTTTATTAATATAGTTTTAGTTTAAAAATCTATTGGTGCTCAATTATTCAAGAATCTTCCAATATCCAATTAAATAAAAAATGGCTGATAATGATAACAATACAATAGACGATATGACGCATTGTTTTGACAATTTAATTGTAATTGATGTTGGTGCTAATTTGACAAATAAAAAATATAGTCGTGATCTCGATTCAGTAATTCAAAGAGCAAAAGATGCAGGTACAGTTATTTCTCTTTATAGAAAGGAACATGATAACATTTAATAAAATAAATTATTTTTTGCCTAAGCGAAAATTTACTTGAAAACTACATATGTTGTCAGTCACAGTCATACTTTATTTTTAGATAGTGATTTACTTTTATATATTTTTAAATAGTATACGTCTTAAAAGTATTGCAAAATAAATTGCATTAAAACTTTGGGCATAACATTTTAATTTATATTTTTAGGTGTTCAAAAGATAATGGTACCAGGAACATCTGTAAAATCTAGTAAAGAAGCTTTACGTTTAACACGTATATATCCAGGAATAATATACTCTAGTGCCGGAATTCATCCTCACGACTCAAAATCAATTATTGAAGAACCAACAGGTGAGTGTTCTTTTTTTCTTACATTATAGATGTAACTTCATTTTGTCAGCTTCGCAATTATGGGGTTCAACCAATCAAAACTTGCCTGGATCAGTTTTTATTATTCTATAATATTATTATTCCAATACAGGTTGGTTTGAATTTCAAACAATTGCTCAATCTCTGGAATGCGTTGCTATAGGTCCATGTGGTTTAGATTATCAACGAGACTTTTCCGAACCAGAAATACAAAAAGAAATGTTTATAAAACAAATACAACTCGCATGTGAATTAGATAAACCACTTTTAGTACATGAAAGATCAGCACAAGATGATGTTCTGGAAATACTCAAACAGTAAATATTTTTAATTTTACTGCAGTTTTGCGTTTGACTTAAATAATTTTTCAACGAAAACCAATGTTCACTATAGTTTTATAAATATTTAATAAAAATAGAAATTAAAATTGTTAATTTTTGCTTAATATATAAGTTTTTTTTAGGTTTCCAAATATCACACAAGTGATTGTGCGTGGATTTATGGGTACAAATGAAGAGGCTATAAAATATCTTGATAGAGGCTATTATTTAGGTCTGACTGGTTATTTATGTAAGGTACGTGAATAGTTCTTTATGATCTGAATTTATAAGTTCAATGGAAATCGTTCGTAAAATTAACAAAAATAACTAATATCAAGAATCAATTATGGCATGAACACTAAAATGTACTCTTCATAAAATTCAAGCTAATAAAATATGTCAAAATATACAATATTGGAATCGACACTATAATTATTAAATTAAAAATTATATTTAAAAAAATGATGCATTCTTTGTTTTCTTCGTCTTTTTAAGCTTAACCTATACTTGAGATTAAGTAAATAGTTGAAAGAAGGGTACACACATTTTCTTTTTAAAATGATTTCATATATTTAATATAAAGTTCAAACACACAACTTAAACGCAATTGTTAATTATTGTAGGTTTCAATTTCTTTAATTCAAAAAAAAAATTAATTTGATCTAATTTAATTCATTTGGATACTACTCCCTCAATGCATTACGTAATTTAAGTAGTTATTTACAATTGTTTACGCAAATTCTACCGATATTATATTATATGTTAACGAATATAAATGACTCACTTTTTACAAGCACTCCATACTAAAAAAAAAATATTCGAGAAAAATCCAATCACGCTAAAGAATTTGGTTTTCATTCAAAATGATCTTGATTTTGTGTAAATTGTTTGTATGATATTTCGAAATCCATTCAATTTTGTTTTTTTTTCAATAAATTTCATACATTTACTCTTCTAAAATTGTTTGAACAATTTTATTCTAAATAAGTTTAAATTATAAACGATCAATAAAATTTAGATTGTTGAAAGATCGACTTTTTAAACATTTTTTGCTTATAGGACAAATCAGATACTGGTGTAAGAAAGCTTCTGGAAGATGGTAGATTACCTATAGATCGACTTTTAGTAGAAACAGATTCTCCATTTATGTATCCAAATACTCGAGCATCTAAATTACCTCAACATGTTAAGACTGGAATCACAGATAGATCACTTTTATATTTACATAGGTAAAATTACTTAAACTGAATAACTTATATTAAAAATTAAATCATTGTTTCAAAAATTATATCATTTTAAATTTGAAACTCTTCAGATATAAATCATATTTTATGAAGTATAATTAAATGAAATATTTTGCAGATATTGTACATTTCAAAGAAACGAACCATGCAGCCTTCCAGCTATTGTAGAAATGATTGCAGCTTTTATGAAAAAGAAGCCAGAAGAGGTTGCATTAGCTACTGCATTCAATGCATTGAAATTATTTGGACTGTCACAATGATAGGAATTTATTTATTATTATTTTTTTTATTATTATTATAATTCTTGCCATAAGAACTTTATTCTTTTATTTTATTAATATTCATATTTATATTTATTCGTTTGTTGAATATTAAAAAAAATATATAAAGAAGAAAGAAATTATTATACGATCGATCAGATATAGATAAGCTATATATTTTTATATAAGTTTTATTAGAGAAAATAAATTTATAACAGTTATACATTTTTATAATTATAACTTATTGATAAAATTGTTGACATATTTTTTCATATTTACGAAATGAAACATTTAATGTATTATAAATTAACATATTTATTTAAAATGGTGCTCTTTTATTAAGAACTTGATATTCTAAATTATGAAGTTAAATTAATTGTAGGTCTATTTATTTAAGACTCGTAACAATCATAAATTATTTACAAATTCAAATAAAAAAATAGTAATTGAAGAAAATTATGCCAAACGCTCTTTTGTATGCACTTTCTTTTAAATATATAATTAAAAATAATCATATATGCAAAAGTGACATTTTCTTTAATCTTTTAGTATTTTTTTCTACGTTTGATACGAGATTATATTAGATAGTCAAAAACAATTTTATGTAACTAAAGATTGTAAAACAATTTATCAACGATTAAAAATGTAGGAAACTTGAGTATAGTTTCAATTTTCATTTGAGTCAGTTTATTGTCTCCTAAAATGTTCAGAATATTTTGATAGTTTCAAAAATTCAAACTAGTGTGTCAATTGAGTGATAATCAAGTTTCTAAAGAATTTTATTGTGCAAAAATATTTACTATGAAATATAAATATTTTTAGATTTTACATAAAATATTTGCAGGCAGCTAACAGAAATTTATAGATTACCAACATTAATTCGGTATTAGAGTAATGCCATATTGTAAATATGTAAAGAAAATTATATCCAAATATATTTTATCGAAAAACAAAATTATAAATATTTTATTGTCTTATTAACAAATAATTAGTATCCGTTAATTAATTAATTTTTATAATAATGTAATTGCATTTTATACTTATTGACGTACTTAGTTCAAAATTTTATCTATTTGGTCATCATCAATCAACAGAATACAATTCTGAAATACATTTCTAAATCTAATATAAGTTTCCAAACTTACCGATTAATTAGGATGATATTTAATAACTGTAAAATGTTCATTTGATGATAATGATTGAAGAAAAGGAAAATCTATTTAAAAAAATGTAACGAATTTTAAATGTTTATCATAAAATAGATTCTGATAAAATTAAAGTTATGTAGTACAAATTTATTATTATTACAAAACTCAAAAAGAAAATTTTAAAGAAATATCATTACAGTATTTAAAATCTGAATATGGAAATTTTTCTTAGACTTTTTCACTGATTTTATATTTTTATTGAAAATTAATGGCAATTAATTTCTTGATTAAAATTACTACTTTATAAATACTTATCTAACAATTTTTTCACGTTGACTTTAATTTAAAATAACAATATATTGGTGTAGTTTAACACAAACAAAACGATGTTTGATTCTAGAAAGTGAAAAATATTTAGTAAAAGGCGTATAATTATACTTTTGTTGCTTAACAATTATTTTTATTTAAATTTACCATCCCTGAGTCTAAGTAACAGAATATGGGAATAATTTTAAGTCATAATTTAAATGTATTACCTAGAAAAGGTTAGACATTTTTACTTAAAACTTTTTAAGCAGGGTCTGGATTATCTTGTAAATACTATGTATTTTACTCTTTATTTTTATAGCATAGCGTGTGTATGGAAATACGTTTCACATTTCACATATAAAAAATATAATATCGAAAAATTTATATGTATAAGGTTCAAACATATCGATATTTGAAAAAACCAAACTGCCTTATTATTCAGCTGTGCAATTTTCTGTCCATTCAGTTTTTAAGAATTTTATTTTTATGATTTATTTTTTATTTCTTATAACTATTAGTATACTTATTTTCAGAAAAATAAAAACACAAGAAAAAGAAAGAAAGAAAATAAAATAAGAGAATGATCATCACTTCATTGCCTTTGATTTGTACAATTGATGAGTTTTTAAACTCCATATAGGCGATAATTCGTTAACAATAAATATATAGCATTTTGACTGATGAATATTATTCATCTAAAAAAATTTGTGTTCTATTTTTGATTATTTATAAAGTAATATAATCGAAAGTTTTTCAAGTTGCATATAGTTAATTGGAAAACGATAAAAGAGCAAATAATAAACTATAGTTCACAGATAAATAATAAATAATTTATTAATTAGCTATGCATAACTGGTTATTAATTATATTAAATATAATATAATAGTATTGTTAAATAGCCTATTTATTAATAACTGTCTAATGCCGGATGAATGAAGTAAGAATAACTAAAGACAATATATTATGATATTCTGATGCATTTATGGGAATATGTATGCCGTAATTACAAAACGGAATTCATTCACAAATACAGCAAACATTATTTTGTTGTATTCCTGCTTGTTTCCTTTGTAAAACCGGTTATGAACGAAAACCATGTTTTCAGGCACGGAAAATGAGCCAAAAAATCGGTTTTACCGGTTACCGGAAAATCGGTCTGCAATCTAATTGTTAAATCAATAAATCCATTTATTTATGTGAATAACAATAAAATATAACAATATGTAAAAATATTAAATAAATATGAAGATAATAAAAAAAACACTCAACATGTTTCATCAAACTCGGTATTCGTTTTGTTGAAAATCATTTTATTTTTTTTTTTTTACATTCGTATAAATTGTATTTGATCAGGTGCAATTTCTAAAGCTTCCTCTTCAGTATATCTCTGACTGAAAAACCATAACTCATACAATCTTCTTATTCAAACATATTCTGTTTAATTCATAATATTAAAACATATTTAAATTTCCAAATTATTTACACTTTGCTATGAATTCTTTAAAAGTTATAAACACATTTTTTTCTTAAAAATAAAAACAACTGTTCAATTTATCTTCTTTTTCTAAAACTAACAAGAACGTGCTAGATTTTTTAAGCAAAAGCTTATAAGTAAAAGTAAGTATATATGTTCCATTTTTCACTATGAAGCAAATGTTTTTACTTAATACTTTAAGTATCTTTATTTTCACTCGGCCTAAAGATTCATAATTATTTTAATAAAATTACATTACTAAAACTGTTAATAAATTCAACTTTAATTTATTTAATTAAATTTGTATTATAATTTCATAAACAATCTAGTTACCTTCAAATAAAAATAATTGTTGAATATTGTTAAAATAGCGACCTACTATAGTTATGACGATATTTTGATACTAATTTATATTCACTTCTTTGAAATAAAACTAAAGGTTTTTAATTGTTTTTTTATTGAGATCAAAACATACCTTTGGGTGATATTATACCTTACACTGTTATTTATACTTTGGGTGATAGTAGGTATCCTTGGGTGATATTATACAAAATTCCGTTATTTTTATTTTGGGTGATCTATCCTTGGGTGATAGTTCCATTGGGTTTTATTCTTCTTAGATGATATTTTCGAATTGGGTGATATTATCCTTGGGTGTTTATTCTCCTTTGATGATAGTTACGTTGGGTTTTAAAAAATTGGGTGATATTAACTGTCACCATGAAGAATAAACCTATTAAGTTTTAATTTCTGTGAATTTGATATTAATTTTTATTGAATACAAGATCGATACACTAAAAACTAAATGAATCTAACTAAAATTTAGTATTATTTTTATTTAAAGTTAAATCCCCAGATAGAAAATCTAAACATACTTTTTGAAAATTATAAGCACTTTATAATCTTCAAAAATCTTCATCCGTTTTAAAGTCATAATAAAACACCAAACAAAATAACAAAAAAATTAAAAAAATACCAATTAGATATTATTTTTTGAAATTTATAATTAAAACATTAAAGATATAAATAAGTACAATTATTTGCTCTTGTTTTGCTTTTTGCCTTTCCTTACACTTAATTGTATCAATTCAATGTGGTTCTTATTCAAGCAAACAAACCCTCTGTATGCGTATGTGCACGAATCATGTTTGTTGAGATTATTATTGCCAATGCATTTTAATATTTCAGTTCGGATGTTGTTGTTTGTTTTTGATTGGCTCATCAGTTGTTGAACTAAATAGTCAACAATAAAACCGTTCTTATCGAAAAGACCCATTTTGATAAAAACACATTTTATATAACAATGGGTGTTCTCATCGTTAGGAAAAACCCAGTTCTTATAGTTTTCAATAAGATTTTCAGGAACCCCTAAAGCAGACACACATTCATCCCGATAACGGATGAGATCAGCATGCGTTTGAATACGCCAATCAGCTGAAGCCTAAAAAAGAAATTAAAGAAACAGGAAATTACACACATATGGATTTTGTAATTGTAATCAACAATCAATTAAATGATGCCATGTTATATTGAACGAATTTTAGATAAACACTCAAAAAACTTGTTTGTTAAAGCTTATTCCCAAAATAAAAAGAACAAGTTCAACGAATCTCAAACAATATTGCAATTTATAAAACAAATTTATTATTTATTATTTATTATTTATTAACAAATGGGGTTGAGGGATATTATGAATTCAGTAGAATTCTATTATTCATTTATTGTTTAATTACCAAAGCCAACATTGAAATAAAGATGATTATTTTCATTTTGTCTCACAATTTAGTTATGTTCACAATTTATAATGCTAATCCACCTTTCGTGACAAACAACCAAATACTATAATTTAAATTTATTTTTCTTAATTATTTATACTTTTTAAATGATCTATATTATATATACATGTGAATGTATGTGTGCAGTATGTTTCTTGAGAGAGTTATACACATCTAGAATTTATCTTGAGCGTATTTTGCTATACTGTTGCGCAATCATTTAAAGAACAACCATTACTTGTTTCATTAAATTCCAATAATAATGTCAATAATAGTTTTTTCACTCGGTTAAAATACAAAATTAATATTCTGACAAGATTGTCTGTAGTTTATCACCAAACACCAAATATTAATCAAGATAGAACTTCCAATAGCTGATTTCCTTTGGTTACTACTATTACCTCCTGTTACCTACTATTAGCTCCTGTTATAATAATAAAAACTGACTGAATTGTTTAGTTTAGCACATCTTCAAGTATAAACTGATGATAAAATATTAAAAAGAAATAATACTAAGTTGGGTTGTAGTATGCTTATATCTAGTTACATTGAATTTCGATTATAACGACTAAATATTTCTGCAGATGCAAAATTAAAAAAAAATAACTGACCACTATCACTAATTTTTTAGCCATCAGAAAATTATATCTATAGTTGTTACATACGTTTATAATTTTTTGAAAACGATACGTGGATATCTGGATGATATACAGCCAATAAAATGGATTGGGTTAATATTTTTCTATTGTCTTTAGGGACCACATTATTATATTTGTTTACTTGAATTATACTGTTTGTCGTGAATTGCCTTTGTATTCAATATACAAAAATAATGTTGCAGAAAATTTATCTTCACATCGCAAATTTTTAAAAAATAATAAGATTGAAAAGTTTGACAAATTAGTATTCTACAGTTGACTTGATCAACCTGATATACAATTACTGTAGATTTTCTTCCAAAATTTTCAATTAAATTTAATTTGCGAATTCGTAATTATTTATTCTGTGTTATATAGATTGGACAATATTATGTAACTATCATTTTTTAAGACAATTTTTTATTCAAAACATTACCAATTAGTATTTCATCCTATAATTTTAGCTAAACATATGTTATTATTATGATTCAACGTAAAATTACCTATAATATTATATAAAAATCTAAACAAGAATAATTAGTTCTAATATAATAATTAAATCCTTTCGTGTAAAAAATAAAAAAAGTGAGAATATTATATAAAACTTAAAATTTAAAACGAAGTAATTATTAATAATTAGTTAAATATAATATAATAATAACAACATTTTTTTGTTAGATATTTATTCTACTAAAGCTGAAAAGCTTCTAATTCAAATTAAATATAAAAAAAGAAAGATAGTAAAATTACTCATTAGTACTCATTATTATGATGGAAATAAAATGGATTCAGTAAATGCAGTATCACTATTTATTATGGTATTCGCGTTAAGTCTTTTTTTTAGATAATAAAAAACAAGTCCAACTAATACTAATACAGAAGTAGAGCATAACATTATGAAAATCGAAGCTTTGTTGACCATTTGATGAATTCGAGAGTGAATTCGAGAGCTATATTTTGTAATACAGCCAGTGTAACCTGTGCTAAATGATTTAACGATGTATGGAATGGACTTCTAAATGCAGTCACGGTTGGATAACTTTACTTATAAAATTGTCTCTGGGCATTTTATATAAAAATAAATAAATAATGAATCACTCAATTATAAGTCTATTTATATTTAAGTAGAAATAATTGTAATTTCAATATTTTCGATATACTTATTAATAAAACAAAAATTTAAAAATATTATTTTTGTAAATTTATTCAAATTTCTTTTAGTTGCAACTGCTTGCAATAAGATTGTAAAAAAATACGAGTGCAAAGTATAATTTTATTTTATAGTAATTTTAATTTATTAATTTTTTATTTTTATTTAATGGTTAAGATTTTTTTAATTAAAAGAACAAATGTTCCTTCTCGTTATTTATCTAGTTTTTATTGATTTAATTCTACAAGAGAAAAGAAACAAATGCTATATTATTAAATAAATTATTTAATATTGATTGGTTCTTATACTATTATTTGTTCGAAATTTTTTATTTATTATTTAATTATTTATTAGAATGAAAACATTTTAATTTATTTCCTAAAGGTAAGTTTTTCTTCTTTCTCTCTTGGTTGTTTTAATTTTATCTATGTTTTTATACAACAATTACATAAAGAAATTCAGAACGATCAAGAGAAAGATCAATTAAAGCTTTTCCATCCAAAATGTACAATCGAAAGAAAAACAACATTAACTAATTATTTAAGCTTTACTACAAAAAAAAAGATTTACAACAAAAACAGTGAATGTATTAATATAATTATTAATTAATCGTTAATTAATAAATTGGATTATATTTTAGAAATTTATTATTGTTCAACTTTTAAATCAGGAAAAAACAAATAACATCGAATTTTAATTTTTAGATAAGCAATAACAAAAAAAAATTATTAATTCTTAGAAGTTATTAAAAATTTTATTTCTGAATACACATTCGTGGTCTTCTATGAACATAAAGTTACCAATACAATTACGAATACACTAACTCTCTAAAACTAATAAGTTATAACACTTTAAAATTTAGACCGGATATTAGTGATTTCATATTTATATATAAAACGTTTAATTGTCTTATCGATGCTTCCACTTATAATGATTTACTTAAAATGATATCTGACCGTCCTAAAAGATTAATAAATAAATTTTGGTTTGTTCAAGGACAAATACGAAACATTATTCTCCAATTAATAGACTTGTTTCATTATTTAATTCAATTTTGAATTCTTAGTCTTGTCTTCGATTGAGTTTTCGTGCGTTCATTAAATTAATAATTTTAGGAATATTAATGAAATAAAATTATTGAAAAATATAAAAAGAAAAACGAAACCTAATTTTTTTTTTTCAATTATTGTTATTGTCTTTTTAAGGTCACAGATAATTTATAGAAAATATTTACTTATTACTCTATTTTTATTTTATTTTTATACAAATAAAAGCATGCACCAAGTTTCCCAGATCTTCTGTATTATAATATCGTCGTAAATTTTGATTTATTTTACCACACATTCTATATTATGTTATATATATTTAGCTTGTCGTTTGTGACTATATTTAAAAGCGTGTGAAGTAAAGTTTTGTAAAGCTTTGAAAGATAGAGCAAATATAATACAAATATAATAATATATATAATAATAAATTATGAAAATTTAATTATAAGTTTAACGTAAAATTTTGTTATACAATTGATACAACAAACAAGAAATGTCAAATATATTTATTTGTGGGGGTATCAGATTTTGTTTCATGTGTACTTTTGAAATACCGCCTTTTAGATTCATTTGACATAACTTCGTACTCAAGTCTCAAATATTTAATTAACAAAAATGTCCTTGTTAATAACTTTGTTATTCTTGTAGACTAAGTGTCTAAAAAATTCGTTAAAATAATTTTTTGTCTGATTTCTCAGCAATTACTAAGTTGATGTATTTCATTCTTTTTAACCTATTATGTTCTAAATGTTGTTCCAAATTTTTCCAAAACTCTCCAATTTACTTCAAATAAATTTTTTTTATGATGTACACATAATTCCCAGGGGTCATAATAAAATCCAATTACTTTTGCTGTATCTCTTTGGTTTAGAGTCAAAAATGTTAAAATCTTATATAAAATTCTTTGCCTTTTCTTATCCGAGCTAGCTGTTTTTATTAGAGTATAGAAAATGACGCATCTTAACTTATTGTTATTGAATAAAGTGTGTACATATTTTGTTATACTAAAAGCTTTCAAAATAATGGAAAAATCACTCATAAAATTTATTTGTCCTTCATTCAATTTCTGTTGCGAAACATACATGTTTTTGTTTCGTAATGAAGAAGCAGAAATATATAGTCTTGATTGTATACATATAAAAATTGATAATTTTTTTCCTGAATGAATAAAACAAAACCACAAAACCTAGATTCACAACTATCCGAAGATATCATCAGGATGACACGTTTTTTATTACTACATTATTTAACTCATGCTAGTAATAAAATATCAGGATTTTATATCTAAATGAAATATGTGAAATTATTGATTGTCCTTATCTAAAAAGGTATTTATTACCTTAAGTAACAGTGTTGATATTTTGAAATTGATGCTTGTTTACTTCAATTTTTTTTTTTTTTTAAATTAGTCAAAAAACAAAAAAGTACTTATTTAAAATTAAAAGAAACAAAAAGCAGCGAATTTATTTTTAAAATAAAATCAGATAGAAAATTAATTATTTTGTGTTATCATGAATATACCAACTTAATTAGATAAACCCTTAAGTATACTGCCCGAACGTGTGTAATAGATTCAAAATAATCTATGTAAAAATGTTTAACAAAAAATAACAATTACAAAACTAAGATTAATTTGAGAATTTACTAAAGCTAAAGTAATTCCCAAACTATTATTAAATTTTTGAATCTGAATCATTTAATTACATTCTTCCTTGGTATACAAATTTCGCTTCGCTTTAAAGCTTCAGTCCTTTATGGACTAATTTTATATATTTTCTTATTATTAATTTAAATTATTTTTTGTCCAATATAAATTAGAATTGAGACTTTCAGTAGTTCTTAAGAATAATTTATATATTATTTTAAAAAAAATTCGTGAAAAAAAAGTTTTGGAAAAACGTGATCTATTATCCTAATATAAATTCAATAGATAGTATAATTTTTTGTAAATTATAAAAAAATGCGAATATTCAACACAGAACTTTTCACTACTTAAAATGAGTAGATGTTAGTTGTTATGGAATATATTTTAACTCTAAGTCCTATATTTTAACTCGTAAGTCCTACATACACTCTAAGTGCATCTAACTAAAAATCATTGATAAATTATCATCTTAATTATCACATATGTATTCTAATAACTCAAAACAATAATCGGTTAATATTTAAACTGTCCATACAATTGGTAAATTAAAAAATAGAAAAAACATAAATTTAGAAGTCAATTACATATATCATTTATTGAAATTTTATCATGAATTTGTTAGTTATAATTGTAACATTCAAGATAAATGAGTAAAATTATTTGATCATGTTTTTATGCCTTTAATCTTTCTTTACACTTAATTGTATCAATTCAAGGTTGCTATTATTAAAGCAAACAAACCCTCTGAATGCGTAAGTGCACAAATCATCTTTATTGGGATTACTATCAACACATTTTAGTATTTCTGTTCTGATGTCGTTGGTTTTTTTTGCTAGGCTCAATTGTTGTACTAAATGGTCAACAATAGGACCGTTCGTGTCATCGAAAAGACCCATCTTGTTGAAAATGCATTTTATGTAACAACGGGTCTTGTCATCGTCGGGGAAATTCCATTTCTTATAATTTTCAACAAGAGTTTCTGGAACCTCTAAGGAAGATACACATTCAGCACGATATCCGACGAGATCAGTATGAGTTTGAATACGCCAATCAGCTGAAGCCTGAAAACGAAATTAAAAAAATTTAAGTAATGCAAGGCGAAACCATTAAACATTTCATTCCACGTTATTTTATTATAGATTTCCTGCGAATGAGACACGATATTACACATATTAATGCAGTTTTTATTTTTGTAATCAACAATAATCAGAAATAATAATTAAACTGACCAAATTACGAGTATATAAAACAAATTTTTAACTGAACACACGTATACCTACTTCGGTTTATAACTATATAACTTAAAGAAAAAGATCGAGTTCAACGAATCTCAAACAATATTGCAATTTATAAAACCAATTTGGTTAGGAATGGTGATGGCAAATCTTATGAATTCAGTTATTCTATTAACGCAGGATTTTTTCTTTAATTACCAAAGCCAACATTGAAATAAAGATGATTATTTTCATTTTGTATTACAATTTATTTATGTTCACAATTTAAGAAACTAATTCAACCACAACTGGAGAGAAACAACCAAGCACTATATTTTAAATTTATTGTTCGTATTATTTATACGTTTTTCAATATTCTAATGTGAGTGAGAATGTGTGTGCAGAATTTTTCTATATGTTTTGTTTGCAATTTATGCCTATAAAATTTAACACTGCATTATGAACTGAAACATGAGGACTTTTAATTTATCATGAAAAATAAACAAATATATTTCTATTTTAAACAAATAAATTTATTTAGGAACTGTAATCAAAAAATTACACATAATAATAATACGTCATTTGAACTTAATTCGTCATATTTTTCAATATTTCAATATAGTTTATTTATAAATATTGTTCTGAAATACGACATTATTTGTTTTAATTTACCAAATTTGATTCAAGTTATCATTAGTATTTTATTGTATAACATTAATTTTTATTTTATAATAATATTTATCATAATAATAAACAATATTTATTATGATAACCAATAATCTAACTAATTAAAAATTAAAATAACAATTTATAAATAACGTTTATACAATAAGACAAAATATGGGTTCATATGAATTCATGTATTTCTCAATAAATTTAATAATATAAAAATTAAATCATAAAGATTTGTATTTTTTTTATTCACACAATGACCGCAAATTGTTGTACAGTTTTTCTTTAAATTTAATCTTTCAATGAATTAATTTAAATTTTCTATATTATCTCACTTAACCCACTTAAATCTGGATAAGCTAATATGTCGAACTATATTCGACCATATTGTTTGTTTGTGGTCATCATAACTACAATATAATTATAAAATAATCAACAATGCAACAGAAAATTACTTCACTCTAAAAATAATTATAATTAACAGATCACTAAAAATTTTAATCATTATTAATTATAACTATATCTTAAGCTCATAATTTAATTTGCATTGAAAAATTTGGATATAATGGTAATCCAAATATATTTTCTCTGGCGTTGTGTATGATGTTCCTCGCCCTATTGATGTCACTGTTCCACACCACTTTACAGTTTTGACAAACTTGAAAGCGATGTGGACTTCTGGACGTCACATACGGATTGTGGCACTTCGAACATAATGTTGTTGTTTTTCTTCATTAATAGCGCCAAATCCTTTCAATAGTGTTCTCATTCACACGTACACATCTACGCAATTAATGTTTTTTTATTTTGTTCTTTTTTACCTATTAATTTATTGGCCAGCATATCAGTTGTTTTTTAAACACTTAGTTTTTTGTCCCATTTCAACTTTAACATTTTTTTATTCGTCACTATTTTTTGTTGTTCCAGAAAATATTTTAAAGAAAACGGGTTAAACAATTTAAAAGCATTATTATTTAATGATAGTTTGTTTCTAGGTATATTTGGTTTTATTGCATTTTCTCCAACTTCGTCTTTGTTAATTTTATATCGGTATGTGTCAGATTTTAATAAATAATTTTTCTCTTCTTCTCCCTTAGTGCAGGGAGAAGAAGAGAAAAATTATTTATTTATATTAAACAGCACTAATCATACATCGAAGACCAGGATGAATGCCAACAAATTTATCATGAGTGTTATATATTATGTTTTATTAGGAGACATTTATCTTTAAAAGAGATTTCTTTAATGACCCGTTGGGGTTTTATTAGATGTATGCATATATCCTTTCCATTAGTTCAGAAAGAATACCCAAAGTTCAAACCATTTTTAATGTACACGTCTTGGACTCATAAAGGGATGGTAGGCGTATTAGGGTTAAGTTACACTAATTTAACTGACTGTGTACAGTAACAGATTTAGGATCGCTGGGGAAGCGTATTACAGCTTAAATTTATTATAATAACGTAAAAATGGATTTGATTTTGTTTAAATGTTATAATTTGCATTGGATTATTATATGATTTAATCAATTGAATTGACATCATTAACAGAGCCAGTTTTGGCCAATTATCGTAAAGCAGACCCAAAAACATTTAAAAGTTCTTTAAAACAAAAAAAAAAACTGTTGATGTTCATAATAATATGAATAATAATTCATACATATTATAATAAATTTAAACTGTAATACCCTTCCCCACCGATCCTCAATCTGTTCCCGAGCACATATACAGTCAGTTAAATTAATGTAACTTAAGATACAATTTAATATATAAAATTTAAATTAATCCATTGAAAGATTAAATTTAAAGAAAAACAGTAGCTACATACAACAATTTGCTTTGTTAAATTTGAAATTAATGGATAAATAAAATACAAATCTTTATGAATTAATTTTTTTATATTATTAAATTTAGTGAAAAACTTGAATTCATATGAATCCATATTTTGTCTTATTATCGGTACACCTAAACATTATTTACAAGTTATTATTTTAATTTTTAATTAGTAGAGCGATTATTGGTTATCATGATAAATATTGTTTATTATTATGATAAATATTATTAAAAAATAAACATTAATGTTATACAATAAAATACTAATGATAACTTGAATCAAATATTAGGTAAATTAAAACCAATAATGTCGTATTTCAAAACAATATTTATAAAGTTCCTAAATACATTTATTTGTTTAAAATAGAAATATATTTGTTTATTTTTCATGATAAATTCAAAGTTCTCATATGTTTCAGTTCATGATGCAGTGTTTAATTTCTATAGACATAAACAACACATATCTAATGTATCTTAAGAAACACTGCACATACATTCACACTCACATTTGAATTTTGAAAAACATATAAATAATACGAACAATAAATTTAAATTATAGTGCTTGGTTGTTTCTCTCCAGTCGTGGTTGAATTAGTTTCTTAAATTGTGAACATAAATAAATTGTAATACAAAATGAAAATAATCATCTTTATTTCAATGTTGGCTTTGGTAATTAAAGAAAAAATCCCGCGTTAATAGAATAACTGAATTCATAAGATTTGCCATCCCCATTCCTAACCAAATTGGTTTTATAAATTGCAATATTGTTTGAGATTCGTTGAACTCGATCTTTTTCTTTAAGTTATATAGTTATAAACTGGAGTAGGTATACGTGTGTTCAGTTCAAAATTTGTTTTATATACTCGTAATTTGGTCAGTTTAATTATTATTTCTGATTATTGTTGATTACAAAAATAAAAACTGAATTAATATGTGTAATATCGTGTCTCATTCGCAGGAAATCTATAATAAAATAACGTGGAATGAAATGTTTAATGGTTTCGCCTTGCATTACTTAAATTTTTTTAATTTCGTTTTCAGGCTTCAGCTGATTGGCGTATTCAAACTCATACTGATCTCGTCGGATATCGTGCTGAATGTGTATCTTCCTTAGAGGTTCCAGAAACTCTTGTTGAAAACTATAAGAAATGGAATTTCCCCGACGATGACAAGACCCGTTGTTACATAAAATGCATTTTCAACAAGATGGGTCTTTTCGATGACACGAACGGTCCTATTGTTGACCATTTAGTACAACAATTGAGCCAAGCAAAAAAAACCAACGACATCAGAACAGAAATACTAAAATGTGTTGATAGTAATCCCAATAAAGATGATTTGTGCACTTACGCATTCAGAGGGTTTGTTTGCTTTAATAATAGCAACCTTGAATTGATACAATTAAGTGTAAAGAAAGATTAAAGGCATAAAAACATGATCAAATAATTTTACTCATTTCTCTTGAATGTTACATTTATAACTAACAAATTCATGATAAAATTTCAATAAATGATATATGTAATTGACTTCTAAATTTATGTTTTTCTATTTTTTAATTTACCAATTGTATGGACAGTTTAAATATTAACCGATTATTGTTTTGAATTATTAGAATATGTGATAATTAAGATGATAATTTATCAATGATTTTTAGTTAGATGCACTTAGAGTGTATGTAGGACTAAGAGTGAAAATATAGGACTTAGAGTTAAAATATATTCCATAACAACTAACATCTACTCATTTTAAGTAGTGAAAAGTTCTGTGTTGAATATTCGCATTTTTTTATAATTTACAAAAAATTATACTATCTATTGAATTTATATTAGGATAATAGATCACGTTTTTCCAAAACTTTTTCTTCACGAATTTTTTTTAAAATAATATATAAATTATTCTTAAGAACTACTGAAAGTCTCAATTCTAATTTATATTGGACAAAAAATAATTTAAATTAATAATAAGAAAATATATAAAATTAGTCCATAAAGGACTGAAGCTTTAAAGCGAAGCGAAATTTGTATACCAAGGAAGAATGTAATTAAATGATTCAGATTCAAAAATTTAATAATAGTTTGGGAATTACTTTAGCTTTAGTAAATTCTCAAATTAATCTTAGTTTTGTAATTGTTATTTTTTGTTAAACATTTTTACATAGATTATTTTGAATCTATTACACACGTTCGGGCAGTATACTTAAGGGTTTATCTAATTAAGTTGGTATATTCATGATAACACAAAATAATTAATTTTCTATCTGATTTTATTTTAAAAATAAATTCGCTTTTTGTTTCTTTTAATTTTAAATAAGTACTTTTTTGTTTTTTGACTAATTTAAAAAAAAAAAAAAATTGAAGTAAACAAGCATCAATTTCAAAATATCAACACTGTTACTTAAGGTAATAAATACCTTTTTAGATAAGGACAATCAATAATTTCACATATTTCATTTAGATATAAAATCCTGATATTTTATTACTAGCATGAGTTAAATAATGTAGTAATAAAAAACGTGTCATCCTGATGATATCTTCGGATAGTTGTGAATCTAGGTTTTGTGGTTTTCTTTTATACAATCAAGACAATAACAAATCTTTTATTCTTCATGTTTTTGTTTCGTAACACAAATTGAATGAAGAAGAAATTTTATGAGTGATTTTTCCATTATTGTGAAAGCTTTTAGTATAACACACTTTTATTCAATAGCAATGAATTCAGGTGCGTCATTTTCTATACTCTTAAAACAGCGAGAAGAACTTTTTGGGTCAAAGCCACATTCAAAAGGGGATCTTTTTTCTCGGTCCACGAACAATATTTATTTCAACATCTTGAATAACAATTATCATAATAGACTCATCACTTATTACATCTATAATAATAAATACAGAAATAATTTCTTTAAGTCAAATAAATAATTTTTCACCAGAAAATTCAATTAGTGGTAAGAAAAGGCAAAGAATTTTATATAAGATTTTCAAAATTTTGACATACCAAAAGAATACAGCAAAAATAATTGGATTTAATTAATTGACTTAAAATGGGAATTATGTGTATATCATAGAAGAATTACTTTAAGTTTATTGGAATAATTTTTGATAATTGAAAATTTCTGGCTTTATTTAAGCATTAACGATTAATTAATAATGCTTAATCCATTCACTGTTTTTGTTGTAAATACTTTTTTGTAGTAAAGCTTAAATAGTTGTTTTTCTTTCGATTGTAAATTTTGGTTTGGAAAAACTAATTTAATTGATCTTTCTGAATTTCTTTATGTAATTGTTGTTTAAAAACAGAGAGAAATATGTAATAAAATCAACCAAGAAAGAAAGAAGAAAAACTTACCTTTACTAAATATGACACAATATTTTGAATGTTTTTAAACTATATGGAAATATGGATGTTTTAATTTGGTTTAATGGAAAGAATTTTAATTAAATAAAAGAAATTTTTTTCACTCAATTTTCATGTCATAGAATTTCATCATACATGTAATGGCATAATTAGGCTATACAATACATATTATTAATTTACATCATATCGCATTTTGTTTCTATGAATTGTACGTTTCGTTATATTTATTATTATTCCTTTTTTTTAATTTAAATATTTTTTTTGATATTTTCCATTTACATATTTATTTAATTACATATTATGTATTTTAGTTATTAAAGAAAAATAAAATTATTCGGTTTATACATTTTTTTTTATAAAATGTTATTTTTTCTTTTTTTCTTATATTATAATATTTTGATTTCTTTGGAAAGTTTTTCATCAATTTCGTTCTAATAAATAATTAATTAATAAATAAAAAATTGAGAACAAATAATAATAATAATAATAATTAACAATATATATTAAATAATTTAATAAATAATAAAGAATTTGTTTCTATTTTCTTGTAGCAAAGACTAGATAAATAACGAGAAGGAACATTTTTTCTTTGAATGAAAAACGTTTACCCACAAATCAAAAAAAAAAAAAAAAATTAAAATTACAATAAAATTTTACTTTGCAGACGTATTTTCTTACAATCTTTTATGTGTTATTGCATTGCAATATTTCTAATTCAGGACGTCGCACGCACCTAAAAACAATTTGCACAAAAATCTTTCCAATTTTTATATATTTTTTTTATAGGAATAAAATATTTAGTTCTATTATTCTTGTAATTAATAATAATCATAAAATATAGAAAATAATTTAATATTAATTGTAAATTATATATTCAGATTTTGATATGTTGTTATTGCAAAGTACAATTTAAAATTAATTAAAACAAAAATATATTATAATTTGGAAATTATATAAATAGAATATTATCCCTTTAATACTTAGAACACAAATTTGACTAGGTTCAATTTTCTATTTTTCTTTTTCTTTCTATATTGAAAATATTGAAATTAATATTATTTCCCCGTGAACCCCATATTCAAAATTTATAATTTAAAAAAAACTTGAATATAATTGAGTGATTTATTATTTATTTATTTTTATATAAAAAACGATAGTGCATACCAAATTCAAAACCAAAAGAAAAAACAAAACTTGCTTGCATATAGAAAACTATGAATTTATACAATGTTTATAAATTGATACGATTATATAGGTAATTATATTTTTAATAATAATTAATTCATTATTTATAAATTAATAATAAATATTCCGTATTTTAAAGTTGATTAATTATAATTTTTATAAATAAATAGAAATTTGTTTAATAATATATTTTCTTTCTTCGGCAGCTAAATGAATTTAAATATTTTGTATTTATTTATTTAAAAAGGCTTATTGCAGTATTATACTTTGTTTTATTATTATTCTTTTTTAATTTATTTAAATTAAAAAAAAATGGATGGATATATAGTTTACTTGAGCAATATTTTAATGTATTTCTTTTTTGTTTATTTTTTGTATCAACAGTATGATGATTGCAGATTGTAATAATTTTTATTTATTAATACATAAAATTATGCTTGAGCTTTATATTTAAAATAAGGTCTCATAATTTTTCTGTGTTTTTTAATAGGTTTTGATTTTGTTATAAATATTTCATTTATTAAAATTATCATATTAAAATATTATTATGTACGTTTTTGTAATTTTAATGTGTGTTTGTTTATAAACAATAACAAATACGACAATCAATACTTGTTTATTTAATAAATTTTATACGCTATTTTACTTTAAACATTCAAAAAATAAAATTTAAGCACATTATTTATTTTTTTTTTTTGTATTTTTTCCCCCCCTTTTAATAATGCAATTTTTAGTCCATTTTCTTTTTGTTTTTTATTATTTTTGTATTGCATTTTTTTTTCATTGTTACTTTATAATAAATACTTGGTCACTAACTACGTAATCTTTTTGTATTCGGTTCTAATTTTAATTGTATATGTTCTGGAAAGATTAAATCACCTTGAATATCATCGCGCTAAAAATGTAATTAATAATTGACTTATGAATTCAAAGAACAATTTCGTGTATATACCAAACTTACTTTATTTATTTCACTCATAACTGCAATTGGTTTAGTATTAGTTGCCAATGCTACTTTATGTTCGACAATAAAAAACATATATTCGTCGTAAAGTAAACGAATTAAATGAAAACTGCCAAAACTAGCAGCTGAACGTAATGTTAAATCTCTGATAACCATTGAGCTATAAAAACTCCATTTAAGTAAAAATTGTCTTGCAGCTTTGGCGTATGATGCTTTTTCTTGAAATTCTTCAAGTGCTGAATCAACAACTAATCTTAACCAAGAAGCCCATTGCTCAAGTGTGTTTTGTTGTTGTAGTGCTGCTTTAAAATCATTTACTAAACGTTGTACTGTATTTGTATCACATTGACATACCCAAGACGCTTGTTCCTATAAGATATAAAACAATGTATTAAATTAAAAATCTAAAATGTTAATATTAATGTAAGTTTTTCTATTCGTATATGAACATAATATTAGGCTTACATGAACATTATGAAAATCGACGCGATTTAAATCGTTGAGCATTTGAGCAATTTGTGAGCTATTTTGTAATACAGCGCGTGCGGCTTGTGCTAAATGATTTAATGATGTATATCGTCTTAATGTTTGACCAAATGCTGTAACTGTTGATAACTTTATTTGTAAGATTGTTTCAGGGCATTTGCTCATAGCAGTTGTAAGCCAATTCTCTAAATTTTTAGAAAAATTACGAATAGCTTGTGTAAGGGAACTTGGAATTGGTCGTAAAACATCAGGAATTAGAACTTCAACCATATTTTGATAAAATGCCAAATCAACCTTAAATAAAAAAATAATTAAAAACAAAACCAAAAAATAATTGAAAATCATACTTGTTTAATAAAACTCTGAACAGCTTCACATTCACATAAAATATATAACTTCGATTTGCTTAAATATTTCTCTTCTTCACATTCATCACCATTATTGTTATCTTGAGTACGCCAAAATTCCCGCCATAATGATTCAACTGTACTAAATTCAAGATTTAAAACAGCGTCCAAAAATGCTTCACAATGCTCCCGATATATAGAACGTAATGTATCAACATCTTCTAATGTTATTTCATCGGGAAATGGTTGTGATATATCAATTGTCGGAAATATTGGTATAGCTCTACTGCCATCACCTAAATACTAAATATGAATAATAAAATAAAATTAACAAATTATTATGTTTTTATTTAAATTAATAATTCTCACTTGTGCACATGCCTCATATGTTTCAGGTTTTGCACCCATTTTTCTTGCTCTACTTCCTGAATTATTTTGACTAGAATTATTAGCTGGACTTGTTTGTGGTTTATCATCTAAAGCATTTACAAGAGTAGATCCAGGTTTAACGCGAATACCATAATAATGATATTTAGAATTTCCTCTTGTACCCAATCGTCGTGTGCGAAGACCATTAAAAACTGATCTAATTAATTTACCAAAACTAGCTGCATTTACAGCATCCAATTTATTTTCATTACAGTGTCTCATATAGTGATTATATAATGTTGATCGTGGTAAACTCACGCCATCAGCTGTTTCGTAGTTTTCAAGCAACCACGATACCTAAATATACATAATTTTATATACTTGTGAATAAGGAAATTTATACTATTTTTTGCTATTACTAATATTTTTTTTATTAAAATAAAACACTAGAAATGTCCGAAAATTATATAGTATGTACTACGGGTATGACTACTAATATAAATTTGAATTAAATTTTTAAAACTGGAAATGTTATTTTTGAATTTATAAGAAACAAATTGCAAAGAAAATGCAATAGACAAATATAAATAAAATAAATAAATAATAAAATCTTGACTTAATTTTAAATATAATTAAAATAAAAATAAAAATTTGAAAGATCAAGTTACAGAAACAGTGTTACAAGATGAAAATTAGAATGAATGATATATTCACTCAATTTGATAATACATTAATTTTACCAACCATACAAAAAATTATAACAAATCTTTCAAATATCACAAGAATTTAAAACAAAAATGTTCAAATATATTTTAGTTATGTTTGTTGCTGTGTTAACCCAAAAGCCAAAAAAAATTAAATTTCCAAAATTAACCAAAAAATCAAATACACACATGATAATTTTTTAATCTTACCGTAGCGGGGGAAACTCTTGTAGCATGTGATAAATTAGGAGCATTTTCAGCTTCAGTGCCAGATAAAACATTAGTACTACTAGTAGATTGAGGACCTTGTATATAACCCACCTCCTACAGTATACCAATACCAATAAAATAACATATAAATTATAGGATATTATAAGGAAAATAAAAATTGAACCAAAACCCAATAATAAGGAAAATATTAACCCAACATAATTAAGATTTATTTATTAAATAATTATTCATTATCTTTACTAACCGCTGAAATACTTTGTGGTGAATCACTAGATTGTGTATTAGTTAATATTGAATCTTCAACTGGTACAATATAAGACGTTGCAGATGAATGTGTTCCACTTGAAGTCACTGAATTTGAATAATTACCACTTGCTGTTGTATAATATTGTTGTCCACCTGATGAATAATCACCGACGGCATATACAGGATACGTCCTAAATAATTAAAATAATTTTTTTAATCGGTATTTATTTATTAAAAGAAATAATTCTTTCACATACATTTGTGACTGAGCTTGTCCAGATGCTGTATATATGTCAGAATCAACATACTGAACATGATAAGTTCCGTGGGAAGCCACGTTTTCTTGTGAAGAAACTATTTGAAAAAAAAAACACAAATTTTAAATAATAAATTAATAAAGTCACGCAAAAAGTGGTAAAGTTTATTTTCTTAAATAAAGCTGTCAAATGCGCAAGTTCAAGTGAACATTTTTAGATTGCCTTGAAAAATTCTTATTTTTTTTGCAAATACATAACAACAAAAATTAATTGGAATAACTGAACAAGGGTGAATACGAAAATTTCCAATATATTTTAAAAGCATAAATCTCCGGTTTCGTCGTTTTATCTTTTGAAGAGAAATAAAAATTGTTTTTAAAACCGAAAACTTTTTTCAACTTTTACGAAAAATTAATTTCGTATTATCAAATTAGTTTTATAATACAACTAAAAAATTTCTAAGACAATAAAGAAAGAAAAACATGTTTTCTTTAAAGAAATAAATTTTTTAATTTTTCGAAAATTTGAAACCATAGACTAAGATTTCTATTTATCGGATTTATATGTGTGCGGATCAAGTGTTTATTTCTGATTGTTTGAGGGATCAATTATCAATTATTTCGTTTATAAATTTTATGGCTTTATATAAATGAAATTTTTTTTAGAATCTACACACACACACACTTTTAAGATGAAGGGAGGAAAAATGGCAAAAAATAAATTTAGTACAAAACTGGAATTGAAACATTTTACAACTTAAAATCTAAATTAAGGAAAAAATGTATTATTTATTCATTATTTATTTATTTATTTTAGTAAAAGAATACGATGCCATTATCCTTTAAACATTTTTACACAAGATTATATTACTATTCACACTGGATTTAAACTTTATTTTTATTTAACTACACATTTTAAGTGAATTCAAAAAAATTTGTTTAAGTTTAATTTTTGCTTAATTCAAGCTTATAATAAAAGTGTTTAAGTTCAATGCATTCTAATTGAAGTTTGACTTTACTTTTTTTCAATTTCCAATTTTTTACTATTGGATGTAATTTATTTGAAAAATAATTTATATAAGAGAAAACTATTAATTAAAATAAATCAAAAAAAAAATTATAGAAAAAAACTAGAATACAGAGTCCGGAATTTAAGTTGAATGAATAATAATAATAAATATTCCAATCGACCCACATCTGATTTTATTTTATACATAGTTTTATTATTTACTTATATTTTTGCAATAAAAAAAATATTTATGATAATCATCCATTATTAAGAAAACATGTATTTGAATGTCAAATGAACAATTTTTAAACAATTATGCACAACCATTCTCACACTTGACTAACTTAAATGAAATAGTTCAAATTGAATTATTTTTATAAAAGCGAATAATATTAAAATTACAAATATTAATTACCGCCACAATATGGATTATTATTTTGTCTCCTATACATCATTATATTTTCAATAAACTTTCATTGAAAAATTATTACACAAAAAAAAAACAAAAACAAATAAAAAAAACAAAAGAAAAACACAAATTGTGAAACAAATATTACCGATTAAATTAAAACAATAATGAAAATGAAAAGAAAACCAGAAAAACCAAAAATTCAAATTTAATAAAAACAATATTCACAAATAAATTGTTGGTATAGGGTAGCTATTGGATACAAACTAGTTAAATGTGGGACACGCGAAAAATGATCTCTTTCATCAATTATATCTCAAATAACAACAACACAAACAACATTATATAATATATAGAGGAAAAGTGAAAATATAATATTTTGAGCTTTTTATTCTGCCTAGCAACGGGCGGTGCGACGGTAAAATTAGAACTGAAATCAGTTTCAGAAAATATCTTAGCAATATGGTACCATTATTAGGCAACCATCATATATAGTTTTTATCTCATCATTTTCTATATAACCAATATTCATTAGATTCCTTCTTTATGTTCATATATTTTCTTCATCTGTTCCTTCTTCTTCTTTTTACTTATCTTTTATTTTTCATTTTCCCTTTTTTCCCTATCAAACCAGCCATGGGAGTAAAAGTTGTTATATATATGTATTATTTAACATGATACGTAAGATTTAGTATTATAAAAATAGAATATCAGGTGAAAGTGATCCACCTACTTCTTTCCTATATTATCTAACCCCAATGTCAAATGTGTATAAGCAAACGCAACCACCATTTGAAGGGTGTTTCTAGATTTAGTACCACCCCTTTTCTGTTGAATTCATTTACTTAGGTATATACCAACACACATATTAATACATATATACATATACATGTGTATCATATACCAAATTTCATGTTCACAGCATCCCTAGGAAGATATTTGCTCTTATAATAAAATATACGGACATTTAACGTAAAATATGAAATGCGATGTTAGAAATTGAAAATACTTAAGATTTAAATTGAGCAGAAATAAATTATACTATTATAGAATAAAAGGAAAATATGTACCAATATTTTGTATTCTATTAATTGTTTAAATTATTAGCATTCTTATTCAAAACTTATTTTATTCGAGACTTATTATGGTCATCGCATCATGAAATAATTATTTAACTATATTTATTCTGACGTCCTTCATTTTTACTTAGTTTAACATCTTTCTGTTTTTCTTCTTATTTTTCTTCTATTCAACCTAATTCATTAATTCATTTCTCAAGAATAAAAAACAATCTCTTTATTCTTTTTTAATTTTACTTTCAAAAATATTTCAATTCATGTACTTTTGGTTAAGTTTTTTATTTTTATTTTATTTGGTTGCAAATTTGTTTTTTGTTCTGTTATTTTTTATGATTGTTCCCTTTCTATTGTTTTCTTTGAATTATGATAATTAGCTTCTTAATAGAATTCAAAGAAAGAGTTTTTACTAAAAATATCTAGATCTAACGATCTTGAAGCAAATTGAAAAAAAATATTTATTTTTTTAAAAATCAAATGATCAGTTCCACAAAATTATTAATTTTCCATTTAAAAAGCGTTTGCTCCATTATAGTTTCATACATTTATATTAACTGTCTCTTAGAATTATTGTGAAACGAAAATAAAGACAATCTTTAACAAATATAATAAAGCAATTCTTTCGAATTGTGTTCCACCTTTTTAAAGTGACCTTAACTTAATTAAAGAAAACTTCAAAGAATAATGTTTAATTCTCCGTTTATTAGGCTTAGTGCACTTTATTTAATAAACCCATTTATTTATTTATGCATGGAACAAAAACAGAATTTCTACAACAAAAAACTTAACACAAAATCAACAATTAAAAATTAAAAAGTTTATATTCTTAAAAGAAAAAATACAAATATTAAGATAAAACAATAAACTTAACAACAGAAATAATAATAACAAACGACAATAATAATAATAAATGTAATGAAAATGACCAATATTGTTACGCATACTGAGACATAATTAAAGATAAAAAAAAATAAATAAACAACATTAAATTAGTAAAGTGAAATCAAAAATTATATTATTAATTTAAGTTAAAACAATACCGTTAATCTTACAATTAATTTCTATTTAGTAATGAATTTTTAATATTAATTGAAATCGAAATCGATGCCATTGCAAAACATTCTGAATTCATGTATGGATTTTCGATGAATTATATCTTCTGTTAAAAATTCGTTGTAAATATTTATTAATCGGTTAATGGGAGAACACAATCCCAGATTAGTTCTGGCTTGTATTGTATTTGATACATAAATACATACTGATTTGTTAAATAACGAAATGCATTTGCAAACAAAAAATTGAGTAATTAATATAAAAATTAAAAAGATTTTTCTTCTATTTTTATCAACTCTTTAACAAAGTTTAAACTAAAAAAAGATAAATAAACATTTTTTCGAGGCTTTTTTATCTAATTATATCGGATTTTACAAAAGTTCAAATACTGAATTTCAATAAGTTTTTAATTTAATTAGATTATGATTTTATTAATAAATATTCAGACTTTACATCTGAATTTATATAAGACTACATAAAAACATATGAATTAACTATCAACTTTTAAAATATAAAATTGAAAATGAAACGTTAAAAGAATTATTGAAAATGCATAGGTTGAATTTGTTAAACTCCATATTTTCACAAAAGAATCTTCCGCAATGGTAAAATAATATAGAAAACAATTTCTACATAAAAAATATTCGGTTGTTTTTTCTATTTCATTGGTTACATATAGAAAAAATAATGACCAAAAATAATAATTTATGGATGCAAGCAGGTTTAATCAGCAATTGAGTAATCTGCCAAGAAAGATGCAATACGAGAATAATTAAACACAGAGACAAAAATTTTCTCAGCAGACAACAAAATGTTAATTACCCAACAACTTTAGTTTTTTAATTAATTGAATGTAGGAACAGGACAATAATACAATATACACTATTCTAGTAATACTGTCATAGAAATTCGATCGATTGTCAAAAGTAAATTAGAGAAAATAAAAAAATATGTATGATTAAATTTTTAATCATTTTCTCATTTGTAAAAAGACATTTTCCTTCAATTTACACAAAATATAAATCATGAAAAAACATTATTAGATTATTTAAATCGTGATAGCTTTCAGCGTAAAATTGACCATAAATTGTAAATTAAAAATTTATATGTTTTATAATACTATTAAATGGAACTTAAACATTTTGCTTTTACCTTTCAAGATATTTTTTCCCTTTTTCTCTAAATAATGTATTATCTTTCTGAATACTATAAATATCGAAACAAAAATGAAGCCAGAATTTATATTATAACAATAACAAATCAAAAAAGAATAAGTGAAGTTTATTATATAGAAAGATAACTCCACAATAGTATTCACAATAAAAAAAGTATGATTAAAAGTTTATTTGAGATATCTAACTCTGACATTCTTAGAGTAAATTATAATATCACAACTTGTCATACTTCTCGTATTCTCCCACCTCGTATCTTGACGATTCGTAATTCTACAAACATATTTTGAAGTTTTTGATAAAAAATAATTTATCATTAAGGTCTGGATCAACAGAAATCCAAATTATATCAGCTTTTAATAATTCAATAGCAATTTTCCTTAAAAACTCCGAATTTTTCAAGTAAAGTGAATTTTAATATAATATGTAAAAATTTAATGATTGAAACGCATATCGTTATTTTCGCTTTCTTCCTTATTAATTTATATAGCGCCATTGTTTAAAAGGAATCATTTTAGAAAACAAGGAAAAATTTGTTGTTTTGGAAGGTTGGTTGAGACAATCAAAGGTTTATTTTGTGCTATAGTTATAGCTCACAAATTAATTCAACACCAATACTTCAAAAATGATAATAACAAACCTAAACGTTACATTCGAGGATTCGATAAAATCAGCATCCTCAGAATTATTTTTTAATTTTTAAATAAATCGAACTTAACGATTAAAATAACGTTATAAAATAAAACTAATACAAAAAGGTTATTTTCACAAATAAAAAAATGTTTTGTTTCTCGTTTTAATATGTTTTTTATAAATTGTAGATTTTAAGGATTCTTATTCAAGAATAAATATTTCTAATTAAATTACCGTCTTACAATATAATCCCTGAAAAAGTGAAACTGTATTTTTATTTTTTCTTTTTACAAGTAATTTTTCAACATCTTTAGCTAGTCTTAAAGCGTTGTTTCATTAAAATTTAAATACAAGCTCAGAATTTATTTTTAAAGTAAGAAGAACAAAAAAAAAATACAAGAAAAACCTTGCAAGATGAAGAAACTTTATGCAAAGATTCAATAACTTTAAAAATATATTAGTTTTAAGTATTCAGTTTTATAACTTATTTACATTTATTTTTGATTCTTAGATCGTTATTGTAATAATTTTTTACCATCAAATTTTCGTT
Organism: Pedicia rivosa; assembly: GCA_963082725.1. Taxonomy (NCBI): domain Eukaryota; kingdom Metazoa; phylum Arthropoda; class Insecta; order Diptera; family Pediciidae; genus Pedicia; species Pedicia rivosa. The sequence continues at coordinate 20,510,703 of OY720151.1, forward strand.
TTCTTTTCGGAAAAAATTGTTTCATTGTGATTATATAAAGTGTCGAAGATGTCGCAAGTGCACAAAATGCTAAAAAAGAAGTAACGTAAACAGATTTCAAACTACAAATTTCTATTTTGTAAAGATTATGAGAATAGTGTAGAAATTATTTTTTCGATTTGGTTATTAGCAAATAATGAATTTTTTAAATTTATAGACTAATTTTAGAACCGTCACTTTGAAATTCTACTTTCTTAATAAAAATCAATTGTATCATATATATTTTGTAATTACAATGTACTAATTAATGATCATTCTCCAAAATGTATGTTGAACTTTATTATTCCTTCACAATTTCAATAATGAAAAAATTGCCTAAAGTCAAGATGCAGTAGTATTTTTGTTCACCATAATTTACTACGAACTTGGTAATTATTCAATTTGCAAATAACATGTTTAAAAATCTTTATGCTTATTAAAAATATAAACATAAAATAAATGCTACCATCGTAAAACCAGAAAACCAATCCCAATTATTTTTTTAACTATCAATAAAAAAATGAAATTCTTTTATGAATTAATTGAAAGAACACAATTGTTGCTTTATAAAATAGTTTTTGCAACATTTTTTTAATTAAAAAATAAATTACAATTTAAAATTCGTTGTAAATTGATTAAAATTGATAATCGTATATTTAATCCCCTTAGTCATTGAAATATCGTAAAATAAATCGGTGAAAACGAAAATAAGTACAAAGAGTGGAATAATTTTTAAATTTTTAAAAAAACTGAAAACAATATAATCAAAATTCAAGTGAAGAGTTTCAATTAAAAAAAAAACATTAAAAAAAAGTTACACGAATATTCTCTAATTTTTGTTCTATAAATGGAAGAAAACAATTTGCATCGAATAATGAAATACAAAACTTTATTAGAATTTTTTATTCGAAGAAAACACCACATCGTTATTTTCAAACAATATTCTAATTACCGACTTTAATATGGTTAAAGTTTTGAACTGTTTCGTTCAAATTTTGAATTATTTGTCTCAAGAAAAAAAGAAAAAAAAACATTCATTAAAAATATTTCATTCTTCAAAGTTATGAAAAAAAAATGTCTGTTATTAAAAAAATAAATAAATGCAAACTTTCACGTTTTATATTTTCACAGATTTAATTCAAACAGATGAATATTGTGGAAACCATAGAAAAAAAGCAGTAAATACGGAAAAACGATCCCACTTTATAGATAATTGTTTGATTATGTTTTTTTGAATTGTATTTCTTGTTTAATAAAATACCAATTGTGAATATTCCCAGATATACAGAATATTGAAAAGATAGAATTCTTTACAAAATATAAAAATGATAGAAATCATAGAAAATTTTATTACAAAAAAATTTGAGGGTGAAAATTTCATTTAGAATTTATAAAAGAATTTTATTTTTAAATTCAAGAAAAATAAAGGAAAAAAGATCTGAATATTTTTATTATTTGTGAAGTTTTAAAAGATTCAAATGAGTGATAAATTTACTATTATCATTTTTCCGAATAGTAGTTAAAAAATTATTGAAGGATTTTACAGAAATCTATACTATCTGTGATTAAGAAAAATTCAATTTTTGCCAAGTGTTCATTCTGTCAACGAATATCAACGAAACACAACAATTTATTGTTAAAAGATAAAATATATATGAAATTGGACTACCGTAAACTATATTATAATGATTGTATTGTATTTCTACTGATTCATCTGTCAAAACATACAATTATCATGAGTAAAAGTTGACCACCCTCTCTCTACCTTTCTATTTATTTATTATATCTAATTAATACAACTTCTGTACATTAAAGTAACCCCTTCCATTATAACTATGATCTGATTTGATATGATATGATATTATTACGATGATATTTTGATGTGATGAACACATAATGTTATTATTGAAAAAAAAAATATAGAAATAAAGAGAGATTATTTGGATAATAGAATATAATTGGTATATAATAAAAGGGATTGAATTACAATAAATGGAATTTAACAAAAATACAAAATAATAACTTTACGATACAGTTGAACAATAAATGAATGAAAAAAATATCAATGTAATTTACTATTTTTAGTTGTAGGTAGAGATTTGTACAAGAAAAAAATTACTATTAATAAGATACTAAGAAGATTTTTTCGAATGCTCAAGTCAGTCACACATTTTCTTTAAAGAAATTAAGCAGAAACATGCAAATATAAAATATAGCGTGTTTTTTGTAGAATTATAACATATTTAAGTATTCAATCTATTACCATTGATCTTACAAATTTAAAAAATATTTTTATTTGAATTTAATTTTAGTTTACGACGAGTATCGTTTTAAAATAATATTCGCGTGATATAAACATAAACAAATAGCAATAATATGGCTTTACTGTTTTCATTTCACTTCTTATTTTATTGACAATAATATAAAGATTTGTAATCTATTGAATAAGACTCTATTAAACTTTACTTTAATCGAATTGTTTTGTTATAATTGTTTTATTGTATTTAAAGTGAAAGTAAAAATCGTAACTTTATATTTGCTCTCAACTGTTTCTAACCCTTCAATTTATCCATATATAAAATGAATAAATTACTATTTTTTGCACAATGGAAAACACGTGCTAGCAGGTATTATTAGAAGGAGATAAATTTGATGTTACATTTAATAAAAAAAAAATAAAAGAATATTATTCTGTATCAAATGAAAGAGGCAGGTATGAAAAAACTTGTTATTTTGATTAGTTATAATTTAATAGAGGGTGATAGACATGAGTGATAAAATAGACTGGGAAACACATATAGAAATTAAATGAGTATAATATACTACAACTACTTCAAATAAGGTTTGTTTTTTTTAATTACAAGATCTGTTTCCATTTTCCATTACAATTATAAACAACCTTTTTTTATAAATTATTTTTATAAAACTTTTGATTTATGATTTAGTAAAAAGTGTCACTTTTTAAATTGTTATTTAATTTTCACCAAACATATGTAGAATTAATACAAATAAAATAAAATACTATGGTTTCAACGATGAATTTCGAGAAATTTGTCTAAAATAGAAAAAATATAAGATGATTGTCAAAATTGATTTTTGTTGTTAGGATAATCAAAATGTACTCTTTAAAAAATACAAAAAAATTGTATTTAAAATTTTATAAATAAAAAATGTCAAAAATAGTCAACTTAAAAAGGAATTTAAGCAAATATATAGAAACTAGAAATTTAGTATTTCAATCATCATATGTGTAAGGAATTTTAATGAAATAAATTTTTAACTTCCAAAAAAATTCATGGTAATGCTTGAAAAAGATACAAGAAACTAATCGTAATTGAATCAATATTTCAATATATTCAAATTTCATATCACCGAAATAACGACGTTTTAATTTCCTGTTTTGAAAGAGCGAAAGTAAAAACGCAAAAGAAATAAATTAAAAATTAAAAAAATTTCTTCAAATTTGCCAAATTTGCCACATAAAATTTTTTCTTATTATTATTTTTATATAAGAGTGTTTTTATCAATTAAAACAATACGACAAAAATATTTGTTTTCAATGCATTGGTAAATTTTACATCGGAAAATATTTTAAAAGTTTTGACAACAAAAAATAAATAAACTTCACTAGTTTCCCATATTTTCGAATCTGACATTCTTAAATTAACGAAAAAAAATCAAAAAAAATTTGTAAAAAATATATTTTAAAATCCGAATGTTTAAGAAGAAATTAATTTGAAAAGAAAATACGAAATATCTTCTACTTTTAATAAAATCTAATTAGAAAAAAACATCAAGCGAAAACTAAAAATTATAATAAGGATTACAACACACAGAATCATGAAAAAATTGATGAATGCGTGTGCAATTGTATCAAACAGAACACCCTTTTATTTTGTAAACAACCAGGTGTATTCAATTCGTTTCATTTAAGTCAAGAGGGGGAGAACAATCACTAGAGCAGAATACATAATAACAAATGATTAGTAATATAGCAAGCTACCTTTGGTTTTCATTATTGTTAATTTTTGTATTCTCGTCTCTTTATACTTTTGAGTTTGAAAAAAAAACTCGAAGGGATGTTTCCGAAAGATTTTGATTTTTTTTTAATAAAGATAATACTAAATACATAGTATTAAAATAATATGGAAACGATCCTAAGGGGATATTCTTGAAGAGTTCTACTTTATTTTAAAAACATTAATTCAAAAATGGAAAAAAAAATTGTTTTTACTAATGAGAATTATCGTAATTTTTCAAATAAAATAAAATAAATTCCAAGAAACTCTCGGGCATGATACCGATACCTTTTTACCCTTTTAAACTTTTATACCAAGGAGAACAGAATAAAAAGCACATAGAATCATAGGCTAACAATACGTACTTCAACAAAAAGAAAAATGACTTAACTTTTATTTAATAATTTCCGTTTTACTTTAAATAACATAAATTAGACAAAAGCTTTTACTTTCTCTCTTATATAAATATATATGTATTACCTATATCCTACATAACTTCTTTCAAATCAATAATATTTTTAATATAAAAATTTTATTGAAGAATTGAAGAACAATTAGTATTGATAATAACAGTTATTGAATTGAATTACAGAATTGAATTTTATTGTAAAATAAAATAAATTAATGTTAACGAGTGATAATACAAATATTTAAGTAAACTATATTTTGGTAATAAAACTAGTTTTCATCGGTACTCACCCACAGTTGTGAGAGGTGCATAAGAACGTACGGCTCCTTCCGCTTTAATTTTGAAAGCGTGAAAGAATTTGAATAATATTGTTCTTATTAAAATATATTGCTACATGTAATTCCTAAAGTTACATGTATGCATATAATAAATTTGATTCCTCTTGGAATTTCATCAGTTAAAAGAAATAATATATTTAATTATTTACACAAAAACTGAAAACTTGCATTTAAAACTATATTTAATAAATTTTTTTCTTTTAAAACTTGTAACATGAATGAATTAAAGATATAGAAAAATAATAATTTTTAACTTGAAGTTTTTTCTCACCTGTAACAGTTATGTAGTGTGGGACACTATCACCAGGACTTTGTGCTTGCACAACTGCGACTTGCGCCGTTACTTGCTGTGATCCAGGTGTTGTTGCAATGCTATTACCAGATGGTGATGCAACAGAATCTGTTGCTACTGACACAGTTAGTGGAGATTCGTTACTTGAATCAGAACCTTCAATTGGTACAACATCAATAACAGATACACCACCACTAGTTGTTGAAGTTTGAAGTATTATTTTTTTCTAGAAAAAAAAAATATTACTAATAGTTGATTGTGTGAATTATAACGTTCGGTTTATTATTTTATATATTTTTATCTTATCATATGGAATTAAAAGCCATATGGTAGTTCATAGGTTTCTAAACATATTTCTTCTATGAAATAAATATTGTTAAACTTTCAGTAATAATTATTGCAAAGGTTTTCAAATAATTATTTTAATATGTATAAAATATTATTTATTTGAATAATTTTTAATAATTTGGTAACAATTACCGGCATAACATGCTGTAATGGAATTGATCCATTTTGTCCAGTTTGTACATTTGATGTCACTATTTCTCCGTTTGATGATGGTGACGTCATTGTTTGTGTAGATGATACAGGAGGTGTCTGATTTGAACTTTGTGTTATTGTTATGAAATTTCTTTGTGATACTAAACGTGTAGCCATATCATTTATTAAATAATTATTATTTAAAATTATATTAATTCTAAAAGAATTATGATTGTCTCGTTAACAACTTAAAACATAATTTTAACAAAAATTAATAAAAATTATTTTCAGAAGAATTATAGTAATTATTATTGTTCTTACAAATTATTACAATAATAAATATAATGATAATAAATTGGATTGTGTTTCTTGAATTCTGAAATATAAAAAAACAATCAAATTAGGACAATATATTCTTATAATCTTTCCAAAAAAAAAGGAAAATAAGCAATTTTAATAGGAAATCGAAATATCAACATTTATTAAAGATGAATATGTTTTATCATCTTTATCTAAAAAAAAATATAATAATATAACTTTCCTCCTCTGTAAAGGAAGAAAGGGTGTTGCTATGATATTTTGAAAATATTTGAAGGTGTTACCATAGCATATTACCTGGGAAACAAGTCAAAGAGCTTCTACCAAAAAAAAGAAAAAATTGTTTGAAGAGATTCTTTTTTATCTCTGAAGAACGAACAACAATACAACACAATTATTGATATTCTCAAAAAGAAAACTCTTGATTTTCAACTAAAACATCACTACTTAATAAGTAATAACCGTTGGTATAATTCGGTTCATTTACTTTAAAACAAAAAATAAATTACGATTTTATAATTAAACACTCGTTAATAAAATTTTTAACAGAGATTTTATTGATCAAATAATTTTTGTTTTTCTTTTCTTTCTCTATTTTTTGTTTGTTTTATTCCAACGTCTAAGTTAGTCGCGGACAAAATATTAACTGTTAACTGCATGAGTTTACTAAATAATTTTTATTTAAATTATTTGTATTTTTTGTTTTTTGGGGTGAGTTGTTTGGTTTTTCTATAAAATTTTCAACGCAATAAAATGCGTGATAACCAAAAAAAAAGTATTATAATGAAACAAACATATTGTCTCCTATAGTGGCAGGTGTATGATTGTTTATTATTTTATCATAGAAAAACTAAATTTCTCTATCACCCTCTCAATTCATACTTACATACACACGTGCGTTTTGAATGAAACAGCCAACATATAAACTGCATTTTAAGGGGTTTGGTATTTTACAGTTTAATAAATCGATGTTATTTGAAATATTATTTATGAATCATTCAACTTTTTTTACCATAAACATTTCCTTATTCAGCTTCAATAATTAGTTTTCTTTAATCTTTATCTTTCCAAAAATTTGTTAAATTAGGTTTTATCTTTTAGGTTGTATTGAAATAGAAAGAAAAAAAGTTTAAATTAAACGGCAACTGGATTATACCTACACAATACTTACGAAAAAAAATTTTGATCATACTCAGTCAACTAAAACAAATTTACGTAATAACGAGGGTATACAAATTAATTGAGAAGATCTAAAAAATTATCAAATTAGAGGGGACTGTAAATCATAAGAAGATATGTATACTTATAGCATAAGTTAATTTACATTTGAATTTTATAATTAGATATTTTACTCCAGCTGTTTTAACAACATGATTAGTTCAATAACTACGAAACAAACTTATATGTAGATTAAATAAAATTTAATCAAATAAATTACATATTGATTTTTTAATGGTTCTGGTCAAAATATGAATAAATATCATTTCATTAAATGACCGATTATCAGAAATCCGACATTATGCATATATAAATTTCTTAAAGTGAAGAAAACAAAAATTTAATATAATTCAAACTCAATCAGAAACAAAAAATGTAAACATCCAAATAATTTTGACAGTTTCCCTTAGTAATTAATGATTTTGATTATTATCAATAATCATATTGCTGTAGTATTAAATTTGTTTCTAAAACAGCAATTCATATTTAAAAACAAATGAAAAAACTCAAAATTACAATAATGAACATTAGTAAAACAAAAAGAAAATTATTAATGAAAAAATAAATAATGAAAATTTTACCTCATATATTTTCACTGCAGCCATATTGTAAGTGAGATGTCAAAACACTCAGCTGTGCCATTTTCATCTTTTATAAATTGTACAACTATTCAATAAAAACAACACAAGAACATATATAAACTATTTGTTTAATGTTTTAAGAAATAAATAATGATAAAAAAGATTGCTTTTTAAATTTTAGGAATATTATTAAATCTTTAAACTCACTGAAAAAGGTTGTTGTTTCGGTTGCTATGGACTTTTGTCGCCTTGACTACGAAGACGGGAAAATAATCTTTTTTTAAAAATTTTACATGACATGCGCACAAGAAACGATTAATTGTTAACCAAATTATTGCAATAAACGACAAAAAGAACTATTTTTTACATTATTATTCCATTAACAATTGATAAATAAATTTTCATTTAAAATAAAACATTACTTCAATCTAAAATACTTTTGTTTTTCATATTTAAAATGATAACATTTTATTATTTTTGTATGTAGATGGATTACGATTTTTTTCTGTCAAATATAATCTGAATATATGCCTAAAATCAGGAAATTGTCATAATATTGTACTTTTATATCGGCGGTAAATTTGATTTTAAATATTGTATTAATAATAATTTTTTATTTTTATTCCCTGCTGAATAATGTATAATTATTTAAATAAATTATTAAATAAATCTTAAATACTGAATTACTTACATTTGAAATAAAAAAAAACGAATTATATAATGTGCGTAAACGCTACAAACAATTATTCTACAAAACGTTGCAAGAAAAAAATAAAGTTGCTAACTTTTTTGCAAAAGTTACAGAAAATTTATTACAGCGCCAAAAACTATGATAGGATTTAAATATTAAACCGCCGTTTTAAAATTATTACGAATATTTGAAAAAGTCAACAATATTTTAATTTATGATGTTCTATTTTTTTTTTAAAAAAATATGTATCTTTCAATCCTTATAATATTTCTAATTATTCAAAAGTTCCTAACTTTTATAAAAGGAAAAACATTTCATATTAAATGATTTCTTCAAATAAAAAGAAAAATATATTACAACTTTTAGTTTAGTAAAAACATAAAATATTTTTAGAATGAAAAAAAAAAATAATATAGGGTCGGTATTTAAAAGTGTAATATAATCATGTCCAAAATATAGCATTGGAATATCAAGTGGGAGTTACTATAGCAGGATAGTTTGTAAGTGAAGGCATTTGAATAATTGTGCCTAAACGGAATCGTTACACAACGGACGTTGAAATGGTACGGAACGTGTATAAAATTTAGTTCGTTTATTTTATAATTATTTTAAAGTTTAACTAATTGTGTAAAATAAAAAAAAAAAGTTTCGTAATTATTAAGATGTATAAACATGTCTTTAGGAAACACTAGAGAAAAATCTAAGAATCTATATAAAATATGATTGAAAGAGCGCCGTCGCTATTACACCAACATCGTAATCGATTGTAGACGCCGCGACGTTCATTCGCATTGCACAGTAGTGAAATTTTTTCTATGACATTTTTTTATTAAAATATTTTTGTTTTAATAAAATAATAAAACCATAGCCCAGCGGCATTCAGGGACAACAATCGATTACATTATATGGATATATAAAATTGGCATAATATTGTGATAAAAAAGGAACTATAGTTGTTTTAAAATTTGTGTTTAAAAGAAAAATTGCAGCAGTGAAAAAAATAGTTCAATTACTTATATTATTTTATTTTAAAAAATATACATTCCTAAAGTAGAGAGAATGTGCAATTTAATCTCGAAATGTTCTCAGGGTTTTTAAGAAAATAAGTGAGCAGTTTTAGACATAAAATGGTTATTAGTGCTTGTACAATAATAAATTCATTTATAAAGTAATTTATTTATTCTAAAATCTGAAATTGAATAAAATGGGAAAATATATGTAGTAATCTACAAAAAAAAAATAATAATAATATTAAAAAATTTTTCAACGTTTTCAAAAGTATAGTAAAGTGTGAGTATCGATCCTTTAATAAACGAAATATAACGAACCGTTTGTCGGTTTAGGTATATATATGTATATGTTACAATTGTATGTTATATACTATATCTTTATATATTATATAATTTTATATATCAATACATATGTACTACTATATGTAATATATTTCATATATGTACATTAATACCCTCAAAGTTTCTATAAAACAGTCAAAATGAAAAAGGGAGTAATGTCCCGATGCTTTGTATGTGTGAATTTAGATTAAAGAAAATGTGCTACCATCTATCGATCGACTGATAAATTTTCATTTTTTTTTATCTGTTCAAATTTTCATACAATTCCGTTCCGGAAAAGATAAGAGCAAAAAAAAAGTGTTTTGTCAAAATGACAAAAAATTTATTGTTACGTTTATTATATAAAAATACAAGTAGGCATCAGTATTTTTTTTATTAATAACTATTTTCAATTAACTATAATATTTTTTTTAATGTTAAACGTTAATTAAATTTTAATTAAAATTTAATTTGATTTTAATAATGTTGTTATAAAAACAGAAAATGTTCCTTTAATTTAAATAATGAATATGCTAAAAAAAATCGAATTGAATTTCTCTAGAATATATTATCAATGAGTGTTTTATATAATATATGAATTTGTACTACATCAAATTGTAGTATATAATCTTAACTTTAATTGCATATCTCTTGCATTTTTCCATATAAACATTTATCATTTTTCTCGTAAAGAAAAATTATCTATGTTATTTGGGTTAATATACTACAACTACACACATGAAAGAAAAATTGAAATTGAAAAAGAAAATCTTACAAATAATTACAAATTATTCAAATAAAATTATTTTTAATTTATTTAAATTTTTGTATTTTTTTTTATAAAAATGAACAAAAATTTAGGAATTTTAAATGCATGAGATTTGAAACTGGCCCAAGTATTTGGTCCATATCGGCTACAACGGCGTCGCCAAGGCCAAAAGCAAAGGCTAAGATCAAAGACTAATGCAGTGGAGGAAGTTTACGCGATTGAAAGCAGCTACTGGACATTCGCGTACGCGAAGAATGCTTTGCTGTGGCCGAAGGAAGGTAAATAAAACTACACTTTTTTTTTGTATAAACAAATCTATATGAATATATATTTGTATATTTTTTATAGTTATGTTATTCATACTTAAATTAGTTTCCGGTTCCTGATATTGATTTACTTTTTCATATTTTTTTTTCTTTATTATTTCCGTATAGGTATTCTATGACACCCCGATTTTTTATACCTGTGTATTATTATTTTTCTAGTACAATATTATCCCCTCGCCACTTTTCGAACATAATCTTATTTTAATGAGTTCCTAAAACCTTTGAAGATATTTATTTTCACGTTTTTTTTCGGTTCCCGTTCTCTAATTTTCGGTTAAAAATAATATTTTATACAAATATATAAAAATATATATATTAAAATATTTCCCTTTTAAAAGTTTATTTTTAATCTTCTTTTTTCCTTTTATTTATTTTTTTTTTTTTGAACAAAAAAAAAGTCAAAAAAAGTAATTTATAATGAATAAAGTAATTAAAACGGATACTGCGTTATACACACACAAAATAATTGTCTAAAGATTTCTGGTATGAGGTGACATTTTTCTATAAATAATACATCACTGATGAGCTTTTAAGTGGTTTTGTTTATCTTTTTGGTGTAGTGAATATTGAATTCCAGTTGAAAGGTTATTTGCAATTAAATTTATCAAAATTCAATGAGAGCTATATCTTTTTTTATATTTAAAAAAAAAAAATTACTGCTAAAGATCTTAAATTTTAAATAATCGATTGAGCTTTTTTTTCATCTCCATAATATTGATTCATTTATTGAAATTTCATTAATATAAATAAATAATAACTTCGATAATAACAATAGTATACAAATTTCATTTAATAAAATTATTGAAAAGTAATTAGTAACTTTAGACAAAAAAGAATAAAGCCCAAAACTTTAAAAGCTAAAACTTAACAAAAAAAATTAATTTAAATACAAAGGGGTTGTCTTATTTTAATTAATTTATTCAAAGTTAATTCTATTTACATTATTCTTTTTCAATTAAGTAAAACAGATAATCACTTGAATATATCCCAGTGATAATATTTTTCAGACAATTTTCCCAAAAGTGTTATAAAAAAAACTCATTCAAAACTTTCTTCCTTTTTTTTCATAAAATAAAAGAAAAAAATACAAACTGTTCGGGCGTTAAAAAAAGAAAAGAGTTTTATATCAAAATTTTATGGGTTTAGATTTTAAAGGAAAAAAATTTTTTTGTATAATATTTCTTAAGAAAATTCTTGAATTTAGTCGTTTTGTTTGTATGTATATATTTCATCTTCAGCATTAAGAAGAAAAAACGTTTTTTTTTTATTGTTTGGCAACATTGTATTCATTGATGTAGGTAATATCTACACTCAACCAAAAAAAAAATTATTTTTATGTTTTGTTTTTTTTTTAAATTGCACAAACAATAAATTAAAAAATATTCAGTCAGTAGAATTTTTTTTTGTTAATTGTAACGTAACGCGACCAAAAATTCCATAGAGAGACAAAGTATATAATAAATAATAATGTCCATTAGTTTTAATGGAGTCCTAACCATTATGATGCTATTGGTATGAAGGTCTTCGAATTTATGAAATTATCTTCAAAATACATTCATATTTAAAAATTCCAGATTAGGTATATTGTGTACATACAGATATAAGTAGATATGCAATATAAAATTGTGTGTAATTTTATTTGAATCAATCTAATTTTGAGTATTATGATAATGTGAAATGATAATTTTATTGAAACTAAAAATTGGTAATAGTATTTTTACTGTAAATGTAATTCAAATATTTATTCTTTTTTTTTTTTGAGTACGCCCATGATGCAATGTAAAACTTTAATAAAATTTGTCGGCCATTCGATTACGATTTCAGTATCAATACTATAAATTCATTCCATTTACTATATTCCATGTACTATATTTTTCTAAAATGATTGATATTTTTTTTATAATAAAGAGTTCAGTACTTTATGTGAATCTGGCATCAATGTCAGTTGCAGAATAATATAAATACATATACACAACAAAATACACAAACACATAAACATGTACACACGCACGCATTAATAAATATGCATACACTCGCATGCATATAAGAATATGTATATATATAATATTATATAAGCATTAAAAGAAATAATAAGTTCAAGGAGAATCAAGAAAGCATATGTGTGTATATGTGTAGAACAGAATACAGGACGAAATAAAGTTTAGAGTTTGCGTACGAAAAAATATATTTATTTTTTCCTTCAGTTCCCCTTTACCGTCCCGCATTTTACTCTACATAGTACGAGATTTCCACTTGAAGCGCCATATTTGTCCTTGCTTTTATAACGAACAAAAAATTTCATTTTAATATTAAAAACTATTTTGTTTTTGTACATTTTCCTATGTATTTAATGAATAAACATAACATTGATTTATGTATTTAAAACATTATAGACAGTAATAAATGTGATTTAATTGAACTTTTTCTGTAAAGAAAAAAGAATCAGAAAAAATGAATTGACTATTTTCAGTATTAAATACAATACAATCAAGTTTTTTTTGTTTGGTTATATTTTACATTCAAGAGATGAATTTATTAGTCAATGGTCGTGTTTTTTAAATGAAAAATAACATTAATTCAAATTTTCAAATTTTTTCATTATTAAATAAATTTTTTATACAAAAACAAAAAAAAATTTATTTTTATGTATATAAACATAATTAAATAAATAATAATGGTGTTGAATTTTAGTCTATAACAAATAAATAATAATTAAAATAAATGTGTGACGGTTCAAGTACAGGGTGTTTTTTTTCTAGTAAAAAGGTAACAAAAAAAAATGAAAGAAATAAAATTCAATTTGTCATTAATTTTTAACAAAAAATATGAAGCGTTAATAATTCATAGAATTTTTTTTCTTATTAAAAAGAATCTAAAAAATAAAATAAAAGAATGAAAAACTATTATGACGTGTATGATTACAATTTTGTTATACCTACGTAATCATTATGTCCGTATCAATTATTTTCAATAATTCAAAAAAAAGAAAAATAGTTTGTAACAAAAAATTTATTATAATTAATAATACAAAAACATAATATTTTATTATAGTTGAATTAAATAATGATAATATTTCGGTGGAGACGCCACAATATTAATATTTTCGGTGGAGACGCCACGATATAGATGCATGCAGCCAATACTATTTGTATTTATCATTAATTTTCTAGTATTCATGACAGAAATATAACTATATTTATTTTATTTACTGATATTATTAAATCTTATGAAGTCTTTACAATGATATTTTTTGATTATTTATATTGATTCGAAATTTTTACATGTACAAAAGTAAAATACAAAAAAGATATACATTTGTTTTATGTGTCAATAATTAGGTTCTAGCATTTTGAAAATAAGTAAATCTGTCTTTATGTAAATTAAGAACTATTACCGACCAAAAAAAGTATATTGTGTTTAAACACATAATTTATAGTGACTCAAATAAAATTTAATATTAGAGCCAGACACATTGTCGCATGTTTTTCACTCATATAAATTATTAATTAGTCACCCTTTAATTTGTCCAATTAAAATAAAATTAATTTTTATTAATATTAGGAAAATGGAAGATCAGTGCCTGACCTTACCGCTAGTCCGGGACGTGCACCACCTGGACCTATGCCTACTAATCAGGCACAACAACAACAACAACGTCATGGTGTCAAAGAACCTGTTCTACTACAAGGTGATTTTAGAAAAGTTTCTGGCATTAGTTCAGAAATTTTTCGACAAATTGAGGCCGTGGAAAATGACCATGACCCAAGCACAGCGGCTGCTCTTGAGGTAATATGAATAAAAAATTAATCGATTACAATGTCATTTACCTTGTACATGGATATCAAAAGCTTTTGTTTTGTACACCAAAGTTTCATGTTCATGTTTGTTTTTTTTATTAGTTTATTTTTATTCTTTTATTTCTTTTTGTGTGTGTGTTTAAATGCCATGTTTGTTACCTGATTCTTTATAAATAAAATAAATATATTTGATTTAGAAGTTAATATTATATACATATATCAGTATTTATGTATACGTATATGTATATATATAATAATAATAAGGTTTATTATAGGAAGAAACACGTTTATTGTAATTTACATTTTTTTTTCTTAATTATTATTTTGTGTTTGTAAATAATTTACATTAAATTTCAAAAAAAAAAAAAAATTAAAAAAAATCTTTTTGTAGGCCGTTGAACGACGTGGTGAAATGATAGTACGAATATTAGAGCCAAGATGTATTGGTGGAAGACAAGCTATCGAAGCTGCACAAAAACTAATGTCAAAAGGAGATGCAAGGCATTCTGTGCAGGTACTTAAAAAATTCAATGAAAAACGATTATACATTTTTATTTTTTTTTATAGTTAGTGGAAATAGTAAAACGGCCAGGACAAACATTAGGTCTTTATATAAGAGAAGGAAATGGTGCAGACAGATCCGATGGTGTGTTTATATCAAGAATTGCTTTAGAATCAGCAGTTTACAATAGTGGTTGCCTCAGGGTGCGTATAAAAAATAAATATACACCGACATACATATAGATATAGGTATTTACAAACAAACAAAACAGAGTCTACAGATAATATCAGAAATAAGCAAATATTTGTAATGATTTATTCAAAACTTGTCTTTGTATCAAAGTTTCTACGTGTTTAGAATCGTTTATTTGAACAAGCTTTGAATAAAGTTTTGAATTGTCGTCTTAAACTGACGATAACGGCAAGACATAAAAATAATAAGTATAATCAATATTGCAGTATCTTCTAATCATTTTGATATTAGATCAAATTTATATTTTTTAAGATATTTTAAATTACATAATAAATAATTTTTAAATATAATTATAGGTGGGTGATGAAATTCTTGCTGTTAATTTAGTAGATGTTACACGTATGTCATTAGATGATGTTGTTATTATAATGTCAATTCCAAGACGACTTGTGTTAGCAATAAGACAAAGACGTGGTGGCCGTGGTGGCTCACCGGGCCCTCAACCTTTATCACGTCCAGAACAAAAACCGCCCCCAGTTGTTGTTATCAAACGTGATTTACGAGATGAGGAAATGGATGATTCAGATCGAGGAGGTAGTAGGACACGATCATCAAGAGAAAGAAGAACGGGTAAGTCAAAGTTTCTAAAAAAAAGAAAGAAATATTGAAAAAAAATCTTTTTTGTAATAAATCTTTAGGTGATGGAAGAGAAATGACAGAATCACGTTCAAGACTTGGCCTCGGCCTAAATAACTATAGTCCACAAAGCGAACAATTAGATTTGTACTATAATAGTAGACCGAATACAATATCGGAACCACCTAGTTGGGGTTATAAACCGCCACCACCACCATCTGTTATAACAGAACAACCAAAAGGAAGTCATAGCTTTACACCATCACATGCCTACTATCAAAATGCAGGAACTTTAGAAAGTTTGGCAGAAAAAGTTCATTCATTTTATCCAGGGCCTAGTAGAAGAATGTCAACAGGTACAGGTGTAGGATTAAGTCAGTCACATCAACGTTTTCCACGTAGTGGTTCTGATCAACACTTAACACGTGTCGATTATTCTGACTTTTCTTCATTAGGTAGACATTCATTGTTAAGATCTAGTTTGAAATCAGGTATTAATATTCTTCCAATTTTTTATAGAAAGATTCATAATTTTTTTTAATTTTTTTTTAAAAGGTACCATGACCACTGGTGGAGGAACATTGGGACGATATAGTCGATATGAACCACCTTCACGTACATCCAAATATGGTACAACATCTTCATCAACATTGCAACGTCGTCCTCGTCCATCTTTGGATTATTCAAGTGATACAGAAGCGACAATTGGCCCGCGTCCTGGTTATTATTATTACAATCGTCCAACTTTGAATAGTATTACAAACAGAGGAAGTACAACAGTATTAGGTGGTGGTACTGATTTCACAAAATTTAATTCATTACCAAGAGATAGACCAAGTACAACTCGCTTAGGGTTTAGAACAAGATTGGGAGATAGATTGACTGATGATAGTGATGGTGCACTATCTGCTCCTGAATTACCACCACAAACTAGAAGAGACAGGGGCGAGCAAGTTAAATGTAATTTCAGAATTTTTAACAAATTTTAATAAACTGAAAAATATATATTCATATTAATTTTGTGATTTCTTTTTAGTGCTTTTAGATATTAGAAATAGAATAACAGCAAGTCCGTCAATATTTACTTCTGATGAATACAGGGCATGGCTTCGAAGAGCACCAAGCAGTTCGGCCATTTGTGACCAAATGAAAATGCCACGTGATATTTTAAATCAGCAAAGAGGACAACGATTTTCTTGTAGTGCTGAAAATATTCATGATGCTCTTAGAAATGTAATGATAGGAATACTTTTTAAAATGAAACATATTTTTTAAAGAAAGTTTTACTTCGTAGACCGAAAGTATTTACAGCAGTCGTACTGGTGGAATAACAAGTACACTCGACAGACATTTAAGTGGTTCAAGAGGGATATCATCTGTTCCTGTAAGATCATTATCATCTCAACATTTGGGTGGAACATCTATTCGTTCGCCAAGTGTTCGACGGCTACGACAACTACTAGAACTAAGTACCGGGCCGGGAAGTCCAAGTGGTTCATTTGGAGGAGGTCATCAGAGTCCTGCACCAACACCAAGTGCAACATTACCTAGAGCACACAGACAAATTGATATCAATCCTGCTGAATTTGCTAAATATAAATTGGATAAACCTGGTAAAACGTTTTTGGTTTATAAAATTGCACCAATGAATTTAATTTTTCATTTTGAAACTAGTGTTGGATTCTGTGGGGATATCTGGCATGTTATGGATTCATTTATTAGCTGGAAGAGGATTACGATCAACACCAGAAGGCGCACAAACAAGTCAAACATCCGTACGCGATTTATATTGTGTATTAGAATGTGATCGAGTTCATAAAGCTCGTACTGTTGTAAGATCGGGTGATTTACAATTTGATTGGGATGAATCGTTTGAATTAGATTTAGTGTGTAACAAACAATTAGATGTATTAGTGTATTCATGGGATCCACAGCATCGTCATAAATTATGTTATCGTGGTGCTTTATCATTAACAACCCTACTCAGGCAATCTCCACTACATCAACTTGCGTTAAAGGTATGCAAATTTAGAATCGAAACATTATATACTAATGAACTTCAATTAAATTAGGTTGAACCAAGAGGAACAATTTATCTACGCATTCGTCACACGGATCCAGGTACTTTGTATAGACGAAAAGGACTTGCTATACTCCGATCAGGATATCCTCAATTATTTGGAGCTGATTTAGAAACGGTTGTATCAAGAGAAGCAAAAGGTGCACCTGGAAGTGCGCCTGTACCGGTTGTATTAAGACGATGTGTTGAAGAAGTAGAACGTCGTGGACTTGATATTATTGGATTATATAGATTGTGTGGATCAGCCACTAAGAAGAGATTATTAAGGTCGGAAAGTCTAATTTAATTTCAAATAATTTTCAAACTTCATTTTAAAATTGTTCTTTGACTATATTAGGGAGGCTTTTGAAAGAAATAGCCGTGCTGTGGAATTAAGTCCTGAACATGTTCCTGATATTAATGTAATAACTGGTGTACTTAAGGATTATCTCAGGGAACTACCTGAACCTTTATTCACTAGATGTCTTTTCCAAATGACAGTAGATGCTCTTGGTAACAATTTGTTAATAGCTTTATTTAATCTTTTCTTATTATTAATTCTACCGATTTAAAATTCTCAGCTGTGTGCTTGCCAGACGATCCCGAAGGAAATGCAAAGTTAATGCTCAGTATATTAGATTGCCTTCCTCGAGCGAACAGAGTAAAGATAAAACTAATCAATTTTTTATAAATAAATTAATTTCATAAAAAAAAATAATTTCATAAATTTAACATATGTAAATTATTATTATTATGATTTAGGCTACTTTAGTATTCCTATTGGATCATTTATCATTAGTTGTATCTGCATCTGAACGTAATAAAATGTCTGCACAAGCGTTAGCGACAGTAATGGGACCACCACTTATGTTGCACGCATCGACAACTGTACCCGGTGATGAAATAGATCACGCACAACCAATTGCTGTACTTAAATATTTATTACAAATATGGCCCCAACCGCATTCAACTAATTCAGGTAATGTAATCTTATTTATGGTTTGTTGTTGTTGCTGTTGTTGTTGTTGTTATTATTATTATTATTTTCTAAATATTTTTATTTATTATTATTACTATTATTGTTGTGTGTTTATTTTATTCACTAAACTTTTTTTTAATTTATTCAACAGGCAAAAGCCTATTAGATGTTATTATTATTATTATTATTATTATTGTTTTTATAATATAGTTATGTACGATTATTCTTAACAATATTATTATTATTCCTATACTGAAATTCTCGTGATATATTTCTTATTTCAAATTCAATATACAGCAAACGTCAAGCGTTTAATACAATAAATTGTTTATATTCTTATTCTTATTATTATTATGTATTATTATTCTGTATTATTATTCTGTATTATTATTATTAGTGTGGTTATTGCTGTGGTAATAGTAATTATTAAGTATTATTTAATTGTGTGTTTAATTTTTTTAAAGGCGTCAGGTGTGGTGAGTTATATAATGGAACTCAAGTGTTGGGTATGAGATTTTTTTTCCTAAGACCAAATACATCATATAAATTTATATTCCCATATTATTTCTCGATTAAATAATAAAAACGCAATGAAATATTCTGTTGAAGATCAATCAATAACAATATATGAATTTCCAGTTATCTATAGGATATTTTGGTCTTAGGAAAAATTAGTTTTGGTAGTAAAATCTAAAAGAGGAGATATATGTATGCGCATTTTATCATTTCTTTTCGTTTACTACTAATAATGTCTTATCACATGAGAACCCAATTAAACCTTGAATGTCAGCAACCATAAAGAAAAATTTAAAGATCAAAGAAAAAAGAACACAAGAAAGAATCAAAGATTGTTGTAGTTTTGTTCAGCTTACTAGTCTTAATATAGAAATTCTATCATTCCGTTGTTAATACAGAGTCATATGTAGACAGGTCGTCGCGGCGAGCCAGTAGGGCAGCGTGGAAACAAAGCCAGTGCATTGCAAGTGGCCAGACCACAGTCCAGTCTTCATATTTCCCCTTCACTAGTCAACAGTCCATCAATAGGTCATCATCAGCTCTTAGCCACTCCCAGCAATCATCAGTCTCAGTCAGTAGCGGGTCAGTTAGCTCAATCGCCTCGTCTCTCGCAACAAGTGGGCCAACAGGTATTATATTTGGTATTTGAGATGAGATGTTTATAAATTTATTATTATTAATATTATTTTAATGATTATTATTATTATTATTATTATTATTATTATTATTATTATTATTATTATTATTATTATTATTATTATTATTATTATTATTATTATTATTATTATTATTATTATTATTATTATTATTATTATTATTATTATTATTATTATTATTATTATTATTATTATTATTATTATTATTATTATTATTATTATTATTATTATTATTATTATTATTATTATTATTATTATTATTATTATTATTATTATTATTATTATTATTATTATTATTATTATTATTATTATTATTATTATTATTATTATTATTATTATTATTATTATTATTATTATTATTATTATGATTATTGTTATTATTATTATTATTATTGTTATCATTAATAATAAATATTATTATTTCATTATTACTAAAATTATAATTCCTATATTTTTATTTATTTTCTCATTAATACTTTGAATATTATTATTATATTATTTGTTATTATTATCATTGTTATTGATGTTGTTGTAAAATATTTTTATATTCCTCTTAAATCTATATATACTTCTTCTATATATATATATATATATATATATATATATATATATATATATATATATATATATATATATATTTATATAATTACAATTGTATATACATTTTATATATATATTTGAAGAATTTTTATTGTTTCTTTAAGAATTCATATAATTATTTATGTGCGGTGTGCTATCCTTTTCGCCTTACTTTTGTACTGGTTGTATTCATTAAAAAGTCTCTCTCATATTAGGTCTATTGGTCTGGCCCTTCTTATGTATATGATTTTGTGGTGTCCATCTCATTCTCACAATAGGATTATTATTAACTTTAACCTTATTAGTTTAGTTTTAATGTCTTAAAATCAAAATCATATTTGCTGTCGTAATAATATATACACATTACAAATATTTATACGGTATGTACGTTTCAAATAGCCCCATCTATCGGTGGTCTCAGTGGACTCGGCGGGGCGAGGCCGATCGCCACAGCCCGCCACACCCTCCCCAGGCAGCAGCTCTAGTTCAACCGCAACCGGTTCAGGCTCAGGTTCGTACTATTTTTCAATACATAATAAATTTAAAGAAACTATTAAATTTTATTTCTTAATAATATATAGGCACCGACACTATTAAACGTGGTGCATCACCTGCTGCTAGCCTTTCATCAACAACAGCTTCAAGGTTTAAAGAATCTGGAAGTAGTTACTCAATTAAACATGATCAGGATAATATATTAACGTTAAAAGATACAAATGGAAAACTAATTACAGAAGACAAAACATATGGCAATATCATAAAAAACAGCAACAGTAATATTTATGGACCAAATTCTTCTGACTTGCTTCCATCCAGAAGTGTTATATTTTCATCTGAAGTATCTTCTTCAAATTACTCTATTAAAGATAATTTAAAATCTTCCTATAACAATACGAGTACTATGGGATTATCATCATCAAGTAATATAACACGATCACCAGTATCACAACACCGTAATATTCAACAGATACCATCATTACAACAAATAATAACATCAACAACAACATTATCATCACCATCATTAACCGATTCAAATTACTCTTTAAGAAATCAAACAATTAGTAGTTCATCATTAGCAAGCTATCAATTTCCTTCGAATAATATTAACTTAAAAAATCCATCAAATATAGATGAAATATCATTGCGTCAAGTATCATCACCTTCTAAAATAATAAGTAATACATTACCTTCTAATGTAGCTAGAAATATGTTATATCAATCAGAGTCAAGTTACTCTATCAAAAATCAACAAACAAATTTCACAAGTCCAGGTAATAATATTTCAAATGTAAGTATTTATGGTACATTACCAAAAACATCATCATCATCATCCGCATCATCGTATCAATATTTATCTGATAATGATAATTTTTCATCAATCGGTGGTAATAATTCAAACACATTGGGTTCATACAGGGTGCAATATTCATCGACAAATCCATTTTTACCAACATTTAATCCACCTCCTGGTGAAACATCTGTCTCACCTGTACCTACTATTAGTCTTAATATTTCTGATAAAATTGACGAGGAATAAATTAAATTTTTCATAATATTAATTTTAAACTATAATTATATAATATTAAGTTCAGAGATAGGACTCACTATCATATTATGATAATAATGATAATAAATAAATTCATATAATATTATACAAGAAAAAATAGATTTTTTAAATGGGCTCGATTAACAAAAAAAAAATTAAACGCTTTACAAAAAAAAATTTAAATGAAAATGAAAATAAAGAAACCCTTTAAATAAAATTAACAATCATTTTTCTCAAAAAAAAATTAAAGGAAAACATACAAAAATAAACACATGAAGTATTACAATAAAAGACTTGAAAACAATTCGAATTATTTTGACCGTTATTAAAAATTATATTATGATGCATATATTTATAATAGAAATAGCAACGATTTCCCAAACATGCATATGTATATATAAATATATACTGAAAAACGAATAAAAAAAGTACATAAAAAGTAAAACTACACAAAATAACTATTTATTGTTGCGAATTTTGAACAAAATTAATAATAAATAATTTTTCTTAATTTTTTTTTTTAAAAAAAAACATAAAAGTTTTTTAATTAACTAAATCGTTTAAGAATTTCATTGTAAAATTTGTAAAAAAAAAATACTGTCATGAAAATTTATTTCTTCAATATAATATATCAACGTTAAATATAACAGTAAAAACGTTTATTGTTTTCAAATATACGCATAAATACATAAGGTTTTAAATTTATTTTAAAATAAGTTTTTTTTTTTTTCAATTAGTTTTCTAATTCTAAATAATAACTTTTACTTAAAGGGTATATATATTTACTGTTATTATAGTGTATTTATATTTATTAGAATTTTTTTTATTAGTAATTCTTTTAAGATTAGGTTCAGACAAATTTAAATTTTAATTATATTCGTTATAATTTATTTATTAGGTATTATATTCTTTGTGACTAGGTCAAATTCAAATCAAATTTATATAAATAATTTATTTTGTGAGTGACATGAAGGTTTTATTAAAATTCTGATAATTTTTGGTGAAAAATGTAATTTTTCTTTTATATATTTTTATATTTTATACGTTTACGTTTTATCTTCTTGAATAGAAAAGAGAAAACCATTTATGCATAAATATATATATATACAAATTTTAATTGATAAATATGCATTAGGTCAGCCAATGAAAAATATTTAACTTGAGGGTTCATTAAATCTATAAATGTCCGCACGTCCACTGTTCAACTTTAAATTGATAGCAAAAATTCACATTCAATTCATGACAAAAGACTCTTTTTTTTTTTGTTAAATTATGAGAAATGAATTAAAAGTTTAAGAATAATATTATTATTATTACTATTGTGAAAACGAAATTTATAAATTCTAATATATTTAACAACAGTTATTTTATTGTCAAATTTTCAAGTGCAACTATTGCCAATTACACAATACTTAAAAATTGTATACGAAAATGGGAAAAAACACGTAATAATGGTAATTTGATATTCCATCAATTTTTTTCTATTTACATAATCGTGCCCAATCATTTATCCATTACACTTTTTTTGAATTTAAAAATGATTCAATTAAATACGTAACAATTTCCATTGCTTAAAAAAATCGTTGAACATTAAGTTGTTGATTTTATTGAAATTTACTTAATCGACCTCATTGTTTAGTTTATAATTGGGAATGAACGAAACGAATGATTTGAACTAAAGAATGATTATTTATGTACTTTATCTAAAAATCAATAACTAATGAAAGCAGAAAATCCTTAAAATAGCGAATATGGAAATTATGATTATTACATGGATTTAAAAGCCGTATAATTGGGATATGTGTTCATTTAAACGTAAAATATATAAAACAAGAAAAATGAAGGTATTTAATAAATAGACTGAAATAGAATTAAATACCATTCATTAATTTAATTTACATTTAACATTTTCTTAATTTTTTAACATATATGGTCGATTACCTTATAATTAAATTCCATCATGTAATTTGTATTTAGTTGGACTTGTTAATTTAAATTTTCACATATTTTTGTTTAAATTTATGTCAAATATTCATTTGAATAATGTCAGTTTGAAGCAATGTGAGATAGAATTAAAGTTTAGAACTATGGGCGATGATGTCAGCAATATAATATTATAGTGATTTATGAATTCATTTTCAGGACCTTTTGGCTAATTTTTGTATAGGGATTTTATGGCAATCTAAAGTTAACTCATTTTGTTAAATAAAAGATTTGATTAATTTATAAGATTAAATATTCGTACCCACAATTATGTAAATTACCTAAACCTTCGTTAAAGATGATTTATTTCAGTTTTTATGTTGTTGTTTGTATCTTTTTTTGAATATGATATTTTTACATATAGTTTATTTATAATCTTGCTATTCACGAAGAAATTTAATCCAATTGTTTCATAAACGTAATAAATATTATTGTTAACAACTATTGCGATTAACTAAGTAGAAAATTGAGTATTTGTATATTGCTTTTGAGTTTAATGTATAGTTAATGATAGTGACTCTATTTATCTGTTATGACAAATGTGTATTAATTGCGTATGTAATTTATAACACAAAAGATGCTATTTAATCATATTTACTTTATTACTATTTTTTTTAACAAAATTAAATTTAAGTATTACTTACCTAAAAATATATTAAACATTACAACGTTCCATTGATATAAATTGAACAAAAATAAATTTATTAACTAAAATAAAAATTAGCTTTTCCAACTTTAAATTTTAATGAATTAAATAAAAATCGTTCAGTTTTTTTTTAATTTAAGATGGTTTTAATTGAATCTCATTTGTCACTGTTCAAAAATATTATAGAGTCGCTGTAATTTATTGTAATGTTTCGGAACAAAGTATAAATTCTAAAAATTTTCAATTCCGGAAGTAAATATGAATGACAGTTATTTGTATAATAAAAATAGTAAAGTGACTGAATTATTGAACCGACACAGGTCATAAAACATCCTATTGAATTTTTAATCAATTTTTTATGAAATAAGCAATAAATTTATTAATTCATGCAGGAATTCGTTTAAAAATCTTTTTTAAATTTCTTATTTCGTCTAATGGTTTATGGTCCTAATACACTATTAATAAAAATTAAATTTTATTTCATCCTGTTTATTCAAATATAATAAAGCTCGCAATGGTTAAATAATAAATAAAACAGAGAAAACCAAATAATAATCATAACTTTGATAATAAATAAATTTCAATAAAAATCAATCGACTTCAGTTTGTTCATACGTTTGAATCAAAAAAAAAATTAATAAGGGGAAAAAAATATAGTCAAATAATATCATGAATAAATACACCCCTTTAATAATATTTAATTCAAAATCGATAATTAAATATAACAACATTCAACATTATTATTCAACAATATTCAACATTCGCAACAATAATAAAAACTTATCTATTTTTTGTTTTTTTTTTTATATTTAAATTAAAAGAAAAAAAAAAACAACAGATATGAAAACAAAAGTAACTCCAAATAAATTATAAATTAAAGAATGAATAAAAAAAATAAGAATAATAAGGCATAAATTATAATATATGTAATATTGTAATAAAAAGAAATTAAACTAAATTATTAAATTAAAAAAAAATGAATATTGAATTTTAAAAGCTTTGTGAATAATTTAAATTGAATTAGTTTCAAATTATAGGTATTATATATATATATATATATATATATATATATATATATATATATATATATATATATATATATATATGTATATATAAATATATATTATCGTCTCTGAATCAGATGAGTTATAATAATTTATAAGAATTAAAAAAAAAAATAACCGAAAGAAAAAAGTAAACGAAAGAAAAAGTAATTAAGAAAGGTAAACATTAATTAATTATGATTATAATATCTCTATGGTTATTACAAATTAACAATCATAGATTATAGGTGTGTAAACATGTATTCACATAAATATAAATAAGTATGTATGTATATATTTATACATATGTATTTACGTATTTATGAATAATATATAAATGCAGTTGCATATGCCTATATAATACCAAATATATAGATATATATGATGAATGACTTATATATTATTAATTACTTAATTAGTTAGAACTTAAAATTATAATATTTAAATGAATAAAGAAAAATATAGTAAAAATTTAGTGAAATAATAAGAGTCGCTTTAATTCGTATATTCGTAATATATAATAAAAACATATATAAAATAATATATAAATTGATCAGAACGACGTTTCTTAAAGGAAAAAACCATAAAAGATTTAAAAAAAAAAACAAAACTTATTAATTAATAAATTAGATGTTTATTAGAACTTTTTGTTTATATTTTTTAATTGTTTAATTAATTATTTTGTTTATATTCTTTTTCATTTTATTTTTAAAAAAATTATCATTACACTTATGTCAATTCAAAAGTATAACTTTAATGAATGGAAATTAATAAGATGGCTCTTCTCGCCCCTAATTGAAGTGAAATAAAAGTAAAAAAAGGGTATTATTTATATAGGATTCTATAGACGATATTATATCGTTTAAGAAACAAAAAATAAAAATAAAAGTCAAAAGAAAATATAAGAAAAAGAAACCATTATTAAATTAATTATTAATTATAACGTCTGCTCTAAAAAATATATAAATAAAGAAAAAAGTAACTAAATTCAAACAAAAAGCAAATGAAAGTTAAGAAAAAAAAATAAAAAAAAGGTTTATTATAAATTAATTTAATAAAAAAAAAACTTGTAAACTAGGTGCTTCTTTGATGACTATTTCCACTCTATTTATTGTTAGTGTAATATTAATTATTATGCTACGCGTGTTAATAATTTAAATTAGTCAATATTAGAATTAGATTAATTATATAAATATTAATAAATATAATAAATTTAAAAGCAGAGAACATAAAAAAAAACTGAGAAATCTATAAAAAAAGAAAAATTCAAAATTAAACAAAAAAAAAATAATTAAAATTATAGCAAAAAATTTATCCATGTCAATTTTATATGAATGTTAAAATTAAATAGTCCATTTATATTTTATTCTCTCTTCTGTCTTCTCTTAAATTGTTTGGCCATAAATTAAATTTTTCATGTAGCCGAATAGTACAACGATTTTTTTTTTAAACTGAACGCATAAATTCTCTGATTTCTTTTTTGTTTTTTCTTATACGACTTCAGAAATGATTTACTCGAGTATAATAAAAATGAAGGTGTAGTAAAATATTTAAAGGTACCGAAAATAATTATAATAGAAAAACACTATTGGACGAATTTATCACCGTACAGAAAACAACTGGCCAAATTTTCTGTATTTTTATTTTTCTTCTGTTTTTTTTTTGTTTATGCTACGTAATTTTTCGGCTACATAAAAATCATTAAGCGTTCAATTTTTAACTTTAATTTAGAAAAATATTAATAAAAAAATATAAATTAGGTATAATTAAAAATTGCTTTTGGTGTGTAGTAAAGAAGTGACAGTGATTAACAATATTGTAGTCCGTTCAGATACAAATAGCAATCTAGTCAAAAAGAAAATTTGTTGACTAATTTCGTGGCACTCCCATGTTTAAAAAAATTCGATTTATCACCTTCGATACTCGATTGTTCTGTAGTTGATTCAATTTTAAAATAAAATTCAATAGACTTTCAACATATAAAAAATATACATTTACGTTTACACTTTTGTAAATTTTACAAAAGTTAACTAGTGTTGATAAACTCAATAATCAATTTTATATAACTATACTTTTTTCCATTATTATCAACATTAATTATTTTTACTTTATACATAAAATTATAAAAAAACTAAAACTATTCCATTGTTAGTCGTAATATTAATATTTACGATTTAAAAAAATGTTAAATTACAATAAAAAAATTCCTGACTGACAATGACGATGACCAATAAAAATTTAATTCAATTTACTCATAATCCTAATTAAATATTATGGAATGAGAATATATGTAAAATATACAATTAAATAGGGACTACAATATGTTTCTCGATTGATTTATAATAGGGAACATAAAATTAGTCATTTAACTGATGAAATTATATGTATATGAAAACATAATTTAAGATTATTCATTCATAACGCTCTTAAAGTATGATTTAAATCTCATTTATTTGGTCAAATATAATAGCAATGACAGTAAATACTAATAATTGAATTGAATACGATGAACGACTACACACTTGAACTATTGTTAAAATGTTACTGAACGGACTCTTATTGTATTTGGGAGGTTGGTTTGTTTAACCAAAATAATAAGAAGAATATTAAATGTGAAGCAAGAGAAGAGAATTGACTATAGTTGAAAAAATTGAAGGCAAGCTTTTGTTCGATCATCGCTATGATTCTGCCAAATTCATTTAGAGATTGGTGAAAGGGAATCAGATAAGCTTAAAAACGTTCCTTCAATTTATTGTTTTAAGTCATCCTCACCTAAATATTCTCATATAGAATGGAGAAAGCAAAAAAAAAAAATAGAATTGTTCGTGTTTTTATTTTTTTCTATCGTTATAAAATTATATATCAAAACAATTTTTGAATTATTAAACTTATTGAATAATTATAATTTTATTCTTCTTAAATAATAAAACAATATTATTTTATTTTAGTGAAATATTAATTATAAAAAATGGATTAAAATGTATGGTATAAAATGGTAATTTTAGATCCTGATTATTGCACCCTCATATAACTGAATCTTTGGCTCAAAAGAAAATAAACTAAACGGACATTACGTTTTTATATTTTATAAATATATTTGTTGGTTTCGTATATTTTTTTTCTTTATTTGTTTTTTATTATACATATTTTTATTCATAAATTCTAAATTATTTATTATAAATAATATGATGAGATTATTATTTAAAAATTATCCTGGGCTTGTTGTTATATCACTGTTTCATATCGTTAAGGATAGTTAAATGTATAATGCACAATAATGAAAAACAAAAAAAAAAATGAATAAAAAATGAAAAAAAAACAAAAATTAAAAAAATTAAAAATGAAAAAAAAAATGAAAAAAACATATTATTAAAAAATAATTTTATGATAAATTAAAAAATATTATTAAGTTTATAAACATAAAGAAAAAACAAAGAAAAAAAATATAAATAAATAAAGAGAACAAGAAAAAAGAAAAAAAAAGTCCTGTTTTACAAATAATAAGTAGATATTGGTGATCTTCTAGCATTCTTTTGGATAAACAATAACAAAACAAATGAAATTAAATGGAGTTGATTGAAAATCTGATCATATTAATTTTATTATTTTCTATTAACTAATTTTTAAATAAATATTTAATTTTTAGTGGGAAAAAAAAAACAAACAAACACAAATAAGAAAAGAAACAATCGTAGAGAGGATAGAAATGTGGCAAAACCAATTTAATGGGAAAAATAATATTAATTATTACTTATTGAAAGTAATTTTTTAGATAATTGTGTTGAATTTGTAAAACCCAAAATATAAGATAAAGAAGAAAAAAATGAAATAGAAAAAAAAGCACTAATTATGAACTGGGATGATTAACAGCCTAATCATCACGAACAATGGCATATCAATGAACTGAGGAATTATTGTACTAAACTAAAAAACCAAAAATAAAAAAAAAACTTAAGATATTATATTTTTAAAGACCTAAAAAACATTTTAAATTTAATTAAAAAAAAAAACATAGAACTCAAAAATTTATGATTTGATCAGATTTTCACAGCCAAAAAAATTTTCCCTTTTTTTGTCTATTTTCATTTTCTTTCATCTTTAATTGAACAAAAAATAATAATAATTAAAAAAAATGAAAAAAAAAGAAAGAAATACCAAAAACAACAACTAAAGAAAATAATAAAAGAAAATTTTTTTTAGAAGAAAAAATGATTTATTAAAAATTGTAAACAAAATGAGAAAAAAGAAACAAATAAAATTATTTTTTATAAATTATTGTTTAAAATTGGATTTCCAATTTTGCGTTTAGAAACAAAATAAAAATAAAGAAAAACATAAAGAAAAAATTTAAATTTAAATTTAAAAAAAATTAAAATTAAAAAAAAATCCAAGAAATGAATAAAAAAAAGAATAAAATAAAAATAAAAATTTAAACAAGAAAAAAAAAACAAAATAAATTAATACAATTATGTACTCAAAATGAAAGTAGATTGTATAAAATACTAACTTAAATGAAAAAAAAAGTAATTGAAATTAAATAATAAACAAAAAAAAATAATTGAAAAAAACTTTAATTAAATGAAAATAAATATGAAAAAAAAAAACAATACTGTGGACTTAAGTTAATAAAAATAAAAAAAAAATATATTTAATGAAACAAAAAAAAATAAAAAAAAAATTGAAAAATTGATGATTAACTGCAATAACAAAAAAAGACACAAGGAAATTAAAAAAAAAAGTAAAATAAAAATATAAAGATAAAAATATTTATTAAAAAAAAGTCTTGAAAAGAAAAAAAATTAAAAAAAAAACAACAAATTAAATAATCAACAGAAATACGACGACGTTCTTTTTTTTCTCAAAAACACAGACACACACATACATGAAAACAAAGAAATAATCAAAAAAAAAAGAAAGAAACAAACAAAATGATGAAACAAAGAATCTTAACAATAAAACCGAAAAAAAAAATCAGCATCTGATTTAATTTTTTTTGTTCAAACAATGCCTTCATCCTTTATAATAATAACAAAATTTAAGAAATCTTGAATTCCTCCTGACAAAATTTAATTCTTCAATTTCCCAATAAGTACATTTTACAAATAATTGTTACGAATGTGTTTGTTTGAAAATTCTTTGTTTACTTGATTTTAATTTGTTATTTTTTTTTTTTTTTTTTGTTAAATTAAATTAATTTAATAAAAAAATAAAAAAATTATTTCCTAAACAGACAAAGTAAAAGACAAAAAAAAAATGTTAAAAATAAACAAAACAAAAAAAATTATACATAAAATAACTAACTGAATAAAATTATAGTGTAATTATTATTATTATATACCTAATTGAAAATATATTAAAAAAAAATGATGTCTTGGACAAATCTCTGATTTTACCACTGCCACACATAGTATAGTATAGTTCTTTGGGCGAATAAACGATGTTACAACTATTCGATTTTTTTTTTGTGTTTTGTTTCTTTTCATCCAAATTTTAATTTTTATTAATTATATAGAATTGAGAATCAATTAATAATCTAATGATGGAATAGAACTATAAACATTTATCTATCATTTCTTGGAATTTCATGAATTAAAATGATGATGATGCAGTTTTATAAGAAATAAAATTTGTAAAGATTTTGTCCCTCATAATTTTCAACATTTTTATTAAAGGTAGGATTTCAATAACTTCGTAAATATAATTTACCTTTCGTTGAAAATATTAAATCAGCTAGTGCATTTAGGTTTCACTCTATTTGTATTATAGTATATAAAAAAATAGGTGTAAAAAAATAGTAAAACTTTCGGAATTATCGTTATTTTAGGTGAAGTTTTTATTTCATTTATTCACAGCAATAAATAAAATAATTGTGCTACAAATTTTTTAAAAATAAGATGAACAATAACATTTTTATTAGCGGTGTTTATAAACATATTGTTTAATATGATATGAATCATTCCCTTTTTCTTGAAGTTAGTAGAATCTTAAATATTATTCACTCGCAAAATAATGCTATTTGATTTACCGCGAACTGCACAGTCATAAGAAAAGAAGATATCAGGGAAGTTACTACAATTTTGAGTCACACTAAGTATATTTTTTTTATATAAGAAAAAATAAAAACAATAAAACTAAAAGAATTTCTTAATATTTTACACAAACATGATTTATTACATCTATTTTAGATTATTTATATTTAATTAAATTAACAAACATTTAAATTAAATGGTGAATTTGGTATATGATCATCACCCCATTTAATAGCAATTATATATTGACCACGATCTTGTACTCTATAAATAACATTGTAAATATTTTGGCCGAGGTGTTTAATTGACACTTCATCACACTGTCCACACGGTCCATAAATTCCAACAAACATTATATTGTTGCCTATAAAGAAATACAATAATAATAAAATAATTTTCAGAAATATTTATTGGAACCAATTCAAACAGAATTGTTGTAATAATTGGAATTCACTAAAGAATAACTCGATTTAGCAAGACTCAATTGCACATATAACAACTTCTTGAAGTAGCTATATATGTATTATGTAAATTACCTGCTTTGGTTGCATCAACTGTAAATTCATTTTTATCTTGTAATGAAATTTGTTTTAATCCTAAACCACGTGACACTACAAGACTTGAATCAGATGAAAATATTGGTAGATCTAAAATGAAAGAAAAATGTTTATGCAAAAATTAGTGGGCATAAATAGGCAAAGTATCATAAAAAATAAGTTTTTTTGGTTTAATGATCTTAGAGAAAATAACTTAAAACGAAAATGTCCCTTAAATTATATTTATATGAAATTCATAAATTAAATTTTTTTGCTTTTATTTCCCATTATTATATTTTAGAAATGATCTGCGTGTACATCATAAATGGATTCACTGTTTTTTACAAATTATTTTTACTACGCATTATTGCATTGAATTTTTAGTATGGACGGAAATACTTTTTTTTTATATACATATTTATAATTTGATAATATAAATTTTGCACACATAATTATTTTTGTATAATTTAAAGATTCTTACAGTTTTATAATAACTTAAATATATTTATTTTATGGTTTACAAAAGAAAAAAGAAGCTGGAAAATTTCATGTTTTCCTGAATTGAAGTGTGTTTTTGGCACCACAACGACAATTCAGATAATATAGTAAACATGAGTAAAATATATATAATAATTTTTGGCATACATAAAAAAACACCTGAAGAAATTATAATTGAATCAGATTTATTTCTGTATTTCGGGTGTAAAAAAATCCGAAAATTGTAAAAATTTCGTTTTCTTTATAAAAACCTAATACTTGATTTACAATGGTCAAAATTAATTAAAAATTTGGTTTGTTAAAAAAATTATCAGCTAATTCCCTTATCATATTTAACTTTAGGATTTGTAAGTTTTTTAGTTTAATCTATAAGTACGTTCATAAATACTAAATTTCGTCGTGGCATTAGATATAACATCTACATTATATAGATATATAAGAGAACAACTAAAATGTGAAGTACATATAACACTGATCTCACAATATGCAAAATAATTGTAATATATCATCCTCCAATTGCAACGCAATTATAATAAAACATGTCACGATTATTTTTCACTTTTAATTGAAATATTTGAAATGTTTTAAATTTCAAGGGAGCAAATACAGAATTTTTAGGGTTTTTTGGTTATTGAATTTAAAAAAAATTTCAATAAATTTTAGTGTAAATTTATTATTGTTAGTCCTCGAGTAAGTAACTACTTATTTTAATTGGATTTTATATATGAATAACTTTTATTATGATATTTTTATAGATCACCACATACCATCCGTTGATTGTTGATATTCTCCAAAAACACTAGTTGGAGATTCACTTCCGCCCAGATGAATTTCTTGTGAGACTTTAAACATGATTTTTAATTTCAATTTTAATTTATTGTGTGTGTTTTCTATTTGTTTTTAATAATTGTGTTTTATTATCTAACCAATTTCTTATAAAAACATTGAATGGATTAAAAGAGACAACAACGTATATTTAATTTTTAATTCTGTTTGAAAATGATAGTTTTTTATGAAGTTCTTCTCTCGGTTTGTTTTTTTTTTGTGTGTGGGTATAAAACAATCTAAAAATAAAACTAAATCATTACGAAAAAAAATTATATTGAATCCACCATCCACATGATGACAAACAACAAAACGGCTACAAATTTCACTTCCAAAAGTTTAAAAAAATGTTATATTTTTTATCATAATGTATAATTTACGTTTACTTTATCTCTATAACATATGTATAACTATAATACATATTTTATTTAACTTTATTAGAAATATACCTAAGCATAAGTATGTAGATAGGTACTATATATAATATTTTGGAATATATACACAAAGAAAAGGTTTAAGCCAAAATTAATTTTCTCTGGCATTATTCCAAATATTATGTTGGCAAAATCATATTTTGACCGTGATTGTATTCGTGACGTAATTAATTCCGATATATTTAAAAATTTTAACTAGATTTTTAACAGATGTTTTTATCTTGTCTGCAGAAGAATAAATAGAAAAAAATAATAAGTATGTATCATAAGATATCTTTTTAAAAAAAAAATTATTTTTTTCTAAGATTAGATATGGTTTTCATTATATTTTAGAAATACAAATATGGACATTTTCACATTTTCAGAATGTAAAGCCGATTTTCGCCAAAAACCTAAAAATCATGCCACTCAAAAAAATTACGAACTGAAAAAATATATTTCATGAGTTTAAATTTCATAAATTTCCGAAACATTTCATTTTCACATCTACATCTAATTATATATAACTACGAAACGTTAAACTATGTTAAATCGATGTTGTGTTTTTAATTGTTGGCGCTAAAGTTTGAAAGTAAAAACTAAATATGTCGTCAAAATATATGACGTCATGAAAATATTTTGTAGTGTTGATGTTTTCTATTCTAGCAGTGTTTTTGTTTGTTTATATTTTTACATGATAGAAAGATGTGTTGTTGCGCTAGTTTCCCTCTCTTCTTTAAGGATTGGGTGATGTCACATATTTTTGATTGGTCGGAAATTTAAAATACATTATTTTGATTGGTTTGAATTAAGAAAGGTCTGGGTGACGTCACATGCGCGAACTTGAACGAAAATAGAAAAGCTGTCAAACATATCTTGTATAATTGTATCATGATATTTTTTTAATCACCTTTATTTTTCGCCCCTTTCTTTTGGTATTCTTTTATTTTATTTATTTTTTACTTTTTTTATGCATAAGCAAACAATAATATAATAATAATTTTTTAAACTAATCCCACTGTCAGCTCAGTTTCTGGAGTTTTTATTGGTTTAAATTATTTATTTGACATTCCGTTTACAATTACAATATAAATAAAAGTGAACAACAACAATTAAAAGAAGAACGGCATCACTGCATAAACATTTTATTTCATTGTTTAAATAAATTAGGATTTTGGGTTAAAAATTGCATAAAGGCAAACAATTTAATTCAATTATTTCTGTGAAACTTAGCAATTAACTAAAATGTCTAGACAAGCAACTCATGCTGGTAGCTGGTACTCAGATTCAGGTAAAACAAACTAAACTGTTTTAAGGTTATTTTAATATTATCAGCTGTTTTTCTTCTGAATATTATGAAGGCAAATAAAGTCATTCTCAATTTCTAAAATGTCGAAAAAATTTCTTAGGAAAAATGAAAATATAAGGTAAGTTTATAATATTTTCTCGGACGAAAATTATTGCAAATTAATAGTTTTCTGTCAAACTTGTCTAAATATCATAATGTCTAACTTAATTTCATTGAGTTTTTTCATATTAAACTATATAATATAAAATAATTATTCGAAATAATTTGAACTAGAATTTAGAACAATGTTATTTAATTCAATACTACGTAAGAAATTAAGTTACTGAAATATGAATGAAAGACTATATAAAGAATGAAAAATATTATTAATATTTTTTTATTTTAGGAAATGAACTTTCAAAGCAGCTTGATAATTGGCTGGGTGCTGCTGAATTAAGCTTTGCTCCTGCCAGAGCTATTATTGCCCCGTAAGTAAAAAATTTTTTATATTAAAAAAAATTAAAATTTTAAAACAAATGTTTAGTCATGCTGGATACAACTACTGTGGAGAATGTGCAGCATACGCTTACAGACAAGTCAGTCCTGCTGTTGTGTAAGTATTCAAAATC
Source organism: Pedicia rivosa (assembly GCA_963082725.1). NCBI lineage: Eukaryota > Metazoa > Arthropoda > Insecta > Diptera > Pediciidae > Pedicia > Pedicia rivosa. The sequence continues at coordinate 20,546,845 of OY720151.1, forward strand.
ATATATTTGAAATGGGTAGAGTATATTCATATTATTTTGTATTATTATCAATCACAAAATTGTCTTCGTCTTTTAACTTTAGAAAGCGTGTTTTTATATTGGGTCCATCTCATCATGTCCGTTTACGTGGATGTGCTTTATCAATTGCAAATAAATATAAAACACCATTATATGATTTGAAAGTAGATGCGCAAAGTTAGTTAACAATTAAAAACTTTTGTTGTCAACATAAAAATCTAATTTAAATTTTACTGATTAATATTTATAGTTAATGCTGAACTAGAAGAGACTCAACAATTTCAATGGATGGACATGAAAACTGATGAGGATGAGCACAGTATTGAAATGCATCTTCCTTACATTGCCAAAGTGATGGAAGAATTTAAAGATAAATTCACAATTGTGCCAATATTAATTGGATCATTGTCACCAGATTGGGAAGGCACATATGGACATTTGCTTGCTCCATATTTAGCTGATCCACAAAATTTATTTGTAATATCATCCGACTTTTGTCATTGGGGACAAAGATTTAGATACACATATTATGATAAATCCTGTGGAGAGATTCACAAATCAATTGAGCAATTGGATAAAAATGTAATTCATTTATAAATATTATATGTCATTTTTTCTAAATTATAAACTTTAAATTTATTCAATTGTTTTTTTTAAGGGTATGGATATTATAGAGACATTAAATCCAGTTGAATTTACTGAATATTTAAAGAAATATAGCAACACAATTTGCGGTCGCCATCCAATTGCTGTTTTTTTGCAAGCAATTCAAACACTTAAAGCTCAAGGATACAGTATGAGCTTTAAATTTTTAAAATATGCTCAAAGCAGTCAATGCTTTAATATGTCTGATTCCAGTGTTAGTTACGCTTCAGGTGCATTAGTTATTGAATAAATAAAACTTATATCTATGTTCAATTTTATTATAAATTATATATTTTCTTTTTATAAAATACTTAAATTTTTCAATACTAATTTAGTATTATAATTTATTAATGATGACTCCCATTATTTTTTATATTAATGAAAACTTTAGTTGTGAGATTATATTACAAATTTTTATATTGTATTACATTTATTCATTTCAAATTAAAGGAAAAAATTTCCAAATTTATATTTGCAGTATTATTTTTTTATATATCTACGATTCCATCTGAAGTTATTTGAAATTTTGCACTTTTTTGTGGTAAATTAGGTGCAAAACATACATGCATTGTTCTAATTTTTGGTTGATTGGCATCAGTAGAACTTCGTGATATTACGAATCGTGTACGTAATAAACTAGACCATGCTATACCTAAGCATGGTACTAAATCAGATCCATTTAGTTCGTCAGTCATCTTGGAGACATAAAACAAATAAAAAGCGTTATGGTTATTTTGGCAGCAAAACTTTAAAAAAAATAATTAAAATTTGAGCTAGTAATATTTTATTCCTGAATTATTTCAATTACTCGATTACGCCAATTAAATAAAAATTAATTGAATTACTTTATGCATTATTTGCTCATGAACATATAGCAATTTGTTTCATATATTAATTCTTCAATGCTTAGGTTAAATGAATAAATACCCACGAAGCTTTAGTAAAATATGAATGAAAATTGCCTTATAAAATATAATTATCGCGCCATTATTATTAGTAATTAAATGTCTAATCAGAATAAAAATGGTTATGATTGATTTTTGTTAAATTTTTTCATACTAATGTTCAAATAAAATAGATAGAACTTTATTATACAAGTACCTGATTTATACATAATACAATGCAATGATGTTTATTTGAAATTAATATTAGATTTTTGTGTAATTGTCTCATATCATTTGCACGCTTCTTAAAATTTGATTCTGTTCGAAATATAGCACCAACAGAATCAATCACAATCAATCCAATAGCTCGTCTTTCCATTAATTTTGGGATCCGGTTCGAAACACAAAATAGAAGATCATTCTTAAAAATTGTAATAATTAATATGTATTTTGTTTTAATTTAAGTAAATATTATTTATAAAATTACCGCAGAAAAAATGTGCTTAATGAATATATTATTGGATAAATCCTGACAATTGATACCTGTATATTTCCGTTTAGTAGATTTGATTATTTCTATTAATCTCATTATAGGAAATGGAGCTTCAGTGCATATATAAATAGCACCTATAACACATGTTAATAAAATAATAATTTTTACTTTTACTCGTCATTATTTTATACCTTTATTAAAACCACCAAAATCCTTTTCAAGTTGAACATTAATAGCTAGCTGCATACTCATTTGACTTTTACCGGAGCCTGCTTCACCTGACAATTCAGTAATTCCTTTGCTTTGAATGCCACCTTTAGTAATTGCATCTAAGGCACAACATCCAAAAGACAAGCTATCGCATTTAAGAAACATTAATTCTGCAGCTGAAATTTAGTTTTGATTAACAAAATAAAGATAACTAAAGATCAACGCACACATAGCTACATACCCCTACGAAACAACGTGCCATTGAAAATTGATTTGGATACAACAAAGTTAAGTGTTTCGATTTCATCTTCCGTTAATCCTTTTTCCAAAAATTTCTCGATCGAATATGTAAGTATTTCTGAAGGATTCACTAACTTCACTAAAAATCCAGCCAAATTATTTAATTACATTTTTTAAAGTTACAAAAATTACCTTCTGCTAAAATATTTCTTGTTCTTTCTGATAATTCTGATATATAATTCATCTTATTATTATTATCCATATTTGCTCTTCAAGCATTTTTGTTAAAAATAAACGTCAAAATAATTTAAATTGGCGGTAAAAAAAACCAATTGTTTCATTTTGTGTGAATTTGTGAAAAATAAAATTATAATAGGAAAGGGAAGTAAATGGAGTACTTTTGTAGAATAAACGTTATGTCTAATAGTTTTTATTTCAAAACTAATTTTCCAAAAGAAAACTCAAAATTCAAAAATTATATTTTAAATATAATGGCATTTAATTAAAATATTTATTTTAAATTCTTCATACAAATGTAATTCCTCGTTCGGAAGTAGTTTATTTTTGCAAAGTCTGTTTACGATTTTTAAAAACTACCACTATAATTTTGCACTCTATATTGATTTAAACTATTTCACAACAAATTCAAAACTAAAAAAAAATATATGTACGTCGACCAAGAGATTAAATATTTTTTAGGGGATGAAAAAGTTTAATTAAATATCCATGTTTACTAATAAATTTATTAATATAAACATAAATATAGGTGCGTAGTATAAATATCTTAACAATTTTTTGTTGGTTCTAATAATGCATCAAAATACTAAAAATACATATTTAATAAAATTTTAACTGAAAATTTATTATTTTTATTTAATGACTTCAGTAGCATTTACAAAAGAATTTTCATTTCTATTTTTATTATACACCTATCGAAATATAACTATTTCTTCATTCGTTTATTTTTGCGAAAAGTTTTAAACTCCTTTTTTACATTTAACTTTAAAACAAGACTTGAATTTTCAATAGAGGCTCCAATCAACCCAGCAAATTTACTCAGATCTTTTTTAGATATACTTATAACTCCTATCAATTGGTTTATATTTAGTTCAAATTTTTCCGATAGAAGTAATAACAATATTATTAAATATATTATTGCTTTTTGGCGAGTATATTGAGTTATTCGTCTATAAAAATCAAATCAATGTAAATACATATATTAATTGTAATATAAAAGAATATATAGTTCTAACCCTTTATCCACTGACAGAAAAAATCTTTTTTTTATATCAAGATCCACAGGCCTAATATCAGAAATTAATATTTCCTTGTAAATGACAGTATCAACCTTGTATTTCGATAGTAAATTCATCAAACCATCTATGTATAAACATGATTTGATCTTATTAATATTATCTTCCGAACCCGGATTCTCTGATTTTAGAAGTTTTATTATAAAATCTTTAATTATATCGTACTCGATTCTATAAAAAAATTTATTTAAACATGTTTTATTAAATTGTTGATTTTATTTAAATTTACGTTAAATCATCGATATCCGCTTTTAATACCAAATCAGCAAATTTATTTAATTTGTTCAAAACTTTATTTGGTATAATGTCTTCGAATTTATATGCATCTTTAAGTTGGGATGCGTTCTTGTTCCTTGGAGGAACAACTGAACGTTCTATGTTTTCTTCAGATTTTATCGGTTCTTCTTCAATCTTCACATCTAAGAAATATAACAGTATTAATTACATTTTAATTTATGATTTAAATACGCACCTTGCAGTGTCATTTCCAATTGTTTCTGTACAACATCTATATTTAATGTTGTTTTATCGATCTTGTCTAATGCTTGTACAGACTTTTTACCACCAAAATTTTTAAAAAGTACTCTTTTTACATTAGAAATTTCAATATCTGTAGATTTATTGTCATATACATTATTAATCATAGAAGTTTCCTCTATTTGAATTAGTCGTATCTAGTAAATAATATAATTATTTTATCTTTAATGAAATCGAAGTAATTTGGCTTACCTTGTTGGTTGTTTTATTTCTAATTGCCATAAATGTATCAACTAAATCCGTAGGATAGCCTTTACCAACAGTTCCGTAATATAGGTTTGATGGAGTACGTGCAATTAATATTTTAGAATCGTTCTCTTTTTCCTTAGCAACATGCCAATCAACCTTATTTTTTTCTAAATTTATTGTCCCATTCTGAAAATCAGCTAAAATATGATAACCAAACTTAGTAGATTTTTGCTTTAAATTGAAACCAGTTGAAAATGTAAATCTCACCTATTATAGGACACGAATATTTGTCTTTTATTGTTATAATTTCATCAATTTTGCATTGTGTTGAAGACATTTTTAACGTAATAAAATTTAATTAAACTATCACATGTGCACAGCAATCTATATAACTTTAAACTTTTAGCAATTCTAGTCTTCTTCTTGTTTTCTTTGTACTTGACTCGTATCAAGTGATTGTTTTTTTTTTTTGGCTTTTTAAGATACTCCTATTTATAATAATTTTTATTTAACCTCACTTTTTTATTATATTTTCATTTTTATTTCTTTTATATGTGTTCAAATCTAGTCTATTAATTATATTTTAGGTATATCGTCTCAGTTGTTTAAAACTTCACCTGGTTTTAATCTAGATAGCGCCATTGAAAGTATTGAAATCTTTGCTTAAATTTTACTACATTTTGAATTAAACGTTATAAAAATAAAATTGAAAAATTAAATTGTTTCATAATAAATTTAAATATTTTTATTTGAATTGTAATCTTTTTTAAAAATAAAATAAAATAATTGTTGCAAATAATAAATACTTGGAATCAATTTTCAAAATTCCTATTAGTATAAATTTTCTCAATTTCGAATATTGCGCCTGATCAGTTCAACTGAGAAAAAAAACATTGTGCAATTGTAGGTGTATTCGGGCGGGCCTCAGAACTGAGATATCTCAGTTTAAGTGAGCTAGGCTCAGTTGTTTTTGTTCGGGTGGGCTTTTCTCACTTCATAAAAACAAATGTGTCTTTGGTTTTGACAGATGTGCTGAATACGCTTTGCTCAGTTAAAGTGATACAACTGCACAATGTTTTTTTTTTCTCAGTTGAACTGATCAGCGCAATATTCGAAATTGAGGAAATTTATACTAATAAGAATTTTGAAAATTGATTCCAAGTATTTATTATTTGCAACAATTATTTTATTTTATTTTTAAAAAAGATTACAATTCAAATAAAATTATCTAAATTTATTATGAAACAATTTAATTTTTCAATTTTATTTTTATAACGTTTAATTAAATGTCGTAAAATTTTAGCAAAGATTTCGATACTTTCAATGGCGCTATCTAGTTAAAACCAGGTGAAGTTTTAAACAACTGAGACGATGTACTGATCCGCTGAACTGAGATATCTCAGTTCCGAGGCCCGCCCGAATACACCTTGTATCAGTTTAACTGAGCAAAGCGTATTCAGCACATCTGTCAAAACCAAAGACACATTTTTTTTATGAAGTGAGAAAAGCCCACGCGAACATAAACAACTGAGCCTAGCTCACTTAAACTGTGATATCTCAGTTCTGAGGCCCGCCAAATACACCTTTTATATATGTCATCATTCAATATCTGTCACTGTAAACAGAATATACATATGTAGTAAGAAAACCGTAGTAAGGGAAAAAATACTGAAAAAGTAAAATTTCGGAAATCTGTCCACCGAAAAATACAAAAAGAGGAACACATCCTGGATTTGTTTTGGGTCTTTAAAGATTATATATATATATCGTAGGATCATTTATCAACAATATTCATCTATTCCCAAAGGTTTCTGTAGAAAGCAAAGAAGCTTTAACGAACTTCAGAATATCCTCTTATATTACATTTATACATTATATATTGTTATTTATTTTAAATAAATAATTAATAAAAAATTAATTTATTTATAACGATTTACTACGGTGTTATTAAAGCGTTATGTAGGGGCTATATTTCCATAACTCGTTATTAATAAATTAGTCATTATTTTATTATGGTAACGGGCATCTTCTTCTAGAAAACATTGTTATGATAACGTGTAATTATAACTACATAACGCGATATTAATCAATTATTCATTATTATTTCAATAAGTGACTACTAGCGCAATATTGACGAAATCGCAAACGAATCAAGCAAGAAATAAAAAAAAATTCTAACGAGTGAATTCGTGTTTTGTCTTTTGTGTGCGATAAAATTTGAGAGAAGAGTAATAGAAAAATATAGCGAGAAAGAATGGCCTCCCAATTATTAAAATTACCTAATTCAATTCGAGTGCTTACTAAAGGAACAAACTTGATTCATGTAAGTGATAATAATAAGATTTCTAATTATATATTATATAAAACATTTAATACTTGATATGTCAACTAGTCTTGACATTACGTAATGTGAAAAAATCATGATTTATTATAATCAAAAATGTATTAAATAAATATTGAGTTTAAGATCTATTTTTTATCATTTCACTTTCATAATAGCGATTCAAATCCACTCATACAGCTGACTATCGTCAAGCTATACTAAATGTTCCAGCAACGGAAGTATCACCTCTTAATAATGGACTTCGTGTAGCTAGTGAAGATTCCGGTGCAGCTACAGCAACCGTAGGTTTGTGGATTGACGCTGGTTCGCGATACGAAAATAATAGTAATAATGGTGTTGCTCATTTCTTAGAGCATATGGCCTTCAAAGTATTTATTGTATACATTATTAAATTTTCATAGAAGTCAAATTATATATATTTTAGGGTACATCTAAACGTTCCCAAACAGATTTGGAATTGGAAGTAGAGAATATGGGAGCACATTTAAATGCTTACACATCGCGGGAACAAACTGTTTTTTACGCTAAATGTTTATCAAAAGATGTACCAAAGGCAGTTGAAATTTTAGGTGACATTATCCAAAATTCAAAACTTGGTGAAGCTGAAATTGAACGAGAACGTGGTGTCATTTTACGTGAGATGCAGGAGGTCGAAAGTATCTTACAAGAAGTTGTGTTTGATCATTTACATGCAACTGCCTACCAGGGCACACCATTAGGACAAACGATTTTGGGACCTACAAAAAATATCAAGTAATATTTTTTTTATTAAATTAAAAGTGCTTAACATATCAATATTGTTTTTAGATCCATTAAAAAACAAGACCTCCAAGATTATATTTCTACTCATTATAATGCACCAAGAATTGTTCTCGCTGCTTCCGGAGGTGTAAACCACTCTGAACTGGTAAAAATAGCCGAAAAAGAATTAAGCAAATTACAGCCCACATTCGATGGCAAATCTCCCGAACTTACTCCTTGTCGTTTTACAGGTTTGATTAATACATAAATAATATTATATTTTTTATTTAATCGAAGCAAATAATAGGCTCGGAAGTTCGTGTTCGTGATGATTCTTTACCACTTGCACATATTGCCATTGCTGTTGAAGGTTGTGGATGGACAGATCAAGACAATATTCCACTAATGGTAGCTAACACATTAATTGGAGCATGGGATCGTTCACAAGGTGGTGGTGTTAATAATGCATCTAATTTAGCTCGTGTTAGTGCAGAAAGTGGTAAGTAAATTGAATTGTTTCTTAAATTTATTTTTAGTAATCTAAGTAATTTTTTGTAAATTATACATTTTTGTTTAGGATCTTGTTATTACAAGTCATTAGAATTTAAAAACATATTTAGTTCTCAAAATTTAATTCCATATATTTTTTTTTTAATAATTAAGTTCACTTTTGCGTTTATTGTAGAATCAATCCTAATATCTTTAATCAATTTTTAATTCCTAATAAAAAATTAAATTCGTTTTTTAGGGTTATGCCATAGTTTCCAATCTTTTAATACATGTTATAAAGATACTGGACTATGGGGTATCTATTTCGTTTGTGATCCATTAAAATGTGAGGTAATGACTTGTTATCAAATTAATCATTTAAAGCATAATTATTCAAAATAAATATTTAAATTCTTAGGAAATGGTTTTTAATCTCCAAAATGAATGGATGAGATTGTGTACTATTGTCACCGAAAGTGAAGTAAATAGAGCTAAAAATTTATTAAAAACAAATATGCTTCTTCAATTAGATGGTAAATTTTTTAAAATAACAAATATATAAAATTATTATTTAATCTTGTTCATTTTTAGGTACTACTCCAATCTGTGAAGATATTGGCCGTCAAATGCTTTGTTACAACCGAAGAATTCCTCTTCCTGAATTAGAAAGTAGAATTGAGGTAAATTATTTAAAATTATTCGAATAAATACAAAATATACTGTATTTTGTTTTCAGAGTGTAACTGCTCAAAATGTTCGTGATGTTGCAATGAAATACATCTATGATCGTTGCCCAGCTATCGCTGCTGTTGGACCAGTTGAAAATTTACCAGACTACCAGAGAATAAGATCATCTATGTATTGGCTCAGATTGTAAAACAGACGCTGGTTATAAATATTAAACTTAAAATAATGTAAGAAATTGATGTAATACAAAACATAGTTACGTTATTTAAAAATAAATTCTAATATGTAGATAATTTTCTTAATTCTTTATTTATTTATACACTAACAAAGTGAATCGAAAATACATTATATTGTATCTTTGTTGCATACTGTAGACCATACATCGAAGAACCACTAGACAAAAACAAATTTTTTGGAGATGAAAGATTTTAATAACAAACGAATTTTTCACATCATTCATCATATTATAATTAGGAAATAAGTACAAGAATATTTTTTTCCTTTTATTAGTTTTATTAAATCTAGCAATATTATTTTAAACACAAAATAATTAAAATCGTCTTGCGGGAGTGGATGAACCACTTCCAGAGTCAGGAACGCGTATCATAAGGACACTAAAAAAATATTAATCAAAATTGAATTTCAAATTACTTTATCTTTACCTTTTTGGTCCAGTATTCCAAATAGCACGATTTTCATCTATAACATAGGCTTCTAACGTCACTTGCCATTGACCACCCAAATTATTTAATGGTAGAAGAAAACTTCCAGACAAAAAATCACGATGTGGCTTCACTGTTTGTGTTAATGTCATGATATCATTTGTCGGCTGAAATTATTGTGATTCTAAGTTTGAAATAATTACTACTAACTACAAAAAAAAATACCTTAATTTCATTTGGCCTTGGTGTAAGTAATTGTGAAATAAGTGTTAATTGCACTGAATCAACTGAACGAAATAAACTTGCTGTTCTACCATAATGTTGAATAACTCCTTCAACTTTCACCACTAAATTACTTCCTGGTTGTACAATAACTAGTTCACCAGCACGTTCTAAATGATCAGGGTATAAAGAAAATTACTATGAAAATTAACATGTTAGTGAACTTACGTGGTTGTGGACTTATTGATAGTTTAATTGATGTACTTTGAAGTACTTGAAAGAAAAATCTTGGTATACAATTTGGTGATCTTGTAGTTATTTCAATTTGATTTAGAATTGTATCAGTATGCTTTAAAAGAAAAACCATATTAGTTTAAATTAATAATTTATAAACAAATTCAAAATACCTTATTTGTGATTGTTTTCATATTACCAGTTTCTTTTGGTAAATTTTCTAGTTCTTTTACAATTTTTGAACAACAATGAATCATATATCTTGTTTCTGGGTATTTTCCTGGTGTTGGAGCATTTGGAACATCAGATGGTGAAATAAAACATATTGTTTCCACAGAATGTCCCAGAAGTCCGCTTATATATTGTGCTCTGCCAAAGAAAAGATTTATAAAGTCTTGAAAATTTGAAAGGTTTTTTTATATTTAAGTTTTGTTTGAGAGGTTTTACTATATTTGTATGAGACTTTTTAAAAATCTAATAAATTTGTAGGATTCGTTTTGATATTCAACGAAATTGAAAAATTAGGTTTTATTTTCAAAACTTACATTTCCAAATATTCCAATGTACTAAAATCAGCATCAAATGCGGACTGATATAATTTTGAATAATTATCCTCACAAATTTTTAAGGTTTTAACAGCTTTTCTCAATTGATTTGTAACATGACCAAATTTTTGTAAGTGATCACGTGAGTTTTGTGCAAGTGTTTGTGCAATTGCGGGTGGTGGTGTTATTAATTGTGTATTCCTCGCAATAACAACATTAAATAATGCTTCCAAAAATTGTCCACGAAGTCTAACAAATTCTGATTGGAATGTTAAAGGGTGACCAGGCGAAGAACTTGCCTTTAAATAAATAAAATTATAGTTATCATAATTATAATCGTAATTTAATAACACAAACTTTTAATGTTGCTAAAGCTTTCCAGTAAAAACTTATTGCTTTTTCAAGTCTTTCAATAATTGTTAATTGTTGTAAATTATTTGTTGTAATAATTTTTGGATCCATTAATGAGTAATTTTTTAGAATATCTTCAAATTCATATCCATAAATTAAAATTGATTCAGCTTTCGACATTTGTGATAAAGCAATTAAAAAGAAATGTAATTTTTCTAATGACACATGGCTTGATAATTTTTGAAATAAAATTGCTGCTAAAAAATGTTGTCCATAGCGTGCTGCTGAACGTGCAATGCGATACTGAGTCCAATAATTTGTCACTTTAAATACTTTTTCAAAAACATTTAAAACATTTTGTGACATAAAATAACCAAGCATTGACTGTAGGCATACAGTTGAAAGTGTTTCGACAAATGGTACCTATTTAATTATCCAAAAAGAAATAAATCATTATAATACTTAATCGATAGTTACTTTTTGTCATTTGACGTTAACAAAAATTCCAACTAACTAATTAAAAAAAATTCAAACAAAAATAATATAAGAACATGTAAAAACTTCATAGAAAAATGTACTTTATAAGGAAACTGCAATTTTTTAAGAAAACAATAAATAAATAAAATATTTTATTAAATTAAAGTACTTACTTGGTCCTTATTAAAATCACATTCTACAACAGTTTCTAGTTTAGCTAGAAGTTGTGGTAAAAGTTCTTGAAAAGGATTTGTTTGATTAGTAATATCCACATCCATCGAATCTTTTCCATTCATACTAACATCATTTAATGCAAAATGATTATTACAGAACTGTGAACAGAGTGCACCTAATGTTTCACACATTAATATAGCATATTTTATTGGATATTCAAAATCATCTGTTAATAATCCACCAATTAATTCAACAAAATTCTCACCAAATTCAATATTGGTTTCTGATAATTTAACACCACATTTTAAATAATGTGATAATTCTTTTATTAGTTTTTCATTCATTAATGATGAATAAATAAGACTTTCAAGATGTAAATTTATTTGTTCTAAATAAACATTTGGTGGTGTTATTTTTTCAGTATAACAATAAGTTACTAAACTTGTTAATATGCCTAATGCTTGACTTGCAGCAGTATGATGTTCTAATACCAGACATGTTGAACACAATTCCAATATAAGTTTTTGTTCTTCATTTATTAAAAAATGACAAGTAACTGGACAGTTTGTTAATTTTAAAACAACCGAAAGTATAAGACTTTGTTCATTACCTAAATCACTACAAGTCATTGCAATTGAAATAAGATTTTTAAGTGCTCCTTTAGGCCATAAATGTGCTCCTTTTTCAGCTAATGATTGTAATGAACGTAAAACTTGATATCTAACTTTTTTACGAGGATCATGAAGATAATTTAATAGTAAATTAACTTGATCGGGAATATTTACTAACGTTGCACATGTTAACTGTGTTAATGAATCAATAATAACAATAACAAAACTTTCAGATGGATATTTGGGTAACAAATCAACACACACTTTTTTTACTAAAGCAGCTGTATTTGCATCATGATGCATATGCCTTAATACAGGGATTAATTGCAATTTCATACTTATTGGTGTTTGTAAGGATTCAATCATTGAAGCTACTTTTGAACACATACTTATAGCAAATGTTCTAGAAATAAAAAATAATTTAGAAAATTTCAAAAGTTAAAAACGATAAAATCTTACTTCGATTGTGCTGCAAATTGAACACTCGCTTTAATTGCAGCTTCAACCTCAACGGTATCATGACTATCTAAAGCGCGTCTAATTGCATGATGAACTTGCTGTTTCTCTTGAATTACACCAGCAACAGCTCCTAATGTTCTTAACGTTAATGCTCTTGCAATAGGATCATTAGAATGTGTTACCATAAAAATTCTTTTAACAAATTCATCAACACTTAAAATTTTATCCAAATGCTTTTCACTTTGTTGGCAAACACGAAGTACCCATAAACGAAGGAGATTTGAACCATTACGAAAAAAATCCGCTAATTTTAAAAATGATGAATTAATCAAAATTGGAAATGGATATTTTTCAAATAATTTTGGAAATCGAACAATTGCTTCACATTGATCACCAATTTTTAAAGATCTCAAACCTTTAAATGAAAAAATGATAGTAACAAATTGAAAATAACCTTAAATTATCTCAAACCTTTATCCAATTCTGTTAAAACTGAATTTGCATCTTGATCGGTTTCACTTAGAAAATTTTCATTAAATGAATTTACACGAACCCCCATCAAATTAGACATAATATAAGAAATTTTTAATATAATTATTAAATATTATTTTTCCTCCTTCTTCTTCTCTTTTCTTCTTCTTCACTTTTTGTGTTTGACAGAGTACTGTATTAATTTTTCTGTCTTCTGTCAAAATAAAACAAATATAAAATTCATCACAGCAACACAACAACAATGAACGGAAAAAAAATGTACAATTGACATAACCCGTGTTTTCCTTTTAAACCTCGCGTTGATGAATCTACCAAATTTTCTTACTGTAAAAAACAATTTCTGAATGCTTAGCATTCTAGATATTCTTGGAATACATAATTTGAATTTCAGAATAATATAATACTATAAATAATGTAAAATTTACTGTCCTTGATTTGTCAAGGTTTGATGAAGTATGTGTGATAGCCATATATCCAAATTTAAGTGCAAAAGAAACTGACGAATAAAATTTTGGAAATGAGTGTCTGTCCATGTACAGCAGAGTTGTTAAAGTTCTGCTGTCCACCGAAAAATATAAAAAGCGGATAAGTTTTTAATATTTAGTATAACTATTTTCATAACTCGATATTAATAAATTATTCAACATTTTTTATGACAACGCAGGCGGGAACCTTCGTCTAGAAATTATTAATAATTTGCTCATATTATTATGATAACGTTTAGTAATATAACTACCGATTACAGAACGCGTTATTAAAAAAATATTAACACGTTGGCATTGGTATTATTGCCAGATTGACCTCATTCTAATATATCGCGTTGCGTGCCATCTTTTGTCTTTTGATCAAATGTTTTAAGTAGTACGATAAAGATACAAAACTAATTTAAATTTTAAAAGTTTTTGTTGAAATTGAATCTTAAATGTAATGCAGATGTAAAGATATAAAGTTAATTCTGCTGTTAATCGTTCAGTCTTTTTATAGATTAAGTTTAATCCGAGAAAACGAAAGTTATTTAGGAATTAATAATATAAGTTTGCAGCTTTCTGCCAAAGTTAAAATATCAAACAGTGACAGCAAGAAATTTAACAAATAATAATCAGTAATATTTAATGTGAAATGACGACAATATTTTGCTCTAATGAATCTGTGAGTCTTGAAAGACGTGTGGAAATATTACCGGAATTGAAAGACTTAAAACATATTTGGAATGCCAATGAAAATGCAAAATGTGTTGATTTTACAAAGAATTATAAGAGAGTAAGTACTTATTTAACAATATTATTAATTGATTGAATCGTTCTTAGTTTATTTTTTTTCAAACATTTTTATGAATAAACTAATTTGATTTAGGTTTGCCTACAATTTCCTGATGAACTACTCAACTTTAGCACCATTATTACCGAAGATATCAAAGCAGAATGTCCCAACACAGACTTATTCGTTTTGGGAGATACGTCTTACGGAAGCTGTTGTGTCGATGAAGTAAGGGAATAATTAATGTTTAAAAAAAACTTGTCGAAGAATTTAAATGTTTAAATAAATTCTAGGTAGCTGCAGCACATATAAATACAGATGCAATTATACATTTTGGGCATGCTTGTCTTAGCAAAGTAACTCGATTTCCAGTATTGCATATATTTTTTAAACATAATCTTATTGTGGAAAATTTCGTAAAAAATTTGGAAGAACAAATAATGGATAAAGACGAAGTTATTTATATATTTTATGATGTTGGATATACACACAAAATTGGTATTTTGGAATTTTATAACGAATAATCGAATATATGTATTATTTTATATTATATTATATATATATATATATATATATATATACACATATATACATATATTCGATTATTAAATCAGTTTCACAGTGTTTCTCAAAAATTTGAAATTAATTAATTATGAAATTAATCAATTAACTATTATTTATAACTAATAATAATAATAATAAATTAACTGTACTATACAAAATTTTCAGAATATTTAGCTGAGTTAACTAAAACATATACTAAACTTTTCATTGGAAAATTATCATTGGACAAAGACCCAGACATTCTGTGTTGGACTATTGAAAATACTGATTTCTCTAGTTGCACTTGTGTTTTTATTGGAAAAGACAATAAATCATTTTTTAATATATCTATGTCTATGAAAGGTAAGAAGGAATTTATGTAAAATAGTAAAATTATGTAGTAAAATGATTTTAATTTTTGCTACAGCAAAAAAATGGCTATTATATGACCCAAATATTGACAATATGGTACAAATGAATTTATTGGAAACCCGGTGGATGAAACGTCGATATTATTATGTTGAAAAGTGTAAAGATGCAAGTACAATAGGAATTGTAGTTGGAACTTTAAGTTCAAAAGGTTATTTGGATATTGTGAAACATATTCAAAATCTAGCAAAGAAACGAGGAATACGGTCGTATTTATTGTCAGTTGGAAAAGTAAACTCTGCGAAACTTGCAAATTTTACCGATATTGACTGTTTTGTGTTGGTTGGATGTCCTGAAAATGATGCTTATAATTCAAAAGAGTTTTATAAACCCTTAGTATCAGTCTTTGAAATCGAAATGGCACTAAATCCTGCTTGGCATTTAAAATTTCCTGAAACATATTGTACAGATTTTAAAGAAATACTACCTAATGGTAAAATGTACCGCAATATGGATGAATGTGAAATCGTGGAAAATGATGTTAGTTTAATAAGTGGAAAAGTTAGAAGTTTTTATAAAAATGATGAAAATTGCACCTCATTTTCCACTGAATTACAAGAAAAAAATAAAAATGAATTAGCAACTACAACATCTAGTGACAGTTTCCAAAACAGGAGCTGGAAGGGATTAGATCCGGCGTTAGGTCAAACTCAACTTTCTACAATTTCTAAAGGCCGTTCTGGATTTTCTTTAAATT
Source organism: Pedicia rivosa (assembly GCA_963082725.1). NCBI lineage: Eukaryota > Metazoa > Arthropoda > Insecta > Diptera > Pediciidae > Pedicia > Pedicia rivosa. Next base: position 20,562,788 of record OY720151.1, read on the forward strand.
ATTCAGATGATTTAATTAATTAATAATATAAAACGCATTTTTATTAGACATATATATGTATATTCGTTGAATAATTATTATTATAAAAAATAAAATTATACTCCAGTTTAGAAAATTTAATAAATGATATATATTCATTTAAACAATTCTTTCCAAACATCCATATTATTTGATAATTTAATTAAATCAATATTGCTACTTTCACTTTTATCGCATTCAAATGGATTCAAGGAATCGGTGTGTGTGTTGATTGTGAACCCTCTAATTTTCTTCTTACCTGCTATGGTTGGTGGATTATCTTCAATCCATAACATGTTAAATCTTTTCAAGGCATTTAATTTTAATCTAAAATAAAAAAAAATTTATTAAAAAACTTTTTAATACAGAAAAAATCAATGACATTACTTTTTTTTATAGAATACTTTTTTATCTTCTTCAGTTATTTCAATCTTTTCAAAATTTTTTTGAACCAGCAAATGTTTTCTTTGTTGTTTTTCAAGCTTCAAACGTTTTGATTTTAATTCTGTCTAAAGAAAAATTGTAATACATTATTTAATTTCAATTATATATATTTAAATATATTCAAAAAATACCATTTCAATAGTACTGCTTTCTATATGAGTTTTTAATTTAACATTATTTTCTTTTATTAAATGTAAAATATTATCATATTCCTTATTTTTATATTCAAGTTCAATCAGATGATTTTCTTTCGCCTCTGAAACGTTATAAAAACTTGATATTGTTTATAAACTGTGCAACCTTTTGGTTAACAAACAAACCTTTTATTTTTATTGAAAATTCTTTATTTAACTTGTCCACTATTCTTTGCCTTTTAAATACTATTTGCATATGCTGCTCAATCCTGTCTTTAAGAAAATTACAAAAGTCTAGCATGATTTTTATTTACTTTAAATTGCAATAATAGACTGACATAGAAATTGACTTGACAGTTAACTAATATATTTAAAAATTACTCAGCATACATTTACACTAATGTTGCCAGAATCCATGATATGTTTGACAGCTATTCTAGGGCTGTGCGATCATCAATTTTATCGATTTATCGAAACATTATTATCGCTTATTAATCGATTAATAGAAACTTCTATCCAAAACAATTTGTCGATTTTTTTTGTTCGAATAATCGAAAATGTATTCCAATTTTTTTTAAGTTTGTTGATTAAAAATTATCCGTTCGTTGCCAATTTTATTCATGTTATATTATAATCGATTAACACTATCAACTAGAATCCCTAAGCTGTTCTATTTTCGTTCAAGTTCGCGCACTTGACGTCACATTAGGCTTTTATAAATTTAAACCAACCAAAAATCTGTGTTTTATGTTTCCCATCAATCAAAATATGTGAGATCACATAAGGACTAATGAAGAGAGGGAAACATGCGCACCAACATATATGTTTGTTTGTATCATGGTCAAAATCAAGATTATAAATATTCTCAGTTAACACACACCTTACTAAGAAAATTATTAATAATTTACCAATAACGCGTTATGGTAGTTATTACTACACGAAATCATAACATTATGAATAAATTATTAATAATTTCTAGATGACGATTTCTGCCTACGTTTTCTTAACAAAATAATTATTAATAATTTATGAATAACGAGTTGTGAAAATAGTTATGCACAACATCTACAAAACGTTGATTAACAATACAGTAAAACTTGTCAGAGCCGTAACCTGTTTGAGGCGAGAACTTACAAGAGCCGTAAAATTTATTTATTTTCAGTCCCGTAATTTATTTTTTCAAGCAAATCTGATTTTTAAAGCAAAAACCTATGAGAAGCGTATGTAAATTTTTTTTTTCTAAATTCGATACACTTTTTGGTACAGTTTGAACCTACGAGACCCTTAATTCGAATTCCTGCTAGCTTTACGCTAGTTGAATGTCAATTTTTCGAATCCTAAAAAAGTTACTTTTTGTTTGTTTTTTTATGTGTACACAGAACGAAATAACTTGAAAGAAAAATACAATTCGATTCTGATGAACACAAAAAAGGAAAATAAGTTGCCGGTACTCTAAAATATGTACATATATATATATATTTTTTTAAACTATGTGAGCCGGAATAATTTATTGGTCCAGTAAGATTATGGCTCTTACAGGTTTTACTGTATCATTAATAACTCTCTACATAACGCTTTAATAACATATGTATGTATATATATATATATATATATATATATATATTCAATTCTAGTTTTTTAATAATTTTTTATTTAATAAATAAAATGAAGTTTATAGCAATTTCATTTATGCCGTATTCCTTTGGTATTTTAGAGTATACTCCTGGGTAAATTTTTAGTTAAGACTCAAATTACCAATGGAACAGACAAATTTCAAAACATAGGTTTTCTTTGAACACTAATTACAATTGTCTGTATTGTTTTGTTTATATTGTCAAATGTCAAAATAAGATAAATGCTTAAAAAAATTACCTCCAATTACCTTGAATGGTGACTGTTGTGCACGGTGGCGCCAAAGTGGAATAAATATGTCAAATCTTACCTAATTTACCCTTTTCAAAACAGCAAGAGTAGTTGGGTAAAAAAAGGTAAATAATTTTCTCTAAGATTCAAACCTTTTTAACATTTTTTACTCTAAATTAGCCAAAGGAATACAGCAATAATAATAGGCATAAGATTGAATAAATGCTACAATCGACGGTATAAGAATAAACCATGCTAATAATTGTTTTCTCACTCTTTCTCATGAACTATTTCTAGAACGTCTAACGTTGTTTTCAAAAATTATTAATCTCTCACGTACGATTTTTCTACTGGGATGAGAAACGCTTACATCAGCGCTGATGTGGTGTACAAATGAACAAACATAATCTTGCTAGTTTTTATTCTCTTTCTAGAAAATGTCGATTTTCGAATATAAAATTCAGCCTCAGCATTCAGCTGTTTAAAGTCAGATCGAGCATGATGATAATTTAGTTGAATTCAAGTCAAGCACTGAAGATAGATTTTGTTGAATTTACACGTGTTTTTTAACGGTTTTTAGAAATATAGTTATATAGTTAATAACATATTAAACGTTCATTATACTTTATTTTTAATAACTAATTGTTGAATATTTGAAGAAATGGAAGAAGAAGATTTATCTGTTAGAGGTAAGTTCTAAACGCAATTTATAATGTTTTTCCTCCCAACCACTCTTATATAAATGAAATTATCATATAAAATTATACATGTATATTATATATGTAGGTCTGTGCATTACACCTTTGTATCGATTGAAATTTAGTCATGAAAGTGTAAATTTAAAGGTTAAGTTTTAATTTTCTAAATATTTTTAAATATATAGTTACTCGTTCTCAATTAAAACGCATTGGGTCGGTTGAACGTGATGTTGCTCCAATTGGTGGAACCCCAAAGAAAACTCCTGCAAAAAAAGTAACCGGCTTAACACCAATAAATGAAAAACGTAAGTTTATTTTAATGCCATTTCAACGAAAGATGCAATATAGTTTTTTTTTCTTTACAGTCGTACTCGATTCTCCTGGTACAATAATAGGGCGAAGGTCAATTCGTCGAGCATCCATTTATGACGAAAATGACATTTTAGACAATAATTCATCTAATATAGTTCAAACAAACAATGTTCAAAATTTAACAGAAGATAATATTGCAAAGTTGAATGAATTTCACGAGACACGAAGAGTAACTAGACGAAGTTCCATGTCTGAAACGAATGAAAATGTAACTCCCATTACTGTTCCAAAACGCATTACAAGACGTTCTAGTATTTCGGAGGATTCCTCATCTGTTCTTTCCAATCAACAAGTGTACAAAACAAAGCGTGCAAGGAGAATGACTATTACAGAACCAGTACTTGTTGAAGAGAATGAAAATGAACTTTTGTCTGTTTCTCAAGACAATACTCCAAAATCTTTTGTAGTGGCAATTAGTCCACAATCGCAAAAAAAAAAGATACCATCAAATACTAATCTGAATAATACAGAATTATTTACTTCCCAAACTAACAAAAATGAATTATTAACCGATTCTATTGAAATAAATGATTCATCAAAAGATAATTTAAACTTGGGTGATAATTTGGAAGGAACAACTACTTTTAAGGATAAACTAAAAATGAGTGAAGAAGTCTCATTTAAACCCACAGATTGTGATGAGCTGTTAAATAAATCTGATCAAAATAAAACTATTGTTGAAAGTGTTAATGAATTCAACCAGTCGAATGTAAATAATAGTCACAACATAGAAAAAAATGATAGTTATTTGAATAATGAAAATGATCAAAGTAACTTTGAATCAATTGATAGTTCAGCACCATTAGAAAGCAATAACAAACAGAATTCATTTAGTAAAAAAATTTCAAAGATTTCTGAAATAGTCTCAGATGAATTGAAACTAATCACAAAGTCAAAAGCCTCGCCGAACGACCGAGTAAAAAATTTAAAAACTCCCATGAAACATATTGAGAATTTGACTAGTAGTACACCAAATATCGAAATAAACTCATCTAAAAATGAATCACTTAATGATTCTAGTGTTTTTGGTGTAACACCAATTAAATTGGAAAAAAAATATAAAGGTAATTCACTTTCATTAGTTGATCGTAGGAAAACGATAAATGAATTGAAAAAATCTCATAAAGAATCGGAATTTTCCAAGTCGTGGAGTCAGCCTGTTTCTGTAAAAGCTACTGAAACAGATACTTATATTGATGGATTTGGTATTAAAAAAAAAAAAAGTAAAATAGATTCGGACGATGAAATTGTTTCCAAGAAAAAAAAATCGTTCATATGCGACAATAGTTCGGAGAATGATGATTCTGATGGTGCTACTGGCTCTGAAGAAGAAGCAAATGAATTTCTTGATAATGAAGCTGAAGAGAGTAATGGTGAAGATTCAATAGATTCGGAGGAAAGGCAATATCTAGAGGATAATGAAATTGAAGAAAAAGGTATTGAACTTGGTTCAGATGATACGGATTATGAAAATTTAGAGGATGATGAGAGTGATGATTCGTTTATAGTTTCTGATAAAGAAGAAGAGCTACTAGATGGAACTGGAGAGGATATTTATCCAGAACTTTCGCTTGAAAAGCCACCAAATTCAACCAAAAAGAAAAAAGTTATTCAAATTGTAGAATCTGATTCAAGTGAGAATAACGAAAGTAATGACTGCCAAAATATTTCTAAAAATGATACACTTGAATTAAATAATGATAAAGATAAAAATGGTTCAAGTGATGGACACGATCATGAGGATTCCAATGATATTGGTACGGAGTCTAATGATGATACTGATAACGAAAATAAAGAGGATTCCCATAAAAGTAAAAAAAATGATAATAATGATAATTGTGGTCTTCGCGAAGTCAGTTCTGACGAAGATACGAATTTTATTGCTAATCAATATAAAGATATACTAAATGATTTAAATATTAGTTATAATACACCTGGCAGTCAAAAAAAAACTACAATCAAAAAGTACAGTAACACATCCCTTAACGAATTTACTGGAACAAAACAGAATAGCTTAAATAAATCATATACCGGAATGGAATCTTTAAAAATGGATTCGTCATCGGAAATTGATCATGAAGGTACGATTAACAGCAAAACACTTGCTAAAATAATGGAAGATGACTCCATGATTATTGATTCAAAAAATACATCTGTGGAAAAAGATAAGTCTAATAGGTCATATATTTTAAATACTTCTACAGGACAAAAACGCCTTTCTCAACAAGATAAGCCTGAAACAGATGAAGACGAAAATGATCGTGATGATGATAACGAGGATAGTGATGATGATGAGGAAGATCTGTCCTCTGTGAACCTTACCGCGAAGAGCCCAAACATTTTGAACGCTTCTGTAAAAAAGATGAAGCGTCTTTCTCAGCAAAATGATCTTGAATCCGATGAAGAAATAGATGATGAAAGTGCTCCATCGATAAAAAGCATTGTAAATAAGAGCCTAAATATTTCGAAAGCTTCTGCTAAAAATATGAAACGTCTCTCTCAACAAAATGATCTTGAATCTGATGAGCAACGATTAGATGATGAAAGTATTTCATCAGTAAACGTATCTGCAAGAAAGTCTCTTAACATTTCAAAATCTGCGGAAAAGAGAAAACGTATTTCAGAACAACACATTGGATTTGATGAAGAAGAGGAAGTTGGTGACAATAATTCATCGGCAAACTTTACTGTAAATAAGAGCATAAATATTTCGAAAACTTCTGCTAAAAAGATAAAACGTCTCTCTCAACAAAATGATCTTAAATCTGATAAAGAACGAACAGATGAGGAAAGTATTCCATCAGCAAACGTATCTGCAAGAAAGTCTTTTAACATTTCAAAATCTGCGGAAAAGAAAAAACGTATTTCAGAACAAAACATTGGATTTGATGAAGAAGAGGAAGTTGGTGACAATAATTCATCGGCAAACTTTACTGTAAATAAGAGCATAAATATTTCGAATACTTCTGCTAAAAAGATAAAACATCTACCTCAAGAAAATGATCTTGAATCTGATAAAGAACGAACAGATGAGGAAAGTATTCCATCAGCAAACGTATCTGCAAGAAAGTCTCTTAACATTTCTAAATCTGCTGAAAAGAAAAAACGTATTTCTGAACAACACATTGGATTTTATGAAGAAGAGGAAGTTGGTGACAATAATTCATCGGCAAACTTTACTGTAAATAAGAGCCTAAATATTTCAAAAAATTCAGCTAAAAAGATAAAACGTCTCTCTCAACAAAATGATCTTGAATCTGATAAAGAACGAACAGATGAGGAAAGTATTCCATCAGCAAACGTATCTGCAAGAAAGTCTCTTAACATTTCTAAATCTGCTGAAAAGAAAAAACGTATTTCTGAACAACACATTGGATTTTATGAAGAAGAGGAAGTTGGTGATAAAAGCCTAAATATTTCGAAAGCATCTGCTAAAAAAATTAAACGTCTCTCTCAGACAAATCGTCTTGAATCTGACGAAAAACAAACATATGATGAAAGTATTCCATCAGCAAACGTATCTGCAAGAAAGTCCCTTAACATTTCAAAATCTGCGGAAAAAATGAGACATATTTCTCAACAACATCTGGAATTTGACGAGGAAGAGGTTGTCGATGACAATAATTTATCGGTAAATGTCACTGTAAATAAGAGCTTAAATATTTCGAAAGCTTCTGCTAAAAAGATGAAACGTCTCTCACAGCAAAATGATCTTGAATCTAATGAAGAAATAGATGATGAAAGTATTCCGTCAGTAAACATCGGTGTAAATAAGTGCTTAAATATTTCGAATCCTTCTAAAAAGAAGAGACGTTTTTCTCAGTCGAATAATCTTGACTCTGAGGAAAAAGATGACACTTATGTTCCATTGGCCAATGAAAACAATAGCCCAAGCATTTCTGCGAAAAATAGAAAACGCATTTCTCTCCAAAGTGGTTTGGATAATGCTAAGATAGATGTGAATATAGATGTTAAAAATCCCATTGAATTAATAGGTAATATATTTATATTTTTGAGTTTTTATGGATTCATTAAAAAAAACACATTTTTATAAAATTAGGTAAAACTTCAATAGAATGTGTCCAAGAACGATGTAATCAAATATTACAGGCTAAGCAAGCAGCTAAAAAATTGTTAAAAGCTCAAATGAAGGTATTCAGTTTTTTTTTTTGTAATTTATGAACGTATGTAAATTTTTTATTTTTAGGGAACGCAAATTAAGTCGGCTAAGCCTAAAAAACTTAAAGAAACTGTAAATTCTGATGGTATGTTCTTAATCATAATATTATTTTATTATATCTTTATTTTTCAATCATTTTTAAGCTGGAAAAAAAAAACCAGAAAAAACTTTTACAACCCAAATAGAGTTATCAAAGGAAATTGCAACTGAATCCTCAAAGAAGAAAAAAGTAAAAAAAATAGTAAGAAATATTTATAATTCTTATATTTTATATCATATAATATAATTATATCTTTTTATTATTCAGAAATCAAAAGAAACTGCAAATGTAATAGAAGTAGTCAAATGTAATGAAAACAATAAGGCTAATACTGAAATAAATATAGGGAAGAATAAGAAAAAGAACATTAAAACTTCTAAAACCGTCGAGAATGCTGATTTAATACAATTCAAATTATTTGAAGACACTAATAATGTGAATAAAAACTTAGGAAAGCTAAATACACAAATTTCAAAAAAATCAGAACCAGAACGTGAATCTAATAATAAGAAAAGAAAAATCGCTAATTTGAAATTAATAGATGATTTGCAAATAGTTCATAATGAAAATAAAAATGTGTCTAAAACAACCAATTTTAAAGTTGAACCAGTAACTCCAATTTCAAAAATAGCTAAAACTTTTAAGGAATCTCCAATTACTCCGACAAATGCACGATTTAAAATTTCTCCTATGACACCAATAATTCAAAACAAACAAAAACGTAAATTTAGGGAAATTAAAGAACCAATCACACTTTTGCCAAAACCCTCGTGGGGGGTTACAAATAAATTGGGTGGTTTTACTGTGTTTGATGTACCACAGAAAAAAAATAGTCTTTCAATTCAAGCCGCTTCTACTGAATTTTTAATAACTAGTATTGATTCCACGTATAAAAATAACAATACAAATATTCAAAATGAAAATTCTGTATTTAATTTTAAAGAGAGAGCATTATTTAATCTGAAGAATAAAAGAAATGACTCAAAAGAAATTTTAAATCTTAAAGCACGAAAAATTTTACAGAAAAAAATTAAATAATTGTATACATTGACTCAATTATATTCCAATGTTAAGTTATCTTTTCAGAAAATTGTTTATTTATGTTTTTTTGGTAAAAAATTTATAATTAATATAACCAAAAAAATTTCCAAGTATTGTTTGTAATAAAATTTTAAGCCATTTTGAATATTATAAGGCATGTTTTTTCGAAAAATATCTTGAATTATAACGTTTCTAACCTTCCATGCAATTTAAGTTTTTGTTTTGTTCTGTGTATAATATTCTTCGAATAAAAAAAATTTAAAAATATGTTTTATCCTATTAAATCATACCATTTCGGAAAAATATTTTTGTAATTGTTAATTAAAATCTCAATGCATTCTAATACAAATAAATTATAAATATTTTATCGCAGTTTTGTACGTTTCTACAATTTTTTTTTTGTTGAAATGTGTTTATTATTTTTACTTTTTATAGCGGACTCTCCTCTTTTTTATGAAATGGTTTGGTCCATTTTGTTTCTCTGCCGTTTATATGCTTTGAATTTGGATCAACTTCAACACATACAAAATAAATGCTTGGCTTTATCTAAAAAAATAAAATGGCTCATACATTTTTTTCTTGAAAATACAATAACAAATATTATTTATTAATAATATATTACTATTAGTTTGTGTATGAACATTTTATTAAATAGCGCAATAAAAACAAAAAATATCGTTATTGTACCAATACAATATAATGAGAATTTATATATTATAAAAATGTTTTATTCTAAACAAAATACATAGAGAATTATGCCGGTATAAACAAAACGCCATGTTGTACATTATCCCGGCAAAATTCACGTCAAATTTAAATAGTTACAATTTCGATATGTATTTTTCAAAAATAAAAATCAATAAAGTTTTTGGAGGTAGAAATTTTATTGCTTACGATACGAATTTCAAAAATATTAATAAGAACAAAGACATTTCTGCTTAAATAAATCTAAAAATATAAAAAACTAATTAAATTTAATTTAAATTAAAAGAAAATTACATATATTATTTTAATTTAAAACAAAAATATTAAGATAAGTACTTTCTGCTCTGCTCACATATAAACATTTTATTTTGTTCGATCCGTTATCCCTCTCGCCCCTCTTTTAAATTTTGACGAATAGAAATGCTAGTTTGAGATCACATGGTGTATGTCAACCAATGAAAATAATAAAATTTGAAATTTGAGCGTTCCTTTGTGTTGCGCGGTCTTCGTTACACAAGTAGAAAGCCAGTCGATACCCGAGTTTGTATGGAGTGTGTAGTACGTGTAGTGTAATAATCTGTCAACTATATTTTGAATAAAAATCTTAAATTAAAAATGTTTGAATTTGAGGATATAAGTTCTGGATTTCATGATGTGTTCTTAAATAAATTTTCGGTAAGTTTGTGTATTTTATAAATTGTTTAAAGTGATTTTTAAAAATTACCGTGCATTTTCATAAATTTGTAAATTTGTGCGCCAATCGGCCAATGTGCCTTTGCCGGGTGTTGGCCTTGAATCAAATAAAATGGACTATTCCATAGATGGGGTCTGATGAATTGCGCTCTTTTTTAATGAACAAAAATTCTCTTATAAAGTTTTTTAAATTTACATTTCAAAAACTTCCATAAATAAATTATTATAAATTTAACAAAAAAAAGAATTCTCGTTTAAAAAAAAATAAACAAATTTTATTTATCTATAAAAAGGCCCTGCATTTAACAGTTTTTTTTTACCACAAAAGTTTCAATATTTCTATTTCTATCATCCTCACCCCATTTGAAATGAAAATGTAAATTTGAGCGGGAAATGAAAAAAAAAAATTATTTTCTTAGTTTTATAAAAAACAAATATATTTTCTTGTAAATTAAATATATTAAATGCCTTATTAATAATATTTATTTAATAAATATCCACGTATTTTTGATTGAAATATAAAGAGTAATATTAAAGAATAAAGGAGTGGCTATTTAAACAAAATAAATTTAAATAATAAAAATATTCTTTTTGTTTTTTTCAAGTACAATTTATTATAGAAAATTTTCAACTAATTAAATAATAATAACACTTCATTTGAATATTTGTAACGTATAGTGAGTAAATAAAATAGAAAAATTAAATGAGATGATTATCCTAAGGAATTAATTAGTTGATCTTTTCAATTTTGACGAAATTATGTGGTTTTTAAAAAAAATGTTTTGCTCTGTGAAACTCTTGTGTGAAATTAATATTTTAATAATTTAAATCACACAATATAAACACACATAGCTACATAAGTATTAGTTTTATTAATAGATTATTGACCTAGGGTATGTTTGTTTGTATTTGTAAAATAATTTTTTTAAAAAACAACAAAATTAAATAAAAATAACAAATATAAAAAGTAAGAAAGAACAAATTTAAATTTTTGTTTTTTTCATATATTTTTTTTCATCAAAATACTTAATTAGAAAATCTGTTTCGTTACTTATTTATTTTTACTCAACTGTAATTGACAGACAAAACATACATATACCTACATAATATATAAATGTGCATGCATATAAACTTCGATTTATTTAAGTGTAATTATTATTGTATCATATTTTTAATTTTAATTCTCTAGAGTAATTTCATCTTTGTTTGAATGAAAGTCAAATTGATTTTTGTTTTTATTATATAAGAAAAATAATTATAATTGTGTATGTATGTGTGTATGTGACGATTGAAGTGTATTTTTCTCCTATTTCTTTCAATTTCGATCGTTATAGCCTATTTCAGTAAACAATTTTTTTCCCGCGTTGTTTCTGATATGAAAACTACTATGACCCTCGTTCTCTTCTCGTATAAAAACAAAAAATTGAAAATAGTAAGATCCTTTCAAAACTCGTTTTAACTTTTTTTTTCTTTATAATGCATGGGTATTAGTGAGATGTGTCTGCATATAGGCATGGGTACTTTTGTATGTGTAAAATAAGAAAACATAAAATCGTATTTTTTTCTCATTCATTGTGTTTTTTTAAATAAATAAAGAAAGAAAATAAAAATAAAATTAATAAACATTAGGAGAGGATTTAAAAAAAATTAAGAAAACTTCTTAATAGATTTTTCTTTAGTCAATATGTACCTTCCATATTTTTTATAGGTTTTCTAGAACAGGAGAAAGAAAGTGATTAATTACAAACATAAAATAATATTATATAAATGTTAGAATGTTCCTATATATTTATAATTTAGAATTTTACATTATTTTTTTTACCCCTTCGAAATAGTTGATTTGGATGCGTGCGCAATTTTATTTTATATTGAAAGAATGAAAAAAATGAAATATATTAGATATCTCTGTTTCTTTTACTCACACTAATAAAGATTGTATTATTGATTTTTTGAATTGTATTAACCAACCCCTAATAAGGGTTGTAAGAGGGAGTGCCTAGTGTTGTTTGTTTTTCTTAAAAAAATTTTCTTCTCACAAATGAAAAATTTATTTTTATTTTATTTTACGTCACACTTGTGTGATTGTTTTGATTAGAAATAGAAATGTTTTATTTAATGTTTATTTATTTAAATTTACTTTTTTTGTATTTGTGTATATTTTGATCTTGATAACACAAACGTCCATTCACTTACGACATACCATCAAAAGTTTTTTTTTGCCCACATACTTACATACTTTACATTTTTATTTTTTTGTTTTTGTTATTAAATTATTAAAAAAGACGAAAAAATTCTCACATTTAATTTTAGCTCGTTTTTTTTGTAAGAAGAAAAAAACACATTTAACAACATTAAAAAAATGTTTCCGTGTCAATGATCTTAATTTTTTTTTTCTTTAAAAATAGTGAATTTAATTTTCAAAATTTTTTTTTGTTTTTCACAATAAATATAAAGTACGTTTACATACTACAATAATTTGTGTTCTTTACTTTTTCAAAATAATTACAATTAGTTTTAGTAACTGTTTGTTGTTATTTCTTTTTTGAATATGCAAAATTTTTCAAATGTGTTATTTAAAACCACCCTATCCTCCTTCCTCCACCAAGCTGAATCGGCTATTACGTCAAATTTTTGTTTGTTTATGTTTTTCAGAATTATATAATTTTGTCTAATGTATTTTTCATATAAAATGATTTATAAACATTTTTGATTGGAGAACACTTCTCGTTAAAAATCTAGACCAAATAATTCATTATAAATTTTTATTTATGTTTATGATGAGGCGATACATACACATAAATTTATTTTATTAGACTGTTTATGATGAAAAAAAAAATAAATGAAAAGAAGAATACTATTCATTAGAATTTAGAAAAAAAAATATTTTTCCGCTCACTGCTGCTAAAAGTTCAGTGAACCAAAAGAAAAAAAAAAAAAATATAAATAAATTCTCATAGAATTATTATTGAGACAACAAATTTTGATGTGTTATAAATATTGATATTCTATGATACACTGAAAACCTACGACAGATTTTTTTTAGTATTAAATATTTTAATTATAAACATTTTCCTAAAAAAATTATAAAGTCGGTAGAATAATTTGTATTTTAAATTCGAATAGAATTTTGTTTTCTTTTTAAAAAGTTTATTATTATTTTTTGAATTTTTGTAGAAAAATAAAAAAAAACGTAATTATTTTTAATCGTTTTATTACATATAAAAAAATGTTCTCTAAATCGTTTTTTCTTTGTTTTCCCCTCTTTTTCTTTATAATCATAATAAAAAAAATTTTTTTTTATCTTTCTCTTTTCCACATCAAAGACAAAATTTTCGTTTTTGGCGCGACTGTACCTTTTTTTTATGTAAACCTTCCACTTTTGCCTGATGTTTGGTTTTTTGGTTTAGTTGGTTGGTTGAAAAAAAGCAGTTGGTTAAATTCATTCGTTATTTTATTATATTTTTTCGATTCAACTCGGCATTTGCTTTTGTGTCGGATAAAATAGGTTTGAATGATTTTGTGTTTGTATAGAATGTGCGACGAGTAAGACCATATTAAATTCATAGTATGTGTTTTTCTATAGTATTTTTGTTGTATGAGTATTATATACATTTCAAAGTATAGCATAGATATATAAAGATAAAAATTTGTAAATAAATAGTGAATTCAATTTATGTATTGTTTTATATGTTTTAGTAAAAAGTGGTCTGATAGAACTATAAACATAAGTTCTAGGTATATCTCATTAATATCATTAATACTTATTTATCTCGATATCCTGATTAATCATTGACAGTAGTGGATTTATTTATTGCAACAAAAACAAAATAAAATTATCGGACCAATGAAATGATTTAATGTTGGTGTATGGATTATTGCCTTTTTTTATTCTGATTCAAAAGGAATATTGAACTCATCACGATAAATATTTTAATCTTTTATCGAACTAAATATACTAAAGAATATTTTTAATACATAGTTATATATATTTAAAGATGTGTAAATTTTTTTTTATTTGTTTTATAATAAAGTTTTATAATAAAGACAAGAAAAAAATAAACACATATAAGTCCATTTGTTCTCCTATTAGAATTTTAATTTTGGCACAAAATATGTTATTATTTTACAATCTACGTTAAAAAAAAAATTAAGTGACATAATAAACAAATAAATTCAATTGAAAACATTTCAACCATTAAAAATCTGTTCAAATTAAAATATGTATCTTCCCATATCCACCATTAAACTAAATGATTTCTTAGTTTATTAATATAAATTTTTTACTAACAATATATTTTTTATGTTTTAGGATTCGTCAGGTCCAATAATGGACTTATATATTTCTGATTCAATGCAAGATATGCTCGATATTGATATACGTTCAGAAGTAGCAACAGTAGTTGGTGGTGCAAATGATTTTACATCACTTATTAATTATGATTTACCATCATTGGTATTAGATACAAATTCAAATGATGGTGATATATCGTGGTTGGGTGGACCAAAATGGTCAGCTGGTTCCAATGATATTTATGCTGATGTTGGAGCTTGTGTTAATCCTAACTCAGTTATGCCAGTTATATCATCTTCCTTATTAAACTCACCAAAAGGACAGATAAATTTAAATACAAATATAAATTCACATGGTGGTTGTAATGATTCATTATTGCAAAGTCCAAAAGAAAAAAAAAGTCATTTGACATTTTCACCGAATACAATTAAAGTTCCAGTTGTACAGGATAATAAAAAATCCTCTGGTTTTATTCAACCACAACGAATAAGTAATGCTGATTTAGTTAAAAAAGATCTTTCAATTGAAATGAAAGATGAAAAAATATTAAAACAAATAACTTCTGGTAATAGTTTAATAACATCAACAAATACAAATGGTGGTAATACAATTAAATTAGCCGCTGGAATTGGTGGTTTAACATTTGCCCATAATATGACTTACACAAAACTTAAACAAAATAATATTAAAACAGCTATTCAAAATGGGACTGTTAGTATTTTACATAAGCGTGAACGTGATTCTAGTCCACAACAGCAATTTAATAATATAATACACTCTTCCAATCATCATCATCAACATCATCATAATAATAATCATTCATATCATCATCAAAATGTCCAAAAAGTGTTTAAAAATGGTTTAGTTACAAATAAACAGATTTATACATCAACAATAGGATCACCGAATATAAATTATAGTAATAATAATAATAATAATATAAATAATAATAATATTAACAATAATAATAATAATAAATTAGTACCAAAACCTACTGGACAGGAGTTTCCAAAACCAGCCTATTCATATTCGTGTTTAATTGCAATGGCACTTAAAAATTCACGTGCTGGATCATTACCAGTATCAGAAATTTATAGTTTTATGTGTGAACATTTTCCTTATTTTAAAACTGCTCCAAATGGTTGGAAAAATAGTGTGCGCCACAATTTATCACTAAATAAATGTTTTGAAAAAATTGAGAAACCAGTAACAAGTGGAGGACAACGAAAGGGATGTCTATGGGCAATGAATCCTTCAAAAATTGCGAAAATGGATGAAGAAGTACAAAAGTGGTCACGTAAAGATCCAATGGCTATACGTAAGGCAATGGTTTATCCAGAAAATTTAGAGTCACTTGAACGTGGTGAAATGAAACATGGTAGTACAGGTGATAGTGAAGGTGAAATAGAAGTTCAGTCTGATACAGAACAAAGTGATTCTGAAGCTGAACCTGAAGTTGAATCTGAAGAAAGTATATTACCAACAATAGAATCTTGTGATGAAGAACAAGATGTTGATGGGGATTTTGATATTGAGGTAAAAAAATATTTATTATTAAATATTTATTATTATTAAAATTAAAAAAAAATAATATTTACACATTTTCTATTTTTCATTAACAGGTCTCTGATATGTATGATGAAATTGATATTGATGATTCTAAAGATTCGCTTCATATGTCTCTTAATGAACAAATATTGAAATTTCGAAAGGAACAATTACCATTCCGAAAAAGGGCAAGACTTGATGTGAATTATTCGATTTCACCTGCAGCTACAATAAATATTACAGCACAACAACAACATCATCATCAGAATAGACGAAAAATGGCATTGGTTAATCGAATAGCATAGAAAGTTATTTGTTTTTTGAATTTTTTTTAAAAAGAAAAAAATGCACAGGTGGAAAGATTTAAAAAAACAACAATAAAATGTAGAATCATTTAATTTTAAATTTTTTATCTTCATTATATTTTTTTTTCATCTTCATTATATTTTTTTTTCATCTAATTAATACACAAAAGAAAAGTAGAATTTATTTACCTTTTTTTTTGTTATTATCCAAAATTCTATTTCTACTTATTTTATATATAAAAAAAATCATAACTTAAAAATTTATGTTTTTTAAATTACAATATTTTTTTTATAAAAAAAAAATTAATTTTATGATAATTAATCATAATTTGTTTAGTGAGAAAGATGAGGTAATATTAAACAAAAGGGAATACTTTTTAAAATCTATTTAAAAATAATAAATAATTTTGTTTAATTATTTGTTATTGTTAAATATTTATTGTTAGATATTTTCTAATTTTAAATCTAAATAAAAACTTAAATATTTTTTTTTTTAAATTTTTTTTAGTAACTAAAATAAAATGTAAATAATTCTGTAAAAAAAAACATAAACAAAAAGCAGTGAAAAGATTAAATTAAGAACACAGAATTATTGTCTGTTAATTTACCACCGTATAAAATTTATACTCGAAAGAAAAATTATTTTTTTCTCTTGAGTTTTATTCTCTTTTTTTATTAGCAAACGAAACAACAATTTTTCAAACAAAGTCAAATTAAATTTTTTTTTTCATTTTACAAAAATATTATCTTAAAATATTAACATTAAATTACACACAAAAAAAAAATGTACAAATTTATTATTATTAGAAAAGCGCATTTATAAAAACAAAAAAAAAAACAATTTCAATGTAAAAGAGAAAAATAATTCAATAATTGTTTTTCTTTTTTTTTTGTTACAAATTCCCTTATTTTTCTTTTAATTATTTATTTATCAATTGTCATTACAAAATGTGTAAAAAAATTAATGATTTGTTTAAATAATTATTTAATCAAATTTAAAAATAAAAGGAAAATATTTAAAAAAAGTAAAATAAAATATATTACAATCAATTTATTGAATAAGAAAAAAATATATGTATTTAATCTATTGTTTTGTTTCTCTAGATTAAATAAATATATTTTATTAAATAATTTAAAAAAAATTGTAAATATAAATGCATAAACATAATTAATTTTTCCCTATTAAATATTTTTCTGTTGAAATGTTTTTTGATAGGAAAGACTATAATTTGAATTATAGCAATGTTTTTTTTTTTAAATAAGTTTTAATAGGAATAAGTACGTTTTTTCTTAAATAAAAAAAAAATAATGAAAGGAAGAAGAAAGCTGAATGAGAGAAGTGTTGTTTGTTTTTTAAATTAAATAAACACATTTATTTGCACATTATTCAAAAATTAACTAGTTGAAAATAATTGTATATTTTTTTTTCTCTTTTTGTTTTTGAAACATTTTGAAACAAGAGTAATAATAAGTTGTATACAAAGTTTCATTTCAAATGAAAAATTTAACCTTATTACTTTTAAAACAAAAGAGGTGAATTGAAAATAACGAATGATAATGGGAACGAATTGTGTATTTTGATAATCACAAGTGAATATTGAATCAAATTAAGTGATAAAAATTATCAAAGTAAACACGCTTAATATTTCTATAAAAACTGGACAAGCAATATACAAAATTAATTGTTCAAATTATTGATAATTGAAATACACCATTCAATTGAAAATATAAAAGTCGAGTTGCTGCAAAATAAGTTTTGCTTATGGCAAAATAAAATTCAAAACATTTAATATTTAAAATTTAAAAGAATCGAGAAGAATTGTTTTGCCTACGTCAAACTTATTTTCCACCAACTTGTTGAATTCATGTTATTCAAATCGTCATCTTTGTTCAATTTTCATTTAACAAAATAAAATTCAAATCATTTAATTGGATTTCAGTTAGGGAATAAAAATTTTTTTTGAATAACTTTTCGTTTTTTTTTTTATTTAAAAAAAAACTTGCCAGTACAGTATTTTTAAATGTTTTTAAAATAAGTTGTAACTAAATGATTTTTTTTTTATTTTATTATGAACAAAGGCATCAAAATATAGTTGGTTGGAAAAAAATTTAAAATAAAATATGGAAGGAAGGAAATAAAATATTTAATTTACAAATACAAGGAAATAGAGAAATAATTTTCAGAAAAAAAAAAATCAAAGAAGAAAAACAATCACGATTTTACTTTACTTTTGTTTTTTTTTTAAGTAGTGGTGAAACCTCTTGAAAATGTACCTTTTTTTTAAAAAATATTAATCTATTAAAATAAACAGAACTTTTTTGATTAACAAAAAATTTTTATTAATAAAATAATTAAATATTAGCGTAGAATTTAGTGATAAAAATAATTATAAATAATTAAAATTAGAAATAGAAAATAAAAGAAAAAAAAAAATGTAATTTGTTTGTGTTTACAAATACAAAGTACAAATTTATTAATGGTATTCAATTAATTAAATAATATAAATTTATATTCAATCCTACTTGCGCTTAGTGATAAGATTTTTTTGTAATAATATTAAAAAAAAACAATTTTGTATGGAAAATTTATTAAATAAAAATAAAAAAAAAAACAAAAAAAAAATTTAATAAAAATAATTGTGAAAAAGAATTTTATAATATTTTTTTTTAATTCATAATTTATGATAAAAAGTTTTTAAATGGGGTTTTCTTCTTTTTTTATAAGCCACGTATTTATTTTGGTGGTGAATATTACAAGTTTCAAATTTCATTTGAATAAATGCTAAATTAGGAAGTCAATTCGACGGGTTACCGACGATTAACGACTAATTGCACCACTGCCTTGATTACATGCAATCAGTGATTCAGTGAAACAACAACAAAAATCACTTTTATTTATTTCCTATTAAAGAAAGATTAAAATGTAGGTTGATATCATCAAATAGTTTAGGGAAAAATTTTGTTGAGTGAAAATTTAATTGATTTTCATATGATACATATTCACACTTGTAGGATTTTTGTATTCTCGTATCGTACAGTACGATTCGTACTTAATTTTCATTAATAATAACAGAATTATTTTCATAGTAATATAAATTTTAAAGAAATGAAAAAGAATAAAAGATAGGTTGGTTGAGTCTACTGTAAATTAATTTATTTATGATAATATGTATATTTATTTTATATAACAATTACATATATTATATATCATTATCATTCATAATTAAAATGGTATATTATAATTCTACATTTGTTAGAAACTTATAAGTGTAATTAAGTTAAAAATTAAATAAAGAAAATTATTTTTAATCGATATATTTTATTATTTATAATTAATAGGTTTTTAATTCACTTAAATGTTATGGTAATATAACTAAAATAAAACATATTGCAATGATTAGAAATTTATGATTATTATTAACAATAACTTATAAATCTCTTTATTAACTTAATTAATTAAAAAATTATATTTTTCCCAACACCAAATTTAATTAGATACAGGATGTCTTTTTTCATTTTTTTACGTAAAGAAAATCAGTATTGCATTAAAAATGGTATTTAATTATAAATTTTGATAAAAGACTGATTTAATTAATATTTAAAAATTATAAATTGTTTGTATCAAATCAATTGACAATTATTAAGGATAAACATGGTTTGTGTTTCAAGAAACTTCTCTGTATTTCTTTGTCTTTACACATCATCAAAAAGCCCTCTTGGAGGATCACCGGTTCTTTGCCATGATTTATTATCAGTATCACTATCAGATTCATTAAAATCATAACCTTTAAAACCTACAGATACTTGTGCGCTTACTCCAAACCGTTCATTAATTTCATCAGATAAACTTCGATTAAAATCCAAATCACGAATATTAGTGCTATAATCTAATGCTTCCGTGTCTCTTAATAAACCATCACCTGGGCCAACACGCAATGCATCTGATTTTAATGTTCGATATTTTGAACCTGGTACGTTAGATAATTCACGTGGTCCATCTCTTCTACGCGCTAAAGTTTCTTCTGCTCTTTGACGTCTTCTTTTTTCACGAGCAATCAAATCTTTTCCTTCCTGTACAAGTTCAGAAGCGATCGTCTCGTTTAACATAAATTGTTGAAAACCAAGTGCGTTTAATGTACGACTACCAAGACTAAACCATGTAGCTAAGCAAAAAGCCAACATCACCATTGGAAAATATATATTAAAACCATCTGAAATGATTCCCAAAACATCCATATGACCCATCACTTGTGTATAATGAGTCTCAAGTACTCGTTGTTTTATAATATGCGAATCCATATGAATGAGACCCAAAAAGTTTAGACACATTGGAGGTGTTAGACGACATAATAGCATTCCACTAAATATTAAACTATGTTCATTTGTTTGATGGTGTGGTGCCAAATAATATAGATTAAGAAATTTTATACGAAATACAGTCGAATATGCACAATAGCAGAGATAACACAATGTAGTAGTTGATATTAATTCGATGGTTAGAAAATCATATCTATCCTTGGCAACATTTAAAACATTAGCGAATATTGATAATACTGGATCACGATTGAAAAATGTCAATTCACTCCATACAACTAACAATGATAGAATTCCAGTGATGACTGCAAGCACTTTTAAAAATGGTGATTTCAGTAGACACTGCCAATACCATTCAAATACTGGACTATGACAAAAGCGTCCTAGACTCGAGCGTTTTGTCGGAAATTCCGATTTAAAACGATGTTCAACAGACATTGAATTTCTGGCAATGTCCTCTAGTGAAAATACTTTATTTATTTGAACACTCCAAAGAGCTTCTGTGCGTTGAAGAGTTTGAAGTGATTTAATGACTTGTTTGTGAAGACGAACCATTGATTTTTCTGATGGAATTACACTTGGTGATGCAGTTTCATTTCTTTGTACATTTCGATTTGTTTTTTCCAACAATTCAGTTGGTACTTTTTTTAATATAGTTTCTACTGGTAATCTGAGATCATGGTTTGTGGGTATTGCTTTATTAGCCGAATGAAGAGATTCTAATACATCCTCCACATTTTCTTCAGCTTCAGCTTTATCTGAACTTAATTTTGCTACCTTAAAATATGCATATTGAAGTGTAAAACCAGGCTTCGAATTATTCCATAAACTCCGAGGAACTTCAACTAAAGCGTAACCTAAAAGAAGAACCAACAAAAATAAACCCCATGTATTTGAGGCAGAAGAAGCAATAGCTTTCAATTTTTGCCAATCCAATGACACACCCGGCTTTAGTGCAATATAAATTAATAATATACCACATATTAAGAGATAAGATCCATAATAAATTGCATTATCAATCACAGCCGATTTTAATTTTCCTTTAATTGTGAAATCACCAGCTTTCAAATAGGATTGCAATAATGGCATAATAAGCCAAGTAAGAAATTGAGATGTCCAATAAATGATACGCCACAGATTTGGAAACACCTCTTCTGATACCATTCCCCATGGTTTCTGACAAGCTGGATGATGCTCATTATCATTTGAATTGTTAGGATTTAATAATTGTGTAGTTTTAATTGTTACGTTCCATTCTTGGACACATTGGCGATAGACAGTCTGAGAAAATATAAAATATTATATTGACAAATTTTAATAAATAATGATTAAAAAACAAACCGATGTTACATCTAGTGGTATTGTGAATACAATTAAAAATGAAAAACACCATGCGGTTAGGACTGTAATTGTTACAATTGGATGTTGTCTTTGAATGCAGCCATATCTATATAATGATACACCAGCGAGAAGCAGCGAGAAGCAAATTGCAAACATTAATAAATAAGCCATTTTAATTTTTAGTTGATTATCCTTATAAATTTATATTGTACATTAATAGAATTAAAATCTTTCAGATTTCATTTGCTGCAGTTTTTAAACGGGATTCTTGTAATTGTTTATGAGCTTCCTTTTGCATTTTTTCTAATTTTTCTAAAGTTACAGACTTTAATGGCATTAAATGTGGATTGCAAAAATGAAAATCGTCTTTTTCTTCAAAAAATAAGTTTCCAGATACTGGCAAAATTAAATCAATTTTTGTACCGATGTTGTTCGCTGTTGACATTTCGATCGAACCTGAAAAGTATATTATCACAAAACTTTATTATTTCATAGTGGATTTACAATCCGATAATACGTAAAAAAAATCAGCAATGAAATTTAAAAAACTAAACTCATATTAAAAAAATCAAATATTTAATAAAAAAACTTTTTGTAAAAATAGGTAAGTTTACGATAATTTAACATACTTTACACTTTATGAATTTTCTTTATTCACATTTGTATTTTATGAACCAGTAAGTAAAATGATATTTAATATTTTTGTTTAATGATGTATTTACAATTTTGTTTTTGACAAAAACACAAATTTTACATAAAATTTTGATGTTTTTTCTACCTATAATTCGTGTTTTCTTTTATAATTTCTGACACTTAGCAACAAAAACTGCTGTTTTTTTATTACGCATGAATAGAGATGTAAGTTTTCATGAAAATTTATTTTGTTGAAAAGTTTCATCAAACTTTTCATGAAATGTGAAAACTTCATGAAAACTTGTTTAAATAATCTTAAATTTCATCAAGGTTAATAATAATAGAATACATTTTTCTTCGAAAACATGAAATTTCAAATATTTTGTACAAAATTTAATTTGGTTATGTTCCAACTAAACATGGAAACGTCCAAATAATGCAACGAATTGATCGCAAAAGTGTAGGCATTAAATTCGAGTGAATAAATTTTTTTCGAACTATATCCAAATGGTCTGCTTTGCTATAATAGACCTTACTCTTTCCGCTTAATGCCGGTATCATAACCAAGATTATCTGCGGTTTTTGTAGCGTTGCAGTTTTTTTGTTATTCCTGTCCCTCTCTACTCATGCAACCATCTTTCTCTGCGTTTTTTGCTCATATGCTTGTTTGATTGAATAATGAACCAAAAACGCTGGAGGTAATTCTAAAATGGCGCATATTTTGAAGACCGTATGCACCATCGCAATGTAGTTTTCTCTTTTACTTTCATTGAAAAAAAATATTCTGTTCTTTTCTAAAATATTTTTCTAAGAGCGGTTAAATTTTAAATTCAAAAATAATTTTTTTGTCGAGATTGTGAACAATAAATTTTGTTTATATATTAAAATAAATATAATTGATCTTATATTTAAAAATTTAACTATTTTTCAGTTATGTTTTTTATTTAATATTTTTATTTTTTATTATTATTTAATCGAATTTAATATTTCAAAAATTTATTTTAATTCGTACAATATTAATATGGAAGAATTGAATAAATTTTTAATATTTTAATTTTATTAAATAATTTTTTAGAAAAAATAACGTTAAAATTTAAAATAATGAGCAAGAAAATGGCAAGAAAAAGACCAGGAAAAAAAATAGCAAAAAAACTGCAACGCTACAAAAACCGCCGATAATCTTGGTTATGATACCGGCATAAGGTATATTTTTCCGTAAACTTTTTTCTTGCTACCCTAATTCGCGTTTGGTCGCAATAACCTTATGTATCTTCATCTGAGCCATCTTTTGAAATTTCTTACTTTTCCTTGTTGTTGTAAAACTTTTTACATATTTATACAACCTAAAAATTTAGAAGTTTTCATGAAACTTTTTATTTCTATATTGATAAACATGATACAAATATATTTTATAGTTTAATTCTATTTTTTTCTTTTAATAAAAATCATCGACTTCTATGATTTATTTTACGACTTCTGTATACGCTTTGCTCAGTTGTGATACAACTGCACAATGTTTTTGTTTCTCAGTTGAACTGATCAGCGCAATATTCGAAATTGAGGAAATTTATACTAATAGGAATTTTGAAAATTGATTCCAAATATGTATTATTTGCAACAATTATTTTATTTATTATATTTTTGAAAAGGATTACAATTCAAATAAAAATATTTAAATTTATTATGAAACAATTTTATTTTTCTAACGTTTAATTCAAAATATCGTAAGATTTAAGCAAAGATTTCAATACTTTCAAAGATCAAAACAAGGTGAATTTTTAAACATCTGAGAGATGATGTTGGAAAATTAATAATTGGATCAATACTATTGTTTCTTTATAGCATATATAATAATATTTTGTTAGAAGCAAATATTATTACAATTCTTTTAGTTCCACAATATATTGCAAGACACACAATTACAGGTTTGTATTTTATTTTATTTAATTGTAAATATTACATGATAAAACCAAAACTGCATTCAAATTAACTAAAGTAATAATATATATCTCTTTTTTGGTTAGATGAAACCATTTTTTTCTTAACAGAAATGGATCGAAGAAAATGTTCACAAGCAACTCAAAATCAAAGTAATTATAACCTAATACGCATGGCGCAAGTAGCGCATTACAATAACAGCGAAATGAGTTGCGTATTAGGAAATTATGATTACTTTGTACAATTGCAATATAGTGGAGAATCATGCTTACAAAAAATTGAGTATTGGTTAGTTAACTATCAAAAAATATTGGACTTCCTACCAGACGAAACTAGATATCATCAAAGATTACACTGAAATTATCAATCGTGATAACGTTATCACAATTTCTGAATATCTTGATATCGGATTATTGCAGAATACATGTCTACACCTACATGTCTAGAATAACCAAGATACAAATATTCAATGCATGTGTGAAATCTGTACTACTATATGGTTGTGAAACTTGGAAAGTTACCAAAGAAATAAGTAATAAAGTACAGGTCTTCCTGAATAAATGTCTACGCAGAATCATGGGAATCTTCTGGCCAGAGAAAATTACTAACACAGAACTTTGGTCAAGAACACACCAGGCACCTGCTGAAACCGAAATCAAGCGCCGAAAATGGACACATTCTAAGAAGAAACGAACAAGACATCAACAGAATGGCTCTAGACTGGAATCCCCCATTCGGCAAAAGGAAAAGAGGCAGACCAAAAATAACTTGGAAGAGGACCATTGAAAATGAAATTAAGATTGTTGGAAAAACATGGAGTGAGATCAAAGTGATTGCGAAGGACAGATCGAAATATAAACTACTTGAAGATTGAAGATTGTGCTCCACATAAGGAGTTGAAGGAAAAAAAAAAAAAAAACAAAAAATCTGGTTGAGAGCAATGTGAGAGGAGCAATTGAGAGTTACACATAAATTAATAAATGGAGGATTATCAGACCGAATATACTGCAGTATTTTTTATATGTTAGGATTACCGTCCAAAGCAGTAATCCCGATTGAACAACTGTCCACGATGACAAGTGGCGAACACCGGTGCTTCTGTATCAGAATTAACGTCGTCAAGAATTTGATACGGAATGAAAACAATTGTGCGTTTTTCACTGCAAATGGATATGGGAATAAACATTATGCGACAATACAATTGAATCAACAAACCAGAATGATTTTTAAAAACAATAACACACCAATTTTACCTATGTTCGCAATACAAGGTAACATTAATGGGATAGTAGGTCAGCAACATTTTGTATGATATAATAAATTATATTAAATATGTAGTACTAGGAGAAGGTAAAGATAATCCCATTTTAATTGTGAACCCATGCAAAGTAATTGAAATTAAACATCCAACCTATTTAATTGTTGGGAAAATCAAAAAAATAAGTCAAAATACATACGAAATACAAACTCCCAATTCGATGGTATTGTATGAAGATAAGAATATATATATAACGTGATGAATTACATGAAGTTAATTCAAACGAAATTAAAATTTGTTGTTGGAGATGAAATAAAATATTTCAAAAATATTAAAGAGGCAATTATTGAATTTTGTTCCATAAAAATGAAGCAATGTAATGTGAAGGAATGGTTTGGGGACTTGGAATATCAAGAAATTCTACCAAACGAACTTCATCAAATTGACTTCAACATAAAGAATTCTATTTATGAGGAAAGTCAATTTAATACTTGCAATAAATGCAAGTGTTTATTCAGAAAAACAACAAAACATTTCGGTTGCATACCGTATTGTAACGTGTCAAGAATACCATTGGTAAACAATAATCTTGAACAACAACTATTGTATGCAAGTGAAAGCTTGATAGAAGAATTATTTTGTACCAAAAATATGAATGATGAAAAAATTATGGAATACCCAACTGCAAATTTTGAACCATTGCTATGTTCTGCATTAGTGAATTCAGTTAAAGAACAAACAGATGTAGAACATAGCATGGATGTGTTATATGAAAATATTCAATATTTGGATGAGGAAGAACAAAAAAATCCAAATGAATGCATGGATGTGTTATATGAAAATATTCAATATTTGGATGAAGAAGAACAAAAAAATCCAAATGAATGCATCCTTTGCATGAAGAAATTAAAATCAAAACAAACATTGAAGCTCCAAATGTTGGTACATGGACCAAAAACATTTGGATGTGTTATATGAAAATATTCAATATTTGGATGAAGAAGAACAAAAAAATCCAAATGAATGCATCCTTTGCATGGAGGAATTAAAATCAAAACAAACATTGAAGCTCCAAATGTTGGTACATGGACCAAAAACATTTCGATGTCCAACATGTAAAAAATTATTCGCTAGAGGTTATGACTTACTAGTGCATAGGCGTAATTTACATAAGTACGTATCACCACCTAGAAATAATTAATACTATTATTAATTAATTAATTAATTACTATTATTTAATAACTATATAATTTCATTTCTGATTTACAGTAACTGCAGAGTTATTATTACTATTAAATCCCGAAAGAAAAATCTTAAATGAGTTTTAAAACTCAACAACAATTTAAAAATTAAAATCTAAGTTTAATGTAAAAACAAAAATTTACAAATAAATAAATAATTTAACATTCTTATTTATTGTTTTTATTAAAGTTACAATCATTAAAATTTTAAAAAATTACAATATTTTAATATAAAAAGAAAAATATTTAAAAAATACAAAAAAAAACTAATAATCAGCGGCCGTATGAGATAAATAATCTCTCCGTCCAATATTTGACGCCTGTTTTGTTTGAATTGCTTCTAATTTTGGACATTCTGTGATTCTGTGTCCTAAACCACCACAATAACTGCAACCCTGAGAATCACCAAGATCCAAATATTTTTCTGTTTCTGAACATAATTCACCCAAAAATGCAGGAACTTTTTGTTTTGCTTCAATTAATAAATGTTTTAAATCTAATAATACAGATTGTTCTGTTGATTTATTAATAAACGTAGATGCAAGTCCAGTTTGTCCAGAACGTCCGGTTCTACCAATTCTGTGTACATAATTTTCCACATCGTCAGGCATATCATAATTGATAACATGTTGAACATCCGGAAAATCAAGACCTTTGGAAGCAACATCTGTTGCAACAAGAACATCTTTTTCTAATTTACGATATGCTTGAACTGCACGTGATCTTTCTTCTTGATCTTTTCCACCATGAATTGCAACGGCTTCGACACCTTTTAAAAGTAAATACTCATGAATGGCATCAACATCTTGTTTCTTTTCGGCGAATATTAACACAGGTGGTGCTGTTTTTTGTAAACATTCGAGAAGATAAACAACTTTTGCTTCTTGTTTAACATATTCAACTTCTTGCACTACATTCATTGATGCCGCTCCAGCACGTCCAACATTAATTGTTACTGGTTTTACCAATGCTGATCGAGCAAAATTCTAAAAAAAAATAAAGATAGTTAGGAAAGTTCTAATTTATATAAATCTTCTAATTTTACTTGAATTTTCTTAGGCATAGTAGCAGAGAAGAGTAAAGTTTGTCGTTGTCCTTTAAAATACGAGAATATTGTTCTGACATCTTCTTCAAATCCCATATCAATCATTCTGTCAGCTTCATCCATACACAAATATCGGCATACATCAAGCTTTACCATTTTCTTATCAAGCATATCCATTAAACGTCCTGGAGTAGCGACCATAACATGTGCACCACGTTGTATCACTTCCATTGCTTCATTTACTGGGGTTCCTCCAATTGCTAAGCAACATCTTATTTCAGGCATGTCATTATGTTGTAAATGTTTACAATAATACTGAGAAGAAAAGAAAATTTAGGAATTTGTATTAAAATATTGTTCATATACTTATTTAACCTACTTACTTGCATAATATCATGAGTTTGTTTGGCCAATTCACGGGAAGGACAAATTACAAGACCATAAGGTCCTTCATTTTTAATAAATGGAAGACGAATTTCTTGTTCCAAACAGAACATCAATAATGGTAATACAAAAACCAGTGTTTTTCCACTTCCAGTAAAAGCAATTCCAATTAAATCACGTCCAGCTAAAACTGTTGGGATTCCTTGAACTTGAATAGGTGTGGGTTTTTTGATCCCCTTTTTGTCAAGCCCATTCAAAATGCCTTTTGGAAATTTCATTTCTTTAAATGATTTTAATGGAGGAGGAATATCTATTCCTTCTACTAAAATACGAAGTTGATTCCGAACATCATTATGAGCTGATTCTGGAAGAAGTAGAATATACCGCGGCGGCTTCCAACTTGTTTTTATTGGGTCTTCGTATTGTATACCCTTTGCCAATTCCGCGACTCCCATGAGGGCTTTCTTCTCCGCAACGCTTTCTAGAATTTTTTCTTCCTCCTTTAATTGTTTTTCCACTGCACTGACTTTTTTTGCTTCAGCAATTTTTTTCAATTCTGTATGCTGATCCAATAAACTAATATTAAATTTTCTTCCCCAAGCTTCTTCGGCACCTTCTTCATCTTGTTCATTTTCACTAGAAGATTTTCCACCACCAGTATTCTGTAAATTAAAAAATTACAGAAATTTAACCTAAATGTTATAGGAAATCTAAACTGTACTTACTTCATTTGATAACTGAACGATTCGTCCTAATTTTAATTGTTGTTGTTTCTTACGATCTTTAACGGGTACATAAGGTACGTAATTTGAATCATCCTCACTTCCGGATGAGTTTTTTAGATCTTTTCGATATCGTTTTGCGGACATTTCTTACAAATCGTTTGTAAACAATTTCAGTTGTCAAATGTCAATGTTAGAAATATAAATAATACATATTGTTGCGAACTTCATACTCGTTTGAACAATCATATAAGAGAATTAAACATAAGTACTAGAGATGTAAGTTTTCATGAAAACTTGTTTTGTTGAAAAGTTTCATGAAAATTTTCATAAAACATGAAAACTTTTGAATTAGAGAAAAATATCAATCTTCTACATTTTATTGTTTTTTCGTATTATTATTGTAAAACTTTTGACACTTATATAGCCTAAAAATATAAAAGTTTCATTTAGGAAAACAAAGATACAATGAATCGATGTCACTACCTAATAATAAACTTTAAGTATAAGTTTAATAATAAATTTAAGTATAGAATGAAGTCTGATTAAAAAGTATTGTTAAAGACTGAACAAACTTGAATTATATTTGTAATATTTTTTTTTCTTTTGAAAGCATTATTTTCATAGACTTATGGCGGGTTTCTCATCTCCGTTTAGATCTCATCTAGTGACTGTAGATGAGTTTTAAGCTAAAATCTGTTTCACAACATTTAGATCTCATCTAACTCTCCATCTAACTTAGATGCGCAATTTGGCGCATCTAAATACTTAGATGTGGTTTGCTTTAGTTGTCAAGTGTGATTCATTACAAAAGTCAAAACGCACAGAAAAAAAATAATAGAAGCCACTGAACTAAAAATAGTTTGAAAAAACGCTACAAAATGTAGTGAAACAGATTTTTGTTAGATGTCATCTAAGGGTTAGAGTCGATCTAGCTAGATCCTCGTTTAGTCATTTGTTAAGAAACCCGCCATTAGTATATATAATCATATTTAAATTTTTTTTCTCAATGTGAAAATTGAGACAAAATGTAGTCATGTATGAATCAAATCACACATACGTACCCCGACAAAACGTGCACATGAAGTGTAGCGCAACATTGCAAACAAATGTCATGCAAATGTCGCGATTGATTTGCCCAAAGTGTACAGATATGTTGACAGCGGTTCTATTTTCGTTCACAACGCGCATGACGTCACACAGACCCCTTTTTAAATTTCAAACTAATAAAAAATATGTATTTTATGCTATATGTGTCGTCACCCAGACGTTAAAGAAGAGAGGGAAACATGCGCAACAAGATATCTTGTATATTTGTATCATGACAAACTTGTAGGTGAAAAAACTATCTGTTATGTTTATTTAGTTTGTGACATAGGGTATATTTTTACCTAAATTTTTTTCTTGCGACGCGAGTTTTTGCTTATGGAGTGCGTTGTTTTTAAGGTGCTAGACTGACATCTAGCATCAACTAGACAAAGCATACCAATGAAATGAACTGAAAATAAAAGACAATTTCAAATTGAGTTCAGTGAATTTCAAAACTTTGAACTGAAATTGCAAGTATTTATTTGTTGTTTGTTTTTGACATTTTTGAGACCTGTCAATTGAGAAATTTTTATGCTTATTTGAGTTTCTATTTAATTTTTCTTTTCAAAAGAGTTTTGATGTTCGAAGTGTGAAGGCAGTGTTTTGAAAATGTCTCAAAAATAATTTTATTTTATTTTTTTTTACTTTAGTGGAGTTTAGTGTTTTTTTTTCTTATTTTACTTTAATATAATACAATAATTATAATATAATTAGAAATGTGTTACTACAATGGCTCAAAAAGTAGACACAAGTGATTTTTATTATATTTCTAATAATAATTGTGTAAAATCCGAACCAAATAATAGGAACGACGCCTCACGTAGTTGTAAACAAGACGAGGGCACAAAGAAATATACAGTTTATTTAAGTGAAATTTTTAATGTTTTTTATTTGAGACATAATCAAAATGTGTCCACAAGAAATAGTGTTGAATTAAATTTAAAAAATAATAAATTTACTAATAGTGTTTTTAAAATTCTAGTTTTGATTGTGATTTTAATTAGTTTTTTGGATATTGGGTACGCCCATAGTACTGGTGGATTAGAAGGTAAGCTTGTTTTTTGTAAACAGAAATACAATAGAATTAGAGTCAGTATTATGTGTTCTCAAAATATCAAAATTATTATTGGCATTAGTCATATAGTTTGACCATTCTATTTTATTTGGACTCATCATTCTTCATATTAATATACCAACTAAAATTTCTTAATCAAATTAATGAATTTAAATTAAATTATTCTATACAAATTTGATGCTTTAAGTACCTATTTATAATTATTGTTGTGTAAATTGTAGTAAAACAAATCCTGTCTTGAAACAATCAAAAGAAAATTAAAACTAAATAAAGCAATTTATATTTAAAAAAAAAAAACAGATAAAAAAGAAAACTTTGTGTTACTTATTTATCTTCTTTTTTTTCAAAAAGAAAATTATGTTATTTATATTATTAGTAGAAATATGTAAAAACAAAAAATGTTAAATAAAAAAGACGAAGAATATTTAAATATCAGATTTGTTTTTTTTTTATAAATCTTTTGTTGCATTTTGTTTTATTTAATTTTATAAAATAAATGAATTGAAGAAAAATATTTATACTTATACTTACTTACTTTTGTGTATTAAATCTATGCAAGCAAGGTCATTTTATTTATTTTTTTTTAAGCACGATTTGATGGTGAACTAATCAAAATACTGAAGAGTAAAGAGAGAATACATAAACCTAATGATGTCCAGTCATTTTATTTGTTTTTTATTCTGAGAAATCTTAGGTTTTTCTTTTGGAACGATATGAAACAAAAAGATTAGTCATTAATTTAGATTTTTTTTTAAAAGAAGAAAAGTTGTAGTACATACTTACTACTCAACTACACCTAATTTATAATAAAGAAAGAAAATTAACTATAATAACAAATTTAATATCTTTTTACAATAAACTTCTCATCAATCAACAGTATAAAAATTTTAAATCTCTTTTTCTTTCTCATACTCATCTCATTCATTTGTATGTTTTGTTAAATTCGATTAGGCTAGTTTAAGAAAAAATAAACAAACTGACAAACCAAACAATATGATCATAATTTATATTTATTGTGGTATTTTCATCATCATTGTCATTTTTGTCAACCATAATAAAATAATATGTTTCTGGAATAATTTAGGGCCGTAATTTGCAATAAGTGAGTAAAATGGTCGCCTTAAAGCCTTAAACCATTCCGTTTCAGAGTGGAGGCATTCGAATAGAGTGATTAATGAAACCACGTAAACTGAGGGTTTCAACCTTAATCATCATTCTTCAATGATTGTAAATAGCACAAAGATTCGCATAGAATCTCAAAGATGAGTTCTCCGAGAACTGTAAATATTTGTGCACCCATAGGGTCAGTATTTACGTACACGTAATTCTTAATTATAATTATAATAATGATTACTTTGGTTTTTATTTCACTAGAATTTTCCAAGATTTAATTTGTTTTCTTCTTTTGGTGATTAAAATTGCATTTATGAGATTATTTTATACAAAAATGACACAGGGTTGAAAAGAAACAAAAAACCTATGAAATAGTTGAGAATTATTCCCCTTAAACTCTTACAACTTGACAGTAAGTTGCCTAAATACGTATAAATTTATTTTTTGTGTAGATTCATACTTAATGACACTTGATTCAACAACAATATATCTACTTTGCGCGTGTAGGTATACTTTGCAGTTTAAATTAGATAAATTAGATTACAGTTGAATTTTTTTATTTAAACTTTTGAACAATAACACTGTGAAATGAATAGACTCTTAACTAAATGTATACTTAAAGTATGGATCTGTTATTTTATTAAGTACTCATTTATTATTAGCTGAAATGTTTTCGTTACATCATTTAAATTTGCATTTCGTCCATTCATTTCAATTGATTTCAGTTTGATTTTGATTGTCTTCGTTCCCCATATAGTAAGTACTTACTTAAGTAAAAGCCGATAGAATATGTTTTCGTAGAAAGTACAGTCTATTCCTGAAATATTTTACACGATACTATGAGATTTCAGGTGTTAAAATTAAAATCATTTTTAATCATGAAAAAAATGATGCATCAGAAATGTAGAAAAATCCTTGGATTTTCAGTGTTTTTCTGGTACAAAATATAATTTTTATGTTACTTTTGTAATAGCAATAAGTACTTACTTTACTTACATTAACTGATATTAAAATTACTTATATCTACTGCTCACATTTAATTTAAAGGTTAGGTAATATTGATATTTATTTAGTTTTTCCAATAAACTTAATATATTTCGACAGTAATCTTCAAATTATTTTTGTACTTGTGTAGTGAGTTTACAGTTTACATTCATATATACATTCAAATAATACAAATATATATAATTGGAGGACTGTGTCGTTGAATATTCTTATGTGTAAGCAATGTTACGCGAAGTGTTATAATTGAAAGGCAACCACTACCAAAGTCGTTTTTCTATTGATTTCAGTTTAATGTCAATGATTTTAATTTGCTTCAATTTCAGAAACGGTTTAGAGACAAGATTTTGATATTAGTTGTTTTCTTTTGTCAGTTCTATATAGCATAAAAAAGTTTCTCAAAAGAAGGATATTTATCCAGTATACAGCATATTGTATTGTCATTAATTCTGTTCCTTTCATTATATTTTTTATAGAATAAATAAATTAGCAGTTTTACATTTTATTATATTTATTATGAGTTTTCACGTAAAAAATACAAAAGTCTATCAAAATTCGTTAATGCGCCTTCTAGTGGAGAATAAAAAAAAAGGTGGTATCGAGAATAACTATAGTCTTTTTGATCAAGAATTAATACTTTATGCTATAGTATATAGAACTCCCAAATGAAAACAACTATTATCATTTTGTCACTAAGTATATACAAGAATTCTCACAATCAAAATGCGTCTTGGTTAGATTAATTGATTGTTTTCGGTGGATTTCTTCTCCAATTACAATAACATTTAATAAATTCAATTTAATTAATTATATTTATTAACTTAATATATATATATATATATATATATATATATATATATATATATAGGTATTATTAATTTTAAAAATTTAACATATAATGACAACCCAAAGTCTTTATTCTTATTATTTTTTGTTCACTCTTTGTTATCTAAGATCGTATTTCCAATTTAAAGAAAATAAAAAAAGAATATCAAAATAATAATTTAATATCGTTGACATTGTCAAAATTCTAGAGGAGAGAACGCTCAAGTGTCACATTGTACTGTTGTTCTTCTTTTTTTGTATCAAAAAAAAAAAGATCTTTCACATTTAACTAATTTTTACTTAATCGAATACAAGAAAATATATCTAATTGAGCTTCGTCAAATCTCAAAATCTGTCGAATATTTTTTATATTAATGAAAACTAAATTCTAAACCAGTGGTCAGAATCTGAAGTTCAGGTTCTTAGGGAAAAAAATGTAAGTCAAAGTCTTAAGGTAATTAATATTAATTTAATTAAGTATATGTATTGTAAACCAAAAATACTATCTTAAATATTCTTATACAAAAATCTTTTGATCATTTTTGACCAATTTTGATAACCAATTAAAATTGATTAGTTTTTGTTATTTTTGGGTTTCAATTAAGTACTTACTAAAAAATTTATTTCAGTCCCTTCCTTTAGCTTTCTTTCTATCAAAATTTTGTACCAAATAATCAATTTCATTGAGTTTATTTTTGTTAAAGGAAAAAGAGTTTTTTAAAGATTTTTCTACGAATTTCTGAATTAATTTTCACACGTTTTTTCTAAATTATTTAAGATGAAAATAATGATTCAGAATACAGTCATTGAATTTTCGTAAAATATATTTTGATAAAACTCGATATAATATACAAATTGAAATAATATTGACAATGTTGCCATTTAACAATTATATAGTATTTTTATCAAAAAGCACTCAACTAATATATGAATCGTGAGTAAATTGTTAATATTTAATTTTTGTTGAAGGTTTAAGAGAAAGAAAATATTGTGCAATCTGTAATCGGTGAGTTTGGATGATCATTTTCTTAGTCTTTACACTATTCAGTTTATTCTAATATATATTAAAATTGTTGTGAAACACTGCAATACTTTCTCTTAATATTTATTCTCTTGTTAATTGCATGGTGCATTCCTGCACCATATAAATTGAAAAACTGATTTATTATTATGTCCCTAAATACTTTTTAAGTAAGCTAATAAATCAATTTTGTAACATTATAGATGGTGCTAACTTAAAAATGCTTTAAATATTTATGTAATAGATAGAAGTTAATCATAAAATGTCTCCACTTCCCCACAATTATAATTAATTTATATAAAATAGACATATATAAACTTATGTTTGATGTGTCATCATCATCATAAGATATTTTATAAAAATTTTAGTAGTAGAGTCTAAACATCCAACGCAAATTATAAAACTATACTAACAAAAACATGTAGTCTCAAGTAAGTAAGTAAATAAGTAATCAAAATTAGATTCAAAAGAGCTTCCTCTTCCTCGTATCGACAATTGACAGTATCAGACATGTTTGAAAGAAGAAAAATAAAAACAAAAAATAAATTGACAGCAATCATGTATCAAATAAATAATAATTTTGTTTAAAAAAAAATTAATGTTTTAATTTTAAGTCATTTGAATATAAAAAAAATCCAAGTATTAAAGCACTTATTGCTGAATAAATAAAATAATAATTTTGACTGTAAAAAATTATTATCAACGCGTATGGTAAGACTGAGAAAAAAAATAGTGAGGGAGAGAAAAAGAGCAGGATTTGAAACAGATGACTTCTAAATAATTTAATAAAACATAAAAGTCACGATGGATATTAAAAGATATTTCTGTTCTTATTCTTCTCATTTTTTTTTTGACTGACATTCTTATTATTATAAAATATTTTTGTTGGTAGAAATGAAATTTTTCCGACAGTTTTTTTTTTATTTTCATTAATGCTTTCCTTTATAGCATTTAGTTTAAGAAAGAAGCTGTGCTGCATCTTATAAAAAAAAACATTCAAATATTCTAACCCTTTAATATTTTTAAAGAAGTATAAATAAACTTATGATGGCCTACTACTTTACCTACACAAATAATTATAAATAAATGGTTTTCTCTTTCTATTTTTTTTTTCATAAACAGAAAAAATTATATAATTCCTGGATTTAGACTTTTCTTCTTTTGTTTGTTTTAATAGTGTTTATTTTAAAAGAACATTTTGAATTTTAAAGGAATACACACAATATTATACAAAACCATTTGAGACTAAGACTACGACCCGTTTTAAATATAAACTTTCAGAATAAGTATACTTAATTATAATAGGACAGAGGCAAGGCCACTAAGAGAAGGAAAAAAAACTTAGTTTTTTTTTGTAGCAAAGAAAAAAAAACAACTCAAAAACACAAAAAAAAGTAACGACCTCGTTTAAGTATAATAATTTAGTTGATGCGTTGAACTTTCGCAACGTTCATTATTTTGTTTTTTTTTTCATATTTTCTTATGTAAATTCTAATATCTGATGATATTAAAATATAATAAGATACTCTTTCAGTTCAGTCAGTGTAGCCGTTATGCTACAATCGGAGTATTTAAATTAAAATGATTTTCAATATACTTAATATTTAATTTTTCTTTTATTTAATTTAAGTACTGAATTTAAAAAGAAACACATGAAAATCATGTTAATTTATGCGGCAACACTGACTCACTTTCTACTATCAATATTTATAATCTACCCTATCAGATATTAAATATATTCGTCCGTCTTTTTGTCTGCATTTTTTATTCTTCCTTTCGAATGAGAATGAATGAAAACCATAAAAAAAATTTCCATAAATTCTCATTAAATATTATGAAAAAATCATTGTTTGTTTGCATTTTCTAAGATATGATTATATATACAGAAATCCCTACACATTATAAAGCTTATCGATACACATACACGGCATACATACTTAAGTAAAGACTTATGGTTGATTCACAATGTTTTCAATTAAAATTAGTTTATTTAAAATGGGAATGTGCATTTTTTTATTCTTTGATTATCTTTTTTAAAAAAATTCTTAGTTTAAAGTTTAACGTTGGGGACTGTCACTTATGTTTAAGGGTTGTAAGCTGTAGGAATAAAGTTCTAGGCTCCAATAATGTATTTTTCTGCTAAAAGAACATGTGTAGCGATTGAATCCACTATGCAGATTGTGAATGATACTTTAATTGTAGATACATAATTTAATTTTCTGTCTATTCTATTCTATCAGGTATATTTATTTATTTATTCTTCTTTTATGACAGGAAAATGTCTCTTTGTATTTTAAATTTTTTTTAAATCTCCGTGGACTCATTAAATATCAAAACAAACAACAGATGTTTTCTTGTAGTCGTATTTGCGATGTTTGTAATTATTGAGTAATTTGGGTTTTTTGTGATTTTTGTAATATTCACTAATCTTTTAAAATTTGTGGTTAAAATTTTCTTTTAAATAATGACAATTTTACAAAACATCTAAATTTATTGCATTTGACTTTTGCCTCAACGAATTTTGCATTTGTATATTTTTTTAAGAACCATTTTGTGTTGGATGTTTATGTTGGCGATTTTCTTGCAATGAACTTTATACATATTTGGATGTTTTTCAGCTTACCGGTTTTTTAAGGCAATATAAAAAAACTTACTTACTTAATCCGTAACGTAATCTGAAGTGTCAATGTTGAATGTTATACTATACTAAAATAATTTGTTGTTTAAAATGCAACTTCAAATAAGTTCGTATTAAAATCATCATCAGCTGCTACGTTGTTATTCTTATTGTTCAAGAAATGAATGCACTTGAGAATATTTAAAAAAAACATTCATTTCTAAACCGGAAATGTCTGAATATTTTGTCACAATTTTTTTTAGCTGCCGTTTTATTCCCGCAATGCCTGGTGTGTTGCTTAAAAAACGAATATAAAAAATGCATCGTCCCGTCTTCTCTTTAACTCCTCGCAAAAAGTTAGTCTGCAATACACAGCACAACCAAAATAAACTTTCATCAAACAATGGTTCTTTTGTTATAATACAATACGTCATATGAGTTGTTATGGTAAACAAAAACAACAAAAAAATAAAATAAAATACGGCTCCAAAAATGAAAATAGAAAGATATGTATAATAAAACATTAAGAAGTTTGTTGTTTTTACTATTGCGTTTATGAAAAATAAGGAGCTGAATTTAATAAATAAAATAAAAAAGGGAGAATTTTGAAGCATGACTTTTTTTAACAATTTTTTAAAAAAGATAAAAGAAAATGCATTTGGAATAATCTTTTAATGCAATTCAAATAAAATCTTTAAATCCTTGAAAATATTTAAAAACAATTTTTAATAGCAACATGCAACAGCATAGCACAACCTTTAAGTTATCAATTTATCTTTCTTATTTTTCATTATTTATAAAAGGATCTCAAATTTATGCTTAGTTAATAATTTCTTATACATTCTAGCGCATATAATTTATACTACATTTCATCTCGTAAGGAATACATACATTTTTTCCTTAATAAAATGAAAGAAAATAAATAAAGTAAAAAAAAATACAAACTTCTATTTACATTACAAGAGACGGCTGGAAAATCATGTAGTTGTCGTTTGCTGATGCATTGTTATATTGTTTGTATATACTTACTACAACTACAAGTGAAGACATACTCGACTGAAAATTTAAACGAAAAAGATTATGCAAAGGCCAAAGACGGATGTAGATGTATATAGTAAATATATGTATGTGTTCGGGGGACGTGCTTCTCGTTTAAAGCAATTAAATTTTTTTTTTATTAAAATAGATGAAATGGAAGAAAAAAAATTATGCGTTTTTAAATATACTTAAATTTTTTGAGGAAAAATTCTCATATAAGTATGCAGACTTAAGTAAGTATTAATTTCAAATACTGAAGCCTTATAATTTAAATTTTTTAAAATAAGTAAGTATTATTTAAAAAAGAAAAAAAATGTTTCGAATTTTAAAATAAAGTAACTCTGTTGATTTATCTATACAAAACGTTCATTAGGGGCCATATACCAAATATAATGTAAATGTTGTGATTTGACTACAAATTTATTATATCTTACCTACTATATTCATGTGTCAATAGTTACTTACAAAAATAAAGTATTTACCTACTCACATAGAAGACGATAAAAGATTTAAAGGTCCATTTACAATGTTTTATTTTCTTTTAAACTTTTCTCAGCCCATTAATTCTTACATGAATTTCTTATTCGTAATTTCAATTAGTAAGCTAAATCCACAAAATATCAGCCATTTATTCATTAATTCTTAATTTTCCAATATTACTGAAATAAATTAAACATAGACCAACATTGTGAATCACCGCTAAAAAAACTCAAACTAGGTATATAATATGTTATAATACGTAAGGTAAAGATAGCTAACAATAGTAATAAAATAATAATAATAACGTACATCATTGCCTTTTATATTATGGACATATAAAAACATATTTGAACATATTAAGCTTGTGTAATAGAATTGGTTTTGCTTTGATACTTTATTTATTATTTTCGATATGAACAAACTAAATGTTACTTTCAATAACACAGAAATACAAACAGATATTCAACTGTATTTATTTATAATAATTTGAAGTCTTTATTTTCTCATATTGTATAAAATATCTTTTATATATTTAGAAACAGATTCTTAGATATTCATAGTATTCCAAACAAAAATCTCAACAAAAAACTCTCAACGATTATAGAATTTTTCTTATTCTATTTCTTTAATGTTCAAATAACTGATTTATGATTATTTTGATTAGATAAAGCTATAAGCATAACATACATATTTTAGTGATTATTTTATGTCTCTTCTTTTAGTGAGAGAAAAAAAAAAAAAACTCTTATCTAGCTTTACATCATCACTCGCATCATATCCCATCATCCTTCACACCTAAAAAGAGAAAAAAAATATTGGAAAACAAAAGAAGAACAACAAAAAAGATGGGGAGAGAGAAGAAGAAAAAATGGATTTCTTCACACGCCAGATGTTTTATTATTATACAAAATCCGGTATAGAATCCCAGATCATTGACATAATAAATTTTTCTGTTTTTTCCCTTCAAAAGAAGAAAGAACCGATTTTGTTCCCAATAAAAAAAATTGGTTCTTTTATAAGAATATTTTATTCTTTTTTCAAATATGTATCCTAAAAATGTATTGCAAATTATTTGTGTAACTACATTATTTTTGTACACACTATGTGCTTTCGAGACTGTTTTTGTATATCGAACAAGAGTTTTTATTGTGCTGTTTTTTTTTTATTCTTATGTTGAATATTTGACCCAAATTCACATCGGTAAATAAACTGGAAATGCAATTATGCATTTTTTTTCTTAATAACGGACACAATTTAAATACTTAAAATGTTTTATAACTAAGTATTACTTATTATAACTGTAATTGTGCTGACCACGGTAATCTATTTACATACGGATATTGTGTTTTTATCAACAGAAAACGTCGATTTTAAAGTAGAGCACAAACAAATATATAGTAAGGCGATGCATAAGAAACCTAATACCTCGCTTCCTAAACTAAATTTCAAAATAATTGATTTTTAATTCAATTGATTGGAACTTTTCGTCGATAATCCTAAATAATGTTTTTTATTATTGGAAAAGATTAGAAAAATTTAAAGTTCAAAATTTATTGAATTTTTCGAACCTAGTTTCAGAGTTTTATGATAGGCTTGGGTCCTTAGACCTTTTATTGATTATTAAAATAACAGAACATTGATTTTTTTAATAACATTTATTTTATGTCTCTTAAGATTACGTATGTTACGTAGTTTTTGAGTTTTTATACTTATTATTTTATGAAATTTATGTAGTTCAATTAGTAAAAATATTAACGTGAATAAATAGTAATTAAAATATTCATTCACAATTTTTGAAAGAAATACGATACTATGTTAATATTTTTGTATTTGCACGGCTATTATCATGCTATTTCGTGTGTAAAACGCGAGTGCCGTTGTAACATTCAAATTTAAATTTTTTCGTATATAAAATATTTTCTACAGTTAACTAAAAAGTGGAAGAAAACAAATATAAAGATCGGCAACCTCTGACGGAAATGTTTATTTAGTTGATTTCAGTTTGATTTCAATCGGATTCACTACATGATTTCAATGATGGTTAAAAATGTTCCTTTTGCTGAATATTTTCCATAAAGTTTGTTTTTAAATTTGTTTAAGTATAACAAGAACGAAATAAATTAAGAGGATTAAAGAAAAAAAATCTAAACAGCTGACTTAATTTGTATTTTATGTTAGCGTAGAGATCTTAAAATTTATTATTTATAATGAAATGCTGTAGCCAATCTTAGATTGTTTAAAAAAACACTTGTAATACAAAATTACAAAAAGATCGGAAGTTTTATTTTAATTAGTTTACAATTAATCAGAATATACTAAGATATTTTTCTTGAGCTTAAAGTAAAACATTTAGTATAAAAAATAGACTAAATAAAACATTTTCATCTAAAAGAAATAAAAAATAAAAAAGATTGAATAATGATTCCAGAAATGTGTCTTATTTTTCTGTGTTTTTTTTTTGCGTCTACCATCTTCAAAAATAAATAACTGTATTTTCTCAGACTTAAATTGCATTCAGCAGTACTAGTATTCATGATAAAATAATAATAAAAAAAGAAAAATACTTCTTACATTGCTTACTTACTACATACATACATTCATATTATATGAAATACTTTGTGTTTCA
The DNA here is from genome assembly GCA_963082725.1 of Pedicia rivosa. NCBI lineage: Eukaryota > Metazoa > Arthropoda > Insecta > Diptera > Pediciidae > Pedicia > Pedicia rivosa. Next base: position 20,604,882 of record OY720151.1, read on the forward strand.
CACAAGACTTTTATTTGAATTGGGGTTTTTAACCTTTTTTTTTACTATACTTACTAAGAAACTTTTTTCTTTGGCTCCTCGTTGCGCATATTCATTTTATTATATTTTATATAAATAAAATCTTTTCTTTTACATCTTATATATTTTTTTATAAGGTAGAAAAACAACAATAATTAAAAAAAATGAAGATTCATTTTTTGGATATCATTTCCAAATAGAGAATCAAATCAGAGGGTACTGCAAATTATCCATAAATAAAATTTCATTGTAATAAAATTAAATATATTTATATGAATGGATGACACATTTTTATATACAAATTTGTTGTTGCCGGTTTTTTTGTAATTTTTTTTTTTTTTTAGTTATTTTTAAGGAAGTAATCTATGACTAGTCGGTTAATTTTTATTTTTATATTTTTTTTTCTGTTTTTGCTGTTGATGAAAATGTTCTTGCCATTTATATGTATAGTTGTATTAAATGATATGCGTCAAACAAACGTGTGTATGCATATTTATATTTACAAGTAAATGAGTGAATGATGTGATGCCGTTTATTGTCTCTACATCCATAAAGTTTCAAAAACGAAAAAAAAGAAAATAAATAGAAAGAAAGAAGATTTTATAACGAAGCAAATTCAAGAATTTTTCATCCGAAATATAATTATTATTTACATTTGTAATGTAAAGAAAAATTAAAAAAAAAAAAAACAGGAAAGAAAAATATAATATTTAAGTGATTCCATTTCACGTGTAATTAAAAAACTTTTTGTTTAACAATAATAAAGAAAACTACATTTAACCTTTTCAGATTTGCAATTGCGCTTGTGTATATTATAAAAATATTCTACATGAGTAACTCCCAGGGTCATTATATCTACTATTATTAGGGGCTGATGACCATTATTTCTACCCCACTGAACTTTGAACTCTATTGATGAGAGTCAACGTGTTTCACTTTGCTATAATCTGCCAAATAAATTTTGATTTTTAATGTAATTTTTTTAAAAATTAACAGAACTTATAAAGGATTTAATGCTTTAATGTTATCATTAATAGTAAAGGGATCGAGGGAGTTTAATAAAAATTTGGTATTTTCGTTTTTTCTTACAACAAAATGTATTTCTACTCAACTTATATTTATTCGTGGTGACATGAAAATTTTAAATTAATTAATTTTAGTTAATTAATGTAGTAAAAATGTCTTTTTAAAATCCGAAATTTCCTTTTTATTTTTAATTTGGTTTTTGTGTTTTTTTTTTTGTTTTTGGCTCAGTTCGTTTACCGTAAAAATGCTTCCCATTTTTACGTTACAACCCATGATATGACATGATATGTACGTATTAAAATCTAAAAACATCTTTTAATGTTACATCTCAACAGAATAAAAAAAAAACAAAAATATAACTTTTTAACAGAACTTTAAATATTTTTATATGAAAATTAAGAACTTTTTATGTTATTTAATTAATTGTAATTTCCTTTTAGCGTGTGTGAAAGAAGGAAACCACACCCGTTTGTATATTATTTAAATACTTACACTTATATAAGTTAAAGAATTTGTAAAACCAGAAAAAAATTTTCGTGCAAAAAACATTATTATACACACATAAGCATGTACACACCTTCCAGTCATTGAATTTGACAAAGGTTTTGATTTTTGTAATTCGGGGCAAATTTTTCACCTTTTCTCTATTTTTTTTTATAAAGTTTTATGTTTGAGTTCTTCATTGAGTGATTTAAATTCAATACTTATCCCTTTGTCAATCATAATTATATTATTTGATGTTGAACCATTTTTTCAGTTTGTCATAAACATAATTTTTCACTGTATCTAACTACTAATCTACCAATGTCATTGTCGATCAAAACCCGTATTATTATGATCTGACTAAATATAATAAAAACAGGAAAATTGCACATATACTTACTGAATGCAATTCAAGAACAAAAACATTTTTCTTTCGTTATAACATTTTTTAACAACAAAAAGCGCTTGACCTTTAGTAAACTCATTGGTCTAATCCAGTTATTTTCCTCATTTGTTTTTTATTTTAATTTTGTGTGTATTTGCTCTCTACATGTATACACAGATTATAAACATAAAAGTAAAGTCAGTAAATCAAAGCAATTTTCTTTCTTCTTTTTTGAAAAAAAAAAAAAAACAACAAGTAAATGTGTGCGCAAGTAATAAAAACAGAAATAACAAATTAGCAATGTTGTTTGATTTTTTACGCGATGGTACTGATCAACGTGATTTTGTTAAATCGATACGATATTGTGATCACATCAATACAATGTTTAGATTAAAAAATGCTTAATAGATTATATTCAAATAACACAATATTAAGTTGCTATGCGCCGAATCGAATTATAAAAATGCATAGTTGGTTCAGAGCCCACCTTAAAAATAGTAGGTCTCGTCCTGATTTGGCTTAATAAGGGCTTTCCTAGGTTGTCTGGTTGCCTGGTGTGAAAAAGTGGACGATAAATAAATTAAAAATATAAAAAAAATATTAAATTAAATATAGTAAGTTTATTTTAATTTGAAAACGTATACGTTATTATTTAGAACTTGACTAATTGGTCGAATAAAATTGCGAATAAGAAAAATTACAGAAAAAAAATATTCCGAATAATAAATGCGTCAGTTAATTAATAAAAAAATTCACTACATTATTTCAACTAATGAAAAGTACATACTAATTCTTACTTAAAAAATATAGTTTTTGCTTTAAATAAAATTAAAAAACTGTATTTTGAATTTCTAAACAATAAAATTATCTTGATTTTAAACTTGAAGTTTATTTCTTATGAACTCATAAATGTTTATGAACCATAGAAACAATGATACTTAAATGAATCATATCTCTTCTTGCACATCCGCACAAATATTAGAGAAATTTGCAAAATTTACAAAATGCTGTGGTGGTTGCACGGTTGCAAAGTTATTTATTCCTTGATTACAAATTTACAAATAATTGTTTTTAACTATTTTAAATGTGAGGATTTTGTTGCTGCAGCTATTTGAAATTTAATTATATTATATTCACTAGAGTTTCAAAATTCGTTGAATTAAAATTTTGCCACAATTTTAAATTTCTTTTTATCAATTTAACTATTTTTTTTAATAACTCCGATATCGTGTAGATTGTAAAGTAAAAATGTATCATATATTCAGTAGAATTTAAAAATTCATAGAATTTTAATTACACCACAATCCAGTGAAACTATCAACAAATTGAGTTCTGATTAAATACAACTAATATCTGTGAAAACTGGTGAAATGCGGTGCAATCTCTGTGAGATTTTTAGGAATTCGTATGAAATTATGTTTAATTTAGATTTCATTTTATATTCACTTATACATTTTTTTAATTGTTGAACACAATTAACCTGAATGATTTTTTTTTGACTGGGCAAACACAGTAATAATGATTTGGTTCAATTGGAATCGTAATAAAATTTTAGATAAATTTAATAATAATTCATGATACAACCGGAAGTTTAGTCTAAATGACAATTAAAAATATGTATGTCGATTATCTGGTTTGTTTAAAAACAAAATGAAATTTAGATGAAATTAATATTAAAAAAATAAGCGAGGATAATATTTTGTTTGTTAAAAATTTATTTGATAGAAATTGTTGTTTTAGAATTTTCGTTTTCAGTCTGATGGAAGATTATCATAACAAAAATTTCAAATATTTCTTTTGTTATTTAATTTGTATTGTATTTAAAATGAAACGGATAGCGAAAATTATTATTAATTTTAGGTATACGGTTATTGCCTCCTCGCGGTTAACATTAATAAAAATCACAATTCTTTGTGAACTTATAAATTCTAATAAACTTTCAATTGTACTTAAATATGTTGTATTTATTCATAAAAAAACCATTAATTATATTATTTTTTAAAAGTGACCACATGATTCGAAACCACACTCAATGGAGGTGATAAATATAGTTATACTGTTAAAGGTCGGTCTACTAACTCAAATTTTGTTCCTTCTCTGCAATCAGACCATAGTCACTAAATTTCTTCGCAAGATAAATGGTTCAATTGAACAATCTTTATTGTGGTTCCTTATCTCCAAATTGATTATAGGCTTTTACTGTAAAACTCACATATTTGAAATCAAATTTATTTAATTCTTATTCGGCCTTTTTATATATATTTTCTATGAAGCCAAGCACGTTATCGGTTTTTTAATGGAATCAATATAGACGGTGTTTGAACTGACAACCTTACACGAATGAGAGTCGAGCATGTGACTCTGTCACTAGTTTGATATTGAACAGAAAGGATAAAAAAATTATTTATATAATCTGTAACCTTCAATTTTTGTTTTGATTTTCAAATTCAGTAAAAAAATTCTAAGAAATAAAAAAATTTGAATAATCAATAAACTACGGTTTGGCCTCGTCTCTCTACTGGCCTGGTAATAAATATAAAATGTTAAATTATCTTATTTATAAGCGTTTAGCGTAGACGCAAAATGTTGATTTAATTTTTTCTTATTTACATTTTTTAGTGAGAATGTTTCATGGGATAAAATTTAAATTTTATTATTTTAAGTTTTTATATCATTGATGCCCATCTAAAACGGATATCCTGTATGCAATACATTAATGCACATAGGACAATTCGTGACAGTAAGAGTTGAATATTACTTTGTTACAAAAAAATTATAAATTCCTATTTAATTCGTTTTGATATTTCTTTTTTGAATTGATGATGATGAGAGTTTGAGATGATTAATACTTCTTTTTTTTGCACTACATGTTATTAACTTTGTTTAAAAAACAACTTGAATTCTTATACAAATTAATGAATTCGCATTAAAATTTGTTTATTAATATTTTATTAAAAATTTCATATACCGAAAATCAGAACACTACATAACGTATTTATAGAAAGAGATTCAGAGCTTTCGAGTGAATTTCTATAAAATTTTAAGCATTATTGGCTGGCACTCTGACTATGTATTTATAGTAAAAAATGAAATAAAATTTAATTGTTTTTAATAATCAGGTTAATAAAATTCAATAAACTTGTTCTTTACGGTTGTTGTTATTGTTGTTATTTTTAATAAGTAATTAAATAGTTTTATGTCAAAAGCAAAAATAATATTTACTTTACTATTGCAAAGATTGATATTTATTCAAGAAAGCATCGCACAAATTTTAAAATACACAAAATAAAACTATGTTTCCATATAAAAAGTGACACAACAAAAATAATTGATATTTGCAGTTAAACAAAACACATGTTTTTATTATTTTTTTTGTTAAATTGAAATTTTTAATGAAAATGCCCTTCATACTTATAAAAATTGAAATATAAGATTTCGCTCGAATATATTTAATTAAATACTCGATGTGCGAAAAAAGATGTAAATTTAGAATATTATTTTCTTCTTTCTAACTTAATCTTTTCTTTTTCGTTTTGTTCTTTCTTTCTTGTTTTTGGTATAACCTATTTCGACTTGAACAGTTGAAGTATGTAATTCTATAAATAAGAATGTCTCATGTGACTAAAGAAAAAGAAAAAGAAAAAAAACATTTTATCCATATTCCCGTTGGGTTGGTTCAATTATACATGTATACAATTCAACATATTATTGTCTTCTTCTCTATTCTTACTCTTTTGAAATTATAAATGTAAAAACGAGACAAGTATAAAATTTTGTTTATTGTTTTTTTTTCTTTATTCAAAGACTTTTAACATTGGAAATCGTTTTAAATTTCAAAAAAAAAAATCGCGTTATCAATTTCGCGTTGAGTTTATGTTTATGTATTAGTATTACGCAGAAGCATCTTGAAGTCAAATAGTAAAACTTTTGTTCATTCAATGGATAACAGAATATGAATAACTAATTCTTTATAAAAGTTACCGATTCACCGAACAATATAGTAGGTTATTAGTTCTAATTTTCCGTACTTAACATTACTCAAAATAAACTAAAAATGTTTTTCTATTCATTAAAAAAACTGTAGAATCCTATAATTTTAACAATAATTCAGATCATTAGAAAAAAATGAGAAAGGATAAAGTTGAAACGAAAAAACAGAAAAGGCAGAACTAAGTCTAAGAAATAAATAATATTGTAAAATGGTTGCTAGTTTTTTAATTATTTTTTAATTTAATTAATTGTAAATAATCTGTACCTGTACAGATGAGGCAATTTTATTTTTGCTTGTTTGGTTATCTAAATTTGTCATTCATATTATGTTGTTTGGAAACTTATGTTGGTCATGTTATCAGAACGATGTTTCATACATAAAATTTTTCTTATTTTAAACGATTCAATCTAAGTTTACAATATTTTCTAATATTTTATACTTTTACTTTTAACATTTTCTCATATTGGTCAAGGCAGGTTTATAGGGTTGACTCTTGTTACTATTATTAGATGTAACTTACTTTAAAAACTAATTTATATTTTCTCGTTTTTTTAATCATAATTATTTTGATTGCTAAAAAAAGAACAGTGTCCAGACAATTAAGTGACTCAAAATAAACAAAACACAAAAAAACTGTCTGCTTTTATTACGATTTTTGCTAACAAAAACCGGTATAATTTTAAAAGTAAAAGTAAAGTAATTTATAGTGAATTATATTAAAAAGTCTTTATTAATCTCTTAACTATTAATTGTCGAAAAATTTAAATAGAAAATGAAAAAAATCGATTGTTTTTGTTTACTCATAGCTTAGTAATTATGTTAATTTCCTAATTAATAATTATTTCTCATTCTCATATATTTTATTATCTATTTAAATAAATGTAAACGAAAATGATAGAAATTATTCCGGAAGGAAAACAGTAAGAAATAAAATTAATAAGCATAGTTTATCAAAGGTAAATAATCTCTACTTATTTTTCTTTTTAAATAATGTTTTTATAGAGTTGTTCTTTAATCGTCTTTTTTATTTTATAGTGGACATCGTATATTTAATCAGATAAAGATCAAAATATGAATAGAAAGGCTTAAACTTCTTAATTGCTTATATTTATTTATATAATTTAGTGCGGGCACTCTTGGTGATCAGTTAATTTATTGGTTAGATTTTATTATCGAAATATTTTTAACATGTCAACTGAAGTCAATTTCGGATCATTCACCCAGTTGGCTCCATTTAAATAAACGCAGTCATTATAGAAAAACAAATTCTTCCGCTTTTGCGTCAATTTATATACGCCCTCTTGATATCAACATTTTTACCAAATTTGTTGTTTTATAATTAATACGTCTTGATATCAAATTAATGAATATTTAAACTAAATTAATTTTTTCTTTTAAATTTATTAATAATAATTTTATTTTAATCCGAACATGACTCATAATATTCTCCAAAAGCAAACAAAAAAATGTGGAGAAATCGATAGATAAATAATACACTTGTTTGATTGTATATTTCATAAGAAATTTTATTATTGAAAATTTACTAAAGTATTTACAAATAAAATATGTATAGTTAAATTATGCATTAACATTTTTTTAAAGATACTTTACATAGCTTTACATACATAAAATTTGATTAAATTAAAATAGTATATCGATGTGTATTTAATTTAATTCATCATCAAAATTTTTGGTCAGTTTATTATTATAGAAAATTCGATTCGGTATACAGTAAAGGTGGTAAAAAATTAATTTAATTAAATTGATAATTAATATTTCAGAAAGTTTATACTTAATACACAAAATACATAATTAATATTATAGATTATTTTACGATGTTGACTTTTTGTTTTTTTCTTTAGTCTTCTTGCGTAACAATCAAATGTTAATGCATTCGTCTCTATAAACTAAAATTATTATTTGCTATAAAGAAAGATTATTGTTTTATGCGAATCCTAAGACAACAATTAAGATTAAGTTACATAAGCTAAAAAAAAATCTTTTGTATTAATTTTTTTTTATTTTTTTTTTTATTTTTTCAAAATAAAAATTGTAAGTTTATAATACTATTTATAATTTTTATGAATTCCGTAAATTATTTCTTTTTTCTCTTTCTTTTTAATTCAGAAAACACTACTCATTTTCTTTCTCTTGCTCTATTCAGACAGAATAAGATCATGCATGACCATGTTAGTTATGGATATTATCAATATTATAGATCTGTAGAAATAATATCAGCTGCTATTTAGTTATTATAATGGTTTCCCTTATAATATCTAATATTTAATAAAGCATCTATTTAATTGGTCTACTGTAGGATAAGCTGAAGAGGGGAGCTTACCAGAAATGATAGAAAATATCGATAGTAAAATAACAGCTGGGCACCACTTTTATAGAAGATAATAACTTTTTATTTTTATTGTTTCTTTCTACATAAAGAAAGAAACACAACCAATGTTTTCTGATCTGCTGGTTTAAGTATATTAGTTTTATAACCAAATAGAAAATCGATGAAATATAAATTGTTCAGTTAATTAAAATAATACAATAAAACCTGTTTAATCGGAGCGTCGAATTTTTCAAGAGGTGGTTCGTTTAGGCAATGGTCAATTTGATAATTTTATTGTTTATTAATATTAATTATTAATTTTAAATTATTAATTATCAAATCCAGAATGGATATTTTGATTGATTTCAATAATTCGATATGCCTGCGGCAGAGAAGTATATTCGCATTAATGAGATAATGACGATTTGGTTTGGTTATTATTCAATTTCAAACAGTACATTTTTTATTTATACCGTTGTTAAGTGGATGCGGTAAACCCAATCTCAGTTGATTGATTGCAACATACAGACTAAATCATTTTAAAAGAAACAAGTTTATTGTCTGAGAAGTTTATTTTGAGAGTAATGAGCGAAATTCACAAAAAACATGTTTTAAATTTAATTTTTTAATTTTCTTTTAACTAAACTGGACTAAATAGTTGGGTAATTATAATTTTAGTTTTTTAAATGAATAGTTAAATTTCAAATGTTTAATCATTTAATCAACTTGATTTTTATTTTAAATCGAATCAAATCGATACAAATGCCACAAATAAGTATTTAATTTCATACAAGTGAAATTTATTAACTATTTAGTTTTTCACAGCTCGTATTGAATTTATATTGAATAAATTTAAAGTCTCGAAAGGAAAGTTGCTTCTATGCTTTAAATCCTCAAATGCAAAATATTGATTTGAAATCCAGTCAGTGCAGAGGTCATTTACCCAGAATCATTTCTGATTAAGAATTTTACTTAGGAGTATTCTCCAATATTGTTGTTAATGGGTTTATTATAAGAATCGAGTTATCTTGATGCTATTAGATATATGGTGACGTTTACATAAAATAATTTTATTTATTCTATCCTTGTATTCATCCTCACTCCATATTTCATATTTCAAAAGATTATAACTCTTATTTTTACTTACTTTTGTATTTGTGCTACAAAATATATGAGCATGAAGTACTATTTACTAGTTGATAAATAAATTTAATTATAATCAATTCAATCAAATTTAAATTAATGAATGAATATTATTAGAAGTGAAGTAACTTTGAATTTTTTTCTTATTCAAGAGTTTAGAGATTATTAGACTTTTATATTAATAAAACAAAACCAAATATAATAGTCTTGATATTTTATATGTATTTCTTTTTCTCCTTTTGACGTTATAAAATTATTGTGACTTCATCTTTTATTTAGTAAGCTGGCGCCACTCTATTGTGATGACGTTTTGATTGTTTTTTATTTGTTAGATTGAAATTTCTTATGATTCTTTTTTTTTATTCACGTTTATCATATACTTTATATTTGTTTGTTGTTTCAACATTTTATTGCTAATTTTTCTTTATTTTTTTTTATTAAAAAATGTAAAGTTAACATTATTAAATGTAATCAAAGTCAGAAATTATTGATAAAAGTTAATTTTTTTTACTGATAATAAGTTAGGTTGAATTTACACTTATCTTATTTAACGCTAATAACATATTTTAGTGAAAAATAAAAAATTAATAAGAAATTTAAAAACAATCGTTGAACCGAAATGTAGGGTCAAATTTCAGCTTTTTATCAAGAAAAAATATTACATTGTTTTTATTTGATTTCCATTTTCCTTATTTTTTTTTTTTTATATTCAGATGAAGGAATACAACATTTTACAAAACATACAATATTTCGACCGAAACTTTATCATGGAAGACATAAAAGATCAATTACCAGTACACTGGAAAAGGTTTGTTAATTAATCATTATATATTAATTTATTGCGTGTTTTTTTTTCGGAAAACTTCATTAAACGCGTAAGTGTAAGACGTAACATATTCTTTCAATATTTTAGAAATTATATAATTAAAGACCGTAGGATCGTTTTTTTTTTCTTTTCTTTTGACCTCACGGAGCGTTATTATTTACTTAATTTCGTTTTTTTACGCCAAAATTAATAATCATTCTAAACTGTAAATCATATCATAAACGTTAGCCTACTTTTGCATATAAACAGGGGTAGCTAACCTTTTATCAGATTACGTAATGCGTACGTACACTGGCATGACGTTCGATAATTCATCTTCATAGTAGGCAACATGATAAATACCATATTTTTGGGGGTATTTCCAAGAAAAAATTGCGTCACTTTTCACTAACCCAAAAATCATGTATAAAATACAACGCAACCACACTATTTTTTTTTACTCTCTTTTTAATATTTTTTTTTCTAATATTCTATAGGAAGGTTTGCACGCGACTCAAATAACATTAACATACGAATACCAGGGACATGATGTGATAATAGATTTGCAACTCAATAAAAATTTAATACCAAAAGGACATTTTCTTAGCTATCAAGTACCAAATGGTGGAAAAATTGTGAAAAATTTTACAAAGACTGAAATTGATTTGTGTCATTATCAAGTAAGTTTTGAATGAACGAAATAAACAAAATTGATTTTTAATATAATTGTTGTCATAGTAACTGCTTATTATTATTGATATTTTTTCTATTTTTCGTAGGGACAAATACGGGATAAAAAAGATTCACATGTCGCCGTTTCAACATGTAATGGTATAACAGGAGTTGTATTTGATGGAAAAAATACGTATTATATTCAACCTGGACCAGATGAAAAACTACATTCCGATCATTTTTTATATGAGTAAATATTAATTATCATTATAATAAAAATTTTAAGTTTAAGGACCAAATCTAACATTACGGGCAAATTTATTTTTATTTACATATAAATACTGTAAATTTTTTTCAATTCTATAATTTTAACTTTACAGTATTTTGAAGTGAACCATCGTTTTTTTTTAACTTTTACTTGTGTTGGTGTATTTGATCCTTGATGATGATCTTTTATTAATAATTTTTCATGAGTTGTTTTCTTTAAAAAAAAAATCTTTGCAATAAATGACTCGTCGTAATTTTTTTTGTTATATTTTTATATTGTTTATCATGACTCAGATATCTGTCATAAAAGCAAATTAATCTACTATTAAATCTTTACAATTCGTTGAAGAAAAAAATTAGATCACAAAAATCAATTATTTTATATCGAATTTTTTTTTTTTACTTTATTTTTTAAGTTTCTTTTGTTTTCATTTTTTTTTTGTTATTTTTTCTTCATTTTTCCTTTTTTTACTTAGATTTTTGATTATTGATTCTATTTATACAATAAAGCTCTTATATATCAATTTAATCGTATTCGTTTTAGTCACGCTGATATGACTCATAATGCAACATGTGGCTATGAAGGTGGTATTAATGAAAGTCACGATCCGGATCTTCTTAAGGATACAGAATTTAATAGAATATTAAGGGTAAGCTAGAATTGATAGTCAATAACATAAAAATCTTATCATAAGAAAAAGAAGCCTTTCTATTTTTTTTTTGTTGTCAGCGAAGATTTGGGAATTACTTACTGGTAAAAATCTTTAAGGTGTATTTCAAATCATTGTACCTTTCAATCGAGATTTTTTTTTTAAATTTAAAAAGGCATCAATAAAAATAAAGGGAACAAATATTTAAAAAGCAGAACAGAAATTTTAAATGTCACTTGAAAATTGTTGTCAAATATTTAGAATAATTGTGGTTAATTGTAAACAGAGTAAGTCTTTAAATCAACTTTTATTTTCAAAATAAACCATTTATTAATTATTACTTAAATTAAATTTATTGTTGAAAATATTATGAATAGAAATAGAAATTATTCTTGTGAATGCTCTTTAGAAAAATACGTCAAATACTTATAAATAAATAAATAATTAATTATTAGTAAATTAATCATTAAGAATAAATTTTATTTTAATTAAACATAATTATTCATTATGGGACAGTGATTGAAAAATATAATTTTATTAATAAATAAATGGCCCACATGAAGCTTTTAATAAATTTATACTTTTGACATCATTTATTATCAATAATTAAAGTATTTTGAATAATTTTTTTCATTTAATTGTTTATAAAAATCTGTAAATAAATAATATTAATTAGGTATCGCATAAATGACCTAAATTCACTTATACGATAAAAACTATGTGACAACATAATCTGTACAATCCCAAACAGAAATTAATTTTGAAGAAAATATGAATAATAATATATCTGATTGCGATAATTGTATTTATTATAAATATCATATTTCGTATCCTGAATATTCCTGAAAATTCATAAATTGTGTTTATTATTTTTAACTGAATATTTTCTTTTCTACTTATATTTTCTGAATAAATTTAAATCTGGATAAATTGAATCCATATTTATTAAAATAGCAATTTCTGTTAACGTGATTTCAAAAATTTATGAGGGACGACGACTAATTCAATTATATGTATAATGTTAAACTGGTATCACCACATCTTCTTCCTCTTAAAATTTTTAATTTTTTTTTGACAAATTCAATTAACTATAAACAATAAACGAGTTAAATTTGTCGTCCCCAACAATTCTCTTTTTGTTTGTGTAATTTTAACCCACACAGATTTTATTATTTTTTTCACTCTCGCTCTCATACTTACGTTTTTAACTTCATTAATGTAAAGTAAATCATCAGTTCTTGTTATTTATTCAAAAATATTTAGTTTTTGTTGTTTCCATCCCATAACAATTACTGATGAACATTTTATAAATTAAAATAAAATTATAAATTAATTAATTTTTCCTTACTTTTCATTTTTTGTAAATTGAATGTTAATTTTTTCCTTAATAAAAGAATAGACAAGCGAAATTTTTATTTATGTTTCTCTTTAACTCATTTTTTCCTTCTAATTATTTTAAGTTATTAATGAAATTATAAATCATTTTAATAAATGGACAAACTTAAAGGGGATAATTTTCCAGTTTTTCTACATCAAAAATTATGTTATGTTAACTTTGGAAATTTAAATTAAAAATTTTTAAAATATCCGTCCTTCACAGTTATTCTCTTGAAAAATAATTCCGCCGTGGAAAGGTTTTTTTTTCAAATATATTTGAGAATTTAAAATTAACAAAAAAATAATCATACTATAAACATTTTTTTTCGGTATTTCCTGATTTTCTCATTCATAAAACTTAGACTGTTATATAATTACTTTTCATCTTCTGACTCTACTATGTCATTACTCAATTTTCTACGAAAATTTATTTTATGTTTATTTTTTAATGAACATAAAAAAGAATGAAATATATTTTGTGTAAATAACACAAACTTATTTTTAAAGAATAGTTTTTTTTTTGATGAACAAAATCAACATTCTAATTTTGATATTGCATTTCTTTAGCAAAACACAAAAAATAAAATAAATATGTATAAATACAAAAAGATGTCAATATGACCTAACCTAACCTAACCCTGTTTCTGAATTATATTGTATTTGTAACGCACCTTAAAACTTGTACAACAATTCTGATACATTTGAAGGAAATTTATTAGAATTTTTTTTTATTGCAAAACGAAAGACATAAAAAAAACATTTCTTTAGTATTTACTTTCAACGAAACTTCCTTCCTCTTCTAAAAATGCTTGTTTATTTATTTATTATTTTTTTTATGTGACAAAATATCTGATTGATTTCGATACTATAAATAGAATTAAAGTACTACAATCTGAGTCAATTATAATTAAAATAATGTTTTTTTATGTGTATATTAATTTTGTTTTGTACAATGAAATCGTTTCGTTTTAATCAAAATATTTAATTAATTTTCCAGTTTTTTTTCTTTTCTGTTCTTTTGTTTATTGATTTTAAACTTATTTATTTATTCAGTTATTAGATTCAAGATAGTAAATAATAGTAGCTTACATTTAATTATTTATTTATAATTAAAATAAGAGAAAAGTAAAAACTATTAACTGTTGATTATGACTTAAAGAGAGAGAGAGAGAGAGGGAGAGATAGGGAGTAAGTAAGAGAACAAAATAGATTTGTTTAATTAATTTTTGGTTTTACGTAATGAAATTCAAATAAATTCGATAAATAATTATTAGTTTACTTTTAGTTTTTAATTTTTGTTATTCTATTCAAGTTTATTCATTCATTTCAATAATTAGTTAATAAATTCTTTAGGGATTGTTTTGAAGTTTTTTTTAGAGTGCCGAATGACGAAACCGAATATTTGGTTGACTACCTTATTTATAATAATGTTTTTTTGTAGTCGATTTAATCCTTTTAATTTAACCCTTTTAATCTAATTAAATTATTAAAAATATGTAATAAAGAGATGATTGATGAGAGATTTTTCTCAACTCTTTATCATACAGCATCTACCTCCCAAACTTCCAATTGTTTGTTTATTTATTTGGCCAAATTAGAAAACTTAATTGTGGGGTGTTGTGTTGTAGGCGTAATAATCCCTACTAAAAAATTGGCCAATTACATTTCTTTCAAGGGAGGCGATTTAGCGTAGACAGAAATTTATGAAAAACAATTTTAAATTTAACAAAATATTTAATTAAGAAAATAAATTTAAATTTTTTTTAACAAGATCCTATGGGACGAAAATATGTATTTTTAATGTTGATAAATTAATAAGTATTTTTTTCTATCAACAGCCTTATTTAATATTTTTATATAATTTACATTTTAAAGCTTTTATTTTAAGAGAAGTTATTTTTTTTACTTGTTATTTTTGGTCAATGAATAAAAATGTTCGTCATCATACAAATTGATTTTTTTCTGCTGTAAAAGTATAAAAAAATATATACAAAAACAAAAATATAAATTATAGGCGATGTAAAAAATGGGAAGATGTCTACAATAAATAGTACAAATAAAAATAAAATAAGTTAAATTATAGAAATAGAGAAATGTAATCCTTATAATAAATATTATTGCTAGATTAAATGGCATCATTGAATGCATAAAGAAATAGGAAAGATTTAGTTTTTTATTTATTTTTCCTCTTTTATTTTTTGTATGTGGGGGTATTTGTTTGTTTGTTGTTTTTTTATTTCTAGTGACGTCAATCGTCATCATTTCTCTTTATAAGGTAGTACATCTTCCAGCCGTATCATCATTTGGGACTAAAAATTTAGAATTTTGAAGAAGTTTAATTTTTATTTAAGCTTTTTTTTTATTAATCTATCAAACTAATGATGGATTTGTGTTAGTAAAACAAATGTATGACTCAAAAATAATAATCTAACATAAGTAGGGAAGTAATTAATCTTTCGGTCCGTTAACTTTAAGTAGAATAATATGGGATTTTAAATTTAAGATTTTGAAGTCATTTTGATCCCAAATTTGAATTATATGCGTTGGAGTAGTTTGCGGATAACAATTATTTCACTTGTCGTCTTGAAATATAGTAAAGTTTCTATTTGCAAAGTTTTTTAATCAGTGAATGAATTGAGCGTATAAATTAATATTTTATTTCTATTTAATTACTTATCAATTCAGACAAACAATTGCTGTACATATTTGTTTGCTTAAGAATTTATTGCAAAAATGCATAGGTTTATACGAATATTCCACTAATTACAGAACAAATTCTTCAAAAACTAGTAACAGCAAAATTGAACAGAGATTTATAAGTAAAATAATAATTAATTATAATAGACAAAAGTGAAGACTGCACTCTACTGATAAGAGTTCATATTATGAATGCGGCTAATTTTCTTCGTTAACTAACTATATTTATCCATGAAATATTGTTAATAGTCAACGATATTTTAAAATTTAATTCTTAACCTTATTTATGGTTTTATCTTTATTCATTTTCAGTATAAAAGATCGGCATCATCAGATCCATTAGTACGTGGACCATATAATTCTGATAAAGAATCATCATATGTTGAATTTGTATTAGTCGTAGATAACAAAGTATATAAATCGATGGGTGAAAATCTTAAAAAAGTTCATAATCATTGTAAAAATATTGCAAATATTATAAATTCGGTAAATATATTTTTTAAAATTATATGAGAGTAAAAGAATCCAACTATCACACCAGTTATATTAAGATATCAAGACTCAAAATTTTACATCTGTTACTGTAAGACAGCAGATACAATTTTAAATTTTCTGATTTGAACTCGCCCCGAAGCTTGTGTTTATATAACTTTGTTGTTCACAAATTATAGTTGGAACTTTATTACTCTCATGTCACTTAAATTTAAATTTATACAATATAAACAATTTTTTTCTTTTGTTACTTTTCTTTTCAGTTATATGTTCCTTTAAATATATTTGTTGCATTAGTTGGTGTTGTTATTTGGACCGAAAATAATGAAGTTGAATTATCAAGTGATGGTGATAAAACATTAAAAAATTTTCTACATTATCGAAGAAAAACATTAGTTAAAGAACATCCAAATGATAATGCACAATTATTAACAAAAGAACAATTTGAAGGTGGTGTCGTTGGTAAGGCACTTAAAGGACCAATATGTACTTATGAATTTTCTGGTGGTGTATCAATGGATCATAGTCCAATTATAAGTGTTGTTGCAACAACTGTTGCACACGAAATGGGACATAATTTTGGTATGGAACATGATAACACTGATTGTAAATGTGATGACGATAGGTTAGTACAAAAAAACAACAATAACAATAAATAAATAAATGCAATAGCATTTTATTTTAAATTCATTTCTTTCTTCTGCAATTGTAATTGAAATTAAACGCACATTTTTTTTTTATTTATATTCGAAATTTTATTCATGTACCTTTTTTGTTTTTTTTTTATTATTACATATTTGTTAATCCTTATTTGTTTGTTAAATAATGTTTTATATGTTAAATAATATAAAAAATAATATATAATAATAAAAATAACAATTCTCTTTTTATGCCGAAAAATTTAATATAAAATATTTATTTGTAAATTTTTCATTTATAAATTCATCATTAACGCAAATAAGTTAACATATTTTTTTTTTTTTTAATTTTTGGGTTTTTTTTATAAATCAACTGAACAATTTGGGGAATGTCCAAAAATATATTTTCGATATTTAACTTCAAATTATATTTCCAGTAATAATGTACACTTAATATTATTTAACTTTTCCATTTTATACTATGACGAAAGGATTCTTTATCACATATTTTATCATATTTAATTCTGAAAATTTTAAATTTGTTACTTGTCATTAAAATAATGACATTATCAATCATTCAAACTTGTGAATAAAAATAATAACTAAATATTTAATTGTAGGTGTATAATGTCAGCATCAAGTACAACTATTTCACCTAGACATTGGAGTTCATGTAGTATTGATCAATTAAATTTAGCCTTTCATCATGGAATGAATTATTGTCTCAGGTAAGTTTCTTCTGCTTTACTTTTTTTTTTTTTTAAAATAAATATCTATAGATATTTATATAACTTAGACATGGTTTTTGGTCTCATTATTCTCACAATTAACACTTAATTTGTTTTCTCTTTTGATTTCAGAAATAAACCTGAAATATTATTTGACGGTCCTACATGTGGTAATGGTTTTGTTGAATCGGGTGAACAATGTGATTGTGGCTTACCAGAAGTATGTGACAATGCTTGTTGTGATCCAAATACATGTATGCATCATTTAAATGCTTCGTGCGCAACAGGTAAATGTTGTGATTTATTGACATGTCGACCAAGTCAAGCTGGTAGTATATGCCGTACTGCAAATGGTGAATGTGATTTACCAGAATATTGTACTGGCGAATCAGAATACTGTCCAACAGATATATTTAAAAGAGATACAGAAACTTGCGATAATGAAAAAGCGTTTTGTTATCATGGCTCATGTCGTTCTCATACAGATCAATGTAAAATTTTATGGGGTCTATCTGGTAAATCATCTGATCAATGCTACGAAAAAAATAAAGAAGGAAGTCATGTTGGTAATTGTGGTTATGATCGTTTAGCAAATTATTATACACCATGTGAAAGTGATGATATATTTTGTGGTATGTTACATTGTCGTCATTTAAATGAAAGACTTGAATTTGGTATGGAATCAGTTGCTGTATTAGCGCACAGTTTTATTAATTATCGTGGCCAAATTATACCATGCCGTACTGCTGTTGTTGATTTAGGTTTGCAAAGTATTGATCCAGGATTAACACCGGATGGTGCCAAGTGTGGGGATGGTAAAATGTGTGTTAAACAAAAATGTTTATCAATTGAAAGTTTACGTAAATCTGGCAATGGTATTGCCTGCCCAGAAAATTGTAATGGGAATGGAATATGTAATAGTAAAGGCAATTGTCATTGTGATGAGGGTTATGCACCACCAATATGTAAATATCCTGGTGCTGGTGGATCTATTGATAGTGGCCCTGCTTCCAATTTAGAAGGTCAGTTGTTTATTCTTTTATATAAAAATTGATTTAGTAATTTTTGTTTTTTTTTTAATTTAATTACAGGAAATTCAGCATTTGTACGAATATTATACATATTTTTCTTAGGAGTTGTACCAACAATGTCATTATTAGCATTTTTTATATTTTATTGGCTACAAAATCAACGTGGAAGAAAATCATCACTTACGTATGTTGATCAAAGAAAACCAGTTGAAAGAAAAAAATTACAAATAACTGGCACAAAGCTAATATCAAGCACTAATCCGCATGTTTTATCAAATAGTAGAGAAATTATTTTGGGCTCTTGATTTATAGATAATGTTATGATGTTAATTAAGAACAAAATAATAATGCATAATTAACTTAATTAATTAATTAACTTATTATTGTGATTGTGATTTATTTTATTTTACTTTATCTATGTTTTTAATATTTCTGTTGTTGTTTTTGCAAAACTTTTTTGTGCTTTTATATAATTTTATATCTCACAAAATAATATTAATAAACAGGAAACGATAACTATTTGTTTGAAGTAGATTTATTTTATATTTAAACGTGTAAATCTTAAAATCTAAGTTAATTTGTTATGATTTGTGAATATTTTCTACAAAAGATTCATTCTAAGAATTAGAAAATTTTACAATGCTTAATATTTAATTTTTTATATCTAATTATTTAATTAATTTCTTAATATAAAGGAAATTTTAATTTCCATAACTGATTGGCATTATTTGAATTTTTCCATTTTTCTGCGTTGATCTTTTAAATTTCAAACAATGCTAAGCATGTACTTGTAGTTTTGTATTTTAAGAAATCATTGTTACTTAAAACTATCATAAAATAAAAATAGTAGTAACAGTGTGCTCAAAGAGTTTAATTCATCTATTTTTCTTTAATCCGTGCCAAAACTCTTAAATATAATATGAAAAACATATTCATGCCGAAATTTTTTAAAATTTAATAAATAATTGCAAATGTAAAATTTTAATGATAATTTAATAGCAGATGGGTTGAAAAGAAAATTGGATTGAGCTCTTAACTTGATTTATAGAATATACTTTTTACACTTCTTAATAAAGTAGTTTGTAATATCACTTACTATCATTGGTCTAACTGTTATCAATAACCGTTAACATTTTTGATGCTATTTTTTTTATTTTGGTGGTGAATTATAATTTATTTTGTGTTTTTATGTTTGGTACGTTAATTGTTTTTTTTTATAGTAAAAAATGTCTTTATAATTTTTTTAATGTTTTCTTTTTCATTGTATAGATCGAAAACTACAAATAATCAAAATCCACCAAGACCTGCAACATCGCCACCAGGACAGCCAGCGTCTACACCAAGTAGTCCTGATGATATGAATGCAGCATTATTAAAGAAAACAAACGAAACTGATGCAATAATAATTAATAATCATATGTTTGGAAAATTCAAGGGATTTACATTAAAACCCTTATCCAAAGATACCGGCCAAAATTTAGATGCAAGCAATGTTGCCTATGTACATCCGGTTGCTAAAGTAATTGATAACAACACTGATGTTACAATTTTGCCAAATCGTTTAGCACCGCCTGTACCAAAACCACCAAAAATTTCACGTTCACAAACGACACAAATAAAACCAGTAACAAATGTTAATCGTGCAAATACAACTGTAAATTCAAATAGACCACAAGTGCCGAATACAATTGAAACTGCACCAGCATTACCACCATTAAATCCTGGGTCAAATCCAAGACCGATTATATCAAGTCCAATATTAGAGGCGTCCACATGTACTGCGAAAGAATTATTATCACCGTTACGTAATAATGCAACAAAATATCCAATCCGAAGTGCCCCTGTTGTGCCTCCTGAAGTTAGTGCAAATACATTAATAACACCAACAACAAAAATAAATACAAATTTAGAACCGGAAAAAGAGAAAAAACCCAAAGAAGGAACGTTACAAAGAATTGCTTCTTTTTTAAGAAAAGAAGATAAAAGTGATTCGAATACACTGCAGAAATCAAAATCAAATAAAAAGAACAATACATTAGATAAGGATAAACTTCGAAATATAGAAATATCATCACCAATACCACAAGAAGATGTATCAGATTCAGAACAGGTTGGTGATCGTATAAGTGTAACCCGCACACAAAGTATGAGAGATCCAAATGTACAAAAACGTACAAATATTCAAACATTTGGTTCAATGCGTCAACCTGCAAATGCAAAACGTCCAACAAGTATTGTTGGAAATCGTCCAAAAAGTCCTCCACCACCAAGGCCACCAGCTCCTCCAACAGTAATTGAATGGAAAATACCAGGTATGCCAGGTTATCAAAATCCACCAGCACCAAAAAAAATTGAACATCAAACTAATGAGTATGATGATTGTGAAGCTACTGAAAAACCTTTAACACATATTAGTGAAGAAAATTCTCCGACATTATCGGATAATATTTATTCGGTAATTGATGAAATGCCACCAACATTGAAAAAAGTAAATTTATCACCACCAAAACCTGTGATTGTTAATGGTGGTAGTGCTGATAGTATGGGTCTTTTAGGCGAAATTGTCAATGAAATTGAAAATCGTAATTTTGATTCAATTTATTCAGCATCAACTCTTAAAAGAAAAAAAAGTAATGATCAAATTGAACCGCCTTATGCAAATACCTCTCAGGATGATTCTGAAAGTGAATATTCAAACATGAATCCAAAATCAAATGCAAGTACAACGTCAAGTGGTTATTTAAGGCCTTCGGCGATTAATACACCAATAGCAAGGGTTGCACCCACAAAACCAGAACCAGTGAAGGCAATAACAACAACTCCAAGTAATGTAAGCAGTTTTAAATCAACTGGAAATGATAAAACAAATTGGAGTTCCTTTAAAAATAAAAAAGTGATACCAGAAGTGCACAATAAAGAAGCGTCAACGGGCTATAATAAGCCTTATTTAACAAATTCAAGTCGATCGGGAACAACGATTTCTTCAATAAAATCTGATGATAAACCTCCAGCAGGTGTCAAGGCAGCAACTGTAACCGTACCGACAAAACCGATATTAAGTAGAACTGTGACACCACCAAATTTAAAAACTTCGTTACGTACTCGTAGTCCGTCCCCTAAAGGTAAAACTAATATAAAAAACGTTACTGGAAAAAATGGTCCAGATCTTGTGTCATCCATGTCCTCACAAGGAAAAGCTAAGCAACCGGATGTTGTAACAAATGGTCCAAAACCAAAAACTTTTCAAAAACCAACAGTGGTTGGCACTAAAATAGAACCCAGCAAATTTAATCGTCAAAATTCTGGTGATAAAATCATAAAACCAAAATGGCAAACAACAACAACTGATAAGAAAAATTCCGATACAACAAATTCAAAATTAACGAATACAATTCAGGATACGGCTAATAGTAATATAAATACCAATAAAACACTTTATAATAATAAAACATCTCGTCCTTTATCTGGTAAATTGCCCTCAAATGTAGCTTCACTGCAGCAAAAGTTTGAAAATGGGAACACCAAAATAAATACAGGAATCTCGTCGTCAGGAAAAAAATAAATAATAAATAAACGAAATCACAAAAACAAAAAAAAAAACGACACGCTGATACATAAAAAGAATAGACTAAAAAAAATTATTTATAATAATAAATTTTGTGTTCAAAAGAGAAAATAAAAATAAGAAAAACTTATGAAGAAAAAAATAATGTGAAATATTACAAGAAAAAAAAATATTTTAAAAAAAGAATAAAATATTGCTAAAGTTTTTTTGGTGCTTTATACCTTTATACCTTACTTCCCAATTCTCTTTTCCTGCCCTCATCAAACCAACACTTAATTTATCAATTACAATTTTTTATAACTTACAACATTACACTACATTACACACAGTCAATATAATCACACTTTATAAAAAATATAATCAAAAATAAATTATATATATTTTCAAATTAAAGAAATTTAAAGAAAAAATAAACAGACAATCAAAATATTTTTAATTAATTTATTTATACAAAAATGAATGTGCTTAAAATGGTTAAACAGAAGAAAAATGAACAAAAATATTTACGCTTATTGTATAAAAATAATCGGCATTTTGTTTATTTTATGTTTTTAAGTTTGAATGTTTTTATTTTTCGACACAATCACAATTATTATTATTCCTGCTAATATAATAGTAAAATACAAATAATGATTTTTTTTTTATATTCTATTCATTATTATAATAATTAGAATAAATTATGCAAATTGTATTTTGTTTTTGTTAGTTTTTAACCTATTTTTACTTTTGACTCAATTTCTGATTTAAATTTTTAAAAAATCTCATTTTTTTTGTTGTTTTTTCTTTAATTTTTAAATTTTTAAATTCAAAAAATAATTGTTACGTTAATTTTTATTTCTAACTTTAAGTTGCATTATGAAAAAAAAAATTATTAATTCAATTGTACATAAGAGCCAAAGATAATAAATCGTGTACTAAGATTTTAATAAAAAAAAAGAAAAATAATATTAGTTTTCTTGTTCAATCTAATTATTTTCTCATTTAAAGTTAAGAACTTTAAATTTATAATTTATTAATTCCATTTTAATTTTAATATATTTAATCATTAGTTCTTTAAGAAAAATTATTTAATTTTTGCATTGGATTATTTTTTGCTAGTAGCTTTGAACTTGAATAGAACTCTAGTAGCAAGTATATTGAATTTTACTAGTAAAGTTTTTTTTTGGTATAAAAATTGACGCAAAGGCATTTTAAAAGCTAAGACTAAAACCTTTAAGATTATTTATGAAAATTTATTTAAAAGTATGATTTTATTTATGTAGATAAATAACGAAAACAGAATTACATTATATTAAATACGAATCAATTTCAAAAATTATGAAACGTTTTTAACAGTTTCTCATTGTATCGATTATTCTACATTAAAATTTCTAAATAGATCTATATGTTTCATGTTTTTTTGAACTAGGTTCTAGATTGTAGAAACAAAAACATGGCAGTCTAAATACCAAGTCTATTTAAATATGAATTTTAATACCTCCAGTTAAAATTCTTTCTATATATAATAATAATCTTTTCTATACTGACTGAAAGTATTGAGGACGCAAGAGTGAACGAGGTATACCCGACTGTGATGGTTTGAATATAAGATCAAGCATAAATGTAGTGTGATAACTAGAATACGTTCAGGCTGTTAGTCTTTAAGTACTAATCAAATCACAACATTCGTTTCATTCTACATGTTGTGTTGTATTGTATTTTCAGTGTCTCAATTTTTTATTAAAAGTGAGGTTAAGTATATTCATTGTATATTCACACTCATTGACATGATTTTGTATATTGTTTATTGTCAAATGTCATATGGATTTATGACATAACTCCAACTTTTGAAAGAATTTAAAGAATTCACTCGCGCCAAAGATTAGGTTGTTGTTAACTTCAAGTCGAACAAAAAGAAAATCCGTTCATTGTTGCAACACTAATTTTTTTACTGTCAAATTTTGAGTGAAATAATTTTTTTTTTCATAAACATTCTAATTTAATGTACTTATCATTACCATTCAAATCTTCTGTAATTAAATTAAATCATATGTCATCTCAATTTGTGTTTTGGCCTAAATCCTATGAACTGAACACAAAATAGTATATGTTAATCAGTATAGATAAGAAATATACAAGGCAAGGATATAAAAAAAATGAAACACATTTTTCTCTAATGAATGCAATGAAGGGTTTTATTATATGTTACAGATTGGATTGGATGTATAATGATGCTGAAGAAAGTTGCTTACATTAGAAAATTTTGTACACAAGTATCGAAGAATGCAAATAAACCATTTTTTGTTACAACTCCAATATTTTACGTAAACGCATGTAGGTTAGTTAAAAAGTTGGAAGATGATTGGCGTTTTCAATGAACAATTTATTTGTAGCTCCTCATATTGGTCATTTATACTCAGCTGTGATATCAGATGCAGTTTTCAGATTTGAAAATATGATTTCTCCAAATCCAAGAAATATATTTAGTACCGGAACCGACGAACATGGTACAAAAATACAGCAAGCAGCTGCGAAGAATAAAATTCCAGTTTCTAAATATTGTGATAACATATCTTCAGAATATGAATTATTATTTAACGAAAGTAACATTAGATACACGGATTATATAAGAACTACGCAAGAACGACATAAAAATGCTGTTAAACACTTTTGGGTTTGTATTAAATTTTAACATTATTTTATAGCGAAATTTAATGAAATCGTTATATATTTGTAGAATGCTCTTATGTCGACACAAAATATTTATTCTACAAAGTACTCAGGTTGGTACTGTATTCCGGATGAAACTTTTCTACCAGAAACACAAGTAAAAGAAGAGAATGGACAGAAATATTCTATTGAGTCTGGACACGCAGTTGAATGGACTGAAGAGACCAATTATATGTTCAAATTGAGCCATTACCAAAATGATATAATTCATTGGATTAAATCAGAGTAAATATTTACAATCCAAATTGTAAAAACAATTCAAATATATGGTATTTTTTATTCAGTAAAAGAGTGACACAATCTAAATTTGAAAAAATTTTATTGGGTTGGTTGGAGGAACCAATTCCTGACATATCAATTTCTAGACCAGCAACTCGAGTTCATTGGGGAATTAAAGTCCCTGATGATGAATCACAAACTATTTATGTTTGGTTGGATGCACTTATAAATTATTTAACAGTCGCTGGTTATCCAAACCCTAATGTAAATATTGATTTTACTCAAATAGTTTCATTATTTATAATACATATATTGTTTTTTATTATAGTTTTCAGAAAAATGGCCACCAAGTATTCATGTGTTAGGAAAAGATATTTTAAAATTTCACGGAATTTATTGGCCTGGATTTTTATTAGCTGCTGGGTTAGAACCACCAAAAAAATTACTTGTTCATTCGCATTGGACGGTAAATGATAAAAAAATGTCCAAAAGTAAATTAAATGTAGTGAATCCGTTGGAACGCGCGAAAATTTATACTTGCGAAGGTGTTAGATATTTTCTTTTGAGAGAGGGTGTTGCTCATAGCGATGGAAGTATGCTCAATATCCAATTTTATAAGATTTTCATATATTCTATTTTTCCTATTTTTAAGATTACAGTGATACAAAAGTTTTAAGAATTTTAAATGCGGAATTAGCAGACACACTGGGCAATTTATTATCTAGATGTTGTGGAACATCATTAAATTTGCTTCAAGTATTTCCTGAATTACACAAGAGTAGTTTTGATGACTTACTACAATTAGAATGTACAAAAAAACTTATCGAAATAACGATGGAGACGCCTGGTAATTTAAAAAATATTTTTAATACTTTCTTTCTATTTTAATGTTTCTATGTTTTCAGATAAATGTTTTATTCATTATAAAACGTATAATTTTCATTTAGTTGTTGATCAAATAATATCAGTTCTTCATGTAGCAAATAATTTTGTCGAAACAACAAAACCATGGGAATTAAAAAAACTTAATCAAATAGAAAAATTAAATACCGTTATTAGTTTAACCTTAGAAGTGTTGAGAATTACTGGAATTTTATTACAGCCAATTATTCCACAATTATCTGAAACATTATTGAATAAATTAAATGTTAGTATTGATCACAGGAAATGGGTAAATGCAAAAAGTTTTTCATGGAATGTTGCACAAAATAAAAAACAAAATTTAGGAAATGGTTCTTCTCTTCTTTTCCCAAGAATAATATTAGATAAAGATAAGACTTATAAGAAGCCTAAAAAGCAAAATACCAAAATATTGTAATTGAAAGAATTATTTATTATAAAATAGACGATTTAAAAGAAACTACAGTTTTTTAATTGAGAACAGCATCACCCATTTTCATATACGATGCCAACAAATTCGACCGTTTTTTTTTACTTTGATATTTTATTAGAGAATTACTACATTACATTATTTATGTGGATTATGTTTATGGAATTTAACTAACTAAAATTATTAAAAGCTGATTATAATGATAGTGGTTCATTCTTTTATTCGAGGTCAGAAAAAATATCCTGTTCAAAAATTATATAAAGTCGTAATTAGTTATTTTTGATAAGACAGGTTTCAAGCATTTTGCTTGAATTTATCAATCATCATTCCTCGATTATAGAACGAATTTTTTTAACGTTCCATTATTATATATTAACCAAAAAACATGCAGTGTTAGCGAATTTTACCGTAAAATTTGGAAAAAACATTTTTTGCCGTTCGTATAACTTATAACAATTATTTATTCTTAATAGGCTAACTCACCTGATAAACAATTATTTTACCGTATTTATTATTTGTAAATATAAGCATCGTGAACTTTGAAAGATCTGTTCCTTTATCATTATTTGTTTTTCCAAATCAGAATTACACATTAGAAAATTCTAGTTGCAATGACCTGAAATATCAAATTTTACCAAATTTAAGAAAACGTTGATGATTGTGAGGTAACACTGAACCACCTCATGTTGATTATTTTGTTAAAAAAAAATAAATTGTGTCTTCGAGGTAATCTTTGGCATTGTTTTAGGTTATTAGATCCAGAGTGTTTGTAAAAGAAAACTGACGAAGTTTGGTCCCTCAATTAGATATCGGCTCTAAACGAGGATTTTGTTAACTTTATAAAGGAAAGTAAAATCTGTTATTAACTAATTTCTTGTGCCTTAGTGACCTTTTCTTTTTTACTGAACAATTCAAAACACTTTTTTACCGAGGTATGATACGAATGATTTCAACGTTTAATTCATTTATTTAAATAATAAACACATCTACCCCTTTTAGACGAATAATTGATTGAAGTGGAAAGATTTACGAATGTATGTATTATTAAATAATAACTACTTAATCGTGTGTCTTATTGATATAAAAAGAAACACAAAAGACAAACGACATATTTAACATCAATTAATAAATGTAAGGCTGGGCTCAGCAACATATTTCATAAAAATTATAATAACGAGTAACGAAACAACTGGGACTAATTAAATAATTAAAATCTAATGATTTTTTATTTATTTTTTTTTTTGCAGTAAAAAAACAAAAATTTTTGTTGTATTTTTTATTCTTTTGTTTTTCTTTTTTTATTTTATTTTTTTACAATTTTTTTTTATTTTATGTTTTCAAAACAAAATGATATTTTCTTTAATTATAACATGGAATAAATTTCTATTATTTCATACCAGTGCCTTTTTTTTTTTGAATAATTTTTATATTTTTTTTTATGTTTTAATTTTTACATTTTTTTTTAAAGGACAGCAACTATTATTTATATTTTTTTTAATCAATTTTCTTTTTATTTATTTTTTAGAACATTATTTTTATACTTTTTATTTGTTTTTTTTTTTTTTTTATTAGAAAGGTCAACATTTATTAATATTGCTTACTCTTACAATTTAAAGATTCTATTTAATTTTTGTTTGTCTCTTTCTTTTTTTATAAAACACATTCTTTGTTTTTTATTTCCTTAAATTCACATTATACATTTTACAGGTAAAAACATTCTCAATATTATATTTAATCATTGTTTGGTTTTTTTGTTTCTCTATAGAAAAACAAAGTAATCAACACGATCATTATGATCATCCTTTTTAATGATTGTACTTTTACTAATTAAATTACAATTTTTTTTTTAATTATGAATTTTTTTTGTTCCTTGATTTTCTTAATTATTTTATTTTAATTTTAATTTAATTTTTAATTATTCATTTAAGTTACTTCTTCTTTTTTATACAAAATACATTTACAATATATTATGTTACTATGATTAGCCAACAGGAAACAAGAGACTAGAGTTAAAATAGTTTGTTTTTTATGGTGACGCTTTTTTTTTCTTTATTATAAAAAACAAAACTAAATAAAATGCTTATTTTTTTTAATAATTTAAAATTTATAATTTTAGGTATAAAAATAGTTGTTGCTTTTGTTTTGTCTGAGTAAAAGTTACTAATGTATTGAGTTTTTAGTTTATTAAGTATTCAGGCTGCATGTGAAAATTTTCATTTCCGTATTCTTTTCTCTATTTTAAAAAAACTGCAATTATAAATCGATGGGCATAGATTATTTTTTTTTGAAAAATGTTTAGTAAAAATTAAACATTGAGATGAACTATTAAGTGGTATCTATTAAAGTAATTTAGGAAGCTATAGTGCGGTAATTAACTTTTTGCTTAACAATAAGTGAAATATTAGACTTTTACTTAATTTTTAAGTATAAAGAGTTGGGATGAATAATTCGATTTCTTTGGGAAAACAGATCGAAGTTTAGAACAACGTTCAGATGCAGCCTAAGTCTTTCAGAGGGGGGTGAAATAGAGATAATTAATTAATTCAAAATGGTTGATGTTTTATATTTCATTCTAATATAACTGAGTTCATATCATGTTATAGGGTTGCCAATTACTTACAAAAAAGGTACCTATTCACTCTTTATAGATTATTATATACTTTTTTTTTATTATTGAAAAAAAGGGGAAAGTTTTTGTCCTTCATTCCTATTATACCTAACCTTAATTTTAAATATAGGCTAAAGAGTTGTTTGTGTGTAATAAAAGGGAAAAGGACAAACATTTTGACAATTTTTTAATTATAAAAATAAATGAAAAATTATAATTGATTAACTGTTATAGAATATTTTTTAATATGATTTATAATTTTTCCAGGTAAGATTCTTCACAACCCCCAAATTCCATTAAATAAAATGTTAGTTTATTTAATAAGGAAAAGATTTTTTTTTTATGTTGTGGTTATAATATTATAGAGAAGATTTATAGCCAAATATCTTATTATTATTAATTGTAGAATATTTTTGGTCTGATTTATTAGTTTTAGTAGTGATGTCCAATTATCTTGTATAGTTGGATAGTAGGAAATTCTATCTATTTGTAAACTGATCTTACAGTTTATTTTATTTTTTATTGATATACTTTTAACTAAATCTACATAAATCTACACAATCATAATACAGAATAATAATAACGAGACCTTGTTATGAGAATATGGTAATGTGCTTTCAGATTAACAAAATTAACATTTTGGTTTTGT
The DNA here is from genome assembly GCA_963082725.1 of Pedicia rivosa. Taxonomy (NCBI): domain Eukaryota; kingdom Metazoa; phylum Arthropoda; class Insecta; order Diptera; family Pediciidae; genus Pedicia; species Pedicia rivosa. The sequence goes on from OY720151.1 coordinate 20,634,694, forward strand.
CTGCCCATGTTGTAACTTTCAATTCAATACATTCCAATTTTTACAATGTTTTTTTTTTTATTTGTAAATGAAAAACAAAAACAAAAAAAAATCACAACACCGTAAGCTTTTTGTACTTTTTTTTGTAAAGCATTCCGTAGGGAAAAATTTAATTCATTTTTATAAAACAATAGACGCTTAATTTGTATTCATTTTATATATATTTTGTGTTTTGTATGCGGTGTGCTCGTTATTTTTGATGACAACACACAAAATCATAATAATGTGATGATGTTTGATTAAAACAATGGAAATTTATGAGAATTTGTCAAAATAGTAAAATAAAAATAAAAACTAAATATTCTATAATTTTTTCCCAATGGACACAAATTAACAAAAAATGGGGTTGTGATTCTAACTCCAAACGCAGTAGAAAAAATAGTTTGGATTTAATTTTAATAGTGTCTGCCTATGGTCGTGGCTATGAACGCTTAATAAATTTTAATAATTAAAAAAATAAAGGTTCTAAAATAAATTGATTTTTTTGGTCTAGTTTTGATATGCGATTTACAATTTTTTAATTTAATTTTTTTTTTAATTATTTATATTTAGCATCACATCTTTTAGCAAACAATTTAAACTGATAAGATATTCATGACAATTGCAATTATAGCATTTTACAGATGAAAATTAAATTCATAATTTGAAAATATTCTATAATTTATAGAGAAAAAGTTTCCAATTATAAAAGTTTATGATTTTTTAATAAATTCTTATCTATTCTCGCAGTGTAAAAAAAAAAAAAACAAAATTCTTTGATTTCATGGTAAATCAATTTATTACTGAGCAAACGTTTGTTTTTTTGTTTTTCTTATAAATAACAATTTATTTCGAATTTATTATTATTTTTTTTTTAACAAAAGTTTATTTCATAAAAATTATTCCGCTCTACGTTCACAATGTCAGAAATGAAATCATATGAGTAGGGTAGAATAAATATTTGAAAGATGTGATAAAGTCGATTGAAGGAATAATACTTAAATAAGATTAGAAATTGAAAATTAAATTAAAATCAAAATGAAAATAAAATAATCAAAATTTACTATTTTCATTTTCTTGTTTTTTTTTTTACCCTGTTCCTTTTTGATTTTCTATTTTAGATTTTACAATAAACTTAGAATTATATATTTTTTTTTATTATAAAGCTAAATAAACAAACTGTTTGCCTGAGACGTTGTATAGAATGTAAGTAAGTATATATATATATGTATATATATATATATATACACGAGGAAATACAGTAACAGAATTGAAAAAATAATAATCAAGAAATTTTTATCTATTTGTTTTTTTTTTTATTTTCTTTTGCTTTTCTGGTCAAAAAATTCTATATCAATATTTTGTTTCCTTTTTTGTTTTATAAAAATCATTTATTTTATTTCTCATTTTCTTTTTCTTCTTCTATTTATTCTTCTTCTTATATATTTTATATACAGAAAAGAAAACGAATAATACAATTTACCCTGTTTTCCAAATACAGTTTAGTTTTTTTTGTATTCTTTTTCACTTTTTTTTTTTATTATATTTTTATTATATTTTTTTTATTTATTTTTTTGTTTTTTTTTACGCTTTTTTTCGTTTTTTAATTTTTTTTTGTTTCAATTTTTAACATTCCATTATTTAACTGTCCATCCATGGACTAATTTATATATGAATTTTAATTCAATTTAGTTCTTTTCAAACTTTCATACATTGTAATTTTTAATAACAAAATTTGACGAGTATGAAACATTTTACTCGTTTGTTGAAATTTAACAGAAAGAAAAAAACAAAACAAAACAATTAAATTTGATTTAATAATTGTGATTCTGATTAGGTTGGACAAATTAAAAATTAATTTTTTAAAAGAAAATAAATTTAAATAAATAAATCATAAAACATTTAAGTTTGTCCTCAACAACAATTAATAATAATCAAAGAATTGCTGCACAGAAAAAAAAGTCTGTAATTTATTTTAACAATTAACTAAAATACCTGTAATAATGTCCAATAATTAATATTCTTAATTGCTTAAGAAAATCTTTTAATAAAAAATTGAAAATAAAAAAAAATCAATTAATCATTATGACATTTTTCGTTAATAAATTCATTAAAACTTAAATTATATAAATATAATAGTACCAGGCGTCTCCATCAATTCATAACAAAACACAAAATATAAATTTTTTAAGGATTATTAAAATTTAAATAAACAAATTTTTGATAATAAATGTTTTCTTTTAATAATTTCTAAATGATTTTATTATTAATGAAAATATAAGACTTTTCGTTTTTTACTTAAAATTCAATCTACATTTTTTTTAAAGGTAGGTACTTGCAGCTCATTAATTAAATTGAAATGGTAAAATTTTACATTTTTTTTTCTCTTATTAACAAATTTCGTAAACAAAAGATAAAATAAATTATTTAGGAGTTATTTTTCTTGTGAATTTATTACAAGTATATCCGAGTATATCTTTAACATGTAGAACAACTACAATATTGTTCCTTCCTTCCTCAATAATAATTGTTGTTGTTTTCCGTGTTAAAAATTTGCTCTACCTTAATCTTTAATTGCAATAGATTGTCAATAGAAAAATTATCGTGACAGCTTAGTCACCTTAAATAACTCAAAGTCTACTCTTGATAAATTCACAAGAAATTTCATTTTTACCTTGGTAATAATTTCTAGGATTAAGACAGAGAGAAAGAGAAAGATATAAAGAGAAGGATATGTTTTGTTTTATGTACTTTCTTTTTGTTTTCTTTTATTTCTTTTTTTCTTCTATATATTTTTATTCAGAAATATTAATTATATTATGCATAATTAAACACTCGGATAAAAAGATAAACCTAAAAATTAAATATTGCTTCACTCGTGTGTCTTTTAAATATTATAAATTTAATTTTATGCAATTTTCTATTAATACTTTTTTTTTTTAATTATTTTGTGCTTTAAAATTACAAATTGAAAATAAACAATTTGTGTACTTTTAGTTATTTTAAGTATATTAAACGTACATTTTAATGGAAGTTGGATTCAGTATTTCTTTAATTTATATTATTATGTATTTTTTTTTTCTTTATTTACTTTTTTTATTTTATATTTAATATAAAAGAGAATAAATTAAAATCAGTCTTTATATATTTAATTATTCGAGGAAATGATTGAAATAATAATGACTAAATAAAAGAAAATAAGAATAATTATAATTAACTATAGAGAGAGTGAGACAGAGTCAAAAATATAAAATTAGAATTTAAAATTTCTATATAAATAAATAATATTTTCTTATTATTTTAATTTTTTTTTATTTCTGTTCTTTGATTAAATATATTTTCGCTAACGCACTCACACACACTCATACACATACATACACACACACATACAGTGTTCGTAGAGGGATTTCTTCTAATTTTCACATGACCAATTTGTTCCTCATTCCAAACTTTTACCAAAGATTCCGATATAATAATTTTTATGTTTTTTTTCCTGTTTTATTTTGGGTTTGTGATTAAATCATGCAATATAAAGCCCCGAGGAAATAAACAAAAAAAAGTGATAACTTATTTATTTTATTGTTTTCTGTATGTTGTTTCTGTTGCTGTTGTTATTGTATTTTTCATTGTTGTTGTTGTTATTTTTTTCTTATTTTATTTGTGTGAAAATGGAAATGAATTTTATATTATTATCGTAAATAACAATTACCTGAATGATTTGTGATACAACGTCCAAGTTTTCATGTTTTATTATATTTTTTGGGTCACAAAAAGATAAAGAAACGGATAGAAAACAAAAGAAAATTTTATAGTTTCATATAAAATCACAAAACAAGAAATGCACTTAGCCTTTTTCCTTTGATATAACAAATAATAGTTATTCGGTCAGAATATAAAATTTTGAATAAATCATTTTATGTATTGGGACATAAACCAAAACCTAATAAAGTAACAACAACAAACACAATGAAAATATTTTAAACCAAAAAAATAATTTTGTGTAATTATTGATACATTTTATATAATAAATATCTCTGACGGAACTTCATAAAAGCCGTATCAGACATGTAACGATATCGCACTAATTTTTAGAATTTTATGATCATAATTTTTCTATATAGGACAATACATGAGAAAAAACGAGAGAGTTATATGAGATATCCATCCTTTTTCTTTTGTACGAAATAAAACAATACCAAATTTTATTATGCTAAATTATGGCTCTATTATGATGGTAAAAATTTTTATGGTGCTAATTGGTTCAATTGAAGATTTCAATAATTTATTTAATAATGACAAATACAAAAAAAAATAATAAAAATAATTATTTTATAATTGTTACATTGGAGGATATATGTTTTTCATATTTAATCAATTTTTTTTAAGAGAAAATAATTAAATTTAAATTTTTTTTCAATAAATAAACTATAAATTCTTTTATAGTTCATAACTAAAAATGCAACACTGTAGAAACAGTTCTCAAAATAAACAATATCAGAAATGTCAAAATGTCAAAACAACTTTGTATTTGTCAAAATAATAAATATGCATTTAAAGCAATTAAAAGTGAGTGATAATCATTGAAAACAATACCGAAAGTGAATAAAAAAATTAAAAACAATTTATAAGTGAGTGAACATTGAAAACAATTAAAAAATACAATGAATATAAGAAAAGTGTCCCTTTTTTGACTCATGTAGTTTGTTTACTTTTTTGGAAAACGTTGCCGATATAAATATTTATTATAGACACCTATTTTTAAAACCATAAATGATATTGCTCTCTAATGGCATTTGTCTCGTTCTAATTTCAATTAATAATTGGTAAATTAGTACGATACCGTGACATGTCTGATACGGCTTTAAGAATATTATAGTTGATTAAACAAAAAGATTGCTATTGCAACCCAAAACAATTATGTGTTAAATAATTAAGTAAGTTACATTAAATAGATAAATTTAGTTCACTTTTTTCATTCTTTTTTTTTTAGAAGAATAATTAATACTTTACAATTCACTCAAATATATAATAATTTCTATATTTTATTTTCATTTTACCTATTAAAGCATTTTATGCTAAAAAGTATTTCTAATAAAATTTGTTCTTTTTGTTTTGTTTTTTTACAATAATCACATCTTAATATATTTATACAAAAAAGAAAAGAAAAGAAAAACAAGTAAAATTTGAAATGAAAAATTAAAAATTAAAACTTATAAACGAGAAGAATAAAAACAGCCTTTTTAATTTTTAATATAAAAACTACCGCAGCATGGTCATATCGCAGACACTTGTTCTAAATCAGCTGATGAACGTCCTGAATTCATAACAACATTTTTTGCAGCATAATCAGTTACGTAACGATCACTATTTCTTGGATGTACATTACCCATTTCTTGATCACAACATAATGTATTTCTTGTTGTTAATATTCTTTTAAATGCAGCACGAAATTCTGTATTAAATATAGAATAAATAATTGGATTGAAAGCTGAATTAGAATATCCAAGCCATGATAGTATTTTAAAAGTTTGTCCACCAATACATGTTTTACAAAATGCTGCAACAATATTAACACAAAAGAATGGTACCCAACAAACAAGAAATACACCCATTATAACACCAACTGTAATAGCCGCTTTATGATCTGATACGTGATATGGCGATGAATGATGTAAATGTCTAATTTTCAATTTTTTTGGTGGCCTAGGACGTCTGATACTTCTATACCTTTTTTCTGCGATTTCCCCTGGGCGTGTTACGGCACGAATTGATTTCACATGTTTCTGTGCATAGCAGTAGAGTCTGGGGAATATAAAATCGTGATATTATTTCGAAATAATTTATCACGATTCAAAATTGAATTGCAAATTGTACTTAAAGAATTTAAATCTGTTCTTTTTTTTCTTCTATTTTTGTCTAAAATGGAAGAAGTAAACGAAAAATCCGTATATAAAGGCTTTATATTTCGTTTAGTTTTAAGCCTTTAGTTATTTAAACAAATCTAAAAATATTCTTTACACCGAAAAATACAGAAATAAAATAAAAAATACAGTAAAAATGTTTTTGGATTGTAAGTGAACATAAAAACGAATGAAACAACAGAAATTATTGATTTTCAAAAACAACAACAGAATAACTAAATATGTACCTACAACATTTTTATGGTGGGATGTTTTCTTACCTGCAGTAAATTCCAATCATAACAATACAAGGAACATAAAAACTTATACAACTTGATACAACAGCGTATGTTGGTGTTAAATCTAACGCACATGTAGGATACTTTTTTCCATTATCTTCATATATAAGTGGTTTTTCAGGTCTATGTAATCCAAATGAAATAGGAACGAATGATACTAGTGCTGCTAATAACCAAATTGCTGCTATTGTACCAACAGCAACACGTCTTGTCACCCAACGGCCATATCTATAAAGTGAAAATGAAAATAAATTTTTATTTATTTTATTATTACACTTTTTTCACTATTGGTATTACACACAAAATTTAATGAATAAACACACGAATAAAAGCCATATTAGAGAAATGATAATGCAAATATAATTCATTTGACTAACGTATAATCATGAAAATTTGTTTTGTTTTTGTTGTTGATGTTATTTTTATATTCTTTGATAAAAAAAAATTTGAATGAAAAATTTACGTCAGAATGACGTCATTCTAAAAATATTGTCTACCAATAGAAAACGATCAATCATATCTAAAAAGGTGGTGTATTTATATACATATTTTTATTTTACCCATCCATCCATTTATAAGGAGGGTGGTTTTTTTTAGACTTTTCTGATTAACTCGCTATCCGCAGTAAAAATAATTAGCATTTATTGTATAATTTATCTATGCAGACTGACACTTAAATTGCGCGTATATATATATGTTTGGATTATGGCGTGTATATATATGTGTGTAAGTATATGTATATGACACATTTAAGGGAAAGTTTTTGTCTTTGCTTTCTAAACATTTTAATGTATTAATGATTAGAGTTTATTATTTATAATGAATAAAAAAAAAACTTAACGTAACCTAACGTGTCCGTTAGATTTATTGACATTCGTTATGAAAATTAATGGCAATTTTTTCATTTTTTTTTCTTTGTTCTTATTTTACTTTTTCATTTCAATTTATAAAAAAAAAAAACAAACAATATGAAAAGAAAAATTTTCAACTTAATTTTTTTTATAAGAAAGAACATCAGAAGTAATAAAAAATGATTACCTGAAAATATATATAATAAAAAAAAAAAATGAAAGAAAAAAAGGAAAGAAAAGTATAAGAAGCAAAAAATTCCCATCCACAATAAAAGATCAAACTGTCAAGATACAAGAAAATATAAAAACAAAGGGATTTGAGTCAATTTCGTTGACAAGTTTAAAATGTTTTGAAAAAGTTTTTCCCTATTTATGTGTGTGTATTCACCTATATAAATATAAATACATCCAAACACACGTTCATAAATACATACAAACCCTTAATGAAAAGTCTTTGAATTTGCCTTAGCTTTCAATATTTTCTTTTGTATTCTTTATTGTTATTGTATAGATTTTGACTTTTAAACACCAAAAATGAGCTTTTTAAAAGAAGAATAAAAAAATATAAAGAATACACAATAAATATTTTTCAAAATTGAAATTAATGAACCAGAGAATATTCTTTCTTTATAAATAATATTAAATAGAAAATATTACTTAATTTTAATTTCTTTTGTTGTCAAAAGTATTTTTTGTGCATATGTTGTAGTTTATAAATTTAATATCACGAAATTGAAGTGACATCCAAACGAGTTCTGAATAAATACTACTAAATTCTTGGTACAATATCGTAAATTACACAGAAAAAACGCTCCTTAATAATACAAATTCTAGAAAAACTATTGTGTTATTAAATAGTTTGATGTTACTTTCTAAAAATATAAGTAGTAATAGCCTCAATATTATTCAAAAAAGAATACTGTAATAACTTCATGGTGAGTGTAAAGAAAAACGTAATAATATTCACGTATCTAATTATAGAATGCAAACATTTGAGGAGACAATTTTAGACATAAATACAAAATAATGTTTACTTTTATTGATTAGAATTGTATGGGTTTTTATTGATTTAATGGTGGGTACTGTATAGAAACTTTTTCTTTTTTTGACACGCAACATTTTCTTCTCTTTTTTTTATTGACATTTTTTTTTCGTTTTTCATAAATTTTCACTATTAATACATTTTTTTTTTTGTTTCGATGAATATTTAAATTTATAATGATAAAAATTAATCAACACATATACATGTTAGTTAGTACTTTATGTGGATATTAATTTGAGGAACTGAAACCTAGTGAACCTCAACAAGTCATACACACACTATAAATGTTTTATTAAAAAGACTAAAAAAACGGGAGCAACATAATATTTTTATTTGTTTTTTCTGTACAAACTAAACTTGTTTAGAATTAATGCAGCATACATAAATCCATACATAAACACATACATACATTACATACGTTTATACAAAAAAGTAAAAGGTGATAAAAAAAACTTTGGTTTATTGAATAAGTAACTTTCTTTGTAAAATTCAATGAGTTTATGATGGTTAAACTTAGTTCAGTTATCGAGTTATAAAGAATAAAATATAAAATAACAAAATCGATGGTGAAGGAAGATATACACTTGTTTTTTTTTCATAACATAAAAGAAAGGCAAATATAGAATAATATTTTTTTTGATTTGTTCAATAAGTTTTTCTCTTTTACTATTGAAAATGTTACAAGAATGAAAACCTGAATAATACATTTTATTTATGTATGGATATAAATTTTCCATAAAAAGTAACTATAAAGTTATATAAATATAATATTAAATATGAGGGACAATTTTATGTACTACTCACCTTAAAGGATCTTTTATATGAATATATCGGTCCAACGAGATAGCACACAAATTCAATATAGATGCGGTCGAGCACATCACATCGAAGGCTACCCATGTGTCACAGAATTGCGCACCAAACACCCAATATCCTGTATAAGAAGGGTCTCGTTATTGAACAGCAAAATAATAATAAAAAAGAAAATGTTAATCCAAAAATAGAAAAGGTCGTCAGTTTTGGGTCGCATGCATTTAAAGTTAAAACCGATAATTGGATATTTTATTATAAGGATTTAAATATGAGCACCTGATGATAATCTTTCATTATTACAATATTATTGATGATAAATAATGAATAAAAACATAATAACTAACGAAATACAAATTATGCATTATTAAAATTTTTATTACTTACCCAATATATCATTCACTCCAGCGAATGTCATCACTAACGAGGCAACAAATAAATCAGCTATTGCTAAAGATGCTAAAAATAAATTGCCAATTCTTCGTAGGCTGCGTTCTGTATAAATTGCTATGCATACTAGAATATTTCCAGCAACCGATAAAAAAATAAGAAGTGATAGGAATATACCTGCAAATAATTGATTTTAGTTCCCCTCCAATTTTTTTATTTCTTTTTGTTTCACTTAATTATCAATTAATTAAGACACCAATTAACAATGTTACACTTTACTTTTCAAAAATATTAATTTTGTTTTTGTTTTTGTTTTCTATTCTATTTTATTTGATTTTTTATTCCAATGTAATATTTTACAACAATAATTAGGAAGGTATGCGGGTTTTATAAGTATGAGAGATTTAAGAATGAAAAGGAAGAATCAGTCTGGTATATAAAAAAAATAATTTGTGTGTGGGTTAGAATATTTTGATATTTTATATCGAAAGGTTTTTCATTTTGTTGGTCGAAGCTAAAAGTTTTCTTTGATTAGAAAATACAAAATAAAAATTCATATATTATTTGATCGATAAAAACAAAAAAAAAATGGTTTTCATCAATAAAAATATATCCCAATATTTTTTTGAAAACTAAACTATATATTAAGAGGGGCTGAAAATTATATAGGTGAATGATTGTATAGTAAAATATACAATTCCAATAGAGAATAGACTATTGAATAATCAAATCAAACATTGTTATAAAATCTGTTTGTATAATTTAAAACTATTCTTGACTACAGGGATTCTTCAACTGTTTTTCTAAAGTTACGATTTTTTTTTTAATTCCAGCTTTCTTTATATAAAATATTTGAAACATTTATTTTTAAATTTATAATTTAAACATTTTCATTAAAAACCAAATAAATTAAAAGAATAGGTGTACAACTTAAATAGCAAAACACAATATGATTTCATTATGGATAACAGTTTGAGAACTTTAATTAATAATATGCAACTTGAAAATTATAGATATATATTTCAACGGTGATTAATTAATAATTGAATAATTTAATAATTTAATAATTTAATATAATTCCTAATTATTACAAAAAAATGTGTGACCACAAAACAGTTTCGATAATTATAATATGAACATCGGATAATGTTCAATAAACTTATTTGATGGTATAACTAAAGTAGATAATAATTTATAAATAGCAAAATAATAATGAATATATAAGTGTTTGAATATGTAAATTAGGAGAATCGATTATAACACTTTTATATGTATATAATCACTGTTCACTGCCCACAATGAAAATACAAAATGAGTAATTACGTTTTTCTCTTGTTCAATAATTTTATATATAAGAAGCGTTATGATTGAAAATTGTATCTTCATTTAAATATCAAAAAATAGAAAATTCTTAAAAATTATATTCAAAACGTAAGAAATATTTCCAACTTACCAACTAATAGAATAGACAAAAGTGTAACAGTATCTGGATTTTCTTCGGTTTCTTCTTCCGTTCGTAACCATGATTCATTATAGTATGTTGTTACCTAGAATTTTAATTGGGTAATATTTTACATTTATCAAAATCATAACAATTCATATAAAATATGATTATAGTTGAGTATTATACTTATAATAAAATATATTTGTATATGTAAAGGGTAAAGGTGAAAGACGCGCTTTTTCATGTTTTGTTTCTTTATTAAAGTTGAAAATCTTTGAGAATTTCAATTCTTTAACAATTACCTTACAGCAGAATACATTAACAAAAAGTGTTATAATATACAAAAAACATACGAAGGATCATTAATATTTCAATAAAATAGAAATAGTTTCTGTGTTTAATTATTCAAAATTTAAATAAACAAAATATAAAAGGATTTCATCCAGCTGAGAATAATTTGAAGTTCATACACTATTCCAGACATATGTATACCTGTGTACATAATATTTGTACAATACATGATAAATATAAACTTACATACATATATCATAAATATATATACGTAACGTATATATAAACATATAAATATATTATTAATATTGATTTACAACTTGAGAGAGATGTTTGCAGCGTAAACTTACTTCTATAAAGTTCAAAAACTTTGGCTATATCAACTAATATATTGAAATTGTAATAAAATATATTTTAAAATTTTTAGGGAAAAAATGCCCCCTCAGTTTTTAATTTATTATGTTTATTTTTATTTTAAGAAAATAACTAAATACCATCAATAAATATGGGTAGGATGAATATTTTACATTATTTATAAGTGAATATTAACATTAAAGAGGTGTTAACTTTGAATTATTCTTTTATAACAAAGACTTCAAATACTTATACCACAAAAATGTTTATAACAATAAAGCTTTTTCGGGGTTCAAAGGGTCAATTTAAGTTTAAACATGTGAATAATTTTACCTCTGAATATAAATACCCATACCATTTTATATTTGTATATTTTGCTATATACCTTTATTTAGTTTATAAAATATATTTACTCGAACTTCAACTTCAAGTGTTTAAATTTAAAACCCTAATATTGTCCTAGACGAAAGGGGAACGTGTGAAAATATAATGTATAAGTAGGAAATGAATTAAGCTGAAATGTGATTTTGTTAAGTCTTTTATTGATTATTTAAACAAGATTATAATAAATAAAATCCTATTGTATAATAATAATATTGAGAACTTGCAGAAAACCAGACAACATTAATTGAATATTATTTTACACACTTTTTTTTGAATCAATTTAAAATATTATCCCCTTTTAAATTTCTTAAAATAAAAATGCTTAATGATAAAACTGGCATAAAATGAGCAGAATTAACAGAAATAACAAATTATTTTATGTAAAATATTTTGATTTCCACTTCAAAAATAAATTTAATATGAAATAATTTATTAAAAATTTTGTATGCATTCATCACTAAACAAATATTGTGAATTTTTAAAAGAGTGTGTTTACAGGATAAGTTTTTCTGGAAGATTTTATTAATATGTAAATGGATTTATGAAAAAACAATGTTGTATGCTATTAGCAGAGATAAGAATTTTGAAACGTAATATTAATTCATTTGAAACATTAAAGAAAACTGATTATATCTCTAATTGAATTTTTCTAATTTATAGATTATTTTCTATCATTAACAAATCAGTCCAAAAATACATAAAACATAACTCCTTAACAAATAATTGCAAGATAAGATACGATGAAATTCGATTTCGATTATCAGTAATTATATAAAATATTCTATTATTGAACAAAAACTTCTATTTTTCTAGATTTGATGATTTAGTTTTGGAATCAGGAATTTCTCATTGAATTTTATAATGTCTACAGAATATTTTTTTTTGCTTTTGCTTTATTATTCGATATTACATTTTTTTTTAAGTTCTGAAATTTAATTTTAAACTTTTATAATAATAATAAAATAAAATTGAAAAAATTCAAGTTGTTTGTGTAGCAGAAAAATATATTGAAGAGTTTCAGCCGAACTTTGCTTACATTTATAAATTTATTCATAATTTAAAAACAAGATCTTTGATTTAATTGTTTCAATAATTATTTATTTTGATTTTTTGGATGTGAAAGCACTTTTGGGTGTTTTTCTAATATTTGAAGTATTTATTTCATCATTATAATTATTTTATTGGTAATAACGAATAAATAGAATTGAAACATTTAGAGAGTAGGTAATTGATTCTCTTATATCAAAGTTTATTTTAGAAAAAGAATAAACGGATCGTAAAATGATTTTTTTTTTTTGATTTTTATAGACGCGCCTTTAATAAAATTTTAATTTTATTCCAAATTTAATTACAACGTTGTTATTTAAATGTTTTGTTCTACTTAATTAATATTCTTTTCGAATTCATAATAAAAATGTTATCTGAATAAATTTTTTTTTATATCGTCAAAAAACGTGATGAAAATCCCATATATATACCATCACCATGTAGATATTTTTTCCTTGGTGACCATGTGACATACATTAAGATGTTTCTTTTTTATTTTTCGAGGAAATATACGAATATGATTGTAGGAAAATAAGTAATAATACGGATTTTACGAAATTTCGTAACCACAGAAATTGATGAGGCTAAACCCACATGGATTGCGGGAAATAAAAGAAAATAACAAAAAAACACGAACGAGACAGTTTCTTTAACATATTTTAGTGATTTTTTCATATTTTATAAATAAGATTAAAAATTGTGGTTTTGTTGAAATGAAAAACTCTCCAAAATATCTGTAAACTCTACACACACACACATTTATGTATGGTGTGAGAATATAATACTCGCCTTGTATACATAATAAATAAATCTACCCGCAATATGAATGGGGGTTGGATAATTTGTTACGCACTGTGATTTTAGACAAAAGATTCAGGGGAAATTAAGGTAATAAAGTTGTGCTTTATATATCCTACGCCAACTGTTTACAAACACATTTTGTATAATTAATAATTTGATTGCTTGATTGTTATTTAAGATTTTGAAACATGTATTTATTTATATAGAACCACTACAATAAACTTGACACCTTTCTAACATTTTGTTTTTGTTTCAAAATATTATACGCTCTCGTATGTTTGGTTTTTGGTTTGTTTTCTATTCAATGTCAGAATATTTGATTTTCTTATGGTCAAAATTTTAAATTAATACCATCTTCAAATATAGTACGTTTAAATTTAGTATTTCAAAGTTTTAAGTGTAAAATTTCGGTTCATCATACATAAAACCAAAAGAAAGTATAGGATGCTTTTTATTGTGCTTTATTAATTTCATTCCCCAATTATTTATTAAAATATCCAAACGAACTAATTGCCTTGTGTATTTTCCATTTTTACCTTAGTTACAAAAGAATTCTTAGGTATATTTTGTCAGGTTTATTAATTAAGTATGTGTGATAATTAGATTTTGTGAATGAGTTAATTAAAATTCAATTGTTGTGATTATGATTTCAGAACAATCTAATTAAGATACGAGTTTTTCTCTTTACAATTCTTTTAAATTTAATTAAATTACTTTAATAAAGTGTATTGTTGTTGTAATAATTACTTTTTAACCAAAAACTTATTTATATATAAATGACACAAAAGCATCTTATGGTGCGGGTTATATTATTAATTTCTGTATTTATTAGATTATGCTAATAAAATTATGTAAATTCTAAAAATGGCACTGCCTAAAATTAGTACAAAAACACTATTAGAATCTTATATAGCAAATTAAAAATCGCAATGTAAGGATCTTATATTTGGAGCTTTTCTTAGTCAAAATATTTTTATCTGGTGTCAAATAAAATATACAATTTTATAATTATTAACAAGACAAAAAAGAAAAGAACAATTAAAAATTATAAGAAAATTAAAGGGGTTAAATTATAATTTAAATATCCCAGATGTTAATGTTACCTTTGAACCTTTCCTATAAAGACAATTTTTGTTTCTTCTTTGTTCCTTTTTTATTTTAAATTAAACTTAAAAACTTTATAATTTTAAAAGAATATTTTGATATGATAAAAATATTGTCGCACAAAATGTATAGATTATTTCTTTATATAAACCATAAAAAAATTTATATTTTCTTTTGTGTATAAAATTTATTACACAATTTTACTGACCATGAGAATGTAAATTCGTTTTCTGTTTATTAATTTAAATTTAAAACTTTTAAGTCTTAAAACTTTTTTTTTTCAAACCCAAACATTGATTTTATATTTAGGAGTTTTTTTTTTATACATTTAAGTAGCTTCATCAAGGGTTGTAATAAATTTGACGAAAACGGAAAGCACGGATGAGCTTCGAACAGAAATATTATATGTATAAATTACAGATTGTATACAATAATTTTTGTTGTTGTTATTCATCCACATTGATTTATATAAAAACCAAAAAACAAGAAGCTTAAATTTTTAATCTCGTTAGCGAATAAAATTTAAACTAAATATGTTCCAGTCTGGACATGGAAGGGTGGAATTTTAAAACCACTAAACGAAGCGACAGATGTTTGTTTCTCACTGTTTAGCCACTTTTTTTTTTGTTTTGTGCAAAACAAATTATTTTTTATGAAAAGAAAAACAAAAACAAACATTTTTTCTAACTGTTTTATATTATTGCTTGCTTCAGATAGGCAATATTGATTTTATAATATAGAAAAAAGAAAATATATGAAATCGTTTGACTTTGAGAAAAGAAAAGGTACAAAGTTTTTTAACACTATCAAAGAAAAGATCAAACACATTGGACCGATGTCTTTGTTAGTTTCAAAGTTTCATTTTTTTTTTGTTTTTTTTTCTTCTTTTTCAAAAACGTTTATGATTGGATGTCAAGTCAATTTATTTTTATTTTTATAGAAAATATGCTATGACAAGATGGTGAGTTATTTTTGTTATATTTCAAGATAATTGTTTAGAACAAAAATTGACACAAGAGAAAATTAGTAAAAAATATAAAAGTAAAATGTTTCATAAAAGATAATTCTTTGTTAATGAACAAAAGGAGAGACAAGGGAAAATCGTCTAAGAATATACCTTTTTTCTTAAATTTTTCTTTAAAAGAAAAGGCTAACTAATTTATTTTCTATATTCTTTATCCTTATACGTTAATCTAGAAAACTAAACAAATGAAAAAAAGAAGCTATTTTTAAACTCAATTTGTACCTCTGTCTCTAAATACTCAGAACCATAGATGAATACGTATATACAGTCTCCCATACATATCCCATTTAAAACGTTTCACTGAGCATTCTCTCAACTGTGCTTTTTTAAGTTTGTTCATTTCCTTTTGCATAAAGCTTTACACGAGAATTCTATATAGTAAAGGAAAAGATAATAATCAAAACTATTGGTCAGAAAATTGTTAGAAACGATGAGAAAAATGATGATTGAAAAGTTTTTCTTATTCAAGTTTGTGTTTGTATTTCCCTTAATATTATTTCATAAATTGTTTTTCTTGATATAGATCCATGCTATACTTATCTTTGATTTTATATAATAATATTCTTGATAGTATTAAGTAATCTTTGATTTTAAGTTGAAAATGAAGTATTCTTTAAGATTTATTTAATTAGCATATGTGTCGAAAGTCGAGCGTTCTAAGTTGATAAAATACTCGGCAATTTATCAACAAATTAAAGTAATTTCAACATAAAATTGTAAACAATGAATTAATTGTTTTATAATATTTTAGAAATCAAACAAATCAAGATAGTCAAGACTCAAGAGATTTGTGTTTTTTTTATGTTATTTTCAAATAAGATTTCAAATGATGAAAAACTTTTATAGAGAATCTGTAATACGCTTTTGTTTAATAAGATTGTGAAAATCAAGTAATCTTTGAATTCTCGTTTTAAGGAGATTTACTTATAAAAGTTATTATATAAATTTGAATATAAAACGATGAAGAAATATTAAACAATTGTATTTTCTCATAAAAGTTTGTATAATTTGATAATTTAATGTTCTCTAACAAATAAAAAAATACAGTTTAATAATATTACAAAAAACCAATTTAACAAAAACAACAACAAACATAACTTTTTTAAAGTTAAAGAACAAAATTTACATTAGGTTTTAACTTATTGAAAATATTAATTAAAATCTATAAAAGAAATGTTTTTCACATTAAATTACTTTCTGTGTTCTGAAAATTTTAGTAATAAAATATTTTCAATGATCCTTTTTCAAAAAAAAAAACAATAAAATATTTGCAGTGTAACTTTTTATTATCTCAGGAGTTTTATTTCAAAAGGAGTATATTGTAAATTCGTTTCTTCAAATTTATTGTTTTAACAAACTTTTTTATATGCTTGAATAATGACAATATTTGGTCAACATATTTTGAGAAATATATAAAACGAATTTATTTTCAAAACAACGGCAAAAAAAATTTGATTTTAAATTTAAGAACCAAATTTAAATTTTTTTTTGAGCTAACTTTAAAGTCTGAGTGAGAATAAAAAAAAGAGATTTAATCGTATTACTTCAAAATAAGTGTTGAAGACCAAATGAATATAATTTTAACAAAAAAATTTGTTGTTTTTTATTTATAAATTAATCGATTAATTGATTATCACAAAAGGGATATCACTTCCGATTCTTAATTTTAATTTTGTGAGTGGAAAGTCTAGATCGCACTGAAAATAATAGACACGTTTATAATATAATACGAAATGAATAAGGAAATATTTATTGGTTTTTTATTTACATTTTACCCAAAATAGTTTCTGAATTACAAAAGCACAACATGTTCTGTATTAATTTTAAATTTTCTATTTTCTAATCTTTCATTAAAGAAAATAATAGAGTATGATGATAATAATGATAATAATGATTATTTATTGTAAATTAAAAACAAATATGCACATAATTTTTATCTTTTACCTTGATTATCTTCTATTAAAGAACAATTTTTCTTACAAATTATCTAGATAAAAACTAATATTTCTGTATGACTAACACAGATAAAGACCTGTTATTACATAGAAAGAATTTTGAAAATAACCCTGGGATAAATTTTCTTTAATAATTATTTGGTGGTTTGAGTTGGTAGATAAAGAGGAGTAATTCATAGATGATTGGTACAAACCCCACATTATGTATCTCAAAAATGTTTGATGAAATTTCAAATATGTGATACAAATTTTTTTGTCTCATTAAATAATAATTATTAAAATGTAAAAAAAAAATATTTAAGATAAAGAAGGGAAAAGTGGGAGAAAAAAGAAGTGCCGTAATCTGAAATTCTAATATTAGAAAGTTTGTTATAAAAACATAATGTTTGATCATACAATTATTTGAATATAAAATTATTATGGTTAAACTCAGAAACACAATAATGCGCTTAAAAGTTAGAATTTTTAAGGTTTAGAAAATAGTTTGTTTAGTGGAAGTTTTATAAAACCATTACAAAGTGATTTTATAAAATAATATTTCTGAGGGGAATAACTTTTATTTGTCTGCATTAAAAAAAATGAATACAACAAAAAACTTTCATTAACATTTTTTTAAAGGAAACTTGAACAAAAAGCTCAGTTATAGTGACTTTTCAACCTACACTAAGCCCTCATGTAAAAAATGTAAATATAAATTTATTTACCTTTTTTTGCTATGCTACAAAAATTGAAGAAGTACAGTTAAATTTTGTAAAGTGACAAATTTTTTCATTCTTGGAAGAACGTCCTTAAAATTTTATTGATAATGAAAGCAAAACGAAAGATATTTTTAATAATATATAAGAACTATGACAAGTCTTGTTGCTTTCTAGTTTTTGAAAAGAAAGTTTATTACAACCAAAACGGTAGCTTTGTGTTAAGCTTAAGGGCGTGTTTGACCGGGATCGACGATAAAAAAAAACAAAATTTTATAGGGAAAAGTACGGAAACGGAAAATAAAGAAGCAACAAAAAAAATAAAGGAAAAAGTATTAAATGAAATATATTGTATATACGTCTTAACAGGAAAATATTTTGTAAAAAGGGAACTTTAAAGAAAAGAATCTTTTTCAATTTTTTTTTTGTTGAAAATAAAAGGAGAGAGCATAAACCGAGCTTAACATTTTAACATTAATGTGTATACCTTTATTTTATTTGGAAATATATGTATATATGTATGTGAATGAATAAAATAATAAAACAAAAGATTTTAATCATTTCATTGTTTACTTATTCAAAATATTCGACAGGAGAAAAGAGAATAGTCACTGAGCCGAAAAATAAACAATTTAACAAAAACAAAATTAGATAAGATAATTTCTCTAAAAAAACAAAAACTTTCTATTATTGAAATGAAAATGAAAAATTAATTCTTTTTAAAAGCTTTTCATTGAATCTTTTTAAATTAATTGCTTCTTTTTTGGGAACATATAAGAATAATAATCCAATTCGTGTAAAGAGACAGGAGTATTTCACATAGCCGGTAATTTTACCAATAAATAAATTCGATGTGGGAATTAGTCAGCAATCACAACTGTTTAATTGAAACACTTTTTGTCTATACATTAAATAAAATCAAGTTTAATTAAAAAAATCATTAATGGGTATTGTTGAAATATTCTTAAAGTGATTTACTTTATGTTTTACATTCTTAATTATGTTTTTTAATAAGTACGCACTCAAAATTAAGGTTTTGTTGAGGTTTTTCTTAAAATGATAAAATGAATATTTTATATAGGCTTTACATCTAATTGGCTTATGTTAATAAATATTTAATTATAGATTCCATGCGACTTAATACAACTTTAAATAATTTAAAAAAATTCATTTTTATTTTTCAGATTCAACTGAAATTAAAAGTTAAACGGAAATTTTTTTTTGTTTAAAAACAAAATTGCTTTAAAAATGATTATGAAATCAAAAAGGTGATTTAAACAACCTCAATTATAATTAAATAGTTTCTAATAAAAATAATGATTTTTTATATTTTTTTTTTAAAACTATTTTAAAGTTAATATAAATTATTTTCTTCAGTCATTTAGTGTCAATAATTTTTCTTATAGAGGCATATAAATTCTCTTACTTCTGCCATCTATTTATTTAATAGTGTTCAAAAGTTAAAAGTATAGAACATTATAAATTTAATATTGAATTTGATGATGCGATGAGCAGTTCTTTGAAATTTCTTGTTAATAACTAACTTTAAAAAAATAATGATAGACATCAACTAAAGAAAACTTAAAAAATAAATTTATCGTTTTTTTTTAAAGGATTTTCTTAATTTATGGATTGTCAGAATTTCTTATAAAGAAATTATGTTTACACTTATATTTCTATTTGTTTCTGTTTAAAGTTAATAATATATCATAGAACTATAATTTGAGTCATTTATATTTTCTTTTCTTTTTCGTTTTGCCATGACATGACCTGTCTAAACTAATCATCCATTGCGGTCAAAATATAAGTGAATTAATCATTTTTTTGTTCATACACAAATAAAATAAAAACTATAAAAACTTCAATTAGTGGAAAATATAAAAAATAAAATATTAAAGTTTCAAAAGTCATACCGTAATATCAGAATATCCTGTTGTTAAAAGTTTTAAATCAATTTCAAAATCCATATTCCAAATTACTTTTTTGTTTTTGTGTATTTTTATCCAAAAATTAAATTCTTTTAGTTAGTATATTCCTAATTTTAAACCTTTGCATATTATTAAGTAATCATTTTCTTCTCTTTTTTTCTTTCTTTCTTTTTTTATTGTGAATTAAATAAATAAAATTTACACTAATTTAAATATATTTACACTGTTTATTATTTAGAAATTTTAACCCACAAAATCATTCACATAAAAGAAAACCATTAAAACCAATAGAAAAAAAATCAACTGAATTTTATTCTTGCCTTTTTAATATTAAAAATAATAATAATAATTTACAATAAAGTTATAACGAAATTCAATTTGAATTTTTTATTTTTTATATACAATGAGCACACATACATTCACACATTTGAATATGAAGATTATTTAAATTATTTCTTTATTTTCTTTATTTTGTATGCTTTCTTTTATTATTATTATTTTTATTTATTATATTATCACAAAATCCATTAAGTAATCCAAAATCAAATCCAAATAATCCAATGGGACTGGTCTGTGAAAATTCAACATTTCTTACACTTAAGAAAACACTTGAAGCTTTAAATAACTTGTATCCAGAATGAAATTTTATTGATAATTTTCTATTTTTTCTGTTATTTTTTTTTTTAAATATTTTTTTTTAATTTCGTTATTTTTTTTTCAAATAGAAGGACGTTTACATATGAAAGTTCAGCAGAAACTAAATTTTACCTTTCTCTCTGAACACCGAAAGCTTCCGATTTAATCAAAATACATGTACAAATTCGATTTTAACACGAAAGCTTCCGAAGTAAAATTTACAAATACATTCATATTTTGGTTGTGCACAACTTAGTTTGCCAATTTTTATACGTTCAAAAAGCTCTCACGCTTTCTTTCTCTCTTTTTATTTCTCTGTGGTTATCTTGCCAGCGCTCCAGTTCATTTATATGTGTGCTACTGTTCTAAGTATGTGTACATCCCACCTGATGATCATGTATTGTCATTACACTGTTATGTATTCCTTATTTTCTTGTTCTTCTAAAAAAGATACAACATCATGTCAAGGTGATAAAGGAACACAAAATATATATAAAAAACTTTTGATCATGACAGATTTGGTTCAAAATATAAAAAATTGGTTTCGTCAAACGGAAATTAGTCTTTTTTTTATTTATTTTTCTGTTTTTCTTTTATTTTGTTAAAATAAATAATAAGTCCGAACTTTCAAAAAGATGTTTGACATTTTTGATCTGGGTTCATCATATACACATACCTTGTATAGTAACAATACTATATCACCATTATACATTGCTGGAAGTATTTAATATTATTAACTGGCAATTTTTGAACTATTGAAAAAAGGCATTTTATTATCTATTCGTTAAATTGTTATTCAAAAATCTTTATTGGTTTTTTTACAAATTTTAATTTCTAAAGGCAAGAATGTTATTTTCCAAATAAAAGAGAAGTTTTCTTCTTCGATGTTTTTACCTTTATTTTATTTTAACACAAATTATTTTTTATATATTCAACTCGTATGCTTCAATCCAAAAGTGATTAATTGGTTCTGTAAATATAAATGGCTTTTAACATTTAATTTTTCAGGCTTAAATTATAATCTTTTATGTAGTCTAGACCAGTATAATCTATGAATACCATACAAATTTGTCTTCGTTTTTACCTATATATACCAAGGTAGGTGTTATGTTTGGTCTCGTATATAATAAAGCCTACTTATCTTATAAATTTTATACTCACTTGTAACTTTTTTTTATTGTACAGAAGTATATAATTTTGATGCTATTCTGCAAACTTTAAAATTTACAATAATTTTATATAAATTTAAAGCATTTTTCATAATTATTTAATTTTAATTATGGGCATGTCGATTGCATAATAAAAATAAAATGTTATAAAATGATGTGAAAATAATTATACTTGAATATACATTAACAAAGCTACATAAGTTCTTTAAGAACGTTTGACTCAAACCAGTACTTACAACATATTTAATACGCTTAGTATTGTGTCCTAGTATACTTAACAAAAAATATTCCCAATATTATTATTATTCAAAAAAGTAAGTAAAGAAGATGTTAAAAATTATATAATTACTTAAATCAACTTAACAGATTTACATTGTAAGTTAAATGATTCTAATTCAATTAATGATGCCTTAGTCCAGAGAATAATTTAATTGTGTTTGAAAATCTCGATTCATGTAAAGTACTTTCTCGCTTATTGTAATATGTACTTGCACTGATCCTGGCTCTGTAAATTAGTCAAGTTACATTTTAAAATAATTGATTCAAAGGAAATCAATTAAATGGAAATTATTAATATTTTCAAAGAATTAAATCTCTCTTTCTAAACTTTTTTTTTTATATATTTCGTGGAATTTCATAGATTTTTTTTTAAAAGAATCTCCAAAGTTTTTATTCTAAAACATTTTCTCCTACAACACACTTTAAAAACTTTATACTGAATACAAAATAACAGTCGAATTGGGAGATTTTATTTTCATTTATGAAATTAAGAGAAAATAACACAATATATGCATAAACCACTTCAAAGTTATGTGCTTATTTTGTTCTCTATGTATAAAGATAATACATCTACATTATACTTTCTATATAAGCATTATTCTACCGGAAATTACTTTTTTTTCACCATGCCTTTTCTCTTTTCTTAACAATTTTTTTTTTAATTAAGCGTAAACAAAAAAAAAAAAATATTTGCGAGTTTCTACTAAGTTAAGAAGACACCAAGATAATGTTTGAAAAAAAGTTCATTAAAATTTTGTCTATTTATTTAATCTAAAAGAATTGTTAAAAAGAAACTACATAAAATACTTTTGTTAAAAAAAAAAAACAAATGTATGTAAAGTGATATAAAGTCTTTTTTTCTTAATAAAATAATTTAATTTATATAGAAGATAAAATTATGGTTACATATTTTTAACTTGCTTATCTAAATAATTTATGTGTGATAAAGCAATAACTTTGGGAACGTAGAATATTACTCCATACAAAAAATTTTATATTAATCTTTTAATTTCATTATTTTTACCAAATAAAACTTATTTTTTATGAAATTTTATATTAATCTTTTAATTTCATTATTTTTACCAAATAAAACTTATTTTTTATGAAATAAGAAAGATTAGTAATTTATTTATTTGATTAAAAAATTAATTGTATTTATTTAAAAAAATATTTTTTATTTGCTTCACTTTTAGCGCATTACATCCAAATACAATTAATGCAGATCAAGGGTAAAATATTATTTACAAAGATTATTAAAAAAACTTACTTATGAAATTACTTGTACTTTAAAAATTTTATATTCTTATGCTTTCAGAGAAATTAAAATAGTTACAAAAAGGAATTTGGAATAAGCTTCATATCAAAAATATATCTAGAAGGAATATGAAAAATAAGTTCTGTAAAAAGTAAATGTTAAATTGTATGAAATATTTGTATGATGCTGTTTTTAAAAAATATAAGGAACAATATCAGAACGGGGAACTATATAGTATTCGAATCAAAAGCATAGTAATTTAATGTTCAATTTAAAATTGATCATTAATATACACATTTTCTACTAACAACCTGTACTTGTAGCCTTCCAAGAATAATTGATTTATTTTTAACGGAAACTTAACCAAAAATATTTAGTTCAAATATTTTTCTATTTGTCACGGTTCACAAATCACAAGTTTACATAACTTTTCTGTCATTACTGATTTTGACATATTTATTCTTATAATAAATTGCTGATCTTCAGTTTCAAGAAGTCATTAGTTCAGGCCAAAGTGCACTTATAGTGATAAATATGTACATCATGAACTCAACCTTTTATAAAATTCCACAAGGATATAGAACATAAATTTCCCGACCTATACATAAATACTTTTAAATAATTTTCAGTTAAAAGAAAAAACTATTTATCATTCCTTGTCTTTATCTTAGTTTTCACTTATTTCTGGTTGCATTAAACTTTTTCTGCGCTATTTAAATGTGCGTTTTACTAAAATAATTGGCCTGACGGTGAAAATAAAAAAAGAAATATAAAAATTAACAAATAAAGAATATAATTAAATGTAAAGAAAAAAAATTAAAAATAAACTATATTAAATTTTAACTTGTATAGAAAACATTTCTTGGAAGCAGTTGGAAAAACTTATTTAATCTTTTGTTTTAATTATTAGAACATATATGCGGTTGTAATTTAATCTCAATTAGAAATTTACACCAAATTAAACATTTTACCTTGATTTTTGATATCAACAAATTATCTAAAAATACCTAAAATATCAATGGATATATAAATAAATAGATAAATACATACATAAATAATTTATCTAAATATTATTGATGAGATGAGATGAATTTTGTAACAAAAATTTAATGTAATACATAATATTGTGTTATTTTTTCCTTTTTTTTTTCTCTTTTGTTGTTTTTCTTGTTATTATTTTATGTTTGTTAATATAAAGAAGGAAGGATATATATACATAGATATATATATGATACATACTACATAACATATGTACTATACTACATATGTATATACATATGTATAAATATATTTACCCTCTGATATCCCATGTAAAGTATGAGTTATATATATGAGAACAAAAAAGGATTTTCTCAATTTTCTTTTATGCATTTTCATTTTGTTGATGGTGGAATGCATTAACAAAAGAATTCCTTAATTTAATTTTGTCTTTTTTTTCTTATGTTTTCTTTTTCTTGTTTTTTTTTTGTTATAGAATTCTCGTTTTTCTTTATTCAGACAAAAATAGATTTTAATTTGGTTTTATCTTTTATTCAAGAGAAACGGGAAAAAAAAGAAAAAAATTAATTGTAATTGAGAAAGGCAAATTTGTTGTTTTTGTTATTGTTGTTGCTGTTGTTGATATTAAAAAAAAAGTCTATATTCTATACCAGCTCATTATTTTCAGTTTTCTATTACATTATTTTGTTTACTTTGCTTGTTTTGGTAGCTATATAGAAAAAATGAAAGGGAAGTTCTAAAAACCAACTCAACCTGCGATGATTGTGTTTATGAGTTGAATATTTTTTTTTTGTGTTTATAAGCTGACACCCTAAGAAAAAAATAAAAGAAAATTATAAAAAATGTGTCAAGTCAGAAACACATACAAAATCCTCAATTTCTGATTTGTTTTCTGGTTGAATTCTTTTTTATTCTTTACATTTTTAATATTCTAATGTAAAAATATAATCAATAATAAAAGTATTGAGTTTTTACTTCAGGAAATGTCAAAAATCACCTATTATATTTTTGCATAAAAATAAATATATTGATTTTTTTCCATTGAATTTCCATGTGGAAAAATATTAAAATTAAAGTGATGATGAAAAAATTACCACAAAACACACATAAACAAACAGGCCACTATTTTCATTCTGTAATAAGAATATCGTGCGGGAATTTTGTTTATATGAAAAAATGGGAACAACAAAAGAAAAATATGATTTTCTTTTATAACCAAGAATATTTTTTTTTACCTAATACATATTTAAACTGTTTTTATTTTTCATTTTATTGATTTTGTATTTGTTTTCCTGTTTGAAATGAAGAACAAAAAATAAATAAAGAAATATTAAAAATAAACAAAAATACAATTTTACAAAAAAAAAAAGAGAAAAGGAAAAGGAAACTCACGTTCATACTGAAATGGTACAAAATTAAACAATGTTTTTATTTAACTTGAATAATTTATCAAAAAAAAAATATACAAATGATACAAAATTAAAAGTAATTCAGACAGAGTCTATAAACAATGAAATCAAAACATATTCTAGAAATTCAATATCAACATTGTTATGGATTTCCAAAAAATTTAATTTTTGTTTAATGAATATGCAAAAGGACGTTTTATTCTCTCCCCGACATTTTAGAATAATTTGTGTTTGTGTGCATTATGTTTATGTAGATCCTATTGAAAATTTTGTTGAAATGAAAATAAAATAATTAAGTTTAGTCATTGAGTTTATCGATAAGAATAAACAAATTTTAAATATAATAAAGGGAATCGCTGTTATAACCATGAAACTTTTAATTTAAACTTTAAACTGAAATGTTTGTCTGACGTCTGACGTACGTTAATAATTTTTGTAAGAGAACAAAAATGTCAATGCTATAAACATTTTTTCATAAAATTGAAATAAATATACCAACATATAAGTTTTTGAACTTTAGAACTGTTTTTATTGTTATCTATAAAAATTATGTCTTTTTTTTCTATAGCCGTTACAGACTTACTAACATGTTTACCATTACCATTTGCAAAACAAAGTTTAACCTTATGCATATGCCGGCGAATTCAATCCTCTATTAATTAATTCACTTAAACCTGAATAAAATAATATGTCATTATGATTGGTCTAATTATAGAATAATCAACAATGCAACAGAAAACTTAATTCACTCTAAGAATAATTACAATTAACAGATCATAAAATTTGTTTAGTGATTATTAATTATAACAACCTCTTAAGTTCATAATTTGATTTACATTTAAACGTATTCCAAAAATATATTATTGAATTTATTTTAACAAATATTCAGAATATTTATTTTTAAAGTCTGTTTTCACATATACATCGTGTACACCCATATAGAGAAGGTAGGAGATATTTTCATTTACATGTGAAATAGAGAATTTTTTAATTGGAATTCTTTGTTTGGTATTCATATAATTTGAATAATGTCCCATTACAAAAATTCTAACTGCATGTTAAAATACATACAAATAATAAAAAAAGAACACAACAAATCATGTGTATGGAATTATTTTAAACATGCAAAATATTTTACTTCAGAAGTGCTAACAAAAAATGCATATAAATTTTATAGTACAAATAGATGTTTATGCAAGCATTTAACATTAAGCATATAATTATGTAAAAATATAACAATTTTTCTACTCTTTTGGCTTTAAAACATTATACTTTATTTACATAACTAAATAGTAAATAGACAATAAATGGTAAATAATTTTGAACGAAATAGTTATTCATGTATGGAAATGTATATAAAATGGAAAATTAATAATTTTTATGGTTTTAAATTCAAATAATAAATACATTATTCACTTCAGTTATGTTAGTTTTAGAATTTCTACAAACGACATTTGCAACTGTTTAAAGCAACGCATGTATATTATTCGGTGAAAGCTTTTCCAATTTTTGCTAATTTATTCTAATTAAATACTTTTAAAGTCTTTAAGAGTAGTAACAATAAAATTACGTAAAAAATATTATTCATCCAAAATATGTAAGACAATTGCTAATATTCCTTATTTTAAAGTTAACTTAATTGGTATAATTATTATTTGAAACGAGTTCGGTAAAATGAACAAATACTTTGCACGGAAGATGCATGATGCAATTTGAAATCATTTTATCCTTTATAAGTTATCCGCATTCATGTAATATTAATTGATATAAGCGAATGTTGTGTTATTCATAATTTCTTTGAAGTATTACAAAATAATTAATTAATTAATAATTTTTAAATATTTTTATATTTCAATTATTGAAAGTTAAAAAAACTATTACAAATCATAAATTTCTGTACATAAGAAACAATTGAAAAATTCAAACATATACCCCATTATTAAAATTATTTATTATTTATTTAAGATCTACATATGTATGAACAAAATATACAATTATTGCAAAAAACAAAAAATATAATTAAATTGTTGTACTCTATACAAAAATTCTTTTATAGTATTCTTTTATGGGTTGTCTTCTGATAACTTTTTTTCTAACACAGCATTTTTTTATGTGAATTTTATTTGGTTCGTATTGTAAGCAAATACTCAGTTTAAAAATTCTCTTTTATGTAATAAAACCATCTTGAATATAAAAATATGACAAGAAATTACAAACAAAATTGTTGATTTAAATTTTTGAAATCTTTTCAGTAATAATTAAATGAGAGCCTAAAATTATTTTTGTCATGAGGTTTACAAAGAGTCGTGTTCTATGTATCCAATAGATACGAGTTTTCTTTGGCATATAAAGACCATCATGTCAGACAATAACAATACGTATCAAGGGTTGATATAATGACTTATGGTTAAGTCTTAGAGTATTTTTATTGATTATGGTATACATATTGCCAAAATTATATTACTGCATGTTATCCAATATCGGTTGAAGTTAGTTATCTTTTGTGATCTTTACTGGGCACTGTTTATTCCTTACTTTATTTAGTCACGTTTAGAGCTAGAAAGATACTTTTATAATATATCTAATATACAGATAAATTTTATTTACATAAGTAACAGATGCACATCTGCCAAGAATTTGTATTCAAAAAGATAGAAGATATAGATAACATTGTTGAGTACCAGTATCTTGTATCGGTGTCTATGAGTATAGTCTAATAAATTATAGATAAAAAAATTCAAATTCCAAATATCAAAGTGTCACTTTATTTAACCTTATTTAAAAATGTTTTAGGATAGATTTCCTTTGAAATTGGGGAAAAATATGTCCGAAATAAATATGACTGACTCACATTTATTTATCGAGTCAATAATTTTATAGACTGTTCTAATACAATGTCTAGGATAACGGTACATAAATAATAAAAATGGGACGTCGGGCAGCCGTACTCATAATGTGGAGGGTGTTTCTCTTGTTCTGCTAACTCGCCCTTTCAGGTTGTATTAGATTATATATACGAAAACAACTCAAACAGAAATTGAACTTTCACTCGTTTAAAGTGTAAGTTTATAAAAAAATTTATTAATTTAAAAAAATCGATATTCTTCAACGTTTTTGGAATAAAAAATACTATAAATTAGAAAACCTAAATAATTAAAATTGAACTTTCACTCGTTTAAGGTGTAAGTTGATAAAAAAATTTATTAATTTAAAAAAATCGATATTCTTCAATGTTTTTGGAATAAAAAATACTATAAATTAGAAAACCTAAATAGATAGAAAATTTTAAAAAGAACTTAAAAATAATAATATATATAAAAATTAAAAAATCCAAGCCAAATCGAACCAAAACCTCTAAATTCTATAACATATCCTACTTAATAAAAACAATTGCAATTTTTATTGGCAAAATCTGATAATCAATGACATTGCGACAAACGAAAGATTCTGTGAAAGTTTAAAAAAGATCTCTAATAAGTTACGAGAGAAAATTTGTTAAAACAAAAAACAAAAAGTCTTTGGAAATATTTATGGTTACAAATTTTGTTATATTAAATTTGGATAATTAAGATATGTATGTAAGTTTACCTTCTTGAACGTACACCAACGAAGAGACACATTTGAGATGTATATAAAATATTTTCTTTAACGGTATAGAAATTATATTAATTGTACAAACACTTTTAATTCTTCATAAAGTCTTTCTTTTCTGACTTTCTTAATAATATTTCATTACGAATGTATGAAGCATATATTAAATTAATTACTTTTTATGTTAAATAATTGATATAAATAACAATAACAAAAATCACAATGACATATATTATAAATAATATACACAGAAATTAATAATAGCTCAATTAATATTCAATAAATAATCATTATATTGATATAATTTATAGCATTTATGATATTATTAAAATAAGAAAAACCTTCAGAACGGTATAACATTTTTATTCTAAAATTATTCAATTCTAATTATGTAAATAATAATTATAAATTAATTACAATGTTCTACAAGTAGAATTAAGTGCTCCTGTTATATAAGTATACCGGAAGAAAGACCACCAATGATGAGGTGGGATTGTACTACACTTTAATGGCTCTTTATAGGACAATACGTTTAAACCCAAGCATGGAAAGAAAAAAAAATGATAAAATCTACTTGGGGTAGATTCTTTTATTTATTGCGTTAAAATTATATAAATTAATCGAGTAGATCGAGATATAAATTTAACATAATCAAATTCCTTATGTACAAAAATAGGTTTCAATTATTGTATCCTTTCATTTAGGGATGAAATCATTTAATTTTCTGTAACATTTATTAAATAATATAAACGCAATTTTAACAATTAAATTAATTAATCAAAACAATAAATATTAATTCTTTTTGCTATGTTTGGAGAGTTTTTAGAGAAAAACGATTACTAAATTTTTAATTGATTTTATATTTTAGATTTATAAGTTACACAACAAAGTATAATTTGTGTATGGAAAATGAATATTATGTATTTCCCAATTTGCCAATTTGAATGG
The DNA here is from genome assembly GCA_963082725.1 of Pedicia rivosa. Lineage (NCBI taxonomy): Eukaryota > Metazoa > Arthropoda > Insecta > Diptera > Pediciidae > Pedicia > Pedicia rivosa. Next base: position 20,665,317 of record OY720151.1, read on the forward strand.
AAATAATCTTAATTAGGATATATCTATATACTTTCATATGTATATACATTGTTATATGTTTAAAAATATATAAATAAAGCACAAATTTAATAAAACTTTTTAATTAAATTTTTGTTTTTCTTAAACTTATTACCCTGGCATAGCCGAAAAATTCTAATTAGCTTTATATATTTTCTGTTCTCAAGCAACACATTTTGTGCTTTTGAAGTGAGAAGATTTTTTTTTTGACGAGCTCACGACACATGTGAGTGGGGGACACGCCATTATTATTTTTTTTTCAAAAATAAGTTATCAGGCGTTTTCATCAGATTGCCCAATAAAAAATAAATATATTGTTCTTGTGTTATTTTTATGATGTGAAGAAATACTTGTTTTTTGTTTTCAAAAAAAAATTCTCTTAAAACAAAAATTTTAAAAATTTTGTACAGAACGTTGGTTAAAATTCTTGTGGTTTCAATTATGGTTAAGTCCACTAAACCATTTAATAAAATGAAAGGTTGTAGTCGACTTCGTGATATATAATTGAATTGATTGGATGTTGAGCGTGATACACACAATTTACTAATGTACACACGATTTTTATTCAATTCCATATTGTTATCAGAGATTTATTTCATCAGTCAACACTCGCTCTACTCTTTTCAAAAAATCATTAAATAAATTTATTTAAAACCGTCTGACCTTAATCAAAGTTACACAAAATTGTTCTAAATAGAAACAAATGAATTGATCAGTTATTACCGAAGAAATTAAGTAATTAAATTCATTTTAAATATATTTAAAAATATATTATTTGAATTATGTTCAATAAATATTATAAAAACATTTACATAATATTTTCAACCAACAACAACATTTTAAATAATTTTTTTTCCTTTTTTTAAAAAAAAAAATAAAATTTAATGTTTTATAAGAGTTGAATTCATTCTTGACATTTTTATCCTCAACATTTTTTTTTTCTACCCTCAAAAAAATTATTTCATTTTTTCATATTTTTTTTTTATGCCTGAAGTGTAAATCTTTAACCAAATTGGATAGGGAAACGGAAATGTTGACACTTTTTTTTAAGAGAATTTAATGGTAAAAAATGAAAATGATTGAAATACATTTTAATGTAATATTTTTTCTATATACTTCGTCTTCGTATTCATTTTGTAACAATTTTTCTTTATTGCAACAAGTGGATATTTATTACAGCATATAATTATGTATATATTGTTATAATAATGTACTAATTTTATATATTTTATTATGCATACTCTTTTGAATTTATATAAAAGGAAATAATTTTATAATTTATTTTTTTCATATTTTATATTTTATATTTTATATTTTATAAGCGGGCGTGAATATATAAATAACTCATTCGGACGTATGATTCAATAATAAAAGCGTGCGCTAGAAAAAAAAATAGCATAACATAATTCATTATTAAGAGTTTTCCGTCTTTCAACTTTTCACGCCAGTTTTTTTTTCTTTTTTCTTTTTCTTTTTCTTTACGGTTTAAATTTTCATTATAGTAAAAAAAAAATATTCAACACAATAATTTTCCTCTATGATATTTTATTTTTATATATTTTATCTACGAGTAAATAAAAAAATTGTTCAATATTTTGATCTTTAAAATAGAATGTTACATGTTCTTTATGGGAATATTTTGTTCTTAGATGATTGTAAATTGTTTCTGACGATAGAAAAAAGTTAACTGAAAATCTAAAATACGACTTTTTTTTTCTTCATTTTTTACTTCCTTAGAACATTTTTAGATATAAACATACAAGATATGGTATAAAAGTAGAATAAATCTTGAAATTCTATACAATTCTATACCATCTGAATTTACTATGTATATATTATTCGATGTATATGTAGATGTATTTATGTCTACATATATTATTTTGTTATACGATCAGTTAAGCTTTATGAAATATATATATAATTTATTTGGTTGTTGTTATTGATATTGTTGTTGTGGGTTTTTCGAATTTGATTTTAGGCAACAAATAATTTAGAAAATGTATATAATGCTTTGAAAGTTTACCGCAGATTCTGTATAGAAGAGCATCTATGAAAAATATTCTGTTGTTTCGTTGAATATTAAATAATCTCCTAAATCACTCTTACCTTTTATATAAAACATCCATTATTTCCTCATAAAGTTTTTTTAATTTGATTTTTATTATTATTTCCTTTTTTTTTTACTTAAAAAAATGTCAAATCAATTTCAAATTATGTAAAATCTCCGTACGTTATTTTTTGTGAACTGTGAGTGGATTTGTTATACAAGATTTTTAATTCACCTATTTTTTTTTGACATAAGTAAGACAGTTGAAATTTACTTTTTTCTTGTTTTTTAACTGTCTTGTTTTTATTTCCCACTTTAAGACAACATATTTTTTTAGTATAAGTGAAATGAATTTATTATCTTTTTATTATTTTATTATTAGATTGTTTAACATTATGTATTATTGTTAATTTAATAATAAATAAATGTATAAAGTGAAATAATAGAGGTGAATTTTATTTCTATTTTTAACAGTAAGAAACTTCAAAATTGATTATTTATTTTTCCCTTTAATAACTGGGGATATAGAATTAGGTAGAAAAAAATTCAACTTGAAATCTTGTTCGAGAAAATGCATTATGGAGAGAATATAACTAAAAATTCAAGAAAATGCATATATTTATATATTTCTTGGTTGATCATCACACTCCTACAACCAAAACTGGGTGTTTTTATTGAATATGTTATTATGGAAATTTAAATAATGATAATGACTATTATTATATGTTAATAAACCGGTAACTATTTATCTTCAGTTTTAACAATATAGAAATATTTTTTGTTATGAAAATATTTGTTTAAAATATTTTATATTATGCAAATATTTGTAATAAATATCTGCAAGTAGATTGATTTTTTCCTATCAAGAAATTAGGTTAATATTGAAATAAAGCATATTTATTGAAAGTCTATGCCAATTTTAAGTAATATAATTTATAGAAATATAAATATTTTACATTTAAAAGTCACCACATTAAAATGTCTAATGTAACTAACTAGATTTTTACTTTTAGGTTATTAAAATGGAATCCAAATTATATTTTTCATCCATTGAAATTTAAACTCTCCATCCTCATTGTGTTGTATTATTTATTCTCCGGTTCACTCTCTATCTTTCTTTGTTTCTTAGAAAATCAAAACGTTTATTTCTAGAAATTATAAATGTTCGATTCTTTATAAATATTAAATTCAGACATAAAAATTGGGGAATTTAATTTATATTTTAAGAAATTTATTTTTGATTGAAACAATCTGAAAATTAATTACATTTTTGTACGAGTATTTATATTATATCATAGCATGTATATATAGCTTTCAGATTTGATTATAAGGCTTTTATCGTCATTAAAATATTAATAAATTTTGAAATAAAATCGTTGTACTCGTAAATGATTTAACATTTTTTAATTGTTAAAAAAAATGTGTCCTTTATATAATAAAGCGTTAAATGAATAATTACATTTTCAAAAATCAAGCAAAACCAGAGGGAAAATTCTGGTTTTGACATTGTTGAGTTAATTACTATTTTATTACAATTGATGCAATAATTAAATCAATAATATTTCTACAATAAAAAAAATCATTCAATTAGTAAAATCGAATAATTAAAATAAAGAAGTTAAATTTTAAATTTTCAATTAAAACAAATTTAATAATCGAATAAACAAAAAAACTGTTAAACTTTTTTTTATAATATTTCTAGAACCACTAAAAAATGATTTCATTATGTCAGAAGGAAATCAGATTTATTCAATTCATATTATAAAAGTTTATTACATTTTTTATCAAATACAGAATGCCGTGCTTCATTTTCATGCAATCTTCTTATTTAATCTTCTTGCATTCAAATATAAAATTTTCGTAGACGATAATATTTTATCTCTTCAGAAAGAAAATATGTAACTCACTTAAAAAAAATAAAATATTTTCAATCTTAACAATTTATAAGTAAATGAAAATGCTTTAATTTTTTTTCTTTTATAATTTCATTTTCAACGAGCATTTTCCTCTATTTATATATGGTTTTTTATTTCTATTTTTTTTTGCGGTACTGTTTTTTTTGCAATTGAAAATAAAAGTTTGTAATTTAACTTAATTTCCGATCAACACTTCAATTCTTATAAAATAGATAATTTGTTTAAAGTAAATGTCTCACCACAAATATGAACGATACTCGACATTCTGTTATATCTTGTATCTACCTACCTACTTCTTCTATATAATATTTATTTATTTACATTGGAATACATAGATAAATTATATATAAGTTATATGTTTATGTACTTTGCATTGAACTACGTAAAGATAAACATAATAATTACACAAGACATTAATTAATTTAGAGAGATAAAACATATTATAGTGAAGAGCTCTTTCGTGTTGTCTTATAGTATACTCTACCTATATAGAATAAAGGCTAAACTGTCTGTCTCTTCAAATTAATGAAAACATTCTTGTTCAACTTATATATGTATATTTATATAATATATAATATATTTTCTTTAAATGATGAATGGGCTATACATCTTGTAGATCTTTCTGTTTATTTTGTTTTTCTTATTTAATTTAAAAAAATTCATTATTTTGAATATTATTTTTTATAAATATCAATAAATGAATATTTTGCAACAAGATAAAATAGAAATCAAGAAAAAAAATCAATCACGATTTGTCATTTATAATCATTAGATATACAAATGTTCGATTATTAGAACTGACAATATTATTGGATTGTTATTTTGCATTTTGAAATTTTATATTATTAAAATAAATTTTGTCTTTAACTAGATAAATGATTTATTAGTTTTTTCTTTTTTATCTGTCTATAATTTATGTTCTCATTCTAGAACGTATTAATATATAAGCGAAATCTTATTAAAATTGTATGCCTTATTTATGTTAATTTACAGACAAAGATATTCTATTTCATTTTGTAATACTTCAAGTGTAATTACTGAAAGTACTACATTATTTTTATTCAGCATAATTTATTCAAAGAAAAATCAATTTTAATTTGAAAAAAAAATCTGTGCGTGAATTACCTTTTCATTTGTAAAATATCTTCTTGACAAAATGACTAATTTCTTTTCTCTGGTCGTTTCTGATATCCCTTCATATAAAGAAATAAATTTTTCCATTTCCTAATTTCTCACGTTTTCATAGAATGATGATTCGGCTAACTTTTATTCATATACTTATGATACGGAAAGGTGCAATTTAAAGGCTAAACCACCGGTATAAATTTATATGACCTACATTTCTAAAATAAAATAGATAAAAGAGAAAGAGATTAAACCATAAAATATAATAATATGCAGAATAATTTTCTTTTTCTTTCATTCTATTTCATTGTAAATTAAAGTGGATGTGTACACATATTTAGGAATAATATTCCTGGAATATGGAAACCACTAAAACAGTATTACATATTTTATATTATTAATGCAAATAATCACAATAATAATCACGGGTGCACACGTGAGTGTGCTTTATATTTCTCATTTTTCTCCCTACTCAAAAATCACTTAGGAAAATTTGAAATAATAAGAAAAACATATAAGCCGCAGGTTTTATGTCTACTAGATTGTTCTTCTTTCAAGAGATTGTTCTTATTTTCTTCGTTCTTCTAAGAATGTTTGATTAAATAACATTTTTTTTATTATTATCACAAACCAGGGATATGAATTATGAAACGGAAGAGAAAACATAACAAAGTATATATAATAAATTTTATATCAACAATCTGAACAATATTAACTAAAAAACAGAAACGAACTATTTTTACAAAAAAAAAATTGCAAAGATATTAATAATTCTGATGCAATTATAATTTCCATCTGAATTTGCTTAATTAGATTATAAAATGTACCTTAAACGGTTATTATGTTAAATGTTTAATAAAGCATTTTAAAATTATTCCAACAGGGCCAATAAAAACATATTGTTAAGTCCCTATTGCATTCCTGTCGCACACATTAATTGTCTCGTGAAAATGAGTCACTAAACATTATTCAATAATACGAACAATACCTGCAGGCGCGATTTTATATTTTATATCATATATGTGTGTGTATAGCTGCGTGCTTTTTTGGTCGTTCCTAAGAGTATTATGTAATGAAATTCCTTTTCTCTACCATTATAATATTTTTATAATATAATATTAAATAAATCATATTTTTACAGAAAAAAGTCAACAAGTTTTTCGTTATTGTTTTTATATTGCCTGAGATCTTATTTTTTTTTAAATAATTGTTTTTATAAACTCTAAATTTTTGATTGTTAATTATTCAATTGTATTAATTAATGAAGTTTATATAGAATCAAAATAAATTGATATTGACAAATAATAATAAAAAAATTCCAAATGATTAATAGACATTGATTCAATAAAAATCTAATTGAAAAAATAAATACAATTTCGAAATTTTAGGATTAACTTTAGTTTTTTATTCCATAATATTTTCTGTCATTTTCACTTCTAGACAAAATATTATAGTATATACGAGTTGTATGAGCTTTATCGGCTGAAAGTTTGGACAGATGTTTGAGTGAGATATCATCAAGAGTCTTAACCAATTTCATATTGTGTCTTTATTATGGCGTTCTTAGAATCTTGTTTTTTTTTTTGTTTCAAAAAAAAAAAATTGATAAAATATATTGGCGTAACAACAAACACACACATAACATAAATTATGCAAACCTAAAATATTTAAATGGTTCTGTTTTTATATTTTTTTATTTTGTGTATTTTAAATTTTAAGGGTTAAAAGGGATTAATATTTAATGGGCAGAGAAACATATATGTATTTATTCTCTCATACCGCCTTAGATTAATTTTGTCTATATCAAATAAAGGTTAAGTCTATTTATTTTACACAACTTTTTTTTTTTTGCATTAAAAAAAAGGTGGATTTTTACGTTATTTATATGTATTTTTTATACACGCACATAATTACATTTAAGTGGGTTTATATTTTTTAGACATTTTGTAAATTATATCATTAAATTTTTGTTCAAAAAATTTTTCATTAGTATTCAAATCCTGCCAGAATTTTTAATTTATAATTTACCGCTAAATTTAAAATAATCCTAATTGAAGGAAGCTTCAACCAATCTTTCCCAGGTGATTTCCATGTCAGATAAAATGAAATATGTATTTTATAAAATTCAAATTTTCAAATACTTTATTAATATTTTTTGTTTAAAAGTTGAGGGAAAAAATTGAAAATTTATTATTAATGAATTAATACAATAAAAAAATATTATTTTTGGATAAAGATTTAAGATTTTCAATAATAAGAATGTTAATTAAAATATAATATGTAATAACAAATAAATTCCAATGAAGCAAATTAAATAAATTTGAAAAAAAAAAAGATTCTAAATAATTTATATTCTTAAATTTAATTAAAACATTCTGATAAAATCGATAATATTTAATTTACCCAATAAATTCATTTCAATGTCCAAAATAGACATACTAAATTGTTATAGATTGTAGTCGAGGTAGTCTTGGTAAGACCAATTTAATTCGAATTGATCATAAGATCAACCCCAGGAAAGGATACTAGAAATAAGTGATACTAAAGGAATATTAAGTACCAAGCTTATTAAAAATTCTGATAATAAACGAACAACATTTAAAATAAGATAAAAGTTCAGAATAATGTAATAGGTAGAATGAAAAGAACATTTTGTCTTAAATTTTAATAATTAAAGTTGTTAGTTGCAGAAAACTACGTAATAATCACTATTTAATTATTATTCATGCTTATTAACATTGTAGATAGACTGTAAACATTATTTTAAATATTCAATTTCTTTCAAATTGTGATCTTTATAAAAAGTTTTCTCAAGTATAATATTAATTAATAAAATAAAATAAATATGTTTTACTCTTTTTTATAAAAGAAGAACTTTTAAATTGTTCAAATTAATGTGAAAATTTTTCTCAAACCGGTAATGAAATCGTTTAGAGAAAACTTTGGGGATCTTATAAAAGTATATAAAGATTTTTATTTATAGTATGGCCCTCCAACAGATCTTTAAACATATACGCACATTTTTTATATTTCGTTACTTAAATTTTGAATAATAACATGAGAAAACACGACAAAATGGTAGGTAATAAAAACCCTGGTAACAATTCGACTGAATTCAGAATTGAATTATTTATAAATATAGAAAAATTTCTCGAAAAGAAACGGATTCTTTACAACACAGTAAAGTATTCAAAGTTTAGGTTGAATATATTATTTATTATTGGACAATGACAATTCAATTGAATTGAATTGAATTGAATTAAATTGAATTCAATTCAATTCAATATGAAATATTTTTTACATCAGAAAAATAAAATGTCAGAAAATAAATAATCTTGGATCATAAATGTCAGTCAAATTAAATTTATTGAAAAAGAAAACGATAATCTAACAACTTTTGACATAATTTTTTTTTGCACCGTAATCGAAATATAAAAATAATAAAATCTTAAATTAAAATGTTTCCAATCATAATATGGCTAATTCAATTTTCGTTTTTAACTTCGATAAAAAATATGTTCTTTAACAAAAAGTCTTTTTTCTTATTTGGCTTAGTGGAGCCTATATACATATAAATGTATATACATTTTGAAGTGGAAAATTTGCGTGCGTGCAAATTCAAACAACAGTTTTTCGACATAATAAATTATTTAGAGATCATTTGGAAAGAAGATGAAGAATAATAAATTTGATATTTAATGCTGATTTGAAATGAATCGTAAACAATATGTTTAATTATTTCGAGGCAATTTCTTTTTGAATTGTTTATTAATAAATAAAAAAACCTCATCATGCAATATCGGTAATGTGTTTAATAATACGTGCAACTTTCACTCATTAGGTTCATGAGTTCAAACTTTAAACATAAATGAAACCGCATTTTTATTGCTACGATTTAGTTTGTTTTCATTCTTTGTTTTAACCGCTAAATATATTTCCAATTCCAATAGATTTAATCAGAATTCATAACACATATACCAAAGTAAATATAACCAAATTCCAAACGTACAATTATATACGATTACCTACAATAATTTGTTTCACATTTTGTCCAACAAATATTTAACTAAAACATTCATTATTTGAAGCTATTATACATGTTAATTTGTAAATTTGTTTATTTTTTGTTATATAGTTGAATTGAAATGTATTTCTAATTTATAAACTTAAAATGAAAATAGTATTTGAATATATTTAGGGAATTAATACAAAAACCAAACTTATATTAAAAATTATTGAAAAGTTTTTCGTATTGTCCCTTGCGAATTGAAATTGTTGAGTAAAAATGAAACTAAAAAACAACAAAGAAATGAAAGAGTTTTCCATGCGAGACACAGTATATTACGTTTGTAACGCCGCAATATGTTACATTTTATAAAAAGAGAAATTTTTCACATGGGACATTTTCAAAAAAAAAAAACATTTTTTATGCGGTATTCAAAACATTCCAGAATTTTCTATCTAATTAAACTTTACGCTTTTGTGGTTTTATCGTTCCGTACCTTCTGCAATCAAATAAATGTTTGTAAAATGCTTCATTTTGAGTCGTTGGAGGAGATTGAAAGTTTATAAAGTTTATAATAATTGCATAAAAAAGTCTCTAGTGTTGAAATAATAAGTCACATTATGAGTATACAGGTCGTTTAACCGAAAGTCGTTTTATCGTTTTTAAAGGTGTTAAATGTTAGGTTGTCCTTAATAACTTCAACATATAGTGATTGTTTCCATATAAAATATAAAATATATTTAATGTTTCTATTTAAGTGAAAATGTAATATTGTTCTTGGGCTATGAAAATTCTCTGAGCAATAAAACTAAATTTTCTTTCTTACATAAATTTTTTAAATATTTCATTATTACTATTTTAATGTTTTCAAAAAGAATTTCAACTTGTAAAATTCATTTTCATGAATTCATAAGACTTGAATGGCGAATTTCGTGGGAAACATTAACAAGAAATTCGAGAAACATGCATTTAAGAAAAAAATAAAACTGGGCATAAAAATCATATATGATAACTTAAAAGAAATTTCTCAGTTATCAAGACAACAATGTTTGTCTGAAGAGAAAACAATTGTTAAAAATAAAAATATAATAATAAATTTAAAACAAAATTAAACTAGGAAATTCAAAAAGGAATTTAATTATCTATTTTAACTTTAAAACAAAACTGTATTTATTTTGTCATCGTTTCATCACATGCCAGTTGAATGCATTCTATTGATCGATAACTTTAATTTTGCCTGCGGTTGTGGTTGTATGTATACTAAGTTAAAGTTAAATATATAAATAAATCCAATAGTTCAAGGAGATAGATTTTATTTTAATCATAAATAATGTAAATTGAAAATACAAATTTTAATGAAAAACAAACAAACATTATTTATTGTATAATTATAATTTGTTAAATACAAAATCTTTATTCTATTCTTTGTCAATAATAGTTGGTATTATGTTTAGTAACGTGAAGAAGCTTGAATTTTTTTCTCTACTATATAGAAATGTGAAATTTGTAATGTGAATTGTGTATAGGCAAACCAAAATGAAAATGGCATGTTGTTTCATTCAAAATGATGGCAACGATGATTGAGATGGTTTAAAAACTCAATTCAGACAATTTAAAACAAAAGATATTTTAATCCTATACCTGTTGCTGCATTTGTATCTTCTTGTTTTATTTTACATATTGTCGTCATCAAGATTAAATTGATTGTGATTGTGAAAAGGCAATTTTACATATTTCTTATAATTCTTTGGACTCAATTTTAAAAAAAAATTAATGATAATATAACAACGGACAAGAATTTAATTATTTAAAAGTAAATTTTGTTAGTAAAAATTAATTTGTGGCGAAATAAATATTGTAAATTGCAGAATCAATATTTAAAATTCACTTTTGTAAAATGTTAATTACTAAAAGCATACGAGCTATTTGAAATAAAGATTAACGTGGTAAAGCCAATGAAATTTAAAAAAAAATTTATTTCTTGTTAATTGAATTAAAACATAAATAAAATTTTCAAGCCATTCAGAACATTTATCTTCTATAAAAAATCTCATAATTTTTTCTAATTATTACATAAAAACGATTAAACAAAATAAAAAATACGGCACATTTTATAATTTGTTCTTTATTTCATTTTTAACGTTCTAAAATATCTCAAAAAGTTAAAAAAAATTAGGCAACTTCACTGATAAATTCATGTAGGACCACCATTTTTTATGTATTAGGAAACTGATGTAATATATAGAAATCAATATTAGAAGCAAAATGATTTACCATCATAATAACGTATACATGTTAAACATCTTAAATAGGTATGTCCAACGTTTAATATTAAGAGTTTTGAATAAAATACTGGGTATATTAGTTTGCGGTTTGATACGATAAAAAGCTAAGTTCCATGTTCCAAGTATTAACTCAAATGATAGATTTCATTTATGATAATTTTATAATATCAATTTAAATTACACAGTGGAAACACCTTCATAAATAGAAGTCCGAATTCCAACCTTCACCACGGTAGTTATAATGGTTGGAATTTTTATTGTAAAAGTTGATATCGTATATTACAACAAGACACGTTAATAAGCTTAATAACTAACTAACGAAACTACCGCGATAGTATACATATAATATATAAATGCAATAGTTTAATCAACTGCGTAATCTTGAATATTGAGCTCAGCTGTCTAAGATTCTAGAAGTAAATCTTTTATACAGATTCATAAGCATATCATCATGAATTTTAACTTTAGTAAAAGACTTCGATATTATGACTGTATATAATCAATCGAAAAGGAAGAATCATCTGATTAGGATACTTACCTACCAAAATTACTGGTGTTCATATATAAAACCCACCAAATTAGCAACGCTTATCTATTTATTATACAAGATTTGTGTTTCGTATAAAATTATGATAGATTATATGTACGCTAAATAATATTCAATGTAATAAATTATAACTCATCAGGAAGTACATTAATCTCTATTTAAAAAACCCTTTCAATCAAACGTTAAACTGAAATCAATCAGTTTTAACCTTTAACATTTTTTTTAACCTAAATGCAAAAAAATATTTTGGTGCCGGAAGAAAAATATTCTTTTTAATCCGAACAGAATTTTTATTGGTTATTTTTAAAACTTGTATAAGTTAAAAACAATTACATGAACACAAATTGGTAATCATGTTAACAATGTATTTGATTCGTAACTAAAATATAATATAATGAAAATTAAATTACTTTACAGATAAAAACTTTGGTTAAGTTGGTCTATTATTTTTTAATCTTATTTGTACGTATTTACTTTACTTACCTTTCAACAGGTACCGCAACCATAAAAATACTAAATGAAATTCAAAACACAACTTTAAGTGACATTCAATTTTAAATCTTTATATTTAGGTAATGAGAAACAGAGAAAATGTAGTTTTGTTATAAATTTTAAATTTGTATTATTTAAATTTAAAAGTGTTAAAATTGTTAAAAATTGTTTTTTCATATTATAATATAATGGTGAGTTTTGTGCAATTGTAAATATAAATTAACAAACGGAAATCGTACTGAAATAGAAAAAGAAGTTTACAAGTTTAGAGCAACTTTTACTTATAAACTTTTAGTATTACGATTGTAAAATATTTCTATTTTATTATAAAAAAAAGTTACCAGAATTTAAACTTTACTATAAAATCTTTGTTCATAACAAAAATTATGTCGTTAGTTAAAATCAGTCAACAGAAAAATTTAATAAATTTTTAATATATTTAAGAATCAAAAAAATAATAAAACTTTTTATTACAAACATTGCTTATTGTATCCGGATTAATAGCATTGTTATTCTTATTATGTACTTCAGGTATAAATAATAAATGTACTGATTTATTACTTTGCACCTATATGAATTTAATTGTTGTTTCTTAATACCTTTTTTTTATTGCGTGTTTGTATCGAAGTTAATGTAGTATGCATGTATTTTTATTTACAAATCAAAAATCATGAAAATTTTAACAAATTTCTTGGTAAATTATCTTATTACAAATTATAATTAGAATTACAAAACCCAAAAAACCTCAATTGAACCACAGTTTCAACCAAAACCACAACAGAAAATCTTAACCCTTTCATGCACACATATAAGTCTTTGTATGCATGACATGTAAAATGATGAAATTTTGGTTAAATAAAACCATAATTCTAAATATATTTTATACCTACCTAGTCAATTCTATTAAATACATGTTATAAATTATTTAAAACTTTGCCCTTCATAAACTCTTAAGATATTGTTGTATTTTATTTAAATCTATTCAATATTATTGTCAAATAATTTAATATTAAAACTACATAATTTCATTGAAACATTGAAATGGAATTCTGTTTGTTTGTTTGGCTTTTGTTGTTAAATAAAAGTTTCTGCTTCATTAATTCAATTATTATACAGATTAAAATAAAGATGCAATAAATTTCAGTACAATTACAGGAATGTTTACATAAATTTTTGAATCAAATCGTTACCTTATCTGTTTCACGTGAATTATGACACAGATTACATAAGAGAAGTACTTTAATATGACACATGTGCATTGGTATAGTCGAACAATATATGGTTCAAAATTTCCATTATATTTACTATAAATCTTTTTGAAAAAATAAAATGATACGAAAATTCTAACAAATTATAGGTGTAGCGGTTTGTTTTTATGGTGACACCAGTTGAGGAAACACTTTTCAAAAGTTGTTAACTGAGTCGACAAACTTTAGTTTATTGGATTTGATGTATTTACAATTGACTAATGTTTGAAATCTGATTATCTGCTTTTTTGGTTTTTTTGTTCACACAGATATTCAAATGATAAAACAATATATATAAAATTGCTTGTTACAGAACTTACAACATTTAGTAAATTAAACAACGTATAATTTCTTTTGAAAATAAATCGTTTCCATTTTTTACAAATAATCTATATAATCCACTCTATACAGATGGCTTATTTCGAGTATATGCATGTATAAAATTATTGTTGTTTTTTAATATAAAATTTTTATATTCCTGAGAAGAACATAAAATTTTCAAGAGAAAAGAAATATAGGAGTAAACAGTAAAATATAGTCAATAAAATTTCACCTAAATAACAACAAAATTTTGAAAAATTGAATTTAAAAAATATTATGAATATAAGTACTCCACATAATGGTCGTAAAATATTTAGATGTTACATGAGTAACTGCTACTATAATTGTCTTAAATAAAAACTTTTTTACACCACAAATTTTGATAAATCAATTTAAAAAGAGAAAATTGAAAAACAAATGCATATTTTTACTTTTAAATTATATTATTATTTTATTTCTACATTTTCATTGTTTCTTAAAATTATATTATATTTTGGATAAATTCAAACAACGTATGTTTTATTTGAAAATATTTTTAACTCATGGACATTTTATAAAAGATGTATGAAAGTTTCAAATATGTCATATACTCTACTTAACAAACGTCACATATACGTATTGTTTTATATAATCCTGGAAAACTTCAGTCCTAATTAAATTAATAAAATGTACAGTAAAATTAAAAATAAGATTTATAAAACTTTTAATGAACTAAATCCAATTATTTGTTATATAGATCATCTCACACCCTCTGTCCCAGTTCGTAATCCACTAAACAGGAACTTTTAAAACATTCTGATATAATAAAAACAATATACCTCTACTTCTATATATATAAACCTACTGATTTTACGTCAACTTGTTTTTGACGTTAAAATGTTGACCGAAGTAAATAATAAATTAGGAAACGCAAATAGTCGAATCTACTTGTTTATTTACATTGAAATAAAATTGTACTTGGTTATACTAAAAAATTTAAATGGAGTCATGAAACCAAAAATAATCTTAAAAATTTATAAATTGGGAAACATACAATGTATGACAACATAAAATAAAAACCGTTCTTTGGTTATTTCTTTGACATTTTGAATGGAAGTTTTACATCATTTTTTACAAAAAAAATTTAGACTTACACGGTACCGATGCGTTTCAATATATTCCAAAGTGTTTGAGTATGAGAGAAGGTCCTACGTATAAATAACACTTCTGCAATGGTAAAGAAAACTTAACACTAACGCACAATATTATACAACAAAAATATTTATTTTTGAATAATAAAAAACGTTTGGAATTAAAGAAGAAGAAAAAGGACAAAAAGTTTTGACATTTCAAAGTTTTATAACTTTTTTTGTTGAGCAATTCAAGGAAATTGCTATTTTACCCCTGAATACGAAATTAGATTTTTTCCTATATAAAAGAAATACAGAATTTTTGTTGTTTTTTTTGTTAGAATTATAGCTTCATAATTTTAATCGATTAAAATATATTTTTGAACAGTTCATCGTCAATGAGTTTTCTTCTCGTATATTATTCAATACTTAACTTTCTTTAAAATCTCAAAAATATAATTGGTCATGTTATACTCTCCCTAATATTAAAGTTATTGAAACTCGGTAAAATAAATGTCGCAATGAAATTAAATTTTTTAAATCTAAAATTCGTAAGCCTGACATGTTGTCTTACTGTAAACTTTAACAAAAATTAAATAAATAAATAAAAAAGTGAGAGAAATAATAATATTTTTGGAATATTGAAAATTATTCTTGTTCAACCTTAAACTTTTTCTGTTTTATATTAAAACGATAAACTTTTTAAATAATTTACCTCTTAACTTAAATCAGATCATAATTTATTATCATCAGGAAAACAATGTCAATTCAAAGAAAAATAAAATTTTACAATTCATTATGAAAAAATAAAATTCCATGAAATAAAACTTATAAAGTTTTCAACTATGAAAATTTTATTTTTTCTTCTTGATATTTCTGTTGCATAAATTGAATAAACAAAGAAAATGTTGCTCTGAATTTAATCACAACATATCAACAATACTCTAAACAATACATTAAAACAACAACAGTTCCACACTTACTATGTCTGACCAACAGTAATTTTATTATTTGTGTTCAACTGCATAAATTTACAATTCTCCAGGAATCACTTTGTTTTTATGTACAAATTTTTGAAGGATAATTCGTTCAAGCTTGTAAATGACAATTACAATTTTTTTACATTTTCAAAAATTTGGTCAAAATTACGATAATTGTAAATTAAAAATTAAAAAATTGATTTCTGGAAAACTTATTTCTTTTTCAAAAACTTCTCCAAACAAATTTTAATTGTTTGTTGTAAATGCAACATGAAATATAAAATATAAAAATAATATTACTGAATATAGAATTTTATAAATAAAAAGAAATTATTATATTTGTACAGGAGTAAAGGTATTCTGATTTATATTTAAGGATATGGATGAAATTGTTTTGTTTTATTTTCTCAATCTATTTTTGGGCCTTTATAAAATCCGTCGATAATCTTAGCGAAATGAAAAGAAATCCTCACGGGAAGTGACCTTTTTTTCCTTTGTAACTGAAATAATGAAAATATTTTGCTAATGTAGGATTAAATATATAAATATACATTAAATTTTATGGTTAAACTGATATTAGCATTTTTTCTTAGCTCCTTAATAAAATTTAATTAATTAGAGAAAATCGATATCAGTGGAAAAACCATAATATTTTATAAAACTATAAAAGTGATGTAATAATTTGAGTTAAAATTTAAATTTACACTTATTTCGCATACGTAAATAAACACAATACATTTAAAGAATTAAAAAAATTTAATAAATTCTCACATATTTTATAAAGAAAAGAAAAAAAAAGAGAAAGAAAAAAAAATCAAATTAAGTTTATGTTGGTTATATATCATCGTCTTCTAAATTAAGAAATATATTTATATAATAAGTCAAGTCAAGAAAGTAATTTTTCCATGGAAAATAAGAGAAATATTTATTCGGTTGGATGATCTTTGTATCTTGTATAATTGCTTAAGATGATTAAACATTAAAAAGTTTTTGGTGTTCGTATTTGAAAATTTAAATTGATTAAATAACTGCTCAATTCATAATTTAATTATTATATACGACCAAAGTCATAAACCTTCTGTCTGTTAATCTTGAAAGATATAAATTGACAGTGTTATCTTCTGTTTTTATTTTTAGTTTTTTTTTTATCGTTTTTATTTAACATTTTAGATAAGAGAATGACAAAACCTTAGTTTAAAAGGTTTTTCCTATATGCTATACAGATTAATTTTTATTATAATTTTCATGTATTTATAAGGCTAGCATCTGTATCTACACAGTTCACATGTATATTTTTTTGATAAATGGACATATTTGAAATAATGTGTGTACATGATAAGCGTGCGTATGCTTGTGTCTTTGTACTATAGTGATTGAAGATAACAAATTTGTTGATGTCATATGTAAAATTTTACCAAAAATGAATGTAGTGAGGAAATGTTATTTAATCCACAAATATAAAATTTCTTTAATTTTCGATTTTATTATAAATTTAAATACACAAAAGTAATTTTATTTTAAAAAAATATTCATAAAATTTTAGTTAGGTGAATCCTATTATTATTATTAATCGTTACTATCACATTCAAGCAAATGATTTAATTTTTATAAAAACTCCACGAATGATAGACTAAATCTTTTAATGTTATTATTAGTATATTTCACCAGACCAATATTTTGGTTTTTTTATTATTAAGGTACCACATCAAACAGTGAAACAGACACTTAAAATGTTTTTACATATCTTTAATAATCTTTAATTTATTTAAAGAGAACTAATGTTTATCATAAGACTGTAATATTTGGCAAACGTATAGAATGAAAATTAGAATTAGAATTGATATAAAAAAAAGTTAAAAGTAATTTTAAATCCATCAATCATTCATAAGATTGATATGGAAATAACGTCTTTCCTTAAATTGTTTTGAGAGAAGAAATTTAATTATTTGAAAGCAATAAATTTGACGTGGAAAAATTTATTTAACGAAAATGTCATTTTGAGAAGGCTTTACCTTTTTTTCTATTTATTACTATTTGCGATTTTACATAAATGTTATAATTAAATCTAATATTATAAATTCTATATAATATATACATATGTACTCTTCTACATATATTTTTCATTTTGTTGAGATTAGTGAAAAAAAAAAAGAAATACCTTTTAGTATTTACGTGAAATTTGCTGTTCCGCAGAAACGCAAAAAATGTGCGGCACCATTTTAATATTTACAAACATCATTTTAATGAGATATTTATGTACCTACGTTGTACATTAAATAAATCCAGATAAAAATAAAATAGATCATTTTAATGTGCAAAATATGAACACATATTTATATATACAAACTCAAAAATTATTCTAATATTTTGGAAAACATGTTGAAAATTTTATGGTAAAAATTTATACCTCAATTTGATAATATGACCAAAGCGCAATATTGCAGACTGTACAATTTTTGTTTTTTCTTGTTTGTAAATTATTTTATTATGATAATATTTGTATAAGGCAAAATTTGAAATTTGAAGTTTTGCTAAATTAATTTTATTCTATATCCGTTAAATGTGCATATATAAATACAGTTTCACTTGCCAATATGTTACATTTGTAAATAACTAAACTGTATAAAATATGAAAACAATTGCATTTCATTTAAATGGATTCTATTTTCTTAATAATTCTGATTGATTTTCCTAAGAAACAATATAAAATTAATCTAATAAAATAAAAGTTAGAAAAAGAAACCATTTCAATCTTCTCGTATTTGAACAAAATTCCCAATATAAGAATTGCTGCTTATTTTTACCTACATTTTTCTTCATCTTACAATTATAAAAGATTGGGAGTAAAGTAAAAATGTTCCCCATAGAAATTTTCTCAATATTTACATGTCAATTTCAATTGAAGTTGTTCATACTCAAAGGTCCAATTACAAGAAAAAAAGTCACTTATTAGAATTTTTCATGTTTCACAACTCAAACCTCATTAAATACTACAAATAAATTGTATATGTTCCTGAGAATTTTTCCAGCACAACAATCTCATTTCGTTATCCGTAATTGATTTTTTTTCCACATCCACTCATGTGTGTGTGTACATGTGTATGTGAATATGCGTGTATATATATTTCAAATTGATCTGTGCCGTAAATAGAATTTTCATGGCCAATGATCACGTTTACTAAATATATTTGAACTAATTTTGTTTATTTACACAGGTAATCTATTACATTCTATTTTCCTTGTAGAAAATTAAGAGCACTCGGTAATTAATGGTGTGGAACTGGGAATAATCGTTAATTCATTCGGAAGCTTTGGTTGTTTCTATTGATAGACATTTTTAAAGTACCTACCTACTGTTTTTTTTTTCTTTTCACTTATATAACAGTTCATATTTTTATGTTTTTTACCCTCCTGCTTTAAAAATATTTTATTTACTGTAAAACATATATAACGAAGTATTTTATTTTTTACAAAATCCTGTATTACATACTTAAATATAAATATAAACATAGTATATATATATAATGTATAATGCAATCGGAATATATTTGTGCTATATTTCTTTGAAGAAATTTTGCACACTTTTAATTTTTTCCTGTTTTCTTTTCATTTTAAAAAAGTAAATTAGAAAAAGGAAACATAAACATTATTATGTATTACATAAAAAGGAATTTTATTTTCTAAAAAAAATGAGTTTTCTTCTATAAAATTTTTTTTTGTAAAAAATCAATTTGTTTTCTTATAAGTTTTTGATCTATATTCAATAGTAACATTTCACACCAGTGTTTAATAATATTTTGAAGTTTTGAATCATGCAAATATATTAAATGGAATTATATTGAAATCAATTTTATATAGTAAATCAATTTAATAGTAATACATTTAGTATTTTGAATGAAAATTTTTCTTTTGTTTTTCAAAGTAAAATGAAAAACAAAATTGCAAATAAATTTTTTAAATTAGAAATTATTAAATCTGTTTATTCTTATTATTAAAACCTAATAAAATTGATTGTGTTAAATATCCGAAATTTTTTGTTTTAAAAACGAAAATCTTGTTGAGTATGTATTTATCTTTCATTCTTTCCATTCATATTTAATGTATATCTTCTCTGTTGGAAACTGAAATTTAAGAGTGTATTTATTTACAAAAAAATAAAGGAAGATTAAACACCCTTAATATTTTTCTAAGAGAAAGAAAACAAATTCATTTTTCTTATAATTTACGATTGTAAAAGTTTTACAATCTTTTAAAATAAATTACACAATAATAACAATCTGGTTACCATAGCAATATATTAAAAATTGAAGCGCAACAATAATTATATCCCTTCAAACACTTTTAAAATCATAATAATAATGATTTTTAGAAAGTTTTCAGTTTCTTCATTATCTTCTTCAATGTATATTATATGGTCCCTACATGTTTTACATTTGATAAATTTTAACAAAAAACGGGCCCCAAGCATCTTTCATTTGTTACATAAAACCTTGTGTTTAGGTTTAGTTCAGAGGGGTTAAGAATATAAGTTTAATTTAAATTTTCAAATAATTTTCTAAAATTTTCTATTCGGCAAGGTAACTGAATCCAAATCGAAATTAGATATTAAATAGATTTTAATTTTTATGTTTATATGAATATAAAATCCATTAAATGTTTAGTGATTATAGAGAAGTATACTTTGTGTACTTTAAGTTTTTAAACATAAATTTTTTCTATTGAATAAAAAACTATTATATTATAATTTTATGACGGAAAACTTATTTGAGTTTATAAAATATTGATTGACCTTGTTAATAGAAGGTTAGAACAACAAAAAATATAATTACCAAAATAAATTAATTTAAGAATGTTCACTTTGTTAATTGTATCTATTTTTATGTATGCATGTATATAAAACAATAAGTTAATTGACTAAAAATACATCATATATTGAATATAATCACAACTTTTGTAATTTGTTTAATCACTTTTAGAATAAAATGTATACAAACAATATGTTGATTTTTGTTTTATATAATGTTTTATTAATACATATATACAGAATAACTCCTTCTGTTGTGATAACAAAAATCCAATAAATGTATAATCCAAAATTGAATAAAATTTATACGTGCTGAATTAGGGGAATTGGTCGTTCTTATACAGAAAAAAAAAATATATACCTATGTATATATATTTGAATTTATTCAACTATTTGGATGAGAGAATGCACGAGAATAACAAAGGGGTTGTTGAAATTCAATTACACCAAATGATTCTGAATTCAGGTGATTCTCTGTTGTTGTTTTTCATTTTCTGTATATAGTATGTGTAAAACAAAAATCAATTTCAACTTTTTAATTAAGTTTTGTTCCATTCATTTATTTCATTGTAAAACAACTTTCATCATTATATATTTTTCCTTTATATTAATGAATAAAAACAAAATTATTCAGTCATAATAAATTAATAAAATATTAACATCAAGAATCTAATTAAAAATTTTAGCTTTTATCTATCGTTGGTGTTTTTGATCTCTAAAGAAATTTTTAAAAATTCAATAAAATCCAAGAATTGTTTAGTTTTCTTTGTAAAAATGATATGAAAAATTTTTTTAAAAAAAAATTCTATAATGGAGCTTTTAAGTACGTGCATCTGGAATTCTTGAGAAATAGATGATTTTTATGTTCATGGAAACGCATGAAAGTATGTTCAAACAGATGTTCGCATTAAAGATTTATTTCCAATTTCTTCGGTCCATATAATAGAATAATGTTAAAAGATTACATCGATTTCTTAATCTGGTGACTTTATTTTAACTTTTTAAACTACCTTAAAATGGGTCGGATCATTGGTATTGTGTCTAGAAATTACCCTCGAGTGCCATTATACGAAATTAAGGGTATCACTTGAATGTTTTTTAACAATTTCCCACTCCCTTTCACTCTTTTATCATTTGTATGAACGAAATATTCAATATTATGACAACCCTGCTTTGAAATTGAAATAATTTACAATTCAAAATTATGGTAATTGACGAGTTATTTAATGAATATGCAATTTTTCTTAAATTTAAAAACACTTATACATTCACATACATATTTAAAATATCCAATCATTATTTCTTTGTTTAAACTTTAAATTAAATTCTGTTTAAAAAATATACAAACAAATATAAAGCAAATTAAATTATTGTATTTACACTCAACTGAAATAATAAATCTAAATTGCAGTCAAAATTCAAATACCTATATAAGTTGTTTTATTATTATTATTTGTCACGACAACGATAAATATGTACTTTCGCTACAGGTAAATTTCACACAAAATTGTTTATGTAATGTAAAATATTTAGCAAACTCAACATTATTGTAAATTGTTCATAATTTGAGTAGTAAGTATAAATTCTATATTATTATTATAGATTCTATATACATTTTCAAAATTTATCTTAAATTCTTAGTTCAGGAATTGTGTATATGAATTTATAGTAAAAATTATTGAATAATTAATAAATATTAAATGAAAATGAAGTGAAATTTATCAAATTTATTAATCAATATTAATATTTGTAGTTTAATTAATTATCATTTTATTAATTAGTATTGGTTATGAATTTCGTAATCTACATTCAATTAAATAATCGTTTCACAAACAAGGCAACAATTTTCAACTGTATACAAAGAAGTAAAATGATACATTTTTTCTGCAATGATTTAATCTTGAATAATTTAATTACTAACAAAATTTTAATTTCTCTTTATTCACTGTTTTAATATTCAATGAAAATGTTTATTAACCTAACTTTATTAATATATAATTTCATTACTTAATAATCATAATTTATTCAATATTTTATTTTAAGCATAGTACTGAATTGTTTCAGGCAGATAAAAAATAAATGAATTAAAATATTGGAATTAAGTTTAAAAATTTTAATTTATTTTCTTATGTCATATTTAACTTTTCTTATTTTACTAACAGTTTTGTATGTCACACCATATTTTTGAAACTTTAAAACTTTGTTGATTTACTTAATAAGAAATTCAAACAAACAGTCTTAAGGGTTTAGACTATATTAACTTTATATTTATCTGTATTGTGTAAAAATTTCAAAGAAATAGGCTTAGAAAAAGGACAATTAATAATTATTTTATCTTCAAATAAACAACAAATTTATCATACGTGTAAATTCAAGTATTGTTTGTTGTTTCTCTGTTCAACTTGACGATGACAATTATTTGATGCTATTATATACTTAGCTCTATTTGTTCAGCAAATATTTAATGATTTTTTATGAGAATTTTATAAAATATAAACTGATGATAGAAATACTAATGCAGAGCAATTTTTTAATAAAGAGAATTTTTTTATAAAGAAAACTTAATTTTAATCCAATTATTTCGGATTAAAATTAAGTTTTAAGTATTTTTTTAATTAATTAAGTTTTAATTTATTAAAATTAAAATGGAAATCATAAATTGAAAACAGATTTAATAATTTCACCTCAAAAAGGATAACATTTAAAGGAAGCGTGATCAAAGAATTACTTATTTAAATTAAAATATATCATCATCAGTAAAAAAGTTTTTTTCACTCCATTTTTTATGCCAGAGACTTTCTCTCTTAAAACATTTATTATAATATATAAATATGTATGAATTTGTATAAACATTTACATATGATAATTTCTATATTTATTTGTGGTTTTCAATTTTCATAATGGATATTTTTGACCTGTAAGTCAAATTTATCATATGTTTTATCAATTTAGTTATAAATAAATAAAGTAAATAAATGAAAATATAAAATTTGAATAAATTAGTAATAATTATTGATATTTTTATACAATTATGTAATAGAAAAGTCAATTGTTTGATTATAAAATTTGAAATTTTGAACCACCTTATGTTACCTTATGTGGTGTTCTAATCAAAAGCTCTCTATGAATATTTTCAAAATTATTTTTAATATAAATACTTTAAATCTAAATACAAAATATTGATTTACAAATTCAAACACACAAACACTACATACTTTAGAATTTTTATAGAATAATATTTACATTAAACTTCGAGATCAAGAGTCTTTTCAGATGAAAAAAACACAATAAATATTTTCTATAAAATTCAGTCGAATAAAATAAATTGCAAATTAAAAGTTTTAAAACATAAATTATTAAAGTTTTAAGTACATCTTCAATTGTTTCATTTCAATCATTAGTGATGCCTGGATAAATTTTCTAGAAAAAAAAACAAATAAGTTTATTAAAAGTTCCAAACCTATATAAAATTCTATAGCTACGAATAAAATAAATAAAAACAACTAAAATTAATGTCAACATAAAAATTATATCAAAATTTTGAAATTTATTATGCTCTTAAATAATAAATGCTGAGAAAAACTATGAAGATTGTGTATATGTATTATTTTGTTTTGCATGTACATTTTTCACATCAAAAGAAAATGTTCATATTGAAAAATACTGAGAAAACAGAGAACAAATAATATGACAACAATTATATTTCAAAAATAAAAAAACAAAAAAAAGAAAAAGAAAACAAATAATAAAGATGGATATTTTGATTAAAATTTCATTATCAAAATTTCAACACATTTTGCTAGACAAACTAACTTCTATACAACTGGAGTATTGTAACTAATTTTAATATTTGTATACAATTATTTATATATATTATTTGTATACGATTATTATTTATTTTTAAATCGTACATTCCGTAGCTATCGCTTGATAAAGGACACGTTGAAAAGCATTATATCTAAATGAGTATTTTTATGGAAACATTTGTTCGTCAAACACTTATGAACTATATTTTTATTTTTATATTTTAGTTTTAGAAATATTAAGTTACCACTAAATTTTTTTAAAATACAATATTATGTCTTGATGTAGAAATTTTGTGAAGAATTTTTTTCCAAAAATTTTCTATACGAGTAAAAATTTAAAATATTCTTTTCAGAAATTTTATGGAATTTGAATTTTTTATTAAAGTAGAAATTTCGATCATCATCTATTCACTTATCCAACTCTCACACTTGTAGATATATATATCTATAAAGTCTCAAAATATGTATTTGGAAATATATAAAAATTACTTGATAAAAAATGTTTTTACTTTTAATCAGATAAATATTGAATTTTTGATAGGAATAAATATTAAGCTTATAGAAGAAACGCATCTACTACTTTTAAAGAATAAATTTCTTTAAAATTTAGATTATTTGAATTTATTATGTTTATTTTAACCACCTTTCTCACTTCATCTTAAAGAAAATCTTGTACAATTAATTTTTAATCCCTATAATAAAAAACCCAAACAAAAAGTCCCAAACAAAATTAAAATATTTATTTGAATGTTGACAATTTAGAAAAAGTAACCCTTGGGAAATCGGGTAGATTACATGAGTTTTGTTAGGGAAAAATAATTTGTGCTAATTTTGACTTTGAATAATTTTTCATATATAATATAATCAGGATATATTTATGTTTGTATCTTATCTACCTATATAGATCTACTACCTAAAGATTGTTCAGGTGTTTACTTCGTTTTCTTTGTGACATTTTTGTTCTACTTTAAATTCATATTCTTAAATAAAAATAAAATTTTATTTGATTTTGTAAAAATGATAAAGGTATAAAGGTTTATTAGCATTTTATCGTCTTAAAAGCAAAATTCTCTTAACTTATTCCCATAATACTAATATTCAGAAATCAGATGTTAAAGAAACAATAAATCAAAGCGGATTATCTGATTTTATAAGAGTAGTCTGCCTTATTATAAAACAAAAACTTTGTTTTATTTTATAATCAATACATTAAATATACCTCATAATTCTAACAAGAATTTATTATAATTTTATTTGAGAAATCCACAACATCTTGCTTACAAATAATTTAAACAAATATTTCTGTGTTTGCTATGCTATTCTTTTGCCTTTCTGTCTAATTACTCAAAATCTTCCAACACATTCATCAAAAGGTCAAATTAAACTTCATTCAAATTTTATCGCTTTAATTACAATTAATAAATAAAAAGTAATTATAGAGTGTTAAGAGAATTGTCATGACAATAATTAGATTAAATAAAAGAAGAACAAAGTACATAGTAAAGCTTGTCAAATTGAATCTCTCACAGAGTTAATTGAATATTTTCCAATATTTCTTGGTAAGCATTTATTACATTTATTACACAAGTTAATAAAATTAAAATCAATTTATTAATTATGCTTTCACAACCATGAGTGCAAAGTTCACGTATGCACTGGGGCAATAATGATTACCGTTATCATGATTTTGAAAAACATAGAAATTTGTTTAAATTAATCTTACTAAACAATAATGTAAAACCATTTCTATTAATAATTCTTAATTGTGTAAAATAAAGATGTAACATAAAGTAAAAAATATAAAAGGTAAAAATGGGTTAGTTCCATGAAAATATAAAATACAATACATTTGTTATTATAACGAACCCCAATGAAAAATGATTTTTAACTTTCTTATATCATTATATATTTCAGTAAATATATAATACATTATATATACGCAAGTAATGCTTATAAATAGTCTGAGTTTGATTTCAAAAGAGAAGCTGTCATTTTAACAAAATCTCGCATTATTTATTTTTCTTGTAAATTTTATATAATGTATCTTATTCTTCCACATGTTTCATCATATAACGTCTAACTTATAAAAATTTCAGTATATTTAAGTATAAACATATATATATATATATATGTATATAACACACATTTGTCATGTATAAGATATCAAAATTTGATTTAAATTATTTGACTCAGAACATTGAAGTTGATGTCAAATTAATTATTCTTTTGGTCTTATTTTATGCAATATTTATAAAATCAACGGAATTAAAAATATTAACTACATGATTTTTTCAAAACGGAAAATTTTCTTTGATTCTTTCAATCTATAAAAGAATTCTTATTGATATTTAAAATCAATTACAGAAAAGCATTATTCTCTGGCTAATATTTCATAGTTTAAAAAGTTCTTCCCCTCAGTTATCAATACCATAGCATTTCGAGAGGTCCTTACAATTATGATAAACCAACAAGTCAAACATATAATACATATTTAATATATGTATAACCCATATGTAATACATGACATTTTGTACATATTAATATATATATATATATATATATATATATATATAAGAAGAAACAAATTGTTTGAATTAAAAATATAGAAAAAATATCTCCAGGGCATATATCACAAGGAAAAAAGAAAATGGTTTCTTGTTTTTGAAGCCTAAATAAAGTAGAGTTCCTGCAAAAATTTCTAAAAACACTCTAAGGACCAACAAAATTAGATCTTTGTTTTTCATTCTTAAGGTATAACTTTTTTGACATTGGAATATAATTTAAATATTAGTATGTGTTATACAATATATTATACAATATATATAAGTGTTTAAATGACGTCCTATCAACATCTTCTTAATCGCTTGAATACTTTAGATAACATTTTAGGCTCTACTCAGAAACACAACTATTTTATGTACATTAAGATAATAAGGTAATAAGATATTACCAAACATGACACAATTAACTAAATATTTCAATCCATTTAGTTGAAATCTTTATAAATAATCGAAAAAAAAAACACTCATAAAACAAACTAATAAAAATATACGTATTATTATTGCTTCAATATCGAAACGGAACTAACCTAAAAATGTATATAAAATTCTACGAAATTATTTTCTTTATTGAATTGGAGATTGGATTTTAGCACGAATGTGGATTTCACATATATAGTTGTTAGAAACCAAACAAACTTCAATTTTAAAGGATACTTTCGCCATAAATAAACAAGTAAAACAAATAAATAATTCTGCATTTTCAATTTTTAAAACAGTTACCAATGCTTTTGTTACATTTTGAAAAAGTTTCATTTAAAGATAAAAAAAAGGCTAATCCAATTGACATTTTTGTCCTTTCAAACTCTATTTCTTTTGGCATAGATTTGTAATAGATATGACTTTGTTACTTTATTTATAAAATTCACATTATTTCGTTTTGGTTTTATTTTTTCTTAAATTCATTCTGTTGGTTAACTTTACTTTTCTCCCATGTTAAAACTTATTCCCCTGCGAATGAACATATATATATATTTAGGTAGGTTCAATCCATTTCAATTAATTATTTAGTTTTGAAATATACA
Source organism: Pedicia rivosa (assembly GCA_963082725.1). Taxonomy (NCBI): domain Eukaryota; kingdom Metazoa; phylum Arthropoda; class Insecta; order Diptera; family Pediciidae; genus Pedicia; species Pedicia rivosa. The sequence continues at coordinate 20,693,603 of OY720151.1, forward strand.
TTTTCTAGAATAATAGTTTAACTCAACTTTTTTAAAAATATATTACATACGAGTAAAATCATATCGAATATCCATACATTTGGTAATAATTTTAGTAAATAGACAAGGTATACGAGTTTGAAAAATATAAAAAAATTATTTAATGTAGAATTAATAATATTGATCGTTAAAGTTATTTAAATTTATTCCTTGCCTCAAGATATATTTTACACCAATTTAATATAAATTCAAATAAGTGTTAACTCAAAGAGAATAATACTTATTTATTATTTTTATTATTGTTATAGAATTATGAACGAAAAGTTCAAACGAACTTTATTACAAAAAGTTTTGGTCAGTATATTTTGGGTAGATTTTTTTCTCATTTAAGTTTTTATTTCCAGACTTTAAAGAGTTATGGTTTTGCGATTTGAAAATTTGTATTTTAAGATTTTTATTTAATTTTTAAATAGATAAAAACATAAAGTTTTATATCATAAGCGATGAGTTGATATTGAAGCCGCAGTAATCTCAGTATCTCATGTATCTCATTGAATATGAATCTGTTAGCTCAAAAGACAATAATCATCGATAGAGATAATTGAATCAGTTCATATAATATCTAATTACACTTTTTATAGTTACCCAAAACCAAGTTTGTGCTGCAAATTTTCTTATTTCTCTATTAATCTTTAAATAGAAATGAGAATTCTAATTAATATAATTACTTTCAACATTAAACATTTATGATTTATGAAAAAAGGAAACTCTTCAATATAATTGAACGCTTAATTATTTAGTTCAAATACTAAACATAAATACTAACTTTTCATTTATCAAACCCTACAATCCTAACAACAGAAAATAATTACAAAAAAAGATCCATTAAGGAGATGTTATTCATCAATAAATTTAAAAAAACTTCAGTGAATTTTCGAACGGATGTGGACAGTTTACAAAGAATTTACTCTCAGATTAGCAACAAAGGATAAATCAGTAACCTTCTACAAAAGTAATATTTCATCAACTTTCTTTTGACCTTCTACTATTAACATCCAGAGATAATAAGAATAATCCAGTAATTAAAACATCAATATAAATAGGCAAACTGGTCAACAATGTGTTTAAAATTTGACTGAGTTACATACATTTTAATTTTATTTTTATTTTAAATTTGAAATTTTTGACCAATAATAAGTTTTTCATTATCTGTGATATTAATTGTTTCATCATTTTGTCTTAATTATTTATTTATATTTACAAACAAAAGAAACAATTTTTTGTGTGTTTTGTATTATTATTTTATTTTCCGTTTAATATATTTTTTCAGAGGACATGATTAGAGAGAGAGAGAGATCCTCCGAAACCTCGTCTTGTAAATCATAAAAAACAATAAATGGTTATTATTTTTTAAATATATTTTTGTTTTAATTAAAAAGTAATTAGTTCTATCATCCGAGTTTGTGGAAAAAATTCCATTCTCTTTCCAGATCACAAAGTAAAATCAAATAAAGAACTAAGTTTGATAATTGTTTCAATTTGAAAACACCAACAATAATAATAAATACTAACCTTAAAACAAAATATTTTCTCTACAAAAGATATTTTTCTTATAAAATATTTTTTTTACAACTAAATTCAATTTGGAAGAATGCTATTTATTAGCATTTTTTCCGAATTGAAATTTTATCAACAAATATTAAAAACTTTTCAATTAAGAAAAGCTATGCGGAAAAAAATTAGATTTCTTTATTATTTTTCTTTCTAGGCGTTTTATAGTCAAAAATATTTTTTAATATATAATTATTATGTTAATTTTATGCTGCTATATTTTTAATTAAAATAATTATGCTAAAAATTATATTCACAGATTTTTGGCTTTGCAAGCCTTTTTAAAATAGAGTAATAATAGAATAATATTTTTAGAAGGTCAAGAGAAGAGAAGAAATATTATGTTAGATGACTATTTCATAGTGTACAAATTTTTCTAATAAAATAATTAAATCCAATTTAAATTTAAATGTATCTGATCTTGATAAGTGAATAATAAAAATAATTATAAAAATATCATTGGTAAAATTCTAAATATTATTTTAGTTTAAAAAAGTGAATAAATTTTTTGCTAGCTTCAAAGAAGTCGCTTTTTTAGATTATTTAGATTTTGATGGAAAATTTACTCACTATTTTAATCAAAATGGCGAGTTATTTGATACGGATATACACAGATAATTTCCTTTCATTGATTGGAAAATTATGATGACAAAATAGTATCCATACCAATACAATAAGGTTCTCTTAATTATGTGATCAAATATAAAGTTTGAATTTTATATACTGGCTTTGATGCTCTAGTAATTTTGAATTATTCTGTATTACTCAGAAAATAAGTTTGTATGCCAGATTTAATTCTTTTAATTCTTTTAAGAATGACAAATTAATAATATCCAATTTATGTTAGGTTCTCATAAAAAAAATACTAATTCATAAATGTAAAAACTTTATTTACATTTTATTTTCGTATTTAAAATTTTTTACGAAAACAAATACAAAATAAATCATATTCTATTTATTTAACATAAAGGTAAACTTTTATATTTTTAATAATACATACACGGGTTTATTTCGTGAAAAAATCTGTCATCCATTCACGCATATTTTCAAGTCATGTATATGAAATAATATCAAAGTTCAGGGCAAATTCACCATTTAGTTTATCGATATGAAAACCCATATACTTATATATTTGTTTTGTAAAAGGTTAGATGGATATGTCCTGTAAATAGCAATATTACTAAGCTATATTGGCATTGGTCCTCGTATCCATTCAGCCATTAAGTATATACGAAAGAAATATTGAAGATTGTTCTGTCGTTATTTTTGTTTTTTTTTTTAGAAAATCTTTCATATCGAAAAAGACAAATCTGTTCATTGAAGGAGGCTAGACTAGGACTTTCTTTAGATTATATTGAATTTGGAAGCCACATCAGATCATAAAAGGATAAAGGAGAAATTTAGGTCTTTATATCTATTGATATAAATGAAAAAAAATAAATAAAAAGGAAAAATAAATATATCTGAGAATTATTTGCTAGAAAAAATTCAATTTAACAAATTACTTATTAATAAAGTTTTAAAATGTTATTTACTAATTTGACCTCAATTGAAATTAAATTTTCAAAAAACTTCACTTCATTTATAATAAAATATCAAAAGAATAAAGTAAAAATACTAGAATATTTAGAGAGTTTGCGCTGCCCTTTCATTCAAGTTAAATCATTTGAGAAAATCAATATAAATAAATCCTGATACAAAAGCAATCATGCAATAACTTGTTGACTGGTGTGTCATGTGATTATCTATAGTAGTAGCAAAGAAAAAAGGGTTTTACATAATACAAATAGTAAACACAACAGACCTTTAAACACAATCGTGAAAAAAAATTACAGAAAGATCTTGAATTAATATGTACATAATGAAACAAGGGGAAATATGTTTTTTTGTTTTCGAAAATCGAAAAGGAGATTTGCTTGTTTTAAAAATTCCTTAAAAACATGATATAAAAAAAATATTATTCGTTAATAAAAACAAGAGAAACTTCACAAAATTCTATAGAAATTCTTTGAAACTGTTTCGTAGATTCTATTCTGTCATTCCGAAATATATATATATGATATAAACCCAGTCAACCAACGTAGCAACTTATTCATTGACATTTTTTGATGGAGTCTTTGACACCGTTACATGAAATCCTTATAAACTTGTTATTTCATTTTATATTGAAAGAACGTCAATGAAAATTCAGAATAACATCTCCATTACCTTGTAATTCTTATTTAATTTGTTTTAATTATAGGGGAAAGATTTAAGGATTTGTATTTATAGTAATTCCATATTGTACGCAGAATTTATCAGAGCATAACGTTATTGGATTTTGAAAGAAATATTTGTTAATTTATGTAAAATTTGCTCAAACTTTTCTAGTATATAATCTCAAATCTATGATAATTTATAACCATTACCTATGCATGAGCCTGGTCTTAAAGATAAATTCACAAAAGCAAATGCACTCTTATAATATTTATTACCGTTTGTGTTTTAAGTATAGACATTATATACAAGGTGATCGTGCTGCCTTTAAAATTTTAATATTATTTACTTGCTTTTACTAACATATTTCAATTTGCCACAAAATTGGTTCATTTTCTTTAATAATTAATTATAATATGTACAATGTAGGTTTGTGGTTAAAAATAAGGCCTTTGAATACTTTCTTATATATATGTCACTTGCTTAAATATTCATTTTCTATAGAGAAAGAAAAACTAAATTATCGAATATCTACCTACTGAATTGACCCATTATTACATTATTACAGGTGTTTCTATTCGATTAAATAATAATGAGTTCACTTCATGAATTTCATTTCCGTATCCTATGTGCTACAGACTGTGTCTAATTCACATCACGCTTTCTTTAAAAAAAAAAGAAAACCAATTTTCGTTGAGCAATTTATTAGATTTTATTTTTAACAATAAAATGTAAAGACTCTATATTTTTTGTTATATTTTTTTTGGCATTACTTGGTATAATTCATTAAATAAAACAAATTAATTTATTTTTCGTTTGACGAGATTTTGAATGAACAGGTGCACGTGCAAATGAAATTAATGGATTCTCATTATTGACATTCTTTCTTTAAATTACCACAACAACAACTTGTATTAATTATTTAATGGTGTTAATTAATCGTTCAAGTCGTATAATTCAGCATGAATCTTGAAAACAGCACTTAATACGTTGATTATCAATCGATATAAAGGAATTTTATTCATTATTTATGCATTATTTTGATGTTAATGGTGAAGAAAAAATTTATGAAGATTTTTATCTTCAATACATAAATTTTTATAAATGTATTTAATTCGTCTCGACTAAATTAAATACTAGTTAAATTATTATGTGTCTAAATATTTAATTCAAAGGATAATTAATCTTTATTTCTAAAAATTAGTATAGTCAGATAGTTGATGCCGTTAGAATTTTAGTGATGGCCAAATATATTAAACAAATGTTTATAGAGATTGTTGAAATCTCTTTATTTAGTTTTTGAAATCAATAATAAAATGTTCGAACCAACTATGATGTCGTCATTTGTGTGTTGTTTCAATACAAAAATCAGTTTTTCAAGGAATGCGTGAACTGATTTCAATTAAATTTTAGGATTAGTATTTTATTATATTAAATTATGGTTCCATGGATTGCTTTTCATAACTTGGGTACATTGTTATCCGTTCGTGTTAAATGCTGACAATACTATTGCATAACATTCGACGAAGCATACAGCCATACATTGCCTGGCGTGTTTAATAAAATTACTCGTGGTCATTAGGAAAAAAATTAACCCAGTAATGAATGGTAAATATTTTGGGTCGTGGGCGAAGTGAAGTCATTATTTCTTAATATTAAAAAATAAAACAAGAAAATTGAAGTTTTCCTTGAAAAATAAGCGAACAACACAAAATTCATTGATTTTATAATTTCAAATCCCATAGATACAAATACAATTTTTACTATAAATAAATGACGCCAATATCGATAAATATGTGAAATTTGTAAATAAATTTTAATAGTTTATATATTATCATTTTATAATAAATTGAACACAAGTATATTATGTATACATATAAATTGTATTTATAATTATAATTATTATTAAAACATCAATATTTACATTTAAACCAAAATAGATTTTAGCATTAGGATTATATTGATTTTACCCATTATATTGCTTTTGCTGATTCATTGTTAAAATAAAAAGCATGTTACTCTCGTCTATTTTACTTAATGAAAATAAAAGTATAGGAGAATATAAAGTATCTACAACCAAACAGATGTGCCAAATGTCCCAAAATCTCTTTTCAATATCATCGTTCATTTTCATTGAAATAATAGCAAAGAAAAACCCTTTTTTGTTTTTGTTTTATATATTTTTATTAGATATATATATTTGATGAACATATGTTAGTAAACTTTTTATATTTAGACTAGTTTATAAAAAAAAAGTGACCTAAACTAAATCCTTAAAGCATATAACTAGTGTTTGTAAATTAATTTATATATTTTTAAGATGTTTTCTTTATAAAAAAAAACAACTATAAATGGTTGAGTGGGCTTTATAGAAATGCTTTTTTTCGAAAAAACATATTATACCAAAATGTAATTTATATTTTCTAAGTAAAAATTGCAAGTACACAATAATGAAGCACGTATTTCAAATCTTATTATATAAAAGCGTTCTACCTTATATTTTTGTTATACATTGTGACAGATTAATGTATGATTCAACAAGTTCATACCGTGAACGAGAAAATTTATTAATATCATCATCGTATCACAGACTGAGCTTTCTGTATACAATTTGTCTTGAATATTAATAGTGAAAAATATATAAATATAAATTATAAACAGTCTTATTTGTTACTTTTAATTATTTCTATACCAGAGGGTTAAAGTTCAACAATATGATTTGCAAAACTTGCATTGCTGTAGACTATGACTAGGTGAAAAACCTAATTAAAATTTTATATAATAGCGTAATAAAACATGTATGCTTGTTTATAAAACGAAAAATAAATCATTCAAACAAAAACTGCTCCGTACGTTAATTAATTTTAACTATCTGTAATTAGTTAATAATTTCATTTTTAACAATTTGTAATTATTTATTAAAAATCGAACAAAATATCAAAATTTAATATAAATTTCTAAATTAGTAAGAAAAGTTTCGAAAAATTTTTTTGTGTGAGATAAAAATTACATTTAAGTTTCTTTGTTATCACTGCCATTTTTTTTCGATTAGAGACAAAACATCATTATAAAAACATTAACGAAACAATAAATAAATGGCATACCAATCTTAAGGTATTATTTCAAAATTAAATTATGTTACAATGTTGTAAAGTTCATATTTAAAACCACTTGCATACATTTTCTAAAATTAGTTAGGAAGAAATCATATATTATTGGATTAACATTTACATTTATTTAAAATGATATAGTAAGAACAACTCAATGATATTTTTTAATAAATTGAATTCATGAAAATACTTTTTTTAGAAATCATTTATTTATTTGGCCTATGTGCAAATGTTTTTTCCATCAATATTCAAAATCAAAAGTACCCTGCGGATTATAAACTATAAATTTGAGCTTGAGTACCAAAAAAAAAATCTTTTTTAAATATTTCTTTCGACTCCGTTTCCTACTATTACTATATTATTATTAATAAGAATTGACTTCATTCCGAAATATAATTTTAATAATATTTATTATAAAATAATAAGTATTATATTAATGTGTATTTATATATGTACTTTCATTTGTTACGCATATAAACAAATTGTTTATTACACTCAAATAGTAATATATATTTACTCATCCCTAGGAATAAACTTTTAGAATCAAATAAGTTCATTAGTTACAATTTCCGTTTCACATGCCATGTTTGAACCAACAGATATACATACATAACATACCTATATGCATAAAACAATCTTTTTCTTTTATTATTTTCAAATATAAAGTATTTCTTTCTAATAAATTAAATGAAAAGAATTATTGGTTTTCTAAGCCTGCCAGAAATAATTTAGTTTAGTTAAGACGTAAAATAAACAAAATCGAATATTAATGATATTGATTGATCATGTTATATACATAGGGAAATATATAATCCATAATGGAAAGTTTTGTTCTTCTTTTTCTGATAAAAATCTAAGACTTTTCTATATAAATTTAGCATAATAATAAATATACCTATAACCAAACGAAACACTTATGTTAGTAGTTGTTTAAAACTTAGTTAAGTCTGTCAAAACCAGAAGATGTTATATGTCTTGTTTCAATGTGTGTTAAATGGGCTATAAAGTACCTGTCTGTCTGTGAATTCAACATTTTTTGATTATGGGTATAGGACCCAAAATTATATTTTATGAATATATGTTTACCTATATACATATATTATGTACACATATACATAAATTGTTTTATGTTGTGAAAGATTACGAAATGTTGGTATATATACAATATATAGTGCGTTGTGCTCTGTTGTGTAAAGTTTGTCAAATATATAATACAATCTTCCTGGTAAATCTTAATGATATCAAGTATAATACGTGTAAGAAATATTTTCCCCATTTCTTTTTTGGTTTAATGGTATTCGAGCCTATTGTGATGCTTAAACAACTTTACATGGTGTAAATCATAAATAATAAGAATATACCCAAACAAATAAAAAAAATTCTCTCACTCCTTATTATTCCATAGAAATTTAATCATCTTCGTGCCCTTATGTATTTATTGGCAAATAATTATGTACATATATATTATTTATATATTATTATTATATATTATTTTTATATCCAAAAAAAAGTTTTTTTTTTAATTCAACCCAGACATATTATTTATGTTTTAATTTGTTCAATGACTAAATAATATCTTTTATGGCATTCAGATTCGAACAACACGTATACAATTATATCCTACCCAGGTTTCATCTAAAAATTTGTTTTAAATTTGAATATACTTTATTAGTATTTTTGAAAACAAAATTTTAAGACAAAAATATATTTTTAATATTATGCTTTCAATAAAGACGAATACATGAACGTTACGTATACTCTATATTTTAATAACTTGATTAAATTCTATTTTCATTAAACGTATATATAAGTTAGATTAGATTGAAGAACATCGCTTCTGGAAGATAAACAAATAATAGCATGAATTTCAGAAGAAAATATGCACATGTTATTATTTGACGCGTTGTATGATGATCCTTACAAAATTTACGTAATACATATATACTTTACATTAATTAAAATAATGTGGAATTCTCCAGAACTAAATAATGTTGATATTAAATTGAAAATAATTAGAATATAAAATAAATATTTAATATGTATTGAAATTTATATTTAGGACATAATGTTAAATTTTTAAGAGTGTTGATGAAAATCACATTTTTCTTTTCAAACCCTTTTTCATTAGTTCCAAAATTTATGTAGCAAACTACCATACTGACTATAATTATATAATATTACATATAAATTTGTATATTTATACATTTGATTTATAAAAAATAAATAATTAAAGATTTAAGATCACAATTATTTGACAAAAATCTCAATGTTTTTTACTCATAAATTGTGTCTCTGACATTACAATTCTATTCCCTTCAATATGTCCATCTATCTATTCTATATAGTAGAGTGACTAGTGTCTCAGTTCCATTCTGTTTCTATACTTATAATTATGTAGTTTGTTGAGCATTAAACAAAATAAGAAATTGTATCCATTTCTAAATATATCTCCGAAACCACACCAGCTGTGACAGCAGAAAACTGAGCCTATTGTGTTCAATGTTCATTATACAACAACCACAACGAATTTTGAACTGTTGGCAATTAAAGCCATATATACGAAAGGTATCATTAAAAATAAAATACCTAAGATCACAAGTTATCAAAGAAAGAATTGCTTATCAAACAAGTTTTTCGATGTAAACTATTTTTCCTCAAAATAAATTTAATTTAAATTCTAATTTTTATGGACAAGAAATATTTTAATATCGATTTTAAATGAAAATAATCAATTAAATTTTGTTACATATTACAAAATTAGTATTATTTTGTTAAATAAATTTAATATCTGACTTATATATTGTGATTTAGAAAAATATAAATACCATTAAATGCATAACTTTTTTTTTAATATCTAATTTATCTAATCATGAAATGCATACAGGTTTGATTATAATGTAAATTATGTCTATGAAAAAAGTTTGTTCTTTAATGTATAAACTTAATCATTCCTGTATTATTATGGTTGAGCATTCTGGATAAACGTTAAAATGGTTTATTTATATTTTCATTGGAGCTTCACGTGAAATTTTAAAATATGTTTATATTTTTTCAAGGATTTTGAAAATGTGTTTTGATATTACTGACCGATTAGATACCGAAAAAAAACTTTTATTTTAATTTTACTACACGGTAAATGTTGTTTTCTGTTGAACACTTAATTTTGATGACTAACCAAAAAGAAAAACAAATAAAGAAAAACTATCCAACGACCTTGATTAGTGTCATGATAAATATCGAGTAGGAGATTAAATTGCAGTACATCAAAAAAACAGATTTAAGAAAATTTAGACTTTTTGGAGTTTATAAATTACTTCTTCTTTTTTATACTTTTAACACTTGTGATTAATCAAATCAAATGTTTCCCTACTCAGCAGAACCTGTTGCAAAATTTCACAAACAAGTGAACCAAAGAAATAATTACACAGGCCATTAGGGAGTAAAAGTTTATTTTACAAAAACAGGTGAGATAAAATATGTACTCAATTGAGTACAAGAAAACTCTTATTAATATAAATTCTATTTTACAACTTTATTTTATTATATAGTCTAAAATCATTTCATTTTTACGATTTTAATTTTAATATAAAATACACAAAAAAAAATACAAAATAAAAAAAAAAAATAATATAAAATAAAAAAAAACATAATTCTTAAAATTATTTTGTCGTGAAATTGTTCCACAATACAAGAGAATACTGACCTTTCGAGCTTGCGTTATGATGCAACAATGTGTTATCAACCTAGTATAAATAGTCTTAGAATACGGGGTGATTAGTTAACTTAAGTTACTAGAAGTCCACGTATGGGTTTCTCTTAATATTGTATGCCTTAATGTAATACCTTAATAAATTTAAACTTAAAATTATAAAGTGAAGCAAGGTAGTACGAATCACGGAATAATTTCCAACGGTTTATTAGGACATGCCAACACAATTGCAAACTTAAGATTTTATTATTTGAAACTCGTGATAACGTATTTTTTCGCTTTTCACGACTTACGAGCTACAAAAATGTTCTTCTACTACATTTTTTGTTATTTTGTTTCCAAAGTCTTTCTCCTATATGGCATATAAAAATAATCTTTAATGAGCAATCATAAAATACGTTTGTATGTCATTAAAATTTAATTTTGAGGGTGCTAACTTTCTACTTTTTCTAATTTACGAATTAAGCAGATATATAAATTTTCTTCTCTTTATTTAATTAATAAATAATATGAATATTGATCTGGATATCAAGAAGCAACCATTTATGTATATTTGCTCAGTGTGATTCACATCTTCTGACCTTATACAGATGTGAATAAAATTCAATAAAAAATATCATTAAATAAATAGGATTAATAATAATGGAGTTGATAAACTCTTTTCAAACCAAATAATACTAAAAAATTTATTTAAAGTATTATTATCGGATCTTACTTAAATACGATTTCCGTAATTCTTTTCCTATACAGACTATTGGTAAAAAATTGGGGTGAATATCTGATTGTGAATAAAGATTAACTCTGCTAGGCTTCAAATAAACAATTTGATAAATGTTTTTACTTTTAACACGAGTTGAGAGTCACAGTAAAAGAATGTTGCCCACGTAAATTTTTTAAATTCCGTGAGATTTGTTTGATATCAATATCATTTTAAAATTAATGTTAGGATTCAAAATTGACAATATTGATAAAAAGTACATAAATAACGACTAAATTAATAACTATTAGATAAATATGACTAGCAAATAACTAACTAATGAGAATAAATTAGCGGCAAGAATATTTCAAACGAGAAAATACCAAATAATTTTATATTTGTATTAAAATTTATCTATATTTTGGTACTATAGAGCAAAAATAAAATCATAAGAATAACCCTTTTCAAGGCGAATAAACAAGATGAATTACATATTATGAAAGCTTGCGAAAATCTTAAGATTTGTGATTTTAAAAGAAAAGTACAAAGACGCTTTTTTTAGCTAAAATATATGTCTATATATCCCCCTATATCAGAAAGTTCATAAGTTTTAGAAAACGTTATTTGTGACAAGAATAGATAGTAAGTTTTATTTTTTGAAGTATTAGATATATATGTATATAAATTTAGCTTCATTTTAAATTATAATTTATTGAATATTCAATTAAATATAACTTATATTTGTCTAATGCCCATCCGACTTTAAAAGAGAAAAGCAGGCAGAAAAAAATCCAACTAAATAATGTTCCGTTCTATATAAAATATTGTGGTAACAAAAAAATGTTAATACTGGAAGTTGTTCTGGGTTATTTTGGCTGATATATTATGTCTCGTTGCGTCCTTCCTTTAAACACAGGCTAATTGAAATGTTAGCAATAGATTTGATTAATGTATATGTTTAAAAAAATTTTAGAAAACAAGTATAAAATAATGAAGGGTAACCACATTCTCTAAGCAAATTAACATAATCGCTATGAATTTTTGTTTGTTATTTGAATGAAATATTATGAAAACACTAAATATATTTCCCTTGTACAAGAAAAACGTTTGTATTTTATTTTAATAATGAAATAAAAATAAAATCACTTTGAATCGAGATATTCGAGATTTAAAAATACGTTAAAATTTAATACATATATCTATAGAGAACGGATAAAATACCTAGCGCATTAGTTGTTTTTTTATTGAGAACAAAATACATAGAAATTGAATTAATTACATAAAGCGATTTATCTTATACCGATAATGAATACAAAAAAAATTATAATGATATTTTTCTCTTTCTGAAAAAATTATTGGAATTTGTTAAATATGAAATTGTTGATTATGTAATTAATAGAATTATTATTATTATTCTAGATTTAGTTAAAAATTTTACTTCAAAATCCAAATATTATTTATGTGTTTGAGTTCATCTAGATTCTAGACTAGATAATAAAATTTATTACAACTGAAAGTAAAAAATTTCTTTCCATTTTCTGTTCAAAAATATTTAATTTAATAAAATATATCTATTGTCAGATTCCTTGTCTCTTTATTAAATTTACCTTTCAAAAATTAAATAGATTTCACGATGAGCCAAATTATATTTGACAAAAGGGTTTACTGCTGTTAATCTAAAGTGAAATTGAGAAAATGTCGAAGGAAATTTCTCCTATATTTATTTATTTATAAGTTGTTTTTATATTATGAAAATTATGATGTTAAGTATTCAATTATTAAATATTTTATCTATGGAAAAAAAAAAATATATATATATATAATATAATTTAAAATTTGTATTGACAAATATTTATAGAGTTTAAAATCGTTATATGTATTATATAATTATATACCACATATTGTACAATTTACCAATATTCTTTATTACAATTCTCAGATAATCTTAATTTACTAAGTACTGACTCGTACTGACATGAATGATTATATTTAAACATCATTTAATAATGTAATTCAATTATGCAAATTATGTTTTTATGTTTTAATCTTTAAAGACAGTCATACAATATTTCAATATATGAATCTATACAAATGTTATAATACCTATACCTAATAATTTAAAATGAAACATATTAATGATTTTATATCAGTGTCACATTGTGTATGCTTTAAAATAGTTCTGAATAAATTATAAATAGGAATTTAAATTATACTGATTAATTAAAATTCTTTTGTTTTCTTTTAAGACGCTTTAAAATTTCCTTAAGAAACTCTAATTTTGATAATTATTCTATAAAAATTAAATTTTCATAAATATATTCATCAGTATGCTAAGTTACTTTCTTTTATATAAAAATAGTACATAAATGTATAAATTAAAAGCACCTACCTCGGTTTTGATGTTGTTATTATATTATCGTAAGTGAAAATGTTAACATGAACCATATTAATTACATAGTTGTAAAATAAAATTCAATGCAAGAATTTATTATAGCATAATAATTATTATTAGCATTAAAACATTGTTATTGTTATTGTATTTTATCATATAACTTAAAAAAATGTAATAATTGTAAAAATATTAATAAATAATGTAAATTCATATAATGTTTATTTTTTATAATGAGTCGTAGTCGTAATGAGTCGTAGTAGGTACTTTAAAAACAAGCAGAAATGGAATGACATAAAATAATTCAATAATTTTTTTTTCATTTTAATATGGGCTAGACTCGGTTGGCAACTCTATTGCAGCTAACGGAAGAAAATTTCTAATCTGCGGAGGCGTGTAAAAATATATTTATTTTACTTGTGAATAAATACCAAAATACCACGGAAGTTATTCTGGTTCATTTAAAACAAATTGTTATGCAGTAGGGGGCAGTTTCCGTTCTAATTATTACCTTATAAAATATTATTAAACGAAATAGGTAATAGTCTCGGTTATGCAGATATTATAGGAATGTTCTCAACAGTCAAGGCCCGGAAAATTAAATTTTAGAGTTTTTTTAAATTTATTCACCTGCATAAACTTTATTTACCTGCACACAGTATATTAACCGGCAAAAGGTTTATTTCCTCTGCACAAAGTTTATTCACCTTCACAAAGTATATTATATTCACCTGCACAAAGTATATGCGCCTGCAAAAAGTTTATTCTGCTCAAACTTTATTCACCTGGCCTAAAACAACTAAAATAATAATTAAATAATAAAAACAATAATTAAATAATTATTATTTATGATGTTTATGAAGTTTATAAAAAAGAATATACCAAAATTAATAATAATGTAAAATAAATAATTTTCTTTTCAATTTCGAGCTTTAATGCATTTATAAAAAAAACTATTAAATATAAAATCAAAACCATCGATTAAAAGTAGAAACAATCATATAAATGTAAAAAATTTAAAAATATTCCTAAATTAACTTAAAATATTTTAAGAATATTATAATTTATATTTTCACATTTAAAATTACATCAGCGCATCTAATTTTCAACGTAAAGTACTCGTTAATAACTAAAATTGATGTCATATAAGTCCGAAGTTATATAGTTGAGTGGAAGCTTTCAGACTTACACAACAGTAACTGCCATGCTAATTCATTTATCAAAATGGATAATTAAAAAAGCGGATTGCAATATATTTTTAATTTTAAAATAAAGATTCTAACTCTTTTAAATGAAGATACTGCTGATATAATTATTGGAGCTGCTATTCCGAAAGCAAAGCCCAAGATTTGTAAAAAGAAGCTCGATTGGGGGCAGATGGCATTCCAATTTGGAATATATTAAGAATTTAGTATAGGTCTTTAGTCCAACACTATCTATTAGTGTTTACCTTTTATTATCACAACCAACATTAAAAATATAAATTGAAAATACTAATATAATATACGTAGTATTGCAATTATTACCCAAGCGTTGATTGGATTGAAAAATAAATAAAACAACAAATACAAAACAGATAAAACAGATTAAATAAAACAATAAATATGAAAAATTTTCAGATAATATAGAAGGTTTTTAATTATTCTATGTTTTTTATTACCGATAATTTTCCTTATATTAAATATAATTTTCAATCATCGATATTTTGTTTTATTTTTTATTAAGGTCAACGTGACAATTTCGAAAATTAGTCATTTCTCTGGAAACGTAGCGTTAGTTTTCTGGTGGATTTCATTCATTTTATTTATCACACAAAATATTCAATTTATTCTTTTTGTTACTTGATTCAAAATCTCATACAAGATTAGTATTATCATAGTTATTAATTTATTATGTGCGAGTTATTATGTGACCAGAAAATACGTCAGAAATTTAAATAGGCAGTCCGTTTTAAATACAATATTAAGAATATCAGAAATCAGATGACCTAATAGTTACAGAGCAAATAGGAAACATGGTTTTAGTCTTGATTGATTATTCTTATAGTGCCTAGTCATTATAATCGTTAGAATAGTCTGATTTGAACAAAAATCTGAAATTTCTATCAATATCAATTTGATAAATTGAAAAAATATATATATTTTTCTCCGGTGAGTGAGTATGATTAACCAAATACCTAAGCCTAGTACTAATGCTAAGTATGAAAAGTTACAAATACATGAAATGGCAAGTGTTTGTATAAGATAGAAGAATTTAAAGAGAATTCTATAATTTTAGCTGTCTCTGGTTATAATCTGCATTGTAAATGAATAGATATATTGTTAAAGAATGATTCTGACTGGGGAATAATTGTTGTGAAAAATGTTAAAAGCTTACATTCTCTTAAGAAATTTTCCAAATTAAATAATAATTTGTTAATAGAGGAAAACTTGAATTTCGAGATTGTGTTTAGTATATGACTACAGACTTTAATATTACATTAGATTTGTGACATAAAAATTCCAATGAAAATTAACCTAAACTTTAATTGGCTATGGTAAATATTATAATTTGTGTTTACAAAAAAAATTTACATTTACCAATAAAATAGAATATAAATAAATGATATAATTAAGTGAATGCGACAAGAGGTTAACCAATGAATTGGATTATGAAATTAATACCAGTTGAAATACAGCTAATTATATTAACGGAAATTACTAATTACATATTATTGGTACTAGTGAAAGTACATATTCTGGTACAATAAATTACATAAAATTCATTGAAGTGAAGCGAATAATTATCAAAAGAATTCGATTATTATTTCATAAGTTCATTTATAGTAAAACACATCTATTAATCTTTAAACACCGCAATCGTAAGTAATGAAATTACTTAATAAATATAAATAAGAATTATTAATTAGTAGAATTCTCCTCAAGTATAATAATCCAACAATCAGAGATTGATAAATCAATATTCGTATGCGAATTATAATTCTTTATCAAAGAAAAACAACAAAATTCTATTAACTTAAAGAAAATGTTAACTAAATATTTTTGTGTACTTTTACAATTAAATTACTTTTATAATTAAAATATAAAAATATTTATAATAAAAATTTTTGTCCTAATTTACTTTGTATATTGTTACATATTATATTGGAAAATCGTTTTGTATACATAAAACACTAATCTGTATTGCATAACATAGGAATTGGTAATTGATAAACTTTTTGAGTTGAATTGAAGTAAATATATACGTTTTGTATAGATGTAGATGATTTTAATAAAGTTTTATAATATTTTATAATGTTTCTACAATCGTTTTGAATATAAATTATACATGCAAATCAATTCCGTTATATCAATTACAAACAGATTTCTTAAAAAATTCTAATTCAATTAATACGAACAGCTTGACCGTAAAAACTCTAGCAAATTTTTATAATAAATTATACTTTTTTATTATTTTTATGTACAATTTATATTATACATATTTTATTTTATATTCCTGTGAGTTTTAAACCATACATTTGCTCAGAAAAATGAATATTAAATTTTTACTTTATAAAACTAAAGGGTGTTTTTTTTTCGTTTTGCAGAATATATTATATACAAAACTATATATATAACTAGGCAACCTCAAAACATCTATGACTACATTTCCTCTTCTTGTAATTGTACAGATGAAATATGTTATGTGTTATGTCGTTTCGTTTGTGGCATAAAGTTTGACAGTTAATATATTTACAATTATTAATACGTCAAATGTATTCTCAAGAGAGGAAATATTCATCTAGTATACAATTTTCTATACATGATTAAATTTTAATATAATAAAATCATTTTAAAGTTTAAGAATAAAATATTATTATGGAAAGAGTATTAAAATGTACACGTGTCTTTATATATAAAATCAAAATATATTTTATTTTTATGTCTGCGTACTGTATACATCAATATTATCCTTAAGATAAGATAATCTATTGACTTTTTAATTTTATCTTTTCCAAATTAGTTCATTAAAATAAATGTTGTATTATTATTATGAATTCCAACATAACATCAAGAAAATGATGTTTTATATTGATCCTTTCTCTTATTATTAAAAAAAAATAGTATAATTTTTATATCGAATTCCCATCAAATTTAACGACGCGAAAATATAGCTTTTCGAGCTATTATAAGCTCGAAGATTCAGTATTAAGACTAGACAAAAAAAATGTGTTCATTATTTTCATGTATTTTTTTTTGTTACATTGTGAGAAAATTTCCATTCGCTTTTTTCTATTATAATTTTAATTACAAATATTATGACTCGTTTTCAATTTTATTGAGATTTTACTATTTCGCTGTTGAAATAGTTAACAGTTAATATACACAATTAACGAATTATCGCGGATTCTTTAAATTATTATTCATATTAAATATTATAAATCGATATTAATACCAGAATTTTTAATATCTTAATTAACTAAATAATTTTTTGCATTGCAATAAAGAATAAACTAAGCGATAATTAGCTGTGTTCTTTCAAAAATTACGCCACGCTAGGTTATGGTAAATTTACAATAAAATGCAAACTTCAGATGAGTCACGGTAGCAAGCGCAGCTGCTGAAAATTTAAATGGACATTCTCTTTAAATTATTATTTTTATTAAAAAAATTCACTTTTAAGAATCCCAAAATATAAAGGAAAAACAAATTAATAGTGAAAATGTAAAAAAGGGTTCGTTAATCTTATAAAATCTACTATAAAACCATTTTGCAGAAAGATCCAATTGCTTGTAAATAGGTGATGTAATGACTGGCGTAACTATAGTCTTTTCAATGAAAAAATTTTTTATGAAAATGTATAGTTACGCTACACTAGCGTAGAGTTAGCTATTATTCTTGCATATTTTCATATCTGTTATTTCTGATTTACCAAATCACGAAAATTAAACGGGGGTTTATTTTTTATCATGTTGAGTGTGGACAAAGACATCTAAGATAGTTTTTTGGTGTATTATTTATCTATATAACTGTTATAGACTCCTTGCTGCTGTCAGTTAAATCAATTTCAAATCACGTTTCCATGATGCCTTAAATCAGAAAATCAATTATGTATGTGTAATTTAATTATAATGTGAAGATTCTGAAATATTATTAATTTTAAGGCAAAGACAATACCTGGCATTTATATAAATATAATTTGATTTTGCATTCATTCAATTGAGTGCGCCAATTTCTCACCTTGATTAATTTTATTAAATATTTTCTCCATCTAACCGGAATTATAAATTTAACTTTGACACTTGGGGAAATTAAATTTCAAGAATTAATAAATTATAAAAGAAAATGAAGAGAAATATAAGAACAATTCATGAAAAATCAATACAAAGTAAATACGTAAAATATATATAAATTCTAATTTACAGAGGGCAAACAAACGCAAATTTTTTTCATTAATTAGTAATCTTTATACCAATTATATATATAGGATATTATATTGTTGAACAAATTTACCGCTAAAAGCATGTAAAACATACCCATACGCCAATGAAATTTCTCATTGTATATTTCAAATGGATTTACAAAATTTTGTTATTTTCATTTTGAAAGATTATATCCACTTATATTGTTTCACAAAACTTGAAATGTCAGTTCTTGAAGATTTATGGTTCAAAGAAAAAAATCACTTTTTCAACACATTTGTTTTTGAATTTTTGGTTTAGCAAAAAACCCAAAAAAAATAAAATTTTCTTTTGATTAATTAAATGAAATAAAAACGTAGATAGGTAGACGTGAAATTTCCAAATTAATGTTTTATATAAATAGCCTTTATCCATAAAATTTTAATTTCCTTCTTAAAAATTTAAATTCATTTTTTATAAGACAATTTAAAGTATGAAAAATTATTAATAACACGGAACTTATAATTTTCATTCATAATAAGGTGGAAAACATTTCTATTATCGTATATGAGGAAGACTAATGATTATTCTCACCAAATTTTGAGATGCATATGCAATTATTGTATATTTCTTAAATTAATATTGCTTTCTCGTTCGATATTTCTTAGCAAAAAAATATTATATATACATATATTGTTGCCTTAGGTTAAGTTTCTTTTAGTCTTTTAGTTTTAACTTTTTATTTTGTTATTAATTTCTTTTTGTTTTTTAATTTTAATTTTGTTTTAAGTTTAATTTGGATTTAATTTCTTTATTTTCTAGTTTTTAATACATGTTTACGTATTCTTAATTTTTATTAAAATTATATTATTTTGGAATCTTGTTCTGTTTTTGTACCTTAAACATAATAAATAAATAATATACTTTCGATAATTATAGATACACTCTGCAACATTTATATGATATTCTGTTAAACAAAAACTACATAATGTTACCTTGAAATATTAAATCCAAAAACAATAAACCCGTAATAGATATCAATGGAAAAAAAATATGATCTTGACACAATTGTTCATGTCAATTTAATTATTGATTATATTCATTTTTGGATGTTTCATATATAATTTCTGAGAACAAAAAAATATCGCGTGTTGATTGAGTATACAAAGTCTGCATTCCGGTATATTGGAAAAATGAAAATAATATTATGGGTAAATTATTTAACTTACAAACTGTTTTACTGGAGTGTTTCAAAATGTAACTTTCTATACATATATAATACATAAAAACAGTTATAAAGGTTAAGATCAAAAAAAAAAAAAATGCATACATATAAAAAATATGATAAAACTTTTAAAAAAGTTAAAGATAATAAGAAGCATTTGAGGCGTTATTTATAAAACAGTTACCGAGAATGATTACTATACATTTTATCTCACAATACTTTTAATTTTAGATTTCTGATATCTGTCTCTTTAATTATAATAATTCAGATAAATTTTTTATAAATATAATAATATATAGACTATAGAGATAGAGAGAATACGTTTTTCTAAATTTAATATAAATTAAATAAAAAATTTGTGATTAGTGTTAAATTGTTAAATACAAATATATTTAATAGTATTCAAAAGAAGAATATCACGCAGTATATAATATACACAATTATCATATTAATATAATTAACTTGAATCAACAAAATTTTAGAGTTTGTCATTAGAATATCACTTAAGACTTATATAAAACAAAAATACATCCATTTAATAAACTCATTCAATAAAAAGGTTGTAAACATTTTTCAAATTTAATCTAATTCTAATTTTAGATTAAAATGTCTACTTGAGTTTCTAAAAACCATGTTTTTTCTTCACCACCAAAAAGAAAAACAAAATGAAAAAAGAAGAAAAAAAGACAATAGACAAATTTCAAACCATTTCAGTGAGTATTCACTCAACTGTGTTCGTTGATACATTTTACTTAGTCAAATTGATCGGGCTCAAAAGTAAATATAACAACGTAAATTGAAATGATAATTTCCAGATTATTGACGGTAAATCGCACGCAATTTATAATATAAAATAAAATATTGAAAACGTTATCTACATAAGAAAAATCTATTTATCTTAAATATAATTTGTTTTTAATATTCTTAGAATTATAATTATACTTGTTTGGTATTTATTGATTATTCCTTATATAATATACAAAAATGAATACATTGTATTTAAATAAAAATTTGTAAAATCATAAAAATGTTTTTATTAAATGAGATCATAAGATACAGATATTATATTATTCTGTTACAGATTCATTTTTAAATTTATGTTGTATATTGTATAATTTCATGAACGATGATTTTGCAAAACTTAATGAAAACAAATGAAATTCTTCAACTATATGCTCAATTAGTTAATACATATAATCAAAAAAAAATGCTATCTCACAAAAAGGAAAGATTGAATTTAATTCGACCATAAAAGCTTTTTTTACCCAAATCTAAATCACTAAAATCTATGATCTATACATTCTATGCAATGCAAAGAGGATAATTTATTTGCTAGTTTCAAGGGGCTTTTATCATTCGTGGCACTAATATTATTTGTTTATCGATAAAATCTCAAAGAATATTTTCTGTTGTTGACGTAGATGTAGAACAAAAACAAATCCGAATCCAAATAATCTAATTCTGAATATGTGAAAATATTTTTTACACTTAAAGAAACACTTGAAGTTCAAGAAACTTTTTTCCGGAATAATAATAATGATATAAATAAATCTCATACATGCAAATATATAGAACAAACATTCTATAAGTTCTTCAACCTATGAAAGTTCAAAGAGAACTGAACAAATGTTTGTGTATATATTTTCTATTTTTTAAACGAAAGCTTCCGACATTCATCCAAAGAAGTTAGTTATTGACGATATTATCTGTATTATTTAATACATGCGTATTTTCTCTTTCTCTCTCTCTCTCTTTGTGGATTATTTCTTATGCTCTTTTTATAAACACGTAAAGATTTTCAGCGGTAGGTAAGAACTATAGGTATGGATTGAACTATAAATTTTCCAATAGTTTGTTAACGTATTACTAAGAACATTGTATATCTAGTACCAGTGCCATACATCTCTTCATTATAAAAGATATTCATTTGGTTTCATTTTTCTATTTATGTTAGAAGAATTGTTTTCTTTTACTTTAGATTTTATTTAAATCTATTCAAAAATATTCAATTGCAAATATGGCTTCATCCTTCATTTGATTTTTCATGCTCTCTTTATAAATAAGTAAAAATGTCTAGATATGGATTGAACTATAAACTTTTCAATAGTTTGTTAACATATTCGTAATTCTATATCTAGTACTAGCTTTATCCATCTATTCATTTCGCAGAATATTCATTTGGTTTTATTTTTATATTTTCAAAAAATCTAATCGATTTTTATTTAAATCTATTAAAAATATTCAATGGCAAATATGTCCTTCATCCTTTTATTACAATTTCCGCTTGACAAACATTATTAATAATATTTGAGTGACTACTAAATAAAACATGATGAACAAGACAAATACTGTCATTTTCAGTAAATTGTCATCATGTAGATGCGAAAACACACATTTTAATTATTTTACCTTTACCGTTAGGAGAACAAAAATTAAATTCTTATTTTAACAAAAAAAAAAAAGTTCCAAATCATTTAACTTGTAGTTAAATTAAATTCACAAAGGAAAGTCAATGTTCAAATTTTCGATCTTTAACACGAAATTTTGAATTATATGAATAATCTAACGTGGAGTAATTATTGTCAATTATGATTCTGTAAAATATTTGATTTATGATTTATTAGCATAAATTAACCAATTAATGTTAACTAATTATTAAAATAAATCTTATATTGTCCATAAAATAATTATATTTCTTTATTGTCGTTAAAAATATTTTATCATTTCTTTTAACAATCAAATACTTACGATATTGGATTAAAAGGATTATAGCAAAAATACAAAAGTCCATAAAATACAAGATTTGATCAAATTGAAAGCAAAAAATGAAATTACAATTTAATTATTTTTGCTTCTTTATATAATTTAATATTAATTTAAGAGAAACCACAATAAAGAAAATTGATAAATAATGAATATTTAGATAAGCAAAAAATGTGATAGTTTTATAAATCATTAATAGTTATTTATACGTCTAAATTATAGAATATTTAAGTACACAATAACGGAAATGTTTTTAAAATAATGTAGATAATTCAGAAATATTCAGATTAATCTTAAATAAATACGACGAATTTCTTATTCTTTAGAACACAGATTCACGAATTATTATCCATTTAAGTGATTTTTTTTTTGAAGCAAAAGAAAATTCTGTTTTTTATATTTTATTTGTATTTTAAAATAAATTTTAACAAAAACAAGGCACATAAATGTCATAAATTGTAAGACTAGAAACTTTTCCTTTTTCCTCTTTTTTAAAATTATATTTACTTAAATTTATTTAACAGGAACGACCAATTTTATCCTGTCAACATCAAAGAGAGAAAGAGATTTTTAAGGTGATGCAACCCAATTATGCCATGTTTTAATTTCTTCAAACAATCTTTTACCAGGACTTTCGGTTGCACTACATTGACAATGTGCTAGCAGTTTATAGTCAGCGGCAATATGACCTTCCTCCAAACCCCTGTGAATTTAATTGTGTTGAACAAAATCACGTTCGCCGATTTTTAATTTGTAAACTTACTTTTTTATCAATAATTTACAAGCTTTTAAACTAATATCAGGTGGAAGGCTGTTCATAAAGCATCCAACAAAACTAATACCAATCGATTTTTTGTTATAACCATAAGTATGAGCGCCAACACGTTTCCAACCTAAAAATATTCATAATTTTTTAAAGAAAATTATAATTTAAAGAAATTAAAATTTACCTCTTCCTTCATACACATTCCCGTCTCCACCAATTAAAAAACTGTAACCAATATCATGCCAATTTCTTGATTCAATATGATATGTTTGAATATTTCGCACCAAATAAACAGTTTCTGCCTGAGTCGTTGTCAATTCAGTTGCTGTATGAGCTGATTATTATAAAAAATATCAAATGTAGCAGAAATCAATTATATTAAATATCAATTAATTAATTAATACATATTATAACAAAAGGAACAGGCCCATCCATTGGTTCTGTCTCAAGAGGTGGTTGTGCCAACCATGTTATTCGATTAACTATTTTTAAGACTCTTCCATCAATTGCTTGATCTAAAAAGAGCAGAAAAAAAATTTAAATAGTAAACTTCCAATTGGTAAGATACCCTTTTTTACCTATTTTTCCAACAAAAATATCCGGTCTGTTAACCTCTTCCCGTTCAATTTCGTCTCCAGTTTCAGATGGATTTGAATTAACATTTGAATTTATATTTGTTCTTGTTTCTTTTGTAAAACTTTTATCCGTTGTTGATGTTTGATTTATTGTACCAATACTTCCACCACCTGTATGTGTTATGTGAATTGGTCCGGTAACATGTATAATATTTCCAATATGAACACGACTTGAATTGTTTACTTCAATATTACCAAATGATTGAATACTATTGTCACCATTAAAAATTTGTTGAATCATATCAATTTGATTTATTTCCATTGGTGATTGGTTATTTCCAGTTGTTATAACGGATTTATCTGCATTTTTAATACCACCTGAAAAATAAAAAAAAATGAAATTATTATAATCTTTCAATAGATAATTTTTATAACAACAATTCATATCAATTTCATTAAAGTTGAATAAATATGTTAATCATTATTCAAACGAACAATATGACAATATGAACAAATATATTTTAGGGAAAAACCGAAAAAACGAATCAACTTCCATTTATTTTGCGATACAATTTATTAGATTGCACATTACTTATTAAATACATACAGTATTTTCTTATACTTTTACTTACTTAGTTGAATTTCATTCTCAATTTTAATTCCTTTAAAATTGTTACTCAAATCATTATCGTCCATGTCCGTATCAGTAACAGATGATGTGTAGGCAGTACTATCAGCAACAGAGGATGTATAATTGCTGCTATCAATAACCGATGATTGATCAGTTATATCGAATTCACTTTCCTCAACCCATTTTTTTACGTCCTCTAATTTTTGTTGTGGCTCTTCAGTTTGATCTGTGAAAAACAATCTTGTCTAAAAAAATAAGCCGGCATTTATTATTATATAGACCTGTCACTAAATATTGTTCCTTTTCATCAAGAAATGTTGTTAATTGTCTTGTTGTACAATCAACTGGAAAATGCACTTTATCTAGCTCATCAAAATTGACATTATTATTTAAACTTTTTATTTGTTTTATATTATTTTGTTGGTTCATCATATTTGAGGACATTCTTGATTTTATTAACGTTTATTTTACACTGAAAGTAAAGAAACATTAAAATGACTCATTTATATAAATTTCCAAAAAAAACTAAAACTTTTTTAAAGATTAAAATGTGAAATTTAAAACCCCCCGTCGAAAGTAATTTTAACATATGTTGTTGTTCTAAGAGAAAATCATAACACTAACCAAAATTAAATAAAACTCTGGACTAATTCTTTAGAATTCCAGTAAAATAAGATTATTTAAAATAAGAACAAACATTCTTTGGAACAACTTGTTGATATAAATTATCAAGAGTAAATTTATTATATTTTTGGCTTTGCTCACTATTTCTGTAACTTAAAGAACCTTGAAAATATAACCGAGTACACACATTTATACAAAAGCAAAGTATAATGAAACTCGTGTTATTATATTATTTTTTCTTCAAAAATCACTCCAACCACAAATTCTTACATTTAATAATTATAAAAAATTAAATTATATAAAATTAAAATTAAAAAAGTAATAAAAAAAAACCAAAAATAGACGTATCAACTTATAAATAAAACAATTTCAACGCACAGTGTTTGAGTGAAGTTTAATCCAAAATAAAAAACTAACATTTACTAGTTTGTTTTTTTTTTTGTATCTAAAATAAAACTGAACGAAACATGATGAAATAAAAATTAACCAACACAAAGAAATTATTTAGTTATATTATGATTTTTTTTTTGCATTGAAACAAAAATGTTGTTTAACAATCACAAAAACCCGAATTTAATTTTTTTAACTTCGCTGTTTTTTACACTCATACAATAAAAGTTTAACTCGCGTTTCCATTTGTTTGTTTTTTATAAAACCGATTTTCTCTCACTCTCTTTTTAAATTTATTTAAATGACTCATTTGAGTTTTGTAAAAAAATACTTCAGAGATATTATAGAGAAGTTTATTCTCCTGGTCAACATTATACATGAATAACTCAATACATATTAATGTTAAAAATAAAGAAAGACAGCATATTTGAAAAGAATATAATTGAAAATGAAAGCGTAAATACAAAAACGTAAGTCTTTTTTTTATATACTTAAATTAAATGTATATAACATTGATATTGATTCAATGGAAGTATCATATAATGATAAGATTGTATATATTTTCTTCAAAGCAAAGTTATAAAATACAAATAAATATGGTATTGGTTGATAAGACGAATAAAATAAGATATTAGAGCATATAAATTTATATAAATGTAATTTCAAAAGATTTCTCCTATATATGAATTTATGTTTGTATTTGTAATTTGTTTAGAGATAAATTTTAATGTAATTTATTATTTCTATTATTTTTTTAATTATTTATTTAATTATTGAATGTATCTTTTTTGTCATCTGTACTAAAATCCTTAGGTGGGTAGTAGCAAATTATTCCATTATTTTATTTTCTCACTCTAAACCCAAAAATAGATATAAATTTAGGCAGGTCCAATATTGATCGGTCAATAAGATATATAGAGGTATATATGTTTACAAACTGATACTTTTTGTATCCGATTCCAAAAACATTTTACTGTTGCCGTTGTACAGCTTCCGATTTTTTATTTATCTTATACATTCCATTATATATCTTACCCCCTCCTATATAATATTTTCATTCAATAAGATTTGGTTTTGTTATTTTGTTTAGAAAATTGTAATTTTAATTATACGATTACTCAATTATAATTAATTTATTTCTCCATGAAATAAATTTTGAATTTGAAATGAATAAAAACTACAAGGCTTAGTTTTGGTATCATTTATTAAACAATGAAACTCACTATAACTGTCAAAAAAATAATGTCAGATGTGGGGTTCGAACCCACGCCCTCATTGAGGACCAGAGCTTAAATCTGGCGCCTTAGACCGCTCGGCCAATCTGACTTCTTGTCATTTTTCTAAATTCTAAAATGGTTTTTCTCCGAATAATTATGAAATATTACATAAGATATATATCCTTTGAATTTATGAGAGTTTTACTGAAAATGTTCTTTTATAAAAGGTTTTTCCAAGAAATGTTCCCTACGCATAGAAATTTGATTTCTAAAAAATATTATTCATATATTTATACAAAAAAAAATCAACTATACAGTCTATAGACTATCAATGGCTTTAGCAATTGTATAATGATATTCTTGCTTTGATATTTGAGTTATGTGAATTTCTTGTCCAAATTCATATTGTCATTATTTTCCATGAAACCACAATATTCTACACATTTATTGTTAGGTTGCGGTAACTTGGTAATTTATTTTATATAGTGATCTTATTAAATGTGTCTGGTTACGAATTATCAACCCTTATCAACCTTAAAATTCCAGACATTCGTTAAAAGATAAATTTCAATCGAAATTAAACCTTTTCCAATAATGAAATTTATTTCAATTTTTAATTTGTTCATTCAAAAAAAATTTACGATTGAACTGTGGTTTGTACTGAAAAAAATCTTAAACACAATTATGTTTGTACCATAATATAAGTAATATAATATTTAATTCGAAAACTTAATACAACCGACTCGACTTAAGCTAAGGAATTGTTGGTTTCTGTGCATACAGAATATTTGAAGATGGAGTCAGTTGAGTTCTCAAATTTTTTCTTCATTCAACTCTTTGAGAGCAACAAAAATCTACAGAAATGAAAATTTTAAATATTTCGTTCAAGAATATTTTAAAAGTTACAACATATTAACAATCGTAGTCCTTCCCCAAATTTAATTTTATATTATATAATCGATTCTTCTTCATAATCCTAATTTTAATATGACATAAAGCAATCGTATTTTTCAGTGAAATTAATAATCAGTAAATTTTAGAATTTTTTAAATGAAATTACTTTGAATTGAAGTTGTTCATGATTCTTTTATCCTTAATATCCATTAGGAATGTTATTACAGAAAAACAAATCTTGAAAGAAAATAATATGTATATAATATTGTATACTTAGCGACTTATACAAGTCCATATTCTTGTAACTTTATGTATAAAAAACTCAACTAAATAACCAAATAAAATTAAGTGGATTAGTGAATGGATGAAAAAAGAAATACAAATTTTAAAATTCAAATAATATACAAAATTTATTCCGGACTTGAGGAAAGATTTAAGTTATTTTAGTAAATTTAAAACATTCCATTATTTAATTTACATAACAAAAATGTTACTCTCCTATTTCCATATCTGGTGTGTTGAACCTATAAATTTAAAAGCAGATTTCTTCAATCATAAATAATATGAACAAAGAAGTTAAAAAATGAATTTTGATCAAAATGCATTAAATTTAATATTCTATACATATAATCACATGTGTTCTTTGTTCTTTTTATATCATTTAAAACCTTCTTCCAAAAATCGTGCACCTAAATTTAAGGCAAAAAAGCAAATAATATAAAGCGATATAAAATTCTTGTTCTAGGCGTGTTGGTCATCAAAAACTTTTCATAAACATTCCCAGATTTTTATTTAAAAAATAAAATAAAAAAAGAATAACCCAATTTGTGCTCTAATTAAATTACAAATTATTCATATTACCGAGAGCCAACTTTTGAAAACTTTTTAATGAACTAACTAAACCCAATTATTTGCACTCTCTCTCTCTACGGATAAATTAAAGTCGATAAATAAAAAATAAATTTCAACTCTTATATATTTCAAATATAGGGAGTTTTTTTGTTGAGAAAAAAAATTTTGGAATAAAATTTGTTAAGTTTCGTAAGTCAAATTAAAAATTACCATATAAAAAATTAAAATAATAATGAAATATAGAGATTTGATAATAAGCTTTCAT
Source organism: Pedicia rivosa (assembly GCA_963082725.1). Lineage (NCBI taxonomy): Eukaryota > Metazoa > Arthropoda > Insecta > Diptera > Pediciidae > Pedicia > Pedicia rivosa. The sequence continues at coordinate 20,722,876 of OY720151.1, forward strand.
TGGACTATGTTGCTTTTATGAATCTTTTGAGTTGTTTCCCAATTATTAACATAAGACATACAAATATTTGAGTTAGAGACTGAATTGGCTTACCTTATTAAGTTTAGTCCTTGACTTTACCAAAGCATAAAAGTAACTAAATAATTGATTTAGTAAAACCATTATTTGAAATATTAATTGAAGCCGTAATTTATTGTTTAATTCCATATCATTACTCTTCCTAATTGCTTCTAACATCCTAGAGTTTAGAATATAATTATTTGGCAACTAAATTTTGAATATTTTTGAAATTGAACCACAAATTTATTAACATTATTAACATTAAATTGATCAGCATAAAATAATATAATAATTATATTTTTTCCATGGTTTTACTGTTTAGAAGTTTTACATTCATAGTCCTTGAATTTTAGCAGCATCGTTCTTGAAGTGCATTTAAAATTTGTTTACCCTCGCCTTGTGAATATGTGAACTAACAAATACAAATAAGTTCAAAATTTCATAAATTTTAATTTTAAAAATTTTTAAGCCTATGAAATTTTGAACAACACCAGAACATTTGTAAATTTACTATATATATATATATATATTGATTTTATTTACCTCACTACAGCCAATTTTTAAAAGGTCTTGACCTTTTAAAGAGTTTACACACGATTTAACCACATCACACACGAAAAGTTTCATCGAATTTAGATCTTATATGAAAGCTTATGTTATATATTATATATTATATAAAAACCATGGAGCATTATTCTTATATTATTTAATTGTAATCTGTAATTTTCTTTTATTTTCTTTCTTAAGCTGATAATTGTAAAAAGAATTTATTAAGAGCATATATTATTTTTCTACACAAAAGGATTGGATTATGTTGGATTTTGTTTAGTTAAAAATGATTTCGAATTCATACCCATATGTACATTTTACATCCCTATCAATATACTTTATTCTATGGCACATATTGTATCTAACCGCTATTCATTACAAAAGTTTTAGTATTGCATGATTTATTTTGTTTAGTTTCTTTCTTCCAAAACCCAAAGATCGTAATAAAAGGAGTAACTTATTATTCAAAAATTTCAAAACGTAATTGCAACAAAAAATCAAGGATGTTAAAATAACAATCATTTTTCACACGCGAGTTATTCATGTAAATTTTGATAAAAATTCTTTCTTATATATTTTTCATAACTTGGTTGATCGAGATATCCTAATAAATGACCCTAACACCCGTTTACGACTCCAACGACGCGGTATATATTTTATTTTGTAGTTGCAGATAACAACGCAGTATAGTGTTGCTTATTGAATGAAGCCGTCAATGTAAAACCATACTGGTCAAATATTCAAAGTATTCCGAGTACTACGGAATCGGCTTTATTTAGTTGGTTTTACCATATTCCAAATTCTAAATTATTTTTTCTAAATTATAAAATTATGATAAATTTCTTTGAAACAACTTATCATTTTTTGATTCTCTTATTTTTTTTTACTTATTTATACAAAAACATCCTCATTAACATCGTTACAATAAGTTTAAATGATTTTTGATTAAATTAAAGATAACCCAATTTTGTACAAACTTAAAATAAATTTATCAATCTAAAGGCAAAAGAAAAAAATAATGTTTGTATTCTCTCTAATGATTATGAAGAAAAATAGAATGAAAATAAATTAATGTTTGTACGAAGATATTTAAATACTTATAAAGAAAAGTTTTTACATTTAAAAGTCTGAATAAGAAAATTTCTTTAACAAAAATGTGAACCGATTCAAAGTAAATTGGGAAATTATTCCTGAATATAAATTCAAGTTTCTTTTTCTATCCAAATGATTCAATTGATATTGATATTATACTTTATGAAGGTTTCGTCAAAGATTTGTGTTTAATTAATTTTTATCAAAATTAAATATTAAACAATGTGTTCGTATTATAAATTCACATATTATAAAATTTATTTTTTTCATTAACTACATTAAAACTTTAAAAGTTTTTACTTATTTTATTTAAATAGTTGATATCTTTATTTATTAATTTTACTATGTTAGTCTTAGATATTTAAAAGAAAAAAAAATATAAAAAATTTATTTATTTTTATTTATTTTATTTTAATATATATTATATTATATTACCACGAATCCATGAATAAAGGCATATAGAATTACTAAAGTCAAATTTTTCCATATAATTTGGAATTATATAAATTAAAAAACAGATTTTTTCAGTGCACTGACGTAAAAGCGGGATATATTTGGAAATGATACGATTCCCATATAAACAAATATTTATTTGCCAGTTCTTATCTTTATTTTGTCATTAAATTTATGTTAGAGTAATGTGTGTATGTATCTACAATTTTATTGCCACTTGATTATTAAATCTATTTAATAGACACTCTTGTTTGAAATTTTTATTTAAATTCAAAATATTAAACTAAACCGAATTTATAGGTTTTAAATTATGTACATTTATATCCACATATAAGGAAACACATATTTGTGGAGTATACCGTACATTGAAAAAGCTGAACTAGAAGATGCTAAGAAAAACGATGAGTTTGCACAACCAATTCTTAATAAAAATAAAAAAAAAATCAATTTCTATGCAGATATATTAATTTGAGAGTTTTCTGAAAATTTTTATAAAGACTTTTTGTAGAAATTATTGACACAAAAAATATATTTAAATTTATAAAACTTAACAGCATATTTGCAGAATTTATTATTTAAGAAATTTACATAATGTATTATTCTAATTATAATATGATAATTTTTACACTCCTTTTTATTTCAAAATCACTCGAAAATCATCCTTTACATTTATTTCAAATGATTTTTCGTATATATAAGTGCGGTTCTGATTAAATTAATGCGGGCCGTTTCACATGAGCTGATTTCTAAATTTTTAATTGCAATATACGAATTTAGAGGAATATAGTTTCATATGGTAATTTATTTTTCCGTGTAATTCACTGTATGTACAGAAAAAATGGCAAAATATTATTATAGATGATAATTAAAAAACTTATAATTAAGAAATTATAATAAAAGTTTTTATATTTTTATTGATTTTGATACATATGTCAACTAAAAAATTTGCAAAGAAAGAATATAAACAAGCCGAATGTCTTTGAAAAGACAAAATTGATGTTGAAAATTTAAATTCAAACGCTATACTATAATTTGTTAAGAAACATAGGTCAATCGAAATAAAACAAACTTATAAGTATTACTGCGGTAACTGTTAAAATACCTAAAATGTCTTTTCATAGCCAATGGGTAATGCAAATATTGTTTTATTCACAATATTGTTTTTCCTTTATAAAATCCTCATCATCAAACGTCAAACTTTGTAATTAACGCAAAATGTTTTATAATCCTTGAAAAAATAACTTTAATCTTATCGCAAAAATTATAATATATTTTTTAACAAAATTGAAGCTGTATGATAAAGATTAAAATCAAAATTGACACGTTTTTATCATAATTAAACATTTTGAATTAAAATAGATTAATAAATTCGAATAATTTATAAGGATTTACACGTCATTAAAAATTTATTGCTTTATAACTGAAATGCATTTAGCTTGTAATAAATTACAAATAACATTATTTAAAAATGCTTTAAGTGTCAAATAATTTCTATTATATATATATAATAGATATATAATAAAATACTGAAATCATCAAAAGATCATCGTATAACTTGAATACAATGAAAGTGCTTGGTGTAGGTATTCTCTCTATTACTTAAGGCCTTCTGCACAATGAAGGCGTATAAAGACTTTTTTATATCAATGCTCTCAACTTTCAACATTACGTATGTGATCTATATTTTTTATAAATATATATTTTGGCCATTATATACCTTTTGTGTGATTTGTAAAATGTATATTCTGATACTCATATTAAATTATGTCTATTTATAAAATCAATTCAATTCAATCACGTGTAATTCTATACCTACTTCAATTAATTTTTATTTTATAGTCAACTCAAACTCTCTTTCTCTTGTAGAGAAAAATAAATCCTCACTTTGTTTAACCAATAAAAATTTAACAATAACTTGAGTGTTTTAGAAATGATGCAACCCTTTTTTAAGCTTCAAGAGGCTTATAAATGGGACAATCAAAACAAAACATTCAATTAATTAAAATAAAAAAAATCGAACTTCGGCATTTTGTTGAACCAAAAAAAAAAGAAAAAGAAAACCTTTTGCCGACATCAAACATTTAACGTTAATTACACAAAAGAACCGAAAAAAGAAAATAAAATCTAATAATCCTCCACTTTTATTGTCTTCGTTTTTCTATAAGCTTTCAAGGAAAATTCATTAAATGGTAATTTAATTATACATTATTTTATTATTAACACTAAATTATTCGTTAAAAGAAAATTATTTTTAAATTAATTTCAGATTTGTATGAAAAAAAGCTAATATATTTAATCAAACTTTATAAAAAATATTTCTGTTTCTAAAAAAGTATTAAATTTGTAAATAATTTAAATTGTAACTTAAGTGATTGATATACATATTATATAAATAAACACTAGTTAGAATAACACGTTCAAGAAACGTTTTCAATCGATTACATTTAATTTTATATAAAATCTTCAATCTTCAATTTGGAAGTAAATACCTACTAAAGAAATATTTTTCCAAAATATTTCTATAAACTTCTTTAACTTCTTTAAGTTATCTAAGCTCAAATTTTCTACATTCATTAAAACATGAATATTCGTCTGTTATGTCTTAAATAAATTCCTGTCTGTAAAATATTTTAAGAAAATACTAAATCCTGTTCAAAATATTCAACGATAGTCGCAAATAATTTCAAACTACTGAATCAGACATTCAAGAACATAAGTTATTTAAGTGTAGATTTTAAATTTCAAACTCTAAATAATTCATTTTTAATTTCCTTATCGAAGTTATTATTTTAATATTATTGATCAACAAAATTATTAGTTGCTATATTACTAATAGTATTACTAAAATTTAAATTATTTGTAGGTAGGTACGTAGTTTTATTTTGATTAATTGAGTATAGACAAAAAACAAAAATAAACCTATTATTAATTCATTTTTAATAATTTTCAATACAAAACTTCAATATTTACAATTTATAATTAAAATTTTTATATAACAGATTGAATTCATCAAAATCTCATGTTTTTTCAATTACTTCAAAAAATAACCCTCAATCAATGTACGGATTATCCACAACCCAAAATAAAATTAAATCAACAAATTGAAAATTGTCAGGCATGTAAATAAAAATGATGGAATTGGATAAAATTCAATTTTATATTCGTTTCCTATGATTTTTAATTACAAAAAAAAATCAGAATAAAAAAATAGCCTCTAAAAACTGGCAATACATAAAGAATTATAATACATAAAGAATTAAATATTAATTAACTAATACCTTTTACAGTATTATATTTTTTGGCATGACCAAAAAATTATGAGCCCGTAGCACCTAAAAGGTTTACGGCCCTATCGAAATTAGCATGCGATTGTCTATGCAGCAAGATGTTCATACCCAAATAACGGATATTATTGGCTGCATTGACATCTCTGTTCCAGACAATTCCACAGTTCCGGCAAACTTGGAACATGTCTGGAGACTTAGATGTCTCTGCAGCCTTAAAACACTTGCTGCATAGCTTTGTGATGCGAAACTCATCAACTTCTACCACATCGCATGCCTGAGCTAACCGCCGGAGGAGTCTTGGTTTGGGAGTTCTAACATAGCCACGGATGGGAGAGTCCGCAGCTATTTTCGTAGAACCCACAAAAAACAAGACCCGTTCTTTGCCAATTAGGTCTTTAACTACTTTCGCAATAGTTTTTTCGACCCGCATGTGCTTCTCGAACTTCAAACGAGCGACCTTTCGTTGCATCAGAGTAGCTTGCAATGATGCTAGGTGCTTCAATTCGAAGTCCGAGAATTCACTATAGTGAATGCACATGCTCGAAATTGGCAAATCACAGTTTTCTCTCTCCTCAGCCACCGAATCTAAATGGACTTTGGTGTAACGGTCCATTCGGCGCTTATGAGAAAACTCTCCAGTCATATAGCGGAATGTGGAACTCTTTAATTTCTTGTTCTGAAATTGTTTAGTTTCCACATCCACTTCGGTTAGCCCGTACATTAATTTCTCCCCAGGATCTGCTCCCATTATTTTTGTGTAATAATTCCTCTCGTACTTAGTCAGCAAAGAATCCAAATTGTAAATGGTAAAAATAGATAACATATAATTTAGAAACATTTAAACAACCTGTTGAGAAATATGATTAAAATGTACGTTGAACAAATTATATTAAACGATTTAATTATAACAGGGAATTAATTCAAAAAAATATTTTCTATTTAAAAAATACCCGGCCAAGCAATTTTGAAAAAAGAGAATGAAACATTTTCTCCACATTTCATATTCGCCCTTAATAGAAGACTTTAATAAAATACATGCCACATTGAAAACGCCTTATGTTCATTTATTTCTATATGCTGTTCGTTGCTCAGGCATATGTTTTTTTGACGAAATTAATATTGTATACTGACTGACGACTATATACAGTCTAATAAAGATAGTGTAGACATATATTAATTACCACAGCAATCGAATTCAGGATCCAATATTGTTGGTGTCTGAGTAAATTTACTTTTAATCAAGCCAAACAAAATCTGATGAACAATAATAAATCGATTAATTTTATTTCATATAAAATATATATGTATATACATATGCCCGTTTATTTAGTCTCGAGTTCAGACCTGATGGTTAATTACAAAATTGATTGGATTCCATTCAAACCAATTCAAATGTTTCTACATTTTTTGATAATTGTTTTGCGGCATAGAGAGAATATATAGATCATTATTTTTTGCGATGTTTATACATTTAAATAATAATTACCAAATAATTATAAATTTATATAAATCTATATAAATTTTGTTTACTTATAAATAGATTATTAAATGAAAATCATAAAGTGAATTATGAATAATTATAATTAGTAAAAACAAAAAATATTTTTATTTGTTTTTTTCTAAAAATATAAATCGGCAAACAACGACAATCTTTTAATAATTTTGGGCGTTTTTTTTATTTTAATATAAATTAATTTTTGAATCCCATTATTATCATAACTTAGTTTAAATTGTTAATTTAAATTAAACGCATAACTAAGCTTTAGAATGTTTCTTTGTAGATAATTTTTGTATTAATATGTATGTGTGTTGAAATCAAGAATATAGGCTAAATAAGTTTAGCCCGCGATAAATTACTTAAGATTATATTCTTCTTATTATACTTTCTAAAATTATAAAAAGGAAATTATAATCTTTTTTCTAAATTTCTTCTTTGTTAAATATTACAAATTTATAATTTATTTCATTAACAATATCTTATAAACATTCTTGTTATTATTTAGTTTATCAGTATTTCAAAATTGAGTAATTATTTCATATATTGAATATGCAGATAAACAATTAAAATGGTCAATAATCCATTCTGAGTACAATTAATAATATTTTGAAAGCACTTTAGTCTTGAGAGTGCTTGAAAATATAATAATCTATATGAATTAATCCAGTGAGTGATTTTTCGTTTAACATTCCGATACTATTGTAATGCATAAAATTAACTCAATTAAAATCTTTTATACAAATTTGTATATATTATTAATACAATCTATTATATAAGATTGTATTAATAATACCATGTTGAACACATTAAATACAGTAGAGATTTCCACTTGAAAACATTGATGAATTTATATTTGTGGTTTTATTTTATCATTTTTACTAGAATTTCCATTATATTTTAAAAGATATTTCATATAAATATTTCTATTTATATTGCTCACTGTCGTCTTCACTAAACTATTGACTCTGATATTTTTATTATTAAATTTCAATAATAGTTTTTACTTAGCTTTATCTTTGGCATTGAATATTTTTATAGAATATTCAAATATATGAATAATAGTTCAAGTATGAATATTCAAAATTCCCCCTTTTCTTCTGTGACCTGAAATTCTTTTTCCTACTTACATATTAGTATAACTATCATCAAAATATATAATTCAAATTTAATATTATATTCTCTAATATATATTTTGGGTGAAAATATTCTGATATGAAAATAAATAAAAACGAAATCGTATAATATATAAATTTCGATCTCTTATAAAATAAATATAATCTATTTTGTAATCGAATATTCTTATTTCTAGTTTTAATTAGATTATAACTAAAAACGGTTTTCTTAAACAAAATTATAATTATAGAGGAAGCATATAAATATAAAGCAAAAATGTAAAATTATCTTATTACGAGAACTCATTCATTTTATTATTAATTATTAATTTAACAATTAAAGAAAAGCATTTAAAATATTTTTCCTCAGGGGAGAAATTCAAAAGTTCAGAATTCTTCAAAGCCAGTGATAAATATAAGTCTATTTTTGTCCCTTATTAAAATTTCCAAAATTTTTGGAATAGTACTATACTAGAGGTCCGCCAATTTTCGCAAATATCATACAATCAGCATTCTTATTTGTTACCTTGAGGCAAATATATTCTTCAATTCTTTTTGTTTAATATTTTATACTTTTCCACAAAAAAATTTTTGAGAAGTATCAAAACTTTAGAAAAATATTAAAATATTTTATTATAAAAACTTAAAGATATAAAAAATTGTACAAGTAATCATATCAATATTATATACATTTTGAGGATAAAGTTACAAATATTATTGTACTAAATAAATTTCATGTAAAAGGTACTCGGAATAATTTTATGACTCAAAATAATCTGATAAAAACATTGATATCAAAACCTAAGACTACATAATACTATAAACCTAACCTTAATTCAGGATTTATGGTTAAGAGAATAAACTACAATATCTACACTTGTGACAAGTCTTATGTATATTCTTGTTTGCATTTATAAGTTTTTTGTAATATAAATATTTACAGAACTGAATAAGAAATAAATTGAAACATTTATTGAATTTCATATTACGTTTTTATCTTACCTTGTACATTACATATAGTGAAATAATCAAATCCTTTTAGACTTTAATGCAAGCATTCTAACAAACTTTAGGAATTGGAAATGACAACTTCAAAAAAGGATATTATGGTCAAGTTTAACGAAATCTTCAGTTTGTTGAATTGTTTTCTACATTCTCATTATGATTTTACAGTTTGCCAATTCCTTCCCATAACATAATTATTGTTAGATCTATTAAGATTTATCTTTTCTTATGTGTAAAGTTCCTAGAATAATTATGACTTGAAGAAAATCTATTAAATATTGAATCAATGGTACAAACGGTGGTACAAGTTGTGAAAGTTTAAATCAATAATAATAGTCATTTAAAGCTAGGCTAGGCAATTACATAATATTATAAATATTAAAAATATGTTTATAGAAACCATAATTTCATTACATAATATTCGTTCCTTTTTCTCTTTATTCTATAACTCCATTTATTTTCTTAAACTATCGCGTTCTTCGCAGGTGTGTATAAAGTGAACGTGACACGAAACCTAAACAGAGACCATGAACATTTATATGGGAACTCACTTAAGAGAATGTCGCATTGTGTATTTGTATATTTTTTTATTAACTTTGTGCTTACTATAGGGAGAAAAAAAAATACATTTAAAAGGTATACTCAAATCTGCTACATACAATGTGTTTGTATGCATGCCAACAACAATATTTATCTTTAAATTGATAAAACCCTGTCCTATAAAAACACTTTTTTTCTCACTTTTTAGTTTTGTATATTTTTCCATTACAATTAAAGGTTCCATATGTTAAGTCTCACCAACTACATAATTAATTCATCACAACATCAATTTGAATTCAAATTATTATTAAATCCATTTTTCTTATATAAAATCAATTGATTTATTGAGCACTTAATTATCATTAATATCATCATTTATTTTAATCTTTAAACTCCAAGCATCATGATATTCTCAATCGCTTTAACATCTTCTTTCGCACTATTAAGAACTCAATAGAAATAAAACAAAATTAAAATCGGAATCTTGAAAAAAACTTTAATGATTGATTGATTTTCCTACAATAAGAAATATCCTACTAAAACATAATATGACATTTTTTAGAATCGTTAATCCTTATCTCATCTTAAAATGTTTCATTTTTTTCATTCTCCAATAATAATAAGTAAGAAATTCCGTGATTTTTAAGTTTATATGTTTTCATCCTAATCTATTTATTTCCAATTAATCATTTTGTCTTTAATGGGCTGTAACAAACTTATGAAATGTTAGATTACAGTAAATTAAAAGTTAATTTTATGTGAAATTTATAATTGTTAATTATAAAAAAATGCGTTAAGATTTTTCGTATTTGTAAAACTGAAGTCAAAACTTTTTAAACATATTTTGAATTTAATTTGACCAATACAACAAATAAATATAAATCCATATACAAAAGTTGAAAAAGGAAAAAAAGAAGATCTTATAAAAAATGTTCACAATTTTGTTATAACGAGAAAACTTTTGTTCTTCTAAAAAATTGTTTCATTGTGTTAAAAATTAAAGAACATATTTTTATACACAAATAGAAAGTGATAAAACAATTTGGAAATTCGATTTGTTGCTAAAAAAAAAATATGACTTTTTTAATAATCATATATCGAAAGTTTTACTCGAAAAATAACTGAAATTCTTTTTTCAACCGATATCAGGATTGGAATGTTTATCCCCATATATTCCTTTTTTCTAAAACTCAATAAAGTTTTAATATCTGTTTTCTTTCTTCTTCCTTTTTTTCTCTACTTTTTAATAACTAAGTATAATATTTTTTCCGGTGGGAAACAAAGGAAATTTTTTGATCATCCGACAGAGTAAACTATATGTTTCGAAAAACACAAATATATAAATTTAATGACGTCACATATAAATATGTCCAATTGTTCTATAATTTTTAAATTTTGAGTTTTTTTTTTGGAAAATTAGTAATGAAAAAAGATTATTAGAGAGAATGTTTATTCTTCAAAAGTACTCTATTAAAGGTCTAGTATGTATAAATAAATATTGGATAGCATTCACTTCCCTTCCCCATTGTCGGTTTCCTTAAAGTCAAACAGATGCTTAAACATCATCTCACAAATCCGTGTTTTCAAAATATCCGTCACTTTAAAATATTTAATATTTTTTTTCTTTATTTAATATTTTATTAAATTGTGAAAAAAACTTTTTTTATAAGGAAAAATGGATGTGTTATATATGATAAAAAAAAAATATTTATGAGTTGTGAAAAATATTTTGATTTTAAGCTTGTTCGTGTTTAAAATCAGAATTATGAATTAAAATTTTTTTATGTAAGTAAATAACATATAACAGAAAAATTGAGTAGATACATATATATAATACATACATAAATACATCGCCAAGAAGAAATTATAATACATCAAAAGAATATTCTCAAATATATGTTATTATATAAAGATTGAAAAGTTTCCCTTATAAAAATTCACTGAATATACCAATTTTTTAGCATTGCAAAACATTTCAACGGTAGCAAGTCATTTCCTATTCAAAAGTTAAGTGTCAAATTTTACTTTTGCCAGCTCTCTACTGTACGCACCTATAGTATATAATCAAGTTTTGTAATCTTTTCTTATCCGAAAAAATATAAGAATTATTTAAAGTGAGATATTTATTAAAGTATATAATGCTAAAATAATGTGAAAATATTAAAAAAAATGTTGATAGGTGATAAGATTATGAAACATTCCAATTTATATGATTATTGGATTTTGCTTAAACAAGTTTAAAAGTCGAAGCTTCTACAATACTTATTTTATTTTATACTTTAATATATTTTTTACCTAAATATTCTGAAATTCTGAAGTTTCAAATATTTTTACAAACCAAAAGGTATTTTATGTACAATTTATAAAAGCTTCACTCTATAAATTAAACATGTTCGTAAGAACCGTATGAAAACATAATGTTCAAATGAAAACAACATTTGAAGAAAAAAGGGTAAAAAATATTGGTATGCTTGTGAATGTTAACATCAAACTGTAAAAGTTGTATAAACAATTTCCTACAACATTCAAAACATAACTTTTTTTATTGGAAACTTTCTCACTTTCAGAAATATTTTACATTTTTATTTTTAAATCTTTTATCTACTTTTCTGATTAGCTAAAAATGTGAAGTTTTTAACAAAATTATATTTCTTTCAATCAAAAAATCCATTGAAGAAGAAGGATTACAATACTTACGTTAAAAAATATTATTGAACTTCATACAACTTTACTAACTATACTTTCCAAACATAAGTATTTTTAGATAAAATTAGAAAAGAAATATAAAAGTAGAATAAGAATATTATTCTTAAATTCAATTGAGGTTAATAATATAAATCGAAAGAACAATAAAACAGAAGTTTCTGAAGTGCAATATAGGAGAAACAACTACATATATGTATTTACTTTTACTTTAATCCGAAAGCTGTAAAAGAATAACGTATAAATCTCTCATTCATTTTTAGTTTATTTTATTTTATTTTATATAGTCAAAAAATCGTCTTTATGAAAAGAACCTTTTGAACTATGCGTCGTTAAAAATTGTTAGTATGTATAATGATCCCATTATTCTAATCTTATCACAATAAAATTATTTTTTATTATTACAAAAAGTTTTAGGAGACTATTTCATTCAATTGTTATAATTTAGTGAGATTTAATTATATTGGTCATAATGCAAAGAAGTAGTTTAAATAGACTTGTCATTTAACAAGGTCATTTCAATTAAATTCTGAATGAATCTTAGAATTTCTTGCATGAAATTTTTTTTTAAATTCATTAAATATGTATGCCTAGTTATGACGAGAGAATAATGAATTTGTTGAAGTGAAGAAAAATTTGACTTAATTGAATAAAAAAAGAAAATTTCGGTTGTGCAAAAAAAAATAATAACTTGACCAAATATATATTACAAAGTCTAATTATGTAGTAAAAACATTGACAAGGAAAAGCCTTAAAGCTTAAAATAACATCCTTTTTGATTAGTTTCAATGTCCATGTGGGGTCTTTCTTTTTTTTATGATTTACACAAGCCTATAACAGCAAGTAATCCCTCGTATACATGAACATATGTACTATCCATATGGGGCCCATCATCTTATTCAATTTCAAATTATATTTCATGAAGCTTACATGTTTGTTTTGAAATAAATATCCGCATGATGAATAAAAAAAAATTGAAAGAAAAGAAAGGAGTGACAAATTGAAAATGGAAACATTTCCAAAAATTGTTTTTATTTGCATTCTTTAAAATAATAAATAATATTATTATATAATTCCAATTTATTGTCATTTTTCCTTTGTATACGTAAAATAATAATGATAACTGTCGTAAATTTCAGATCGCACAAGAAAATTGTTTCAAGTCTGTAAAAATTGTTGTGAAAATATAATGTTTATGTCTTCAATAAAGAAAAATACAAAATTTACAATAACAATAACAAAATAATATTATGTTCGTATTCTAAACACATAAATACCACTATAATAATTAATAAAATGACTTTGGTTTGGTAAAGTTTAGGAGCCATTAAAGCAAAAAAGGAAAATAAATCTTTTGGACAGAAATGTATACACTTGTATAATATAGAAACGTAGTATATGCTCAGACAATTTTCGTTGTTTTTGTGTATAACTTTTTTTTTTTGTCATAAAAGATTTGAAAAGAACTATCATCATTAATATGGATTGTGTGTATTCTGTATATAAAACATCTTGATGATAAAGTTATTTTTAAGAAAGAAGTGGACTGTAGGCCATCAAATGACTTATAAGAATATTAAGTTTTTTTTCCTTTTCAAAAACCACACTTGTAAATTATTTTTTTTCATTTATAATAACTTTAACGAACTTTAAAAAAAAACGGATTCTCAACAATAATAATAGACATTCAAAATTCAAATACAGATATAAACAAAGTTAATTATTAATTAAAAAACATTATGGATTAAGAACCTGAAATATTTTCAAAAATTTTGTGTTATGACTTTAAATCAATTGCTCATTATATAGCTAAATCATATATAGTATCAAAATGACATAGAAATTCAAGGAATTAACAACATTTTTGTATACTTAGTGGCAATCGGATTATTCCAAGAACACAAAGTCCTAGTATAATTTTAAAGTTTTCCTTTTAATCTATTTTGCTTTTGTGTAAATAGGTGATGGCTACTTCATGTATTATTTTTAACTCTTTTGTTAAATATAAGTAGAGATTAGAGTACATATATATGCATTTTTCATCAGCTGTAAAGAATTTGACTGATCGATTTTATGAAAATTTAAGAAATTCGTATGAATCATATTTCAAAAGGAAAGAATTTTACATTTTTATTTAATGGCTTTTATTTTTATTTTATTTAATTTGATTTTAGAAAGTAAAAATTAAATTTGTGATTTCCAATATTTTCTTATCTTTTAAGAAAATCCAATTAAATTAATATTTTACATTTTACTGAATGTTAAAATTGTATTTAACCCAAAGAGGAAAACTCGAAATTTATTTAAGAATAAAATTGAAACTGTGAAATATTAATATTTAATAAAAACATCATTAAATAAACTTAATTTTAATTTTAGTAGTATTTGAAAAAAAAGTTACCATCAAAAACTATTATTTGGTGTAACTTTTATACTTTCTTATAATTACATTTTTTGTATTCTTAGGGCAATGTGTTAAAGTCGTAATATTTTGGCATGAGATTTCCTATACTATTAATCGAAAATGATAAAGAAAATGTATAATATTGATTAAAGTAAACAGTGTTCGATTTTCTATTTCTCATTTAATTTAACATTTTTTTTAACATTCACATGCGAGAATTATAATTTTTTTCGACATAATTGTTACACGTAATTTCCGTTCAAATCCAATCAACGTAAAATAAATTTATAGGAATAAAAAGTATATGACGTGTAACATTTTCGCAATTTATCATATATGGAAGAATATGCTAATGTATATAGATATATAACGTAGGTGTTTTATAATGGCCCACTGAGAATGTTATGAGAATTTGTAAGTGTATAATGGAACTCAGATAAAACTTTTGTTGCGCATTATACATTTCACGTATATTGTACAAATTCCACTAGGATTTAAAGCATCAGTCAAACATGAGATTTTAAGAAAATTGTTGTAGCATAAAACGAGTGTCAGTTTTAATGTTTTATTCATCACTCAATATTGACATTTAGATAGTTTACTCTTATAAATGTTTCTTTTTTATAATAAATAAATTTCAATAATAATCAATTTATAAGTTAAATTTTTTCTAATATTGTTTAACGTTCAATAGACAAAGTTAACAATAAAATGCACATTAAATCTTCGAAAATGATTAGTTTTTTAAAAATTTAATCTTTTTCCCTAATATAATGATGCAATTTTTTGAAAAACTGATGAAATGTTTTGAAATGATGCCCGAAATCATGTACAAAATTGAGAATAATTTAAACTAAATAAAATTGAATTAAATGTAATATAACAAACATATAAAATTCAACATTTCAAAGAATCAAAAAGCAACTTTCAAACAGTTGAACGAATTATTTATCAGTTTTAGTCATTTTGATTTTATAAATTAAATGTGACGTCGAGAGTACTCATATAAGTTTATTCAATTGAAATTAAAATAATTTAAAAAGTTTTGTAGATTACTTGATAATAAAACTTTAGAACTTTAAAATTTCAGAAATTTTATATTTTTGATTTAGTTATTTTTCTAATTAATTATATTCTTATGTGATTCTGTAATTTATTGGAAGTTTTCACATTTAATTATATTATGTACGAAAATATTTGTTTAAGGAAATGTAAATTTTTTCCTATTTTAATTTAATTTAAAGAACCGTCATTTGATTTTGGTAAGTTTTTACTTGAGTCAATATATACCAAGTAAATTAAAATAATAATAATAATAATAAATTAAATAATTAAATGGTTAAGTTTATGAGAAACCACACAACTTAAATATTTTTAAATTGGTTTATTATCGTCGATAAATGGAAATAAATTTATTTGAATTAAAATAATATTATATGTACTTCAATTGTTAAAAAAAATTCAAAAGAAATTAAAATATTTAAGCATCAATCGCCAAGAATTAAAGTAAAATCATATTGTGTTATTTAAATCTGTTTTTAATTGATTCAATACTCAATCCATTTTCTATTGATATATTTAATTTGGAATTGATTGATTTAAGTAATGTATTCAATTTAATTAATGATTTATAATTAATTATTAGTTCGTAAATAACATTGGGTTGGTTTTCTATATTTAATATTTAATAAAACCAGTATTTGAAGTTGACACAAATTATTATTATTTTCACTATTATTTTTCATTTTGGAAATATTAATAATCCGATATAAAATGATTTATATAGATTTATAATAATAAATTTTCTATATTTGGTAATATATGAAATGAAACGTTGGTAGGTACATGCGGTGTGTTGTGACTTAAACTTGATGGATTAATACTTTTGACATTTCTATATAAATAATATTCGTATTTTCTTTATTTTTAAAGATAAACATAAATAAACATCAAACGAACAAGAATATGATGATGAATCTAAATTTAAACTTTCATACATAAGTGAATTTTAAATTTTCTCGAATAAATTGCTTGAATGAAAATTCCTCTAGGGCAAATTATTGCAAGAAACGAAAAAAATAATTTTTGTTGTTGTTATTTTGTTTTCTCTTGTTTTTTCATGAGTTTAACATTTTTATACAAGAGTAATAAAAGCACTCTTGAGGACAAAAATACAAAATCTTTTAGATATACACATATAAATTAGCATTGGATAATATTTTTTTGTGTTTGACTTACAGACATAGGTTAAGTAGTTGCAGAATTATTATTCTTAAATAACACAAGACTTCATTTCAAATCCGCCGTTCGTAAAATTATTTTTCTTTTACAAAAGTAAAATATTTCTATTATCAACTTAATCATTTCCAATCATATTAATTCATACAATTATACAAATATATAAACCATGTTTATCTAGATTACATCAACCGACTTAAATTTCTGAAAGGAAAGATTTTCCTAATTTATTTTTTATATATTATGATCATGAAATCTATAAAGAAAAATGTTATGAATAACTGATTTAATATAAAATTTAATATTATTTGTGGGGACACAAATAAATAACTCCCTTTTGCCTATATATATAATACATCCTTATATACTCGTATCACTTTCAATAAAATAATAAATAAAGAGATATAAATAAATATTTAGTAAATAAACCACCTCTATATAAGGTGGAATTATTTTAATATTACCTTATCTAAATTTATATGTTGTATAATTTTTATCATGTATTAAATAACGTATATTTCTCTTATTTGACGTTAAAGTCAACAAGTTGTAGTTCAACTAATTTTTGTTTACTAAATTGTAGTAGTAGATATTTTTCAATTTTTCTAGATTTATCGTAATGAATAAAAGTTACATACGTCATTAAATAGTTCTTTTATGATTACGAAACAAACACAATCATTTTTTATTTCATGCGACTGAAACCAAGTTGACCAAATTTATTAAAGTTATCCATTCAAACTTCAATTTCTTGTATGTGTCCTTTTTAATAGTTATACCTACAAGATTTTATTTCTATTTTGAACGTTATTTCAGCTTTTTCATTTGTATTACTTTATATGAAAACATAAAAGAAGCTTTAGATAACGGATTAATTTAGAAGAAAAGAAAACTTTGTAACTTTAGGTTGGTAAGACATATGAAAGCTTTAAAAAATAGATTTAGGTTCGAGCTCAGGCGTATAAAACAGAATCCAACAACAAAATATAGATAAATTTATTGAAGCAAAAATTCATATTTATATTTTTGAATCTCTTTTTTCCTATGTATTGTGTCTTTGTTTAATGGTAAGACAATGCCGCTAACCTTTTGCTACTTTAAATCTTAGGAATTTTAAAAGTTTAAAAAGTTTTTATTAATTTTATTGTAAATGGTGAATTGTATACAGCATTATTTGGGAATACGTACATACTACGTCATTCTGGAATAAAAGCAATTGCCGCATGAATTTTCAGAAGACATCAAAAACACATTACCAAAAAAAACGTAGAATGTGGAACGAATTTTTTTTATAGATAATATTTTACTCATTCAATGAACTGTTAAAAAAATTCAATATAAATTCACTTAATTTATATTTTTCATATCATCACATTTATCATTAATGAAAACAAAATTCCGTTCATAATTTATTAACAATTTAATTTGATTGATTATACTTTGTATTGTTATTGTTACATTGTTATAATGTAAAATTTATATCATTAAATAAAAGTTTATCAAAATAACTTTTAAACTATACCCAAACACAATGACTCAAAAGACACAAAACCTAAAATATATTCAACATGCAAACATGACTCAGTCTATAATTTTATATTTTACACAATATATAAAAAAAATATTATATTAATGAGGTGAAGCCATATTTCATTTTAAAAAAAATTTAATATGGTGATCTCGGAAAGCGATTAAATTATGAAAGAAAATGATCTATCCAATTACCCATTATTAAACTATATTGAACTTACAAAAGTTTCCCCATCATTTGAATGAAGTATCATAAAATTAATCACAAGAAAAAATTAAAATTAATTAGTTAATCTCTACAACAACAATAACCTTTTAGAATTATTCTAACAGTTGGGATAATCTAATAACAATGATTATATGAAACACTCATAAAATAGTCTATGAAAATATCAGTTAAAACTTTTTAAAAATATTTAATAAACTTTATAAATATTAATTATGCATGTAATGTAAGTATATCATAACACTAAATTAAATGAGTGTTTTTTTTTTAAATAATATTGGATTAAGTACTCTCACATAATTAAATAGATAGAATAAAATGAGGTTGTGACCAGCTTATTATAAACTGTTGAATATTTTGGATTAATAAAAAAAAGAAAAAAAACTTTATGTTCAAATAAGTTTCTTCATGTTTCCATATAATCAAGTTTTTTTTTCATTTTATGTATCTAGATGGAAGTTTTTTAATTATTTTGGGGTTGTTAATGTATAAAGAAACTTTTTTTCATATATTGAAAAAAACTTACTAGTTTCTGATTTCCGTTTGGCTTAGTATTAACTTTTTCTTTATATAGAAAAAAGTACAAAAGTTTATAGGTATAATTTTCTATAAGATGCAAAGGTTTGAAAACAAATTTATATATAAAGATGTTTTAAAAGGATAATATAAAATACAACTCTGACATTGATTGATATTACCATAAGAAATTAGTTAAACTGACTTCAAAGTACCTTTTCTAAAAAAGTAGTTTAATCAGAATTTTAATGAAAACAAAACAACAATAAAAAGAACAACAAAAACCCTTTGCTCTTTTAAACATTTACATACATTATACAAATTTCAGTTTAGATTTAAATTTAAAAATGCCTATTGCACTTCTTTTTCTTTTAAAAATCTATATAATGCTTCTTTATAGTTTCCTAAACCTAAAGTCTATGGTAAAGTTTCAACCCTTCAATCGATTATGACCTAGTTTAAATTCAAATTTGCATATATATGTTTATTATAAATAAATATGTTGGTTATATGTATTTGTATAAAATATAAACTGTCAGAATAAAACATAACCAAGTCTGTCGAAAACATATAGGTAGGTAGAATGTATATCTATATGTTGGTATATAGAGAAATTGATAAATGTCCAATTATCAAAGGATTTAATTAATTAATATTAAATCAAATTAAACGCAAAACTTGCATAGTTTTTTAGTTGATATCAGCCAATACCAATTTTTGAATATTCACTTTTGATCATTAAATCTTTTCTTAAACTTGAATAAAATACGTTTGAAATATATTAATCCATTAAGATATTGAGTGTTTGAGGGTTATTTTTTGTTAAAACCAATCTTTTGAAGATATCTTTTATAAATAATGAATAATGGTGCCAATTCTAAGGCGACCAATTGAAAATTTCTAAATTAACCTTTGATGTTTCTTCATTTACATTATTTATTATTGTATACAATAGAAGTAAATTTTCTTAACATTTATTTTTCCTTTTAGAATTTGTTGTATCATAAAAGTGTTTGTATCTCATTGATTTATAAATTTATAGATGGTCAATATAATGTATTAAAATAATGTAATGATAGCGATTAGAAAAAAATGTGTATACCTACCTAGAGGATTAATTTTAAATTTTCTTTACTAATTTAAAAATATATTATAATTATTCTTAGCCAATATCTTATAAATATATATACGCAACATCATCCTTGTATAGATGAATTTTTAATCTTCTCTGTACCCCTAAAAGATGAAGAAGAAAAAAAATTGAATAACAAAACAAACCCTTTTGATGATCGTTTCCATTATATAATGGAAATTGAAAACAAATGAGGTAATTTTTAGCGTTTCAACGTTTATTTTTTGCAAAATCGTTTAACAGGTAAACAATTATTAATGTTCAATTAAAAAAGTGTGAAAAAAAATTTGTTTGTAATCGTTAAATATTTTAAATTCTTCATTAATTTCTCTTTAAAATTCGCACAGAAATTACTGCATAGTGGATAATATGTCGAGCCTCATAATTATAGGGTCATGAGTTCATTTACTTTTAAACGTAAAATTTATAGTAAAAATTAAATTGTTTATGAATATTTAAGTGCTAAAGAGTACCTCTTGTAATAATAAGTAATATAAATAAAATGCAGACTAAAAGAATCTCTTCTCTAGCATTTATTTTTCACATTATATTATTTATTCAATTTATACTTGTGTTTGCATAAAATATTTTTTCTTTAATAAATGAAAATCATGTTTTATAATTATAAATAAATACATTGAAAATAGGCCAACTTAAGTATTAATAATTTAATTAAAATTCTTCACTTTTAACGACGACACTCTCATTTTATTTATTTTTTTTTTTCAATTGTGAAAATATTTAATTGTTTTACCTAATAAGTAAAAATTCAAGTTTTCCTTTCAATTATAATAGAGAGAAGAAGGGTAATATGTTAGGATTTTAAATTTATTTCAATAATAAAGAAAAAATTTAAAAATAGGTAACATCAAGTTTATTCTATTAAAGTTATTTTTGGAGTGTGAATGTATATATTATTTATCAAAATGGGAATTGTATGTGGTGTAAATAAAATAAATACATATTATACGAAATAAAAATTAAAAAATGGATATGCTATTTGATTTTCTATATCTTATCAATTAATAATAAGAAAAGGTGAAATAAAAATAAATAAAATATTGCTTAAATTTTTCAGCACATAAAATTTGTTGAAATAAAATATTGTTTCGTTAATTCAATTTAATCGTTCGTTTGCGAAATATTATAAATTAAAAAACCCTAAGAAAAAATTATTTTTATTTCATTTTAACTTTTATTTGCATAATATGCTTCGAAAGACTACTTTTTACAATAATAAGCAATTCATCGATATAATAATTTTTCTACAAAATACATATTTGTTATATTTATTGAATTACAACCAAGTGAGTGACTAAAAACATTCTCATTTTCCAACTATATACAATAGAAATTTAATAGGATCAAATACAAAAAGAGCATAAAGCACAAGTATATTTTTGTAAAGAAAGTAAAAAATTGAAATTCGTCTCCTGTGAATAAAACTAAGTCGCAACGGGAGTAATCTTAATCAAAAAAAACTTATACCAGATACAATTTCTATGACATTTATATAATATATTACTTCGTTTTATATACAATATACATGTCCTTAAAGTATATAATACTTTTTTTTGTTTAACCATTAGAGTAGAGTTATATGCAATAATCGGTAAGTAAACTCTAACCTTCATTTACAAACGTCAACGTAGATTTTGATAAATTTTACAAAGTCAAAAAGGGAAAAATGGTTCTTCCTTATGGAATTACTTTTTATTTTATATAAATCGTACCAATTTTCCGCCTCTTCGCAAATCAACCTCATTTTCTTATTTTCATTCTAACGATTTTCAGATAAAAAAAAAACCAGAAAAAAAAATATTGTAACACAATTTTTGTAAATAAAATATTATCACACTTTCGATATTATCCTTATTTCGTGATTATTTTTTAAAATCTTCATAAGTTAAAAAAATTGTATAAAGAACGGATAAACGGAAATGTTAGATATATATGTTACATCATGTACACTACTTATTTTTTAACGCAGCTTTTCTTTTTTAAATCTTAAACTAAAAAATTCAACATCGAAATACCATTTCAGATATTTTATCATATTGAATAGGATACGGAAACACAAAATTGTTCATATCATTGCAAAATATTCATTCTTACTAAAGCCTTAAGAGAAATTTTAAACTTTTAAAGGAACTTCTTCGAAACTTGAAATTTGGATTCTCTCCTTAAAGAGCGCGCATACTCCACGATCACTTTTTTATATGTTTATAATGTTTATTTGTGTTGGTAAAGCTATATTTAAAAATATTGTTGAGTACACTGTTGACCTAAAGGTCAAATATTGTACTTTTTTATTACAACAAATAAAAAACAATCTGGATAATTTGTCAAATTTACATTTTGATTTTTGTACAACTCGTATAAATATAAATATTATTGCCTGTTTTATATAAGAAAATTATATGAAATATTTTTAATATTCATAATTTTACGTGACAAGAATAACAAATATATCTTAAATTTCGCACCATTAAAAACGAAATGTTTTTAAGAATATTTTTTGTAATTTAACTTTAGTTTTATAATTTCATATTCATAGAAGCTCTATGCAATCTAATTAAAAATCCAATGTTTCAGTTACAGTCTGTGTCTATAAAATAAAACAAATAAAAATAAAATTAACAAAATAAAGAAATTCAAACACCCATATATATTGTACAGCACGTAATCAATACAAGCCATTATGAGTAATCAATGAAATAAATGTTTAGTTTACTGTTATTATCGCCAAGAAAATTTTATGAATTTCCAAAGAATAGTTTACTGTTTTGTTTAATTATATTTGATTTGAATTCTAATAAAAAAATAAATAAATAAAGTTTTTATAGAAAAGAAAATTTCAAAATTTATTTTAGAAGATTTGATTACGCTAGAAAATGCATATAACTTTGCTGAAATTTTATTAGCTCTTATGAATGAAGTAAATTATAAGATTTATTGAATATCTTTGAAATGAAAATATTCCTATTCTTCATTAAACCAAAAATTAAAAGTTCGTCCGAGTGTATTATTTATTAATTCTGTCTGTTAATCACGTATAGATGTAATTTACAAAATTATACACAGTTTCCTAGCTATACATTGCTTAGATAATATATAGCATATAAATGTTACACAAATTTTAGCCTATAAAAAAGTTTTAACTTTAACCATTCTATATAGATATACATAGATATGAATATATAGGGTTAAAAAGGGATTCGAATTTAATGGGCAATTTAAACTGTTGAGTAACTAATCTACACTAGAACTAATTGTCTAACTAATGAAGGTTTATCTAATATAATTTTAACTAAGCATATTATTGAATAATGATTCTACCTTTAGAGATGTGATTTATACTAAATTTTTGCGTATTGTGTATTTTCAACTAAAGCAAACATGCTACAGATAATATGCAATATTTAATAAATAAGAAACTATACAAATATATAGTGTCAATTATATATTGTTTTTCTGCTAAAGGCTAACATTAATATCAAAAGTATATAAAATATATATATTTCCTTCTGAATCAAATTTCTCAAAAAATATCCACAAAGTATTTTAAGAAAACTAGCTCGTAAGCTGTTATAAATAATATATAATACCGACATTACCCAATAACTAAAAGTATTAATTCTATTGACATTGGAAGTTTAAATCTTATTAATATTCCTTAACAAGCCACAAAATCCTTCCTTTTTACTTATTTATAACTCCTGCATATCTTCCAATGTTAATTTTACGATGCTGGGGTCGATACACAAGTTTTCTATATAAAATATCTCTATAACCTTCATTCTGAAACACTCTTACTCAATCAATCTTAATGTTTTTGTATAAGCTTATCACAAAAATCATTCGTATTCACAACTCGATTTGATAAATAAAAATTCCCTGGAGTACCAAATAAAAGGACAATGAATTATATTATCATCAGAGTTTAAGCAATAAGCATAATTCAATATCTATAAAGAGCTTGCAAAAGTGACTGTAATAACAATATATTTTTGTGGTGTTCAATGATTCTGTACGAAAAAAGTTAATATATTAATCCTGTCTATAATAATGTTAAACACGTAAAATATAGCAACCGCAATAAAATGCGCAATTACAAACAATTTCCTAAATAAATTTGTAATAAAATGAAGTTCTTTCAGCAAAAATTCGAGCTATGCAACAGTAAAATAATAAAAATTAACATTAAAAATGTTTTACCTTAGTAAAACATAATAATAATATAGATATAACTTGTGGAATGCAAAAAAGAAATATTTTTATGCATTTAATACTATATAGTAAGAAAATATCTTAAAATTTATAATTAAAGGAATTGATGGTATGTAATTATTTTTAAAAAAATTTCATTATTAAGAAAACTTTGTAGAAATTTTACTATAATTTTTTTATCGTTATAATTTTAACGTGAAAATAAGTGAAAAGAATGAAATTGATTATTTAATTAAATGAATTCAAATTTATTACTAATTATTATTTATTATTAAAATATAAAGTGTTCTATACAATATTGTATGAAAATTAATTGTTTATAGTAAGTAAGGTATTCTTATTCTAACTACGTATACATATACTTAATAATATATAATAGTATATAATATATATTTGGAAACGTTTTCAAAATAAGAATTAAAACTGTTTTTAATTAGTTTTGTAATAATATTTATTATTGGTTTATCTTATGTAACTTAGAATAAAATAGTATTCAGTGTATGCATTCGACTTACAGACGAATTTTAGAATGAATATTAATGATCATTAATGCTTAAATTAAATATAAAAGAAATAATGCAAAGTACTACATTTGATTCAGTATAAGATAATGTAATAATGGTTTAAATTTGAGATCCTGTTAATGTGAAAAATTATTAAATATATGTGACAATCTAGTTAATATTCTTGAAATTTAATTATGATATGTAAGCAAACCCGGTATTAAAATGCAGGTATCCATCTATAAAATTAAAATCCATTATTTCATAATATTTATGTTTAGTTATACCATTTTTTTTAGCTTAAATCAACAACGATAAAATAAATAAGGGCACCTATTATTTATATGAGCGTGAAGACTATTTGAGTGAATCGCATGAAGTCTGAAACGTGCTATGGTTTTTTAAAATGTATATGGGAAAATTAGAGAGATTTGTGTTTTGTGGATTTATTCGCATAAAACATCCAGTAAAAGAATAGCAAACAATATAATATTGACAAGTGCTCCAAATAATATAAGACGACCCAGAAGTTGATAAAAAGGAAGAAATAAAAATATTGTCGAATTTCAACTTATCTATAAAATTGTTCTACTTGGTTTTCTCATTTATATAAATTCTTTTGGTCACAAAATAGCATTAATAAAAATTTATGGTCGAATAATAAAATTTAAATCAGATTTTTATCATTAAGTTAATAAACATTATTCTTAAAGGTATAAAATATATGACAGCTATTCTTGTATTAGAATTACCTCATTTTTTTTAAAAAGTACAATCTCAGTCGAAAATTTCAATTATGTTAGTCAGAATTTAGAAAATTCAATTATAAACAATATAAAAAGACAAAAACTAATTAAGTTTTAACTTAAGTTATAACAAAGTTCAAGGGTATACGTAATTTTCCTGAATCTCATTGCAAATAAAGAAAGAACAAAAATTTCTTAATATTTTAAACAACTTTCTCTCTCTCTCTCTCTTTTAAATTAATTTTCAAGTAAAAATTTCTGAGTATAATAAAAAAAATAATAATTTTCTTTGAGAACAGACAGTCCAAATTTATTACGAAAAATATGGAATTAAATTTACATAAAACAATGTTTAGTAAATTATACAATTGTTACACTTAGACACTTAGTCATTATAAAATATAAAGTCTAACATCACCGACATTTCAAAACATTTCAACATTTTTATAAAAAAATTTAAGTTTGTAAAATTGACACGTTGCATATTGCATTTAAATTTTATACTTTCAAATAAATATATTGGACAATAGAAGTATTTAATATTTGTATTTTATGGTTTTAAAAAAAAAATTAAGATAAAAAATTCAGACGACTGAAAGTAAAAATAATTGATAATTAAATGATGACATCTGCTATCATCACCATTTAGAATTTATTCTGTACCACGTTAATTTAAATATTTAACTTTAAAAATATCTTGTTTTGCAAAAGCACAGTTTCTTTGTATCTTGAAACAGCATCTTGTATTCGTAATAATATTTGCATTTTCTATCTTGTATTTGACTAAAATTATATCAAAATTTTTGTATCTTTTATTTTATATATTTTTAAATGCAAATTGAAAAATATATTTTATATCTTGGATCTTATTCTACCTTTATCACAAATCATAATTAAAACAAATGCATATTATGATTCCAAACCAGTAAACGTACTGAATTGTAAATTTTTTATAACATAAGAATACATCTTAAAAATATGCACAAATCAATTCGTAAGCTTACTTTGCCTTTAACTTTAAGGCTGATGAATTATTTGATCGTAATAATCGAAAAATCAATATTTTTCAGCCCAAAAAACATTGCGATTTATGCCTATACAAACGTGAATTTTCCAAATAATGGATAAATAAACTAATTTCTAATGAATTATGGTGACAAGAATAATTCTTTAGTTCAAACAATAAATGTTAAATTAAATCAAAAGTATATATAAGAAACAACTCATCCAAATATTTCACCAAACCACGTAAATTCAAATTTTTTATTTTTGATGTGATTTAGAGAAAAAAATGATAAAATAACGCAAATTAAATTAAGCAAACAAAAACACATTTGTCGGTCGTATTTTTCGCCCCTTCTTCTTCTTTCGTAATATAAGAGTGTGTTAAACTTGCCTTTGTATACTTTTTTCTTCTTTATGCCATTAAAGAAAAGTATTATACCGAACTTTACATGTTTCAATAAATCCTCTCTCAAAAATATACACTCTCTCGTTGTGCTTTCACAATACCTACATGCTACAATACATCTAAAAGCTTACTCTCTCCTAAAAGAATTTTTGTGCTGTGTTTGTTTAACGAAAAAAAATATTAGTTTCCATTCAACGGTTCGTGTTGAACGTATATTTTTCTCGATATAGATTACGAAAACTTTATTCTAAAAATGCATACGTCATCTTCTTTAATGCAAAAAAAAACTAATGAAATAAACTAGTAAAAGTCTATAAATTATTAGAGATCATGATCGCGAGTGTTGGATATTTTCATTAATTGAAAATGGTTAATATGCATATTGTTATTATTTTAATATTGTACACACCTATAAATAAATTGTATGGGTAGGTAATTTAAACTAAATTCGAAAACTGAAAGAAACTTAAAATCTTTTTCACATTTGAGTATTTTCTGCACATACCACAGAGGATCCAATACATTTCTTAGATATGTGAAAAATATTTGAATTTAATTACATTACATGTCTCAAGAGATTATTTTTATGTATTTTTCAACAAGTTCAATAAAAAAATCAAACATTTTTTTTTTCTTTTGAATAAAACAATTTGAACAGAAAAATCAATAAACATGCAAAGATATATATCGCGTTCTTTATCTAGAAATTAGATGCATATGGTTTGGTCATGTATATTGTTTCGTAAAACTTCACTTTTTGTCTTTTGAATTTAAAGTTTTTTTTATTTTAAAGAAAACTTAAAGTTGATGGTCTTAAATTGAATTACAGTCTCCATAGGTGAAAAACTCAATATTTTCCGATTTTCTATTTGCCGCATGAATTTGTTGATCAAAAATTTAGAAAAAAACATTATAAAGGAAATCACTTGGTAAATATAAATAAGGATTCTCAATTATTAATTAATAATTAATTGTCTTTTCTATTCACCAACAAAATATTGTGTAATTGTTTGTCAAACAATAAGCATTATTGATTGCTTATAGAAATTGTTTTCAAATGATAACAAATATTTATATAAAACGTATCATGAAAAATATTTTTGGAAGTTTTAGAATTTAAATAAATATTATTCATATTTTTAATGAATAAAAAGAGACATGTTTTTATCGTATAGATGTGCGGTTATCAAATACTAAAACACCAAATTACTAAAAGAAATTATATTATTCATGTTGTTTTTAATACGATCTTCTTTATCTTATAAGTGTATGTCTATCTTCGTTATCTTATATGTGTATGTCTGTTAGTCATATTCAATGGATAAATGGACTCTTTTCAATACGATATAAATTCAATTGAGTTCGTTCACATTTTAAATACATCTCAGCCAATCTTACATAATTAATTAAATTTAATAGAAATCAACTTAATAAAGTTTTTTACAATTTAAAAAAATAGAATAATTTTGTTCTGAAATTCAAAATTCAAAATTATATTATATCTATTATAACAGAATTTTACGTACCCTTTCTCTATGTTTATTACCGTGGAATATTATCATTATTAAAAAATATATTTGTGAGTAAGTATTAAGTCTAAATTTCTGTCTATTTCTGCTGAATTGAAATTTACATTGGGCAAACATTATATTTTTTTTTTGTAATATTGTTTTTATGGTGTCGACCTTTAGAATGTTAATGAATAATAATGGAACATATTTCATACCACATGATAAAGTTAAATAAATTTGAGCACACAACACATTTGTATAAAAACATCAATAAAAAACGTATATCAAATGATGTTCAAGGGTAAGCCCAAATGTTTCCTATTTTGTTTTTGATTTTGATTCATTTTCTTATAAAGCCATATATTCTTTAATATGACCATTTTGTATGAACATAAAAGTAAAGCTGAAATTGCTGTAAAATTATTATTATTATTGTGTGTTGATTTATTACTGTTCCGTTGATGTGGATCGTTGACAGAAAATCTATTGTTATAATAATATTGGTATAAGAATAATTTTTCCAACCAAACATAGATTTGAACTTTTGATCTCCATCCATGATTGAAAGTCGGATTATAAATTACTATTGAAGAGTGTGACTTTATTAAAACCGCAATTAAAATAGTTTCTAGGAATCATTATTCTAAAGAGTTTAAATTTGTTTCCTTCCTATATAAAAACCATAATTTTTACAGAACATGTATTATATTCTTTTGTTGTTGGAAATTTATTATTCTTCTTTTCTGTTAAACAACAAAGAAAGTGTGATGCAGAATATAATAAAGAAAAGCTTTTTCAAATTAAAAAGAAATGAAAAGATAAAAAAATGAGAAAAAACTATAAAATGTAAAAGTTGAATAAAGTAAATTAGGATAAGAATATCAGCTGACAGAATTTAAGATTAATTGAAATCCATTACGAAATGTCAATTGACAATGATAGCACGACTTTTGAACTCAACACTAACTATATGCATAGTCAAATGACTAACAGAATAACAGTATAAATCTGTTCTTATAAATGTTATTAGTATATTTTCAAAAATAACCAATTCATACTTTAGGTCGCTATTTATAGATAAAATAAAGAAGTAAAACTGTATTTTTTTTAAGTTGTTTATGTTTAAATCACAGGTGTGTGAAATTGATTTAAAAATCTTTCCCTTTTTTTGTATATTATTATTGCTTAAACTAAAAGTCTCCTGAATCTCAATATAATTGGATACTTTATACTTACAACAATAACGGATATTATATACATCTATCCCTCCTCATATATAGAATAGGATATATATTCTGACACATGATATGTCTTCCATATGTCTTTAATTTTAAATACATTTCTTAACCTTTGCACCAATAACCCTCTATAACCATAGTTATATAAATATATGTGTGGGTGTGTAAGCCAGAATTTTTGGGTTCATATGCGTATAGTTATATATAAAATATTTATATGTAATGGCAAAGTGTTTTCTTTTTATACAGAAAAGTTAAATTTACTACTTCGATTTTAATAAATGCTTTTTTTTTCTTATAATAATGTGTTTTCACTGAGAATGAATTTTAAACTTCCCAATATATATTTATAATTGTGTTTTAGTCAAATATTAAATCAAATAGGAAATGAATTACAAATAACAAATATTGTGTATGTAATTTATCTTTCTATACTTTTGATACTATATTTTTAATACATGCTTTTCTATAATAAGAACAAAAAGATTTTTAGACATTTCAAAGATTCCAAAACCTAATCCTTAAACGTTAAATTGTAATGGCATTACAGTTACAGATACGTTAGAGCTAAAAACAAAATTAGATGTATAAAAAAATATAATTGAAATTTTCTTTTCACAAAAAGAAAAAAAGCTTAGACTATACATATTATACGATTTTTCATGGGTTTTCATAACTTAAGGTAATCTAGATTAGCGAAAGCTTATTTGTCACCGCGCTCCATCAATGTTTGTACGTAAGTAAGCACCTAATACGTATTGAAAATGTATATACTAATATATAAAATATAATACGTTAAGGTAAATATATTCTCTTATTAGTTAGTAATCTACTCAGATGATGTATTTTCTATATTTATCTAACATGCAATGGCAATATAATAATCTGATTTCAAAGTCTGCATTATATTTGCATAATCTTTATCGCTATATAGGTATAAATAAATTATTTTATGTAAAAAATAACAAACAAATGCTGCATACGCATACAAATCATAAAAAAGCTAAATCATATCAAAAGAGTAATATTGAATGTAATTTAATTAGAACATTTTAATTAACAAGAATTTTTAACTAAGTAATGTATAGATTTCTCATAAACAAAAAGAAACGATATTTTTAAGTTTGTACAAATCGAAATTATAAGTAATAGAATCTCGATAGCTGAAAAATGCTTTCATCTTAATTTAGTTTAATACTCATTTCATATTTTCTTCTTTTAAAAATTTGATTAGTATAAATTTTTATAAATTACGTATTTAATTATTTTTATTTTGCGAATAAATCAATATGAATTCTCTCAATTTTCTGTTATTATTCCAGAAATAATTGGCTCTAATATTGTGAATGTATACTTACTAATAATCAAAAAACAGGTACACAGTGTAATATTTTCATCTTTAAAATAAAAGATTTATTTTCAATGCATCTTTGAATTCAAAAAATATTTTTTTGTTCCCCTCAAGCCCAACAATTTATTTATGAATAAAAAAAATAATATTCAGAAGGAAGAGTTTTGCCTACTTTTCACTTTTGATTTATTTCTTTTACATCAGAATCTTTCTACATACATTCAACGTTGTAATTTCTTTTTAGACATAAAAATTGTATGTTTTTAAATTAAATATAGAAATATTTATGAGTTTTAAAATAAAAAAATAATCAAATTTATTTATTTATGTGAATATTTTATATGTAATTTTGTACTTCAAATAAATTCTCATAACAACAACTACAATAAAAAAATTGTTCTTGTTTGAGAAGAATTGAAAATGTTTCAAAAACGGGAATAAAAAAAAATCATTTATACTTTGCTTGCCTGCTGACACCACAGTGACGTAAACATATTCCAGCAACAACAATCTCTAAGAGAGCGTATTTAAGTGGGTGTATTTAAAGTGTTGCTTACATTACTACCTAGTGATTTTAAAGCTAATTTTATCAATTTGGTTTGATTACCAGGGAAGATCAAATTCGGATTGCCAAAACGCCACTGGACTCATACTATGTAGAATAAACCCCTGGCGTTTTTTAAAATCATATTCTGTTATATAGACTATTTTTTATATATTTATATTTTATTTTTTTGATTTTGCATTCAATTGAGTTATCCTATTTCTCACCTTGTTGATTGATTCTATTACATATATTTTGCCTGTCTAACCAGAATATTAAATTTAATTTTGCGTGTACATGCGGGAAATGAAATTTCTTTAAAAATTGAATTTTTAAAAAGCGAACCTCTTAATGACGGAAACTGTTTTAAACTTGAAATGATTTATTTTTTCGTATTTTTTACATTTGATCAACGTTTTACATAAAAGGAACTAAACATTAATATTTATCACACATATTTTTCTATGGAACCTGAAATATGAAGTTTGTGCAACAAATTAATAAAGACTATAATTTCATTATAATTCAATTAATTAATTTTAATTAGTGCATTACACACGTTATACACTTTACTCAAATTTCTAAAACTATATTAGTTTTCTTTCTAATTTTCAATAAATATATACGAGAATGAATTTTATTATAAAAAATTCTTGAAAAGAGAGATTATTTATTAACAGGATTCTTGGCCCATGTGACTTATTATAAGAAATGATTTTTTAACAATCATTGTAATCATTTTGTTGAATAAACATTACAATTAAAATGAAAAAATTCGTATCTGAATCAGAATTGTTATTCTTATGTACATACTTATAATTATCTTTACAATTTTAATTTCAAATGTTCAAATTATGTCTACAGTCAGTCAAAAAGTCCCCGTACGGCAATAATTTTTTTAAATTTTTTTATACAAATTGCATTTTAAGTGCAAATAATTTTTTTTCGTAATAATTATTATTTATTATTTTTCCTTTATTTAAAAATTGCATTCATGAGCTATGGACGTTTTTTGTAAAAAAAAGAATTAAATATGAGTGGAAAATCAGAAGTACCACTGGATACTAGGATAATAATCATAAAATTGTATAATGAAAGGAAATCCCTTCGGGAAATTGGTAAAAAAATTGGAAAATCGCATTCGACTGGCCACATTATATATAGTTATAAAACTAATGGAAGTCTTCAATTCAACGTTCATGATGACCAAAAAAATTTCAGAGTATGAAGAAAGAAGAATAATGCGAAAAGTTTATTTTAATCCAAAACTGAGTGCTCCTACATTGGCTGCCGATATACAGAATGAGTCCGGAATTACAGTTGATCCTGAAATTGTTAGAATTATAATAAGAAGAGCTGGTTATCATGGTCGCACAGCAGACGAAAAAAAAATTGGAGTTTGCTGAAAGATATGGTAATATTTTCTGATGAAAGTAAATTTAATATTTTTGGATCAGATGGGAGAGCTATAGTGTGGAGAAAACCCAATGAGGAAATTAATATAAATAATATTGTACCCATTGTGAAGCATGGTGGAGGGAAATGTTATGTTATGGGGTTGTATGTCAGCCGCTTGAGTCGGAGAATTAATATTTATTAATACAGCCATGGACAGGTTTAAATACTTAGATATTCTGAAACCCAAATTTGTATACAAGTTCCGTTAAATTGGGGCCTGAAACGTCCTTCATTTTTCAACAGGATACTATGTTCTACGAAAAAAAAATTATTTGCACTTAAATCCAATTTTTTTAAAAAAAATTTAAAAAATTATTGCTGTACGGAGACTTTTTTGACTGACTGTATATATTTTTAACAAAAACTGGATAAAACAAAATGTGATGAAAATAAATTTTTTTACCGTTTAGATTTGCATAAAAGTATATTTTCATCTCTGAAAAGGTATTTTTAGAGGAGCAATTTTCCTATCGTTTTAACTGTTTTTTAAATTCTGGTTGATCCTTTTGAATTAATAAGAACTATTTTAATAGATTAGTTATCATTTGTTTGTTTTTACATTTTACACAATGTGTGGGCAATGTTATAAAAAAAAATTAATTGAAACAATATAGGGATGTAGGAGTTTTCAGCTACGTTTCTATAACCGCTTGAATATTGCAGATATTCCGCTCTAATTTTTTTGTATAGAAGATATACATATATACCTAATCTATGTAATAATTTTTTTTTTTTAACAGAATAATTTTATTTTTTTTTTATTTTTTATCGAAAATTGTTTTTGCTTACACTGACCCCTTAAATGGGAACAATTACATTCCTATCTGCTAAAAATAGTTTTTATTCCAAAATTACATAAATGTGATTAATGGAAATTGGAATTCTCACTATAATTTGAAATACTATTATTATGCTGCTTCTACATGTTTTCAAATGAACGTCGTTGTCTTCAATTATTTAAGCACATTCTGTTCATAAAATATAAAAAAGCCTTGTTAAAAAAACAAATTATCAAATTAATTTAAAAAATTAAATATCGTGCTTTAGTATATAATATATACCATTACGTTTAATTAAAATTATTAATTTAAATCCTTATTCATAGAGAAAAAGCGCAATATTTTCAATCAATATTATACAAAAGTAATTTATTATAACATGCCTGCATTTATGGCTATTAAACTATAATTTATATGAAATTATTGTTTTTTTAATTTTATTAAATCCGATCGTTCCTAACTGTTGTTTGCAATTAAGAATGATAAAAATAAAAAATATTATTTATATGTATCAGATTTTTTACTGATAATGTATAATAAATACTTAATTTTTTTTTAAATAAAAATATTGAATTTTTTTTTTTTACAAAAATATGGATTTAAAAATGAATTATTGCAATATTGGTATTAATTATAAAAATATAGAAAAATTTTCAAAAAGTATACAAGTAAGTTGTCCATTATAATCAAGAACAATATTTAATCAATCTACAATTATTTGTTAGTATGAGTGTTACATTGCTCAAGGCTATCAAATCAAGACTAAAGCACATAAACTTTAACCCTATACAAAAAATTTATTTGAATAAATCTCGAATTTACAATGTTCAACAATATAAGCCCTTGGGTACTAGACTACCAGTTTATTTTGATATTTCATCAATTTCTATTGTAACAATATTCAAAATGATGTTCGTTCACTTCACTTTGTATTAACATTTTATGTAATATTTTGATCAGAAATTGATATCAATTGTTTATATTTTTTCCGCAAATTTAACATTGTAAGTAAGTACAAATAATTTTGCCATTAAATTTGTATAGATATACATTTGTCTAATTATTGTATGTTTTTAATGGTTCCATCCTGGGCATTGTAAGAATTGAAAAAATTAGAATATATTACAATATTATTGTTACCGAAACGTCGCTTCATTAAAATAAAATATTTTTCAAATCTGCATAAAAACGTTTATTCGCATTTGTTATTAAATTGCACTTACGTTTTCACACCAAAATGTAATCATTATATAATCTGACAAGAAGCATCAATATTATTATGCAATTGTTGATAATATAATATTGTAACTTTACTTTATTTTTACTTAAATTTCTATGTAGGTATCCCATTACAAATGAATAATTTTTTGTGTATCCCATACCGTAATGTGAAAACAAGAAAATATTATTAAAGTTTTTTCCTTCGACTAGGTCATAGAAGCAATATAAAGCATATAAAAAAATAAATATTGTAAATTAAAAGTTGTTTGGGAATTTCGTGCTTCTTTAGATATTTTATCCATTTTTTTTCTTTATCCATTTCATTAATTGGTTTAAAATATTATATTTAATAATATGTGGCATAAAAGGTTTTTCAATCAATCAATTTTTCCTTAATAAACTTTAATTATAGTTAATATTAGGATTATCATTTGTTTATATAAAGGAATTGCCCAAATAAAATTAATATACAATAAATTGGTCTAGTATTTTTAAATATTGCATAATATTTACCAGAAATTATAATACTTACTAAAAGTTTTTTTTTCAGAAGAAGTTAATCGAAAGACAAAGCTAAGTATAAAAGTTAACTATTCAAATTTTTCAATATTGTTATAGTACTTACATTTGAATAACATTTATTAAATAAATTATTAAGCAAATACATAATACTACATTTTTATTAAATTAATCAGAGTAAATGTAAAATTTATTGTTTAATGAGAGTTTATTTTAAATTTTTTTAAAAAAAGAGGGTTTCAAAGAGTTTAATATTTAATAAATTTTAATTGGTTAATTTTTTTAAGATATGTTCGTTTTGAAATAAACCCTTTGAGGCTAAGTCCTAATAAGCCAGATCAATTAGCTGAGATAACTATATACATATCCTTCTACTTTTAAAAAATTAAAAATCGACAAAATATTATACAACCAAATATTGTTTTCGAAAAAGCATAACAAATAAATATTATTTAGTCTGTATTTTAGTATTTATACAGAAACAACTTTATGTATAGATTTATCATTGAATATATTGTTTATTCGTTCGAATATAGCCCGAATACAAATCATTATTTATTTACTAAAACAATCAGTATGAATTCTATCTTTTTTCTCATGAAGAATTGGATAAATTTAAAAAGGGAATAATAAAAAGTCTTTTGTTCCACTTTTTTATAGAATTTTATTCTTAAGTTTTTTAATATAAAACAGCCAATAACCATACATTTCTATAAAAAAAATTTATTCTTATTATTTACGTTACACCTTAACAGTAGTAGATGCATATGCATACATAATATGTGTATGTATACCAAAGAATATAGAACTTGACCTACCTGCAAGTGATGTTAAAAGTCGTGTCAAAAACTCTTTTATTAGTTATTTATTCATAAAATCCACAATTCACTACTATTAATTATTAATTAACTTTATTCGTTAATATTGAAATAAATTATTTATTGAATAAATGGTATTTCTCTTACGTGGTTTTTCGTTACACAATTCATCCGTCAAAAGGAAAACCATTCAGTGAAAAGCGGCATAAAAGCAATGTCTCTGAAAAACTGCTTATAGGGATATATTTAAGGCGTGGTCTTTCATTTTGAAAGAATCCATTTCCACAAATTATAGCTAAATTTAATTATGTATAGAGTAATAAAAAAACACACAAAACTGCAAAACTTACATTTTACAATCCTCAATCCACACTAATCAAATTACAATTAATTATCACCTGCTGTTACATCTAATTGAAACACAATTTATAATTTAATTATTTTAAACGTTTAAAAATTATAATTTTTGAGACCAAAAAAAAAAGAAAATATTGATTGAAAAATAAATAAAAAATAAAATAAAAATACATACAAATAAATTTTATTTAGAAACTAAATAATAAATAAAAATTGATTTTAAACATCCTAATTGTAAAGTTATTGTTCTCTATATACGAATTTTCAAATTAATAAAATAAAAATAAAAATATTAATTTAATTTTAATTGTTTAAGAAAAGAAATAATAATTGACCCTTCGAAATATATATAGTTAATATTTGTATTTTATATATTTGTCTCTCGTCTTCCTTTTTTCTTGTTTAAATATAAAAAAAATATGTAAGGAAATTATAAAAAGAAATTATAATACTTTGCAATTCACTTTCTCTTATTAAAATTAAGTGCTCATGTTTTCATTTAATCATTATCAATATTAATAAGTATTTTTTATTTAATTTACTTATTTTTGCTTATGTTCTTCTTTTTTGTGTGAAAATTAAATTAATTTTTTCTCTTATATTTATATGTTATCGCGCACTCGTAACCGTTCCTTTATCTTCCTTATTCCTTTTCTTTGTTTTGTTTGTTTTTCATGTTATTTTTATATCCTGTTGTAGTGCATCATTATAAAAAAAAAAAAACAAAATGAAAATAGATAACATGGACGATATCTATCGTTAATAATTAATTAATTATTTCTTCATGATAAGAAAATATGTAAAAATTAAAATATAAATGAAAAAAAAAGAACAAAAAACAAATGGAACAGAACAAACAAACAAAAAGTAGGATGTATTTTTAACAGACGGAAAAATGATTAAAAAAATAGGAAGTTTTAAGAGAAAAAAAAATTACAAAAAATAAATTTCTACAAAAAAAAAGAAAAAAACTTAGTTAATCTATTATCTAATTTGAATAATTGATAATTCAATAATTAATAATAATGTAAAGTTTATATAAATAGGCATACAATCAATACATATTACACATATCTATAGGTATGTATGCATTTGCATATACATTTGCATATACATTTGCATATATCTATTATATATATGTATACATATATATTCATATAAACACAATATTATTATTTCTTGTATTTTGGTAAATTATTCTTAAAATAATTACAAATAGTAGCTACCTAAAATACAATTATAAGACCTATGTACTTTTTCTTTTTAAATAATTAGTTATTTATTTAATATTTGTTGTTTTTTATTTATTAATGTAAGAATCACCAATACAATTAGTTTTATTTTTATTTTTATTTTTATTTTTTTTTTTTGTTTTTTTTATTTACTTTATTTATTTTGTTTAATATTTATATAATAATAACTAAAATTCCAGGATATAATATGAATTCATTATTTTTAAAAAATTCACTATTTTCTCATAACTATGTTGAATGATTTTTTTTTCTTTTTATTTATTTATAAATATCCCCTCTCTCTCTCTTTCTATCTCCCTTTTATTAATATTATTTTTCCCATTTGTTTTGTTTTCTCTGTTTCATTTAATCGTGTTTAATTGTTTCTTAATTCTTCTTTTTATTATTTTTTGCTTTTATAATCTTTTATTTATTTAATAACTTAAAAATATATATTACACTTATTTAGATGTTTTTATTTTTTCATATTTTTTTTTATTTTTTAATTTTTTTTTATTTTTTTTTTAAATTTTTTTTTATTTTTTTACTTCATTCTTTTTTTTTTCATATAAACAAATTTGATTAATTTGAATTCTAAATATTTTAAATAATATTTTTTCTTTTATAATGAAATTTTATTATTAGATTTTTTGTTTTTTTTAAACAAACAAAAAAAATATGCAAGTTATTTTTTTTCTTTTATAATGCTACAAACATTGTTCTGCAAATATAATTAAATATTTATACTTTTTTTTCCTTGCTTTTATTTAATTAAATATAATATGCAGTTAAAAATGTAATTCATATAAATAATGTAAAATAGTATTCGTCTTCATTTCTTTTTTTAAATAACTAAAGTTAAAGTTTGCTTTTCCATTTTTTCATTCAACACAAATCGTAACACAAAAAAGACTATAAAAATCAATAATTTTTAATTCTTAATTTTTGCTCTATTATGTGTTTATGTTTGTATGCATGTAAGTATGTATGTTTGTTATGTATGTGTACGTGTGTTTGTGTTTTTATGTTTAACATTTTATTCATTTTTTATTTTTATTAGATTCTAATACAGCACAGCCACCGTCCATCTTGTTTTTTCAAAAATAATAAAATGCCCACCATTTTCAAATTAATGTCATTCAAACTTATTTTTCTTTATGTTTTCTTTTTTTTAAATAAATTTTGGGTTCAGTTATGTATAAGTTTTTATTTAGTTTGTACATCTAACGGTTTTAAATGGTATATTATTATAACAATTATGTACATTACTTCTTCTTTTTAGTATTTTTTTTTTTAATTTTTTTAATCTATAATATTTCGAAATGTTTTATGTTTAATTCAAATATATTAAGTTATAGAAATAGTTTTATACGATATTATTTGTTTTTTATTTATATATTTATTTATTAATTTAATTATTTAATTTTCTTTTTGGGGAAGTATGACAAAAAAGTTTTCTTTCATTTATTATACACAATTTACACTTTATTATTATGCAGCGGCAAAAATATAGTCAATAAATAATAATAATAATAATAATAATAATAATAAAAATAATAATTATAATTATAATTATAATAATAATAATAGATTATTATTGTGCCACTTTGTCATCAATTCATTTCTTTTATAATTTTAAACTACTTAAACGACACATTTACCTAATTTTAAAAGTATACAAAACATAATTATAAAAAATTTAAATTTAACAAGAAAAAAAGCATTTTAATCATTAAACACGCGGCATCACGTCATTTCACCTTCCATCACTAAATATTTTTTTACACTTTGCTTTTATATTTAAAATTAATTTAATACTTAAATGTCCAATTTTATAAATAAGTACTCTTTAACTACGAGGACACAAAAAAAAAAGAATATTTCGATGAATATCGAATATACATCGATCACAGAAATGCAACAGTTTATCCAAAAATGTAAATGTCAATGAACGCATTTGTTAAATTTAGACTAAAACTGTTCCGCTATATTAATTATTAATGTGGTTAACCAATTTGACTTAATCTATACTAATATCGTTACTACAACTGATCCACAAATTTTGTTAGTTGATCTTGGGGCGTTAAAGATTGTGCATCTCCCACTTGTCCAATGTTATCTGATGGCCCTCCAGACCCTCCAGGTGACGGATGAGGATGTAAATGATTATGTATATCAGAGACACCAGCTTGTGGAGCAGGTGAATGACTTGGTAAATGATGGGGTGACGGTTGCGCCCGAGGTGATGCTGATGGTTGTGCTCTAGGCGAAGGTGCCGGTCGAGGAGATTGTTGTGGTTGTGGACTTCTAGTTGGTGGCGGCGATCTTACAGATTGCATCAATTGTTGTTGCATAGTATGCTGTGGTGTTGGAGGACCCATAACACCTTGATTTGGTTGACCTTGAATATTTGTTCCCATTACAATTGCTTGTTGCTGTGAATTATTTGGTTTCAAACTTTGCTGCAAAGTATATTGGTCAGGTGAGAAACCCCCTTGATAACCGCCCATTTGAGGTGCTCGTGGTCTTTGGGGATACGGTGGAGCTGGAATAAAATTTGGCATATGCATTTGCCTCTGCATTAATTGTTGCTTATACCAATGCGGTTGAATTTGTCCTCCTACTCCAACCTATAACAAAAAATTTTTTATAAAAATTTAAATCATTTAAGAAAATTTAAAAAAAAATCAAAAATAAAATAAAACATAGATTTTAGATTTAATTCTAAAATAACTCAAGTTATTTTTTTAAATAAATAAATGGTATATTAGAACTAACCGGAGCTTGTTGTTGATTATTCCCAGGTTGGCCTAACATTGTGTTTTGCATTACTTGCATTCTATTTGGTGGAGCTTGTCCTTGTAAAACAACTTGTTGTGGTTGTTGTTGCTGTTGTTGTTGCTGCTGCTGTTGTTGCTGCTGCTGTTGTTGCTGCTGTTGTTGTTGCTGCTGTTGTACTTGCTGCTGTTGTACTTGTTGCTGTTGCTGCTGCTGCACTTGTTGTTGCTGTTGAACTTGTTGTTGAACTTGCTGCTGTTGCACTTGCTGTTGTTGTTGAACCTGTTGTTGTTGTTGCTGTTGAACCTGTTGTTGTTGTTGCTGTTGAACCTGTTGTTGTTGTTGCTGCTGCACTTGTTGTTGGCCCATCATATGCTGTAAATGACCACCAGCATTTTGTTGGGCCACTCCACTTGCAGCATTCTGGTTTTGCTGAGACACCTGCTGATTTATAAATTTAGTTAATTCATACGGAGTTTTATGATTATTTAAGCTAATAGCTGTTATAATGAAAATAACAGTCGGATGATTGAATGAATAATACTAAAAGAGAATTGAATATTCTAATATATAAATTTATATATATATATATATATAAATTATAGATATACTATAAATAACAACACTAATTACTGTAATATTTTATTAGTTAAAGAACATAATACTTATATAATAATTATTAATACTTAAAATTCTAGACTTACTTGTCGTTGTTTAATAAATGCAGCCATTAATTGAGGATTAGATTTTAGAATGTGGAGTATTTGTTGCTGATGTTCAGGACCAGACGAAGGATTTTTTAATGTTTGCATTAACTGTTGTAATGCTTGTTTCGGTGGATTTGGATTATTGGTTTGATTTGGTGGCATAACTTGAAGGTTTGGTCTCATTCCTCCCATAATGGGATTACCAGGTTGTCCAACCATGCCCATTATTTGCTTTAAATCGGAAAACACACAATTATTTAATAATACTTAAATAATTAGTTAATTCTTAAAAAGATTCTTAATGAAAAATCTAAATAATTCCACACTAAAATTGAAGAAGTTTAATTATAAAATATAACTCTCACCTGTTGGGCCTGCATACTATTTGCTAACATTTGATTTTGTGGTCTTAAACCAGATTGATTCGGAACGTTGTTAGGATATCTTGGTCCCCATTGTTCAATTGGTAAAAGATTTCCACTTGTGCCAGGACCCATTGGCATGCCTGATTGTTGTTGTGGAATTCCGCCCATATGACCCATACGCTGCATAACCGGTGGTGGCATCGGTCCAGTTGGTGTAACTTTTCCAAAACCACCACCATGCTGTCGAGCAGCTTCTTCTTGAACCTATAATGAAAGTAAAATTAATAACACTATCAATTGATTCTATAATAGAATATACGCACTTGTTTTACAACTTGTAATACATTGGCTGGTGGTGTTTGGGTACCAGGTTTTAAACCGATTCCAGGAGGATGTGGACTCCCCATTCCACTCATTGACGACACCGGTGATGGTGTTGCTGAAGGGCTCATACTACCAGCATTATTATTATTGTTGCCCGATGAACTAGGAAGTGAAGGAACACCGGAACTAGGAATACCAGATGAAGTTGGCCCAGCAGATCTATTATTCATTACAGCCATACGACGCCGTAAAAGCTGTGCTTGTTGCAGTCTTAAAACACAATAATAATATGTTTATTACTTTGTAAATTACAAAAATAACTTGTGTATTATTCTTTACCTTTGTTGAAGTTGTTGTTGTTTTAGTTTATGTTTTATATTTGGACAGAATGGTACTGGACACTTTGGTTCTTGACAATGTTTGGCATGATAACAACATAAAGCAATAAGCTGTTTACATATTGGACAACCACCATTTGTTTTTCGTTTGCAATTTTTGGTATGCGAAACAACCCGCTTCATCTTTTGGCATGATGGTAAACGACAATTTGCATCTCGACATTGGCAAGCATGAACCAAAGATTGAATACATCTCTGTATTGATTGTTTCCTTGCCTCCTGTGGATTTGCTTGTTTCATATCGGTAGGTGATGAACCATCATCCAAATCAAAACCAAGTTTTTCCATTTTATGTGGATGACCAATTTTATCCTTGCATCCAGTGCACAAGTCAAAGTCCTGTAATAGAATTAAAAAAAATAATTAAATTTTCATTGATTTAATTATGTCACTAAATGTACTTACATCACAAACTGTACAATGATATCTAGTTTCAACATGATTTTTACAATTGTTGCATGTATACACAAATTTATCAGTTCCTTGATTATGTAATTCGTACAACATTGACAACGTACTAAACTGTGCTCTACGTAAGGACGAAAACTCGTAATGCTTATCTCTAGCCATTGTAAGAAAAGCATCCCTTCCATCCATAAGATCACAATTCATTAACGGATCCGGATCTTGAATAGGCTGAAAATGTTAATTTTTTAGTTTTATTTAAATAAAAAACAAATTACAGATAAAATAATAAAATTATAAAATTGTAGCTTACAGCTAAACTAGCAGCCGATTGTGCTGAATGTAACCTAATTACAAAAAATACTTCTTTATGCT
Organism: Pedicia rivosa; assembly: GCA_963082725.1. NCBI lineage: Eukaryota > Metazoa > Arthropoda > Insecta > Diptera > Pediciidae > Pedicia > Pedicia rivosa. The sequence continues at coordinate 20,766,491 of OY720151.1, forward strand.
TTTCCATAGTTGCAAATATTTTTGCACTTAAATCATTTCCAGTCTGTTGTTCATTAGTTTTTTTACTATTTTTTCTCTGTGCCGCTTTTGATTTATTTGATTTTTTCTTTTGACCTTTTTTCTTTCCATCTGCGCTGGGTTCACTATCATCGTTTTGTGAAAATATCTAAAAAAAAATTAATTATATGTATTTATGTTACATAAAAACAAAAACACAATATAATTACAGCATTTGCAAGAGCTTCTGCAGCCTCCGCTTGTTTCCGTTTTTCTTCTTCTTCTTGATCCAATTCTTTTATACTTTCTTCTAATACGTTTGGCCAGAAATCACCTTCAAAATATGGCAACTCAGCTGCGGATGTTAATTTATCTTCCATTGCTTGTTTTAAAATATCTTTATAGTCTTGTATTATTCTTTCAATCATTCCTTTGTCTAACATTTTTTTGTACCATTCTTGTAGTCGTTTTGGTTTTGGTATTTTTTGATCAGGTGGATGGCAATGAAATATATAATCATCACCTTCTGAAGGTGGACAGGCCCAAATATGTGCCATTGTATAACCTAATTGTTTAACATAATCCATATAACCAAGTAATATTTCATGATAAACAGCTGTTCGATATTGTCTTGGTTTAAAAAAGTGCACTGAATCTAAATACGCTATATATACACGTCTAGTATTTGGGGATGAACAATCTGAGCCATATTCTTGTACATGCATACCAAAAAAACATACATCAATTCCGTCTAATTCTTCAAATGCAAATAACGCTTTTGCACGATAAGGAAATTCTGAACACATTTCGTGATTTTCTACAAATCTGCCTCTCATACCTGGTTTAACTTCAACCATTTTATCAGAACTTGAAACAACTCTTATATGAACTTCACCTGCACCAGCTTCTTTCTTTTTCAAGAAATTATTAACTCTTGTTTCTATATAAATACCTAACTTAGTTGTTGGTAATCTTTTAGCATTAAACTTATTATCTTTTCTTTTACCACCTTTCTTTTTCATACAACTATCACATACAAAGCCACCAGGCCAAATACTTTCTAAATACAAGACACAAATTTGATGTTGTTTTCTTCCACATTCCATACAATCCACAAATGGTTCAAGTTCTAGATGATCATTTTTCATTTCCTTAAATTGATCTTTCTTAATTTGGCTGAAAATTAATAAATATATTTCAATTTTAATTTCATACAATAAGAATATTAAGTACTCATAAATTATAAAACACAAGTTATTTAGTCAGTATAATTCATGTTTTGCTAAGTACTTGCAATTTAGAGGTATTTCTGATTTAAGTATTAAAAAATAAATAAAATAATAAATCTGGGAACTATAAACTATATGTGAACAAAAATATAAATAAAAAAAATTATATGAAATTGAAATTAAGAAATAAACTAATAAAATAACTTTAATTGGCTAATTATTAATAATTAAAGGATTAAATTAATTAATTTAATTTTAAAATTGAATAAAAAATTAAATAATTTTTAAGATACTTTATTAAAACCACTCTATATTGGCAAATAACTTATTAATTTATTGTTAAGTTCCCCTCAAACAAAGTATTTTTTGAGTCTCGTGTTATTATACACATTCAGTTTTAAAATTGAAACCAACAAAATTTGTCTAAAAAATGGGATTTATAAATTTTTTCTTTATTTTAAGAAAAATTATAATCAGTACATATTTCATTGAAACCATTATTATATACTTTTCAGAATGCAATTTAATAATTTTAATCTAACAATAATTACAAAAACATTTTTTATACCTTCGTTCAATTTTACATGACAAATTTAAATTCATTGCTGAAAAATATCACCGTAGAGTGAAACTTTTTACAATAAAATTGTTGAAAGAACCCCAGTTATGAATATTGCTTGTAAAATTGCATTCATGAAAACAAACTAAATGGTTGTTGTAATTTTTTTTCTTGAAAAACAAATTTTATGTTTTTCTTTAAATTAGGAATATTTTTGAGGATAAAAATACAGTACAAAAATGGAATAAATAACTTACGTTTGTGATTGTAGTGGATCATCTCCAAGCGTTACAGTATCTCCTTGAATGTCATTGAAACATTTTTGGCAGAATGTATATCTGTTGGATACAAGAACATATGCTCTTAGACTACTATTTTCAATACATGAAAATAATAACAAATAGCACAAACACAATAGACTTTTATTATTTTTAATTCACCAAAAAACGCCAACAATTTTATCATGCGATTACAGTTACTTAGTTAAGCGATAGAAGAGAATAGAAATTTAACAAAATCAAAATGCAATACAAATTTAATTTGTTTGTTAATAAAATCTTAAAATCATTATTAGTAAATATTACTAAAAATTAATGATTTTTGTTTTTGTTAATATATTGCTTTAAATATTTGTATATTTTCTTGTTTTAAGACTCTTTTTCCCGACTCACATTTTGATTAGAAATATTAATTGATAGCACAGAAAATTTAATAATAACAATTATTTATGCAAGCATAAGCACTTAATAAAACATTAAATATATTATAATATTTATATGAAATTAAATTGAGGTGATTGATGTTTTAATAATGATTTAATGAAAACGTAATATTTCAATTTTAATTACATTTTTGTGAATCGGGAATTCTGTAATAATTTTTTAAGGTTAATATGTTTAATTAACTTACCTATTTTGATAACTATAATATTTTGCATCCCTAGGAATAGTACAAAGTTGCTTTCCGTAACAACAAAGAACTTGAGGATTGAAGGTATATTTTCTTCCACAACAATAACCAAGTGCTTGCATAACAGGATCAATTTCTTGTTCAAAAACTTCAGAAAGCTAACATTTTAAATAAATACACATAATTAATAAATTACTGAAATATTGAAATAATATTACAACTTACTTTTGTGCAATATCGATATACTCGTGATGTTTTTCTATTATAAAGCCATGCATTATCAAACATTAACCATATATCATCCACATATTGCCAGGGATCTGTGTAATATCCAGAATTTAATCGTCCTTGTATAGTACTTAAATCCATAGGTTTTTTAACAATATCAAAATAATCGGGAATTCCTAAAATATTTGGATCCACAGGCTGCCTAAATGGAATTGATTCTGGATCTTGACGATACAATTTCTCTAAAGTTGGCATTAATTCTTTTCGAAGTTCTTCAGGTTTAAAAACTAGAATATTGTTAATTAAGAATCAGAAAAGAAGTTACAAAATTTAAGAAAAGCAAATACTTACGACATTTCTTTTTCTTATCTAAAGAGCTTGTTGAAGGAATTGGCTCTGGAACAGGTTTGATTTCACTCTTAATAATTGTTCCGTCAGCAGATTGCATTGGCGAAATTGGTTCCTCTTTAATATGATCTTCTTTGCTCATCATATTATCAGATGAACCATCAATATCCATTGATTCATGTTTTATTTCACTTTTCATATTCATTGATTCTGTATTTTTTCCACCCGATTCTGAACCATGCCTATGATTATCCGAATCTTCCATTTCTTTTTTTATTTCATCTTCTGATTTAATATCCAATTTTCCTTTGGTTAATCCGGGTGACATAGATTCATCTTTAGAATCCATTTTTGAACGATTCCCTAAATAAAAAAAGAAAATATATATAAAATTATTCACAACATAGAATAGTTAAAAATACCTTTTCCTAAACTATTAATAGCCGCTGTGATTCCAGAAAATGCAGAACTTGTGTTATGATGATGACTAATTGCAGGTGACATTGAAGGCGGTGGAGTCGGCTCAGGAGCTGGTGGTATTAATGATGAAACACTGGGCGGATTTGGAGTACAAACCGCTACTGGTCCATTAGATAATAGACTTGGTGACGGACTAGGAACTGGTACAGATGATGCTCCCATAGAATCAGTGGCGGTTGGTGTTAGTGGAAGTGTTCCCATTCTATTATTAAATGCATGATTCTGAAGTTGATTTGAACCGAAAGGTGATGCTTGGGGTGTTATTATTGTTTGAGTTGGTGGAATTTGATTCTGATTTAATCCTTTACCAGCATTCATTCTCGCTTTCATTATATCATTTAATTGATTTTGAGCCACATTTTGAATTGCAGGACCATTGGTATTAATAAATTGATTATTTGGTTGTGTGCTGTTTGACGGTGGTGTCATTCCAGATGATGGAGTACCGATATTTTGTTGACCAAACGGTGACAATCCAGAATTCGGAACAACCATATTTGTCTGTGAAGAGGGTTGACCATTAGGGCTGGGACCAGGTGTACCAACCACAAGGCCACTATGTTGTTTTCCTGGAAATTGCATTCGATTTTGTTGTAAACCCAGTCCTATCATACCTGGGGAATGACTTCGTAGGCATTGTTGTTGCTGTGCTAAGAGTGGACCTGCTGGTCTCTGTAAACCTTGCACTAATGAACTTGGCCCCACATTTCCTTGTGGCACTCCCATTTGGGAAATTATACCAGCAACAGTTCCTACTGGTCCCAACGAACGCATTTGGGCTGGTGGTTGAGTTTGAGGTGGCCCACTTTGTTGCTGTTGCAGTTGAATCTGTTGTTCTGCTTTACGTTTCTGTCGTTTTTCTTCTAATTCTTTCTGTATTTTATATATTTTTTCAGCTAATAAATGATAATATTCTGATCTGGAATTTGCCATTTCATACATATCACCTTCTACTTTTTTTGCATATGCAACCAAATTATGCATTCGTTTATCTAGCATTGTTGATGGATCTGGTGTAGGAAAAATTGCTTGAACTAATTTATGAACTAAATGATTTCTTAAATCAGGTGTTACTGAATGATGCCAATCTTTAGACCCTGTACAGGCTGATACTTGACTATTTTGTAGCCCCAAAGCCATTGCACCCATTGAGCTTGCACCAGCATTTAATTGCGCTTCTGTACTATTTACACCAAATAATTGAATATTTACTGATTGTGGAATGTTATTTTGGACTTGTTGAGCCTGCTGAGATGGTTGTTGGTTTTGTTGTTGTTGGTTCTGTTGTTGTTGGTTCTGTTGTTGTTGGTTCTGTTGTTGTTGAACTTGTTGTTGCTGCTGTTGCACTTGTTGTTGCTGCTGAGCTTGTTGTTGCTGCTGAACTTGTTGTTGCTGCACTTGTTGTTGCACTTGCTGTTGTTGCTGCTGCACTTGTTGTTGCTGCTGCTGAACTTGTTGTTGCTGCTGTTGAGCTTGTTGTTGAGCTTGTTGTTGCTGCTGCTGAGCTTGTTGTTGTTGCTGCTGCTGTTGTTGCTGTTGTTGTTGTTGCTGCTGTTGCTGAGCTTGTTGCTGTTGTTGTTGTTGATGCTGCTGTTGCTGTTGAAGATTTGTTTGCTGAGATTGTTGTTGCGGATTAATAGGCACACCTTGATGAACCATTGGAATATTTGTCTCTGAATTTAATAATAAACTATTTGCTATTCCCTGATTAGAATTTGGTGGACCTTGGGTTACTATTCTGACCACAGAATTCATATTTGGAGCCGACATTTGAAAACATCTCGGATCTTTAGTACCCTGTAAAGGAGCAGTATTTACGGGTAAACTGGTTGCAGTTGTAGACGGCGGACATTGCATATTGACTGTATCGTATGGTCTTCGCATTTCTGGAGCACCAGTATTTTGCGATTGTATCTGATTATTTTCTTGTGAATTGGAATTATTAGTTGTGTTATTTGGAGCTGGTGGTAATGTATTATTTCGTGTTCTATCTGCTTGCTTAAGAGGCAGGCACACCGGACAGTCTGGACGCACACAATTTTTCCAATGCGTAATAATTTGGCGAGACGATGAACAATGTGTTACTGTACAATCTTTATTTGCTCTACATAAGGTCATATGTTGTAAAACTTCTTTCATTGTTCTACAGTGCGGAAGGGTACATCTACTAGGTATATTTGGATTCTCCGTTTCCCTTCTAGCACATTTATGAGCATGTAATAGTAAAACTAATTGTTGTTGAATTAATTTTCGCTTTTCTGGATCTGCCATAGTTGCATTAGAAGCGGGTGTTGTCGGTGGTATATTACCATTATTTTGATTCTGTGTGGCGGTTTGCGGACGAGGTTGTGTTCCAGTTGGCGCTCCAGATTGAGGTTGCGCCGGTGAAGGTGCAGGTGGTTGTGCTTGACCAGCCATTCCACCTTCATTATTAACCCCAACTGATCCTATATTAGGTCCCATTGGACCACCCAGTCTTGTACCAGACATTGTAATGTTAGGTAATCGTTGCTGTGGCGCTACAGCAGCTATCATTTTATTTTGTACGGCAGCATTATTTGAATTTACTAAATTTACATTTTGTTGATTCGGACCACCATACGGACCACCATAAGGGGCTCCAGACGGATTCATATTGTTCAAAGAATTACCTGTGCAATATAATATGTAAGAATTATAAAAGAAAATTTGAAAAAAAAAAAATACCTATTTGCATGTTTGGGGCCTGCATACGTGGACCCCCCATAAGATGAGGTCCAGGAACCCTTGGACCCATATGAACCTGTTGACTTTGTTGCATAGCAGCAACACGATTTGCAGCATTCATCATTGGTCCATTTTGCATTGCACTTGCATGATGATGCATAGTTTGTTGTTGATTTTGGTTAACTGGTCCAGACATCAGAGGACCAGCAGATAAAGATTGTTGTTTTAAACTATTTACAACAAGTCCGCCACCAGTCATAGCACCACCGCCTAAACCACCTATACTACTATTTGTCATTATCATTCCCCCACCTGTATTTCCTTGAGCTATACTGTTTATCGCTGCAATTTATTAAAATTGACAATTGTTTTAAGAATCTTTTTTTTAAGAAAAAATACAAACCTTGCATAGAACTCATTGGTTGTGCATTTCCATTGTTAGCAATAGACATTGCCATAGAATGTACAATTGATCCCATATTATTCGGCATATTTGATTGCACATTAGGCGGAGATTGCAAATTTGGGCTTTTACTTCCAACTTGATTTAACCCTAATGAATTAACACCTATTTGATTTTTGTTTCCCTAAAATTTATATTCAAATTTGTTTCAATAATAATATAAGTAAATACGAATATTTTGAGTATTTATCTCAATTTATTTTTTAATTTCTTTCATTAAAAAACAATTATAGAAAAAACGATAAATAAAAATTGAAATATTTCACTTTATTTAAAATTCGAATAAAAAAAAACTTTATTAAAAAAAATATTCTTTGAAAAGATTGAGTGAGATATTATGAGTTATTTTTATTTTTGAGTGAAAGTTAAAAAAAAAACAATTACATATTTTTTGTTTAAATTAATGTTAAAAAATAAATAATTTTATTACCTGTTGCTGCATAATATGATGAGCTATTTGTTGTTGTTGCAATTGTCTTTGAATAGCAACATTTGTAACGCCAGGATCTTCCCCATTTAATTGTGGCCCTGGTCCAGGCCCTTGTGCTGGAGGTTTATTACCACACATTTGTTCACCCCAACTTGGTCTTTCAGACATTAACTCGTCTGGTAGATTTTCTTCCAAATCAAATAATTCTATGTTCGTAAGCATATCTAAATTAAAACAATTTATTTTTTTGTTATTTTTCATGTTTTTAAAATTTCTCACTCTGAAGAAAAAGAAAATATATGGAAAAAAAATTTTTTTTGTTAAAAGTTCTGTTTTTGTGTTGATAATTGTTTTTATTGACGAGAAAATAATTTTCTTAAATAAAAAATTTTATGTTTTTTATTTGAGACAAAACGCGACTTGTTTGATACATACTAATTTTAATTAGGAATTTTTTCATACAAAATGAAGATAGAAACTAAATTTGTTTTTATGTGTGCAGACAATAATTTATAATATTTTAATTTTTTTTTTAATTAATTCATATTTTTTTTCAAAAACTTTTTTTTTTATGAAACATTTTTAATTTTTTTCTTAATACTTTTTTTTTAATTTTTTGTATTCAATTAAATTTATGAGTTTTGCCCAAAAATATCTATAAATTATTAAAAACTTAAGAAAAAAATTTTACTCGTATGAAAATTTTAAATAATTTTACTCAAAATTTTCACTCAAAACTTATTTTTTTTTTAAATTTTTTAAAACATTTTAATAATGAAAACAAAAGCACAATAATAGTTTATGTTTAAATTTTTTCAGAAACATTTTTTTAAAATAAATTTCACACAAATAAAACACTTTATCCGCAAGTACTCACCCGACTGATCGGAGGGGCCTTGATAAGTGTCTCCTCTTAACTTAACCCTCTTCTGGGGCGGTTCTTCCATATGATCTGCCATTATTAAATAATAAAAAAAATTAAAGAACTTCTGATAACCAACAAACGAAATCAGAAATTATATGAAATTGTATCGTATATTGAAGAAAAACAGTAGTGAATTATCATCAAACGCCGAATAATAAATACACTAAGTTTTACTCTCTCCTGTTCCACATGTTTGTTTTTTACATGAAAAAATGTTTTTATCATTTCATTGTCATTAGTTCGCAATTTATTTCCTAATACATAACACATATTTCAAAAATATTAAAATATTTATTTCAATAAAATAAAAACACTCCGTCAACCATTAGCCATTATAGAAATCACTCAAACTAAAGTCAAGTAAAAAAAATCCGATCGAATTCGTCGACTGAGAATTGCCGAGAAAATAATCTCACAATGAGCGCAAAATTAAACATAAAATTAATGGTCACTTTATCATAATTTTTATATAAATTAAGTTTTCATTTTATTCATTGACACTTTCAACACTAATTTATTCTAATTTTTTATATTTATTATAACAATAGATTCCATTAAAACGACTTTAAAATCCCAAAAATCTATTGAGTCTCGATTTGTTAAGATGGCGGCTGTTGAAAACTTTTTCTACGCTTGTCAAGAAAATGTCGGATTATTAAAATTGTTTGCTTTATATGATTGGATAGAAATGCACGTGATCATTTAACATCAATTCTATTGGTTCAACTAGTTCCTATAAAGGACACTAGCAAGCGCTGTATACGATAACTCAGAGAGGGTGTATATTTTACTTTTGTTCGAACAGTTTCACAAACTTACTAACTTAAAAAAAAATAGTTAATAATTAATTTTTTTGCTATTAATTGTAATATTTAAGTTTTAAATAATATTTTGTTAAATATTTTTTCTGTATAATGCTTGCTCTTTATAAAAAATGAAAACTAAGTTTAACTACTTATCAAAAATAAAAGCCAATATAGATATACACCCTTCAAATGGTTTTTATTTTCGTGATGTATCATGGCGTCTTTTATGTGCTGGCAAAATGTTAAATTTCTTACTTATTTGTGATTTACGCGATATATATTTAATGGAATCATATTCTTCAAAATAGATTTTATTATTTAATCAAAGAATATCGATAAAAACTATTTTTTTTTTAAATTTTTTTTTTTAAAGATTTGTGTTTTTTGTTTTGTAATGGCTTTTGAATGAAGATTGTACTAATTTTTTTTAATAATTCTATTTATGTCTAATCCTAACATTATTTGTTACCTTTATGATTTTTTAAAGTGACAAAATAACTCAATCAAAATTAAAAAAATCAATTTAAATTCATAAACTTGAAAAAGTTGAATGTTTTATTACTCCCGTATTTTCGATTTCTCATAATATGTAAAAAAAAACAATAAAGATGTACCTAATGTATATTAATATTTTATAAAAAAATCGTACCTAAGTTTTTTTTATTAATATTTTAAAAAAAATTGTAAATTTAGAAAAATTTATGAAATTTTTTTTTCAAAATTATTAATCTCTTTGTCTCATTTATAAGAAATCCTAATATCATTATTAATTTTAAAAAAAAACTATGCTGTCGAAAATTAAAATTTGTTTCCTACTCATTTCCTAATTTGATTTGGGGCAAAAATTCTAAAATTTTCAAACACGACGAAAAGAAAGAAAATTATAAATAAAAATAATTTAAAAAGGTGGGGTGAGGAAGGAAATAATATTCGTCTATAGTTTTAAGATCATTTTTGCTGATATAAAATTTGAGCAACTCTATTAAAATGAGCAAATTTCTTAAAAAAAGAATTAATTTTAAGTTGGGTGGGTAATTTACGTGCTGTAAATTCAACTTTAACAAAATCTACAACGAGCTTTTCAAAAAAAAAAAATTCTTTAAACTTGGAAAAAAAAGAAATTTTAAATTTTAATAATTAAAATATTTTTATTACGTTTAATTAAGTATGTTAAAAATTTTTGTTTAGTATTTTTATTACACATTTTTTAAATATTATAAAAAACTTCTACAGTAATTGAAATACTTACAAATAAAATTTCTATTTGGAAAATGTTCCATTCTATACAGTTCAGACCAATAATCAAACATTTTTATATCCAAAAGAAACTCAAAATTTTGAGTACTTTTTGTTTTTTCACTCAAAAAAATTGACGATTGAGTTATTTAAAAATATAAAAAAAATTTTTTTAATATTATTAATTTTTGCACAACAATCACACGACTGAAAAATAAAATAAACTTTATTCACCGATCGTTAGTGAAAACAAACATCTGAAACTTTGTGTGCAACTATTTATATGATGTTCATACATTTATATGATATGTAAAATAGTATACTACTACAAATAAATTATTTATTAATCAGTTAGCTCATAGCTGATGAAGCTGACCTACTCAACTTTATTATACTTCGGAAAAATAGTAATTTTATTTTCCACAGCTACAGTGATACTTTCCTGAATTTCCAACAAAAGGAAATTAGAAAAAAGGCTCAACTTCAAAATATAATGTAAAAAAAGAATACAATTTAAATAACTAATTTATAAATTTTGATTAAAACTTTTTTGTTCGTAGTAGAAGTACATTTTCTTTACTTGTTTGCAAACTTCTTCGGGAAAATCTTAAAATTATTATTTTAAAAAAAATTTAATTTTAGGAAAAAAATTTTTTTTTTAATAATAAAAATTTTAAATTTATACTGTTTGTGGATTTATGAAATCAAGATATTTTAAATAAACTGAGCCTGTTTTTACTAAATATGTTTAGCTTTAAGTCTGATTTTGTAAATTTTTGAAAAAATCAAAAAATCTGTTTAAATATTTTACAATATAACAAAGTATTACAGAAAATTCCGTTTAAGCGTGATGCCGTTTATTGGTTTCCGTTTTACAAAATGTTTTTATATTATATTTGAGCAAAATAGGAGCTAGTTCAAAAACACAGTGAATATGATATATCATTGAATTATGATAATTTAAAAACTAAACACATATAAAGGATCAAATTCATTATTTCTGATAACGATTTGTCTGTTTAAATAAATATTTTGAAATAAAATATTATTTAGAAAAATTTTTTGTTTCACTCTTGTTTATTTATTTTTCTGTAATAAAATTGATTATAAATATACTTTATTTATTGTTATTAATTCCATTTTAAAGCAATTTTTTATCCAATTTTATTATTTAAACTTAAAATATCGTAATTCACTTTTAATTTTTTTTTTATATTTTTTACGCTTAATTTTTTAGTTAGATGACTTTACTTGTACATCTAATTTCGATTTGTATACCAATTGTTATAATTGTCTTGTTTAATTTAATTTTTCATTAAGTCTTTTATATTTTATAATTTGATTTGGGTTTTAAATTTCGCTTCCAGCGGCAAAAGAAAATAACAATCATGTCTCAAGCTTAATTTAAGTAAATAAATTTATTATAAAAATTTAAATTAAAATTTTTAAAGCATTCTTTCTAACCTGAGATGTTTTTACTTTAAAAAATATTCACCTTTATTTTTATTTCTATCATGCTCCCTGTGAAATGTTATAATTTTTTCTCTTTTTCAATTCAATTTTAACTTTCATATTTATTTTTGATAAAAACTCAGCAAGAAAACCATGTTATCAATAAATTAAGAGTGTATTGATACTACATTAATGGTTATTCTTCTTCTGTCAATCGTCCATACTTAGTTATTAATAACGCGTTATAAATATCTTCTGCTTCACCAATTATAGCTGTGTTCTTTCAAAAATTACGCTACGCATAGCGTAAATTTACAATAAAATGCAAACTTCAGATGAGTCATTGAAAGAACGCCGAATTTTACGCGTTGCAAGCTGTTAAAAATTTAAATGGACAAAATATTATTTTTATTAAAAAAATTCATATTGTAGGATTTGTAATTCTATTGATAAGACTTACAATATTAACACTAATAAGCCCTTATTCAGGTGATCCTGATAACTTTATTCCGGCAAACCCATTAGTAACACCTGTACATATTCAACCAGAATGATATTTTTTATTTGCTTATGCAATTTTACGATCCATTCCAAATAAATTAGGAGGAGTAATTGCACTATTTTTATCAATTGCTATTTTATTCATTCTACCATTCTAAGATCTAAGAAAATTTCAATATAAATATAATCGTGAAACAAATAAATAGTTAAAATGTAAAAACAGGTTCGTTAATTTGATAAAATCTACAATAAAACGATTTTGCGAACCTAGTGCAAAGATCCAATTGCTTACATGTAATGATTGGCGTAACTATAGTCTTTTCAAGTATAGTTACACTACACTACCGAGGATATAATGTTTGAAAGAACACAGCTAATGTGTTTTTTTTTACATATATATTAGAAACTAATTTAAAATATAATATATTAATAAAATTCGGCAATTTCGGCAAAAGAATTTCAAGCCATAGAATTTTGAAAATGAATTAAACTGGGAATGTGCGAAATATTTTTATTTTGTATAAATTTAGGACTTTAAGCTTTTTATATTTGGTGAAAAAAATGGGTCAGTATGTGCAAGTCCGTCTCGATCTATACAGTCCACAATACTAAACTTTATTTTGTATGTGACGTCACAATCGTAGTAACGAATCACCATTTTTTGTCATGTCAGAACAAATTTTTGGTGCTAACTGAAAATGAGTTTTAGTTAATATAAACGTAAGTTATAGTTATATAAGTGTAATTAAAGTGATCTGTGATCAATCTAATATAATTTGTTTGATTAAAAATGGTTTATTTCATTGTGAAATTGTGTATGTGAGAATAACACTTAAGTGTATCGCGCATCAAGCTATTACAGCAAAGAAGATAATTTGGATATTGTTCGCAAAAAAAATATTCGCGCGAGTATTTTTTTGCTAGCCCACACTTTTGCGAGCAAAAAATTCGTTGACGTTTAATGTTTTGTTTGAACATAACCAAATTAAATTTGTACAAAATTTAATTTTTCATAGAAAAATTAAATCTATGATCACCTTTGATGAAACTGTAATGAATGAAATTCAAAGAAAATCTATAATTTATAATAAAGGGTACGTTTATTATAAAGAGAAACTTTTGTGATGTGTTCGGTGTGCGATTGTAGGCGAATTCGCGCTTGGTGAATTGAAATAATTGTATTATTTTGGATTATATATTTTATTTGAATAGATAAATATAATAAAAAATTATTATATAATAATTATACATAAGATATAGATATAAAAAATTAAAAAGCAGGACAATATATAACAAAAATTAGATTATTTGTATATTTCATTTGGCATATTTAAAATTTGTATTTTTTTTTAATAGATCTTCACTTTTGTTAAAAATTTCCCAAAATTCTAAACAGGTATATTCCATATCAGCCTTAATATTTACAATGGCATCACTCTAAATATTTTTAATAAGGGAATTTTATTTGAATTATATACACATTTCTTTTTATTTAAGCAGTACATTGCAGGGCAATTTCTTAGAATGGTCGACATTGCAGGGCACGTATTTTTTGCAGGACACTATAGCAGATTGTCCTGCCAATTGCAGATTACCCTATGTTATTATAACTGACCACATAACGTGTTATTAATAAATTCTTCATTTCTTATTAGAAATGTTGTTGTTTTAGAGTTCAATGCACATTTGCTTCAGTTCAATGTAAAAAAAAATAGGCCATTTTGAATATATAATTTATTATTTTGTTATTTGTTTTATAGGACAAAATTATACTCAACTCAAGTATTTTATTCATTTTCTGAATTTTAATGACAAATCTGGAAAGATTGAAGTACAGGTAGAATAAACTTGAAATATGATTGTGCAGATGAAAATCTGGGAGAAAACGTAAATAAAAGTTAAAATGTCAAAGAACTCTGATTAATTTATAACAAAGTTTATTGTCCTATTCTTTTGTTGTAATTTAAAAGTATTGTAATGGTATTAATGGTATTTATATATTAACTAAATCAAAAAATTATATGAATGTACAATAATACTTCAAAATTAAATTTTTTAGGTCGATAATGAAAAGAAGTGAAAGCGATTTATAAAATGTCACATAATTTAAATGAATCTGATCGTTCAAATGATTTTATAGACTCAAATATAAAAAATGAAGAACTTGCTAATGCTTGTAGATCTTTAGGTTTGTCGGGCCCATTGGAAGCATTATTACGTGGAATAAAAATAGAATCAATTGAACATTCCAGCAGAAGAGAATGTTCAAACAGAAAGCATGAAAATAAATTTGAAAGAATTGCAACGGAACATGGTCAATATCTAGTTTTTATTTAAAAACAAAACATTCAAATTGTATATAAATTTAGTTACATGTATATTTTTAGGAAAAAAATCGTATGGTCAAGAATCGTGGGGTAAAGATTCAGGAGCACGAGATTTATCTCCAGAAATTAATAAAGTACAAACAAGTAGTGGAACTGAAAGTCAAATAACAGATAACGAATTAGGCACGTCGTCAATGTTAGATTTAGCAAATAAGGTAAAACAATTTTTTATTTAACCAAAACAGAAAAATACCTATGCACTTGTTATTAATTGTTGTGATTGAGAATGGGGAAGAAAGAAAAATGGATTCTAAACTAATAAAAATAAGGAGAAATTTTCCAATTTTATATCCCCCACTATTTTTCCCCCATTTAGTTACTCCTCAAATTGCGTCATATTATTGTCTGATTTTTCCTTAACTAATGAATGAATGTCAAAGTGTTTGTTAATTTTTTTTGTATTTTTTAAACAAATATTTGCATTCTTTAAAAACAATTAAAAGTGTTTAGTGTGATTGCATTATGTCTTTAGTAATTATATGTTTAATTTTACATAAAATCCAAAGTAAAATTGTTGTTTTTCACCATCCAAATTTTCATTAATTAAATTAATGACTTTTACTTGTTTTTTAAACAAGTTCGCATTGCGGTCCTTTAAAAATATTAAAAAAGATTTCTTTTTCGCGTTTTTTTGTTATTTTTTATAATTAATAAATATAAAAATCAAAAATTAATGTAATGACGGGTGAAATGACCGATATACATAAAACGCCAATGGAATTTATGAATATGAAATATGCTCAATCTGATAAGAACAAAGATTATCATATAGAAGATATAATTCCTACAGTAATTAAAAGTAATTTATCTTTACTTGATTTTGATCAACGTACATATGATGATCCATGTGATTTGATGGAAGAATGGTCATCACCACCAAGAATACCACGTAGTAGAAGTTGGTTGTGTTGCCCAAATACAATTCAAACAAATAGTACAGAAAATGAACGCCGCATATCATATGATTATTCTACATTGATTACCGAACCACCGAAACTTAAAACAAATAAAAATGTATGAATTGAATTATTATTTATAAAATAAATAATAAAAAAAACAATTACAATATTAAACATTTATTTTCATTTATAACTCTTACTTTTATTTTTCTCATTAAAAATTATCATAACAGTTACAAAATGCTGCACTTTCTGCATTAAAAATTGAAGTAGAAGAGCTCACAACTAGATTAAGGCATTCAGAGAGGGAACGTGATTTAATGCAAAGAAAATTAAATGAAGCATTAGATGAAAAAGATCAAGCACAAAAACGTATTCATATTGTTGGTTCATCACATGAAAGTCGTATTACAGAATTACATTGTGTTATTGCTGAACTAACAAAAAAATTAAAAGGACGACAAGAGAATGCAATTGTTGAAGAAAATGAACATGATGGAAGTGGTAAAATGTTATTAATAATTTTTAAAATTTTTAAGCTTTAAATTTTTTATTAATCCTTTTAGTATCTGAATTGAGTTTTCAAGAAGGATCTGTATATAATTCAGAAATGGAAGTAGCTAATTATGAGGTCGAATCACAAACAGAATCATTAAATGTTAAATTAGATCAAACAAATTCACAAATGAATGGAAATAATGTTGGAAATGTAACACAAATACAAGTAAAATATAGTATAATATTTTGTTTTTGTTTTTAATTTAATCTAATTCAATTTAAATTTAAAAGGCTTTACAAGAGGAAATTATTCATCTACGTGTGCAAGTAGCATTATTACAATCACAATTAGCAACTGATGCTGATAATAATTCTAAAGAAAAACATATCGATGATGAAAATTATCAAGATGAAACAAACAGTTGTAAGTGTTTATATAATTTTATTAACATTTCAACACGCAAACTTTTGTTTTTTCTATCTAGCTTTTATGTTTATGCTCGTGTTTTTGTTATTGATTAATTTGTTTATCTGAATGTAATTTGAAGATACAATATCCTTAAAGCTATTATTCAAGGCCAAAACATTCCCAAAAGTATTGCGTCCAATTCACTTGAAGAATATTTATAATTTTAAACTTGTTTAAACTTAAATTAGTTCAAAAAAATAAAAACATAGAAAATAATTAATAAAAAAATCAATAAATTAGGTAAAGATGATAATTTAGAAGAGAACACAGAATTTATGCGACATTCAAAAGCAAAAAATGTAAAAACAAGTAGCATTGATTTACCCCCAACTAAAGAAATATTACCTTCAGTTAAATTATTGGGTGAGTTTTTTTTTGTATTTTGATCAATAAAAATAATAAATAGTAATGATTTTATTTGTTACCTACATCACGCAATAATTAATGAAGAAGAATTAAAATACAAAAATAACAAAATTATTATTATTATTGTTATTTTTAATGTTTTTATTATTTGTATATTGAATTTATTTGATTATTATTATTATTATTAGGAGAAAAAAAATCAGTTCTATTTAATTTTTTTTTAATAAAAATACTTTTCTATTTTGTTTTTGCTTAAATATTGGAATATTTAGAGTAAAATACTGATTTTATTCTTTTCAAAAATATAAAATTACACAGAAATAAACAATGAAAGAAAGAAATTAATAATTTGTTACAAATTTGTTAAATTTTAGTGAAAAATCGGTTTTAATGGATAATTAAAATTTTATTATAGGTAATATTGTATTAACAAATCAACAGCAAACTGGCGAAATTCCAGTGGCCAAAATGGCTGAGCGTGTTCGTCTTAGAAGAACAGTTGAAGAACAACATTTAACTGGCACTGATATGACTAGTAGTGGAGTATGTTATTGTTGCAATTCTTTTTCATTATAAATTAATTTTTTTTTCATAAATTTATACAAATCTTGAAGATATTCACAACAGAAATCGCTGAACATTTAGTCTCTGATATATTACAACCAGATGATATGGATGCATCATTTTTACAAAATGAAATTCAACGTTTTCAACGTCGTATTGAACATTTGCGATTTCAAAATTCAGTATTAACATTAACATTAGCTGAAAGTAAAGGACATTGTGAAAAATTATATCTTTTATGCGGCAAATATGAATCAAATGCAATTGCATTGCATCAAGCATTAAATTATTGTGATCGTGCAATTGAAGGTTATGATGTACTTCTAGCACTTGTTGAAAGCAGGTAAATTTTATCATTTTTGTAGTTAATTAAATAAGTTATTAAAAAAAATTATGTTCAAAATATTTTTCCGTTTCATCTTCTTTTTAGAGTTGCAATGCTTGAATGTGAAGAATCAGCTGTTGATAGTCGTAAAATAGCAGAAACAGTTGGAAGAAATTTATTGTTTCGTTTAGCAAGTGAGAGCTCTATTCCAGTTAATAGTGTTGGTCCATGGCAAAATACAGATGGAATATGTGCAAATAAGTACTGATTCATTGAATTTCATTTAAGAAAAGAAAATTCTTATTAATATTTTCAAAATAATTTATATATATTTATAGCGGAATAGAACAAATTCCATGGACAAATGATGATTATATATCATTACAAAATCTCGTTTCAAAATTTAAAGCATTAAGGCAATTAGTGCAAAATACGTCTGTTGTATTAGAAGCACCATTTTATGATAATATTAATGATGATAATCGTGACGTAAAAGAGTCTGGTGTTGCGATTCAGCGTGAGAATAGAAGAATGGATTTAGAAACTGCGGTCTTAATGCAAGTGAGTAAATGAATACACAATTTAGATTTTCCGTTGCTAATTTAATATTGTATGGTCAATAAGGAATTGATGAGCATTCGAGAAGAAGTAAGTGAATTTAAATTTAGAGCAGAACAAGCTGAAAGAGGTAAATCAAATGCTGAACAACGTGCTGGAGCATTACAAGAGGCCTTGGTGTATTTAAAAGCACAATTGGATGATACTGAAACACTTTTAGCAAAAGCGAATAAAGTAAAATAAAACTAATATTTCTGAATAATGAAAAAAAAAAAAAATTATACTCAAATTTTTAGAATCGGACATCGTTTTCAGAATCAGAACATGCTGCTGGAATTGAACGAGAATTAGTTGAAGCCTTAGCAAGAGAATCACGCTTAAAAGCTAGATTACAATGTCTTTCTGGTGCTTTGGAAAATGCTGCTAAAACATCAGAAGAAAAATATTCACAAGTACAGAATACAGTAATGGAATTAAAACAAGCAAATTTGTAAGTTTGTTTTATGTTTTGTAATTTTTTTATTTTTTTTTTTAAATTGTTTTTTTTTTCTAGAACATTAAACCAATCGTTTGAACGTTGCAAGAGAAAATATCAAACGCGTTTGAAAAGTTTAGAACAAAAATTACTAGGGATGCATATGAATAAAATACAGCAATCTAGTCATAGTTCTGAAACCGTTATACCTTCAAAAGGTGGGGACTATGTTCCTGAAACCACGCTTTAAAACAAAAATGTTCATAAATTTAAAAAAAACACAAAACACACACACACACACTAATTAGGGTTAAGTCCCAATTGTTGCAAAAAAAAAAGTTAATTAGCTTTTTCTGTTGTTGTTTATTCAGACTGTTTATTATGTGCCGAATCTTTATTTTTTCTGCAATTAGGTGGATAAACGAAAAAAAATTATTGAAATGTTTTATGCCATTTATAAAAATAAAATACGCAGCAAAAATGTACCGCTTTAAATTAACCAAAAAAAAAAAAAATTAAAACATTAAAAACTAATAAAGAAAGCTGGAATATTTTTGATGTCATATCTTAAAAAAAGAATAAAAACAAAATAAATATATATTTAAATTAAATCAATTATTTTATAATAAAAACAAACAAAATACTCAAAGAAGAACTAAAGAAAAACAAATATTTATTATGTATGAAAAAGAGTTTGTAATAAAGTGATATATAATATTTTTAAATTATCGATTGAATGTTAATTAATTCTCAGGGGTATTTTTCTTCTATTTTTTTGGTTGAAATTTAGTAAAAATATCAATTATATTTAAGTCCATGAAATTTATGGAAATTATTTATGCTTTCAATATTGTTATTGCAATCAGTATGTACAATAAGTATATCCGATTAAAAAGTCATTTTATAAATAACAATTCATTGTGTTATCAAATTGTTGACCCGACTTCTTAATGTAAAAAAAAGTACGTTAGAATAACGTTTGATAATGTCAATAAACTGGTAATCAGATGAAATATGAATGGCAACTGCAATTTTATAAATGCTAACCAAAGTTCGCATTTCGCACTCAACTGCAAAGCAACAGATCTTTAACTGGAATATTTTCGTGAATGTCAAAAAGCGACAAAGTCATTATTTTTTTTTATTTTTAAAACATTAATGTTAGTTTTTGAACTGTTTTAGTTTAGATTCATGATAGAAATATGTGAAGGGCATCGCGCACCAAGTGCAAGAATTTTGTAGCGTTGTATTTTTTTTGCTCAATTTTTCCCTGGTCTTTTTCTTGCCAGTTTGTTGCTCATTCTTTTAAATTTTAACGTCATGTTTACTAAAAAATTATTTAATAAAATTCAATTTAAAAACATTTATTTATACATAACTGAAAAATAGTTAAATTTTTATCAATTGTATTTATCTTAATATAAAACGAAATTTATTATTCACAAACACGACAAAAATATATTGTTATTAAATTTCAAATTTAACCGCTTTTTGAAAAATATTAGAAAAGAACAAAAAATTTTTTTTTAAAGTAAATATGATAGATACATTGCGATGGTTCATTCGGTCTTCAGAATGTTAGCCATTTTATAATTACCTCCAGCCTTTTTGGCTCATTATTAAATCAAACAAACATATGAGCAAAAAAACGTAGGTCTGCCAGAGACGGATGGTAGATGATTTTTGTATGAGTAGAGAGGGACAAAATATGCCAAAAAATGCAAAGAAAATTAGCATTTCACTGTAGAAGAAAAATTGTAATGTTCGAGCAAAATATTTGTTGTTTGAAAATGCATCTGCAGTTGATCGAATCTGCAATGTACATTAAGAAAACAGTGTCCTCTTGTTTTTGTTACATGAACTAGAAAAAATATAACAAAAAATGATGATAATATTGACAAATGACAACTGAACTGAAAAATAACAGTTGCATCAAAAATTAACATTTTATTTGTGGATTTTTGATTTTCATTGCTAATATTATTGCATTAGATCCGAGTAAATGTGGTTGTGTTACACTTTTTCTGGTTTATAATAAAATAAGCACGTTTAAGCAGATTTTTTTTTTATATATTAATTTATAATTAAAATATCTAAATGGATGAATTAAACGACTTCATGAATTGCTCTTCTAATTTTAAAAGAAAAGCAGTTTCAGGAGGTTACATAAATGGAAGAATTGTTGGAGATCCAGAAATGTTTCAAACACCATCGAAACGAGAAAGCATTGGTACTGAATATTCGATAGATTTTAAACTCGAGGAAAATCGAAAAATGCTGGAAGTAAGAAATTGAAAGACAATATATATTATACTAAAGATTATTATACCATTTTATTTATCAGGCACATAACACTAAAAATCAAACAGTGGGATCATATGTTACCAGTTTGAATGATTTAGATAACGACAATATTATGGTAATTGATGAGGAAAAGACAGAGCTTGTTTATCAGAAGTTCAATTTTACGAATGTAAATGGAAATTCTTTACCAATTATGGAGAAGAAAAACCATATTTTAGCCGCAATTCAAGATAATTCCGCTATTATTATACAAGGAAGCACGGGATGTGGTAAAACGACACAAGTATTCAATTTAAACAAAAAATAATTATAAATTATTTTGTTTAATAACCAAATTCTTATAATTTTTATCTAGGTTCCACAATTTATTTTAGATCATTCTAAAAATAAGAATGAATACTGCAACATTGTGATCACGCAACCTCGAAGAATTGCTGCTATCAGTATTGCAAAAAGAGTATGCCATGAAAGAAAATGGCCTCTGGGAACGTTAGTTGGATATCAAGTAATTATAATTATAATAAAAATATTTATTATTTAGAGAAAAAAATAAAAAATACGTTTAGGTTGGACTACATGCTGAATCAAATGATGATACAAGATTATTATACTGTACAACTGGAGTTCTGTTACAAAAAATAATTCATACTAAAAGCTTGTGTGGATATACACATATTATTCTTGACGAAGTTCATGAACGTGATGTAGAAATGGATTTTTTATTAATTGTTCTTAGAAGATATATGACATGCGACTCCCCGAATGTGAAAATAATACTTATGTCAGCCACAATTGAGGCTGAAAAGGTAAAATTAGTTGAGAAATGTTGTAGTAATTATTGGTACATACATATACATATATTTATTTTCAGTTTGCTGAATATTTCACATTTCCAAGGATGAATGCATTGGTTCCAGCACCAATATTAAATATTGAACGGGAAAATTTGTATAAAGTTAATGAATTTTATTTATGTTCATTAAAAAAACTAATGGTAAGTCATAATTATATTATATTTGATAATTATAACTACTAAGTAACTATATTATAACTAAGAATAATAGAAGCACTCATATTTTTGTATTTGTAATGTTTTATAGAAAAACATTAATTATAGATTTTTTTTTCCTTTATTTTATAAACAATAAGAATAATGAGTTACCAGAAATTAATTACGATGATCCAGGAATATGTGACGAAGTTTATGAAGTTGCAACGAAGCTTGTAGAGATATGTGATCGTCTGGATGACCTAGAAAGTAATTTTTCAAGACCAAAAATTTTAATGTTTTTACCTGGAATATATGAAATTGAAAGTATGCATCAAAAATTACAAACTTTGCCCATTGCACATCAATTACAAATTATAATTCTTCATTCGTCGATGACAGTTGACGATCAAAATAATATATTTCGTAATTCAAATCAAAATTGTCGAATCGTAATTTTATCAACAAACATCGCTGAGAGTTCAGTTACGGTTCCAGATGTAAAATATGGTTTGTATTAAAAATTAGTTTAAACTGATTTTTCGCAATTTTATTTCTTAAAATATATTTGTTTTTTTTTAAAATTAGTTTTTGATTTTTGTTTAACAAAAATCTTGGTCACCGATAGTAATACTGGTTTTACGAGTTTAAAATTAGATTGGGCGGCAAAAAATAATTGCATGCAAAGATCTGGGAGAACTGGAAGAGTTATGAATGGAAGAGTTTATCGTTTAGTTACAAGGAATTTTTATGAGGTATGAACAATTTTTAAATCATAATTCCCAAAAATATTAAATTGTTTATTTATTTATTTTTTTAGAGATATATGCAAAATTTTAGTAAACCAGAAATGTTGCGGTGTCCATTAGAAAATATTGTTCTAAAAGCAAAAATATTAGATGTTGGACAACCACATGCAATTCTTGCATTGGCAATGAACCCACCAAATTTATCGGACATTGCTAATACTATATTAGTATTAAAAGAAGTTGGAGCTCTTCTGAAAACAACTAATGGGCAATATCTAAAATTTGATGGAGATTTAACTTTTATCGGACGTATTATGTCCGCACTGCCTTTGAGTATACGTGTATCACGTTTAATTGTTTTTGGTTTTATGTTTAGTTTATTAGAAGAAACAATTATAATAGGTAAGTTTCGTTTTCATAATATAATAGTAGAAATTATAATAGAATGTATGAAATATATGAACTTATGTTAGACTGATAATTACTAAAGAATTTTTTTTTCTTAACAGGTGCTGGATTAAGTGTAAGAAATGTATTTCTTTCAGACTTTAATAATCCCATAAAGGCATATTCGAAGAAACTTCGATGGTCTGATGGTTCTGGTAGTGATCTGATTGCATTATTGAATGTGTATAAAGTAATAATCATTTTGTTTATTTATGTTTTATATAATTATAATTATTTATTTTTACAGACTTTCATAAAAAAATCAGAACAAAATTTATTACAAGATGAGGTATCTACATCTTTTTGGCACTTACAATTTTTAGTGCAATTAAAAGCGTTAAAAGAAATGGATGTTTTAGTCAAAGAGGTTAAAAACCGTTTAAAGAATATTGGTATTAGAGAGATGGAAGGTATTAATCGTGTTAACTGGTCTGACAAAGAAAAACAGATTATTATTAAAATAATAATTGCTGGTAAATTTTTTCTAAACATAATTATATTTTATAATAATTATAATTTTTTCTATTTATAAGTAATGTTTTACATTTTTTATCAACTCTAATTCATTTATAGGTGCTTTCTATCCATATTATTTTGTGAAATCATCAATTGAAGAGGAAGATGCTTTTCGTGCATTAGGTGGAAGAGATCCTTGTAGTACAGTTTATTTTAGTGGTTTCGAATCAAAATATATACGGTGTTTATACCAAAAACCTATAAAAGACATACTATCTAAGTGTACAGATAATTTAAATAATGTGAAATTATCATTTGAAGAAAATAGTGAGAAAGTGTATGTTTCTTTTACAAATACGAAACCTCCATTTGAATTAACATCGAATAGCCTACAGATAGTAATGCCAGGAAGAATATTAACTGAAGTATATAACGCTATTAAATTACGTAAAAAGTTGCCACGGCATGAGTTAAATGTTTTAAGGTAAATGAATATGTACAGATCAATCTCCGATTTTTAATTATAAGAAATACTCATATATTAGTGTTACACGTGACGTTATTATATATTATATAAGAATCTCTTTTTTTTTATTTATATACTGATACTTTTTTATTATTACACTACTAAACACCGCTTAATATTTTCGTGCAAATTAATGATCTGTTTTATTTTTTGTGTCAATATGAAAAATAATATAATTCTATTAAGTATTCTTTTCTTTTTGTTTCAGTATTGTTGAAGCATCTAAATACGTAGAACAAATAGGATTAGGTTCTGTAACTAATGGTGTATGGCAACAACCAAAAAAACATAGTAAAAGATTTAAAACAATTTTACCAACAGCACTTATATCGTCTCTTTTTGGTGAAGTTACTTATGTAAATTAATGAGTTAAAAAAATGATATTTTACTTATTTTTATTTTTACTTTTTCAAAAGTTTGATAATTGCGATAAATTTTGGTTTCGCCCAGAATCTTCACAAGATGAATTTATAAAATTGGAAGCGAGTATTCACGATGAAAATCTAGATTCACTTCGATTTGTAGACACATCCGAAATCACTATTGGATTAATGGTTTTAGCTCCATTTAAACAAAAAGAAAGTCTGAAATATTTCAGAGGAAAAATAAGAGAATATAAAGGAAAAAATGAAAATAATGTTCTTATTTTCACGGTAAGAAAATATTTAAGATTAATAATTTATAATTTAAACAACGTTACAACTTTACATTAGATAAATTAACCGTTTACTCAATTAAGTTGAACTCATGATTTTTCAATATTTTTTCACTAAAATCATCAAATACAGAATTTCAAGTTTTAATTTGTAATTAAAATTAATTTGTAATTAAAATATTAATGTTGTGTAATTAGTTTAATCGATTATGATTAAATAACTACGCTAAATAAGACCCAACAACAATTTTCATTTTTTAATGATGTGAATTGTAAATTCCAAAATCTGAAGGGATTATTTATGCACATCAATAATTTAAATTGAATTTCTATCGCAGAAAATAAAAAACTAATAACTAATTTTATTTTTCAGGTTGAATTCATTGATTATGGAAATTTAACTGATGTCAATTTTTCCGATTTACGTAAAATTTTTTCAGAAAATTTAAAAGATAATCCACCATTGGTATTTGAATGTGTATTGGCCGAAGTCCAACCATCAATATTAATGTCACAACGTGGATCATGGACAGTCGAAGCATTACAATTATTTGAAGAATTTGTGAGTGCCAAACGATTAGAAATTGAGGTAACTATAGTTTTTAAGAAAACAGCATTTTATTAATGCTTTTCTGATTTCGTTATTTATTATTAAATTTTCAAAAACAAAATTAGTTCCTTATCTTTCTTAAAACACGCATGCTTTCAATTCAGTATATTCAATGATAAATGAATAATAGTAAAAATACATTTGATGAACTAACCTAATGTAACTTTTTTATGTTTTCTTTAATTTTTCAGATATATTCAGTTGTAAATGGTGTTGTATCAGTTTTTCTGAAATCGAATAATCGTCAAATTAATAGTTTGTTAATTGCTAATGGATATGGAACTTTTTTGGAAGAAAATTATCTATCCAAAATAAATCATGAATTAAGAGTTCGAAAACAAAAATTTATGATTAATAATAAAAATAATATTATGGATACTGATTATAATGAAAATTATATTCAAGAAGATCTACCTGTAATTGAACCACCACCTAAAGATCAGTGTAACAGGCACATTACTTTGAAAGGACCATTCAGCCCCTTGGAATCAACATTATCTTCTTATGCAAATAATGCTAATTTCAAAGCCATTTCTGTTGAACAATCATCTGTAAATTCAGTTCTTCTAAATACTGATCCACAGGTTATACGATCTTACTTAGTTATATCTTAAAAGTTTTTGTTTATAATTAATAAAATTAGGATTTAAGCTTTTTTCAAAGCATCACGAAAATTTTGTCTTTTCATAGTATTATTTATTGATAATTATTGTTAATTTTCTTGAGATGAAGAAGCTTTATTTTAATTTTCTCATTTTACGTTAATTGGAATATTATTTTATCAATTGATTGTTATAATAAAATTTTAATTATAATTATTTTTTCTTTTTAAGGATCCACATGAAAAAGTGTTAGTAGCAGCTGCTGTATCGGAAACAAAAAATGGTAGTGAATTAATTGCTAGATCAACCACAATTATGCCCAATATCAAAGGCTTTGGTGTTCTTATGGCATTAATATTTTCTCCAACCATGGAAATAGGACGTAATGTTAGCAAAACACAATATATTTCAATCTTATGTGGTCTAGGTTATGATCCAAACACAAATATACCATTATTTCCTGAACATGATATGCTCTTTAATTTAGATGTAGAGATTTCGACAGATGATTTTAAAAAGGTTGGGTATATTGTTTTTTATTTTAGTTCAGCATCAGAGTTTTTTGTAATTTTCATTGTTACATAGTTTAATCTGTTCTACTACAAAAATAACAGTTTTTTTTTGATTTTCTATATTCGTTGAATTTTGACAAAACCTTTTTAAGAAGTAAATATGGGACATATTAATTTTAATTTGTTTTTAATCAGTTTACGTATTTAATAATAAAATTACAATTTTTTAGTGATTCGTGAAACTAACTGAATAATTATATAATCTTAATTTCATCTGCTAAAAATTTCAAATAAACACATCTGTTAATCTACATCTTAATCATTTTTATTTATATTTATTATTAGATAAATCATATAAGAAGTTTAATGGACACATTACTATTTACGTTACCCGGAGAAGATAAACCAAGAATTGAAGATAAAGAAAAAGTTCAAGTAACAAATAAAATTAAAAAATTAATTATTGAACTCTTGGAAAAAGAAAGGCATTCAATTGCAAAGCAATATGTATGCAATGGTTATAAATGGGGTGATTTTGATCAAGATAATGCAATTCATATGCCTTCGATACACGAAGAAAGGGCAGTATTTCCACTGCATTGTATTCTTACATTAGAGTCTAAATCTGGAGATGAAATCAAAAAATTGCAAAAAAATTGTATGGAATTGCACAATTTAAAAAATTTGTAAGAATTAATTTCACTTAAATGTTCTAAAAATTTTTAATAAATTCAATCCAATTTTTGTTTTCTTTTACAGGGACATACCAATACAGCCAACTCTTTGTAAGTTGTGCGGAAAAAGTTTGGATTCTATTCAAAAAATTAGAATTCATTTATTATGTCGCCTTCATCGTGATCGCGAAGAAGATATCAAATTTGTTTTGCCCAATGATGAATGCCCAAAACATGATTGATGCAAAAATTTAATTTCGTTTCTTTTTATTTCTTATTAATTGAATTTACTTTGTAATTAATGACCAAAAATGAATTAAAACTTATTTTATTTACTTATATAAATTTGTTGTTTTTGTGTAAATTTGATTTAACTTCATTATTTATGAATCCAAGATTCATCTGAGTAAGTAGTTCATTATTTAAATATATGTAGGCGATCCTGTATTCCCTAATTGCTCAAGTTTCTTATACAGTTGCAGCAAAATTATTATTATTTTGTGTTTGCTGAACAACATAATAAAATATAAAATTGATAATTAAAGAATGAATTATAAAACAACAGATAAATGAAGAAATTAAATGTAATGTGTCCTTGACATCTGAAAATTTAAACTAAAATCTTATCTATAGAAATTTTATTATTTCCCCAAAGTCCAAAAAGTTAGTTTATTTAAATGCATTATATAAACATGTACTGGTAATGTTTTGTTTAAGATTAATATTCAATAAATTACAGAGTAAGTGTTTGACATAATTAATAAATACCAATTTTATAAACGTGTTACTCAATTAATTATAGTTGTTATTAATTGAGTAACACGTTTATAAAATATTTTATTTTCTTTTTGAGGGTATTTAAAAAATTTTATATCAACATTAAAATTTTAATTGTACGGGAAATGCCAATTCCATGAAAATATATTTTCAAGGACTCAATAAATCTTATTATAAATAATAAAAATGTTATAGAAATAAACGTATACCTAATTAATAAAAATATCAAAACTTTTTGGATTTAATTTTATTGAAGTGATGAAAATTTTTATTTATTTATGGACTTCACAGATGTCCCATTTCATCAGATTTATTTATTATTAATCGTGTACCTAGACAGATACAGTTTGTATACGTTGGAAAATTTAACGAGAATTTAGATGTATAGAGATTGGTTTTGTAATAAATTTTTTTTATAATTTATTACAATTTAAAAATTTGTTTTTCACAATTTCCGTCGTTTATTATGTGTGGATATATTTTATAAATATAATATTATAGATTTGTAAAATTTAGTCCTTTTAAAAATAATATGCATACCTACCTAACCTATTATATACTTTAAATTAAATATAAATAACAAATGTTCCTAGTGACAATTAGCCGTAAAATTGTATCGTTTTTACTAAAAAATATTATTTTTGAAATCTCGTAAAATGGTAATCAAAGTTAGAAATATGTATCTTTCAAAAACCGAGATATATATATATATATAAATTTATTGTCTTCTGAAAAAAGTATGCACTTATCTCAAAATATCAACAAATTCACTGTATGTAAGTTTTATTTTTTTTTAGAAAAAAAGTTTTATATATTGCATTTGAAAGGACTTTATAAAAATAATTTAATATTTAAAAATTAAGATAAAAAAAATTTCTGAAATAATTTTTCCCTCATTAAACATTTTTTAAATAAAAAAGCGTTTAATTTTTAAAGATAAAAAAAAATTAAAATAACTTCAAAAAACGAGAAAAGTTCTTTTGATTTAGTTCTACGAAATTAATCAATGGAACTCTGCGATTATACTGTAGGTATAACTATATATATGTAATATGTATCTTCTAGGAAACAAAAATTTCCAAATTTATTTTTAAATCTTTTATTTGTCATTTTCTTTTATTTTAAAATTTATTTGTTTTTATTCCATTAAATTAAATCACTTTGGTTATTTTTAAATTATTTGTCTTTTTCTTTATTTTTAAATTTAAGTATTTTATTCAATTAAGTTAGCACACTTCATCAATTTATTTTTGAACTATAAGTTTTATTTAGGTTTGAAAATGTATATTTAATATAAAAAGATAACAAAAATTCTATTCAAAACTTTCAACTCGAAAATAATAGAGGGCATTGTTTTCATTTGTTTTCATTTAAATTTGTTGTTTTTATAGTCTATTTGCTAACTGATGTTTTCCAATTTAAAAAGCCACGTTTTGTTTTAAATATACATATGTAGGTATGTATATATGCTATTATTTTATTTTCTGTTAGAAGTTTTAAAAGAAGAAATGAATGAAAAAAATATATCTTTTATCTTTACTATATTACTATTTGTTTTTTTTTCTTCTTTGTTATTTTCTTTAAATACTCCATCATTCATTATGTCAACAATTTTAATATAATGAGAAAATGAAATCTTTTACCTGACTCTGTATATAAAGCCTCGTGGTCATTTCGGGAATATTCTCTTAGACTATTTTTTTTCAAATTCATTTTTAATTATTTGTTATCGTATGATTCGAAATAAAAATAAATATGAATTATTTAAATTTAAATAATAAATTAGACTAAAATTGCAAATTGAATGCAAAATAAAAAAGAACAAATATAAAATTAGAACTAAAGGTCATCACGAAGGATTAAAATATGTATGGTATTTATCAAATAAGATAAGTCAGTTTGTATTTTTTTAACTTTGTAACAAATAATAAATAAATTTCTACAAAAACTCCGCAAAGTAAAACCATCAGCAAATAAATTTTTGATTATAGAATATATTTTTTTCTTTCTCTGTCTTATAAATACAAACAATACATATTCTTTCCTCACATCACATTTTTTTAAAATATCTTTTAATAACAATAAATTCTCTTTTTTATCACGTCTCTTCAGTTTATGATTTTCTTATATTCATTCTTACACGTGTAAGTTAAAAAAAAACATTAAATAACCAAAGAAATTATTGTCATATAATTTACTCTAAAAAAAAAAAATCAAGTCCCCTTACTTTATATGTAAATTACTGATTTCAATAAATTATTTGATTTTATTCATTTTTTTCCTAGTTTTTTTAATGTTATAATTTTATAAGTAAAAATAGTTATTTAAATAATTACAGTTGGTACATTTTTGTTAAATATATAAAAAACATTACATAATATATATAAATGTAGATAGATTATCTTTAATATAATTATTAAAGTCATATAAGTACATTTAAATATATTAAGACTTGACGACTGACCTATTGATTAAACTTAAACTCACATAACTGCTATAGACTTTTTTTTTTATTGAGATGCTTTTTTAAAATAATCTTATTTTATTTCTTCTTTTTCTTTTATATTATAAAAAAAGAAAAATACAAAAATTTTAAATAATAAAATTAAATATATAATTCAGAACTTTTGCGAAAATCTTACAGTTCATTTCAGTTTACTTTTGAAATTTTCATCGGACAGTCACGCCGAATAAAAGCGACAGTTTTTTTAATTTTTTCATTTTTTTTAGGTAATTTTTCTTATCTTTTTTTTCAATTGATAATTTTAAATTTTCGTGAATAATTAATTTAAATAAATGGAAGAATTTTATTAAGTGAAAACTTTGTTAATTATTTAATTTAAAAAATTAAGTTGTCGTTAAGAAAATAAAAATAAATTGCTTTGTGAATGAAAATGAAGTTTAAAATAATCTTAAAAAGTTCCTTTTTTGCTGTAAAGTTTATTGATAAAAATGAGTTTAAAACCAATAATCATTAATTTGAGTTAAATGTAATAAAATTAAGCATGGCAAAAATATTGCATATTAATAAAAGAAAAACAAATTTAATAAAAATATTGATCAAATAAATTAATTGATTTAATTTTAAATATTATTTTCCACTCCTGATGGTTTCTTATAAATATTTGATTTAATTTGACCATAAATTTTGTAAAATTGAAATAGAGTTGAAACTCTATTTGAGACTTGGAATCAATCAAATAGAAATGGGCAATATATTTGTAAATCAATAAAGTAATTTGAAGGTACTTGGTTATTATTACAAAGATCAAAATTACAATTGCTCGAAAAAATTTCATTTCAGAAATTGAAATTACAACCGAAATTTGATCAACTGATATTTACATTTAATACTTTTATGTTTATTTAAAATTTGAAATTTTCTGTTTTGGCTTAAATGCAGCAAATAATTATAGTAATTAAAAATATTAAATAAACCTCACATATGTAAATTTATAACTAAAAAAAAGCAATTCAATTATGCATTTAAAAATTTCGAATAGAGCCCATAATTAAAATGTTCAATAGAATTTTAACTTTTGCATATAATTATAATGTCACCTATTTCACTAATTAACAATAGAGTTTGTAAATATTTGGCAAAATAATTACATTAGATAACATA
This sequence comes from Pedicia rivosa, assembly GCA_963082725.1. Classification (NCBI taxonomy): domain Eukaryota; kingdom Metazoa; phylum Arthropoda; class Insecta; order Diptera; family Pediciidae; genus Pedicia; species Pedicia rivosa. The sequence continues at coordinate 20,798,226 of OY720151.1, forward strand.
ATTATTTAAATACATATATATGTAAACCTATATGTAAATATTCAGATTTCTATACTAATTTCATTATTAGTTTAGCTTATCACATAAAATCCTCTAATTTTTTTAAATTACAAACATAATTTATTTCGTTACAGGATGTTCAAATTAATTCAATAAATATTATGTATGAGTCTATTATATTTATATAATAACTTCTACGGTTATTTATTGTATTCTTAAATTGACCATTCTTGGAAGCTAATAAATAATGAAAAATTAAATAATAATTGAATTAAAATAATTACCGCTATTCCTTTAATGAATATAAGAGGAAATTGAATCATTATTTTGATTTTTATTTAATATTTTAATACTGAAATCGATAACAATAAATTTTTATTGAATATTAAATATGAGTTATTAAAATAAAAATCTCATCCAATTATTTTCACCTTTTTCTCTCATTTACACAATCAATTATGTGTTATAAAAATTTTATATTTGTATATAGTTATTTGTAATTACATATTTTCTAGAACTATAAGTTTCTATTATCAAGGACAATTTTAAACTAAACTTAATTTAAGACATTTTAAAAGGCTAATCTTAACAAAAATATAATAAAAAAAATATATAAATTGTAAATTTAAATTGTCTATTATATAAATAAATATATACAGCATATAAATAATATATTATATATATATATATATATATATATATATATATATGTATATCCCTAAACAAATATAGATATATAGAAATAGTTACTCTATAAATATAAATATTTTAATAATAAAATATTTACCTTTTTAATTCACCTGCTGTCTCAATAAATCATTTTAAATCTCGTAATAAATATATAAGTATAAAGTACATATCCGAAAATTCACATTATGTTATTTCTCAATTATTTCACATACCTTACTAACTTATGTTATTTTTAACGACATTATATTGCAATTATATTTCAATTTTTAATTTTACACTAACAACAAAATGAAAATTATTACCCCAGATTTGCTATTTAATTTATTTTGATTGACAAAAATTTACTTTAATATTTCAATTAAAATTGTGAATAATATAATTCAAATAAAAATCTTTTTAGAAATTGCAAAAAAATAAACCTCAAACTTTAAGTAATTCAAGAGCAATAATCTAAATATTTCAATTAATTTTTTGAAAAAAAAAGACGTTAAAATAATTCAATAAATAATAATAATAATTTCAAAGATATTCTTAAAAAACCATTCACAGAATTTAACAGTGACTAACTTGTCTATATGTAAGACGGAAAGAGTAAATGTTCGGTTATTAGCATTTGATACTCCCACTTAAAAAAGCTGCCAATTAGCAATTTGACGCAAAAAGAAAATATTGGGCGTAGTATACACACGCTTCCTGTTCCATGAAAACGTGGCAAAAGTTTAATTTAATTTTCATTTTTTTGGCATATCAAAAATGAGAAGCAACTGTTTTCATTTTCTCATTGTCACTATATAACTGAAAAGGAATTCAGCCAAGATATCAAAATAAATCTAACCCTGACTGGATCCTAAATAATTTTTATTTTTGGTACTTTATCATCACTAAGCCTAAAATTAACTATTTTATTATACTAAAAATAGTTATAAAAGCCACAAAAAAAAAAAAAAAAAAATAAACAAACAAACCTAACAATAATTAAAAGAAAAAAAAAAATAAAATGCGCAAAATCTTTTATGTTTTTTTTAAAAACCGGAAAAAGTAAAAAGAAATAATTTAATTTTTATAATATTCACATAAAATATAAATTTATGTATTTGACAAGGTCAAAGTTAACTTCAGTTTTTAACTTTTTGGTCTCAGGAAATTGAAATATTTGAAATTTTTATGAATTCTTTATTATTTTATATAATAGATATACCTACAGTTTTTTTTCTTTTTCTTTTCATTGTTGGAATTGAGCCAACTTATCATAACTTTTCTTTAAGTCACTTTCGGTAGACATATATATAACAATTTGTTTTTTGAAAAATTAGAATAAAAAAAATATTTTTTATTGTCCACAATCTTCAAAAAAAAAAAAAAAGAAAAAAATTAAACATAATGCCCATCATAAATTAAAGAAGAATAAAAAACAAAAAGAAGACACTCTTTAGATGTTTTAGAATTTATACTAAACTCTACGCAATTATGAACACTTTTCTATATTATTATACTAAAATATAAAGAATAGAAGAATTTTTTTATAAATTTAATGATTTATTATTGATTTAAACAGAAACAACATTAATTCAATTCAACAAAATGTCAACGGAAATTGTCGAAGAAATTATTCAAGAAGCTAAAATTGTTACAGAAGCTAAAATTCTTTCAGGAACAGAAATTGCAAAGTTAGTTTTTATAATAAAGCAAGAAAATAAAAGATATAAACATTTTTATAATTTTATAATAATTGAGAATAATAAATAAAAACTTTTGTATTTAATATAGAGAAATTCGTGCAAAACTAAGAAAAAATGTTACGGAACTAATGAAACGTAAACCAAAGATACGTCCTGGCTTAGCAATTGTACAAGTTGGCCATCGTGAGGATTCAAATGTTTATATTAGGATGAAAATAAAGGCAGCGGAAGAGATTGGTATTGATGCAAAGCATCATTTATTACCAGATACAATTACAGAAGTGGATCTAATAGCAAAAGTTGCAAGCTTAAATGCTGATCCAAATATTCATGGAATTATTGTGCAAATGCCATTGGAAACAAAAATACCAATTAATGCTAATTTAATTACTGATTTGGTATCACCTGAAAAAGATGTTGATGGGTATGTTTTATTACTTACATTTCCATTTCATCATCTAACAATAAAATTATTAAAGTCTTAATACAGTAAATGAGGGGCGTTTAGCTATCGGAGATTTAACTGGCTTTTTGCCTTGTACCCCTAAAGGTTGTCTAGAGTTAATTCGCAGAAGTGGAATTAAAATTGCTGGATCAAATGCAGTTGTTATTGGACGTAGTAAAATTGTTGGAACTCCAGTAGCTGAATTATTAAAATGGAATCATGCCACTGTAACCGTTTGCCATTCACAAACTGTAGATCTGAGAGAACAGGTTTGTTTTGTTTTGAATTCATGAATTTGTTAAATAAGTTATCACAAAAATATTATTTTTCCTTATATAGACAAGAAAAGCCGATATTCTTGTTGTTGCAATTGGAAAAGCAGAATTAATTAAAGGGGATTGGATTAAGCCAGGCGCTGTTGTTATTGATTGTGGTATCAATGCTGAAATGGGTAAGTCTTTAATTTCTATTTAATTTTTTTTTAGATTATTGAATTATTTTTTAGTAAACTTTCAACGTTTCAACACTCAAAAGTAATAAAAATAACGAATAGAAATATAATTTCTAATTTGTGATTAAACACGAAATTATCAGCTCCAAACATTAATTAAAAATATTATATGAATTTTATATACTATGACGTTGATGAAACTAATAAGAAGCAATAAATGTTACAACTTTTATTGACCAGATTTTCGGATTCTTAGAACATTATCAAGACCTTGAAGAATAGTTATAATTTATCTTTTTTATTGAGATCAAAAGACGAGACTTTCACATTAACATTTTAAAATGATATAATATATTACTATAATATTTCTCAGCTGGCTCATATTAGAAAATAGTAGATTTATATACAACTTAATCTTATCCATTGGACATAATATCTGTTTTTCCTTTGAATTTATTCAAAAATATTACCGATATAAAAATGCAATATACGTGGGATAGATCAGTGATAAAAACTGATATTCAAACTGTCATAATTTTGTCATTTTATTTTAAGTATATGCGAATAACATTTAATTACCTTAAATTATTTATTTTTTTGGTATCTCGAAGATTGATAATATTGAATTCTATTTTTGGCTGTTATTTCATTAAAAATTAAGACTTAAATATTTTTTTTTGTAAAAAAAAAAAAAACTAGGTAGATACTTATGATTTCATGGTATTAATAAAGATAAAATAAAAGAAAATGATGACTATAATTATAATAAACAGTGACTTAAGAAAGATGGAAAGTGGTTAAACTGTTTGTTCCAATTATTTCTCTTTAAGAAAATTTAAAAATAAAAAAATTTATAAATAATTTTTATTAGTTTTGTTGATTTACATTTTCAATTACATTACTTAAATTTTTCTTTTTTGTTTATTAAATTTTTAAACATTTTTGTTACTCAAAAGAATAAAAATTAGTGTAAATTTTACGGTCATGGTAATTAGTTTAACTGTTTCAATATAAATTGTACCTAAACATTTCTTTCGCGTATAATTTACGCACCATCCACCCTCTTCGATAACTTTTGACTTTGTGAATGATTAGAATTTTAATGGAAATATTTCAGTTGAATATTTAAAAAAAATTTGATAAGAAAAGAATAATTACATAAGTGTTGAGACGAATAATTAAAATGATCAATAAAATTTAATTGCCTACTGTTTTTTCTTTTTTTTTTTTAATTTTAACGAAGAAAAACAAAATTATTATAATTTGGCAACTGATCAAAAAAACTTTTATACGAAAAGTTTAATTGTTTCCCTAATTAAAAAAAATATATTTTGCCTAACATTTATTTAGATATTTTCGATTTTTATTATCTTTGCTTACATGTTTTGGTTTACTCAAATTTTTTATTATTCCTTCATAATTAGATTGTGATTAATTTACGTACACCAAATAAAGGGCTTAGAATGATTAAAAAGTAATTTTTTAACAGTATTAAATTTCGTTAAAAATTTTTGTTTTCCCTTAAAAATTAGTAATTTATAATTTATCTTAATGTCTTTTTTCTTTCTTTATTTTTATTTTAAATTTTGACCTAATGAAGTGCAAAACAAATGCACAACATCAAAACACTAAAAAAAATTATCAATAATTGACGCGATTATGGTGTTGTTCTTGATTTTGAAACAGTATATTTTTCTGAGATAAGAATTCCAGAGAAAACATATTTTAAAAAAACATAAACAAAATTTTCTTATATTAAAAAGGGTCAATAAATAGGTCAAAAAAATAATGATTGCCGGATATGATGAAAACAAATTATATGTTCATTATTCTAAAATGTCTTCGAAAATAAAACGTTTTGTTAGAAATTTAAAGATCACACTTTTCAATACTAAAATATTTGGTAAGAATATTCTCACTAGACCTTCAGTTAAGTGCATTTATTCTCATATATATAAATATCAATTCTTGAAAATCTTTATTAGACTTTTGTTGATTAATTTAATATTAAAATGAATTCACTTGTAATGACTTTTAAATTACCTTTTAATATACAGATATAATTTATAAAAAAAAAAACAGAAATTGTTGTTTAGAAAAAATACAGTCGAGCAATTTCAGTAAAACTAAATAAGTTTACTTACAAAAACAAAATTTTCCAATACCCTTCTTAAAGTTATTCTTGTAATTTTTAAAATAATTTATTTATTAAATAATATAAAGTAGGTAGATAGTACACATAGAATTAAGATTTTTTCTGCCAATACTTACCGAATCATTCCCATAATTTAAATAAAATAACAAAAAGCAGCAAAAAATTCTGGTTTATCCTGTAAATTAATTTTTGGCTAGATTGAATTAATTTGATATATTTTATTCACATTTAAATCAAACAACAGATTCAACCAAAGAACATGGACAACGTTTACGTGGTGACGTTGCATTTGAAGAAGCACGTTTTGTGGCATCTTATATTACTCCAGTTCCTGGCGGTGTAGGTTTGTAATTAATATATTGTTTAAAATTGTTTTCAATTTCATTTTTCCTTTAGTATCATTATTATAATTTTGTTTTTTTTATAGCATTAGTCCAAATCGTATTAAAATTGTTGTAATGATTCATTAAAAAAAAAATTTATTCGTAGGACCAATGACAGTGGCAATGCTTATGCAAAATACAGTTCAGTCTGCTCAGAGAGTTATACAGAGAATGAACGAAATGAATTGGTCTATCAGAAAATTAACTTTAGTTGCTCAAAAACCTGTACCAAGGTAATTAATTATATTTAAAGTTTATTAAACCATTTAAAATTGTTTCTTTTTTAGTGATATTCAAATTGCTCGAACACAAGTACCAAAAGATATAGCAGATTTGGCAAAAGAAATTGGACTTTATCCATGTGAAGTATCATTATATGGAAGTAAAAAAGCAAAAGTTGCTTTAAGTGTTATAGAGCGTTTAAAAGATCAACCTGATGGAAAATATATTGTTGTCTCTGGGTAATAATTTTATTTATTTATAAAATGAAATAATAAAGAAAATAATTTTTTTACTTTTATTACTTAGAATTACTCCAACACCTTTAGGTGAAGGCAAATCAACTACTTCAGTTGGTTTAGTTCAAGCACTTTGTGCTCATGAGAAAAGAAATGCGATTGTGTGTCTCAGGCAACCATCACAAGGGCCTACTTTTGGTATTAAAGGCGGTGCTGCTGGTGGTGGTTATTCACAGGTAATTGATAAATAATAATAATTTATTATTAAATATTAAATATATATTTGTTCAATATTGATAATTTTAAAATAAATAAGGCAAGTTAATTGGTGATGAAATAAATCATGATAATAACCAGTTTTATTTCCAACCAATGAGAAAGCTTAAAGTTTATTAAGAGTCAAAACAATAAATTAGAAATGAAAAGAAAAGAATTTTTAATAATGTTATATATAATTCGTGGTAATATAATATCGTTTGTTAATTGAGTACTTCAACATAAATCTTGAATATGTAAAAACCTTTAAGGTATTGATTTTTTTTATTAATGTTAGAAATAATTTTTGATAAAATTTTGGAAAACCACAATCACAATGAGCACTTTTTTAATTATTACAATAAATTGTGTTTTTTTTAAAAGTATTTTTCTTATTTTATTTAAGTTCTTAATTATGATAAAATTTCAAAATTTGGACTCTAATGTAATTTTTATAAATCCTTTTTTACTTATTGAAATAATATATTACTGGCAAATGTTACCGAAATGTATACCTACCTAGAGAATTTAATTAATTTTATAACAAAAGAATGTGCAAAATAAATCTTTCAACATTTACGTCGAACCAACGAACCAACGAAAGATATTTAAAACCCCGTTTTTTCCTGCATAAAAAGATTTTACGTCAAAACAAATGTTTTAATATTCATATTTTAGGTAATTCCTATGGAGGATTTCAATCTTCATTTAACTGGTGATATCCATGCTGTATCAGCTGCAAACAATCTTTTAGCAGCACAAATGGATGTTAGAATATTTCATGAAGCATCACAAAGTGATCAAGCATTGTATGATCGTTTGGTACCGAACATTAATGGTGGAAGACAATTTTCAGCAATACAAAAAAGACGTCTTGACAGATTGGGAATAACTAAAACTGAACCAGATAGTTTGACTAGCGCTGAAATTACGAAATTTGCCCGTTTGGCAATTGATCCAAATAATATTGTATGGTCCAGAGTTGTTGATGTAAATGATCGCTATTTGCGTAAAATAACAATTGGACAATCAGTAACCGAAAAAGGATTTAAAAGAGAAACTGGCTTTACAATTACTGTGGCAAGTGAAATAATGGCTGTTCTTGCACTTTCAAAAAATTTAGCAGATATGAAAGAACGTTTATCAAAAATGGTTGTTGCCTTTGATAAATCTGGATCACCAGTAACAGCTGATGATATTGGTATGACTGGTGCATTAATGGTACTACTTAAGGATGCTATTGAACCAACACTTATGCAAACACTTGAAGGAACTCCAGTTTTTGTTCATACAGGACCATTTGCTAATATAGCTCACGGATGCTCATCAATTATAGCTGATAATATTGCGTTAAAATTAGTTGGTAAAGATGGCTACGTTGTAACAGAAGCTGGATTTGGTTCTGATATTGGAATGGAAAAATTTTTCAATATAAAATGTCGGACATCCGAAAAAGTTCCAAATGCAGTTGTACTTGTAACGACTGTACGTGCATTAAAAATGCATGGAGGTGGACCAGCAGTTACACCGGGTACACCATTAAAACGAGAATATTTGGAAGAAGATGTTGAACTAGTAAAATTGGGGATGCCGAATTTACTTAAACATATCAGTAATGGTGTAAAATATGGAATTCCTGTTGTAGTTGCTATCAATTCTCATTCGTAAGTAATTTTAGAGTATTTCCTTCTGTTTAATGAATTACATTCATTTTTAATGCATTTTTTCAAATTGATTTTAATAAATATTTATAAATTTTTTATAGCAACGACACAGCTGCGGAACATCGTGCAATTAAAAAGTCTGCAACAGCTCATGGTGCATTTTCAGCTGTTGTATGTAATAATTGGGCTGAAGGAGGTGCAGGAGCTGTAGAATTGGCACAAGCTGTCATGGAAGCATGCAATCAAAAAACTAAATTTAAATTTTTATATAAACTTGATTTATCAATCGAAGAAAAAATTCTTATTATTGCACGTGAAATGTATGGAGCTGGAAGTATTGATTTATCTTCTAAAGTTCGTGAAGCAATCAGACTTTATACAGAAAAAGTAAGTATACGATTGTTTCGTTTTTTATTACCACATTACAATTCTAATTTAAAATATTTTTAATAGGGATTCAGTAAACTACCATTATGTATGGCAAAAACACAAAATTCGTTAACTGCGGATGCAGCCGTTAAAAATGCACCTACTGGATTTAAATTAGTTATAAATGATATGTCATTAGCAGCAGGTGCCGGATTTATTGTTCCAGTATGTGGTGAAATAACAAAGATGCCAGGATTACCGACAAGACCAATAATTTTCGATATTGATCTGAATACAGAAACTGGTGAAATTGAAGGTCTTTTTTAAAAGAGAACTGCAAAATTTGAAACGAAAAAAAAAATAGAATAAAATATAAATGATAATAATTAACTACAAGATATCCATTTTTGTCACTATTGTTTTTATTGTTTTCTAATAAAATTTACTAATTTACTAAAAAAAAAGGAAAATTAAAGTTGTTATTTTTAACTAATTTTTATGGCCGATCTTAGTTTTGCTGAGCGACTCCTGGGATTTGACTCTAATTCCTCAGTGCTAGGTGTTATAACATGTTTATGAATTTGCTTCCAATGTGAATTCATTAAAGATTCAATTAATTCACGATCATGCAAAAGTGTATGACTTGTGTATTTTAATGGCATAGGATTAGCAATATTACCAATAACATTGCCCATAATATGTCGTTTCACAATTGTATCTTCTAAAGAGTGAAAAGTAATAGTCACAAGGCGACCATTTGTCTTCAGGTATCGATGTGCTACCATCAAACCATAATTTATTTCATTTAGCTCATTATTAACGAATATTCGAAGTGCTTGAAATGTTTTTGTAGCTGAATGAGAATGCCTTTGTAATTTATCTAGTCTAAATTCTTCATTACATGAAGATTTAACCAAATCAGCAAGCTCTTTTGTTGTTTCTATACGTTTGAAGGTATGTCTTGCAGTAACTATTAGACGTGCAATTTTTTTTGCATTTTTCTCTTCGCCATAAATTTTTAAAATTCTTGCTAAATCGTCTTCTTCTATATTAGCCAGTACATCAGCTGCAGTAGGTTGTTCACTGAATCGGTTACCATCCATTCTCATATCTAATGGACCATTTTTACTAATTGAAAAACCACGATTTGCAATATCAAATTGCATTGAAGAACAACCAAAATCAAACAAAACTCCGTCTATAGAATTTTCCTTAATTTTTTGTTCTTCCAATAATTTAGGCAATTCAGAAAAACGGCCCAGAAGTGGCATTATTTGACCAGGATAATCTTTTGCTAGGGAACTAGCATATTTGTGAGAAACTGGATCTCGATCTAAAGCTATTATTTGAACATCTGGTTGATTTTGAAGTATAAGTTTAGTGTGACCGCCAGCACCAAATGTCATATCGATTATAGTTTGGTTGGCCATAAGGTTTAAATTTGAAATTGTTTCTTTAGACAAAACAGGTATATGAGGTTGCTCTTCGATAGAAGCAGTTGCAAGATGAACTCGTCGCAAGACATTATTAAATTGTAAAATTCTACGTAAAATTAAATTAAACATTGATGTAATAAATTATTTTTTAAATAATCCACTATCTTCGTTTAGATATTCCAGAAATTCAGAAGATAGTACTTGATTACACTGCTCTCCAGTTAGTCCAGTTGCTGTTGAAGTTAATGTTCTTGGGTATTTCTTCGCATGTACATTACTTTCAATCCTCTCCAATGCGTCAATTTGTTTTTCTAGATTTTTGTCTTCTAAAGTAAGTGCGTTATTTTTATTAAATAGAATTTTTGCTTGCTCTCTTAGCTTTTCCCCTAAATCCCTAAAAAATTACATAATAAAATTTAACAAAGTGTTATTTAGGGTTGATTTATTATTCTTTACCTTCCGGGTTTTGTTTTATCAACAGGCCACTTTTCTAAAAGTTGTATAAATCTCTTGTATAACGACATTATTTTATTATTAATTTTAAATTCATTATTTCCTCAGAAATTCATAAACTTTTCGAACTGTAATGTCAATGTCAAAAGAATTTTTAATTTGTTGAATGTTGAGCAAAATAAATGACAGCCTTTTTTTTAGAACACTCCCGGTCAACCATACAAATAAAAATTATAGTGTATTGCTTAAAATTTCCATTACTTACGACCAAAATACGCTTTACTTTCTTGTGCATTTATTTTTATTAACTTTTATAATTTTTTAAAACTTTTATATTTATCAGAAATTAATAATAAATTTGTATTAAAATAATAATAATTTTTACTTATATTTTTAACTTCCTTTTGTACACAAAATTTATTTCGTCAAGCTTTAAATTTTGACATTTCATATCAACACAAGAGTATTGAATACTCACTTACACAAACAAGAAAATATTATATGAAACGATATATTTTATCAAAAATTATCAATAGAAAGGCCCTCTACTGCAAAAATCAAAAAGTACTATTGAAATAGTACAAACAAAAACACATAAATCCAAACCAAAGTTGTCAAAAAGCAGTCGATCTACAGTTGTAGCAATCTATACAATCATTGGTTTTTAGCGCGACTGCATTATATAAATTTATTTTTAATTATTATTTAAATTAAAATTTTGAATTTTTAAATATTAATAATTAATTACATATTCGTCGAAACCTACTTTCAACATTAATTTGTCTTAAATTTTTTAACCTAATACTTAAATAAACCAAATAAAAAACGTCCATGAGACAATACTCGATTAGTCTTCATTAAATTTTTATGAAAATTTATTTTGCTGAAAATGTCCATGAAAGTATTGCTTACGCAAAGTAAATAGGTAAATTGGCGTAACTTTAGTCTTTTCAGTGAAGTATGAAAAAAGTATAGTTACGCTACAATAGCGTAGAGTTAGAGTTTGAAAGATCATAACTAATATAAATAACGCATGATACAAATATACAAGATATGTTCTTGCGCATGTTTTCCTCTCTTCTTTAAGGCTTGGGAGACGTCACAAAACTTTTGATTGGTGGGAAACACAAAAAACAGATTCTTGATTGGTTTAAAATTAAAAAACAGATTTGGGTGACATCATGCGCGAACTTGAACGAAAAATATCTTGTATATTTGTATCATGAATATCACCTAAATAATTAATGGTTTTCATATCATAATAACATGGTATGAAACTTTTCATTTAAAAGTAAATCTTTCATTGAAAACTTTTCAAACTCATGTCACTATATTAATCTAGACGCTAGGTTAGTTAAGTATCTAAATTTATCCATTGAATAATTTATTTTATTAACTTAAACTTGTACAAAATATTAAAGAATAAAATTTAAAAATTCGAATTTTTTATTGAATTAAACTTTTGTGTATTGAGTTGTTCGAGAAAAAAATAGCAAATTGTATATGTTTTACAATTTCATAGGGATTATTTTTTAGCACAAAATGTAAATTGAAATAAATAATACATGACAGCCAGTCAGGAACGAATTTTTTTCGAATAAAGTTTCGTGAGTCTTTTTTTTTTCTCCGAAATTAGACGTTTATCAGAAGTGTCAGGAATCAGAATTTTCAATTTTAATTTTATTTAGTAAATTATTTTGCGATGGCTGGAATGCTTTCGATAACGTCGCGTAATGTCCGTAATGTACTTCGTTTAGGTGTACAAGTTTTAGAAAAAGATGCTACCCAGGTAATTAAACGTGATTTTATTAACAGTTTTTTATTTGGGAAAATTATTATGTAACACGTTATAAAAGTTAAAGTTGATATAATCTATTTCTAAAAAACGTGTGACGATATCCTATGATATTAATAACTTTCTAATTAATTAAATTGAATGGTTTCTTTATATATTATTTAAGGAATTATTCGTATTCTAATATTAATGACCCATATTTTTAGGTTAGTGTTAATTCAAGAGCCTACCACCAGGTGCGCCTTTTTCCAAGACTTATTCAGCTTTCCAGGAATGTTGTGAATTCAGAAGAAAAGTAAATATATTTATAATTATTACATCGTTTTTTTTTTTTATATTTTTAGATAAATTTATTATGTAATAGACTATTTTTTTGTTTCATATTTTCGGCAAAAAAATATTTCGTAACATTAAATGTTATTGTTATAATTTTACTTTGTGGTGGTAAAAATATTCACATGGTTTTTAAACGCTGACGACATTCGCAAAAAAAACTTGATGAATGAAAGTTATTTTTCTTTTATTTTGAAAAATATTTTAATTTAAAATGTTCCGACGGAAGAATTTATGATTATATATTTACGTTATAAGTTATAACATTTTGATAAGCTATCACAATTATTTTTTTTTGGGTTTTTAGAAACATTAGAACAATCCATTGGAAAAATGAATCACGACGGGGTATACAAACAACATCACAACTGTTATCTTCTACAGTGGTTAAAGTACCACAGTTTGCAGACTCTGTATCAGAGGGTGATATTAGGTTTGTGAAATCTAACAAAACAACATAATCACAAGGGAGCTAAACTTATTTTTTTTAAAGGTTTACAAAGAAAGTAGGTGACGCTATTGCGATTGACGAAGTGGTGATGGAAATTGAAACAGATAAAACTACAGTGTCGGTGCCATCACCAGGAAATGGAATAATTGAAGAAATTTTTGTCAAAGATGGTGATACAGTCAAATCTAATCAAGAATTATTCCGAATGAATATAACTGGTGAAGCGCCTCCGAAGAAAGCCGAAGCAGCTGCATCTCCACCTCCACCACCACCACCAGCACCAAAACCGGCTGCAGCTGCTCCACCACCACCACCACCGCCCACCGCATCCGCAGTTCCTCCACCACCTAAAGCGGCGACATCTTTACCACCTCCACCACCAAAACCAACTGGACCAATGACTACAATACCAGTAGCTGCTATTCGACATGCACAATCAATCGATTCTGCAACTGTTAAAGTAAAAATTATTTAAAATTTTTTTTTTGGATAATTTAACGTTAATTATTAATTTAAAGTTACCTCCAGCCGATTATACTAAAGAAATAACCGGAACTCGGACTGAACAACGTGTTAAAATGAATCGTATGAGACTAAAGATTGCATCTCGTTTGAAGGAAGCACAAAATGTTAATGCTATGCTTACAACATTTAATGAAATTGACATGAGGTTTTAAATAATCAAAATTGTTAAAGATTTCGTAACTAATTTGTTTTCTCTCATATTTTTAAAGTCATATCATGGATTTCCGGAAGCAACATCTTGAAGCTTTCCAAAAGAAATACGGAATGAAACTAGGGTTTATGTCTGCATTCTGTAAAGCTTCTGCTTATGCACTACAAGATCAACCCGTTGTGAACGCGGTTATTGATGGAAATGTAAATTTTGATTTATTTTAAAATCCAAATCTTTAAATTTTTATAATTGTGTTATTCTTAGGAAATTATTTATAGAGATTTCGTAGACATATCAGTAGCTGTTGCTACTCCAAAAGGTCTTGTAGTTCCTGTCATACGGAATGTGGAAGGAATGAATTATGCTGATATTGAATTAACAATTGCTGCATTAGGTGATAAAGCTAAGAAAGGTGCTTTAGCTGTTGAAGATATGGATGGTGGTACATTTACAATTAGCAATGGCGGAGTATTTGGTTCACTTTTAGGAACACCAATTATTAATCCACCACAAAGTGCAATTTTGGGAATGCATGGAATATTTGAACGTCCAATTGCAATCAAAGGACAAGTAAATTAAAATTTTCTTTAATAATTAATTTTAAGAAAATATTATTATATTATAAATATAGATAGTGAATAATTAATTTTATGAAATTTTATTTTTAAAGGTTGTTGTTCGTCCAATGATGTATGTTGCTCTTACATATGATCATCGGCTGGTTGATGGTCGTGAAGCAGTTATGTTCCTCCGTAAAATAAAAGCAGCTGTTGAAGATCCTCGTATTATTCTAGCTGGACTTTAAATAAATTTCCTTCTATCTACCACATTAAAAGCAGATGAAAAAAATAGACTCTAAATAAATGAATTAATTGAATAAAAAACAAAATAATTAAATTTATAGAACGATTATCGTCGTTTATTAAAAATAATTTTCGCAATTTCTTTTCTTTTTGGTTTTCATCTATAATTTATTTTAATTATGAATTTTATTTATTAACAGAAAAACAACAAAATATAATTTATATTTAAAATAAAGGAGCAAAAAAATTTTAATTTTTCTCAATTTATAAATTTTATTGTAAATATTTAATTTCTTCGTAGTCTAATTTTATTTGAAAGTATTTTTTTGTGTTCTACAAAAATGGATGTTTTGCTTTTTTTGCTTTTAATTTTTAAACGTTTGATTTTATTGAGAGATAAATTAAAGAGTATTTGAATAATTGTTTTTAAAAACAAAACAACTTTTAAGTTTATAAAATATTACTGTTAACAGTTTCGTAATTAAATCAAGCATTAACATTTTTACAGAGTAATATAATCAAACGATAGAAAAAGAAGAAAGCAAAACGTCTTTACGTAAATTATTAAACAAATTCTTTATTAATATTGTCCAATTTTTTTTATTTTGTGTTGCAAAAATTCATATTAATATTTTTAAAATGATATTATCAATGTAGTTGTTAAAATAATAACAAAAAGCTTTTTATGCAATAATATAAAACCTCAAAAATTATAATAATTAATAATAAAAATTATAGTTATATGCATTGCATGTATTAAAAATTAAACGAAATATGTAATAACACCCTTATTTACTATAAGATCCAGGAATGTGTGCATTTTAATGGATCAATAATGAAAAAAGAAATAATTACTTTTATGAATGTATTTGTTTTTATTTAGATAGAAGAATCCATCAATCATTTATTATTGTCCTCTTGTGTATTCGCATCTTTATATTTTCTAATTACTTTTTTTGAAGTATTCAAAATAAAACATACATACATTATAACACTGCATTATATTATATAGAAAAATTGCTAATTTTGTGTGCCAGTATTAAAAGCAAAATAGTACCAAGCTTTGCTTTAAAGTTTTACGAGATTGTTGATTATTTTCTGAAAGCAACTGATATTTAATAGATTCTAATTTTTTGAAAGACGAGAAAGAAACGAAATTTGGCTGGACAATATAACAAAATATCGGAATAGAAAATATAGAATGAATTTTTAAAGCATACTTACTTATAGGTTTTCGAAAATAAAATATCTATTACGAAGAAGTTAATTGACATATATTAATTATAAACCATTTTCTTTTTATGTACCAATTATTTCAAATAGGCATCCTTAACAATTAATGAATTAAAATAATTATTTTTAAAAATTAAAAACAAAAAATTCCAATAAATATCATCGATAAAATCGAAAGTGGAGGTATATGAATTACAATAATGAATAATATATGTATATAAGACTTATATTATAAGTGGTAAACAGAAATAATTTTTTGTTTATACCGTAATACAAAACAATCATAGAGTTAATATAAAATTAAGAAAATACCAAATAATTATTTTTCATAACGAAATATTATCCATATATGCATATATAATATATATATGTATAATAAAAAGTTATTATTTAATTTTCGTAAAAAAGAATTTTTTACCAACCCTGGTTAGTGTAAAAATGAATTGCCTGATTTTAGGCAATGTAGAAATTTAGGCGTAACATGAGATTTAAAAATTTTTCAAAAACATCCGTATAAATACGTATAATTTTTGTTTAATTCTACATGATTGTTGTTGATTGCCAATCTTTCTATTATTATGGGATTAATAATTAATTAATAATAATATACATTAATTATGAAATACAAAGAAAAACACAAAAATACTACATAAAAATAGGAAAAACGTTGGCCAATTCTTATTAGGGAGAAAAAAAAATTAATATGTATATTTTGATAAAATTAAATTGAACTGGCTCTTACCTACTGTTTCATTAACTTTCAATCTGATCTGTTATCATTAACACCAAAAAAATTGTTGTAACATGATGATATAGTGAAGTTAGGTTTTCGGTCATAAATTATCAGTTAAATATGCATCATATTTTAAAAATTATAGGTAGTGTATGTATGTATGGAACATGAAAACGATTTATATATTTTTTTCATTATTCTTACTTTTACTTATATAATATTAAAAATATGTAAACTTCTAAGATTTCAATCTTTAAAATCACATATGCATTTAAATGAATAATTCTGGTTTTCACTATATCTTAAAGCTTTATACTCCTATCGTCACTGTATGGAATGACGTGTATGTGAAAACAGACTTTAAGAATAAAAATATTCTGTAAGTGCAATAAAATAAATTCATATGATAAATTTATTAAAAGATACACATTTTTATTATAAAAAAATATTGTACTTATTCCTAGTTTTAAATCAAAAATATTTAAAATGGAAACAAAAATAAACTGTATAGCTACCAAAGAAAACTTTTTTCTGAAGCTCATATGTTTTTTCTTCTGTTATTTTTCAAAATACGTTCTAAAAACATATGATTTTGAACATATTCAAACAACGAATGTTAAAAGAATTTAAAAACTTCCATGGTAACACCTATTTATTATTAAACAAACGAACGCTAGAATGTTTAATATAAGTATATTATAAGTGTGCAAAAAATAATTGATATGCTGGCCAATAAATTAATTGCTAAAAAATAACAAAATAAAAAACATTCAATTCGTATGGAAATGGGAAAATTGAAAAGATTATATTTGGTGCTGTTAAGAAAGAAGGTGCTGTTCTGGTTACAAATGAATGGAAGGCAACAAAATTATGTTCGAAGTTCCCCAATCCGTGTGTGACGTCCAGAAGTCCACATCGCTTTCAAGTCAAAACTATAAAGTACACATTAATGGGGCGAGGAACATCCTACACAACGCCAGAGCAAGTATATTTGGATTACCATTACATCCAAATTTTTCAATTATTAACTTAAGATTTATACATATAGTTATAATTAATAATCATTAACATTTTTAGTGATCTGTTAATTATAATTATTTTTAGTGTGAAGTAATTTTCTGTTGCATTGTTGATTATTTTATAATTGTAGCCCATCATAACAACAAATAAACAATATTCATATTAGTTTATTCAGGTTTAAATGGGTTAAATGGGAGATGAGAAAGAAAAGAGCAAAGTAAGTAATTAAATAATTCGTGAAATCGGGAACAAGATTATAACTGAACATCTTGCTAACACATCTTGTTAACACAGAAATTAGAGAATATAAAGAAACAAATGAAATTTAAACAAAACGTATTTTTAAATCTGGTTAGTTGGGTACAAAATTATTAATGAACGATCAAACTAAAACCGTTAATTACAAAAAAGTATTATTTATGATGTCTAGAAAATTATTTACTTCCTTAAAGTATTTTATATTTTTGAGATCTTATGTAGGTATGTTTTATAGTTTTATTATGGTAACAGGTGTATGCCTGACCTTGAAAAAAGTTCCAAAATGTAAATGAATTTATAATTAAAAAATAAACGTCCTCTAATTCTTATATATTTTTTTTATTTCTCTGAAGCTCTAATATCAGTAGTGTCACGGATTCAATGGATTAGATTCCATTAGAATACATAGTAGATACCGTTTTTCGAAGATCATACAAATATATTAATAAGGTTAAATTAAACCAAATAAGAAATAATTTAATGCTCTTAAATTGTCAAAATAATCAATGAATTATAAAATAAAAAAATAAAATTTATTAATTAAGGATACATGTACCTACTTAGTATGGTACTTCATCAAGCTGATATGATCCCTTTGTATGAAACAAAGCGATGTTTTTGTAATGAAATATTGAAACATTTAATTTACTGAATGTTAAATTGATGAAATGTTTATTGTATGTATTGTATTTAGATATTATTTAATCTAACACATCAATTACTAAGGCTGTTAGTACCAGGAGACCTACTATTCTTTAGGTTTGTTTTTTGGAACCACCTCGCACCTGCAAATGCGATTTTTTAAAGTTACGACTCGTCACAATTGGCTCCTCTATGAAAATATAAGAAGAAAATCTTTTACACCAAAACCGAGGGTCATAGATGTTATTTATGCTACTATATGGTTAGTATAATTAGTTGAATACAAAATTCCATGCTGCCTCAATCGGGATTCGAACCTAGTACTTCCCGTTTTATGAGCTGTCATGTTGCAATGCTTGCCCTTGATGGTTATTTGTTTATTTGATGCTTTCTACGATATTAGCTGTTGTAAAATGAACAACAAGAAATTATTATTATTATGCTGAGAAATCTAAAAATCATTAAGAAATAATAAAATTATAAAAAATTGAAAAATTTATTTGATAATTCTTTAATATTTTATTGAAAGTTTTCTGAATTGAATACAAAAATATCTATTTTTTAATAAACTAAATATTGTGTTTAAATATCTATTATCTGGACCTAATTATTCTTAAAAATGTTTAACAATTTTATTTTTTTTTTTATTACAAAATTAAAATTATTTTCTTTATTTAATTCAATTAATTTGATTATTTTATTATAAATTTTTTAAATTATTTTTTATGTTTTGAGTTTTTTTTAATGCAATTTAGTTTTTTATTACATATTTTATTTTTTATATAATATCAAAAACTTCATATCGTAACATTTGTCATTTTATTATTTGTATGTGTGTGCAAGTGTGTACGCGTATATATGAAGTGTGTATGTATGTGTGTATTGTATCGTGGACATTAATGTCAAACTTTTATCATAAATATGAGATATGAGTTAATGATTTTATTATGCAGTAGGTTTAAAAAAATACCATGAGTTTCTTTTTACGTCCCCAAGCCAATCTCATTTAAATTTTTGTTTTATTTTTTTTTTCTTTTCATTCTTTCTCTTTTTTTTTTTTGTTTTTTTTTTATTTTTATGTTGATGTTGTTATTTTTTCAATACAATAAGGACTCTTTAAATTACTAAACCAAGGAAACAGAAAAATGATATAAGATGTAATAAATTAAAATTAATTATCTAAAAATAAATCATAGTCAATTTGATGGGGATTTGTCTTTGTGTGATTTTTTTTAAGCATTCTATTTTGTGTATTTTGTGTATTTACTTGGGAACTTTGTTGAAATTTTTGGTTGAATTTATTTTGAGATTATCGTGATTTTGTTTTTCAAAGACGATAAAAGATAAAAAAAAAAATTAACTCGTTTTTGGTTAACATATTTTTTGTTATAATTAAATTATTTAAAATAAATTAAAATTTTGAAAAATAAAAGAACAACATTTTTTGTGTCCCGAAATTATTATTAGCATTTTTATAATTTTGAGTAAAAAGAAATTGTGAAATTAAATTAAAAGTAATTTTGTGTTAAAGCGCGAATATCTCAAAACATCTTGCCTTGGATAATACTATCTGCATGTGTATTAGCATATGTGTATATAGGCGTGTATATGTGCATGTGTTGATCCCTTTTTTCTCATAATATGGAACATGACCATTTTCAATCATATCTTTGATGAGATATTATATTTTATTGTATTAAAAAGATGTAATGTATATAGATAGAGATGTATGTATGTATATATGTATATACATAACTACATCTTATGTTATAATAGTCCATTCAATATGTGTCCTTATATTTAAATGTACTTTACTTTGCTGTACTGTACTATTTAGTTTTGTATTATAAAGGTATACTCTTGAACTCATCTTCTATTCTATATCTTTGTTTTATACCCTTCTAAGCATATTTATAATATTATCAAAGTTGATTATATGTATGAATGTATGTATGTTATGTATGTATTTATGTATGCATGTATGTATGTTGTTATTATGTACTTTTACAATCGTTCAAGTTTTCTTAGATATTTTCTAAAGGGATGTTTTTGATGTGTACATTTATATGTATAGACTGAAATATATATAAAAGGGACATTACTAAACAAGATTCTAATCATTGACAAAACAAAAAAAAAAGTAAGGGGTTGAATATTTGAATATAAAATTAATTCGATTAAAAATGACTTTTTTCAGTTTTAATGCAATTTTGAGTATAACGTTTTTGAAACACAAGAAAAAAAAATATAAATGGACAAATGAATTTTTATATTGTGATTAAATAGAAACCTTTTTAGTTTATAAAAAAACAAACGAAAAAGAAGACGATATTCACGAACACTTGTCCAATGATTTTTTTTTTAATTTCATTGTTTTCACTTAACGCTTTTTAATTTAAATTTTGTGTTTTTTATTTAAATAATAAATTTAAAATTTTGTTCAATAAAAATGGAAAAATATTAAAATCATACCAAAATCTTCATCAAAAAATGGAAAATGTTTTACTAATTTAATTTTCTTTTAATATTTCTTAATAGCCTTCAAATTTTTTTTTTATAAAGGAAAATAAAGGAATGTTTTAATAATGTTTCTTTTACATATGTGTTCATTCTTCTTATTTAGATTTAATTTGTTAATACGTATTTTTATTCTTTTGTTTTATCTTAATTTTCTTAATTATACAAAACACATCCAAATTTAAAAACTATATAATTATTTTAGTGTGTTTATTATTTTTGAAATTTTCTTTTGCCAAAATTGAAATACTTTTTATTTCATAATTTTATATTTTAATTTCGAAATCGATTGAATTGTTTTATTTTAATGTTTATCTTTTTAATAAATTAATTAATAAATTAATAAGAGTTTTTTTTAATTTATTATACGCACCTTTTTTTTTTGTTTTTATTAAAACAATTTTTGAAAAAAAAATCATTGGGTTTATTAAAACTCCAACATTGAATATTTAAAGTTATTTTTTTTCTATCTTTTCCTTCTATAAGTTTTCTGTTTATAATTTTTATTTAAAACAATTTCTGAATTATTTATTTTTAATGAAGAATTTTTCTTTACCCAATTATCAGATTTAAAAAAAAAATTCAGTGGCGTTTTAGGAGGTTGATGAATTAATTGTTTTTACTCCTTTTTGCTTTTGAATTAATAGGTGTAATTTTTAACGCTATGCGTTTTGATTTTTGTTCTTGCCTGATTAAATTATAAATAAGAAGACGAATATAAGTTAAAAAAATTAAATTTGCTGTAAGAGTCAAGAAATAAACATGTTTATATAAATTAAAGAAAGGAATAAAAACGTGTAGTTAAATGGGTTTGAGGTAAAAGTTTTAATGGTATTCAATGGCAATGCCAATGGCAATCACTTGTCTTGTAATATTTGGGTCGATACAATATTAAGATAGGGAGAAAGGCCAAAAGGTTGTCTAGAAGACTTTATATAATTATATTATGTTATGAATACTAATATCAAGTTTACAAGTTTTCTGTCAAGTTTATGTTATTTGGTAAAACGAAAAAAATAGGACGAGAATTGAGAGAGAGCTTATAATATTTTTTTTTTATCTCAAAAACTTTACAATAATTTACTGAGTTGATTCTTTTTGATTTCAATAATTTCCTGTTTTAAAGTTTTCAATTTAATATTTTTTCTTTATTATAATTTTGAAAGAAGAAAAAGAAAACGAGAAAATTTTTCTTCTTCATATTTTGAATTTTGTCTTTATATGTTAGGTACTGTAACAGCAAATAACAATGAAAATTATTGTATTCTATCAAGATATTTATTTATTTATCTAAAGACCACAAAACTACAGTCTTAAATATAAACAAAAACTTCAAAAGTAAATGATAAACGTTAACTCTAAAGTTATAGAGAATAGTTTTGTGTGTGCGGGCTAACACGGGAATGGGATACAAAATATTGTATATGTAAGATGATAGAATTATATACGATTTATATTATAGTATGAGGGATTTATATTATCCAATACAATACATATAATAATGTATAGCAGCATCTATAAACTTCGCGGTTGGGCATAAATTATTAGCAAAACTTGTGTACAACTTGGCAATTTTATAATAAGGGCCTATTCATATTCGGTGAACCATTTCATTCTTTAGACGTTATAATATTCATATACAAATGAATATATTGGGATATATAAAGATGGTTGTTTGTGTATGTGTGTGTATGTGCATGTGTATGTGTATGTGTATGTGTATATGCATTTGTATATGGTGGAAGGATATGATGGCGATGGTATGATTAAGATGGAACATTGAATTTAGGGAGAAAATATTTTGAATTTTGTTGTAAATTTTAAAAGAAATTTTTTTTTCTTATATTATTGAACTTGAAAATGGAAAATCCAATTTTCCGTATCCCCTTTATATATAAAATACATATTAATTTTCTGGTTATTTCTAACAAGAAGAATTGATTGAAAAATGTCTTAAATATTTTAGATGCCATATTTTCAAAATATTAATTAAATTATTATTTAATGCTCATTTTTTTTTTCTTCTTTGATTTTGAAATTGAATTTATTTCGTTTGAATTTAAAATTGATTTGTTTTTGGATTTTAATTTGGATTTCAATGTTTTTTTTTCATTTGCTTTTAATTTAAAAAGAAAGATTTCCATTTCCGTTAAAGTTCCTATAAAAATCAGTTCTGATTTATTGTATTAATATAAATTATGAAAGATGAATAATAATATTGTAAAAATTATGAAAGATGAATAATAATGTCTTAATTAACTTCAACGCCACTGATTATTTGAATTCTTTTTTATTTATTAAAATAATATTTTAGAGAAGAATAGACAAAAAAAAATATTAAAGCTGTTAACACATTCGATTCGTTTGTTTTCGCTGAAATTAAAAAATAGATGATTAATATTTTAAATTTTTTTATCTTTTGTTTTAAATTGGATTCTTTTGTTCATTTTATTTATTGCAATAGAAAATTTTTTTTTCGTTACGATAAATTTCCTTTTTTTTTTTCCTTCTATGTGTGTGTGTTTGTAAATTTGCGTTAAAAGTTTTTGTAATATTTTTGAACTCACATATTTAATTTTTATCTAATAATGTGGATATTATTTAAGTAATAAATGGAATTTTCTAACAGAGTAATTATTTAAATATGATTAAATAAATAAATATCCAAATTTATCGTAACGGTTTTTGTAAAATTGTAAAAAAATAGAAATTTATGTTTTTTTTTATGTCAATTAATTGAATGAATTTTCACATTTGTGTTTTTAAAATTTTTAAAATTAAAAATATTTAATTAAAGGTTATTTATATTTTGTTAATAGAATAATTTGATAATATCGATAAAATATTATCTGAAGAAATTTAATAATTCTAATTATATTTGTCTAAGAATGCTTTATTATTTTTGTGTCTTATATAGAATTTCTAGTATCATTTTGGCTTGTATATTTTTTCTTTATAGAATCAAAAGTAGAAAGAAATTTTAATTCTTTTTTATTTTTGTTTGTCAGAATTATATTATTTTTTAATCTTTTAATTATTTTTTCTTTATTCTTACTTTGTTCAGATTTCATTTTGTATTTTATTATCAAATTATCTATTTTGAGGAAAGATTTTTAAACATTATTTGCGTCTCTTTTGTTTATATTTTTTAGTTATTTTTTTCATTGATTTATTTTGTTAAATATTAAAGATTTTTCTTTTATTTATGTTCAAGTTTTTATTTTTTGTTTTTTCAAATAATTTCATGCTTTCAATAATCTTTTGTTTATGTAATTCTTGCAATTGTTTTTCCTAACATTTTAGTCCAATTTTTTGTTTAAATTATTATTTATATGAAATTCAAGAATATTAGCTAATGAAATACGTTTGAACAGCCTACATGAATTTATGATTTTGCATTGTAAATTATTTTTCTAAAAAATTTCAGTTGATAATTTGGGATTGTTGTTTTTTTTTTGTAATTATAATTTTTTTGCCTTTAAAATAAATTAAATTTTTTATCCATATGTTTATTTTTTTATGGTTTATCCTTTTCTTAAATTGTTGATTTCATTTTACTATTAAAATTTTTGTTTCGATTTTTTATTTTTATTTTGTTTTCAATAATATTAATTAAAGCAAGTAAAATGATTTTAGTTATTTTTATTTTTAAATTTTCAATTTTTCAATTTTAAGATTTATAAGGTTTTTAATTTTTATATTTTATAATTTTTGTATTTGAATGTTTTAGAATTTTTTGCTTTTTAATTTGATTTTTTTTTTTGAGTTTTTACATTTTTTCAATTTTGAAGTTTTTGGTTTATATTTTTTTTTGCAATTTTTAAGATTTTGTCTTTTTGAATTTTTGTATATTTCTAGTGAACGCAAATAATATTTTAAAATATTAATTAACTATTGTTTGTTTATTTTTTGATTTGTAAAATAATAATATAATTATTATTCTGTTGAAAAATATTAAACAGAAAAATTAATAATAATTATTATTATATAAAAAATATAAATAAAAAAAAAATAACGAATGATGATGTTTATAAATAACGAAAATTAATAAACCATCATGAATTCGTATTATACTTATTATCCTGCTGTGCGATTTGACTGCGTTGTATTTATTATTCTTTGATTTTCTTTGTGTTTTATATTTCTTCTTGAAGTCCTTTTTTTGCGTTTTTCTTTATTTCATTCTTTTGAATTTGCTTGGAGAATATAAATTGAAGGGGAAAATCTTTTGAATTTGTGTACACAATTGAAAAATGTAAAATAAATAAAATGTTTATAACGTAAAACAAAATGGGGTAAAAATCTCCCCTTATTATTTCTCCTGAATCTCCTTAAAATCTTTGTGTGTAATCATTTTGTTTCCCCAGTTTAAAATTAAAAAAAAAATAATTTCTCCATTCTTAAGATTTTTGATTTTATATTTTAAAATTTCCCCTTCATTCAACACTTGAACATTTTCTAATATAATTTTCCGATTATATATTTTTTTCTTTAAACAAGATGATACATATTATCCTTTTGAAAGTAAAATCGACTCTATATATATTAATATCCTGCTGTCCTTATTCTATACAATGTATAGCCAATATGTATATTATGTTTTGTTTCTCCTTGCTTTCCATCCCTGTCGTACAATTTTATATGACGTTTAGACATATTGATCTGTTTCTGTTCCATTTCTATTCTATTTTTCTGGAAAATATAAGATGGCGCTTTCTAAATATTCTTGAAATTTTTGTTTGTGAATTTTGTTTTTGTTTTTTTGATTTAAATTCTATATTTTCACTTAAAATTTTCCATTTTAAAAGGAAATTTATAATTAGTTTGGATGTGTTTTAATTTGTGAATTTTTCCCATTTTATTTTTCTTAATTTCAATCATTAAAAATTTGGAATTTTTGGTTTTCAAAGTCAATTATAAAAAGTTGCCATTGTTCTGAAATATTTTTAATTTAATTTTTTTTTAAATGTCGATGAATTATCCTGATTTTTGTCCTTTTTGTCTTTTTCCATATTTTATTGTTTAATTTTTATTGATTTTCTTTTATTACTTTTCTTTGCAAGATAAATTATTAAATGTGTGGATGTTCCATAATGACAAAAAGTGGATGGGTGAGTTTGGTTAAATGCTTCTTCATTTCTTTGCACCTAAATAAATAGAAAATAAAAAATTATAATAAGGACATATCGATATTGTAAAAGGGTAATGTAAAAATGTGTTACAAAAGCTATAATAAATAATTATTAATTATAGTTCCACTAAACATGCATATTTCTTTTCATTTCAGAATAAATTAACAGCAACGACCATAATTGGAAATAGTTTTTTTTAGTGAATTCATCCATACATATAATTATCAAGGACGATAAATGAACTTTATTGTTATTGTTATTCTGTATTGTCTTAGTTAAAAGCATAACTTATATGAATTTTTTATGTATATAGGAGCAACACAAAAAACAGAAGAAGTAACAGTTTTATATATATGAAAGAATGAAAAAGGATGCTAATTGTATAGCGCTAGAAAATTTTTATAATAAAATTAGTGAGGAAGGTTTTAACATTTTATATAGTGGTTATATATTTTTGAAATTATAGAAAACCAATTAGAAGCCGCGTTATTGCCTATTATAACGGCTATTAATATTAACTAACTTAAAGTGCTTTTTATAATTTTGTTTGTATTTCAGACCATCCTATATTCATATGGTATCCAGTATCACATAAATTTTATGATTCATAATTTGATATATTTTTAAATATTTATATAATTTCAGAGAAAATTGTGGATTCAAGAAAAACATTATTAATATGCGTCATTTATTTGAGCCGTCTGTAAGTGAATCTGAATCTCAACAATGAAATAAATTATAAAAATTTAACAAAGATATATAATTTAAATTTTAGAAGTAGGTCTTTATTGAGATTTAATCATCAAGACCAATGAAATTCTGTGTAATATTAAGAACTTCATCAGGATGAATATAGAATTATAATAATTAAAATATCGAAGAACTAATATTGCCTGCATGAGTCGTGTAAATTTTTTAAATTGTATTATATAACAAATTTCTTTATAAACGCACACAACCACTTTAGGAAAAAATTGTATTGAGATTGAGTGATCATTAATATTATTAATACAATTTCAGCACATAACACCATTAAGTCAAAGAAATTATTAAAAATTTAATATTTTATAAAACTATAACTTACTTAACATTAATTTGAAGATAATTTATTTATTGAAATTTGAACACATAATAATTTTAAAAACATAAAAAAAAGAAATGAGGAAAAGCCAAACAAAAAATTTTTTTTTAATGCAACAAGTTTTTCATCCAACGTTTTTTTCAACTTTCACTTATCACTGTTTGTTTTTATTTTTCAGCATCCGAAATACAAAAGAAGGAAATTATTTATTTTACTCAAATAATTTGATTACATTTTTGAGGCTTATGTTCAAATTAATGTGTTGCACGTAAGAAGGATTCAATCAAACTGAATTTATAAAATTTATTTAAGTTACCTCAATAGTTTTGGTGGATCAAATTTGGAACTGGTCCATCCGGTTTCACATCCTGCATTAATTTTGATTTTAACTTATTTCTTATTCACCTGGACCAATTTATACTATATAAATTAAACGATCTTTCTCATAATAGTCGTTATTATTGAAAACTGAAAAACATGTTTTTCCAGATTTCTATACATTTTTCTTGTATTTATCTGACCAGTGTCCAAAATACAATTTATCTGATCGCAGATGTTATTCTATTATGCTAATATATGATGCTGTGTCTACAATAAAACAAGATTTTTTATTCAATTAGGTATACAGTTTAATTGTATTATTCGAATGAAGTAAGGGAAATAAATATGCATTTGATGAAATTCGCATGGAAATTGAGCGGGAAAAAATAATAAATAAAATAATTATATTTGAAGGTTATAGGATCTTCTAGATTCTATATTTATTTTAACAATTTTTTCTTATAGCTATTCAACCAGTTTCCTTGATTCTTGTTATTTGATGAAATTGTATGAGAATTTTTTAACAGTATAAAACTTCAACAGTCTAGACTCATTTTCAGATACCATTTGAACTTTGGAGTGTTGAAAAATCTTGTCTAATGTTAATAAATGTACTTTGTTAATTACTGAATTTAATTAAAGTATTTATTAATTTTGAATTAGGAAATAGTTCTTCCCGAAATTGAAATTCTATTATATGATTTCGGATGATATTTTGAAAATAGGTAGACTATCTAATACCGTATAGCCTCGTTATGCGGACCATTAATTTAATAAATTGGCGCAAATAAAAATATGGTTAATTAGACAATATTTTTTGCATTACAATAAAATGTGAATCAACTTGAGTGATAGTCCGATGAGACGAGATATCAGATTTTACTTTTCAATAATTATTTATTAATTCAATCTCCTTTATACATACATTATTATGTGTATATAATAACACACTTTTAATTATTAAAAACTTTACAACTATAACTATAACAAAGAAATAAAAGCAATTAATTTCGGTTTCGGAAAATTATTTATTATCTAACACCATAGTAAAATTCTCACAGAAAAGTTATTTGAATGTATGTCAAATAATGCAGTATATATTTTAAAATGTGTTAAATTATGTAATTTTTAAAAATATTCGTTCACGACATTAATTTCAATTTGTAAGATAAAAATAATTATGCAATAGGCACAACTAGTGGCTAATTATAAACTAAATCGTCATATTTTCTTTAATTTGAGAAGTTTATAAATCTAATAATCTAAAATTAACATTTTAAAAATTACAATTTCAACGTTCTTTTACAGAAGCTAAATTTAAGATTAACTCGACAAAATATGCGAGGTAAAAGTTTAAAGTTTTTTTTAGTATTTTCTTCAAATGTTATCAAATGAAATCAGTTAATTAATAATTAGAATTACAAAGTCAAAAATGTTCTATTGTAAACAGCTTCAATTGAAAAATTGAAACATGTTAAAAAATTGATCTGAAAATGGTTAAATCTTAGTTTCGAGGGTTTAAAAAAAAACTAATTATTCTTTCTAACTTTCTTAGCAAACATAAATTAAAATTTTGCAATTATAAAATTTCATATTTTATTTTGCATAAAAGTTCGATGAAAACTTCTAAAACAAAAATGAAATGTGTCTAAAATAATTAATTTTTTTATCTTTCTAAGAAATAGAACCAGAACGTAAAAGTTATTGGACACAGTCAAAAAAAGAATATAGATTTTTTTTTGTAAGTTTTGAGAGCAAATTTAATTTAATAAAGGATTTCAATTAAAAAAAAAAATAATTAAATCTTACTATATTCCAACAACACTATAAAGAAATATAAAGAAAACAATAAATTTTATTTTCATGTTTTCCCCTCTTAAAGTATTCCAAGTTCAAAAACAAAGCTCCCTGGTTTGTAGGTGAAAATCCTTCTTGGAATGGTTTGCCAGTTAATATTAAAAGTTTAAGTTATTTCACCTTTTAGTTTCATAACTTTTTATTAAAATATGGAAGTATATTTCTAGAACTCAGTTCTCATCTTCAGGACTATTTATTAAACTATAATAAAAGATTCAAAAATGTCTTATTTATATATTAATATGTTGTTCTTATTTACACTCAATTATCTGAAAAATAAATTTGGTTTCTCAAAAATTCAAATTAATTAATTAACTTAACAGTGTATTACTTAATCACAATGTATATTACTGTTATACTATTTCATTTATTCCAATATTATATTTAAATTTATTATTATAATTCTTATTATTACTAGACTAATTATTTACCTTTATGAATATATAATATATATGTTCTTATTAAAGCCTACAATAATTATATTTGACATAATAATACTAAAATCATTATTTAGAACCGATCCACTTTTTTTAATGAGAAAAATACAAAGAAAGATTATTGGTGTAAAAATAAACAAAAACTATGTATTTTATTCAATTACTTGGCATTTTTTTCTGCACAAATCGAAATTTCAATAGTTGCTATTATTTAAGTTCTAAAATGAGATAAATGAGATGTTTTTAATGGTATATTAGAATATATAGTTGTTAAATCGGTTGATTGAATTTTTTTCAATTGAATTATTCATATAAAAAATATAACTGACTATTGAATATGCAATCACGTTATTTATTTTTATAGCAAATCATATAACGGATTAAAAAAATCAATCAATAAATCTTCAAAGGCTTTTAAATGCCAATAAATAAAATATAAATATAATTTCGAATTTTGAAACGATCACGTTTTATTGTTTACATTTGCAATAGCATTTTTAAGAGTTGTTTGTTCTAAGATGTTATCTTGTGTTTATTTGTGACACTAAAATTATAAGATTAATTGTCACTAAATATTAGCAATTCTCCTACATTGACTAATTTTATAGAAAAATATTATTATTGTTTTGGTTCTAATTT
The DNA here is from genome assembly GCA_963082725.1 of Pedicia rivosa. NCBI lineage: Eukaryota > Metazoa > Arthropoda > Insecta > Diptera > Pediciidae > Pedicia > Pedicia rivosa. The sequence continues at coordinate 20,828,592 of OY720151.1, forward strand.
TAAAATTTTGAATTTATATAATATAATATTTTCAAAAAATTATTTCGTTTTCACACATTGGTTTTTTTAATCCTATATAGAAGGGATATTTTTTAAGATAAAGTAAGAATTATTTTTTAAGTCTTTTTCTCAACCCTAATACGATAGCAAACATCCTACCCATCGTCTTTTTATTTTGGGGTGGTTTATATAAAATTTGTACAAATATAAGAGGCGTTTCAAACTAAGCTCCTTAAAATTTTTATCCCCTACCCCTTAAAATTTTCCTGTGTTGCGATATTAATACAAACTTATACATATATACAGGACAAACAGACAGACAGTGAGTTTCGATTTGCCACCCTAAATTCTAAACAAAACTCTAATAGGAAAGTTCAATAGAGAAACCCAAACTTGTATAATATTCGCATCTATATTTATTCATATATTAAAATATATAATATTTTGGTCTTTGCTTGATATTTTCTTAAGATAAAAGATACACACTCACACACACACACACACTCATACGTATATACAAAAATTCGTGCATTTATACATACATAAACATTATACAGTCAGGCATTTTGTACAAGAGAAATTTGGTTAAAATACAGATGAAATATTATGTTGTGAGCGTCCAACAATAAAATAAATAGGTTTTATAATAGAAGTAGAAGTAGTGAACTAGGGTTGCCTAAGGGAATTAATCTATTTTGTAAAAAATATTTTATACATTTTCATTTTTTATCTTATTTATTTGAAATTTGTTTTCAATAGTTTTTCTTTACGAAATATAGTTTAGATTGGATATGAATAAATTACAAAATGAATCCCCTTTTCAGTTCTGAAGTTAGTCAATATATTCGTACGATCGTGTTATTATAGATCAAGAAATTTAGGAAAAATTTAGTACTTTTCATGTTTTTAATTGATAATTGAATTAGTAACTATAGAAGAGCTTCGACTTTTATTATTGAAAGGACCAAACTTTTTTTTCTTTTTATAACATATGTTTTATGATACTAAAGAGATTGATATTTAGTATACGCCTTCTGTTAAATAGGTAAATTAATTTTATTAACTTAAGATTTAAAATATGCATTAACAACGTTTTATAAATATGTATATATATGTATGTTTATATTTATATATATATTAATGCAGAAGAGAAGAACGAGATTGAAAACTTTTTTTTTTTACTTTTAATTTAATTTACCTTTTCAATTTTCTAGTTATTATGTAAAATATAAACATATCTTTTATTCAATTAACTTTTAGGCACATTAATTTAGTTTTTTTTATTTGTGTTTTAGGTTAGGTACATATTTTTTTCTGTCATGCATTTAATGTTATATGTACAAAAGTATAATAATTTTTAAATAATTTTTCTTGTTATCTATTTTTTTTTATGAGTATTTATGAATTATTATGGAGATTCACATCCTTTAAAACCGCATCTCTACATATATCTAATATATAGACTTAGAGAAATACTTATGTATAAATATTATATATATTATAAAATATAAAAGATATAAACATAACTACATGATACATACACATAGAGATATACATGTTTGTATTCACGTATCAAAAAGTTTGAACGTTTGAGTTTTACGTGTTTGTTTATAATTACGTATAGAGTTTTCGAGAAGGTTTACTCAACAACACTTTAAAGAAAAATAACCAACAACAACAAAGTTAAAGGGTTGAGTGAGTATATATATATATATATATATATCCACATATGTATTATATTATATAAATTTTTGAGAATGAGAATTAGAATGAGAATGAGTATCACATAGTGGTATAAAAGGTTCTTTATATACATATCCAAATATATATATTTTATAAAATTATTCTAAACAATACAATGTTGAATATTATGTCGAAATATATTATACATGTTCGCCTTTCCTTTCCTTGTATTTTAAGTTAAAGGATAATTGAATGCCCTTGGGAATTTTTCGTTTAATGTTTACAAACCATCTATAAGGATTATCAAAAGAAATTGTGTGTGGATTCCGTATAATATATAAGGATATATTTTGTATTCGTTAAAAAGACAACTATATACCTAAAATCATTGATATTTATAACTAAATATTATTAAATATTGATTGATTGATAGAATAAAGAAATTTTTTAAAATAAAAAGCCAACAAATTCTCTATAAAAGTAATATTTGCGGCATAACGGAGTGATATAGAATTAAGCTTTCAAGTTCATTATAGTTGTTGGTTATATATACCATTAACAACCAATTTCTGCATACAACATTATTGTTCTATCAATATAATTTCAAGGTTGTAAACTATTTTCATTGTGGAAAATATGAAAAAACTTTTTCCCCTTTCAGTTTTAGAATGAATAAGAAATATTGTGGTAAAAATTGTCTTTTGATCTTTTCCTTATTTAAAATGATTTATACATATACAATTTGTATAATGTGGTATCTATAAGTAAGTCTATAATAATTTTACAAAAGTAAAATATTTGCATAAATAATGAACAAATTCTAATAAATTAATTCCGTTAAAATAAACAATGAAAGTAGTATACTTTTCTATTTCCATTAATTGTAGACAATAGATTTATTGGAAATTTAGTTATAGAAAACTAATAAGGATTTAATAATATTTATTAGTTTTCTATGACTAAATTAAATAATTATTGTGATAGTAAAATTTTTTAATCATTTTTAAGCAATTGAACATTAATAGCAATTTTTGATAAAATATTAAAACAGAATTTTCATATTTGTCTCTATAATCCATGAATTATTAAATTGAATTGGAAAAACATCCCAAGTTACAATTACTAGAGAATATAATAAATGTATTTCTATACTTCAACAGTTTTTTTCTACTCAATAATTAATTATGAAAGAAAGAAAACTGCAGAAACTTTTTTTTCTTCATAAAAACGTAAAAGCGTTCATTTGTAAAAAAAAGTTGAAAAAGTCTCGTATATAAAGTTGAAAAGCTTCGCCGTAAATAATTGAAAAAAAATTGTCTGCGATGCCTACATTAATAAAATTATATATCGTTTCTTTCAAAGTTATTGTGCTTCTACTCTTAAATTACCTCAAACTACCAACCTTTCTGAAGATTTTTTTTTTAAATTTGGCCCTCCATATCTCACACCGCTTCGTTTGGAAATCTTAAAATATTCCAATTAGACTTTATCACACATGTATATAAACATTACGTGTGTAGTATTTTATTAAAATTTGCGTATGCACATTGAGACCAATGAAGTAAAATGAAATGGAACGGGTTACAGAATTTATTTTACAAATAACCTATTTTTTCAATAAATTATTAAATTAAAAACAAAATTAAAGAATTACAATATTTTTAATTAAAACCAATTAAAAATTTATTTCTTATAATAATTAATAAATCCATTTTATTATGATTTCCTTGATTCAAGCTCGACACCATCATCTGCATATCTATAGAAAGAAGACAATACAACCATTCATATAATTTTAACACAACACACAAAAGAGTTAAGTTGAGAATATGAAATTCCGTTTCCTTGCGGGACGTGATATTTTGTCGACTATCTATTGTTGTGTATAATATTTTAAGGGAAAAAGAGAATAGTATAATGCTAGCCATATTAGAAAATATATAAGTAAGGGTTGAAACTTTCAAAACCACGCCTTACTTAATAACCCCCTGTTTCCCTTTTATATATAATAACTATAACCCAAAAAAACAAAATATAGAATTTTTTCTTTTATATAAGAAGAGGGATGATTGAGGGGTAAAATATAAGACGATAACCAACAACGAACGACAATGACGACGACAACGACGATGATGAAAATTATTTCTGTTAAAAGATAAAAGAGAAAAGAAGCTAACTTGTAGTAATTGCTTTCTCTATAGATATAATGTTCAAATATAAACGACGATTAAAACAGTTGGCATTATTATTACGTTATCCTCAACTTACAATTTAGATATAGATACGAATGTATACATATCGGTATACTTATATATAGTGTTCAGATTCAGATCATATATAACTGAATTCTGAACATCTTTAATAAAGATGCTGACAATTGCATGTTTACACTTCATATAAACTTTGTCACTTTAGATTTTTGACTTTTTTTAAGTCTATATAAATATTGAAAATTAGAGATGTTGTATATTTTTTGTTCTTAACAATTTTTGCAATTTAATAATATGTGATGAAAAACACTTATCGATTTATAAGAGAAAACATAAGATGTCAGATATAATAAACGAAAAACAATTATAAAATTAAAAAAAAATGATTTTAATTTCATTTAATCCACCTCTGTGCGGATATAACATAACAACAATTTCAAGTCCATCGAATATTGATTTTACATTCCTAAATATTGTTCTAATCCACCGATAAACTCACTTTCGCTTTTACACCTTGATTATTTTCAACGATTAATATGTATTTTTCTTTCAAGTTTCTCCCTCAATTTATGTTTCATAAAATTTATTTTTTTTTTGCTCTTTTATTATTTTTAAAATAACAGAGCCGATTATGTTTTCCCTTGTTATATTTTTTTTAGAGAGAAATTTTTTGAAGTTAATTATGCAATTAAAAAATTTAATTGTGTTTATTTTAAGTGTTGTTTTTAACGAATTTTTGTGAATGAAAAAAAATATTGTCTATTTTCAAAAAAATAGTGCAATGAACATTTTTCAATTATATTGGGTCTTGCTGCCGACTTGGTCTTATTTAAAGCTTATAAATTAAACTACATTCTTTGTGAATAAAAATTATTCTTTAAAATTCGACACTGTCTTCTTTGATTCTGTATGTTAAATTTTGTTTTTCCAACAAAATAAATATTATATAAAATATACGTTCAGTTTAAAATATATAGTTTCAAAACTTTATGATGATTCTTCTTCTTTTTCTTCTGCTGTCCAACTATTAAACTAAAGTCAGCCAAACGTTCCCTTTTGATGAATGATTGTTGAGAATATATTTAGTATATGTTTGTGAATTTGTTGAATTTGTTCAATTTATTTTGCCCTTAAGATATAAAATGATAAAATCAGTACAGATATTTTTTTCGTTTTAATTTTACAATGGTATTTTTTTTTCATTCAATAAAATCTTAATTTGATTTAATAGAAATTCATTTTCTGCAAAATTTGAAACATAAAATTTAGTTTAAGAAAATTTCCTTTATAATCTCTTTATTGATTATATAAATAAGTTAGATACGTGTATATATGAATATAATATACAAGTATGTTTCTCATCATCCATTTAGTCAAATGGATATACAGACACAGTCAGTACTCTCTTAATGTATAAAAGACGTTAGAAAAGGGTAGTTAAAATAAGGGTAACGAAAGTAGATGGGCGTGAGTATATATCTGAGAAGACGATCAATACTTAAACGAATAGACGAACATTATACACAAACATATTCTATACTGTATATTGTGCATATATATAAAATACAAAATGAATGAGTTGAAGTATAGAAGAAGATGACGACAAAGAAAAAGAAAGACGATGAAAATATTGCTGAAGAAGAAAAAAGAAGAAATAAAAGTTCATCTTTAGGATAACAATGCCTTATAAAAGGAATCCCTAAGGGCTTATACAAATATATAATAGTATGGAAAATAACGAGTTTTCAAGTGGAATGAGAATAGTTGGTTGGTGTGGTGGTGGGCAACTCATGGTTTTAGATTTTTGGATAGACATTTCAAAAAGTGTTAAAATTAGGAACTAAAAAAAATAGTCTTTCAACTTTACTCATTATTTAGATTTGATTATATGTAGATTGTATATGTTATATAGTTAAAGTAAAACTTTTAAAGTTTTAAGATAAAAGACATTTTGAAAAACTTATAGGTATACAGGTTTTATTTGTGTATATTATGCGTATACATTATGTTTCATTTATTTTATTTTATATAAGCGGATATTAACTTTAATTAACAAAATATACCATTATTTTGTTCACTATATATCTAATTAGGGACATATATAGTCCTCCTTGATATTAGTTTGGGTCAATATAACATATTCCTAAATATCCTTGGATAGATGAAAATTTTCTTCCTTTGATTTGGGTATTATAATATATAAAATAGATCCTTTTGAATGGCGTCTTTCTATTGGTTGTTGTTTTCTATAAAACCGATTATCTATTATACCAGAGATGAATTTTTAATCTAAAGATTTATATTTAATATTTTTAGCATTATATTTTAGTAAACGTTTTCAGCTAACTATTTGTGTGAAGTTGACATTTAAAACAAAAGTTATAACTTGCAAAACTAATATGCTAATTGTTGGAATAATTCGCAAGAACTAATTGTTGTAATAAAATACAACAATTTCTAATCTTTTAACATTTCACGATCTGTGGATACTGACAAGTAAATACTTCTTTAGAATTAAATTAAATCATATTAAATATTCAGAAATATACTTTCTAGTTTTAATAGCCACAATTTAATTGATTATTAATAATCTAATAAAGATCACAAATAAATTGTGTAAGCGATTGAAACTTACTTCATTACTTACAATTAATTGATATTTTTTATTATTTTAAGTTAACATATTAAACTTAACTTAACTTGTTTTGTTTTTTACATCATATGTAAACAGAGATGACTAAATAATAACGCTTATATAATATTTATAATCCACCTCTGTTTTATTTTATAAAATCAAAGAGATTTTCTCTTTAATAATTTCCTGACTAAGATAATCAATATATTTATATAAATTTTGTTTTGTATAATAGTTAAATTTGTTTTTGTTTTTGTTTATGAGTATTTATGTACATATATATTTTCGTTTTATATGTGTATGATCCCCATGTATCCTTGCTTATGAGAGACATGATGATGTGTTGTGATGTAATCCAATTATAATGATGTCAATTTCTTGTTGGTTGGTACCCGTACCCGTCATATACTCATTTATCAATTCCTTTTATATATATAGTAGGTATAGATATATATAGTATAGCTTAAATAATAAATCATATGTCATAATTTTCTTTAGTGTTTATCTTTGCGCTATCTTTTTCACGACTGGTTGAGTTTTCATCATTCAACCATTATTATTATATTATTATTATTATTATTATTATTTTTATAATTTTTTTATAAAGAAGATTGGGGGTGTATTGAGTTTAATGTAGGTATAAAGTATTTTTAAATATTGTTTATTCACCATACTATAAATATTTTCTAAGCAACAAATTTTGATTAAACCAAAGTGATGTTGCAAATTTATTTCATTACATTAATTTTTTTTCTTTTATGTATATCTATGTATGTAAATTGTTAAATGGCGAATTGTTAAAATTCTTGTGGAAATCCTTTTTTTTTCATTTTTTTCTTGGTGGAATGGGTGCTGTATATACATAGGGCTGTATTGAAATCTTCAACTGATTATATTTTAACTTCATATTTGATAGAAAGAATATTTTATTTTCTCCTTTAGATAATTCTCTCTTAATGTATAATTTACAAAAAACAATAAACAAAAAATGAAAGAAAAAAGAATAAAATTTCTCTCACATACCATTTTAATCCTCTTGCTGACATCGTAACACACTTTTTATATGAGAGAATAAAATAAAATTTAAACATGAAAGCGACAACAAGTTTTTTTCTCTAAACTTTTTTCAGTTTTATTTAAAACAGTGTTCCTCAGTTTTAACTTTTAAGGTAGTTTGGATACAATAATTGTCTTATTATAGTTTTGATGTATAACGAATATTTTTATAGGAAAATTTATCCATAACTTAACAGAACCTTATAACAATAATTTATTCAAGAAAAATAATTTTTGGATTTAAAAAAAAAAAAAAGAAAAGACAAAATAATACCCCTTTTTATATTTGTTGCCACAGGAAAAAGGTTTAGGAAGCCACTGAACAAATTTCTAGTGAAAGAATGTTTCAACTAAACAAAAAACATAATAAGTGTGAAAATTCGCAAAAAACAACAAGAAATTTTTAAAATGATTTCCATTTATAATTGAATAAATATTTGTGTGCATTGTGTTGTTAATAAAATGATGATCGATGTAAGTGGAGGGTACCCAATATTTCAATTCATGCGTAAGAAAAAAAAGGTATCAATATACCCGCCTCTGACAACAAAACAAACAAAAATGACAAAAACATAAAATAGTGAAAGAAAGAAAAGAAAGATGATGACGAAGGAGAAGAAGTAGAAAAAGAAAAAGAAAAAGAAAAAGTATAGGAGCAACAACTATATATTGACAGATATGATTAATGTGAAAGGGTAGTATATCGTAAGTAAACATTAATCAACAACCCTCAAAAAAAGGTTCAATACGATATATAAATGAAGGTCGATACTATTGAACTAATATGATATATAATACATTGTATATATGTGTTATGAAATTTTATCTATTTTATATGATAAATTAGACGACAGACATTTTTGTTATTCGTATCAGCAATATTATACATTACAACAACAACAAAAAATTGTATTAAGAACAAAAAAGAAACAATGCTAACAACAACAATAATACTAAAACAAACTTGGGTTTTGCTTTCAAAAATATTTTTGAACAAAATTTTGGTCATAAAATTTAAATTGCAAATTTTCTTTTCTATTTTCTTTTTTGTTGACGTATACACACATACCCACCCACAAACTTAAGAATTATATATATATATATATATATATATATATATATATATATATATATATAGAAAGAAAAATATATTAAACAAACTTATAGAAATGAAGTGTACAAATTCATTTGACTGACTTGACAATTTCTCTCATTCATCTAATCATTCCAGTAGATATATCTCCTGCGAGACATTTTCATGTCAGTACTTTACTAATCCTGGATAATGAAAGGAAATAAACCGACTTTTGAGGACAATACTCTTCTTCTATATATTTATATATATTTTATATATATATATATATATATATATATATATATATATATATATATATATATATATATATATATATATATATATATATATATATATACATATATACAAAAATGTTTATCATATACAATATTTGTATAAATATGTATATACTTATAATATAAAGAAAGGATATAAGGATGTTTATATGATAAAATGCTGACATTTCAAATAGAAAATAAAATAGAAAAGGATAAATTACGGATGTATATTATAAGTAGAATAAAATATATAAGTGTGCATAGTTACATTATAAAGATAATCAAAATGAGACAATGATTTTTGTTTGTATTTATTATTTTGTATAGAAATTATAATTTTATATAATAATAAAATAAATTACAAGTAATTTGTTCATAGAGAAAGAAAAATGAAAAATTAAAAATATGAAAATTTTTAATATTAAAATAATAAGTAGGTGCATAGTGTTATTCTTATGTTTTAAAATGTGATTTTTTTCTTATGTTTGACTAGGATAATCCATGGAAAATAATATCATATGATATCCATGCGTTTGCGTATACTTAAGAAAAATATTTATAAAATACTCTGGAGTTTTTCTTATTAAAAAAAAATTAAACAATATTATAATTGTCACAAAATCATTAACACTATCTCTATAAATTGAACATGTTTGGCTTCAAAGAAACAATGAGAAATTTGTTCATTAATTGACTAACAATAAAGACTGACCAAAACGTTTAGCACATTTACTTGTTAATCTATGAATAGTTTACTGTATTATCTAATATTTATCGGAATATTTTGGTTTTTCTTGGAGGAATATGAAATTTAGTTTAATTTATTTTTCTTAATTTCTAACTCGTTATATTTAATTTAATTGATCAAAAAATAGATCCGATGCATGAATAAATGTGGAAATCATGATTTTTGTTTATTTGATATATTTTCTTTTTGTATTTGTATTTGAAATCATCATAACATTAAGCCATAGTTTAATGAGATTGATTCTGAAATGTCTTAATGCCTATAATATAGAAAAGGCTCAAACTTAAAAAAAAGTAATTAGCTTTGTGACGTTATAAATGACAGATATTAACGAATAATTAACGCATTTAATAAATGTAATATCATTTCCATTAAAAAGGTCTCATCCTGTGAGAAACATAAAAAGGAAATCTTTTTCATAGATGTTAAAGAAAACTAACGAAGCTCTGTAAAATAGATCATCTTTTGTTGCACAAATACAAAATTAATTGGTCACCTTCGAAATTCCATTAAATATATATAACGATTATTTCAAAATGAAATATTCTCCTTAAATCATTTAATTTAAATTTCTTTGAATGTACTTTAATCTGATTTTAATTGTGATACATCAAAATGATGATTCAATTCCAAATTGAATTGCAGTTCCAATAAAAATTAAGTGCAATTTGTAAATATATTTCAAGTTCATTTAAATCAATACTCTTATATCATTGTCATCAATTTATTTAATTTATGATATTGGAAGAGAAAGAAGCTGAATTGAATTACAACGTGTAATTGCTGATTTTTATTTGATTCTTTATAAAAAAAATTTGATTGTGTTATAATAATAGTTAATAAATTGAATCTCCTGTTGTTATATGTGTAGTGTAAAACAAACATTATCAAATGATAAATTAAATTAAATTATCTTGATCTTATTCAGTCTCATAAATAAAATGTAAAATACAAACGTACACGTCACACAAAAGTACACACACGTACATACATATAAAATTCAGTCAGGTCTATTTTCTCTATTCAACAATGATAAATAGGTTTTTGTGTTTTAAGAAATAAATACGAAATTTATATAAATAGAGTTCCAAGGATTAAAAGGCTTATATTGCTTCTATGCTATTGAGTAAGAACATGTGTAGATGTATATGTATGTATTGAAGTAAAAACACCCTCTTTGTCTCATTCTTATAAGTTTTATGTGATATTCATATAAATGACAATCGATCCAAAGCTAAAAACCAACCCCAATTCAACTTGATAATAACTTTGATCTGGTTTTCTTTTAAAACTTTTAAAAATAAAAAGAAATAATAATTTCATCATCCTTGGTCCTTGTCCACGTATAAAATCAGAAACCAGACAATCAAGTTTTATTTTTCTTTTCATTTTTATAAAAAAATATAATAAAAAGAAAATATCTCATCTGACAAAAGAGGATTCTGTAAAATCTCGTTTACGGTCACATCTTTTAAAAGTGGTGTCCGAAAATAAAAAACAAACTTGTTTCTTCTACTAATTCTCTCACAGTGTCCAGTTTTCAACAATTTTCAACGTTTTTATTAAATTGGTTAGGAAAATCACGTAGCTCATTTACTTTAACAGCAAAAAGAAAAAAAAACATATACAGAAAACTTTTAAATGTTTGGTGTGAGATTTACATTCTGCATTTGTTGTTGTACTTAATAATTTGTTTGTATGTTGTTTTGATACAGATATTTTTTTGTTAAGATATATTATATTTTCTATATTATTATATATTTGTATATTGATGGTACAAGGATTTAGATGAGGGTTAAGATGATAACAATGACCATGATGTTGATTGGTCAAAATTAATGGATAATTTGGAATATTAAAATAAAAATATTAATTTTATTTATTTTCAAACTATTTATTATTATATTAAAAATCTAATACAAAGAGAGAGAGAGAGTGATAGAGAGAAAAAGAGAGAGAAAAAATATTTGAATTCAACAAAATGCCCTAATATTAATTAAAGTTAACAACCCTATATCGTTCCAATCCCAAGTATAACCCATGTATACGTCTTGTAAAAGGGTTACTATAGCAACTACGACTAAAATCTAAGAGTTAAAGGAGAGAATAGGGTGGTTCCGGCGAGGTTATCTTATAGTTTTCAGTAATATACAAGAGTATACAAAGGGAAAAGAGAAGAACAAAACCAAACGGCTTTAGAGTATCTTGTAGAAAATACCCCTAGGATATATATATACATTTGTATATATGTGTATAATAGTTGTACACCAGTTGGGTCTTGGATGTATAACGATGGACTTAAACTATATAATATGTAGAAGTGTGAGGATTTTGTGTGTGGGTGAAGGTGTTGGGTGGGTGAATATGGAAACCATGGTTGATTAGATATATACCGACATACACATCTATATATGTATATATATATATATATATATATATATATATATATATATATACATATTATATAATAGGACTTGGGTGTTTATGTATATATATATATATATATATTATAAAGTGGGAGAAGTTGCTGTAAGGAAAATTTTCTAAAGATAAATTTTCATCTAGATGTCCAAAATGTTATAAAAATTATATATGTATATAAATAAGACAGTGCCGTCATGTTTCATAGTTTAATGTAAAATTTCTTTTATACTTTTGACGTGCTAGGAATATTGATTCTAATTTTTGAGACCGTTCAATGGCTTTTAATGACAATTAATTATTCAAGAATTCCTTAAAATCTACCTATAGGCGGATCTGATAAGAAAAACATAATTTTGAATTACGGAGCAAATATTAATCTTCTACAAAATAGTTGTTAAGGAATTTTATTTTCTTTAAAATAATTAATAAGATTTTATCAAATAAAATTATGAGACTTTCTCAATACTCAAAATACATTTTTTTTGTTTTTAATTTTTTTATATTGCGGTAAAAAATTTGTTTCAAAAAAGTAAACGTAAAATATTTTCTTTTCCTTTTTTATAATATATATATAGGTACATATGTTTGTCTCATCCTATAAATTATATTAACATTTGCAGAGAATTATATGAGGTGTTAGATGAGTATATCATGTAAAACATATACCATAATGCTGTCTGCAGTTTAATACTAAATACATTTGTTGAAATGTTAAATTTATTTGTTGACATTCTGACAAATCTGATCTTAATCTAATCAAACAAAATTTTTGATAGTCTAATGACCCAGTATCAAAAAAATATTTTTTAAGGATTTATAAAATTTCAATTTAGTCCTCGAGAAATAATTCATAATTTTATGTGTCAAATTCAGGGTTTGTTTTGATTAATTGAAATTGTATTTCAATAACAACTAAATTTTATTGGTAAAATTAAGGAAGGTGTAATATTTTTATATTGTTACCAAATTTAGATAATTATATGAAATCTCGTGTAATTCTATGTTTTATTGATATGTTATATTTTAATAAAATGATTGAAATTGCATTGTATTAGTGTTTTTTTTATATTAGTCCTGCTATTAATTTATTAAATACATTATTTTATTATATGTTTGCAAAACCTACTTCTGATAAATTAATTCTTTATTTACTATAGTTTGATCATTGTTTAATTGAATTAAAACATGTAAATTTTATTCTAATTGAAGATAAGTAATATTATTTGTTTGAAATGTAAAGAAAGACAATATTGAGTAAAAATTTTTCATTGAATAAGTCATATATATATATTTATAATCAATTAAATTACATTGCATCTAACTTTCGATGAAATTAATTTTATTTGTTGAAACTTGTTGTTATTTTTCTGTTTTTCATTTTTTTTTATATAAACATACAACAGAAAGTTCTTTTCATATAAAAATATATATATATATATATATATATATATATATATAAATATTATGTTTTATATATGCATTTTACATCTAAAATTATATACATTTTCCATAAATATATGAGTTAAAGTGTTGAAAACCCAGGCACGTTCAAAGGAAATTTGAATTACGAAAGGTCTAATTATAATCTCTATTGATGAAATAAAGGACACTCTGAACAAATCTTGGACCACTAAAGGGGGAGGTACATTGGTCTGAGTTTTGGGTTTTTTGGGTTGAGCTTTGGGGTAAAATATGGTTTTGTGTCTATATCTATATACGTATATGAAATTTTTCTATGTATAAAATGTTACACAAAATACAAAGGCATAATAGTTACGTCAGTATGAGTTTCTATAAGCATTAAATAGTTAAATCATCAAATTGAAATTATTGCTTTTCATCCTTAGTATATAAATATCGATTAAAATTCAAATTGATTTTAATTGAAAATAATTTTATTTCAAACGGAAATTTCATCTTAAATTTTATTAAAAAGTTTTTGATAAAAATTACGAAACTCATTTTAAATTACCAAAAAAACGTTAAAATAATTAATTAAAACTGGAAACTATTTTTCTTGTTCAAAAATAATTGTTCCAAACAATATTCTTATTTATAATTTTTTGCATTGAAATCATTTCAATTAACGGATTTCCTTAACAAATTTCTTGTAAAATTTCAATGTTAAACGTTAATCATATTTTCGAAAAAACTAGGCAATAAAAATCGTCTACAATAAATGTAGAAAAAATAAAAAACTCAATTAACTCATAAGTTTTCCTTTTACTTCAGAAATATGTCTTAGATACAAGCGTAGATTTTATATTATGTTGTTTAGTATAATATTATTTGGATTCGAGCATTATTGAAATCTTTAAATGCGATAAAAATAAATATTATATGGTTTTTGTGTTTAGAGCGTTTCTTGGTTTCTTTTTTATTTTGTGAAACAAATTAAAACAAATAAAAACAAATACGGTTTTCAATCTTAAATAATCTGAGGTGAAACTATAAGATTCATCCATTTTGTCTTTAAAATAATTTATTTTATCCGCATACAGTGTGTTATTATTATTTTATAAAACTTTTAGATAAAGTTTACATGTTTTTGTTTTCTATTTTGTAACTGTTGTATATTATGTTGTTATATTATGAATAGGTACAATGTTTTTGGGGAACTGTATATATTTACTTTAGATATAAAATAATTTTCTTTTTATTTTTCTAAAATATTCTCCTTGGTTTATCTGCAATCTACTAACTCACCCTAAAGCTATTTTCTAATATAAATAATATATAAATATAAGTTCTCTAGTCGGGTGTTATTAAATTCACCAGTGATGAATAATTTACTATCGTCTCTTATATATATATATATTGTTACCTTAACTCTTATATATAAATATATATATATAATATACTTTAACTCTTTTACCACCCACTTTTATATTTTATATATATATATATATATATATATATATAAATACATGTAAATACGAACACCCATGTTATGTTTGTCTCAACTATCCCATAGTGTATTTTATATCTAAAACTTTATATTATAATAATATAGTACATATCATATATATTTATTGATAGTTTTATACGATAAAAGCTAATTTTGCAATTTAAAGTTAAATCAAGTGAAACCATTAAAATTTTGTTTTGTTTTTTGCTCATATAATTTTTTTTTGTTCTTTTTTGTCTATTTCATTTTGCATATTTTATAATATCAATTTCTTATTTTAAAAGTTGATGAGAAAAGTTTGTAATAACGAATTAAGATTATTACTAGTTATGAATGACTAATATTTTATTTTATACTTTATATAGATAGAAGTATGCACACATATATTTCTATAGTATTTCTATAATAATTTATATAAATTCATCCTTGACTTAATATTATATATGAAGAAGCGAAATAATAATATACATAATATATGTATATCTAACTGTATATAATATAATATAATAAAATATAAATAAAATATACAGAGAAAATGAACGAACGAACGAACTTATCTTCACTCCATGTGCATAGTTTGTTATGCAAATAGCCGAACGTATTTCATATTTATGCTTGTGGCCATTTTCTTATAGTATCAAATATATAATTTATAGAGAGTTTGGACTTTTTAGTTTATTATTGAACAAAATTTATATAGATGTACAGTATTTTTTATTAATGTGTGTATGCATTTATGTTCAAAAATATCTTATTGCATACAACAAAAATTCAGATTTTATTCTGATTAATGATGAATGCGAAAAAATTATTAAGTTCTTCTACTTATAAACTTATATAGTACATCAGGATTTTAAAATTTGTTATAAATATTTTAATTAATTTAATAATATAAATATTTCATATTGAAATTATATAAGAATAGTCAAAATAATATTAATAATATTTTTTTTTAAAGCCATTGAAATTTGATGGATTTGAACTTTACATAAAGTAATGTTATATCAATGGAAATAAAACAACTCACTATAAAATATGTGAAATTCAAGACTGAAAATCAAAATTATTTTTTAACTGTAATTCAAATTATTGCATCATTTAAAATTGAAAAATAAATTCGTCCAGTTTTTAGTAATATCTCAAGTATTCTGCATACTTTAGATTCATGACAGTTTCAGATCATAAAAAATATTTTTTTATCAAGAATTTTTTGGATTCTTAATTCAATGAGAAATTCAGTTCTAGAAAATGATAAACTGAATTCCTGTTGCCATAAAATTTTGTGTTAAAATAAAAACTTGAATTAGACCTAACAAAATAAATTGAATTTAACTTATAATATATAGATGTTTAATTAATTATTTTTTAGTCATCAATCGTCATTCGAAGTATTTGCACAAATTATAAAGAAAAAGACAATGGAAATATGTATAAAAGAAAGTTTTCAGAATTTCAAATTCAGTTCTTTGTAGTATGTCGACTATATTTTTGCTGATAGAAAATATGTAAAATATAAATGTTACTAACATATTATTAATTGCTGTAATTATATCATATTTTAGAATTCATGGTAATGGCAAAACTGCAATGATTGCAGATGAACTAACTAATCACAAAACACACTGATCTTTCATATGGTTTTTTCTATTTTTCTTTGTCTTATTTTAGTAACTAAATTGGTAACACCATTCTTAACATATATCTAATAAAATGATAATTCAGTTATGATCTAAATTTTTTATTTAAGTAAATATGATTATTAAAGTTAATATAATAATAAAAGATTAAAAGCAATAATGCATTTTTTTGCTGTTGTTTTAATACTTAACAATTAGTTCCCTTCAAATAAAAAAAAACTGACATTAACAAACTCAAATATTTTGCCCATCAGTTCAAATAGAAACTTAAATCAGATATATAATAATTTCTAAAATTTAATTAAACAATTAAATAATTATATAAAACAATGAAAACAATACACACATACACATTGATACCATTTAATACAATAGATTTATAAATATGTCTTATCCTTATCGATATGTCTTGAACATACTATTTGGTTTGAAAATTATATTTTACATGCAGTCGACACTTTAGTCTTTAAATTAATTTTTTTTAAATATATTATATGATGGGTCAAACAAATGTGTGTGTAATGATTAAAATCTGTCTGTACGTCTCCTTTTAGTTTTACTCGGGGTTTGTCTAAAAACGTCAAAAATATAAAAGGGAATTTACAAAAAAAAAATAAAACATCTTATATTATTGTGTATGAGAAGAATGGAAATTAGAATATTATATTGAATCATGGTTAGGTGGGTTGGTATTGGTGGCATGTATATGATTTCCTTACGTCTGACGTTAAATATAATAAATATCTAATATGTATTATTATTCTGTAAAGATTTTTATTTCTTTTTCTTTTACAAACTTGATTTGTATAGTTTGATTTTATCAGTGATGTGTTTATTGACTTTAATTAAATTTTAAAG
This sequence comes from Pedicia rivosa, assembly GCA_963082725.1. NCBI lineage: Eukaryota > Metazoa > Arthropoda > Insecta > Diptera > Pediciidae > Pedicia > Pedicia rivosa. The sequence goes on from OY720151.1 coordinate 20,846,104, forward strand.
TAAACAAACTTTGAGTGAATTTGCTTGTTAATAAAATAAAATTATATATAAGGTTTCTTATATTTAGATACATATATACATAAAATCTAAGTTGCTTATATAATCAACATTTTATATAAAAGTGTGTGGATATATGTATAGTTTAGAAAAGTTTTCTTCATATTTATGTATATATATATATATATATATATAGTAGATATATAGTAGATCAGAGTTTTTGGACCTCAATTTTACCATACAGATAATATATATAGTCGGTTATATACTTCATGTTTCATAGTGTCTATAGTTAGGAAAATAGTTTTCTACACAATCTCTTATATATATATAAAATAACATAATATAATATAATATATGCCATTTTATAATACAGTCTCATAAAATGGGGTGTAAAGAATAAGGATACAGCTACCCTCTTTTATATATTCATAAGCATATAGTCTCGTATATATGTTTTATATAATAATACATATTACATATATATACCCACTATACATATATAAATTCATATAATACGATTTGTTAATGTATGTATGTGTTTTACATGTGTGTGGGTGTATATGGGTGATTGTGGGTTCATATTATTCAAGGAGAATAGATTAAGGAAAATATTTTCTCTATTCATTTTTTGATTAATTTTATAAGAAAGTTAATTGTCATTCTATAAAATTTCATATTATGATGACAATAAGAAACATTTTGTTATGTTTAAAAATGGGGACGTTATATTTATATATGAAAAATATATATAACTGGGTGTATAGATGGAGATTATAATGATATGCGTAAGGACAAAATGGAACTTACATTTTTAAAGATTACATAAAATTATAATGAAAAGCGAAAAGGGTGCTTGTTTTTGTTTTGATGTTGTTTGAAAGATAAGCAAGTGTTTAGAAAAAAGGAAAAATAATCTATTTTTTTCTTATAAATGGAAAAATAGTTTTATTTAATTAAACTCTAAACTAAATCGCCTGTGCCTTAGAAGTCTAACAGGACACATTCAAAAACAATAGTCATACTTTAATTAATAAAACATAATTTGAATCATAAAAAGTACCTATAGCCAAATTATCTCAATTATGTTCTCGAGTCTTTACCGTGTTGTTTATACTTTATAAATAAAGAAATTTTCAAAATTTCTATTAGAAAATTTATATGAAATTTTAGTTGAAAAGTTAAAGTTTAAGCTTAATGCATCTGGAACAATCTCTTATTATTAATGATAATATGAATAAATAAAATACACTCAATAATAAAGTGTTATTTTAAAACATTCAAACTAAAAACAGATTATCTCTAGAGCCTCTATAAGTATGTTAAGCGTTGAACGATGTTTCCACGTAATTTCACTTTGATGTTCCTATAGGATTTAGTTTTAATAGAGGTATTTCATATAAAAACAGTGATGGATTAGTAAATCTATTCCTAAAGTTCTATTGACTGTTCCTAAAATTTTTAACTCTATTTCTATAATATAATTATATAATAAGTTTTAATAAGGTTTAATTGTTATATTTTATATAATCGCTGAAGAGAATTATTTTTGAAGAATTTTTGAAAATAAAATTAACCAATTACAAATAGAGAATATCAATTTTGAAGTTTTATTCACAAATTAAATATATAAGGAAATTTCAATTTTCTAATAAATGAGAATCTATCCTTCAATTAAAATAAAATTAATTATTTAATTTAATGCAGAAAAATAATAAAAATTTTATTTGCTTTGCAATAAAATATTTTCAGACAATTAATTTTATAATATAGTTTTGTTGTGGTGCAGAAATTTCAGTTGTGTTTTTTTTTTGTCACTTATAAATATTGTAAATTCGCTACTGGTTTATACTTATATCGTACATATTTAAAATTTTTGCATACAAATTATTATATAATTACAATAAAAATGTTAATTTTATATAAAATGGTTTTATTAAAGTTGATTATGTGCGTCTTTTTCTGTATATAAAATCTGTTATTGCATAAATGTTGTATTTTAATTATGTCTATTATATGACTCAAACTTATATTAAATTTTGATAGGAATTGGGATCATCATACTTAGGTACATTTATAATTTATAATTTTAAATTTTAAGAAGAGCAATATACTGACTTATTAATAAATCTTTAAAATTTGTAAGAGAATGGTAAAAGATAAGGCGATGATCCTTTTTATTATTTTTATCAAGAGCATGACCAATGAAATGATGAGAAAATTTTTTTGTATTGTTTAACGCTTGTCAAATGTTTATTCTTATATATTCAAAATTATACTTTATATAACACAATAAAATTGTCTGGGAATTTCTTTTTCCTTTATAAAAAATGGAAAAAAAAATTGTACAGAAGAAGAATACGAAAAAAAACTATAACAAAATATAAATTCACATTTACATCCTGCTTGTTTATACAAACCTCACTCTTATCATTCCATTTCCTATTTTATAAAATATATTTTCCTTCTAGACATACACACCAAACAATAGATGGCGCGGATGGAACTGGACAAAATGAAATATTGCGGTTTTATTCTACTATTATACTATTATGATGTATATTATTTAATATTATTATTATAATTTCTAGAATCTAGACTAGATGTGTATATAGTTTTTATGTATAATATTTTACTTTTGTGTATTAGAATTGTTTTTTATCTTATTTCCAAAAGATAAAGAGAAATGAAAATTTCTTTATAGTTTCACACAAATAATAGGGAATTCTTATGGTTAAAAAAATATTTTTATTTATATTCATAATATCTCAAAAAGCATAATTTTAATTCAATTAAATTGTTAACAGTTATTTATTAATATTCAGAAAAACATTCTAAAACCAACTGATTGTACCAAAGATATTTAATTACCTTATTTTGGAATTTCTTTCTTAACTCTGATCTAAGTTCACATCCGTTACCAAACATTTATTATATTTGCCTTAAATAAAATTATATAATTATTAAAAATAAGTTTAAAGAAATTTAAAAAGTGTCTTTTGTTACATCACATTAATTTATTAAAATAAAATTGTACATGGTAGTTGTATATTGTATTACTATTGTTAGAAATAGAAAATATCGGATGCAAACAATACGACCAAATAAAATGCATTAAATTAACAAATAGACATTTTGTACTTTAAAAATCCTTTTAAAATCTGTTATCAGTTGAAACAGTTTTACATAATTGCTTTTCAGATAAGAACAAAATGAATAGTTCAGAAAACATTACATATTCAAACAATATAGAAAATTTCTAACCACATTGTATATAATGAAAATAAATTCAAATTTTATGACCTAAAAATCTAAAATAAACGAAAATTTTGAAATTTTAAAGAAGATTTTGTGAGAAGGTTTTATAATTTTGTATAATTATATAAGATTAGATGGGGCGAAAATAAAAAAAAATAAGGATAATCTTGGAATTACTCTTTTTTTAAAAGAATTTTTAGTGTATCCTTTTCTTGTTTGTTGTTTTTCAGTTTAGTTGTTATTTTAAATGAACAAACTCAAAAAAACATTTCTTTTTCTATACTTTGTTTTTTTCTTTTTTTTTTTTTTTTGGAAAACTTTGCATGTATAATATTATAATCTAATCTTTATCATCATCCTCTAAATTATTTTCATCTAAATTAAACACCATGTATACTATTCACAAAGCGTACACACAAAACAACAAAAATGGAAAATTAAGCAAAACAACAAAAATAGATAGTGTCCTTTTCATAAGGTTTAGTGCTCTATATAACCAAAAATACTTAACGCTATGGTCATCGTTAAACTCTGAGATCATTATCTCAATGAAATAATCTACGTGATGCTTTTTGGTATCATATAATATAAAAGATTCTCATACTTTTCTCTAAACTGCTATATAGAATCACATTTTTGGAATTTTACATTCAAATACATAAACATGTATAGCAATAATATATATATATATATGTATGACTTCGAAGACCCCTCCATCCCTAATTCTTCCTACTCATCTACCATATCCTCACTTCTTATACCTCTAGTCAACTCCAGTCAAATATAACTGGTAGATTTTTATACCAAACGATGTATTTTTCCCAAAGTATAAAACGAAATATCACTCAGTCAGTACTGCGAAATGAAAAAATTCCATGGTCCTATAATTTTAAAAAGAAAAGAGATGTGAACAAATATGTTGACATAAAATATATTTTAAATAAAAAAAAAATTAATTAATTTAATTAATTTTTGGATAAGAAACAAAAGTTAATCATTAATAGATTTTTTGTAAAGAAAAGAATTTTCAAATCTTTTAAAATATAAAATCCATAATCAGTCGTAATGAATTTTACTTTCACTCGAAAATATATAAAAAAAAACTATAAAACACAATAGAAAATTTTGTAACTTGTAATGCTATATATAATTTGTATTTTTGCTCTATAACTAAACTCATGGTACAGGACCAATTTTGTACCCCCGACTTCGTGGATATTAGTAAAATCCGGTGTCATGTTATCTTTATTACCTTGGCTTTAGTCATATAGTTAAGTTGAGTTCGCCTTTCACAAACAAACAAACAAACAAACAAACAAACAAACAAACAAACAAAATAAAAAAGAACTTAATTTGCCATTTTATTAGTAAAACAATAAAGCCAATTTTTTTTTGCTGTTTTTTAAAAGATTTTTTTTTATATAATTGTTTAATATTGTTTTATGAGGAGGATGAGTGGGGCTTGGAACAAGTATAAAAATGTTGTGTCAAATTAGGAATTAATTTAAAAATCAACCGACTTGTAGTTTCTATAATTTAATTATATTAATTATAATGTTTTTTAAGTTTAAAACTGAAATTTTAAGAGCTCATTTTTTATTAATTAATTTTTTTAAAATCTAAAATAGGGGTTAAAATATAAGATTAAGGGGAATATTATATATATATATATATATATATATATAAATATTATTTTTGTTTAAATCGATTCGTCATTTGATGGCTGAAAACTATTTCTTAAAAGTATAATTTAAATAAAACTAAATAAGTTCTTCTCACTCTATAGAAATTTTTACAATGAACAAATAAATTGTATTATTTCATTGAATTAAATAAAAATTTGGATATAATTTTTTTAACCCTTTCCATTTTTTTAAATAATTAGTTTTATTATATCCAACAAATTTATTGAAAGAGTATTTTGATTATCATTACGCAATTACGCAACTTATTTAATTTTTTTTCTTAATATTAATTTTTTTAGAAAATACAATTTATTTATTTTTTCTTAGATAAATCCTACATTTTTTGATTATCTGTTTCATATTTTTTTAAATAATTTTGAATAATATATTTATGTGACAATAATAATTTAATTTCTATATTCAAGTTACATGCAATCCATTCAACACTGATGGGCTTTACACAATTTGATGAGTTTGTTGAGGTGAATCAGTTTCTATTGAGGGTTAAATTAAGTGAATTATAAACAAAATCTTTTTGTGGTTTGTATGTGTGTCTTTTTCTATATTCATGTTCATAAAAGTTTTAATATTCTCATCTTATGAAGGTGTTGAAAATTATTTTTGCTTTGGTACTTGTTTCATGTACGCGTAAAATAATTTTTAATAATAATATTTTTGAAAATGAAGTCCCATAATGTTATTATTTTATATGTTATATCATTTTATACAAAATTTTGTAAAAGTTATAAAATCAAAATAATATTCACAATTAGTCTCCTCTTGGAACAAAAAAAAAAAAAGGTTTACATAATATTCATAAATAACACAAATGATGCTTGATATTAGACGATTCGCAATGATGATGATGATGAGGTAGATGATTATGATGATGATGATGATGATGATGATGATGATGATGATGTTGATGATGATGATGATGATGGAAAATGTATCCAAAATTTTTCATATTATGCGAAAGGTACATTTAAAATTTTATGATTAGATTACATCTATTGATTAGTGTTCATGAAAACTTATTTGAGCTTAACATTATTTGGTACAGTTTTGTATTGTGTATTGGTATGAATATCTGTATGCGTGTGTATATTTTTATATGTATTTCAATTTTATATAGAACCAAACAAATTGTCCCTCACAAAACCCTTATACCCGTTTATGGACTTACATTCTAAGGGTTGATTGTAAAATGGGTGTGAGATATACAAGAAATTTAGGGTGTTTTTAGTCCTTTCCATTCCATATACTTTTATATAATATTATATATGTGTAATATATATATATATATATATATATATATATATTCATCTAGATATACATAAGTATAAGGAATATATAAGTGCGGGTGGCCATTGGCTCACATGTCGATCCCGTAACTGAGATTATGTCCGTACGTATGTCCATTTGTTATAAAGATAAAGGGACACTTGGTTTTGAAATCGTGTATGTATACAATATACATACACATGTATACGTATCAAAAAATATTGATATCATTTAATAGTGTTGGGTTGAATTACCGAAGATGAAGGAATGAAAGTGGGTTAAAATACTCACACTTATTTCATTTATTTTTAACACGCATCTGTTCAAATTTTTTTAGTTTTTGAAAGTGTAAAGGAGATGATATTGACTCAAAATCTTGCACCCCTTTCGTGACAATTAAAATTTTCTATTATAAATTTAAACAAAAAACATTTAACTTAATTAATTTGAAGAATTTGATAAACTTTTATTTTCTAAAAACGAAGAAAAATATTTTTCTCCAAAAACTCTTGTTCTTTTTTTTTTGGTTATTAAATTTACGAGTAAAAATGTTCACATAGAGAAAACGTGTCCTTTAAATCTCTAAAACAAGTTATTTTGGGTTGAAGAATTTTCGTTAAGGTCACATCATATGTGTTGTAAATGGACTTTCCACAACAGCATCCGAAATACTTCTTCTCATATATGTAAATTCACATTCATACATACATACATATATACAAAAATATATTTATATATTTAATATTATATTCTCTAGGATCTACACGCACATTCTATATAAATATATAGATCGTTATATATATATAGTCGTACAAATGCGTATTATGAACATGTGCGTGTGTGTTTGCATGTGTATTTATGGATATTTATATTATACACTATAAAAAGGGGATAAATTCTTAGGTCATTCGGTCAGCATCTTTGGTGTTGTAGGTATTATTTATATGAGGATGATAATAAAAATGATTCCGGTTTTTTCTTCTTATTTTTTTTTTAAATGACTCTTAAATTATTTCGTGAGAAAAATATTTTATTTATAACTTTGAATTAAATACATAAATTACGTATTCCTGTTTTATAAATATATATTATTGGATCGTTAAATATACAGTGAGATTCTTTCAAGATTTTCAGTGAATATTGATAATATATATTTAGTTCTATCATCCGAGTTTGTGGAAAAAAATCCATTCTCTTTCCATAACAGATCACAAAGTAACATCAAATAAAGGACTAAGTTTGATAATTGTTTCAATTTGAAAACACCATCAATAATAATTGATAATAACATAACATATGAATTGTATTTATCTGCCATATACCTACAGATATGTATAATATTAGACGCGTAAGTGTTTTTGGCTATCCAAAGTTTTTTAATGCTAATTGGTTAGTTGCCCCAAAGAGACGCTTTGTTTATATTGAAAATTTTAAACAAATTTTCTTAATTTTTTTTCTTTTATCCAATTTATTTTAAAGATAAAAATAATTATTTTATCATTATTATACTTAGTTCAAAATTCACAATGAATGCTCGATAATAAATTATTTGTGTGCTGTGTTTTGTCCGAATGACTAAACTCTATCAACAATATTTCATAAATTTGTTTCCATTACTTAGAGGGTTAGAAAAAAAGAACCTACCTATATTGTTTGAAAATTTTATATAAAAACTTGTAAAATATTTTCTATGATTTTCAATGATTAATTATGCGTATGTGTGAATAAGATATGGTAAAACTGTGAACAAACTTGTGAAACTAACTAAGTCAAAGGAAAGTTAATATCTTTAATTTCTTTAATTATGTGATATTTCCGATAGAATCAGTAATATTGAGGAAAGTTAAATTGATTGGAAAATAACGTTATTTTCAAAATTACTTGTATATGAAATATAATTATAACCGATTGTAGAATTACCGAAAATTTATAAAGTTATATATATATAAAATTTATTATGTTTTATATCTAAAGAAAAGATATATTATTTGTGTAAATGTATGTTTGTATGTGAGTAAAACAAACTTATTTTGATTTACGGAAGCAATCTAAAATTTCATCCATTACTTTGCAAAGTGTGGTTATTTAGTTTTTGAAAATTTCCAGTTTTCACAATATAATAATATAATATGTATAATGCTAACACAAATCTACATTTTTTACATAATGAAAAGATACACATATAAAATTTGCTTAGAAAAACTTATATTTGTGTGTGTATAAGTTTTGTGTGATTTGTTATATATAATATTTTGATGTCAAATTAACATTTTATTCAACTCTGTATGTCTAATCAAGTTCCAATCATATACAAGTGTAAGTCTAACTAAAACGAAAAGTTCTAGAATTCTATTTAAATGAACTCATTTCATTTTAAATAATATGAAAATTGTATGACTGACAGTGGTTGGTGTATACCGACCATGTCAATGAAATATATGAACGGTTTACAATACAATCATAAATGGTCAAAAATGCATAAATATACATAAAATATATTAATAAAGCTTTAAAAGGTAAAAGCCTTTTGTTTTAAAAATCCGTATAGTTAAATAATTTTATATTTAGTTTCATAAATGTTGGTTTTTGTTATCAATTTTTTTGTCCATGATAATTGCATAAATAAGCTACAAGAATTGTGTCATTATAGATGTTATTTTTTATAAGAAATAAATAATTTTGTATAAAATCTAATAATTGACATTATAATTCACCATTAATTTCATTATTGTAAAATAATGAATATTATTATTTTTAAACTATACAAATATTCAAAATCCAGTAATCATTACAATTAATTCTGGTACGCAAGCAATGGATATGTAAAATGAATTCCTATAGCAATCTGATTAGAATTACTAGATACTAATTTCAATGATGTTAGAATATTAATTACAATGATTAAATAAATACAGACTTATTTATTTTTATTTTATTTATTTCGTTAAAAAAATAAGCACTATGGTGCATTTACAGCAATATATAATCCAAAATAACTTATTTTCTATAAACTTAAAAATTATATTAAAATTAAGATATATTTTATATGAAAAATATAAAACAATAAATATATATTTCCAAACATGCAATTAAGTTACTTGATATAATCATAATTTGAATAAAAATAAAAGTAAAAATTACGCAATAAGATTTATTAATTCTTTGAATTGTATAGTAATTTTTTTTACATACTTTTGTCAAGTGAAAACAAATTTCACTTTCATTTAAGCTTTTTCCACAAATAAAAAAAATATAACAAAAAATCTTCAAAATGAAAAAAAAAAATAGCCTTGAATCTAAACCGACATCTGTAATAAGTAAGAGAAAGTATTCCTTTTATTCTAGTATAACGCAGATGGCGCGCGTTCAAGAAATAAAATAAAAAAAATATTTTTTATTCCTTTTTACCCCTTTTTTTCGGACTATAATCTCGATGAATGTTTAGGAAAATTTTAAAGGATTCATAGGGTGAACCAAAAAATATTACACATTTAATACAGGTTTAACATATTTCGTATGTACGTACATATTAAATTTTTTTAGGCTTGGAAGGAAATTTGCTTTATTTATTCGCTGAAAAAAAGATAATAATTTGTTTTTCTGTTTTGCTTTTATATTCTCCTTTCTGTTTTTAAGTATATGTAATTAATTATTGAACTTTGCAATATACAAGTAGAGTAAAGTATTCTTTCACATCAGCGAATGTTTTGAAAGCAAAATTTATTTTTTGTTCTTGATGGGGGTGAACTTTAATGGGATATTATACACTAATGGAGCAAAGATCTCGGGACCCATAGATTCAAATACTGTGGATTATATTATACGAATGTCTCTATATATGTTATAAACCTTCTACTTTTATACGGCGTCATTCATTAGGTGGGTACCATAACATAATGATGAACATTAATTAAACAAAAACCATTTGTCTTCTTAATATATAATTTCCTCTGGTTTTCATTTATTTAATTTATTTTTCTTTTTTTTTTCAAATTTTTTTTACAGAGAAACAAAAAATTTCTCCTGAGGCCATAAAAAGGTATATTATATGAAACATATTATTTTGATGAGGATATAACAGGATAATAATTTACATTATAATCACAAGAAAAAAAGCTTATCTCTCTTCTGTGGCCAAATAAACAAAATCATCATTTTTCATATCAAAATATAATATGTACTTTTACATATAATAACACACGTGCAAACGACGACGAAGCACATCTCATGTCTCATGTCTCACACATCTCATAATACTTCTGGAAACGAGGATCCTGAGTTATGAAAAATGACTTCTTTTATAATAAATATTCATATTTTATTAATGTTTATGTGTGAGGCATATAATAATCGTATAAATATGAATGAATAATTACTCATATGAATCAATTATAATCATGTCATAATTGTAAATAATTATTTAACAACAAAAAGTTACAGCAATAACAAAAAAAATTCTAAAAAAAGGAAGATGGTGAAAATTCTCATTTTCTATTTAAAATATTGTTGTTATTTCTTTATTCTAAATTTTAATAAGAGTATAAAACGAAAAAAAAAATTCCAGATCGATCCTGAGTCTGAGAGAGTTTAAAACGCAACGCACGACCTGCGGCAGGGCAGCCATCATTTTCTCTATACGAATACGTAGGTTATATGAAATTCTATAGATCACATAATATATTGTATATGTTATAAGACCTCGGTTCTATAAAAGTGTATATAAGGGTTTGAGGTAGTTAGGGTGTTATAGGGTTAATTTTATTTTATTTCTATACCCAGTTTTTTTCTCTATGTACCTATCATATATACGTAAGTAATAATATAAAAAGCACGTATTGGCCCCACCTTTTTTATAACAAACTCAGTTTTTTTATTTTATTTTATTTTATTTCATTTTATTTTTTACATTCTCATTTCCTCTACATTTTCACTTTTAAATATGAAAAAACAGTACAGAAAATATTTAAGTATTATTTTTGAATCTACATAAAACAAAAGGCGTGGCTTATTGTGAAAATATATTTATATTTATATGGATAATGTACATGGGGTAGAAAATAAAAGAGGGAAAAATATATTTATCTTGTTTTTTTTCTGTTTTTGAAAAATTTTATACTTGTAAAAGTTAGAAGAGCATTGAAATTTTTCAGGGAATATTATCTGTGTATATTTTTTTTTCCACTGTATGCACGGTTGTTAGTAAATGTGTGTGTGTGTGTGTGTTTGTTCATGGATTTAAAAAAAAAAAAGAATTCTAAAAATAAATGGACAAAAACGCAAAAAGTTGGGCGGAGTTTTATTACTCCCTTAATATGTATATACTTATTTGTTGTATCTATCTACAAGTATCTATATATATATATATATATATATATATATATATTTATATATATATCCGCATTTTGTTGAAAAATAACTCTGACACTCACAAAATTTTCTACCCTCTTTTAGGCGATTGTTAAATATTCGGGACTAAAATTTGCATATAGCCTAGGGACTAAAAGAGTAGGTAGGTATTCTTCTCATACTCTTATTTATAAAAAAGTATAAAAATTTACACACAAACATAGCACACACACATTCACAGAAACGCACGTAAAAAAATATATTTTATATTTTTTACTCTTTTATACAACGTTATAGATTTACATAAAATGAGGAAAGCTGTTATAGAAGGCAGAGAATGGAGGCGCATGAAAAAAAGGACCAGCGCCCGGGCAATTTTTTTTTATTTAGAAAAATGCACCCTCTGAGCTTTTACACTACATCCACTGTATGCATGTATTGTGTTTAATTTATTTTTTTTTCTTTTTTTTTACACTAAAAAAGGGTTAAGGCATTTTTTTTTTATTTTAATCAATAAAAGTTTTCCAATTAGAATGATGTTTAAGCGTTGTCCTTTTCGGTAAATTTAAGTTAACAACAAATGGAGCTCGTCTGCAAAGAAAATATAATTAAATTTATTTAGGTTCAAAATACAGTGATAATAAATAAAGTTTTCCTAAAACCCACATGAAATCGGTTTAACAAAAAAAAATTAAATTAAATTCAATTTATTTTTTTAAAAATATTTTCTTCGTTTTAAATTATTGAAAAGGCAAATCCATCGGACATAATCATTGTAATTAAGTTCATTTATTATTAAACTCAGACCTAATGGATGAATTTGCTTTCAACAAAATGAATCCTCAATTCACACGAATAAACTTTATGTATTACTTAAATATTCTCAGCGAATTTAATATTTTTTTAGAATATTGTGTTTCAAGTTTTTTTTATGTTTTTTTTATAACAACGAAATTTTTTTTAATCGAGAATTTTCCTTTTTTTTTAAATCGTTCGTGCAAATCTGGACTGCGATGAAACAGTAACATAAAGAACAATGGCCATTCTATATCTTTGTTAATAGTAACAATGGGTTTTCGCCGACTCTTATATTATATTTATTCGCGTTTTTAATTGGTTTCCTTTTTCTTTCTTTTTAATCAAACAAACAGTTTTTACTTCCATTTCTATAATTTGTATATTTTTGCAAATATATATAATATATAGACTTTGGAATCGCAAAAGCTCTGCTCTATTAATTTTATTGAAAAAAAATGAATAAACATATTGAATAAAAGAATTTATGCCGTATTTAACAAAACTATTAAGTAGCTTTTAAATATTGGGATTCCCTCTTATATTTTAGTGTTTTTAATTTTATTTCTTTTATTCTTAAGTAAACCTTACAAGAGCCTGTATGACTGATAATTATAATTCAGTAATATAGTCAATGTGTAAAATAATTAAAACAATAACTCTATCCTAATGAACTAAACCTTACTTAGTATGATTATGAAAAACTATTTATGAAATTTTTATTTATCTTCAAGGATTTTGGTGTTCGTAACTAAACGGTAAGTTAAACGGTAAATTAATATTAAATTGGAAGGTTATGAATTAATAGAACAATTTAATTTCTTATTCTTAACGGTAATTAAATTATTCATCTTACATAAGGATAAAAACCTGCTTTGACAGAATGAACGTGAACAAACTCAATACAAGAAAATCGTAAATAATTAAAACCAGATTCACTTTATTTTTGAAATAATCAATCATAACGATTAAATTTAACCAAAATTACTTACAATTTTAGATCTAATTTGTTTTTCCATTGATATATGTTTATTATACATATATAATAAACGATAATAATAATCATCATTAGAATTTCTATGCGTGAAATTTGTAATCGACCTTCATTCCCATATATATATGTGTACAAAATCATTCACCACCCAACAAATTTCAACACCCAACTCATGGCATTACAACACACTAATACACGCACTCACACTATGAAAAAACAAAACACAATAAGGCGCATCACCATATAACTTGTTGAGTTTCATAGAGAATCCATTGTAAGATTTGAATTTCAATTAATATATTTTCTTAACTTTCTTCTTTCAGTTTTTTTCGTTTAAAATTATTAACTTATTAAGACACAACAAAAAACGTTCGAAAATAATATATTAATATTTCAGGTAAAAGTATTTTTAAGATTACTGCCAGTATTCAGTATTATATGAACCGCTTGTGTTTACTAGTTAAACTGCACAGTAGAAATATTTCCAATCAGCAAAAAAAATTCTGATCGATGAAACAAAAATATAAACCCAAAATAAAAAATAAAAAAAAAAGAAAATAAAAACAAAAAAAATAAAAAACCAAACGAAAAAATCAAACAAAAAAAAATTAAAAAATAAACAAAAAAAAAATGGGAAAAATGGAAACTCTCAAACTCAAACTCGAATTCGTTGAACTACATACTCTCTCTCGAAATAAAAAAAATATGTATATACAAACAACCTGAAACGAAGTTTATTGCGCCGATCAACTCTCTCTTTCAGAATAAAAAAAATTATCTGAAGGTAGTCTATTGGGTATAGGATGAGGAAATGTGTATATTAAAGAAAAGGATGAGAATGAAGAATGATGTGGTATATAAAAAATATTAAACATTTTAAAAATAAAAATCAAAACCAATAAACTAAAAAAGGAATTCAATCCTGAAAATGAAGAAAAAAACTTAAAAAATTAAATAAATCATTGATAAATTGTATTACATCAAAACAATGGTGATACGCACGTGTTTTTTGCTTTCCATGGAATTTTTATTTAAAGAGAACACTATATTTGCTCGTTTATTATATTTACTAATTTTAATTTTTTTTTTAATATATGAAATTATTATTGAATAATAAAAATGTTTTATAGACAATTAGAAATTTTTATAAAAATAGCATTTTCTTTTTTCTCTTCAAAGGAAATAAATCTATGGTTTATAAATTAAATACAATTTAATTTATTTTACAATCAAAATCAATAAAAGGTAAAATTTTTTTCTCATCTAATCCATATTCTAGACTCCATGTGAATATCAATATACTATTACATATCTACACACAAATTTATTCAGTCAAATATCCATTGAAATTTCAAATCTATCAAAAAACAGTTCTAGAAGTGGGATGATATATGTTTGTTTGCTGTTTCACTGATTCTTCTTGTTTCTTTTTTTTTGGTGTTATTTCTGTATTTACCATTTTGTGGGTCGATCATTGATTGCTTATTGTTAAAAATACGAATAACATAACACTTTCACATAAAATGAAGGTAAAAAATATTAGAGAAGGGAGATTTCGATTGTGTGGAGGCGCTTTTTTCTTTCTTTTTCCTATGCTGTTTCTGTAGTGAAGGTCGTTCATTTTATTATTTTAAATGTTTCTTGTTATGATGTTTTATTTTAGTTGTCGTTGTCAATTTATATTGAGAAACTAACTTCCAAAACTAAACTGTTAAATATATAAATTGGCATTTAAGATTGAAAATAATTATGGTTTTAAATTAATAATGAACAACTTTAGTATCATATAATATTTATTTCAATGAAATTTCAATAATTTCAACACCAAATATGCCAAATTTGGACCATCAGAAAAAAATCGCAAACACAGGTAAGATTAACTTAATTTAAAAATTTTAACAGAACATAATACTTTTAAAAAAAATAATTGAAAAAAATCAAATTTCATCTTAAAAAATTATTATTTATTTAGTTGACTTCTAAAAAGTTATTAAATTATTATTTATTGAACAGATGTAGCCACATAACATTAAAAAACTAAATGTTATTTTATTGATTTTACAATTAACTATTACATTTTTTCCTAAATATCTTATTAAAATTAATTAGAGAAAAATTAGAATTCAAACAACATAATTAAATAATATATCCATTATTATTTTACACATATAAAAGAACGGTGAATCAATTACAAATAAAAAATATATTTTTGCCGATGGCAACTGTAAATTTGAGGTCGATTTTATAGTTCAAGGTCAAACAAAAACCAAACAATGCAATTAACTTGATTACTACAAATAAATCAAATAATCTAATCAATAAATTATATTCATCTTGAGTGTGATTTTCATTATAAATGAAAATGATTAGTTTATGTCAAATAATAAAATAACGATCTTATATTCATCAATTAATATCCAAAAAATATTCGTTTTAATTAATGACTTTTGAGTTTCATCCCTAAAACAAAAATACATTAGAGTAAAACAATATGTGGGTCTCTCGTTTTCATTGTTTGTATAATTTAAATTAGATTTTTAAGTAAACTCAAAACTTTTTCTCTGGACCAAAATAAATAAAAAAAAAAAAGGCTTTTCCAACAAAAACAAAAGAGGTGATCCATCTAAAAAAGCCACAGGAAAAAGCAAATAAAAAATTACGGGAAAATTCCACAAACTTCAAACAAACCCAGACCATAATTTAATTAAAAATATTTTCATATAATAGGTTCATCGAAAATCAATTAATCAAAATCAATCAAATAGTCAAACTTTGCTGACAGAATCATTGAAGTATAGAATGAAAAATGACTGTTGAAAAGCAGGGGTCGCTTGTTTTTTTTTGTTTATTTTCGTTGTTCATTGATAAGCTTTTTTTTCTTTTAACAAAATGGACGGGGAAAAAATTGATTTTACTTATTTAACATATTTATTTTTTTGGCAATAAAATAATAAGTTTGGGAAAAACTGGAAAGTTATAAAAATTTTCTTTGATTATTCACGTTTAACAAACTTTTCCTCCAGTTTTTTTTAGCAAATATAACACAAATAATTTAATAATTTAATGGACGAAAAGTTTTTCTGCCAAGTTTAAAAATAAAAAAGTGTTTTTTGATAACAAAAGACTAAATTGAATTTTTGTATTTTATTAGTTTACACACATTTAATATAGAATAGAGTCAGAATAGAACAGAATAGAATAGAGTAAAATAGAATTTATATAGAATAGAGTGAGTAGTTGTATGTTTCTGAAAGTTTTCCAGCCACTATTACCACATTTTAGTTTTGAATTTAGATTGTTTTGAACAATGGAAAAACGGGTTACCGAAATTTATATATATACATATATGTATACAGACACTCATATACTCGTGTCTACACTGGTTTTTTTGAACTCTCATCATATACCACAACACTAGAAAACACGAATGTAAATGTTATAAAAAGGAAAAACCAACAGAATAGAACTAAATATGCTTTTTTTTGTTATTTTGTTCCTCTATTTTATACAAAGTCAAACTTTGCTTTATCATTTTATACATTATTCAACAAAAAAGTATAAAAGGGTGAAACTGGAATTGGGGTGAGATGGGGATTTTTTTCACTATATAAAATGACGACTAAATTTCTTCTTCTTTTTATTTTGTTGATAAATTATTATTATTATTATTATTATTTGGGTTAAAATTTAGAGAAAATTCCTATATTATTCTGAACACGATATTTTCCTTTTTTGCATTTGAAAATCTATTTATATGGTAAATTATTTTGTTTGAGGCAGAAAACAAGTTTTATTTCAATTAAATTATATTTTATATAAAATAATTTAATTATATTTTATATGATTTAATTTAACAAACTTTTTGATTTAATTTTAACTTTTAAATCCTTTAACAATTATTAAATAAATAAAATTTTAATGAAAATAACTTTACAAAAATTAATAATTCATTTAATATTGTTTTCATTACAGTTGCCGAATTCAATTCAAATCAAATGAAAACTAATTTAATTTTATATTTATTTATTTATGTTGTAAGACGTCAGCATAAATTGTTATAATTCATAATGTATGATAATGTAAGTACATTGTAACTTTAATTCAAAGTTCAACAATTTTAATTTTTAAGAGTATGAGAATTTAGTGATTTGATATAAAGTTTAAATATTTAAAAAATACTTCGGTTTTGGAAAATAAAATATGTTAAACCAAAGGTTGGTATTTAATATTTTTTAATTAAAAAAAACAAGATGAATTTTATCATAATCAAATTTTAAACTGACTAAAATTAACCAAATCTTGAATGAAGGACAGTAAATTTTACTTTATACTAAAACACCTTTTTGAATTTGAAATTGTGAATTCCGAAGAATATGAAAATGTTGTATCTCGGATTAATAACTAAAATTACTTTGTGACAAATTTTTCATAGCAGCTAAATTTTGCAATTTTAAACTAACATTACATATTACATTTCTAATTGACATGGAAAATGCTTTTTAAATTTCTTTGTTTAATGTAATTGAAACCGTTTAAATAAATAGTGAAATAAAAACGCAATTGTAATAGTTTTCTCGTTAAAATATTTTCAATATTTAATTTCTTTATATATTAATATATACCTATACGTAATTATTATTTCGATTATTCATAAGTCAGTGAACCTCTTCTTTATTATAAAATGAAAGCAAATGCATATTTTTTGAAAATAAATACATTCAGAGGAAAAAAACATTAAAGAAATTAAAGGTAAAAAAAATTTTAATAAATAACTTTTTTGTTTAATTACAAAAAACTCAAAACAATATTTTTATTTCATCTTTCTCGCTGAATAATATTTTAAAAATGTTTGTTTTATATGAAAATAAAATAAAGTAAAGTAAAATTATGTAACGTCTGAAAAGTTAAATAACAAAGTTTTACTTTTTCTGTGTGTTTATAAAATTCTCACAATAAGGAAGCACATATATATGCATACACTTCATACATCCCAATACCCATCCCGACTTATTCATACCAATTTACTTCTTTTTACAAACCACAAATGGTTGATTTAACAAAATATACAATATGCAAGTGAGAATTATATTTTATAATGAGAAAGTTTGAACTTTCAAGTTTGGTGCTGTAACAGCTTCTATATAACATTTAACATTTAACATTTATATTATATATATATATATATATATATTATTATATTATTATATTAAAATATAAAAGTTTTCATGATGATGAACAATTTTTCGATTTAAAATAAAAACAAATTTACCTATTCGTAGTAACAAAAAATTTCTTGTGTATTGAAAACTAATTTGAAAATTTACACAAAATAAATTCTCAATTGAAGAAAATAAAATCCCCGTTTTTCTCAAAGCGTTTACTAGAGGACAAAAATGTTATTTTCGTATTGTTACAGGTACATATTTTCAATTTCAATTGAATTAACTGCAATCGTGCATTATTTCTTTTTATTCTCATGTAAAAAAAAAGATAAAAGTCTCATCTAAAATATGTAGACAAACACATCTACATATGACATTGTTACATTGAATTTGGCGCGTTATTTTATCCCCATAATTAATCAAAGTGCATTTTAGTGTGCATTTTAGCCGATCATCGATTTTATAAATTGTTGGATGTTATTTTGTATATCCTACATAATGTTTGCATACTAATTTTAAATCAAACAATGTAATAGGTAAATGCAAGTGTATGTTTATTCGCTTGCTGAAATATTTTCCTTTTATTTTATTAGATAAATATTGTTGTTTAGAAAAATTCCATTAAGGGTAGAAATTTAAATGTTTATCAAATAGATATTCATCCCTTCAATTTATCTCATTCTATATTCCCTTATCTTTTTTTCAAAGGTAGATATGCATAGATATATATATGTAAGTGTGTATTCTGTGTCTTAATATAATGTTTAAATATTTTACGGGTGATAAATTTACACAAAAAAAAAGTAAATTAAATAAAAAACAACAAAAAAAGTTTTGTAGCTTAGCTTGTATACAAAATATATAAATATATATTCTTCGTGTATGTTGAAAAGAGTATGAGAAAAGCTTTTTTTTTTACAGATGAGATGATGTTTGGTAGAAAAATGGGGTGGCACTTTCCATTGGTCTATTTTTCCAAACAAAAACTCCGCCCAGTAAAATATTCATTCGTTTTTGCCGGTGGTTTTATCATGTCCTCCTCACTGATGATGGGCTCTTTTTTTGTGTGAGTTGTTACGATGAACGTTGGAAAATTTTAAGCATACACACCATGGTGATTACTCTGATGTTTAATCACAGGGTGTTGATATAATTCTGAAAATTATAAAAAGAAGAAAAATTAAAAATTTCCGATTAAATTTATTTGACTTTATTCAAGTTAAATCAATCAAATCTTCATTTATATTTTTAATTTTAACACAGTTGTTTTACTTAATTATAATAATATGTAACCACCCTGTGTATTGGCATAAAACTGAAATCTGTTTTTTGTGGTCGAATTCATGTATAGTTTTCAGACACTCTTAGTATTTGCTCATGGCATTGAAAGCATTTTTTCCTAACACATTACGCAACTTCTTATTTAAAGAAAAATATTTTTTCCTAATAAAAATATAATATTTAAAATGGATGATTAATTTTATTGGTGTATTTTGTAAAAACATCAAAGTAACCTACGTTTTTGGTATTAAAATGAGAAAAGGGACAACAATTAAAATTGTAAAAATTTTAATTAAAAAGGAAGAAAATAATAAAAAATTCTTTATAACTAAAAAAAAGTGTAAAATAACATAAACGTCACTAATTTTTACAAAAAAAAATAACTGAAAGATACTGAAATAATATAACCTTCTATCTATCTCGTATTCTCTGGACCGGTCAGAAATATTTTAGCGATTTTTTGTATTCTTTTTATTTTTTTTGGGGCTAAAACGACCAAAGGACATATACATACAGATCATATAGAAATCAAGTGTAATGTTTACTTTTTCTACCCAGAATATATTTTTTTTGCTTTTATATCCTTTATTTTCTGTATGTGTGTGTATGTCTATATGTACTCTTCTCATATATTCCATCTTTTGTAATTTCGGTGTTGTGTTTGGACAAATTGTTTTGTTAGAAAATTGACGCAGATAATTTTTGTCAAATGGTGCAGAAAAAAAGAAAATAATAACAACAAACCTCTCTTCTTTCCCACCTCATACATTTTGAGAAATGTAACAACGACACATGTCTTAATTAAGGGATTTACTTTTTTTTGTTTATTATAAAAGATAAAATTTTAATCCATTTCTAGGAGAGAAATAAATATTTCACACAAAAAATTACATATTTAAGGAAAATGGCCACATATGCCCAACTGACATTATTATAAATTTATGAATAATTATTGTAGTATGAAATTTAATAAAATTAAGCTCTTCACGCCTCACTAATTTCTAGCTGCCGGAATTTGAGAAGTATATATGGGGGAAATATATTATTTAAATCGAGTTAATTACTTAAGTTACCAGAATATACTTTATAGAGTTACAAATTTTTTGAATAAATTAAAATGAATTTCTTTCTGTTCTCTATTAGGATCAACTAAACAATAATTGAACCATTAAATTTCATATACCTTTCTTGTACATATTTATAATTATATGTAGCTATTAATATAAAGATGGAATAATAGAATTTATAGGCTGTGCAAATTTTGTTTTGATTTTACAAAATAAACGTTTTTCAATTTTCAAAATACAATCAAAAGTTATTTAATAAATTTTACAAAGTGTTATATTTTTATATGTCGAATGGTCGAAATGTACCAAAAATAAGAAATATGTAAGTGTTTGATGTATTTGGGGTGTTTATTGATTAATTGGTATAATTATTGCTTAGGGAATCCAATACAAATGGTACTGAAAGGATAAATAATTATAAATGTTATGTTATAATTAATTTGGGTTAAATATACATATTTAAAAGTACATACTAAGGATGATAGAAATTAGAATATGTAATTTAATTATTAAATACTGTGGTTCTAACTAAAAATAATTGGTTTCGCATTAATACGTCTTAAAATATTCTATTTAATAGCATTTTGAATTATATATATCATATTGAATCAATAAATGTAATGATTTCTCTGACATACGTAAATATTTAATATCATAACAACATAATTTTAATAAAAAATATTTATCTTTTATTTAAATCATTTAATCTAATCAAAACTTATCCATTTAAATATTACAACCAAACAAACAAAACTACCAAATAATTATTCATCAAATGTCAAATTGATGAAAATAAAATCGAATAAAAAGCTCAATATTATGATTTTGTTGTTGGTGCTTTTTTTGTTGAATTTGGTTTTATAATATTTTTCTGTATACAAAATTTATCCATACAGGAAAAATTAGTTTAATTGTGTGTGTATCTGTATGTGGATGGGTTAGTCTATTTTCACACAAAAATACGTTTTGATAATTTCATTAACTTCTTGATAACTCAAAAACAAACGAAAAATGAAAATGTAAAACCATAACGTGAATTTATGTAATATATTATATAGGTATACATCCAAAACCACCCAGGCTACAGATGGATGGAAAAATAAACAAAAATTTTGTTGTGTTTTCCATAGGGAAATGATTAAAACAAATAAATGACGAATATATAAAAAAATTTCAGTACTCTAATGCATTTTTATTAATTTTTTTTCTTCGCTTATTTCTGTATGAGTATAGTTTATTTTTTCTTCCATTAGAAAATTACATTTAAGTGAGTAAAAATCTGTCAGATTTCTGTTGTAAAAGAAATTTAAATGAAAATGCTTTATAAATAAATAATTTTTAATATAAAAAGCAGAAACAGTAATTTCTTTTGTTTTTCTTTAAAAAAATCCATTTTCTGAACCAAAGCTTTGTATATTTAATTTGTAATGCGAGTGAGTTGTGTTACCATAACGAAATATATGAAAAAGATACGCATGAAAAAATCCTTTGTCATGGAAACGACTTAAAGCTCTTTGGTCTCTTGTTCTTTTGTACTTTATGTTTTCCTTTGTTGATTTTATCTAAATTGTTAAAAAGTTCTTTTAAATGTTTAGACAACGAAAAATAAATAAATTATTAACTAAAAAATTCCTAGGCTTGTGTAAGATATTTGAACTATCTTAAAAAATAAATGAAAATAAATTAAACTAAAATGGTTTTTTTTCTGGCTAACATACAAATCAGATTTCTAGAAATAAGAATAATTATTGCTAATATATTTATAAGATTTACGTATTAATTATTAATTGAACTAATTTTTATATTAAACTGTTGGTAAAAGACAAATTTAAAATCTGATTCATAACAATAAAGTACTTTTATTTTTCATCGTTGGAAATATTTTTAATTATGCTAATTTTTAAAAGATGAAAAGCATTTTCAAGAGTATAATTATAATTTCCCTTGTCTTCAAAATTATTTATTATATGTCAAAGGAATTTTTGGAGAACTATGTTAAACTCAAGTCAAAAAAAATTATTAATTCAGAAAGCAATAACAAATTTTCACAAAAATATTGTTTTTATGCTATTATTTTGTTGTATATTATTTAATATTTGAATGTTTTGGTAGAATTTCAATTTACCAATTTAACAACAGAACATACTACGTGTTCAATTGTATCTAATTGATTTACACTTACATTGATAATATTGGTCAGAAACACAATAATATTTCAAATCAATGCCTCAGACAACTTGTACTTTCTCTACTGAAATACGGATTTGAATTACAAAATTATCGTAGAAATTGAAATGACGTAACAGAAAATTCTCTTCGTTATTATATTGTTAGAATTTATTAATTTATATACTTTAATCTAAATATATATGAATATCATCAGGTATTTTCAATATGGAGACGAATAATTGTGTGTTAGCAACAAATTTACTTCGTAAATAAGATTACCAGGCTCACAATTTTTTGAATTTTATTTGAAATTGTTGGTGTTTTGTTTTTAAGATTCTTATGTTAACCTTATCATTTCTCTTATTAATTCTTTTAGATAGAACAATATTTTAATGAATCTATATCTATATCTATATTTTGGATTCGAAAATTACTAGCTTACACTCAGTTTTTATTTATTAAAACTTGTAATCGTAATTTTTTTTTTACTGTTTACAATAAATATTTATACACTGATTCTAATTAAATATTCCGTCAGGTCAGATCATTAAAAATCAAAATTTCTAGTTAGTTAGTTATTATTTTATTTAACAAGGCAATCACCCTTTCGGTCATATTCACCTTGACTTTAAATATAATTTTACATTTCTATTTTTTAAATTGCTGTATATAAATTTACATTTGATTAAAAAATCTTTAAGCACTTCCTCGATTGTGTTTGCGATACCAAGTTCTTCTCTTATTATTTGATATTGCTTGCATTCAGTAAGCATGTGTTTAACTGTTATACCTGTTAAACATACCGGACATCTTGGTTTGGTCTCAATTCCTAGTTCTATTATTTATACTATAAAATATTGTAATTATTATTTATTTAGTTTTGTTTATATTTTTGATTATTTTAAATTAGAGCATTATCCTGCTCCGAATAATAAATTAAATAAACCAAATAAGAAAAATATTTTACAAATAACCGGGCGTCTCCATACAAGTATACAATGTAATTATAATTTTTAACAAATAATTAATTTATTAATAGATATGTATGTATTTCTAAAATAAAAAACAAACATATCTATCCGTTATATTTTAGAGTTAGTAATTAATCCGATCTTCATTCATATTCTCTATTATTATTGTGTTATTTTGTTATTTGTGTGTATTGCATTCAATATTAATACCATGGTAACGTCACATAATATCACGTGTTCTATTTTAATATTTACATTGTGATTTTGACACGTGCTTTAGCAGTTATCTAAACATGAGTTGTTTTGTAGCAAATCAAAATTTAGCTCAGTAAATAAATAAATAATGATTAAATAATACAATTAAGTTTATATCTGAGATTAAGAAAGAAGAAACTCATTGGATTTATAAGGATTACAATATTTTCTATTATCCGCACGAAAAGTAGACAAAAAAATTATATTTTATATGGCACTATGGAAACTGAAATGTAAACTGGAGAGAAATTTAATTATTCAATTAATCGAACAAAAACTTGAAGACATATAATTTCTCAATAAAAAATTTTGTTTTAAATAAAAAAATTTAAATAAGGTAACAAAAGTAATTCATTATTTCCAAAAATTAAAAAAAGGAACAAACGGAAAAGGGAAAGAAGATAAAAATATAAGAGCAAACAAAAAAAAACCATCATGGTTGCCATAGGAAATAAATATCTGGAAGTTTGAGGGCGGACCACCAATTTGATGGTTAGAGATATATATCAGGAAGGGTGATAAATACATGAGTTTCGTTTTGGCTAAATATATAATATGTGTATATAGTATAATATGGAGAAACTATATAGAATTTTATAACCCAAAGGCAAGGCATTTACAAGATACATAAACAAAACCTATAGAGACTTATACACACAAACCTAAATAATATATATATATATATACCTATTATACCTATATGTATATGTAAATAAATATATAAATATGTGAATAGAAAATTTTGCATATATTTTAAAAGGGGTGGTAAAATAGAAAGATAAATAGATTCGGATATAGGTTTGAGGGGGCCAAAAATTCATAGTCAAAGTTAAGCTGAGTACAAAATTAATATTGAAGCTTAACTTTGTTTCTATGTAGAAAATACTCATATATTTACTATAATAAAATATTATCATCTTTTTATCTATTTATATAAAATAATGTTGTATGTAGAAGTTTGTACAAAATATTAATGAATAAAATATGAGGAATGTTTAGAATAATTGAAAATTATTATTATTAACAAACTTTTGGAAATTAAAATTATATTTTCGAACATATTGTAGAATTTATTTTATAAATGTTTTTTAAATCATTTTATAAATAATAACTAACAAATTTTCATATTAGAGAACAATAATAAGAGTTTGTCCTTAATCAGCTCAGAAATTAATTTAACAGTGTTTTGGACAGTCTTCAATTTTATATACAATGAAGTAAAATATCAGACGTTGAATAAAAAATACAAATCATACATATATGAACATTTAGATTTATATAGGCAATAAAATTCAACCCTCTTAATATCAAAACTTTTCAATTGAGGAATTTCTCATTTAAATTTTGAGCGGCTTTGAAGTTTCTATATGGACTTGTGTTTTCCATTTTACAGAGTCAAATTGTATTTATTATTTTTTTTTCTTTATGTATTATTAAATTTGCCATTTACTAATTACATTTTTTCTTAGTTTATAATTAGAGTCATGATGACTTTGATCTTGAAAAGTACTTCGAAATATAAAGGTTGTGAAGCTAAAGGGTGCTGTTTTTATTTTAAGAACATAATTGTTGACAATTTTTCAA
The DNA here is from genome assembly GCA_963082725.1 of Pedicia rivosa. Taxonomy (NCBI): domain Eukaryota; kingdom Metazoa; phylum Arthropoda; class Insecta; order Diptera; family Pediciidae; genus Pedicia; species Pedicia rivosa. Next base: position 20,871,952 of record OY720151.1, read on the forward strand.
TTTTAATTCAAGCTTTTTGGATGATTTTTTTCAAGAAATATCGTGGCAGATTAAACATATAACTGATTCATGTCTGTTTTGTCTTTTTCAGAATTTCTCTTTATTTCAGACAAGAGTTTGTCAGAATTCAACTTATAGTATTTCAAGTACATCATCATAATGATCATCATCATGCATATACAAATATATAAATTTAAATTAGTGAAAAACCTTTTGAATCATTTCGTAAAATGTATGTTTATGAAGTATTTGAGCCTTCAACCAACCGCATAAAACAGATCTTTGAATTTATTTTGTACGCCATATTATAATATATTTTTCTCTTTTCATTCTTTTTTACCTACACACACATTTTACATTTCCGATAAAATTTTACCTCTTTTAAGTTGTCCTTAATAATAATAATAATAATAATAATAATAAAAAAATACGAGAATCAAAGTAAAACCCTTTAGGGAAGGACACACACACACAAAAAGTGTTATTTTTCAAATGGTTTGGTTGAATATGCCTGAATAAAAATTGACTTTTTTTTACTTTACCTACAAAAAGAAATAAAAAAACGTTATTCAAAATGAAAGCAAACATTTCGTTAGGTTTATTTTATTCTAAAAAATAAATAATTGAGATTAGTTAACTTTGTACCCTCACATTATTTTCAGTAAATTTGAGATTTCTCGTATTTTTCCTAAAAATAATTTTTCTACAAAGAATTTCCATATTTTAAAGCCCGGTTAATACAAAAATATAAATATTAACCAACGCAAAAATACATACATATATATAATATACTATATACATAACGAGTAACCTTAATAATATTAATTGTAGAAAAATTCTGAAATACGTTTTTCAACTCTTTATACAAATTCTAATCTAATTCATTGTATATGGAATTTGATACAAAATAAAAGAGATGAGTTTGAATAAATATTCCTTAATACAACAATTATATATATATATATATATATAATTTTAAATACAAATGCCGGGATACTGAAAATTCATTAATATTGACGATGAGTGGTAAAAATTATAACAACAAAATTTATAAACATTTTTTTTTTTTGTTAATATTTTTTTTCTTTATGTAATCCTCTCATTTTACATAGTGATGTGGAATATTGGTTAATAGTACTTACATGTTTACACATTACACAATTCATTAATACGTTTTTTTTTGTAAAATTATTGATTGTGGAACTTTGATTGTGTAAACAGAATGATTATCATCGTTATAGTGTTAAATTTTTAGACTATTAAATTCATGAATCCACTATCATTTATTTCATTAAGAAACAATTTCAGGTAGCTTATGTATGTTTATGAAGTTTAATTTCATTATTTTGGCAACTGTTGAATGATATTTTAGCTTTCGAATTTACTTGTTTCTTTAAATTCTTTAATCCAACATTTGTAAACAAATATATCCAATATATATTTTTATAAAACTACAGATATTTCTCATGTAATATAGTCGTAAAAAAGCTCTTTATTTTTATCAATAAATCATCAATCGGAATTTTAGACTTATTCAGTATTATACGTATATTTAAAACCCAAAATAAATTGAAAAATACTCTAAATATTTCCATTATAACGTAAAAAAAGGTTAAACGATTCAGTTCAGTCAGAAATTCAATTTTTGTATTTATCTTATTTTTAAAATTAAACAGAAAAAAATATATATCCCTAATTTTTCAAATCCTAAAACATTAAATTTCTACCCTCTAGAAGCAATATAAAAGTCGACAGAAGAAAAAACAACAACCCATTTTGCTTAAATTTTCTGCTTTTGGTTTTTTAGTTAAAAAAAGAAAAACGAAAAAAAAAAAAATTAAAACAGCCATCATTTGTCATGTTTTGGACAATTCCTTTTCCTTCTTTTATACGTATTTTGTTTTGTTTCATTTTTTTTTATTTTTCGTTAAAGCCTAAAACAACAACTAACACCGAGCTTATCACACGAAATATTTTTCACCTAATCCAGAATGGATTAATGCGAGTGTCCAATGTTCTGATCAAAAAAGTGTTTCGTGGTTGTCGACTATAGAAAGTACCATATAGAAAAAATATATAAAATCGTACATTTTATATGTATACGTATGTATAGCCTACGTAACGTGTATTTATACATCTATTTTACAATATGCGGTTTTTGCCTGTTTTTTCCTTCTTTTTTGTTCCCTTTCTCGCTTTGTGTTTTTTTCGGGAAAATTTTTAAATTGAAAGAAAATAAATTACAGGATTAAAATGGGTCTTAATGACGTCACCCTGATGTATATATATAGTTTTTCATTTAGCTTTAAACAACAAACAAATGAAAAACAAAAAATAAACAAAACGAACACAAAAGTTTTAGCTGTTTTTTTATATATAATTTTTTTTTGTTTTAAACAAACTTTAATGGAATAATATATTAAAATAACAATTTTGGGTTTTATCTTTGTTGAACCTTACCATCAGAAGAGAAACTTTAATTCTGAAATTTTAATCCAAATTCTGTGTTTAAAAGCTTCAAAGGTCCCATCGGACCCTTATACTGGCTTCTGGTCTGTGATATATAACCTTTCCCTAAAGTTATACTTTATTTCTCCCATTTTATCTGCAAAATGAGAAGAAAACTTTATATAATTGTGTAACAATACCGGTTGCATTTATAGATACATTTATAGATAATTACAATTTTAGTAACTTTTCAAAAAATAAATAAATCTAATATTATTATTTAATTTTATCTTATTATTGATGATAAATATGATAAATATAAATCTAATAAAAAAAGTTAAAACATTGTTAGTTGACTGGTATTTAGTTGTGTCAAATATCAAAATCTCTACTATGGAAAAACACTAAATAACGGATAATACAATAAAAATTATAGAAAATCGTACACGTGTTTACACGTAAATATATAATCTAAAAAAATTTGCACAAACCATTTGGATGCTAAATACTTAACTCTAAATTTTTGCTCATATTCATATTACAAAATAAAAAAATTAAAACCATCGGCGATAATGATTACCAAAATGATAAGAAATGATTACCATTATTACGTATTTTGCATAACAATAATTATCAAATCTTAATTAGAGAATTCTGTTTAATTATAGTTTTCTATACATTTCGTAACTTAATCTTGTAATTCGAATGTAGTTCGCTTGTTCGCTGCTATTTTTTTTTTTTTATTTTTTAAACTAAGATATATGCTTGACCTCATCCTAAAAAATAAAAATCTACTCTATATCTATACATATATAATTTATATATATAATATATATATAAATTAGTTATTCAACTCTCAACGGATATAAAATTGTAAGCTAAAGATAGGCTCTGGGATCTCTAACAAAGATAAAGTAAAAATTGGCTGGCTGTACGTATTATTTTTTAGTTGAACAATACATTGAGTTATGTGGTTTTTTTGGAATAAATGGAAAATGAAGAAAAAACATCAGATTGAGAAATATGTATAATGAAATATAAAATAAAACAGAAAACAACAACAACAACAACAACAACAACAATAAAAACAATAATAATAGAGAAAAACAAAAGAAATTCAGCATTAGTTGGTTCTAGAGAACAATATATAGTCGGGTTTAATAAATTTTTTTCATCTCATAGACTCTTATATATTAAAAGATGTATGTGTATAAGTTATATAAACATATGAACATACATAGAATTTTGTAAGCTTACATTGTTTATCTCATATATTATAGATATACATAAACACAATACACGTATATATGGTCAATTATTTACAGAGAAAACTCGCATATCGGATATATCTTTTTATCTTAAATTTAAATTTATAATTGGTTTTATTATTTTTCCTATAATATTTATATGAATATTGTACAGTAAAAAGGTATACAGAGAATGTGCAATTGGATTTTTTATGAAAAAATTATAAGAAAGGAAATTTTAATAGGAAATTATATATAAGCTTTGGCATTTTATTGTAGGATAAAGAAGAAAGTTTTGTATTGTGTGGATTGGCAATAACGGAAATTTGATAAAAGTTTTTTTTTGAAAAAAAAAAATATTTAGAAAGCTTAACCCATGCATTCTTTTATTTCTTTGTTAATAAAAAATAATGTAAATTAATTTTTTCTTCAACCAGAGAGATGTTTTTGAGGAGTAAATTTTAAATAATTAAATATTAAATTATAATTAAATGTAAAAATCTGTTTATAACTTTCCATTGACGAAAAATATTAAAATACTTTAGAAATAATAATAAAAGATTAATGATTCAGTCTACAATTTGAAATTTATAAACTAAAAAATACAATCGTTAAAATTTTCTCTCTATTCTGTAACATGCTCATTTCATTTAACCTCCCTAGTTTGCTATTTACTGCTTTTATTTTTGGCTAATTTAGATTTGAATTTTGAAAATTTAATTAAGAGTCAAAAACTGAAAATTATTAATATTTTTGACATAAATATAGTATATAATAATTTTTCAAATAATATTTTTGTGTTTAAATAGAATTTTAAGTGTACGTCGGAAATAAACATATATTTGTTTATTATATTTTTATGTATCGATTAATACAAAAGAGTAATATTATTTGTCTTTAAAATAGTCAATTGAGCAATCAAATTGGAATCAATGTGACCATCAAACGAAACATAAAATAAATGCATTAATATGAATAAAAAAATAGACAGAAATGAGTGGGGACCTCAGGTTATACACACATACATAACATTTATACATGCATGTAGCTGATATTTCATAACCTAAATATGTACACATTTAATAGTGTATAGGTTGAATTAAATATATAGATTTTTATAAAAACAACCCCGAAAAATTAATGCTTGTTATATTTTTGTTCATAATATAAAACAATATAAAATATGCATACACCTCAATATTTTTGATTGCTGCTTATGTATTGGTGGATTCTCATCCCAGTATGAATTTTATGTACAAATGGTAGAATATATGTTGATATCTACCAAATTTTTATTTTCTGTGTCAATTGATACATTCATATGTTCGTACTGGCGGGAAATCGATGACTCAATTGTTTTTTTTTAATTTTTATTTCACGTTCGTTTGATAAACGCACAAAAAAAATTTATAAATTGCGCGCCAAAACATGGAAAAAAAAGTAAATTGATTTTTTTTTTAAAAAAAATCGCTTTTTTATATAAAATTAAAAAAAAATTTAAAAAAAAGGAAAAAGAATATAATAAACAGATAAAGGGGGATGTTGAAGGACACATAACGTCATCTGTTTTTGTTTACATTTTTTTTTATTTTAATCAATTTCTAGTGCATTGACATCAGAAATAATATTTTCACTTTTCATGAACTTTTTTTTTCCTTTTTTTTGTCCTTTCTGTAATTTATTTTTTGTCGACTTTACTTGAATTATGTTATTGGTCTAAATTTATGCAATTCAATTGAATTTAGTATTGTTATCTGATTTTTAATGATCGAAATTATGAGAAGTTAAACATCAGACATCGAATTTATCAAAAAAAAATTAATTTTGAATTTTCCGATCATTTCTTATCATTTTGGTTTTTGATAACTTCCTAAATTTCAAAGAAGATAATTAATAACTAATATTTAATATTAGAAATATCATTTAATTTATCTGCTATTGGAAACGAAGAATTTTTAAATGGTGTTTGTGAATTGTGAGATTAAAACCATAAATAGACGAAATTATTACAATAATGAAAATCTAATTCTTTTAACGCAATTCATAAAAATTTGTATTAGAAGTTCTTATATAATTTTCAATGAAAATTAAATAAACCATATTTTTTTCAATTGTTAATCATTAGAAAATGCTTTTGTAACAATATGAAATTAAAGGTAATATTAATGATTTAATTACACTCAACCATTAAAACTATAGAATTTATATGCACAGATAGCAGACCATAGAATCCTCAACTATCCATAATTTAAAAATACTGGATATCTAAATTCATATCAATTCAACCAGAAAGTTATAGATGAAAAAAATTATTGTTCAAATATACCGGCGGCAATACTGAAAAGCTCTGTCTTTCTATTTAGGAAAATGCTATAACAAAAAAACCAAAAAGTTAACCAATGAATTGTATCAATAATTCATAAATGATAATTGACAAAAGATGACCACTAGGCATATACAATACACAACCCCTCTTACACCTCTTTTTCTTTTATTGCTTAATTTACCATATTATTTACAATACCTACATATATGAAATTAATCGTTGAATATAATTTAATCGTATTTAAATTATTGATTTAAGTAAAAGTTGAAATATGGGCGCAATTTCAGTCATTACTTTATTTAAACTTTACAGATGAGAAAGAAAAAAGCAAAAAACAAAGAAGTGTTCAAGATTTTTCCAAAAAAAATTTTTTTTGATCACTTTTTAATGAATGGAATAAAATTATAAAAACTTTCATATTGTCTATCGAAAAGCAATTAGTATTCAATTAGAGTTGAACACTTTTTTCTGTATAAAAAATGGAATTTTTTGTTTGTATTAAAAAAAAGAGTGCTATATAGACTTTGTTGAGGATGCATAGCATAAGGGTGGCTTAAAAAAAATATATAGAGAAATAAGTGGGGAAAGAGAAACATTTATATACGATGAAAATAGAATAAATTATTTTCCATTTTTTAGACCAATATGCGATTTCTATTTTCTAACTACAATGATTTAAAGAAAAAAATATTGAGAAAACCATTAAAAAGAAAATTAAAAAGTACGGAACTCAGTAATAATGAATAAAATTGAAATGCAAAAGACCGATAATAATTTGAATGGTTTATTAATAATTATAGCAAAATTAACTTTTAGCAAATAGAATTTTTGCAAATCTAATAATCCAAATAAACATAAAGTAATTAAATTTCATTTCCATCATCCCACCTGATTAACTAAATGCTTTTCGATTATATTAGTGCTTTTTAATTTTGTCCGCTTATCTCTAAAAATACATTATTGTTTATGGTGTTTATTTAAAAATAAATTATATAAAAGGAGAAGTTAGAACATCTAAACAATACATTATGTAAGACAATTATTTAACACTTTAAGAGTAAATACAATAAAATTAAATAATCAAAGTCAAACCCAATGAATAATAATTAATAAATGATATTAGTTCGTAATATTAAGAATAACAAATGTGTTTTCATACTTTATTGCTTTTCTCAAATTTAGCATTTGTTCCACCGTATAAAAATTTTGGGAATTCTTTGGGAATTTTAAGTTATCTGTAATTATGACTGCACCTAATAATTTTTTACTTATAACCTATTTCATTATAAATTATCAAAATAAACAACGTCGAAGTTGTAAGATTTTTGCTTTAAATACTTACTTAATGTAAATAATTGTTAACATATATTTTATCACGATTCAATTGTACCACCCTACACTATCTACATCCCATCCTATTTTCCAAAATCCAAATTCCCAAAATTAGTTGTTTAAGTATAATTATAATTTTAATTTTAATATAAAATAAAATACACAAAAAAAACCAAAAAATTAAATAAAATAACATATAAAAAAAAGACACCAATAAATGAATTGAACAATTGATTCATTTGTACCTAAAATATTTAGGTTTCATTCACCATGAAAGAAACGATTAAGGTGGGCTTCCAATATTGAACTACTTACATTAAATTTAGTGTTAAAATATTATATTTATAAAAAACAAAAAAATGTTTCCAGAAATCACAAACTAAAATTGTAAAATATCAAAATCTGAATGCAGCATAGTTTGTTGTTTAAATATATAAAAATAAATTTGCATAATATCCAATAATATCTTCTTCAGCCAATCAACGTGAATGAAAGTTGCATATTAATTTACACATTAGTTTCTTTGTAAAAAATTGTTTTTTTGTATTTATTATTATTATTATAATTATTAATTGAGTGTTTTAATGTAAAGTGTCAGAACCACTATAATAATTTTATGTACTCAATACTTATAAGATTTCAGAGACTTAAATAATTTGGTTAATAATTTTAATAATCAGATTTTCTTTTCTCAATATAAATGTAATTTATTTGTAAATTTATAACTCAATCTTTATTAAAAAATATTTGACTCTCAAAATTGAAAAAATAGTTGATTAATTATTCGTCTAGAATATTATGTGATTGTTATGCACTATAGTGCTACTATCTCACAATTACTTAATCTTTATTCTCATATACATAACATATAATAAATTGAATAAACAAATTTTGTTCCCTTTTTAAATTTTTTCCTAGAATAATATGAACTAAAATAAGTTAATTGAATTGAATTGATTCTAATGAAAAATGAATATCAAAAAGTTTTTTATATTTCATATGCAAATTTGTAAATTATTTATAATATGCGCTAGTTTACTTTCTTGAAAAAAGTAGGTATAAATTAGGAATTAATTATAATAAAATTTTGGAATATAAATTCTAATAATTAAATGATGATATGCTTTTATAAATTTTGAATAATTGCAGACATATCTATTAAAAAAAATTATGATACAAGAAGAATATATCTAATAGTCAATCGACCCTTTTAATGGATATTAAATGAATGCCATCATTTAATCTATTCAATACTCTAAATAATTTCAGTTATTCAATAAATATAAAACAATAATAATTTAATCCCATAAGATAATTTAATTGATTCGGAAGATTCATTGCATATAAAAATTTTTAACTGTTATAATTTTGCAACAATCAAAAAGTGTTATACTGTTACTATTACATGTGATTTTAAAGGTAACAAGATTTTTTAGGGTGTGAAACTGGTTTCATACACCATTGCAAATGAATAATATATGGATATACTTTATAAGGGATATAAGTTTATAATTTTGAATTAAATGGAAATGTTTTGATTATATTAGATAAAAATTAATATAATTTATTTTAATTTTATTAATATATATATATATATATATATATATATATATATATATATATTATTAATATATATTAATTTATTATTTGAAGAGAAAAACAAAATATTCCCTATGTCATTCAACGGATTGGAAAACAACTAACAACAATGAAAATGAAGAAGGTTATAAAATGCAAAATATTTTCTTGTTTAACAAGAAATTAAATATCGTCCACCAGCTTAAAATTTTCTGTTATTCGGTAGGAAGGAAGACTGTGCAAATTATTCAAAAATCTAACAATTATACCATTTCAATAAAAAAAAACACAAAACAAAAAACGTTTATAAGAAGTCAATCAGAAATCAATTGATCAACACGTTTTGTGTTTTCTGATGAAATGTGTCAATAAATATTGGTCCATATATAAAGCTTATACATTTAAGATATAAACATACAAACTCACATCAAATCTATCTATATATGCATATACGAATACACGTATAAGCAAACACAACATACATATTTTTATAAATATTTGTGCACTTCATGTGTGAACGCAAAAAAACTATTTTGGGTAAAATAAAAAATAAAAAAAAGTTTATCCAACGCAAAATAAATTCATAAGTTTTTGTATGCTTGTTTTTTTTTACAACCAATCCTGAAGCAAGGGGTGGAGCTTAATAATGTTGAGCTTTTTTTTATTTTTATTTTTTTTGTTTTATTTTTACTCCATTTTTAATATATACAAACGAAGGGATGAAAATTCAGAAAAGTGTGTGCATGATACGATGTGATGTCGCTTGATTTGTAGCTGAATATGGTATGAGAATAGGGAGCTTTCTAGCTCTCTTCGCCTTCCCTTGTTAAAGGACGAAAAAAAAAAATATTACTCGCATTCTTTGAATACGCTTCTTTTGAGGCCTATGTACATACCACGTCCACACAGATATTTGTGCATACAAATACATAGAAAGATATAAAACCATATATAGATTGTGTATATGAAAAGCTAAACGCATAAACGATTAAAAATTCCATTTCGATTGGTTTGAGACGTGAGCATATATTTTGAACTCAACTCATCATTAATTATTACTTTTCAACTTATCTTTTATCATTGTTAAGATAGAAATTTGGGGGAATTTCATGATGAATTTTATCGTGATGATAATTTTTTTTTAACAAATTAAATATGTTAAAAATAATAATACATGAAATTTTATTTTAATGTTTGAATTTTTAATGCATTAGAGAATTTTAAATCAAACAAAATAAATGTTTCATATTATTCTAATCCCTATATTTAAGAAGAAATATTATTTTCTTGTGCCTAATTTTATTTTATAATGTTAGTAGAAGAATTTGAAATAATAACCCAATACAAAGTAATACCAATATAAATTCAAATACGTATTAATCATTTAGAAACTAATGGTGAATTCCATTCAGCTACAACTCCATTGGTAGAGTTATAACTACCTCCGCGCCAGTTGCATAATTTAACAAACGCTACCAGTGGAGTTTTTTAAAAACCTCCACTAGTTTTTTTTTGTCCAATTTTAAGTAGAACTAAAATATAATATAAACGTCAAATTAAATATTTTTGTGATTTTTGTGAACAGAAGTCTGAGAAGTTAAAAAATGAGTGGTAATCAGTGAGTTTATATTATATTTGTGTATAAAATTAATGATTTTAGCTAATTATAGAATTGGAAGATTATTTAGAGGTTACAACACACTTATATTTACTTATTTCTAGCAAACCTTTAAAAAGGTAAAAGTTTGTACGAACTTTGTATATACTAACCTCAAAAATAACTTACCATAAAAAAGACAAAATATGATTTTCAGTTGATGTTAATTGTTTTCCTCCATGATGATTGCTTGGAAAATGATTCGATTGTTAAACACTTTGTATTTTTTTTTCGAAGTTGTTTGTACTTTTCTCAAGATAATGAATTGTTAAATTTAATATCATGACCATTGATGAGTCTGCCAACATTTAATAATAATATTATTATAAAATAATATTATTAAATAATTACTCTATATAAATTTTTATCTCTCATACATTGCTTTAATTGAATTCAACTGATTGGCTCTTTAATTTTTTCAGAATAAATTTTGAAAAATAATTAGTGTTTATCATATAGCATGTTAAAATCATCAAGTTAACGTTAATAATTTTTAAAATCAATGGAGAATTGTAATATTTTCTGTTCAAAATATTTAGTAAATATAATAAGCAATTTATTTATAATAATATCCATTAATATTTTTTTTGAAAAGTGTTATTAAATTTTAATATTATGCTTTTATTTTTATAAGATGAACATTTTAAAAATTTTTTTTATTAATATTTTTCCTAAATTTTAAAATTCAAGTTGTGCAACTGTAGGTTTATAATATTTTGTTTTCAAATAGATTTATATAAAAATATATATAAGTAAAGGTTAAAGTTGAAGTGGGAAAAAAAATCAAAAGTACCAACATTAATTCTATTTGAGCCCTCTTGTAATCACCGTGAAAGTAACGTTCCCTTATAATTTAAATTTAAATTAAATTAGAATTTTCAACAAACATTCTTTTTCCTTTTCCTTTTCATTTTTTTTATTTTTTTGGGTATTAAAAGACTTTCTAAAAAATGTTCATGTTGGAACATTACATTACCCAACATAAATTTATAAATTCAAACCCAGATAAATCCCAAACGTATACAAAATTTCTAAAATACAAACCATTATAGATTTTTGAAAGTGTTCGTATAGGTATATGCATTTACTGTGTTTGTATGTGGGGTTGTAAGGGAGTATAAAAGATGGAAAATAGAAAACCCTATGCGTTCTGTAATACATGAGTTCGTAATGGTCTCGTTTGTGTATATATAACATTCCATCCACCCTGACAATCCCAATGTAACCTAACCAACCAAACTCTTTCTACAATTTGTTCGCCCTTTATAAGAAGAATACTATAAAAGGTGGGAGTTAGGGTGATATATATAAATGTGTATATAAAAAGGGGTAAGAAGAGATGACGCAGTAGAATATACACCAGAGAAGGGTATGATATAAACTTTAGCTAGCGTTTTTCCCGAAATGTTTTTTTAGGTGGAAAATGGTGAATTATTTTTGTTACTAGGTAGTTGGAATGGTGCACACACACACACACTTGCATATAAATATAGATATACATATATTTCTATATAGATGCGAAAACTGGAGTTTTTTTTCCCATATCCCACCATCATAATGCTGGCATGGTAGATTACAATACGAATATAATTTTTTTTTTCCTTTTTTTAGTGTGTATGTGTGCATGTATGTATTTGTATGAGTGGGTGATATAAAGAGTATGATAAAGCAGGATAAAATAAAATTTGTATTCTATAGTTACGAGTGAGATAGAATCTTCATATACAAAAAATATATCTATAGAAATGTTTTAGTAAAATTTATACAAGTATAAAAAAAGGGTCTTTTAAACGAGCAAACGTCATCTGTATACGAATATTATATAGATATATATTTATCCATACATTTTAGGTATAATAATAATGGCCGAATTTTTAGAATGGTTTTAAAAATGGCTGAATTTGTTTGGGCAATTTGTTTGAATTTTCATAAGCCTCCTAATGATTGTCATTATAAATGATTTAAGCATAACAAATTGCCTAAAAAGACATTAAAGAATTTTATTTATTTCAAAAGTCTTTTAGAATTTTTAACCTTTTTTAATCTTTTTTGTTTGTTGCTATGTTTATTTAATGTTTTTAAGTATTATTATTATTTTATTAATTTTGAAATTATTTTATGCCGTGATTTTTTTAACCCGCGTATATAAATTAATTACTCTATTTTGAATTTTAGTTATATAATAACAAAAAGTTGTTCATAATAAATTTGAATTTTATTTGAAATTTTGTAAGTTACTTTATTCCATGCAATAGTTGTCTTTAGGTTCTTAATTAATCGAAAATCTCCTGTTTAGATATAATTTTTCAGTTCAGTCATTTTTAATTATTCATAAATGTGGATTTATAAAAGTTTTCCAATATTAATTCAATATGGACTATTATAACAATTTAACTAACATATATATATATATTCATATATATATATTCATATCCGAATACAACATTGAGTTGAACATTAAATTATTTTTTTCTCTTTTTAAGTATTTTTCAGTAGTTTATATTTAAGAAACAACATAAATATTCATTAATAAATAAACATGAATATTTGTGTAAAGAAACAATATTAAGGTTTATAATTTGACCAAGTAAACAAGGTAGCATTTCATAAACACCTATTTTACATTATATATTGCATTCACTATATACATTCCCAAAAGTCAAAGGTCAAGTTATATCATGGATAATTTCACTTTCCCTGCATAACAATCGACTGTTTGTTGAAAATTAATTTCATTTTCAATTATAAACATATGCATATTTATATACATACACACATATTTATACACAGAAATATATTCCAGTTGTGTTCATGCATTTTATGTGTGTTTGTATGTATTCTGGTCCTGAATTAACCCAGTGACAGACAAATCAGCGAAAAAATAAAATTTATATTTAAAAACAAGAACAAAAAAAACCAATCTGATATAAACTCATTAAAAAAAATTACACTCACACACACAGTCCCATATAAACATTAAAAAAAATATTTGTAGAGGAAAAAATATAACATATGAATAACTCTACCACTTGTTGACTCAGTTTTTTTATTATTATTATTTAATGTTACTTGTTATGTTATCTATACTGTTTAAAAATTAATTTTTTCCAAAAAATTAAAAAAAAAACCTCAAAAAAACCCAGTAGAAATGGGAGAAAAAAAATGCATGTTTACAGTCAATATAATTTGAATAAAAATATGATGCAGGGATGATGGAAATTTTAAAGTTAAATCTCAATTAAATTCAACAAGTATCTAACACTTAAATTATTGTATTATTGGGGACTTCAAATTGAATTAATTTATAGTTAATTCAATATAAATATGAAATTATATTAAATAATTCATTGTTAAATATTAATTCGATCCGCAAGCCAATAAAATTTAAGAAAAGAGCCGTAAGTATTTTTATACAAAAGTTCATCCCTGTATATCGCTGTAATATAATACAATATTTGTATGCATTAATATGTGAGGATTGTGGAAAATATAGTCTATAGGAGTGGTTTGATGTTTCCTATATTACATTGCATTACAATGATTTTTTTTTTAATTTTCGTTTTGACCTATAAATGGTCAATGTCATAGTGTACTATAATGTTTAATCGATTGAACTAACTTGTGGTTTATGCAAATAATATAATTATTTGTACCTAAAAATAATTTTTTTTCAATTACTCGAAAATATAAAGCGTCTTCATTGTTTCTTAAAATTTTTTCAAATTATCTGGCGTCCACACCTAATGTTTTTCTCTAAGATCTCTCGATTAAAGTTTTGATAGTTTCTTTATATTAAATAATCCATTCCACAATCTTTAGAAGAATTATATGTTTCTAATAGTGATAAGTGTTAGTCGATCTTATTAGCATTTTCTTGTACTAGGAACAGATTGTTTAAAAAGTCATTAAAATAATTATTTACGCATTAAAAATGTATTTGAAACTAAAAAAAGTGTAATAAATGAAAAATTAATCAAGAATCGTCTCATTTATACAAATATTATAATTAATAATTAACTGTAATTATAATATAAAATAATAATTATTAATTATTAATAATTAATAATAATGCCCAGGAAAATTTAATTGGACTATACCTATACCTACCCTTATGATATAATATACTCTTTTTTTTCTAAACCGTATGTACTAAAAATCTCTTTTTTTCTTTTTGTTCAACACACTTACCAAAATGTGCTTGAATATACAACATATACCCTGAAACATTTATTCTTTTCTGTTTCTAACATTTTTAAATGGCGGACAATGTTTTAGTTCATCTGTTCTACGATAGATGGTACTATTATATTACCGACTGAAACAAACAAAAAAAAAAAAAGAAAAAAGAGGAAAAAATTCTCTCACACATTCAAATAAAAAAAATGGAAAATAAAATGAAATGAACAAAAAAAAAAACAGGGAAAAATTCGCGATGTTAAATTTTTGCTCTAGCTGCACTTTGTTTTCAGGTTTTTCAGTGCGAAAAAAAATTGTGTCCTAGTGTGATGTGTGTCTGGTGCGTCATGCTTTTTCCATGAGGCGCTTTGGTAAGTTATTTTCTACTTATTTTACAAAAAATTTCTCTTGATTTATTTAGTTTGTTTTGTTGTTTTTCTTTCTTATTAAATATTAGATATTAAAATCTATTCAAAAGTACATTAGGGTGGGTGTACGACTAAGAGTGTGAGTGAGTCAGTGTGTTTGTGTATGTGTGAATTGGTAATATTATTGTTTTTATTGTTGTTGTTATTGCTATTGAATATGTGTGAAACAATATCCTATTGATTGTAAACATTAATTAAAAATTTCATACCAATTATGGTGTTTATGTTAATGAAATTGTGTGAGATTAATATTGAATTTAATTGGCAGCTTCGTATAGTTTTTTGCAGGTTATAATGATGGTAAATTTGTTGATATTTAAAGTTTCTATTATAAACAATCTGAAAGCGGTTTAAAAAAACATGCAAAGCAATAAACAAATAAACCAACAAAAATATAATTTTATTTATTTTAAAAATTCTCTAGCAAAAATATAATTTTTTTACATAAGCCTTAACTCAAGATTTAATTAAGATTAATTTATATACAAAAAATATTATTATTATATAAAAGCACAATTCTAAAAGCGTATTTATTACAAAAGCGTTTTTTTAAATTAATTTTTTATTATATTAAATTACATTTCATCTTTTACACTTCTTACTCTGGAACAACTGTTGTATGTGTTGTTGTTGTGTAATTGCCTTAGATAAATTGTTAAATTTCTATTTCTTTGCACATGGTTTACACCTGTAATGAAAAAAAAAAAAATTAAAATGGTTTATTAAAAAATATGAAACTCCATTATTGTTATCATCTTTTCTCTACTGATTTCTCATTTTCATTTGTTTTTCTTTTCTTCTTCTTATTATACTCAATTAAAAGTATGATTTGTGCGCATTCTTTTACGCATAATCGTTATCACCACGACTTTTTCCACATTTTGTTATTGTTAGAAGGGGAATGCTTTTAAATACAGTAGATGAATAAGGTTAAAATATAAGGACAAAAACATGGTTTGAGGTTAAGAAATAACAAAAGAAATATGTATGAAAAAACACAAAACTACCCCTTTGACAAAAATATAATACAAAATTTTGTAGAGCTTTTGCGCACATGAAAGTTTCATAACGATCCGTTGTATAGGAAAAAAATATTCAAAGTATTTTATGTAAATGAGAGTAAAGAGAGAATAAATTTTTAACACAAAAAGGATGATCAAACTAAAAATGGTAAAAACGAAAAAAAATTTTTTTTGTTGTTTTAATAAAAATCGAAATGGGTCATGCGCAGTTTTAAAAATTTGATTTTTTTCGAATTTTTATTTATTTTGTTTTGATTTTTTTATTGCTTTTTTTTCTCTAAGTAAGGAATTAAGAAAAAGGTTAAGAATCTGTTTCTTTTCATTTCTTTCCTTTTAAAAGAACAAGGAGGTTTATAATATAATAATCGCAATTAAAATTCCATAATTTAATTATTCATTCAGAAACTAGTTAATTGCACTTTATCTAAATTTCCAAACTAAATTATTTTCAAACAATAGAGCAGTAAAATATAAAATGTTTGAAATCAAATGCCTTCATTTACACAATCCACTTAAAAAACGAATGACGACATTGAATACAATTCTGAATCCAGTTAAAATAATAAAAGATGAAAATCTATAGAAATAGAATAAAATAAAATATACTTAAGTATATCTATGTGTATATTCAATTTAATGACATTTGCTATTCATTTCATTAATTTCTGAAAGTATAACTGAAGGAAAATTGTTTTTTTTTTTGTTATTTAATTGAATGAAATCAAATATTAAACTTTATTTAATATACTTTAGTGTTTGTTTCTCTATGCATCTCATTTTATTATATTATTTTTTTCAGTAAAATAAATATAAAACTTGACATCATAATAAACTTTTTTTGTGTTCTTCGTCTTTTATTGGATTTTTCTGCAAAACTTTATTTATTTAATACAAAAATAAAGTGTTTTTCATTAAAGAAGAACTATGAATGTGATTTCAAACATGTATTAATAATTTATTTTCTCTTAAAATATTTTTTATTTTAAACATGTTGTGAGTAACGTCCGAGTAAACTCACAAAAGGTGCTACATACTTTTTATTCAAAAACAAAAATATAAAAAACAAGAACAAGATATAAAAAGAAATATTATTATTTTTTAAACATAAGAAAAAGCAATTATAAAATATGAACGTTTTTGGTTTGAGTTTAAGACAAATTTACATTTTAATAAAGCTGCGAGCAATATATAAATTTTATAGCTTTCAGGATTTTATGTGAATATTATATACACGCATATATATAATACATATATATAATTATTTGCGTACTCATATATATGTATTATCATCATTAAAGCATCAAGTTTATACACTTAAGTTATGTGTGGCTATGTGTGAGTATACGTATGTGTGTGTATTAAAATTAAAATATAATATGTGATGTTGATGTATATTCATAAACAATTTCCCAACGATGAAACATTTAATGAACACCCCTCTTAATATTATACAGAAGCTCAGTCTCACCGTCTTCTACATCTTCTACTACTTTTTCTTCATATTTAATTTTTTTTCACCCTTTTCTTCTTTCAGCGACATTTACATAATATTTTTGACCACCCACAAATATATATATATATATATATATACATATGTATATGCATGTATATTTATGTAGAATTTTGAAGTTGAGTTATACAAAACCTAAGTCCATACTCATTCTATTTCACTTTGCCACCAAAATTTCTTCCTATGTACCCCCTTTTCAAATTTCGCTAAATAAAACCAAATAGCTCTCGAGTCTTTACGATCCATAAAGTTTACTCGGTTTTAACCCCTTTAGTCATATCATATGAGTCGGAGTCGAGGTCCAACAGATTAAAGCCAAAAACAAAATAAAAAAAAAACACAAAAATTCTACAAATGAATATCTCTACACAACTCTCCCTAGCATTTATATATAGTATAATACACAATTATAATGAGAATGGAGGTAATATACGTAATAATAATACTGGAAAATGAGGAAATTTCAGAACATTAAACAGTAATGACTTTTGACTGTTTGAATATTTCCTCATTTTAATGCATAAAAGTTCTTACATACGCACGAACACTTATACAAAAATAATACGCATGTTATATCATTTAATTTAAGTTCAATTTAATATAGAAAATATTCTTTTCACTATAAGTATAAATGATAAAGAAAAATTAATTGGTTTCTATATTAACAATTTTTGTTAATTACATTATCATTTAAATTTATGTATTGATCAAAAGAAATCGAACAATATATATTATTATTCGAAATAAAATTATTAGAAGAGAAAATAAAAAGACAAAAAAGTAATACACGTGGATTAATTAAAATGAGAAAATTTGAATCGAAAATTAACACCTTCCAGCACATTAATTATGTATAGAGAAGATGGTGTTGAAGGCGTTTTTCATTTTCTAAAATATAATTTTCTAAAAATTTTCTCTTCCATATTGATTAGATTTTATGAAATGAGAAAATTTTCTGTTTTATATTCTTTTATACATTAAAAACCACCCTCTTTTCCTTTTTCTTCTATAGCACATTCAATGACTTCTCATATAAATATATACAAATAAAACACAAGAACAACAAGAACAACAAAAACAACGACAAAAAGAAGAAAACTTTTTCTCTAAAATTCAACCCTTTCATACACATAGATATACATTATATATTCTCTTCCCTTATATTTAAACATTTTCCCTTGTTTCACTCACCCGTTGTCGTTAACCACCTCCTTCTGAAACTTGTTATATTACCCTTTTACCCGTCACCACAACCCTCTTTCATCTATTCGGTTACCATCTACAATGATGCTTATATTTTGAATTTACAAATACCTTATATGTACAAAATTTTCCTTTTCCTTTACACACATATGCATAAAACACATCTCCGTAGATATATATGTACAATAATATAGTAGAGTCGTTAAAGGAATAGAAAATTTAAATTTGGAATGGGAATGGGAACCACGTCATTACTATAGGGTACCACTTACATCTTAGTTATCTTCTTACATCTCATGTTAAGTTACAATAATAAATTACTTTATTGATAAAAAAAACATTTACCCAAAAAATATTTTGCTTCAAAAATGCATCTTTGTAATTAATTTCTTTTGTTCCACAAGTAAAACAAATGGAATTTATTTATTAAGATTTTTGAAGTAAAAATAAAATCTTATATCTTATATATAGATACACCCTGTATTAGAAAATTCAGAAATTCTTATTTTTAAGAGAATATAAAATATACATTTACACATACATATGTATAATATAAAATAAATGATGGTAAGAGAAAATTTACATTGTATTTTCATTGTAGAAAAGCTTGTATAAAAGTTTTAGTTGTTTTATTTTGTTGTTTTTGTTTTACTTTGAGACAGAGTAATGAGTTGGAAATTTTAGCATCTGCACTTGGTACGATTAAAATGCTAAAATAAATACACATAAAGGGTTGTTCATTGAAAATTAAAAAAAAAAATAGAAAGAAAAAAGTGAGAAGAAAAAAGAAAGAAAAGATAACCATAACAAAAAAGAGAAAGATCTTAAACGAACTTCAGACAAAAAAAGGGTCGATTTTTATGCTTATTCTTTTATTTTGTTGTATTTATTTATCCTTTCTTGTTTTATGTATTTAGTAATTTGTTTTTATAACATCATATAATATTTTGATATTATACAGAGCTTGTAACATGGCAAATAAAACTTTCAATTTAAACGAAAAAACTAAAAAAAAAAGATTTTGAAGAATTTTGAAATTTAATTTTTTTAGAAAATATTTTTGTTTTCTATTTTTTTAATTTCCGTTTTCTATTATGAATTTATAGAAAATATATCTAAGTTTGAAATACTTAATTTATCTATGTCACTTATATTTTATTACAGGGTATGTGTTTATGTGTGTATCCATATGTAAATTTCCTATTATATATATATATATATATATATATATATATATATATATATATATATATATATATATATATATTTATACAAAACTAATCTTCCCTTTTTTGATACAGTACTAAAATGTACCTATAAATACATACAAATATATTTTATATATTATTTGCCGAATGAAAATAACAGACCAAATTTTATGCTCATACATCTTCCAATGTTGGCATTTTATATCTCCTTTCCCTTATAATACTCAACGTATTAATTTATTTCTATATATATAAATGTTAGCATTTATACACTATATTTTGCAAGGCACTTTACTTGGGAAATACTCAAAGTTCTCTATAATCAAAATGACTTTGTACACTGTAATTAGCAAAAATAAAAAAAATAAAAATAAAACAAAAAAAGAATTACATCAGATAATAAAATAATAGTTTTAGGTACTTTATTTTGATAAAATTGAAGTGATGGTTTTATTTTTCCTTTTTTATTAAATAGAATAAAGATTTATGTTCAATTTAACTAAAATATTTCAATTGAATTTTCAGAGAAATGAAAAAAAAAATATAAATTAATTTAAAGCGAAAACATTTTCAGTGTTCAGTTTTCAGTGCGAACTATTATAAAGTTATTATACATATACAATTTGACTTCATATATTTCAATGTAATTCGATTAATGATATTTTCTGTAATGTCATTTAGACCCTTCAGTATAGTTCTTTTAAAACCTTTCGGATAATATTGTCTCAAATTTTCACTATAAAATTCAAAAGACAATAATTTATTCTGATAACTTTCAAGCCTAATATAAGTAAGCTTTAGTGGAGTTTTATATTGATACTTTTTAGACAATTGTTTCACAATATCTGATTTAAGGATAATTGAATGTGCTAATTTAGAATTTCAATTTAATTTTGATGAGTGTGATTAAAATGTAAATAAAATTAAGCATCATAAAATAAGAATAATTATTAAGAGAGTTCGCTTTAAATTTGTTTATTTATTGTCTTACCGAAGTACGTTAATAAACAAATAAACAATTTAATTTATTTTTTTATTTTATTGTAAAGTATTTTTTTCAAACATTATGATAAATAAATCATATAATTAATCGTCTGATTAAAAACAATTCTCCTTTACTAATCATTCTTTTTTCCTTATGAAACACAATTATGAATGAATGCTTAATTTCGAATTCAAAAATAAATTGTTATTTTGATTAATGATAAATTCTGGGCCATCTATACTTTGTGTTTTTTTTAAGATAATCTATAAATTCTATATAAAACCAAAATAGATTGATATATTTCAGTCAGTTTTGAAGTTTATCATCAAATACATAGTTTAAGTAAATTTAACCATTAAATTTATATCGATGATCTAATCTTGTTTATTACATTCCATTTTGTGTTAGAAATTTGAAATTCAAGACTATAAAATCCAACAACATTATGTGGAAAACGTTAAGTCACAATAAGAAATCTTTTTATAAAGCGAGCTTTTTAACACTTTTATTTTTATTATGCTTTTATCTAAAAACCATTCAATTACATATTTATCAATTATCATAAATAAATAATTTTGTTGATTTTATATTTAAATATTTAGTTTCTTTTTGTTGATATACTCGATACATAATTATTTTTCAGTTAACATAAAAATAATCTAAACAACAAAAATAATGAAATGTATAGAATAAATATAATGCACTTCAAGAGTGCTAAAAGTTATTTTTACACATTGTATTGGTTATAATTTAAAGATTATAAAATAATCGTGATTATAAAATAGAAAATAAATAAATATTATTATTTGAATAAAATTCAATTACTTAAAACCACAAAGTTTTAAATTGTAGCAAAGTATAAAAGAAATTTCAAAATGTTTCATGTCTTTGGGTGCGCAGTATTTCTCCTTATATAGGTAGGTACATAAGAATTTCACCAGAAAACCCACAAATAAATAAATAAATGAAATAGAATCGCTTTGTTTTAAAATATAAACATATTTCTAAAACGGAAAAGAAATAAAGCGCATTTCTAAATTTAATTCATAATTGAAAATTTTACGTAAAGTTCTAATATTTTCTTTATCAAAAGAGAATATTTTTGGTTTATTAGTTTAAAATTTTCTATGTATGAACATAAAACTTTCATTCCAAAAAAAAAAAAAATAATAAGAACCAACAAAAACATGGACGCCAACTGCAGATTAAATTTTATAGTATGAAAACTTGACTTGATTAGATGAACACACACACGTTATTTATATATAGTATATATACATATGGTGTATTTTTGGTATTGTACGATGTTAGATTTTGTCATATTATATATTATAGAGTCTAAGCAAATCCCTTTCCACTATTTCTATCTCTTTCATACTTTCAAACCAACCCTTCCGTCATTTCAAAAAGTTCGTATTTGGTTAGAAAATATAATGTAGAAATACACAGATATACATACACTGACACATGCAAGAATGTGACCACTTTTTGAACTATAAATTAGTAATTTCAGCACAATTCTATTTGCTCGGTTCACCCCTCGCCCCAACATCTTTTTCATCCATCCTCGTCTGAACTTATATGTATATATATAATTGTATAGAATTCTGATAATATAACTTCTGTTTTCTTCTTCTTCTGTACCTTTTCCTTTTAAATAGAAAAACCACCTCATACCAACTAAAAAGGTTTCACATATATAAGCTTTGTGCGAGAGTTAGAAAATAGATGTCGTTTTTTAATGTAAAAAAGGGTTAATATAATACATGTAGGTATTAAAGAGGGCCGTCTAAGGCCATTCCAAAATGAAAAAAAAGGAATGGATATGACCACTGTCCTCATGTACAGAAAGACAAGGGCTTAATTTAAGATGTAATTTACGACCAGCTTAGGTTATTGGTATTTGAAAATATTATTTTATATTAGTAGAGTTATATAGGAGTACATATCTACCTCTACATTATGTATGGCGGTATTTAAAATTACATTTTTAATTCCATTTTCCATCTTACACATAAATAAATATATTCTAAATTTCAAAACTAAATAGATTTTAATTTCATTTAGAATTTTTTAGCTTTAATTTAATCTAAGTTATTAAATTTTTAATTTAAGCTTAATTGTTTATTATTACAATATGAGAGTTTAATTAAAATTGAAACTAAGTTTGAATATGAAATGAAGATCATTTAGTTTTTGTTATACTATACATTAAAATCCAATTAATTAAATATCTTTAAACTCTTAATAAGTTTCATAAATTTCAATAGATATTTCTTGATCACAATCAAAAAAATTAGTTTCGAATTATTTCCAATAGTTTTAAATAAGTAAGATTTTATTCATTTGTAACTTAATTGTAAAAATTTTGTAATAAAGAGAATTTATAGATTCCTTGAAAGAGTAGAAAAAATTAAAAATAATTAATATTTTTATATATAATTACAACAACAATAAATATCCAAAAACTTTAGCGTTTATTGCACAAAATTAAACTTATTTTAAAACATAAATTTATTGCAATTAATAAATAACAATCCCTATAGACAATAAAATTTATATTTATATATTATTTTATCTGAACTTCCAAATATTTGAAAGGATAACAAATTTTGTTATAAAATATACAGCAAGAAAAAGTTGTTTTTTTTTCATATAAAAAATTTATTGAATAGATGAAAATTTATATATGATTTTGGGTATAGAACGTTGGCCCTGTCTCAATTTTAATATGTTTCAATTTATTAAATTTAGTATTTTTACCTATAGTAAATATAAATTGTTAACATTTAAATTTCTTAATTGCTCTAATTATCCATAATCCACTTTCAGAGGCAACGATAAAAGTAAGGAAAGATTTATTTTTACTAAAATAAAATAATTATAGAAATTTATCAAACGTTATGAAATTAGAATATTTAGAATTTAATCACAATGAAATATTTCCACATTTCATTACTCCATATTCTTAGAAGAAGAAATAGAGTGTATAAATTCCTTTGTGTTTTAAAGATTTTCTTATCATTTTACAATGCATTTACAATTCGGTACTATATTTCGAGAATAAATTTTAATATAATTTTTTTGAAAATTAAAATTAACTTTAAACAAAACATTATTGAGCATATACAAATTTTTTTAACGAAAAATAAACAGAATATAAAACAAACAATCTAAAATAATAAATTTCTCGAATGTATGTTCCAGGTGAATGAATGCTTGGTAAATGAAAAAAAAAAGAATTTTGTATAAAATTTAATTGCAAAAAAAAAAACTGAAAATAAAATCTCTCTTTATACGTCATCATTTGGTAAAAACTTTGTTGTGAAAATAGGAAAATTATATAAATATATAAAATTGTGAATATATAGTAAACATAACCACTAATTCGAATAGCATATATATACTTCAACCACAACTCAGAAAATTTACAGTGTTTTAAACTTGAATAAATATGTAGTTAATTATTCAGATTTTGATTTAGAGAGATAGAAAATATTTATGATTATAATTATAAATTAGTACGAAATCTTTTTAATTAAGCACAAGAATATAAAGAAAAAAAAACCAATCCCAATAATAATAATAATAATAATAATAATAATAATAAAAATTTAATCAATAAATAATATATTTTCTTATCACAATAAACTACGTGAATAGTGTTTTTGTTAAATATAAAGAGGATTAGGCTATCAACAAAAAACAAAAAAAAAAAGACAAAGATAAAAGAGAGAAATTAGATAAATATCCATATATGTATGATTTTTCCAAAAAAGCTTAAATAACTTTATATAATTAATTTAAATTTATATAAGCTTTTAAAGTATTAAATTTTATATCATTAAAAATAAAAACAAAAAAAGTAAAAAAAAGAGAAAGCGAAACCTAAACCTAAATAAAAATTTGTTTAATTCTCGGTAAACTTGTTTCCATATTTAACGTCATATCCCTATAAATATGGTTAATTTATGGAATAGTAATTAGTCATTATCAATTTTTGGTCTTTAAAATACAAACATATTATAATATATTCTATATTTATTTATATATATATATATTATATTACACCTACTATATAAAGATAATACAGAAACATTATATCTATGAAAATGAAAAGTCAGAGGTCATTTCCTGGGATTTGTCCAATAAATATGAATTAAATCTTTCCAGTATAAAGATGATTTAGAAGTCTGTATTATACTAACTTATATTTCATAAAACATTAATATACATAACGTAAAAATATATGTAATATATAAAATATACATAACGATATATAATATTTCTGACATCAGAGGACTAAAATTTTGAATATTATATTAATATAATATAAAAAGGGAAGATTTAAGAGTAGGGATAATGCTTAGAATTTTCAGAGCTTTATACCAAAATTTGTGGTCGACTCTTTTCAAGTATTGATTATTATTATTTTTTTTTTCTTTTAGGTTAGAAGAAAACAATATTATTCAAATATTTATCTCTTTCAGTTTTCTACTATACTAAAATAAATTCTTCATCTTATATAAATATATATTAATTCATCTACACAGTAAAGAAAATTATAACTAGTTTCATAATCTTACACTCTCTGCAACCTTATCATCTTAATATTTTATTTGGTTTCACTTAATAGTAATGAGTTGTGAGAATGTTTAAATATTAAAAATTTTATTATTAAATACACAAAATTACGATACTACATAATTTGAATGGTTAATTTTTATTAAAACATCTTAAATATTCACTAATTTATGTTTTGGATTTGATTTTAAATAATCTTATGGATAATATATGATGTTAGTCCATTAGTGATAATAATTATTCTAACTATAAGTTTTACCAACAAAACTACACTTAATTTGCTTATAGCAAATTTTTCATAAATTTTCCTAACTGTGTACTTCGTACTATATCTATCTATATATAAGTCTTTATGATATGAACATACTTTTTTCTCTATATTTTACATTATAAATAGGGATATGAGAACATATATATGTATTATAAAACTTTTCATTTGGATATCCTTTTGTTATATCTCGTCTTCTAATTATTCAACACTATAACTTGACTTTAGAAATTATAGAAAATATGGGCGGTAGTGTAGGGTAGTTGAGAGTCCTACATAATATATGGATATATATATATAAATATATATAAATCACCCTTTTTACAATTGAATTGAAGTCTACTGCAGAGACATATGTCATTATATATTTTATCAAATTGAATTCAAGCAGAAATATTACAAGAGTTTATTTTTTGATAGTTGCATATTATATTGGAATGAGATAAATAAATGCGGGTGTTATGGGTTAAATTTCTTCGCCTTTATATTATATGTAAAGTGATGATGATGATGATGTAATAAAATGTGAAAAAGTAATATTTTGATTGGATTTTATTCTTCTTCAATTGAACATAACGTAAATAAAGATAACTAAATTGAATCTATAGAATTGACTATTAACTTTTAGTTTTCTGTCGTCTATAAAGCCATTAAATTCAAAAGCACACAAAAATATTAATATTTCAGTTTACAAGATTATCTTATATAAATAAAGGAAATCAAACATAATTCAAGATGGCTGACGACCCAATCCTATAATGATATTTTTATAGTAAAAAACATTAAAATACTCACACTGTTAGACATTTTAAACAAAATATATAATTTTTATGAGAGATCCGATGGGGTCATAAAACTCCATTGATGACCCTTTAACTTGACTTTTATCAGAGCCTAGATAATGTATACCATTAATACATATATTCGTTTCATTTCACATATTATCTTGTTTTCCGAAGGAAATTTTAACTAAAAAAAGTTTGAAGACAAAAGGTATACACACACATATGTAACAAAAATAATAATGATGATGATAATTATAATAACCAAAAGGTAAGGTTAGAAAAAGGAAACTAACAACAGGAAAAACAAAACAAAAAAAAAAACTTTTGGGTTAAAGACAATTTTGAATATAAGGATAATTAAGCATTTTGTTTTTATATATCAAAAGGATTTTTTTTCTCGTAAATAATCCGATATGTGTTATGTATATAAGTTAAATTTTTTTTAGAATTTTTAAAGTTAATCATTAATATTAAATTTAAATTAATACATAATTAAATATGATGATATATGATTTATGTGAAAATTGATTGAGTAAAATTTCTGTGAAATTATTAAACCATTTACAAACATATTAATTTGATTTTGAATAATATTTCAATAATTTATTGTAAAATAAATAGTTCTTAGAAACATTAATATCATTTTAATTATATAGTTTAATGATTTAATACGAACAAATATTGAATATTGATTAATAGAAATTATTATAATCTTAGACGCTAACATTGTTAAAAATCGATGAAACGCTGTGGAATTTTTTAAAATGAAATATTCACATAATTTGTATCATAATATCTTTAATTATTTTTTATTCATTGTAAAACATTGATCAAAATTAATTTCAATATAAACATTGTTGTATAATTACTTGTCTTTCAACTTAGTATTTTAAGAAATTCTATTATATAGGTATCATATTTGACCAATAATTTAAATATACCACAATTCGTTATTCATAATCAACACTATAGCAGCATTGTTTATAGTTATGCTGTTGTATAAGGTAAAGGTAAACGATTAAAAAAATAGAATATCTATAATATTATACTAAATGAAACTCTGAGAATTTTTGTTTGCAATAATTTTTTTTGTTAATTTCGAACAGAAAAAAATGTGAGCTAAAAAAAAGTTGTTATTTTTAGCAGTTAAGAAAAATAGAAAAATAAAAAATTTGTTCTAATTCAAAATCGAGGAGGGAAGAAATGAGAAATTCAACAAAATAAGTGATTTAACAACAAGGATGATTACTTCCTTAAAGTGTTTGTTGGAAAATGAAATTTATCAGGATTTTGACACAATGTTCTTCCATTGAATTCTATGCGAAAAAATGAAATTCATTCGATATTGTTTTATAATGAATTTTTTTTATTCATGCTGACATTTTTTTTTCTTTTGTTTTTTATAAGTCAAATGAAATTAATTTTGCCTCAAAATATTATATATTTTTATAAAATGAGAATATCTTTTCATATATAATTCATCATTAATCTTTCAATTTATTATAGAAAACAAAAGAATAATAATTTCCTCATATACCAATTATCTTTCTAAAAGCAACAACGAAAAAAAACCTCTAAAATAATCCACTTGTATGTTACACCACAAAATATTAAAATATATACGATAACAGACGGAATGACTAATTAAAATCAGAATACGAACATTAATATTTTGAGATGATGGGCGGGGGAGTATGTAGTAGCTATCAACTACATACTCCCCCGCCAAAGAGAATTGAATTTGTGCGAAAATGTCAAAAAAATGTCAAATAGGTAGAAGAATTTTTAGAATTTTAGACAATTAGTATTTAGGGTGGTTTTCATTAAAATAGAAATTTTTTTTTAACAATTTGCAGTAAATTCTGATCTTGAATTATACAAAATAAAATCAATTTTTAATTAAAAAAAAACTTTAATGATTTTTAAATATTCAGAAAATAATTTCAAAATATCAATTAAATTCGAATGACGGTTGAAAAATTAAAAACTTAAACTTCCATTTGCTTTTATATATAATGGCTATTTTTAATACAACTATTACAAACTTAGATTTGACTGTTTTTCTCTTTCTATATAAAACATTAAACGAACTATTGTTATGGGTAGTCATCCTCGCATCATCATCACCATATCATCTCCTTCTTTTATATGTGTATGTAATTGCGTGTATGTATAAATTAAAATCCAAAGAAGGGTTCGCACTATATAGAATATATAGAATTCATACAAAATCAGTGGCGCAATCTTTTAGATGTAGAATCCATATAGGGATTGAGAAAAAAATTATTTAAATAATGAAATTTTCGGGCTTTTCTTTACCAAATTTGATTAATTTTGCATTTTACATTAATTTAATTTTATTTGAAAATTTTGTTTTATTAGTCTAATTGTTTAGGTTTTTTTCACTTTTTTTTTTTAAAGTGTAAATATCAGAGAATATAAAGTATCGAAATAAGTCTCTCAAAAAAATTTTTAATGAATATTTTAGATTGCAAATATAATTATAAATAAAAAATTGAAATATTGATTATTAAATTCAAAATCTTTCATCGCCGTCACTGTTTCAGAAGGACATTTGGACGTACAAATTTTCGTATTCGTATGTATTTATATATTTTAACGTCATCTCTATTCTATACTTTTGCAGCCATGTTTTCTAAAATTCATTCTGTTTTTTATACCTTTATATACATACATACATGACCATTCTATACGTATAAAAATATAAATAAATATATAAAATAAAATAATACAAAACGTGTTGTGTTATGTGTATATAGGCTTTTATATGTATATATTGTAGAAATTATATAGTATAGACATTGAGCCTAGAATGCGGTATATATGTAGATGAAGAGAAAGAAAGAGTATATAATAATAACTATATATGTATATGCATATGTATATGCATATAGTGGGGTAGAGTGGGTGGATAAAATCCCTTCAAGGTTTTCATTTTATACAACATTTATATATAATCTAGGATCCCTCTTGTTTATTTTGTTTCATTTTCGTTACTCAAAAGTTTCGTACATATAAAATTAAAAAGGTATCAAAATATGTATACAAATAGGATTTAAATTATTTTAAGATTCAAAAATACACAGAATATTGATTCCACAAAAGGGTTTCTTAAGATTGAATTTTTTTAATATTTATTAATTAGGTTTATAAAAAAATAAGCGAAAAACAATATTGCGTTAAATGAGTGAAAAAAAGCACAATACAAGAAAATGATCATGAAATTATGTCGTCATTGTTAAAAATAAAAGGGTAATATCATATATCGAGATGTATAAATGTGTATGCTTGTATAAGACATAAGAATGGATGCCAAGGTCTAATTAAAAATAGATGAAGGTCGTTAAATTTAAGTATTGTCTGTGTTTGTAATGTTCGATTGATTTTACTTCAATTTATACGAGGTATGTATAAAGTGAATCCAAATCCAGCAATCCAATATACCAAAAACAATAGCAACAAAAACAAATTCCAACAACAATAATGGTTGAATGCCACAAGTGGTATATAATTGTAGTACTTAATGATGAATTAATTACAAATAGAAATCGTTATATTGGGTGGACAATTGATTGTCTAATTAAATATAAAAACTATGTTTTTTCCAAATTTAAATTAAAAGTTTTCATTCCTTTTTTATGTCCAAAAATTTCTCGAGCATTTGTTTTTGTTTGCTTTTTTTGTATTGCATATTTTAATATAAACAATCGATATACCCCTGAGAGTGGGTATCGTATGAACAAAATTTTTTTTTTGGTTCTGTTAAAAAAATTCTCTTGAAATTTTATGAAGCTTTTTCTCTTATATATACATAGATACAAAAATTCATCCAAACTCTTGTAAAAACACAAATGCACATACACACAAATTTTAAAAAGAGCGAAGAGAAAATTTTCATCAGAGTTAACATTTTATTATAACACAATCAAAGGGAAAGAAAAGTTTTTATGTTTGTGTGTAAATGTATACGTGTATTGTCCTTATAAAACGCCGCAATATACGAAATTTTATACAATTTTCTATAGAGAAAAACGAAATTTTACGAACAAAATGGGCGGTACTTATACATAGTTATTATTTTTACTTATGTGCGTGAATATATTGCATTGAAATGGTTAGAATAAGAGGGATGAAAATATTTTGATTATCCTTTTTTCCCTTTTCAGAACTTAAGTTCCTTTTACTAAAAACTGGATAAAAAGAGCCACACCCTGATCAAAATATGCATTTTTTTTCTTGGAAATTTTTAGTTATTCTGATTTTCTTTGCATATATTTATTAAAAAAATTGTCTAGCTTATAGGCTACTTCAATTCCTTTTTATTTATTTAAATATTACCTGCTTAATTGTATGAGTGAGATTTTATTTTAATTATAATTCTTTTTCTTCCTTTTATTTGTATATGTGTATTGTATTTATGTTTTTCTTTGCGGTTGTGTATGTACTGAAAGCTCTTTTTTATAGTATTGCTTCCAATATATCGAAAGTGATTTCATTTTAGTGTATACACTTGATATTTAAATAAAAAGTAAAGTAAATACAAATAAATTCATTATTATTTTTTTATAATTTTCTAACTTTTAATATTCTTACTTGGTTAAGAAAAGAAAAACTTTTGTTTTCTGCTTTTTTATTTGTTTGTTTTTAAAAGGGTTAACCTCATATAGAATACTTATATAGAATAGACAATATACAATACGTAATGACTTTCTGTTTCTCATTTAGAAAATCTCCCTAATGAGATTTAGATCAATATTTGACATAAGGGTGAATTCGGAACTCATTTGTCTTCCCAATGATTCATAGCTTTTTGTTAATCTACAAATGGAATATATACGTTAGAATACGATATGAATATGTCTATATATATTCACACCAAACAATACCCACCCCATTATATAAAATGCATGTGGAACGTATAGATATTGATGAAGTAGTATATTGAACTGAAATATGCTAACCAAAGTACAATTACACTTTTCCTATCTAGCGACAAATAGAAGTTTGAATAAGAAAAATATGATTAGAAAATATTATTAAATTTTAATTGTTTAATAGTTTTACTATATGTAATTATAATTTAAAAATTAATAACTTTAAAATATAATAGAATTTATTAAAATATAAAATATTTTTAAATAAAACCATTATTTCATTCAATTCTTATTTCACTAAAGCTCTACAATGGATAATTCATAATTTGAAGAATCCAGGAATTATCGTTTATCATTAATTTTATTTTAATTTTTAATGCATACGATTTCAGAATTTTTTCAAATGTAAAGCATTCGAAGTTTTTCTTTTATTTACTTTTTTAAGTTCAGCTCTGTTGAAACGATATTCTTATGAACGGAACAGGATACCCCAAATAATATTTAATATTACGAGTATGGGAAAAATAATAATTTCAATCACCAGAACAAAAATTTTCAATTAAAGGGATCTTTGTCCCGAGTTTTATTTTTACGCGGTAGGTCTTTTTTAAAAAGAGGAAGGAGAATCACCTGTCAGTTGCATACTCATAAATGCTATAAAATAATGGCCAAAGTATATATCTATACATATCTGCAAATTTATATTGAAATGATGGACGTAGCAGGACACGTCATATATGCATTTTTGACTACGATTTTTTTTTATTTTTTGTATGCACTTTTTAAAATGATGAACATTTTTGTAGAATATGTGTTGGTATACAAAAATATAGTTTATTTTCTATTTTATTGAATCTACATCATTTTGTATTTGGTATGTATGTATAATATATAATGTTGTTGTTATGCGTGTATATTCTATATTATTGATCAACATATTCATTACAATTTTTCCTATTTTTTCTTTTCATTATTTTTTCTTTTTATTATTTTCATTTTTACGCATATTGTATGTAGGTAGATATTATCATCATAATAATATAACAAATGATTTCTTTATGCCAATATTGTGGTTTTTTTTGTATGCACAAAATGTGTATATGTAATCTGAGAGAATTTAATAAATAATAAAAATTAAAAAAATCAAAAAAAAAAAACAATTCACACAAAATTCATTTTTCCTCTTGGATATGCAAACAAAAAAAAGCCATATCAAACGCATTTCATGCATAGTGCATCGGTTGATGCAAATATGGGTATAAAATAAACCACCCTATCTTTCTGTATTGGTATAAATATGTGTATTTGTATGTATAAGTACAGTAAACACCCAGGTACCATCACCCCATGTGTAATTGCATAAAACGAAAGCCACCCTAACTCTCCTCTTATATATTTTATATATTATATTTTACACGACACTAGACCTGATGCTCTCTGACTGTATGACGTTGAATGCATCCCGCGGTATAAAACAAAACAAAACTATGGTATATATGTGTGCACGAGCAGGGAGGTGAATTTGCCGACTTTTTAAGGGTTTGGGATAAATAAAAAGCTTTTGCTTTTGCGAAATTTTATACATGATGATCTATATCTGTATAGTAGGCAGGCAAACATTATTATAAAATACCTAGATTTAAAATTTTGTGTATTTGCATGTTTTAGATCATCAGATGTATATTTTTGTTATATTTTATGCGTCGTATGAAGAATGGAATATAATTTATTTAAAACATAAAATATAACATAAACAAACAATGTGAAAATTGCTTTTTCATTTGTTTAATTTTCATTTTAGAACAATTATTTAAAATTCTCAAAGAGCATCTCAAAATCTCTTAAATAAAAATATTTTAAAAATCACCTATACAGATATGGATCGTGCAAAATACATCAAACGATTAATTTTTTAAATTACTAACTTTGAGACAATTTTGCCTTATTAATTTGTTTTGTACTAACTAACGGGGTTATGTAAGAACCGATATCTATAATTGAATCCAAGCTATATTATTGCTACAATGAGATTGGAATTTAAGACATATTAACCAGAGTCGTGTTTCTATTTACAATTGAAAACCTTTAACTAAAACATAGTTAAAAATAAATATTGTTTATAAAACACTGTATTCACTTCGAATGTATAAAATACAATCATGCAGATATGCATATATGTTTTGGTTTTGTCTTCTAAAATTCAATATTTCATAATGCACAGATGAATTCTGAGGATGTTTTCAAAATTTTATCTTTCCGAAAAACCTCAAAAACTACAATAAATAAAATAATTAAATAAATAAATGAAAGAAAGAAATAATACAAATTAATCAAACCGCCGACATTTTAGATTGTAAATTTTTGTTGAATTTTTTCTTTTTTGTTTTAAATTTTTCTAAAAATACTAAATTTATAGTTTTCATTTATTCAACAATAAATTCATATCTATTTTCTGATATTCTAAAGATTGGAAAATTTCATGCTGCTCTGAATTCTTTTCTAATAAAATTTCTTCGTAGTGGGTAATCTATGTGATGGACGAACAATATTAAATTTCCTAAAATTTACATTTTATTAAACCACGAGTTATTTATATCTAAACAAATAAAGAAGATTGATTCTAGTATACTACACATTACATAATATAAGAAATATGTTAAATTTAATTCAACAATATTTAAGGAGTGCCGAATATAATCCAGTTTGTGATTAATCAAACAAGGGAGTATGTATTGATAGATTCTTGTAAAATTTAAAATAAATTATGTGTGAATTTAAAATTGTAAGGTTTCTTGTTAG
Source organism: Pedicia rivosa (assembly GCA_963082725.1). Classification (NCBI taxonomy): domain Eukaryota; kingdom Metazoa; phylum Arthropoda; class Insecta; order Diptera; family Pediciidae; genus Pedicia; species Pedicia rivosa. Next base: position 20,906,403 of record OY720151.1, read on the forward strand.
GCGATTTATACTTAGTTTCTCTTCTAAAATATTAAATTTAAATTTTTTGTACCATTTAATTTTGCTATTTGTTGAAATTTTTAAGATGGAATGTATAAATAGAAAAATTTAAACGTTTCAAGGAAAATATTTTCTATATAAAATGCGGTGTCAAATGAGAATAAAGTTATATGCACTATGAAGGTCACACGTGTCAATTAAATCAATCAAATAAATTGTAGGTGAATGTGGTTGCATAATTTAAATAACCCAAAAATAGGGGATAATGCATTCAATAAACCCACCTCAAACCGCATATATAACATCCTGTATAACAGCCCTTTAACACCCAACAATGGGATTATACAAACAATTATATTTTTATTTTTCACAAAAAATTAATCACTGTTTACCTTCATTTATCACTTTCGTAACGAATTAATTATTATTAAAATTGATTATTATTCAAAAATTAGTTGCTTCTTCACAATTATTTCATTAATGCTAAATCAAAATTTCACTTCTACTTACTAAGCGATCTAAATTTAAACTGAATGGATAAAATCAAATTCTTAATTTACATCTTCAAAAAAACATACAATCAAAGACAAAAATCTAAAATCTTTATAAAAATTATCAAAATTATCTCACGAATTTGAAACAGGTTTTAATTTGTATTGAAATCATCAAATCAAATTTACCCCTTTTTATTTATTTAAATTCAAAGATGCTGCGTACAATTTATGCAAATATAAATTGTGAAGATTTCTTCAGGTTGGGTCAATTTAGATTAAAAAATATTACATACGTTTAGATCAAATATATAATAAAAGACGAGTAAACCTGATTTTAATTTTTCTAAAACTATAATACAAAATATAGATAATATGAAATCTTTCAAAGAATTTGTTTTGGTCTAAACTGTTTATTTCAGAATTACTGGAAGTTATAAATTTTTTTAAGTCGAATAGAGCAAAAAAAAAAAGGAAATAAGCATAAACGAAAAAATATATTGTGGCTGTTGTCACGAATAATTAATACTTCCATACGCATTCAATGCACAATGAATTATTAATACATTTTTGCAGTCTATGCAATCAATACTGTAGACCAATGTTTGGCTGAAAATGCATACATATACACACAGCCATACGCATGTATGCACTCTATCAAGTTTTAAAATGTAAAAACAAAACTGAAAAAAGGATAAAAAACTGAAAAAGTGGTAAAAATATATTGCCTAAAAAAACATCGAATTGCATACATTTGAATGTATAGAAAACATGCTTTAATTTTGAACAAATTTTGTCTATGTACAAAAATTTTATATTGGAAATACAGGGACAAATTAGTATTATTTAGATCTAAACTAAAATAAGAAAAATTATAATATACATATACGTTATTTATGGGCTCATTCTAAATTTGTCAACGTCTTCTGACTTTGAGATATTATATATGTTAGAATTACTTGAATATGCAATAAATATCTAACTGAAAGAAAACTATCATTTAAATTATTTTCAGGAATTGATCATTTTTACAATAACCTTATTTGCTTCTGTTTTACGAATACCCATATAACATATAAATATGTTTGTATACGACCCACTGCCCCCAGGGTTAAATATTTGAATGCAATCCCGCAATACTATATTATTGTCTATATATATATCGATTGAGAATTTTACGCGTAGATATTTCCAATTTTTAATTTCATTTCGATAAAATGAAAAAAAATAAAAATAATCAAAGAAAAATAACAAAATATAACAATAGTATTCTGTAGTCAATCATCTCCGGATATTTTAAAAGCAATATAAAAATTTTCTCTTCTAATTAATTAATATTTTTATTTATACGATAAAATAGAAAATTTATTCCTAAGTCCAAGAATTATGTCTCATTCCATTTTTTATTCACATTATAAGTAAAATAATCTTCATTCAACTGAATTAAATTAAACATTTTTTGTTTAAACATTTGCTTTTCTCTTTATAATAATAAAACAATATTCGGACAAAAAGGAACCTATAAAGTAAAATATCAAATTACTTTCTACAAATATATTTATATAGAAAAAGGGGTTAAGGATATTTTTGTAGATATTGTATATGTAAATTATATACATTCTACCATCTCATATAACTAATGAGATTTTAATGTTTGACTTAAGACAATTGATGACGCAAATTTTATTAATATTTACTTTATGTTCAATTATAATTTTGAAATTAAATTTTATATAGTATTTTATTTTGAGTAAAATCATAAACATTCATTATTTTTCACGTTAACTATTTATTTCTTGAATTGATATAAAACCCGAAAAACTTTTGAAATATTTTAAAATGTGTTATTGTTAAAATAAAATAATTGAAGAAAAAAGAAATAATAAAAGTTTATATTATCTTAATATAATGTCAAGTCTCCATTCAAAATAAAATTATATTCAAAATATAGAAAAAAATGTAATAGATGGTATTTAGTTTATCGTGAAAGAACAATATAAAATAGATTAATAAATTCATTTTTCACAAATTCCATTTAAAATGTTTAGTCACAATTAAAAACTTAGTTAAACATAATCAACTTTACAGTGTGCTGAAATATGAAATTACTTTGTCTCAAATTTGCATTTAATTTACATTGAATCAAGTATAAAATTTACATTTTCAGTTTTATTTTATTTTCTTTTTGAGGAAAACTATTTTATTGAGTTATTTTTAATATGCGAAAAATAAATTTTTGAATAAAACTATAAAATTGTTTTTAAAATATTAAATAAAATTTAATTTTTGAGTTTCCATTAAAAAAACAAAACTTTTATATCAAAATAAAACTTTTTTAGAGATTTTGAAAATTAAATTATAAAACTAATATTAATGAAGATCAATTATGACTGTTTCTAAATATTTATTGAAATGAGGATGTTGAATTTTTTTTACCGAAACTTATTGTTCTTTGTGATAGGTCTACAAGATGCCTAAATCAATCTTGTAAAAAAATTACAACCTGCATATGATGATTAATGACAAAGATTTTCAATTATTGATTTCCCGTTTAAAAGTTTAAAAATAAAAGCCCAACTATATATAAAACCTTCAATTAATTATAATAAATTCTATAATCCTTTATAAAGTAAATCCTTTCATAAATCTTTACCATCATATTTTCTTAATCGAAAAAAATTCTTCCTTTCCAAAAAAAATAATTTTTTTTTAATAAATTCAAGCCGGTCAAATCCTTAATCCTTAAAGGTAAAGCATAAATATTTCATTTTCCTTATAAACTTTATAAAAATATTAAAAACCTTGACTTGAACATTAATTAAAAGGGATTAGTAGAGGGCGCATAATAATTTATTTTGTTTACTTAGGACTTTTGTTTGTCTAATTGTCTTTACTTGTTTAGTCAAAACCACAACATTTAAGACAATTCATTTTATTTTTCAAGCTCAAATATATACACATAGAAGCACACTTGAACACAAACAACGCAAACATGTGCACATATATACGCTTATCTGAAATAGACAGAAAATCTCAAAGGAAAAGAAAAGGTTTTTAATAGCTATCTGGAGTCATCGTATGAGATTCGACTAAATCTTCTTTTTTTCTTTTTTTGGCCGAGAATATAATTTTAATGGAACAAAATAAATGGCTACTGCCTACAGAAATGGGTTCTTTTGAAATGGGTTATTCTTATTTTCTATATATATATATATCCTAAAAATCTAGCTTAATTCTTGCGGGTCTATTTTCAAGTCATTAAGTACATATATAATACTTTCAACTATACACTATACATATACAATACACATAAAAAAAATTCCTAACCCCTTGTATTAAGTACAAACAGAGATGTACTATAAAAATAAGTGCGATCCCATAGAAAAGCTTTGGTAATTTGAAAAAAGTTTTTATTATTAACTAAGATACCTAACTTTTCTTTACAATAAGGTATTGAGACATAAATTGGAACAAAACGAAAATTATTATGTATAAAATAATAATAAAACGAATTTTCGTTGAGTAATCAATATATAAAAATGAACGTAGTCATTTGTTTCGAACTCGTTTTTTTAATTCTGTGTTTTCATTTTGTTCAAATTTATGTCTCTATACCTTATACATCTACAAGTTTTACGTATTCTTTTTTCTTAAGGAAACACATAATAGTAAAACGAGCAAAAAAAAAAAACATATAAGATATTTGTTCCTTGCTACGGCTCTTCTGATTTATACATATTTTCTTTACCCAAATGGGTTAGAGTTTTTTACCTTTCTTTTGCTCTCTATTTTTTTTAGTATAAAATAGATTCTTTTAGAGTCCACAATATACTTCCTTCTCTGTATATGTATTTATTTATATCCGTTATATATGAATTTTTTATGTGTTTTGTATAAATGTTAACCTTCGTTTTTAGTGTCTAAATCCGTTAATAAATTATTGTAATAAAATACTTTTAACCCTTAAAAACTGACACATAGAAAAAAGAAATAAGAGAAAAGGGTCATTTACGTATACATATATGTAGACACGGGTTTTTATATGCATGATTGTGTAAAAGGAGAATACGAAAGAGTCCTTAAAGGATAGTAAAGTTTTATTTTATAATACTATTTCAAAATCTTAACGTTTCATTTAATTTTCAAATAAAGATCAAAAGTTTCAAACATTCACCATTTCAACCTAGATCAAACTGTTTTTATAAGGACTGAAAGTTCCATGATTTAAAACAAAAAAATTTAGTTTATTAAATAATTCTCAATACTAGGACGATACAAATTCATTATGATTTAAAGGTATATTAGCACGTGCCAGTTTACCCTTAATTCCATTTTGAGATAGCGTATGAATCACAATAAACATGTTATTGCGGAATTATTCTGAAATGGGACCCCTATCATTCTTCAACTGGTCATCCTGATGTCAAACAGTTTAACTTTAATTTTTAAACAGTTTTTTTGGTCTTAGTCAAACAAATTACAAGTTGTAATCTATTCCGATTTGGGACCCTTTTTTACTTGCATATTTTTAAAAATCAAAAAACGAAAAAGGGTATATATAAACACGTGACTTGCGTCACTTCAATTGATATGCAAATATAGAATTGACTTTTGATGAGTCTATAAAAAATATACACACTTGAAAATTATATAGAGGGGTCCCGCGACATTATCATGTTGGAAAAGGTCACAAAGGTAACGGTCGTAACAAACAGGTATATTTTTTATGAATTTATTTTTACCTTTTTCCTCATATGTAGAAAAAAAGACTTTAATCAATCATACGATTACAATAATAAATTTCATTCACTTGAATTTTGTCATATAAAATTGACAAACAGAATTCAAGTCATTTCGCGAATTGTGAGTGTTTTTTTTGTTTGTTTCATTTTGCTGTTTGATCGAGGTGTTTAAAGGTATACGATCGTGGCATGGAGACAAAAACAGAGATTTGTGCTTTTTACCTTTAAAAAAAACACTGAGCGAAAAATTGTTTGGTTTGTTTGTTCACTTAGAATAACAACAACAAAAACGAGTATTTTTGTTGAAAAGGACTCGAATGATAAATTAGTTTGAGTTGTTTTAATTTTAATCCCACAATTGTATTAATGAAGGCGTTTTGCTTAAATAATTTTCCAAAAATGTTGAAAGTTTAGATTTGTCTCCATATGTGTACATGTATATATTTCATGTATGCAAGAGTGTTTTAGAGGGTGTATGCTTGTATATATATTTTTTGCAAATTTCTTTTGTTTGTATTGGTATAATATAAGGAAAATACTTCATCCATCAACCCTTGAATATAATATAAAATATATAATACGACAGAAGAGAGGAGAAAGTTTTTAAGGGGTTTAGAGGATACTAGAGAAACGACGATGGTGGTATAAAGAGGGTAAGAGAATAATGGGGTGGATGGGTCAAGTTGGGTTTTTGGATTTTAGGCCATCAAGTAATTTATTTAACCACGTCCGCCATTTTCGTATAACCCCTTTAATTACAGTAAAGGGTGTTGTTTTAATTTTTCGTTTTATATTTTTTATAAGAAGTATGAGAAACATCCTTTTCCTATACATATTTGTAGATCCTTTTCTAAAAATCCAACACAAAAAAAAATGTATATACGATAAAACTTATTACGTATGCGGGCGCTTATGCCGAAGGTTTTATTTTAAAGGAAGGTTTTATAATATATATAATAATAATATATAAAGGTACCTATACAGAAATTTATAAGGCTAAATTCATCTCAAACTCAACCTCACAATATTATAAACATATATACACACACATTTACAGTTTAGTTAGTTAAAGTTGAAGTTTTGTTCTAATCGAATTTTCACAGTTTTATTAAATACAAAATAAAAGCAAAACAACAACAACAAACAATATAATAAAACAAAAAGTTTATAATAAATTCAATTTGCATAATAGAGATTAGTGAATCTCTTCAAAATTAATTTAGAAAATGTTTTTCATAAAAAGAAAAAATAACAAATGCTAGAGGAAAAAAAATTAAAATTTATAAATAAATTATAAGTTGAAAGTTTTCTTTTTCATGAAAATATTTGAATAATCGAGTTAAAAATTATTATTTTTCTAATCTAAAATATACAAAAACAGAGATACACAAACACGTACTACGCAAAGAAAATATTGTAATATTTGAAGGTCTTCTAAAAGGTGAAAATAGGAAAATATTGTTTACATTGAAAGAGCTTATACCCATCCAAATATTATAATTCGATTCGATTTTTTTTATATAAAATAATAATAATAATAATATTATATTATTTATAAACGTTTATTTATAATATTTTATATATATAATATTCAAATATAGACCCATTTAATTTAGAGCGTTTATATGCATATATAATATATGGAAAGAAAGGAGTTTGATAGAGACAAACACATATTGTACCAAAATATATAAGACAAGGTTAACTATAAAATGAGTATTTAATTATATTTCAAAAACAAAATCCAATCAGAAAACATAACCTAATGTACATCCCCGTAAAATTTTCCATTTTATTTTGTCCTTACAAGTATATATATATATACATCTATCTTGTATACAGATATACGTATAACAAAACCCATTCACCCCCTCTATTTTACCACCTTATAACACTCAAACCTTAGAAAATACTTTTGTATAAACCATCATGTCGTTTTGTGTGTATGTACTATGTATACGAATAAATATATATAAGCCATAGAAGTAATCTTATATTCCATCCCTGACACTTTTTCAAAGTAATTAATCAAACCGAGATGGGCTATGGTTGATCTTTGTACAGAGAAACATAACCACCCTCATATAACAACAAAAACAACAAAGTTTTGAGATACATTAGAGAATATTATACGGAGGAAAAAGTAACTTATAAAATGGGTTATATATGAAAGAGGGAAGGAAAACCAAGGGATATATTATTTCTGATCAAAATCTCTTCTCATTCCAGATTAAAATTTTAACGATAATATTCGGTCAGTTTTAACTGGACTAGGTTTCTATGAAAAGTTTTATTATATTTAATTTTAGATTTTAGCATAGCCAGTAGCGTATACAAAAGCAAAAATATTCTTAATTAGAACAACTTCTGTTTTTGAAATATCTTCTTTTTTTCGAGTGTTTCAGGAATTAGATTCAGTTATAATGTATCTTTTTTTTAATTATTTTTTGCAATTATTTTTATTAAAAGCAAAGAAAAACTTATATAATTGATTTCATTATTCAAATAATTATAGGTTAAGTTGAAATCTTGTTTTTCTGTATATATAAGATCGGTACGATAACTTGTTTTTCAGATGAAAAATGAAAACATTGTTCAAGTTTGAAAATAATGTTCTAAATTTTTTTCGACTTAAAATTATATTATTCAGTTTGTCAATAATTATTTTTCAAAATAATTACTAACTTTTTACCTAAAATATAATCTTATCACAATAATTCTAATTTTGAAACCAATATGATTTGAAACTTTGAACAGCATTCTCTAAATTGTAATTCGAATTTATGATAACATTTAGTCATCGTTTATCTCAATTAAAGAACTTTTTTGTCACATCTTATAAAAATTCTTTACCATATTTGTGTTGTGTTGTTACCATATTTATTATATCTAAATAATTTTGAAAATTCTAGTAAATTATTATGGCACTAACTAAAACTCAATTTAGTCCATTTTATTCAATTAAAAATTTTCAATTCAAGAGAAAAAACATTGTAAAATAATTAAAATAAATCCACAAAAGACAAAGTAAAATTTTGCGATAAAATGGAGTTTTGGATAAACTTTATAGCAGTCTTCCATTTTATTTTATGATTTTATAAAATTTTGTGTTTCATTATGGACCTTACCTTTCTTATATTCTAATCTGTCAGTTTTATTCTTTTTGTTTTTATTTTACAAAAAGAAACATTTTTTAATGTGTACGCATAAAATCGGTTTTACGATTAGATTAATTTTCTTCTTCTTAAAAGAAAATTCACACAGATTTTTTTTGTATAAATAAAATAATGTTGGCTGTTTTTAATACGATAGGGATTAACCCTTTTTGTTATATGTATATGTTGTTTTTTTTCAATTCTGTATTATTCTGCTCTCTTCTTTATTACTTTTTTGAGAAAATAGCTTGTTTAAGCTGACTGACCACTGGTCACTCAAGTAAATGACCGTTCTTGTTGTTGTTGCTGTTTTACTTTGTAGATGTAGACTCTGTTCTGTATAATGATATGCGACGTATTTTTATTTTTCGTTTTTTTTACGTTAACCCTTTAACTCGTTTTGAGGTCTAAGGTTTTGTTATCGTGAGACAGTTGAAGTTTGTAAAGATATATAATAGGGGTGAATTTATTCGATTGAGATAAAGAGTAAAGTGGCATATTATACATATACACGCACAAACACATGTAATTATTATATAACGTGCTCAATTTGACTATACATATAAATAAATATACTTATAAAATTATGGATAGAATCCATATAATAAATAAAAAACAAATATTGCCTCGTATGGACCAGAGAATAGCGTGACGTGCTATGCACCTCTTACAATAAATTATTAACTATGTTCAATATTGTAAGAATTGTGGCATAAAATAAATCCAAAAAACTTTGGAAGTTTTTGAATTGTTAAAAATGTAGCGATTGCTCAGTTTCTCGAACATTCGACCGGTGATCGAAAGTTCCCGTGTTCATATTTCGGTTGTAACAGAAAATTGTTATCAAATGAAATATTTTCAATTACAATATTTATTTATTTGAATATACGTATATTCGAGGATTTTATTTATATAAAAATACACATAGTATGAATTTCAAATATTTTTTTTTTATAATCAATAAAAAAACTCTTTAAGTAATTTTTTTTATTCTTGGAATTTTAATATTATTTAATGTATGAAATCGAATTGAGGTAATAGCTTGTTGGTTACAGAATGTCATTTGATAAAAAAAAATTGGTATGACTTTAAAGGTATAAAATATACCCCCAACAGAACGCTAACACAAATATGTTTTATAGTTAGTTAGATAGAAATAATATACCTAAAGTCACTCAGAGTGAAAAAAAAATTGTACAAATTGTGCACAAAATGCACACAAAAAATACAATACAAAGAACGACACGAGAGCAAACTCCTACAGTAAATTCGAATTATTTTTTCCTTTTTTTTTTAATTTTTGTAGGCAAGAGAAGAGAAATAAATCACAAAACTGACAAACGATAAATTTTACAAAATATCGATATATATTTATGTATATTTGCATTATATAGATGCATGTATTTGTATGTATACTGACCAGAATAAAAAAAATACCTACGTATAAAAGCCGGATGTGCAACATCCATCCATTTGTGATTTCAATGATAAAAGATAAAGACACGAAGAGCAAAAAAAAAATACTAACAACAAAAATAAATATAAAACGACAATGACAGATGTGGAATATTTTAAAATTTGCCAAATTAAAAGTTGTCCATCGTAGTCATCATCATCATCATTCTATATAGTTGTCGTCATCGCTTTTATTATAAAATATATATAAGTACAGAAGAAAAACCATTAAAAGAAAAATAATAATAATAATAATCATGACTAAAATTCAACAAAATATTCAAAAGAGGAAAAACATAAAAAGAAAAACAGAAAAGAGAAAATGAAGCAAATGAAGAAAATTTATAAAAAAAAGTCGTATATATATGATTGCTGCGATGATGTTCATGCGATGGTTTTGCGTATATATTTAATGAAGTTCCAGTCTCTTTTTTTTGTTTTTTATTTTTGTTTTAATAGACAGGACGCATGTCGCTATCTGATGATGTTCTCTTGTTTACCAAAAAATTCTGTGGACATTTTTCCCCCATTTTCAATTATTTCTTCGAAGGGAAGAACGAGAAAAAAAGAATACAGCTTGTGTAAGAAATTCTAATAAATTTTTTCATTAATTCAAGAAATATTTGTAAAAATAAAATATTTTGAATTATAAAATAAAAAAAAAAGATCTTTGAGTAACCACAAAATTTCTATTTAAAAATGTATCTAAAGACAGAAATTTTTTTAAGATACAGAAATTTTAATATCAGAAAGATAATATATACATACATTTATCGTATAATGCTTTTGAACTTTAAACTTTTTGAAAATATTTTCTGGTTTAAATATCATGAAAGATTTATTATAAATTCAAATTATTTTCGATTCAAATATTTAAAAAAAATTCTCATGGCCCGAAAAAGTATCTGTATATATATCTGTATATTGTAAAATATACTCTAAAATCTCTGTTTGTGAAAAATTTAAATAAATTTTAATAGAATCTTACTCGTAAGTCTGACTGCAAATAAATCTAATAAATTTGGCGATTGTAATTAAGTTTTTAAGTATAATATATTATATTTATTCTAAGTATTAAAGTTTTTCATTTTTTTTTCTAAGAATACAAACAAATACAATTAGTATTATATTCACTACAAAAATAATAAGCAAACTATTGTGTGTACTACGATATGTTACAATAATTTTAACTTTGTTGTGAAATAGTAAATATAAATTTAAAATTTCATCCATTTTCATTTGTTCAAATTTTAAGAATATAAATTTTTAAAATTATAATCATTTTCATTCCTGTTTTTTTTTAATTAATGAAAAAAGAAGAACACCACTTGACAAAAAAGTAACATTTTAGAATTAGTAACGTTTAAGTTAGATTGACTAAACAAAACAAGTAATCTAATTTATTTATCATTCCAACAATATGTTCCATATAGATACATACTTCCATGTCTTTCTTATGGAATAAAATTAATTAAACAAATAAAACTACAAAAACAAAACAAAACTATTTGAAATAGAAATTTTATTAACAAAGAAAAACAACGAACTACAATGAAAAGTATTTAAGATTAAGAGAAAATTATAACAAAGTTATTTAATTTATAGATATGTCGTGCGTGTTTTAGGACCAACAACAACTATTTTTATTAATATCGTAACGTAAAATGAAAACTAATTTGCATTTGTGTTGAGTGATTTGAGAGAATAATAATATTCGTACAAACGTTTATTTGAAGATAATTTTTTTTTTCAAAGTTTAAGAAAAAGTCATTATGCATGCAAAAAATCTCTAGATATTTGTCGTTCTTTCTACTCAATTATTGTAATAAAAAACTGTCATTAAATTTAAAATGTCTCTAGGGAGGATACTGTTCCTAAATGTAGAAGAAAATTCAAATGAATATTATTTACATTTTCTCTGTCTCTGAATTTGTATTTATATATTCTTCTTTCTATATTTGTAAAATAATAATAATAACCAAACAAAAAAGTAGATGGGTTATAGCGGAGATGCAGAAGAACAGACAACGATGAAACGGTAGCAGTTACTTTTTCATTAACAAATCCTAAGAATATTTTCATGTATACTTTTAGAAATGCTTCTGAGAGGGTGTGTTGCTGGTAAAGGGTGCGAGATATGTGTCTTTTATATACAATAAAAAAAAATGTCGTCCTTTTTTATGCCATCACAGGATGATGATGTTGATGATGTTGATGATGATGATGATGATGATGACGACTTTACCCATCGTATATATAGACTATAGAGAGACAAAAATTAATTACAAAAAATGGAAGAAAACTCATATTATTTATGATTAAAAAAAATTTACATATTTTCTGAGATGATAAAAAATAAATGGTTTGAGCTTTTAACAAAAAAAAAAATATTAGAAAAAAAATAATAAAAAGTTTATAATTTACATTTTTAAGTTAAATTGAAATAAAAAAAAAACACAACAATAAAAAAAAAGGAAAATGTCCGCAATCTGTCTTCATGTGTTTGTGACTCATCGTATATTTTTATGTGACGGGAGAGGAGGTTCGCTTCTTGTTGGTACTTTTATATTTAATCGTTTAATGTTGGAGATTTTTGTATGCTGAGGAGGATGTATGAATTGAGGAAGTGGAGATTGCGAATTTTGTATAATCGGATCCAAAGTAGAAAAAAAAAATACATAAAACATAATGATACAGGATTGCAATGTCATATTTATTAATGAAATTTAGTTTTGCTTAAAAAAAATTGAGCTCCAAATAAAAGAAATTTTTTTCATGCTAAAAATTTAATTAAAATTAAAAGAATAGGAAATTTAAAAGAATTTTAAATTCACAAACTGGATTCTTTTTTTTTTTTGGCAAATGAGTTGAATCATTGCAGACAATAATTAAGATAAATGGAAATAATTTTGGAAGGATTTTGAAGACAAGAAAAATCAAAAAAAGAAACAACATCTTATTAAAAAATCATTGAAGATCTATCTATCTATCTATCTATCTTATTCATAGAAAGAAAATTTTGTTGATATTAGTTACATGTATTATATATTATTGAATTTTGATTTGTTGCTGTTGCTGTTAGGTTACGATTTCAAGATTATAGTTTATATTATTTCCTTTATGAATGTATTGTAAGTATTTATAGGCATATGGGTAAATTATTACTTCATTCATTCATATTCGGTTGGTGTGATGTCTTTTTTCTCAAAATTTTGTCTAAAAAATAAATAAACCTGCAAATAAAAATAAAAACAAAAAAAAATTCATATAAAACATTATTAGTATATTTTTGGACATTCTCGTCAACATTAATATGCAATTTTAATCCTTCCATATTAAATACAATATTTCATAATTTTTCTGTTTGCCAGAAAATGAATACAATGCACATACATATATACATTTTATTTATGTGAAGATTTTTATTTTTATATGTTTATATGTGTGTGTATCATATAATATAAGTAAATAAAAATGGATTTCGCAGTAGTGCAAACATAATAAATCAAAATACTATGCGTTAGCCATCACGAACATGAAACTTTTACAATATATACGTATACATGTGCACACATGCACATACAGAATCATCACAGGACATATCCTATAATCCTATAAATATTATAGAAAAGGATGCTTCAAACAAAATGCACAATTTTGAATTTCGGTCGGGAAATCTAAATCAAATCAATTCAACGAAATTTTGTGTGCAACGAATGTTTGGACATTAAAAGGGTATTTCGTATTCTGTATTTTTTTTTTGATTTTAATTTTTTTTTTATTTTTTTTATATAATTTATCATTTTTGATTTTAACCACAAACATAAAAACAAAAATCTCCCTTCTTTAAGGGTGCGCTTGCATTTATATATTTTGTACTACGTTATACATATAATACATATACATACATGCTTTAATACCTTGCTATTTTTTATTTATTTACCTTTTAAATCAAACCTTTTGAAAATATCTTACAACTTTTACATTATTACTCTTTATTTTTTTCACATAAAATTTTCACTTGAATCAATAGCCAAAATCTACTTACATACCAACTGTTTCATTTAATAATTGATCATATGTTTTTAATTAAATTCTATTATAATTAAAGCATCAAATAATAATAGAACATAATTTTCATGAAGCATCCTGTTAAAATTATGGGTAGGTGGCTATTTTATATAAACACAATTGCATATGCAGGTCTCAAGTTGAATTTTATTGCAGTATGCATTCAAATAAATTATATGTGTTGTTTGCATTAAATAAAATGTAAAATTAATTAAAAGTTTCTAAAAAGAAAAAATTCGAAATAAAACACAAGAAAATGTAGATTCTGCTTTATCGACCGAACGGTATTAAGTAAGATTACACTACTAAACATTAGATGTCACGCTGCATAAACATGAAGTTAACAATAAATTTTGAATTAAAAAAAAGAAAATATTTGCTTTTTCTTGCGTTATTTAAAATAAAGAAAATCATAAATTAGAATATGATAGAATACTTAATTATTGGTATTAATTTTTTTTATTTCTGTTAAAAAATTTTAAATTTCAATTTTAATTGTTAAATGTAAATAAAGTAAGGAAACTAAAGAGAATCTTTCATTTTCTCTTTTGCAGTCTTATATGAACAACAAATAATTTACTTAAAAATAAAAAATTCGAAATTCTAAACTCGATACCTAAGACGTTATATTTATAAAATTAATAAAGATTTGAATTTTTGACACTATAAAAAATCTTTAAAACATCGATTTAAAAAGAAATATTCATAATATTGATCCTTTTGTGTCATTCTGAAACTTTAAAATAACTTGTTAAAAAGATTCTTAATTTCCTTCCTACTTACACATTTACACTTACACAAACAAAACATAAATAACAAATTTCAACAATAATAATAACATTATATTATGATCTCAAAATTCCCTCTTTTAATGTATATATTTTCAAATCATATCTTTGTGTGATTTTTAAATGGGAATATTGTGTGTTATTTTGACCATCGGAAATTGTAGACATTTTTATAACAACAACAACAATAACGGCATGCAAACAAATGAATAAACGAACAAAAAATTGTCGATTCATATAAAAAAAAATGATTTTTTTCCTTCTTTCTTTCTTTCGATTTGGTTTTCCCGTAAAATTTTTTTGAATAACACTTTTTATAGATTATTATTATACACAATATTTTTTATGATTGGAACATTATCTTCGATTATTTAGATGGATA
Organism: Pedicia rivosa; assembly: GCA_963082725.1. NCBI lineage: Eukaryota > Metazoa > Arthropoda > Insecta > Diptera > Pediciidae > Pedicia > Pedicia rivosa. The sequence goes on from OY720151.1 coordinate 20,921,487, forward strand.
TTCAAATTGACTACAGTATAAAAATCGTCAAAATGTCGTTATCTAAAAAAAGTTATACCTATGTTTATTTAAGGAGAAGTGTGAGGAAATTTTAGAAGCTTTTTGTATTCTTTCAATCTTGTTGTTGTATTTATTGTATTTTTATTTTGTTTACAAATTTCTTTGCGATTGATAAAATTAAATTTTTAAATCGATATTTTCACAGAAAAAAAACAAATGCCAAACAAAATGAACAATGTTATTTGAAAATAAATTGAGTTTAAAAAAAATTAAATAACAATTTTCAATAATTGTTATATTTATTTTCTTTATCCTAATTTGCATATGAATTCACCGCCGTTTAACACCGAACCCCTTTTAAAAATTTAATACGAAACATAAAAACAAAACAAAACAAGAGCAACGAAAGCAAAAAATAAAAAAATAAAAAAGAGACCCTTTTTGCATCACACTCCCGTTTTTCTGCTGCCCCCATTCATTCCCTCATAGAAACTCTAAAAATAAACTTCAATCTATAATTAATCGAGATCAGTTTTCTAGCGAAGCTTTTTTCTTTTTAATTTATTTATAGCAAATAATCTTATGAAACTAAAAAGAAGAAAAAAACTTTAGGTATAATAAATGAAATTTACAATGATGTAAACAATAGAAAATTATAACGCGCGCATTTAGGTGATGAAGTAAACTGTTAGAAGAAGAGAAAATTGTGTCCTTTGAACCTTTTAATCGCCGTCATGTATGCATACATATTATCCACATTCGCTTATACACACACTCATAACAAATAATAATAATAAGATAAAGTGAGAGAGAATGAGAGAATTTAAAACAAAAACAAGAACAACCTAAATGTTTTCATGCTAGATTAGTTGCATATCTACAAGGGGTTTACTTTGATGTGATAAAGAAAAATCCAGGTGTGTTAACTAAAAATAAGTTAACGTTACAATATAATATTTTACATTAAGTATTAGATACCTACATTGTTTTACTTTACTTTTATACATGCATAAAAATATTTGTAAATTCGAAACATTATAGTCTTTTTTTTGTTGCTTACAATTTCATGATTGATCCTTTTGGGATGATGCATTATCCTTATTTTTTGTGTTATATATTTTTCCCATCTTTTTACCTAACCTATGAGAATATGAATGTGTGTATGTTTTTATCTCATGTATATACGATTTTTACCAATCACCTCCGACTTAAACAATTGAAGCGAGCATTTTTTGATCAAATTAAATCCAGTGAAGTAATGTTGATGATTATGATGATAGAATTGAGTGTTAGGATGAACACAAATCAATACTCGGGGTCGGCGTATTTACGGTTAACCACTGAATTACATATAGAAAAGGGGGATTATAATTTATTATTGTTTTGATGAGACAATTGATTAAAGTCAACTTTTTCACATAGAAGTATTTTATTTTGAAAACGAAAATTGTAGTAAGTTTATTTATGAATGAATAGGTGTTTTTAAGTCCTCCTTTCGACAATAATTAAAAAGAAAGCAATTATAAGTAGTTATAGAATCAAGTCTTTTGAACATGTAATCTGATAAAACAAGCACTTGCAAAATTTTAAGAAACTTGTACTTAAATTGGAATTTGTTAACAGAATTTACCTAATTTGGAAGTTTTTTCGGAATGTGAAAAATTATTCCAATCTAAATTAATATTATATGTAGCTACAAAGTCTATTAAGCAAAATGATTTATTTTCTTTACTTGTCACGCACTTTTCAAAATAAGAATTTAAATTTGGATTTTATTTCAGTATAAAATAATGAATGCATTAAGAAAGTATTTCTGTATTAAAATTAATGAGTATAATGAATTAAATATCAATTAACGAAATTCATAATGGAACTTATTTCAAGAATAGAAAATATTAATTCATTAGATTAAAATCTGGTTACTTGTTCTATGTATTTCCATATGTTTGTTAATAAAGTTTCAAGTTCAAAATAAAAAAAAAGGTTCAGTTAACGATTAAATGACTCTTTCATTTCATACAATACAATAACTTTTAAGGCGTGAAAAGATCGTATAAAACATAAAACCATAAACAATATAATTCAAAATAATAAAAAAATTTCTTAAGCATAACTTTTATATTTTTATTTATTTATGTAATAATATAAGATGAAACATTAAATGAACACACAGGAGATGAGATAAAAATATCAAAAAAACATCCACTTATATACCTACTTAATATAAAAAGAATTTATTTGGTAATTTTCAAATAAAATTCGTGTCAAACAATATCCAAAGAATTTTATTAGTACGAATGAAAGAAAGGAAAATAAAACCTCAAAACAAAAAAAAAAGGAAGAAAGTTTTCTCATCAAAGTTCGCGCTTATAACATAAGTTAATGTATTTGTAAACTGTTTATATTTATATGTGTTTTATACATGGATATGTGTTTGTGTGAGTCGGCTCTTGGGGTTTTTTTTGGGGGAAATATATTTTATTTTTTTTTTTACGTTTTTGTAGGGTAAGAAAATTGTTATGTGTTTATTTTACTGGCACACGAGAAAAATATTGTTGTTGCTGTTTGTTATGTATTGTATAAAAGTACAATCAAACCTGACGAATTATTACCACAACGTAACAATCAAAGACTTTGGACATTTAGATTTTAATTAGTCTGCTCTAGTGTTATGATGAGTTGAGTGTGTTTAAAGGTATATTAATGTCCGTTTTCTTTTGTTTCTTTTTTTTTTGATTGTGTTGCCTGTACTTATGTGAAAGTGATATTAAATTGGTTTTTCGTTTATATATATATGTACGATATAATTTAATTGTAAGTCATAAACTATATTCTCCTTTTTCTTTTTTTAATTTAGTTTTTCAAATTCTTAACGAATGAATTTAAATTGCAATTGTTTAAATTTTAAGAAATCATTAACTTTTATAATCTTTATTATTTTACCTTAAAAAATTGTTTTATAAATTTTAAAATGCTTAGACTTTTATTTTGTCTTAAATGTAAAAAACAATTCTTTTCGAAAGATGTTATAGAACAAATCTAATTTTCCAATATACATAAAAAAACATTACAATAAATAAATTATAGTCTTGTAAGTCTATAAAAAATAAAAAAGGAAAAACAATCTAACCCCGAACAAGAACTTTATATATTTTTCACCATTTATATGTATCTTCCATGTAGTCATTTCATAGTAACATCTGGTAAAACTTTCAAATCAACATCAATATTATTAAATACCGCAATAATATATTTATATAAGAATATAACACCTCATATAAATAAATCCGCAAAGGATCGTGAAGTTCCTTCAAATAAAAAAAAAAGTAAACGAGAAATAATAAATATATAACCGCCACTTGAAGATGTTCAAATTTTGGAATCGTTTTTTTTTGTTGATTTAGACTCTCAGGGTATTATTTAAGGGTATAATTTGTTTTGAGTATTTACCAACATACATGAGAAATAATACTCTAAATATCTAAAATCAAACCACTTTTACACAAAGTGACATACAAATTTTTAGTGATTGGTAATTCAAACCCAATACAGAAATTAAAAAAATTTTCAAAATAATTAACTATTTCTTTCTTGAAATGAAAAATAATAATAATGAGAGGATAAAAATAATCTAAGTACCAGACAATATAAAATTATTCGTAGTTTAGAGAGAAGAGAAAAATGCTCACTCATTTCTTCATGAATAAATTCCCACACGTAATTTTAGATAGTACTTTTCTTTTATTTTTGCTCCTATTTTCTCTTTCTCCTTTATTTTATTTTTCTTCTTTTTTTTTTGTTTGTTCATATTAAAAAAGAAAATATTATCCTTGAGCTTTTTCTTTATTTTACTTTCGTAGACATTACATTTTTTACATTTTATTATTTTTTATTGTTAGACCAATTAAAAAACAAAATATATATTATTCTCAAACATATATGTAATTTTTTTTAATAAGTTCAGTCGTTTGTGTGTTTTTGTTTTTGTGTTGTAGAATCAATATTATGATATTCTATGGGCTCATCCTTTTCTTTTATTTTTTATATTATCATATCAGATAACCTGACTAACTTTTGTTATAATAAAATATAAGTACATACACATACATAGATATAGGCTAATATAACAAAATGCATATAAGTAAGTAGTTGTCAGTCCGTCTGTCCGTATGTTATTTATATATGGATTTTGTTGTTTGTTTTTTTGTGATTACTTTCTCAGTGAAAAAAAAAGTTTTCTTTTGCAAAACATTGCATGTTTTGAATGTGCAAAAGTAAAAACTTTTTATATTTAGGGATGCACTTCTTGTCTTAGACTGCATTTAATCAAAAAGGAAAAATTACATATAAAGGTATCTATTATTTTCCATTTGGCAATTATTTATTTACTTTTTGTTTTATTTTATTTATTTTTTCTTTTTTAACTTCAACTCAGTGACGTTTCATTTTTATTGATGCGGTGATTTTACAATTTGAATATTTCAAACTTATTTTAAAGTTGATTAAAGATAAAACGTTTATTGCCTTCAATGAATTAAAATTTTAAATAAAAAGTATGAGACTACATATTTTCATATTCGATTAATACAAAAAATAAAAACAATGAAGGCAAAAAAAATTGGAAATAGTGCCATTGTCTTCACTGCTTAACTTATTATTTAGTAGAAGAAAAATAAAGAAAAAACTATACAAAACAAACGCATGTACAAGGTACCAAAGTAATTTCGATATGAACCATCAAAGCAAATTACCTTCTTTTGCACTCCCGCACACGCTTTTCATTTTCTATTTATTATCAATCAGATTTGTAAGAAAATTCGAAGTGGGTTGGTAGATAAACTAGTATTAGTAATAAGTATGTGTGTGTAGGTGTTTATACAATATATGTGATGTGTATGCGTATAAATAAAATTAACACCGCACACATTTATTTGTTATTTTGAGTTAAATACTTTATGAAGTTCAGTTTAATTAGATTATAGAAGAGCAAAACTAAATATTGGCAGAGTCATACTAGCTATGTTTGTCCCTAGGCATATAAGACATGTGGAGCATTTTGTATAATAAATGGAATGATACATTGATACATAATAAGAAACATAAAAATAAAGGGATATACAACCTATACTGATTTTATAATGCATAATTGAAATAATTATTAGACTTTACTCGATTTCTTTTGCTGCATATACGTTTATTATAATATCTTATACGCTTAAAGTTTAAAGCAATAATTGATTTTAATAAAAAAAGAAATTTATTTTATTCATATATAAATTTACCACAGAAAATCAAATAATGAAATATAATCTTTCATCTTTTGCGTTTCCTATGCTTTATAATTTGTATTGAATGTGTGGCATAACAAATAAGTTATTTGTATACACATCTATTTTTTAGACTATTATAGGCAAAACGTTCTACAGGCGAGTTAACTAATTGTTAAGATGACCAGTAGGTTGACTAGTAGATATTAACCCAGATATTAGTAAAAACATTCTAGATCTTATAGAAGTAAAATGACAAAAAAGTTAGTCCGTTACAGTAGGCTAGTTCACAAATTATGTCTAACCTCAGTAAGATAGTTAGCCAAAAGATCAGTTGAATTCACTTTTTTCTCAGGTTAAACGTCAATTAGATAAAGTGAATACTTAACGATAGGTAAAATCACCATTGTAAGCCAAACCGAAGAAATTTTTATTCTATTTCTTTAAAATATAATCTATATAACTTTAACTAAAAAATATCAAAAATAATTTTTTTGCAAGAATAAATAATTCAGTTTTTGTACAACTCAGAAACTATTGAGTAAAAGGTTTTTTGAGAATTTTTAAAAATTTAATACTTATAAATAGCAATAAACTTGATATGACGTTAAATAAGGAATTCTTTGAATTATATTTTCTTGTTGGTAATGATTATTGATCTAATAATGCCCATAATTTCCAACTGTAGCTACCCCTAAGGATCACTACTAATTTATGCTCCTGAAACTTTTAATTTCAATATCTTTTAATTTAAATATTTACATATTTAACTTCCCACAAACGTACGCTATTATTAATTTTATAATTATATTTAAAATAAATAATTAAATTAACACAAAAAAATATTTTTTTCTTTAATGATTGAGTGAAATTTTTAGTTTAACTTATTTAATTCATTTGTATTTTAAGAAATATTAATGACTCTGTGTTATTATAAAACAATTTTTATAAAACAACTATAAATCAGCACATTGACTTAAAGGGAAAAAAAAAATTCTAAATAAAATCTCCTTACGTCTTTTATGAACCAACAACAAAAAATATTGTTTGGTGTAATAAAATCATAGAAGTAAGTATATTTTCTTGTATTAAATTGTCATGCAGTGAAAAAAAAGGAAACATAAAGAAATTGGAAAGAAAATGGATAAAGTATAAGACATTAAATAGATCATAAATTCACAGCATGACCACACTAGTGACCTACATTATACACGCAATAAATAAATGTTATATAACTGAACGTATCTTTGGTTTGAAGTGTTCATATGTATGCATGTATTTCTGTATCGAACTATAAAATAATAAAAATCAATCAAAAATAAATCGAAATCGAAACATTTTATTGAATAAATCGCTTAAATTGTTTATTTTTTGTTTTACGTTTTGTGAAAGATCGTAAAACTTATTTTTAGATTTTATGTTATAAACTAACAACTAAAGTTGGTTCGATATAATTATGGAGTCACCTAAATTTATGTTTATAAAGAAATTAAATGTTGACTATGAAACTGATAAAAGAAAATCATAGTAGTAATAAAGTGCCAGAAAGTTTTGATCACGTTTAAATTACCTGTTTCAATTTCCTCTATTGAATTGTCTATTGAGTCTTATCAACCCCACTTTTAAAAAATGAAATAAATAAAAAACCTCTTCAATTTAGTTTCTTTACACATAAATGTATATACATATATACATTCATATACTGTACTTAATAAAACGCGTCATTTTAAAAATCAAGGGAAATGAACAGATGGTTGTCCCGACATGCGTCTAATATCTAAAACTTCATTATGTCGCTTAGCCAATAATTTTCTATACATTTTTTTTGTTTTTGTTTTATAACATCACTTTATTTTATAAGTAAAAGTATAAAAAATACGTTGATAGATAAAAAATAATATATTATAATTTTTGATAAAAAAGAAAAATTATATACGAATTGAATAAAAATAATCAAATGAAGAGAAAAAGAGGGTCGTTCAGCTTTACTTTAACTATTCATCGTGTGATAAGATAAAGCCTTTTGTTTGCTAACTTATTGATTTTTGTTTTCTTGATAAAAAAAGATTTTTATTTTAGGTATCAAATAAAACAGAATAAATAACCAATCTTCAGTGGTTTCGGGAACACTCTAGCGCCATCAAATTTCAAATTAGCAAATGTGTACATTACATTTAGAAAAAGACTTGATTTAAATTTTTAATTATGTCACTATCAGTTTTGAGTCGAATTTATAAAACTATAATATAATTTACAAAAAAATAAATTAGTCAAATTTTAAAGAAAATTATTTAACTAAAAATATTATTTTGTATGAATTTGTCAATTAGCGTAAATTACAAATAATTTTTTTTTTTATATTTTGTACCTGACTCGCAAGTATCTTTAACGTCTCTTCTTCCACCTAAAGTCAGCCAAACCAAGACGGGACCTACTATTATTGAAGCACATGCATTTTAATTCAATTCGGCGCGTTGCCTGCTCTTAGGAAATATGCAAATTTCCTAAGAAGAATCGATTGGTTTAAACCTTGTACTGCACACACCGGAGCCGGAGGGTCATAGATGTTATTAATTATTGCCCAATACTTTATCTGTGTTTAGTACATAAAAAGCCGAATGAAAAATTCCATCCCGCCTCGGTCGAGATTCAAACTCGGTACTTCCCGCTCCAAAAACGAAGTCATGTTGCCATGCTGCCACTTTGGTCGGTTACAAATAAGTTAAATTCTCATAGCACTGAATTTAGTATATAGATAGGTTAATAAAAACTCTGTAAAATATTAAGAAATACAAAAATAATTAAGGAATACAAGAGGAAAAGTTTATGATTTCTATTGATTTTTAAGAAAATAATTTTTTTTAAGTCTAGCCAGAATTTATCTTTTTAATTTTTTAAATTAATTTATAAATTTAAAAAGCGCTCAAAGCATAGACATTTAAGAGTCTAAAAAATCTATACTAAGTCATTTATTTTAGATGTTAATCCAAAATCCATGTAACTGTCAACTATATTCGACCGGTTTCGTTAATCTCTTTTTCGAATTAGTTCCTGCCCACCTCTAAAGCTTTTTAATGACAATTTTACGTTTTATACATTTTGACGATTGTGCTTCACATAAGCATACACACATACACAAATATACACACAAACACAAGAGGCTTTATCCATTCTATTTTTTATTTTTTGTTGTATTCATTATGTTTTTTTTTATTTTTGCCATAAAAAAAAAATATAATTTATTAAAAAAAAAACAACTATGCATAAATAAAAAAATAATTCTATTCTAGTTTCATTATTACTTTATCTTTTATCTTATAAAAACAATTATATTTTACGATGGAATGCTTCATTTAATACAAAAGACTTTTACTTGTATCAAAATATTTGCTTAGCAATGACAAAATATCTCTCCCACCTTTGATTTTAAGAGCACCTCACCCCCTTATAACACACTTATAAAACGAAATTAATTAAATTTTTTTTATCGAGCACACAAGATAATTTCGAATTCACGTATATCTTTAATAAAATTAGTGAAATAAAATACCACGCGATACGATTCAAGGATATTGGAGAAGTGCCCAATAAAAACTCATGTTTCCTTATGATCTTTGAAATCGTAATTATTGTTTTGATTATTTTTCTCATTTTCAATGATGAAGTTGTAAGTATATCATCGTATTCAAAAAATACTTTGCAGTTATAGTTGTGAATATCATATTCTTGGTTTGTATAATGTATTTTTTACTGTTTGATTATAATTAAAATAAATTCTAAATTACATTTATTTCACTTCCACTTAAAATCGTGAAATGTCGAAAAAAAAATTAAATAAATATATTAAAAAATCACTGAACCAAATGAAACAAATTGTCGAGAGTAACAGTTTCATCTGGCAAAATTAACTAATAATAAAACTTTTTATATGCAATATTTTTAACTAGAAAATATTGAAGGATTTATATATAAAGTGTGTATAACAAAATAATATACAAAATTGCGAGCAACTCTATCTTAATGGTCAATGTGCCTTCGTATATAAACATCTATAAAGAACATGAAATATATAGGAAAGTTGATTAATGTTAGGAAAACTCTTTATCAAGGTTTCGATAAAGTTTTTGACTTGACCAACAAAATTATTAATATTTATTAGGTATATAATTTTTTTTTTATAAAATTTTCTCCTCAAAATATATTAAATGTAAAATAGTTGTAGAGTATCGTACAAAATTTGATGTTTTAAGTTTTCAATATTTATTGGGAAACTATATATTAAAAACTTGTTTCTTGTATGCATGCATACTATACAAGCTGGTACAGGGATTAATTATCATGCTATATTTTTTATACTCGTTTGAAGTTGTATGCAAAAATCTTATTATGTTAACACACTTGTTTTTTTTATTTACATATAACAAAATTGTAGTTCATTCTATATGAATTTAGAAATTGAAAAATTAGAGAAACGCAATAAATGAATCAGTTTATTCCATATATTTTATTAATCGAAAATTCTAAGTTAGGAAAACCTAAATTTTATTTGGACAAATCGTTGTCTTTACTTCAGAACCAGCCAATTGAAAATGATTTCCTTTGAATTAATTAAATTACCATTAACACAAAAAACTTCCACCCTTTTGTTCTTGAACCAGTCCATTCATCCTAAAAAATTCACGTAAAATAGAATTTATTATAGTTTTCTCCTATATGATTAGATTACCAATTCGTTCCTAGAAGTAAAAGTTGATCTTAAAAAGACCGTCCATTATATATTTATTGAGCATTTAATTACAACTTTTTTGACCATATATACACTACACTCTTTACCCCATTCTGACCATAAAAGGATAGTGTACTAGATTTGTTGAAGCTTAAAAATAGACAAAAAATTTCTCCTAAATATTTATAATCCATCTGATTAAAGACACAAAAAATTTTGTTATATTTATATACGTTTCTATTTCTAAAAGATAATTTCTTGTTATTCTCACAAATCAGTGAAGCAGCTGGTATAAATACCTAATTTTTAAACCTTGACATAAATTTAATTGAAGATCTGGTTTTTGGTTTTTTTGGTTAAGTTACTTTCTTTTGGACAACCTTAAAATAAAATATAAACTATAATAAACAAAACCTTTATACTTTCTTTTTCCATCTCTTCGTACTTAACTAAACTTTAGGACTTGAATTTTTGATTTTCATGTATAGGAATTATATTGTATGTGCGTGTATATATGTACCTTCACAAGTTTTACTTGACCATAGTTTAAACATAAGATAATAATTTATTTTCTCAAGTCTAAGACTTTGGGGGTTTCTAGAAAAACTTTTTAACTTTATAGTTTTCCAATGTTGAAATTAGGTAAGGTCTTAAGCAAGACTTTCTACTTTATGCACAATATATATGATAAGGTATTAACTCTTATATACATATACAAATAAAATTATTCTATATATTTTCAAGATTTAAACTTTATATTTTGAAAGATTGTGAAATTTCTAATCAAAATAATAGTTCACACACAATTAATATAAGAGATGTGAAATAGTTTTTGAAAATAATTGAACAAATTTGAATTCAAATTTAGTTGTAAATGTATATTATTTATATTTTATGTACCGAATATTGATTTATTATATAATTAAAATAAAACGCAAATATAATTGATCACACAAAACTAATAATTTTAATTTTAATTTTATTTCTTTTTTTTTTTTTTTTTAAATTTATTTTGATGTAAAAATTAATATATAAGAATTCGAACTTCATTTTTTCATTTGGTTATTTTATGAGAGAAAACTATAAATTAGTTTTTTTTAAGTTATGTTTTAGGATCATTTTTAATTTTTAAAGAACACAATACCAGAATATAATTGAAAACAGAGACATACTGATAGCTGCACAATTTTTTTATTTTCGGTTGAAAGTCTGAATTTTTCACGTAAAATTCATGTGCAGTAAAAATTTAATATTATTGGATGTGATGCGTCATTATTTTTCGGTCGATTTCTTTTCAGAAATTAAACCTTAAACTTCTAGACATTTATTAATTCAAATTTTACCCATTATGTTATATGCATTTATTTTATGGAAAAATAGGTACATATTAGATTTACAAAAAAGATAATTTTCTTTAAAATACCCATGTAGATTTATATTTTTTAAAAAAACATTAAACTTATAAGTCCCATATATATATTCCTTGTATGCCACACTTATTCTAGTCCTCCTTTATTTTGAATGATTCGCTTTGTTTTTTCATTTATTACCTATCTCTTTCTAACCATGAACAAATTATAAAAATTCAAATTCTAAGAAATTTTATTTATTTATTTCTTGTTATACATTCCATATTAAAATTACCAATACATTCATACATATTTTATAAGTGTGCGAACAGAATTATATAATACACCCATACACATGCATCAATCCAAACGGCTTATTTAAGAAAATTTTTCGCATGGATATTTTTAGTGTCAAATAAAATTAAATTTACTTGATTGCCTTTATAATTATTTCGCCTTAACTGATAAAATGTGTTTAAAAAATTTAAGGCATCTATAATTTTACTATCAATTTCGGATGCTTATAAACATAATAAAAACATTTCTCTTGTTACAATTTTTTTTATTATGAAAGCAACAAAAGAAAGAGAGGGAGAAACGATAAGATAATAAAATAACAAAAATGTGAAAAATTCTTCTTTATTGGGCAATTTTTGTCCTCTCTTTCTTATGTATTATATAACAGAAATGTAATTTTTAAATAAATTTTTGTTTTTACAAATAAAATGAAAACAAACAAAATTAAAACAAAACAATTGAAATCTAATACATATAATAGGTATGATAGAAAAGATGTCCGTTACCGTTACCGTCTTCCGTTTGAGATAGCAATATTATTAATCATTCATTTCATTATTATTTTAATAATCAAGTTCAGTGTCAGTCAGTTTTTGATTTTTGTGCGAATAAGAACATTTTTTTCTAATTTTGTGTTTTAATTTAAAAGAAATAATTTACTTATATGTAGTTAAAAGTTTTCTTATAAAAAAAAGTGTTTGTGAATAAATTGAAAATTATTGGACATTTTTCTTTTATTTTTTTTTTTTAGTAAATATAACGTCGTACTCAACATTTAATAAAGCCTCAGCATTAACACAGGGAACATCGTAACACCGTAAGTAGAACAAAAAAAAATACAATTTTTTTTTATGGATTTTATAAATGCATTTTTTTAATAAAAGAATACTGAAAAAGATGGTTTGGGAAAAAAAATGGAGGGGGTATAAAAACGACGTACTATGTACAATAATATAATGAAATTAGAAAATTTTCGTATTTAGAGTTCATGTACGATTTTTATAGATAAAGATAATATTCTATTCTTGTGTGTCGTGTGTTTACCATCACATATTTGAATATTTAATATCTAATGGTATCACCAGTGACGTAACTGGAAAAGAGATTTTTGTTTTTTTTTTATATTTCTTCCTTTTTAGCACAAATTAAGAAAATAAACTGATACAAGTGGGAAATGACACTAAAATAAAATGAAATTAATTGCGGAAGGAACGCATATACGTTTATATAAGTCTTCCTGAAAATTACAATAATAATGTTTTTAATTAACAATTGTCCGTTTGATTGTTGTTGTTAGCAATTTATTTTTTCAACGTATTCTACAAATAATGAAAAAAACTATCAATATATGTACATGCACATTTTCATTTTAAAGAATTATTAGTAGTACATATATGCATCTTTATTTTCTCAATAATTTTGTTTTATTTGTTCGTTTAGTCGGCATTAGCCGACTATTGTCGAAAACAATCGTGAGAACAGAAATTATTTTAAACTTTTTCGTCTTAAATAAAAATTGAAAATGGAAATAATGGAATGAAATTAATTGTTTTTCCTATTGAATTCTGATTAAGTTAAACTTCAAATAAGAAATTACATATTTTTTAAAATAAAATGGAAAAATACGGTACTGGAATAAATGTATAATATGTGAGTTGGTTTCAGGGCAATATTATAATCTTTATATTACTTTATAAAAGAACCCTATATATCAGAACAATTACTTGATTTCGTGATAGAGATAAGACCTCTAATGTAGACTCGGACACATTTAGTATCTTTACTAGAAAATGATCGCGTTTTAATAAATAATATCACTTAGTATGGACTGTACCCAATGTATAATGGACATTATAAACACTATTCTAGTCTATTCCATAGTCTATTTTATTGTACTTTTTTTTATTTCTGTTTAATAACACCTTTTCGTTGTCTGAAACTATGAAAGTCTGAAAAGAAAAGAAATTAAATAGATAGCTGTTTTTTAGTAAAAGATTTTTTAGCATTAATTTCTTTTAAACAAAAATTTTGCTTGTCTTTTTTCTCCTAAGCTAAAGTTAAATCCTAATAAATGGTTTGTAGGCAGAGGTAGGTGTGTATGTAGTTATATTATCTTACATACGTGGATTCAGATTAAATCATTTTCTTTCATCTTTTGTTCGAAAAAGAAAAAAAATGGATAAAGAAAAAAAGTGGACATTAGAAAATAAAATAAAAAAATAAAATGGAAAAAGGAAAAAGGAAAACGTAAATTTTCATGTCAAGCATAAATTATAATTTCTTTTTTTATTCATAAATTGTTAATGCATTCAAATATTACCTTTTATTATTCCTAATATAATTTCACGTACGTAGTAGATATATATGTCCAGGGACTTTTGAAATCGATAATATTATGAGATTAGATGATGATAAGGAAACCTCACACGATGTATAAAAAAAAGTATATAGTATGAGTTTTTCACTTGTGCTTCTCTCTATTCTATATTTTTGTTTGCATTTATTACAGTGGAAAAAAGAAAAATAACAAACTTATATCTTACTATCTCTTGTGTTGGTGGGTTTTTTTAAATATACAATTGGTGGTAATTTTCGTTGATCATTGTGTGGTGTTTTAACAGTATAATTTATTGTATGTGTGCATATGTGTGGGTGGATTGGAATGGGTTCTGAAAGAAAGTTATGGTTACTTCACGAGAGTAGGTGATAGTAGGTAGGGGAAGATGAAAATTTTTCTTTGTATTAATTTTTTTTTTGTGCGGCTAAATTTGAGTTGCTTTTTTTTTATAGTTATAAATATTATGATGGAAAATTCACATAAGCATTATTTTTTCACACGCAACACGTTATTATTTTCATATTCCTATGTTTATCTTTATTTTTATTTTATATACATAAATATATTTGTGTATTTCTTGTAATTAATATTATATGAATTATGTATAATATAAATTATCCTTTTTATATAAAATATGCTTTCGTATGAAAATTGGATGTAATGTTTTAATTCTTATTAATTCTTTGAAATAATTTTCTTTGCAATGCTAAAAATGCATTTTGTAATTCATTTGGATTGTTGCATTTATTTTTTTCTAAAATATCTCATAATTATTTCAATCAAAAATACTATCAAGAACAACAAGGACAAAATAAAAGGAGAAAAAAAGAAAAATCTGAGAATAATAAAAAAAATAAAAAATAAAGTTGATCTGACGTGACATGACGTCGCGATTACTGCATGCAACGTGACAAATGGCATTCACTCATATTGTGTTTGTGTCAAATTGTTGCGCTCGCCTTTAGTCGTCATTTTATTTAAAACAAGAAAAAGCACGAACGAAGTTTTATTTTTTTTTTGTTTTGAGGAGAATTTTCAACAGGTATTTTTTTTTGTTATTTAATAATATTCTGTTTATTTTTTTAACAAAAACATTTAAGGGTTGATTCGACTAGGTTATATCACATCACGATTTCCCCTTTTTATTTTATGTAGAAATATTAACAAGAAATTATATAACTTTTAATTTACTTTTGTATTTCTTCTAAGAAATTCTTTCGTAATCTTAATCTTTTTTTGCTATAGTCAACAAAATAAGTCTCTTTCCACATTCCAGATAAGACAGAATATTTCAAGCGGGTGAATTATAATTCTTAGCTTATTTTTTTCTTCTTCTTCTTTTTTAATTTTCCTAATTTCACTAAAAGTATTTTATTATTATTATATTCTTGTTTTTGTTGTTTCATTTGGCATTGGCATCATTTACAAATAAAAAAAAAACCAGTAAAACGTAATTCTGTCATATCATCAATGTTAAAAAAAACAAAAAAAGTTGCGTGTAGAATATTTGATGAGTTTTTATATGTTACTATATTTATACGCCATCGCCATCGCATCTAATTTTTACCAATTACCATTATTTTCAACACTTTAATTTCATCAAAAAAAAAAAAAAACAGAAAATTTTTAATATTAGATTTTTTTTAGAAAGGAATTTTTTTTTTTGTTTTTGGAGAGACTTTAATTTTTTTTCTTTTTTTGGTGTAATTATATGTCAAAACATGAAAATGATATAAAAAAAAGAGAAAAATAAAATTAATTATCGAAAATAATAAATTTTCATACACTTTCATACTAGGACTACTGACTGGCTACTCACACAATACTATATCTTTGTCTCACTTATTTAGTTGTGAGTTTTTTTATATTTTGTGTAGGCATATAATAATAATATGAATATTATGTATAAAGCCTTTAGGGATGTGTTAATTTTTACATATAAGAATTAATCTTAAATTTCGTGACAATTAAAAATACCCAAAATATACGTAAATTACTTTGAAATTGGGTGCGGTCCGAGTGAAAATATATAATAAAAAAAAAAAAAAAAGCAACAACAACATCAACAAATAACAACAACAAAAACAACAAAAATAACAAGTAATAAGTCTCCAACCCATTTGGGTCGAAAAGTCTAAGGTGCGGCAATCCTTAGGGAGTCTTGGCGAATAGACTAAATTGTTAGTCATGTGATGACTGAAACTTAAAAAGAAAAAAAAAAGAATATCTAACAAAACATATATAGAAACACCACCCCCAAGTGTATATGCTACTATCACCTTTGGGGTCAAGAAACGACACATTTGTTCACTATATTACAAATATACATATGTATGTATGTCTATATATATATATATATATATATATATATATATTTTATTTTTTATAATATTCTAATTTTATTTTACAATGAATTACAAGTGACATTGAGAGGGTGCGGTAAAAAGATATTTTCTAATTTTTTTTTTATACGTTTTATAAAAATTCAGTTTTTTTTAATATAATTTTTTTTTTTGAAATAATTAAATTGATTCACTAATTTTCGTGAAAATTAATTTGTTTTTTCTTGAATTACATAAAAAAAAAGAGAGAAAAGAAGAAGAAAAAAAAATGTTCGTGATATCGTTATTAATATTATGTAATTAGGGTTTTTTACCTTATAATATTCTCTTCTCTTACATTTCTATACTATATATAATTTATATATACATACAAAAACAAATATATATACTGTATATACCTCTGATATAGTTGGGTTATGTAAACCTAATTGATGATAAAACCAACCAAATAGCCATCACATCACTAATGAATATCGTTCAATTAACAGTAAATTTCAATTCAAGTGACCATTTATATATAAATACTTAAATACATAAATACTTATATACTTACCCATACACATTCACATAAAACGAAAATTTTCTCAGACGACAATCATTGAATAAGAAATATTAGTTTATATGTTATGTCATTACCCTTACCCCCTTTATCAACTGTCATTATTTAGTCATCTGTTTCATAAACTTTATTAAATTGTATAAACGAAAGGATTTTGACTGCAACTTATTCATTATCAGTAGCGGTTTTATAAGATTAGATATCAAAATTATTGTGTATCAAAGTTTCTTACTATATTTTCTTTTTAGTAGAAAATTTTTGCTTGAAGATTATTATTTATACCAAACCGCCACTGTCAACTTGTTATAACTTAAATTCAAACTTTAATTTCATATAAAATAAAGTAAGAAGTTGAATATGATTAATTTAAGATTTAAATTAAAGGTCAGTTAGCTTGGTTTTCATCTTTGACATAAAAAATAAAAACTTTATGGGGGACTCATATTTGCTAAAAATTTCGTGACCTTTGAAGTTTATAAAGAAGAAGAATCTGCAAAGACTTAACGTCTTGTACTTTCATTTGTATATAAAAATGAAAACCAAAATCTCTCAAGTTTTCTTCTTTTTTTTTAAGTAAAAATGTTTCTTACCACAATTTTAATCCATTCTTAAAAATATTTTAAGATCTTATTTTTGAAATGACACAAACATGAGAAGAAAATTGTGTGAATCTATTTTTTATAGTCTTTCTTATATTCGTAGTCAATATCTTATGAGCTGTTAAGAATATTAGTGAATAAAAGTACATTTATTCTTTAAGAACATCTATTCAATATCTATTATCGAACAACTGTCAAAGGAAATGACAGTTTCTTCGAAAAGTCAATTCCTAAATTATTTTTTTTCATAGTTCTTAAATAATTTTTCCTCCAATATTAAAATCTAAAAATAGAGAAATGTTTATTGTTTTAGCCGTGTTTTAATTTAATAGGGTTGATATATAAAGGAATCTTTTAATTCTTACTCCATAGGGTCATTTATATTGAAAATTAATTCGAATTTTCTATTCTCTTAATTATATTACAATTAAAAAATAGAAATGTCTGATGTGACTTTTCATTAAATTCGTCGTAATAAAAGTTTTTTTTTTAATCCAAACCTTGATCCCTCGTTAAACTTACATAGATTTTATACTTTACTTCCTTACATATATAATATGACTTTATCCAACTACCAACTATCTCCCTATTTTCTCATACCATATTTTTGATTTTCTCTATATATTTACAAATCATATATAGATTTCTTAATTCATTGGTACATGGTATGAACGATAACCCTTTTGGTCAGTTGTACAATTTTCAACATCGAATGTTCTTAACCCTTCTTGTTTTAAATATATGTATTTGTATTTGTATTTATTTAAATATCGCCCTACTGCGTATATTGTCCACAGGCTATTTCGGAAGTGATTTTATTTTATGTGTGTATATGTGTTGCCCCTTTTATATAACTTTACATTTATTATTATATTGGATACATAATTTTAGCTAGATCTTTAGAAAATCTCTAGAGATATATATACGTATAAAAGACATTTTACTTATCTTAACAGTCGCGTGTTTCAATACTATATAATATACCTAATACAAAAATAAAAAAGGGGTGGTAGGTGGAATTAGATGCGTAATTAGGAATGGAAATAAGGGACATATATATTATGAATGCTGAGTTTGACCGTAGGTGGTTATGATTGACGTACTATTGTCAATTAAAATGATTCATATCTTATTGTATGTATTTTACAATTATATTAAATATATATATATATATATATATATATATATATATATATATATATATATAACAATAACAACAACAGTAAGAACAAATTATATACAAAAATGTCTTATCATCATCAGTAAAATAATAATGGTCAAAGTATCAAAGAGAGAGAACCCACATCAATTTGTAGGTCTTGTTGGTGAGTTTTCTTTTTATTTTTGTTACAAGTTCTTATTCTATACTTCTTCATCTTCATCTTCAACCATATATTTTCTTCTTCTTAACCTCAAAAACCAATACAAAATTTTAATCAAAGTTGAAATATTAAGTTGTTGATAATGATTAAGTATTTAGTCTTCCAAGTATATGTATTTGTATATAAATATATAATATATAATATATACTAGAGAGAACGGTAAATTTGTGTTTAAATTGCTTCTATACGTCATTTACAGATGACCATTGTCCTGCTCCTCGTTATATAAGACGAACTCTAAATATACTAATATATAAAAACAAATTTTTTGTTACAGTGACGTAATTAGTTATTAATTCACCTTCTAAAATGCAAACTTATAATTATACATATAAAAAAATATTTGCACACATTGCAAACTATGTTATTTAAAATAACAAATTATTGGTCTCACATTAGTAAAAACTAGAATTTATTCCTGGTTCATCAATGAAATCAAAATATGCGCCAATGACTATATGCATGTAGAGAAAGGAGATTTTAATATTTCAAATATAATTTTGTGATTCAAATTAGTTTTTGTTATTTTTACAAATTCAATTTCTCTTATATATATATATATATATATATATAGATACCTGAAATCCAACTCCTTTTCTTACCCTGCATTTAGGTTATACATATACATGTGTAGTTGCTTATATGAGACCGACCATGACTTTTCTTAGCAAATGATTAGTTATTTTATTAGCCGCGTGTATTTTCTTCTGTTTTTGACAGTTTGTTACTAGTTATATGATTGATAATAAAATTTACATAAAATAGTAACTTGACCAGAATTAATTTTCAAATATAAGATTTTAATGTTGGTATAGAATACGTTTCTTCCGCCTTGGGGCTAAATTCCTGATCCAATGAAAATTAAATAATTGACAAAATGACTAAAGTTAGTTTATTAATATTTTTTCATTTCTCTAAAATAAACTTATAAAATAAAGTTTCTTTCATTAAACAGAATTTAATATGATCATCTTTTAATACAGAAATTATGTTTTTCCCAGTGGAAACAATTTAAATATTTTTTTTTACTTCAAACAATTTCTTGAAAACTTCATTCTAATGATATGAAGAAGAAATTCTATATGGTTGAGTAGATCGAAACCGGGTAATTTTAATGATGAAAGAAAATTGAAATTTTTCTAAAAAAGGTTAAAGACAGAAAATGAAAAAAATAATTTTTGTAAAATTACAAAATTAAATAACTTTAATTACTGAAAAATAAGATTTTAGATAAAGAAATTGTAATTTATTGATTACTGTTGCATTCTTAATTTTTAGCTTTCTATAAAAAGAAAATGAATTTATTTTTTGACTAAAATAATTAACAAAAAATCATCAACTTAATCTTCTCGTATTTTAAATTTAGAAAATAGTTTTGTTAGTTAAGTTAAAATATAATCCTTATAAAATAAATATACTGATTTTAATCATTAATTGTGTCTCTTCTTAATGATCAGATTTTCCTTTTTAGCTTTTATAGAATTTGACTTTTAACTTTTGCCAGAGGATATAAAGAAAATAATATATCGTTCAGGTATGCATTTATTTTAAGGTAAAGTTTTAGGATTTTAATAGTCAACGTAAATTGTTCTTAGTTTAAAATATAAGTACACTTAATATATATACACAATATACATATATAATAAATATATACATATAAATATATAAATACACTTGTCTACATACATATATACCATAAGGTTGGTGATTTTAGTTGTTTAGGGTAATATTCAATTTGATTTTATCTATGCATTACTTGATTTTGATACTCAAGTTAAAACTATATA
Source organism: Pedicia rivosa (assembly GCA_963082725.1). Lineage (NCBI taxonomy): Eukaryota > Metazoa > Arthropoda > Insecta > Diptera > Pediciidae > Pedicia > Pedicia rivosa. The sequence goes on from OY720151.1 coordinate 20,942,133, forward strand.
TGTATTATAATGTAAGGTCATATAAGGTATCCTTATATCTTTAAACTCTTACCTCATTCTACAAACATTAAAAAATATCATCAGTTGCAGTGTTTCTAAAACCTTTTAATCTCAATTTAGTTTTAGACAAACAAAAGTATAATATAAGATAAAAATCAAAATGTTTTTATATAAGGAATGCCTTTACTCTTTCTGTGTTTTTTTTTCTTTTTATTTACAATTTAATATTATAATATTTAAATTATTTAAATTTTATAAACGAGAAAAACGTGTTCAATATTCGTATGTATTATAATGTATTAAAATAAGACATTATTTGAGGAAACTCTTGTGTAATCATTATACTTAAATGAGAAAATAGAAAAGATTTAGCCACAACGTGTCTAAATTTTCCTTTACAATCAGATATGATAATCTTAAGTTTTGCAAGCCAAGGGTAGAAAAGGACTTTTCAAATAAATATATATATATATACATATTAACATCGTGTGTGTGTATTGTGTATTATTTTGTAAACAAGAATTCATATATAAGAAGATCGTGGGTTTCTATTCCATTGTTTTGGTTCTTTATTTTCGTTTTTGTTGGTAACTATTCAACACCTTTGTCTTCGTTTATAGTTTATTTAGATAGAGCAAAGTTATCTCACTCCCCTTTAAATATGTCATGAATGTTTGTATATTTTGCTTTAAATAATATTGTTTGATACATACAAAAGGTTAAATTGATAAAATGTATACAATATATATACTCTACTTTTTTGGTTATGTCAAAGAAGAATTTATTCTAATTATAGATTTGATTTAATTGTTGTGTTAGATCAAAATTTCCAAAAATTGAAATTAAACATTTAAATTAATGCATTTTTTGTATCATTTTATATTGTTAACAAATAAATTCTTATATTATTATTTGTTTTAAAAACGACAGGTTGCTTATATATATTTAGTTTTTGAGTAAATTACCTGAGGATTTTTCACATTAACAATCGGTTATACGTCACATAACGTATTTTCTTTCAAGGAATTACACAAACCAAAAAAACATTTGGTTATTTAAATTAAAATCACCCGTTGTGTTAAAAGGATAGTTGAGAAAATTTTAGGCGGATTTTAAATTAAGTAAAGAATAAAATATAAACATAAAATCGATCATTATTTTTGTTGTAAATAGAAGATCTACTTTAGAAATAAACGCTAAGTGTTTCTTAACTTAAACAAAAAACATCCAATTTAATAATAAAAGTCAAGAATTACAATTATAGTAGCATCGTGGGAGTGATGGTGTAGCTTTCTAGTGTTACACTGTTGGTTTTCAGGTTCTAATTTAAATACAATAAAATAATTTTATCAAATAACGTACCTTCATAAATACCATTAGTTAACTTTTGTATATCATGGTAATAATTATTGGTAGAATAAATATGCTTGAACTTTTATGATTCGTAATAAAACATTATTTTTCTCTTATGCATACAGTTATTTTGTCATTATATACTATATCATCTTATTTATAATATTATATTTGTTACCTAGCCCATTCATATGTTCATGTGTTATGTCGTATTTTTAAAGCGCCAATTTTACACTTTAAATTCTGTTAAATTTTATAAGAAATAAAGACAAGACAGTAAGATGATTAAATTAAAAAACCATCTGTTTTTATTTAATATTCAATCAGTCAAAATATTTCAATTTAAGTTTCCCATTAAACAAAAAAATTATTAAAACTTGTCTTAAATAACAATAGAGCTAACCTTTTTGTTTGATCATATGTTATTTTCTTTTTTTATCCTAAATATTTTCTTAAGGCTCATAAAATTTCTTAATTATGAATATCCTTTGAGAATGTATTTAAGTTTCTCTCATATATGTGTATAAGTTAATTTTTGATCCGCTAATATAACTAACGTTCTGCTGTTTTTATTTATTTATTGAATTAAGACGTTATACAACCCTTGTTAGGATGATCACGTGCGTTCAACCGTGTAATATTTGATTGTTACAGAATAACCTAAAGAAAATAAATAAAAACATAAAAGTATATCAGTGACTGATTTAAATTCGCTAAGATAACATCTTCCTATTATATTGTATTAAAAAAAAGGTTTATTGTGTGTTTTTTTTGTAAGCGTTTTTTATTTTTTTTTTGTTGTGTTACTTCATTTAGCAGTTTTTTTAAACTGTTTGTGTTTTTTATGAACGAAAGTTGTTAAAGTTTAGAGTGCGGTTACCTCTTTTTATTTACTTATTTTAAGGTTTTTATATATATATAATTGCAAATAAACAATTCATGTATTTAATATTAATTAAATTATCAATATTCAAATGATATAAAGTCAAAAGTGTTTACGATGAAAACTTCAATTTTATTGTTATTTTAGTATCTATTTTTGATCTTTATAACGATTTAGCGAGACTCTGACTATTAATTTGTAATCGATTATAGTAAATTTACATATGTTTACGAGCAATTGTTGGGATGCTAAACTACATTTCACTATACATTTTATATAATCCATATATGTATAGGTAGAACTATTTAAGCATATTATACAAATATTGTTTGATATATTATATCTGTATATGTTATGTTTCAGCCTATTGTTTAACCATTGTTTTTAAGGGTTAAATATGTAATTTAAAAGCGATTTAAAATTGATTTTAGATATTACCAATTAATTATTTGTCAAACGGTAGCATTAAATTGATTTAATAGTAAATTAAGAAATAACAAAATTCTTTCTATATTTTTTTTTATCAAAAACTAAAAATTCTTAAAATTACTTTTTAGATTAAGTAAAATTCATTAAAACAGTTATTAAATTCTAAAAATCTTGACCATCCATACACCATAGCTGTCTACCTAAATTGTTATAACAAAGGCAGTTATTAAAAGAAATATGTAAAAATAGAATAAAAGTAAAATCGAAGTCAATCAAATCTATAACCTCTCACCTCAATAATATCACCATAATAAAATATAACCATTTCAAGCACGTATGGTACGTTGTTTTACAACAAAAGTATCAATAATCAATCGAATCATATATAGATATATTCTATAAAGGTATTGATATATCTTCAATATCTATCTATATTCTATAACTAACTTTATATAATATATTATGTATATCTACCAACCTATATGTATATATAAATAGAGTAAAACACCTGTTGCCTATATTCAAGCCACACACAACGCGATAAACAATATTTCAGGGGATATATATACATTTTTAGGAGGTTTGAGGTCTTTGGGAAGTCAATTGTAGACTGGTTATAAATAAAAGCAATATATTCAGAGTAAATTTATAAGCCAATTTTTACTTTTTTCTTGTTTCTCTTTTTGCTTAAAAAGGACAAAATATTTAAGTTTTTTTTTTAGTTTTATTTGAAGTGATTTTTATTTGCTGTAAACAAGAAATGTTTAAATACTTTAAGTTCCGTTAAAGTATAGTAATTGTGTGTGTGTATACGTGAGTAATTTTTAGAATATATTACATCGATCCTGAATCATATAATGTTTTATATTTATCTGGTATTTTTGTGGGGAAAATAAATTTTAAAACCACATTCCACACCCAAACACACTTTTGTTCTGTCGTTATATTCTCATTTTCCCTTTTCAAAACTCATTCTCATATTTATATAGGCATGTATAACTGCTACCCTTTTACCACCCATTTTCGTATACCATTCCATAACCACCCAATAACACATAATTTCGATATGCAATTGAATTGTACCACTTGACCATATTATATTCGCCTCATCGTTTATATAGAAAATGTTCCAGATGCCCTTTAAATTAAATTTGTTTATTTGAGAAAATTTCCTCTATAAAATGAAAGAAGAATAAAGATAAATAAAAATGTATTAGCGCAAAAAAAGGAGATTAATTTAAGAGGGTTTACTTATTGACACTTTCGATTGCTGTTAAGGCAATTAATTTTACTGAAAATAAATATAAATTGATTGTTTACATGTTCGTTTGGTCAAACACTAGTATGGTGACAGACTATCGTATAAAATACTTAAATACTGAGCATTAGATTCAATTAAAAATTAAAGTTAATTGAGAAGAAAATAATTTAACGAGATGAATCTTATAGCTTGTTTCTTTTTTCTATCTTTTGATCAGTCTCGATGTTATTATTGGTGAAATTGAAAAATCAATCGATTAAATTGGCATTAAGGTCAAAGTTTTTTTTTTGTCAACCTATGTTTTTCTAATAATCCTTCTTTTTTATATTTTTGAAGAAAATCTTTTTTTTTTTCTAATTATGTAATTTAATTTTATCTCAATTTTTGTTGTAAATTTTTCTTTGTTGTATTCTTCCTTGTCTTCAATCTTGGATAATACATTATTCCAAAAGTTGAACAAAAAAGAATCCGGTCAACCCTAAGCTAGAAACAAAAGTGCCGTTAATTAGTGATTTTCTCTTTCTCTTATATACGCATAAGTTTAATTGTGTTAAACCCTCCTATAAATTTTTCATTAGAAAATACATTTAAAAGAAATTCAGATCATCAGTGGTGAAATTCTAATTTAATCTTTATAATATTCACATTTATATTTTTCATCCAAATTTAATATGAAATAATATTTTTTAAGGGAAATATTTATTAATTGGAGGGCATCTTAACTCCTTCAAACTACGACTGCAGCACTGTGCTTTGAATTTCTTCGGCACTGTGCTCTGAATTTCTTTTTTTTTTTAAAAAAAGGGATAATAATTGAGTCGTATAATTTTATATTCATTTACTTATATATATAAAATAAGAAAACTTGTCGTCATTTGCGTTTCATTTCAGTATAAGAAAAATGAATGCTATATCGAATAGTATTTAAGTAGTTTAAAAAAAACAACTGAATTAAGTTTTAAATAAGGTACAAGGAATTAAAAATATAAAATAAATGTGTTTTACAAAAAAAAAATATAATATTAAATTAAACATTAATTGGGTACTAACCTTAATTTGTTTATGAAATTACTCTGAAAATATTTCATTTGGTAATAATGGTAGAGCGAATATCGAAACGTCCCGTGTTCAAATCTTGGATGTAACATGAAATTTTTATCAATTGAAACATTTTCAGAGTTATTTAATAAATTAATTAGACATTCAATACTTCTTTGGCAATTTGAAAGATATTGAGGATTGGAAATTAAATAGTACTTACTTGACTAAGAATTTCTAAAACACAAATTGTTCAATAAAATCGACATTCCTTATCATATATTCTTCCATGGTGAATCCATTTTCTGTTAGAAGTTTTAATTATGATGATCTTTACGTCAATGGTATTAAAAATAATTTTATACTTTTCAAGTTTGGTCACGATTTTAGCTGTTTTCTTATTTTTAAACGTATACAAAAGAAAAAAAAACAACAACAACTTGTCACAACCTCTAAAGTTTATACTTTTTTTCGTAATAAAAAACAAAAAGACAAGAACAGAAGAAAAGCCACAAAAAAACTTCGAAAACTTTAATATGAAAAAAAAAAAACTCAACGAATACAATAAAACAACGTCCGTGCGGCAATAGGGGATGAAAATATACAAAAAAAACTTTTCTCGTTTTGTAAATAATAAAAGCATTTCAATGAGAAAAAAAAAATTAGAGAGAGAAATTAAATTTGTAGTATAGAATGTTTTGTTTCATTGAACATATTTTAAAATTTAACAAGAAACATTTAAGGGTAAAATGTTCAAAAATATTAAAATCAACTTGAATATAATAATTAAAAAAAAAGCAATATTCGACTTTTTTTAAATAAATTATAATTTTTTTTTGATTCGAACACATTTTAATTGATAAGCTCATTTTTCTAAATAATTTTTTTTTCGAAAATCTACATAAAAGCGATAAATCTATCTTTTAATTCTCATAATTTTTTTCATAAAATAAAAAACTCATTAAGCAAAATATAAAAAATATGGTAATTTCTATATTGAAGCGAGATAATAAATAAATCTCGTTTTAAAATGCATTTTAGGAAATTAAATTGTTCGTTGCTTATAAATATTTATAAATAAATGTTATATAAATTACTTCGAAAAGTTCGTTATATCATTTGATAAATATTCAAATTTTATTTTTTAGAAGTTCATATGTTTTCAAATGATGAAGAAAAGAAATCAATTAAGTTTTAACAAAAAAAAAAATCGATCAGCATGATTGGAAAAATTAAACACAAAACTGAAAAATCCTTTTTTTCAAAATAAATAAAAAAACGAACTTTAATCGATAATAGAGCAATTCAGATGCACCAACACACAAAACTATATTATTCTATTTTTTATGTGATTGCAATGAATTTACTAAAATAAACCCGGCGGTCATTCTATATAATATATGCCTACATTACATACCTATATGCATATATATATATATATGGTATGGTTTTGTATAATATAAAACATCCAACAATCTCAAATGACCTCACCATCCTCGCACTTATCAACCACCACCCTTGCGTATATGTTTTCATATTAAACTCTCTTCTTTTATATATATTTTCATATACAAAAGAGAGAGAACAGAAACACATATACACATAAAAATGGTTAATTTTGTTTGAAATTTTTTCAAATGTATTGTTTTTTTCTCATTCCTCCAAATTCTAATAAAAAAAAAAAAAAAAACGCGCGCGGAGATAATAAATGCGGGACACACAAATCACCCTCGCGGCATTTTCACTGCGTTTTAGATACAATACGAATTATATATGTTGTGGAAAAATATAAAAACATGCATAGTGATTGTGTAGGTATGAAATGTATGTATGTATATGGATTAGTATTATGCATATGTTTATTTATGTGCGTATATACACATGAAAGCAATGATTTTCATTTTAATGTTTTTAAAGAAGAAAAATGGGCTGATAACAATTTTCTGTATACAAACAAAACATTAAATGAATTCACAAAATTACATATTTTCCTAAATTAAATTTTATTTTTTTTTTAAACTAAATATTTTCAATTAAAATTTCACCACATCTTTATAATAAGCAACAACTTTGATTATTTTATACAAAAGTTAAGAAATTTTATAAATTTGTATTATTATTATTATTGTTTGTAATTTGTATACATAAAAGATTCAATCAATACTTTATTTATTATTAATATCGTACTTATCATTAATTTTTTTAATATAGACAGTAATTGTAATTGTATATATATATATACATATTTATATACATACTTATCATTAAACTTATCACTGAATCTATTTTCATCGTATTCAATAAGAAAAACAACAATCTGAAATAGTTGATTTTTTTCTGATTGCTCTGGAATTATATTTATGCGTAACGACTTTACATTATTATAAGTTTCTCAAAACATTATTGCTTACATTAATGACCTTCAAATTTTTTTTTAATACCAACAACTCATAATCTTTTCTAATTTTTTATACACTTACATAATTTTTCGTTGTTATTCATTTACTTTTTCTTAAAAGGATTATTGTTAATTAATTTTCTGTACAATTTGAAATCATCCAGAATAGAAATTAGTACTCAATATTTGCGTTTAATAAATACGTTAATTAAATAATCCTAAAATAATTTTAATCTAAACTGATTCTTTTGTCAAACTTATTAGTAACTAAATTTGAAATTATTAATTCGACTAAAATAATTGCTTTAAATAATTCGTATTTTTACAATAATTTATTTTTCTCGTCCTTTTTCTTTTTAAATAAAATAAGAAGAAACATAATTGAACTTGAATAGTTGCCACATATTTATTTAATAATACATGAATGAAAATTCATAATTATTACTTTTTAATAAATGTTTCTGCAAAACGGTTTTTTTTTTAAATTCAATCGATAATTTAATTTTCAATTAGAATTTGCTTTGTTTACAAAAATGAAAATAAAAAATGAGTATAAACAGGAATAAAAAAAAATAATGCTATCACATAACGATACCATTTTTCACACGAATAAGGACGAATTATTGTCTCTATTCACGCAATACATGTTGAATGTAACACCTTCAATGATATCAAGATATTCTAGAAATGTTTGAATTTATTCCATTTCTTTTATTTTTTCACGTTTTTTAAATGAAATGAATATTTTTTTGAAATAATAACAAACAATAATAGCGTTGAAATATTTAATGTTTATTCGCGTTAACGTGGTGAATAGATCACCACTGAAAATATTATGCCTTGGCGTTAAAAGTTGACAAAAAAATATGGTTAGCGTTTTTTTTTGTTTTATTTTATTTACTTTTTTTTTTCTCTCTCTCTATGAAATTGACACCAAAGTTTTGTTTGAAATAAAATTGTTGTTGTTATATTCAATAAAATAATCATAATTAATTTTAATTGAAGAAATATTATATTTTTGATAAAATTTTATGATTTTTTTTTACAAAAAAAATATAAAAACAATTTTTAGTCTACGCTTGCTTTTTTATAACATTTTGTCACATAACAAATATTGTTTTAGTCGAGAGATTTAATCGTCATTTTAGAAAAATTCAAGCATGTTTGGAGATGTAAAAAAAAAATATAAACAAAAAAAAAATGTGTCTGATATTTTAATGTCCTTTAACAATAAAAATGATGAATTTATTATTCATTCTGGGACTAAATAAGCTGGAATTCTTTTTGTTATGTCTTATTTTTAGAAAGAAGTTGAATTTGAGAAATTTTAATATACTGTACAATTTGTCTAATCTAAAAGGTCTATTAATTTTAACAATAAATCTAATCCATCTGAAGCGTATGAGGGTTTGGTGCATGGAATAATATAATAAACAAGATATCTAAAAAATGAAATCCAATTTAAAAGTTGATCTACAAGATTATTGGAAAATACAGACTCCACTACTTTTTAAATATAGAGATAGTGGTATATGCTCATTAATATGATAGATAATCAGAAATTATAAAATTTTTTGGTATACTAATTGTTATTACAAAAAACTGAAATCAGAATAATTATGATTTCTTTTTATGCCTAAGAAATATTTAAAATACATAAAAATAAAATTTATATTGAGAAATAGTAATTTGTTATTTATTTAAATAACCATTCCAACTTTCCCAAACGAATGTATATATTCTTTTAATTTTATTCTATGTTTCATTTCAAAATTAAAATAAAACTTTAAACCATACGTCACAAAAACTCCTATACAGATTATCTCAATTTTAATCAATCAATTAAATAAATACAAAATAATTCTAATCAATTACCTTCCCTATCTCATACATATACAACACACATACATTTAATGTAAACTCTTCCTAACACGTTCAAAGCAATTTCCGCATTTTCTTTATATATTAATACATTTACATCCCATATTGAGAATCTCATGTAGGGAAAAAATAAATGAAACTTGGGAATTTTTTATTTCCATTAACCACCGTTTCAATTTTTAGAGGCGCCACATGATGGACATCAGTTTTATTCTTACTGTTGAATAAGGGTTAAGATTTTTTCTTGCATTCGAGGACAAGGAAAATATTAGGCTTAGCGAGTATAAAAAATTAGAAAAAACGTTGTTAAATAATTAATAAAAACTTTCAAAACTTTAAAGGATTTTACTATAAAATAACAAAAACAACATAAATATAATTTTTCATTAATATTTTTTTTCGCGCTTTAATTTTCCGCAAGTTTAACTTTTTTTAAAAAAACAATGTTTATATTTTGTTGTTGTTATTGTTGTGGTTGCCTTTTTTTGTTTCTGCTATTTTATTGTTTTATTTTTTTTATTTTTGCACATTTTCAATGACGTGTGTCTCTCATTGAACTATGCAGACGAATTATATATTTTTATTTTCTGTTGTATTCATATTTGTATTGTGTGCTTTTTTTATTTAAAATCAATGACACACATTAGCTTACTTATATAAATTTTTATTTCTATCAGATACGTATATATATTGATATTTGCATATAAATATAAATGGTCTGTCCGTTCGTCTATCTATACTTCACTAGTGTGTGTTTTCATGTGACTATGTATGTACGACAGTACAAGTTCATATTGGATTTATTTTTTATTTTGAATATTTTTTTCAGGACGACGATAAAAAAAAACAAACAACAAACAAAACATAAAAAAGTTGAGTTTTGTTTATGCGTAAGCATTGCCGACGACGAAGGAGAAAAATCTGTTGTGTTTCTATTTTTTTTTTTGCCTTTTTTCTCTTTTTATTTATTTTTCGATTTTCTGCATATAAAAAAGTTTAAAACGCAGAAAAAAAGAAATGTGAAGCGGTAGGGGGAATATAAAAAAATCAAAAAATTTCCCACCACTTTTAGTTTTTTTTTGTGATTTCTTTGAATGTATGGATAATTACCCCTAGTGCTTTAGGATAGCATATATAATAGCGTATATAATACTAATGCATTCTCCTACTTTCTCTTTTCTCTATGGAAACAATTTTCCTCGGTTTTTCTCATTTTCGCTCATTGAAAAACTGGAAGACGCAACATAAAAATTTTTTTTATTTTTTTCACTGTTTCTGATGTGTTTGGAAAAACCAAAAATTTTTGGACATAAAAAAAAAAGGAAAAGGCGGAGCAAAAATATTTAGACGCACGCGCTGATATCTCAAGCGGACACTCCCCCACCCTAAAAATATATTTTTTTCTTTTATTTTTCTATATTTTTTTCTTCTGTTCTTTTTTCCTGTATTTTTCTATTTTTTTTTTCCTTTTCCACAATACTATTATATCATTGTCATCCTCTATACCAATGTTTCTTGTCGGCGCATCGCGACGCTCAGTCACGCTGTTTCAGCGTCGTTGTTAATACGCGTAATCGCCGTCCGACGCGCGATGCCAAAATACCGGCGTCAAATTTCTTATTATTTTATGTATTATTAATGTCCAAAATTTAAAATTTTAAAAAATTTAAGAAATTATTGATTAAAAAAAAATTGTTACTAATTATAATTATTCAAAAAAAAAAGTAAATTAAATAAAAAAAATAAAAGAAAAAAGAATCGAAAAAATAAATAAAATTTTTACATTTTAGTCAAATTTTGAAATTGTTTGTTAAAAAGTTCTTTTGTAGTCAATGATTAAAAAAAAGAAAACAAAAATATTTATCTTTAAAAGAGAATAATTTTCTTTCTCCAGTTTTCTTATTTTTCTTTTGTAAAACATTTTTTTTAAAAAAAAATTCGTACAAAAATTTCAAGAAACCAACAATAAAAATTTATTAATTTTCTAATATTAAATTGTGAGTTAAAACATTTTATTTAAAAAAGGGGGTGAAATTATTTAATTTAGGTTAAAAAATAAAAATCTAAATAATTTTAATAATTTTTAAAAAGTGCAATAAAAAAAAGACACAACGAGTTTCATTAATTAAATTAAATAAAAAAATTGTTGGTTTTTTTTATTTAAATTTTATTATTTTTTTGTTCTGTTTATGCTTCAAATGTGATTGTTTGACTCATACTTTTATGGATTTAGGATTTTGTTTAAATAAAAATTTTAGGTAAATATAAATATTTTTTTGTCTATTGTTTGAAAATAATAATATGTAATAAAATAAGTAAAGTAAAACACTCAATCAAAGGATAGACGACACTTTTTTATAGACTGAGTGAAATTTTGTTGAGTATTCGGAAAACTCTCAATTTTTTTTTCCTCTAATCAAATATTTTTCCAATTTAAGAAATATATATTTTTCTTAAAACTTAAAAAAAACGTTAACAAAATGCAAAAAAAAAAAAAAAACATGGGTAAATGAAAAGTCTTATTGTAATAGAGAAAATTTCTAAAGATAAAAGGTTCTTTATTTTAGATAAAAGCAAAATGCTATTCTGAAAATATGAGAGAAATGCAGAGTGAGGTTGTATGTGTGTGTGAATGAGTGAGATATATGGAGAGTGAGAGACAAATAGGAGGTCAATGCTATTCAATTTGAGTCTTTTTGTGTGTTTATATTTAAATAAAAACAAGCGGAAAAAAATTGAGAAAAAAATAAAAGAAAAGCTCGATGGATATTATCCAAGCATCAGACATAAATAAACAAAAATATATGCCATGCGCGCCGTTGAATTGGCCATTTGGCCATCAAAAATCGATTCGAGTTTTTTTCATCCATAAATGTTTTTTTTTTAATTTAAAAATTTCACTTGTCTAACCACGATTTTTATTTCGTCATAGACAACATCATTCTCATCATTATCATACTTCTTTTGGATTTTAATGAAAAAAATTTTGGATATGCGATGAAAATGAGAAAAATTAAGATTAATAAAAAATAAGCATAAAAAGAATATGCGATTTATTGCAAATATTTTTCATCTGTATGAATGGAATATACGGGGGTAACACACACAGTGGGTGAACAAAAGTAAATGGAATGAGGTTGGTCTAAGAGTGGGGTAGTTTTACATGTAAAAGCTAATTAGAAGTTAGACGTGCGCTTATAAACTTTAAGAGGTAGAAACGAAGAGATACTATTTTCTTTTCTTCTACATGTGTGTTCAAATGTTACCCCTTCTTCAATCTAATCTACATAATAATAGGGAAAAAGAGAGATAGAGGGGTGTTGTAGTTGTTTAATACACATATAAAAGACGAAGAAATAGAAGTAGAAGTGGAGATGACATTAAAAGAGGGTGGGTGGTTTTTGTATGAAATATATAGTATGGTAGGGTGGAACGCATTTTGTTAAGGGCGCATGCTCTCCCCCATATATATTTAAGAGTATGATAGAAGAATATAAAGAAGGAAAGAAAGGATTGCCGCCGCGCTCCCCAAAAAAATTTTCTCAAGTCTTCTTCAGTCGTTAGCCAAAAGTCGAACGAGATTGCTGCACAATCCTAAAAACATCTTCGGTCACGCGCGCGTATAAGGAATACACTGACTTCTAGAATGTGTGTGATATATAAATATATACATATGTATATATAAAAAGTAACGAGAGAAACTGACCGATCACAGGACTATCGTCTCAAGTTACCCCACTACGTTTTTCTTAACTTTAAAGCAAACCACCCCCTTTTAATTTTTTTTTCTTTTTTGGTGTGTGGTGTCTTCTATATTTTCATGTGTAGAAAATATATTTACTCACACCAATCTTTTGTGTTGTTTTTGTTCACTATATGGCTTTGAATACCCAAGGAGTTATCCTTATATAGTGTCGCTTCAGGAAGTCGTACCACATCTAAGCGAACTCTCTTACCGTACGGACCTACAAGTTCTATATATATATACATAAATATATTTATATATACATATTTATATATATTTATTAATATGTGTATATAATATAAAAATATAGCACGAATGTTGGACATAAGAAAAGTTTATATGAGAATTTATAAAGTTATATAAAAATATTTATTAACTTTATATTTCCTAAAAAATATAAATAAATAAAAAGTAAATTAAAACAAAATGAAAAATAATTTGAAAAAGAAAAAAATGTGCTTCTTAAAATTATAGGAAAGTGACAGCAAATAAAAAAAATAATTAAAAACAGTGGTTATAAAAGAAAATAATAAAATATTTTTTGTTTTTATTTAAAAAATTTTATTTGAAAAACAAAAAAAAACTTTTTTAAAAAACGGAAATAATTTCTTCGAATTTTTAATTTTCATTTTTACTTTGAATGAAAGAAAAAAAAACGGAGAGGAAAATTCTAAGGAAAAATAAATTTAAGTGAAATGCTAAACAAACACTTTGTTAAAATGAAAAAAATTCAATCATATCATTTGTTGTGTAAAATGGAAATAGTTGACTTATCTCTGTTAAATTTAAATTTAAAGTGTTTTACAACCAAATATTAATTATTAATTAATTAATAAAAATTATTAATATTAATAATTAAATAAAAATAAAAAGTGATGTGATATTTATACAACACAAGAAAAAACACAACAACAACAGCAATAACAACAACAATAACAACAACAACAACTGTAACAACAATAACAAAACAACAGAGCTACAAAAACAAATATAAAAAAAAATTTAAAAATCGGTGAAGGATTCGTTTAGTTTAATTAAAAATATTGAGAAAAAATAGGAAACTATTTTATAAATAAATAATAAAAAGCAAGTGGAGTGAAAACTGATAACATTCATTAGAAGTTTAAATTTAAAGTGACTTTTTAGTTATTTTATGGATTACAAAAAAAAATTGTTTTATGTGCTTTTTTAATTTAAATGGTAAAGTTTTATTTTTCTTTTCTAAAAGAAAATAAATTAAACAAAAAGTGATTTTTATCAACAAAATAAAAATTAATTTCACTCAAAAAAATTAAAATTCTCTTATAAAACCGAAAGTGACTTCAAAATTTCTTTTAATTTTCCTCATGAACCTATTTTTGTGTTAATATTAATCAGCTATAATCTTTTTTTTAAAATAACCACTTTTTTTATTTCAATAATAATTTTAAAGAAATTTCAAATAAAAAAACAAGCAAAAATAAACGTTTAAATTGAAAAATATTTTTTTTATGGATAATGCGAAAAGAAATTGAGGGAAAAAATTTCGAGTTTTTTTTATTATAATTTAAAACACTCAAATGTTTAAAAAGCCGCCTAAAAGCATACAATCGGGTATTTGTTTTGCCAATAACATAGGAGACTTTATAAAAAAAATATTCCCCTCCATTAAAAGGATTCTCTAACTAACAAAATAAAAAATTATTTTACAAACAAATAATTTTTTTTTAAATGTAAAATAAAACTAAAGTTCTTACTAATTGAAATTGTATAATTACGTAATTAATTAACATGCAAAATAAAGCACTTGATTAGTTTTTTTTTTATAACGAGCAAAAAATCGGTAAATTTTTTTTTTTTTTTAAAGATTGAATTTTTTTCTCTATAAATTTAATTAATTATGATATCGATAAAGACTTCACATAAGTTTATTAAAGTTTTAAAATATAAATAAAAATCAGTTTTTTTTTATTATTTAGTTTTCTTATGTTTCTTTTTCGGATCACTGTGAAAAGTTTCACTATTCTATATAAGATGTCGCTGGCTCTTATATTTTTATTTATGATTTTTAAATTTATGGCCTTCAGTTAAATTTTTATTTATTTTTATTATATTTTTTTTAATCAAAAGAAATAAATTAAAACTTGTGTGTTTATATATTTTTTTTTTATTTAACTCTGATTTATCAGAAATAAAAAATTAAAAATAATTCAAATTCTCAAATTTATCAATCAGCAAGAGATGAACATTAGTCGCACATGGTTATGTCTATTAAAAATCAAGAATTTATCTTAAGAGAATCTCCTGGGAAATGACAATCATTGATTTTTTTTCTTTTTTTTTTTTCCGAAAAAATAATATCATAGTTTAAGTTAAGACAAGAAGGGGCGTTCTCTTATGGGTGGAAGTTTCTTATCATTTTCATATGGGAATTATTAAATTATTCTATAGATGTAAAATTTAATCAATTTTAGATTTTTTTCTTGAATTTAATGATCAAAAGAATTGCAAATATTATTTATTTTTTTTTTTTTATATTTTATTTGTTTTTTCATAAAAATGCTCTATTCTTTCTTAACAAATTGATTCGAAATAATAATAAAGTATTTTGTTCATAACTAATAAGTACTGTTTAATATGATGAGAAATACTTTACTTTATCATTAGAAGACTTTAAATACTCTATGGGGAGGAATAATTGTAATATATACGCATACATTCAGGCAACCCCATCAAAACATATAATGTTAATGTTCATTTCATATTATATACAGATTTAACATTTCTAAATATTAGTACATGTATACATACATGCATAGTCATAATTTGACATCTATTATCTAGGTGTTATATGAACAGATTCATTATATGCATTTTCTATACGGAATCTAGTGTTATATTATGTTCAATGAGTGGTATGGTATATAATATATGCTCTACATATATATGAATATATTTATATGTTAAGGTTGATGCATTTTGTAGTAGAATATTTTAGGTAAGGGGATAATGATAACGTAAGGGAAGGAATATGAGGGAAAACTCATTGATAATAATCGGTTTGGTTTAATGTTTAACGTTTTACTATAAATGTTATTATGTTTGTGTGTACTTAATAAAGACCAATTCCTATAAATTATGAATTTTTTTACATAATTTCAGTTAGTAATATTAATTTTTAATTTTGTGCAGTAAAAACGTTATTTCATCTATATTGGCGTTTTTTTTCGTAATAAAAAAGATTTTTGAAATTAAATTTTTTTTTTGGATCTAGTCGCGTGTAATAACTCTGTAAAAAAAATACAACAATATTTTATTTTTAAAAATTTCACTAGATAAGAGTAAACGGTACGCGCAACACGAGAATTCTTATCTAGACATAAAATTTGAGTCAAACTTTTGCCTCGTGGCATTTTTTTTTCGGTTCAAACCAAAGAAAAAAATATTAAAAATTGAAAAATTTAAATTAAAAAAAAACATTTAAAAGTGCATAGAAAAATATTTTATTAATTTCATAAACAAAATTATAATGTTATATTTAACCAAATAGTGTATATAGTTAATTCATTTGAACTAAACAAACACAAATAATATCTAATTTCTACTCAATTATTTTGGTCATTTTACATAATATGTGGTTACACAGATCACCGTTTTAGTTTATTCCATATTCTCTATTATATTAATTCTGATTTAAAATATTAATTGTCGTATTTTCGATCATTATTGTTAGATATTCGAATTTAATATATACATAAAAGTACGTATTTGATTAATAATCCATTAACACTAATCAGCAAGATAACTATGGCAATGATTTTGGTATTATTTTTAATATTTGTTTTAATTGTTTAAAAACATGTTAACAAATTTTTTTTAATTGCCGACGGTAATTGAATATTTCTCTCATTTATTTCTCAAGTCTTTTATTTTTGATTCAAATGCAAAATATTTACTTATAATATTTTTCTTTCATATTTCAGGTACCATCACCATATTTACCCACATAACTTCATATTTGATGTGTCACTCATACCAGGTGAGTTCTTTTCCTTTTTTTGTTGTTTTTTTTTTTTCTTTTTTTAAATAAAATTTTACATTAAATTTCTCTTTCTCAATTATCTTTCACTTTTTTTGTATTAGTATCTCTTGAAAATATTATATAAATTTCTCTTACCTCGTTTTAACCCCTTTACATATATTTTTTATATATTCAACTGTGTATAAGTAATATACCACCCACAACACTTCGTTCCCTTTTTAACACATCTATACATGTTTTAATAATATTCTATTGTTTTTGTTTTGTATTTATTTTATTTTCTATATTATAAGAAGTATTTATAATTATATAAAGTTTAAACTTTTCTTAAGCAAACTCATCGTTTAATAATAAATCAAAAATGTTAGTGTCTTTACCAATAGTCGGCAATTCTGTTCACGGACAATAATCAATGTCATAGAATATATTCACACACACATACCCAAGTGTTTTCAATAAAGTGTGTATATATGTCAACCTTAAAACCTTTTTAAGTTTTATAATTGAATATAGAGAAAAAAAGACGTGAGACAAAATTATTTAAAGATTCTTATTTTATTTCATAGAAAGAGACAATTAATGTTCGTGAGTATGTGCGATAGTATTTAGGAGGTAATATTTAGATTAAGAAGAAAAACTCTTTATATGAAAATATATTTTCCCCAATTGATTACAAAACTTAAACTTTTTCTATAAAGAAAATTAATTAATCAAAAAGTCACATTGTAATGTGCGGTTAAAACAATTCAACTTTATATATAAAAAACAAAATAAAACAAAACAAAACATACAAGAAATAACGACACTATACAACAACAACAATAATAAATTCCGCATATAAAACGGATTTCCGAGATATCAACTTTAACTCAAAAGAAAATAAACACCAACAACATCAACAACAAATATAAAAAATAACACGCTAAATTTTTAATAAAAATAATAAAAACAAAAAAAAAAGAAACAAAAATTAAAAAAACAAAAAAAAAACGTAAGGTTTCTTAAGAGTTATCACATCGTTTTTTTTTTATCTCGTTCCTTTTCCATATTTCAAATTTTTATCATACTTCTTTGTTAGGATTTTTGTACATATTTTTTTTGTTTCTTCTTCTTCATCTTCTTTTTCGTCTTTTTCTTCTTCTCTCGCACATACCAAAAATAAAATCAAACCAAACCAAATAACTTAAGACGTCATATAATTTTTTTCGTCTTATTATTTTGTTGATTTTGTTGTTCTTTTTTCTTCTACTGATTGAGAAATTTCTTAGTAATTTTTTTTTATTTAGTTTCTTCTTCTACGTCTTCATTTTGTTTTTTTTTTCCATGTTATAAATAATAATTATAATAATTTAATAAATAATAATAAATGATGCGGCCTTATCAAAATTTGAAAAAAAAAAATAAAAATTTTATAATAAAAGTTAGTTTAGTCTATCAATTTTTGCCACGAGCCCTCAACGGAAACAGGATGATATTCAGAAGAGATTATAATATTATTAATTATATAATTTAACTTCATTTATTTAATTTTTTTTTGTTTTTTCATATATTTTATTTCATTTTTTAATTTAGTTTTGTTTTTTATTTGGACATCTTTTTTTATTCATAATTTTTCGTCAACATCCAATAAGATTAACGCATTTTTTTCTTGTTTTGTTGGTTTTTTCCGTCTTTTTTATTTTATTTTGTTTAAATTTAAGCCACGCAATTTGCTGGTTTCCATTAAACAAACTTATAATAATCGAGTTTCTTAATAATAAAAAACAGGTTTCTCTTACTAAAAGATAAAAAAATGAACCAAAGAAAAAGAAACAAGAAAAGAAATACACATCGTGCATTTCTGTAACAGACTATTGGTTACTTTTAATTTTAATTTCACATAAATTGATGTTTTTTCCATTTTCTTCTAAATTTTAACATTAAATTAAAATTTTCTTTCTTTTTAGTTAAATTTTGAAGAAGTTTTATAAAAAATGCATAATTCATTCACTCCCACAAATGGCTGATTTTTTGTTTCATTTAAAGTTAATTTCGCACTTTTGTGTTATATTTATAAAATGAAATCAATAAAAAAATCTCGATCAACATGTTTTGATTAGTTAATGTTTGCATATTATAAAACTGATTAACGCGTTTAAATATTTAATTTGTACGATAATGATAAAATAAAATCCAATTTGATTAATGAGAAACGGATTAATAAATGAATAAAAAAAAGCATCAGAAATCAACCATACAGTTTGTTATTCCTTTTATATTTTTCTATATTTTGGGTTAAGTTTAATTAATTATTTGTATATTTTAATTTGCAACAAAAAATAATTAGCATATTGTATGTGGTTAAAATTAATTTTTTAACTGTTATGACAAAATACAACACACTCTTTGATTGATTATAAAAGCTCTTTGAATTTTGTTCAATATCTCACAGTTTCAGAAACAAAGTATTTGTTTTGGGTAATTTTTTTTTTTCAATCATTTATTGTTTGTAAGTTTATAACGATTTTGTAGACATTTTATGGTTTTATCGCGCACTTTTATAACATATTGAATCTAACAGTTAAGATCTTAATTATGTTTTTATTTAACATAAATTTTCAATAATAATCATAATTAATAATTATAAATTAATCAGAATAAATCTAAACTGACAATATTGCCCGTTTAAAATTAAATGAAATTAATTTTTTGTGGTAAAAAAGCGCGTGTGAAAATTTTCTTCTTCTTAATAATTTTCTTGATTTTATTTCAATTTTTTATTTGGTTTACTTAATTGTTTACTGCTTATTAATGTTGAATAAATTAAACAAAGAAAATTAAACGCGATGCGGCGGGAAATTACATGAAGATAGCTTTTTTAAAGAAAGCATACTGTACAACTGAAGATCAATTTCAAGAAATTTGTAAATTTATAAGCTTTTAACTCCATTAAAATAATTTTTGTTTAAATCTGTGTCGCCATTTTGTCGGTAAATTTTTTTACACGATAACTTAAGCTTTACAACACGCTTCATTTTTATTATATTTTTTTTTAGCTTTTTGAGTTTTAACCTTCAACACATTCTTTTCTGCCCTTTTATTAGAAAGTTCGCGCTCTAACAAAAAGTTTACGGGTGATTTTTCACATAAATCAATTTCACTCGCTACGTTTAAAAATTTATTTTCGTTCAGGCTAAAAAATTTTTATTCAACAAACGCGATGTCATAATCGAATATTACAATAATAATAACTATAAATAAATTTAATAAAAATAACTTATTAAATTATTTTTGCGAATAATAAATAATACTTTCAAATCCTGAATGATTGGATCATTAAAATAAATTTTCTAAAACTTCATTTTATAAAAACCTCAAAAAATCTAAAATTAGTTTCACCGGAGGAAGTATTTTTTTTTTTAGAATAATAACACAAAATAGTTAAAAGATAGACAAGTAAAGAGCTTTCACTTATATTACAACGTATGGAAATAGAATTGCTTTTCTATTAAAATATAAATAATATTAGAACAAAAAAATTAAATAAAGAACTCGATGACAAGACTGTAAAAATATACAATGTAAAAAGTTTCGACAATTGAAAACACGCGACTTTATATAGAAGGAATTAAGTCTTGCAAATAGTCATAGTATGAGTACCGAAAGTCATATTGTATTTTATAGAATTTTCTAGAACTCTTTTGTGCAGAGAAAAAAATAATAGAAAACAAACTTCAACTTATTAATTGTATCTAATATTAATTTTCTCACCATTTTTGTTTTTATTTTTGGTATTAAACTCAAGGATAACACATTTAATACAACGTGTCAAAATTCAAATTCAAAAATATTTCATGTCTGAAAACTTCAAAAAAAAAACAAAGTGATTCTTTAGAGTAAAATTTGCATAATACGAAATTATTTTGATAATTTACTTAATGCTTAATTCTACAGTTTGTTTTTATCCAAAAGTTTTCGTTTAAAAGTCTAATTATTTTCGTATTAAGTACATATTATCATTATTTATTCTGTAAAAATCACCACTTTTTATAGATGTTGTTGTTGTATGAAAAATGTTATTTTCTTTTTTTTAACTTGTTCGGTAACCCATAACTATTGTATTATGATTAGATAAATATCAGAAAATAAGTCATCTAAAATATAAAACTTCCTCATATCCGGTTTATTGTCGTAAAATTTATATTAAAAAAAATCCGACTCTAATATGCAATAATAATTCGTCCAGATTGGTGATCTTTGGACAGTAGTTCCGGTCATTTCTACACCTTTCAATATTATGTGTATATAATCATAATAATAATTTTTGTGTTCAATTCTGTACAATATGGAATATTTTTATTTTTTTTTACTTCTTTTATTGTTTTTTTTTTGTCGCATTTATCTAGAAAAAGGAGTGATTCTTTTTTTTTTTTTGTTAAATTAAAAGTTCTTGATGACGGATTTCCTATAACAACAACAACATATAACTCTAATTCATCGTGTGTTGTATTTTTTTTTTGTATAATGCTGTAGGTTGGTATTATTTATATTATTATAATTTCCTATAACTTCAATCTGCGCGTAACAAACCTTTTGTTGAATAGATTTTTATTAGACGCTCATATGGAGATTGTTTTTATGAATTGATTTTTTTTTTAAAATGTTACTTTTTATTCTTTTTTTGCAGTAAAAAAAATCCGATTCGCTTGAGTTAGAAAACGGAAGTTAAGAACAAAAACACTTCCATCTATCTAAAGTTATACATAACAAAACAGAAAAAAATTAACAAAAAATGTTAAACAAAAGAGTAAATTATTAGATTTATATTTTATGTCTTTTTAGAAAATAAAATGTTGTAATATTTACGTTTGGGAAAATATATATTTGTATGTTACATATACAGGTTTTAGATCAAATATCGGATGAAGCTAATTAAATTCTTGGACTATATGTCATTTAAGATATTGAGACATTTTTTTAATTATTGTATTTGTAAAAATTCAAATTTTATATACGGTTAAAAGATATGTTAAAACTTAAAATATTCAATTAACAAACGTCCTATTAATAAAAAAAGCCACAAAGGAACAATTGATTATAATTGATTACAATTACAAAGTCATCTCAATCTCATTTGGGGTTTTTTTTTGTTTCCATATATTTTTTTTTATTTTGATATAACACTTTCTATAATTTTCGGGAAATTCCATTTTTTTTCAAGTAAAAAATATAAATAAAATTTTATTTCTTTCCCTTTCACCCCCCTCTTCCACTCTTATCAAACTCCTATCTAAAATTCTGCGCAAAAAATTAAAATAAACTAAAAAAATGAAAAAAAAAAAAAATCACATCTTCCATCAGTATATATCAGAATTGTAAGAAATTCCTCGTACCTTATCATAATGCAGGCATTAAAACTATAAAATATATTTTTCCATGTTTTTTTTAATCAAAAAAAAAACTTTTATTAAAATAATTACAGAGAAGTTATTTTTAGCAAAAAAGGTCAATTTTTTACTGCCTCTCGCCAATCTTCACGCCACCCACTTCCTGTCAATTATTCATAGTAAACATCTATTGGTCGTAAACTGTAGGAGGAGATGAATTTCGCAAACTCTAATTTACGATACGCGAGAATTCATCCGCGTATTTGTATAGAAAATTATTTAACTAAAGATTGGCTCATAATTTGGACCGAAACCCAACAACAAATACAATTCTCTATACATAGAAAAAAAAAAAGTTTCATAAAGCAAAAAAAGAAAAAAAAAGAAGTAAAAAACAATCTCGTATCTAAAACGGAAATTAAAAGTGTATGGGTGAATAGGAGAGCCATTGTTATGAATTTATATATTTGTGATGATGGTGATGTAAATACTGATGATGACTTTCAGAATTAATCTATAATAAAACAAAAGCAAAAATGCAATTCTTTTTATTATCATTTGTTATAATTTGCCAATGCAAAAAAGAAATAATAATCTCCAGTATTTAATAATTGTCCACTTTTTTTTCTTGCACGAGGCGATATTGACTGACGCAAAATAATTATTGCTATATAAAAAAGACCAAATAAAAATAAAATAAACAAGTTGATTTAAATCTCATAATATTACTATATATTTTTTTTATTTCTTTTCAATTGGTTAACCGGGGAATTTTGACGCCATTGTTTCTTAATTATATCCACGTGCTATATTATATGGTTTTGATTACAAAAGGTGTAATTTTCTTTATACCATATGAAATATATAAATAAACAAAACCTATCTCAGTGTAACAGAACAGGAAGGATTCATCGTTCAACGAATTAGTTTTTCAAATAAAATATGTAAGAGAGAAAAATCTGTCAAACGTGTCTCCGCGAAGTAAATCGGCGCACATGGACATTTTGACATGGTTCTTTATGCTTTCTAATAAATAAAAATTGGTTAATTAACTTCTTGATGCGGTCCGTCGTCAGATGATGAGCATTTTTTTCCGTTCATACGATTCTTCGATTAAGGATGAAAAACATTTATAAGGAATTATCAGCCAGGTGTGCGATTGTTTTTTTTTTTGTTCTTTCTCCTATTTTTTTTATAAGGGCTCATATAGTTCTTGTTCTAAACTAAAGAGACAAAAAAACTTAGGGAAAATTATTCTATATATTTCTATAAAATTATAAAGAGTATATAAGTTTAAGGTTAGGGTGATTGAACGACGCCATGCAATGCGTCTCTTGAACAGCTGCTGGAATGCAACATCAACGGGTATTTATGTTATTTTATTTTACATGTCCAGTGACATTCTTTTAATTTACTTCGTTAATTTATTTTTGTTAAAAATTTTGAAAGTATAGAATTTGAAATATTGCACTCATTTTAGTTTCACAAAATTTTATTTTAAAATATTAATAATTTATTTCACGATAATTTCATTTCAAGCTAATAATTTCTTTACGTGGTTCATGTATAAAAATAAAACGCCGCCACTGCTGCTTAAATTCTAATAAAAATAAAACTATCAATCCCCCATTATTAATTTAACTCAAAAAAAACCTTATAAAACACATCCACCTTTGTGTACCGACTTATGTTACTGTAGAAGATTGCCCCGTCATTTAGCAAAAATAATAATAATATTCACGTTTGTTTAGTGATAGATCAAAAAAATAAAAGTTTATCTCCCCCATAATTCTTTTTTTTTTAGTTTTTTCCAGTTTTTTTTTGACTTTTACCTATTAATACCTTCCCTTAACCTTAAATTTTATGATTATTATTAAAATTGGAAATACATTTTTTTTTTCTATATCGTATATACTCAATACTTTTTTTTTTAAATGTATGTATTTTGCGGTGCACATGTCATTTTATTACATATGCTGTTTAGTTATACATTTTTTTTATCAAAATATAAACTAAAATTTATATAAGAAGTGCGGTGATGAAGTGTAATTTATTTTTCCTATATTCTATCTATTTATTTATTTATACTTACCTACCTATATATTTGAACATCCCCCTCTTATTTTTTTCAACCTTTTAAACCCTTTTTTTATCAAATATATGTAAAGTACAATGAAATTGTTTCATTATATATAAGTCTATACATTCTTTATAATTTACGATTTAAAACTGATTGACATAAAATGAAAATATTCTGTAAAACTATTAAAAGTTTTTCAGTCAAGTATCTCGGTATTTTTAAGGATTAATGGTTTTCTTAAGGATATGGTTTTGTGGCCCACTGAAGTATTACTACTAATTAAACTTTATCAATTGAATTTCTTATAGTTTTTTTTCTCTCTCATTTTATTTTCTCGACAATTATTTGAAAGTTTATAAAAAGTAGGAATTTAAGTCAATTATTTGAAGGACTTATGAAAAACATTTTATTTATTTTTTTATAATTTAAAAATCAATTGATCATTGCCTAAGGCAAATAAAAGTCATTCTCTTCTCTATTTTTAAAGAAATACATAGATTAGAATGGATCATTACATAATGTAATAAACAATTGAAAATAAATCCTCTTTAAACGCAATGCAAATTTAACCCGCATCAACCTAAATCTTTATTATTTTCATTCTTTCTTTGAATTTAAACAAAAATATTTAAAAAATAACTTTTTTTTTATACTTGTCAGAAAAAATTATTTTATTAAAATTGATTGATATGTTTTTTTATACACATAAATAGAAACCATACTAAAACTTATAATATTCTTTAAGAAAACATTGTTGATTGTATACCAAATATCTGCACACACACACACCTTACTGGTTGG
The DNA here is from genome assembly GCA_963082725.1 of Pedicia rivosa. Classification (NCBI taxonomy): domain Eukaryota; kingdom Metazoa; phylum Arthropoda; class Insecta; order Diptera; family Pediciidae; genus Pedicia; species Pedicia rivosa. The sequence continues at coordinate 20,967,389 of OY720151.1, forward strand.
TAAACCGCCGTATATTATATTATTATTTACACACTAGTCCATAAAATATTTTAAATAAGAAAGTCTTTTATGTCAAAATTACAAGAGGTTTTTTTTCAATAGAAAGTTTTTTATTTCGTTCTTCTTTCTGAGGATTATTGTTTTCAAGGTTAGGCACTCAGGTACTCAGATTAAGACTAAAAAGTTTTAAGATTCACACAAGAAAAAATATTGAATAAATAAAGCATTTAAAAGAAGTTTTTCAATTGAAATAAAAAATAAAAAAGAATAAATAAAAAAGGGTGGAAGTGAATTTCTTACATTCACATAAATTTATTTTAAGACGTTGATGTTGATGAATGTGGTTTTTTTCTATGCATAACATGTGCAAATTCAAAATTCGCTTCTTAGAATATACAAAAAAATTGTCTTTTCTGATTCCTTCTGAAGAAACTTCTATACTTTTAAAGATTTTATGGAAACCCTAAATTCATATTCTTCTTTTGTATTTTCAAAAATTATTATTAAATGTGGTGTACTATCACATATGTTCTTAATTTTTTTCTAAATCTATATAAAATAATAATCAAATAAACATTAATTTTGTATCAGAAAATCATTGAAGTAGATAAATATTTTTGTATTAAATTGCCTTTACACCATCGTTTCACCCTCACCTCTCCCACAAATATAATTTCTTTATCTTTCTTATTTATTGTTTATTCTTGGTTTGGATAATTTTGGTTTACCTTCTCAACACATTTTCCAAACTTAATCGTATCTACTTGAGATTGTCTATTCATGTAATATCATTTCACACACAAAAGGCAAATCGTCTTTATATAATATTATTACATAATAATAGGGGAGGGAAGTTAAACGGTGCGTAAAGAAACCCTTAAGATTAGGGTAAGAAAGTACTAAGAATTTTTTTTTTGTAAAACACTTGTTGCTTGTGAATTGTTTACATTTCCTTTTCTTCCCCCAAAAATTCATGAAAGAAAACCTAGAATCTTTCCGGAAATGTCTTTCATGAAACTTTAATAAGGACAAATTGATGTTTAAGAAAATCTTTGCTTTTTATTGCTTTTTGATCTTATCTTTATATCTGTCAACAGAATTTTTTCTATAGCCTTATATTTATAAAAAGTAAAGTCAAATAAAGGTTTGATCATTTCTTTCCTTAGTAAAGTTTCAAGTACATATACAATTTATTTATTTCTTGTTCTCTTATAAAGTCTTAGCATCTTTCATGCTCAATTATCTTCAATCGTCTTCTAGCGAAATTCCTTAAGGGTTTAAGTTTACACGCACAAAGTGCAAACTTTAACACCCATAATACGATGAAAGGTTAGTCAGATCATAAAATCAAGCAAAAAAGAAAATAGAGTAAAGGGGGAATTGATGTTTTCTTAAAATCTGTTGTTTGTGAGAAAAGAAATTGTGGAGGGTGGCAAATATATATAATATTGTATATTATATTTTCTTTCCTTGTGGTTTTGATTTTGTGGTTTGTTTGTTTGTTTGTTTATTTATTTTTGTTCTTCATATGAAGTAACATATAAAATATGACAAACTATAAAATCTCTCGAACTTATATAATTAAATGTAAAATAAGTTTCTAATATACAGGCATATTGCCATATTTGAGAACATAAAACGTACTCTAGAAGAGCTTAGCAAACGATAATATTTGCATATATATGCATTTCTGAGTTGAGTGTATTTTATAAAACTCCTCTCATAACATAATAGTCTATAGTTGCCACACACACCCACATAGCTCAACAAATAAAAATTATAATATGTAAAAGTTGATTTTATACTTTTTTTATTATTAGTTTCTTCTTTAGTAAATATAAGATTTTAATTATATAAACAAATGGATTTTTTATTTAACTTTATAGATAACTTTGATTTTCTGATTGGAAAATTGTGCAGAGTATCGTATTTTCGGTCTTACATTTAAAGCAGAAAATTTGCTGAAAATAATTATTTGTTTTTTCAGAAATGATTTCATGTTATATTAACTATTTATTATCATCATAAAATTATTGTTTACGGGGGCCATATATGGTTGTTCAGTGTGTGTAATATTATTAGTTTTTAGTTTTGCACAAGAGTGTATTGTATGTCCCACAAAAATATTTTTAAAAATGATTCGGTTATATGCCTTCATTTAGAGTATGTTTTATTACAGCACAAAAAAGAAATGTTTTTAGTTGAAATTCTAGGTTCTATGAACAATACCATTTAAATTAAAGTGAAATACATAACGCTTAATATTATATTAATTCTAATATTATAATATTTCTTAAGTAGCAAATAACAACTACAGCAACAAAAATCGACAAATATAACCATGAAAAAAAGTTAATCCGCATTTTAAAAGATGTGACAATAGACTTCAATGCATTAAATAGTAGCTTTTCTTTAAATACAAATATTACTTTAAATACCAATATTATAAGAATATAAAAGAGAGCTTCTCCACAAAGCAAAGAAATTTTTAATGGTTTGTCGTTTCTACTTTTAATCTCTTTGATATTAAAAATGTTAAGATTAAAAAAAAATCCATTTTTAATATGAATATTAATTATAAACATTTTTTACAGCTCTTAGTTGTATTTTTTATCATTTCTTGTGGAATTTTAAAATGTAACTTTCGGCATTTATTAATTATTTACATAATAAATTATATTAACTTTGATTGAATATTAATTTAATTGGGTTAAACACTATATTATGTGTAGCATATATATATATAATCACCCCTAAATTTATTACAATAAAAATGATATTATATTTTATACAGTTATATATATATATAGTTATAAGCAGGGGTAAACGATATAATATATATGTATTATAATATTTCAATCATGAGCCTATTAGTTTCTGTTTAATGAAAAAAAATATTGCCAGCAACAAGTGAATAAATTAAATATATACAATTATTATATTGTTTTTACTATTTTTTTTAATTTTCCTTTCATCTTTCCGTTGTTATTAAATGTTATTATGATTTAATTAATAATTATAGAATTTTGTAATGTATAATAAAATAAAAAAAAATTACACAATATATCATTTTTTTAAGTTTTTGTTTATTAATTATTTAATCATTTCCAATTGTTTTTACAAAAAATACAAAATTTAATATACATATTTTGAAAATTCTACAGATTACGAAAATATTTAAATACTTAAACAACATAAAGTTTAGAAAATTCCGTTACACCACAAGCATATTTTTCACTTATAAACAATAAAAAAAGGAACAAGCAAAATAATTGTAAGAAAAGTATATAAAAACACGCGATTTATTATACAAAAAAAATTTCACCTTACACCGGAAATCATATTGTGTTGAACGACTTAACTGCTTCCGTTTATGGGTAGGCATAGTATCCGGAATAAACTACTTATAAAAATTCACTTCAACTAAAGTAGTAAAGGTAAATATTTTTTCTATATGAAAATCGTGAGGAGAAAATTACCTAAATTCTAAAAAAAAATTATTCTACTTAGGATTATAAATGTAAAACATGTTGAAGTTTCAAACAGAATAAATGAATTCGATAAGAAAATTAAAGTGTAAATAACTTCTTTTTTATAATTCTAAATTATTAAAAAATTTTATGTTTTAAAACTATTAATTAATTAGTCTATAAACGTATGTAAATTGTTACTACAATTCATTAGTTCTTAATGATTAAAATTTATGTAGATCTTCTGTATTCTATTATCCCTTTTGTCCCCAATTAATTTAGCAATAACGAAGATGTTTTTCTTAGTAAAAATGTTATTCAATTATCCCATCATAATTCATAAAGCATGTGTATGTTTTATGTGTGTTACTTGTGTGCGAGTATATGTGTATATTTTATGTTTACACTCAAATCACATAATAAAATATGTCTCCCGCTAATAAGACTGTTATGTAAATAAATTGGTTTTAAATTATATATCAGGATCGAATATTGTTTATTACTATCATATTGCCGCCATCTTTTTATTATTTTTATTATTTTTTATATTTATTTATTATTATGGTTATTATTATTATTATTACGCGATATTATTTATTCTCAAGATAATCCATCACCGTATACGAAATATTCTTTCAACACTTAGAACAAGAAAACTATCCCACCCCATTTTCTATTTCCCTTCAATAAACTAAATTGTATTTATTTTTATATTTCAAAAAATGAAAGAAGAAAAAAATCTCAAATCTGTACAATTTTTGTAAATCGACGCATGTGCATGCGCACGCGACCCTGGTTTCTTTTGTTTGAAAAAGAAGCGCAAGCCGCTTACTATATATTATATATGAGGGTCTGATTTAATTCAAGATAAAAAAATAGGAAGAAGAAAACTAAATATTTTTTAAACCAAAATCAGACTTTCATATTTATTCCCAATTGGCGTAAGTTTTTTTTTTCTTTTCTTTTTATAAAAATATAATTCAAAATACGATTAGTTTCTATTGGATCGATATCTAAAATAATGCAAGAAAAACAACAATAATATGATTCGTCAAATATTATACGTAGAGGTATATATTATTTTAAGGTTCTTCAAGTTGATAAATATATATACCATAAATGTGCGATCGTCTCCTCAACCTACTTTTCTATATTATTGAATATATTTACTTTTTGGTTTGTTAGCACGCGTCTGCTTGTTCTTTGCCCCTACGGCAACATTCTTTACAAAAAAGCTCAAAATTTATTTTTTTATTGTTATTGTTATTTTCATTGTGTGACGTAACAATAAGTCTTAAAATAAAAAAAACTGTACACCGGGCTTGTCTTCTTATAGTACAACGCGGAAAAAGTAACCCTTATATAAATTTTGCTTATAGAATAAGAGTATTTAAAGGACGATGGTGTGTAGGTCAAAGGTAAAACAAAAAAAATCTTTTCTATTCTATTTTTGTATAAGCAAAATTTTAGATTTCAATAATATATAATATAAAATAATAAGTATAAGAGTTTAGTTCAATTGGACATATACAAACACCCGATTCCACCCTACACCCTTAAATAGAAAATCATGCATGTATTCTTATTGTCCTTTCTTAAAGGGCAGATGTGTAATTCCTGCCTCAATATAAATAAAATAATCAACACACACGCATAAATTTGACAAAAATATAAAGAGAAAAAAAGTAAGCATCAAAACTCGTTAGTTTTCTTTCTTCCCCTTACCTTTACGTCATTGATGCAGCTGCCTCTTACTTTATCAAAAAAAAAATATAATTTTTTTTGGGGTGAGTAGTAGACATTATCAAGGGTCTTTGTTAAGAAAAAAGAAAAATATTAAATTTGACGGTGCGGCTGCTCATAAGAGCATAAAAAGTGGGGTACAATCTGCTATTATTTATGTATTATTTTCTGTCTTATATACAAGTTTTATTTCTATACTTTATAATGTATATAATTTACCTATATTCATCATACGTCATATCTTTGTGTGTGCAAGCGTCTCTGTTACTCCAAAACTAAATAAGCATTAAAATAAAATTTGATCACTGATTCTATGACCCTTACATTCAATTTTCTATGAAAAATAAACAACAAATTCGTTTTTATTTCTTGTAAATAATTTCTTAAATATTAATGAAAGTATTCTTAAAAATATAAGAAAATGCCTTGAATAAATTCCCTGGAATCACCTTAGCAAATTATTCTTTAATAGAACCATAAATTGTCTGCAAGGTCGTTTTACTTCCTTTTCTTACGTCACATTCTTTTATTTCTCTTTCTTATACCTTTATTTTCTGTTCTTTTAAATAAATTCCCCTTAAAATATGTCTTACGTCATTACCAGTTGCGTGCTCTTCTTTCTCAAAGGTTTCATTTATTCTTTCATTTTTTGAGTTTTTTTTTTGTTTTGTTTTTTGTAAGGAAACATTTATAAGGTTAGTTTAAGGTCGTTTTAAGAGATTCTTATCAGATACAATAAGAAAAGGCGTTAAAAGGATAATTATTTGTTGGAACTTAATTTTTTTTTTGGATAAAAATCTGTAATATGTGGTGTTTTGTGAAGTCGATTTAAAGTCTTTAATATTAATTCATAGAAAATAATATCATACAATAATAGATAGAGTCTTACATATAGAGTTATAAAACTACACTAGAGACGGCTCGGTATTAATATTCCCGTAAGTAATAAGTCAATTTCTGGTTTTGTAAAATTTTCAAATTAATGTATAAAAAAAACTCAAATCGTTACAAAAATATTGTCGCAACTATTATACTTTTTGAAAAACAATATCATGCGAACTGCTAATATAAATCTTTATCACAATGGATTTATCTCTAACAATATCTCAACATAAGAATATTTAAGAAAAAGTGGCCCATAAATAAATAAAATCTCTGTACCAAAAGAAAATATTCTTTTGGATTTTATTCTGTATTAAAAGCTAAACAATAACAAGCAAAGTTAAATTTGCCTAGAACTTAAGTTGAATAATTATAAAGCGGTCTATATTATTATCTGTATATGTATTTTTATGTAAAGAAGAGGCAATTTATTAAATAAAAAATAAAGAATGCATTTCCTGTCATAAAACCGGAACAAAATAGAATACATGACACGACCTTCTTACCTTCTAACATTTATATAATTCTTTTCTTATTATAAAAATTGAAGAGTAAAAAGGGCGGATTGTTTGTTTGACTCTTATTATTATAAAATAATATAAGTTAAAAATACGACACTTCCTTACATATTATTATGTATATATATATTCCATAGAAATAAGGTGAACTTCCTTTTATAAAAATTTACCGATAGAAAGAATTGACCGCTGTGACATTGAAATTTAACAAAATTCATTCATACTATTTCTATAATAAAGAAAATCTTTAACTTTAGTCATAATTATTGTCGTTTTTATGTGTCCTTCCTTACAATCTAATAACGTCCAATATTTAAAAGACAATTCAGCTTGTTTCAATTGTCCTTTTAAAGCGCTTAATATCCTTTTCAAACTAAACAAAAAATTTTTTTACTTCTTCTGTTTGGCAATTATGAAGATGTTTAGTTCAGCTTGTGGGCAACACGATCAGATGTTTAGTAACACCAGTTGGACAAGGTGGTTAAAATAAATTTGTAATTCTTTGTATGCTACCGAAATTGGATTTGTTTGGTATTGAAATTACAATATTTTAATAGTAATGTTTTATTTTATATTTTCTTTAGTGTAACTATCAGTAGCCTTGTCATACAAATATTAATTGTTTCCTCTGAAATTTACAATATCTTGTAAATCAATATTTTCTTATATACAAAACTGAATAAAAAAACCATTTAAAGAGTAATAATCAACAAACTTTATTATAAATGATTACAAATTACCAAGGATGTACTTTTTCTAGAGTAATTGTTTTTTGTGTTGTTATAATTATTTTTACATTCAGAATATTTTGCACAACTATTACTTCGCTCCGGCTGTAAAAATCTTGACTTGAAATTTATACCTACTTAAAATATTCTTTAGAATTTTATTTTTAAAAATACCCGCAGTTGACATCAAATTTCCTTCTTTCATAATAACAAAACAAACATAAAACGTTTTCCACATTTTTATTATTTATAATAATAAACTAATTTATCAGACATATGCTAACCTATTTTAATAAATTGGTACATATTATATACAGCATATCTCTTATATTACTTTAGAATTAAACTTTTTAACCTTATAAAAATTTTGTTAAATTTGAAAATCCCTAATAATATTTCTACGACACGATTTTTTTTGTTATTCCTTACTCATTTACTTCATCTTCAGACCTCTGTCTTTTTCGTTGTTGTTGTTTTTTGTTGTTAGTAATTTTGTTGCTGTTTCTCTATTCTTGTGTTGTATAATAGTAAATAGAAATCCGCCCGCATTTGGTTTATTGCACTTTTTTTAAGTTTTTTTATTTCTCTTTTTTTTTTGTTAATGTATTTTGATCAGACAAACACGAAGTATGCTCCCTTTTCATCGTTATGTTTGGGTCTTTTTTATTAACAAAAAAATTTGGCCCGTGGCATAAAACGTATAATGATAATAGGAACAACAACAACTGTAAGCATATTATATTAACGAATAGCGCCATACTGCACTTTGTGGGTTCAAACACCTGGTATCGGATCTAAGATCTTCTTTTTTCCTTAATTCAAAGAAAAATAGGAAAACACGGATATCAAAATTTATATAAAAATATACTTAAGACATGATTTGAAGGGATGTTTCTCATCTCACATATCGCATATGTTCTTATTGTTGTTGTTTTTTTTTCGATTTAATTCTTACAAATCTATGGTTTTTTTGTGGTTTTTTGTGGTTTTTTTCTTATATTCTCTATAAATATAATTTAACAAAAAAATAGATTAATTGTAGAAAATAGGGTGATTTTTTATTAAAAATATCTTTTAAACAATTGGAATTTTATAATTTTGAAGGTAAAAAAGAATCAGAATTAATTAGAAACTACTTTCATATGTATCAACAATCATCATTTAATCTACCTGATTATAAGTGACATCACGCTATCTCTTGATACATATCTAGTCTTTGATTAATATAAAGTTATGCTTTGGTTTAAAAATATTGTTAAATTCAGTAAAACTTTATAAAATAGAACATCACCATTTTTATATGAATATTTTTTTTTCATAATTTTATAATAATGGTCTACTAGTCTTGCACTTTATTATATTAATTTAAGTTAAATTAACTTACCTCAAGTAATCATCTTAAGTCTCAAACTACATATTCTTAAAAAAGCATGGGAAAGATATTGAAATTTATCCAGGTACTTTAAAACGATATTATTTCTAAATAGAACCATTTCTGCAACAATCTTATACTTAAGTGTAAATATACATACATTTATTTATACGGGTACCTTAAGTAGCCTCTTATGCTATCCGGATAAATCTTTTTAGAAAATAAGAAACTAAAACGACAGTTATCCACCATTTTATTTAATGTATCATATAAAATTCAGATTGTAATTAAACCAAAATAATAAAAGATTTCAGGAAATATAAAGAATAAAACCATGTTGTAATCAAAAATTTGTAGTTCCTATAACTACATATTATGCATTATATATAACATAAGTACAAGTATATAACAATAAGAGGTTTTTCTGTTTCATTATGAACTGACTAATAAGTACCCGGAGTTCTCAGCAGGTGGCCTCCTTTTTGGCAAAAATAATTATAATATTGTTAAGTTATACTTATATTAATATGAGTATGTATGTAGATCTGGTTTGATTAAAATATATTTATATTATACTTTATATTTCTTCATAATATATTAAAAAATGTATTTAACCATATATATTCAAGAGTGAGAGTGATACACATAAAAATATAAAGTACAATATTGTTTTTTATATTATGAAAAGTTATACGGGTAGTTAAAATAACGTATAAAAACCTCTACGTATAGAATTAGTTATATAATATTTTTCAAAACATTTGCTAAGAAATAGATAAAAAAAATATAACGTGAAAAAGTACAAAATAAATATTTTTTATTTTCCATAAATTTAAAAATTTTGGCTAAAGAAATTAAATTAACACAATGAACTTTAAATATTTTGCGACTTTTATATTTGCCACTATTGAAAATAAAACAAATTTTTATTTATTGTTATTTACTTGTCATATATGAATAAGTGTAAATAAAGATATATATATTTTATCTCTACCTTAGAGGACCACAAAAACAAACTATATTTCTGAATAGCATACTACGCTATTCATCTTCATATATATTCTATATTCAAGATTAAGTCAGCTGAAAATTTTTTATGCTCTGGAGATTCAATGAATGGCAAATAAATAATGTTTTTGTTTTCATTTTTAATTATTTTTATAATGTAGAAAAATGCAAGAAAATTGTCATTTTAAAATTCATATACATATTCTATACGAAATGCGATACGAATGCTGTATTTTCTTCTTACTTATTATTGTTAAAGTTTTTAAATTTTTATGCCTATTGATTTAAACTTAATAGAAGATATGAAAATGTTTCGCTCATGTTTTACAATCATTTTAAAATTCTGATTTTCTTGTTCTTGGGATGAAAATATTTGGTCTATAACACCAAACAGTTATCGTTTTATCGAATATTTACATAATTAAATGCTTGATTGGCTTGAATGTATTGAAATTTATATTTCAGTAATAATTTTACTTACCCTTAATTTTACACTATAATTATTCAAACAAAACACTTCGAGAGTAATTGGGTCTCTTTGTAATTAATTGTTTTCTCTTTATAAAGAAAACTTCAGAACTTATTCAAATCTTCCTAATCTTCTTCTAGTTAGAATTGCACATATGAACATATAATGAAAAAAATGAAAGATACTCATATATAACTTCCTTTAGTACCACATCATTATTATTTTTCTAAACATTAAAAATGGTCATCATCTTTTAATTTTTAAATTTTTTAAACAACTGAAGCGAAAGAATAAAAGATATAGTCATAGTTATAGCTAAGTAAAGTATAAAGTAATTTACGTACACATATGATGTTTTATGTCCATAAATCTTTTGTTTACATTTTAATTAAGAACGATTCTATATGTAGTACAACAGAAAAGATTGCTAGTGCACAAAAAAAAACAAATATAACAAATATGTAGCTTTTTTGCAGAACTGTTTTTCTTTTTTTTATGCTTTTTATATTCGAGTTCGAGTTTTATTACAGAAATTTACACAAAAGACGAAATTGAAGTAAGTAGCGCTTGAATTGATGTAAAGATCCTTTTATATTTATATCACTACATATTGCATTTTGCAAATAGAGAAACATTATTTTTTCTTCTATGTAAAGAAGGAAAGAAATTGAACCACAATTTATTATTTTTAACCACAAAAATTTAACCCAAAAAAAAAGGGAAAAATTATAACAAGAGAAAAGATTTCAATAATGGTCATCGTTTGTGTGCATCTTTTTTGTCCTACATCAAGGTCCGACAAAAGGATTAAATGTCACTTTTAGTTTCGTTTTATTATTGTAAATATCTAGAGGACAGATGTTTTTTTTTTTCGTTCATCAATGCAAATATTCATTTTATATGTTGTGTATAATATTTATTGAATATTATAAACAAGAAAGATGCACCTTGATTTATAGTTTTTGCTTTTTCTTTTCTTTTCTTTTTTTTTGCAAACATATTAAACTTAGATATTTTAAAAGTAAAAGATGAAGAGAAAAGTATAAAAGAAAAGGATTAAAGTGAAGAAAGGTTAGTTTTTATAAGAAATGTTTTAGGGTACATCTGGACTATTATTCATATATAATATTCATTGATCTTAGTCAATTGACGTTTATTTTCTATACTGATTTTTCTGAATCCTATATTGTATTTTGAGTGTGAGAAAATGTACTTTAATAGAATCTCAGAAAAATAGCACATCAATTTTTCTTTGATTAAAAAACATTAAAAAAACTAATAAAATGATAATAATCTTGATCATCATCTAGACTAGAAAATAAGATTCTTTAAAATAGCAGCCCTCCTTTCTCATATCCGATTTCATATGGTCAGTTTTATATGGTCAAATTAAAAAAAAATATTATGTTATTCTTAATATAAACATCTGTTTCTTCTTTCTATTTTTGTTTTGACTTAAAATTACAAAATATATAATATTCATTATAATAATCAAATCTAAGAAAACATGCGAAATTAGAAATAAGATCTAAACAAAAAAACAGACAAACAAATTTATTTGAAAATAAATAAGATCATGTTACCATTTATTTATTCATTCATATCTATACTATAGAAAAAAACCACAATCATGTGACTTGTATGTATCTGTATAGACATAATGAACTTTTCTTTTTATTTTTCATTAATTATTTATTAATTCATGATAATAAAATTTAAAAAAAATTGTTTGTTTACAAATTCATAATGAGCGAAACAGATAAAGCAAAAAAGATAAAAGCACAAGTGAAATATAAGGAATTTATAATGGTGAAGAATTTCATTTATGTTTAGTTGAAAATTATTAAGTCGTTGCATGTAGAGAAATTTATTATTTGATAATTCTTATAAAAAAATTATTGTTGATTAACGATATTTTTATATTTAGAACAATTATAATTATTTATGATAAAATTTATTACAAATTAGTTTTGAAGTTTTATTTAAATTTATTAAATTATGGAAATCTCTGTTGTTTAAGGTTATAAAATATAGTATTTTAATTATGTAATTAATTAACATCATAATAGACTATTTGTAGAATCTCTTTTTTAAATTTAATCTTGATAAAAAAAAATGAAAATGAAGAAAAGTAATATATATATTGAATTGTAAGGTGTCCACCATAAAACCAATTCTCTATATACGTAGAAAATATCTTTTTTGAAAAAATTCTAAAAAAAACTATGTCTGATGCATTGAAAATTTATATGCATTTCCCGTATTTCAAAGTTTTTTCATTTTTTTTGTGTTGGAGTATTTGAGTAATAAAAATTATCTCCCTCTTCTGCTACTAACCTTTTTCCAGCATCCATATACCTACATATAAATATATATCATAAATCGAAAAAGGCGAACTCAAACTCTTTCAACAATAAAATAAAAAAAAATGAGAAAAAAAACTCGGAACTTTTTTCATTCTACAAACACTGCCACCATCATCACCACCTATACCACTACCACTTTCCATCCAGCCAGTCAACTTCCGTCAATGTTGAATAGGTTATATTATGTACGTCTATATATGAAATTTTATAAAGTAGAATAGGATGAGGTAGATGGACCCAGTAAAGTCCAGTTTGAACCAAGCCATCAACTCTTTTTTTCACATTACGAAATATTCTCGTTTCGATTCGTATTTCTCTCTTTTTTATCGATCAATGTTTTATTGCAATGAATGTTGTTTTTTTATCCATATCGACAGACCAGCCGCGAAAAAACCCTAAAAGGAGGAGAGAGAGCCGAATAGAATAAAGGTAAAAAATAAATAAAATTGCATCGATATCATGCCATTTTTATTTAGGAAAAAAATGAGTTAAAACACGTTGCATGTATTTAATGAATTAAATTGGGGAAAATCGCCAATTTTTAATTTTTTTTTTTTAATTTTTTATTTGTTGTCGGTTTTTAATTTTTATGGAGAGATAAATTCCTATCAAAGGAATAATAATAAAACTTAAAGTTCTTGTATAAATAACAAATACTTTTCAGCTTAAATTACAATTGTGAAATAGAAATATTTATTATATATTTTTATTTCACTGATCACCCAACAAAATATATTCTATACTGTATTTATTTCTATTCAGTTTCAGTAATAATATGATGATTGTCAATATACCCATCAACAACATCATCATCTAACTTCATCATCCTTGTTGTATCGAGATAAAGCGCATTTCTCTGTCTATAAATTATGCAACCCCCTTTTTTTTATTTTTTTTTTAACTTGATTTTTTATTCGAATAGAACGTAGAAAAATGCACATCCCATTTTTCTATACACAGATTCTATATGTGCATATATAATAAATTATTTGCCCAATGGTCAGGCGAGACTTGGATTTTGAATGGAAAATATATATTTTGTCAGGGATGCAATTAAATTAAAAAAAAAAGTTTGTGCGTTTGTGTTTTAAGTGCGGTTGGAAAATGCAAATTATAATTACAAAATTACATAAAAAAAATATCCTTTTAATAATTACGAATAGTGAGAAATTTTTATCATTCATATTTTTTAACTTTATTAGCACAAGAATTAAAAGTAAAATAGCATCGGCTCTTATTATGTATATATACGCACACAGGCATTCATTTATTCGTCAATACATCATGATAGAAAAGTAAAAAGTTTGAAAGCTTTTTTTTCATATTCATTATAAAATATATACTTGGACATACATTCGTTCTTTTATCTCTGAAAAATTTTCTATAAACTCAAAACTCATTCTTTCTTCTATCTATATTTATTACTAACTTTATTATTTTATCCTTTGTGTATATGAAAAGATATTATGTAAACTGTAAGTTTTGTTTTTCATTATTTATGAAAAAAAAGATATACAAACAAACATACTCACTTTTACTTATATACTCAAAATCTAAAGTTTTTAAAAACTTTTCAACATGAAATAAAGTCCTAACGCATAATACAGAAAAAGCAAGATAGAAACAAAAAAAAATTGCTTTACGAAATTTTTCAGAAGACTCAATATTTCAATACATAAGTTCGCTGTTGTGATTATAAAAATATGTGCAAAAGATCAATTATTTGTGGTAATTTTATACTTTAATTTATGAATATGAATGAAATACCGTTAAAGTGCCGATAATAACATGAAAGTGTTAAAAAAATCTATTTTAAATTTTAAGATGGTTCGGCAAACAAAAATATACAAAAGAATGAAAAAAAGCATATGTTAAGTGCAAGAGCAAAAATTTAATTGCAAGTCATTATTTTTTGTTGGTTCGACACAGGATTCCTTCTCTTTCAAGACCGTCACCTTTTATATATTATTTTATTATTTTATTTAGATCAACCAACATAAATTTCTTAAATGTTTATCCTTTTTTTCATTATTCCTTTTTACCTCAAGTCAAGTATATATTTTCTATAAAACCATGTCTAATTCCACTTGAAAACATCTTGAAAATGACTTCCATATTTTTTTTTTCTTTTTGAATTTTTTTTTTCTAGTTGAATGAAAATTTAAGTTTTGTACAAGGCTTTGGACCAAATTACGATGGAAAGAGATAAAAAAACATTTTTTCCAGTAAAATGCGATCTCATTTTTTTCGTAATTATATTTTGTCATAAATACAAAATAAAAAACGATATTATATTATTTAATATTTTGTTCATTTTAGCTATTCAGTTTTTTATATTTCACATTCTAGAGTTAAATATTTAATAAACTACGATTTATAAAATTTAAAATGATAATTTTACATAAGATCAGAAATGCAAGAGTTTAATAATCTTGAAATATATTTTAAGAAATTTTTGTTTTGTAAATAAAGTTACAGTAAATATATTATTTCTTAATAAAATCAACCAATAAACTTTAATTCTAGAAGTCATTATATTTTTTCTAAGATGTACACAATTATAAAGAAATAAACCGGATATTCTATAATTATATAAAAAACCGTTACTGTTATTGCAGTTTTATTTAAAAAAAATGTAAACACCAACCTTTATTTGTACTTATATCTGGTCACTTAATGAAAAGAATTTATTATAAATTGTCACTGTATTTATATATGATTGTATTAACTTCGCTTGAAATTAATTAAAAAATTGTTAAAATTATTTTAATTCCTTATTCAAACTTTTAATCTTAAAATAATTAAAAAAAAGATTTAATAATTGTCAGTATTGAAAAAAAGCCAACGTCCTAAAAAAATTAAGTAATTCCGCCGTTCCACATCAGTAATAAACAAATTTTTTGTATTCTTTACAGCTGCTTGAACTAAAAAAAAACAAAACAAAAAAATAAAATATTTTTAACGGTTTTCTTGTGATAGAAAACTGTGTTTTCTTGTATGATGTTGATTACTTTCAGTTAATATTAACAACAATACATTGCTTCATACCGCATAATTTTTCTTGCCTATATAAGACGATAACAGAACGTATGGATGTATGGATAGTTATATATTTATTTCAAAAGTCTTTCATTTTAATGATATACGATAATATGATGTGAAGACATATATAAAGTTGTTTGTATATTGCATAATATCTTTTGAATTAATAGAATTTTCTTCTATTGCATCTCTGTCTATATAAGGTAAAAGCTTTCTGATTCTTTTAATTTTTTATTCCTTTTTCTCCATTTTTTTTATTTCCCTCATAAAAACACATCTTTATACAGAAGAAAAAAGTATTTATAATTTTTTTTTTACCTCAGAGCTCTCCGTGCATCTCGAAGTTTTTACCCATACATCTGCATAGATAGTCGTTTTTTTTTCTATCTTCATAAAGATTTCTCTGCTGATACACCCTAACCATCCCACTCTCCTAATTTATTTAACAAAAAAAAAATTTATAATGAAACAGCAACAAGAAAAAAAGGGTTGAAGTAAAATTATATTAAATTCTGTAAAAGAAGACATTTTTTGTATGAAACATTTTAGAATGCATTTTCTGATTTTCGCGTAATTATTTAAAAATCTTTAATGTTAAATTATAGGTAATATAATTAAAATTTAATTTTATACGTAAAGTAAAATAGTACTGATATTTTTTAGTCTAATGGCATAAATTTATTTCAAGAAATCATTCATGAAAAAAAATCGAAAAGATAGAATATGAAATACATTCATTAGAAACCAGACATACATCATCCTTATTTATATTTCTGTTTTACTTCTTCTTTGTTCTCATCAAAATATATCATCGTAGTTGTTTTCATTAAATCTTAAGTTTTCCATAGTTAAGTGTTTTTTTTTCTACTTTAGATTTTAGTTTTTCTTTTTGTATATAAAATATTCTTTTTGGTTTTAAATCAATTTTGTACTTCTTTTTCTTCTATTTGTGAAAACAGAAAAAATAATGAAAAAAATTGAGAAAAAATATTATTTAGAGGTTTTTTGCGAATAAACACGTATCATATAAATATGGGAAACTTATGCAACCATAACGAGTCACATCATACTAATATTTTTGTAGTTATATTTATTGTTGTTGTTGTTCTTGTTATAAATATTTAAAAATAAATATTAATAAAAATTTATGTATAGAATAAAAGAAAGGATACAATAGAATATAGAAAAATTTAATTACAAAAATATAAATAAATTGAAAATAAAATCTCAAAAGGAAAATCAATACGCATAGGAACAAGCAAACAAAAAATAAAAGTAAAAAAGGAAAAAGTTTTCTTGTTTTTTTTTTCCATGGAAAATTTTCAATGTTTTTTTTTGTTTACAGTTAATTTTAATTTATGTTCTGAAATAATAGATGAAAGTTAAAACGAATATTTTTTACTATAGTATACTCTAAATAACTTTTCTTGCTTATAAAGCAAATTTATTTCTGGTTTTCCAATAAAAAATTTTTTAATAACAATTTAAAGAGAGAGAAAATTTAACAAAACAATTTTTAATCTTAAGGCAAATAAATATAAAAATACAGAAAGAAAGAAATAAAAAGAAAAACCTGCTGACATGTTTTCTAATTGCACATCTCTACATAACAAAAAAATAATCCTTGGTATATTTCTACGAATATGAATTCATTTTCTTCTTGCAACCCTTTTCCGTTTGCTTACGTATAGCCTTAAAGAATTAAAAGGGGTTTGAGGACAGCAAGCTCGTTTAGAAATATACGTTTGTTGATGGTTTGGGTGAATGATAAGTGAGAGGATGGATGAAGAGAGCGAAAAGGAAACCAACCAAAGATGCATTGCTGGGCGAGTAATTAAAACTCACAAGTTCATTCTGCACGGTTTATTCATTGCAATCTTACAGACTTTTTTTTTTCTTTTTCTTTTTCTTTTTCTGTATATTATTTCCTAAAGTACACACACATAAAAACAGTCATATAGCATATACTCTTCTGTATATTTACTTTATTTTTGAATTCTTTATATTTATTTAGTTATGTAGGTACTTCGACGTCATCGTAAGCAAAAAGCATGTAAGCAATGAGCATTATTATAGGAAAGTTAAATTGATTCAAGTTTTTTTTTAAGAATATTTTCTATTTCTTGTTTTTTTCTGTTTTCAATAAAAACGAAATGGAATGTATTGTTTTTTGTTTTTACGGTACAATAGTATTTGCTTCCTCTCCATCATTGAATGTTCCTCCTCCAGAGTAACAGCATATATTTATAGAATAAGGTTTTATATAATATACTATGAAATCAAAATTTAATAATTATCTTAGTTTTTTAACTTTTTCTCCGGTACACAATGTATCCTTTCTTTTTAAAAATATATCCTTTTAATATACGAGAGAAATTTTCTTAAATTTTTCGAATATAATATAGTCCTAATTTTTTTTTCTTGTTCGAGAAGTGGATTTGCGTGACTAACATAAGAAGGGGGTTTCAGTAAAATTTACTCATGTATGTAATTCTTTCCCTTTTTTCTGGGTTTCTTGCACACAAAATTTCTCCATATATGTGTATATATTAATATTTCCTTATATTTTTCTCCTCCGTTTCAAGATCCTTTGAGACAATGTGAACAGTAGACACCCCATATATATATATTTTTATTTTTTTTTTTTTCTAGAATGGGGTTTTGTCTTAAATGTATAATAGTCGACTTGTAATAGATGTATACATCATCATATAATCATCATCATCATATATATGTAAATATATATAAGTTATACCGCACATATCCTCTTATATATCTAATGTACTTTTACTTTTTTTTCCTATATGCAAAATTTGCGTAACGCAGACATTAAATAAATAAGAAAAGAGTTGTTTAAAAATATATAATATATAATAAAAATCGATGAAAACTGCACAGAGGACATTTTTTTTTCAGTTTTTTGCTTTCTTCTTTATGGTTTTAAACAAAAAGAAAAAGGAATTTATTTGGTGTGTGTGTGTTTGTTTTTATATACCTAAAATTGTAATCATTTTTGTGTGGTGTTGTATAGGTAACATATAGTATTATATTTGATGCACTGCATCGTATTAAGATCGAAATAAGAAGAAGAAATATACAAAGTAAGAAGGAGAAAAAATAGATGAGGGGGAAGAGAATATATAAAGTTTCCTGTTGAGATGAAAAGGACAATGTTGAGTTTTTAGTCTCAAGTATATATATTTTTTCTCTATTCTGTAATTTGATCTACCCATGTACCTAAAGAATAGATATAAGGATGGATGACAGCTTCTTATTCACATCCGATCAAATATATATAGTTTTTTATACAATGTCGTTTTTCTAGTTGCCGGAACCAATATTTATTGATTTTTTTTTTGTTCTTATATTGTCCTTCTAGTCGGAAACAAAGCAAACATTAAACAATCAAGACAAAAATCTTTTATAAGAAGTTACTATGTAAATAAAGTTTTAGGATGTAAATTAATTATTAATTTAACATTGATGGAACACCCAAATTCTCGTACCTACTTTATATAAAATTGCATTCTGAAATTTATTTGTAGCGTATTATTTTGTAATATGTTATTATACAAGAAAATACTTATTTTATTCCAAATTACATATAAAAATAAGTCTTGATTTTAAAATTATTTGAGCATAGATTTTTTTACTTAACTTTTTTATCCGGTTTTTAGTATCTGAAAACAAGAGCAAATGGAAAAAATACAAAACATAAATACAATAAAGATTTTTTATGATATTCCTAATTGATCCTCATTGATCAAAATATTAATCGTAATTTTTAAATTATACTTGTATTCTATACCAAAGTGTCACGAACATATAATTAATTAAGAAAAAAAGTTGCTTTATCATTTTAGTGAATGAACTTATTAAAATTAATGCAATTCTGATATATTAATTTTCATACTTTTCTTAATAAATTCAATCATTTCCTTAAACAATTTGTTTTTTTTTTAACTTTTTAAAAGATTTGATCAAGAAATAACATTCAGCCATTGAAAAAAAAATCTTCACAGTAAAAATTACCCACGAAAATAAAAATAATTAATTGTGTATCAATTTTTAAAAGATTTTAAAAAATTGAAAAATTAAATTAAATTAAATTAAATTAAAAATTAAATTGAAAATTTAATAAAACGTACAAGTTTTAAACAACCATTTTTTAAACTTTGACGATGTCAAACGTAAGATCAATATTTTCAAACAACTTAAAATTATGAAAAAAATAAGAAAAATAGAATAATGAAAGACAATTGTAATTCTTATATAATACTGAAAAAGTTGATAAAAATATAAAATAACAAATAAAAAAAGTTGTTATAACACAACTACAACAAATTTAAATAGACCAAAAAGCAATTAATAATAAATATTATAATAATAATTATCTGAAAAACAACAACAATAATAAAATATAATAATATTCCAAATGCTCAATGCTGTAGGAAAATATATTTTTATAAGGAATATATTATAATAAGGATCTTTGCCAACTTATAAAATGTATATTCAGTCTAATTACACATCTAAAGGCACATATTTAATAGTGTATGTGAAATGTTTCTATTTCTTAATCTTCCATTTTTTTTTAGATCTTTAATTTTTATTGAGTTTATTAATTTAATATAATAATATTATACTTACAAAAATGAAACTATGACTATATACATATCATGAATTTATAGCAAAAAAAAAAAAAATTAAACAACTATACACAAAATTTTAACAAATTTTTAATCGTTTTTATAGGACTTCTTTTGTTAAAACTTGGACAGTTTATATAGTTATAGTTTATAGTTATTATAGTTTTTGTTGTAACAATATAAACATTATGTTATGTTAATTTAGTTAGATACAATTACTTAAAGTTTACTTTTTAATGCCTTTTTCATATTCACTTTTTTTCTTTTTCTCCCTTTTCTACATATTTAAATTGGTCATTTTAAAACTATGTACTGTATTATGTAGTGTTGATAATGTATAGGTAATATGATCTGTGTATATATACAATACATAGTAATCTTTAGAAGCTTTAACATTTAAACCTGAATAAACTAATATGCCGATGTATAATCGAATAATTAATAGTTTATTCATCAAAAAATAATTGAATTAAAGAAAAAATTTTAAATCAAGTTTAATTACAACAATAAAATTTACAACAGGTTATGATTCCAAATTATTGATATTCACTTTAGTAAAAAGAGTTTTTCTTCTCACAAACACAATGAAATTATTACATAGCCGAAAATTAAATTTCATTATGGAGGAAATTCGATTCCGTATGCAATATATTTAAATATGTATATTAAAAACGTAAGTCACACACACATAAACAGTCACACAATAGCAATCAATTTCATTTATATTTTATTAAAATCGGTTTTTATTTCTTTTTCGTTGAAACTTTTTTTTTCTTGATTATTTTAATAAATGATTGATTCAATTAAAAAATAGTACTTTAACTCATTACAAGTTAATCTAATTGCTGTATATTGTATACATTTATATATTATAACTTTTTCTTTTCTCTTTTTTTCCTTTTTTCCTTTTTTCTTTTTTTTAATATTCCATTTTTCTGTATGGTAATTAAGCCAAATGTACACTTAACATATACACATTTATATTTACACAATATTCACATATCCCTAATATGAATATGTAGAAAAATGTATATGTACAAATATGTATCATACACACACATGTATGGTTACAATAGAGAGACAATATTACACACTTAGGCATTTACACACATTCTTCCAAAAGGAAAAAGGAAAATTTTATATGAGGATAATAATGTAAGCTAATATTTTTTCTTGTACATACATGTATACGTGTTTAAATATCCATGTGTACGAACATAAAAAAGGAAGAGTGAGTCACTCCGTTTATACTTACCGTTATCTAAATCTGAATATTAAAAAGAACAAAGTAAGAAGTTTTTACTTGATTAAAGTTTTTTTTATAACTATCTTGCTATCCTGCTTCTTCTTCGTCTTTTGTTTTTTTTTTTTATAATTAGTTGAAGTGAAGTTTAATCAGAAAAATGGCCTAAGAAAAAGAATAATTTCTGTTTGAATTTTATTTTTGTTTTTTGTTTTTGTTTTTGTTTTAAAAGAATCGCGAAATTGTGTGAGAAGAAGAATTTTGTACTCGTGTGACACTCATCATAAAGAATATGTGTGCCTTTTTTCTTTTTTATTTTTTTATTTTTTTACTTATATCATCATAAAAGTAGAAGAAACTAAAGAAGAAAGAATGAATGAAAGAATAAAAAGGAAGAACTTGAATAAAGTAATTTTTTCCTTTTGACTGTTTTTGGAGGTGACTAATGTCGAATTAACATGATTTACATAATATTACGAGCAGTACTGTACTGTAGCGAGCCACCATGTGCAGAGTGCAAATAATCTTTGATAAAAGTAAGAGAAGAATGAAAAGAATGTGTATTCGGTTAGAAATATTCTTTTGGATAATTAATTAATTCAGTGAATTAATTGAAATTTAATTATATTACCTTATGTTTATGAAGATTTCCTTGTAGCGCTATTTTTATATTGTTAAATTTTTAAGATGAATCTAAAAAATGGTAACGAAAATGAATTATAAATTTTTATCACTAACAACCCCTAATTTTAGTTTTAAATAATATCAATCAATATACGTAAACTTTTTATCGCATTTCTATTAATTTTAATCAAGTAATTTTTCCTATCACATTCTTAATAAAAAATTAAACAAAATATAATTTAAAAAAAAACCTTGTTTGAGTAAAATATCTCCCATCAAAAACAATCCGCGATCTCATTGAATCGAATTTAGTACCACAACACTGCTGATTACGAGTGTTTTATTCTATTTGTTGTTGCTGTTGTTGTTGTTGTTGTTATTATTATTGTTAATTATAAAATAAAATGAACAGTCAAACAAATGCTATAACCTCCTAATTTTTCGTTTTTTTATTACATAGTTAAAAATGTAACGTAAAGATAAAAAATTAGTTAATTTCACTTTTTTTAAATTTTCTCTACAGAGGGAAATATTCGTAACAGAAAAACAACAACAAAAAATATTGAAAAATACTCGTTAAAGAGACCATAATACAACAATAATAATAATGTTACAATCTTTCCACTTAATTTAATTCACAATTAAAGTATTCAATTATTAATCAAACCTACTAATTACTTTCAAGGGAGGCTTTTTTTTTATTTTTTCTATAGATCCGTTTTCAATTCTTCTTCCCTTTTTTTTTAATTTGTTGTTTTTATCATGATAATTTATTTTGAAGTCACAGTGAACACTTTTTCTCGAATTTCTTTTTGTTTTTTTAATGTTATTGTTGATGTTTTTTTTAACATAAATTATTATTTATTATAAAACATCTATAAATGTGCATGATTTTGTATATGTTATTATTTTTTTTTTTTATTTTGTTATTTTTATTGTTGTTTTTGTATTTGTCAATGTCGATGTGTGTGTGTATGAATTACTTAGTAAGGTAGATAAAAGTAATAATGTCACATATATACGGACGTTACCTACCTAATAATCTACGATGAGAATGAGAGAAATAAAATGAAGGTGTATTTGGTCAGAAAGTTATATTAAAGCGATTGCATGCTATAAAAAAAATAGATGGATAAATGGATAGATGAATAGATAGAGAAAACTAGCAACTAAAAAAAATAACAAACAAACATATACAAAATTTTTATACAGTTTTTTTCTTTGCGGTTTCGCCTTGGATATATCCATTCAAATTATATATAATTTAATTACAATATTTACACATATCCATATAAATATGTATAAGGTTTTTTTTCACTCACATCACCAGGAACAGAAACTTACTGAATCTGACACGAATAGAATAAAACTTAAAGTTTTTTTTTATTAAATTTTTTAAATATTTGAAAAAAAAGTCTAAAAGTCAAAAGATTTTTAAGTGATATTTTTCCATGACTTTTTTTTTATATTTTTCCGATATAAAATATTCATCATTTAAGGTTTTCTCTATATGCGATATGAAACACGCAGACAGATACTAAAGTTATTTTTCTATTTTTTCTGTTCTAGTGTTTTTCCCATTTCCATTGTTAAAGTTAATAATGATAATAATAATCCTTATATATTAGGTATTAGGTAGTCAAGTTAGTACCAATACATATATGTACATAACTCATTCTATGAAGAAAAAAAAAGGAAATGAAAGAAAAATATTATATTTTTCATGTCATGGACACTTATATATCCATGTTTTCTGTCGTGTTATTAAATTTTCTACAATAATGCAAAAGATAATCTTTTTTATTATATACAGATCTACACATACATATCAGTTGTTGTTGTTTTTATTTTATTTTTTTATTTGTTACAATAATACACATTTAATGAATACACCCAGAAGTCAAAAGTCAGAATATACAATACGAAAAGAAATGTTCATAGGTTACTGTGTGTGTATGGAAATAAATTGTAACAGTATATTGTTGAGTAAATGATAACGAATACAAAAAAAAATTCTAAGATATTAAAAAATACACAAAGCGACTAAATATTATATTTTAATTCGTCAAAAAAAAAAACAGCAGAAAAACAAAAAGAAACATTAAGATAAATTTGTATATTCCATGCGACCTTTTGTATATATGTGTGTATGTTAATATGTTCTAGAGTCTAGAAAGACAAAAAAACATGTTATTTATGCATTTTTGTTTCTTATAATGTTATAGGCTCTCGTGCCAAAAGTAGGCAAAAGAAAAAGAAACACAAATTTTATAAAGCACTAAGTTGAAGGCATTCTTGAGAGAACAAAAGAACGACAATTTAAATAATATTGTATATTTGGTGTAAATCGATAAAAATAAATTATTTTGTACTTGCTTTAGTTCGAAATTATTTAAATTTATTATTAAATTTAATTCTATTCGAAAAAATCCTCACATCTTTATATTTAAAATTTACTGAAACTACTTTACAGAAATCAATTTGCAATTATAATACATCTATATATTTTTAATTTTTAAAAATAATTACTTGTCCAATATCCAACAGAAAAAATCTAGTACATATATATGTATTAATTTTCTTATTGTCCAATTTCAATATAATAAAAAAAACCCAATGAGATTTAAGTTTGCTTCCGATTGGAGTCGTTTCGTTTATTAAATTGTATCAAACAAGATTATTAACTTCATCCAATTACAAACACATACACGCATCATACATTGATTGCAAGTATAGTTGGATTAAATATGATTCATATTCATAATCAAAGAATATTATTCTCGTCGTTTAGAGATTGATTACTTTTTTTATAACACGACACGATATGAACCAATTATTAAGAATCTCATGCATCGTACGTAATTGATGTGTGAAATTTCATACAAATTATTAATTTAAATCTATTTTTTATCATCTTATAAAACAATACATTTATGTATATACATTCATATTTCCTTCTCCCATCACTTGACTTATGTGGAAATCGTGCAAATTATTATTCATCTCTTATCTTTTTAAGCAAAATTATAAAAAAAAACCAAATATAAAAACATCAAAAAAAAAAAACGTTGAAAATAAATTCAGTCAGTGTAATGCGTTAGTCATCAATTAAACTTTATTGCATTGCGACTTAACATATTTATTATATTTGACGATGATGATGATGATCCTCTCAAAATACACTTTTAAATTAATACAATCGCGAGAATCTTCAACATAGTCGCGCAAATAAAATTCATTCTTTTTTCGCAATTTTTACTCACGTTGTGTTGTTTATTTCTTCTTTATTGTATTTCCCATGAGATGACACCAATGTCATTCCGCAAATAAACATCTCTGAATTTTTTTATCTTATTCTCATATACCATTTATACATATACGTATATACATATATCAACACACAAGCAAACAAGATAAATACAAAAATTTTCAGATGTAAAATATTGTTTTATATCATTTCTATAAAGTTAATTTAAGTCAAAAAAAAATTAAATATCATGCGTTGTTTATATATTTAATTGTTAATTACTTTTTTTCACTCTAAAATTTAAATTAGTTACTTGAATTACTTTACTAAAGAGGAGAAAAATTTAAGAAGGAAAAAGAAAAACATTGGAAATTTTCTATATAACCGGATATTCTAATCAGAATATGAAACTAAATATTCATCTCGATCTTTTTCACAACAATAACTTTCTGCAGAAATTAATTGAAGAATTTTCATACGGAAAAAAAAATTAATAAAAAATAGAAAAACCGCAAAGAAAAAAAAAGAAATTAAGAAAATTGTTTCTTCTACATAGCAAAATGAAAATAAAATACAAAGAAGAGAATATGAATAATACCAATTGTTGCATAAATTATATTCAATTGACTCTAGTCAAATCTAATACAAAAATGTTCATTACTTATATATTTTATTATCAAAAGGTAAGGTTTCCCCCCTATATAGTTCTTTTAGCTTCCTCATTTATTTTTATATGCTTCCTTTTTTCCTCAGTACAATAAAACAAACACACAGAATTTCTACGTTACATTCCCCAACTCAAGTCATGTCAAGCGGAGTAAATCGGAAATACTGACGTCACAATATAAAATGAGAACATTCAAGAGAATCAAAAGTATTATTATTAGTATTATTTTTATTACGATGTTGTGTATTCATTAAATTAAAAATTATTAGAATTGTAAAGAGATTTTGTTCATCTCAAGGGTGAGAAATTACATGAAGTTAATAATAAAAAAATGTCGCGTTGTTTTAATAAACAAAAACAGAACCTTATCACTAAGCAATGCTAAATGCTTTTAGAGACTAATATATAAGAGGCTCCACTAATGTTAACACAGGTGTCATTTCTATTACAATTATATCTTTCTACAATAAAAAATGATGTGTTCGAATAAGGACTCCCTCATAATTACACTACAATATGCATGTCAAGACACATACATACACAATAATTAATCAATTATACAAAATAAAGTGTAGCTATTATTTGAATTAAAGATAAGTGAAAAAAATTTTAATGATTTTTTTTTCTTTTTTTAAACAAATTACATTGTCCTTGAAACTAACTTCCCTACACTTGCTTCAAAGTAATTACTTTTTACTTTTCTAATATTTTTTAATTCGACAGTTACTATTTTATATGAATGATTAATAATGCGTAAAATACATATGTATGATTAAGTTATAGTAGTAAAGGAAGTTAGGTTAAGATACTATTGTTGTTGTTCTTGTTTGCACCATCTTCCGCTCAAAAATTAAGAATTGAATAAAAAAATGATTAACCGTCTCTATTATAATCATTTTGATTATAAAAAACACAAGGAGATAGATTTACAGAAATAATTGTATTCAGTACGTTATTCACCCTTCAATAATTGTAATGACTTTTTTGGACAATTCTTTTGTTTAAATTCGATTATTAATTTTTTTTTAAGAAAAGAAAAAGGAGACATTTAAATTAGGGTTTTGTTTTTTCTTTAACTTTAACTTAAACTCTTTTTTTATTTCTTCCTCGTTGATTCATTTGAATAATAAATACTTTTTGACCAGCATAAAAATATATTATTGACATCCTGTTTTTATTTTCACACATTTTGTTTTCTCTTAAAACTCTCAGGAGTAAAGTCTGAGATTCAAAACTATAACATGGATAAAGATATTCAATAAAAAATTTGGATTAGTAAACTTTATAGTGTTTGTTTCTAATAGTATTCAATTGGTCTTAATATTTGTTAATTTTACTAGATCTGAAGGATCTATATGTATTTATTAGATTTTATCAATAGATAATTCCATATGTATTTTTAAGGTTTTTTTTTCTTACAGCGGAGAAATATGGTATAAAATCACCAATCCTGTTTATATAAATCCATGGTATCGAGATGTTTGATGACTTTGGCGTATTTAGTTTTTTTTTCTCTTCATCGTCTTTTTTTAACGAGTATTTCCGGACAGTATAGGGTTAGTTTTCTCTGATGTCGTCTGATGAGACCTAATAAGTATTGTTACACTCTTTTACTTTTTTTTTCTTCTTCTTTAGCAAAATATTATTAAAAGGAAGTCGTTCAACCGCCGTGACGATTTTTTAATTCATTTTATTTATTACAATTTTTGTTTTTTGTTTATTAGATTCATTCCTCTTTAGATTTTACTTAAATGAAATTGTAATTGATATAATATAAATTTAGTGTAATAAGATTACGTGAGATTTCTTATAAATGCTTAATTAATTTTTTTGGGTAAAAAAATGTGTACACAATGAAAACGGTTGTGGTTAGTATTGTGTTACAAGAACACATTCTGGTATGTCTACACATTTTTGTTTTTTTTTTCTGGTCTTATTCAAATTTTTTCATTTATATTGTTTACGAAAAATATTAAGTAAACTCACCAATATATTTATGAATGAAAAAGATTCAAGTTTAAATAAACAATTAAATTTGTTTATATTATAATTTCCAGTATATGAGAAGTACTGTAGAAATTTGAAACTTCGCAAATTTGTTTTATAAAAATGAAGTTTTTACTATAGCTAAAATTTTTAAAATTTAATTTAAGTTAATTTTTAAAAGAATAAAAATTACTTGTGCCCTTGATCCTATAGTTTCTTGTAGAAGAAACGAATCATTATTTTCTTAATATAAGAAATGATTTATTTTAGTTCATTAAATTATAAAATATTTTTTTAAAAATTTATTTTCTCCAAAAAATTAACCAACTGCCATACGTCACTTTCATTATTAAAACTATTATATCATGAACTATCTATCTATTTAAATACCAGCATTTAAATTTTGGCCGTTGGTGTTCAACCATCTCAGAAAAATATTTGTTTCTTTAACGATAAACTTAAAAGAAACAAAAAAAACAACCATAACATGCTTGATATCATATTGTCCCTTTAATAGACGTTATGGTTTAAGATTCTTTTAATACGAACACAAAAATACACATACATGTTTATATACATATGCTTGTTTTTCCTTCAAGACTCTAAACAAGTCAGCTGAAATTTCCGTTAAGAAAGTCATATTGTTTGATGAAATGAAGATAATAACAACAACAATAACAAAACCCGTACGCGCGTGTTTTCTACCTTTCAAGAAAACCTTTTTTTTTTGTTTAAATACCAGTTCCATTCAGTGAACTATGCGCCCTTTACATTTTAAGTTTTCTTTAAAAAAACGTCTTACGTCTTTAAGACGTTATAACATAACCATATATCGCATATGCGAACAATGTGTACTGGGTGTGACCATCTTATTATTATGATTATTTATATGAAGCGTGTCCCTACAGTCACATTTTTGTATAATATAAGTGAAGAATATATCTTATAGGGTTGTTTTCTGTTTGATTTTAACATACGATAAACTAACTTTTTTTCCAAAATTCGACTCTGGATCTTTAAGAAATAGTAATCGTGAATTTTGTAAAAAAAAATATTTTTTGTAACGTACCGACAACGTACACCTTTTCTTGTATTGTTTGATTTCTTTCAGTTTGATTATTATTCCCTATTTAAAAAAATGTAGGGTTCTTTTCAAAAGAAATTTGTGTAGATCTATATGTATGTTGCTGTTTGAGCATGTATGTGTGTGCATAAGTATTTTTTCTTCTTGTGTGTAAATTCAATAGAGGTAAAATCTTTGGAATGACGACTAAGATGACGTTGAAGTCATGGGAATTTTATATCGGATCGGATTTCCCTACAGAGAAAATAAATGTATTGTTTTCGTTTTCTTCCTTATTTTTTTAATGTCTTGTCTTTTTTTGAAGGGCAAAATAATATTTATATGAATAATTTTGTCAACGCGTATAATTTTCTTTTTAGCTAATATTTATAATAAATTATTTTCTTTGTGAAACAAAAATAAAAGAACAAAAACAAAAAAGGTTATAATTATTTACACTCATGTGATCATTACACACTAGTAAAACTTCTCAACCCCATTTACCATACACACTTATATATGATTCGTATATACACCTTTATCAATTCTAATACAATAATAATTCTAATATACCTTATAACTCAAAGTTTTTATAAGAAGAAATGATACACGTAAATGTATACATATATGTAAAATATGAGTTATGCGTGCGTAAGGAAACTTTCTATTATATTGATACGGGTTTTGATAAGAAGAAATAATTTTTTGAAATTTATCCATAATATTACGTTCAATTTTAATATTTTTTTAAATATAATACGCACACAAATACACATACCTGTTGTTGGTCACAGAAAATACATTATAAATAGAAGAATAAAAGAAATACAGAAAAAATTTGTATAATAAAAAAAAATTATCGCGTTGGGGAGAGATAACGCGAAACATATATATATTCATATGTATATACAATAATATGTATAGTGACTCCCTCTTTATAACAATAACAACAATAACAAAAATAAAAGAAACTAAAGGAAATAGTCAATTTCGTTTTTCGTTCCCTTACCTCATATATTATAGGTACATACTAATAATAATATTCCCAAGTATAATTACTTTACCGTCTGTTGTATTAACAAAATAAAAAATTTGCCTTATTTACAGTGCAATATGGCACTTTTTATTATAAAAAATTTGTAAATGTTAAAGGAAATTTTTAATTTAAAAGAAATATACCTACACAATATTGTAGAAAATGTGACCATGTGAAAGTATTGTTTCTGGAAAATAAAAAAAAAAGTTCTCACATAAAATTAGACATATTATTAGACGGTATTATACTCGTTTTTTTTTGTTTTATTTGTGTCATATGGATATGAATATATACGTAAGTTATATTATATCAAAAACTTACCAATCAAACTCTGGGAATTTTTTTTTTTAGTATTTCTTATTTTTCTGGGTTTAATAAAAAATTGTCTTTAATTTGTGTTTGTTTTTGTCCGTTTTCTTTCTATAAAATTATTTATAATAAAATAACTATCTAATCTAATTTGACTAATTAATATCAGTCAAATTAATATGAATTTATTTATCGCTGGGGTTCACATGTATGCTTTCGTATTGCAGAGAAAAAATAATGTAAGACAAAGAGAAAAAAAATATTTTCTATGTGTTTTAAAATTTTAGAAATGTTCCTTGTTTCTTATTCTTAAATAAAAAAAATCGTATCGTTGAATTTTTATAAGAAAATCAAGAAAAGAAAAAGTAACAATCTGAAAGATCCGTTTGTAAAACTTTTATTATACTTTTTGATTATTCATCGCATAATAATATCATTTTTTTTGTTATTATATTCACGACTTATTGATTTCTCATAATTTAATAATATAAGTTTTTATCTTTATTCTCGGTCATCATCTGTCACAATAATCACACACACTCGCACACACTTACTCAATCATATATATCCAGGCACACATATTCGTTCAATACTTATAAATTTTTATTTATGGAAATCGAGATAAAGCTTCCTAAAAATATATAAAAACATCAAAATATTTATAAAAGAAAATATTACAAATAAAATAATAATAAATAATTATAATACTAAAAAAAAGACAGTGGGAAATATATTTAGAGTGAGAGGAAAAGAAAAAGATAGAAACAAAAAGAATAATGAAAATAATATAATAATATATTCGGGTCGATAAAATTATTGATTAATTTCACCCTACAAGTGGTTTTTCATTTGTTGATTTAAGTATTTTATTTTATATATTTTTTTTCCATATTTTCTTATCAATTGGGTTTATCTCGTTGCTATTTGTATACATTGTTTTTTTGTCGTATTCTATTGAGCCATAAGTTGCTATTTGTACAGGTATATGATTAAGAAAATTTTTATTTATTTTATCTAATTGTGGGGTATAGTGAAAGACAGAGAACGAGAAAGAATGAGTGTACTCATAAACCTCAATTTATCTCATTCTACTAAATCAACCTAAACCCAAACCAACCACCTACGCTCCATTTTGACCATTTTAATGATATACACAATAAACTCTATCACATTATGGGTTTAATCCATTAAATAGAAAAGAAGAAAAAAAATCTTTATTTATTTTAGAACAAAATTTACCTTAATTTTACTTTCTTGTTGTTCTTTATTGTCATTGTTAATGCCATAATTAATTATTCAAAAAAAAAATAGAAATTAAAAAATTTTTAGAAACCACTATATTTGAATATTTGCAACATTTCGTTTAATTATGCTTTTGGAGGATTTTTTATTATTGTTTTCTAAAAATAAAATTTACTCACAATCAATTCATAAATATCAAAATTACAACCAAACATTCTGATAATGACAGAACTTCAATGAATTTTAATTTATCGCATTTATTAAATTCTAAATTTTACTGGGTATAATAATATTATTTTAAAAAATATCGTTTTAAGCTACTATCGTACGTAGCAAACTAATTTTTCCATTTTATTAAATGGAACAGAGAATTATATGTTTTTATTAAATTGTTATGACTAGATTAAGGATATCTAATTTTCTCTATATTATTTTCAATGAATTAATGGTAATTCTAAAAAAATTATATAATCTGATTTTTCTTTTAAAAATATGTCTAAGTAAATCGAAAAATGTAGATATCCAAAATTCTTCATTTTATTTTGATCCATAATTAGTCGTTTATGAATATAAAAAAAACTTGTACCCAATAATAAATTATCAATCAATATTAAGGTCATTTAATATAAGAAATTTTCCTAATTTCTATATTAGAAATTTACCTTTAATATACTGTACTTATATTAATCGCTACAATATATAAAGTATGTTTTCTGGCAGGCAACTTATTTACAAATAAAAAAGTAAATAAAGAAAAAAAAATCAAGTGAACATTTTTTATTCCTTTGTATATTTTGATTGTCAGATTCTGATAAAAAGGAAACATGTTGTTTGTTCCCACAAAGCTTTTCTTGAGCAAACATTCTATATTTTTCTTTTTTTTTCACTTGAAACTTTGTATTTTTCTTTCTTTTTTTTTTCATTTTTATTCATAAAAATTATCAATTTTTAATAGAATTTTTATATTTTAGATTTTGTTTAATGGTTTTTTGTTTTCCGTTACAACATTGTTTTTTTCATTTCGTCAAAAAATTTGTTCCCGGGAAAAAGATTTTAATAAAAAAATTTTTTTTATATAAATTTATAAATAAACTAATAGATAATTGTTTGAATTTCAGCGAAATATTATAAAACAACTAAAAAAATGTATAAAAAAAATTGTTACAAAATTTTTCAAAATCAAATTTCCTGTTTTATCTATAACTTTTGCTGGAACTGAAACTGGAACTGGAAGTCAATCTCATATTTATAAAAATATCGTCGAGTTGGCTTTTCTTCTTTTAGTGGTTTTTCATTTTTGTATTTTTCGGAATTGATACTAATTATTTTTTTTTTACTTTCTGTGTTTTTTTTTGGTCAATATTTTATAGAAAAAAGTAAATTTCGAATGAGCTTCCGGTTTCTATGGCATTTGAAGCGCGACCATCTTTTTTCTTTTATTCTTTTTGAGTTTTATTTGTCGCAGACACGCGGTTTAATGTAATAATAATGCTGTGTATTTAGATCAGACTCAATGGTAATTACCATAATACCTTCGACATTTAATTGACTTTATAAATCTGTATAAACTATAACAATAACTTTCGAATTTTCCTTGAGTAAAAAACAAAAAATTTATTTATTATTAATTTTTTAAATGATCGATTTGATTGTTGTAAATTTTATGGGTCGTTTTCTGTGTTTAAACTAACAGCTGATCCCTTATTTCTTCAAAATCGACATGTGTGTGTGTATGTTATATATTGGGGTGCGATTCTATCCAGGTGTACCGATTTACTTGAAGGAACTTATAAAAACTCTTCTCCCTTTCTCTCTCTATTTTATTTTTTTTCCTCCTTTTTTTTTTTGGTAACTCCAAACATTGTTTACAGAAGATTCATTTAGTTTTCATATTTCTTTATTAAACGTAAAAAAAAACTACATACACACATTATGACAAACTTGGATTATGTTATATTTCATTCTTTATCTTCTTCGTAGTACATCGTTTTATTTCGGAAGTTTTATATTTATAAAAATTTAGCAAAAGAGAATTTAAGTGTGTATGACTGTGTGTATTATAATATATTGTGATTGAGAGAGAGACGTTCACGTCAATGCACCCACGAGAATAAAAAAAATATCAAAGTAAATTTGTATTTTATTCATATAAATAAATACTGTTTTGCGACAATTACTAAAATTTTAAGGGTTTAAATAAAAATTTACATTTTATTATTTTCTTTTGTTGCATTAAATGTTAAAAAAAAATGACAGTTAATAATAATTAAAACAATAATTATATTAAGCATTGTAATAATTTTTTATTCATAATTTTTTTCTTTCTTTGGTTTACAGGTCCATGCAATGGCAGGGGAAATTTAAGGCCGGATCAAGAGAGGGGCATAGACTGCCACTGGTAGGGGCACAAACTTGTGCGAGAAGAGAGAATAATAAAATATTTTCTTGCAAGTGTAAGCATAGTAGAAATAGGGTGAGGAAAAGTGGAGAGGGGAGAATTTCTCCCACTTTAGTGGTCTTTAGGCCAATAAAGGTTGTTTATTCTTATGATGTCATCAGAGGAGGACACAGACTGTTTTGGTTTGTACGGAGATAAGTTATTAAAGAAAGCAAAACGAACCAGACAGCGTGTAGACGCAGGCGAACCAAGAAACAGTTATTCTTCAATACCGAACTTTAGTTCAAGACCGTCCTTCATGAGCGGCGGACTATACGGGGCTATTTTTAGCCAAAATCAAAATCATTTTGGATTATTTGGTCCTGGCGGTTACGGATCAGCCAAAATGTTAAACGAATTATTGGGACGACAAGTAAAACAAGCGCAAGACGCTAGTGGACCAGACAATGTTATGTTATCATCATCAATGGATCAATCATCAACAAATTCGGATAATAATAAACATGGTTTTGAAAGTGTTACACAAAATTCAATAAGACGTAGTGGTAGTGGAGGTGGTGTTATTGGAAGTGGCAATGGGAACGGTAGTGGTGGAAATAGTGGAATTGAAATAGATGGTGGTTCAACACCACCACAAACAAATGATTTAGCACATCACATGTTACGTAATATATTGCAAGGAAAAAAGGATATGATTGGTAATCTTGAACAAGAATTAAGACAAACAAATCATAATAATATAATTGGTGCAAGGTCATCGCCAGATAATAATAACAGTATAAGTAAAAATAATAACAATACTAATACTAATAATAACAATAATAATAATATTAATAATAATAATAATAACACTATAAATGATGTTAAAAATGAATTAATTGGTTTAGTTGGTGGTGAAATAAGTGATTCAAGTGATATTGGTGTTAGTAGTGCTAGTAATAAAGTGAATCAAAATAAAAATTTTAATGAAAATGAAAATTCACGTCAATTATTATTAACATCAATTGATTCAAATACAAGTGGTAATGATTTATTATTACAAAATGGTATTGGACATATTGACAGAGATATAACAATAAATAAAAAAGAACACGATGAATTATTATTAGATGATGATATGATTGAATTAAATTCAAGACCAGAATCTGTTGATTCAATACAATCAACACAATCAGATGATAATAATTTATTGAGACCAAAAGAGGAAATTGATGTTGAAATGAATTCTGAAAAAGATTGTTTAACAACAACAGGATTACAAAATAATATAAATATAAATAATATAAATAATAATATTAATAATAATAATAATATTACTAATAATAATAATAATAATAATAATTCTAATAATAATAATAATTTAAATAATAATAATATAAATAATAATAATAATAATAATAATAATATAATTATTAATAACAAAAATGAACCAGTTGCGCTTGATATGAAACGAGCACGTGTTGAAAATATTGTGTCAACAATGCGTTCAAGTCCAATATTATTACCAACTCAAACACAGGTAAATGGTTGTAAAAAACGTAAACTTTATCATCCACAACAGCATGATAATAGTGCTGTTGAAAGATATGCGGTAGCTGCTGCCGGTTTAAATTTAGGATTAAATATACAAAATTTAATGTTGGATGATGATGATGATGAAGATGATGATGACGATATTGATTCACCCCAAATTCATCAAAAACGTGTTGAAAAAGATGCACTAAAATCACAATTACGTTCAATGCAAGAACAGTTAGCTGAAATGCAACAAAAATATGTACAATTATGTACACGTATGGAACAAGAATCAGAAACACAAGAAGATCCTGGTAGTGATTTAGATCAGGATGATAATAACGAAATAGTAAGTGATAAACAACCAATGCAACGAACACCGACACCTCCAATTAAAGAATTACCACCAAAGACGACAAGCAATCCACCAAATAATATGCTTTCTCAGGTTATGAATAAAATGATGTCGAGTAAAATGCATAATCAAATGGGACATCATCTTCATATGCCACCAAATTTCAATGGTGCTCATCCATTTTTACAACATATGCAACATGGACCAAATGTACAACATGAACATCAAATGCAGCATCCTCATGTACAGCATCCGCATCATGCAATTAGTAATGCGGCTGCAATGTATCTTGGGGTTAGTCAAAAACTTTTAATGGAACAAGAAGCACGAATGGTTAAAGAAGTAGCTGAACAACATGAACGTCATGAACGACAGGAACGTCACCATCAACAACAACAACATCAACAGCATCAACAACAACAACATCACCTACAACAACAACAGCAACAACAACACCAACAGCAGCAACAACAACAGCAGCAACAACAACAACAGCAACACCAACAAAATAACAATCAATCTCAACAAACTCATCATTCACCGGTTCAAGTTGCACTGCAACAACAACAACAACAACAACAGCATCCTTCACAATTTCCAAAAGGTTCATCAATTCCATCAGATTTGTCAGAACGTTTAAATATTATGCGTACTGCTTCAAATCTTGGTCCAATGTCTGGATCTGATTTAGAAGGTTTAGCTGACGTTCTAAAGTCAGAAATAACAGCGTCATTATCGAATCTAGTTGATTCAATTGTGACACGTTTTGTACATCAACGACGATACATTGGAAAACAATCAGAGGCTGCTGCAGCAGCTGCAGAACAATTAAATAAGGATTTGATGATGGCCTCACAATTATTGGAAAGAAAATCACCAAGAATTAAAGTTTCTGAGCGATCGAACAACAACAACAATAGCAGCAATAATAGCAGCAATAATAATAACAGCAACAACAACAACAGCAGTAATCAATCAGGTAATGGACCGATTTCTTGTAACAACAATCTACCTAATCATATATTAAATCATTCATCTAATAATTTACCAATACAAATTAATAATCAAAATCAAAGTCCAAGAATGAACGGTACCGCATTTCCACAAATGGGTGGAATGTCGATGCACGTGAATGGACCTCAACCAGATAATAATAATGTTAATATGAATCATATGAATATGCAACCTCATGTACGTCCTTCGCCCTCAGCGGCAATGTTTCAGGCACCAAAACCACCGCAGACACTCAACACAGTTGCCGCAGCCGCCCTTTATAATTCCATAAATGCTCTTGGTGGACATACAAATGCAGTAAATCCATTTTGTATACCAGAACCAAGAGATAATGAACAGAATGAGGCATTAAGTTTAGTGGTGACACCAAAAAAGAAACGTCATAAGGTAACCGACACGAGAATAACACCAAGAACAGTCAGTCGTATTTTAGCACAAGATGGAATTGGACCACCTGCCAATCATATGGAACAAAATAACAGCAATAATAATAATAATAAGTCCTATGGTAATCCTCCTGTTAGTGTATCATCAAGTACACCAACAGCAACCCCATCTCCACGACCAACATACCACCCACAACCGCCACCACCATCAATGATGCCAGTATCATTGCCAACCTCAGTTGCAATACCAAATCCCTCATTACACGAATCACAAGTATTCTCACCGTATAGTCCATTTTTTAATCCACATGGGCATCATGGCCCACATGGTCCACAACCATCCCAATTACATCATATGCAAATGTCATCCAGTCCACCGGGACTTGGAAGTATGATGGATCCTAGAGATTCACCACCACTACCTCATCCACCCACAATGTTACATCCAGCATTATTAGCTGCTGCACATCATGGAAGTTCCCCTGATTATGGACACATCAGAACCATGGATTCAAATGATAGGAATTCTGACTGCAATTCTGGTGACATCCCTTATGATGGAATGCAACCAACTTTATCCTTTTCAAATGCCCGAATGATGAATATGTAAGATTTTTCTTTTATTTTTATTATATATTTATATTTTTAAAATATTGTTATGCCTGAAACCCCGAAACACATACCTTTTATTACACTATAGAACACTATATAAATACACAAACAAACGTTTCACCTTAATATTTACATTTACATTTCATATTATATTTTTTTTTAATACATCAATATATGCTTATATCGAGACAAACACTTAGAACATCGAGA
Organism: Pedicia rivosa; assembly: GCA_963082725.1. Taxonomy (NCBI): domain Eukaryota; kingdom Metazoa; phylum Arthropoda; class Insecta; order Diptera; family Pediciidae; genus Pedicia; species Pedicia rivosa. Next base: position 21,005,543 of record OY720151.1, read on the forward strand.
CATATAAAATATAAAGAAAATATTTTGAAAACTATTATTTTATTTGTTATGCAACTTGATACATATACCTATCTAATATAATTAATTATTATAAAGAAAATATCCTTTTTAAAAATTCCTTACGTAAAAGTGGTAAAATAATATTTATTATGGGAAAATTGCAATGTGTCATCGAATTAATTATTTAAATTAAAATCAATTTTTCTTTTTTACTATTGCAAAAATATATAAAACAATGAAACAGTAAAATAAAAGAAAATAGTAAAAGAAATAAATTTAGTTTAGTTTTTCTATAAGAAATTCAATTCAAAAAAATAAATATAATATATTTAAAATATTAAAATAATAAAAAACTATAAACGAAAAACAATTAATGACAATAATAATTATTGATCATAATTAAATATTAATTTAATAAATATATTTTATAATGATTTAATTGCTTAATTTTTGTTGTTCTTCTATTGTTGTTTCCTTATTAAATATTCTAAAATTACTCCAAAAATACAATCGTAAGTGTTTTTATTTTTTTTTTTATGTTGGCCTATAATTTCTAATATACTACCAAATATACTACCAAACATATATTAACCCTCTTAAATATTCCGCGTACTCAAAACGTTTTAATATTAATTCTTTTTAATTTAATTATTTTCATATATACATGAAAAAATGAAGGAAGAATATAAATTGATTTAAGTAATCAATTAATCTTTTATTATACTTATTTATTATTCTTTTCTATATATATTTTTTTCTTTTCTAGTCACTTATATTGATTCTATTAGAATATCTACTTAGACTAACTTCATAATTAATACCGATTTTTGATACGCCTTTTTGCTTTGTGTTTCCTTTTTATTTTAGTTTTTGTTCTATAAAAATTCTTAAAAAAACTTCAATTCTACTTCTATAGTTCTTTATTTAAAAGGATTAATCTGAGATTTATGAAACCATTCAAATGATGTCTATAATTTTATACTTGTTTAAATGCGTTCGGTGTATATGTTTGTTTGTGTGTATGCTGTTGTGTGTGTGTAGGTATTAAGTTTCTAAAAGAATATAAAGTAAAGAAAATAACATAAAATAAATAAACAAACAAACAAGAAAAAGAATAAAATCAAAATCTATCATCAATATTTTTATTACTTTTGTCAATCTAGAAATGAAAATTATTCCTTAACTGGGGTGAATTCTTCAACATTAACACCGATGCATCTAAGAAAAGCAAAATTGATGTTCTTTTGGGTTAGATACCCAAGTTCAGCAGTACTAAAAATGTACTTTCCAGATATCAAATTTAATAAGAATAATACAGCACAATTAGTCAAATGGTTCTCCAATTTCAGGTGAGTCTTTTTTTTTGTTTTGTTCTTTTTCTCTCATATTTGTTTATTTACTAAATACAATTTTATATACTTATACTTATAAAAGTTACTCTCTTTAAAAAAAAAATTATAATGCAAAATGGCGCCGAAAAAAATGATAAGATTTTCTCTGAAATTTTGACCCAAAAATTGTATTTTTTAAATTTTCAACTGAAAAAAATGGGAATCTTCTTTAAATTTTTCTGAAATTGGACAATGAAAAACTTTAGAATTATTACTAATTGATTAAGAATTTAGTTTTATTAAAAATATACAATACATTTTTTTTTATTCTATTTAAAATAACAAATATCATTTTTGTATGAATTATTGCAATAAAATTCAAATCAAATTTATTTCAATTGACAATTCGATAAAATAAAACTTTTAATAAATTTCTGGTTGACCATTTTGATCATTTTCATGCAACAATTAATGATGACTAAAGATAAAAAAAATTCTATAAAAATGTAGATATTGCATTATGTTTATAATTAAATGCATAAAAAGAAAAAATAAGAAAAAAAGGAAAGATTAGCATGATAGAAAATTAGTATAAAGTTTGCGTGTCTCTATGAATATACATGTTAATGGGGGTAGTTAAAGGGGAGAAAAATGTTATTGGTTTCCTTAAAAGGCGTCGCACAAGGAAATATTCTACATCCGACATGCAATATCACCTAATAAACAGCAATAAACAAATTACAGGAAAAAATATATTAACATGTAGATTGTAAGATATTTATTAGGTTTTAATTAGACTATATAGAAATTATTTTACAAGAAAAATATAATGATTCAATTTCTAAAATATTTTTCTGTTTTCCCGTTTCGTTATATGAACGTTGTAAAAAAATAAAAAAAATAGACACAAAGGCATTGCAATTGTCATCTCCCATAGAGACACTTTAATAAATAAATCTCAATTTCAGTCGACAAACAAAATGTCATTAATTATGACCGGATATGCACTTTATTTTTCGGCAATGACAGTTTTTCCGTGAATTATATTAGGTTTATGTATTGGGTATATACAATTGTAGATTTCAACCTCATACATATACACACAGACATACTATGCTCAAATAATCATCAATTTCGGTTATTTCACAAGCACCCACTTTGTTTGGTCTACCACCCTTCCATTTTAATATGAAAAACAGACAAAAGGAGAAAAAAAACTCGAATCAAATTTTATTCGGAATAGTAAAAATTTTCATTTTTAAAATAAATATTTGACTGTAGAATGATAGGAAAACGTTTATGTGTTCGATTTGATTCATTAGATTTTATAGAAAATTGGAAATATTACATAATGGAATAGAATAAAAACAAACGGGAAATACAAATTAAATCATTTGACATGAACACACATGTACACACATCCACACACATGCTAAAACTTTCGTAGCTTTTTTTATATGCACTTTTATTAAGTGTTTAGGTAAGTGTTTTCAGATAATTAAATTATTTTTTAAATGCATTGTCTGTTGTAATATATTTTTTTATGTCCTCTATTTCTTTCTTTCTTTTCACTTTAATTATGTAAAGACTAATCCTTTTTTCTTGTCGTCATCATTATTCTCAAAGTCTGTCAAGTAACTTAATTAAAAAAATTATTTAATTAAAACACTTTTAGTAGTAATTAGTAGAATTCAGAATGTTTTTTTTTATTTTTATTTTAACCATGATTATTACCAATAATTTAATCTTTTGCTCATTTGAATTATTCTTATTTGCTTTTTTTTATATTTATTCGCTCATAAACTATGCATACTCATATACATCTATATATTCTGTATAAAACCTCTTTTAAATTAAATTAACTTACGTAAAACGTACAATAAAGAACATAAAAAAAATTCACCTGCATGAACTCAAAAAACAATTCTTATCAAAAGTATAAAGTAGGTTTCTTTTCTCCACAATATTTCACTTTACCCTCATTCATTTGCTTTTATTGCTGCTTCTTCATGTTTGAGTGTGTTATATGCCTGGATACATAAATAAGTGTGTGTGTGAGGCTGTTGTATATTTTTGAGTGCAAAAGTTATAATAAATTTATTTTTATTTATTTTGAAAAAGTCTAATGACCTCCAATACAATAGAAAAGAATTTTTTTTTTGAAATTTTTTAAATATTTTATGAAAATATCTTCAAAAAAATTTCGATGAACATTGCAAAATAAAACCCTTTAAATTCATTTTCATATAATGCAATAAATTGATGATACTTGTCTTATTAACTTACAGAAAATGGCAAAAATATGATAGCTATACAAATAGATAACTTACAAAACACATTTAAAATGGTACTTAACTATTTGAATTTGAACGTAATCGAGTTAAAGAAAAATTGTTTTTTTGTAATTTTGAAAAACAAATGAAAATAAATTCTAGAAGAATTTACTTAGTTTTTTTATAATCGAACTCAGAATCTTTTTTAATCGAGAAGAAAAAATCTTTATCCGTTTCAAACAAAACAGAAAACTTTGAAATAACAAAAGAATTTTCCCCTCTAAAATATTCAATCTGTAAAAATTGAAATTTGAGGCTAGTCCAAAAGATATAAAGAATGTGAGAGACCCCTGACTGATCCTTCTTCGTTCTCCTACTTTTTTTCAAATTATTTTGATGATTTTTGAACAATTTTCCCTTTCAAAGTTCAATTCGGAATCTAGTAAAAAAAATGTCCTTTTAATTTCGTTTAACTGTGATTATTGAATTTTAATCCATGAAACCTTTAATAGGGGCGAACATTTATATAAAATCTGAGATAATTTTTGAGAATACAAAAAAAAAAATGAATAAAGATGTTTTTGTTGTTCTATTAAACACACAAAAATAATGTTCATTGCAAATACATGGGGAAAGAAAAAGCAAGTATATATGTATATGTATAAAGAAGGATTTTTTAATCCTCATTGCAATAGCCATCTGTCAAGAGATTTTATTTTATGATATCGTCGTCAACACATTTGTGTTGTTTGTTTGTATATGTATGGGTACGAGTGATAGAATTACTTATATGCATTTGTATTTTTTGTTCGTTTAAGTGGTTTTGATTATTAAAATCATTTTCTAAGGCGATATTTTAAAATATGTATTATCAAATAAAACTTTACAAAATTCTTTGGTGTGACGTATGGTTATGATGATACATCACTCGCTTTATCATATTTCATAATATTATGAAATTAGCACAAAATCTAAATGAAAAACATTTGTCAACGGATATAAATAGACCTCTGACGTCACAAAAATTATAGACACTTAAAATGATATAGGCACAAATAAGAAAACTATTACTTAAAAAATTATTTAAAATCATTATAAGATAAAATAAATCAAAACGTGTGCTATATACATTCATTAAACTGGCTTTACATCTGTACATGTCCAACAATAACAATTATAAAAAAAATTAATCGCAGAAAAATTTTCCGAAAAATAAAATATCTAAACTCAAACAAAACAAAAAAAAATTATGAAAAAGAAAAAAAAATTAAAAAACCGAAAACTGATAAAAAATGATTCTATTTTAGTTTCGTAAAAAATTTATCTCGCTTATCACAATCATATATAATTTGTATCCATGTCCATTTCATGGAAAAAAATGTAAAAAAAAATGTAATATTTGTTATTTTTTAAAAATATTTTTACATATAATGTAAATTTACATAAAGAAAGACGATACTATAAGAAATTAAATAATTTTAAAATTATTAATATAGTCCTAGGGTAATGTGTATTTCATTTTTACCCAACGATTATTCATTTATATTTAACACACACTAAACATTCACAAACAAATGCACACATACATACAAGAAAAGCGTGCCATTATTATTCCCATAATAAGAAAATCACGTATAAATTTTTATTTACCAACGTAATATCGTAGTTAGTTCCTTCAATATTCGTAATTCTATTGAATTTAAAGGGACAACCACAAAAGGTTTTTTTTATTTTCATTTAGACTTTCTATTTTTACGTAACGTTTTTTATTTACATCGGCAACGACTACAACGATGTCAACATTGTTGAATTTTCATTCCCAAACAAAAAAACATAGAAACAGATACAGACAAATAATAAGAAAAGAGAATGAAATAATAAATAAGTTACCTTCTGTACAAGTTTAAAGGGCATTTAATCAAAATAATGTGTGTGAAGAAAACTTACTTAGGGTGAAAAAATAAAGAAAAAAAATCGTTAGAAGAATTTTAAAAGACATTTGCTGAGAATATTATTTCTTTCTTATGATCCTGTATTGTTTGTTTTTTTTTTATTCAACTTCTTTTATTTTGGCTTGATTTTTCGTAACCGTTTTTTTTAATGTGAGAAAATCAACAATAAGAAACTATTTTGTAGTGTGTGTGTGTATGCAATGCATATGCTTCTATTAAACTCTTGAACTCAGTACAAAAATTATACTTGATTTTTCATAATTGCAAGCGTAAAAATATTCTCTTCTAGATAATAGAATAGAAAATAAAAGAAAAACTTTTTAATGCAACTGTTAAATTTTTTTAAATAGGAAATATTGAAATCTATTGTAAAAAAAATCTAATATTCGAATGAAAAATTATGCAAATATTTTTATAGATAAAAGTTGAACTATCAACATTGTAAAATTTTCTTTTCAAGAATCTTATTTATGATTTTTTTAATTAACATGAATCTTGAATATAAAAGAATTACAAAATAATTGCATGCATACATGACATTAATATATAGTTTACAAAATGTATATTAAATTGTGCATTTTTTTTAATGAAATAGTTCAATTTTAGCTCACCTTTTTAATGAAGGAGTAAAAAAAACATACTGGAAAATTTTAATTAACGAATCTTGACAATACTTCTCATCTTAAAAGTACATATCATTCATATAAAATGAATGAATAATATAAATATATAATTCCCCTTGACTTGTCATATTAATGTGCGTCATAATCCTTTTGTTTTTATTTAAAATAATATAGTCGAAAAAAAACTGGTTTACTCAATAGATAACTTTTTTTTACACTTAAACTGACAACTTTGTTAAATATCTAACCTTCCTTTTTGTACGAATAATAGAAATAATTGTCGGATTTTTGTTGTTCTATATAAAAAAGGTAATAAAATGATAAAAGGAAAAGTATAAAAACTTGTGCTTTTGCTGTTGTATAATATGAACGTGTACTTACTACAACTAATATGCTACCTTGTGCACACGCTTATTTACGTTGTTCATAGATAAAAGCTTCAATTATTTCATTCTAAGCATACACACATCTACTGTCACAAATCGTTCGTTTGCAAGGAAGGATAATAATAATTTTTTTATTTTCTTTTTAATGTAAAAAACATCACATAAAAATATCAAGTTTACATTTTTTTTATTTTATGAAATGCTTATGTGATGTGATGTGAAGTTCTATAATACGTTATCGAATAATTTATCATAGTAAATTGAGTCTCTTTTAAATCCTTTAATTTTTTGCATTTAAAAACACAATCACAATAAATACAAACAAAAGAAAAAAAATTCAAATAAAACATAAAAAAGTGCTTTTTTTATTTTACAAAAAATAAAATCAATTCTAAAACTTCTCTATTTAGTGGCAAGGTTTTTGTGTTTATTGTTATATTGTCGATATTATAGATGAACCTAAAATTTCCCATTGGTTTGTTTGTTTAGATTGAAGAAGTGTTTTTGAGTATAATCGAATTAAATTTCCATATTTATTAATTTTTATGAAAACAACATTTTATGAAAATCTTTAAAAACAGATTTATGATGAACAAACACAGATTTTTTGTCTCTTCAAAGCAAATATTAGAAATATATAATTAATACACAATTTTGAATCTCTTATTATTATTTCTATTTCCATATTTTTATCCATATTTGAGTCATTTAATTATAAATAATAGTTTTTTAATGAATCCGTTCCAAAAACTAGCATGAAAAAATTCTATTACTTATTATGTTTTAATAACAAATAAAAAAACAGAAATTCTTCCTCTAATGAGTTGACTAGACTAGAGTGAAGTAAATCATAAAATAAAAGGTTACCTTCGTCGTAATTTTTATCTATATAATAAACAAAACAAAGTGATGGTATTGTTTCTATAGTGGTTGTTGTAGTTTTTTTTTACACTAAACATTTTCTCTTCACTTCTATAATAAAGTTGAAGTAGAGAAAAAAAAATGATACTTTTGAAATGAGTATGTTGAGCTTGAGAAGACATTTACTTTTTATACTGTTTATTATATGATGTATTATATTTAAATGTTTTTTATTCATTATACAGAATCACATTCTAATGAATAGGTTATATTTAGTGTTATATATTTAGCAAAGAGCACATTATGGAGAAAAAAAAATAGTTGTAAATTTCGGAAATTTCTAATCTTAACTAATTGTTTTGTTTTTGCATAATTTTTCTTCTATTTACAAATTTCCTTATTTTCCTAAAGAAAATTCATTTCTCTATAATTGTTGTTCTTTTTTATTTGGCAATTGAAAAAATATTATAATCTAATGCAATAATTGTATATTTCCATTGGTTTGAAGATAATCCTATTTAATGTCACAATTTCATTGTTTTTATTTGTATATGTAATTTTAGTTTTGAATTTCTATTGATAATAAATTTACAATTATTGAACAATTAAATGAAGGGAAACCTTAAATAGGCTAATAATAAGTTTCTTTATCGTGTTCTGAAAAAAAAACCGTAAAGTTTCAAATAATTATTCGTAAAGAGAAATTTGAATTTGATCAATAATATTTTAAAACTTATACTCTCTTCAAGATTTATAACATAAACAAATCTTAGAAGACTCGTAAGTTTTACTTTCTGTTTTAGTTAAATTAGTACACATTATATATTGTCTAATATTTATTTGTTTGTATAATAAAAACTATTGTAATAAATGCATTGTGTTTGCATATATATTCAATATGTAGTTTTAACGTAGTGTTAATGTGGAATTTATATTTATGAACTTACACAAAGTACAATAATTATTGTGGCGGCGGCAGGGTGGCTAGCCTATAATTGACCTTACATAATATATTTACGTTAATATAAACGTTATATGCATAACACCTATACGTATATTGGCAGATAAATGTGTTATAGTTACTATATAGCATATGAAGATGAAAGTGAAATAAATGGTAATGTTTTAGAGGTCATTAATACCTTCATTTTGCATTTATAAACACATATACCTATATACTGTATATATCAATTTGTTTTTATTGTTACAAATAATCATATAGGTCTATGCCAGTTAGTTTGTTAAATCAATATAGTTATGCACAATAATTAGGTCGTTTCCTTTTATTAATACGAATTATATATTAATTTTGTAATTCAATTGTTTTTTTTAATATTATTTGCAGGGAATTTTATTATATTCAAATGGAGAAGTATGCTCGACAAGCTGTTAGCGAAGGTGTAAAAAGTGCTGATGATCTTCATGTTGGCGGCGACAGTGAAATTTATCGAGTACTAAATTTACATTATAATCGGAACAACCACATAGAGGTATGCAGCGGATCACAGGTGCGCGCCATCAACGTCGATTTTTTTTTTCATTAATTTCTAATTTTTTTATTTTGCTCTCTTTAACAATTTCTTAAATAAGAAAAAGAAAAATGACGTTCGCATGGCTTTAAACCTGAATGAATAATTATTTATAATTTATTATATTTAAATTTACAAAAATGTTTACGTAAAATTAATTCTATTTACCAACAAAAAAATTAATTTGTTTTTAGGTGCCTGCAAGTTTCCGATTTGTTGTAGAACAAACGCTCCGTGAATTCTTTAAGGCCATCCAAGGTGGTAAAGATACAGAACAATCATGGAAAAAGTCCATTTATAAGATTATCTCAAGATTAGATGATCCTGTTCCAGATTATTTTAAAACGCCAAATTTTCTGGAGCAACTTGAATAGACGATTTAACAATATTTAAAAGAAAAAATAATAATAATAAAAAAAAAAAATTTATGTAAAAAAAATATTTAGAAAAAATAAAACAACAACATTTTGTGGTTCCTAATGTAGTTTGCTTACGTCCAAAAAGCGACTACTATGATCGACGATATACTCGCGTTTAGGCCTTCATTTCAAAAAGAAAAAAAAAATTTAAGAAAAAAAATTATCAAAATTTTTAGTAATAAAGTAAAAAAAAAAAACAAAATTCACACAAATCGTCAAAAAAAAAACAATTCTATAAACCCTCAAAAACCCAAAAAGAAATAAACAGGAAAAAATGGATCAAAAAATAACAAAACCAGCCGCAAAAAAAAAAAAAAAAACAAAAATTATAATTAAAGAACAAAACAAAAAAAAAATCAATCAACAAAAGAAAAATACAAAACCGGAAATAGAAAACGGACTTCAACCAAGGATTGTGTCAAGTGTAAACTGTATTGCCAGCAGCAACATTTTACTAGTTCTAAAACAAAACAAAACAATTAAATTAAATATAATTGAATATATTTAAAGAAAAAATGAAAATGAAATAAGATGAATATTAAATTTAAGTTTTTTTGTTGTTGAATTAATTAAAAATGTAATTAAAAAATTATTACTAATTTAACAAAAAGAAAATTAATTTAATTAATTAAAAAAAAATTATATATTCAGATATAAGAAGACGAGGATGAAAAATACAAATTGGTAAAAATTAAATATTAATTAATTAATAATTATTAATCAACAACAAAATAACTTTTTTTTCTCCCACCCCCTCTTTCTCCTATTCCCCTTTACCCACAATCAGATTAAACAATTATTAATTATTATTATCTTAAAATCAAGAAGAATCATTTTTTTGTTTTGTTTAAACATAAAATGAAAATATTAATGAAAATATATCTGATGTCTAGGATAGTTTCTTTAATTACCGCGATTATGTAAATGATTTCATAAAGAAAATTAGAAAAACGAAATAATTGAAAAGATAACAAAACAAAATGGCGTTTATGTAAATAAAAAATAAAACATAAAACAATTAGAATTTGAATTTGATGTTTTGGGTTTTTCCATTTATTTGGAACGCGTGAAAAACAACAAAAACAATAACAATATAAGTGAACTGGCCGAAAAATGTATAGAATTTTAGTAGCGTGTGGTTGGTTGTATTGGAGTTCGGTCAATTTATTTGTTATTCGCCATTTTAAATGTTCTTTTGTTTTTCGTTTTTTTAATTTAATAAATCCTTCACATAATCGCGACTTAATAAAAAAAAGGAAAAAGTTAATTAATAAAAACCAAATAGAATTTTCTATTTAATTTTGTTTTTTATTAATTAATTAAATATAAATAAATATTTAATATTATATTGTAAATAGTCGTGTCCGTCGTATTAATTTGAAGAAGATGAATAAATAAATGAATAAATTATTTAATTTAATTTTTAAACAAAGAATAAAAAATAGAAAATTGACAAAAAAAAAATTACAAGAAAACAAGACGGTCAAAATTTTATTAAAATGTAAAATAAACGAAAATTATATGGGAATGGTTTAGTTAGGTTCATTTATTATTATTATTATTAATTATTATTATTAATTATTATTATTATTATTATTATTATTATTATTATTATTATTATTATTATTAATTATTATTAATTATTATTAATTATTATTATTAATTATTATGAAATATTATTAATTATGAATTATGAATTATTAATTATGAAAAGAAAACAAAAAGAAAATTAGTTATCAAAATTATACAATTTTTTTGGTTATGGTTGAAACATTTTCATCCTTCCTTATTTTTTATTAAACTTTTCATTTTAATTATTTTCTTTTTTTCCTTAATTTAACCTCAACTATTATTTTTTTTATTTTCTTAAAACAAATAATAATTAATTATGAACCAAAGGTCAAAACATATTGAATTAAAAACTAGTCTTACACGAATTTCCAATTCCATTAAAATACTTAAACTACTTATAAACAATTAAATAGCTGAATAAAAAATAATAATTAAAACAAAACAAAAAAAAAACACAAAAAGTGTGAGTATTTTTTAAAGGAATTGAAAATTTCGTTAATTGAAAAACAAAAAAAAAATAATTTTTTTATTTTTTAATTTTTTTTTTTAGTTTATAATTTTACTTTTTTTTTTTAGTTTAGTTTTTATTTTTTAAAAAAAAAACAAAATTTAGATTAATTTAAAAATTGAATTTTCTTATAAAAATATAATATATTATTTTGAAATTAAAACAAAAAAAAAAAACAAACCAATAATTTTTATTATTATTTTTAAAAATTACATTTAATTTTTTTTTCTTTAACAGAAATTTATTATAATTGGCGAGAGAAAATGGTGAAGAGAAAATCATACTGTTTTGTTTTTATTTTTTTTTTTTTTTTGTTAATTTTCTGTTTTTATAAATTGAAAAAGATAAGAAAAAAAAAGAAAAACAAATGAGTTAAAATTATAATATTTATTAAGAGGACGCGCACAGTGTTTTAAGTTTAAAATAAAAACAAAATTCACTGTGCACAAAAAAAAAATAGACTAGAGATTTTAGACAAAAACAAACAAACATTAAATAAAAATTAAATGAAAGAGGAAAAAAACAAATGCGCGGGGCATAACCTTAAAAAATACGGTGAGTTTCCTAGTCTTGTAATAATTACCATATTATTAATTATTATTAATTAATAATTTTATTATCTAATTAATAAATGAATATTTATCAAAAGAATAAAAAATAAAAAATTATAAAAAAAGGTGTACAAAAATTTATATATTTAAATTAAGCTAAAAATGGTAAAAGAAAGAAAAAAAATTACATTTAAAATTTTTATTAATTATTTAAAACAAGAGAACAAAATTAGGAAAGTAGAAGATAAAGAAGTGGTTGGAAAGTAGCAGAAGAGGTGGAAGAAGAATAAGAAGAAGTGGAAGAAGAAGTTGAAGATGGAGTGGTTTAGAAGAGGATTATAAGGAAGGAAGAAAAAGAAGAAGGAGAAAATATTAAATTAAATTTAAAAAAAAAGTAAAAATGAAAAAAAAATATATATCATGCCTTCAAAATTTAACGACAATGTAACTGAATTTGTGATATTAAGAGAAAAAAAAAGAAGTTAAAAAATAATGAAAAAAAAGTGTGTTGATTGGGCAACACTACATTTTGCAAAAAGTAAAAAAAATGATGGCTAAAAATTTGATTATTCAAAATAATTGATTCAATTGTTTCACCTTTTTTTTTATTCTTTCAGAAAAAGTGTTGCCCTAGTTAGCACAATCAAAATTTTATATTTGGATAAAAAAAAATAAAAAAAAAAAGTGAAAAAAAATTTAAAAAAATAATTTAAACACAATTTTAAAAACAAAAGTTTTGGTATTTTTAGGCGCAGCGAATGAAGAAATATCACCTTTTTGGTTTATATAAACAAAAAGAGAAAAATCTTTTTTTTTTGGATTTCCGATTTTTTTTTTAATTTTCCTTTATAATTTCGATTTTATAATTTCATAGGCTTGATACTTTTTAGTTGTTTTTTTTTTGTGCTTTTGGCTCATTTACTTTTTTCAGTTGGATTTGTTTTTATTTTTTATTTTTTTGTTCTTGTATTTTGAGAAGTTTTTGTGTTCTTTTTTTTGGCTTATACAAAAACAACAACAACAACAAATAAGAACAACATCATAAATAAATTTAAAGAATTAAAATATATAAATAAATAAATATAAATATAATTATTGTACCATTTTTAATGCATGAAAAAAATGGATGTTTTCTGATTAAACAAAACGTATAAAATAATTAAGAATTAGGAACAAAAGAAAAAAGAAATAAAATTCTTTTAATACATTTTAAGTGAAACAAGAAAACCAAAAGGCAACAATAAAACGGAAAAGTAAGTTTTTATTTTTGTTTTTTTTTTTCTGTTACAAATAATCAAACCAATATTGACCATCTTTATTTTAATTAAATTTTAAATACAACAATTTTTTGTTTCTGCAATAGACTGGACATTTTTTATATACATTTTGTTTTTGTATTGTACATAAGAAAACATCTTAAAATGCATGCAACCCGTTCAGGGGCAACCCCGCAACCTCTGACCTCGTTCTATTATTTTTTTTTGCTAATAATAAAAAATAAAACATAAAATTATTAATATAAATATTAATAACATAAATATCGTGTTACCGCGAATTTGCATCCCTCTTTATTAAAAAAAAAACAAAAAATAAAGAAGATAAATTCAATTTTCTGTTTTATTTCAGTAAAATATAATTAAGTAATAATTAAAAATGAATTAAAAAAAATAACAATAGTTTAACACAATAATCAAATCTCAACCAAACAATAACCCAAAAATAATAATCTCTATATTTCCTTAACTTTCCCTAAAACAAACACACAACCAACAATTAACCCCTTCGTTAAAATAGTAAAACAAATGAAATAAATACAATTAAATAAACTAAAATAAATAAATTTATAAAAAATAAAACAACAACAACCAATAACCCAAAAAATCAATTACAAAATTCAGCGATGCAGTTTACACCGACAGATTACAAAACTATAACATAAATAATAAAAATAAATTAATGAATTTATTAAATAATAATTTAATTAAAAAAATTAAATACACAACTCAAATAAAACAATAAAATGAAAATAAAAATAAAATAAAAAGGAATTTTAAAAATCTCCAACCGCAAAAGAAAACATAAAAAAATCAAATAAACCGAAGATAAAAAAAAAACACACAATAGGCAAAATAAAAAACCGAATCAAAACCGCAACCAAAAGAAAATAAATAAAAAAAATGAAAAACGTTTGAAAATATTATTAATAAAATGTCTTGATTATAACAATTATTTTATAGTCTTAAATTATTTATTAATCAATAAATAAGCAGTTTACTGGAAATAATCCAAATAAAAAAAAAAACATAAAATACCAAAATCTATGAATTTTAAGAAAAAAGAAAATCTCATCAATTTTTCAACAACAATATAGAAGAAGAAAATAAAAGTAATTTACTTTTATCACAATAATAACAAGAAGCTTTCTGAATAAAGCCGAAATTTTATTATTTTATTATTTTCTTTTTTATTTTTGGATAAAATTTCACTCAATTTAATTTTAGATAAATCTGATCACAGCCGTCGTCATCGTTAATAAAAAACCTATACTTTTTTTTTTGTTTTTAACAACAACAAAATAAATTTATAACAAAACTTTTTTATAATTTACAGAAGAATAAATAATATTTTATTTAAACAGAAACAAAAAAGCTCTCAGTATTTAATTACAGAAAATATTCAGAGTGAAAAAAACCGGATTTCGTTTTCAATTATTATGTGTAAGCACAAAGTTTTAAGTTTTAAACAATTTTAAGCATCCTCAGTTCAACTTTTTATATCATATACAGTACTACAGCGTGTCAAGATCAAAATTCAAAATTAATTTGTTGATTAAAGAGAAAAAAAAACCTTAAAAAAAAGAACATATCAAAATGTTTCATATTTTTCATATTAAGTTCTTTTTTGTTGCAATAGAAGAATCAAGGATTTCGTATTGGATTAATTTTCCGTACGAAAAATAAAAATAGTATTCATAAAATTTAACTCAAATAATTCAAAAAAAAAATCTTTTATCATTTAGTTTTAATTTTAAAACAATAGCCAATCGTAAAAAGAAAATATGTCATCATGATTAACATTCCCGTGCGTTTCTATCGGATGCATATTTTTTTTTTCTTAAAGACAATACATAACATTTTTTTAGTTTATTAAATAATAACAACAAAATAAATAATATAAAATCCATTTAATTTACAATAGTTGAAGTCAATTAAGACAATTATTTAAAAAATAAAAACCAAAAAACGCAACGACAATTTGAAATAAAATCAATTGACAAAAAATACAAAGGCAATACAAAAAAAACATATGAACATCGATGAAATTTAAAACTGACAGTTCCAAAAAAAGAAGACACTGAAATTTGCAACAAATCGTGTTTCGAACAGTTTATACTTTTGACAGTTATTATTTTAATTTTTCGTGTTAATTGTGAATAAGCGTAATTTAAAAAAATTGAATTTTATTGACTTCAGGAACACCGGAATAATTTATAGTACAATGCAACATAATAAAATAATTAATTAAATAATTAAAATTATAACTAAATTATATTTTTATACAAAACTTATATGAAAAGATTTAAAAAAAACCATTAAAAAAAAATAAAGCCAAATAAAAGTAAAATTATTTATACAAAAAATAATTAAGAAATAGAAAAACAAACAAACAAAAAAAGAATAAGAAGACAGAACAGAATTATTAAGCATCCTTATTTACAATATATTTACAATAGGAAGATTTTTTAAAGACAAAAAAAAAACAAAAACCAAAAAAAAAACGTCAAAAGCACCCCCTCCCCAACAAAACCATACCAATTTAAATTAATTAAGAATTAAATACCGAAAAAAAAAATCAACAAATTACAACAGACTGTAATTCATGTGATCAGATATAATATTTAAAGATAAAATAATATATAATACAACAGATTTATTATTAAAACACCGATTACAGTCAAATACATATAAGCGAAATAAATTACCCCCTACAAAACCTACAATGTTATGACTTAATTTGACTGTAATTTGTATATTTAATAATAATTCTCTAATTTTTAATTTAACTTTTTGTTTATTTTTTTACAAACGACGAATATTCGTCACTTTTTTAATTATTAAAATATTTAAATTTTTTATACCATAAAAAGAAACAGAACAAAACAAAAAATCGAATTGATATATTTACTATAAAAATACATACTTATAAGAGAAACACAAAAAAAAAGATTATATTTTGCAATAGAAAACAATATTAATAATATTTGCAATAATAAATAATTATAGCAAATAAATAATATAAACCGGATTCAGTTTTTAATTATCACAATATAAAAATTCATTAATTTGCAATAGTCACGTGGATACAATTATTGAAAAATTTTATATCTACGCTCTGGGATTGAAGTGTCACTTTAGAATTAGTTTTTTTATTATATATAAAAAAATTACATTTTGTATAAACCGAATAAAAACTATATTCTTAGACACTTCAAAAAATTTTACAACACATTTTTATTTCATAAAAAAATAACATTAAATAAATTAATGTTATAATATTAAAAATACAATCAAACAATAATTTTTCACATTTAAATTTTTAAAAGAACAAATGTACAACCGAATTTATTCTATTTTTTATCTACATCGTTGTATCTCGTTTTGTGTGTATAATGTAACAAAAAAAAAAGAAGAAGAATAACACAAAAGAAAGTAAATCATAACCACTTTTATATTTTTTAACTTTTACTTTTAAAAAATTTACTTTTATAAAAATAATAAAAAAAAAACAAAAAACAAAAAAACCATAAAATGAGAATTCAAAACAATTACAATTATACATTTTTACAATAAAAACACCATTACACATTATATATCAGTTTCTGAATATAAATAATAATTTTCTGACAATAGTGCCGAAATATTTTTAATAATTATTGAAAAAAAAAAATTAACCATAATTTATTTGCAATAGATAAAACAAAACAAAATGAATTTATAAAATAAAGTAATTTTTTAAAAATAAAATAAATAAGACATTAGATCTAATTTGAATATAAAAATGAGAAGACATTAAAAATGTATCGTCTGATTTTTAAACTGATGTTTAAACCAGCTATAAACATTTATTACATACAATAAATGTTTGGTTCTTCATTTTAATTTTCAAAATGAATAATGGAATTTGATGAGATTTCTTTCTAATTAAATCATTACAGATATTGGTATATCTCTTTTACTTACATTAAAAATATAGTAATTAATTGTATAAACAAATAAATAATATATTATTATTCATATTTTACTCATGCACAACAATAGTGATATAATAATAATTAACAGAAATGAAATACAGAAAAATAAATATAAATGTTTGCCCTCTCCCAAAAAAAAACCCCTATAAACAATGCCCAAACTCTCATCATTTTCCCCAATATGCCGAGGTAATAATATACCACATATAACAATAAAATTGTTAATTAATAACAATATCACATCAACAGGATAACAAAACCAAAAACCAAAAAAAAAATCAAGACATTTTCATTAATAATATTTTACAATATTAATAATTTCAATAAAAAATTAATTGAATTAATTAATTTTGACTGTTCTACAAAACGATTTCACCCCCGCATTCTTGCAGTCAAATAAATATTATTAATAAATAAATAAAAAAAATTTGTGTATAAAAAATTAAATATAAAATTAAAAAATATTAATTATAATTAATAAAATAATATTATGTACAAGATGAGTGAAATTGTGTAGAGTAAAATGGAAAATATGAATAACTATCTACAACCAATAATTCTTCCCGCCATTCTTGAAAAGAAAAATTTAATAATTTGGAAAAAAAAAATTAAAAGTTAAAAAGAAAAGCATAAAGAAAAGAAAATTTTTAATCAAAGAAATAATTGTAATCCCCATTTCCGTAGTACATATATAAGAAAATTTGACGCCGGACGCGCTACAACATCATTTCTATTTATCCCAATATATAATATAAAAATATATATATTAAATTGATTAATTAAAAATTAAATAAAGTTAAAAAGAAAAAAAAATTGATTATATAATAAACTGCCGGACATTGGGAACGTGTTTTTTGAAAATAATTATTTCAGTAATTAGTTGGATATAATTTCACAATTCTCCTATTATCCCCTCATATTTCCCCTGCCGTATGAGCAAGGCTTTTTCTTTTTCTTCAGTAATCTTTTATCCCCCCTTTTATTTAGAAAATTTCAGAATTTTCCACCAATAATCTTCTTTAGTTTTTCTTTATTCGTTGTAATATTCCAACCAATTACATTTTCCGATTTTTAAATTTGATTTTTTTTTTGAGAATTACAAATATTAAATTAAATATTTAATTTTTACAATTTCTGAAAAAAAAAAAAAAATAGAAAATAAACAAACAGTAATTTAATTTTATTAATCTTTTCAATGGCAATAAAAATGTTTAAATCGTATTTGCAGAAAATTCGATTAATATCGATTTCTATTCATATAAAAATAAATATAATTCAGTTTTTAATATTTCACTTAGATATATTCCTTGAAAAAATAATTCTTTTCTTTTTAGTTTTTGTTTCTTCTTTTTTAATTTCGTAATAATAATAATAATTAATAATTAAACTTGATAGTACCAATTTGTCAGAAAAAAAAAAGAATTAAGTACATTTTTATTGGTATTATGAAAAGTTCTGTAGATGTAGTTATACCCAAAACCCCCCTACCCCCAACCCCTAAAAAGAAAACATAAAACAAATGTTAAAAGAAAAACTTAAAACAGAAAATACATCACTGCTTAATTCAGGTCAATCGATGACTATATTGTACGTCTTGATAAAAGAAAAACAAATGAAAAATATTATATAAACGATAATTTTTTTATGAAATATCGACGAAACACTTCTCGTTGAATTAACCTTAATTAATTGGTGAAAATAGTTTTTCTTTTAAATAATTTTTTGAATCAATCATGTACACACATTTAAAAATAATAATAAATTAATAATAATAATTAAAAAAATTTCAAAAATAAAATAAATATAAAACCAAACAAACAAACAAACAAACAAAGAAACAACAACAAAATATTTACTCTCGGATTGTTTTAATTAAAATACCACTACCGCGTTTTTTTTATAGTTAATTTTTTAATTAACTAATTTTCAATCAAATTTATGGTATAATTTATTAAGTAAAAGTAACACAACAAACAAATTTCGGGATACAAATGTTTACCGGACATTTTCGCTTCAAGATTATTTTTGATGTAAAAACAAACAAAACACAATTTTTAATTTTCCAATCTTTAGTTTGCACACAGCATCAGGCGGCTCTCTGGAATAAAAAAAAATAATAATAATAAATAAATACAAGGACATTCCTTATTATTTCTATAAGGGTGCTGACAAAATCAATCAGTTCACAAATTCGTTTGTCTTTTAAAAGACTCAAAAAGAAAAATCTAAATAAAAAAAAATATCTAAAAATGAAAATCAAAATGATATACCGACTTATGTGTGACTATGTAACTTTTGTTTGTATTTAAAAAAGTGTTCATTAATAATTATGATCTCATTTCTATGATGAATCTAATTTAAATATAAATGAAGCCGTTAACAAAAAACCAAATAATAGTCATACATGTTTAATTACGGTAGCATCACTTAGGGAAATGATTTGGAATTTTTTTTGATTTCTCCTAATTTACAGGATGAACATAAATTCATTTACAGATAAAACAAAAACAAAAAAAAATATTTAAAGATAAAAAAAAAATTTAATAATAAAATATTTAAAAATAAAAAAAAAAATAAAAAGTTCTCGGCAATGTTTCGGATTCCCGGTCTAAAAATATCACGAAAAAAAGTACAAGCTTATTTGAAGCACCTTCGCGCCTTATCTTTAAAAAAAAATGAAATTAAGAAAAAATTTAAAAATGAATAAAAAGAAAAATAAAAAAAAAATTTTTGAGCAAACAAAAAAAAGTGAAATTGTGTGTGTAATTTTTACCAAAATCTGCCTTAAATTATATTTTCTTAAAAAAAAAAGTGAAAAAAAATTAAATTAAAATCATAATAAAAAGTCCTACTAGTGTGATGATTTGCTGTATAAAAAATAAAAAACATAATCCAAATTAACCAAAAAAAAAAACCAAAAAACAAAAACAAACTTTTCTCACAATTTATTAATTTCTGTCTCATTATAAAATTAAATTAAAAACAAAAAAGTCATGATTAAAAATTAATAAAAAGAAAAAAAATACAAACACTTACAAAGAAAAAAAAAACAAGATATAATTTTCCATTTTTAATTAATTATCTTAATTTCAAATAAAACAAACCGCTTGTAAACTCTCATTCAATGCAAAGCCTTTAAACTTTATTTTGTGTAAACTCTTGTAACTAAAAACATTAAATACACGAATGTCTGAATTTTCATTTATCCAATTTGCAATTTAGCAAAAAAAGGAATAATTCCAAATTAAAAATTCATATCTACCGAAGTCACATTCACCTACATGATTTTCATTCTAATTTAAATTCCAAAACTTAACTTCCAATTAATCTGTACTAAGTAATTCGAAAAATGTAACCAACAATATTTTATTTGATTTCTTTTGAAATTAAAACTTTTCCATTTTAACATTGGTGTACATATAATTTATTAAGTTTATTGGCTTTGCATTATAATGGTTTTATGTAGTGTGATCCGCAATAGTAAAAAAAAAAACAAACACAAACAAAATAAATTTATTAACAGTAAATAATTCATGTTTAGTTTTATTTTATAATTTTCCCCTTTTTTCTCTTCTCAATTTTGTGACATTTTGATGTAATTAAAATACTCACAAAAATTGTACGTATTAATTTAAATTTAAACACGTCATCAAAAGTGACAATTCATCATCACAACAGAAAATAAATAATAAGCTTAATAATTTTTTTACTTAATTAATTTTATTTATCATCTCCATCAATCAATCATTTATAATTTTACCGGTCTCTTAGTAGAGAAAAATATAATTATGAACAACAATTTGTTTGGATTTGTTCACAAAAATAAATAAATAAAAATTAACAAAAACAAAATCAAATCATGTTAAAAATTTCTAAAAACCTTAAAAAAAACATAAAATGAAATAAAAACCATAAACAAAAAATAATAAATCCAGCTCCTATCATTCCTAACCGTTATCCGTATATCCTAATCCGCACCATCCATCAAGAACATTCCCAAGAAAAATCCCTTATTAAATTAAAATAATTAAAAACATAATAAAAAAAAAATCAATTTTTAAAGGTATTCGTTTCATTGAATCCCGGCATATGGAAGAAAAAAAAAACATAAAATTATGCAGCATAAAACATATTTAGTCATAAAAAAAAATATAAATAAAAAAAAACCCAAAAAAAAAAATAATAAATTTAAAAACATAAAAAATTAAAAATTAAAAAATTAATAATAAAAAATTATAAGCAAACAAGAAAAAAAAAATTAAAAATTAAAAAAATGAAATTCTTTTGAATGTGGGATGTAGTAATAAATTATGTAAAATCGTTGGAATTCATTGTGCATGATTGTGGTTACTTCTTTTAAATATTATCTTTTTTCATTTAATTATATAATTTTAATTATAATTATTTTATTATTATTTTAAAGAAAAAATAAACATCCCCTAAGTAATAGTTAAACTAACACTTTATGTTTTATTATACAAATAAAATCAACAATTTTAATAAAAACAAAATACAAAACAAAACAAAACAAAAGAAAGAAAAAAAAAAAGAAAAATTTCAAATTTTATAATTTACAGGATGCACCGGATAAATAGAATGAAATGAAATTTTTCAATAAAATCACGTCGTATCTCTTTCAATGAATTTTATTTTATTTATTTTGTTTTCCAATTGAACATTTTTTTTTTTATAGAAATGCAAACCGTTTAGAGAATGATAAATTATTTTTGAAACAACTAAATAAACAGGATTATAAATTTTGAGCAAAAAAAAAAAAAAAATTCCACAACAATAACAGTAAACAAAACGTGATTTTATTGTTTCAATTCAATTCTTGTTAAGATTAATTATTTATCGTTTATAATTAAAAGAAAATAATTTTAATTTAAAAAAAAAAAAAAAGAAATTAATTTTCATCTTTTGATAAAACTTTTATTTAATTTTTTTAAAAATAAATTTTTACAAACAACACAAACAAAAAAAAAATGAAATAAAAATTAAATAATTTTGTGATAAACGTACGAATAGGTGAGTGCTCTCAAAACTGAAATAGCCACAAATTTCTCTGACATACGCATCCAAATCCGTTTTTGCAATAGTTAATGAAGGCAACCAAAAAAAACAAATAATAAACCGGTAAAAAAAAAGATATATTTTTATTAATTAATTAATTAAAGTTAATTAAATTAATTCAATAAAAAATATACAAAAGGAAAATTTAATGAAATACAAAACTTTTCGGCAAAGAAAGAACAAATTTTTTGAAACAAATAAGAATAATAAAACAAATTCACTCATAAATAACAAAAATTACACTTGGGCCAACTCGTCCGATCTAAAGTGCCTTCAAAGAAAAAAAAAATGTTGATTTTTTACGAATAAAAAAAAAACAAAAAAAAAAAAAAAATTATGGGCCCTTAATAGACTTCTCGCCCCACCAAAGCACTTGACTATTCGCACGTTTCATCCATCGTTTCTTCATTTTTCCTTTAGTTCCATTTTATTTATTTCAATTTTACTAATTTTTTTTTTTTAATTTTTTGTGAAAAACTTTTCTAAGAAATCTAAACATAAATTTATTCAAAAGATAAATCACAGAAGTACCCCTGAATGTTCTTCTAAACTTTAAGGTTATAAAAAAAAATATATTGTTAAGTCTTAAAAAAAAAAAAAAATTGAAAATTAAAAAGGATGAAGAATTAATTTCTTCTTTGAAATTTTTTTTCTTTTTGGATTTTTACAAGAAAAACAAAAACGTGTCATCCACCTAAAACCTAAACTTTGTCATTTAATTCAATGAAACAGAAAAAAAAGAATGTATTTTGACAGTAAATTTAGGATATGTGACAGAGTGGACACATTGCTTTTAAAGAAGAATCCAAAAAAAAAAAAAGAAGAAATTAAGAAAACTTAAAGAAAAAAAAAAAAAATTAAAGGAACAGAAGAAAGTAAAAAATTTCATGATTAGCAAGTAGGATCATAATAACGTACACATTAAAGAAAAATTAATATTAAATGAAAACTCTAAAATACCAAGCTATTATTATTATAAACAGTCAGTCAGTCAGTCAGTATTGTTTTTTCTTAATGAAAAAAAAAATAGAAGAAGAAGAAGAAGAAAAAGAAAAATAAAAATTGGTTTTTAAGTTTTTCTTTTGTTTAACTTTCTAAAATTTAATTTAAAAAAAAAAAATGATTGCAAAAGTAACGAAAACAAAAAACCAATAAAATAATAAATAAATTTTTATTAAACGCGAATAAATTCCGTGAAATTAAAAAAAAAAAAGAAAACAAAAAACAAAAATTATAAACATTGAAAATCAGAACTTTAAATCAGAAATTTAAAGAAAATAAAACAAAAATGAAAAAAAAATCTGTTAATTAATTAAACCAAATAATTCATTTTAGTTATTTATTAAATTATTATTATTATTATTATTATTATTATCGTCATTATTATTATCATTATTAATTATATTGAATAATTAGTGCAAATTAAAATTATGTTTTGTCCGTTTTTATTTTTAACTTTTTTTTTTTTGTTTGACACATTATTTTTAAAAGCAAAACAATTTTTGTTTGTTATAGAAAAAAAAAAAAAACAAGAAGAAAAAGAACAAGAAGAAAAACAGAATTAAAAAAATAAAAATAAAAAGAAAAAATGTTATAAAGAAATAATACTAATTTTTAATTATTTAATTAAATAGTTATGAATAACTTTTTTAAGTTAATCAAATTTTAAACTTTAATAAATGTAACAGAATGACAGAAAAATAATGATTTTGTTACTTTTGTATTTTCATTTTATAATTTTTATAATTAATAATAATTATTGTGTCCTCTTTTTTGTTTTTGTTTTTTTATTTTATTTTATTTTATTTTTAATCTGTTTTTTTTTATTTTAGTTGTACTAAGGATCATTATTAAACATTAAACATAAAAAGTTAAAAAAATAAACAAAATAAATAAAATAAATGGATTTTTAAGTTTTTCAATAGGTCTGTTTATAATTTTTAATTATTTATTAAATGAAAGAAAAAAAAAACAAAATTAAAATAAAAATAAACTTAACTAAAATTAAAATAAAAGAATTAAAAAAAAAATGGTAATAATTTAAAATATTGTATTGAAGAATCGTCAATTATATTTAATTATTTAAGAAAGTTTCATTCCTTTTCTTATAAGAATTTCCTTGGAATTGAAGTTTTTTTTTTGTTTTAAAGGTTTTTTTTTTAAAGATTTTTTTTTTAATGCAGTAAATTAACAGAGAAAATTTAAGAATTTCAAAGAAGAAAATCCAAAAACGTAAAATTACAAAAACTAATTCAAAATTAGTAATAAAAACAATTTTTTTGTTTAAAATCATATATAGAAAATGACACGCACGTATTTTTTCTTTCTATTTCAAATTAGGCTGTAATTTTTATGTGCAATAAAAACAAAAAAAAAATAATAAAGAAAACTTTCAGATAAAATAAAATACAATTGGAATTTGGCGATTTTTCAATGCGTTTCCCACACTTAGTTATGACAATTTGATGGAAATTCATTGTTGTAAAAATTAAATTGATGAATCAACAATAGTTAACTATTTGATTTGTATAAAATTATTATAGTTAAATATCTGATGATACTTTTATTTGACATTCAATTTCCCTTTGGAAAATTTCAAAATTAAAGTTAAAATTTGAAATTGTAAAGAATAAATAATTTTTAATCATTGAATTTCCATCACTGATAATAATATGTGCAATAGTAAAGAATAAGACAGATTCATATAGATACAAAATCTAAGACATAGCCCGAACTCGTTTCATGTCTTTTGTTTCTTAAAAAAAATAAAAAATAAAAAGATAAAAAATTATAAATATGAAAATAATTTTAAATTAATTTTTTTAACAAAATTAAGTAATTAACCATAATTAAATTAAATTCAAAAATCCAAAAACAACAACCCAAAAATCAATTCAAGTTTATATAATAATAGCGCATCCACAATGAAAGACTGTTTCTATTTTGTTACTCAACAGAACAGACGCACATTAATTGATAAAACAATTGAAAATGAGTTTTGAATAAATTTAACAAAAAGAAAATTAGATTGACGTAGGTTTATTTCTTAAAAAGAATAATCAGGTAAATATTACTGATAAGATTAAATAATAATTAAGGAAAATAAGTGTGAATTTTTTTTTGTGTGATTGCGCCAATTAAATATTTATAATGAAATTAATTATTAGTTATTATTATTTAATGATAAATTATGTAATAATTTAAACAATTAAAATTAAAAAAAAAATTAAATTAACATAAAATTACAAAAACAAAACAAACAAAAAAGTTTAAATTAAAAATTGGAAACGGGGAAAAATTATTTTCAATTAAAATTAAAAAAAAAAAACAAAAATTGCATCAGTTGTGTTGTGAATTTATTATTTATTTAATTATTTAATGATGAAGAAAAATCCAAACCAAATAAGAAAAAAGAAGAAGTAAAATATAAATTATATATTTAATTGATGATTTAAAAGGAAAAAAAATTGTGTAAAAAAAAAAATAATAATTTATTCAAAAAATGAAAAAAAAAATGAAAACAAAAAAATTAAGAAATTAAAAAATATTTTTGTATTAATATTTTCTAAACGTTGGTGTATTATAAAAGCAAAATTAACAAAAAATTAAAAATTAAAATTAAAATAATAAATTAAAAATTTAAAATTAAAAACAAAAAAAAATTAAATAAAAAAATTTCATAAAAAAAAAGAAAAGAAAGAAAGAAAATAACTTAAAAAAAAAACGATTATAGAAAAATTTTAGATAAAACAAATATTATAGTCATTGTTTTGTATTTTATAATTTTAGGCTTAGGTCGGAATAAAATTTAGGAATTTTTAAATATTTGTAAATAAAAGAAAAAGACAAAAGTAAACAATGGAAGAAACGAACAAAAAGATATAAAAATATGATGGAAAATAAAAATGACAAAAACAAAAACAAAAAATGGTATAAATTGCAAACAGAAGAAATAATTTAAAACAAAAAATAATAACTAAATAATCGAACACAACTGATACAACTTTTAAGTCAAAAAAAAAAATATATTTATAATTATTAATTATATTATGGATTGTAATTGCACCTAAACAAACCCCCTTTTTCTCCTTTTCCTCTATAAGCCATTCATTCCCAACCGTTATTATTAACAATCCCACTTCATTATTAATTAATTAATTATTTAGGTATAAAAAAAAATTATATAAGTCAAAGAAAAACAAAAAAAAAAAAAATACAAAAGTTTAATTTTAAAAAAGAAATTATTAAAAATAAGTAATTAAAAGAAGAAGAAGAAGAAAAAAAATAAGAAAACACACACACACAAAATATAAATATATATATAAATACGAGTATCTGTATATATATTTATCCGAGTAAACTTAAGTAACGAAACGATTCTCGGACGCTGTCCTAGAAGAATTTGTAATCTTTAAGAGAGATAAAAAAAAAAAAGTTAAAACCCAAAAAAAAAAAAATAAATAAATAAATAAAAGAAAAACTTAATAAGAAATAATAATTAAAATAAAAATTTTTAAGATTTAAGATGAGAGAGAAAAGAAATCAGTCGCAGCTAACTGTATGAAACGTACAAAATATAATTAATGAAATATAATTAATTAATTAACATAAAAAGACAAATTAATATTATTATTATTAATTATTAATTAATTGAATTAATTAATGAAATAATCGCAGGCGTCACTACTCGGAGTTGAATTAAACAAAAATAAAAAAAAAATGTAAAAGAATATTAAATCTAGCAAAATATTTATAAAAAAAACAATCGTGAAAAAGAGAGAAAAAAATAATGGCCGCCGCATAAAAACAAAAGAAGACAATTAATTGCATTAATTACTATTTATTTTATTTTTGCATAATTCAACTCTGAATTTAAATTATAATAATTTTTAAAGAAAACTGAAAAATACATTCATAAAAAAATTAAAATTAAAAAAAAAAACATAAAAATTAAAAATATATAAAAAAAATTATATTTAAGAAAATAAATAATTTAACAAAAAAAAAGTAAAAATAAAAAAGTGATGATAATTCGTGAGTGGATGACGCATTAAATTAAAAAGAAAACAAACAAAAATTAATAAAGAAAATTAAATTTAAAAAGTTAAAATTAAAAGAAAAAAAAAACGTTTTTTTTAAGAATAAAAAAAAAGAATTAAAAATAATTAATTAAAATTAAATGAAAAAATATTATAATGATACAATTTTACCAAAAACAAGAAAAAATATTTATGCTTATTATTTTTTATCTGTATTTAAGGCGTGTCATTGTCCATACATGTTTATTAGAAGTTTCAACTGTTTGGTGTAAAAAAAAAAAAATAAAAAAAAAATTTAAAAAAAATAAGAATAAAAATCTATAGTTTAATAATTATCTCACAAAGATCAATTCAATCCATGTATAACTAAAAAAAACTAATTTTAAACGTTTTTTGAGAGAATATAAGAATAAAAAACATATTTTTTAAGTTTGGAGTTTTTTTTATTATTTCTTAAACAAAAAAAAAAAAAACAAAAATTATACAAAATTATTATGAAAAAATTTAAAAAAATGAAAAAAAAATATTTAAGAATAAAAGAAAATTTTAATAAATGAAAAATGAAAAAAAAAACAATTTTTAAGGAAAAACAACAAAATTACTACACTCGACTATATATTTGTTTGTTCGACTTTTAAAAAACTATTTAAAACTGATGATTTTATGTGCTTGTATAAAAATTCATTTTATTTTGGAAATGTAAATGAGTTTTTTATTATTTAATTTATTTTATTTTTATTGATTTATAAATATTTAAAAGAAAAAGTTTATATTGTTTTTACTTTTCTCTTGAATAATAAAGTTTTTAAAATCGTAATAAAAAAGGTTTTTTTTTAATTATTTTTTGTTATCAAAATCAATTAATATTAGTAAAATCTTGGTTGCTAAATGGGAATTCTAATATAATCCAAAATAAATAATTTTGTTCTTTTAAAATATATATAAATAAATAAACGAATATAAGTAATCTAAAATAGATATTAAATATAATTTTCAGTCTTCTGTTTTTGAAGCATCTTGTTCCCAACTTCACGTCAATCAAGAAAATGACGTATAATGAATAATTGAAGTCAACTCGGTCGAAAAGATATTCCCAACACAGAACTGAAAATGATTGTTTCAGTTCAGTCTTTTTGCACATCTTGTATCCAACTTCACATCAAATAAAAAATCCAAGCCAACACCAAACTATTAATGTCTACTTATAGATGGTACATGTGTATTTATTAAAGATTCAAACGATGCTGACAATAACTGCTGAATAAAGTTTTAGTTTTTTCTTTCGACGCATAGATGGCAGACAACGAACAATATTAAATTTAATTATTATTTTCCATAAATTAAAAAAAGAAGATCTTTTCATTGATAGTCGGTATTATGTGATTAAAATTTCATATTATTAGTTGATCAATGGATAATATATATACGTTGAAATAATTAAATTAAATTATATAATTATTATTATTGTTTCTTGAGTGTAAATTATGAAACCGACAGATAAAATTATTTTGCCAAACTAACTTTGTTTGAACTTTGCATGTGATGTGAGGATGGTAATATTGAACACAAAATAGCCCAGTCCTTAGAGACTATTTAACAAGTTTCTATTATAATGCTATTGTTATTTCCTTTATTCTTGTTTCAGTGTTAGTAGATATTCTCTGTCAAAAACTTTATTTTGAATATAATTTGGGTTTATTGTTTTATGTGTTAATTTTACAGAAAACAATGTCACATTGACGGCGAAAACCAAGAAAATCTCAGGAGTTGTTTTAATTGAAAAAAATTACATAGATTTACAATGCACCAAATAATTTAATAATAATTTATTAATAATTTAATAATAATTTTTTTGTATAAATAAATGGGTATGAATAAAATTTATTTAATAGAACTGCCACTGCAGTTACACAATTTCCTGGAGAATTTTCATAATAATTATATGGTTTCTGTTAGATTGTGAACACAAACTTTTTTGGCAAGTTTAAATTAGATTGTGGTGATACAATAAGACTTACAAGAAAAGCTAGAAGTGTCAGTAATATAATCTTCTTGGGTATGCAAAAATTGATTAAGAACAAATTTCTATATTTCGATAACGAACGATTTTTTCTTCAATTTTATAAGTTCATTATCCTATAAAAAAGAATATAGAATTTCAAAGAAGTGGCTTAAATGTAACATTATAATATTTATTTTGTTGGCATTAAATACGCAAGGCTACCCCCATATAAAATAATAAATTATGAAATCAATTAATGATAGGTTGTGACAAAGTCAGAAACGGAAATATCCTTGTTTGTCAAATTTTATTTCACATAAAATATCCTTCAAAAAACAAAATCTTTATGAAATTTCAAATTAATTCATCATGTTGTTTTTTTGAATAAAAAATAAAAAAATATTTATTTTATGACGTGAGTTACACTTCACGTTTCCTCATTCAAAAACACGAATTTTGATTCTATCATTTATTTTGTAAACATTTCATTATCGTATTCTTATACGATCAACAATATTAGAGGTTCAATTAATTCACATGCATTGATATTTAGTCTTAAAATGAACCAAAAATATTTAAATTTGTAAAAAGGAAAGTGCTGCTGTATAAATTAATGTGCCTTAAAACTTCATTCACACATTTATTTTACTGTATGTAAATAAATGATTTACCAAAAATGCCCCCAGAAATAAATATTGTTAAAATATAAGTTTGTCTTTTCGCAAATTCTCATCTAAAAATATAAATTATAGATTAAGTCGGAGTAGATGCGTTTAGTTATGTTGCCAAACTTTAATCCAATTTTTTGAGTCACGTTTATACCTTGAGGTTCGAATGTAATTTTTAAATGAAATAAAATCAAATAATCTTCAAACTAAATAATTTCTTTTATTGTAATGCATTTCATATATTTCATTATAAATAATAATAATAAATTCCTATTAATACTATCTGAAATATTGGTTTAACTTGGAACTGATAACATAAGAAAATTTATCTATTAAGCGCCACTGAAGGCCATACTTAATTTCCCTAATAAAATCAATTTAAATTTTAAAGCATTAATTTTAGAATAACGATTAAATAAAAGTTGACAATAGTATTCAAATATTTTTTTGTTTAAAAAAAAAAAAATTATGTTGAGGTCCGTTGCCACTTCAACATTCTCTATTAATATTGTTTAAATTAATTTTAAATGTTAACGGACTAATTCTTTTTAATCACATAAACATATCAGTATAAAAGACAAAGACAAAAGTAATCTGATTTTTTGTTTTTATAAAGTTTTATTTAAAAATTATATTTTCTTTCAAAAATATCAAATCAAAAATAATTAATAAGTTTCAAGCTCAATAAAACCATACAATAAAATATGTATACTCCCAAATTAGTCATAAACAATTAATATGTATTGTGTTGGAGGAAATTAATTCAGCTAATGCAGTTAATTAAAAGTAAAACACCAAAACCAAAATAATTTCCTAAACAATTTTGAATTCATTACCTTTTGACAAATACACTAAAATTTTTGGGTAAAATAATTATAAAATGTACCTCTCTACATAATGCGATAAATATAATAATAATAGCTGATAACTTTTTTTTGTTAAACCGAATGACATTTGCACTTTTTATGGTTAATTCAAAAATATCTTCAATACACACATATTATTAACACATTAAATTTAATTATTCAAACAAATGTACCAGATCAAAAACACAGTAAAAAAATCATTTATCAAACGCTTATCAATTTATCATTGCCTAGTAGAAAATTGTGCAATGTTTTTTTTTCAGTTTCAAACGAACTTCACACATTTATATAAAAGTCCTGATTACACGGAGAGATGTTTTTACTTTTAGCGAGAAGTATTACTAATTATTTATTAACTTTAGTGATCGTCAGTATAGTGTCCCATTTATCAGAACAAATACATTTATTGAATAAAAACATCCAAACTTGAAATATAGATTTTTGCAATTATTGAAAACTAAGATTTTAAATTTTCACAAATTAAAGATCCATTAATATTAATAATTTCACATTTACAGTTTTATTAAAAATAATTTAATTTTAATGCTTTTAAATGGGTTATTAAATCGGGCAACTGTGATTCACATTATCTATGGAAAAATCGGATAACTAAAAATTAATTCATTTATCAAATATTTAAAGAATAATTAAGATTCTCGTCGCACTCAAATTAATTAAAAATAAAATCACATAAAACACAAAAACAAATCACCAAAAGTACAAAAAAAAAAAAAAAGGAATGAAAAAACAAATTTTTATTCTAATTTCTAATCAAAAAAATAATTAATAATATAATTAATTAATATTCTAATCAAAAAAAAAAATCTTTTATCGTTCAATGACGGCCTAGCATTTTAAATGCACAATATTTTTTTCTCATGATAATTGAGTTTTTTTTTTTTATATAAAATGTGAGATTAAAAATGTAGAGAAAAAGAAAAGAAAAGAAAAATGTGCTTGTCCCAAAATACATTCAAAATACTTGCATTGAATGTTTTTCATTAATACAAATGCAATTGCAATCAAATTCTAAAAATAAAATCATCATACAGTTGCATGTGAATTTTATATTCAAGCTTCTTTTAAATATATATATATATAGATATTTTCGACATGTACTTTATGTGTAAATTCAGACTTTATAACTAATACATTTATATAAAATTTATAAATCACGAGATAAAAATTTATAAAATTTTTTCTTGTTGTGTTTTTGATTGTAGACAATTTTTTGCTGACTGCAAAAATACAAAGTAATTAAATTTAGTTCAAATTAAATTAAAGTTTAAAGTAGTTAGTTGAATTTAATTAATTAAAATAATAATTGTAAGTTTTTGTGTTTTTTTTTTTCCTTGTCATGCGAATCTTTCTGTTGTTTTTGTTGTTGGAGTTTCATGTATTTATGTTTATGTTTAAAAATAAAGGTGAATTATTAAATATTTAAACATAAATAAAGTTAAGATATTTTAATATACACAATTGCATTCCTTCCTTAATTTATTGTAACTGATTTTACACAAGTATAAAGATAAATAAAATTTAGAAAAAATCTGTTATAATAATAGGTTGTTTTTTTTAATAGGAATTACTAAATAATTTTATCTACGTTAATTATAAAAATTCAACATTATGTATATAATTATAAAATTTTATATGACATAATTTATTTTTTTAAAAATGCATTTTGGTTGTTATGCGCATGCGATAACGATTATCTTAGGGAATGAATCTTTTTACGTTCTTATCAATATTTATAATATTAGTTACTTTACGTTTTTTTTTGTTCTGGATTTGCTTATATTTTATAAAATAGATAAGTTTTGTGAATTTATATAAAAATATGTTAATTTAGGTCATACACATACATAGTTATATAAGCAGTGCAGTTATTTAACCATGCATACAATAACGCAATGTGCGTTTAAATAATTTTTTTTATATTAAATTCCAGCGAGTCCACTATATTTCTTTCTTTAAGTTTTCTATAAGTTTTGCATTTAGTTTTTTGTTTAAACAAAATATTTTGAATAAAATTTAAATGTGAAAAATAATTTATATAAATATTTTGTTTTTCATGAAAAACAAAAGATATTCTCTTTATTTTTAACAATAGAGTAAAATAAAATTTATCATTTCATTGAAATATATTTTTCAATGAAATTAATTTCATATTGTTTGTATTTGTTTACATGAAAATTCACCCTATTTTCACTTTAATAAGATGAAAAGTCCTCGTCTGAAATCTAAGCTCAATATTTATGTACGAAATTTATTTCAAATATACAAAAATTTAACTATTATCAA
The DNA here is from genome assembly GCA_963082725.1 of Pedicia rivosa. Taxonomy (NCBI): domain Eukaryota; kingdom Metazoa; phylum Arthropoda; class Insecta; order Diptera; family Pediciidae; genus Pedicia; species Pedicia rivosa. The sequence goes on from OY720151.1 coordinate 21,038,751, forward strand.
GGTCAATTTTATTTTTAAAAGAATTAAAATTCTTAAATAGTAGATACATATAATAATAATTTATAAATTTCTCATTGAGATGAAATTGATTGCATTTAATAATTAATATATTAATCTTGTTATCGTTCCTTTTTCTCTTTCTCTTTCTGTTTTTTCTTTTTTTTTTGAATTACGTAAGAAAGATTGAACTATTACTTATCAATTGACATTATTATTTTGATAGATTTCCGTATTCTTCAAATGTAAAATATAAATTATTATTAGTTATTAGTTTTATTTTGAAAATAATTTTTAAAACCTAATTATTTGTAAATATAATAAATAATGTATTTTATTTTATTTCATTTAATTAAATAATTTTAAATCTTAAAGTTTATCTAATTAAAATTTATTATAAAAAGTTCAATAAGTGTCCTTAAGCTGCCCTTAACATTTGACTTAAAAATATTTCTGGCATTAATCCAAAAAAATAATTTATTGAACAAGACATGAACAAGACAACATTTTAAATACTATTTTGAGAAAAACATTTTTCTGAGTTAAGAAAACGACGACATTAAAAAATTTATTTGTTTAAAAACATTTTTATTTTGATTGGCAAAATATTCGCAATTAACTTTTTGAAAGTGAGAGGAAAAAATGTATTTTGTGATGAAATAAGGACTATAAAATTTTTATTATTTTAATTTCTCTTCATTATAAATTATATTAAAAATTTGCACTATAATTATAAATTATAAAGTTATTTATAAACTATTATAGAGTTTTAAACACAATGAATATTTGTTCACTTTCTTATATGATTCGATATCGATTTCTGATAGTAGCAAAAATTGTTTTATATACTTTCGCCGTACAATAAAATTCTAACGAAAACACATCATCAGAAAATTTTAATTTTTTTTATTTGAAATTTATTAATATTAAATATTTCATTGAATTATTAGAATTTTCATTTTCTTGTTTATATAAGTTAAGTTAAGTTTTCTTCATCTTCTCGATTTTCTATTATTTTCTCTCAGTAAATGCTCGTGGAATGAATTGAGTAAACGATGACTGGGAATTTTTGTTATACTCATTTTTTCCAGTCAAAACTAAAATTAAATATTTTGTTCAAATTTTTTTATTTTTGTAACATTTTTTAAATTTAAATAATATTTTCTATTAATTTATAAATTTTTAGTTAAATCTGGTATACCAAGTTTATTAATAAATTCAGTTTAATTATTTTGAAATTTTTTCATTTATCAGAAATTTGAAAATTCATGATTTGTGAAATAAATACTAAAGTTAAAGAAACAATCAAAAACATTAAATTGATAAAATTACAACAAAATATCGGTAATAATTAAAAGATTTAGAAAATTTTGCTATAGTCAAATACAAAACAGTTATTTTTACCAAAGATTTACTAATTTGTTGTATAACGTCAAAGAAATATTTCATTTGAAAAACATTTCATTTGACAAAACAATAATAATTCTTGCTAATATGCAATAAAAATTATTCAAAAAATTAATGTCATAATTAATATTAGAAATGAAATAATTATCATCAGATAAAAAAACATTTGAAAGACTGTCTCATAAAATGAAATGGTGAGCCTAAACATATTTAGGTTTAAATAGTTATATTATTTTCATATATACAAGTTACAACATTTCTTTCTGTTGTCTTGTATTTAGTTTTTTTAAACCAATTAAAATATAAAAGAAAATCAGATATTATTTTTTGATCTTAAAACAATATTTTATGAACTGTAACGTCTGTCATATTTAATTGCGCGCTTTTATAAAATGGTTAAAAATAGAATTTAATGTGATCGTATGTACAAAGAGACAAAACAAAAGTAAATAGAATCATTGTTGGGATAGTCCTCTATATATTATTGTTTTAAATAATATTGGTGACTTTTAAGACAATTAATAATCGTTAGTAGAAAACTTTTGTATGGTTTAAAGAAATTTCAACGAGCAAATTTATATGTACTTAACTTAACTATAACGTTTAAGGTCATTTCAAAGCTAAACGAAGAATGATGTTATGAATTGTGTCCTCATTTTTTACTATAAGTCCAGTAATATGCGGTAAAATTTATAAAAAGTATTTCTGTTATTGATGATATAGAAAATGTATATGAATAAAAAGTTTTGTTAAATAAAAGGGAAACTGATACATCATATTGGTTTAAAAACTTCATATTCTAACAACATAACATAAATTCATATTTTACTCAGCTTATCAGCACTCTATATATAAATTATATAAAATTGCTTATAATGAAATTCAATATCAATTTGTAATTGAAAAGAAAAATCATTATTCCAACATTTTATGTGTAAATGTGCGCGTAATCCTTTTATATTGAAAGTTAAATATATAGGCTGAATAAAGACATTTCTGATATATTATACATATAAAGATATTTCATATAGATGCTTCCATAAATGCTGGTTATGAATTTAAATCAATTAGAAAATATAAATTCAGAGAATCGACAATAAATTAGTGTAGTTTATCACCTACAAGTATATAATTTTTTAAAAAAATTAATTCAATTTTATTATTATTATTATTAATTATATTGCAATTATATTCTAGAATGTGACAAAATATTCAGGTAAAAATTTGTTTGTATAAAAATGATACAAATATCAAATTGCAATGCTTTAATATTTATATTTATTAAATTTAGATTTTATAGTTGTAGAACATATTTATTTTTTTTTTATTAGAATCATATAGAAGTTTAAAAATTTTCAAAGTACATTAAAGTATTAAATATTGTTAATAATAAGCATAGTAACCTTCAATATAATATCTGTTTATTCGAAATGATGATAAGAATTATTATTAATTGTAAAACTAGAATTTATAAATAAAAACTCTTTTTTTAGTTCCATTAATATCCAAAATTCTTTCGAGTCTATGTTCTCTAATTTTCATTTTTTGACACATTAAAAAATTCATTTTTCGCTTCCAATTGTATGCAAAACCTGACACATAACATAAAACTCCCACATGCATAATATAAAAATGAATCTGAATTAAGTGCTTGTTAAATAAAATCGTTATTATTTGTAATGTCAATATTTGCTTGAAATATAATAATAATATTGAAATTTTTTAATTATCAAACTCGCATTAAAGATAATTCATATATGTAAAATGTCGTTCACTAGATATATTGTGATTGTTGCAATAACCGAAAAAATTATAAAATTTAAATTCCATTAAATATACCAGCAGAAAAATAGTTTATTTATAAATTTAGAGTATTTAAGAAAATTTTTATTTTATTGCTTGTTATTATTTTATTTTTCCCATCAAAACAAATCTTTTTGATTATTATGAATGGCGTTCAGAAATTATGATATTATTTGACAGTTTGAGAGAAAATTTGTTTATTGAAAACGTTAAATTTTGATAAATATATTTTATTTATTTTTCATTGTTTCAATTTTTATTATTTTGAAACAATACGTACTTGCATAAAACATTTTATTATTTAAAACTAAATTAAATTATATAATACTGAGCAGCAATTAAATTCTATTAATAAATATAATGTATTTATAAGTTTGACACTTCTTCTGTTGTCAAAAATGTGAAAACAAATAAGTAATTCATTAAAAATTAATCCAAAAAAAAAAACAATTTGCAAATACTGTTTATGGTATTCACATTCTTCATTCATAAATTAGCTTGAAACCCAATCTTAGAAATTATAGTTATATGTACTTAAATTAATCTGTTGAACTAAGAAATAAAATATATAGCATAAGTCAAATTTTTATAAATGGTTATTAATATTTTTTTAAAACAATTATATTTCAAGATCTATTTTACTATTTTTAAATAATCATTCGACATTGAAATAATTATCTCCATTAAAGATGTTTGATTATTTAAAAATAACCGTAAATAAATAAATAAATGAAATATACATAATGGAATAACAAATATGTGTTGTCTTTATAGGAAACTGAATAGAAACTGAATAGAAAAAAATCAAAACACCTTCTAATACATAATTTATACGTATAATTTAAACGTAGTCAATTAAAATCATATTGTGTTAAACTCAATTTATGTTTATTTAAATAAATATGTTCATAAATTGTTTAATTCCATTGAGATTAATTTTAGCCCATACCTGTTGAGTTTATATAAACGTTAATCATTTCATAGAATACTATTTCATTCAGAATGGTGAAAAAATATTTAATTATTTTTATATAATTTGAAAAATCAGTCTTCTGGTTTTTAATATAGTATATAAATGCGTTAATTAATTCAGTCAACGTTATATGATTATTAACTTGCAGTATTAAATAATTAAAATTAAAATATAAATCGATAAATTGTAAAAGTTGATTCATAAAAAAAAACGTTTTTTTCCATTATAATATATTCACTCCATATATGCAAGGAAATAATTTTAAATAATAAAATGTATTATATTCCTTACCTCAGTACCTACTATATATATTCATTGTATTTTGCGACAAATTTGCATTTGAATAATATAAATAAATAAATGGTCATTTATTTATATATTTATATTTTTCATATAAATAAATTATAATTATATTAAATCGCACAATATTTATGAAAACTCATATAAAATACGCGCGTGAATAAATCGTATTAATCTTTCCACACACACACATTTATTATTTCTAGAGTATAACTTTTATATCACTATCAACTATAAAAGATTCTAATTATTGTATAGGTAAACTAATGAAACAAGATTTTATAATTTTATATGACAAATTACAAAATAATACATAAATCTTAAAATACATACATAAATATGGAAATAAAAGTCCATACATAATATTAATTCATCTATATATTAATCAAATGTTATAATTTAATTGACCAAGACTGTTTGTTTGTTTTATCATGCATAATGGATTTGATATGCGAATTTAGATATGTATTTAATATATATATGCATGCATATAAATTTATATTATAGTGATAGATAAAATATTCTCGATACAAATTAACACTTTAAATTTCAAATCAATAGAGAGACATCCATCCATACATGTAAATAAATTTAAATTGATTTTCAGGAGCATGACGAGAATTTGTATTAATGTCATATTTAATGTTATGAATATGAAATTAAAAGATTGCACTCTAGCATAGCAAATTTTTACTTTTTACTATTTTCCTAAAAAATCTATGATATTTAACAAGAAAAAATAGTATTATTTGTAGTAAAAAAAACAACAACAAAAGAATTATAAAAAGGATTTTAGTATTTGAAAAAAATTAATTGTAAAAATATAAAATATTCAACTTTTCTTTCTTCGAATTATTTATCAGGATTTATTCATCAAAAAAGGATTCGATTTTCTCAACAATTTGTCTGAGTTTTCCATTCAATGACTATCACAAAGGCCGTTCTATAATTTAATAAACATTGGTTTTATATTGTTTATGTTCTTGCATACATAATTCATTTAAAAATTTATTTATATTTTCTATATCTTCTCATTTTTTCTCCTTGCATATACAGCCAACATAAATAAAAATAATTGATGAAAATTGAAGAATTTCATTATAATAAATTTAAAACTTTCTAAGCAAACCAAATAGTTTTGTTATCAGTGAAAATGTTTTTTTGTTTATTATTTATTATATTTATTCATTTTAAATACAAACTTAATATAATCTTTGATCGGTCATCGCAAATTTATCACTTTATAAGCGTAAAGTGTTGCAATTCTAATAATAAAAATATTCATTCAATAATAAAATATAAATTCTAGTAAAGTTATTACCGTGTAGAATATATACTAACATAAAGTGAACTAATATAAAATTTATAAAATTTATTTGTGTTAATTATATTTTTATAAATAATAATTATTATGGAATTAACCCAAACATGAAAATCAATTAATTTTAGTAAAAAAAATATATAAATATTTATTCAAATAAACTTTAAGCAATGTTAATTCAATGGAAGAAATTAACTAAATTATCTAAATGAATAAATTAATAATTGGTATAAATTAAAACCGAGGTATATCTACTTTACTTTTATTTCCTCCTACTAAATATTCAATGAATGGTTTTTTCCAACAATAAAAAGTATTAAAATCAAGATTATTGTTCCATCTTATATAATATTATTTTTCTAATTTTCATTTATGAAAATACTTTTCTTTCAACATTTCTTCTTCCTCTTTTGAAATTAAAAATTAACACTAATACATTAAGAATAGTTATTAGTTTTTAACCCCCTTTTTCAATTAATATATCTACGTACATCTACATTACAGCTACGCTAATCCACACGACAAATTAAAAAGGTTAAAGAATAAAAGAAAAAATATTTTAGTAAGGTTTTTGATGATGATAGAAGATAGAAGAATAAAAATCAATGTATTTAAATACAGACTTAATATTTAAATTCTTCCTTCTATAGTTCGAACGAACGATAATAAATTGACAACACACTACAAAAACAAGCCCAACTACTAACACACAAATGTAATCGTAAAACTTTTTGTAAAATTTTGTTTGATTGTGTGTTGTCTGGTTGTGTTGTTATGTTGGATGAATGTTTATATGTGTTGGCATGTGCATACATTTGAAAAATCTATTCTCCTTTAGAATTGCATTTCCCCACTTAAATTCTTTTTTTTTTGCTTTTTCTTTTTTTTTCTGTGTATTTCTCTTCGTTTTTTTCTAAAAGCAAATTTCATTTCGTCATCGAGTTGATTTTGAGTTGCTGCATCGCGAAATACTTCTTTAATATTCTATGGTATATAAATTGCATTGATGTATAGATGTGTGTGTGGCTATAAAATATCTCACATAAGTATAGTCAAGTAAATATTGAGAAAATTAGTATAGAATTTTAGTTCTGGATGTCAATACAATGTAAATGTGTATAAAATCAACAAACACAAACAAACTATTAATTCATATATGCATACGTTCTTTTACATGTGTACATTATTATTATTTTTTTTTTTGACTGACGTGATTCTCGGACTTTCATCCACACTGCGTTTTCTACTCTAGCTAGCAGCACTAGAATTCAGTTTCAAACTGACATTCGTTGACAGTTGATTGCATTGTAAATTAATGCGCTTTCAATTAATTCATTTTTTCTTATCTTGTAATACAAAAGAAGAAGAAAAAATTAATAAATTTATTCTATTCACCGGTTTTTTTTCTCAAAATTTCATAAATAAAAATTATTCAAATTTTTGATCGTTTGTTGTTGGCTTTTCGTTTCGTTTGAATCGTTTATAACGATAAAAAGTAAAAGAAAAATAAAAAGTGTTATTTAGTTTTTGAAAAAAAAAAACTTTCTGATAAGAATTTTTTAAGTGTTGTGTTTTATAAACGTGATTTAATTCTAATTGGAATTGTAAATTAGAGAAAAACAAAAAGTAAATGGTTTCGCGCTTTATACAAATTTTTTCTTTAAATTTTTTTTATTCTTTATTTTTTTCTAAAAGAATAACAATAGAAAAGATATAATTATTTTTTGTTTAGATTTGTGAATTTTTTCTGTATTAAGATCAATAATAAAAATTAAAATAAGTTTTCACCAAAAATAAGTTAAATTTTTGAATTTTCAAAACTCAATAGTGGAATTTTTTTTAATTAATTCCATTTAAAACAAAAACATTGTTTTTTTGATTTTTTTTTTTACCAAATTTTTAAGAGGAATAATCTTTAATAATATTGAAAATAGCATAGCAACAGATTGTTTCGTGTATTTGTATTATTTTATATTATAAGTAAATGTGTTTTATATTCACACTGAAAAAATTATACATAGATACGACACACAAATTGCACAGTAAATATATACACAAATGCATTATAGATAAAGTGACATCAGTGCTGTGGAAAATTTACTCTGTTTTTTCACCACGATTTTAAAATAAACTATTACAGAAACATAAACAACAACAACAACAAAAAAAAAAATAAAGTTTGCGACTTTCTTGTGCACTTTTCTGCGTTTTATTTTTGTTTAATTGTGGCGAAAAAGACGAAAGAAAAAAAAGAGAAAAACGAAAGAAAGAATAAACATAATAAAATAATTATTTTGTTTTTATAAAAATCAAGTTTTTTTAATTGTGTGTGTGCTATTTTTACCAATCAAAAAGGAATGCAATTGACAAGAAAAATACTCGTTTTTTAATAAAAAAAAATAAGATAACTTCTTTGTTTTATGTTTTTGATTTTTTTTTTTTTTTGTTTTGAAGATTACTCTGGAAATGTGAGATTTGTTTTAGATTGTTCATATTTAGGAAAATATTAATAAGAACAACAAAAAGTTTATTCAGTAACTCACTTGAATAAATTATAACAAAAATTTTGTTAAAGAAGGAGCAATTCAAAAGAGAATAAGAAGAAGAAGAGGAAGAAAAGTGTTTTTTTTTAATCGAATATTTCGTTGACAATATTTTTATAAAAACTTGGATGGTGTCTGAGGATCAGTGGAACGACGTTATGTCCGATTCGGACATATTAGATTCGAAGCAGGAGATGTGTGGTGGCGCATCTAGCTCAAGTGGTGGGTCATTAAACCCACGTACACCGCCAAATTGTGCTAGATGTAGAAATCATGGCTTAAAGATAGCATTAAAAGGTCATAAAAGATATTGTAAATATCGTTGTTGCAATTGTGAAAAATGTCGTTTAACAGCTGAACGTCAACGAGTTATGGCATTACAAACAGCATTAAGACGTGCACAGGCACAAGACGAAGCACGTGGATTAAATATAAATGAAGTGACAACACTTTCACATTCGCAAATTTCAACAAATAATAACATAACACCACCAAAAAGTCCATCCGAAGATAATAATGTACCGGCTACAGTGCCTGTACCAGCAAGATCATTAGAAGGATCGTGTGATTCTTCATCAGCATCACCATGTTCTACGTCTGGAGTACCAATAACAGTACCCATTACACGTAAACTTATTCCGATTCATCAGCCCCTTAGTAATGCATCATTAGGTGAGTGCTAAACTTAATTATTTTGTATTTAAAAACGTTCACAGTCACATTCCCTCAAGAAATATGAATTTAATTTATTATGTGCCCCGATCAATTTGATCAAATTATAAATTATATTAATACTATTTATAGCTTTATAACACATATAAATCATAAGAATGATTATTATTAAACTATAAGACTAGATCACATTTCATTCATTATCAGTAATAGATTTAGCCTTAGGACTAACTAGAAGAGGTTTAAATTAAAAACTGAAACTTTTTGTTATGATGAAAACGCAGATATCATATACTAATTCATAAAAGTATTGATATAAAGAATATATAAAATTGAAACAATGAATTGATACTAATAATTTATAATCTTTCAAATTTGTTATCTCATGTTTATCTCTGTTTGTTGTAATCTCCTTATTCTCTTTTCTAAAAACTGATTTAGATTTAATACAAATTATAACTTAATTTAATTCCATTAATATAAAATTAATAAAATATTTACTAATGGTATTACATATATTATTATAAGTATATTTATTTCAATTTCTTATCAGGCGAAATCCTTTTGAAATCAAAAATTGGCGAAGAATGATTCCATCCAATTTTAAAGTTTATTCGGTTTTCAAAAATGAACAAAACAACAATTTTTCTAAACGTCATTGTATTAAATCAATTTATAATTCAACGTTCTATTAAATCACCTTCTGTTATTTCAATTTATTTTTTATAGGAAACCACTAAAATTTAATAATAACTTTTATGTATTGGTTATGTTTTTCTTTCAATAGAATTTTATTGAAGAATCCGATTTCTTCCGATTTAAATTGTATAAGTTTCAATTCATTTAAAATTATAAAATTTTATTTTACTTTTAATTTTTTCTCAAATTGGGATTGTTACTCAACATCAATTTTACATTATTCCTAATTATAAGCAAAAAGAATTATAGAAATTCTTTACCTAAACAAATTTCGTAGAAAAAAACATTCATATATCAATCGTTTACCATTACAAAGACGCTTAACCTTACACCTTAAATATTTTTATTTTACTTAATAAAAGAATGATAAAAAAATATCTTAAACTTCCAGTTTATAAAGCATTCTTAAATCTATTGGAAATAAATAAATAAATATTGTAATAAATATTATTAAATTGTATAATCTGAAATTCACAGACAATTTTCAACGCTATAAAAAAATATGTTAATATAAATAAAGTACGATAATAAGACAAATAAAAATAAATTCACATCATATAATAATAATAATACTACTGATTAACAAATTACCAACAAGATGAAAAATAACCACAAGACACAAAAAAGTGGAGTAAAAAACAAAACAAAAATTGAAAAATTCAATCAACCACGTCTTATTCGAAAGACAAAAGATAAAAAAGAATAGATGATACTCTCATTGATTGAAAGTAAAAAATTTCTAATATTTTAATAAGACAATTAAATATGTATATATTTACTAAATCAGCGATGTTTATTTATCTATCCTTTCTGTCTATTCTGTCTAATTCTCAGTCGTATAATAATTTATTTTACTATAAATAGTATCTAGGTACGTATATATAAAGTGATTGTTTTATTATTATTTTATATATTTAATAAGACTATATGTGTGTGCTTGTGCGTTATCTGAATTGTATATAATTGGAACTTAATCAAAGTGAATTAGCATTAAATTGTTTTTCATGTAATTTTTTTCTCTCTGTTTTTATAATATTACTTAATTGCTAACAACTGCAACATTTTGAATTGAAATTAAATCAAAAGCAATTAAATTTAATACTTGCGCTAAAGTTTCTATTTTTTCTTGTTTTTTTATTGATTTATATATTTTATTAAATTCTTAATGCGATGATTTAAAAAAATTGAAAATTGTATTGAGTCGCGTAAAAATAGGAAAAATTATTCAATATTCACCTGGCGGACTACAATAACTATCTTTTTATTACAATATTTTTTCTTATTGATTTATGTCGTTCAAAATTACAACATTAAATTTCTTTTTCTTCATTTACATTATAAAATATTTAATTGGATGAAAATTTGTCGTAAGTAGTACCTACTAAATTTCAATTTTTTTTGTACGAAATATTTATTAATTTAATGTGAAGATTTTTTTTTAATCGATTAAATATTTTTGGTTCTATCTACCAACATAATATTATTTTCTAATTAAGTATATGTAAATATTGTTGAATTGAATTAGTTTAGTTTGAGTTCTTCTTAAATGATACTCAAAGAAATTCACATTAAGTTTTCAAATAGTCTAAAATTCCCCTAAAATCTTTCTTTATTAAACTCTGATAGTTGTTAGACAACCCATTAACGTGAACTTTCAACATTTCTGACTAATTTCAGTAAATATTTTCTGTTTAACCCACTGAAAGAATTTTTTTTATTATTTTCTATATATGTATTTAACCTTCTTTATATTTCTTTCTTCGCATTAATGAGTTAAATAGAAATCGATTAATGTATCTATTATAAATTATTTGTATATATAAAGAAATTAATATAATAAATGAATATCAAAAACATTTAAATTAAAATAAGTATCAGAAATTTTTTTTGAAATAATAATTTAAGTTTTTCCTAAATTATTTGTCAATTTAGTTAATTTGTGTTTGAAGAATTCTAATGTTATGCTGTCTCTTCAATACTATATGTAACCATAATCACATTTTCATGCAGTTACACCCTATATTTGCATAATAATGTTATTTTTTTGTTAACAAATGAACTCAATACGTTTAAATTTAAATCTGGATATTATTTGGATATATAATTGATTAATTTTGATAGGTTTTTAATTTCTTAATTTTAGAGAAAGTTATCAAATATGCTGTACATATTTATTTTAAATTGTTACGTTCGGGGCCCTGAAAACGCTTTATAAATTTTTCAAAAATCTATATTATCAGATTTTAAGGACGAGTAAAAAAATAAAAAAAAACGGTAGCACGGAAATTATTGTTCAAATTCTTCATTTTTATGTAATTTTTTATTTTATCATTTTGTTATTTTCGTTTTTTTTCTCATGTTTGAATTTTATGTGTCATTATCATTAACCACAAATACATATTTTTGTGCGGTTTCTGTTTGCTTCTTTGTTTCATCTTGTTTGTTTCTTTTTCTCTTTTCTGGTTTTCCAGACAAAACAACAAAATGTTTCTATTTAAAATTGCATGAAATTTTTGAAATTTTTCAATAGGAAAAAAATGAAATCCATATTTTTTTATTATTATTATAATTATTTTACTTATTTTACGATGTTAAAAGTATAACAAAAAAATTATTCGACTTAAAGTGATCTATGTGTGTGACTATGATTATTTGTTGTAATTTTGTGGTAAAATTATTCTCTCAGGGATTCGATCCGGTTAAAGTTTTTACATCGGTAACCTTTTTTTATTACTTTTTATTGTTTATTATTCTTATCATTATTATTTATCAATATATCAATTGTTTTGGTATAAATTTTTTTCTTATTCTCTGAACAGATTTTGTGATTTGATTCCAGCAATTATTAGATTTTTAGTGCATTTAACATAGGTGCATCTCTTCCTTCACTTTAATATTAAAAATTTCTTTTTTTTTTTAAATTTATAATAAAATTTTCAGTAATGAAAGTTCTTCAATTTCCTTATTACTTCCTTATTATTATGATTTTATTTAATTTTTTTTCTGTTTGTCCATTTCTGTAGTTCCTTTTTTTCCTCGTCGCATACATTTTTATAAAGTTGCAGTTAACAGAATATTGTATGAATTTTGTGTATATTGTAAGGAATATATAATAGAAAGTAAAAAAGAAAATAGATAAATAGAAGAGTTTTGTAAGGTATCCTGAGTGTTTATATTATATATATATGTATATATATATATATATATATATATATGTATATATGTATAGAGTTATATATAATGTTAAAAAAGAGAGAAGAGCTCGGAATGAATGTAAAAAAATGGCTTGATAATTTTTCTTATATGTATATATGTGTGTAGAAAGGCAACGTCAATAATTTTCTATACTTACTTTTATGAAGAACTTGATAAAAAAAAAATCTGATGAAAGCGAGGATGAAAATTGAACTTATTATAAGAGTATAATTTGATTCAGAATAGTAAAGGAAATATTAATACGTAAATAAAATATATTTTTTTCCATATACGTATTCCATAGTTTATGTGAATTGATTGCGTTTACGCATATGGAAAATTAAAATTTTATAAAATTGAGATTGTAAGTGAGGCTGAGGTGTGCCATATTTTGTTATCTGAAGTACTTATAATATATATGTCGCCGACAATTTTTATCTTTTGCCTGTGGTGTAACTGCAGAAAAAAATAAAAGTGGAAAAGTTAATCATATAATAATAAAAATACTTTTTTATTCTTTAACATTCATAAAATACAAAATATCAATATTAAATTTTTTTTTATATGTATACGTTTCGTGCACTTACATATACCTATTCTGTTTATTTGCATGCATTTTACATATAAAAAGAAGCCACATTTAATTTTTATTTATTTATTTTATTATAATTTCTTTTATAAGTTCAAAAGTTAATTTAATTATTATTGTGTCTCTTTACAAAAGGAGTTTAAACGAAACATGTCTAACCGGCACTTAATTTTTTTTTTTAGATTGTTATTAATTTAGTTCTTGATTATGATTCTCATCATTTTCTTTTTCTTTTTATTTTTTTTACTTTTGTTTGTGTTGTACTTTTATTTCATTTATGCACTTAAGTATGATTTCGTTATTTACTTTTACTACTTGTCTTATGTTATCGGTGTGTTTATTTTTTTAGTTGAACAATTTTTTTTCATTGAAATAAATATTTAAATATTAAATTAGTATTCTTGTAGTTATTATTGTGTTGTTTTGTTTTGTTTTGTTTTGTTTTGTTTTGTTTTGTTTCGTTTTGTTTTGTTTTGTTTTGTTTTCTTTTGTTTTGTTTTGTTTCGTTTTATTTTTTCGTATTATAATTTCATACATACTTACTTATTATTGGTGATTTTAGCAATTTTTTGTGTTATAAGAAAAATTGTATAGATATTTTGTTCATGTCTTTAAGGCAAGAATTAAGAATAATTTTTTTTTGTTTAATGCATAAGATGCATGTTGGATAGCACGTTATGTATAGAAGAACACAATTAAATTTCTTAAAACTATATATAAGTATCGGCTTGTAAAATATCTTCCAAATTATCTTTACAAATTTTTTTATTCTTACTAAATAAACATAATGCAACATCAAACATAGTGATGCATCTACATACTAAATTTATACATTGGTAAAAGTTAAACAAAAACGGAAGCAACAAAGTGAATTAATTATCTATTATTAGTAAAAGACAGAAGATTTCAACAAATTGTAATTAAATTAATCAAACTTTAATAATGTTTATTTTTTTCATGCAATACAATAGTGAAACAAAAGCACAGTAGATTACATCAGTAAAAAAAATTACATGTAATGCTAATTTTCATGACTTTATTAATTGTCAGTACCACATCTAATTTAGTTGGCTTTTCTTGATTGTTATCATAATTCATAAATTGTTATACATTCTAGTTTTTCAAGTTCATATACCTACTTAGTTATTTTTATTTATTTGAGGTAGCGTAAGTCATATTGCAATTAACTATAATTTTAATGTACCTACTTATTTGTAAAAAATTTTATTTAAAAATTTGCTTAAAATGTAAATTTCAATTACATTATAACTACTTATTAGAAAGATTATTACTAATTATTACTATTGTTGCAATAAATTTGAATTTTATTCATTTAAGTTCTAAATTCAAAATATTGTTGTAACAGATTGTATTGTAATGTGTTTCATAAACGCACCGAAGAATGTCTTTCAAACATATTTGATGTATAAAAATATTTAAAAATAAATATTGTTTATTTAAAATTTTGTCAGTCGTCAAATTTTTATCTATGGGGACAAAAATAATATAAATCAAACTATTATAAATTTGTTATTTATATTAATAAAATTTGATTATGTGTAATATTATTATTGTTGATTGGATTGTATTGTGATAAATAAAAATTTTATTGAGGCTCTTTAAATTAAACAATTCTCATTCATTTCATAACCAATGAAAACGGATACAGTTTTAATTATTTTAACTAATGATTTGTTGTTTTCGCATAGAACCTGTATAGAGAGTTAATCCTTTTCATGTTTTATACCACAATTTTACTTTTTGGTTTTCACTCATAATTTTTTACTTTTAAACTGAAAAAATAAAAATATTTGACAATTTTACTCCAAAAATTCGAAAGAGGTAATTTTTCTTAACTGAAGTTAATACCAAGAGCTTTCAATTTTCTTTCATAAGTAATTATTTCATTGTTCTATTTACAGAGGAGTTAAAAAAATATTCTTTTTCTAAATATGTAAATAATTTATAACTATTATAAATATAATACACAATTTTTTCTACCCATTTATGTTATTTTAGACTAAAATTATAAAAATTATTGTATATATTAATTCTTCGATAATATTGTTTAGATTAATATACTTGGGCTTACAGGACATAGATCATAGTTCAAGTAAAAACGCATTACAAGAACAACTTAGAAATGACACAAAAACTTACTTAGAAAGGAAATAAAAGTTTCGTGAACCTGAAGCATAAATATATCAATTATTTAAATTAAAATTGTTCCTATTATAATATTCGTGCATACATATTTTTACTTAAGCAATTGATTCTTTAATAACTATTTTTTTTATAATATAATTCAACAATCAAAAATTAAATTAAGTTTGCATCCTTGAATAAGGTATATCAATTCACAGTACATATATATGCATAATTATTATTCACATAAAGGTAGAATGTAAATGATTCACCAGAATATATTTACACAATATTTCGTTTATACTCAATATTAAATTATTTTTTATTTTTTTGTTGTTTTTGTTTATCTGTTTTTTTTTTCAAATTTATTGTTTTGTAGCTTATGAATATCAATGATGAATGTAGATTTTTAAATGTGAAATATTATTAAAAATATATTTTTTGTATATAAACTAATTCAAAATTATATATTATATATATTTGTTATATATTCTTAACTTATAACTGTATTTTCTGCGTGCAAATTGTATTTCTGTATAATTATTATATTTATTATAATATTTTCATTAAAAAAAACTTACTACTAGCACCTAATTATGAAATAACCACTTCACGCGTAACTAATTGTTGACGAATCATGTTTTTACTTTTATAATTATTACTATTTAATTATATTCAAGTAAAACAAATTCAAAACGTATCTCAATATAACGCGAAAAATTTGACCATTTTGCGACAGTTGTAATTATATACTACATAACTTTTTCTTTTCATTACCATTAATACTATAATCTGATTGAACAACATATTTATTAATCTCTTCCATTTGCTTACACGCACCACAATATATTTTTGTTATGTTCAACAATATGTAGAAGAAATATAGAATGAAATACTTATTTTGATGAAAATAATTGCATTTATTAACATAGCTGCTCCGGATTGCTGATATAAATAACTGAATTCTTGATGATACTTAAGCTCTCTAGGATTGTATTATAATAAATTATCATTATTATCAAACATCGTTTTTATGTTTATTCTTTTTAATTCAAGCAAAAACCGATAATATTATCTTGTTCCACTTCTGATCTTGTATCTATATAAAATTAGTTGATCTTATAGACTTATAAATACTATAAATAAAGATTATAAACTTATATTGTGTATTTTAAATATTCGCCAAAATATTGCTTAAGCATGAGTACAAGAAAATCAAAGGAAATTAAAAATATTATTATGTATGTACTAGTTCATGAAGCCTAATATGTTATTGACAATCGCCGCTCTCCGATTTTCTTTTTTTTTTTTTGAGAGAAAATTCATTAAATAAATTTAAATTTTATGGTATAAATAAAGTAAAAATTAATTAAATATTAAGAAATCCTAGAAATGTTCCGAAAATCCATTTTAAAAAGTAATGTCTATTTCGGCGAGTACTACTCTACAAGGAAGCTAAATAATAATAGTGAAAAAATAAATTGAAATAATAAATTATTCAAATTAGGATTACAAAACAAATATTCATATAAACTTCTAAATTAAAAAGTGTTAATTTAAATATTTAAAAATTGTTGCATAATTTTTTTTATTATTTTGAATTATCTAAAATTAAACGTTAATTTAATTTGCTTTGCTTACATAGACAATTTAATTAAATTATAATTAGAAAATATTTCTGGCCTGCATTAATAAAGTTATATTCAATGTCTGTATTTCCTATACAAATATACACTAATTCATTCATATTATATTTAATATAGCTATTTAATGGGGATCTAATTATTGTCATCGATTTTCCATCAATTGATTTTCAAAGGCTCTCGAAAATGATAAGATTAAAGAAAATTATATATACTAAATACATCAACCTTAGCTCCACTCTATAAATATAGCTTTTGTTTACAATTTTAAGATTTTAATCAATAATTTCGAGAAAACTCTTCAAATTTTAATTACTTAATTGAGATTTTTTTCATAGTATTAGTTAATAATTTAATATTTTATTTTACTGAATAAAATCAAATGAAATTTTCCACTTTCAACTTATTATTAATTATTTATAGCGTACAAAGGACAAGAATTATGAATTTATTTGCATATACAATTTGTTTTTTTTTTTTCACTTTTTCTTTATTACATTATAGATTTAAGCAAATTTAAAAAATAACTGCAATTTTTTAATTCAAATACAACCTATACAAAAATATGCATACGTGAACTATTTTCATTTTAAATTGTTTTCATAGTTTTGAATAGTTCAATACCTTTTTCTCCTAATCCTAATCATAATCAAGAACCAAGTGTGCATATTTATTTTCACTCTTACTTATGTGTTCTTTTCTTAACCAAACTGCAATTGCCATTCTTAAATTGTTGCATTTTCATTTTAGAAAATTGCTTCCTTGGTTTCGATTTAAAAGGAAAAAAAAAAACAGATTTACTTTAAAGCTGAATAGAAAAAATTTCGTATATTGTATGTTTTTGTAAAATGAAAAACCGACGTGTCCAACATCTCAAAATAGATAGCTAGATGAGAACTGACTTTTTAACATAGGATTGAAATCTTACCTACACATAAATTTATTAAATAGTAGATATACTTCTTATCGTTAGCTTGTTTATATTTAATAGAATGGACAAAGTATGTTAATCGAGTAACCTTATGTTAACATACAACGTAGAACGTAACCCATGATTTGTGTCTATATTATATTTGTTCATTAATCAAAACTTTGAATAAATTAAAAAATAATAGGAATTATTTATGAAAACAAATTTTAAAATAAAAATTATTATAACAAGATTTAAAAACGCACTAAAATGGTTTTTGTTTTATATACAAATCCTATGGACCAGTCATTCGTTCATAAATTATACTTCATATACTTTAATAATATTTCAGTTTAGTCTGTACCTTATAACATCTGAAATAATAATTAACAATATATCTTGTTCTCTATTTTCTCCTCTAAATATGAGTATTATTTATTGTCCTCTTACATCAAGAATTTTATTTTTGTTATAAAGAAAATTAAAAGTATAACATCATGCAAAATAAAATCGGCAACACTGCACGCAAATTAAACCATATAAAATAAAAAATATGTAATTTGAATAAATTTACTCTGGAGTTGTGGTACAATGTGAATGTCTCGAATTTCAAATATAGAATATTAAACAGTCTTTAAAAAATCTAAACAGAAAACTCGGTAACTTAAAATAATAAATGTGTATATATAGGTACTCACACTTTTTGTATCGTTAACATTCTAATATATTGATGACTTAGGTACATGCGATTCATAAATGAAAATATTTTAATTGTCATAAATCTTTTACTTGGAAAAAAATTATTTTTCTTGAATGTGTGTTGTTTAATTTTTGCATATTAATTGAAGTTTACACTAAATTCAGTTTTTTAAATCGGATAAAATTGTATATATGTATAATATCCATATACCAACGGAAGAAAAAATTGATTATATGTATTGTTATGTTATGGTAAAATAACTTCTGTGATTTTAATGGATTTAATTTTTCGTTTGTATTTTGTGTTTGGCTTTACATATGTACTAATAGCTGATAGTTGAGTTAGGTACTTATTTTTTAAAATTATATTGTAGTTATGTAGTTCATAGGAAGTTGATTAGGAGGATCAAATTGTAAGAGAGGAAATTATTATGTTTATAATAAACACAGTTATACTTTAATTTTAATAATTCTGATTCTAATATAAAGAAAAAATAAATTTATTCTTTTCTTGTTTTGCAAAAATATATATTCCTATAATAATCGTTGTTGCATGGAAGCAGCAGTTGCAAATTGTTTTGTCTTTCTTTTTTTGTTTCTATTTTTGTTTGTTTATTTTCATACATACATACATTGTATTTTCTATTTACGTAACAAACGCATTCATGAATATTTTTCATTTAAAAAAATTATTCAAGGGACATCGTTTCAATAATTCTATACGATATCGTCACTTTGATAATATTCGTTCTGTGTAATAATCAAATTTCAAATTAATCTTAATATTATTCAGAATCCATAGATATTTAATGTTTTTGGAACTAAACTATTCTAATTTCTTCAATATATTTCTTTCTCAACATCTTTCACAAAACTAATTTCCTAAAGTCTAAAAATAATGTTTATTGTAAGTTAACCAAATTTCTTAAATCAATTTCAATATTATAATTTTTTGCCATGAATATTTTATTAGTGTTTCTCTAGTTGAGTTAATAACCCTACTCTCAAGTAAAATATGGCTAGTGACATTTTACCGACACAAACAAAAAATAAAGACGATTTTTTCATATATTTTTATTCATCAACCGTTTAATATTTTTACTAAACATTATCATTTATATGTTTCAATGTTGCAGAGGAAGAAGGATTTTCTTTATTTGTATTTTAAAAGAAAAATAGAGAATAATAGGAATTCATTTTACAAATACATATGAACAAATTTCCATTTCATAATAATAAAACCATATAAAAATTGCATAGCTCCCGAACCTCACACTATTGTTGCTTATTAAATTCTTTACAAAACAATTAGAAAAAAAGAGAAATTCTTTACATTTAAAATCTCACAGCAAAACATAATATTTTACATCTACATCTAGATGTGTGCGTTGGTGTATATATTTTTCTAGTGAGACTATACAAATTTACAAATATATAATCTGAAAATTTGTATGACCTTGAATACATTTTTATAGGCAAACAGCAAAATAAAGTCTGCTCAAATATAAAAACTCTCAGACTTACCTATTTTCTGAAAATAAATATGAAATTTGTGTTCAAATCAATTAGAATTTATAAAACGTGTTAAACGGTTAAACCGGTAAAAATATTATTTTAGAATTGATTATAATGATTTTGAACTGATATTTTTCACTTGAACTGATATGTTAAAGTGATAAATACTGTTCTATTGACACTGAACTGAAATTTGAGCAATTGTGGAACCGATTTACTGATATAAAAAAACTATATGATCAGTTGCATGTAATAAATAATTTTCAAAATCCATTTCAAATAATATTTTATTTTGTTTTCACAAATATAAATGTTAAATTAATATAAACGTTAAAATAACATATCACTTCACTTGCCAATAGAACAGTAATTGCTTAAATCACAATGGCTGAACTGATATTATAAAATGTGATATTTTGCTAAATTGTAGAACCGATATGATATCAGTAAATCAGGTAAATAGAAAGCACCTTATGTATACGAGAACTTTAATTAAATAATTGGTACTAAATCTGCCTTAGTAAGAAAGTTACAAATTTATACATATATATAGTCTATGCATGTGTGTAACTATCGACAAAGATGTAACTCGCAAAATAATAAGATCTATAAAAATACAATAATTTTATTAAACTTTGTATGCTTCCAAATCAATTTCCGGTACAAACTTTAAAAAAAAATATAAAAGAAAGCACTCACACAGAAATAATATTAAATCGATTGAAAATTTCAATGTTACATCAAACTACAATATACGGTATACGCATTACATTTTTTATTGCATTAATTTCCATGTAAAATTCTAAAAAATGGTACCTATATACATATGCATGTATATCGTACCAGAAAACAACAAATAAATTTTTAAATATAAAAATGCACTACTATATGCCAAAGGGTGAATTCAGAATAAAATCACATACACACATAAACACAAAATATAAATTTCCTTCATTGCATGATTCTATATTTAAAAAAATGATATTAAAAGAAAATACAAAAACAACTTAAATTCATGCAACAACCTTACTTTTAATTACCAAAAATAAAATTAGCATATTTATGTATGGTTCAGCTTCCCTATACTTTTAAGTAATAAGAAATACGAAAAATATTTTCTTTTATTCTTACTTTTAATTAATAACAACAAACACAGAATAACAATTTCTTTGTTCAATCAATATATCAAAAATGTCAACCATTGTATTTCCTTATTTTCACGATTGACATTACAAAATTAACTGGAGCTAATTTTTGTCAAATTGACATATATGTAAATGTTATTTAATCACAAATGTTCATGCAAATTAAATGTTTAAAGACTGTACACAAAATATATGCAGAAATGTCTATATTTTAAAGTGAATAAAATAAAAATAGGCTAAAATCTTTGTGGCTGATATGATGAAAGAAATGTAGAATAATAACAATATTCCGATAACTGATAACTTTTATACATACTTTTTTTTTAACTACGCACCGAAGTAAATAAATAATTTCCGCCATTATCTTACCATTCGTATTATATGTTCCTTTTATTCAAAATATGAGCATATCTTTTTATTCTTATGTTTATATCACAGGCAATAATCGTGGAATACTAATTTTCTAAAACCTATATACGTATACCTAAATCTTATACACATATAAGTAAACACTGTCTAAGATATTTACTGTAACACATATTTGTGTATAGACGGTGTTATTATTGTTGTATTGTGAGACCATAAAAGGTACCTACCTTATACTATATAAATATTTTTTATATTTTTATACAATACGAAATACAATATACAAAAGCCACTATACTGCCTCGCGCTTCAATTACAACAATGTTGCTCTACATCTGGT
Organism: Pedicia rivosa; assembly: GCA_963082725.1. Taxonomy (NCBI): domain Eukaryota; kingdom Metazoa; phylum Arthropoda; class Insecta; order Diptera; family Pediciidae; genus Pedicia; species Pedicia rivosa. The sequence continues at coordinate 21,061,013 of OY720151.1, forward strand.
ACTGTGCGATATATTTTTTAAATCCTTCTTTTATTTTATACCTAGGTTTTTTTAACAGAGTTTTTCGCTCATTTCGATTTTATTTTAATTTAGCTTTTTTGTAGTTATTTAGTACATACATATATGAAGTTGAATATTTCACTTACAGATCATTGAATTCAATCTAATTTGGACGTGAAATTCAAAAAGAAATTAAAAAAGGTGTATAATACATATATATATGTCAACAAATCTGGGTGCTCGTTAATTTTAGAATGGTACAAAAATTATCTTATTTCCATACCATATTCTGAAAGACTATAGGTAAAAATCAATACAATTAAAAATTAAATTTAGACAATTAAGAATTAGATATAGATAAATAGATTATATTTATTTTTTTTTTATTTCATCGCAGAATTGTCAAAATGTCATGTACGGAAAGTGTTTACAGTTTTAAATGTTATTACTTGGAAACATGATTAACGAAAAATTCTTAATATTTTTTTGACTTTCTTAAAAAAAACAAACCTACTCAAAATGAAACAGATACGAAATATTCAATTCTCTCAGTACAATACAAAATGATTTTTCTCATTGCCAAGTCCAAGGTCCTCGCTCTGGCTGGCTCACATGTATATTATATAATTGTATTATATAATTTCTGAGTATACATTTGTGTAGTAAATAGCATGCAGTTATATAACAATAATATTCTCTTGATTCTATATTCTACATTATACAACCTCTCTCTCCCTATATATAATCTAGATTCTAGAAACTCTCAGTAAAATACACTGAAAATCCTATACATAAGTAAAGTAAAATTTTGTACATGACATATTTTCTTCTCATTTCCGTTTTCATCTTTTTCCATTTTATTTTATTTTGTTTCCGTTGCATTTAACTTTTTGTTTGTATAAATATAAATTCACATACAAAAAACTGGTAAAATAATAATATAAATAAGCACATTCACCCACACATATACGCATTTAAAAACAGAGAAGCTTGAAAAGCTTCAGTTTTATAGACTTCGTCTATACTCTATATTATCGACTGACCTATGTCAAGAAAAACAAAATTGATTTGTGCTTGGCTTTTTACTTGAAATTGAAGTAATTGCTTCTTCGGTTATGATTTAATCAATTCTAATTTTTTTGTTTTTTTCCTTTATTTTACTTTTTTTTTCTACATCATAGAGGAGGAAACGTTGATTTCAAGCTTTTAAGTTTTAGCAAAGTTTAAACAACAACTACAAAGAAAAATTGTCGCTTCAAGAAATACAAATTACAGACTGTGAAAAAATAAAATAAAATATAAAAATGTCTACATATACTTACTTGAAGAAAATTAAAAGAATAAGTTTTATTTTTGTTATTCCCAACTCCTATAATTTAATCAGAATAACACTAATTCCTCATATACAAAAATGAAATCGTTATTTGAATAAAAATGAAACATGTTTTTATATATTTTTTCCTCTTTTCCTCCTTTAATACACTTTATTTTTTCAAATTGATTGGATTCTTTATCTGTGGCGTGCCAATTGAATTGATTCATAGATTGCGTAGATTGTTAAGAAAGGTAAAGGTATAGCATATAGTATAATAATATTATGTTTATTATGTTTAATAATATTATTTTAATTATGTTATTTAATATTATGTTTATTATTATTATTATGTATTTTTTTCAAATCATGTATAATCTCTAACGGTGCATAATCATATTCTAATATTTATACTTATATTTGGGTAGGTACAAATTCTAGAGCAAGACGCTAAAAGACTTGTTTGACTAAATACTTCTTCTTATTATATCTTTTAGTTGTTTCCTTGATGTGTCTTGTTTTTTTAAAATTATCTTATATCTGGTTTCGTTATTTTCTTTTATTCGTTTTGTATAAAATTATTTCTTCGCGACTTTAATACATATATGGCATAGGAAGTTGCTGCCGGTGTTGCAATCCTAATAAAGAGAATCCGCTCAGCCACAGGTTTTCTGGTGACTACTTTTTTTTTGACAACACGAACTCAAGTTCATAAACCCGAAGTTTTTCAATACAAATATGAGTAGCGCCGCCATTTAAAAACTTTATTCATCAAACATATATCTTTCCTAGCACTTTTTGTAATTTGAAATGTCAAAATAAAAATACAAAACAAAATGAAGTAAAAAATTTTGACGTTTGGTGTTTGAAAAAATATAAAAAAAAAGTTCAATTAAAAGTGAAAATAAATAATATAAAATATAAGGAACAATTAATTTAGTGATCAGAGATAATAATAAAGGTATTTATATAAATTTATCTTCTGGAATTAATAGTTTATTTGTGAAATTAAAATTTAAAGTTTTAGCATTTTTTTTCAATTTTTGATGTTTCATTAATGTAGTAAAATCTTGTTTTATTTTTGAATTAATATTTTTGTTATATATATATGTTAAATAGCATGTTTATTAAATGTTTCTTAAAGTTTTTGTTTATTACAGGGTAATATAAAATGGTCTGATGAAAACTAGATTATTTTTCGTCACTTGAAAAATGAAATAGATCGAGTAATGGAAACTGGAGTTTACTTGGATTAAAAAACTATCGTAAAAAATTTAAAATATTATATTATATACTAAGCTAAAATATTAATATAATTTTTTTTTATTATTTTAGCTGAAAAATCATACTCGAATGTTATTTAAACAATTTGAATTATCTATTAATATGATTACAAAAATGTGATATGTTTCGAATTATCATATCACAAAAAATGAGAGTTCCAGTGACACGCAGATTGGAGAAGAATATTCAAATATTACTTTAGATTATTTAATAGTAAACTCAACAATAACAACAGGGAAAATTAATTATAAATAAATAAGAAATGGATTGTAATTAGCTAACTAAGAAATGAATTGCAATCAAATAAAAATGAATTGAAATTAAATAATGTTATTTTGAAATAAAATATAAATTGTAATTTGTTTTCTTTTATTATTATTATTTATTATTCTATTATTTTTTTTCAAAATTTTTATAAATATTTTTGAAAAAAAAATTTTTTTAATGAATTTTTTTGAATATTATCAGCCGCCAAAAAAAATTAACGCCTAAAACCGATATGCAAAGTAACTTGTAGCGTTTTAATCGGAAATTTGTAGCATTTTTTTTGCGTTGAATTTTCGGAAAACGTAAAAAGACATAAAAAGATTCTAGTAAATAACGAGCGGGTGAAAAAAAGTGGTCACCAAAAAACCTGTGGCTGGCCGGAATAACCTAATAAAGCCTTCTTAACACAATTAATTTAATTTTTTCCAAAAAATACATACATTGTAACGCAAACACAATGGAAATATTTAAAGATGTTCTCTTAATTTTTAAATATATTTGGTCAAAATTTTGAAGTCCCTTTTTTTTATACAATAAATATTTGATTTTATTTAAACACTTTAATTTCGTTTTGGTCTTATTGTTAAAAAATTAAAAATGCCAAAATTAGAAATTTAAGTTGGTATTTCGCTTATATTAAGAATAAAAATAATGGAATTGATTTTATGAATTTCGGTATAAATTTTTGGAAGTTTAGATTATTCAGATTAACTAAGTCTGAATAATATAGCGAAGTATATATTATTAAATAATCAACAATACAACACAAAACTACTTCACTCTAAAAATAATAATAATTAACATATCACTAAAAATGATTATTAACAAATATATTAGTCCTGGCGTTTATCTCAACATAAGTTCGTCATATGATTTATTTATTACAAGTCTGTTTTACATACACGTGGTGTACCCATACCGGGACAATAGGTGTATCTGTATTAAAGAATTTAAACCTAATTATAATATTTCGTTAAAAAATTAACATTTGACCAGGTCAAATGTTAAACTAATCGCTACATCAAAATTTTTACGAACAAACATTTTTTTACTAACAAATTGGAATAAATAAATCTTTTATACACGTGGCACTACTTTACAAGTTTTAATTGAATTTAATTGTATTTAAATTTCCTTTATAACGTTGGTTTTATATTATTAATTTGTTTTGTGTAAGTTAGTTTGTGTAAATGTCTTTTTTCTTACTATTATTATATAATAAAGTAAAAAGGGTTTTTTATATAGAATTATAGAGTAAAGCATTTTTTTTTATAAATTTTTCATGTAAAATATTCAATTATATTAATTCTTTTTAAAAAAATATAATAGACTTTAGTTACCCACACATATGTTTATATATATTATACATTGTATTTAATGTATATAATGTAAATTATGGATAGATGTAAAAGTATATGTGAGACTGATTGCAAATAAATGCGATCTGTCAAGTCCATATATCGTCCATTCAATTTGTTTTTGAAAGTCTAGTAATTGAAGTAAAATCTAAAATTTTATATTATTTTACATGTGTGTTATTTATTTAGTTTATACAATATTCAATTTAGAATTTTGTCATGAATGCAATGTGTTTAAATTAATCATTTCGTTTTGTTTTTTTTTATTTATCTTAATTTCATAGACTCTTTCAACTAACTCTTATTTTGTTTGGATTTCTATGACTGCGCTATCTCATCAAATAAGAAAACACGAAAACTTTAATCGACAAACAAAATTGTTTGTACTCATAAGTTTATATATGGTGTTATTTTTACTCATAAGTATATATATGGTGTTTTCTCTATTCAGTTGGATAATGCCATTATTTGTGAATTCTTGTATTTCAAACCCAACGTCTTAATATTTTTATATTTTTAACTTTTGTTTAAGAAAAATACTTATATTATTATTATAACTAATTTTGCTTCTTTTTTGTGCAAGAATGTTAATTCAAAAGCAAAGAAGAAAATGATACTTTGGGTTTGTCTTTAAATTTGAGTAGAATGTTAACCATCAATAAATTCGATTTTACTTTATACATATGTTTGTGTTATTTTCTTAAAAAAGTTAAGTTGTTCTTTCTTTTTTTTTATGATTTTGCACTTGACTCGCAAGTAATTACTTCTCTTTAACGTCTCCTTCTTCTACCTAAAAACTCAGCCAAACCGGTACGAGACCTACTATTTTTAATACGATTCAGCACATTGCCTTGCTCTCAGGTAAGATGAGATTTCCTAAGAAGAATCGATCGGTTTCAAACCTTGTACATAAATTAACCGAATGAAAAATTCCATCCTGCCTGCCTTGGTCGAGATTCGAACTCCCCGCTCCAAACGCAGTCATGTTGCCATGCTGCCACTTTGGTCGGTAAATTGTTCTTTATTATAAATTTTTGATATTTGAATATTAAGAAAATCATTATTTTTCTTACAAAATATTTAGAAATTAAAAAAAACAAAATTTTTCTTACAGAAGCACTTATTCCGTTCAATATATGAACGCTTAGTCCCTGATATATATATATATATATATATATATATATATATATATATATATATATATATATATATATATATATATATATATATATATATATATATATATATATATTATAAAATTATAAATGTTTTAAAATATAAAATAAACAATAACCTAAATTAATACAAATATTCAAATAAGAACATAAATCATAAAAAAATAGTTATTTGAATTGTATGTGAATGTGCGTATCACGCAAAATTATAAATTATATATGTAAATGTATATAAAATAGAAAGAAAGAAAGATTAAACAAAAAATTCATAAATAAATATTCATTAATAATATTTTTTTATTTACGCATGAATGTGATGACCTTGAATTAATTAAATCTCTGAAATTAGGATTAATCTATATTTAATAAATTGTAGTTAATTAATTATGTATATTTATATTATTTATCTTATATTTATGACTTTAACACTTTTAACACAATCAACTCCAAAATATCTCATATCATATCATCATGATCATGTCACAAATATATTTATAAAATATATTATGTATAAATACATACCCTGTAGTTCCATCATACTTTAGATTAGACCCAATAACCAACTTTATAAATATATAGAATGCAGAATATAAACTTTAAATGCAAACTGGATGCAGATGTGTATTGGAAGAATATAAGTGTTAATAATTTGTGTGGACCTTCTTTGTGTCAGATGATAATAATAATATTAAAAAAAACTGTTGGCCAAATCAGTCTCCAGAATATACATACATGTGTTTCAATAAAATCAAAATGTAATTTAAAATATTTTGTTATATGTGTTATGAATTAATAAAATATTGAATTCGATACGAAATTTATTTTGATAATCGCAATAACTCCGTCTAATTAAAATAAGTGAATAAAAATATAAAGTTAAGCTATACGTTGCGTATATACATAAGTAGGTAGGTATGCATTTATAAAAATCAACACATATAAAACCTAAATGCATTTGTGTGTTCTTCGTTTTTCTGATTATATATATAAATATATAAGATAGTCGCATGTCGCCAACGGTTAAATCGTACAGCTATCAAACAAAGAATTAACATGCGAATGTACTTTATTTTTTATTTTTTGTATACCAAGTATTCAACTTCAAAACCTAAATTTAATAGAAAAATAAGAAGATGAATGATACTAAAATATTTTTTCAAACTTATGTTATATTCATTTTACTAAGAAATTTAGCCCAATCTTAAAATTTTGTGTTCGAATTGATATTTTTTTTAATAAAATCTGCAGAAAGAAAACACATCATACACCTCCGCATACTTAATCACTGATCATCAAAGAGTTTTGTATTTTCTTTTATATTGGCCAAAACGAACAGCAGTGAAAGGTGAAAATTCAATAAACCTCATTTATATATTTTTTTCATTCTTATGATATCATCTACAATTAATTTTCGTTAGTTCTTTATTTGTTGATGTCGCGCGTGCTGTAATAATTATGAACCAATATATTAAATTTTTTTATTTATGCAAAAACGACTTATAGAAAAACCGAATTTTATCTTAAAACCTGAACGAATTTAAATATTAAATTTCTTCTTTTACAAGTAAATATTTACACTAAACAATTTTATATCAATTAGTTATTCATTTTTTAATTAAATTTGGATTTAATAAAATTGGAATAAAAAATTATTTGTAAAATAAATTTTAATTATTTTGATAACAATACTCACGTATAATAAAAATAATATTAACTTTTCGTTTCTCATATTTTCTTAAAAATTTGAAAAATAGTTGAAAGTATATAATCGATAAGGGTGACTAAATACCTATTAATAAATAATATCGGAATTTGAATCTGTTACAAATGTTAAAATTTATTATTAAGCCATTTATCGTTCAAATAATAACCTTTAAGAATTACAATTATATTTTTTCTTTAATTATTTGCATTCATCCTATGTATATATGTATAGTATATGTAACATAAAAATAATTAGTCGTTTTAAATTATAGAATCAGACAAAATTCGGTGAATAAATAAAAAATAAATATGCTGTCTGAAATCACATATTAAATTCAATATAAAACCTTAACTATAATTTGCATTATAATTATTAACGTATAATTTCTGTCACTTCGCACATATACCTCGTATAAAATATAAAATAAAGTAATTTATACGTAAACAATTGAAAATTCACATTCAAAAGTATATGAATAATAGTAATTTAATATTCGTATATAATTTATATTTATACATTTTTTGTTTTTATTTAATAAAATTTGCAAAATAAGAATAAAAAAAAATCATCCTCACAATTTTTAATTCAGGGTGACACTGACACTTATTGTTATAATATTAAAGTTACGTCGGTGTATAATGTGTATAACATAATATTATTAAATCAGATAATACTTTTTAATAATATTATTATTTATTATTAGTCACACGCATAAATATCATAGCAACATCACACAATTAAAGTTACACATAAAAACGCTTAATTCTAATGAATTTATTAAAATCAACAAAATTATCGCACGCGTTTATATAAGAATCAAAAGGAAAAACTGTGATTGAAATTTTGTAAATATTCTTTTTAAATTATTATGCAAAATAATATTTTATAAAGTCAGGTCAATTTAAATTTATTATTGACAACTTTTTCCGTGTTTAGCTGCGTGTTGAGTTTTGCTTTCAAATTAATTTTACTTGATGATTTTTTAAGTTACATTGCGACTTTTACATTTTTTACAATATATAAACAATGACAATACTTGAAAGTTTAAGATGTGAAATCATTTAAATCAGTGTATAGTTCCTCTAAACTTCTGGTTTTGAATCGAAATTATATTATCTGAGAAAGACAATTTCGATTAAAAAAAAAATAAATTTAGTTAAAAAAAATGTTTTTGTCAAAATTCTCATAAAACTCAAAGTAAAAACTAAAATTGAATTTATTTTATTGAAAAAGTTAGTAGATGTTAGTAAATTTTTAAAAACATGAGGAAAAATTGCACAAAAACATTGTAAATTTTTCTACTTCAAAGTTCTACGGGTTTAATTCACGGGTTTTATAGTATATCAATATAATTTGAAACGTCTAAAACATTTTCACTCCCCTTATCTGCGTGAATTCATACGTAACATAGTGAAACAGCTTTTTTAAGGTTTGAAATTAGAATTAAAATATGAGATCTTCTTTTATATTAGAATCTATTTCAGAGAAAAATATTATTCCAAAAATTATTGTTGTAATGCTAAACATATAATTCAAATTAGTTTCCACTAAATCTTTAATATTATTATCATATGATTCTTAGAAAATGTGTTGAAATTTGAAGAATTAGTTTTGACAGGGAAGTAAACCAATAGTTTTTGAATTAGGGGAAAAATTTATTATATTTATAGGTTTTTGTTGTGTGACAAATTGTAAGAAATGAACTTGTTGCGGTTTGTTTGTTCATTCAATCGTATATGTGTTTTTTTTTTAATTGTTTTGGCTGGACCAAAAACTAATTAATTTTGTTAGATAAATGAACTACTTTTAATGTTTGAAATTTTATGACCCGTTTCTTGTATTGCAACTTTGTTAAAGGGTCTAATTATATGTAAGTAGACAACATCTGTTTATAATGAATATGAACGTTAAAATGAAAATCAAAACCAATTCAATAAAAAATAATAAATAATATAATTATTAAAATTTAAAATTGAATTAATTATTTCTAACTTCCTTCTTATAGTAGGAAACACCATTCATTTTATATGTCTTTTTTGTCATACTTCTAGAATGTATATGATTTTTTTTAAATTAAGAGCAAATCTCAGTGTAATTAATGTCAAAGCTTAGAATGAAATAAAAATATTGTATTGTATGTGTATTATAGAAAGAATTGATTTTATCAAATTAGTAATAATAAAAAAATGTTTTTCATCATATATTGCTTTCATTAATCCTCATTGTGGAGATGGACATCCATCAAGCTATACGATTTATAGTAGCAAATTATGTAAAATATTTATTTTAAAAACTATAAATCTTTCTTGCGCCTTTGGTTATTTATTTATTTCTGATTTGACTTTGTTATTTAAAACACAATCTGTAATAATATAGCAAATATTTTTTTCCGTTAAAAATTTACATATTTAATTCACTGAATTCATCTCTGATCATTTATACAAATGATTGTAAATTGTTTTCTAACTTAAAATATTATTTTATTAAAAAAATCTATATTTTGTCATAATGTCATTCTCCACATGTTGGTTTTAGAATTTTATTATGCAAATTTATTTTTTGTTCCTTTTATTTCTCTATACCTACTTTGGTATGTTGAATAAAATTGCAAAAATAGAAATTTTATTATATTATATACACGCATTTATTAAAGACTATGTGGAAAGTGAAACATCGTCACTGGTTACGTTTAGATTTTATATAAAATAAATATATTTATATATTAGAATTTATAGACTGCTGTGGAACTCTACAAATAAGGATCAAATGTTTTGTATTTATTATATTTTATTTTATCCAAATGGATTATATAAAATAATGTATTTCATCTTCATCTTAAATGCATCTATTTTGTATACAACGAAAACTTCTTTTCGATCCAAGGGCATACAGTATGATATGAGGCCTAAGGGAATTATTAATATACATTCACAGGTAACTCCAATCAGTCCGATCAAATACGAAGCCTTCTTGCAATATTCAAGTTAATAATCAATAAATGTATAAGATGAATTATTTATTCGTCTTGTTGTGACAGAAATATTTATATTTATATGTATTCTTCGAATCACATCATAACACTTAAAAGTTCTGAGGAGTGGAATTTATCAAATACAAATAATAAACCAACGTAGTTATTAAAATATATTTCCTCAATTATTGTTGTCACCAACATTTTCATGACTTTTGTTGTAATTAAATTCGTAAATCACATTTGTTGGTTAATCTTACCAGAGCATATCAAATTATCGATTATCAATTACTTTTAATTTAAAGCTTAAGTTGCAAAATAATGAGGTTAACAAGTATAAACATTTAATATACATAGTTGCAGAATGATATTTAACGCACGGGATCATAACTTATTAAGTTTTTTTTTTTCATATAAAAACATTATATTCGTATGGTTTGTATAAAATAACAAGAATATGTTAAGGTGTTCAGTGCTCACCCAAACAAGTTTTCTTCATAAATATAATTTTTCATCTTTCATTTAAGTCATCTTTCATCTATTTATTACAAAATGGTTGAATTCCTCTTTTTATCATAATATTGCATTTAATACTTATTAATTCAAAACATATGATAAATTTCAGTAAGTTTTAAATCTTAATATATACTGAATTTAGATTTATTAATGAAATAACATAAATTTACTTCAAATGAAATTATTTTATTTTTGATGACGATGACAACAACTTCATTTTCACAGAGTTAATTTGCACTGTGGTGTATTGTTTTTTATATAGAAATACATCCATTAAAAATTTCACCTTTAAAGTAGCACCTTTCACCATTCAATTAAGAAATGAGTTATTTATGATTAAACCGATTAACCCTTTATACAAGTTGAATATCTTTATATATTTGGAAAGAGACAATTTTTATAAATATAAACACACAAATTTATAGTACATATATAATTAATTCATAAATTAAACTTTTACCCAAGTTCAAATCTGAACTCCAGAATTATAGAAACAGAAACAGCACATATAAAATGTAAAAAAAAATTATCACTCCCTTTTATTTTCGCTAAATATTTCTTGTACATTGAACAGAAACATCACAATACTTTATTATTTACACGGACCTTATAATTTATTTGTATTTAAATTACGATGTAGCCCCTCGGCTTCTCGCATAACATACCAATAAGAGAGTAATAATGATGCACTCGTCTCATTTATTATCTTAATTATTTTTATTTACATAAAAAAAATATATAAAATCAAAAAAAAGAAATAAAAAATTTAATATAATAAAAAAATTAAAAAAGTCAATAGACGATAATAAAAAACCAAGGGTAAACGTATCTTGAGTGCATATATATCATATTAAGTGATACGGAGGTTAAGGTGAATTCAAATTTTGAAATTTTGTTATCAGAACGATAACAAAAAAAATTGCACCTAACTTTTTCTCTTATATAAAAATATGCCAATAATATTTTAAACTTGCCTTAAAAGACCCAATTAAAAGCATCGGCATTAATATTCAAACATCTTTTTAACTTATGGGAATTTGGTATATCTTTTTTCGTGTACTTTAATATAGCCAAATAAACTCATGTTAAAATTATTGTTTCATTTATTTACATATATAAAAGAAACAGCAACTGTGTTTCTACATAATAATAATAATAAGGAAGGCACAGTGTTCAATTTAATATGTATTTGAACAATTATATGAAACATATTAGTTATAATTATTAGTATTCAAAATGATATTATATTCTTTTCTTTTAAAATTTTATATTAATTTATAAAATTTCTTAAACATAATCTGAAATTGATGCTATTTTATATATTTTTTATACATACTTAGGTATACGTGATATTTTAATTTATATTTATCTAACTGCGTGATAAATTGATCAATGTTTATACTATTCTTGTACAATAACTGAAAATAAATGTAAACAAATAAAGTAACCAAAATAACAAGACGAAAGTGAGAAAATAAACAGCAACATAATGGCTCAAAGATAAAATTTATTAGGTTATACCTTAAGGATATAATAACCTGCATGTGCATTATTATAATTTATGCGCCAATAATGTGATCAATCGATCATCATATATTGAAATAACAAATCAACAAAACATTTTATGTATTAGAATTTACATGTATTCATGTATTTTTGTTATTTGATGAATGTTCTAAGTTTTTTTTTATTTTCGAAAAATTCTGTTATTTATTAATCAAAATTTGAACCAGTTATCAAACATTGGGAGTCTGCCTCTGCTCATAAACGATATTTGCAAGCACGGTGGCCGATGTGTTAATAATAATAAAATTATTATTTTCGTCTTCTGATCAAATTAGTTAAGAACGCTATTATATTTTATACATAGCGCCTTCAGCGTGACTGAGTCAATTGCAATTAAATTTTGTCAAGTTATTGGGGAATGAAAAAAAAAACATTTTAATGCCTTCTGACATTCACCATTTTCTTGAAAATGCAGACACCAATAAAATGAAATTTAAATTTTTTGTAATTAGCATTAAAATTATGTTTTTAACATAAATGTTTTTTAAATCAACATTTTGACACAAGCTGATGTTACAAAACAATTAGACCATAATCATTCAATAAACAATACACACTTTTGTCATTCGTATCAAATTTCTCGAAGAAAATTAAATCGTATGATAAACAAATATAACACATTTATATCAACTTGCATTAAGGCAAACATTACTTCCTTTTTTCAGTAGATGCAAATTTCGATCTCAAAAGTTCATCCGATCATTACAATAAATAAATTTGAAATATTACAAAAATCTTATTACTCAAATAATTAAATAAAATTGTAGGATTTAAATTTATCCGAAAAATTCGCTTCCGGAGTTTAAAATTATCGATAATTTTAAATTATAAAATGTTAAATATAAAATTAAAAGGACTTACCAAAATAAATAAAAATATGAGAGGTAATCTGGGATGTACTTACTGGATTACATATATAACCTTAGTAGATAAGCAGTACCAAGAAGACCAATTACCATATTTTCCTATATACAGTTCTATTAACTGAAAATCGTGTAGAAATCCACAAGGAAAAAATCAACATGGATAAATCACAAAAACACAAAACTAAAGAAGATCATTCAACGATCACGACCCAAGTTTATTGTTACTTATAGGAATTGTATAAATAAAAAGTATATAATTAGGTTTATTTTTCGTATTTTAACCCTTTTTTATACATTGTATTGATTGCTTAATGTCTTACCAATTTCTGTTTTTTTCTTAAAATAATTATAATAATGATCTTTGCATTGTGCAAAAATAAATAAATTTTATTTTTGTGAGAATGTTTTTATAAATTACATTAAAAAAGAATTATTAACTTCTGTTAAAATATTAATAAAGTTAAACACAAAAAGAAATGTTAGAAAATTAGTAATATTTTTCTTATATTCTTTTTATATTTTTACCTACCTATAAAAAATATTGAAATAATTTTTTTTTTTTTATGTTGGAAGTTAAGATCGTGATGTTTTCTTCAATTTCAGGGATCATTAAAATTTTGCAGTATATCCATTCGGAACCAAATTGAAATAATACTAAACTAAAAAAAAATTGTAGGCAACTTTGTAATTTTATCATTTCCCTTGAATTGATATTATAAAATGGAAAACCGGCTTAAAAAGAGATTCTTCTTCGACGTCGGCGCAATTCCTTTCGTCATTTCATTATAAAAATTTTTTTTTTATTTTTATTTTCTGATTTTTTTTTTAATTTTTTTATTGGAATAAGCAAACGTAATTTTTAATAATATCTTCGTTTTGACCATTCATTCTTTTTTATTCCGTTTTGTCAATAATATTTCTTATCTTCTTAATTTAATGATACAATTTGTTTATTTATATTTTACATAAAAATTTTTTAGTTTGAAGAAAAACCTGGCCACAAGCCACCTGTACTTATTTTATGTTGACCCTTGTTGATCGAGATTAATATTTTCATCTTTTGTAAAAAATATTTATTATAAAGTAGATCAAAATCATGGAGTAAATCGAATGGATGAAATTAAAAAACCTGCGATCATATAATTTTTTGTTATTTCATGTTGTTATTGTTTTTGTTATTTGCCATGATTAATTAAATTTAATATTTCATTAAACAGCAATTATTGATCCGTTTGTCGACATCAATTATTCACTCATACTATCTTTGACTTATTTTTTATTTGGTTTTGTTTTAATTCCTTGTTTTCTTATTCAATAACAGGGTAAAGAAGATTTAGAATAGACTTAATGTTTATATACCCTCATACACATGCTTACATACATATTATTTACAGTATTACAAAACACATTTCAAATTACGAAGTAACATTATCTTTTTTTTATATTTGTGATTTCCCAAATAAAAGTACATTGTCTGATTATAGGATACTTAATGTGTCTTGATTTATACCGTTTACGTACTTGAAAGTGAAGTGTAAGATGAAAAATATATATGTATGATAAACTGATCCATAATATGTTTTGTATAAATAAACAAAATTCTTTATGTCTCTGTAATAAGAAAAGGTCAAATAATCTCTTTCTGCGAAGGATTTTAATGTATTTCAAACCATATGGATGTTATTATTGTAAGATTGAAACTATTTATTTTTTGTGCGTATTCTCTTAGAACTGAGAAAGTTGCCTACAACTCAGATGAGATAATCTTTTTGTTTTTGTTAATTATACCCTCTTCAAAGTGCGAAAAAATATAACCACTTGAATTTCTTATTTTTATCTATGGTTATCTTCCATAGTCAAAATACCTATATGTTGAAATTTTCATTTGTATTTCCATTATTAAAATTTAAAGTTGAAGAATAATATTAAAAAAAAATCGTGCTGTTATTCATATAAGGTAACTTATACCAATTTATTCAATTATAAAAACAAGTTTATTCCTTTTTATTTATAAATACATACTTTTTATATATTATTTATATAAACATAAAATCAAATAAAATTCAATTGTTTTCAATCAAATCACTTTTATTAATAAAATATAAAAATATGTTTGTAAGATATAATAGAAAATTCATTTTGAAGAATATATATAATATTTTTGCAAACTGAAAAACTAACCACCGAGGTCAATATCAAAAATACGTAAAATTTATTGTGTTTTTAGAACCTGAACTAAATTTATATTCTATATGTTTATTTTTGTATATTATTTGATCGTTGAATATTTTTTGGCTGATTTTTTTAGTTTATTTGTATAATAAGAAATGCAGTATGAAAATAGGATTTCTAAAATAGTAGTTTTGAATAATAAATTCTGAACACTGAACACAAATATTGACGAAAAACTAGTAACTAACTAAGAAATAATTTTTTAACTTTTAAATTGTCTTAGTACAACTCTGTTTATTTATTGCTTACTTCTGCATTAAATACAACTACTCAATACAAATAAATTTTTTAATAGCAAAAAGTTAAAGAAATTTAGTTAGAATATGTATACTATATATCTACTATCTACCTACATAGATATATAGGAAACACACAACACGTGAATGCAATGAATTATAATAAAAATAATTTTTTGTTGAAAAAACTTCACTCTTGAATATTTATATTTATATTTATAATCAGAAATTCACACAGCAAACAAACAATACAACTTTTGACCTTGGTAAAATTGTGATTACTGATTACAATATCTTGGTTTTTTTTACTTCATTTATTTAAAAATTTACAAGAAATGTGTATATACAAAAATTTAATCAATTAAATTAAATAAATCTTATTCTCATATATTATTTTAATGTTCGAATAATATATAGTCTAATGTTGGACAGACCATGAATGAGATATTATTTCTTTGTTTTTTTATCAAATATTATCTATAGAGTGTGTGATGTGACTTCTTCTGTTTCTTTCTTTTTATAATTTGAGTTTTTTTTTTATATACATATATTAAAATAATTATATATTGAAGAAATTATTATTTCCTTCAGCATCGCTGACAGACGCGTGCTTTTATTGTACGTGATGCGTTTCTTTTCGTCAAATTGTAATTGTATTTTATTTTCTTTTTTTTTGAATAATATAAAACAATACAATCGCAATTTGCAGGTATATATATAATATTAAAATATAAAATATGCATATGATTCCATCACCATATGATTGCAATAACTAATTATTTAAAAAAATAATAATTTTTATATTTTTCAGTGACGTTTAAATATTTTAGCATTTCACTAAATTTCAAGTTCAAACTGAATCACAACTTCAATTTGAAGATTTTATATATGAAATAAAAAATAAATCAAAATTTAATAAAGTTTTCGAAATAATTTCCTTTTATCACAAGGTTATAGAGTTTTCTTGATGTTGAAGGTAACCAGAAATTGAATTTTGTTATAAAGAAAAAACAGTTAAGCTAAAGAAAAGACAAAAAACATTATCGGGTAACATTTTTCTTTCATACCTTTTTTATTGTAAGGATAATAGGGTTAGATCAAAATAAAGGTAATAATCTTCTCCGTCACTGCACTTACTAGTTATGCTAAATTATGTAACCGTTACGCATACATTTATTTAATGTACACAGATAAACACTTTTTCTTTCCTTGTATTTATATTTTTTTGTTTATAAAGACGATGGCATGAGTAGAGAGTATGTATAGGTTTTGCATTTATGTTGCATGCGCATATGAATGCAATATCAGAATATAAAGGGGCATTTTTCATTTGTATTGAATATTCATAGTCTATTCCAAAAGTGATTAAATGAGAAACTCTCTTAAAAGTTATGATAAGATAAAAAAAAATTACGAAGAGACAGAGTAATTTGAGACGAAAGATGTTTTCATTTTCTTGTTGAAATAATATTTTCTTGGCTTATGTATTTATATATTTCTTAAGAGTCAAGTTATTTTATCTTACACCATCGCCAATGCAATGCACCATTACTTCCTTATATATGAGATATATCCCTCAATATAGTCTGTAGAACTAGAGGGATGTTGTCACACACAACACATCACAAAATAAAATATTTTTTAAAAAAATATAACACTAAAGTTTGTTATATATTGTAGGTGTTAAGGTTATTTTACTCAGACGAATCTTACAAATTTATTAGTATCGCTTCTAGTATTATTATTTGTAATTATAAAAAATAGTTTTTAGAATTTATTGAGAAAAATGTCATGAAACACAAGAATGATTAAATTCTCATTTTTTTTTTTAAATTTATTAAATTGATCAATATTTTAATTAGTATTATCAACATTTTTAGAATTTAGTATATTAAGATAAACAATAACATCAAATTACCAAATACAAGAAAAATATATATAATGTAAACAGAGCTTATGAAACAGAATTCTATTTAGTCATGGAAGATACAAATACAAGACTACTAGTACAAAAAGTCATTGCATAAACATGTATAAAAATGAAAATAATAACTATATTTAAAAACCACACAGACCGAAACAATATAATATAAAAAAAGAGATATATATATATAATATGAAAGTAAATGACAATATATACAATGAAAACTATGGCACGTGGAGTAAACTCCGGAAAATAATTTCCTATGGTTAACAGCAGTTTGACATTGATTTTCAGTTTCACACCACATTTTGCGAGAAATTGAAAATACAATATAATATACATATTTTATTACCTTAGGTAGTAATATAAACAGAAGCAATAAAATATAAATTTTCTTGCATTTATTTATTTTTAAAATATTAATAATACTTTTTTTACCTTCACGTATTATTGAATCAATGTAAATATTATTTAGAATTAAAGTTAATTAATTTGTACATGTAGATATTAATGGGATTTATTGGAAAATTAATGCATTATTTAGGTGATCCAAAACTAATAAGATCTACGTATTTTAATATATATTTATAAATTGCATTAAATTTAATGATTATTCTGCACAATTTTATTAGAACTTTATAAATACGTATTGATTAATTGATTTCTAGTTCAGAATAAAATGATAACCTTGACCTGACCGTTTACACTCTATTTTTTGCATCAATCTAATCGATTAAAACACAAAATAATTGTATTTTTAATTAATTACTATCACGATGACGACTATTATACAATATATAGATAAAAAAGAAAAAATTGTATATTCTAAGTTTTAAAAAACGTGACTTTGTTATTTTTTGTGTTAAAAAATTGATATTATGTCAATTGATTTACTTTTTTTTATTTAAAAATGCATAATAGATTGTAATCTGAATATAAAAACCTGAAATATTATAAAAATTAACATTGAGGTGAATTGTAAATTATAAAAATTTAAAAAGTAGGAATATTAAATTCAAAATAATAAATTCATCGTTTTTGCTTTGGGTATGTAGTATATAGTCATATCAGTTTTTTTTTATTTCCAATTAATTCAAAATTTATAATACAATACGTATTATATTATTATATATTATATTATATTAGTATTAATATAATTTATATTAAATGTTTGCAACATTTACATGGTTAGAAATTTCAATTACTGCTAATATAATTCTCAATAAATTATCACAATTAAGAAAGCGTTTAAATTGTATTAATAACATGTTCATCACTCATAGTATTTGTGTTCACTTATGGCTGAGCCGTAACAGGCATTAAAAGTGATCAAACAGTTTATATACATATGTAGGTCGCGGGAAATTTTTATTAACAGGTTCTACTGAAAAATAAGTTTTTACCGATACATTATTTAAAGTCTTTTTAGTTACTTCTCTTAGTACATATTGATCGGGATAAAATAGCAAGTACAGTCTCTATTGCACTCTATTGTTTTTTTTTGTTAATTACATTTATAGTACATAAGCCATGGCTAATTATATATTTTTAATAATTCCTGTTACTTTAATGTAATCTATTAATTTTCCTATTGCTTCTTCTGACAATCTTTAATTTTTGAGGGAATTTTGTTTATTATCTATACTTTATATAAAAAAAAAAAAAGAAAAAATGCATGCAATTTCAATATAACTGTTAGTGACAACGGTTTATTAGTATCAGCAATATATATATTTTTAAAAATACTCATAGACTTCTTTGTTCAATATGCAGACAGAAAATTACGCAAGTATACAATATAATAACTTAAGCAATTAAAACTAAAATTAAAATTTTAAAACCGGTGCAAAGATGCAGCTGCATACAATTTTTGACATTCATGATCCATTTATTTTTATAACAAAATTTTATATATTAAAAATTCTATATATAAAAAATCAAAAGGATTTTTACATTACATATTTGTAAAAAAGTGACCTAGGGACCGAATGAAAATTAACTATAACATTATTTTCTGAGTTGTTGAACCGAAACACATCAAAAACAGAACATAACAAAGTTAATTTATTATTACCAAACGACATTTACAACATTTTCAGCCTTTCATGAAAGAAAAGATTCAGATATATAATTTGTATTTTACATATAGAGAATTTGAAGAGTGTGAAATCCAAAAATGTAATAACATATTAAAGTTTTTACGACATTTTCTGATTATAATATATAAATACGGCAAGCCGGTTAAACGAGATTGAATGCATAATAATCCCACATATACGAAAATAATATAATAATATTTTTTAATAATAATAGAAGAAAATAAGAAAAATAAGAATAAGATTTTATTTTTTCATATAATTCTTATTATTATTACTTTTCAACCTTTATTTTTATTGATTAAATTTAGTGATATATTGTAGATTATTGAAAAATTCATGTAATGAAAATCTAGTATTTTTATTCCATCCATTGTGCATATTTTATTACTACCGTAAAATGTAATGTACGCATTTTATATATGTACTTCCAATTATTATAAACATACAACGTGTAACTTCTTTGTTTTTATTTATATTGCTGAAATTTTGACCTACCTCAAATATTAACATGTTGAATCAGAAAGGTAAATGTGTTCTAGAATTTCTTCTCTTTTAGAATTTTTGTTCTCAAATACTTTTTTATTTTCAAAAATAATAAAGAAATAGAAAATTTATATATTTTTGTTTCGTTTTTAAATTTTACTTCATGACTTGTAGGAAAATTTACAGTCATCGTAAAATTCTGTATAACGTCTTCTAAAACTTCTATCATATAACATTTTCACATATATAAAGTTTTGAGGACATATATACATTTTTAGATAATATAGTATATATGTTAAAGTTATGTTATTTGTGCTATATTATATAATGTTTCTCATGTTATGTTATGTTATATTTAGTTTAGTGACTACTTTTTCTCATAGTATTTTGTTTATTCTGTAAGGGTGTTCACAACTCAATGTGTATCCTGAACTGACTGGCATGTATAATTCATTTATATTTGTCAAAAACTATATATGTGATGGAAACTTTTTCATTATAATTTATAAATCTAAATTATAACTATCTTTCGTTATAATATTTTCAATTGAGATATTGTCATTCGCTAATATTCAATCCTCAAACGCAACCACATATATATAAATCCAATTATCGACCATGAGAGATTTTGGCTACTATAAAAAATAATTTGTAGCAGTTTTGTTGTGTTTATCCCATAATAAATATAAAAACAAAACCACCCGGAAGCACCGATTTTACAAAAAAATATATAATAAATCAAAAAGTAATAAAAATGTTTTTAAATTAAATGTTTTTCTTTTACCGACAAACAAATCTTTTAACATTTTAGCTGAATGTGTCTCGACATCGGAATAATTTTTTTAATGTTTTTTTTTGTTCTATGTAAAACCTATGTGTGAGGTCTGTTGACAAGTTTTTGCTATCAATAAATAACTTGCAATAAATTAATTCAAAAATACAACATAAAGGCGATAATTTTTATTCATATAAAAAAATGAATTTGCAAAATAAATTAGATTTTCCCTTAAAAATACCCTAAATTCATTTTTGTAGCAAAATCACATTTGTGTTTGTATATAATTTGAATATAAAACGACTCATACTTTGAAATTGATCTAAACTGTTTGACACCCACTAAGTGGTGGATTTATTATGTGAGGATGTGAGAGCGGGAACGATGTGTAACATGTTATGTTAAACAACAAACGTTTTAGAGTATTAAATTTATAATGTTTTTTTTTACTTTGTGTTCTATTAAATTCTATCAACAATAAACACGTGTAACACGAAATCTGAAACATAGAATCAAATTCAAATTCAATTTTAATGATGCGATATAGAAAAGACAATCACAGATGAGATTTCATTATTATATGGTTAATTTATAATATGAATATAATATGAATAAACTTGAAAAATAATGTAATATGTGAGGCTATCGAGCCTCAGTATGTATGTCTTAATATGTTTTTTTTTCTGAATAGTTATAATAACATTATGTTCAATTTATTTAATTTTTAATCTTAAATAGAGAACATGAATTTTTGTATAAAATGATTTAAAAACAATTTTCTTTTAAACAATGCATATAAAATAAACAAATATACATCAAATCAAATTAGCAACGAAGGTTTGATGAGTTGATAGAAAAATTCAATCACACCCCTACAAATTCCTAATCAATTCCAAATATACACAACGGAGTTACATCAAACAAATTTCATTTACGAAAATCCTCCAACGAATAAATAATTGATTGTGTAATATAAACGCCATCAGGCATAGGCAGGTAGACCATTAACTCTTTGGATGTGCAACAAAATGTTTTTATTGTGTTGTTGTGCTGTTTTGGTTTGGTCGGACTTCGTTTGGTAAATTACATATTATGCATCTTCAACGTGTTAAAAGCAAAATGTAAATTATAGATTGATGAATTGTTGTTGTTATTATTTTTCATTTACTTAGTTTTATATTTTTCGAAAATAATTGAATGATTTTTCCCATATTTTTATTATGGTCGTTACCAAAAGATGCACGTATCTAAATGAAACAAATAACATCATGTCTTGTATATATAGAGATCTAAATATTGCATTTAAATTAATTATGAAAAGGAAATGGATAAATACTATGAATAAATTCTTTTTTTTTTTCAAAGTTTAATGTTGAAAATTTAGTTAGGAAACATCATTGTATATGTATATGGCGGTCAAATAATTTAAGGTTTTAAGAATAATCTGTGTAGCGATTCTGGAAAACAGTCTCGATAAATTTATCGGTATAGAAAAAACGTATGTCGTCACTTATTTGTGTTCGAGTTTTTCGATAATCAACAAATAAACGTACGTCGATTTTTAATAATATTTTGTTGTTGTATTTTTGGAGTTTCACATTTAGTGATTTAGTAACGTTTAGTGCGTATTGACGCATAGACGTTAGATTTTTTTGTAGGATTTTCTGTCAATACAACACTAAAATTGGAATAAATTGGGCATCTCTTAATTTAGATTTTCTTGTTTTTTTTCTCCTAAATTATTTATTATTGTTAAAAAATTTTATTATTTAATAATAATAAAAATTAAATTAAAAATTTAATAATTTTATGTTTATAATTAATTTCATTATTCAATCAATTATTATTATTGATTAAAATTGAAAAAAAAATTACTTTTTTTTTGAAAATTTAGGGTTGTTATTTTTGTTGATTTTTTTTGTAATGTAAATCATAACAAATATTTATCATCTTATAAAAAGATGGCGATAAAAATATGAAAAATGGCAGTGCGGCTGCGCTCGTTTATTAAACATAACTTCGAAACGAGAGAGTTAACTAATTCAATGTAGAAAGCTTGCTTGTGTGAGTAACGAAAAAACACAGGGAAAACTACGTATTGGTACACAACGTGACGTCACTTATCTCGATAAATATGTGTCGATAAATGTGCAGAATCGCTACACTGGAAAAAGACCAATTATATTTCTATTAATGTATGTAATTCGAATAAGGTCAGTAGCATTTTGGAAAACTAAATTGTAATTTTGTCAATTTTGATCCAATTTCTTTTGGTATTTTAAGTTTTTTAAGTTTGAATTCATTAAAAAAAATTTTAAAATGAAGATCCACAAAAATGAAATTTTATATAAATATACAATCTAAAATGATTTTTAATTTAGTAATTTACTTACTATACGTAGATATAGGCTATTTTAAATTGTGTACAGAAGAGTTAGTTTTGATAAGTATGATATAATAAATATTATCATATCATCATAATTATTTATATCATGGTAATTACAATATGCCAAAGGATCTATAAATTTATGGTTGATTTTCACACATTAATTATAATAATAAATGCCTTCCATGACATAGGAAAGTTTGAAGATTGTTCTATTTCAAATATTAATATTTTGATTTAAATATTTCTTCGGACTGTAAAAAGTTTTTAAATGTCCAAAATATTTAAAGATATTAAAATAAAAAAAAATATCTGTTACTCTATGGTATATGTAAATAACAATAATAGACAATAATGTATGAAGTTGAGTTTTTGTCAAAAATTTATTTAATGCAGCTTTCTTGACACAGTTATCATTTAAACTGTGTACAAATTGTTTGATAACACAATAGGCTTTTAAAATATTGCGTATATTGATTTAAATATTTTTTTTTTATTATAACTTATTTATAATTATTAAAATATTAATGATGAAAATTAAATCACAAAATAAAATTAAAAAGTATTTAAAAACTGAGCACATGTCTCATGCATTATTTTAAAAAAAAATACATTTTTAGATCAGCAAACGATAACTAATTTTATTCTTTTTCTATAATAGAATTTTTTTGCCATGTTAATATCATGTCTAAATGCCGTTAACAGTTTTTTTTTTGATTGATAAAATTTCCGTCGGCGGCAACACGAAAGAATGATTTTTTTACTCATAATAATAATAATAATTTTTTTTGCGACAGAAAAAAACAACAAATAAATACAAAATATAATTGAACTTTTATGTCACATTTTTATATGTAATTAATATTAGAATTCATCTTTTTCATTGTTTAAAAAAAAATTATAAAAGTTTTAATATTACTGTAGGTATAAATAAATGCAATGTGGTTATAGAATTCAAATTATTCGTTCATTTAATAAATAGTGTAAAATGCCATATTTATAATTTGATTGACCATGACCATGTTAATATATGATTGCTTATAAACATATACAAATAAATGAATGCCCATTATACAAATATGTATATAATATTCTTTGATTTATATAAATATGTATATTGTCTGTTATATTTAATTATTCTAAACATTTCATTATTCTTTAAATTATGCGTTAGGTGAGTTGGAGCATTAGGCATTCGATAAAACACGATATTTTGATGGTTGAGTATTATTAGAATTAGTTGAATTGATATGTAATAATATTTTTTAATAACGTATACATATAAATATCATAATATACACCCATATATTATAAAAACTTTTTGTTTTCTATTGTAGGTTCGATTTATGTGCAAATATAGAAGTAGAAAAAGTTAATTTTCCTAGAAACTGGAAATTAAACTAACTTAAAAGGTGTAATTTTTATTTGTTGGATTTGGAAAGAAAATGTAATTAAAAAGCGGAGTTTATTTAATATTTTGTTAGTTTAAAGTGGCGGAAATATTATATCAAAAGAAAAGTTTTTAATTGCATGATTTCCGTATTGTTTTATTAAATATATAAAATACGAATACATTTTTATTTACATTTGTTAAAATAATTTTTTATATACACACTGTTTGAATTTAAATGGTTTAATATTAATTGATAGAATATAGTTACAATTTCTCACCTTTAAATAAGTATATCATTTTTAATATTTTTAAGGGTATAAATTTTTATTATCATAATTATCAATACTCACACAAATGGATTAAATGAACTTTTATCTGAAATAATTACAAATTTAAAAATATTTAATTGCCCTTGAACGGCGCTTCAACAGGAGATTTTTCTATGTAATTTATAAGAGAGCAGAAAGTAACTTATTTATGCTATTGATTTAAATAAATTTTATCAGTAAGCAAGAAATCTAAAAGCTTATATTCATTAAAAATTGTTTTTGCATTGTTTTATGTGTTTTCGCTCATAACTTTTGATTTTCAAAGTTTCCTTCCGTATATATTTTATATTATATTCTATATTTGTAAAATAAGAATAAGAAAATATATATTCTTATGTATAGAAATATATATATATATATTATAATAAAATATATATAACGATTCGTCTGTGTCTGAGATATTCACGGTCGTAAACTTTTGAAATTATAGACGTACACATTTACTGCTCTGTAACGATATTTATCCATCTACTGTTCTTAAAAATTCTCCGACTTTTCAAAACCATATCTTATAAATATACATATTCTGCGTGTATAAATTTTGCAATGAGAATTGAGAAAGATCAATTTGATCATAAATTATAATATAAATTATGGAGGACATTAGGGTGGTGGAATTGATAAAGTTGGACACAAAAATATAAAATATTTTAAAGTTAAAGGTTGTTTGCATCTTTTTTCTTTTTTTTTTTTGGTGTAAATTTATTATTATTATAAATTCATACAAATTTTCAATGAAAATCTAGAAACTAAAAGAAATTCTGCGGACATTTAGAAGTTATACTATAACGATTGTATCTTTATTTAACGGCTTTCTATAATTTTTTTTTCTGCATTTTATGAATGCATTAGGATGATATCTTTTTCTTTTATATAAACTTTAACTGTCATCAGATCATTTATTTTATAGTTCTTTTCTAAAGCTTATTGCAAATATTATTCTTTTTAGAACATAATCGAAAATATTTTTGTTATATTATTTTTGGTCGGTTTTCTTTATTTTCAACCAACATAAATGAGTGATTTAATGAGTTTTTATGCGACACAAAGTATAAAATATAAATCTATTATATGTAAACGTTTTTAAATTTTAATATTCTTATATTAATTTCAAATGAATTCTTTTAAAAAATTCATATTGTATATAAAAATTTTTGTTTGAGACCTATACAACAATGTATGTGTAAGTAACGGAAGTGGGATGTTAGTTTGAACATTTAATCGCAGAAATAGAAAAAAAAATATAGTCAGTCAACATGTGCGAACATTTTTTTATTGCTTCTTAAGTTTTTTTTGGTTTTATTTTGTAGGAAATAAAAATGAAGTGATTATAAGAAGAAAAAAATAAACAACCAGGCAAGTGAAAATTTATTGAGGACTTGGGTGAAATGGGAAGGTCTGTTTCAATTGCATTAAACATCAATGAAAAATGTTTTTCATTTTTTAAGAGCATTTTATCTCAACACTTTTTTATAATCCAATTTAATTTTTTTTTACTAAAAAGAAAAAAAAAATACTTTTTTAATGTAATTTTAATGAAAAATCCTTATATATGCATATAACAGTGTAGAACATTATTTAACGATGCTCTCTCTCCATGTTATACGGATATCAGTATGAGTTTTAAAAAGAATGTTTTTTTGTTCTTCTGTTTTGTCGATCGTAAAACCACGCGACTACCCAAACTTTTGGAAATAAAAGTTTTCGCTATGCGATGCAATGTTTTATGACTTTTTAAGATTTGTGTGTGTATAACTGATATGATATATGTGTATATGCTTGAAAATAAAAATCGTTAGTATAGAAATAAGGTTCTGGGTTGAAAACTATAAATAATGTTTAGTACATATTGCTTGATATAACCTACTAATTGCTTTGTACTATATGGAATAAATAAGGATTACTGCTGTTAAAGAAAATATAACAAACTTATGTGCATACTTTAATTTTTAAAGATTGTAAAAATTATATTGGCTTAGCTATATCTACTGATAGACTTTTTTATAATATTGTTGCTGTTAATGGTTTATTTAAATTAAATATAAAACTACGATTTCTCGTTTTTATCCTTTTTCTTAAATAAGAAAGAATATTAATTTCAAAATTATATTGCATTTGTGGATATTTAAAAATTCCTCAGTACATATGAATGTTGTGTAGTCGTGGATTTAAAGTTTTATAGATGCCAGTTTTGTTATTTCAAGGTCAGGCTTTGAGCAATAAATGACACTGAATGGATAACGGATATTTATAATATAAAATATATCAATATAAATATACTTAAACAAAAACATAATAATATGAGTTCAATGATCTTATTTCATATGAAAAGAAGTGTATATATAAATAATTATTGTCTTAATTAGTGTGAAATGCCTGAGGACTGCCAATGTGTTGACATTTTGCCTATTATTAAAATTATAAAGATCAAAACTAAACAGAACGGATATAGTATGGTTTCATCCAAATAAAATTCTATATAATAAAGGAGTACTAACCAACAATATTTGTTCTCAGAATTGTTTCAAATTAATTACAAAAGGGAATTAAATTAAACGAATCATAAAATTTGTCAGAATATATAAAAACTATATATGTATAATATAAAATAATATAATAGGAAACAAACAATTCAGTAAAATTATTAAAGAAAATTAAATTTACTCGTGGTATGAGAATAAGATGTTCATTCTCATATACATGCACAGATAACTATTTCAACTTACCTTCTAAAGTAATAAACATATATACATATATTCATATTTTGATCGTAGTTAATTTACTAAATTTATATTAATTTCGCATTTTGCATTTAATGTCATCGTTTGTGTTGTTTTTGACGTTTGCATATCCATTTAAAAATATATTTCTGTGGTGAAACTGTTTGCTGGTTTACATTGGATAACTTTTATATGCATACACAGATATATGTATATATATATTATATAAATATATATATATATGATATCATCAAGAAATATCCAAGTTAGTTTTGACGAGACGTAGACTGTGTTGGCTGTAAATATTTTATTACTTTCATTCTTATTATTTTTCTTTCCTTAATTTTGGGTAATTTGTCTGCAATGTATGACGTCAACAATTCTACTTATAAAATGGGGATCAATAAAGCTGCATTTTTCTTTTTATATTCTTCCTTTGTCTTTGAACATTATTTATTATATAATATTTATAAATAAGAAATTTATATAAACTCGTGGAAAATAAGGTCGTATACGAACAAGGAGATAGTTTATGATTCTTAAATGTTTACCTGTATTGTAGTTATGTGACTTTGAGGTATACCTTATTTAGACTCTCTGTTCTGTATATTATCTATAAGCATAGCATTTATCAATTGTTCAAATTTTGAAGGCTTATTGTTTCTGAAATCATCAAATTTGTATTACTAATTTAAATCAACATATATATATAAAAAAAGTATATCGTTCAGGGTTGCTGATTTTTTTGATTTTCTAAAAAAAAATTAAAAAAAATCGTATTTTTTGAATTAAATCAAATTTTTTGATTTAAACGACTAAAGAAAATATTTGATTCAATTCAATGAAACAGTGGTTTTTTCATTTATTATTTATTTAATATGTATTATTTTTTTAATTATTTCATTATATTGAAAAACACTTTATCATGAATAAGAAATCAAATTATAAGTTTCTGTGGATTCATAGTTCCATTATATTAAATATTACTATAAATATATAATGTTTAATTAAAGTTGCCATTAATTTTCTAAGTCTCATATAGGTATGCTAATTTTTTTGTTTAATACTTCATCATATATTTTAAATTAAACACAATTATATTGGTTACAAAATTTTCATTTATGACAAATATGATTAGATTATGGTATCACGGATGGTTTGGTGTTACATTAATGTGTGGTTATATGGAAATAGTTTTCGTTCCATTATTTCGCCATAAAGTTTAGTAAGTAATAAAAAGCATTTAATGTCGACCAAGGGAGATGACAGGGACATATTATAATATTTTCTAGTGGTAATATTAGATCGTATTTCTAGAACAAATAATTGAGCATGTATATAAAAGCAAAAGAATATAGATTTTATATTTCTATATTTTAGAACTTTTTTTAAGACTCCCAAAACAATAATTAAAATATAATAATTTCTGTCATGATTAGGTTAGGTATATGAATTTTTATTTTATATACAATATACAATTTTAAGAAATGTAATTTTTACTTTCACAAAAATAAGCACATTACGCATACCCAAAACATATGTACATATATTCAAATATTAGTGCTAATAATAATTTAACACAAAAACAACAATAGATTTAATTCTGCTTTCAAAAAACGGTTAATTAAAAAATTAAAAATAATTTTTTTTAGATCAATTAATACTGATATTTAATTTATTAAATAACTTCATTGAAAATAAAATCAGTTACACTTGAATATCATAAGCTGTCTATTTATTATAATTTTTATTTACTTGGACTAGATGTATACGCCCAAGAAACACTACGATTATATTTACTATATGTTCTTATCGTCCATTTACATTTATGGTTAAATAATTATCGCTATGAGTGACGTCACAACGATATGTATCAACATATAATCTTAACTGTCTAAATCATGGGAACTATATTTGCTATCACTTATTTATATATATATTTGACATCACTTTTATTATTTACTATAGTTATTCGCTTTAATTCATTTTTTCAATTTTATTTATTACAACAAATGTCAAATGTTAAAAATTACAACAAATGCAAAATGTCTACTACATTTTTTTTTTGTTAAAACTTTTCGTTATTTATAAATGCAAAGTATAATTACTACACTGGATTTTCATACCTTTGTAGCGATTAATTCTTGTATTTATGGATCAAAATATAGTTTAACATTAATTTCTCAAAGTGTTGTTTGATAATTAAATTTTTAAAATATTTACAAAGAAATTGAAAAATCTTTAGATTCTACTGTTATTATAGTATAATTAACTCTAACCATAGTAATTTTTTTTTTTTTAAACATTCTTAAACATAAATTGACATTCCACATTTGTTAAAGTAAAATTTACTTTAGCTACAATAACACCACAAAATATACAGAATTAATTTTATTTCAACCACCTTACTGTTTTTTTCGCTGTGAGAGAACTTAATACGATCATCGATACAAACAGCCATGCTGTTAATAATAATGTACATAGTATCTGTTGAGAATTAAAAATATATTTAATATAAGTATATATGAAAAATATTAGAAAAAGAAACATATAATTTGTGAAATTAAATTTACCTTTAAACAAATTACTACATTGCAGTTTTCACAATTTATGACGTCAACAATTGCCTTATTTAACATTACAGTACCTCAGTACTGATGGTTTTGCAAAACGTTCAGATAAATCAGTAACTTTTTATATAAATAATTTAACTTTTCAAGGATGTTCAACATGCTGAATCCATGAGTGGATTTGTTTTAATTCGTTGTCATTATTAGGACTACCTAATGGATATGTAATACATTTATTGCCTCAAAAGTTTTCCGATATACTATTTTCAATAATTCTGTTTCCATTGTGGCCAATATTTATGAAGAACATATTAACCTATAAAAGTCATGTTTTGTTGGTTCAACAACCGGGTTACAACCTCATCATTAAAATAGTAAATAATCCGTGGGAATTGATGACTTGATTATTCATTTCCCAAAAAATGTATGTTAAAGATTCTACTCCAATATTCAATATTACATTATATTCAATATTTCAATCATTTTTATGTACTGTCCTTCAGGGAAAAATGTACTAAACATTATAGACAGTAAACCATATAATTAATTTTAAAGGTCATAAGATAATAAAACACTCCATAGAATTTGATACTGACTTCCGGAATAATAATATGTTGTAATGGATAATGATTATAATGCATATGAAAAACGAAATAATTCATTAGAAGAGTTTAGTTTTAACAAATTCTTACTTTTTTTTAATATTAATACATTAAATATAAATAGGCAAAGAAGACTAAGAACAATTTTGTATGCCTGAGTAAACTTCAAACATGCATACACCTCTTCTTATATTTACATAAAGATGGAAACAAAACGCCATCTTTGTTTAAAACAAGTTGTTTGTTAGTAAAATTCAAAATATTTTCTGCAGATTATGTATTTTCTTCAAATTCAATGCCGTAATTATCAGAATAAAGAAAAAAAAAGAATTTAAATGAAAGAAATGCCTATATTGCCGTAATACATTAATTATTAAATAATAAATATACATAGGTTACATATATATGTATATGTACATATATATGTATTGTAAAATAAAATGTCTTGTCTCGTCAAATATATGATTAACAATTATCTTCACCATTTTTATTATTATCTTCAAAACAATAAAGTAATTAAATTGTTTAAAAATTTTAGCATGCCATGTATAAATAAGTCTTTGTTGGTGTTCACTCTGTTAGCCAAAGGCTAACTGATCGCGAATAAATATAAATAGCCGTAATTCAGTGTTGCCGGTTTTTTGCATCTACTATATAGTATATACAATGGTAAATCATAGTTTATATTTAAAGTAAGTAGTTATTAATTGTTGAACTGATGCATTGTCAACCTTTCAGTATTAATTTTTACTGTTTTCAGTCATATTTATCTCATAGCATTTAAATTTAGATTTATTTGATTTCTTGAATAGACAATTCTATTTTATAAAAATATGAATAAATAAATTATATCATAAATTTTCCTGAATTTCTTTTAATTATGTCATATTCACGAAGCTCCAAACTTTATTATATTATTAGACTAAAAAAAAAAACAGTAATATACTATAACAATTTGGTAAGGGATTTAATTAATTTGAAATGGATGAGATTTTTATATATATATATATATATATATATATATATCCGCATGCCATTGTAGATTAGGGGGCAACGATTACCTAATTTTTAATATAAATCCCGAATTAAAATAATTTTTGTATTTTGCTAAAGAAAACTGATGTCATAAAAGATTATTTCAATTTACAGCGTAAATTGGCAACATAGCTTATACCGTAAATTCACATGTAGCAGTTACGTCTTACCCCTTTTGATTATTTAAAATCATTAGTTGAAGAATCGATAAAACAATATATAAACGCAAATTTAATGGTGCAGTTATACTGCAGTGTATTTGGTGCCATAAAAAATGACAGTTAAAATATACTCTTAAAAAAAACACAAACTGGAATAGTTAAATACAATTTAGAGTAAAAGTTATAATTTATAAAAGACTTTTATGAATTTTTCGTTGTTGCTGTTATTGTTGTATTAAATCGAAAAGTTTTAAAAAAGCACAGATAAATGTATGAAACTGTTTAACTAAAACACATATACACCATTTCAAAATCGATTCTTTTTTGGTTTTATGGACAAGCAAACTTTGCGCTACCTTTTGTACGAATTGTTTTACGAGTTCAAAATTATAGAGGTAAAAACGGTTCAAATTAATATATAATATAATGTCGAACTTTTTGTTTAGCCGAATCATATTTTTTATATTTAGCTTTTACATATATATTTACAGTTACAGATACATACATTATATTTTTATATTCTCTTATATTGAAAGATTTAAATTGTGATAGGCGCCATTATTAAAAGCATATTGATTTGAAGGATGTTCTTTCACAATTTTTATTTTATAGCTGAAATACAACAAATCTTGCTATTTGTTTTGTTTAATCTTCAAAGATTTGTGATATTGTATTTTGAATTGTAAAATAAAACTCACTTATGACAGTCTAGATTGATTTACGATATTTGAATTTAGCAATATGTATTTTCTCTTGATTCTGTTCTTAAAAGTGTTAAAAAAGTTATAAACTGGATCTTTTAGTTTAAAGGCTGAACAATATTTTTTGCTTCAAAATAATACCGACTTTGATATGACTTATGACTAGATCATTATTTTAGAAGGATGAAAAATATATACGTTTTTTTTAAGATTCTTAGAAAACTATTTTTTCTCCTATGAAGATATATGAAAATTAAACCTATAAACATGTAAGTTTATACTATAGGATATAAATTCAACTCATATATAATATTTTTATTTTATTAATTATTTAATATGTTGTGATATATTTTAAGTATTATGTTTCAAAACTAATGGATAAAATATTTCATGTTTCAATTAATATGTTCATAGCTTCAGTTAAATTGTTTCTTTTTTTTTTGAGCTTTTACATTATTTGTTTCCTTTAATAAAAAATGGAAATTAGTTGAACTCTATAGAATATTTTCTTTTAATAGAAATTATTAATCAAATGAAAACGCCAATAATTCGCATAATTTGAAAATAAATCTCATAAAACAAAAAATTCTTAGAACTTTAAACAATTATAAGCCTCGCATTGTAAAATTTTATTTTTGTTTTTCCCCACACACGAATAATGTTACGTACTCATCCAGTAGAATAAGAGTTAAAAAATGCAATTTTTTTATACTTATATTTTATTGAATTTATACTTTATTGTTAATATATAATTTTAATTAACAATTAATTGCTTTTAAAAGTTTCTTTTAACACACAATTTTATATGGTAATGTTTTTAAGTGCACTTAAAGGCTAAGGTCGACAGGACAGGAGCATTAGAGTATATGCCTTGGATGGTTGTATATATATGATTCTTTGTTATGTGTTTATGTGTATAAGTTTTATTGAGTTTTTTTATGGCTAAGATATTTCATAAAAAAATTTACCGCGTTTTTTACGGTTTGAAAAAATTTCCTGTTTTTAAATGAGATGAAATATGCTCAGACAAATATATTCTATTCATAAATATAACCTTTTACCCTTAGATTGAAATAAGGAACAATAGTATTTTTGTTATAATTTGTTATTACATATACCTATTATATCAGTAAAACGACAAAATTTTGTCTATAAACATGAACTATAATAAATTCGTGTTCAACAACATTCAAAACGGAAACTAGTGTTTCCCTTTGGCGTTTTTTTTTCGCTTGAGTTTATATTTATGTTTCAGTTCTCTAACTAATTGGATCGTAAAAACTACAAAACCACTGTTTTATATTAAAACACGGTTTCAAAAACTTATAAGAATGACTTCTATCTAACTCAAGACCCTCGTACAATCAAGCTAATACAATGAAGTCTCATGTATATATATTCTATATATGTAGTACACTCTGCTGAACTAAACTCGTCAATTTCATATTAAAGAGAAATTACTTGCTTATATTATTTAATCTTAATGAGTAAAAACTTGACATGAGTTATCATCTTCTCTTTATAATATTTAACAACCAAACGAATAAATGCTTCTAGTGTTCAGAAAATAAAATTAGTTGTTTTTTTTTTGACAATCTAATACAATTTACAATATTCACAATCAATAAATATTTTAGTATTTTATTAAAACGGGTTAAATTATTAGTTAGATTCATATGAATATAAATATAAGAAATGAATTAATGAATTAAAATAATATATAATTTCAGCTTATTATCGAAATCTTAAACCATTATCACGCTGAGTTTTGAATCCGGAACTCGGTTAATGTTTCTACTCTGCCACAGCGTTTTTTTACGATTAATAATATTTTATTAATTTTTATTATTAGTATAAAGCAAAAACATTTCCTTACACTGGTAATTTTAATTCGTAATAATCCTAAATGATTTTAATATATATAATATTATTTAATCCAAGAAAAGAATATTATACAGTTTGTTTTCATTTCACTATATAAATTCTTTATCTATCTATATGCTTTGATCTTCAATATTCTCAATCATTAAAAATCCACGAATTTGAAACTGATTTCTATTTGCAATTATTCATAATTAGTTAAGTAGATAGGAATTAAAATTAATTTTTCATTGAAAACTTCGAAACAAACTACATATTTAGTAGTCGTCCAACTAAAATTATCAAAGAGGAAAAACACTCGAATTAAACTCAAATGAATTAATCACTTATACGTATAATATATATGAATTGCAGACAAATGGCAATCAAAAACAGATGAAGGATTTTCTCTCCTCTTAATATTTTATTTTTTATGTGGCGTTTTTACTATTAGTTATTTATTTTTTGTAAGAAAGCATGAGATTAATCCCCTTACTTAGTTTAAATATTAATAGTATTTGTTTTATATTTTTTATATTACATATATTAATCCATTTTACCTCCATACTGAATTTAAACTATATACATACACAACACATTATGTATAGTATATCATGTTCAAATCGTAAAATGTTAATTGTATTTCCATTTTTAGTTTGATTGAAATCAATTCTAAATATATATAGAGAGGTATACCTACCATACATATATACAATTTATTTAAAAAAAATTCAAATAAAAATCAAATCCATTAATCTAATTTTAAATTATTTTCTAAACAAATGTTCGTGTTTAATTTTTATTTATTTATTTTATATTCTTCTTCTTACCAATCAAATATATTGTACGCTTTATTGGACGTAACCTATATAATATATATAATGAAAATTGAAAAAATCGTATAACTGTGATTAGGTGGACAATTTCATTTACGTTTTGTAAATGAAAAAGAAAATATTAAATTGGTTTACTGTTCATTTCTTTTATAAAATAGTTTGATTCTTTGCAATGAGTGAAGAAGGCACAGTCTGTCTTGTTCTCCTCCTGAAAACTTTATCGTTTGTGCGCATTCCCTTTTCGTCGTCATCATTTTACATTTATAAACAAAAAAAAATCCAAAAAGCAATAAAAAAATAGAAGAATTAAAGAAATATTTAGAAGCAATCAAAAACTACCTCCTCATATTAAAACAAAATTTTGTTAACTAAAAAATTTCAAATCCGATGGCGTTCGCACAAATCCGCAATCGTTTTCAGTTAAATATTTAATAACCAAGAATTATTTTTTTCATATTCATATTGTATGGAAAAATGTATTGTTTGTGTTTTGGTGTGTGTATAAATTTAAAGAAATATGTTGAATTGAACGAGGAGAACATGCAATGCATTTTGTAGTTGTTATACAAACTACAAATGGTGGGGATAATGCTGCAACCAATGGCTTTTTAGTCCCGCCTTCTCTCAATTGGCTTTTTTATTTTATTTTTTATTTTTTGACAGTTCGTTGATGAATAGCTTTTCTTTCATTTCTATTTTATCTTAACCGATAGCTGAATATTTTTGGTGTATATGTTACTATTTTTTCTGCTAACATAAAGTTTGTGTAATTTGTTTTATTTTGCAAGTTTCATTGCTTAAAGTTATTTTCAAATAATTTAAATCGATTGTTTTTATTTTTATTTTGTAAGTTTCATTATATCATATTTATTTATGATATTGATATGTCAGGCGAATATTATATACAAACATGGCTGACATGGCATGTGGAATAAACTGAAATTACCATTTAACAATTTCAATATATGTATAAGTAAAACTAGATAGATATGAATATGAATGTAGATAAATAATGGCACTTTACCGAAAAATCTATAAATTTTGATAAATTTTAAACCCCAAATTCTTCAATAATTTTTTTTTAAATATTTCTATGATAATGAAAAAACCAGGTATCTAAATCTATATACAATAAATCTATTCGATAAATTGAATTTCGGAAATTTTTGGAAATTATAATATATAAGTTAAAATTCAAAGCGACGAACCCAGAATTCAAATATTTTTGATTTTTTCCCACTTAACTGTAACATTGAAAGGATGCTTAGATTTACATAATTATTATACGACTTGAATTGATAAATTTTGAGAAGTTAGTATACATTTTTAAAAATATTCGACCAATAATTAGTTTTATTAGTATAACTATTAAATTCGGCTACTATTCACAGAATTTAAATAAAATTTTAATTAAAATTCGATACTATATAATACATATACATATATGTTTATTGGAAAATATACATTTTTATTTATTTTGTTCAGTCATCGTAAAACTACATGTATGATATATGTATAGAATATAAGTATAATATATATTATAGGTTTCTCATTTGTGACACATAATCTTATTTCATTCATTGTTGAAAATGTATAGAAAAAATATTTATAAAATAAATTTAGTTGAAGTATGGTTAAAAAACGAAGACTAAACAAAGTTAAGCGTGAAATTAAATATGTCGCCAAACATAAATTTTAAACACATTTAAAATAACTAATAAATTATAAATTAGTTTTTGTATATTGAAAAAATAAAAGGCAATTGTTTTTGTTTAAAAATTGTGTTCTCACAAAATATGAGAAATGTAAGAATGTATATGTATGTATAAGAAATATATTAGTGCAAAACATATCTATATATACATACAGTATATAATATACAATATGCGAATACATTTACAATCCAGAAGTATATAACTTACTACCCTAAATATTACTTTCCTTGTTATTTGTTGATCCACTGAAATCTAGAAAATCGTTGTTATAATAGCATCTGTAAAAAATTTCAACTTTTATAATTTCAGAGTAACATTATGAAAAACTAATATTATACAGCTTCTAATATTTAAATGTAGTGCTCTATTCATTATATTTATCAAGTACTACAAATTATTAATTATTATATGGAATTAACAACATAATTAAGAACTAAAAATATTAAAAAGAATTCTCTTGATCATGTAAACAAAACATAAATTATTATGATTATATGTATAATAATCTCATCAATCATATTTCAACCGGAACTTATAAGCATTTTAACAAATAAACATACAACAAAATGTAGATAGAAATCTAAGTCTGTTTATTTATTTCATTCAATTATTATAAAGATTAACTAATTAAAGGCGCGAGAAAGAAATTTATTTATTTTAACTCTTACGCGTTTTTATAATCTTATTCTCTCCAAGCACACAACAACTATTAAACTATTCAAATTAATGAGCTGATATTTGAATATAATTGCGCCATATAAATGTTTATATAATTTAAAAGACCAATTAGAACAGATTGTGGCTTAGTTCTTATAGTATACTTTCATATTTATTAACTGTGATTATTTTTTTTTTTTATTCGTGTAATACCTATATATTTTTCTTTATTTTAATTTCAGGTCATAATGCTGACATCTTATTAGAATATTGCCAAAAATTATTGGAAAAATTTCGATACCCGTGGGAAATGATGCCATTAATGTACGTAATCATTAAAGATGCCAGAGCAGATTTAGAAGAGGCTTCGAGGAGGATTGATGAAGGTATTTTCTATTTATACGGTTTTTTATTTTACATTTCATAAATTATTTTGTTTAAATATTTTTTAAAAACTAATTTTATAAATTTATTTAACGTGATTTAATTGTTATTAAAAATATTTATATTTTTTTATAATTTAACGTAAACATTTTACATATATAATATTATGTTTAGTTTCAATTGCACTCGATTATCTTAAGAATTGTAATTACTTAATTACAATCGATTCAATTAACCGATTTTTAATTCTTAACTTGTGTTTATGTTTACATATTTATATTAATACTTATCATATATACTTATTAATCTTATTGTCATTAATTTATGTTTAATAATTAAAAATAGGTCAATATGTTGTGAATGAATATTCACGTCTGCATAATCTAAATATGTACGATGGGGCTGAACTAAGGGGATCCACAAGGCAATGCGGATGATAAATAATCTAAGTTGTATTGTGAGATATCCCCGCAAGTTCTAGAACGCGTACATATTTCGATCTTCAATCAACATTTTTGAACAAACAAAATTAATTAATTGATTAATTATCCTTTTTGTAAATATCATTATTTTTTTTCTTTCCTTTTTAATTTTAAATAAGTTTTAAATTTTTTTGTGTTTTGTAAATACATAAACTAATTCATTAAAATAATGAAGTTTTAATTAAAAATAAAATATATATTCATATATATTATATATAAAGAAAGAATGAATTAGAAACACTTTGTCATAAATAAAACTCTCGCAAAAATAGTGTTTAAGTGTATAATGTTAAAGAGAGCTTTTAATTTGGTCCTATTGTGGATAATATTTCAATTTTTTCTTAAATCATAATAATTTCAACTGATAATATTTGGAAAAAAAAACAACTGACTTCTTCAATCAACATCAACAATATCATCAATCAACAAAAAGTTATATTTTATCAAAAATCAACAGTCAACAATCAACAATCAACAATCAACAATCAACAATCAACAATCAACAATCAACATTCAACATTCAACATTATACTATATGGGAGATCGCAGTTTATCTACATACAATTGATGACCTGTGACCTGTACCTGATGATAACCATCTCAATATTTAAAGGACTTAATATTTATGCAAGGATTTTTTGTACTTTTAACATTTTTTGTTTCTTTTGCTTTTTTATTTTTTAATTTTTCGGGTGAGCTGCTTAACTTTAAGACAATTGTGACCTGCAAACAATTTTTTTTACTATTTTCTTTTAAATTTTTAAACATAAAATAACGATATCAGAATATAATATAACAACATTTAATTAAAATCGGTGTCTTTTTTGACGTTTTTTGAAAAAATTTAAATAAATGTCAATAATATTTAAAAAAATAACCAACTTCAACAAACAATAAGGATTGTCAAAAGGTAAGAACATTTTACATTTAATTTATTTTATGTAAAAAAATAAAAATAATAATAATAATTCATAACTTATTAGAGATTTTATATGTATAGGTATATCGAATGTAACAAAATTTGCAATTTACCTTATTCATTATTTTTCAGCATTAATTTAAGACAAAAATATAAGTTGTGTATATATGTATGCGCATGCATGTTTATTTACTGAATATGAGACTTTGATATATTATAATGCAGCTACGTTCAAGAAACGTATTAAATACCTTTTTTTGTTGAACATTAAATTCACTTTTACTATAAAAATTAATATTTTTCTTATTATTCATGTTTGTAATCATGAATAGTTAATTTTTCAAAAACCCTTTTAATATCTATCTTCTGCATTTTTCGCATCAATAAAGGTACTATAACTTGGATAATTTTTGTATAAATATAACTTAATTTATATTGTGTAAAATTTAAAACTAGGAAAAAAATTTAAATCTATATTTTTTTCAGTTATTTCGTAAAATTTATTAAAATGTTGGTCAACATCATTTAAAATTATTGCTAGTAATTTTTCGTTATGTAGGTTAATTGGAATAACCAATAATAAAAAATATTTAAATTTCTGATGAATGCACATAATTAACTTTTGAAGTTATACTGATTCGTGATTGTCATTTTTATCGTTAAAAAGTAAGAGTAGGAGGATAAAATTTGTGTATATAATTGAAACAAATATAATTCGAGTCTTGGCATAAAATCAAAGTCATTTTCTTTTGAAAATTAAATACAATAATATATTTTAAGATGTTAAATATACATATTCTTTTTCATTTGTATGTTTTTCATAATATTGTTAAACAAAATAGAGAATACAAATTTAACGTTTAGAATTCAAATTGTTGCTAGTTTCTCATTATAAAAAAACTTCCAACTGATTTCTAGTTTCTAATAAATGTTTATTTAATATTTATATTTATGTCTTATTCGTGTTTATATAAAAGAACATTTTATAGAAATATTTCCAAATTTTATTAGAATTTATTAGAAATTACCAATATAACGCAATGATGTTAATGAACATCTTTTTTTATTCTGATCTTTTTTTACATTTCATGACTAAATTGATACAAAATTAAGTGTGATATGATATGATGGTGTATAAATGTTATATAAATTTCTATGAATAACTTTTTAATTGTGTTCTGAACAGAAGCTCAAAGATTGTTTTCCAAACTTATTAATTTTATTTTATGTATATACACATAGAAACACATATAGAAACACATATTTCATAAAAGTAATTATTTTAGGAAAAAATTGTTGTTATATTCAGAAAAAGTTATAAATACAGACAGATATTGATTTTTCAAGAAATTATTTTAATTTCTAGTAATTATTTTTAATATAATAAATAAATTTCCGACTATTATAAATTTTTTACATTTTACAACTTCTGTTAAATTTTTAACTAAAGTCTCCTAGACCAAAAGGTGAAATTTTATCTCATTAGTCATTTCAAATTGTGCAGTAGAATAAACGTTTAATAATATTAGATCTCTAGGCTTTACCTCACTTATTCAAATGCTATAGAACTCAGAAAAAACAATTACCACAGATTGGACAGATTGAATTTATAAATTAACTCTACCATATATTAATAGGTATGTTATCATTGAAATATAAAAATTTACCTGGAATTATAATAATAATTACATCAAATTAAAACAAATTAATTCAATTAGTTTTCCTGGACTCGGCTTTTTCGTATAAAATATATAATTTTTTTTTTGATGCGTGCTACAAAATGGATCTGGGATATATTTTAATGGTCTCCACAAATTAGTAATTATACATTGTAAAACAATCGTTAAAAACACAACCGTTTTTTCTATATTTATTCAAAAAACTATTATATATAATATAAACAAAATTGAGTTCTGACCGCGGTTGGGTTTTATGGTATTTTTTTTTTTTTACATTTATAGGTTTTTATAATGAAATAAAGAAAAAACATTAATTTTTTTTATTATATGCTTATAAAAACAGGAAGGATGTCAATGTTTTCGGAAAAAAATCCACATTAGGTTGTTTAATTTTATCTTATTGAATATATAGCTCGTTCTTTCTCTTTTTAAATAAAATGTAATTGCACCTTTTTAAAATTAGTTTATACGGACACCGGTATATATATGTTATGGCATGTATATAATATGGATATAATATATGTGTAAGATAATGACGCGATACCCAATTACAGATTCGTAATATCTTTAGGCAAATGTTTTATTCCTTTAATTCGAAATCATTCAAAGAGGCTTTTGAAAATGAAATGACATCAATATTAGATGGTTACAAAAATCCTCTTTTTACCACTTTTAACATAAAATTATTGTTTAATGGTATCCTTTTTGACCGTAACAAATATGTTAATTAACGCCTTTAACTATATTATAGCGTTTTACCTAGCACAGACATTCTAATATTGCTATAGAAATTATATTTCTTATGTTCAGTTTTATAATCGATGGATGAATTATTTTTTAGGTTAAATTTTTTTACGTTATTATAATTTAGAAAATATAACAAATACACTATTTGTTCTTATATTAAGAATTCAGCATTGTGAGTGCTAAAGTAATTTAAAATAAATTTCAAGATTTTTCTTTATCCAAAGAATGAATAATTGTTTGAGTAAAAGAAATTGTGTGAAGTAATCGAGTGCCAAAAAAAAACATCAAATTTTTATTTATTTTTTTCCAAGAATACTTATTTACCAAATTTTAAGGTACATTATTAAATAATGTAAAATTGATAAGATTTTTATCTTAAAACTG
This sequence comes from Pedicia rivosa, assembly GCA_963082725.1. NCBI lineage: Eukaryota > Metazoa > Arthropoda > Insecta > Diptera > Pediciidae > Pedicia > Pedicia rivosa. The sequence continues at coordinate 21,103,342 of OY720151.1, forward strand.
CATAATATACTTTTAACAGTGTATAAGAAAACATTCAATCAAATATTCATTTATTAAATCCATCATAAATAAATTTTTATCAATTGAAACGAAATTATAGACCAAATAATCTTGTATTTCTTGCTTTTTATACATATTATTAGTATTAGTATAATTTAACGCAGGTTCAACTGATTTTTAAAAAGAATTTATTCACGTAATTTAAAATTGCGATCGCAAGTAAAGGAATCAAATATATTTTATATATCATTAATCATTGTTCTTCGTTTGACTGTAGTTATTTGAATAGCCAAAGGTCAATAATATATATATTTCATTCTAGAATAAAAACTCTTTATTGCATAGTCTTATTTCAAAAATATAATTATAATTGTCTAACTAAACTTGAGTGAAGTTGTTATAATTTCAATCAGGAAATACTTATAATTTTATAAACTACAAAACTAAATGCGTTCGGAAGATTATTATTAAAATAAAATATAACTTTTACCGATAAATTTTTTTTTTTATAAAATCGTTAAAATTTTCTCAATAAAATTTAATTAAGCTATTTTATTTATTGCTTGAACATGACTTAAATTCCAAACAAAAATGTATATAACTTAGTATACAGAAGAGGCAGCTGTCGATTTAAGTGTTAATATTTGACGTGATTTCAAGTTGAAGACAATTTTTGATATTGCAGTTTTTATTTGTGCAATGCAACTAAATTGATTTTATGCGTACAGGAAAATGAAATAAAAATGTCTATATATAATTGTTAAGTTTGTATTCGAGGCTGATTGCATGTTTTGCATTTTTGTTTTTATTTATAAAATAAAATTCATATTGTTTTGTCTTTGCGTCAGCTATACAAAATAAATAAACACAATAAAAATATAAAAAATATATATATGTTATTATAGTCGTTAGTAGGTATTAAAATATATGAAATTGTGCCGTGAACTTAATACTTATAATTGAGATAATTAACATCAATACATCAAATTAATAGTGTCAGTTAAATTATGTTTATATTTTATTTGTTTTTTTATTTACATTTGTCATAGAAAAATTTAAGTCATTGCACATAAAGAAAAATTTAATTTCAAACGCCCTAAAAACAACCCTTATTCCGAACCATTGATAATAACATATCAAAATTGTTGCAGCAATGTTCTTAAAATAAATTAATATTATATTAATAAAAATTTGCGAAAAAAAAAGTTTAAAAAATATGGTTTTTTTGTTCCTGTTAAAGAAATTAAGTTAAATTAAAATAACTAATAAATCAATGAATTGGTTCTCTAGTTTTTAATGTCTCTTTATTAAATTGTTTTTATACATCCAATAGATTCTGTACATACGATTTCGACAGTATACGGCTCATGCAAATTCCTTGTTTTCAAAATTCGTATGTTTCTAGTAATCCAAATTCGAATTATTCTTTTTTTAATAATTCTTTGAGAAAAACTATTACTATATCTACTTTATATTATTCTATAACTACAAGTTTTACGTAATTTTTTATAAGCCTTATCAATTAAATATTCTTTACTGATGATTAGTTAAAGATTAAAGTATATATTGTTCTAACATGATTTATTTTCAAGTTTAAAAATAATTTTAACTGATTCTTAATTAATGTTTATTAATTATGCAATTAGAGAAAATGTTTTGTTTAGCTAATATTGAAAAAAAAATGAAATGAATAAAATGTTATTAAGGTTTTGATTTAATTACCAAGAAATCGTTTTATATTTTCATTCTATTATTCAAAATAATTTTTATATTTTTACTTTAATCGTAATAATTTTGCATTAATATTTTATTTAAATTATTTATTATTTTTTTAAATTATTTTTAATTATTTTACTGACTTCATATGTGGGCTGGGGGAATTGTGTATAAAATTTATGTAATAAAGATTTCATTCGATAACATTTACATAAAAACCTATAAAATTAAATAAATTATAGAAATAAGATCGATTGAATTTATCTTTCATTTTGCCTAATATATAATTAACATTTAGTAGAAGATACTTAAAATATATATAGAATGTACATAAATATAAATCAGAAACTAATATAAAATTAGTTAATGTGATTTTCTTCATATATATATAGGATATATATATAGGAATACGCGACTGCCGTGCTAGTGCATATGCAATTAAATGGGGATGACTCAAGATAAAGTATAAATTTCTTGCCTTAAGGAAATAATAAATTCTCATATTAATCAGTCATACATAAGTCATTAATTTATTAATAACCATATTACATTATTCTTATATATAGATATGCATAAATATTGATTGTCGAACTTAATTATATATGCGCGAAATGAGAATCTTATAAATTTGCTTGTTTATATACATATTTATTTTATTTTTATTGACAAGTAAATATAAAATTGGCTATTACATATATAAATATTAATTTTCTTCAACAAATCATTAAATTTAAAATATCATATTAAAAGACTTAATATAATAAGTAAAAGTAAATACGAAATAAGATATAAAATTTTTTAAATTATTTATACATTTCTTATGCTTCAAAATGTAGTAGATGAATGTTGAAATTTTTGTATTATGAATTTTCTCAACTATACAAACCAATTTTTTTTTCCAAATAAAATCATAACTAATTGCATATATGCGTTTATTCCACCTTCACTGTATAAACGAATTGTTAAACTACTAACATTTTACATTTTACGTTCTAAATGATTTAAATACGTCTAAATTTAGTTCCACATTCTAAATTTTTTTATAATTTTCATATTTTCAAACACAAAATATAATTAAAGAAAATTACATTTTATTAAACTAGATCCACTGTTTTTTTAATTTTAACTTAAAAATGTTGAAAAGTTACGAATAATTTATTCAGTTAATGTCAGAAAAAAAGCTATATCATGATGCAGAGTTATTGAAATTGTTTTTGTATTTCTTTAATTTTCGTTTTAATTTTTAGTATTTTTAATTTATGTACAGATTTCTAGAAGAAACTTAAATCATTAAAATATTGAAATGAAATAAATTTTGTTAACTAAACTAAGGTAGATGGTATTTTACGATTCCGTCACATACTTTCAACAATGAGCATAAATCATTATTCATAAATAAAAATAATTCATTCCATTCATCTATATATTATATGTTATAAGATTTTACTTTTTTTTTCTTATTCAAAAATTCGAATTAAATATAAATAATAAAGCACATTAAAATGAAACACTCAAAAATTTTGATGTAAGAAAAGAAAACGTAATATGATTTTGGAAAAATCGCGCATATACAAATAAAAAAAATCCCTCGGTTTGGGAAAAAAAAACATAAGCAAAATGGTTGTCTGGTCGGTCGAATCCAGTCAGCAAAATATATAACAAAAGTTTTATCTGTTATTAAACTTTAAATAGTTTCATAAACATTTCTAATGGCTTTGTATGAATGCACTATAGACACTTTAGTTCTGCATCGTTATAAAATGATATGACATTTTATTATATCTTTGTATATTTTCACAACGTTGAAGTTGAAGGAATATAATATATCCTTTACGTTTATGATTAATAAAAAAATCTTTGTTACAATCTCACAGAGAAAAAAAACAGATTTGAATTGTTCTGAATTGCTAAAATCGGCTGTTCCACCATTTAAATGAAATGCCTTAAGTTTTTTATACTTTATGACTTATTTTCAAGTTTTATAGTTTATTTGAGTTATGGCCATTTAATGTTTTAAATTAGGGATTAACAGTTGCAAGTCTCGTGTACAGAAAAAAAATATGGGTTTTTATGCAACGAGAAAAATAACATTTATTTCTTCTTGTAATCCTTTATAAATTGTATACAGGTTTTTTTAATGCATATACATATAATTTATATTTTTTTAAATATTGATGTCATCGTCTTTATTATATTCATATCTAAATCTTGTTATGAGGATTCAAATAATTAAAATGTACGTGTATATACCTCTAAAACACAAAGAAACCCTGTTTCTATGTTAATAAACATTTTTCAATATACAATGTAATTTCTTAGGGTGTTCAAGTAGTTTAATTCTAAATTGATATTCTAGTGAAGAGTAATTTAAGAGCTGAACCTGAACTTGATAGCATTGATTGTTTAATTGCTTATTAGATCATCTATATGGGTTTGGATTTCAATAGGACTTACGTACTTCAAAAGTTTAATAATATGACATTTATACATATTGATTGACGAAACTATTGTGTACCATTGAACTATGACTTCAAAAGCGCATTAGGATAAAAATGAAAAGTTTCGAGCTTTTTAATTTTATTAAAATATGAAAAACATTCTTCTTTTTAAATTTATTTCTGAAATAATAACTTACACATTTGTGTGTAAGATTGTAAACGAATTAAAACCAATTTTTCAATAATAAATTCTTCATAATATTGATTTTGTCGAAACACAAAATTTTATTGTTTAAAGTTCAACAATGAATATCCGATTTAAAATTCAAAGCTCATTTTTTTATGGGAAACATTTAAATAATTGATTTCAATAAAAACTTGGCGGTTTCGGTTTTGAGATGAGGAATGAACATTAAAAAAATATTAATATTATCTCTTTGTTTTAAATTGAATTAAAAAAAAATTATTATCGCATAAAAAATATATATATATATATTATAATTATATATAAAAGAAAACAAAAAAAAATTAACAAAAAGCATCGTGCATTTCCCTGACTTTTTTTTTACATGCGATGTACAAATAATGTGCATTATTATATATTATGTTGAATTTTTTTTTTATTAAAAAAACATTAATTTTTTACTGCCATATAATATCAACAGCAAAGTCAAAAATATCTCACTATTGTTCCATATATTTACGAATTGAAATTATATTAATATTTTATTTTTATATGGGAAATTGCGACACAACAAAAAATAATTTAACACAAAACAAATGTTTAATATTTTGTTTTTTTATTTACTTGAATTAATTTTATTATGGTGAGACGCCATGAGAAAATTATACTAAAATCATTGAGTTTTTTTTATTATTTTAAAAATATATAGATTTAATTTTTAATTAATTAGAAGCTAATAACTAATTATTATTTGATATGAATAATAACTGTTATTTGTTTTTTCTTCTTTAGTTTTAAATAAAATAATGAAGGTTCGATAGTTATTTATGCAAAATATAAATTGTTAGGGTAAAAGTTTAAGAAATATTTAAAATTAATGGATTTTATGTATTTTTGGTTTCTTTTGTTTTACTGCTTCCATTTCTACTAATATTAAATATTCACTTTTTATATATCATTTTGAATCAGTTGAAATTTTTAACGGCAAAGCAGCAATAATAATTTTTATCTCTGAAATTCATCTTATTTCCTTTTATATAAATAATCATAATATAATAAAATTTACTTTGATAAATTACACAACAGGATATCAAGATGAATCATTAAAAATAAAAACTAAAAAGAAAAACAAATATAAAATGAGAAATGCAAAATATCCTTCTATACATTATATATATATATATATATATATATATATATATATGCTCGTATAATAAGAATCCTACAGTAATGGATCGCAAATATATTTGCACATATATTTTATTCATTTATTTATAAGTTTTATAGCGTAATTTATATATAAATATATAAAGAAATAAAATGAAACATTCTTATATTGATAATGGTTGAGATCAACTAAACACAACTAAGATCAAGAATATAAAGTCAAAATTTATGTGCGTATAAAATTTTCTAGTATCAAAGTCAATTTTAAAATGGCAATATAAAAATACTTGTGAAAACATTTTACCAGAATTAAAATTATTATATGTGAAACCGATAACAACAACAAATTATGTTAATTTTTAATATTTAAAAGTAAAATTAAAAAATCGTAAATTCTTAAATGAAAAAAAAAAAACAATTTAAATTGTTATAGTCATTCCCAGTAATATAATATATAACTACCTATACATATATTTATATATTTATTTAATTAACGACGATTATTACGAAATTCAATATTTAATTGTTTATAAAAATAGTCTAGTCTATAATAGCCAATACAGCTTAACCATTTCAGATATATTCTACACAATTGCGATGTTTGTTTTTTTTTTTAATTTAATTAAATTTAATTTGAAGAAATATATTTAGAGAAAAAACTGAAAATTAATCAATAATAATATTTAACTTTAAATTATTCGAAATTTTGTATAATACATTTTTTACATTCGAAAAAAATTTAATAATAGTTTTAACTTCATTTTCAATTTTAAAGCCTTCCCAATAATTGTAATTGTTGACATCTGTGAAAATATTTCTGTAGAATAAAAATCCAAACAAGTAAAAATGCCTACATATTATGACAGATAAACAAACGACCATTTTTAAATTATATGTTGTTTAATCGGCGAAAAAATTAATTAAATTCTAAAGAAATTGTATTGTCGATTATTTTAATCTTTTTGTTTTTAATAAAAAATTGTTCTTTATTTTTTCTTTCTCAATAATGATAAAATCATATTATTATTGTATTAGTTTCTATATTTAATTTTCATTATGCTTCTGAAAATAGAAAATTTCTCACACACCTGATTACCTTAATGAGAGTATATAATTAAAGTAAATGGTCCATCAATATGATAATATTTTATTATAACTATACATATAGAAATATATAGATGGTTTATATTTTAATATAACAACTTTTTTTCAGAAAGTATAAACTAATAAAATACTTTTTACGACGATTTTTACGTCAATCAAAAAAAAAGAAATGTTCATAATTTAATTGATTTCTCGTACCAGTTTTTATATCTGACATAAAAATGTATTTTGTTTTTAGTTTTTTAGTTAACTAATTTTATTATTTTAATGGATTTCCTATGTTTTTATTTATATAAATAATAAATTGCAATAATAACATAATATTATGAAATATAGGTAATTTCAAGGAGAAAAATAATAGATAGGCAGACACAAAATTGGCCACACAACACAATTATCCGTTCACGAATGTATATCATCCATAATTTGTAATTTTAAATATGTTTCAGTTTTATTTCATAATAAGTAAAAAGACTTTTAACATATACAGACGGGATTAGTGTTATATTCTTCAGTTAATTGAATAAATCTTTTGTCGGAAATAATATTCTACATTTGGAAAAATAATTTTTTTTTTTTTTAAAATACGTTCTATTTTTTGTTGTAGTAAATATATCTTAAAACAAAGCAATATTGCCGGTAGACAAAACTTAATACATACTAAAATGTTTTAACTTTTTAGAATTTAAAATTTAGCCATTAATCGTTTTTCATTATTATCGAATTTAAACTAATAATTTATTAGCAAAAGCCAATGGCTTTAGGTTTTTATTATTATTTTGTAGAGCTTTTCCTTATATAAAAAGCGTATAAACCTCACAACTGGATTCTGATGTGTAACACGATTACGAAGCTGCCGAATTTTGAAATGAAGTAAATAGACTATAGACACTGACCTACACCTACTGTCTGTGATAGAGTTTATGACGTTGTAAAATGATAATAAAATCTTATACATATATATAAGCTTAGTAATATATAGCAAAAGAGACATTTTTACAACAAATTTTATACATGTATACAATATTTTTGATTTTATGTTAAAAGCTAAAGAAAGTGCCAATATAAAAACGATTTATTTTATATAAGGTATTTTAATACCTACGAAAGAATTATTTTAAAAATTTAAAAATTGCTAAAAAGATAATATTACCTTTTTTTATTTTCCATTGATAATCCTTTACATAACATATATAGTTAAATCTATATTTAATACCAAGGTTTGGTTTATTTTTATAAACTTTGATTAAATTTATGTATAAAAATAATTTTACATATTCGCAAAAAATTTTTTTTATAATTAACAAAAGTTTCAAGTTAATAAAAAAATTTAATATTACAATCAAAAATATTAGGCTTAGCCATATAAATTCTTCAGGATTAAGATTCAAAAATTATTACAATTATTTTTAATGCTATTTATAAGTGAAGTGTCAATAAAAAAGTAAAAAACACATAATTATCAAGCATCATAAACAGCATATATGTGAAGTCAATAATATTAAATAAGACTCTATTGTTGTAGAAAACAATGTCAAGTCGAATAACATAATGTTAAATATAAACAAAATGTTTACCTAAATTATAAAAAATATTATCTCATATATATTAATCCTAACCAAACCTGATTACAAAAACAATTTATTCTTCTTCAATTTTTTCTGTAAATATTTAATTACGTGAAAATATAATCATATAAAAAGAAATTATATTACCCAATTTCATTCGCTTAATATTTTTAACTTTTATGGAAAGACTTAAAACAGAGTCTTAAAACGCATTTTCCTTATAACAAATTTTATCATTACTACCTTTTGTTTTATGTGAATTGTTTTAGATGACAGCACCTGGGTGATCGATTTTTGGTCACCGTTTTTTGAATTTTCACTCCATTATATTATTATTTTAATACAACAGTCTATAGCTAGACTAGAATCTATATAATATAAGATCGATAAACTATATCATAAAATTACAAATACAGTATAATATTATGGATTGTATATATAAGATAAAAATACGGGTGTGGGGTTGTGGAAACGGGATGAATAAATTGTAGGTATATAAAACATATAAGGAAAGACAATATGCGGACGGATATATACGAGTAAAATATATTTATTATATACATTTTATATTATATTTGAAATATGAATATAAAGAAAATTTACACTTTGTTTTATGATAAATTTTACGACGAAACAATTCATAATTTAAGATATAAGACAAGGATACCTACCTTTTTGTTGTTGTTTGTTTAAATTATTGTTACTATTATTATTATTATTATTATTATTATTATTATTAATATTATTATTATTATTATTATTATTATTATTATTATTATTATTAATTTTTTTTTTGATCATGTAAGAATATTTTGAGCGATAATTTTAGTTTTTATTATAATAAATATGAAAATATGTACATAGTGAATGTCTATTGGCTTATTTTCTTATAAATAATGTAAAGATTCATTTGCTTAAAAGATAAAACAAAATTGAAATTTTCTAAAACAAATAAGAGCAAAATGTTTATTTGTTTATGGTATTTCTTTAGTTATTTTATAAAGAAAAATGTGAATGTGCTTTGAAAAAGCAAAGCTGATTTTGAATGAGTTTTTATATTTATAAATTTTCGAACTTATTGGCTGTTGCTTTTTTTCTTTAACATGCTTTTAGTTATATGTATTTATTTGTATTTTCGATATTTTAGTCCAAAATTACCTACTTCAATTATATCAATTATATTTTAATTTTAATTGACTTTTTTCTAACTCAAAATTATTTGTTAATGATAATCTAATTAAATTAAAGCAAAAGGCAATTAATCATTTTAACTTGAAGCACCAAAAATGTATGTTACGAACCAAAATTTATATTTAAATAATATTTAACAGATTAATACTGTATTGTAGTGTAGAGTACAACAATGTAACAGGATATGTCACCATATTTATATACTAACTCAAAATCGCACGGATTTTCAGACAAGATTATTTAATGCAACTGTAAAGCCTGTTGGATGTGATCAAAATATTTTATGCTCAAAAAAAAGTTGATGAAGGAAAAGATTGATGATATTGTTGATTTAAAAGTCAAAGTAAAAATAAGAGTTTTATTCTGTTCATCTTTTCTAGATATTAATCAATTAATAATCAATTTATTCTTTCATTTTTATTGAATTTATATTCTAAATCGATCATATCAATATTTTTTCTTTAATTTATTTCTATTTTTACATGTTTCAGCAATCTTAATCTTTTGTGATTTATATCCAAGTTTAATATATGCAACACAATATAATTACAATTTATACGCGGCAGCAGTAGCATCAGCAAGAACGCCAGCATTTTTAACATATCCAAGAGCACATCTAGGAACCAATAGTTTATTATCATCATATTTTAATGCCACATTACGATTACCAACATTAGAACCACAAAGTCGAACGAGATCTACTAGCAGTTTAGCAAGAGCGTCAACGTAGCGTCGTGTTCAAAAATTAATTTTAGTTTTAAATGTGAGTACAAAAATCTATTTTGTTTATTTTTAATTATTTTTAAATTAAAACTTTTTTCTGTAAAAACTAAACAATCGAAAAATTTCCGCTATTCTTTTTGATAATATGATGATTGAGCTTTTCTTTTAGCATTGCACCAGACGAAAATAAATTAAAATAAGAAAAAAGTACTCATGTACGTAACAAGATACGTTGTATTATCTTATATTTATGTCTTATGTATTATTTTTAATTTGTTCTATAAAAAGTTCTTAAATAAGCAAAAGAAAAAGATCTTATCATTTTTGTCCTTCCGTTTTTGTTTCCTTTTCTTTGTATAAATAAATATATATGTTTTCTTCTAATTAATTCTTTTAAGTGCATTCATACAATTTCAAAGAACCCTTTTGAAAGTTTTTCATTTAAAAGAAGGTAATATTATTTTAACGTTTTGTTTTTATATATATATACGCTTTAAATCAATTTAAATTATATTTTTTAATTAATTTTAATTGTTGCGTGTTTCTTGAATAATTTTAAGTATGTCATTAAGTTACAATATTATATTACTTTTGTTATATTTGCATTGCATTTATATGCATAAAAAACTTGAAAGAATAACAAACAAATAAATATATAAAAGCCAGATGGTCAAATAGTTATATTTTTTTCCGTTCCCATTTTGATAAGAAAAAGATTTATTTCATTTTGATGGTTAAAACTTTGAATGAGACGAATCATGTCTGGATTTTATTAGTTTTCTTTATGAGACACGTCACAAACTTAAAAACTTTAAACATCTTACGTGTAACAGGGGTTACTTTTGATTGTAGAAAAGACAAAAAAATATACTATAAGCTTCATTTATTTAGATTATCGTTAATACTATTTTATAATTTCTATTAAAATTTAAAAGTATTGTAATTTCATTCATGATATAGTATAAAATAAATCATCATTTGATATCAATTATTAAAAAAAAATTGAATGTAATTTTATTAATGTTATTTTTAGTTATTTCAGATTTCAATTACAAATCCTAGTCCTATTTATATGCTGAAGTTAAGCATAAAAGTATTATCCACGTACAACTCAAATATAAGGGTTACAAAATTGGTTGCCTTTTTAACCAAAAAATAAATTATAGATTATTTATTTGAATTAGTCTTATTTTGATTTAGAAAAACAACATCATCAGATTTCAAAACCCCGAATTAATCGAACAGCGTGCTTGAAACATACTAAATTAAATTAAATGTTCCTTAATGTTTTGTAATACGACGATCGATTATTATTCAGAAAATTTACTTTGAAATTTTTTTTGCCAATTAAAAGGAACAACCATACAGGGTAACAATTATTACACATATGTGTTCCTTATTTTTATCAATAAAAATAATTATATTTATGAAAGTGCAAAACATTTCATAGAAATATAAACACAAACCTCTTGAACAAACTTAATTTCATTTCTACACAATTGTTAAAGTTGTTAGTGAGTTTGTTTATATATGTTAGAAGATAAGGAAACAAGTAAGATAATGTGGCTTTATACCAATTATCCTCCAATGAATAATTTTCCGGAATGTTTTTAGTTGTTTAAGTTTGTATTATTATGTTTTGTTCAGATCTTACATAATACATATATAAAATATAATACAATGCAACTTTATATTAAATGTTTCTTAGAACTGACCAAATTTTAAATAAGAGCATTTTATTGTATAGGTTGCATTTTTTAAATTCACACTACTTTAGATGGTAGAGGAATATCATCTTATACATACAGAATGGCATTCCAAAGTATAGTCAAACAAAATGAGTTTTACGAATTGGTTTTGTTTGCATTTATATAGAATTGGATTTTTTACTTCCTTTTTTGGTTTGTTTAAAGCAAATTTTATTTATACTATACGGGTTTTAACTTCCAAATTACTGTCTAGCTCTCTCAAAATTTTTAAATTATTTCTTTTATTAAGAAGATTATTCTAAGCATATTAATTATTCAAATATTCGTCAAATATTGTATTTATAAAGTAAAATGGCTAATTAATTTTTCTTGCCGTCATGGTAAAAATCAATAATTAACTTTTCTAAATCCTGTTGTCCTTGCATTATAATTGTCAATGTTAGTTTCAAGACTCACATACCAAAAGACGTCAGGAAAAATTGTCTAAAAAATAATAAAATGTGGATAATTTATGATAAAATATTATCAATACCAATAAAAAATATATTTTAAAAGATTATGCCGTACAAAGTCATAAAAAATTAATCAATAAAAAAATTATTAAACTTTTATTATTATTATTATTTTAGTATTATCATTTGTTTGTACCACACATGAGTTTAAAATAACGACATAAATAATATAAGCGATAATCTTTGTAATATTTACCAACACAATATACATATAATTGGTTGTCGACTGTCATTGTCAATAATATTCTGTAAATTTAGTCATGAAAATTATGAATTGATATTATCAAAATATATACATGTTATGATCTCATTTATATATGAATATCAGAACATACGTTATGTTTGTTTACAGATATAATATAAATATCTCCCAATGGAATGGGATAATTACATCTGGCATAAATTCTTGCACCACACGGTATAAAATACTGCCACCTGAAATGTGTCTTTTCCTCAGATCAATTTATTTTTTTAAATTTACGTTAAAATAAATACAAACATTTTACAAAAAATCAATGAATAATAAAAGAAATTAATGTTTTATATCTGAATTTATATCAATGATCAACTTCTCAGAATCAACACTTTGCTTATTTTTGAACTTTTCCAATACAATATTAATTCTTATTTAATAAAAAATCACTCACTTTTCATAAATATTATAATTATGAATATGAATGAAGTTGGCCTTCGGCAAGGCTATTATTATGTAGAGCAAACTAAATCATGTGAGAAAAATAATTTTATTTCATTTTCAACTCATAAATAAATCCAATAATTTATTTATAGAAAATCTATATTTTATATTTACAAATTTTCAATATTTTCAAAAATTTATAATAACAAAATAATTAATTTATTCCACGATATTATGATGACTTGCGTCGCGAATAATGTTTAATTTATATATAATTTGATTATTGTTACAATAATAACAGAATATGACAATAGCCAGTAACACAAAAATAAATGATGAATATATTTTACTGTATAATTTTAGTAAGTTAATAAAATTTAAAAATAGATATTTGTTTACAATTTTATTCATAATAATATTACTTACTATATAGATACTTTATATGCAATGAAATTAACCATATCCTAATTCTGTATCCTATCATTTTAATAAACAAAATTTTAAACAAAAATATTTGAATAGTAATATTCATATCACTATTTCATATTGTATATTTTGTAAAAATAAAACCCCCTTTAAATTTAGATCAAAATTATTAGGTTTTATAATGAGGTTTACTTTTTTTGAGAAGGGTTAACTAAAACTAAAATTGACTCTTAGAATTAATTCTACATATTTTTATTAAATAAAGCAAATTATTAATATAAATAATTTTATTTTCCGTTTTACATAATTTACAACGTAATTCAAATAAGAAATACGGCATTTATTTTATATATTAAATTCATATATAACAAAATATCTTAGAAGTTAGAACTTAGATTTACATATATTTGTTCATTTATATATATGCCCTGCGTATATATATTATATATAGTATATACAATTTCTATTAACCTTCTAACGCGATACTAAAATAAAAACTTTCAGTTAACTCTTTTCTATAAAAATCTTGGACATAAGAATAATAAAAAAAATATAAACATAAAAATTGTCATAAAAAAAATTTGCATCAAAATTCATTCATTTTCTTTTTATTTATTTCATATATGAATATATTACTGTCACACATCTGTATATATACAATTTAACTTAAACTGTTTGGATGTTATTTATTGATTGATCTTTTTAAGTGTATATGTAAAAAAGAGGAAATTGTATTATCCCAAATTTAAATGTTCAATTTAAACTGTTAAAGGAAGGGTAAATATTTTTACGTCTTGTTTCAATTTGTATAGGGCTATTTAGTTATGAATAGTTTGTTTATTTTAAGGGAGATGCCTATTACTATGAGTGTTTGAGTAAAATATTTTCAAATGTAGCGACCTATCCACAAAATATTTAACAAATTAAAGTGAAGACTTTCTTTAACTGTAGATGTGTCTGTTTATTTTCTAAATGACAATATATTTTAGAAATACCGTTTTTTGACAGCTTAAACAACAATAATTAATACAGAATTCATTTCAAAAGTATGTAAAGCTGGTGTAAAATATAATAAATAGATCATTTTTTTTTTCAACCAAAGTTTTCAAATTTACTGGTTCGATATATTGCGGATAGGCCAAAAAAGTATTAATTTCCTGTGACGATCTTTAGTTTCCGTTAAACTAACATCTAAATATCATTTGTATTATCATTCTAGCAAAATTTAAGGATTTGATTATCAACGTTCAAAAAACAAATATTACGATTTTTTTATCTTGTTTTTTTTTTTTTTATTTCTTTCAATAAACATATTCGGACTTCGCGAAATATTCCCAGCCCAACAAAAGATCTATCCGTTTTATCGTCTTATTTAGAAACAATGCACCTTCATTTTCTTTATTCTTTCCATGTACTCTTTTTCTTGTTATTTATTTTTATTTTATTGTATATATTATTATAACATTCAAAAGGGTTAGTTTCGTCAAACACTTTTATTACATTTTTATGATCGTGCAAGGTAACATTCAATAGAGTGAAAAATGAAAGAAAAATAACGCTAAATAACAAAAAGGAAGAAATCTACACTGTAATTTATAGCTTACAATTTATTCAAGTTAAAATATATAAAAAAAATCCTTTCTCTTAAAAGATACTTATATTTGAACTGCATAATTTAGATTTTAGACTAGTATAAGAAATCTGTCCATATTAAACAAACTAATTTACGTTTGTTATATACGAGTATTTGTATGGTTTTATCATAAATAATTTACATATACAGGAACACTAATAATAATCTACATATTATTATGTTTATTTTATTGTATAATGGAGAATACATTTTCTGTGTATTAATTTTTTATTAGCAAAAATTTCATTTTCAGTTGATATAATTTTTTTCTTTTCTTGTATTTGCCTTGTATTTATGTCTTTTACTCATACCTATATGAATTTATGCTGAGAATCTCTTGTTTACGACATGAAAAAAAGACCAAATATTTTTCGTTTGGCGGATTTAGAATTAGTATAAGTTTTTTATTACTTTTTATCTTCATTTAAAGTTTAAAACTGAGAATCGTTAAAAATAAGAAAAACAACAACAACAAAAACGTAATCTTTAGAACTGACCAAGTTTGAAATTTTTTTATAATATTTAACGTTATGTACAAAATATGTACACAATATTCACATTATCTGTTTCTTTTTCCTTTCTTTTTTATTCTTTTAATTTATTATTTATAAAAGATTTTATTTGATTTTTATATAAAAAATTTATAGTTTTTGATGTCATTTATTTTTTCAACTTCAATTGCGTATAGATTTCTTTCTTGTCCTCCTATATATATATATATATATATTGTGTTAAATTCTTTCATTAATGTCACATAAATGTTTTCAGTTCAAGGATTTTGCTAATTTATTATAATCAGAAGAATTGATGATATTTTATAGATAGAACTTAGTGATTTGTGTACGTAAATTTTTATTTTTCGACAAGAAACGATTATTAGCAAAATGGCTTTGCAACAATTAAATTTATATACATTTCTTATGTAATTTAATATTCATTCTTGGTTTTTATCTTTTAATTTCTTCTTAAAGAGGATCATTATTTTCCTTAAATTCATGAAGTATTAAATATAAACCTCTAAAATTTTCTAGCATTTTTAACCAAAAATAAGTTTAATATTCTGTGGATAGAAAAAAATATTCTAAATAAATACAATAAAAAGAAAATTACGTGCAGAAAAATAACAGTTTAATTAAAATTTTATATCAAAAATAGCAACGGAATTATCTCTTATTTTTCAAAATTACACAGTGTTGTATATTTTGTATAGATAGAATGATAGGAATATATTTGGCTGTATTGTCACAGCATAACACAACTCACAATATTATACAGAATAGAGAGAATCCAGATGACAATACGTGGCGTTAAACAAAGAGTTTGTTTTTGTGCCCAATTACCTTATACTAAATTCAGTTTTCCTGTAATAGAATTGGGTGGTATTTATTACGGGTGGTACACAGCGATGATGAGATATTTTTTTATACTTGTGTTTGTGTATGTATTTGAATGTTTCATTCAGAAGATATATAAATCGAAATGAGAGTATGACACACATGCATGAAAGGCATTAAGGAAACTAGTCATAAAATCGAAACTTTTTAATACAAAAGAAACGTTAAAGGATTTTTTTTACTCGTTCTTTCCAGTTCCAGTTCAATATTATAACAAATACAAAGTTCTTTTTTCCATTCGTCCAGTGTCATAAAAGTAAATTTTGATTAAACAAATTATTTATTCTATGCTGGATAACATAGAAATTTAATTACCATGCATTTTCGTTTATGAATCCATATCATCATATTTATGTATACAGAGAAAACAATACACTAATAACTAAGAAAATAAACTTAATATTTTAGTAAATTCAATCCAACGAAGTCTATATAGTTAAATTTTGGAATTATGATTTATATCCAGTTTCACAGAGCAAAAAATTATTTTTTTGACAAATCAAAATTTTTATTGAGTTTCGTTCGAAGTATGCCCATAGTAAATTTTTAGTTTTGGATGAAAATTAACTCACCTCATACTAAGCAATCATAAATCCCACTTTTCAGACTAATACACGTATACGTACACTTAAACTCAATCGTTGATTTTTTGGTTTTAGTTCCGTAATCCCTACACTGAATATTTTAAAGAGAAATTTACAAAAATAATGATATATTACTGATTACCACAATTCAATCAATTTTATTCCTTGTATATAGTTGTGGTGCATTAATTTGTTTAATCGAAGCAGAACGTGACTTATAGATTGTAGCCCTTAATTATAATTCTGAAAACAATTTATAATAATTATTTATTTCATTAGGTAAACATTATTTAAGGAGATGTGAAAATCAACATTTGCTAATCTTAAGTTCAATCTTTTATGAACTATATACTTTTTTTTATTGAAAAGCGTATTAATAACTGAACTAAAAACATTATATTATTTGGGTTTAAATACATTTTTTGAATAGTGAGTCTACTAGTTTCCTAATTTGAAAAACAATAGTTTACCAGAACTTGTAATTGCACAAGTAAAATTGTAATTTTAGCCAAAATTTTATGCAAAAATATATAAATACATTGCAAAATGCAAAGTCATGATATATATATTTATATTTTTTATTATTATTATAATTAATATTTTTTTCATACAAATAAAATATAATTGGTGATAAATTAATTAATTAATTAATTATAGTCCAAAATGGATGCATTAAATTCCGTTTAAGTTTCTAAATCAAAAATTCTTCCATATACTTCCGCTTCTTAGATATTCAGATGGTACGAATAAATACCAATGTAAATATGAAAGATTAAACCATCCATTGAAATAATTAGATCTGTATTCTGGGCGTTGATAAAACATATGGATAATATTTCACTTTTGTATTATAATACAATAAATTTAAAAATATAATCTAAATATCTTAATCAGCTTATTCATAATTTACATTTGAACGAATGCATTTTATTCATGACATTTGATAAAAATGGATAACATTTTATATTATAATTAATATCATATGTATATTATTTATATATATGTATGTATATTAATTCAGTGATGCGATTTTAATATCAATTTAGAAACAAAACATAAACCAAAAAAAAAAGCAAATTGTTTCGTCTAAATAAAATATTTTATTAAACAAAATTGATATAAATTTCGGCACATGAATAAAATGAAATAATCAGATTTTTGGCTTACAAATGAATTTTTTTTTTACAATCTAAATCGATTGATTGACGTGATATTTCAAATAAAGTTTTTTTATTTACAAAAAATACATGAATTTTTATGAGAGTTTCTGTAAGTTGTTATGTGATTTAATCAATCGAATATAATTTGTTAAATAAATTACCCAAAAGTATAAGGCAATAAAATTATGTTGAACATTTTATAGGGCCCTTCACTTATTATCAATATTGGGCAGACGTAAAAAAAATGTTTGTCGTAATACATGAAGAGTATTTCTTTTTAAATAAAACAATCTTTAATTTTAAACTTATACTATTGAAGTAGCATAATAAATTATAATTAAGTCATATGGTAAGCAATAGAGTTTAAAAGTTAAATGATCAGGCAATCCATTTTGTACGGAAGAACGAACTATATCTTCGACAGTATAAATTAAATTATTGTTGCTACTTTTAATTTATATGAGAGTTTAGAAGACCGCAAACTTTAATACCTTAATAAATTTATCATTTCAACGATTAATTATCAAAATATATTAAAATAATATAAAAAATTAATTTTAATAGCCGATAGCAAAATCACATCAACGCGAATATTAAATTTAACTTTTTGTTTCTCGATTGTGATTTTTATATTGTCGCGATTTCGAAATCATCATATATCAGAAATATACTCACCCCACACGCACAGAGAGAACACAGACAAATTCTCTTCACCAAATCAAAGGCTCATAAAAAAACATTTAAAATTCATAAAAACCGGCAAAAAAAAAATAAAGAAGCGAGAAGAAAGATTAAACTATAAACATCAAAAATAAATTATTTAATTCATTTTTGTAAATTTTTGTTATTCTTATTAGTCTACCAAAAATATATTTTAAAAAATATTTTTACGACTTCGAAGAAAATGTTTAAAATTTTTATATTTTATGATTTATATTTCTTGCAATAAAATCTTTTTCATAAAGAATCTTTCTTCTTATAATAATCAGAATATCCTCTTTTCATTGTGTTTTTTTTTTAATTTTAAGTTTTCAATATTATTTGATATTTTTTCGATTGGTTCCGGTTTAACCGTAGTAAATTTAATCTTATTTTGTATTAGAACCTTTAGGGCATGGAATTATGAAACAACATTGTATGCTATTCACATTGTTCGATTATTTACTGGAGTTAATTATTACAAATAAACTTTTGTTTATTATTATTTCCGATACAACTATTAAATTTGTTGACACAATAAAAAAAAAGTGTCGAAAACTTTAAAGTGTTTTCATTCGTTATGATTAACTTGTTGATTTCTAACTATCTTAACTATAATTTATATATTATGTATAAAATCACATAAATGATAACGTGGTTTGATTTTATATGTACTGTTAATTATAAACTTATCTATATTTAATAAAAATTCGAAGTGTAGTAAATTAAATTATTTTAATCGAAAACTAAAATTAATAAACTATTAAAAAAACTTTCAAGGACGAAAAATAATTGTAGTAATTTTAATCAAAATTAAATTAAACTAAATTAAATTTATAAGTCAAAATTCTTAATTTATATAATAAATCAAGCAAAAGATATAAAATAACAAGAAAAAAGTTCCCAGTATAATATATTCTTCTTATCGTATTTTTGCACATGTGCATAACAGAACTCGCGGTTATTCCTTATATAAATATAATATAAAGAAAGATTTCATCTTTAAAAAACTAGGAACAGAAATAAAACCGCATTTCGGCAATAAAATAGTAACCGTTGCACTCTGGATAAGAAAAAGAACGTTTCATGAAGGAGAAGAAATTTTTACTCATTGTTGCACTCTCTCCTTTAGACTTATGGGTTATCGTTCGTCTATATATATTTTATATTTTAGATATATATATAATATATATATATATATATATATAAAATCTTAAAGGAGTTGAAAAATAGGTTGGGCTTATGCATCAGCAGGAAGTAAAATATACGAGACGTACTGATATTTATATACAGAGGTAGAATGGGGAGTACAATGAGAGACAGTAAAGAACGAAAAAAAAAAACTTAAAAGAGCTTTAAGTTTTAAAATGTTGAGCACAACCGACGGATCAGGATTTTATTGTTATAGATACGTCGTATATAAAAAAGGGAATAAAATATAAAATCTGATGAAATTGTTTGCGTTTCCTAATTCTAAAAGAGCAAATTTTCCCTTTTTCATTTTTGTTTTTTTTTTTGTTTTTCGAAGAATTTTAAATTAAAGATGTAAAACTCTTCTTTACTACATTATTATATAGAGATATATATATATATATATGACTGAGCCATTAAATACCTCTCTAAAAAAAATTAAGAGATAAAAAATTGAATTAAAAACTTATTGGCATATAACTAATTATCATAACATAAATACAATGTCTGATTCATATACAAGTATTAGCTTAACTGACATCAATACCTATAACATATGTATAAACCATCATGATCGTAGGTCATTTATAAATCAACTGTGGTATAACATAAAATAAAATTCAATATTTAAATTTAAATATAAGAGCTACAAATATTTTAATTCTGATTTTTATAATAATTGTTAAGTATTGCTTCTATTAATTAATTAAAATATTGAAACAAATATTCTCAGAACGTGAGTATTAAACCAAAAATGCAAAGTATAGGTTTATTTTTTTTATTTGGATAACTAATTTTTAACTTTTTATTTTCACAATATTCAAAATTTAGAATATATGTAATTCAATTTTAAAGTAATATTAGATTGGAAGATATGCGATATAATTTATATTATATATCACAAGACAACAACCAAACAATAAGGAAAGAGAAAAAAATGATCAAGTAAAGTTGCAATCAAACCAAATCGTATATTCGCTATAAAGGTGAAAAATGTTTTTACGATCAAACATAAAATTTGTTAGAATCGTTTGGCAAAGTCTCGTCTATTGTATATGAGAAAACTCCTATATAAATGCACGTAAGGATGAGATGACTATTAAAAAAACGATGCATTAAGATTATTGATATTGTTCTTCTTTTTATACACATATATAAAGAAATAAGAAAATAAAAACAGATAAAAAATCGAATAGATTTTATTATTCAATACATATAGTACGTTATCCTTCATATGCGTCACATAGATGATTTGAATGCTCATTTATTGCAATTATATTCTGGCATTCATTAATAATTCATTTTTCATTCTGAAGAACATAAACAACAATTAAATACCATGTTTTATTTTGTATGACAATAATTTTATAATTAGTTAATTAAATTTAATAAGAATCTCAAACTTGATCAATGCTTGCATTAAATTTATTTGATTGAACTTCCCGATTAAGCAATATGTAAAAAAAATATATTGAGAAATTTTTTTCTTTCGTATGAAAAATATATAATTACCTATATCAGTACAAGTTCCACTATAGAAAAAAAATAGATTCAATTATTATTTTCATTATTAATATCCAATTATTTTTGATTTGTTTAAATTTTATTGTATTGTAATGTTAATTATTGTAATATGAAAGAATATAAAAAAATTAATATTAAAAAATAAATTATTATTCTACAATATCTAATATTATATACATATCTACGTATTTATGTCATTAACACAAAAGATATTCAGTAATCTAATTATTTATATTAAGGTAATTATATTACTGTTTTTACTTTATTTATAAAACTCTGTAACTAATTTCCCGACAAAACCGTTTTCCTTATTTCATTATTTTTTAATTACATATAATGTTATGTTTTTGGTTTAGATTTAAATTGCCAATTGATAATTATTTCTGGTATATCTGATGATAACACATTATTAAAAATATAAATCTGTACCAGAAAAATAATTTAAGCTGAAAAATTGTTATTTATAAATATATGTAATAATAAATTTAAGTTATTTACAAAAAATTAAAAATAAACTGAGTATACAGAAATTCTTAGAATTAATTGGACTTTCGTAAAAAACACCACAACCCCAAAAAAAAAATTAATTTTTTGCTTTTAAAAATATTTCTAATACGACAATATACGACAATATACGACAATGCATAATTAACAATATTAACAATGAAATTAGAATTATGAAACTAAAGTTTGAAAAATCATCGATAAGTGGGTTTATAAATTTGCGAAAAAGACAACAACAAGAAAACATTACAATAGTATGAAAGAGAATACGGAAAAACATTATATTTTGTGGTGTTAAAAGTAAGTCTTCTAAGTCTACATCACTTAAAACGTTTTTAGTATATTCCATTAACAATAATTATTTATTGAGTGAAGCTATCTGCTGTTGTATAGTTGGTTATTTTATAAGGTCTAAATGAACTTAGCAGAATTACTAACATGATATAAGAATCGAAAAAATTAATTATTCTTAAATATATTTACAAATTACATATTTTGTGTATAAATATATGTAAATTCACAACACGCTTATAACTGTATTATTTCTCTAGCAAAAATAAATTTATTGCGATTTTATAAATAAAAAATAATATACGAAATTTAAATACAAAAGATAACTATAATTTTATATATTATTTTCACACCATTCGATATTCGATTGTTCTCACTTCTACAAATTCATATTATTAACTTTTGACCGTGACTTTATACTAAATGCCAAAGAATAACATACAAATTATTTTTCTTGTTCATATTACAAAATAAACCCATAAGAATACGACCCTTATTTAAATTTAACCAATTCAATCATTAAAATCTTAAAGATGAATATAATAAATTTAAAGTGATTTTTTCTCATTCTTTTTTTCATTCTTTAAATAACACGTTTTGTTTTCGTTTGTTTTCTGTTTTTTTTTATGTTAGAAATATACAAACAATTTTATGTTTCCAACTTAAATGAAATGAGACTCTTTTATTCGCATGGTTTGAATTACTTAAAATTTTTTATTAGTTTTATTTTATTGCAATGAAACGTACAAGTACAAGAAAGAACATAAGTTCAGGAATTATATATTGAAATGATTTATTGTAACATTATATTAATATATTAATATTTTTTTGTTATTATTATTATTATTATTACAATTATTACAATTATGATTTGAGTCATAATATATACCATTGCGTAAAATACCAGCTTAAACGAAATTAATAGTTTATTCTAAATTTGAATTAATTTTAATCAAATAATCACATGGATCCAATGAATTTCGTTTGACTGAAAAATAATTATAGTTTTCAGATTTATTAATCTGAAATTTGATTGATATGAAGTTTGATTATTGTATTGATATAAAGATTTTGTATAAAAGTTCAATTTATATTTATATGAACGGTTTAATTGGTATGATAAAACTCATAAAAATAGTTATTATTTCAATATAAGAAATACATCTTACTGCTCTTTATAAACTAAACAATAACATCAGCTTTTCTTTTTAACAATAAAATTACATACGTTTTCAGGCAATTTAATTAAATTGTCAATGTTCAATTTTATTTTATTTATTTTTATTAAATAATAAAGACGTCAACTTTTCAAAAATTGAGTTGCGACAAAAATATAAAAGATATTTTAATAGTTAATTCATATTTTTATTGTTAGTTTTGTTATAGTTTTTTTTATATTCTTGTTGTAATTTTTTTGTTAAGTCAAAGTTTAATATGGCATTTAGAGAGATTATGTGACAAGAATATTTTTATTGAAGAGCGAGAAAAACTGATATGCCTGAACAATTGAGAATAAGAACAAAAATCTCATATTCTATGGCTTTCATGATTATATAAATACATTAAATGCGTAGCAGTTCTAAGTTAACATTTTCTGATCTTTTGTATATTCATCCAAGTACATTTATATTTGCTTTTAAAATCTTTTATTATTTGAACAAATCTATATAAATCATTTGTATCGGTTTCGGTATACATTAATACTGTCAACAATATTATTATTCTTAAATTATTTTTTATAGCTTAAATCTTAAAATATTTAATGAAAAAACGGACCGAATTTTTCTTATAAGTTTACTTGGAAAGACTTTGATTATTCACAGAAAATACTTGTCACGTTTATATACATTTTTGTTTATATGAAAATAGAAGGCACTTAAAGTTCTTCATCGTTAAGTCGAGTTGTTTTGTATTATTTAATATTAGTCATTCTTTAAACCGAAAAATTTATTTGGATGATATATTTATTAAATTTGAAACACTTTCTTTTAGATTCATTTTAAATAATATTATAATAAGAATTAATAACAAATGGAAGCCAGATGCTTAGTTGAAGAAAACAAAACATTAAAAAAAAATTAAGATTATACTTTTTGGTTTTACAAATATCAACGCAAATCTTAAATGTGTCAAAAGAAATATATAATTAAAAATGAATGAAAGGAAATAATTTATGTGATCGTTAAGAACTTTGGTACTCTAATTATTTTTTTTATTGTTCTTTTTTTATATTATTTACTGCAACATTTTATTTAATAGTGGATAGAACCCCCGGTTTTACAATGTATTAAAGTGTAGAAGGAAAGCAAAAGATTAAAATAGGTCAAAATAGTTACGCCTTATACTTCTAAGACATTTAGTTTGAGACCACCATGTGAAAATTTAACATATTTTTAAAATTTTGTGTTCCGCTTTTTTCATTCCACAATCGAGGATTTGCTAAAGAATAGAATCAGTTTAAATCTCATATAAAAATTTAACAGATTGCGTGTGTACAGGAATTAACCGTTTAAATACATATAATATAATATTAATTCAATTTTATGCGGAATCCATCAGATTAAAAATAATTAATTAAATTTGTAATCTGATTGATTGGGTTTATATACATAATTACATATATATGTGACGGAATGTTTGCATCCAATATATGTATAGGTACATAATATGTATATTACATATGCATTTATGAGTAAAACAGAAATCAAAGAATTTGTTTAAGAAGTCTACTACTATATATAAATCATATAATATAATGAGCAAAAACATATGCGAAATTCATTCACAGATAATAAACAATGCGTGCGCAGTGATTTTCTGTGAAATGAGAAATAAACCACGTGCTTTATACAACTTTGTTGTTTTTTTATGATAGTTTTTCTTTTTTGGAAAATGTTCCCGCATAATTAAATCACTTTGTTACTATTTTAAACCGTTTAAATATTTAAAGATTTTAATATTTTTTGTTGACGGCACATTCCATTTTGTAAAATATTATAATATTTAATATTATAATGTGTCAAGACAATCATACATGTATTAGCAGTAGATAAATAATGATTTTTACGATGAAAAGTAGATACAGTATGCGGAGGTTAGGTTTCATATCCGCGGTTCCTTATATCAAAAACGCGTTAGTAAATCACATACAAAAACTAGAGGTTTGTTCCCAAATTGTAGACTTTTTTTATTTATGAGTAAATCGGGTTGTATCGGGTTGTATATTTTATAGTTATATTATAATTTTAATTTATTCTAAAAAATTAATTTACTCTAAAAAATCAGTACACAGTAAACTTATAATATTATAATATTATCATTTTATTTACTAATACTTTAATGGTTGAAGTTTATGACATTATGAATCATGTAATGCGAATATAATATTTTTTTTTTGCACCATTCATCGTACACAACATAACGCATATGTTAAATACATTTAGATCAGACAAGAAGTAAAGAAAGATAATAAAAAATATAAAAGATTACTCAAAAAGTTGTAAATCATAATATTTTAGAGGTATTTAATGTTTCCTCTTTTGAAAATATATTTTTGGTATGATACTTATTAGAAAAAAAGATTATAAAAATTGGAAGTAACTAATTTATTTTTATGTGATTTCATGTAAAGTATGCGAATATATAATGAGATGATCAAAAAGATGTAAGTATAAAGATGTAAGCAGAAATAAAATGAAACATAATTTTTGGGTCGTGCATCAGAGAAAATCTTATATATTTTATTATTATTTTAGCAATATGGAAAAGTTTAACGATTTTCAATGTATTTCTTTTTTTTTCTTTCATTTTTGTATAAATAACTTTTGTAAAGAAAAATTATGAATATTTTGTGATTATCTTTTTTTAAGAACTCGAAGACGCACTGAACCATTTTTCTTTTTTTGTTGTCTGTTTCTCTTTTACTTGTTTTTTTTTTATTTATTTTAAAAGTTTAAAAGTAATTTTTCACACTCGAACAATTTAATATTTCCTATAAATCATGAAAATTATTACAAAAGTAAAAAGAGTAGATATTTTTTTTAAGTAATAAAATTTGCAAAGATAAAATTTAGGAGAATAATGCATAAAAATCGGACGAAAAGGGGATAATTTTTTTTATGAGATTTCTCTTTATTCGACTTTAGTCATTGGCATTACAATAACAAATATAAATGAGTCAAGAGGCCAAGGGAAAAATGTTGTCGTAGTCAGTAGTTGTCTTTACGGTGAAAAGAAAATGTAGCTTTAAACTTTTTTTTTAAGTTTTTAAATATTTTTAACACATAAAAATTTCTATTAAGAAATAATTAATTGAGTAATTAGTGTAAAACAGTATATATTGTTTCTGATATGTTAAAATATTAATTCAGTCAATGTTACATGTATAAACTTCATTAACCATTAACCATGTAATTTTTAACATCTTTTACTGCTTATCTAAATCCAATTAATTTATTGAAATATTTAAATTTTGTTCTGAATTGCTCACTTATTTGAGTTAGAAACCAAAGAATGTATTTTTTTTAATAATTGAAATTGATGTTTTAACCAGATTTGACTTTATTTGTATACATTTTAAATTCTGATGAAAAATTAAAATTAGATAATAAAATATTAATTTATTTGTGGATTGCAGAATTTGTATGTAGATTGCAGATCATAGTTTAGTTTATCTTTTATCTTTTATCTAATTTGTAATTTTATAATTTTTATATACTAATCAGAAATTTTGGCAACTTTAGATTTATGAATCCAAAAGGATCATTAGTTACATAAATTAGTTTTTTTTTTTATATTTAATTATTTATTATTGAACCTAAGAGTAATCACTCTTTGGTCAGAAAACCTTAATACAATATATTTTAAATTTTTATTTATTTATTTATTTTTTTTAATTCTTAATTATAATTTTATTTCACATTTCTTGATATGTTTCACCAATTTCTTAGTCATTTCACTAGTTGGATCATAAATAATATTTTTAACACTTACGGGCATTGTTGTATATTTACATAAATTAGTATCTACGTCTATTTCTTACATACTTCCATAGGCAAAGAAAAAACCATTCACAAGATGATATCAAATTTATTTCGTTCCTAAATTTAAATACATACACATAATTTATATTTGTATGCATATTTACATAAATATATTATATATGTAATTATATATATATGTAAATATGACATCGGTAATTTAATATTATGTATTATAAAATTATTGTTTTTTCAACACTCTTAATGTTCTTGTTGATTAGCCTTTTATTTTTTGGTTTTTTTGTTTTTATGATCCTTAACTGTATAGAAACAGTTAGGAACATTCGGATTTTAGGCTTTAATATTTGTTCATTAAAATACTAGTTGTTTGGTATTCATCTAATGTTATTTATTAATGACGTTTCGGAGGATATTTTCTCTCCGTATTCATGTCATTTGAACTAAAATTACACAAAGAGAATTAATACAATTTACCTTATTTATAACTAATGAATATTACTGAACCTTATTGGATCTACTAATTTTAAAAATAGGTTAAACAGAAATTTACATGATGGAACTTTTTTCTGTACTTTAAAATTGAACTGTCAAAAAAATTAAAATATAAACATGTCAAAAAATTTAAAAATTATCTCTGTCCAAAAAAGTGTACATAGGATTTGAAATGTCTACAATTCATGTTGTTGTTTAAAAATTTTTCTTTTTTTTTGTTATTAACTGTGCATAAGTTTTTTGGAGACCGTCAATATCTGTTTTGAAATTTACCGAATTTTTTTGATTGTTAATGTATAACATTTCTTTAAAGGCTCTCTTGGCTGCGTGATTGTCTGTTTCTAATATTTTTGGATTTTTAAAATCAAAAGAATGTCCTGTATCAATGGAATGTTTAACAGCTGCAGTTATGTATTATGATTTAACTAAATTTTTAAATTCTATAAAACAACTTCAAACGAATTTCAGTGCTTTGACTCGTTGATGACTACTTTTATATTTAAGCATTTTTTCGTTGTAAATTTAAATCTTACAAGCAAAAGATGATTTTTTATTCTTAGAATAATAAAAACATTAATAATAAAAAACATAAATTTTTTATTGAAAAATATATAAGTTTTCCATACTTAGTAGAAGCAATTTTTTTCATTTAATTATTTAATATATTCGTTTCAATATATTAATTTGTATCATGAAATTTAATTCTTATAATTGTTAATTACATCTAATTAATACAAGGAAATATGTAAATCATTGTAAGCTATATAACTTTGTATTGATGCATCATTGCCATCATAATCAGTCATATGATTGCAAAGGTGTACGTGTAATTGTTAAATATTCTCTTTCAGAGGCTTAAAAAAAATATTTTAAATTAATTTGCGTCATTTTATTTAATTATTTATTCATTTTCTGCTTTGAGTAATTGAATTTACACGTATGTGTGCATCTGTATATAAAAGAGTTTTGAATTTATTCTCATACTACTTTTTAATATTTTTTTTTTTAAATCTGCTTTAATGTAAATATAAAAATACAATTGATACGAACAAGAACTTCGTTATAAAAAACTATAGTTAGTTCTAACTATTTTAATAAATAATTATTTTAATTTACGCAAAAAATAATTAAATCTATGAATGTAGATGTTTAAATGAATTCTTTACAACTTACGACATTTAATTGTATTAAATTAGAAGTAAATAAAAAATAAATAATCCTTGTATTTTTATATAACAGAATAATGCATTATCAAATAAATGATAACAATTATATGAACAAAGAATAATTATATAATCTTTGTATAAGAAGCAGTGAAGTGTCAATTATTCATAAATTATCAATTTGTTCTAACTTTTAATTTTTTTTTTAAAATCAAAGGTCGCAAAATATTTGAAGCTTTACACCACTGATTAGTAAGGGTACGTTAATACCAGAAATATTATTCTAAAACTTCGAATTTCACAGAATTATTAAAAACAAACATACAGATTTTAAAGATGCAATAATGTATGTAAAATATAATACGATTACAAGAATGAAATGACATTGAAAAATAATTTAATATTATATTTTAATTATTATTTTATGGAAAAAGAAGGATGCGCATAATTTTAAAGATCACATGATCTTTAAAATTAATTTTATATTTATTTCTTTTGTTATTATTTATTGAAAGCATTATGTTGAAATAAAGTATAATTAAAGAAGGTCCAAATCTTAAGTAGAAAAGTATAGCTTCAATAATTATTTTGCTATCCTGAATTAGATTAGTTTTATTTAATTTCATTTTACAAAGCATTAACAAAGCAAACACGCAAAACTTCAAGATACAATAAAATACAATTTGTGATGCGAATTCAACGATCGTTATTCTATTATAATTGTAATCATTCATCATTGTTTAATTATTTAATGTTGTAATTATTAAAAGATATTATGCCTCAACGCTGGAGGTAACTCATTCAATTTTGTTCACATTGTCAATGATGATCTTATATTATGTTATTTCATCAATAAACCATATTTTTACTATTTAATTATTTTCTGCAATTTTTCTTAGAAGTGGTGTGTTTCTTCTTTCTATAATCTAATAAATATAGGTTTATTCAATTATCTTTTAACTATCAAATAAATATTATATAAAGTAAAAAAGTTAAATTAAAAACATCTTTTTAGATCTGATCGAATCATTTCTATATAAAAATTCCAAAGAATTATGTTTGCTACGGGTTAATCTCAGAGTTGGTTTTTCTGTCACAAAAAATCTACAATTATCATAATGTTGTGAATAAATTAATAAAATGTTTCTGTCTTTAAATGCTTGATTATATTTTGGACGTAGGGTTTGTATTGGAAAAATATTTGGCATTTTCTTGCTTAAACAAAATCGGCGTACCTACTTTGGATTTTTTTTTGACATCCTATATGTGCAAACAAAACTCAAGATTTTGTTGCGTTTTACATTCAATAAAAAGATATAATTAAAATTACATAAGTGCTAAATGAAAACTTCTTGTTTTTTAAATAATAAAAAAAAAATATGCAGTTTTCTTCCTTCTTCATCATCGTTTCAATAATATTCAAACATTATTATTATTTCAAAATGAAGGTTGAAAATCATTATTATGGTATTTTTATTATAAAAAAATGGATTTTATATTTATAAAATTGTATTTCTTCCCGATTCTGAATCTAATACTTTCTGAATTTTATCTTATAGTTTAATAAGGTAGTAAAAATGTCTAAAATAAAAGCAATGCAATTCAACAATGTTGGGAGTGAAAATCATTAATTTAGGTACATTCAATATTATACCTTTATCAGTTTTCAAACTACTTACATATTTTTTGTTTGCAGACATTTTATTATAACTAGATAATTAATTTGGTAATTATGAGTTTGTTTTGTTCACAATAACCGAAATTACAAGTTCATAAATAAAAGAGTACCAATCAATATTTCTTGACATAACAAGCTATGTATTATATTATATTTATTATATAAGAACTCGTGGCAATAACTTCGTGATTTATTTATTTCAATTTACATCATTCAATCAATTTTTATAAACATAGAAAACTTTATTTTATAGGTACATAATTTTCTTCAATAACTGTAAAAGTTCTCATGTTCAAATTAGCAAACAAGTCAAAAGTATCATTTCATATTTGTGATTGTTTGTTTCAAAATAATTAATAGTAAATTTATTTTAAGAAGAAACTTTTATGTAAAGAAAGACTAATTCCAGTTATTCATAATAAATATAGTTACATATTTATATTTATAACCAGGGATTTTAAAAAAATTCTAATATCAAACATTTGTGTAAGAAAAGCTTAAAGAATGTTCTGTGAATACAATATTAGTTTTATGGTCATTTTATATAAATATTTCAGCAAAGACTCGATTCAGTATTACCTTGCTCGATATTTCGTAGCGCGAAAAGCTCTATTTTCATCATGATGGTTTTACCATTAGTTTATTAAGGCTAAACTCAAAGTTTTATTATTAATTAAAAAAAGCACAAAATAATTGATCAAAAGAAATTCTATTAAAATCTAATTAAAGGCATGAAGAAATGTGTGTGTGTGTTTATTTCAATTATTCATTAATCAATCAACTAGAATAGAAATGGAAAATACGCGCATATTTCCCAGAATCGTCTTTTAAACAAACATTTTTATTACATTTATTTAGTTTCTTTACAAAAGTTTAACAGATGAAATATTTTCATTATAAATTATTGAAAATTCTCAAATAAAAAAAAAATCGAAAAAGTTTTATAATTTTTTGTTAACCCAATGTTATGTATTCTAATCATAGATATTATCGTAAATATATTTTATCCTTCATCCACTAATTGAATTCTGTTTGTCTTTCCTCTTATGCTTCAGACGAATTTTAACAAAGCTAATTGTGAATTTGTTGAAATTATCAATTCTTATTTAAGTGAAAAGAACTAAAGTCGTAAGCATCCTAACGTTAATTATCGAATTACTTTATCCTATAAAATATTTGTATACATTTTTTGATTTTAACATTTTTTGTTCAATATTAAGTTTATAAGACAAACTGACAAACTTGTATTTGATAAGATAATAAAAATATTACAGAATATTTCATGAACAAGTTTTTAAAGTTAATACCAAAATGAGAGAAAAAACTTTAAAGTTTTTGTTTTTACCAGATAAATTGGAATATTTCGCTCACTCAATTTAATTATTCTTTTGTTATGTGAAATGTTAATTGATATTTACTAAATGTTGCATTAATTATTTTCTAATAATAACTAACATTCTTTTTTTTTCAGGTGGTGTCGCGTTAAATGGAAGCAGTGTAAATTTAATCTCAACTTAAATTTAAAAAAAAACACTTAAGAATGAAATCATCGTAAGAAAGAATGGTTGTGGACATTTTTAATGTTACTATTTCTGCTACTACTATTAAATTCTCGTTAAAATGCTGGGCGTTATTTCTGTCATTATATTTTAATTAAATTAAAATAATTACATGAATGTTTCTTTTTTTATCCTTTTTTTTAATTTTTTATAGAAAAAAGGGTTATTATTGAATTAAAACTTACAAAAAATTATATATTGTTGCTGTGAATATTTTGTAATAAAAACAAAAATATAAAAAGTTTAATTATATTAACAGAAAAATTGTACTACAGAAAAATTGTACTTTTGCGTAAAAGCTCGCATTTGTCATTTGTGCATAAAATTGTGATTTGGTACTTAAGTAGGTAAAACTCACTCAAAAAAAATTATAATAAATAATAATATGTCAGTGTATATCTGTAGGTGAATCTGTTGTGTGAATGTATGAGAGTGTGCTTGTGTTTATCTGTTTTTATCTTAAAATGGTGCTTAATTTTGGTGCGAATCTCTATTTTGAAAAATTAAAATAATTTATAAGAAAGAATAAATAGCAAAAAAAAAAAATAATTACCTAAAATTAATCAAAAATAATAAAAAAAGAGAAAAGTTTTCGTCCAGAATCCGTCAAGAAAATAAAAATTTCAATTAAAATTTTCCCGCCCAGAATTTTGTAGTTTTTAATTTTTTGTTCGAAAACAAAAATGGGAAACAGTTTATTAAAAAATTTAAAAGAAAAATATTCAAATAATTAAAAAAAAATTGTTGTTTTCTATAAATTTACATAAATTTGGATTATTATAGAATTTGGTCATACTTATTGTACGTGTAGTTTATATGAGGAGCTGATGATGCTGACTGATCTAATTTGATTGCACTTTGTATATAAAACCTTATACACATCAGCCAACAATGCTCTTTTTCGAATTTAGAAATATTCATACAAGAGCCACCAAATATGATTAATACTATCACAATTCGTACTTTTTTCTAAATACAATTCTTTTTTTGTTCAAATTAGAAATATTATTATTACTATTAATATTATTATATAATATAAATTAATTTGATTTTGATAAGCTTTAATTGAATATTATTACAATTATTATTATTTTTATTTTTCTGAATTATATTGTTATTATTAATTATAATTATAAAATGTAATAAAAATATTAAAAACAAAACAAAAAATATTTTTAATAACAATTTCCTTGTCAAAATAACAACATTTTTGTTGAACTTGCTGCTTTTGTTTATAAAAAAATCAACCATAATTATTTATAACGAAAACATTTTTAATCATCCATAAACAAATCAAGCATTGTGTCAAATAAAATGATGTCTAACCGCAAAGTTTCCTTCTTGTAAAATGTAACTATATGCATTAATTTTGTATGTTTCATTATTTCTTATTTAGTTAACTTATTAAATAAATTACTTACTGTGAACTTGATTCATTATAAAAATTTACTTTATACCACAGACAGGTAGGTTAAATATTATTATACAATAAATCAATACACTTACGAGAAAAAAAAACAATTTAAAAATCCAAGAAGTTTATTGCTTTGAAAAGATCGTAATTGAACCTAACAATATATATTTGAATTTCAAAAACTTAATATGGACCTACATAATAAATTGTAATTATGTATTAAAAAATGGATCTAATTTTTGCTCATTAGTTTTATTTTCCAAATTTAGAAAATATATTAACATTGCCTACAATAATTAATTTAAGATTCAATGTTCTTACGACTAAAAAAACCAAGGATCATTTTGATTTATACTTTTGTAGTAAAGTTTATCGACTGTTAAATTTGTATTCAACTAAAAAGCTTGTAAACAAATGTAATTTGTTATTATTTAAACCTATATTATAATTAATTTTTGTATAAACAAAAGACGACAAAAGTTCTTTTTACTAAAATAAAAGCGCAGATGAGCTTAAATATAAATATACATTTTCTAACATTTATTAATCGGTTTAGCAAAACATTTTAAAAACTGCTGAATTTTTTTTCTGTTCTTCAAGATTGATGTTAGTAATGTAAGTATCTTTTCATTCTAATATGTATTCTTAAAACAAACATGAAAAAATATCATATGGAATATCAGATGTTCTTTATACGCTAAAATGACACTGCTGTTTACAGATGTTCAGAACAATTAACAGCTATGAAAAGAATTAAAATTAATGTTTCAATTGAAATTAAATCTTTTTCTAGAAAATTTTTTTTTTTTTTTTATTTATTAAGTACTTACATTATAGTATACAACATGTTATTTGTAAATGGCCAAATTAAGTAATAAACTATTTGAAACACTTTAATCTTAGTATGAAAGGTTTTACATGATATATTATTATTTTAGAGATTTATTTTGATTTTGTAAGAAAAATAACTGAAGCATAAAAATAATACAAACTTTTACTAAAGAAAATAGCTTATAATAAAATCTTATATACTTTTATCTATTTTGCGCTAAGCATAACAGACCCAATTTTATTCTAGCTCTTGTTTTAATGCTTTCATCCCTTACAAGTTCAGCGTGTTTTTTTAAAATTCTAATTTTCATATCAACAAATGTTAAAGCCTCCTCCAAAGTGAATTCTATATAATGATCGAGTCCAATATTGACTATAATTTTGCTAGGGTCTTTAACATTTGCTTGCATAAAAAAATTTGATCCAACATTAAGTTTTGTTTTAAAGCCGGTAGACATTTGTTGTTGTATAATTTCTATTGTATTTTTTAATTGCACGTATTCTAACGTTTCTACATTAATTGTAGATAAATCTTTTTCATAACCTTGAAGATCTTTTTTTAGGCATGTTTCTATGAAGGACTCCAATTTATCAGAGGTTAGGTGAGACTGATTCTTCTCCATTACCTACAATAACAATAAATTATAAATATGAATAAATATATAATTAAAATTATCCTACCAAGCGTTTTAACTATCAATTTGAAGAACTATGCCATTATATCAACTAAAGAATATCTGTGATAAAGATTATTGCCTTATTATGTTGTTAAATTAGGAAAAACTAAAAGTGACAATTGACAGCAAGCATCATCAAAATCTTATTACAAATATTGCAATTATTTTTTAATCGAAATGTGAAATGGCCGAAATTTTTACTATTATACTTGATAATAGCCAAGAAATCAACTAAAATAATATTGAAGATTATTTAGAAAAAAAAAAAAAATAAGCACAAACACAAACCATAGACACAGACAAGTCAAGGTATAGACATTTCATTCCCATATGCTGAACTCGGGTAAATTTTTTCTCAAAAATAAGCGTGGTGAGTAGATGTCGCCACTTTCTTGGATATTGTTAGGTTTTCAACTAAGATAATTGTTTCAGGTTGAAAAAACAATTTTAAAGTTAAATAGAAAAGTTCAGGTTATTTCAATATTTCAATACAAATAAATTTCCTTTGTGTGTGTTAATGTTTGACTTTGTTTTGAAATAAAAATGATTTATTATTTCAATACTTTGGTCAGATATGTGTTTAGATCCTTTTTTGGTGTTGATTTCCGATTTTAGTTTACTCTTAGGGTCTGTGTAACTCCGTTAAAAACTAGTTAAAAGTTAAAATTTTGACAGCCAATGTCGTCACATATTCGCCTCAAATTGATGTCAAAATTTTCACTAGCATCGGAGCATCATAAATTATGAAGTTTGAAGTTAAAAAATATTTCAGTTCAATAATTTATATAAACAAAAATTTCAGTTCAAGAAGATGAAAAATAACTCAATTTATTCAAAAAAAATTTAAAAAAAAAGGAAATCCGCAAGAAAAAAATTAGGATAATTATTTTAATTGTAAAAGCTGAATTTATATTTACCATTAATATATAATTACTAATTTTTTTTAAATAAAAAAAATAATTTTTTGTCATTTTAATAGTTTTTTTTTCATATATTTAAACGTCATATTTTTAACAAAGTAACACAGCTTAAAATTACCAAAGTTAAATTTTTTTCACCAATATTTTTTCACCTAATTTTAACTTATTTTTAACGAAGTTACACACAGCCTTACTGTATTATTTTATATATGTGAATATGGTTGCTGTAGGAAGGCTTAGAATAATATTGAAAGAAATATTACTATATTTTTTTATTAAAAAACAATTTTTTTGTTTTCATTTACTTATTTTCTTCTATATTGCATATCGATTTTTCTCTCCCTCTATTCTATTTGTTATTGTTCTTTATTCCATTGTTGCCTATTTTTGGAGGAAATAATTTTTTACTTTTTATTGTTTTTGTTGAGTGTGCATATTATATTTAAATTATATAAATGGAACGGTATTAAATAATTTATCTTTTTCATAAAACTTTTTCAACATAAATAGTGGCTTTAAGAGACATCTGATTTAGGCAATAATATTTAAGGGCCTTTCTATTGACCTGTAGGTCGATTTTGCCCGACAAAGTGATAATCACTTTTACTTCCTCACTTTACTACTAAATTTTAAAAATTTTCTAAAACGTACTAAAATAAAATAAGAAGAATAAACAAAAATTATTTTGATGTTATATTTTACATTATTTAAGTCTAAAAGAAAAAAATAATTATATAAAATATTTATTAAAAATTGAAAAGCATAATCTATCATTTTATATCACTTTGGATATAAGAATAACAATTTGACTTATCAATTTCAAATTATCACTTTCGCTGGATGCGTTCAACTACGATTAAAGACCGCATTTTGTACTAAAACAAAGCATTCGTGTTATTAAACGCACTTCATTATTGTAACGTGTGTGAGTTTCTGAAACCTACACTAACGAGAATTTCCTAATATATGTATATGTCAAAGCGAGAAGTGATTATCACTTTGACGCGCAAAATCGACCCACTGATTTACTGATATTTTTCACTTTTAACTGATATGTTGAAGTGATAAATACTGTTTTATTAGTAATATTAGTTGACACTGAACTGAAATTTGAGCAACTGTGGAACCGGTTTACTGATATAGAAAAACTATATTGTTGTGCGTGGTTTTCCTTTGTAGCGTTGCAGTTTTTTTGTTATTCCTGTCCCTCTCTACTCATGCAAAAATCATCTACCATCTTTCTCTGCGTTTTTTGCTCATATGCTTGTTTGATTGAATAATGAGCCAAAAACGCTGGAGGTAATTCTAAAATGGCGCATATTTTGAAGACCGTATGCACCATCGCAATGTAGTCTTCTCTTTTACTTTCATTGAAAAAAAATATTCTGTTCTTTTCTAAAATATTTTTCAAAGAGCGGTTAAATTTGAAATTCAATAATAATTTTTTTGTCGTGTTTGTGAACAATAAATTTTGTTTATATATTAAAATAAATATAATTGTTCTTATATTTAAAAATTTAACTATTTTTCAGTTATGTTTTCAATTTAATATTTTTATTTTTTATTATTATTTAATCGAATTTAATATTTCAAAAATTTATTTTAATTCGTACAAATTAATATGGAAGAATTGAATAAATTTTTTATATTTTAATTTTATTAAATAATTTTTTAGAAAAAATAACGTTAAAATTTAAAATAATGAGCAAGAAAATGGCAAGAAAAAGACCAGGAAAAAAAATAGCAAAAAAACTGCAAGGCTACAAAAACCGCCGATAATCTTGGTTATGATACCGGCATAAAGAAGGCACTGGAGTTTTAAATTAAATACGTCGGGTTTAATTTTTAAATATTAAATTTATTTAAAGTAGTTAAATTTTACAATTTAGTTATTAAGTCTTCTCGGTCAAAAACTAACTCCCTGATTCTAAGTGAATCAGGCATATTTATTACTTCGGATTAAAAGTCCAACATCAACAAAAGTCCCCGCCATGTTTGGCCAATTTCCCCAGTCACGTACATTAATTTAACTTTCCCACATTCTAATATTCTCTCGATCATTAATCCCTATTTACCGTGTGTGGCCATTTTTATAATTCAAGTAATTCATCTCTTGTTACTTTTTATTTCTATGAATTTGCCTTAATCTCGTCTGGAATAATTTAGATGCTGAAAATGCATTTCCCACAATGACTTTATTTGTTTTTAATTCTTTGTCTCTACTTTAATATGATGTTTTTCTTATTGTTGATGATGCAATTTTAATCTTAGTATAACTATTTATTTGAACTTATTATTCCTATTTTAATCATGATTGATATTCTTATTTATCTATAATTATTATTCTCTTAAATAGAAATCAGTTCAAAGTCATAGTCTCTTGGACACTTTGAACCTATTCGATTTTATATTAATAATTCCCTAATATTACCCTTCTTATGATTAACACTGAAACCGCAATATAATTAACTACTTAACGTACGTTTAATAGTTAACTTGTTATGTTTTTTCTCTATCCGCCTCGCGTCAAAATGTATCGCTCTTTCTCACCTCTCCGTTAGTTCAACTAACGAAAAATGGTTAGGTAGTGAATTTTTGTTAGTTGGACTAACGTTCGAAAATTTTCGCACTTTAACTAGAGGTTTCAGTTCAGTGATATTGGAGAGCAAAATGGCTCTGAAAGTAATGAAACTATGAAAATGATCAAAAAAACAACAAAAATAATAAAACCAAGACCCGCCAAAAATAAATAATATATAATTATTCTAATTAAATAAAATAAAATTAAAATAAAAATGTATAAATTGTGATTTTAATTTTAAAATCATTTATTAATAATAAATATAAGTAAAAAATTGTAAATTTAAAATTAAAAAGAATATTTTTGATTCAAATTTGGAGATCAACACGTCTACAATTTAAGTAGTTAACTATATTGCGGTTTCAGTGTAAAACACCGACATAACTATTAGGTCATTCACCCATGTCTTTCGCACACATTTCTGTTTTACTCAAATTGCATCATATCTTCCTATATATATGCAACACCTTATTATTTTATAATTTTATAAGTATTTTAATTTTGCTTTACACACTAAATGCAGTTACAATTTACTTTATTACTTTTATTAAATTCA
This sequence comes from Pedicia rivosa, assembly GCA_963082725.1. NCBI lineage: Eukaryota > Metazoa > Arthropoda > Insecta > Diptera > Pediciidae > Pedicia > Pedicia rivosa. The sequence goes on from OY720151.1 coordinate 21,142,568, forward strand.
TTAACGTTTGGTTTGCCGAAATTCAGGCACAACAATATGATCAGTTGCATATAACCACATACTTTTTGAAATTATATTAATTTTTAATTTTTTAGGGAAAATCTTTGTTACTTAAATTTATAATAATTTTCAAAATCCATTTCAAATAATATTTTATTTTGTTTTCACAAATATAAATGTTAAATTAATATAAACGTTAAAATAACATATCACTTCACTTGCCAATATAACAGTAATTGCTTAAATCACAATGGCTGAACTGATATTTAGACCAAAAAATGTGATATTTTGCTAAATTGTAGAACCGATATTATATCAGTAAATCAGATGAATAGCAAGCACCTTATATTGGAAAACCAGTTTCGTGTATCGTTACACAAAATTGTGTGAATGAATTTGGGTGAAGTCAGGAATACGGTTTTGACATTTTGTTAATTTTGACGCTTGGTGAAATATAAAAATATAAAACATTTTAGTTATTATAATATTAATAAAAAAACCTAAAATTAATTCACAAAATGAATAAAATTATTGTTTATTATTGGGCAGTGTTTTGTTTAAATGGAACAAGTTTGGTATCCTGCCGATTGGTCCAGGGAGGTGAAATTTTTTTTGGGGGTTCCACACCACTTTCCTGGAATATGTTTTCAAGATTATTATGTCAGGTTCATTATTTATAACGGAAGCTAAGGACACGGAACAACAGTTCATTAAAAGGCTGAAAAATCTTAGTATTGAAATTCAGTCAGTAGTCGTATTAATTGGAAGTACAATCAGTGTATCATATCGTCGCCTTAGCGTAAATACCATGTATCTTTAAAATTTGATAAAACTAGTTTTTGATATGAAATTGTAGGGATTTTAAATTCGCATGTAATGATGTGAAGTTCGAAGAAAAATACTTTTGTCCATAATATCAATAAGTTCATTTGTATATATTCCCGCTAAATTTATACATAGAAATTACAAGTGCACAATTTCACGATTTATAATCTGCAAAGCCATCAGTGCACAAATTATTGGTGGAACGAGTGTGAAGGCGATCTACAAGCATCCACTTTCGCCAGTTGTCTTAACTCGAGAATTATTCCACTCCGAATCGTCCAATATTTATTTATTCGGATGTTACGAAAAAAGGAATGCTTATCAAATATTTAGAAAATGTAGAGGAGATATTCAAATAACGCATATTATATTTATTTGTTGAGTTCGGACGTGTTTTGTGTTGCTCCTATTTATAGTCAGAATTTTAAGATAATTAATTGTTTTCTAAAATAAATATATTATAGTTAATTATTTACAAAATAAGTTTTAAATATTTGTATTATTTTAATTAATTTGATTTTAAATTTGAATGTGATATTTATTTTACTGTTTGTTTTATTATTTATACTAGTAGGGGTTTTAAACCCAGTGTTTAGATAATGACCTTGTGTAGTGTATGCAATTTAAAAGTAACTACTGTTAGAGCCCCTGGTGTTCAATGTGCTGGGCCATGCAAATTGTTATACCATCAGAAATGTGCCAATATTTCATCACAGAAATTTGATGTAATAGAGCAGAAAGAATTAGTATGGATGTGCCCTAAATGCCAAAAAGGTAGGAAGTCTTTAATTTTTTCTAGAACGGAATCCCAAAAAATAATAGATAAACAAAGAAATGTAGAAACATTAGACACAGTAGCTTCGATAGATGATTTAATGGAGTTAACAAATTTAAGGCATACTCAATTTGAGTTAAAAAATAATGTTGAAATCCTAAATGATCTAGTAGAAAAATTAATAGAAAAAATCAATATTTGTCATGATGCTATAGAAAAAATAACAGATAAAATTTTAAATAAAGATATTAATAGTATTACGAGTGAAATTATTGAACAAAAGAAAAATGAAACATTTGCTAGCATATTAAAACAAAAGAAAAATCCAGTTCTAGTTATAACACCTAAAAATATAGATCAAACGGGCCAACAAACAAAAGCTGAAGTGACAGAGACAATGAATCCAATAACAAATAAAATCAGGGGTATGAAACATGCAAAAAATGGTACGATAATTGTGGAATGTAAAAATACTGATGCGGTTGAAATGTGCAAAAACGATGTGATTGGTAAATTGGGGAGTAAATATGATGTTAGTATTCCAAAATATCCCAACCGCCTATGATAAAAATTGTAAAATTGTCAGAAAAATATGAAAAAGATAAATTAGTAGAACTAATAATTAACCAAAACGATATTTTTAATAATACCTCAACCATTAAAGTTGGAGATATTAAAGAAAATAGTAGAGGAATCAATGCATTGATCGAAGTTGATAGGGAATCATATGATCGTATCTTAGAAATAGGAAAGCTAAATATCGGATGGGAACGTTGTCCAGTTTATCGACACATCAATATAACGAGGTGTTTTAAGTGCCAAGAATTCCACCATATATCAAAATATTGTGAAAAAAGATAAATGTGTGGAAATTGTGCTTCCGAAGAGCACAAAACAAAAGATTGTACATCTGATTTCCAAAAATGTATAAACTGTATTGCAGCTTGTAATAGTATGAAGTTAAAACTGGACATAAATCACAGTGCATGGTATAGTAAATGCCCTGTACTAAAACAAAAGCAAGAAATTGAATGTAAAAAATTTTCATTTACTGATTAGCCATTAAATTCATATAAAAATAAATATTGTCACCAAATACTGTATACAAATTGCCAAAGTATGTTTGCAAATTTTGAAGAGATAGAAATTATATGCAGGGATGTAAAACCATTTTTGTTTTTTTTTAACAGAGACTAGAATAACAAATGAAATGGATGATGCAGAGTTTTTTGTAAAAGATTATAAATTAATAAGATGTGATTCATATAGTGGTGTAGCCATATTTATAAAAAAACATATTAATTTCAACATCATATGTAACAAACAAATAGAAAAGGTTTGGTTACTAGCAATTAGAATAACAAAAGGCTTTCAAAATGGTATTTACGCGGTATTATATAAGTCTCCTCAAGAAAGAAATTGTTCGTTTCTAAATATTTTTGAAGATTGATGAAAAAAAAACAATAATTTTTGGAGATTTTATTATTGATATGAGTTGTGATAATTTTTATAGTAAAAAACTATCTGAAATTGTATCAAATAATAGATGCTACCAATTAGTGAATGAATATACAAGATCAACGAATTACAGCAACACCACCATTGATTTATTGATATCCAATGACAAATACATCAACTGTAAAATAAATGACGAATTAAAAATAAGTGACCATGATTTAATATCAGCTAGTTTAAATTACAAATCAAAGGTAAAAAAGATAAAACATAATTTTACTAAAGTTAAATCTTATAAAAATTATTCTTGTGAAAAATTGGTCTGCATCCTAAATAAAATACCTTGGTCAAACTTTAAAAATTTAAGTCTTAACCAAAAAGCAGATCATATAATTGATAATTTGAACAATAGCGTAAAAGAATTAATCTCATATAAAATAAAGAAAGATGATAACCAGCTGAATTGGTTTAATAAACAGTTAAGAATTAAAAAATTAAAGAGAGATCAATCATATAAAATTTTCTCAGGTAATAAAACAAATACAAATTGGAATACATATAAAATCAATAGAAATATATATAAACAGTCCTTACGTAAACAAAAATGTAAATATATACAAGAACAAATTTATACCAATAAAAACAATCCTAAATTACTCTGGCAAATAATTAAAAAACTGTATACCACAAAAAATAAGAAAATTGAGTATATTAAAATTAATAATGAAAAAATAGATAATGAAGAAATAATGGTTAATCGGTTAAATGAATTTTTTATAGAAAGCATTAACGAGATTAATAAAAATATACCAATACCAAATCACACTATACATTTTACGAGTGAACAATGTAAATGTAGAATGAAGTTTGAGGAAATAGAGAAGAATCAATTGAAAAAAATAATTAATGAAATGAATAATAAAGGAGGTATAGATGAAATAAATGGAAAAATACTTAAAGATGCTGCGGAAGCAGAGGAGTTTCTGCAATTATTCACGGAATTAATAAATGAATCATTGTTCAACGGAGAAGTTCCAAGAAAATGGAAAACATCAGTTGTAGTACCAATCCAAAAAATTAAGAATGCAGTCAACATGAATGATTTCCGTCCAATCAACATGATGGCATCGTACGAAAAAGTGTTGGAATATATAGTAAAAATGCAATTAAAATCTTTTTAAACATCAATAAGATAATAATTAATGAACAATCGGGATTTAGAGAAAATCACTCCTGTGAATCGGCATTAAATCTTATAATTTCTAAATGGAAGCAACAAATCCAGAGTAATAAAATAATAGTAATGGTATTTTTGGATTTTAAAAGAGCATTCGAGACAATTGATCGTGAGATATTGATCAAGAAATTAGAAAACTATGGAATTAGAGGAAAAGAACTTAGATGGTTCCAAAGTTACTTATCTGATCGATCACAAAGAACAAAAATCAATGATATAGTATCGAATGAGATGACTAATTCGTTGGGTGTTCCACAAGGTACAATTCTTGGACCAATTTTATTTATTCTTTATATTAATGATATTATCACCACAATAAAGGATGCAGATATTAATCTTTTTGCTGATGACACGCTAATCTCGGTTGCTTCAGATACAATTGAAGAAGCAATTGAAATAATTAACCGAAATCTAATATCGTTGTCAAATTGGCTCAAAGTTAATAAATTATCACTTAATATTGATAAAACAAAATATATGGTTCTGACTTTAAAAAAACAAATAAATTGTGATATAAATCCAGTGATGGTGGACTTAATAGAAATAGAGAGAGTTAAAATGTTTAAATATCTTGGTGTAGTGTTAGATGACAATCTAAATTATAATGAAAATTTAAAATATATGATCAAAAAGTTAATGAAAAAACTTGGTTTATTTAAGAGAATCAAAAATAAACTAACTAAAAATAGTAGAGTGATGTATTATAAATCACTAGTATCGCCTCACTTTGATTTTTGTTCTTCTATTCTTTTCAGTTTTAATAAAACACAAATTGAGAAATTACAAAAAATTCAGAACAAATTCATGAGATGTATCTTAGATGTACGAAGAGAAACACCAATTAGATCCATGCTAGACGCTTAAAAATGGCAATCGGTTGATGAAAGAATAAAATTCAACACCCTAAAACTAATTTTTAAAATAGAAAATAATTTGTTGCCTTTGTACTTAAAAAATAAATTAGTTTTAACCTCACAAACACATAAGCATTACACAAGAAATTCAAATCAATATTTGCTACCTATCTTTAAAAAATTTTTTTGCCAAAACTCATTATTCTATAATGGTTTAAAATTATATAATGAATTTTGTAAAAAAAATGGTTCATCATTTAAAAATATAAAGGAATTTAGTAAGCAATGTGTAATTTTTGTAAGAAATTGTTGAAAAATGAAATGTATACTGCTAAAAAAATGTCAATTATTTGATAAATAAACATATATTATTATTATTAAAAATGAATATATGGTGTCAGTTTCAGATATAAGGTGCATGTTTATTTGGGTATATTACAGGAAAAAGTGATTGACAAAACATTGCTAACTGGATTATTCAATATTATAATAAAAATAATTATATTGTACGTATTATCGGCGTAACAAAATATTTGGTGTCCCTAATATCGGATTTTAGTGATCCTATCATCGGCGTACTTACAATTACTTGCTATCATAGTCATTACCTTTACTTGATATTTGCAGTCTCTTACATTAATTTGTTCAACAGAGCCTGGGTAGTATTCTCCTTCATATGTAAAAATGACAAAATCCTGTACCTTAATTAAATTATGTATGGTTGTGTCTTTGAAGTTCTTCTTCTTTTTATTTAAAGTCTTTTTATTTTCTGTTCTAGTTTTTTCGTCGGCTTTTTCTATTCTCTTTTTTTTTCGAATTGCGAGTAGTTCGTCTTTCAGATCTTTTTCATTTTGTATTTTTCTTTGATACGCCATCCAACTTTCGGACGTTGCTACGGTTGGTGTAAGTCTTGTTCTTACTTTTTTTACTTCTGGAGTATAATTCTTATTTGGCCAAAATAAACTTTTTTTAAATGGTGTAGGGAATTTGATGCTTAAATCCTGAACCTCTGTATTTGTTTTCTGTGGTGTTATATTGGTCGTTATTAATTCCTGCCCTTTGAATATAACTGAACCATCGTTTTCTACCTCCAAATCAATTATTTGAATGTCATCTGGAAGCAACAAACTGATATTTAAATCCATTATTGACTCTTCTTGGTTAATATTATTTTCTAATGTCATATCTCCAAAGACGTTAAGATTATGTTCTTCTTTTCTTATACCTTTTCAAAAAAGAAAAAAATTCTCATCTTTTACATCTCCATTCCATATTTCGTTTGCTTCTTTAAATTTTTTTATTTTGTGTTGTGGTAGTCTTGTTTCAATATTATATAGTAGATCTTTAATTGATTTTCTTTTTTCTTCTAACTCTTTATTTGAATTGATTTTTGCCAATTTTTCTCTTTTAATTTTTTCACCATTATGATCCATTTTCCATTTTTAAACAGCATTCTTCCACGAATATTTTAATGGATGAAACACGCATGTCGTCTCGGTCTGCCATTCGGAAAACTATCTTGTTTTTTTAAGTTTTTCAGTAAAAGTTCGACACTATCCAGGAGTTGTACTTTGGTTACTGGTAAACCTCTACAGCCAACATGAATTATCCAGGAGATTAATAAATCCTCTTTAGTTTTTGTTAAAATTGTGGGACCACCTATTTATTCATCAACTTTTGATTTTCCTGACAATTTATTCTCTAATGTAGATCTAGGCACTTTATACCTTTTGCTTGCTTTATATATGGTCATTACATTATTAACAGCTTTAATAGCCGCATTCATTTCCTCAGTTTTGTATTGAAGACGATCATTCTTAAATAAAAATATGTTTCTAATAGCGGGGTAAAATGTCTTAAACTTAGGCGTATGCACTTTCCTGATTTATACTAATTTATTAAGGAAGAGAAACAAAATGTTTTAATTAAATCGACTGAATTCATGTTATAAGTTGTATTTAAAATTAGTATGTAAATTAAAAAATAGTAAATTATTAGAATAAACGATTATTTCTTTATTTATTCATATGATGGTAACATCGGCGTATCACTAAAACTTCAATGCAATGCTGGATACGAAAGATTAGAAAATGAAAATCAATTACATACTGAAATGTATTTCAATCACAAAAGTAAAGGATGACCTATTTTTATTAAATAAATGAATTGTTTCTTAACTAAATTAATTAAAATAAATGATTTCGAATAAAATCTCTAAGTAAATATAAATCTATATTTTCTTGTGTCATTTTTTTCAGTTTAAAATTTATAATTTTTTTTTTCAAAAAATATTTTATAAAATTTTACATCTCTGCTCACGTTTTGCGCAAAATGTAGTTCTTTTGGGAAACAGTAAAACTGCGCAGCGAAGTTAGCATTTTATAGTTGATTTGCGCAGCGCATGAGTTGCGCTGTCCTCAAACGAACGCAGCTAATATTAGTTCTAGGTAATCATTAATAATTAAAAAGTATTCTTTTATTAATTTATATGTCTAGTTAAATCTAAAAACCCTTATGAATTTATATCAATTTCTAAGCATACCTGTTAAGTTTTTTTTTACTAAACTGTATCCAGCGGCATCTGATACTGAATTTATTATTAAACAAGAAATAAAAGTCCTTGCAAATAAAATACTCATAAAGTGCATGTATATATATTATGTACAAGAAAAATCATGTTAGAATTAAAAGGCAGTCTCTTATTTTTTGAATATAAGTGAGATTGCGCCGATAATATGTACTAGGCCGATAATAGGGCCGTTTACCTTATACATATTTCCAAGAATAATAAGTAATCCACGTATCACAGTAAATAGAAAGAATATAAAAACCAAAGCTGCAACAAAGTTTTGAGGTGTATGGTTCGACACTAAATCAACATGAAATCAAGAGATTGAATCGATCTATAAAAAATGTTAAAATGGGAAGGACATCCGGTAAGTCTATTTCAAATTTATTACGCACTCATAAGATCGCTTTTAGACTATTCAAGCATGCTCATAAATACAGCAACACCTAAAAGACTTGAAAAGCTACAAAAATTTAAAATAAAGCCCATACAAATTAAATTCAAAGGCTAATGGACTAGCTGTTATAAAGAGACAACAATACATATCAGATAAATTTTTATTAAAAAGAACGTCAATAACATCACACGTAATTCATCATAAATTGAAACTATTAGAATATCGGTATCCAGTTATTTGTTGTTCAAAAAATCAACCTTAATAAATAGCGAAAACAAAATTGATAAAATGGAAATAGAAACATACACAAACCAACAAATGCCGAATATGAAATGAGTTTGAAATAATTAAATATTGATATGCACCAAAAAAAAACAGGTAATAAAAAATAATTAAACACAATAATTAAAAACAAGTAATACAATATCGTGATATCCAGATGGATCAGTGGATAGAGAGTGTAATGGTCAATTGAGCTGCCTTCGAAGCAGTCTGTTAAATTTTTATTATTTTTCTTTACAATAATTTTTTTTCCCAATTACCTAAATATTATTAAAGCGCATACACTAAAATTATGAATAAATTCAGGCGATTAATTTATATTGAAAAAAAAAATAAATAAAACGAATTAATTAAAAAAATAAAATTTTGAACATAGGTGTCTATGGTTTTAAAAAAATGAAATAAAGAAAATAAACAATTTGTGTAGAAAAGGATGGAGAAAAATAAAGGAGAAAAAAAGAGATTTTTTTGTGGATGAGTTGGAGTTTTTTTGGAAAAGAATTTGTTTTTTTTTTTTACACGAGAGCTCTCGAAAAGGAAGGACGTCTGGGTGCGAAAGAAAAAAAATAGAAAAGATGTACATTAATGGTAAATAAATATAGATATATATATGTACATAAATAAAATAATGATAAAGAAATAAGAAAGCTTAGTTTTCAATAGTTTAGTCTTTTTGGACAAAAGACATTTAGTGGAAGAAATAATAAAAAAATATAAAACTTTTATTAAAGAGAGATTTAAAAAACAATGTGAAAAGAGACAGGAGTGATGAAAATAAAGAGTAAATAATTAATTGATTTAAGTCTTTTTAGACAAAAGACAATGAGTGAAAAAAAAATAAAATTATAAAAGAGAAGAGAACAGAAAAAAACGGAACGGAATCCCCAAAAATAATAGATAAACAAAGAAATGTAGAAACATTAGACACAGTAGCTTCGATAGATGATTTAATGGAGTTAACAAATTTAAGGCATACTCAATTTGAGTTAAAAAATAATGTTGAAATCCTAAATGATCTAGTAGAAAAATTAATAGAAAAAATCAATATTTGTCATGATGCTATAGAAAAAATAACAGATAAAATTTTAAATAAAGATATTAATAGTATTACGAGTGAAATTATTGAACAAAAGAAAAATTAAAAAACATTTGCTAGCATATTAAAACAAAAGAAAAATCCAGTTCTAGTTATAACACCTAAAAATATAGATCAAACGGGCCAACAAACAAAAGCTGAAGTGACAGAGACAATGAATCCAATAACAAATAAAATCAGGGGTATGAAACATGCAAAAAATGGTACGATAATTGTGGAATGTAAAAATACTGATGCGGTTGAAATGTGCAAAAACGATGTGATTGGTAAATTGGGGAGTAAATATGATGTTAGTATTCCAAAATATCCCAACCGCCTATGATAAAAATTGTAAAATTGTCAGAAAAATATGAAAAAGATAAATTAGTAGAACTAATAATTAACCAAAACGATATTTTTAATAATACCTCAACCATTAAAGTTGGAGATATTAAAGAAAATAGTAGAGGAATCAATGCATTGATCGAAGTTGATAGGGAATCATATGATCGTATCTTAGAAATAGGAAAGCTAAATATCGGATGGGAACGTTGTCCAGTTTATCGACACATCAATATAACGAGGTGTTTTAAGTGCCAAGAATTCCACCATATATCAAAATATTGTGAAAAAAGAGAAATGTGTGGAAATTGTGCTTCCGAAGAGCACAAAACAAAAGATTGTACATCTGATTTCCAAAAATGTATAAACTGTATTGCAGCTTGTAATAGTATGAAGTTAAAACTGGACATAAATCACAGTGCATGGTATAGTAAATGCCCTGTACTAATACAAAAGCAAGAAATTGAATGTAAAAAATTTTCATTTACTGATTAGCCATTAAATTCATATAAAAATAAATATTGTCACCAAATACTGTATACAAATTGCCAAAGTATGTTTGCAAATTTTGAAGAGATAGAAATTATATGCAGGGATGTAAAACCATTTTTGTTTTTTTTAACAGAGACTAGAATAACAAATGAAATGGATGATGCAGAGTTTTTTGTAAAAGATTATAAATTAATAAGATGTGATTCATATAGTGGTGTAGCCATATTTATAAAAAAACATATTAATTTCAACATCATATGTAACAAACAAATAGAAAAGGTTTGGTTACTAGCAATTAGAATAACAAAAGGCTTTGAAAATGGTATTTACGCGGTATTATATAAGTCTCCTCAAGAAAGAAATTGTTCGTTTCTAAATATTTTTGAAGATTTTTTGGACGATATAATGATTGATGAAAAAAAAACAATAATTTTTGGAGATTTTATTATTGATATGAGTTGTGATAATTTTTATAGTAAAAAACTATCTGAAATTGTATCAAATAATAGATGCTACCAATTAGTGAATGAATATACAAGATCAACGAATTACAGCAACACCACCATTGATTTATTGATATCCAATGACAAATACATCAACTGTAAAATAAATGACGAATTAAAAATAAGTGACCATGATTTAATATCAGCTAGTTTAAATTACAAATCAAAGGAAAAAAAGATAAAACATAATTTTACTAATGGTGTTTTCCGGAGAACTAAAAATGTTGCACTCATACCGCACTCATACCGCACTCTCCCTAACATCGTGTTCCAGAGATAAAAAAAAGCTGCATTTTTAAAATGTTGTGTTTTCCACTCTGAGGTTTGAGCTCTATGAATGCTGCATTTCTTGCTCTGCCATATTTAGATAGTGCAAACAGTTCAGTAGGCAATTCGCTGTCATATTTTTTTCTGTTTATCATATTAATAACAATATTTTCTAATTGCGGATTCAAAATTAATAAAAAATAATAATTTGTTCATAATAATGTCTTTTATACATTATATTTCGGAATTAATAGACAGTTCGTCTTCAGATGACGATGATTATAGTGAAATAATTAAAACTATTTCTGAATTTGATAAAGTGGTTGTCCGCGAGTTGAAAACTTTATGCAAACAATTCGGGAATATAATGAGAATCAGGTGAATGTTTTAAAAATTCAATATATTTGCTATATTATAAAAAGAGTTTTAATTTTAAAGTTTAAAAGAAATCTTCGTTTATCGAAGGCGACAGCAGATATGTTGATCACAAAGTATAGTGAATCAAATTTTTATATAAAGCGGACATTCAAAGGAGGATCAATTCAAACAGAACCAGAACTTCACATATTATCTTTTCTACGATATATATATAAAAAATTTAAGGTTATAAAACCATTTCTGTTCCACTCAAACAATAAACAAAATTGCGCTCAGAGTAAAACTGTCATAGATCGGTCGGTTTTGCTCTGTACGAATGCAACATTACCGATGTTCTCCGGAAAACACCATAAAGTTAAATCTTATAAAAATTATTCTTGTGAAAAATTGGTCTGCATCCTAAATAAAATACCTTGGTCAAACTTTAAAAATTTAAGTCTTAACCAAAAAGCAGATCATATAATTGATAATTTGAACAATAGCGTAAAAGAATTAATCACATATAAAATAAAGAAAGATGATAACCAGCTGAATTGGTTTAATAAACAGTTAAGAATTAAAAAATTAAAGAGAGATCAATCATATAAAATTTTCTCAGGTAATAAAACAAATACAAATTGGAATGCATATAAAATCAATAGAAATATATATAAACAGTCCTTACGTAAACAAAAATGTAAATATATACAAGAACAAATTTATACCAATAAAAACAATCCTAAATTACTCTGGCAAATAATTAAAAAACTGTATACCACAAAAAATAAGAAAATTGAGTATATTAAAATTAATAATTCAAAAATAGATAATGAAGAAATAATGGTTAATCGGTTAAATGAATTTTTTATAGAAAGCATTAACGAGATTAATAAAAATATGCCAATACCAAATCACACTATACATTTTACGAGTGAACAATGTAAATGTAGAATGAAGTTTGAGGAAATAGAGAAGAATCAATTGAAAAAAATAATTAATGAAATGAATAATAAAGGAGGTATAGATGAAATAAATGGAAAAATACTTAAAGATGCTGCGGAAGCAGAGGAGTTTCTGCAATTATTCACGGAATTAATAAATGAATCATTGTTCAACGGAGAAGTTCCAAGAAAATGGAAAATATCAGTTGTAGTACCAATCCAAAAAATTAAGAATGCAGTCAACATGAATGATTTCCGTCCAATCAACATGATGGCATCGTACGAAAAAGTGTTGGAATATATAGTAAAAATGCAATTACAATCTTTTTAAACATCAATAAGATAATAATTAATGAACAATCGGGATTTAGAGAAAATCACTCCTGTGAATCGGCATTAAATCTTATAATTTCTAAATGGAAGCAACAAATCCAGAGTAATAAAATAATAGTAATGGTATTTTTGGATTTTAAAAGAGCATTCGAGACAATTGATCGTGAGATATTGATCAAGAAATTAGAAAACTATGGAATTAGAGGAAAAGAACTTAGATGGTTCCAAAGTTACTTATCTGATCGATCACAAAGAACAAAAATCAATAATATAGTATCGAATGAGATGACTAATTCGTTGGGTGTTCCACAAGGTACAATTCTTGGACCAATTTTATTTATTCTTTATATTAATGATATTATCACCACAATAAAGGATGCAGATATTAATCTTTTTGCTGATGACACGCTAATCTCGGTTGCTTCAGATACAATTGAAGAAGCAATTGAAATAATTAACCGAAATCTAATATCGTTGTCAAATTGGCTCAAAGTTAATAAATTATCACTTAATATTGATAAAACAAAATATATGGTTCTGACTTTAAAAAAACAAATAAATTGTGATATAAATCCAGTGATGGTGGACTTAATAGAAATAGAGAGAGTTAAAATGTTTAAATATCTTGGTGTAGTGTTAGATGACAATCTAAATTATAATGAAAATTTAAAATATATGATCAAAAAGTTAATGAAAAAACTTGGTTTATTTAAGAGAATCAAAAATAAACTAACTAAATATAGTAGAGTGATGTATTATAAATCACTAGTATCGCCTCACTTTGATTTTTGTTCTTCTATTCTTTTCAGTTTTAATAAAACACAAATTGAGAAATTACAAAAAATTCAGAACAAATTCATGAGATGTATCTTAGATGTACGAAGAGAAACACCAATTAGATCCATGCTAGACGCTTTAAAATGGCAATCGGTTGATGAAAGAATAAAATTCAACACCCTAAAACTAATTTTTAAAATAGAAAATAATTTGTTGCCTTTGTACATAAAAAATAAATTAGTTTTAACCTCACAAACACATAAGCATTACACAAGAAATTCAAATCAATATTTGCTACCTATCTTTAAAAAAATTTTTTGCCAAAACTCATTATTCTATAATGGTTTAAAATTATATAATGAATTTTGTAAAAAAAATGGTTCATCATTTAAAAATATAAAGGAATTTAGTAAGCAATGTGTAATTTTTGTAAGAAATTGTTGAAAAATGAAATGTATACTGCTAAAAAAATGTCAATTATTTGATAAATAAACATATATTATTATTATTAAAAATGAATATATGGTGTCAGTTTCAGATATAAGGTGCATGTTTATTTGGGTATATTACAGGAAAAAGTGATTGACAAAACATTGCTAACTGGATTATTCAATATTATAATAAAAATAATTATATTGTACGTATTATCGGCGTAACAAAATATTTGGTGTCCCTAATATCGGATTTTAGTGATCCTATCATCGGCGTACTTACAATTACTTGCTATCATAGTCATTACCTTTACTTGATATTTGCAGTCTCTTACATTAATTTGTTCAACAGAGCCTGGGTAGTATTCTCCTTCATATGTAAAAATGACAAAATCCTGTACCTTAATTAAATTATGTATGGTTGTGTCTTTGAAGTTCTTCTTCTTTTTATTTAAAGTCTTTTTATTTTCTGTTCTAGTTTTTTCGTCGGCTTTTTCTATTCTCTTTTTTTTTCGAATTGCGAGTAGTTCGTCTTTCAGATCTTTTTCATTTTGTATTTTTCTTTGATACGCCATCCAACTTTCGGACGTTGCTACGGTTGGTGTAAGTCTTGTTCTTACTTTTTTTACTTCTGGAGTATAATTCTTATTTGGCCAAAATAAACTTTTTTTAAATGGTGTAGGGAATTTGATGCTTAAATCCTGAACCTCTGTATTTGTTTTCTGTGGTGTTATATTGGTCGTTATTAATTCCTGCCCTTTGAATATAACTGAACCATCGTTTTCTACCTCCAAATCAATTATTTGAATGTCATCTGGAAGCAACAAACTGATATTTAAATCCATTATTGACTCTTCTTGGTTAATATTATTTTCTAATGTCATATCTCCAAAGACGTTAAGATTATGTTCTTCTTTTCTTATACCTTTTCAAAAAAGAAAAAAATTCTCATCTTTTACATCTCCATTCCATATTTCGTTTGCTTCTTTAAATTTTTTTATTTTGTGTTGTGGTAGTCTTGTTTCAATATTATATAGTAGATCTTTAATTGATTTTCTTTTTTCTTCTAACTCTTTATTTGAATTGATTTTTGCCAATTTTTCTCTTTTAATTTTTTCACCATTATGATCCATTTTCCATTTTTAAACAGCATTCTTCCACGAATATTTTAATGGATGAAACACGCATGTCGTCTCGGTCTGCCATTCGGAAAACTATCTTGTTTTTTTAAGTTTTTCAGTAAAAGTTCGACACTATCCAGGAGTTGTACTTTGGTTACTGGTAAACCTCTACAGCCAACATGAATTATCCAGGAGATTAATAAATCCTCTTCAGTTTTTGTTAAAATTGTGGGACCACCTATTTATTCATCAACTTTTGATTTTCCTGACAATTTATTCTCTAATGTAGATCTAGGCACTTTATACCTTTTGCTTGCTTTATATATGGTCATTACATTATTAACAGCTTTAATAGCCGCATTCATTTCCTCAGTTTTGTATTGAAGACGATCATTCTTAAATAAAAATATGTTTCTAATAGCGGGGTAAAATGTCTTAAACTTAGGCGTATGCACTTTCCTGATTTATACTAATTTATTAATGAAGAGAAACAAAATGTTTTAATTAAATCGACTGAATTCATGTTATAAGTTGTATTTAAAATTAGTATGTAAATTAAAAAATAGTAAATTATTAGAATAAACGATTATTTCTTTATTTATTCATATGATGGTAACATCGGCGTATGTTTGAACATAATATCGGCGTATCACTAAAACTTCAATGCAATGCTGGATACGAAAGATTAGAAAATGAAAATCAATTACATACTGAAATGTATTTCAATCACAAAAGTAAAGGATGACCTATTTTTATTAAATAAATGAATTGTTTCTTAACTAAATTAATTAAAATAAATGATTTCGAATAAAATCTCTAAGTAAATATAAATCTATATTTTCTTGTGTCATTTTTTTCAGTTTAAAATTTATAATTTTACATCTCTGCTCACGTTTTGCGCAAAATGTAGTTCTTTTGGGAAACAGTAAAACTGCGCAGCGAAGTTAGCATTTTATAGTTGATTTGCGCAGCGCATGAGTTGCGCTGTCCTCAAACGAACGCAGCTAATATTAGTTCTAGGTAATCATTAATAATTAAAAAGTATTCTTTTATTAATTTATATGTCTAGTTAAATCTAAAAACCCTTATGAATTTATATCAATTTCTAAGCATACCTGTTAAGTTTTTTTTTACTAAACTGTATCCACCGGCATCTGATACTGAATTTATTATTAAACAAGAAATAAAAGTCCTTGCAAATAAAATACTCATAAAGTGCATGTATATATATTATGTACAAGAAAAATCATGTTAGAATTAAAAGGCAGTCTCTTATTTTTTGAATAGAAGTGAGATTGCGCCGATAATATGTACTAGGCCGATAATAGGGCCGTTTACCTTATACATATTTCCAAGAATAATAAGTAATCCACGTATCACAGTAAATAGAAAGAATATAAAAACCAAAGCTGCAACAAAGTTTTGAGGTGTATGGTTCGACACTAAATCAACATGAAATCAAGAGATTGAATCGATCTATAAAAAATGTTAAAATGGGAAGGACATCCGGTAAGTCTATTTCAAATTTATTACGCACTCATAAGATCGCTTTTAGACTATTCAAGCATGCTCATAAATACAGCAACACCTAAAAGACTTGAAAAGCTACAAAAAATTAAAATAAAGCCCATACAAATTAAATTCAAAGGCTAATGGACTAGCTGTTATAAAGAGACAACAATACATATCAGATAAATTTTTATTAAAAAGAACGTTAATAACATCACACGTAATTCATCATAAATTGAAACTATTAGAATATCGGTATCCAGTTATTTGTTGTTCAAAAAATCAACCTTAATAAATAGCGAAAACAAAATTGATAAAATGGAAATAGAAACATACACAAACCAACAAATGCCGAATATGAAATGAGTTTGAAATAATTAAATATTGATATGCACCAAAAAAAAACAGGTAATAAAAAATAATTAAATTACAAACAAGTAATACAATATCGTGATGGTCAATTGAGCTGCCTTCGAAGCAGTCTGTTAAATTTTTATTATTTTTCTTTACAATAATTTTTTTTCCCAATTACCTAAATATTATTAAAGCGCATACACTAAAATTATGAATAAATTCAGGCGATTAATTTATATTGAAAAAAAAAATAAATAAAACGAATTAATTAAAAAAATAAAATTTTGAACATAGGTGTCTATGGTTTTAAAAAAATGAAATAAAGAAAATAAACAATTTGTGTAGAAAAGGATGGAGAAAAATAAAGGAGAAAAAAAGAGATTTTTTTGTGGATGAGTTGGAGTTTTTTTGGAAAAGAATTTGTTTTTTTTTTTTGGACGAGAGCTCTCGAAAAGGAAGGACGTCTGGGTGCGAAAGAAAAAAAATAGAAAAGATGTACATTAATGGTAAATAAATATAGATATATATATGTACATAAATAAAATAATGATAAAGAAATAAGAAAGCTTAGTTTTCAATAGTTTAGTCTTTTTGGACAAAAGACATTTAGTGGAAGAAATAATAAAAAAATATAAAACTTTTATTAAAGAGAGATTTAAAAAACAATGTGAAAAGAGACAGGAGTGATGAAAATAAAGAGTAAATAATTAATTGATTTAAGTCTTTTTAGACAAAAGACAATGAGTGAAAAAAAAAATAAAATTATAAAAGAGAAGAGAACAGAAAAACAAAAATATTAAACAAGATAAAAACAAAAAAAAATATAATAAAAAAAAAGAATAAGAAAAAAAAAAAATAAAAGAAATAAAAAAAAAAAAAATAAAAACAATATAAATTAATACGGTATTAAAAATTTAGAGTATTTTTACGGTATGCAAATTGTAGATTTTAATCAATTTTTTTTTCTTTTTCTATAAGTTTTGTTTTAATTTTGATTTTTACGGAAGAGATAGATAAAAAGAGGAAAAATGATGACCACTACCTGTATTCCGGCATTTCACGTTTTTTCATAATTTATTTTTTCACTCGCGACAGAATACACTTTTAGGAAAAAGGAAAAAAAAACGCTACAATTTTTTCCCAATTCCTAATTCACGATGTACCGGAATAGAGGCACACGTGAGTTTTTTTTTTTAATAAAAAGAAGATATAGGGTACAAACAGATTCTCGGACGAATCCCACGTGGAGTGGTCTGCTCTGGAGGCTAGCGGGAACGGTGCAGGCTGGCGTCTCATAAAGAGACTGGCGCCCTTTTGGAAAAATATAAAAGCCAGTTTGAGGGGATTATTTGTATTGGTGGTGGTTAGATGTAAAGAAAAAAAATTAAAAATATTTAAAAAGAATTGTTTAGAAGAAAAATTTGTTTAAATAAAAAAGAAAAAAAAATAGGAAAATATTTACTTAGAGAAAGTAATAAATGTTAGTTTTAAGTAAAGTTTATAATAAAGTACCAAATTTTGAATTCTGGTTGTTTATATTTAGTAAAGAAAGTTTAATTGAAAAGCCTGCACAGTACAAGAGTTAAATAAGGCACGGTTCTCAGTGTACACGAATATGGTTACATACAAAGGAAAAATAAATCGGAATAATAAGAGACACTCAAAACTCATACAAACTTTTCGTCAGGAATGTTATATTCATTTGGAAAATAAATATCCCGCTCCATTAAATAATTGTTTGCTTTCCTAAGTATGGAAGTGCGGCTTTTTATGTGGGGCTACAGAAAACGTGACTTAACCTGCTGGATCGAGGCAATCATTTTGTTTTCAGAAAACTGAAAAAAGAATATTGAAAAACATTATTCCTCATTTAAATTTACCGATAAAGAAAAATTCTTCTGAAATTAAACCAATGCCAATGATTAAAAAATGTTATTCTGGAGCCAAAAAAGCGTTTAACGAAATTCAGAAAGACCATACAAATTTATAGATGATGTTGAGATGAGTTTGATGCCTCCTTCTCCAAAATAAGTTAAACGAACTTATCCAGGATCCAAGCCGGTTTCAGAAACCGTTGTAAGTAGACATAATATTTTTAACTTCTCCAAAGAAGAATCTTCACTGAAAAAGCTGGTTCAACACTTTTGTTTGTGATAATTGTGTCCAAAAAGAAAATTTAATTAAAGTATGGAGTCAAAATTATTTCAACATGCTGGCGTTTGGAGCGGGAGGTACCGAGTTCGAATCTCGACCGAGGCGGGATGGAATTTTTCATTCGGCTAATTATGTACTAAACACACATATGCAGTGGGCAATGCTTAATAACATCTATATGACCCTCCGGCCGGTGTGCAGGATAAGGTTTTAACCGAATGATTCTTCTTAGGAAATCTGCATATTTCCTAAGAGCTGGCAATGCGCCGAATCGAATTAAAATGCATGTGCAGATGCTGTGGTTCAGAATCCACCTCAAAATTAGTAGGTCTCGTCCCTAATTGACTTAATTAGGGTTTGTCCAGTGGGTCGATTTTGCGCGTCAAAGTGATAATCACTTCTCGCTTTGACATATACATATATTAGGAAATTCTCGTTAGTGTAGGTTTCAGAAACTCACACATGTTACAATAATGAAGTGCGTTTAATAACACGAATGCTTTGTTTTAGTACAAAATGCGGTGTTTAATCGTAGTTGAACGCATCCAGCGAAAGTGATAATTTGAAATTGATAAGTCAAATTGTTATTCTTATATCCAAAGTGATATAAAATGATAGATTATGCTTTTCAATTTTTAATAAATATTTTATATAATTATTTTTTTCTTTTAGACTTAAATAATGTAAAATATAACATCAAAATAATTTTTGTTTATTCTTCTTCTTATTTTATTTTAGTACGTTTTAGAATATTTTTAAAATTTAGTAGTAAAGTGATGAAGTAAAAGTAATTATCACTTTGTCGCGCAAAATCGACCTACAGGTAGTCTGGTTGCCTGGTGTGAAAAAGTGGACGTTAAATAAAACAATTCTTGATGGAAGTCAAGTACAAACAGAAAAAAAAAAACAACATATTAAAGCCGCAAGCTCCAAATCTTTATTTGAACAAATCGAAGAAATAACTTTACTTCACGTCCCAACATTTTTGATAAAAATTATTTGTACTGATAAATATAAAACTGAAAAATGGCCTCAGGAAGTCAAGTACAAACAGAAAAAAAAAAAAAAACAACATATTAAAGCCGCAAGCTCCAAATCTTTATTTGAACAAATCGAAGAAATAAATTTACTTCACGTCCCAACATTTTTGATAAAAATTATTTGTACTGATAAATATAAAACTGAAAAATGGCCTCAGGAATATAGAAATTATCGCAAAATTTATATTTTAATACTATTATTCATTTTTACGAGATTTCGATCTTCCTTCAGTTTTTTAAAATAATTCGTTGCCTATTAAGGAGTGTTATGCAGGTTTTAATGACACAGAATACTAAAAACCATTTTTAAATGAAGACTTAAAGGAAACTGACCGACTAAGTATTTTAATATTTGATACAATTCACATTAAAACAGAGCTAGAATATAATATTCAAAAAGATTTAATCGATGGGGTTTGTACAAATGGAGTAAATCGTAAAGATGTTAATGGAAAACAAATTTGTACCTTCATGATAAGAGGTTTGCGCTCATCGTGAAGTTGTATTCTAGGATATATCGCATCAGTGAATTCTGTTTCTGGGAACGAATTGTACGAACTAATATTAAAAATTGTAAAAAATTGCAGTCCGTCTAACCATAGCTAGAACAGCAGGAGCATATAAAAAGACTATAGGAACAACAATATTTGAACCTCAGGTGCATTTTTGATGAAATATATCGTTTCATTTAATATTTTCTTGTTTGTGTGAGTGAGTATACAATACTCTTGTGTTGAATATGAAATGTCAAAATTTTAAACTAAACGAAAGAAATTTTGTGTATAAGTGAAGTAAAAAGTATAAATATAAATTATTATTTAATATTATTATAAATAATATTTAGTGGTTTAGTAATTTTTATTCTTTTAACGGATTGATATTTTTGGTGGTCGACAATTATATAAAAATGGCTTATCTTGAATAAAATTAATAATTTTTTCCAAAATGTTTGACTAACTTCCTAATAAAAAACAAACATAATTTAAATTCAATATTTAATCACTAAACATCGAATGATGTTAATAATTAATTATAAATAATAATACCTTGCTTGTAATTATTAATTTTAATATTACTAAAATTTTAATAATTTTGGCCACTGTACTTTTAATTCTAATAAATAAAAATATCAACAAAAATGTCCCGTGATAAATTCGTCAATATTTTCGACGAAAATCGAAAAAAATACCGAAAGAGGTAAATTTTCCTTGTCAAAAGATCGTACCTCCCATTTTCGATCAAAGAAATATCAACTTGACGATCTATTCGTTAAGGTTAATTTGTTCCTCGAGGTGTATATGTATTAGTTTGTTCTAGCTATGGTCAGACCCAGTGAGTTTAATTTTGACTTATTGGGTACTGTATGTGACCAGTAGACCGTTTCAGTAAATCAAAAATGGTAATTTTAACACTGAAACGTCATCAAAAAGTTTTATTATTACTACTTGAAGTGTTTCTATAACTTACGAATGATAAATTTTCTCACTACCACATGCTGTCAGTTTCAAAACTGTTTCTGTAACTAATGGCCCAATTCAGATTCTGTTATGTTACTGCTAATGTTAAATAACATTTCAAAATAACATTTTGAAAATAACATTAATGCCTAAATTGGTATTCAGCTTCTGTTAAATTATGTTTAATATTCTGTTGTGATATTTGTATTTATTTTGGTGGTGAGTATTGCTTCGTCGTAATCGACTAAGCCTTGTAATGGAAAATTTTCAAATTTAACTTTTTTTATTTTTAAAAGACACAAATAAAAGAAAATTTCCAAAAAAAAATTTTTCTCACATAGAATGACCCTAGGGCAACTTATTTTTACTAACAAAAGGTCAAATTGGTGGTTATTGCAACTTTTATCCCCAAAAAAGGGGTCAAAAAAATCCTGTCAGTCCGGACTCCGTCCGCCGTATGTTTACACGATAACTCAAAAACGCGTAAAGTGATTTCAATAAAATTTTGGAATTAGTATTATTTTGGTCCCGAATAGAACCCTATTGATTTTGAGGGGGTTCGGGGAACGGGGTGGAGCACCCCCCATACAATTGTTTTGGAAAAAATTAGTTTCCCGAGGATTGCAACAACTGATTGCAATGAAATTTTGGGATTAATATTTTATTGATCCCCAATAGAACCCTATTGATTTTGGGGGGGATCGGGGCACGGGGTGGAGCACCCCCCATACAATTGTTTTGGAAAAAATCAGATTCCGGAGGATTGCAACAACTGATTGCAATGAAATTTTGGTATTAGTATTTTATTGGTCCATCATAGAAACATATTGATTTTAGGTGGGATCGGGGCACGGGGTGGAGCACCCCCCATACAATTGTTTTGGAAAAAATCAGATTCCCGAGGATTGCAACAACTGATTGCAATGAAATTTTAGGATTAGTATTTTATTGGTCCATCATAGAACCATATTGATTTTAGGGGGGATCGTGGCACGGGGTGGAGCACCCCACATACAATTGTTTTGGAAAAAATCAGATTCCCGAGGATTGCAACAACTGATTGATATGAAATTTTGGGATTAGTATTTTATTGGTCCATCATAGAACCATATTGATTTTAGGGTGGATCGGGGGATGGGGTGCAGCACCCCCCATACAAAATTTTTAAGAAAATACAGTTTTTTAAGAACATGTGAACGGATTGCAATGCAATTTTGGGATTAGTATTTTATTGGTCCATCATAGAACCATATTGATTTTAGGGGGGATCGGGGCACGGTGTGGAGCACCCCCATACACATTTTTTGGAAAATACAGTTTTTTAAGAACATGTGAACGGATGGCAATGAAATTTTGGGATTAGTATTTTATTGGTCCATCATAGAACCATATTAATTTTAGGGGGGATCGGGGGACGGGGTGGAGCACCCATACGAATTTTTTGGAAAATACAGTTTTTTAAGAACATGTGAACGGATTGCAATGAAATTTTGGGATTAGTATTTTATTGTTCCATCATAGAACCATATTGATTTTAGGGGGGATCGGGGGACGGGGTGGAGCACCCTCCATACAAATTTTTAAGAAAATACAGTTTTTTAAGAACATGTGAACGGATTGCAATGAAATTTTGGGATTAGTATTTTTTTGGTCCATCATAGAACCATATTGATTTTAGGGGGGATCGGGGCACGGTGTGGAGCACCCCCATACACATTTTTTGGAAAATACAGTTTTTTAAGAACATGTGAACGGATTTCAATGAAATTTTGGGATTAGTATTTTATTGTTCCATCATAGAACCATATTAATTTTAGGGGGGATCGGGGGACGGGGTGAAGCACCCCCCATACAAATTTTTTGGAAAATACAGTTTTTTAAGAACATGTGAACGGATTGCAATGAAATTTTGGTATTAGTATTTTATTGTTCCATCATAGATCCATATTAATTTTAGGGGGGATCGGGGGACGGGGTGGAGCACCCCCCATACAAATTTTTTGGAAAATACAGTTTTTTAAAAACATGTGAACGGATTGCAATGAAATTTTGGGATTAGTATTTTATTGGTCCATCATAGAACCATATTGATTTTAGGGGGGATCGGAACACGTGGTGGAGCACCCCCATATAATTTTTTTTTATTATATTAAATGACAATACTATCGCATAAATTTCGACGAAGCATACAGCCATACTTGCCTGTCGTTTTTAATAGAAAATGGAAAAAATTGATGAAAAAAGAATTCGGAACAAGAAAACCAGCGTCGAACAGCAAGGACATAATGTGGATTTTATGAAGAATAATGAGATTTTCCGAACTGAAATTTTAAATCCCACAGTGAATGACGACTATTTCTAAGTAAAGTGGGCAGAATTATCCATAAAATTAAACAGTATGGGTTATGGCCCTCAACTTAAAAGTACGGAATGGAAAAAGGTATTTTTTAGAAAATGCAAATAGAGTTATATAATATATAAAGTTATATGTATAAAATTTTCTTGTAAAGATTCACAGATTGGAAAAATACTATTCGGTCAAAAGCCAGGAAAATAATTATTCATGAGAAAGGGACAGGAGGTGGCGGCCCTTGTTCAATTAAATTAACTCCAATTGAACAAGAGGCTTTGGATATGTGGGGCCGAATCTGCATAGAAGGAACACCATTACTAATCGTAACTGGAGGCTTACAGCATGAAGTAATATTTTAAATATATACATAAATACAGCAATATTATCAATATATCATTTTTTTCAGGATGGTCCTAGTGCCAGTAGTGCAAATCTAGTCCAGTACTTATACTTAATATACTTAATAATATACTTAATCAAACTATATTTTAGAGTGTTCCTTGGATTTTGAGGAATTTATATATATAATAAAATCTACCGGGCTGCACGGTTATAGTTAGTTTGTTATAAACAAATTAAATTCTTATGAAAAGTGGTCACGGATAAGCATTAAAGTATTTGCTTGTAAAAACACATTTCTGAAAAAAGTAAAAATATAAATAAAACAAATTATTTTAAAATTACTGTCTTTTTATTATTTATTTAATAATTCTTTAAAATATGTATTTATAATAAATAGCATGAAAAAATCATTTCCCCCACTCCACCATACAATTTCCCCTAGCTGTCAAAAGTGTGGCTAGAATCAGCTAACTGACCAGCTATGCTTGTTTTTATAGAATAAACCTAATAATAATATTATAACCCATTTTGCTTCGTCGTAATCGACTAAGCCTTGTATTGGAAAATTTTCAAATTCAACTTTTTTTATTTTTAAAAGACACAATTAAAAGAAAATTTCCAAAAAAAATTTTTTCTCACATAGAACTTATTTTTACTAACAAAAGGTCAAATTGGTGGTTATTGCAACTTTTATCCCCAAAAAAGGGGTCAAAAAAATCCTGTCAGTCCGGACTCCGTCCGCCGTATGTTTACACGATAACTCAAAAACGCGTGAAGTGATTTCAATAAAATTTTGGAATTAGTATTATTTTGGTCCCCAATAGAACCCTATTGATTTTGGGGGGGGGATCGGGGCACGGGGTGGAGCACCCCCCATACAATTGTTTTGGAAAAAATTAGATTCCCGAGGATTGCAACAACTGATTGCAATGAAATTTTGGGATTAGTATTTTATTGGTCCATCATAGAACCATATTGATTTTAGGGGGGATCGGGGCACGGTGTGGAGCACCCCCATACACATTTTTTGGAAAATACAGTTTTTTAAGAACATGTGAACGGATTGCAATGAAATTTTGGGATTAGTATTTTATTGTTCCATCATAGAACCATATTGATTTTAGGGGGGATCGGGGCACGGTGTGGAGCACCCCCATACACATTTTTTGGAAAATACAGTTTTTTAAGAACATGTGAACGGATTGCAATGAAATTTTGGGATTAGTATTTTATTGTTCCATCATAGAACCATATTGATTTTAGGGGGGATCGGGGGACGGGGTGGAGCACCCACCATACAAATTTTTTGGAAAATACAGTTTTTTAAGAACATGTGAACGGATTGCAATGAAATTTTGGGATTAGTATTTTATTGGTCCATCATAGAACCATATTGATTTTAGGGAGGATCGGAGCATGGGGTGAAGCACCTCTCATACAATTTTTTTAAGAACCCGTGAACTGGTTTCAATGAAATTTTGGGATTAGTGTTTTATTATATTAAATGATGGTTCCATGAAGGGGTTTTCAGAACTTGGGTATATTGTTATCCGTTCGTGTTAAATGCTGAAAATACTATTGCATAATATTCGACGAAGCATACAGCCATACTTGCCTGTCGTTTTTCACTGTATCACTATATTTTTTTAAATAAAACTAATGTATTACAAATTCTTCTATAGATAAATTTATTTAATTAGTTTATTCCGACACATTTACTGAACAAAAAAAACTCTTCTTGTTCCAGTTATTAAAATATTTATTATTAATAAAATAGACTAATTGAACTTTAAAATAAATTTTTAATTTGTTGTATCAATGATAAATATTTGTCAAAAAAAAAAAAAATGAATCAATATTATTTATTTATTTAGGCCCACGAGAATGCTTTCAACGGGCTAGTTCATTCAAACTTCAAAAATACAAAATTACAATATTAAAAATGCTTACAGTATAATAATAGTAATAATAGTACAATAGTATAATAATATAAATAATTACAATAATAATCGATTTATTGTTAGCAGATAAACAGTATTGCATAACCTATGATCTAAATTTAGTTTTAAATAAATTTCTATTTTCGTTATAATCAAATTTACAAAAATTACTGTTGAATATTCACAACATGCTTGCAACTGGTTCGTGCTTTCCATAGGTAGTTCTATGTGACTCAATGGATCGTTATTGCGAAAACTGTACTGCGGGACTATGAGTTTGATTTTACTAAGAGGAGAAGAACATTTAATTTTATAATTTATAAGGTCTTGTATAAAAAGCGCTCTAGGCATATTTCTTATGTCCAGTGTCTCTAAGCCCATTAATTTGCATCGATCTAAGTAGAGTGGTAGATCTGACCACCCCAGTCTATATAAAGCAAACCTAGTAAAATGTTTCTGTACGCTTTCAAATCTTTTTATGTGGGTGTTGTAGTAGACCACACAATTGAAGCGTACACCAATTGAGATCTCACCAATGCGCAATAAATTGATTTTACCGTATACACGTCTTGAAATTCTTTCGACATTCGTAAAAATAAATCCAAGCAGAGCGATGTTATCGTAGTGTGTAGCAAATGATAATTTTACGTCAAAAATTACTCCTAAATCTTTAATTTCTGTTACTTTTTCTAGTGTCTGATTATCTAGGGTATAAGGAAATATAATTCCCTTAGCTTTACGTGAATACGTCATTGTACAACACTTTTTAATTTTCAAATAGAGACGATTTTTAGAACACCAAAACGATAATTCATTTAGGTCTTCTTGATTTAATTCAATCTTTTAGTGAGTCAACTTTATTAAACAGGTACACTAGAAGTCACATTTATATTTCTAGATTTTACGTCATTAATTTTAACATATTGTTTCCTGTAAATAGTTTCTTAAATAAAACACCGTGATCAACTCTATCAAAAGCTTTAGAGAAGTCAGTGTATATTACATCAGCCTGACTTTTACTCTCTATTACGTTTGAAATACACAAATTAGTGTTAGTTGAGCGACCATTAATAAAACCATGTTGATCTTCACAAATAATATTATGTACGTGAAATGAAATATGTGATACAACTAATGATTCAAATAGTTTAGGCACTGAAGATAATATACATACACCTCTGTAATTATTAATATCATCATTTTTTCCATTTTTGTGGATAGGTGTTATGTATGACAGTTTCCATTTGTTAGGGAATATACCTAAAGTAATTTATTTATTAAAAATTTTAGTGAGTGGATAACTGAAAGATGATATACAGTTTTTTAAAAATATTGGCGGGATTTCATCGGGAGCACTTCCTTTGTTACCATCTGAATTATTAATAGCTTGCAAAACATCACCTTCATTAAATGTTATATTGCCCTTAGTTAATATTGTGTTTCTAGACGAGGTTAAACTATTATCAATATCAACGACATTACTATCCAGATAACTAGCTTCAAAATGTTTAGCAAACATTTCACTTATGACACTACTATTGGATCACGAATTCATTTCATAGTTCATTTTTAATGGCAAGCCTTTAGTTTTTCTTTTAGCATTAACGTACGACCAAACGTGCTTACTATCATTCTTTATTCTATATTATCTAAATATTGACGATGCAAAGTTCGGTGAAGCAAATTAAATCTGTATCTTAAATTACTAAAAATTACATAATTTTGACTCAGTAAAAACTGAGAATGTACTTTTTTTTTTATCCTTTATATTACATAATTCTTTATTAAATCATGGAGGATGATTTGAAACTCTGCATGTAGTATAACAAGGAACGAACCGAGAAGACACTATGAAAATCTTCAACAATGTCATTTATATTTGACTTATCGAGAATAGAGTCCTAATCAACACCGTTAAAAAATAAGTTAATACTAACGTAATCTGCCTTCTTAAAATTAAACTTTTTCAATCTATTGTCGAGTCTCTCTAGGTACTGAGAATTTGTATCTTCAATTTTTAAAATTATTGACTTAATATTATAACATAAATAAAAACTAAGATAACATAATTTAATATAATTTACAACGACAAATCACTTAAAATAATTAACAGTTTAAAGGTATGATAAGTGATAATCAAATAATTGTGAAAACATATTAAAGGATTTCAACATTGCATTAATCGGCTCATGACTTTCGAGTTGGAACATAAAATTTTAAATGCGCCAAAAGTACAGGTGCATCAATTTTACTGCATATAATATCTCAGATAAACAAAGCTTGTGTAATTGAACGTCTAAATGTCAAAGTATTAATATTTAATAATTTACATCTATCAATATGGGATATTCAAGTCACTCTCAGCCCACTCAACGAAGAATAAAATATTTTTTGGATGCGTTCGATACGTTCACAATGAATCTTGTAATATGGGGCCCAAACTACCAATGCATATTCCAATTGTGATCGAACAAATGAACTATATAAAGTTAATAGAGTCCAGGGATTTTTAAATTCCTTGGAAGATCTCATAACAAAACCCAGCATAGAATTAGCTTTAGAAATAATTTTGTCTATGTGACTGTTGAAACACATTGACTGATCAAAAGTTACTCCAAGATCAATAATTTCAAAAACGCTTGCAAGCTTAATATTTCTCATAAAATAATTAACAATAATCGGCTTTTTTTATGAAATGTTATTACTTTACACTTTTTCACATTGAGGTTCAACTGGTTATTTATACACCAGAGCACCAAAGAATTCACATCGTCTTGAAAAGAAGTAGTCACATAAAGTTGAGACAACTTTAACCATCATCTGCATAAATGATACATTTTGAATGTTTAGATATATCATTTATGAA
The DNA here is from genome assembly GCA_963082725.1 of Pedicia rivosa. Classification (NCBI taxonomy): domain Eukaryota; kingdom Metazoa; phylum Arthropoda; class Insecta; order Diptera; family Pediciidae; genus Pedicia; species Pedicia rivosa. The sequence continues at coordinate 21,171,616 of OY720151.1, forward strand.
GAGAACGAAAATTAGTGGTCCCAAATGCGAACCCTGAGGAACACCAGATACAACGTTAAATTCCCGTGATTTATGTTTATTTAACAAAACATATTGTCTACGATTTTGTTAAATATGACATAATCCACTTGAGCAAAGTTATCATTCATCCCTAAATTTCGCAATTTCATTTCAATAATGTTATGCTGTACTGAATCAAATGCTTTACTGAAATCAGTGTAAATAACATTCAACTGATTGCCAGATTCAATAGCACTAATTGCTTGTTTAGATAATTCTACTAGATTAGTAGATGTAGAACTGATATCAGTTCCTTAACATAAAAGAGCAAATGTCGACTAACAAACAGTTTGGGAATTGATGATAAGATGGACACGCCTCTATAGTTCATTACATCATTCCGTTTTCCTGAAATAAAAATTGGTATTAAGTGGGAAACTTTCCATTCATCAGGAAATATCCCATTTTTGAGAGAATTATTAAACAACAAAGCTAATGGATCAACCAGGACATAATCACATCCTTCCTTAAAGGAGGATCAAGAATATCCATTGATGTAATTGAAAAATTTGGTATATCGAAGAGGCAGTTATTGTTATTACCAATATCGTTGTAGCCAGAAGTTATGTTTGATAAACTATAAACAGTTTCAAAAATTTTTGCAAATAAGTATGATATCTCTTGAGAAGTAGTACCTTGATACCATTATAAAACATAGACGAAGGCAAACCATGAGTTTTCCGGTTCAAATTAATGAAGGTCCAAAATTTATTTCGATTGTCCTGTATTTTTTTTTCCAAATCAACAATATATTTACAATAAGCAGCGCGGTGTTTACTATCAAATTCTTTGCGTAAATTTACAAATAAAATTTTATCATCTTCATCATTTGTTAGTTTAAACCTGACACTAGCTTTATTTTTCCGATTCCGTAAATTAATTAATGCTTTACTAAACCACGGCGGATGATTCATATCTTTTTTCTTCAACCGAGGAATGAAACGCTGAAACCCTTCAAATATAATTTGATTGAATTTTTCAACATTTTAAGTTAATATCATCATAATGCAAAACTGATGTCCAGTCAACTTCACAAAGATATGAACTTAATTTAACCTCATATTCATCAACTGCACGAAAATTAAATTTAGAAACCTGCTTATCAAGAAAACCCAATTTGGTGAAAGACTCTTCTAACTGTCTCAATCTCAATCGGTTTATGATTAATATCATTCACCACAAAAGGACAAAGTGATTCTCCTTAGGTGTTATTTTACAATTGGGTGATATTATCCTTGGGTGATAGTTACGTTGGGTTTTATTCTCCTTGGGTGTTATTCTCCTTGGGTGATATTATCTTTGGGTGATAGTTACGTTGGGTTTTAAAAAAATTGGGTGATATTAACTGGCACCATTCAGTTACTTTGAAAATTTCACAATTATTAAGAAACACAAGATCTAAAATCTTGCCTAAGTCATTAAGGATAATATTAATTTGACTTAAATCTAAACTTAATAAGGTGTCTAAACATAAATATTCAATATTAGAATTAACATTAACTGGTACCAAATAATTCATACTATGATCCATAATCAATCTAATATTTGGTAAATTAAAATCACCAATAACTATAAAATAATCATTAAAATCACATTTACCAAAAATATCACTTATATATTCAATTTGATTTTTAAAAACCTCTAATTTAGAATCAAGAGGTATATAATTAGCAACTAAATAAAACTTTTTTTGGTTACACTTTATTTTTACACAAATTAATTCAAAAGGAAGAGTATCATCCATAGTAATTAGTTCACTGAAGATATAACTACAATCAAGACTCCACTTCCACGAATTTTTTTGCTGTTATAAGTGGAGTGATCACACCTGTAAATGATGTAATTAGGTGGAAAGAATTCAGAATCATAAATAGAATCATGAAACCACGTTTTAATTATTATATAAATTGAAAATTGTGTAGAACATACAAAACACAGAAACTCAGACGGCTTGGATGACATACCACGAACATTTTGAACATAAAACGTTATATCCAATGTTCGTTGCGGGCTACGAAGTGGTTGAATTCTTTGCTGATTTACTACGAATTGTTCTGGAATATCCTTTGTCCCATAGAAAAATGGAATATTCAACAAAGAAATGTAAAATTCAACAGAAAAATGGAATATTCAACAAAAAAATGTAACATTAAACAGAAAAATGGAATATTCAACAAGGAAATTTAAAATCCAACAGAAAAATGTAGTATTCAATAGAAAAATGGAATATTTGCGAGAAAAAATTTAATTTAAAAACATTGTGTTTGTATCGTATTGTTTGGTACCTACTTGACAATGTTGCCGCTTTTTATTTCATTTTGCGATAATCAAAAAAATTATTGTTAATATAGGATTTAAAAAAATAAATATATATTATACATATATAAATAAATTCCGAATAATTATTACAAAATTAAATAGTGCATAGTTTTGTTTTAAAATTACCGTTAAAAAATCATATCCATTTTTTTCAAATTTATATTAAAACATAACATACAACTTCGCATCGGCAACACTGTTGCATCTTTAAATTTAAACGTCATTCCGCTTCGTCGAGTCGTCCGAACTGTGAATTTTACTGCGGGAAATGAATCATTCATTTTCATAAAATGAAATATTATTAAACAACAGAATTAAGGTAAGTCCTTACAATTTGTGTGCTTTTACTATATTGTGTTTTGTTTTACATTTTACCGAAAGAAAAATGCGTTTTTTATAAAAAAAAGTAGCTGTTAAATTCGAACATAAAATTCCACAATTTTGTTTGGAAAATAATTGGTGGAATCGGTTTCATTTTCTAGTTGCTTTTGGATCGCGTAAATTATAAATTATCAATAATTTAACGTAGTTCTCGTGTATTTAACTCATTTATAAAATTAATTTTGATATTGCCAATGTGAGATTCTGTTTTTTTATTTAATTTTACATTTTTTTATTGAAATTTACATTTTTTTAATTTAATTTTACATTTTTTTATTGAAATTTACATTTTTTTCTTTAATTTTACATTTTTTTGTTGAAATTTACATTTTTTTCTTTAATTTTACATTTTTTGTTGAATTTTTTTATTTTTATTAAACATCACAACCGTTAATATGAAAAATCTAATTATTTTTAAACCAGTGAACCCTTCAAGAGAGTTAGTTTTGAGATTAAAAAGAGAGAACTGCAGATTTTGGTTTTATGTACATGTACCTATCTCGCCATAGCTGTAAAAAGGTTAAACGGGATATAATTCTGAAAAAGGAAATATAAAAGTAAGGAGTTTTTTTCTATTTTTTTATTAGTTGGTGTCTTTTTTGTATTATTTATATGGCATATTGCAATTCATATGTAAAAGAAATTATATTACAAGAAAATTTAGTATATAAAACCGCAGTTAAAATTTACTCATTACATAACCAGCATTATTTATCTTTGCCATCTACTTTTCCAGGTACAGATTAATTAAATGAAATTTATAAAAATTAATCATTGATAGCTAATAATCATCATTTCATTTACTGTAATCATTTTATGTAATCAAATTATGTGATCAAATTATGAAATTACAAATTATTTTTTTAGCAGATGGAGAAATTAATGTTTAAAATATGGGACAGCAATCGTTCAATAAAAAAAATATTTTGTTCAGACGGTATTTTAGACCAAGTAATCACGAGAGGTAATTATAATTAAAGCAAATTTTTTAACAATTATCCGTAATAATTTTTTTTTTCTATCATTGTGTAGCCAATTCACTTGGAATTCCTGGAGAAAATCTTGTTCTTGAGTGTGATGGCAGCAGTATTGAAGATTCGGAAACTCTTTCTATTTTAGCCAAAGACAATATTTTTTTATTATTAAAAAAAAGTGATATATGGTTGCCAGCAAATTCATCTTTGTGTTTATTTGATTCTGAGTTACAAGAAAGTCCAAAACTGAATTTGACGACTGTCTTCAACGAATAAATATGAATAAATAAATTTTTTTTTTTAAATGAATTGAATTGCTGTTCATATATGTCATAAATAAAAATGTTTCCTTTAAAATGAAAAGATTGTGTTGTGTTTTCTTGATGCAATGAAATTTTTCACTAATTTCACTAATGAAAGATTTCACTGTAATTTATATCATTTTTTATTTCAGCCAGTTTACATTTTAGTGCTGAATTTCACATACTCTGAGTATGTGATTTTCCATTTATCTGTTGAATTCTACATATTTGGAATATGTAATTTCACATATTCAAAATATGTAATATTACATTTTTCTGTTGAATTTTACATATTTGGAATATGTAATTTCACATATTCAAAATACGTAATATTACATTTTTCTGTTGAATTTTACATATTTGGAGTATGTAATTTCACATATTTGGAGTATGGATTTTACATACAAGTGTTTAATGTACATTTTAAAATGTAATTTTACTACTCTCAGAGATGGTTTTTTGTTGCCATCTCTCAGAGTAGTAATTTTACACAGATTTTTTTTACTGTGGGGTCATGATTCAGAATTCATAACTCTTTCAAAAAGCGAAGCAGGAATATTAAACTTAAATGAGATATAATTATTCTCCTTCCTTTTTGGTATTATGCGTGATAAATTGATCTTGAATTGAATTTTAAATTTATTCATTAAGTAGGTCATAAAGTCCTCATATGAAACGGTTGGATTAATTCGGGATACAAATATTGTTTTCCATTGTTCAGAAGCTATTAAGGAATTATCATTTATTCCAGATCCAATAATAACCTCAGGAACAGATTTATTAATTCCACGGCCAGATACAGAGAATCATCACCACAATCGATATCCTCATTAGTAAAGGCACTTTTCAATTTATTTTAATTAATTTGTGTATTATATTATTAGATTTATTTCTTTTTTTATTATTATTTTGATTTAAAACCAAAGAATTATTTCCAATTACAACATCTTCATCATTTACATCAGCTGAATCTTGATTCTGAATTATCCCTGTGGTTTGAAAATTGAATTGGTTCAAAACATTATCCACTAATGGCGTAATAGGATGCCCATATAAAAATTTCGTACATCCAACTGAATCTTGATGTTTGATATTAATTTGTTTGTGCTGATGAAGTTGTTGTTGTTGAATTTGTTGTTGTTGTTGTATTTGCTGATCTCTTTGTTGTTCATGCTTTTGTGTTTGTTGTTTGAAAAGCTGATCTTGTTGTTGTTGTGATCTGGTTCTTATTATATTCACTGGTGAAACATCATAATTTACAATCCTTTTTTGTTTATTATTATTATTGTTCTCCCAATACCATTAATAGTATTAATGTTATTATGACTATCCTTATTGTCACTACCGTTATTATTATTATTATTTATATAATTACTAACCTTAATTGAAAGATCAATACACAACTCATTACAGTTGTCACAAAACCAATGTATGTTTTTTTTGTACTATAGATGTATAAATCATTTTAGATACATTTGTAATGAACGATATTTCTACAGACACTACTACAACATAAAAAGTCATCAAAAACAATTGTTTTACACACTATACATAAGTTGGACATTTTATAAAACTATATCAAAAACGGAAACCAATACTAGTAACTGAACTTATATCACAATGATTAAAAATGCATTTAATCACAAAATGCCTAAGAATAATTATTTTATTATTTTTTTCCTTTATTATATTTTATTTTATAATATTTGTTTTTCTCTTCAAAAGTTTAATTATTAGATTATACACAAAAACTACTTGAAATAAAACAAATTAATAAATTAACAAATTAACATTACAAAGTTTGAAAAATATAAAAAATTTATGATGTATATCATTTTTTGTCAAAGGACTACTACATTCATATAAATTTCTTAAATTAACATTATCACTAATAAAAATTAAGTCTAAAATTTTTTCTTTATTATTAGATATTGAATTTATTTGATTTAGGCCACAAGCTATACAAGTTGCTCTCTCTTAGGTTTTACATTTAAAGGAAGTAAGCAATTGTTATTTTATCAAATTTCCACAAATTATGTGGTAAATTAAAATCAGCATCAACAATTGTTTTATCAGATTGATTTATTATTCATTAATGAAAATATTAGTTTCATATGGACTAAATACATATTTTCTTTACGGCGGGATATAACAACAACAAAAATAATAAACAGAATTACCAAAAAAACATTTTTGCACAAATGAATTCACAATTATCATCATAATTAATATCTTTAAAAAAATTGTTTTCAACAACACAGCTGTGTAAATTAGGTCGTATTGCAATTACCACCTCCAATTGAAGATGATCTATTCTTACGGTAAACACAATATTCATTACCAAAAAACTCATTGTCTAAAATACTATCACACTACCATGTTTCAGTTTAAATCATAACTAGATCTAGATCATAACTATATAACTAGATAAAAAAAAAAGAATTTGTTTTTGTTCTTAGGCCACGTACATTTTAATAATAAATATTTAAAATTGAATCTTCACTAACATTGTTGATGTGAACGATAATAGTGATATTGAAACTGTCAAAGTGTCGAAATTTATTGCGCTTAAAAAATTTAATAGAAACCGACTATTAGGCTTATAATTTTAATAAAGCTGCATAGTTATAAATATAGTTTTATTCCTTTTTTATTAATTGAAAGTAGAAACTTTTATCCTAATTATTGGTGTTAAAGTGAAAAATTTGTTTTTAGAAATTACAATTACAACTACAACATCCATTAATACCAAAACAACAAGTTTAATTATTTTGACGTCTATCACTTAACCTTGAACTTAGGTGTAATTTAAGTGGCCGAAAATAAATAAAAATAAAATAAATATTATAGCTGTGTTCTTTCAGAAAATAGCGCTACGCTAGTGTAGCGTAAATTTACAATAAAATGACAACTTCAGGTGAGTCACTGAAAGAACGACGAAATTTACGCCAAACGGTAGCAAGCGCAGCTGTCAAAAATTTTATTTGACATTTCTCATTAAAAGTTTAAAACTTTGTTCTCATTTAGTTTTGTGATTTATAAAAAAATTGTTATTGACCCGAATTTTTAATAAACAATAGTAAAATGGATACACAAAGCATTGTATGTCAAATAATTAATATGAATATGAAAAGTAGAATATTTATTAACTTTTTATTGTATTTTATTATCTGAAGTATTAAAAATGATATTTTTTTCTACTGAATCTTCGTCTTCAGAAGATGATATCTCATTTTTAGATTCATTTACTGAAGATGAAATTAAGGAAAGAGAAGAACACCAATAACTTTTTGGAAGATGTGACGCATTTTAGTTTTCTGCTGAAGAGCTATTACAAGGGCGTGTTCCCCATAGCTTTTCCAACTCATCCATGGGATAATGAACGTAATTAACCCCTGTGCGCTGCTGCTGATCTTTATTCAGTATGAAGCTTCTCTCCAAAGTTTTTAATTTGGTCTTCATATGCTGAATAGTTAAATGACCCAACTATAAATTTATTAAAATTAAAAAATTAAAGTCAATAAAAAAATTAAATTGAATTTAAAAAAATATATTTACTAGCACTCCACTTCCTTCCATATCATTCAAGATATTGTCCCATGCATTTTTTCTCTTTTTGATATGAGAAAACTCATCTTTTCTCGCCGTGTAATAATAAATAAACTCCCTTGTTTCGGCTTCACTCCACTGACGCCGCAACATCGGAAGAATTCTGATAGGAAATAATGAATTATATTAATTAATTTAAATAAATAAATAATGTACAATATTAAATAAAACTTGGTTTACCTTTTATCGCCTTCCAATTGCTCTAAACTTTCTCCTAAATCCATGATTTAATAATATAATAATATAATAATAATCCAAAAACACAAAATTTACTTGTAAAAATTTCGAAAAACCAAACAAATTAATTGTCAAAATGTCAAAAAAGGATTCGTTCATTTTGTAAAATCTGCAATAAAACGATTTTGCGAACCTAGCGGAAAGATCCAATTGCTTACGCCAAGTAAATAGGTGGTGTAATGATTGGCGTAACTATAGTCTTTTCAGTGAAATTTTTTTATGAAAAATAGTATAATTACCCTACGCTATTTTCTAATAGAACACAGCTTATAATTATCAAATTTCATCTATATATCTGGCCGAACAATATAAAGAGCGACATATTAAAATAAAATAAAATAAATAAAGAATTAATTTATTTTATTTTTATTCGCGAAAAATAAAATTTAAGTTATTTTTTATTTTTTTTAATTAATTTAACCACCTGTTATTGTCTTATTTTATTGAACTGAAATAATAATAAGACAGAAAAATGACATGTGGTAAATGTAATTTAGAATGCGACTCTAATGATGAATTCATTTATTGTAATGGTCCATGTAATACTCCATTTCATCTTAACTGTGTGAAGTTGATCAATCGATTGAAGTTGTAAACTGTTTAAATCCAACACACTTCTCGGGCAGTAGTTCTAGCCTAATTGACTTCTATCTGACTAATAATCGTTCCAATGTAATGCTAATAGATCAAGTGGAAGCTAGTGGATTCTTTCATCACGACCTGCTTGTCTATGTTTATAAGGTTAATGTTGTTAACCATGATTCTAGAACGTTTAGTTATAGGGACTTTAATAATGTTAATTTGGATGATTTAGTTAAAGCGGTAATACGTGTAGATTTGAATCGGATTTTTACTATGATTGACATAAAACCGAAAGTTGACTTCTTTAATCACCATGTTCTACAACTTGCTGACCAGTTTGTTCCTGTTAGGAACTTAGTGCGAACTAATAATCTTGAACCTTAATTTACGGACCGAATTAAAAGATTAATTTTTAACGTGATTTTGCATATGCGAAGTGGAGGAAGAGAAAAACTGAGGGTAGCCGATATGCTTTCAATAAAATCAGAAATCGTGTTTCGGAGGAAGTTAGAGCGGCAAAAGCTAAATTTTGTATCTCTAAACTCGATTGCAAACTCCCTTCTAAAACTCTGTGGAGAAATGAATGAAACATCAAATTATTACTCACTTCAATGATAATGATGCGTAATATCACTTTCAGTCGGGTTTTCGAAAGAATCACAGTACAACGACAGCACTTCTAAAGATAGTCGAAGACTTTCGCCAAACAGTCACCAAGTTCGCCAAGAAAGTCACGAAATATTCTACGCGGACTTTATGCGGTATCGAATCTTACGCCTCTTGAAACGCGGCTTAAGTTAGTGAAAACTCTTGTTCTTCCAGTATTAACTTACGCAGACGTTGTTTTTATACCGTTAACACTGAAACCGCAATATAGTTAACTACTTAACGTGTAGACTTTAGTTGAACTAACGTGTGTGTCTCCAAATTTCAATAAAATGTATATTTTTTAATCTTCATTTCTAAATTTTTTACTTATATTTATTTATTATTAATAAAGGAGTTAAAAATTAAAATCACAATTTTTACATTTTTATTTTAATTTAATTTAATTTTATTTTATTCAATTAGAACAATTATATATTAATTATTTTTGGCGGTTCTTGGTTTTATTATTTTTGTTGTTTTTTTTGATCATTTTCATAGTTCAGCTATGACTTTCAGAGCCATTTTTTTCTCCAAAATCACTGAACTGAAATTTCTAGTTAAAGTGCGAAAATTTTCGAACGTTAGTTCAACTAACACAATTTTTTACACCACTTTCTTATTTATTTTATCATTTTTTAACAACTTTTGTTCCACATTTTTTTAAATAATTTGACAATTTGTTTTATGCAATTGTGGTTGTCCAAATAATATTTCTCATATTCATGTGGCAATATTTTTGTTTTAACTACTTCATTATATCAATAGATGGCACTGAACAGAAGAAAATAGTACACCAAAAATTCTATTTGCTTCTGTTCTAGGCTATCATCATTTTGTGAATTTATTAAAAAGACTCTTCCGTGTGTGATTTGTGGTTAGAATATTTAAAAGTGTTTTGCTTCTCCCGAATAACACTAAAAATACTATTTTCTTCTGTTCTAGGCTATCATCATTTTGTGAATTTATTGAAAAGACTATTCCGTGTGTGATTTGTGGTTAGAATATTTAAAAGTGTTTATTCTGATTTACCATTGGCCCATTCTACATCACATGACATTCGAAAATGTAGGGTTCAACAGAAATATGTAGTTAAATTTTGCATGGATGCGTAATTTTTTGTTCGAAAAATTAATTTTAGTTAGGTTGATGTATAGTATACATCAACCTAACTAAAATGTCAATAACGTCGATCGCGATCTACCGGTCGATCGCGTAATGATTTTAGGTCGATCGGCAATAAATATTCATATTTCAGATATTTATTTCCTTCCAAGTTGCCATTTTCAATTTCAAGAATCAAAAACTATTTGTACTAAATACGTACAAAAAATCACAATAAGCAACTATTAAATAAGAGATGGCTCTACTATATTTTATTCATTTTGTTGGATTGGATATTTGCTAAGTAGATTTGGAATGGATTTGAAAATATTTCATATTTTTGAATTTTTTTTAATTGTTTGAATCTAGTTATCATTGAGTATAAACTCATTCGTTTGTTACGGGTGGTAGTAATCAAATTGACATGAATTAAAAATTTTTTAAATTGTGACACCATGAATAATTCTAAAAAGATTAAAACTTATCTATTTACCAGTTTTAAAAACTTCTATAAAATTGCTAAATTGCCACTCTATAAAATTGTTTCAATTACGACGGACGGAGCACCAGCTATGACAGGTTGTCGAAATGGTTTCATCGCACTATGTCGAAATGATGAAGATTTTCCCGATTTCTTACAATATCATTGTATAATACACCAGCATGTGCTGTGTGCTAAAGTTTTAAATATGCAAGAAATTATGAATATAGCTTTCAAACTTTCTAATTCAATTCGCGCAAAAAGTCTCCAAAGGCGTCTTTTTAAACTACAGGTGGAAGAAATTGATGAGTGGACGATCCGAACTGCTCATGCATACTGATGTTAGGTGGTTAAGTCGAGGAAAATTTCTCCAGCGATTTAGAGATCTAATCAATGAAATTAAGCAATTTCTTAGCGAAAGAGGCGATGATTACAAACAGTTAAATGACGATATTTGGTTATTAGATTTGGCATTTTAAACCGATATAACAGCTAAATTAAATGATTTAAATTTAGAACTACAAGGTCCTAATAAAACGATCTTTCATATGATCAGTGCTGTAAACGCTTCCAGAGAAAAATTAAATCTGCTTGTATCAAAGCTAGAGAATAAAAATTTATCTAATTTCCCAAACATGTTGGCGCAATTAAAAAGTTCTGCTTCTACTAATTATGATGAAAATAAATATATCAAAGAAATTAAGAACGTTATGGTTATGGTTATTTATTGCGTCTTATTTTTACATTTTTAAACATTTTTAACATTAACTATCTTTGATTTAATTCATTTAAGTTGCCAATTCCGGCTTAATCTATTATTAATACATTTTATTGAAACATAATTCAACTTTGTATTATTATTAATTAAAATGTTGCGCAAAACATTTTTTTTTTTCGTTGACAGATTAAGAACGTTATTGAAGAATTTGGTAAGCGTTTCGAAGATTTTAAAAAAACCTAATAATGTAGTTTTATTTATGAGTTTTCCATTTGATAGCAATATTAAAGCAGAAACAATTGCAGAAAACCTTTCAACTATTTTTGATATGGATAACATTACACTTGAAGCAGAAATTATTACTTTACAAAATGATATTTATATTAAAGCAAGAGCTTCCGAAGATAAATTCTGGAAATATTTAGCTGAAGATAAATATCCGAATCTAAAAAAATGTGCTGAAAATTTATACGCTTGTTTTGGTTCGACATATTTGTGCGTATCTTCACAAATGAAAATAATAAAGTCGAAATACCGAACCAATTTAACAGACGAACATTTAGAATCCTGCTTGAAAAATGGTCTGAGTAATTATTCACCAAATTATGTACAAATTATAGACACGATGCAATGTCGAATAAGTAATTCAAATATTGTACCATCAGGAAGTTCAAAATGATTTTTTGTCTGTTCTTATGTAAGTTACTTTAGTTGTAAAAATAATATAATTATATTTTTGTATTTTTCAGTTTCCTTCTTAACAGACGACATTATCATAATCAATAAAAATAAAATTATATTTTTTTAAAAGATATGTAAAGCTTGTGAATGTTTTTAATTATTATAATATAATTTTTATTTTATTTAATTCAAATAAGTATATAAAATTTTAAAAATCGTGAAATTTGGATCCCTAAATATTGCCTTCTCTCTCACTCTTATTTTTAGAAAAAGTAGATCGCAGAGGATTTTTAGTGCGCGAAGTAGATCTTATAGGGAAATTAGTTGACACCCCTGATGTATACCATAAAAATAACGAAATTTTAATCCAGATAACTATAACCCACGGAGTAAAATTATCCGGATAACTATATGTTAATGTAATATGTTTTTAAATTATGTAATAATTGTCAAAAACTTAGTCCTTTATTTAAATCTCATGTAATCAGAATGGTTCTTGGATTGAGGTGGAATAGTTTCACAAGACCAACTACGGATGATAGACTATATATTTTTAATTAAAAGACAATATTTGTTAATTATTAAGTTAACATTTATTAATCTTTTTCTTTAATTTTGACAACGTTTCGGAGGATTTCTCACTTCCTAATCATGTCACTTTAAATATAACAAAACAGAATTAAAACTAAAATCAAAAAAGAGAAAACATTGTACTTACAATAGTAAAAATTTAAAATTAAAATAACAATAAAAGTACAAAAATAAAACTTTCTTTGTCAAAATGATAAAATATTAAAACAATTAACACAAAATCGAATAAATAAATAAAAATTAAAACAATGACGAATTTATTTTGACTCAAGTCAAGGAAAATCAAGAAAATCCTTATCCTAACAGGTAAATAATTGAGATTCGATGATTTTAAAATCTCAACGACTATATCCAATATTGTTTTTAGTTCTGTGAATCCTGTGAATATTAATACAGATGTAATGGAAGTCGAATCTAACGTTGAACGTTGTAATAATTTAAATAAAACGAGAGTTAGAAATCGTTTAATTCCTGAGACATGTGCATCACTATTACTTGCTAAGGATTTGCTGAGTTTTGAAGGATAAACTAGTTTTAAATGGAAACCTGGGTATCGATTCTGACTGCCATTCAATTCATTTCATTTTGAACTTTGAATTTTTGGCGTGTACGTATACGAGATCATATGGTTTTGCAATGTAAATGTGTTAGTGCGAGTTGCGGTTGGATATTTTTTTTCGGACTATTTTCGGAATTAAAATGAATTTTAAACGTCAAAATATTGAAGACCTATTTTGTTATTCAAACATTTTTCATATTAATAGAATGGCTAGGAAATTTTTTTTCAATTATTTAACTAATCTTTTAATTTTTTTTAAATTAATTTCGTAGGTTTCTTCATTTTTTTAGAATTGTTTTTCTTTTAATATAAATATAATAAAAATAATAATAATAATTTAACCATTTATATAATTTAACTTCTTTTTCATGTTTTTTTTAAATATAATTATTAAGACAGAAACCCAATTGTATTGAAGAAGATACTAAAGGAATAAAAAACAATAAATAATAAATTTAAAAAGAATAAAAAATATTTTGTATATCTAAATATAAATAATGATAAAATAGACAATATTCGTTTTTTAGATATTATAGGATGTTATATTTAACTTAATTTATATTTTTTTCATTATATAATAATTTATTTTATTATATAATGTGTGCAATAACATCATATATATTTGATTGAAAACAGATGTTAAATCAAAACAAAAACGCAATTTTTAAATGTCAAAAATTTCAAAACAATAACAAATTGTACTAGATCGTTAAACAAAAATGTAATTTTATTACCTCCCAACCGATTTGCACCGAACAATGCATAGACAATTTCGGGATTCAATTCAATTCACAACCTTCTATATACATAGCCGTGTCACCGCTTCAATTACTAATACATACAAGGCTCAGAATAGGCCGATATTTTTACTTTCTGAAATAATAATAAAACGAACATTCTTTTGGGGGAAAAAATCAAATTTATTTCAATTCATTAAATTATAATGATATAATATATATTGCACATATTATATATAAATATAAAAAAAGATAATTTTATTCTTAAACAATAATAAATAAAGGAACATAAAATAAGAAACTAAACAAATCACAATTTTCTTGAAGAAAAAAAACTACAGTTATGAATAAAAAAATAATAGAATTTTATAGTTTTTTAGCCTAATTAGCTCGTTTTTGCAATTTTAATATTTGCATTTGATTTTTTAAAAGTTTTCAATTTTCGTTTGTTATTATTCTGTGTATTTTTTTCATCATTTTGTTGTTTGACGAAATTATTTAGAATAATATTGCACATAACATTACGGCCTACCACCAATACTAACGCAAAACGGTGACACGGCTATGAATATAGAAGGTTGTGATTCAATTACAAAATGAATTGAATGGCAGTCAGAATCGACACCCTGATGAAAATTTGTTAAAAAGCAAAATATGCTACAGTAATTAAAAATAATTAATTTTTATGAATTGAACTGTTTTTTTTAATTGAATTTTGCAATATTTTTAATTAATTTTTTTTTTTAAATTTTATTTTATTTTATTCTGTTTAAATTATTATTATTCTTTTATTTTTTTTTATTTTTTGTAATATTATTTATTTAATCATTCGTGATATATTTATATATATATTTTTTTTAAAATTAATGTAAATAAAAAAAATTTAATTGCGTACAATTTCTGATTTTGTGTACATTTTTATCTTTCAATCTTGTACATTTCATTTTTTCTTACTGGCAACGCTGGGTTAGCTGTTTCCTCTGCTGGACTAGGGATGGGATTTAATTGAAAAAAGAATCGATTCAATAATTTCGATTATGAAAATAAAAAAAAATCGATTCTTTCAAAGATCGGGAAAACCTTTGATTAATCGATCTTTTAAATAAAAATATTTTTTTCCAAAACGTTGTAAATTTTAAAAAAAAAAATTTATTCTTTTAATAAGGCACAAAATACATAAAATAGAAAAAATATGGTAATAAACAAATATCACAAAAATTACATATTAATTTTTATAAAAATATACTTAAAAATAAAAAACAAAATACAAAAAATAAATCGAAAATATTAAATATAACTAATAATATATGAAAAAAAAATATGACATAATATAACATAATATGACATATATCATATTAACATAATATGATATGCTTTAGCAATATTGGGCTCATTGTCTGAGATGATTGAAGTTATTGACGACTTTTGAATACACCAATTTTCAAGAACTTTCTCAATCGCAACTGCCAAATTATCAGAAGTGTGTCTTTTCTGTAATTCTATTGTTCCAATACACAATGATTCACATTTAAAATTGTCAAAAAAATGTGCTGTTATACCAAGATAGCTTCTTCATGATGTCTTGATATTTTTGTCCAGCCTCTGGGATAAAAATTTTATATTAAGAAAAACTATTTTTATAGCAAGTAATAAAAAATAACCCGTAGAATAAGAATTCGAATTTTGAAACGCATTTCTTATTGACATCTGAGTCTGTCCTGTAGACCGATTACGATTTATTTCGTAGAGAAATATTTCGTATTTCAGGATAATAAAAAAAAATGAGTCGCTTATTAATCTTCAAAAAAAAAAAGAAAGAGAGAAATATAAAATCCCAAAATACGTACGTCGTGCTTTACTTCACTTTAAGCTAACTTATGCGCCATTTTGATTAGTTATTTTGACATTTGATTTAATTCAACCATTATTTTTGTTTTTGTTATTGTGTGTCAGTTTTTAACTTTAATAAGTGAAAATAAAAAAAATGGCTGCGAATTCGCGAATTAGTATCATTTTATTAGTGCAAAGGAATGATAGACGATTACAAAGGAGAAATTTAAGGGATACAATAGATCCATTCAGTGTTTCTGAAAATGAGTATGACTTTTCTATATTATTTTAGACTTTGGTTGAACATTTTCTTTTATAGGTTTAAAGCATTGTATAGGATGCCACAATATTTGGTGTTAGAATTCATAGAAGAACTTCGTCCATTTATTAATGAAGGATGTGTAAGAGAAATTCCGCTCCATTTAAAGGTAATTTTGATATACAAAAATTAATTTCAAAGATCTAAAAAAAAATTCTTTTAGGTTTTGACACTTCTAAACTTTTATGCCCGTGGCACTTACCAAAGAGGAGTGGCTGGTGACAGTTTAAGCTGTGTGAGTCAGTCAACTGTTTCAAATATTAAACACTGAGCAAAACTATCGCTCTCAAACTGACTAATAAATATATTCATTTTCCTAATTGTGAAGCAGAAATGGAGCCAATTCAAGAAAGGTAAGATTAATTTAATTATGTAAAACAATAGAATGATTATTTAATTTAGAATGCTTATTTGTGTTTTTTAGATTTTTAGAAGAGACTGGATTTCCAGGGATAATTGGACTAGTTGATGGAACATGTATTATTAGCTGGATTACAACTTCATGAGGAACATGCTTTTGTTAATAGAAAACATACCCATTCTATTAATGTTCAAATAGTGTGTGACTATGATTTTAAAATCTTAGCCATTAATGCGCGATTTCCAGGTGGTTGTCATGATTCTCATGTTTACGGAAGCAGCTTCATTTTTCCTTTGTTGGAATGTCTTCAAGTACCAAGAAGATGGCTTCTTGGAGATTCAGGTTACCCATTACAACCGTGGCTTCTCACCCCTATAAGAAGCCGACAACCTCTCACTGATGATGAAGAACTTTTTAATGTTAAACACCGCAAAGTACGCTGTGGAGTAGAGCGTTGTATTGGTGTCTTGAAAACTAGATTTCGGTAATTTATATTAGAAACGTATGATTTATTATATGATTATGTGACTATTTTTATTTTGTAGATGTTTAATTGGGGAGAGAAAACTGCGATATGATAAAGTTACAGCTGGCCACATCATTTATTCGTGTGCTGTACTTCATAACTTCCTTATATCTAAAAGATTTCCTTTGCAAGAACCTTTAGCAAGGACAAATGAAATCATACAACGGCCGTATAATAATCGTAGTAATGCATACAAATCGATTACGTTATAAATTTCTTTAACAATGTATAAAATATTTTTTTAAAAATTCTGAAATTGTAAAAATCTTAATAATTATAAATAAAAACACGAAACAAATTAATTTAATTTTTTAATTTATTGTTTATTATTTATATTATATTTTATTATTACATTTTTATACTTATATTACTTTACTATTTATTATTGTTTTTAGCAAGTCAAGAACGTTTTCTTGAAAATTTTCTAATAAAGAAATAACTTTTCTTTGGAAATGTTCTTGACTTGCTAATGCTTCCTCTTGCACCTCCCACCTTCTTTTCACTTGCTGATGCACTGAAGTGGGGGTGGTGGGAATTGCAGGTGCTGGACGAACTGAGGTCCGTAACAGGCTGATCGCTGGGGATGGTGGCGGTGAACTTCTGCATCTGGATGTAGAAGGCAGTTCTACTGTCGGAACTGTTTGAGATGTACTCTAAAATTAAAGATTTCTATGATCAAATAATCTTATAAGCAAATAATTAATGTAAGGACTTACTGGCAAATCAGTTCCACATTCGAACTGCTCCTCTATCCCGTCCACAATGTCGGTCCCAACGATGGCGTACACCCGCGACTCAAGACTGGAGAATTCGATCTTCTTTTTAGGGAGACCACTTCCAGTCCTGAGAGCTTCTGCACGCATCAGCCTGTTCTTCCTCTTAACGCTTGCTTTCATGTCCGACCAGCACTGAAATTTATAAATACAATTTATTAATTTATTTACATAAAGTATTAAAACTTACCCGCTCCACTTGGACAGATGTTTTCATAGCACATCCACCGATTTTGTTTACTTCTTCAGTAATATTGTTCCAAAATATTTCTTTTGAAGCAACACCGGTGGATGTACTATGCCTTCCCACCGCTTGCAGATATTGTTGCTCCAGTGCACCAACTATATAAGTTTTCTGTGCAAGAGTTAGCTTCTTTTTGAAATCCTAAATATACAGAATTAAATTATTTTACTTCTCATTTTCTTTTTGATTGACTTAAGTTTAAACCCACCATTTTGTAAATTTTTAACTTTATAGTTTTCTTGTTTTCTAAAAAGGATAAAAAGGTTATTATTAGTTTCTTTAAAATAATAAATTATTTATCATTAAGTTTTAATATATAAATATATTAATAAAACAATATAAATAATAGTAAAAATTAATTATATTGAAAATTTATTTATATTGAAAATTTACTTACAGTTTAAAAAATATAAAAATACACCAACACAATAATAATAAATAATACATAAAATATCTCACAACCTATAGTAGGTTGTGAGAAATATTTCAAAAACGTGCGATGAAAAGCATAGAAACGCTGCAACGTATTATAGCAAACAACAAAATATTGAGATTAACATCTGTGAATACTTATGAATCCATACTGTTGATTTATAATCTAAAAAACTCCTTGCTGAAATCAACAATTGTTTTCCCGGAAGCTATTGAATTACATGATCATAATACTCGTAAAAAAAATCACATTAGATCAATTAAAATAAACAATAATCATGGACGCGACTCAATTTTACACCATTCCGTTAATCTCTTCAATAATTTGCCAAATAATTTAAAAGTCATAACAAAACAAAATGTATTTAAAGCTAATTTGAAACAATATTTACTAAACGAAGAATGTTAATACATATATTCTATGAATCTGGTCTGTTTTAATATAATTATTTTTTTAATGTATTTTATAATAACTATGTAAATTTTTAATTATGTTTTTATATTTGTATAAATATCAGCATTTAGCTGTTTTAATAAATTAATAATAATAATTTCGGGCATCTCGCACTAACACAGATGTAACTTTACGAAGTGACACATTCTCATTTTATGTACGTACACACATTTTCTCGTTTTTTTCTCTACGAAATAAATCTTAATCGGCCTATTGATGATGACGATGACAAATTAACGGTTATCAATGTCAATTTTTTCAGTATTTTGCTTCGTCGTAATCGACTAACCTAGGCCTCACATAGAGAAGATTTTTTGTCGCGCGATAAAACAACATGTTTTGACAAAAAACAAAACCATACAATTCAGATCAACACCTCACACAGAAAAGTCGGCCGACAAAATCAACAAAATCTGTTTTTATCGGCCATAAGAGGCGCTAGTTGTACTCTTTTTCGCTTTCGCTTTGGTGCTGAAAACAAAAAAAAACTAACTTCATACTTGTGCTTATAAAATTTTATGACATTTGACGTCTTTAAATTTACTTAAAAAATAAAAATAAATAAACAATATTAATAAAAAGAAGCAAAAAAATGTGGACTACGGAGAACATAGAAAAATTAATAAATAGTGTACAATTAAAAAAATGTATATATGATCTACGGTCACCAAATCATAAGGACAGAAGGATTGTGGATAAAGCTTGGGAAACGGTTGAACTGGAAGTAGGAATTGGAGGTTAGTAATGAAATCATTTTAATTTAATAATTAATTTTAATAACAATATATGAATTCTTTTTATAGCAAAAGAATGCCAAAAAAAATGGGCCAATTTACGTACACAAAAATCGAGATTAGACAGAGGAAATGCATCGAAATCTGGTGATGGATTAAAAACAAAATATATAAAATGGGAATGGAACAAACAGTTAGAATTTTTGACCAGATGCGCATCTATTAGAAGGTGAGAATTATTATATTGTTACAACCAAATTTTCATTACATATTTTTACTTGTTTTAGCACGAGTGGTAATTGTGAGCCAGTCGAAAATATAGAAGAGATGGAAGTGTTCGAACCACCTTCACCAATGTCTTCAAGAAGAAGTAGTACAACACCGGATGACGACGGATGTCGTACACCAAAATTAAAAAAAAAAATTAGTGAAGTGGACCAAGCCTTTTTTGACGCATTAAATTCCAAAAAAGATGATCCACATTCCTTTTTTTGGAAAGACGTATCAATCTATGGATTTACTAAACGAGCAAGCTCTTTTGGAATTTAAAATAGAAGTACAACAATTACTATTATGTAAAATAAAACAAAAAGAAAATTTAAAATAAATGTTTTTATTAAATTTAATTAAAATTTGTAGGATTAATTTTATTTTGTTGCCATGAAACCCTTCTGCAGACATGAAATATTCTTTTAAATTTAATCTTATTTGTCTGGCTTCAAATGAACCAGAAGCATTTGTTGATTTATCAGTGCGTTGTGCAGTCCATTGTATTCCCACGTCTTTCATTTGTCTCAACATTTGTTTATTCACTGTGTGCTTATCGTGTTTTCTTATAAAATTATGTAAAATACATGCAGCTTTGATAATATCCGTACTGTTTTCATGTGATTTTATAGGTGTATCAAAAACACGAAATTTGGATCGTAGCATCCCAAAAGTACACTCTACATTCATGCGAGCTCTAGATAACCTATAATTAAAATTTTTTTTACTTTCACTTAAATTTTTACCAGGAAATTTGATAATGGGAATGCTTCATCTACAATAAATGTATAAGGGCCGCTACAAATACTTCCTGGATATGTTTTTTCATTTGGTAAATTAATGGACTCATCCATTATTAATTTTCCAAATGAACTATTTTTAAAAACTGTAGAATCACAGTTCGATCCATACGCTCCAACATCAATAAATATAAATTCATAATTAGAATTCACAATCGCCATTAGGATGACAGATTTGAATGATTTATAATTATAATACAAACTACCAGAATTAGGAGGTTTCTGTATTCTGATATGTTTGCCATCAATTGCACCAACGCAATTAGGAAATTGACGATAGCTCCAAAAGTCATCTGATATTTTATTCCAATCATTTGTTGTTGGAACATTCATATATTCCTTTAAAATATTCCATATCAGCTTACAGAATACTCCAACAAATATCCCAATTGTGTTAGAACAAATTCTAAAACTAAAAGAAAGAGAAGCATACGAATCTCCTGTAGCCAAATATCGCAGTGTAACAGTTAATTTTTCCTCAGTCGATATTGTTTCTCTGTAATTGGAATGACCACATAAATACAGTTGTTTTACTTTACGAAGCAATAAATTATATGTATCAGGCGTCATCCTGTAATATTGTTGGAATTTAAATGGATCTGCGTCTAGTTGTGGCTTCAAATTAAAATATTCTGAACTTGTATTCCTTGAAAGAAATATTTGGCGGCTCCATAACCTAAAAATTTAGATAAATTTGTAACGCACATTAAAAGTAAAAAAATGTTGAAAACACTACCTTCTCTGAGTCCTTTGTCTAGTACGAGATTTAATTCTCCGATATAATAATCTTAACAAAATTAATTCTTCTAACTCCATAATTTTTTTTTTTTATAAAAATGTTGTTCACAACAAAATATGTCAAATTTTGACAGTAGTTGTCAATTCGCTTTAATGTTGTTTTATCGCGCGACAAAAAATCTTCTCTATGTGAGGCCTAGGTTAGCCTTGTAATGGAAAATTTTCAAATTCAACTTTTTTTATTTTTAAAAGACACAATTAAAAGAAAATTTCCAAAAAAAAAATTTTCTCACATAGAATGACCCTAGAGCAACTTATTTTTACTAACAAAAGGTCAAATTGGTGGTTATTGCAACTTTTATCCCCAAAAAAGGGGTCAAAAAAATCCTGTCAGTCCGGACTCCGTCCGCCGTATATTTACACGATAACTCAAAAACGCGTGAAGTGATTTCAATAAAATTTTGGAATTAGTATTATTTTGGTCCCCAATAGAACCCTATTGATTTTGAGGGGGTTCGGGGCACGGGGTGGAGCACCCCCCAACAATTGTTTTGGAAAAAATTAGTTTCCCGAGGATTGCAACAACTGATTGCAATGAAATTTTGGGATTAGTATTTTATTGGTCCCCAATAGAACCCTATAGATTTTGGGGGGGATCGGGGCACGGGGTGGAGCACCCCCCATGCAATTGTTTTGGAAAAAATCAGATTCCCGAGGATTGCAACAACTGATAGGAATGAAATTTTGGGATTAGTATTTTATTGGTCCATCATAGAACCATATTGATTTTCGGGGATATCGGGACACGGGGTGGAGCACCCCCCATACAATGGTTTTGGAAAAAATCAGATTCCCGAGGATTGCAACAACTGATTGGAATGAAATTTTGGGATCAGTATTTTTTTGGTCCATCATAGAATCATATTGATTTTAGGGGGGATCGGGGCACGGAGTGGAGCACCCCCATATAATTTTTTTTTTATTATATTAAATGACAATACTATCGCATAGCATTCGACGAAGCATACAGCCATACTTGCCTGTCGTTTTTTTTCTTTTGTATTGACCAAAAAGTTTTCCATTGCACTGAATTAAAAATTAAATTATGTAAACGATTGTATT
Organism: Pedicia rivosa; assembly: GCA_963082725.1. NCBI lineage: Eukaryota > Metazoa > Arthropoda > Insecta > Diptera > Pediciidae > Pedicia > Pedicia rivosa. The sequence continues at coordinate 21,194,196 of OY720151.1, forward strand.
ATTTTATAATAGAATACTCTATTATTTATCTACCTTGGATTTTTTACAACTCGGAGATAGTAAATCAGTTTCATGATCCGTTATGAACTCGACTAACGTGATTTTTTAAGTTCGTTGTGTTCCCATTATTTTTTATAATTTTGGAACAAAAATTGCACTTTCCACCTTCCACAGTTTTTTTATAATAAAACCACACTTGACTTGACATTATTTTTATTATTAATTAGTTCTTACTCCCTTTGAAATTCAAACTTTTTTTTGTATATGTCAAATTGTTTAGAAAACAAACAATTTTAGTTCATTCGTATTTAAAAGAAAAAGAAAAACGTAGTAAAATTGCCGATAAAAAAAACATAGCAAAATGGCGATTAATTGGGTTTAAAAAAGATCGATCTTTCAATATTTTCGATTCATAAGAATTGAATTGAATCGATTCTTTTTTCAATGATTGATCGATTAGATCGGATAATCGATTACAAGATCCTATCTCTATGCTGGACTTCTTCTGCTGAGCTTCTTCTGCTGGTACTTCTTTACTCCTTGACGGTTGGTAGAAATGAGAGAGCGTATACAACTTTCTCGGCCTTTTTATAGTCGTCACAGCATTCCTGAACCCAACCCATATTTCGCGTTAGTTCTCCAAAACGGAAGTAGATGGCAGTATGTGTTGTGTCCTGCTTGAAGTTGCTTCATCACGAATTGTTAATAGATGTCAGTTTTGTTTCCTTTGTGTTCGCCATTAGATGGCATTTTAGTGCTTCGTAACATTATTATTTAATCGAATTTATTATTTTAAAAATTTATTTTGATTCCTACAATATTAATATCGAAGAATTGAATAAATTTCTGAAATTTTAATTATATTAGATAATTTTTTACAAAAAACAAAAAAATGCAACGCTACAAAAACAGCCGATAATTTTGGTTATGATTGAGGCATAAAGTAAAGTTTGTCAATTTTTACAATTTATACAGAATCACTATACAGAATTTTCCGGGCGTTTTTTAATTCGAAAATTGTTCTGCAGAATTTTTTATTAAAAAGCACGACTATTGAGATTTTATATATATATTTTTTTTTTTTTACTGTTTGTACTTGACTTGCATCAAGAATTGTTTTATTTAACGTCCACTCTTTCACACCAGGCAACCAGACTACCTGGAGCACCCTTATTAAGTCAAATTGGGACGAGACCTACTGTTCAATCACATATTTGATAAATAAGAAAAAATAAACGGTGCGTTGTAAACGCAGCGTCATTCTCAGACGCAAAATAATTGTGTCATCAAAATACATTAAAAAACAAATATATCAAATTATATTAGATCATTGCACCGCAGAAAACATCTTCATGTATTCTGCAATTATGCATTTTTGGGCATATTTATAATACATTCTTATATGAGAATAACAATTCTTTATAATACATTCTTATATGAGAATAACAATTCTTATATGAGAATAACAATTTTTTATCATATTTTTGTATTGTTCTCATGAAGTTAAAATGCAATGTAATCAATTTTTAATGTATATAAACTTAGATTTTTCATAAATAAATTTACTTATCAACATCAAGTCAAATCGTCTATATCATTCAAACTTCTTTAACAGAGAAATGTCTGGCCCGGATACATCGGGATTGTTAAAGAAGAATTTCCTATTCAATTCCCAAATGTTTAATTCATACAGATTAAACATTTGGTCCTTCGAGCAAAAATAATAAAGAGAAAAGTGCATAGCAGAACAATATTCTGGCCTGGAAACAGGAATCTATGTACAATTTTTTTTATTATTAAAAAACCAATCTGTCATTATCTAACTATTTAAAGTAAAACAGTACATAGCAGAACAATATTCTGGCCTGGAAACGGGAATCTGTGTTCAGTTTTATTTTTTTTTTATTATTTATTTCCAATTTTATTACCAAAGTATATAAAGGGGAAATTTACTCAACATAGCAGAACAATATTCTGGCCTGGAAACAGGAATCTATGTTCAGTTTTATTTTTCTTATTATTTATTTATTTGTTACCGATCTATACCTAAAGACCTTAAACGACTACTAAAGTTTAAAGTGAATAAGTAAATAAAATAGAAGTACAAATTTTAAACGACTACAAAAGTTTAAAGTGAATAAGTAAATAAAAGAGAAATACAAATTTTAAACGACTACAAAAGTTTAAAGTGAATCAGTGCAAAAAATTTCAACAAATACAACAGTTAAGATGGCAGAACACCTAATCGGAAAACAGCTTAAAATCGAAGCGGAAATAAAGAAAATTCTTTCAAATCTCAAAGAAAATACAACACAGTCGCCAATCTATTTACAAAACGAACTTCGTTCACTAGATCAACTATGGACGCGGTTCGAAGATAACGACAAACTTATTGGTAAAATTGATACGAACCATGAAAATCAATATTCTTCCACACATTTCTTTGATCAAAAACAAAAAATATACGAATCAACCAGATTTGCAATCACAAATTTACAACGTGAACCAGATGAGAAAAATGAAACAGAATTCAAAGAAGACAACAGATCTTCAAGATCATCAAGTAAAATGGAACACGAAAAAAGATACAAACTACATTCACAAGTATTTTTAGTCAAAAAATACACTACAAATTTTTTGACAACGCAACAAAATAAATTTCTTTGTCAAAGAAAAATCAACGGAAATACGCTACTACAAGCATTTTTGGTCAAAAAATACACTACAAATTTTTTGACAGTACAAATATCTTTGTCAAAGACAATACAACAAACAACACTACAAACATATTTTTTCAAAGAAGTAAAAAGTGGATACAACAAGAATACAAAAGATTTACAAATCCTAACACCAGGTCATTTTATGATTGGCAGCCCAATTCTGATGCCCCCTGAACCCTGCTTGGTGTTGGAAAAACCAAACAGATTTCAACGATGGCGTCATTTTATGATTGGCAGCCATCGTTGAAATCTGTTTGGTTTTTCCAACACCAAGCAGGGTTCAGGGGGCATCAGAATTGGGCTGCCAATCAGAAAATGGTACAATACTTCTGGAATGCCTGGTCAAGCGAATTATTTGGTGTACTAGACGAACGAGATGCAGCACATTATGATGAACAGATTGATAAACTCAAACATAATGAAGCACACTTGTTAGAGTTAATGAAAAGTTACAACCTGATGACAGCCAAAGCCAGACAGCAGAAACATTTCAGATATTTCAGTTGCATGCAGTTCCAACAATACATGAACTGCAATTAATCTTCATTCAACCTTCAACGGATTACTTAATCGTCAGCCTGCATCGAGATCATTTCTACCCGATCTCGGAGAATGAGTTAAGACAATGTACCAGGATCAACAAAGAAGAATGCATATGCAGATCGCAACATCCAGTGTACAACTTAAAGTCAAATCAAAGCCAATGCGAAATCAACTTACTACAGCATGATAAACAAATTATATCCTCATGCAATCTAAGAACAACACATCAGTCAAACGTCTGGATAAAGCTTCATGAGCCAAACAGTTGGATCTACGTGATGATAAATAGTACAACCTTTGACATAATATGTGACAGCCACGTTCAACCAATTAAATTGATAGGGGACGGAATAATCAAAATACAACCAGATTGTCAACTTAAGTATTCAGATATGGTAATTACGGCAGAAAATACATACACAAGTAGGAAGAATTCCTCATTTCTACCATCTCTTCAATTGAGTCAACACTTAGTAAATCTAAAGAATTTTACTAAATTGTCACCCCCACTGCTTAATGCAAACAGTGATATGGACCTAGAAAATCTTCAGAAATCAATCAAACAGTTGAGAGAGAATGAAAAGTTGCCAGAGAATATCAACAATCACGATGTTCATCACTATACAGTATCATACATAACCTTAACGATACTTGTCATAGTTATTGCTTTTATAGTTACATTAAAGTTAAAAGCATGGAAGAAGAAATCAACAATTCAAATCATACAACCACCAGTTCCGCAGCCTAGAATGCAGAACAGCTAAATCTTCCCATATCAGAGGTTTACATTGCGACATAAGTCACCGAGGCGCAGAATGTTCAATCACATATTTGATAAATAAGAAAAAATAAACGGTGCGTTGTAAACGCAGCGTCATTCTCAGACGCAAAATAATTGTGTCATCAAAATACATTAAAAAACAAATATATCAAATTATATTAGATCATTGCACCGCAGAAAACATCTTCATGTATTCTGCAATTATGCATTTTTGGGCATATTTATAATACATTCTTATATGAGAATAACAATTCTTTATAATACATTCTTATATGAGAATAACAATTCTTATATGAGAATAACAATTTTTTATCATATTTTTGTATTGTTCTCATGAAGTTAAAATGCAATGTAATCAATTTTTAATGTATATAAACTTAGATTTTTCATAAATAAATTTACTTATAATCAGAGAGTCAAATCGTCTATATCATTCAATCTTCTTTAACAGAGAAATGTCTGGCCCGGATACATCGGGATTGTTAAAGAAGAATTTCCTATCCAATTCCTAAAGTTTAATTCATACAGATTAAACACCTACTATTTTTAAGGTGGGCTCTGAACCACCTAGCATTTGCTAATGCATGTTTAATCATGATTCGGCACATTGCCAGCTCTTTAGGAAACATGCAGATTTCCTAAGAAGAATCGTTCGGTTTTAAAACCGAATCCTGCACACCGGCCAGAGGGTCATAGATGTTATTAAGCATTGCCCACTACATATGTGTGTTTAGTACATAATTAGCCGAATGAAAAATTCCATCCCGCCTCGGTCGAGATTCGAACTCGGTACCTCCCGCTCCAAACGTAAGCACGTTGCCATGCTCCCACCTTGGTCGGTTATTTTATATATTAGAAATTTTTAAAACGTACGCATATCTATGTGGCGCTGTGGTAAAAGAGAAGCGATCGTAAAGTGTATTCTTTAAGCTTGTGTATTGACATTTTATCACACATCGACTAACAAAATTGGTATTTTATATATTACACTGAAACCGCAATATAGTTAACTATCTAACGTACGTTTGACGCGATTCAAACGTAATCTACCGGTTACTTTTATTTGTTTATCTTCTTTCAATAATTGTATCAAAGGCCAACTGGTGAAAAGATTATCCATGAATAATTTATGGTTTTTTCCTTACATCCCATGACATAAGTTGATAACAGTAGTAGCAATTGGACCAAGGTTTGAATGCGCAGGTTGTGAAATACTTTTTCCTTGATATAATTCGAAGCAATTTATATATCCATCTGGACTAGCTCTACACCAAATCTTGAATTCTCATTTTTTCGGTTTCGATATAATATATTGTTTCATCGAAATTTTTCCTTTACATGGATACAGCACCTCATGAATTGCTTGGCATTCTGTGTCAGACCTTGCGGCATGAAAACTAGCATGTAAAGCACCTGCAATTGGCCTTATTTTCCAAAATTTGTTCTGAACGTTGTTGGTAAAATGTATAAATCTTTTTATTTCCTCAAATCTTTTGCATACTGTCTGCAATCCAATCCATGCGTAAGGATCTTATGCTTGACCAATACACTGAGAAAAAACTGTTAGTAAAATTTTTTACAAAAATTTCGTACTTTGTTTTACTAAATATTTTCGTTATATACCTACAATTTCTTTAGAATTCACAAAAATTTCTTAAAATATAAAAAAAAGTTTTGTGGAAAATACAACAATGGCTTAGTTACACTAGTAGATTATATTTTTGTAAAATGTACTATTTTATTTTGTCCAAATTACACATAAGTTTTGTGTTTTGTCGGAGTTATTTATGATATTTTACGAATTTTCATGTAACTTAGAAGAATTTTTTTGTTATTTTCACGAAATAATACAAGTACGAAATCATACAAACTTTTTCGTTGAAATTACAAATATATTTTGTTTTAATTCAAAAATACAAAACCAACATTGTGAAAAATACGAATTACTTTTTACAAATTACTAATTGATTTTGTTCAAATCACAAAATCGTTTGTGTTTAATACGAACTTGGTTGTAATTTAAAAGAATTTTTTTGTTATTTTCACGAACTTGGTAGTATTATAACAGAATTTTATAAATACGACAGTTGAGTTTAAGGATTCTTTGAAAACACACGTGAAAATTCTTAAAAATGAATCGGATGAGTGGTCTTACAAAAAGAAAAAAAATACGGTAAAATTTAAAAACGTTTGTTAATTGTTTAGAAATTGGTGACATTGAGAAAAAATTTGTGATTAAAAAGTGTTGTGCTAAGTTATATATATATTTTTTGCATCTCAAAACTATTAATTCGGGTTATTCGTGTTTTTATAGAATTAAATATTGGAACAGTTGTTTTGAAAAAGACGAAACCCAGCGAAATTTGCAAAAGAATTATTTCAGAAGAATATTTTGCTTATAGAGTAAGATTCGAGTGGGCTCTTCACGCATGGGAAAAGAAACAGGTAAGCTAAGTAAAAGAATGCATAAATAAGTAACATAAATTATAAAACCTCTAAAAAAAATGAAAGAAAAATAGTGAAAAAAAAATTATGCCTTCTGCCTTATATTTTTACGTTCTTAATTTTGTACGGTTTTTGTGAGAGTATCGGCAACATTGTATATTACATATTCTCAATAACTGTAATTATATAAAATCGAAAACAATTCATACAAACAAGAGGACAAATACTACTAACCTATTTAATCGTGTAAATCAAAATTAGATCAAGTCATCTTATTAATTAAAATTACGAAGTAAAAAATAAAAAATATACCTAGTGTTATTAATTATATACATATTCATAATTTCAGGGAACATCGAATTGTAAAAATTGTTTTTATTGTTCATGCAGAGCTACTACATTATCAGTGACAAGTTCATTTTGCGGAGAAGTAAATAAAGAGTTAGATAACAACGAAATTGAAGACAATTGATTCTTTAACAGTTACGCAACATATACACGGTAAATATAATATCTGTTTTCGTGAATTCATAATAACGTCGTATCTCATTGACAATGGACTGTTTTTTGTGTGCAAATTTTTTCAATAGTATTGATATTTTGTGTCGTCATTTTATATCATTTCACGGACTCACATCTAATGATGCTTTTACTTGTAAATTTAATAATTGCTATCAAAGTTTTCAAAATATTCATTCTTTTAAGAAACATTACAAAAATAAACACTCTGCGTCTGCTACAGTAAGCAAAAATAATAACTATAAAACCAATAAAGATAAGCCCCAAGAAATAACATTACGAAGAAATGACATTGAAAGTAATTTTAATATTATTTGTAACAAAAATTCAAATCCAGAATCTTTGAATTTAGAAAGCGAGTTTAATTTTAATATTTATTCTGATTATATTAATGATTCCTCATTAAAATTCACCATGAATTTACTTCAACATAATAATTTAACTGAAAAAAATGTTTTTGATATACAATCAGAAATAAGTAATTATATTATTAATTCAATTGCAATCACCATTGATGCTTATGTTTCCAAAAAACTTGATAAACAAGCTTATGCAGAACTTAAAAATATATTGAACTTATGCCAAAATCCATTTAAACTTTGTGATTCACAGTATAAAGTATTAAAACTACTTAAAAAAAAAGATTTAATCTCAAAAATGTCAGAATTTACAATTAATAATGAAATTGGGTTTGTTACACATAATGGGATATCGGGATTCAATCAAAAAATTACTAAAGGAATCGTTTTACCCCTTGAATTTCAATTTCGAAAAATTTTTGAGAAAGACAACATTTTAGCAGATACTTTAGAATATATAAGTAAACTTGATAGTGAAAAGTCAACTATTAAAAATTTTGTTCAGGGTGAACTATGGAAGAGCAAAAAAATTCTTTATCCAAATAAAATACTAATCCCATTTTTTTTATATGTTGATGATTTGGAAATTAATAACCCATTAGGATCCCATGCTGGGTCACATTCAATAGCAGCATTTTATTATTCATTTCCCACCCTTCCAAATAACTCTAAATTAGACAATATATTTTTAGCATCAGTCATTAAATCCATTGATATAAAAAAATTTGGGAATGACAATAGCTTACATGTTCTAGTACAGGCGATTAAAATTTTAGAAACAGACGGAATTATTATTCAAACAACAAACGGAGAACGAAGGGTTTTTTTTATTCTAAGCCTTATTTTAGGTGATAATTTAGGTTTGAATAATATTTTAGAGTTTAGTGGCAGCTTTACAGCAAATTCGTTTTGTAGGTTCTGTAAGGAACTTAAGACAAATACTCAAAAATCATCTATTGAGAATAGTGAACTATTAAGAAATGAAATTAATTATGAGAGTGATATACTGTCCAATAATAAATATTTAACTGGTATAAGAAAACGTTCAATTTTAAATAACATTCCCTCGTTTCATGTAGTTCAAAATTATACGGTAGATATAATGCATGATATTTTTGAAGGCATATGCAATTATAATTTGTGTAAAATTATTTTATATTTTTTAAATAATGGAATATTTACATTAGAAACTTTAAATTTGAGAAAACAACAATTTAGCTATGGGGAAACCGAAATTGGTAATATTTCACCGCCTATTAAAAAACGACAGGCAAGTATGGCTGTATGCTTCGTCGAATATTATGCAATAGTATTTTCAGCATTTAACACGAACGGATAACAATATACCCAAGTTCTGAAAATCCCTCCATGGAACCATCATTTAATATAATAAAACACTAATCCCAAAATTTCATTGAAACCAGTTCACGGGTTCTTAAAAAAACTGATTTTTTGCAAAAAAATTGTATGAGAGGTGCTCCACCCCATGCTCCGATCCCCCCTAAAATCAATATGGTTCTATGATGGACCAATAAAATACTAATCCCAAAATTTCATTGCAATCCGTTCACATGTTCTTAAAAAACTGTATTTTCCAAAAAATTTGTATGGGGGGTGCTCCACCCCGTCCCCCGATCCCCCCTAAAATTAATATGGTTCTATGATGGAACAATAAAATACTAATCCCAAAATTTCATTGCAATCCGTTCACATGTTCTTAAAAAACTGTATTTTCCAAAAAATGTGTATGGGGGTGCTCCACACCGTGCCCCGATCCCCCCTAAAATCAATATGGTTCTATGATGGACCAATAAAATACTAATCCCAAAATTTCATTGCAATCCGTTCACATGTTCTTAAAAAACTGTATTTTCTTAAAAATTTGTATGGGGGGTGCTCCACCCCGTCCCCCGATCCCCCCTAAAATTAATATGGTTCTATGATGGACCAATAAAATACTAATCCTAAAATTTCATTGCAATCAGTTGTTGCAATCCTCGGGAATCTGATTTTTTCCAAAACAATTGTATGGGGGGTGCTCCACCCCGTGCCCCGATCCCCCCCAAAATCAATAGTGTTCTATTGGGGATCAATAAAATACTAATCCCAAAATTTCATTGCAATCAGTTGTTTCAATCCTCGGGAAACTAATTTTTTCCAAAACAATTGTATGGGGGGTGCTCCACCCCGTGCCCCGAACCCCCTCAAAATCAATAGGGTTCTATTCGGGACCAAAATAATACTAATTCCAAAATTTTATTGAAATCCCTTCACGCGTTTTTGAGTTATCGTGTAAACATACGGCGGACGGAGTCCGGACTGACAGGATTTTTTTGACCCCTTTTTTGGGGATAAAAGTTGCAATAACCACCAATTTGACCTTTTGTTAGTAAAAATAAGTTGCCCTAGGGTCATTCTATGTGAGAAAAAATTTTTTTTGGAAATTTTCTTTTAATTGTGTCTTTTAAAAATAAAAAAAGTTGAATTTCAAAATTTTCCATTACAAGGCTTATGGCGGGTTTCTTAACAAATGACTAAACGAGGATCTAACTAGATCGACTCTAAGCCTTAGATGACATCTAACAAAAATCTGTTTCACCACATTTGTATCGTTTTTTAAAACTATTTTTAGTTCAGTGGCTTCGATTAGTTTTTTTCTGTGCGTTTTGACTTTTGTAATGAATCACATTTGACAACTAAAGCAAACCACATCTAAGTATTTAGATGCGCCAAATTGCGCATCTAAGTTAGATGGAGAGTTAGATGAGATCTAAATGTTGTGAAACAGATTTTAGCTTAAAACTCATCTACAGTCACTAGATGAGATCTAAACGGAGATGAGAAACCCGCCATTAGTCGATTACGACGAAGCAATAGCGCATTTAAACAAAAACTCTTTTAAAATGTCTGCTAGTGAAATGTGGACGTTTATTCATCTATTTCCTCTAATAATAGGGGATTTAATACCCAAAAACAATGAAGTGTGGTTATTTTTTTGCGTGAGTATTGTATAATTTCAATATTATATTATTTTTTTTTTTAAAGAATTATTAATGACATTTTCTGATGTTCTCAAACTAACTCCTGACCACATCAAATACATTATACCAGATCAATATTTTGCAGCCCGTGTAAGGTTGGAATCTGCGATAAAGGAAATAAGCATGAAAAAAGTTGAAAATCTAAAGGTATAAAAGATATCAATAAGTTCTAATATTATTAATATTTTCAGAATGTCGCTCCAAATGTTGATGAATGGTTAAATATCAGTATGGAATTATCAAAAAACACTAATACGACACCAAATCATCAAGTAAAACAAAGTAACATCCCTAGGAATTTGCCTACAATAGTAATAAATCCTTTAATTCTTGTAATTTTTTTTATTGATATTAATGTTTTTTATCCGATTGCAGGATGTTTGCACAATATTAAATTCGACGCCTAAAGGAACAGCAGTTTTCAAATATTTTAAAATTCATGATAGATTGAACGACAATATGAGAAAATCTCTGATCCATGTTTTAGCTGACAATGAAATTAAATTAACGTCTGAGCTATGCAATAATCTCAGTGACTCGATTTTGGTTTTATTCCCAAAAGAACAAAAAGTAAAAATTCACGTTAAAACTTTATCTTATATAATTTACAACAAATACTTTTCAGGAGACATACTACTTGTGGCGATCAAAAAAATCACCTAAAGGAAAGCTCTGGGATAGATACCAGAACCAACTGAGGAAATTAAAGGAAAATGGTGTAAGTCCAACAGTTCAAAATTTAAAGCAGGCAACGCAGACACAAGGTTAGTTCAATTTAATTTAATTCTAATTTTATTTTAAATCTAGATAAAACATTTGATAGCATTTATTGTTGGCTTAAATACAATAAGGAACCCTGGCCCGAAGTGTTGGAAAAATGGACAGAAAGCGTATCGGGAAGACGTGCATCCATTCTTAAAAATGAAAACGTAAATTCTGTTCATATTTTTAAAGAATGGCCATTGTATTCTCATAGCCTGGGATATTGTTTGGTAATATTTCTTATTATTAAAATCACAATATTTTTATTTTTATATTTTTCTCTTTTTTAAAGATTGATATTGACTTTCAATTTATACATGAGCCAAAAACAGACATATGTATGAAATGGGCGGAATTCACTTCCCGAATTAATGTTTTATTCAAAATCAAAATTAAAGATTCTTCAAATTTGAAATTATTGGAAAAACTTGAATCAAATGAATTTGATGAAGGTATGTTAATTATTTTATTTAGTCAATATTAATTATCAATATACATCACTAATTAATTGTTTTTTCAGAATCTTTGAACTATATTACATTATTATTGATCCATGCAGTTTTACCACCAACGTTTACATGCGGTAAAAGAAAAAGAGGACACGACATTGAAAGCAAAAAATTTTCCATCAAAGATTCGCAGAATATTTTTTTTCTTATATGTAGCACAGCCACTGAAATCGACACTAGAATAAATTGCTTAAAGAATGACGCAAGCCAGAATCATGCAACAGTACAACCTATCATCATACTAATTGGGGATGACCAAACCATGAAATTCACGGAATTTTTTGTTTATTTTGACAATATTAAATATAAGTTGTATACGTTGTTAAAAGCAGTTGATGTATGCTTAAAAATTTTTCACGTATTTAATATTAAATATCCGACTGAATCAGAAATGGTTTGGGAATTTGTTCAGAAATATTTTTATGATATTAAAACCATGTATGATAAAAATAGTTCAAAAATTTCAAGTCTTATTTCCGATTTAAAGTAACTTTATTCTTGCAATGAATCAAAAATTAAAATGAATTTAAAATGTAAATGAATTAAAAATATGTTAGTTAATTATTTTTTTACAAAATACATGTATTAAACTAAAAACAAGGTCTTTTCTTTCATAATAATTTCGTTAAATTTACATAAGCATTTGTGAATTTAACGAAATTAAAATTTATAAATTCTACAAAATTAAAATTTGTAAATTTTACGAAATTCAAATTCGTAAATTTAACGATCTATTTAATAAAAAATACTATTGATTTCGTATATTCTAGTTATTTATTTTCGTTATTTTAAAAATGAATTTCGTAGATTTTACTAATTTCGATTTCGTAAAAATTACAATATATTCGTAAATTTCACAAAACCTACTGTATTTTGTGAATATTTTATGTTACAATTTTTTTCTTAAATACTACGAATTAATTTCGTTAATAGTACAAAATTTTTAAATAACAAATATATTTTGTGTTTTAAACGAAATATCACAAAATAATCATGTTAACTGAAACGCACGAAATTTTTTGTGTTATTAACTAGCAATTTTCGTATATTCTACTAAGTTTTTTTTCTCAGTGTATAAAAAATTTTGGGATGAAAGCTATTATGTTGTAATTTTTAAGGTTAGTATTGTTAACTAATAAGTTTGCTTGATCAAAAGATTCAAAATATATCACTAGATTATTTTTATTTAGAGTTTTGATGTTGTTAATCCCTAACACATTTAATTTCCTCATAATTGAGCCTACTCCAATTTTATTCAATGAAGAATTATTACCATGTGCTTTTATCATAACCCTAAAAGGTCCTACGTCGTCATTTCTGTACCAGTTTGGTACAAATACCCTTTGGTTATTTGCATTAATTGTATTTTCACTTATAATTGAAATCGGATTTTGACTAATTCCTACTATAATTTCTTCTGCTCCTAATTTAATTTTTTTTCTCTCAATATCTGAATCTGATATGACTTCCATGATTGTATTTAAATCACGTCGCCCTTTGGGCTCGACGTGTTCTTTTCTACGGGTCCCAATAATTAATTTTATCTTTAACCCCAATAATCAAAACTTTTCCCTAATCTCTATTTACTTTTTATATTTTTATTTATTCAACTTAGTCTTTTTGATCAAAGGTTGAACACAACCTTTCACTTTTGTAAACTAAACTGATTTGCAAAAAAATTTTAAAGCTTCTCCTAACTTCATTTTGTTTTGTATTTTTATTTTGACATTTCAAATTACATCAACAAAGACACTGAACCGTGGGAAAAGTGCTAGGAAAGATATATGTTTGATGAATAAAGTTTTTAAATGGCGGCGCTACTCATATTTGTATTGAAAAACTTCGGGTTTCTGAACTTGAGTTCGTGTTGTCTAAAAAAAAGTAGTCACCAGAAAACCTGTGGCTGAGCGGTATATGTATATGTATTAGTTCATTTGTTTGCCGTTTTTAATTGTTCACCTTTCTGAACATATACTTAGTTCACATATTGGTGTGTGACATGAATAAGAGAAGATCGATGATACGAACCAAAAAAGCATTTGGTTTTCAAAAAATATAGCTACATCTATGTATTCATCAAATGAGTAAAATAGCAAAACAAAAACAATACTTTTTTCGATTTCGAGTAAAATTGACATTTTCAAACAAACAGGTTGAAGTTAGATTATTTCTTTTTTAATTTAATATTTATTATTTAGTCACTGCGGTTTAGTACTTATGAAAATCCCATATTAAATTTTAAAATGGCATCAGAACATCCAAATTCAAATAAAAATGATGAAGACATAATATCACCATTGTCAGAGGTAATACAGTACAATAATTGAAAATATGATTCTTTTTGTAAATCTTAAATGAACAAATTTTGTGAAAATGACAGAAAACATTTTTATATTCAGATTGAATTTTCTGTCCAAATGCTTAGCCTCGATAGTGAAGAGCAAATTTATAAAAGTCTGGAAGGAGTTGGTGATATCAACATAGATACCATTCAGGGCCGAGTTATTGTAAAGACTTCTCTTCCTTGGATTAATGTTCAGGAAAAAATAGAGAATACTGGTAGAAGAGCTGTGCTATCAGGATTTGGCAGCCAATCTGCTGTAGTAATGATCAATACAGGATGTAAACATGTTAAAGGCGTAGTTAGATTTATGGCGCATAACAATCAAGATGGATGCATTGTAGATGGTGTTATTGATGGATTATCAAGTGGCGAACATTCATTGCATATTCATGAGTGCGGAGATATTTCAAAGGTTGAGTTATTAATTTAAAATCATTATATATCATCAGTTTGGCTATAATTAATTAAACAACTAACTTTTATTTTATTATAGGGCTGTGAAAATATTGGTAGTTTATATCACAATGAAAAATTGTCTAGTGATGCTGTTGGTAATTTAGGCAGGATCACAGCAAATGAGAATGGACGAGCTACATTCAAGTTGTCTAAAAAATTCATTCCGGTAATTAAAGATTCTTATTTATGCATGTTTTTCAATAGTTAAACATTTTATTTTTTGACATACTATTTCGTTGCATACATCAGATTTTGATGTCTAAAAAAATTAAATAAACTTTAATTAGTGTTATAAAACAACACTGTTTTAAAAATCATAATATATTTTATTTAGTTTTATGGATTTATTTTTAATTTTCCTAAGCTTATATATACATATGTTGTGATTTTAATTTTACATGACATATTGTTTTCGTTGATATTATTCTTTATATTAAGAATTATTTTAATTTAAATTCTCAGATCAGCCAATCCATAATATTGCTATATAATAATATAAAAAGGTCTCACTTCTCACTAGGAAATTTTAAAATATGAGAACTTTTTTAAAATATCGAAAAATGATTTATTGTGTTTCCATTTAAATAATGTATCGTCTAATTTTGTAGGTTTTTCAATTACAAAAAAAATTAATTGTAAATGTATGAGATTTAATTATTTAAAAATATATATATACATATATATATATTTTTATATATATTATTATATATTATTAATTATAAAAAAAAGGGAAACATTTTCTATTAAATTAGCTATATAGATTAGATATATACTACCGGAACTTTCAAATTCATTTATTTTCATTTAGATATGGGACATAATTGGACGATCTTTAGTTGTAAAGCCGATTTCAACTAATATTGAAATTGAGGAAGAAAGGTAAGATCTTAAATTATTTTTATTTAAACATTTAATTTTTATATTTTAAATAATAGAATGGCTTGTGGTATTATTGCACGAGCAGCCGGAATATTCCAAAATTATAAAAAAATATGTGCTTGTGATGGAGTCTCACTATGGGATGAACGTGATTTACCTTTAGCTGGTGCAAAAAGACAACAAAAATGATTTCGTTATTGCCTTTTTACTTTTATAATATAAGTTGGTATTGCTTTACATTGTTTTTATAAGTAAAAATAATTAGGACTAGAAAAAATTGTATATAAAAAAAATGTAATATATATTTTAAAAATCAAAATTTTTAAGGATTATTATTATTTTTCAACAGTTACTATTTCCCTCGTGATATTACTTACATACTTTGATTTAAAGGTAACGTTATTTGTTTAACTGTAGGTATATGATATTTCAATTATAGCTTCTTTTCAAGATGTGGTTTCCTTTCTTTATCAATGCATAGAAATTTGTAGTTTTTTCATAGAAGATTCTGTGTAAATGTATAATATTCTTTATTTCAGTAGACCCTAATGGAAATAATGCTAATAATTTTGCAAATCAGTTTTCTTTTTTAAAGTTAATGGCAGTTTTAAACTGCAATCGTAATAAATAAGGAAATACAAGAATTGGATAATATAATTTTTTGACAAAAATATTTTGGGTACATTTGGTTGAAATATTTGTTTACTAATGTTTTTTAATTCTGGGAAGTAGTGTTTCAAGTGTACAAAATAAAACAAAATAAAATCACCATAAAATATAATTTAATTAGTTTTTGTCATTGTTATTAATAAAGATTTAAAACGATTGTGTTATTCATTGATTGACACCATTTGCAGTATTAGCTTCCTTTTGAAGTGTCTGTATTAAATGCAAACCTTTGAATACACCTTTTCTTTCGGCAGATGATACAACTGAGGATGATTTTTTTATAACAGCAGGAATAACTACTTGCCCAACTTTACGCAATTTTTCTGCAGTAGAAACTATACTGTCACCATTTATATCATCTGGTAAACCTAATTTGGGCGGAGAAGGGATAACATCAATATGTGTCGGTATTTTTGGAATGTAGTCATCCTATATTGAAAATATATATGTTATTAGGTAATGATATTTGATAATAAAACTAAATTACGGAAATACAGTAAATATGTTAAAATATTATATTACCTTTGAAGAAGCCAAACATGATCCCATAAATAATACCGACAAAATAAAAACAAACATAAAATAACTGAACTGCATTGTTATCACTTTTAAAACTATAACACCGAATAGAATTCAGCTTAATAAATCTTCTGTAATGGAATGATAAAAAGAATACAGTAATATATTTTGTGAATATGCTGTTTTTATATTTTTTATTTTAATAAGTCGATTACCGGAAAGTAATCAAAATTAATATAAAATAAATATTTTTCCGGTATTTATTTTAAATAAATATTCTCGTAGATATCAGATGGATTAGTAACTTGAAAAACCAGTATTATTAATATTATACTATTCACTGAGCAAAACGATCAAATTGAAAAATCTAGAAATCGAAAAATGCTCTGATTTTAATTATGATTTTTTAAATAAAATTTATTGCGTATTTTGAAGTTTCTGATAATTAGTCATTTAGTATTAAAAAATTCTCTAAACTGATTGAGAGATACCTAAATAAAATTATTATTCTATTCAGTTCAGATGGTTAAAAAAAAACACATTACGCCTAAATTTGTATAAAACCAAAAATCTGTGGATTATTTTTATTTTTAATAAAACGTTTATTATTATTTTATTATTAAATTTAAATGGTTAAAATTTCCATTCCATCATATAATAAATATATAAAAATTATTACGTAGATAATAGCGGAATTGAAAGTTAAAACATTTATTTGACTATTTTAGTAATTTATTAAATACAATAAATTACAATGAATTGCAAACAGTTTTTTTTATAAATATGGAAAAAAATTAATGAGAATGAAGAATAAGAACATAAATAAAAAAAAAATCTATTTTTATCTTGAATTGTGTTGGTTGAGTTCATTGAATTTGAGCATTTTTAACACAAAATTGTTTTTTTTTTGAAAAGACTTGAACTTTTGAAACGCCTTAAGTTAATCTATATAATGAAAGTCGTAATGGAAGATTTAGCAATTGAAAATTTAATTTGTAACTTAATGTTAATTGTCTTCATAATATTCATGAATCATAGTTACATTTAATGGAATATAGAGCCAATTAAATCAGTTTAAAAATGAAATTAATGATATGAGAATTATTGGTGTATTCTGTGAAACTGTTTGAAGATTTAAAAGGTTTAAAATTTTAACAGACTGCAAACCGACTATGAAAAATATATAAAATAATTTATTTTTTAAAAATTAAAGTGCATGGTCATAAAAAAACAAAACATTTTAAAATATTTTTAATTAAAATGTTTCAGAATTGAATTGATTTTAATTTTCTTTGATTTATTCTTTTAAATACATAATTTTATAGTTATTCTTTGACTCTATTAGCAATTTTTTATTATTATTTAATTATTTAACGGATTTTGTTTGGAGTTACATATTGTTTATAAATATTCAAACTTCCCCAGTAAAAAATTACAAAATGTTTACCACATTTAACATCGAGCATTTCAGCTTTATCGTTAAATTAAAAAAAAAACTTGTGACAAAATGTTGTTAAAACTACAGAAAATTATATGGGTCTCCTAAGATGGGTCTACTAAGATACTTTTCTTATCTATAACCACAGAATATAATAACTAGTTTGTGCTATAACCTATAACGTATTAAATAGTATATTCATATGTACTTAATATTAATAAAATATTAAGTTTTATAAAGTTCGTATAAAAATTATAGCATCATATTTTTATTATCATTAATTCGGTCTCAATTAATAAACGAATAAAATATATATTAAATTCATCACCGATTAAATGATCTTATCAATATATTTGATTAGTTACATATTTCCATAATCAATAGAATTTACAACTACAATTTAACTTTTACATTTTGTTCAATTTTATTCTTTATTTTATGAAAAATTTCTACAAAAATACCTAACACGAAACGAGAAAAAGATATAAAAAACAACGAATAACCACACGAAACTAAATTACGCTGTTGGGAACTGTAGTCGACATTCTCTTCAACATATAACTTTCTGATATGAAAAGAATGAAGTAACTCTCCCTTTTTTCTATAATATTATATTTTTCCAAAAAAAAAACGGCATACCGTCTGCTATTTATAAATTGAAGTTATTTTTTTCTACCGTGGAGAACTACCACCCCATTTTTTTTTTGAATCAACATAAAGAAATTGCTATATAAGCATATTTGCTTTTAGTGTGCTTCGAAGTTTTATCTATATTCATCTCTCATTACATTACTTACATTATCATTATATATGACATCAATAGTTGTTGTAATATTGTATTCTAGTAATAATTAGAAGTAATTGTCTAGGATGAAATGATCAAAACTTTTTATTTGATTTTTGAAGAACGAATATGTATAATAATAAAATAACTTTGATAGAAATTTAGAAAAATTAATTAATTCTTCAAAGTCAAATTCCTAAATATATTTTATTTTAAGACTTTATTTTTTTTTATATCTACAAAATATATTTTACAAATAAATAAATGATTTAAAACAAATTGTTTAAACTAATGAAAAATTGCTAGAAAACTTCCATTTTCTTTTGCCTTTTCTTTTTTAATTTTTAAATGATGAATTTCAATATGTTTCATGTAAGCTAAGAATGATGTCCAAATCATACTGAATACACTTGCAAATATAACTTGATTATGTAATGGGACAAATGTAAAATTAATTGTTTGAATGATTGGCCAATAAATGAAACCAAATTTGTATGTTTCTAAGAATTTTTCAGAAACCTGAAAAAAATAAAAATCACTTAATATAAAAAATTACAATATATGAAAAGGAAAACAAATTTTACTTCTGTTTTAGCTTCTGCAATTGTTTTATTTTCAAACAAACTCATTGAAAATAAAAAACATGTGATAGCAGCTGGATCATAAGCAACTTGTTCTGTGAATGCTTTTGCCAAAGATGATTTTAGGTCACTACGGGGCCACATACAAGCTGCTACTCTCATCCACATATATAAAGTTGGTCCCACTACAAAAGCTCCGTATGCACTAAAGCTGTGTTGTTATTCATGAAAAAACCAAATAAAAGTTTATTTTTTAAATATATTTTCATGTAACAAAAAAAAAATAAAAAAAAAAACAAGCGAAGTTAATGTTTTCTTCTCCGTTTTTTTTTGTTTTGTTTTTATAAATATTTAAAATACCGCAAACACTTATTCCAGTCATAATTTTTAAAACTACGACCCTCCACTGTTTGCTGGATTACACTTCCAACAGGCCATAGTACAGAGTATGCCATCATTCCACGTATTATTTTGTGCTCTTTTATGAGGTTTGTTAATATTTTCCACATGAAGAATGAAATATATACACTAAAACATTAAAACAGCAATAACACAAAAAAGAAAAAAGAAACAAATGTTAATCCTTTTTTAGCTGAATATTTTTATGCTTCATACATTTAAAATATAATTTAAATCTGAATTAATATAGTCTTGTTATTTTCTAATTTATAAAGTCCAATAGATTAAAAATCATTACTAAGGTGTTTTGTGATACCGTTTAGTTCAAGTTAATTTCATAATCCATCAGAGATACAATGTATTCAGTTGATTTTAACCAGATTTAACCAACTGACTTTTCTTTAAAAAATCATTGAGTGTTAACAATATATTTTGGTTTTGAAATCGTATCTTAGGCACAGCTGGCTTACTTGCAAAATAATCTTATGTTAATATGCTAAAATATTAATTATAGTAAGAATTGTAATTTAACGTTATTTGAATTTATGTATTGTAATACAAAATTCTTGCGTTTAGTTTTAGTTTCAATTTTAATTTAATTAAAAATCTACTCAATTCTAAATGACCAATTTTCGATTGAAATTATGAAAAAAAATAGTTTCATAAAAAAAATTAGAACCCTTGTTCAGAATTTGTAATGCGTAAAAAACAACGCCGTTTTTATAGTAAATTTGTTTAATAAATTATATTCAGTGGTGGGATTACAACGAACTCTACTCTACTCTACAATTTTGTGTATACGTATTAAAAAAAACCATTTAGTAATGTACGTAAAAATATTGCCTTTCTCAAAGTAGTGCTCTTGGCATCTATTTAACAACTTATCATTCTTTCTAAAATCGATAATACTGATGGAGTGAAAGAAAACGGTCACCTGATGTTATGGACAA
The DNA here is from genome assembly GCA_963082725.1 of Pedicia rivosa. NCBI lineage: Eukaryota > Metazoa > Arthropoda > Insecta > Diptera > Pediciidae > Pedicia > Pedicia rivosa. The sequence continues at coordinate 21,214,894 of OY720151.1, forward strand.
AAAATAACAAGCTACAAATAAAATAAAAAGCCTTCTTTACTATTATGCATATATAATAAAAAAAAACAATTACAGAAATATTGTATTATGTGTACTAACACAAAATAGGTTTTAAATAAATTATTTGTAGATGAAATATAGCTTTTAATGAAAGTTTTATATTTCATTCATTTTCATTTTAAATATTTTTTAAACATGAGTGATTTCTTGATATGAAAACAGACATATAGAATATTGGATGATACGGCCATAATATTACCATTGCCTTTTTTATTGTGGGGGAATGAATGAAATTGACGTCACTCTAATATTAAAACAACTTCCCTGAAAATCGATTTAATCTGCATTTTCAATAAGCCTCAATGTACGTATAAAAAGCGACATCACTGTACACTCAAAAAAAAATGATAGTAAAATGTCACAAAATTGTAGATTAAATCAACCAATATAGTGGTTGTTATCAGTCAATCAAATTATTTTGTAAAACGTTAGTCAATTTTGTTAATCTCACAAATATATTTTGTGAAAAAAATATTGGTTTTATTTACAAAACCACTGTTATTCATAACAATTATTTTGTTAACCGAGTACAAACTCTTTGTATTTTTTTTACATAAATTCTGTAGAAGGAATAAATATTTTGTACCAAAATTACATAGAATTTTGTAATTTATCACAAAAGTTTGTTGACATCTACAAATATTTTGTACCAAAATTACACATAATTTTGTAATTTTTCACAAACTTTTGTTAACATGTACAAATATTTTGTACCAAAATTACACATAATTTTGTAATTTTTCACAAACTTTTGTTAACATGTACAAATATTTTGTACCAAAATTACACAGAATTTTGTAATTTTTCACAAACGTTGTATGTGAAATTTTACAATATTATGTATAATTTATATAATAATTAAGTATATTATACGAAAATTACGGTATCTATTTTACTATTAAAATTAGTTTTTTAATACTTACTTTAAAAATAATTACGTTACTGAAAAAAATCACTTCACTATATAAATTACTTATAAAATAAACGAAAATATTTTTTTTTACTACTCGTTATTATTAAAAACACTTCACTGTATAAATTAAATACCTATAAAATAAATCAAATAAGAAAAACAATTATTTTAAGAAGATAAAACATATTTATTTCAATTGGAAAAGTATAATTCTTTTTTTTTATCACTAATTATTTTTAATTTTTTTTTTTAATTATCAAAATTATTATTATTTTTATTCAGAAAACAAAATTTTATTTATTTAAATTAATTCAGTTTAATTTTTAAATTATAATTCATTTATATATATGTACTTATACTTATATGTTTGACATTGGAAGATGTATTTTATTTTAGATCTGAAATTAAGCCAGATATTTTTGAAGTGTTTTTATCTGAATTAGTTGTAAGTTTATAGAAATATCTTTGTACAAACTCCCAAAATATTTCCGATGTAGTCGGATATTGTAAATTAAAAACTTGATATATTTTAAAACAAATATCAATTGATTTTAATAATGTGCAAAGTTTGTAAGTGGTTTTATCGTAATAAACATAGAACTCTGATATAGAATAAGTATTCATATTCCCAACAACAATCACTAATGGTTGGAAAGTAGATTTATTTTTTAAACATTCGTCATTTAGGAATTTTATCTTATCTGGAATTTCCGAAGAATCGTTTACCATTGATATGAATGAATCTTGTGAGTCCTTGATCGAATGTTTCTTTCTGTCTAGTACTCCTTTTCTTCTAGAAATGGTTGGAGGAAGAAGACAGTGAAGTGACATAAAAATAATATAATTTCTATATTCTGAAATAAAAATTGAAGCTATTATATATTCAACAAAAAATACAGGCAAATAAATTATATATATACCGTCGTTATCAGTATTATTTAACGTTGATAACATTTTTTTTTCATAACTGTCATTTATTCTTGTTTGGATGATTGCCATTTTTTTTTTTAAAAATGCTTCCCAATTACCTAATAAATCTTCTCCATTATTTTTAATAAAATTGTAATCAACGTCCACCTGAAAATTAAAAAAATTTCTTAGAATTGGATTTAATTAAAATATACGTTTAGCTTACTAATGTATATCCCAAACTATGCTTATACAATGGCCATGTGTTCAAAATTCCAATAATATTTGGGTCAGTATTATCCATAATAATCTTGCGTCTATAACCAGAGGTCTGCTCCCATTTTTTCAAAACTTCAGGCCAGGGCTCATTGTGATTTTTCAGCCATTCACGAACTTCTTCTGACTCTGCAAAAAGTCTCTTTTAATACTAAACATTTTATTTACAATTTCACTTATTATTATATACCTTCTTTAATAAAGCTTATAGATTCCTTTGGTACTTCCTGTGTTGTTGGTCTCGGTTTTGTTTCTCGTGCTGTTCTCGACTTTCGGGCTTGATTTTGAAACTTATCCCATAGTTGACCTTTTGGGCATTTTTTACTTCGCCATTTGTAGTATGTCTCCTGTACAAAAATATCATTGTGATTTAACAATTTAACAATTTACAATTATATATTATAATATAGCTTACCAATCTCTTGTGGAAGTATTTATGAAGCGCGAACTCTAATTGAATTTGAACTCCCAAATACCGATCCTCTATAATTGTCTCACAAAGATTAGCAAAATTTGAGGTTCGCAACTCCGACACTGTAACTTTAAACTCTGGATCAAAACAATATTTTTTCTTTATTAATCAACAATAAAATTAATCAAATATTTTCAATTTACCTTTACACTTTTTTAAAATATAAGAAGAAGTTTTACGATCTAACGATAGATTTTTAATTATTTTTTTTACTTCTCGTTTCTTCTTATACTGTTGCACTTTATTTTTCATTTTAGTTAAACGACACTTTTATTGTATATTTTTTTAGGTTTCTAACTTGAACTATAACTTGTGATTGTGATGGATGTAGATTCTATAATGGCGTACCGCGTTCTAACTTCTGAAACACAAGACATTGTAAAAAAAAAAATATTCGAAGTAATAGTACAAAATTTAGTAAAATGAATACAAAATTTTGTATAACTTCACAAAAATTAGTAAAATATATACAAAATTTAGTAAAATTAATACAGAATTTTGTATAACTTCACAAAAATTAGTAAAATTTATACAAAATTTTGTACTTTAGAAACAAAATTTTTGTACTTTAAACAAAACTTGTTTAAAATTAAAACGAAATCGCGTCAAATAAATTCAGGAATGAACATGATTCAACGTGAGAGTTTTTGTTTTGGGCCCAACAAAATTTAGTAAAATTAATACAAAATTTTGTATAACATCACGAAATTTTGTACACCTTCACAAATGTTAGTAAAATTAATAGAAAATTTAGCCAAATTAATACAAAATATTGTAATGAAATACAAAATGTTGTACTTCCGAAACAAATTTTTTGTACTATTCAGAAAACGTGTTTAAATTTAAAACAAAATGCCGTTTAATAAATGCCTTATTTTCAGGTATAACAATAATTCTTAATGTAGGAAAATAAAGAATATGTAATGAAAATGCTAAAAAAAAATATTAAAAATATAAAATTTTAAGATTCAGGCATATGGGTACCTGTATCAAATTCTAACATACAAACCAATATGTCAAAAAAATTATGTTTTCTTAATTGTATGCTTTTATATCAATATTATAAAAAATTCTCAAGATATTCGAACTGTCGTGAGATTGGTTACTCAAATACCTTTAACTTCAGTTTGTCTAAATTTAGCTAATTTAGCTTTAAGTGGTATGGCCTTTTTTAGCAGGGTTTTATTCTAAGGATTTAATTTTAGCAGTTGTTTCTTTATCTTATTTTAATTCATATGGAAAGGAGAAAGACACAAAGATATAAAAGTTTTAGTGATTTTTTTCATCTTGTTAAAATTGTATATTAATATACATATAATGTGTATTGATACAAATTACAAAAATATTATACGATAAAACCAAAATTTGGTTTTAATATATAATATCTTTTGTAAAAATGTAACGGTTGTTTATAGAAATTACATAAATCTTGTAGAATAAAACCAAAATTTGGTGTCTAAGGTTTTTTCACGATTTATTTTGTAAACTTCACAATATTATGTTACAGTATTACAAAATTTTGTTCCTTACATTACGAACAAGCTTTACAAAATATTTGTAAGGAAATATTTTTTCACAAAATGTAACAATTTATTTATTAAATTATTTGTTACTAATATTTACGTTAAAAACACCGCATATTAGTATTTTTATTTGCAAAAACTACAAATTTTGAGTAAAATATACTGAAATGCAAGTATTGTTCACAAAAAAACTGTGTAAAATTTTTTACTATCATTTTTGTGACAAATTTTACTATCATTTTTTTTTCAGTGTATAACAGAACAATCCTCTTAGTTAAAATTAAAGAAAAGTTAGCTTGACCTTATGTGAAGTAAAACTGTATAAATTACCTAAACAAACAGAATATAAAATATTATGTAATTGCGTTCCTTATGGAAATGTGTCTAAAGATTTTATGTTTATTATATTATTAAGTTTTGTTACGCTTATAAGGAATAAGGGTATATATGTTCTTATGTATGGGCCAATGTGTAATATATGTAATACTGTATCCATGATATGCTATCATTAAGTATGTAGTTATTCAAAAGCAAAACTACAGGAGAGCGCCTAAGGTGGCCATCATAAACAAACGCTTACATCATTGTTAATGTTAATGCAGAATAATATAATCTAAATTATATTATATTATATTATATTTATTTTATATAAAATCAATAATAGCAAAAGACATTATTCGCTTACATATACATATGTATTATATAAATAATTTTCTTCAATCTAATATTATTTGGAGTTTCAATGGCTTAATAATAATTATTATTATTGTTCAAAAAATATGGCTTTTTGTTATCGCAATATAATAATTTATCTTATGTAATGCTCTTTGATGATTGTAAATACTCATTGAAAATATTTTTAATTTGAAATATACATGATGATCTATAAAATAATATAATAACTATTTATACATATACATCATCATTTATATGATTTAATAATATGTTTTCTAATAACAAAATTTTATATTTATGTGTCATATACGTAATAGTATGTTAATTTCATTTTAAACACATGCAACAATCATTTATTTCTCATTATCTATGTACTCACTAATTATAATTAATTTAAATAAAAAATTATTTTTTTTCTTTAATATAATTTAGGTAAATCAAAATATATTTTGTACATATGATCAATAATTGAAATTTAATAAAAATAGCTTATAAATTTATATTTGGAGATATAATGTTAAAATTATATCTATTTGTTTATAAATTGTATTTTAATTTTAATTCATTAATTTTAAGGATGAATATGGCATCGATTATAATCTAGAATTTTCATTCAATCTTGATATACAGATTTAGAAAAAAAGTTAAAAGTAATGAGAACGGTTAGTAAATATTTTTAATATGTTCCGTTACGAATCACATCGGCGCCTTTATGAAGTGGGCTAATTATTAATGCTTTATTAATCTTTTTCAATATAGTCGATCTATTATTGTTATATAGTAAGCGCCAAAAATTCAATTCTTGGGTTATAACTACTCTCTTTCTATTACAAATGATATATTAAAAACAATAAAAATCTATAACATGAAAAATTAAATAGTTCTCTACCTTTTTACGAAAAAAAAATTACTTTTGTTATTTTTTATGTATTTTCTTATATTAAGAACTAGGAATTTACCAATTAAAATAATTATTGCTACACGTAGTGAATTAAACTATAAAGTCAGAAATTTAAATCTGTAAAAAAAATCGCTTTAATTTATTTCAATACAGCTATATAAACCCTCATAAATCAACCTACAAACTCACAAAATTTTCAAATTAAAAATATAATTATATTATATTATAAATAATAAATATTAAAAATTTATTTATTATTCATTATATTTTATTAAAATAAAATAAATATGGGTGAACTGCATGTTCCTATTTTGTTGCAATTATACGATAAAAAATTAAAAGATAAGTGATTTTTGATTCTTAATGTTACCTTCTCAGTAAAAAATGCACATGTAACATTACACTTTTTATGTAGAATATTTTATTTATGTTATAAAGTTTTTGTAGAAATTCCATTAAAATTTTACCCCATATTATATAAAATAAACTTTGTTTGAAATTCTATTGATTCTCTTAAATTACGTGTATAAATAATATTTTACGTGTGTTTTTTTAAAAATCATAATAATTAGTTAAGTAGAAATGAAATGAAAATATTACTTATGCAAATTGTTAACTTCCATTTATATTTTTTTTATCTCTTAATTTTATTATTATTACTGAAACTTATATCTATGTTGAAACTTGAAAAGGTTTTATATTAATTTATAAATATAATTTTTAATTATAATTATAATAATTTTATAATTATATATATAATATTTATATACTATATAACTATTTCCAATAAGTATTTTGATACATTTTTGTAAATTACTGTAAATAATTTTTAAGAAATTGCCGATTCATTTTTTTTGATAAATCGCTTTGACAAAATTTTAGTTTTCTCATAAATCCAAATATCTTTACTAAACAAAATGTTTTGAGCACTATTTCTCGTAACGGAAATGCTTCAAACTAATTGGATTTGTGTAACTAAATGACATTAGAGATGGTTGCTGAGTGTAGGTATATGTTCTTCTTTTCTAAACCAACTAATCCGCACTTAAACCAAAAACTTCATCGTTCAAAAACGGATACATAAGAAATATAATACATATTTGATTTTTAACATTCAATATATTAAAATTCAATTTTATGAATAAGAGAACTTAATACGTAAGTACGAAACCCCATATGAAGTAAAAAAAAATAATCTTGATTCGTGACAACTGTAACATTTTACACATGTGTTTTAGGTCCAATTTAAATGCTGTATCTTTTCTCTTTTAATTTAATTAAAAAAATTTTATGATCCTTTTTTTAATTTTTCTGCTTTCATGCATATTATACTATATATTTTAGGTTTAACTAATTCATGAGGCATAATTTCCTTTAAAATATGATAAGAAATAAGAAAATATTTTTGTTTGTTAATATTCAAATTCATATACATACTTTTTTTATTTAATCAAATATTTTAGATGAAATTTTTTTTTTAGTCGTCTTCTTTTTCCATTATTCGCTTTAATTTCAATTCCCATATGTTGTAGTTGTGTAGTATTTATACAAATTTCTCTTCTTTTATGATTTAATTTAATCATAAAATCATTTGTAGATTTTGAATAATTTTTTTTATGTGATATCGTTTGAAAATCGCAATACCACAGTGATCAATAATTGCATTGAACTGTAGCAATTCAAAAATAAATTTTATTATTTTACAAATACTATATTAACTAAATGATATATTTTCAAAAACTGTATTTTTGGATTGGGCCAAGACACTGGCTCTACTGTTTTAGTGCAATTCACAAGGCAAGCGTTTGAACTCTATATATGGTTTATTAATCAACATACAAATATTTTTATGGGCTCTTCCAAAATTATAAAGTTGAAGAAAACGTACTTTCGCGAAGTTGCATCGAACTCAATTCATTATTTTTTATTTAGAAATTATTATTCTTTGGGATATTTCAACTGAGGTTCTTGGGGATGTTCCAACTTTAATGTCTTAAATCAAATGAGATTTCAGTGTATGACACAAAAATGTTTGTTATTCTTTTATTTTTTGTTTTCTTGTTCTTAAGAGTGACGAACACTTTGAACCTAAATCTTTTTTTTTGTTTGTCAAAGACATAAAACACTCACATCTCATTTAATGGCAATTTAAGAAAAAGAAAATATATTAAAAGTGTTTATTGTCTTAAAACATGACGTCTGGATTTGAGTGTGAGATATATAGAAAGTACATAAAATATATTTTTCGAAATGGCTGTCATAACAACGAATATAAATAAAAATTTTAAACATACACATATTATACAACATATTTACTTTGAAATAATTTCCTTCTTCCATATTTTTCATTGTAGCAATATACATTTTTATACATTAAAATACAATTTTTTGAAAAATTTGTATAAAATTACATTTAAGTAAATAAGATAAAATATTGCAGAACATTCCACAATCGCAAAGGTAGAAGTATATGATTTGATTTTGAACACAATTTTAACCAAATTTAGTAGTGCATTTTTTCTAAGCCACGACTGCAGAAAAGAAATATTTTGAAATATTTTATTAATTTATTTAATTGTGCAATTAAATTATATTTGCAATTATTATATTTTAGAATTTTAAATTTTTTGTTTAATTTGTCCCATAAATCAATTAATGTTTCCACTTTCTGTTGTGAAAACCTCTTTGTCAAATTGTAATTCATATAAAAAAAAGTCATCAACTTCCACAGAATTTACTAAACAATAGATACTTAAAATATAAGAACGCTATAGTATTAATTTCCTCTCTCTCACATTCTAACATTGTTTTTTTAATCTACAATCATATAGGGTATATAATATTCTATATACATATTACATACATAATACATATATGTATTTATATAGGATTTATTAATTAATTTTATTGAATTATCGTTATGAATTCAAAAATTAAACTCTATCTTTGTTACACACTCCTTCGGGTTACTATACCTCTAATATTTTACATGAACTATATTTTTTCAGTGACATATATTTCATAACCCCATCGAATGAAAAAGCATTTAATTTCATATAAATTAAAGATTTTGTACATTAGAATGAATTTATTTTTAGTTTTTAGATTTGTTGTTTTGCATAATGTTCTTAGAATGTAGTGTAATTAAACTTTGAATGTGTCACGTTACTGTATTAATATTAGAAATTGTCATTTATATTCGATCCTATATTCAAAACTTGTATAAATTGTAAATACAATTCTTCTCTTTTTATACACCTCGTTCTTTAGATTTATTACTGACAAAACGGTTAAATTATTTTCCTAAAGTGTGTAGTTCCATACTCCATTAAAGTAATTGTGGGAATTTAAATTAAAGTAATACACACACATATAATCCATATGGTATAAATTCATACACACACATAATACACATACAGATATTCAAAGTTCTTTTCTTTAGTTGGAAAGTAAATTTATAATTAATTTAGCATGCCACGAACAAAATTAATTGATGTTTTTGAAAAAAAAAACAACTATGCAAGGAACGAGAATATAAAGTAATACCTTGCATACAGATATATAAACAAAATATTATATGAACAATGAGTTTAAAAAAACTGAAAAGTGATAGGATGAGATGAAGTGAGCTTGGGATAATTGGGATTGTAGGGAGTTGATGGATAATTTAAGAAATGGCTATTTTATACCATTTAAATTTAAAATATATTTAAGATTTTTGCATATACCTGTGATTATGTCATTAATCTTTTAAAAATGGAATGCATGGTTAATGTAAACAATTTTTAATTAATAATTAAAAATCAGACATTAACACTCACTCATTATAGAGCCTTGAAAACATGATCTTTATATCCAGGAGATACGCTTTATATCTAAGTATAGAATATTTTTATAATAACAACTTTTATATCTTCATTGGTTGTTTTTGTATTTTGTTGTAGCGCCCCTGTAAAGGTAATTCCTTCTCTTATTTTTTGAAGATCTCCTTCTATTCTTGATATAACAATATTTATTTTAATTTAATTTATCAATATAAAGTTATTAATTCAATAATTGTAACATTTAGTCTGCTCGACGGCGTGATAATGAAGGCTTTTGATTTTTTAATTTCCATTGAAATTTTCATTATTAGTATTATATATTTTTTAAATTATTGTTGAACTTAAATAGATGTCATAACCTACAATAAAAGAATCCATCTTTGCACAATGTATTCTTTATCTTCAATAAAATCCATAATTATTTCTAGCAGTTCTAGTCAGATTCAAATAATTCTATTTATATTAAGCATGTTTTTTATATATAATTTAAAACTGATCGCGAGAAATCATATAATTATTTCTAAATTTTCAAATTGATAACGAATTTCGTAACCTTAATGTAAATAAAGGTAATCTAATCAAAAATCATATACAAATACGACATTATAATGGGTTTACATACTTTAAATCTAAAATACTATTCGTTAACAGTAAAATGTTGCATAATTTATTAATTTACACTACTAACTAACTTGTTCCTCGAAACTAAACATAAAATTACTTATTTTAATAATTAATGAATTTGACTTTAATTAATATAAAATCATTTATTTATTATTTGTTATGGATTTTATTTTATTTTGTCAAGTGATAAATTGAATTTCAAAATAAAATTGTTGGTATTTTGTGTAAATTATAAAATCATAACATGAAATTTGAAACAAAATTCTAATATTAATGTATATGGATTTTTGAGCTGTCAGTGTTTTTCGTTTGAATTTTGTTCCATATTAATTAAATTTGTTAAAGTTGCAAAAACATTTAAATCTTATAACTTATTATGGTATAAAATTTGTGTTATTAGATTAATCATTCATATTTTCCTGAAGAGAGTGAAATTGTTCTCGAAATATGTATATCGAACATTTTTTAATATATTCTGATATCCATCATAAAAATCTATATAACTATAATTAAAGATTGAAAAAAGTTTTTCCACAATACTATCAAAAATATAAATATCTATATATGTTTGTACATATACAAAGGATATTAATTATCCCATCATTATTCTCCCTGTATTCAAAATATGTTTATACTATTTAAATACACGTGCCAACTAGCAACTATAGTTTTATTTAACAAATAAAATAACATTTTGGAGGATGAAAAAGCTAATAATAGATAATAAGAAAATAAGAACCGAATATTAATAAAATAGAAATTCAAAGTCACGTTTTATATTTGATGCATTTATTATATAACGTTGTTTTTTGCATTGAATATTAAAAAAAATACACGTTTAATTTAATAAAATCATTTTATTTGTAATAATTAGATTATTACAATTATATATTTTAACCTGAAATGACGATTTCTAATTCTAGAGAATAATATTTTAATCAATCAAAAATTATCTATCCACATACTCATGCTAAAAAGCATTAAGACTACTTACCTAATTATTTGCAAATCTATATACTTTTTGTATACTTTTAAAAAGTAAAGATCTATTTATATATCGTGTTGGAAGGTGAAGGCTTTAATTGACGAATTAAATTAGGAACTTTAGGTCATTTATATAATTTTTCAAAAGCGTTAAACATTTCTTCCTTGTAGATACGTATTTTACTAAAAGCATATTCAGTTTTCTATGAAATGTATATATGTATGTATAAATAAAAATATTATATTACGAAATTACTATTAAATTTATAAATTGTACAAATTCATTACAGAAAATGGTTTTTCGAAGGATTGATAATATATAAATATAATAATGATTGTTGTTATTTTGACATTTAATTTATAGAAATTTGAAGCAATTAAACAAAAATTATGAATGCTTCTGTTTTGAAGTTATTTCATTTAAACTTTTTGAAACGTGTAGGTGTAATGTACAGTGTATTATATAATTTTTATTTTTATAAAGAATCTTGAGTTTGACACTGAAAAACATTTCATAACATATTACAATGCTTGTATGTTAGTTTTCACGTTCTAAAATATCACACATTACTTTTTTTTATGAATAAAAACAACACTTTAAAATAAAATGAAATAATAATGTATTATATAAATTATAACAAAATTGTTAATATATTTTGGGAAAAAATGAAGTTAATTATAAATATAATAATATTTCAATGCATATAATAAATTATATTTTATATAGAATTTTTTTTAAATTAATTTAAATTTGTTTTTATTTTCGCGGTATAAAAGTTTCATAAGTTGGAAGAAATAAATAATTGCATCTTCAATATCTTTTTGATTTGAATTGGTACTCCCTCTGACTTGAATATTTCTTGAAAAAAATCTTCCTCCAAATAATTTTTTTTCTGTATATGCATTTAATTTTCACATTTTTTACTGCTTCTTCAACTATGATCAAATAATTATAACTAATTTTTTTTTTTATTTATTTTGTATTAATTTTTTTATACCACTTTTTATAATTGATTATTGTTGAATTATAAATTTTAAAAATATTCCCTAAAAAACAGAATATGTCATATTTATTATATAAAAAGTGAGTTTTTATCAGAAATATATATATATATATATATATATATATATATATATATATATATAGAATTATGTATGTGTTCATAAAATGATAAAATAAAATTAAACATTAGCCTCATAGCATTTTTTAGGGTGTCTATAAAGATAACATATTATTGTTTTACGATAAGCTTAAATAAAACTAAACGTTACCATCATCGACAGCATACAACACTCATTGTCATGCCAGAAAATTAGTATTTTAGATTGATTTTACGCTTTTTAACACCAAATATATGACGAATCAAATATATTTTGAAATATTTTCTCGCCCTAAATCTAATTAGGACACTCGTATGTCACTCTATGCACTCATTCACTCACTCACCAAAATAGTTAGTAAAATTAAATCTCTTGAATATTACATTATTTTGTGGTGTTTTATGTCTGTTTGTTCCCCCTTTTTCAAAATAGAAATTATGATGAGGGACCTTAATTGATTACATTATGTATTTTAGTTTTCTATTTTGGTTTCTTCTTTGATTTGTACTCGTCAACCCTGATTTTATATACATATAAAGTCCCGCACAATCATCAATTTTAATGATTCTGCCTAAATGTGACATTATTTTGTGTTTACCAATTTCAGCCGGAAATTATTTTTACAAAATCAAAAATTTTTTTTGTTTTCTCTTATTAACTTTTCTTTTTTTTAACCTCGGAAAAACCAAGAAATATCAATACCTCATTATTTGAAATATAATTTTTTATGAAAAAATTAATCCAAGAGCAGAAAATTGATAATTATAGAATTTTAAAAAAATATTTTTTTTCATTGTTTAAAATTGAAAATGGTTTCATAATTAACAATGTTTTTGTAAATATTTGAAAACACGTCCATATTCTATTTGTTCACAATGGAAAATTATAAATTAAATTTGAATTAAATTCAATTGGTTGTACAAAATACACAAAAATTGAATATTTATACCAGTAAAATTTATATGCGTATGTACTTAATTAATTTACACAATGAAATATAAATTTAATCCAAATAATATGTAAATATATGTTATATTTATATTTTCATTTAGAAATTATCAAAATCTCATAGCATGTGGTTTGTTTGTTGTGCCATTGACGTTCAATATAAAATGCCATGCGTGGAGTTATTTCGTATTGTATGCATACATTGTGCTGAGCTATATTTTCTTAAGCCTATTTAAATGCAATTATGTAAGACTTCATGTTGATACCATAAAGCATAAAAATTAAAAAAAATTATATCTATTTTTGACGAATAAAATAATTTCCCTTCTATATTTATAATAATATATATTTATATGTATTATAAATAAATAAAAGCACTTAAGCCGCGTGCTATTACACGTGTTTCTATTTATAGACGGCCATTTTGAAAAAAAGTTAATGATAATTATAATAATTATATATAGCCTTAACAATAACCTACAGCTAAAGCTAAACTAAAGCGTAGTTCATAAGTAAAACATGATGGCTGAGTTAATATATATGTACTTGATAAAATTTTTCTATAATTTAATATAATTCAATTATTTATTTATTTTTATTAATAACATTAAATCTCCACAATATATATTTAAAATTAAAACTTTTTCGCAGTCAGTGCTTGCCGCTATAAATATTAAAAAATAAAACACAATTTACACGTAGAAATTATTCTTCAATTAATTTTTCGGCCAGAAATATTATTTACGATCAAAAGTATTTTTTTTATCATTTTCAATCAAACTCGTTCCTGTTATTATTTTTAATTTATCATTATTTTATGTTATGAGTTTTGAAATACTTTTGAAAGTGTTTACTTTGTTGTATATACACATATAAAGAAAGTTCCCTAAAGGAATTAATAAACTGAAGTAAAAAATATGCTCGTGCCTAGTTGAATGTTGGATATTATTTCATATATTAAATAGAAGGATAATGCATATATGTTGTGTTATTGTCTCAGATATTTTCTCTTCATAAAAGTATTGTAGGTCTCTATTTAGTTCTCGTATCAATTAATTTTGAGTATTATTTTTAATATAAATTAAAATACTAAATAAATTGAGTTCATTAAACTATGTGCAAACGTTTTTACATAGTTATTTTATTTAGCACAGAATGTAGCATTACCACGTAATTATATTAAACTTCGTATAACAAATGCAACACTAATGAATTTCGCCATAATATTAAACTATAAACATAAATTTGAATAATATAAAATACAATTGAATTGTGTTCCACGTATATACGATAGTTTTTTTGCTATAAACTCAACAAAATATTTAATAATAGTAATCGTTATATCTGTTGTTGAATAATACATTTTTATTTTAATGGCCATCAAATTAAATGCCCAAATTTACGTGTAGATATTATATTTTATAACTTAGTCTTTACATTTTGTCTCTAACAAAGTATTTCATATTTTACATCAATTAAAAATTATACAAATTTTGTGTAGTACTCAAAATCATTTTTGGTCCTTGACTAATTCGTGACTTTTGTTTGTCATATACAAAATACAATAAGTTTTTAAGTTGAAATTTTCGAAGTTGTTTTTACCATAATTGAAGGTGAGGTTAATGGTGTTTATTATATAAATTTGCGAGATAAATTAAATTAAATTTATTTAGAATATTTACAGACGTAACCTTGTGTAATGAGAAGAAGTATTAAAAAACGATGTGATTGCTCTAATTGTAACTGGTATCTGAATAAACATGTATGTAATTTTTATGCGGGTCATATAATGAATACAACATTTCACATTAATAGTTCAATGACTTATGAAAATTATTTATTACATGTGATTTATATATATATATATATATATATATATATATATATTTATATATATATATATATATTTATATATATATTATATATAGGTATAATAAACTTATTAATATTAATTTTCTTTTGATGTCAAATTAAATTTATCGATTTAAGTATATATTAAAAAAACTGACTTCATTTCTTTTAGCCTTTATCCAAACGCAAACAGTCATTAAAATTAATCTTGAAATTTAAATATAAAAACTTTTACATTTCATTAAAAAACTATTATTAATTTTTTAATAATATAAAATAGAAATTTTTAATTAAAAGATAAGAATTTTAAAATGAACTAATATGTGTTATAGTTATCGCAGATATAGTAACAATATAAATAATTAAAATATATGCATATAACCATATAACAAGTTTATGATAGTTGATAAAAATTTAAGCTTTCGTTATAGAAAAAGAAGTATTTTTTTAAAGACATTACCAGCATAATATTACATAATTGAGATATTATAGTTATTTTTAATTTGATGATAAATAGAAATGTGCAGAATTTTGTTTATAACGATTTCTAAAACAAATATTCTAGGAAAAAAATCATAGCGTATAAATAATGAATCTTATATGTGTCTTCATAAATGTGTAATGTGCTTTACACACACAATATTTTGTTTTTTGGTACAATATAAAAAATTTCACGAACCAAAATAAATAAATAAAATTAAAATGTATAAGTTGCTTTAAAAAAAACAAGCTTATAACATAATATGATTTTTATTTTGGTATATAAGTTGTCTTAAATGAACCCATATATAAAATGTGGAGATATATGTATATATGTAGTCTATATAGTTCAAGGATTTCTCATAATTTTAATTTAAAATAAAGCTAAGTATAAAAAAATATATATGTACATACAACTAAATGAGGATATACGAAACATATATGGTACATATTTACATTTATTTACATACATAATAACACTTTTATGGTTGAACAAAAAGTTGAAAAGAAATATATATTAAAAAAAAAATTCAGCACAATATATAATCATTTTTTTTCCGTCTCAAAAGACGATATTAAAAATAAAAACTGAGTAAAAGAATATACAAAATTATCCGTTCTTTTCAATATTTTGATTTTGTGCGCGATTCAATATTTTTTATTATGTAGGTAATACAACACAACTATACTAAATGGAATAACCGTCAAAAATTCTAACCGAGAAATTGACATGATCAAATTGATTATTACATTAATTAGAATTAATTTAAATTACGTGGTCAATATAACTACTAATAATTGTCGTTACATTCGATAAAAATAATTCGATAGAAATAAAGATTTTGAAGATCTTAGATGTGATTTAAGAAAATACAAAAATATTTATTTTTCACATTTTTATTTTGTTTTTTAATTCTGAATTCTACCATTTCTAAGTATATAAAACTTCTGGGTTGTGAATTTTTATTTAAATATTAATAATTTTAGAGTTTCGAATAAAACTTGAATTAATTATAAAGCGGTATAGATCCACAAAAAATTTGTGGAGTAATATTGCTTGATAAAAATATGCGTTTGTTGGTACAAAATTACTGCACACTTGAAATATTCATTCCAATGACTATTTATGCTTTTAACAAACACAACAATATTTCAAAATATCTCTATGCTTAAAAAAGTTTTGCACGCAAAAAAATTTATATTATTAAATTCAAAAATTTGTATTCATTTTTTAAATATTTCTATTAATACATAAAGTTCTGAAATTTAAAAAATTAAAATTAATTAAAAAAAGCGACGAATAAAATTTTTGAACCAATCTTATTAAGTAAATATTAACAATTCTGTATAGAAATGGTGGTGTCATTTTTTTAAGGGTTGTAATATTAAAACCAATTATTAATTTCAATTGTATGTGATTCTGTATATATATACTGTTTTAATATATATATTTTCATTATTTTCAAAATGACTTTTGAGATTTTATATTGTGCAAAAAAGATTATTTTGTAATAGTATATAATAGAAGATATATGAATGTTAGCTATATATGTATAAAATTTGTTTTCTATGATATTTTAAGATTTATTCAGTTGAGAGAAAATTAGTTGATGATGGTTTTCGGGTGTTTTCAATATTATATTATATGTTTATAATTATTATTTAAGTATATATGAGAAGATAATATGTTGGGTATATAGATATAGGTATCCCTCCTTTTCTTTACAAAATAAATCGTCGTTTGAACAACAAAGTTTTACTATTGTTTTGGTAGTTTTGATTTATTAAAGTGAGATTACTTTTTTTTTTTTTTTTTGAAGATTGAAAACGAGAAAATTTTTTTTTGTACAATAGATTGCCATTTTTATATTTTATTTCCTTTATTTATATAATTTATACTTATAAAATAATAACAAAGCTGCTATGCTGTGAAATCATAGAAATATAATTTTTAAATTAAATTTTCAACATTTAAAACCCCAATGAAACTGATATACTCTGATAAATCATAATATAATAAGCTCTGTAATGATTTCGACAGAATTTATAAAGTAGATTTTCTATTGTTAAGTTTATAAGTTTAAATCCTGTTTAAAATTTGGGTGTTTTTCTTTGAATGAACAAACATTAAAATATCAAAAAAAACATAAGTAAAAGGTTTTTACTGCAAAATAAAATTCTTGTCACAAAAACTTTTCAAACAAAACGAAAAAAGAATAAAGAAAAATTTGATAATCGATTCGGCTATGTTTTTGACAATATCTAGAGTTAGAGCTGAATAAATGTGTTTGTATGTCCTTTACCCTTTTCAATTCACTTAACAAATAAAATTTCAATATCAATTTTCTTTTCTTTCTATTTATTTTTTTTGCCCTATAGTACCATTCATATAATATTTACATATATTTGCAGAGGTACATTCCTAACCCCTTTATATAAAAATCACGAAAGCCCAAAAAATTGTACATAGATTTGGAAATGATAATATAATATATATTTTCAATATTGATTTTAAATCAAAATGAGCGATTCAAAAAAAAAAAACATCAGCAACAGAAATAACAAACGGAAACAAAAACAGGAATTAATGTTAAATTTGCTTTATACAAAAAACACAAAAATCCAATGGACCAGAATTAAACATTTATAATAAATAGAGAAACCATTTTTTATTTTATTTTCCTGCTTTGTTTTGTTTGTTCGAATTACAGGAGCATAAAATACATTTTACCTATAAGCATCCTACCATGACATTCAGCTTTTCTTTTTTGACTATCGATTCATAAAATCTGTATACCATAGCTGTGTACAAAAACAACAACAAACCGATATTCAATCAATAGGAACGCAAACCGAAAAACTAAATAAATAAATTTAGAGCAATGACAATCACAAAAAAAAATGTATTCTCCCTTCCTTCCATTCTTTTCTTTCATTTTTTCTAAAAATAGAAATAAAATAAACCTGAAATAATTACATCGTTAAAGTGTGAAATGTATTTTGTCCTTTTTTTGTTTAGAAAATAGTAAAAAAGGAAAAAAAGACCATTGAAGTGTGTAAAGTTGAAAAGTATATAGAAAAAAAAAACAAAAAAAAAAATAATAGGGACAATCTGCTGTATTGAAATTCGATGCACTTACAAGTATATATTTAAGGTAAGGTACCTATATTTCAACCCTCCTTTTTGACAAAACACATTTTTACAGTTATTAAAATTTTTCTTCTCTTATTTGCTTTTGTTCCTAAAATAATATGAATGAAACTAATATTTCGAATTATTTACGCGCATGCTGCTAAAACAATATTAAAAAGTTGCATTGAAAGTTTCATTAAATTGTTGTTATATTTATTATATAAATATGTCGCCATACATAGAACAATATAAAAATTGTATATCGTCAATTTTAAGTTTCATTGACCATTTTCGTTGTTTTTTATAATTGTTTTTTTTTTTTATTTTTTTAAACATTGAATAGCAATATTTATAACATTTTTAATTTATTTAAAGAATTGTCTAACATTTAAAAAAAATATCGGTAATTTGGAGTTATAAAAATTGTGAAACTGTAACGTCCAGAGTCGATTTGTATTGTCAATTTAATTTAAAGCCACCTACGACGATTTGAACAACTGAACGGTTGCTTAATTGTATTGTCTCATGATGTTAATGTTGTCATATTGATAATTATTTTTCCCTATTTTTCTCTCTTATGCATTATTTAATATTTTAAAACTCATTAATCAATAAACTAGAATTAAACTAAAAATCTAACAGTTTTCCAGCATGATATAAGATTGTGAACTTTGTTCTGTTCACGATATACGTTATACATAATAAAATATGTAACCTAAAAATGGATACAGACATATAGATAAAATATAAACTTATCTTATAAAACACCAACTAATTTCAAATTTTATGTCATTCATTAAGCAAATAGTAATTACAAATCGTTAGAACTTAATTTTATTTCATAAGTCGAAAGCAAATCGGTTGAGGCCGCCTAGTAAGAAAATTAAAATTTGGCTGTAATTAATATCTTCTTCTTACATGAATAACAAAACAAATACTTTTTATTACATTATGACCATACGTGATTTAACCCTAGACCGTTTAGCCATACCTATGAAGAAATTTACCTCAAGAAAATAAAAAATGAAAACTCTATAATCTGTAACAGATGGAGTAAATAGAACAATTCTTATTACATTTATCCTTACAACAAAATAGTCATTTTTAATTATAAAAATAAACTCAAATATAAAGAATATGGAATACCTGCATACCAGAAAAATATATTTTATAGAAAAATCATAATATAATAATAATAATAAGAAAAGAAAATAATCAAAAATAAAACCGTAGGGAACTTTTTTTTCTCTTTTTGCTGCAGAGAATTTCAATTGAGGGAACAACAGCTGTGAGCTTATATTTATATACACACTCGATGTAACATGGACAATTTAAATCCCAATATTATTTATATAAAATAATATATATATATAGAGAGACCGAAGAGTTTGAGTATGATATGAATGCTTTTTATTATACATATATATATATTATAATACGTATATTTATATAAGCATATTATATAATACACATCCACATCCATATAATAATATAAAAAATTGTATATATATAAAAAAAAATTAAAAGACATAAAGCAGTCAATACTTCAACCGGGGATTTTAATCAAAATGATTTATTGATTTACATATATTGGAATAATTGAAGAATTAAGACAATACATATATATATATATATATATATATATATATCTACATATATATTGAATTTCAGAAAACAAAAGTAAAAAAGAAATTGAATTAAAATCAATTTCAAAAGGGTTTTTTTTAAAAAAATAAATATTCATGAGCTGTAAAAATTTTCGAGAGGAAAACATAACTGTTTAAGATGGGTAGTTTTTCTATATGCATAGCTGACTCTATATGCCTATAGAATCTAGATGATGATAGTCTGACATATTGAAAATAGAAACCATATGGCCTTTGGTTTTTCTGTACAATGTCTAAATTTATACACTGCATCAACAAGATTAATGATTTTTATTTTTATATTTTTGTTCGATCGAATACATGTAGCAATAAATATGATTTAAAAATAATCCATTATCTACCTAAAATCTCAAATGTAGAAATGGTTTCATTTCGCATAAATTACATAACTTATCTCAATTTGATTTTTGATCGTTATGATTCAAATTTTTATAAACAAATTAACAGAACAAATATTGTTTGTATTGAAAACATTGATTTGCTAGTTCTTGTAGTGAAGAGTGAATCTTATAATGAATGAAATTTAGCAATCAATTTGAAATTTTTGACTTTTACATATTTAGGGATTCAATAATTTTAAAGTTCAATAACAATATCTGTTATAACGGCAATATGATTATAATATGATTCCCTTAGCTGTTGCCATTTATTAAATATGGTCTCTGCATATAAACTCAATTTAATATACGTTTAAAAAAATCATTTGCCCACTCACACATTTTCAGATTTTTTTAGTTTTGTATTTTTTAATGGCTATAAGATCGTTTTTGATATACGATTTAATGATTTGCAATTCTACACTTTTATTTATGATATTGCTTTTGTTTCTTCGCATATATAAAATGTAATATGTATAACATATCATATGCATATAGATGTTATATATATATTTATTTATGTTTATTCAATTTAACTTGAAAAGTATAAGTTTATACCAAATGTTACAAAATGTAACATAATACAAGAGCTTTGCCGACTGAGTCAGGAAAATATAAAACAATTCAACTATAAATCATATTACATTATAGATTACTTTGTTTTCAAAAAGTAAAAAGAAAGAAAAAAGTACAAAAAGTATTTGTATTACAATTCTATATTTGTATAGAATATTCTGGATGAAGGCTTCTGGTGATATTAAATGTATCGATTTATGTTTGTTTAAATGATTAAATGCAAATAAAATAGAAATTATTTATAATTTCATTGGTATTATTTATCAAAGATTCAAAGGGAATATTTAAAAAAAAGTTTAGTTCTAATTTCAAGAAAATATAAATGAGTCTAGCGCAATCATTAATAAGTTTTTAAAACTTTCGTGTTGTCTTTGAGCAAAGTTTCCTATTAACTCAATTAAAACATTAAAGGAGTTTATAAATTCTTCCATTTTTAAAATGAATAAAACAACCAATTGGTTCGATTAGTGATACTGATGATGATGACCTATATATTCATTACCTTTACGTTTTCTGGTCCGATAATATTTTCCAAACCTATTTGATTAGATAAATGAAGGTATTTTATAATATAAAAGATTCTTATAAGTAAGTGTTTTCCTTTCAATTAATAGCCCTAGTTCTTTTTATAAGTATTATATATGTATGTATGTAGACTGTTGAAATATATAACATTGGTTGAATTTTTGGCCTCAGTCTGATTCTTGTATTGTATAATCTTGTATAATAAATAATTCTGAAACATTCATCAATATTGGTATATATATTATCGTATATATTATACACTACGATGTCTATTTGTGCAATTTTTGTTGTTCTATTATATATAATAATGTTTTGTAAACTAAATAGAAATGTTAATACATTAATCTTCTTGCTTGCAAACTAATTTAGGATAATCGATTATATAATACATTGCAAAGGCAGGGCTAGAGCTTTTCTGTTATTGTATTGCCTCCATCTCATACTTATCATCATTTCGCTACAATAAAGAAATGAAAATATAGAATGGAACATTGTGTGCTGTAAAATATAAAAAGGAACAGAAAATTTCTGCTCAATTAATTAGTACGTACAAAGAATAAAAAAAATACTTCAGTTTACTCTTTTCTTTTTGCCTTATTAAAAACATTTAAGAAAAAAATGTTCCTCGTCTTAGTCACGCGATTGATTTCAATTTACCCCCTTCAAATAAAAAAGAAAAAAAAAAAGAAAGGGAAAAACAAGAATATAAATAAAATAAAATTTTGGCATGATTAACTGACATAAATCCAAGATTTTTGGGTACCTAACATTTATCATTTCAATCTAACGATCGTATAATATTAACAAGGAACTCTTATCCCCTTAAAAACTCAGAAAAAAAATAAGAAAACCTTTAAAATTCGATCGAGTAAGTCATACAAATTTTATGGTTATTTTATTACATCTGCGTCAATTTTGATTGCTCTCCTGTGTTGTATCTTCTTCCCTACCGTACCGTCTTCTTTTTCTTATTTTTTCTCTGTATTATAATACATTCCTCTACGTTTCCTATAAAGCCTTTATTAGTTTTTAAAATGTATTTTTATTGCTTTCGGCATGAATGCTAAAAGATTTTATCCTTATTTTATTTTTATTTCGTTGTGTAAAATATATACATAAGATGAATACGAAGAAGAAGATGTAAGACGAAGACAACAAGAAGAAAGTATATAAAGAATAACAACATAAAATTCTATATATAAATAAAAACAGTTATCTCAGTGGGACACCGAAAAATATTATAAATTATTTTCACGCTAAAATTATATAGGACCCTAATTAAAAACATGTTTGGTTTAAAAAATTTAAGCAGGATTGTAGGTTGATGATTTTGTTTTTAAGTTTCTTTTTTTTTTTGTCAAAGAATAACTAAATATCTTTTTATTGATTGTTACAATAACAAGAATTAATTTGAAACATTTACATTTTTCTTTTAATTTTCTTTGAATACTGAATACTTTTGTTTGATTTGATTTTTTTGTGTAAAACATGGAAATGATTACAATGTAATATATAATTTCATTCAATTAATTTTGACGATTTATAAAATTTAAATGGTACATAAAAATCTTAGTGTCCATACAAAATAAACTATCTGTCACATTAGTCGTATGAATTTATATTTTCTTTCGCATTATTATGTAGAATGGTATAGAGGAAGGTGGGCATGCTTTTAACTATGCACAATTTTTATAAAAAATACTGGAAACTCAGTAAATACTTTGGATTTATTTGCTTTATTGCTAATATTTCAAACAATAAAATAATAATATCTAATCCAGGCAATTATATATATTATACATTTATTATATAATATAAACACTTTGTTAATGCTATATGTATGCCTATGTATATATAAATTTTAATATTTTATTAAAAAATAAATATTATCATTTAAATTAATATAAATAATCTCGTAATATAATAGGAATACGTTTAAGATTTTCTCAGAATCAGAATCAGAATAGATATAACGAGAAAAAAGTAAATCGTTGTTCTTAGTAAAGAATAAAAAAAAATGATAAAACAGAAAAACTAACCCGGAGAATTTTGTCTTGATAAAAAGTTTTAATAGAAATGCAACGATTTGAAAGTTTTTTTTTTCAAAAAGAACTGGCATTATTAAAAACAAACAGAAAATTTTCGAGGCAAATACTATACCACCCCAACATTCTCAAACCCTAAAGTTCTTTTATAACACAATAAAATGAACTTTTATAATATTAGAACATATATAAAACAGAGATAGTTTCTGTTTAAGGGTGTAAAACAAGGGTGGAATAGACGTATGAATATATGCACATTTTACAGATGTGACCGGACCTGAATCTTTAAATTTGCGAATGTTTCATTTTGTTTACAATTTATAAAATTATAGATTTTAAATTTGAATAATAAAAGGGAAAATACTCATCTCTCTATATAAATTAAATAATATGCATAAATCTTTATATTTTATTAAGTTAATTGAATAAAAAAGAATATTAATCTTTACATTTTTTTTGCAATACGACCCATTTATTTTTTAATGCAACATAAAACAAAAATGTATTTTAATTGCCGTAGCTTACAGTGTAAAGTAAAATAATAATTAATAGTAAAAATTTTTTGTCTTATTATTTGGATTTAAATCTTCATTTTATTTTAACAAAACAGTATTATTTATAGAAAATTAAGTATTTTGGTATCTAGATTTTAAATGTGAAAAAATTATTTTAGGCTAATTTAATTAATTTAGTTAGTTGTAAAATAATGTCAATATTAAAATTTCCCCAACAAATCTTTGTTAATCCAATCGTATATCCTAAGTGTTTTATATTTTGTATATATGTATTTGCCTCCGCGTATTTAAATGTAATTGTGTATAGTATAGGGTGTAATATTATCATCCATAGTATGTGTGAAATATTATTCGTAAATATTCAAAAACTTTATCTTTATATAATAGCAATATTATATATATATATATATATATAATATATATATATATATATATCTGCTCAGATTCAAATGTTAAGATCCCGTTCGTCCCACGTCATGTTTATTTTGAATGATTATTATCAGAATGAAAAACCTCTCTAGGTTTTAATATATATAAATAATATTACTATCTCTACATGCGGGATATCCTTATTAGGACGTGTTGTATCAACCCGCACATCCATGATTATATGCCATTGAATTTAAAACCGCGATTATTTTTGTCGGAGCTTAGAATATTATGAAATGATATAAATGACATCGACTCAGTCTGGGTATAATTAGTATTCTAAGTGAATATTTTCTATAGGGACTTTTATTTGAAGCAAAAAGAACAAATAAATTATTTTAATTGTCATCTCTAAAGTAACATCATCCTGATTACTTTAACTTTCTTATATAATCATTTATCATTAAAACTCTAGTAAAGTTATTTTGAACTTGTGTTGTCTATTTTTTTTTATTTTTTCGCTTCTTATCCTTTTTCAATGTAATTAATTTGAAGAAAGTTTACGAGCTCGGAAAGCAATTCTTTTTTTCTCATCTCTTTTTTTTTATCTTAAATTATGAAAACGTGTTATTAAACATAGTATAATATATAGACAAGAGAATTTCGATAAAGTTATATCATGCGATGCGATTCCTCATTCCTTCTTTATAAATTAAAAGAGAAATGGGTGAACATTTTTTATACCAACTTTTTGCAATTGCAAACGCTGAATATTAAAAAGTTAATATTGTTTGAATAATAAAACTAAATCCACTTAAAATGCACCCTATTGTTGATATTTGTATGGCTTTTTGTGTTTTCTAAAAACATATAAATATATATTTTTTTTATAAATGATGGTTTGTAGTTTGTTCATCAAACTCTGTAATTATAGTCTGTTAATAATAGACTTCAAACATTATCCTTTCTATATTTATATAAAAATATATAAAAGAAAGATATTATTTCGTGACGTCAACAAATAAGGAAATATGTATATATATATATATTACTATATTATATACATTTATAAATATATAAGTATATAAATTTAAAAAGTATACAGGTAAAACCTACTTCTATATTTTATAACAAAATGTGTTAAATTATCGAAAATTAATATGGAAATAAAAACCACTTTTTTTTGTTCGAGAAATTATTTATATCGCCTGGCTATTGATGTTTGTAATCGTGACAGGCGATGTGAGAAGAAATGTATTTTTAATAATATAATTCTTATTATTATTCAACTAATCTCACAATAAGTACAAAAATTATTGGTAATAGGCATAAGTAATTCGAAAAATAATAAGGCCAAAGGGACTTCAATTTATCAAATAAGGAGATTCTTACTGTCCATACTAATGCTGCTCTGATAAAACGCCAAGCAAAAGAATAAAGTATGGAAAATCAACGAAACATAAATAAATATAAAACTCCAATATCGAAATCCTTTTCTGGTACACATAACTGTTTTAAATTTGTTTAGCTTTAGTTTAATCTTTTTATCAAACTAAACATTATTGGATTTATAGAATAAAAAATATCAATCAAACTATTAGTTTCTATAAAAAAGAGGGTGAAACGACATATATTTATCGTCAGCACATAAAACTGTGCTGGGAAATGAGTTTTTGAATTTTGTTATGGTTTAGGTTTTGTTGTTATTATATACATATTTTGAATCTATACGTTACATACACTTATAAAAAGTTTACTTACGCTTTCTGTTCCCATATGTGACAGTTATATAATTACATCAGTCAATCTTATATATCCTTGTCAGAATACAATCTACAAGCAGATTGTAGAATACTCACATTTATGATTAATTTATATATACGATTTGAACATAAGGTTTTATAATCATTTTTATATTTTGACCGTGAATTTTATTTTATAAAGGAAAAAGTATCACTATGAGAGATTATATTATAAGCATAATAAGCTTAAGCACTAATATGAAAAGGTCAAAATAATAATTAAAATTTGGACGAAACTCTTTGTTTTATAACAATTTGCTACTGATTTTGACTTTTCATTTTTTGTGTCTCTTGTTTTTTGATGTTCTGGAAACCTTTTTTTAAGCTTGGGCAATTTTTACATTTTTTCATAATAATAACACAAAGAAAAAACGTTCTCGTCATTTAATTGTTAATTCGTGTGGAATTTAAGCCTCCCTTTTTTTTGTACGTCGTATATTTGTATTCAACTAAAAAAGAAAAACAATTACACGAAATTATTGTTTAATTGTTCAAATGGAATGTATTTATTCTTTTTGTTGATATTGTTATTATTATTATTATTGATGCATAGTAAATTATTGGAATATTTTTGGAATAATTGTAAATACGTGTGAGTCCATGTGTGTGAAGGAGTATAATGTTGTACATTACATGTATACATATGCAGATGTGGGCTTACTTACATGGGAGCTCGTTAGTTTTAAGTTCATAATTAGGATTGTTAAGTTAGGTTATATTGGGTTAGGTAAAAAAAATAATTATATATTACATATTTAATATTATAATAAATTGCATAAAAAATAGGAATAATAAATCAAATAATTAATAGTATGAACTTCGGCCAAGTCATATGATCAGCCCGTAGGTATTTAGATAATATAATATAATATAAAAATTTTAATTATAATAATGATATTTTTAATAAAAAGTTATTGATGCATATACGTCTAATAGTCTGCATTATACATATTTCTACAATCTATAGCTTTTGCATCTACATAATATATTGTCAGCAAAATATGCATATATATGAATTTATTCTTTACTTTGAATCATTTGTGTGAGTAGCAAAGGGCAAGGTTCATTTTTTTAATTGGAGAACATGATTCTTGGTTCATAATCAATATTAACAGTGATGAAATGTGATTAGTCTACAATTATTTCTTAACTGTCCGCTGACTAGAAAGTAAGCGTCACTGCCACTCGATCATATATTATTACATTTTTTTGATCAACATTACATCAATCCTTTTGTAGAATAATAGAAAAAGTCACATATAGAAGCGATTAATGAAATTCGAATTTTTACATATTCTTTCTCATTTTTTTAAAACAAATTCTTAGAAAATATATGAAAATTTTAAATATCAGTTTAAATGATGAAGGTAAGTCAAAGATTTATAACTTACGGATGAAAAAACAATATTTTCATATATTTTAAAATTATTGTTATATCAGCTGATTAATTACAATTATATGTTAATGTGCGTTCGAAACATTAAATTATTTTATTAATAAAAACTAAATTATAGAAACTATAAAATTCTGTCTTTGTCATTTTACTTTAACAGAAAATGTCTTGCATATTTAAATAAATATATATTTATATATACATTACATTACAAATTCATAAAGTCGAACATTTTTATAGTGGAAGAAACGTACGAAAAAGAGATTTTTGTATTGACCCTAAATATATATAAATTATATTTCACCAAGTGCACATATATATTATAATATATAATATTATAGAAGCACGTATTCGGGTATACCAAAAGATTCAAATGAAACCATAACCCAACATGTTTAAAATATACATACAGGATGGATTTAGTAAAGTTCTCTACGTCTGCAACAAGATTAATCATTTGGGATTTAATGAGAGGCGGTCTTTGAAATTTGTTACAAAATGTGTTTCTAATGGGCTTAATTTTATAATATGAATTTTGATCTCGGAGAAAGAATAAAAAACCAAATAAACATTTTCCGTTTCTTAATACCTACTAAGGTTACTCGATGCATAGATGGATGACTGAATTCGAGTTATATGTTTAGAAAAACATAACATATTGTCAGTGTTTTTTAAAAACCTGATTTTAAAATATTGTACGCACACTCTTTCAGCTAATTTTCAATTTAAACAAATTATGACTAATAAAAGCGGTTTAAATTTTTAAATGGTTTCATTATAAAATTATAAATAAATGCCTCTTCGTAAAAAATTATGAATAAAATTTAATTTGTTTCAATGACGAATAATTATTGCCATAAAATAATCTAATCCCACGAACACGACCACAAATTACTACTTTATTGGAATTTTATCTTTTCCTAGGTAATATAAATCACATGAGTCAATGTAATTAATTTAATTATTCTCAGTATTTAAAAAAAAATAAATATTTAACTTTTTTCGTTGTCTTATCAAACGATAAACTTAAGGCAAAGTATAGCAAAAGTCTTATTCCTATTTTTTATAAATTAAATTATAGTTAATTGTGGTTTTAATTGTTCTTTACAAAGAACATAAAAAAATTATATTTGTATAAAATATACCGCGTAAAGAAATAATTGTCTTTTAGTAAAATATAAAAACATTTTCAATACAAAAAAAAAATTAAAAGAAACGAAAAATCGTGTTTAACAAATAATTGTTACTGTGCTAATAAATTATTCAAAATCTGTTTCATTTCAATATATATCAATTTAATATCTATAGTCGATACACCTATATACTCATAAAATATAAAATAAATAAGTAAAGGAAATAATTTAGTCATTTGGTATAAATGCAAGAAGATTATACACATTTTAACACATAGAATACATAATATATTTCTATTTTGTTTTCAATAAAATTTGTATTTTGAATGCCATACTTCCGTTGCAAATAATTCTAATTTAAATTCTATCAGTAGGTACTAACTTATTATACTAAACTTTCGTAATTAAAATTAATTAAAATCCGAAATTTAAATAAAATTATCATTATAAGATTGAAGATTACTTCAGATATTAATGTCAAATTAAATTTTAGTTTTTTTAGTTTAAACTATAAACGATAATTCTGATTATAAAATTATAATTAAAAATATTAACATATGTTACATGTTTTAAGTTAAGAAAAAATTGGTATCCTATAGATAAAATATATTTTATTTACTAAATCTAAAAAACATTATTTTTTTAGAAAATATATATTTAATCTCGAAATATTAAATATTAATATTTTCTTATAGAAGTCTATTAAAAAAATTATATATATACAACGGGATCAACAAGAATAATTTGCAATATTATAAATATTTTAACATATTATTTTATTATTAACCATTAAAAAAAGTCAATATAATTTATTCCCGGGGACATGTAATTATTTTGACATTTATGTTTATGATTAATTATTCATAACGATGTTGCGTCTATAAAATATTATATATACACAGTAAACATATATTTGCTCTGCTATTCAAATACAGTGAATTGAACCTTTAAAAAATCCTTATAATCTTAATAACATTTGAAATTTTCTCGTTTATATAACATTTTATGTTTATCCTCTCAAATCAGTAATTTTTCCATTTCTTTATAGTTATATAGATATGAATATGAAATATGTATAAAGTATATCTATAAACGATATGATGTGTGGATGTAACTATATATATGAATGAATGCCAACTCTGACAGCCAGTATTGATTTTTGTTATGTTTTTTTTTCGTATAAATTATTCGATAAAAACAATTTACCATTTACAATGTCATCTTATTTGCATACATGAATATTTTGGAATTTGAAATTTGAATTAATATTTATTGAAAATGAATTTTTATAAATATTTCACAAAGTATAAAAGGCAACATATACAAAAAAATCTATAATATGACTGATTATGAGTGACATGGCAATACTTTTTGATCAATTGACAATAGTCTATCTATCTATGCATAACCTATGTCGATGTATATACAAAGTATACATTTTCGAAAATTATATCTGAGTTATAAAGGAATTACAAGGTATTTTATACAGTGTGGTTCTATTTTAGTCGTTATCATTCGCCATTTATATAGGAATTAGATGAACATAACGTAAACTCCAATGTCGCTTATCGTTGGGTTGATATAATTGCAAGCCATAAACCAATACATAGACGTTATATATATACATATTCTAAATTTATTGGGCCTCAAATTATATTTTGGTTCAAAATATGTATATTTATATAAGTTGTTTTCAATATTTAACGTTAAATGGTTGTTTTTATTTATTGAAAGTTGAAAGATTCCAGCATGCACGAATGGGATATAGGTTGTCCAATATCAGTAATGATAAATAAATTGTATAGTTACTATACAACTTCACACAGTATAAATTGTGAATTATTCACAAGTTACAAAAGAATTTATAGTAAAAAGCTAAGATGAATATATTATATATGTGTCGTTATTGAGATTTGGAGAGAGTTCAAGTTACACTAATTGTAGAATATTTTATTTATATAAATACAACGCTAAAAATGAGGTCAAACAAAAAAATATAATTGTCAGAACATCAATTGTGACTTAAGACATTAACAGAAACATAAATAATAATAATAATAATAATAAAGAGAAGTAAAAAAACTGTTTTCAACGCGTAAATAAAAACAAAAACTCGACGCCAAAGGCTGATGAAAGAAATATATTATTTAATGTTTTCTCAAGATTAATAAATAAAAATATTATACGGATTCGTCCATGCGGAGTTCAAGTTCACAATAAAACAAAAAAAAGACGAAAAAAAGTTTTTCAAGTTATTTTTATATGTTTGTGTCAAATTGGTCGTCTAGAATGTGTCATAAAAACGATGTCCTTTCATTATATAATCTCAATTCCAATTCCCAACGACCGACCCATCAACGTATATATGTGTGCTTCTGCATACATATATAATATGTTAAACATATATACAAAACTAACATATGTAGGCTGTTGAACTCAATCGACCGCCCCTTTTACACCCCATGTGGTTTTTGTTTTGTTCACTCAAACCCCATAATAATAACTAAGATATGTGATAATAATAATAATTCAAATCATTAAAATAAATGACGCTTTATTGTCTTTTATCGTTAAACGGAAACAATATGGATTTTGTAGGTTTTTTTAATTTCAATGTGTTTATCTTTATGTTTAGTTTTCTGTTTGTTAAAATTAATTATTTAATTGGTATTGGATATATGAAACAGAATATTTGTATATTGAGATCAATATTATTGAATTTCCCTTAGATATAAATTGATTAAGTGAATATAATAAAAAATTCTTTCTGACAGTAATTACAAGTAATATGCTTCTGAGAATATGCGAAATATATTTTTATAAATACATACAATTTAGCAGTTACATAGGCCTACTTAAATTTTTATAAATTTTATAAATCTAATAAATTTAAACTAACACCACCAACCACCACATCATCTGATATAATTTAATGTAATTAATTAGTGTGTATGTTATTTGGATATATTTTTTACTTTTCTTTTATTTTATTGTTGCAACGTATACTTAAATACTCAATTATTATTTTAATTAAATAACAATAAGCAAATATTTGAGTTCCACTCTAAAAAGATTATGATGCTCATTCATTATTAGTATTGCTCATTATCGAACTAATAGTACTTACAACCTACACATACATTAAATAAGATTT
This sequence comes from Pedicia rivosa, assembly GCA_963082725.1. Lineage (NCBI taxonomy): Eukaryota > Metazoa > Arthropoda > Insecta > Diptera > Pediciidae > Pedicia > Pedicia rivosa. The sequence continues at coordinate 21,247,124 of OY720151.1, forward strand.
TATTTATAAATATAAATATAAGTATAAGTTAAAATCCATTATAATTATATTTAAACAACCGACTAAAGTTCGGCTAATTATATACTAATCATATATAAGCAGTGTGCAATGTGTAATAACATCTATGACCCTCCGGCCGGTGTGCAGGATAAGGTTTTGACCGAACGATTCTTCTTAGGAAATCTGCATGTTTCCTAAGAACAGGCAATACACCGAATCTAATTAAAATGCATGTGCAGATGCTAGGTGGTACAGAATCCACCTTAAAAATAGTAGGTCTCCTAGTTACTAATAACTTTAGTCGTTGATGTACTTGGCTAATAAAAATTAAAAACACAATACAATACAAATTTAAAAAAAAATTCGTCAAATTAAACCCCGGAGTAGGCCATACAGTTGTGTTTCGATTATAATAGTAGATGTTTACTACCACGTGATTATTGATTCAAAATAAGTTACTAAGCATTATCAGGGTATCATCTCTATTACTGTTTAATAAGATTTATAATTTATATATTGAAGCCATTGGCCATCAAATGTCAAACTCATTTATTTATAGTTGCATTTTTCAAATTCTTTTTCTTTCAATTTTCTTTCATGAAAATTATTTTGAACCAAGATAAAAAAACAAAAACTAAAAGTCAAAATTCTTATGATTTATAAACCCAAAAATATGTGCTATTAAACTTTTCAAAACATTATTCTTTCACACATAATCTAATCTTACACAATTTAACTTCTTTTTCTTCTTGTTTCTTTTTTTTTGTCCGTTCATAAATTTTTAATAGTCAATTAAATTCTTGGCATATTTCCAATAAAAAAAAACACACACAGTGTTTCTGTTATTATATTGTTTGTTTTCCTTTTTTTTCGTTTAAACTTTAACATACAAAAAAATATTTTAATTTAAATAATTCACGCCGTTGTGAAAAAATTGCTAATTTGTGAATTTTTAATTTTCTCTACTAAAGAAAGAAAATAAAAAAAAACAAAAAAAGGTATGTAATTATTTTCCTTCATAAAATTATATTTATGCCTTGTCATTATTAATTGGAGAAGAAACGGCAAAGTTAAAACAAATCTACAGAGATATATGTAAGCGAATTGAATTTCTTTATCAATAATTTATAGAGTGACACAGAGATTATGATAAATATATTTTTTACATAGATAAAAATTGTCAAATTTTTGTAAGAAATGAATGGGTTTCTTAATCATTTTATTATAAGTATTTGTAACTTTTAATAAATCTATCGTTTTAAATAAAGGCCTTTTACATTGAATTCAAAATTTTATCGATATATAGAACTCAAAATAATACTTTTTTATTTGATTGTGTCATCAATAAATTCGTATTCAAAGTAAATATATTTTTCCATACACAAATGCAAATAATATTGAAGTTTAAGAATAAAAGTTTTTGGTGATTCATGAATCGATTTATTTGAATTCACTTGAAATAAAAAAGTATAATAAAAAATAAAAAATCTTCAAATTGTACAAATAAAAAAAATTGCTTGAAGTTTCTTTACTATAGAATAGACTATAGACAGAGTACTGAAATATAAAGATGGTATATATTTGTATATAAAGACAGATATTTGAAGAAAAATTACTCATACATGTTTGTGTTCATTAGCATATGCTAATAGAAGAAATTCTTCACGTTTTATATAAATCGTCGCTCTGCTCTAGTTGAAATTTGTTTTAGCTTGATTTGCTTTATTTATTGTCTTTATTAAAATTGAACTCAATTTTTTATTGTAATTGTCATTAGAAAGATCGATTTATATTTTAAATTAAACGACAATAGTTTAAAATGAGTCATTGAGTTCAAGCTTCAGGAAATGTACATATGAATCTGAAAAACTTCAAATGGAAGAAATTATTTTTCAAATATTTGAATAGTATACTAAAATCTATTTGGGAATACTGAAATCACTAAGAAATTCAAAGAGATTTAGAAATTTTGATTAAATAAGAAGCATAAGAACTTTTTACTCACATGAACATACAAGACTAATAAATCCAGAGACTAAAATTTGGTATAAAAGAGTATAAAGTTAAATGATTATATATCATCCATGTTTCTAAAACTTTTCATATTTATTTTCTAAAATGTCTATTATGTTATACTTGCTTATTCAAAAATGTATATTATTAGTAAATAAAATAAAAACCTAAATTTTTAAAAAATTAAGGATTTTTAAATAACGCCTATTTCCACTGATCCTAATAAAAAAAAATTGAAAACAAGATAACTTCATATCAAAAGTACTTATTTGTTTTTCAAAAATCAATTTTAATTTAAAATATTTTTAATTATAGATTTATTTAATTATTCTCCTTAAAGAATAAACAAATTTTAAATAGCATATTTAGTACATATACATACCTAACCTACTATAAAGATATATTAATTACGAGCTAGGCCAATTGAATTAATACGTACACGAATTTTGTTAAAATGCGTTGGTGTGGCGGTTGGTGTGTTAGAATGTCAGAATTTGATACATGATTTGAATTTTATTTATTTTATAATTAAATATGTATAAATATTGTATATATATTTTTATATCGATTTGTGAAAAAAATTTAAAGTGGTTTTATATGATTCTTTAAAGATGTTTGAAATATGATTTATAAAAGGGATTTATGTTAAAGTTTTTTGCAACAAATATAATTGCATATCAAAACTTTGAAATATCCTTTGTCTTCGATATGAACACATGCAAATCATGCAAGAAAAATAAAGTTGAAGCAAGGTTATTTTTGATTAGTTCCGCTTCACCAACCCATGCAGCAAGTGTTTTTTGGTGTCCAATCAAATTTAAAGTTTGCCGAAATTGTAAAATTGTCTGGAATCAAAACGTCAATGCATAGCCAACAACATATGTTACCTAGGGATGAACATTTTGCTGTATAAACAGTCGCATGCATGGAAAAATTTTGGGGCTACGTTCTCATGCGATTTATAGGATGCTAAAGAAAAAACAAAGCCAACAATTGTGCGTCATCACACGAGTCAAAGCATGTTATATATAAATATAAATAAGTATTATAAAATATATATTAATGCATAAAGTAACAATATATAACACATATATCAACAGAACTGATCGTTTAACGATTTTCCATATTGCATGACTTTGCCCTTTTTCTCAAATAACTATACAATATATAAAATCAAAACGACTTTAACAATTGCCATTACACATATTCTTAATTAAAGTTGCTTTTGTTAACATCACAAAAAATGAGCACAACAAAACATTTAAATAAAAAAATCATTAGTAAAAACCTCAAATTTCAAGACAATTGCGAATTGATATAACTTTAATTCGATTGGGACAAATAATCGATTCCTAATATTGAATGGCTGGTATTTTCAAATACTTTTATTCTAAGGATTTGTTTACTATTTAAAAAAAACTAATTGAGTTCCACAAAATTTTTGTTTCAAGTATATTTGTTATCCCTACATTATAATACAAACTCAAGTTTCTTTGATCACATGATCTACGGGAATATAATTTACTTTGTCCTTAATTAAACGCCGTTTCTTCGTTATCGCTCTAAAGTAAATATATATATATATATATATATATATATATATATATATCTAGGTAGAGTGGTACGTGTTATTCAGTATAAATCGAGGACGTGTTTATTCCGCATGTTAAACACAAAAGCAAACAAACGATGTTCTCGAATATAAATAAATATATAATATATACTTAATGTATGAAAAAGAAAAACGAAATACTAAAAAAAAAAAAGAAATAAATATAATAAACAATCTTTGAGAAACATGAAAAAACTTTCTAAATGTCGATTCATTGTTTGTTCATTTAATATAATATAAAAACTGAATGCACAAAAGTAAACTATAAACCATAAAGTCAGGTACAAGTTCTTTTTCTATAATGCTAAAGAAGGAGTTTCTGCAGGTTTACCTTTTCTTTATTTTCTTCAAATTCCTAAATATACAATTTTAAATTTAAATTTTTGTGTATTGGCTTTTGCATCCTTGCGAATAAATATCGTCTATAGAATTTTGCAATCATTAATTTTTAATGTTTAGTGTTTCGTACGAATTTTCTATAATGTTTTTATGGTTGAAAATCCTAGTACGCATGTCATCATTAAAGAAGTATGGTTACATTTTCAAAGGTCAAAAAGTTTTGAGAGTTTAACTTTTGGCATCTTTTTTCGGCGCCTTTAAATGTATATTATAAGACAAATTATTTACCGTATGAAAAACTTTTTCTTATACAATAGAGCTTTTTAAAAGAAAATTACATTCCATAAAATCATTAAAGTTACGTTGCATTGATAACTTCATGCATGCATGTTTAACATTTACCATTTTACCAGTCTGTAAATAATATAAAACTACATATAGTGAACTGGATATCCACATTTCAATATTTGTAAGATGTATGGTGTAATGTAGATAGAGACGGCCATCACTTTCATTAACTGTAGTTGACCAGGCGGAATATTTTATGTGAAAGATAAAATTGTATCCCCTTTCATATATAACTACAGATCAAATCAGTTTAGTTAAGCACTTGTTATATATAAATATACATATATATACATATACCATTCCACATTTTTATGAACGTTAAACATACATTTTCTATCCTTTTTCATATCCTTTTTCCCTCAAAGACAAAGTGAAAATTTATCTCTTTTAGAAACTATTTTGTAAAGTATGTATGTATGTTACATACTTACATTATAGACTAAAATAAGGTACATATATGTGAAAAGTTTTATTATTGAAGTGTGAGGCATAAATTTTACGTATATTTATATAAAATAAAGTTTAAGTAAAGTTATATACAAAATAATATAATAAAAACAATCTCTAAATAAAGCTGTCATTTTGACGGTGAAAAATTTGTTTACAAAATGCAGAATAACATGTTTCTTTAAAAATTTTTGTTAAAAGAATACATATTGAATTGAATGTAAGACAGCTAAACATTGGGAGAGATGTATATACAATCTATAAGTATTATAATTAGAATTTCATTGCATATTGAAAATCTGTTTTCTGAATTTAAGTTCATCCATTTTAATTCAAAAATTCCGTTTACATTGGATTAGATACAGTCTCTTATATACTTTAAGCATGTAAAAATACTAGCGCAGGCAATCACACACAAATTCAATTAATGATATTGAAACAAATAAACCAAAAAAAATTCACTAATTACATAACTAATAAAATGGAAATAATAATTTAAAAAAAATATATGTACCTATATCTATATATGCCCATGGTTATAAGGTTTATACGTTTATTTTATGAACTATGCGATGAACATTTAAAAAAAATTGTATACAGGCAGTAACATTATATATAATTGTAGGATAAACAAACGATGATGATGATAACAATCAAGTTGAATGGGTTTTTTATTCTTTTTTATTTCTTAAAAAACAAAATAAACAATGTACAGAGAAATATTAATATCTGCTTGTGAAACTCAAAGGTCAGTTAGCTAAGTATTTTACTAGCAGATGTTTCTAGAATTTAATAATATAACAAAAGAAATAAAAAACTCATGTTAAATATTTTATAGAAATTACATGAAATTTCATAAGACAATCGGTGTTAAATAATTTACAAACCAGAACGAATGATAACATTGAATTTTTTCAAAGGTTGAATTGCACTCATCGTATATCGTAATCGCAATTAAAATTATTATTATTTCTTTCAATTCCATTATTCAGTTTCTGAATACATATTTTATTGAATCCATGTCTGGTGACAAACTGTTTATTTTATTGTTTCTTTGAAATCGTAAGAAAAAAAACATTATTTGTAGTAATTACGCAAACTCAATTGATAACAAAATTTCGCATAATTCAAGTTTACATTTTCAATATTATGAAATACTAATCTTATTCTACCAAAATTGTACAACCAAAAATTATCTATCAGGATGTGTGTATGTAAAACATAATAACATTTTGGAATTTTAAATTCCCATCTACCAATGATCGAAAGTTTTGTGTTTTGAAATCTGATAGCGTTAATGCTTAGGAAAAACGTATTTATCACAAAATATTTCTTATATTTTTGATCTATAATTCTCAAAAAACGAATTTGAATTCATTCAAATTCAAATTTTATCGTTGGAATATCAGAGTTGCGCAATGGTTTTCTTGATTACCAAATTTCTCTCCATTTCTTGTCTTCTCATATATATATATTACGTATATTTCCTATTCCTAAGCAATTAATACATTTGGATAATTTGGTCGAGAATATGGAAGAAAGAACAATTGTAAGAGTAAACGCAAAATACATTGAAAATTATACTACATAGAAAACTTCTCCTACATATTAACATTCTAATAGATATGACAGGATTTATGTATAGTTCTATTTTGGTGCTGTTTCTGTTAAATAAAAATAAAACAAATATTTCACATATAAATTGAAATATAGCAAGCATTATAACATTGGCAATGCATTCGTTGCACTATAAACCCATAAGATTAATTATCATTCGGAAATGGATTCAGTCAGACTCAAATGATTAATATTTGTTTGTATATTTTTTTAATTTTTGGGATTTTCAGTAAAACAAAAGAGCGATATGAAAACAGTAATATTTAGAATATTTGTTTATATATGCGGCGTCAGTCACATATAATGATTAAAAATAATATTCCCTTTCCAACAAGATTATTTAAACGTCTGTTACGGACAAACGGATGTTTATATCTTATAACGTGTACTTACTGTGTGCACATATATGTATATTATATACTTATACATATTTACATATATATATTTAATGAATAAAAAAAACAGATGACAAAAATATTAATATAAATTTAACAAGAACGTCATTTGGGTCGTATAGATGTTGAGACGAGAATTAAAAAAAAAACTATATAACAAATATAGTTGCTATTTGTAATTAACGAAAACAAAAATTCATTCATTAATAAATAAATAATTACTGGTGTACATTGAGAGATAAACGATTGTCATGTCACATGTGGCTTTGCTTCTGTCATCAAAATACGGAAAAAAAAAAAGAAAAAAAAAAACTATACTAACTAAAACTAAAGTCTTTCAACATTCATTTGACAATTTTCTTTTTAATTAATGAAAAAAGATAAAAGGTTACGACAGAAAGATCATTAGATTATTCGATGAGACACAATCATACTTATGTTACATCAATTAAGTTCATAATCTTGCTTTTTTTGGTCCAGTGACTTTTGAACTTTTTTTATATTCAGTATTATTATTATTATTATTATTATATTATTATTTTTATTTCTATTTAAATTGAATAAGATTTACGACGATTTTTTTATAACTCTAAAATAATAATTGAAAGAACTTGAGTTCATTTTTCAGTTTTTAAACAAATCAAAAAGTTTTTTGTTAGAAGTTTAATAAAGAAAATGTTTTGTGTGATTAAAAGATTTTTCATTGATTTTTTTTTAATTAAATTATTTTTGTTAGGCAAAAGTCATAACATTTTGTTCAGGAGTTTTTAAGATTTTATAAACCGTCAAGTGGACGCAACAGAAAAATCAACAAACTATGGATATCGGAATTATATTTTCTATTTTTGGTTTGTCTTTTTGTTCATAAATTAGTTCTATTTTTATATAAGCTCTATTTAATTATTATTTTTACTTTATTGTATATACATAGTATATATAATTTTGTGACAATAATACAAAAATGTAAATCTACCTGAGAACTATCTATAAAAAAAAACTAAAAACTTCTTGAATTGATTTATTTGGCTATTGAACAAATTTTATTTCATTTTAACTTTCCATTTTATTAAATCTTCAGCCATCTGAATATTAAATAGTAATACAATAACCAATTACGCGGACCGTTGACTGGACGAGATGGAAAATAATAATAAAATAAACTATACTGAACGATTAACAGTTTTCATTTAGAATTTGATTTATGCTTTTCTAGAGAGCAGACTTGTAGACAGAATTGAATTATAACGTATATAAAGAGACTATAAGACTGTTAAAAAAACTAAAACTAGTTTTAAAGAAAAAAGAAACTTAAAATCGTTTATTTTTTCTTTTATCTTTTCTTTAAATTCAAAAATATTAGCTTCTGGTTTTTGTCGGAAGAAACAGTTATTTATTGTGTTGTACCTAAATCTTACAATACACCAACATGACAGATCTAAAAAAAATTTTATTTTGATTTTATGTATTGAGGAGATATCACGGTTACAGATTAGATGTTTTTTACTCTATCTATAACTAGATTATATAAATTTTGAAATCGCTAGAAATTATTAAAATTAAAACATTGAATATCTCGAATCAACATATTTTAATGCTTAGATATTTATAAACACATTATAACAAAATTTTGAGAGGATATCCAAAATTTATGATTTTAATGGCTTTTTTTATATAACGTGGCATCATTAAAAAAGGGTCACACAATTCGTATCTATTCATAAGAAATAATCATTTGATATGGTTCCTTTTTCTCATGGGAGAATAACACAAAATAAAGATTCATAAATAAATAATTTTTATATATACCATGAAAAACTGTTGGTCCAATTAGCAAATCCCGTTCTATGAAATTGGTATTTATTTATAAATAAAATATGTACTGGCGATTTTGTTAAGATCAATTTTCAAGGATATCAGGTGAGATCATTAAAATAATTCGTTCTGATTCGATCTTGAGCAATATATAAATATTATAATATATTATAGCTATTTTACACTTTCATTTTAAATTGCTTTAAAAGGAGCAATTGCAACGCAATTATATAGGTGTTTTTTCCGTGATTGTCTTATATGCATTTTATTTTGAATAAAAAAAATTAAATCATACACAGGTGGTAATCATAATCATAAAAAAGTAGAAGACAATTACTTTCTTTAATAAAAAATGTACGATCAATATTTCAAATCATGATGTTAGTTCATGTGATATAAAATCGTGTAACATTAAAATGAAAGAAAAAAGTAATATAAAATTATGCCTATATAAGGAGGATTGATTTCAAAGAAAGAAATAAATAACAATAAAAATATTAAAACATAAAACTTAATTTAAAATTATTATTTGATTTATTATGTTTTTTTGTCATAATCTACAATGTTGTTGTTATGTTAATTATAATTGTCGTTAATCATTATTGAAAAGCTCATTAAATTGTTTTAATTCAGAAATAAAATTGGGATTGGTTGGGTATTATTATTATTTTTATTATTATTACATAGTACAATAGGAGTCAAAATAACTGAGTTGATTAATATGATCATAATAAAAAACAATTAAAATATAAAAATATTTGCAGTATTACAATCACTATTTTTAATTTATGTTTGTCAAAAAGTGTAATTATAAATATCCAAATATGGATAACTACCTAGCGATAATGTAGTTTTTTTTGTGCTTAATTAACCTTAATATGACTCGAAAATATTGGATGTAGAGTTTAAATTATTTTAATATATTGACAATGAGGGTCGCCTACGGTGGACTATAATGTTCTGTCATACTTATTCAAAGAGGTCGTTAGTTCAAATCCATTTTATAGAAAGAATTGTATTTAATAATAATTGTTTAAACATTCAGAATTAGTTGATACCGGCCAGACATGTTAAATTATGGTATATAGTAAAATAATTTATACATTTTCGAAAATAAATTTAAATTTCATTTCATATTCATTAAAAGAATGCTTAATTTTAAACGGTTTAACGATAAATAATATTTATACTTATATTTTAATTACCCATTTTCATTAGAGTGTTATAAATTATCTGTGAATAGTATTTAAGATCCGAGCTGATTAATGTTTTGTGAATTTTGTATGGTATTTTTTAAATATATTCTTGCATTTATATGTATACAAAACCATTTAATTAAGGCTTCTAAAAGTAACAAATAATTAGTTTATTATTAGTAGTGAAAAAGTTTATTAGAATTTAAATATTGTATTTATGTAATCTGTCAAGTTTTAAAAATAATATTAAAATATATATACAATAATTTTCCATAAATGTTGATGTTATTAGTCATTACTGAATTGACATAAACCCAAATATTCCTTACATTGTTTTGAAAACAATAGATATTTTTAAGAACTTGTCCAAAAATGATCTTACATAACTTATATTTGATTGTTTGTAAAAGATGACACATGAGATGAACCTCTAAGAAATGGCAAAACCCCTTTGAGTTGTCTTATATTATCAAACGGCACCTAACTCATGTATCAACGTCTATTTCAGTCAAAGACAACAGTGACTATAATAACAACAATATAAAAAATTGCAACAACAAAAATTAACATTTGCCTTTAGTTGCCTTTCGTTGAGGAACGAAAAAATAACAAAAAGAAAAGAAGATAATAAAAAGGAAAGAAGTAGTGAAGCCGTATAATTTAAGAAATACAAGAAAAGAATGTGTGGACGACATTCTGTTGAAATGTTTTTTTTTTTACATCCTTGATCGTATTTTAATGTTGTTGGGTTTGGCTCGGTCGGTTGGGTAACGGATTTGAGGTCCATTTCAGATTATACGAGTTGAGTATGTTTCAAATGTTTACGACCTAACATTCTGTTTCTTTTTTCTTTTTTTTTGGGTCGGCATTAATTTTTTCTTTCGGTTTTTTGTTATTTTATTATTATTGAAATATTTTTTCGGATGCGATTACGCTGAATTAATTATATAATCGGTCTTATTAATTTTTATTTTAGTGATTATAATAACAATTTCCTCTAAAGAAAGATATTCTGCCGGAAAATCGTCACTCATAAACAAAGGGAGATAATGTATAATTTTTTGTATTATTTTATTTTAAATATTGCGGCTCCTTAAAAGTACATATTTTTGGAATATGTACATAGATATTTTAAACATTTAATATTCCAAATTCAATTGAACCAATTTTTGGGCAAGTAAATTTCGTTTTCATTTAAGTGAAAAGACATCAAATTTTTATAATACATATATTATAAACAGACTTATAATTAATTAAAGATTGACTTTAATGGTTTATAATAAAAATAATTTCAGAATTATTGTATTACAAAATAATAAAGGCTAGTGTGTGAAATATGATATATATGGGCAATACATAAAAAATTACGCTGTTTTAAATTTTATACATAAATTATTTCTATAAGAAAATTTTTTATTATATAATCGATTGTATTTATTTTTATTTCCCCACATTCATTGGTCGTCGTTGGTTTATTGATTAAATTAACGTGTTAGAAACTATACAGAAATTTGTCATCCAATGTGTGTATCAATTTTTGCTTAAATTTAAATTTCTGAAAAGCATATTATTATTTTATATTTTTTTCTTCTTTTAAAATAATGCCAGAAGTACTCCAACATAGATTTTAAAGGAAAATATTGTGAATATTGAATATTCGCTATATTTAATCGTAGTTATAGATTTAGAACTATGATTTTGTGATAAGAATATACATATGTTTATATAAAAGAAGAAAAGAAAGGAAAATTGTAATTGGTATAATTATATTTATATTATGTATATGAAAAACAGATAATGTATATGTTATATGTATAATGTATATATATGTATTAAGAAAGATTTCATTTGATATAATTGCGTTACTCTGTTGTGTGATATAAATAAACATTAAACGAAGATTTATCAAAAGAATAACTCGGTATATCAGGAAAACCATTTTTTCAAATAGTTTCTAGTTACATAGTATAATTGATGAAAAATATTAATCCTAATCCTAATATCTAATATTTAAAAAAAATTCTATAGCAAAATCGTTTTTTTTTTGTTTTGCGAACTATACACATACAAAGGCAATGGATAAATATTTATATTATTCTAAATTTCATTGCTTACCATTGTTGAACAAAAATTATGAATAAGCACGGCTTATGTATGCATAAATGTTGCCCCTATTTCAATCTTATATATGAATATATACTTATTTATATTATACAGAAAGGTACTAATGCACACACTTTTGAACTTTTTTGTTATAGGCAGAGATAAAAGATAAAAAAAAAACACGAGAATAAAGGTACTTCACCCAAGGTAATGACAAAATAGGGGACACAATCTCTTCATATTAATTTTTTCCTGCTATTAATTAATTTTTCTTTATATTATTATTTTTCTGAATTGAATTTAGATTTTTCAAGTGTTTTGTTTTTTTTTGGGAGAATAATTACACTGATTCGGTTATTTAAAATTCAATTAAATTGGAACTTAATGATGGGATATTTACATTAATGCGAATTTTTTTATATGCAAATATCCTAATGATTTCTACACACAATTGGAATAAAATATATTAAAATAAGCCAAGTAAAAATTTAAAAAGTAATTATAATTCAAATTTAAAAAATGTGCGTTGTGCAGACAGAATTTGTTTTGACAATAATAAATTTAATATATTTATATTTTAATTAGGAGGCCATTTTAGAGTTTATATTGTAATGAAATAAGGCCATTATTACAATACATGATATGTTACAATATATTGTAATAAGGCATTTATCTTTAAATAAAAAGGCATTTCACACCAGTTATGTTTTCTTCAATTAAATTTAGTCCAAAAAACAGTTTTTTATACTTTATGGCTTCTATCTCACTTCCTAACCCGTAATAAAAATTGGTGATAATTAGTCAAAATCACTACCAGGAATTTAAATTTTAAACAATTAATTTTGTTGATCATTCGAATTTACTATTTTATTCCATTAGTATATACATAATATATTGTCTTTGATCTATTTAGACCCGAAAATCAAATTTATTTTTATTTGATTATTGTTGATTTAACTGTTGGACATACTAATAAAATTCAAAACTGTGCTATATATATGATATATAGTTCTAATGTTTTGTCATATATATTTTATTTTAAGATATTTTGTTTACAAAGCCACAATTCATTAAAATACTAATCTTATGTGAGTGATGTCTCCTTTTAAAATATACAACAAAAAAAATTTTTTTTTAAACAAGGCTTTGTCAATACCACTACAACTAAATAGCATATTATATAATATATATAAACAAATGTACAAATATAAGACTATACTCTATGTTTATCACATGACAACATTTTAAAAGAAGGATCATAGCATCAAACCTTCGTGAACATTATTTACAGTTGAACTAATCAACCTCATTTAAATAATATAACTTAATATAAAATTTATATACAGGTGTTACGCATGTTTTAATACTTGATAGATATTCTATTTTTTTGATAGATCTAATTTACATTTGATTTTTACATGGATATTTTATTTTCTGTCATTTGAATTTATTTAAACATATTGTAAAGTTAAGTTGTATTGGAACTTGGAAGGCATCGTGCAGAATATTGATGAAACGTGAAGCTAAGTAATTACTAAATTTTTAATTAAAATGAATATTTTTTTTATGCTAGGAAATTATATTTTAACTGAACGAAAAATTAATAATTACCACTAAACAAACTATTGGTTTTTTACTTTATTTTGGATATTTAAATATCAATACCTGTACTTAAAATTTGTACAATATTTATTATTACGCAGTTCGAAATAGTTTGACTTACTAACAAATACATTTATACTATGTAGTAACTAAATAAAGATAGAATTAAGGTCATGGTCAATATAACTATAAAAAGGCCTAACTGCTTAATACTACCATTATTAATAATGGGATTTAGGAGAAAACAAAAATTAATCGACCGGTATTTTATTCCTTAAAATATTATCTTATATGCTATAAAAAATAATGATAAATGTGAAAATGACAATTTTTCTTGTTTCTTTTAAAATTTACTTTGTAGGTAAAAAATTAACAATAATAATTTTTGTGTATGATTTTACTATGATTGTATGAATCAAAGTACAATTTAAATTTTATTATATTTTTAAGAAGATAGATTTTTTTTAAAAAAAACTCCCTCAATTCAATATTATCTGACATATTAAATAATCTCATTAAAAATGTTAAATTAAATGACAAACAAATCTGTTGTTTTTAATTGTCAATTAAAATATTCATAATTCAAAATGATCTTAAACAAACAAATATTCTATGTATATGTATATGAATACATATATAATATATATATATATAACATATATATATATATATATAACATATATATTAATAATCTTAACATTCCATTATATTAAGGTTTTGATAGAAGCAAGAGAGACTCCAGATGATACATTAAACTCAAGTTTTTTTTACATAAATTCAAATTGATGAGGTATAAAATTCATTCACGACAGTGATTCATATAATGTGTGTACATGTACAGTATATAAACATATACTATATTTAGAATAATCAAACACTCTAATTAAAATTTTAAATTAATCGTCTTTATCAACAATAATAAAAAATACAGTCTAAATAAATTTTAATCCATATCATGTAACATTTGTTCATATAATACTAAAGTGGATTATAATGTTATGCCCGTCCTTAGGATTTAGTTTAGATAAATGAAACATTTGCTTATCTTCTTTTTTTTTGTCAGTTGTTTTTTTCTTGTTTATTCTTTAAATATATTATGTATGTATATGTAATTTTATTCGTCTCGCCTACAATAATAATCTTTTGAAGGGATATAAAAATGTTTGTGACTGTGATTGTCTTCGTTCGTTCATTTGATTTTCCATGGAGGCATATAAATATTCTTAAGAGTTTTGTTGTTCTTAAAGATATAACCAAAAACACATTATACATATATAAATATTTCTATAAATATTTATCTAACAAACTACACACACCATTTCACATATTTCGTTTTTAAAAATTGGTTTCAAATACACAATACACGTATATACATATATATATATATAATAAATATACAATTCAATCGTTGACATTAATATCTTATAATGTTTTAAGAGATTATTTTATCGAATTGACATTGAAGGCTCAGCTAAAAAAATACTGGCTTTGATGTTTATTATTAAGCTTTTAATATCAAAATCAATCCGGATTTAGGATCTTTGCCATACCCTTTTATCAACAAAATGATTTAGTAACGTTGATAAAGTACATAGTCGCATTATTAACTTTTCTCATTGACTACTTGCCATGTACATTTTTAAATGCGGATACTATATCTATTCACTACAATTCATGCTTAGATGATACTGTACTGAATTTAAATATTTTAATTATAATTTTCAAAACATATTTATTTTCTGTTCATAATAAACATAAAAATATATATCCTACAAAAAAAAAACTGTAATTTCAAAGGAATTTTGTTAATTCATACAATATTTTATGTCTGCTAAAAGAAATTAATGCCTTTCAGTTTTCGGTTTATTTACCACAAAATCGGTTTCCTTTTCGTTTCTTATTTCTCTTTCCAAAATACAATCAATTATTTGTAATTATTTTATGATTAAATGTGGATAATCAATTAATCACGTCCTGGCCTTATATTTAATTCTTTGTAAACATTCGTCGCCAAAAGTAATTATAAAAAAAGAAAATGATTTATAATAATACAATGTTGATATATTTTGATCTTATAAAATGATGCCTTAGACGTATATATGTATAAAAATATACTATATAAGTTCAATAAGTCCAAAGTAGATCAATTAATATATTTTTATTTCATACAATTTATATTACGACCTCAATTAGTTTGTTATCTGAACTTTTATTATTGTTGTTTATTTTTTTTTATGATTTTAATGAATGATGTACGCCGGAAGCGTAAGATTAAATTTCATTTCTTTTTAAAAAAAAACTTTAAAAAAAATAACCTAAAATTATCAAAACAAGAATAAAAAATTCTCAATATCTCAAAATTCAATCCCAATTTCCTTTATAAGAATCACTACAAGTTACAGTAAATTATAGAAAACCCACATCTGCCCTTAAAAATTCCATAAAACAAAAAAAAAACGGCTATTTTTTATTATATTTCGTTTATTCTAGGGTGTGAGAAAATCCCAACAACAAACCTCATTAATTTCATCTTCTTAGTTTCTTATATATAATATATACGTAACATCCATAAAGTCAAGATAGATTGATATTGATATCTTTTCAGATTTGATTTGTGTTTTAGGATCAATTTTATATTTCTTTTTTTTCTTATTTTTTTTTTTGCTTTTTGGGAAATTAAATATTCAATGGAGGGTCGTTTTTGAAAATCCATTAAAAAATATTGTACTTCTTTTTTTTATAGCTAATGAGAATTTATAGATTATTTTTTCTCGTTTAATAGTTAAAATTGATTTTATAGGAATTTAGGTACTAAAAATAAAATACTGATTGTAATTTTACTGATACGGTAAAAAATATAGTAAAAATACAATGAAATAAAATTGTAGCAATAATTGATTGATTTGATTAATATTGAGATACTTCATCAGAATTATGTCAGGTAGAACTGATGACAGCTGGATATAGAAATAAAGTTCCTTTATATGTAGAAACACAATAAATTCGATTTGCTTAGATTAATGAAAAAAAAAAGGTAAGTTAAAAAATAATCTTTCCCAGTCATCACCCCAACTCTTTTCGACCCCTTTTTTTATTAACCAATGGAAAAAAGTTTCGTAAATGTTTACTATAGATACAAACACAAAGTAAAAAGCAGAATGCATTGAAAAAGGTTATAATATGTTTTATAGAACCAGATCATGTGCAGTTTTTTCATTTTTTATTATACATATTTGAATGTAGGTAAGTAAGTTTGAAATATTTCTACATATATTTTCAAACAAACACATACAGTGCTAAATATAATATATATTTTGGGATAGTTAAATAAAATATAACATAAACACCACGCCAGTTGGTGGTACTTTAGATGCGGGACACGAAATTAAAGCAAAAGACGATAAAAAATAATGTGCACGAATGTCATTTCCAACAATGACAAGAAAATAAAAAAGAATAAAAGACCAAAAGGAGCATGGGAATTTTAAAAATATACAGAAAATATTTACGCTTGAAATTACGTTTGTGTGCAAGTGTGAAAAATAAAATAAAATATAAATAATTGATTATAAATTTGTTGATCGTTTCTAATTATTTATTTTGTTTTAGAAATAATTGTTTCTAATATTAATTGCAATTAAAAAGAGCTTCAGTAAACTTTGAAAAAACAATATATTATATAATTTAAGCTACTACAAATAATATTGAACCATAAATTTAAAATAATGAATAAATAAATTTTCCAATAAAAAGTACAATTTAACAATAATTATTTAATAAATAAAAAAATTATTCCTATAGGACTTTTATCCATATTCCTGATATCTAGATATGCTATGTTAAAATTAATTTTACACTATTCCAATATAACCGAAACCTTAAATATTAAAAACGAATATATAATTGCAAATAAATAACAATTTTTTATTATATGTATTTTACTGTCACAATAATTTATGCATAATCTAGCTAAATGATTGTATGTATGTTTAATTTTCACATCTGCTTTTTCTTCCGTTATTAAATTAAATGATTATTAAAGAAAAGAAAAGAACGAAAAAAAAAGAAAGAAAGACAAAGAGAAATGAAATAAAATTCTATTATACTGGTGTGATGTAAAATAAACGCGAAATATAAAAAACCCAGAATAATTGTTAAATTGCTTAACAAGTTTCTTCTTCTTCTTCTTTTTGTATATACGAATATTTTTTTTTGTTATAACATGACTTTTGTTATTGTTTTTTTATCTTTCCGCGTTTTGCTGGTTTATTTTGCGATGTAATATAAATGATAAATTCAACGTATTTTTAAAACTAAACTCGTTCCTTTTAAACTAAGTATTCACATGCAGAATTAAACAGAAAACTACCAAATTTACAACCAATAAATATTTACAAGTTTAAATTGATCTATTTAAGAATTTAAGACTGATTAAATAATATAACAACAATCGGTGTTAAATTGTAATAACATTTATTAGGTAACGCATACACATAATAAATGATAGTTTATATTTTTTCTTTAGTTTTGTTTAATGTTTTTAACAGGAGCTTTAAATCAATTATTTTTTCTTGGATTACATGTACATCAACCAGATTCATTTTCAAATTATTTTTATTATCATTTTTTACAACTTTTCTTAAAAAATATTAAATCATCGATGTTTATTTTATACTTGTCTAAGACGCATTACTTATTCATTCATCGACCATTCATTTAGATCTATTTTTTCGTAATTTTTTGTTTGTCACGGATGATTTTTTATAAAATAGGAAATTCATTTTAATAATCATGAAAAAAAATTTCAAAACTTTATTTTACTCAATTGATACAAATTTGTATAATTTATTTAAAAAGTTTCCTCTTTTTATTTTATAGAAAAAATAACTAATTCGGTAAAATTAAACCCAAAAAAATGTAACGTAAGGAAAGTTATAGAGACAACGACCATTGGGAGATTATGTTCATTTTTATGTTTTAAATGAAAATTGAAAGTACGAAAATTTCTCTTCAGTATATATATATATATATATTTTTTTTCTCCATAAGAAAATGATCCAAAATGAGTCCCAAGTGTGTCCTACCACTTACACCATAAAAGTTCAAGTTACAAACAATCTAAATATGGAATAGCCTATATGTCCAAATTCCCTTAAGAGCTCTTTAGTGACGTCACTATAACAGTTATTAAAAAGAAAGAGAAAATTATATAAATTATATATTATTATTATATGTTTCAATTGAATAAATCATAATCATAATTTTTAATTATAATTTGAATCAAAAAATTAATGAAACTTAAGTGATTTTTCACGATAAAGCGGTTCTGGAAAAAAATAATATACTAAACATTTACCAGAACAAAAACTAATATTTATTCACATTTATTTGGCTAAGAAAACCAATTAATATAATCTTTAAATTAATTTAAAATAAGAAATCAATTCCAGTCTGTTACTCTTAGAAAAATTATATTTTTTGAAATTGAGTGATTATTTGATTTAATTCCTAAAAATAATATTTGGGTCTAGACGTATATTATATTAGATTTAATTAATATTATGATCATTCATTTTAACTCAAGGTGATTTACTTGTCACGACCAATAAATGTAAAAAGATGAAAGACAAAAATCTTATAATCAGATTTGGAACTCAGGCAGAGATATATTTTAACAGAATGACCGATTATAAAAATTATAGATTTGAAATGAAATAAAATATTATAATCATTTTGTTTTTATGTCACATTAAATAATTAAAGATCAAAGTAATAGATGAGACTCTATTTCGTCAGAATCACATTAAAATTTTACAAACTAAAAAAATAAATATTATCGATTATTGATTATCTTGTAAATATATTTTTATGTCAGAATAACTGCTAAAAATTGTTTGTTTGTTATCTTCATAAAAAAAAATCATGCATTTCCTTTAAGTGTTGTCAGAGTGTGTGTATATACCATGTATAGAATGTAGATAATCTATTTTATATAAATTTAATATAATATAATTTCAATTGAACATACACTCATTGAATTTAATCATGCAGATAAAAAAATATGTTATAAAACAAAAAAAACCTTGTTAGTTTT
Organism: Pedicia rivosa; assembly: GCA_963082725.1. NCBI lineage: Eukaryota > Metazoa > Arthropoda > Insecta > Diptera > Pediciidae > Pedicia > Pedicia rivosa. Next base: position 21,266,702 of record OY720151.1, read on the forward strand.
TTAAAAGAAATCTAAATTTCTATATAAAATAATGTACGCGGCCATCGAAAAAAAATGAAAAGCGAACAAATCAAACACATATATTTTTATTAAATTTTATGAGTTTTTTCTTTGTACTTGACTTGAAATTGAATTGTAATTTAAGACTCAATAATTTCATTGATTAAAAAAAAATTATTTCCTTTTAAAAAATATAGAAAATGAGTCAAAAAAATTTTTTGATTTGTTTTTGATTGCATTGAAATTGAACATCAGTATACGAGTGGAATGAGGGGTCGCCTATAATAATAATAATAAAAAATTATATAGAAAATTCAAATGTAATCTTTCTCCTGCTGATACTTATTTACTCATATTAATAATAACTTTGTATTGAATTTTTTTTATTTAATAGATAAAATATTAATATATATATATATATTATCCATATAAATAATTAATGACAAGTTAATTTGTCGCATGGGAAAAAATAGTCGTCGTCGCCCGTCGTCCGTATGTCTCAATTGGGTCTGATTAAAGTTAATCATCCCAACCAAGTTGAATACATAAAAAATCATCTTGGGTTTTTTCTTTCATTGCTGTCTTTTTTCTGTTTTATTCGAAAAAGTAACTAGGGAGATGTTTTATAACATGACATGAGGTTGTATCTATAGATAGATATATAGAGATAGATAGACTGTTTTGTGGCAATGACGTCTAAACTTCTAAATTATATTATTTGGAATATATAAAGATTTTGTTGCCTGATACTTTGATTCTGACGTCAATGAAAATGTTATAGATACAGAAAATAAATAATTTTGATTTAAAAATAAAATGTTGATGTCAACATTTTTCCTAATTAAATTTATTGAAAGTGTGTTGCTTAGTTAATTAGAATGATTACTATGAGTTTGAGTATATATTGATGTAAAATGTTGATATATCACGTCATCGGAAAATGTATTAGAAGGTCCACGTAAATTATACTTTATTTTCAAACAGAAACAAATCAAGTGCTTGATTAAGGTGCGCAAGAACAAAGTGATGCAATCAGCGAATATTTAAGCAAATTTAATATGCTCAACGTTCGCTGTGTCATTTCCATTTGAATTGGTTACAAGTCCGCGTGTATTTAGCAAAGATCAAATAGATTGATTTAATTTTGATGGTGATTGACCTACGTCCAAAAATATAATTAATGCAATTATTCTGAAAAGAAAATTTATATTCAATTTAAAAAAATACATAATTAAAAACCAAAAAGAGAAAAATCTCATCTCCCCGTATTGTTATCTTCTTCGATATAAAATCGAAAAAAGAAAATTTATTCCAAAAAAGAAGCAAAAGAAAAAAAAACAAAAATGGAAACTTACCTTTATGTAATATGTAAGTAATTGTATGTATATTTTGTCGCGTCAGTCAACGTACATTTTTTCCTTTTTTTTTAAATTGCGACAGGAATATGAAATCCACATCAAAGACGTGACTTTTTTAGTATTTGTAATATATTCGAAAATGTGAAATACAAGAAGCAAAGAAGACGAAAATAAGAAGAAAAATAAATAAAATAACACTCTTGGTTCGGAATATATAAGAATACGATGAATTTCTTTCAATGTATATACATTTGTAAATACATTTATATACGTCTTCAATTCAAGTGAATTATTATTATAGAAGAATTTTTTTTTAAAGTGTAAATGAAAAATAAAATTTATAATTTATATAAATAAAGTAAAATAAAATAAATATAGAGATAAAAAAGATTTCTTCTATTTCATTTTTATCATTTAAATTTTGCTTTGCTTCCAACATATCGATTTCGTGAAATAATAATTAGGTTTTAAAAAGAAAAATCATATGAAAAACATGTACTTCAATGTATAAGTATGCTTGTCAGTATATGGTTATATATTTATGCAATTAAACAGTCAAGTTTTTGGCAAATTAAAAAACAAAATAAAAAAAAGTATAAAAAAATTAAAAGAAATTTTTTTAAAGACTTTTTACGATTACCTATAATTGACATACGCAGTTAACGTTTTTTTTTATTTGCTTTTCACATTGATATAGTAAAAATAATAATAAATTATAATGCAGATGGTTCCGCTTGAGTAAAATGTTATCGTGGAAAAAGACGGAAAGATACGAAAAATTGACTTATAATATTAAAAAAGTTAATTCTTACAAAATTATTTTTTGTTGTAATTTTGGTTTGAATTGCGGGTTGGGCTTCTAGAATATGGGATAGGATGGACTTATGATTTATATTTTTTTTCTGTTATATAAAGGAATGAATAATAATTTTGTGTTGATATTAATAATGAGTAAGATGCCCTTTGAGGATAAAAGTCTTAAATAGAATTACAATTTAAAAATATAGCATTTAGAATAAAATTAGAAAGATGTTACTTCTTCAATTAATTTTTATTTATAGTTTAAGTTTCATTAAATGTTTTATATTTTTCTTTCAAGGTAAAACTAAATCGTTCACATAAAGATCTTTTCATTTATATGTGTGTGTTATAATTCTTACCTATTTTGAGATTAATTTTTATTTTTTTGAAATGAAATAATATTTAAAATTTTAATATATAAAAATATGTCCATTTGAATATTTATGTGCTATGTGTATATTATAGATTATAATATAAATATTTGACATTTAGAATTTATGCGTTATAAAAAATTACGCCCATGCAATGAAAGAATGTCACCTTCAAAGAAGAATCGGAAAAAATATATAAATAATACAAAATATACGCATGTATGAGTATAGAGATTAAAAAGATCAAAAATTTAATCAAATTCTATAATCACAAGTTTATTGAAAGTTAATTTTTATATATATCGTCTCTATATAGAAACTTTTTAATTCATCAATTTGATTACTCTAAATGTGAGTAAAAGTTTTCCATTATAAAGTATATATTATAAAATTTAATATACGTACATAAAATCATTCAGGCGTTAAGAGAATTTATATTATGTGCCGCGATATTAATTATAATGAGAGTATACAAGCGTAAAACCATTTATTATTAAATGAAATAAGACTAACCCTTATTCAACTTTGGTATACGGAACTAAACTACTGGAACAACACATTTTTTATAAATAAATATCTGGAGATATAAAAAAAGGGTAATGACACCTAGCAAAAAAGAGGAGTGAAAAAATGAGAGGAAAATCTACAACACATATGCTCATTTGGGTCAACAAGGCGAACGCAAATTTTTTTTATATATGCATACATATAAACAAAGTATAAAATAAATATTCCACTCTTCTCATTCTTTTATATATATGAAACCTACCCCTAGGGTGTGAAGACACATAAAAAAACGGAAAAGAACAAAAAAAGTAAATATCTTTGCTGGGTTTCTTGGTACTAAAAAAATAACACAAAATAAAATTTAATCTATAATTTAAATAAGAGATCTGATTTCAGAAGGCAAAGTCAGCCCCTAAAATTTCCTTTCCTATATACAACCTACTTTTTTTTAGACGCTCTGGGGGTTATTCGCCTGAACATTAATAACAGAAGAGAAAAGAAAGAAAGAAAGAAAGAAAGAAAGAAAAAAAAGTATTTGTAAATCTTTTTTAAAAGAAATATATAACAACAGAAGAAAAAAAATATAATAACAAGAAAAGGAAATTTCCAATTATGTCCATATATCGATGATGAATCATAAAAAGTTATTATATTGGAATATTTTTCTTATTCTTCGTAACTGACATTTAAATTTATATGCCAACATCAATATTTTTTTTCCTCTTATTCCGGTAATGCTAATATGCTAATTATATTTCTTTTCATATATAAAACAGACACACACATGTTTGAAACTTCGTGATTAATTTCTTTCTTTTGAAAATTGTATGGGTATTGTGAAAATTATAAATGCTAATAATTTAACATTATGTCCGTTTGAATTTTGTATGAAGATTTATTTAAAAAAATGATAATACCAGTCATAACTATTTGGTTGAAACATATGGAACTCTGATTCTTAATGATATAAACAAAAGTTGATATCAAAATAAATTTTATATAAATTGATGAAGTCATTATTTCAAATTCGTTGACGTAATAACTAATAAGAGTTTTCCTACAATTCTGCTGCAATTCTAAACATTTCATATTCCATATTCTACTTATTCTTCAGTATCGTTCATTGCTATTATTTATAATTAGATTATATTGTTAAAGAACACGTGCATATTTCTGACAAAAAACTGCAAAATTTAAAGTTTTTCTTCCCCAGTTTATTGGATACTTTCCTGTTAAAACAAATGTTTTAAATGTTCTTGCAAATACAAATTTTATAACACTGTTTCATAGGTTGAACTAAATTTATAAAGTTTTTCTTAAATATCTAAAAATTTATCAAATTTGGTTTTATTTAAAACAATTTTGATTTTCACTTTCGTTAATCAATAAATAAATAAATTTAAATTTCCATTTTATTTTAATTTTAATATCAAACAACAAATAGATTAGATTTTTTTGTGCTATTAATATTCTATACCTACAATTATAGTAACCCAGAAGAAATGATTATTCCGAAACAACATCATCATTTTTACCATGGACGAAAACTTTATATGATATTTACATCATTCAATTTATTATTCAGCTAGCATACCAATTTCCGACTATGCTACTCAGAGGAATATTATGTATGGGTAAAAAAACAAAATAAAAAATGAGAAAAAAGAGGGATGTATAATATTAAAAGCTTTACAAAGTATTAATTATTTCTGACATGAAATTATTTATTATTTTTTCCGTATTCCTTTTTCTTTTTATTAAAATAAAATTCTTTCTTTCTTCGGCAAAAGATTAAAAATTTGATATTTTAACATGGAAATTCTTCTCATCAGACGGCTGTTACGTTGTTTACATGAGATATAGATATTAAAATATGTTGGTAAGGATGTTAAACTTTATTTTATACGTTATAAATTGATTCGGTTCCCTCAATCTAAATTTAAATATAACAAGTGAGATGGAGTTTTCAAAATGAAATGATTATTTAAAAATAATAAACCATTTTATTTGGGTTTTCGCAAATCAATGTATACATACTCGTATACAGAAAGCATTATGGTGAATTATTATGATAATAATAATTTTATATCTATCTTTTGATATATGAGTTGTTTCTTGGTTACCACTTATACGATCATTTTTTTCATAATATTTTTCTCCACTTTTATTTTTTATTTTTTCATAAATTTGTCTCCACTTTAATTTTATATTTCCCTTTAAATTTTTACACTATTTTACATTTTTATTTTTATTTTAACTATTTTTTCCAATATCACAATTCTTTCTAATATTTCAATTATGTTCTTGTACTTTACGATATTATATTTCATTCTTTCCTTACTATAATTATCACATTTAATAATTATATGATTTGCGTCTTCTATTTCTTTACACTTTTCACACTTATTATTTTATTCTATGTAGTAAGTTAAATTCACTAGTAATATTGTTTAAATTTTATTTTTACATTTACATATTATGAGATTATATACAAATGTGGTTAAAGTTATTGAAATGGATCTAAATATGTATATGTATATGTAAAATTACAAAATAGTTACTCATACCCCGGAATCCTGGATACCAGATTTTCTTTGAAATATTCAAAATATTCTATTATTTTCATATAACGAACAAAAATATATTCATAGAGAAAATGATATAAAAATCCATAATATTATGAATTTTCTTGAACAAAAGCTTGTTAAATTTTATAAAATTATAGATCTCCTTCTTCATAGTTAAAAGTTTAAACTTTAATAAAATGTATGTATTCTAAAATATGTATAATATATGTGTATAATGTAGATATGTATGTGTGCTTTTGTTGAAATTTTCTCTTTGAATAAAAACTAACTAAACTAAATAGAACAGAACACAACACAGTCTCTAGCATAATATAGTTTCAATGTGAACTTCTTGAATAATAAACCGATTTCAATTATTTAGATTAGAGAATATGCTCCTTCACTTTGCGGAACTTAAATAAAACAATGGCCGTGTTCCAGATCTTTTAGAGTTAAGAGGAAAAAACGTATAATATAAGTATTTATGTTTGTTTGTGTTTTGTAATAATATAAACTTCACTATAATCAAGTGACGCTATTTTATTTAGGGTTAGTTTTGTGAACTCTTTAATTATTAATGTCATGTCGAACTAGACATGACCATTGACTCAAGAGGGAATACAATTTACATTGTACAACCCAATAATTATTTATCATCACTATACTATTTATTTTTGTTTATTTTTTCATTGCTCCATAATCACAAAGTTATGGGTCATTTTTTATTTGATTATACTTTGAATTTTATAAATGTGTTGATATAAATTTTTTCTTAGAAAACAAAAAAATATAATTTTTGTTTCTCAACCATTTGCGACTGTTTTAAATGACGTATTATTCCTTTTTATTGCTTATATTTTAGAAATTTAGAGTTTTTGTTGTTGGCAGAACATAATCGTAAGCCTATAATTCAATAACCATATAAGAAAAAACATTTATCTTAAACTTAAATATCAACGACGTATGTAAAAATATTTATATGGTATATGTTTTATTTTAAGAGAATCTTTATCATTACTTGTCAATGTTAACTATAATTTATTATTAAGCGAATGAAATTTCTGGTCACGAAGTTATGAAAATATCTTACAGGAACTCTGTTGGAGGATGCAGTATTTTTTAATAAAAATTTCATATTTTTGATTTACTCAAGGTTGGTTTTACTATAACAATTCTAAAAGACAAAGGTTTTATATGTATATGTAAAAAAAACTTGATTTAATCACTCATTTTTTGTAATTTAAATAGATAATTTATTAATTTACAAAAGGATTTCGAATGAAAATATATTTTTGTGAGTTATTCAGAGTGAATAATGTCACACATATTTGAATGGAGAATACTTGAATAAAAAAAAAATTAACATAAAAATAATTAATAGTAAAAAAAAATATCATACACATATTTATTATGGAAAAAATACCAATGTGTTGAACGTGAACTATAAATGAAAAACGTATGTATATAAAATAATAAATTACTATCAATTAAATGACTAATTATCAGTTTTTTATTACTTTTTATTTTTCTTTGTTATTGATATCTATCTGTATGAATGTAATATGCGGTTATTTCTAATGCAATAAATTTTATGAAATATATAAAAACCCTGTAGAAATTTGTAAATGACATTTGAAAAAGACTCTTAACTTAAAAACATAAAAAAAATAAAAATTATAATAATTATAAAGGAATAGTTTCACTTTTACGAAAAGAATAGAGTTTAATTATTTGTATGTTAAAATTTTAGTATACATTTGTACTCGCCTTATAAATGATTAAAATATGAAAATAGTAGGACAGTAGGACAGTACCTACCATCTTGACTAAAGTGCTCTTCACAAGATTTTTCGATTTATCTGATATTGAAATTTAATGGTGTCTAAAAATACATTAAAATATTATATTTATATACACAATTTAATACGTTCAATTTAGTTCCAGGTAAATGTATATTATATATACTAAGTGATATATAAGGTATAAAAATTGTTTTGGTTTTCCATCCTCCTTAAGGGAAAGATGAATATAAAAAATATAGGGTTCTGAAAATTATCTACATCGTAAACGAATAACGTGTAATGCATTTTATTGTTTTACTGATACAGAAACACAAACAAAATTAAATAATTTTTTTGCAAACTCTGAGGGCATAAAGAAAAAAAAAACATAAGAAAAGATCTTTAATTATAGACGTCAGAATCAATGAAAGAAATATTATACAAATTTAAGCATTAAAAAAACCAGAATATAAAATTAATGTAAGAAAATAAAAATATACCCATGTTTCTGTTTATTCATTTTTGAATTTGTTTGAGACAATAAGATTCGTGCTCGATTTTCCCTTGCGAAATATAATACAATATAATCGATTATTTTTATATTTTTTTATCTTAATTCCATATCAAAAAAAAGTCAGACTTTATAGTGTTTTTGTAGGTTCGTTCGAAATATAAAATACAAAAAAAGAACTCAGAGTTAAAAAAAAAAATATATAAAAGAGTAGAGCAGATACGATGTTTTATAGAAGAGTATAAAGGAAGGCCCATATACGAATATATAATATATACTATAATGTTCAGCTTTCGTGATGTTACACCGTTTAATGTTATATAGAATCGAGATTCATCTATATAGACACGGGAAAACGAAAAACGTTTAGCAAAGTACCCAATTTTTATGTTATATAATTTTTTCTCAAGTCTAAAAGTCGTTAGATTATATATATACATATTTTATTATTGTTTGTTTATAAAGTATGTTATATAAAATTCAGAATGTCTTTCAAATTAAATTTTATAAGAATAATGAAGTCCGGATATCATATTTGACCTCACTGGGCATGATAATAAAATTCCGTGCGCTTTATTTATTTATCTTATTGTATATATTTGATGATTGATGAAAATTATTCATAGTCTCTAATTATAAATTTAAAAATTAGTCAGTTTAATGGCATTTGCGATGATCAAATAAATTGCTGACACATTTTGGAATATAATATTTCTTCATAAATAGAATAATGTGTATATGCTAATGTACTCAAACAATCATGAATTCTTATCATCATTATGATATTTTGATATGTGGATATTAAACCTATGTACAAAAATGTCATGAAATTACAGATTACTAACACAACTAGTTCAACATACAGTTTATCAATACAAAATATAATATGAAATTTTTAAAAACAAATGCCTGAAATAAAAACGGTGAGTGTTATAATTAAACCAGAAATCGTATTTATATTTATTTTTAATAAATTATGTTTTACATAAATGTTGATCGTAGTTTTTTATTAGAATGTTACGGGTAAATAAAATTTTGGTTTTCAATTATTATTTATTGACCAATACATCCTATATATTTCCATTTCACTAAACTTCAAGCTCTTTGAATTATTTTATAAATGGACCACCAAATACTCTAACAAATTATGCATTTATTTAATTAATTCCTGTAAAATTGCAAAAAATGTTTTGGCTAATTGCAGGATTTTCTATACTTGAATATAGAAAGTATAGGAAGTATAGTTCTTATGTTTTTCTATCACTTTCAATGCGTTATTGTTGACAACCTTTAATCATATAATTTTAATTGCACATCATGTCATATCACAATCATTTCAATTAATATTAATAAAAAAAACTCCAATACAACAAGAAAAAAGTAATTATGAAACTTAAATAATTGTTTAACCTTTTAGAAGGTGTATCAACCTGCATCGTGCAGTATACAATAATTATATATCAATATTATTTATTGCTAACATTTTTTCCATTGTAATTGTATTTTTATTTAGATTCATTTTGAGTATTTAGGCACTCATTTTTAATTATATACAAATGATTTTCATACATATGTAGAATCTCGTAATGTAGGCTGGTATTAATACAATCAATGGAATTAAAGTATTTTACTCTATGGGGCTTCAGTTTATAAATTACTGTTGTTTTAAAATATAATGTTAGAAGTATTCATACATAATTTAAAATAAATAGGGTCAATCTCACTAGAAACAAATTACTCAGGTATTATTTTAATTCAACTTTAGAAGACCTTTAATATTAATTTCAATAGGAAAGACTCAATTAAAGTTTATATATTTTTAATTTTTAAAATAATTTAATAATTTTTATCCGGTATGAAATTTTTATAAAATAAAGCATTAAAATGAACAAAAATGGTACATTAATGTATATTACGTGAGTAATTTTCATTTGAGAATAATTATTGGGAATCAAACCAATTGTTTTTATTTAAATTAGATTTTAATCTAAAAATTTTTTGGTAGCTTATTTCTTGGATTTCATGCCATTTGTAAATTTAAATTAATATATTGAAGCACCAACACTGAGAATTTGATACAATATCAGGAAATGTTTTCGAATTACACCTACTTGAGTAAAAATAAAATTTGAATTATAAGAATAAAATCACTGTTAATATAGATATATATATTTTAATTTTCTCATGAAGAAAATTTTGATGTTTTTCGAGATAAAATTATTATAAATGTAAAAGATTATTCGTCGAATAAAAAAATTCTTTTACATATAGAAAAAGATTTGTCTTTAATTTAAAATTCGATACGAAAACAAAATTTTTGACTGATTTATTAATATATATAAAATTTAGAATAAACAACCCCATCTCTCCCTTACACTTGTAAATCTAATCGGAAACTGTTGTTGTTTAAAATAAATTTTTTATATTTTTTTTACGTTTTCCTACAAAACCTACTAAATCATATTTATTTTTTGGCTGTGCCAACAGAGGGCCGAGGAAAAAATTAAGGCAAAACATAAAGAAAAAGACTTAAAAAAAAAGTATTTCAAATTGATTTATATTATATGTTCTCCCGAACAAATATATTATTATTATTATTATTATTCCCTATTTTTTTAATAAAAAAATAAAAATTGAATGACTCAAATTCAGCCGGAATTGTTACAATTTTTATTCATTTTTATTTTATTTTTTTTTTGTTATTCAATTTTATGTTCATTATTCAAAAAACAGAGGAGGGAAATTTTTTGAAAATTAATGTTCTCAATGTTTGAATAGAAAAAAGAAGAGAAAACAAAACGCAAGGAAAAAATACACAATAAATAAATTTATGTTGGCTTTGTAAGACTATCAATCGCGATAAAAGAACAAGCACAATATAAACATACACACATACAACAAAAGCACATGAATATACAAAAATTGACCTTTTATAACCCGGGTGTTCTGTGAGTTCTGACTGATCCAATCAAATCGAATAAAATAAAAAAAAAATACAAAAAGCAGAATTAAATTGATTGATTTTGAATGCAAACGCAAAAAAAAAAAAATAATATAAATAATAACAATAATCATTTTTCCAATTACATTGTTTCTTTCATTGGAATTGAGTTATAAAACAATGGAATATTTTTCTCTTGTTTTTTATGTTGGTGTTTTTTTCTAAATGATTTATAAAATGGCAAAAAAAGAATAAATAAATAAACGCGCCGCATTATTCAATCTATTCTCGAGCAAACCAACCAACCGATCCTTGATCGTGACTAAATACAATTTCAAATAAAAATATATAATGTTTGAACAGCAACACAATAACAACAACAACAACAACAACAACAACAACAACAACAACAACAACAACAACAACAACAACAACAACAACAACAACATCAATTACAATTACACAAAAACTAAATATAAAACTATAATAAAACATATAAAAGAAAAAATAATAAATAAAATTGCTGTTTCATTTGAATGTCATGAATTCGAATCCGTTTCAAGCCTAGGGATAAACCGGAACGTATCCCGTACCTAATAAGTTAATTCCGAGGTTAATTCACAATTTTATAAAATTCCTCTTTATCTTTTTTTAGATTAAACAAGAATGAAACCAATTGTGTAATTTTTTTCTTTTTTTTTAAATATTTTTTTCGTTTTAATTTTCCTATTTAATATTGAAACAGAATTCGATTTAGGTGATACTATTTTTATTGTTACATTTTTATCAATATAAATTCAATAAATAAAAAAAACCGTTTTTAAAAGGATGATATAGGATGTCAATACTTTTCATATTTTTCTTTCTAGTTTATTCTTCTATCAATTGGAAATAATTCAAAGGAAACAAAAGAAACTATAAAAGAATAAGCATAGCGGTACCAGGAATGACAGTCATCAATCGGGACTCTATTGATGATCAAAAATCGTTTGGAATCCATTAAATATATTATGTTGCTTAAGATTCATCTGCAATCTACAATTCTATATATTTTCTCTTGGGAATTGAAGAATGATATAATATATGCTAATACCTTTTACAGTACTATATTTCTTGGCATGACCGTAGCATCTAATAAGTTTACGGCCCTATCGAAATTGGCATGCGATTGTCTATGCAGCAAGATGTTCATACCCAAATAACGGATATTATTGGCTGCATTGACATCTCTGTTCCAGACAATTTCACAGTTTCGGCAAACTTGGAACCGGTCTGGAGACTTAGATGTCTCTGCAGCCTCAAAACACTTGCTGCATAGCTTTGTGGTGCGAAACTCATCAACTTCTACCACATCGCATGCCTGAGCTAACCGCCGGAGGAGTCTTGGTTTGGGAGTTCTAACATAGCCGCGGATGGGAGAGTCCGCAGCTATTTTCGTGTGTATTTGAGTTTTGGATAGTACATGCAACCCGAAATGATCATCTCAATTTATATTACATTAATTCAATATACAGATTTAAGACATTACCTTTTTAATTCTGAGTTGTAACTAATTTACGTTTTTTGATGAAACCAAATATCATTAACAATATTTGACCAAATATACGTAGAATTCAAATATATTTCATCCATAATACTATTATGCTATATTTTATATACAAAAATGATTTCATTTTAAAACGAGCCAAAAAAAACAAATAAAACAAAGACGAAGAAATTAAGAAAAATTTATGACCGCTACAAAAAGTTTGTTAATTCATTATACTAAGTAAATTGAATCGACACGACATTTTTTTTCTATTAATTTAAAATATGGAAATTTATTTACATATATTTTCTTTGGGTTTGCAATAAAACTGTCCTACACAATAATCATGCTCATGTATCAGAATTACTGTTTTATATAGAGTTGTAAATTAATGTGAAAAGAATTTTTACAAAAATATTAGAGAAGAAAAGAATTTCTTATTATAATTTGAAGAAATAAAGAGAGAAAACTATACTAGACACGAGTGGTGAAATATATGAATATATAATTAATACTACAACATAAAATCTATTCCAACATATTCGGTTAATTAAATGCGAGCAGTTTTGGAGACTGCATGTGAAATCACTGATTGATTTGAGCTACTAATAAAAATTTACTGAATTTTACATTATGATTTAATTACAAAATTGGATCAATCCACAAAAGCATAAATTATGCTCTATAAAAACTAAACCAACAATTTCTTTTACAATAGGGGCGTAATTTTAGATATAAATATTAAAAATTACTGTAAAAAATCAGTTATTATATTTTACTTTTTCTATAGTTTTTGAATGGGTTCGTAAAAACTGTGTGAGAAATACCTATACATATGCATATTACTTAAATGAATAATGGTACCCCTTTTAAAGTTACAGCATAACATAGAAAGTTGCCATAAAATCATCCCTCTTTTATGGAGATAACACCAACACTGAAAATTGATGGAATGTCATCACCCAACACATGAGATTTATTTATTTTTGAGTGTAGGAGATTTTTATATTTAACTTTTAAAATTTTATACATAGTAGTGGGAGTAAAGCTTTTTCAATGGGTAGGTATAGGTACTTTATTTTACTTTATTTTGGTGTAGGAGGAAAAAACCATGATTTAAGAATAAATTTTCTTGGCATATAAAATATATTATTTTGTATCCGCACAGAATAATTGGGGTAGAATATTTTTTTAGCGTTTTTTTTTACTTGTATGCATATATAAGTATGTATATAGAGGTACTTATGTATATCATATACATATATTAAACGATAAAAGGGTTCAATAGTATAAGAAGATATATTTAGAACGTGTAGTAACTTTATTGTGCTAAATAGGCGTATCAATGAACATACCTTGAACGTTAGATCTTTAATTATATATATAAATATAACATTATAGCATTGGTACGACGTATGTGTATATATGAGTTTATATGTGTTTATGTGAATATACATTATCGAACAGATAACTTAACATGGTAGCCGCGGGCTATATTCAAATATTATAACGATGATGATTCACTATATAATAAAGTCACATCAAGACCTTTTAACATTTTTCATTTTTTATAATCATAAAATTTGTATGAATGTGACAGATGTTTAATCGTTAATATGATCGATTATGTAATCCGGATAAAAGTCAACCGACATCATAAAATGTTTATAAGCCCTGAATAAGATCTTCTGTATTTTTTCATCTCATTCTTATATATTTTGATATACTAAATCATCATGAGTGTGTGTTTGTAAGCAAGTACGTTTTACGTTTTAGGTCGCATAATAAACTAAGGCACATCAATTAATTAATAAAATGGAATAATATGATGATTCATTTTAGGGTTGACCTTTTTGAGGTAAATAAATAAAATAATCTTTTATTATATATACATAATTATTATAAAGTCTAATCATCTAAGAATGATTTATAATGACTGACATATTAATTATATTGCAATTGTGATTTTCATATTCAAAAAATTGCAAAAGAAATAGTTAAAAAAATTGGTTAATCGTACTATTAACTTTTATAAAATTGAGTACATATAAATTTTAAACCCATTAAATAGATTACGCATATGAATATGTAGATTAAATGATATATATAATATTATTAAGGTATATAATGATGCTATAACTGAATATTAAATGTCTAACATGTGCTGTGATGAGAATCGTGATATGTCGTTATTAGTCATTAAAAACACGCTATGTCTAATATATCATTTTTACGTTTTATTTATATATTTATGTATGTACTTCATTCTTAAAAATTTATTGTTTGCTTTTCTATTTCACCTTTTATATTAATTTTCCCATAACTATTATATTAGAAAACTAAAATTTTATAATTTCAATTATTGCTTAGAAAAATTATTCTTTTTTATAAAAATCTCGTAGGAAAATTTTTTTCGCCACCACTGACTTGAACTCAACTGAACAAAAACTCAACGGAAAAAAAATCGTTCAATTAAAACAAGTTTTAAGTTTTTACCTGGAGTCGGATGAATAAAATATGTATTTGATGGACGAAGTAAAAAACAAAACTCAAACTTTTCACATCTAATTACTTCGAAAATATTCACTGACTAAATTTCATCTTAACCAAATTTTTTTGTTGGCAAAAGTTTTGATTTTTTTATTCACAAAATTATATTACTAGGTATATAATCTTGATTTTCTATAAAGACTAAATCACAAAGTATAGGCAATTATAAACTCGTCGTTATCGAAATATATAAGTGTATATAGAGTTATATATTTTTGTTAAATATTATATAAAACAATAATGTATGCTTGTTGTTTAAATAAAAGATGCATTATTTTAATAATCCGACCAAATATAGAGTGAATTAGTATTTTATATTAAACGAAATGTGAATGTAAATATACCTTCAAAAACGCGGTCCCTCGAACCATAATTAAATCATCAATACCTAAATATTTTTGAATTTGATTGATTGAAAATTTTTCATTAAATAATTTTTTTTGTATATATAGGTACTTTACTATCTAATTCATTACTCTATGTTCTTCGTTCTTTTTATTATATGCCTTTAGCTTATTCAAAGAACAGACATATTGGTATCTTATAGCATCATTTATTATTCCAAATATTTTGCATATTTTTACTTTTTTTGTTTTTTTCTATTCCCAAAGAACAAATGAAATGAGCGTATATATAATAAATACATATACTCTGAAAAGAGGAAAAAAAAGAAAGAAAAAAAAAATAAATAATGAAAGACGAGCATGAAGAAACCATTGCCAACAAAACTTTTCTTGAGTAATCGTCAGCCAGTCTGTTTTTAGCATAAATACATAATAGCGCGGGTAAATATATTTTAGGAAAGAAAGAAAAATATACGACGTGCATACGAAAGTGGACTATATATTTTTTTGTCTTTCTTTCTTTTTATTCCTTACTTTATTAATTCAAAGAGCATTTGAGAATACAAATTTATATGAATCGAAAAAATAAAATCTACATTTTAGATAAAAAAAATTACAATTAGAAAAATTACTTCCTTTCAAATTCCTCATCCTATAATAAAATATTTATAAATAAATCATATTCCTGCTATATATAACTTAATAATAATTTTTAGATTTGTGTATGCCGCTCAAATCTCTTTTATGATTCGTATACATATAATAATGTAGGAAAATGGGCCTAAAGCGAAATAAACATATACAAAAATAGTATAAATTATATAACATCAATTCCCCTAAAATTGCCCTTGTGAACACGAACAGTGAACAAGTTGAGTTTGGGTTTTAAGTTAGGGGTTTTACACCCTCAGAAATTATATAAAGCTTTGTTCTTGCTGATTTTCGTCCTTAATATATATATATAACACATCCTTCCTTTTACCACCTTTGCAATCCACCCACTTGTACCAAATTTTGGGTAATGAAATGTCTCTATGCGTATTATATTATATATTATGATATGTATTAATGTTTTTATATAGTAGAACAATATATACGAGTATACAATATTTAAATAAAAAAGAGACTACCTATATGCTTAAAAAGTACAAAATTGGACAAAATTGAATGAAAGTAAAAGCTTCTAAAAACCATAAAACCGATATAAAAAAAAGTTAAAAGGATTTAAAACAGACTTTTGATACTGATACTGGTGCCACTTACACCTAATTAATTTGTGGCAAAACATGGAATATCTCTAGATAAGAATTTTCGTATAATGAAATTAAATTCACATAGGAAAGTCTTTGATGTTTTTATAAAATATTGTAGTTTTGGAGGAGTGAGAAATTTAGTTTTTTTTCTATGTATAAGAATTTCAACTTTCAACAAATTCTATACAAGAGAATAATGTAACATTAAACATAAGAAAATGTATGCCATTGAAAATGTAAAAAAAAAAATTCTATATATATTGTGTATAGTGACAATGAATTTGCGTTAAAATATAATAATCAAATATAAAATATTTTTTTGGAAACTTAAGTTAGCTTAAGTATATATTCGATGAGATTTCAATAAAATTTTTAATTAGGTTTCTACAAAAGTAATTTTTAATAAAACTTTTATTAATCAATAGATGATTGATTTAACATGTCATTGATATCTTATCAATATAATCAATATAAAATATTTGTGTAAATAAATATCTTTGTATATATTAGATGTATATTATGATCGTCGTATATAATGTGTTTTATATATTAGGTCTCCAACGTGTCTAGAAACCTTAACGAATATAAACGTCTTTAGATATTCATTGTTTACATCAGTATTATAAAATATACACAGTGATAAGATTAGATTCAAGAAGTATTAAGTTTTTTTTATATTTGAATGCAATATTAAACTGTTCATCTAATCCAAAGGAAATTTTTCCTTGCAGTAACGTAAATTTGACCGAGCACGTGATAAAAAAAATTCTTTTAAATTACTTTTGTAATGTCATCGTTTGATCTATTTATTTTGTAATTTTACGTATAATTTATATACAATATACATGATTGTATTGAAGAAAATTTAATGTGTGAGAGTAAGTGTACAATAACAAAAATTCAATTTAAAATAAATTTTCTTGGATTGTCTCCAAATTATTTCAATTGTGCTCAGTCATTGAAAACAAGTTCAAATTTTTATCTTGTGTGTGTTCATTTTTTTAGTTACATTATGCATATATAATAAAAATTTGTGTAAATTTGATTGTGTATGTGGTATTTGTATAGTATTAAAAAAAATGTTTACCTCGAATTTTAACCCAGTTTGCTGCTTCTTTTATCAGCACATTGTATTTTTTTTCTCTTGTGTTTTCTTTTTATATGGAGAATTTTTATTTATGTACACATATAATCCTTATATATGAACGTTTTTATTATAATGTATATAACACGGAATATGATATGTTCGTATTCGTATCGTATAAATGAAATAAAAAACGGCATTAATGAATGATTTTTTTTTTCTTTTTCTTCTTCCTTTAGTTTTTTTCTTTTTGTTTTTTATTCAATTTTTTTTATCGTTCTTCTCATGATATTTTGTTGTTGTGCTGTGTTAAAAGCAAATGTGTGTAATGGATTTTAATTAACACGTTGGCTGTCAGCTGTATGATTCGTGTTGACTTTCTTATGTGTCAAATCCTGGTTGTTGTTGTGTTATTTATAAAATAAACAATTTAAGTTTTATTTTTTCATTTTTTATTGTTTATTTGATAATTTTTTAGAGATGAGTTGGTACATAGTTAGTTAGCTGACTGACTAATTATAACCGGCCTCTCCCACTGGCTTTCACACCTATTTTCCTAATCTTAAGTGCTTCTTAGATTATATAAATAATTTATTTAATGTGTGTTAATTTATTATTGAATTTATTGTTTTGCACCAATTCCAAAACACGATTTCCTGACTTAAAATGAGAAAACCATTTAACTGTCACTCCAAATTATTTTTTTTATTCTTGTTTTTTTTTTCATTTATATACAATTAAAAATTGTTTTTATTTATATTTTGTACAATATATGTTAGATTTTTAGATCGTAATATACATTGATTTATATTCAATGTACAATTGTATAAACCCAACAATAATAATAAAATTACAATAACAATATTGTAATAAGAATAACAATAAAAATAGTTATATATAAAAATAAATTAAAGATAAAATATACTTAATTATAATTCATATTTTACCTATTTCCCTTTTATAATAAAGATATAGAATCAAATAGAAGGTATTTATATATTTGCATGTATTTCATAAATATATAGCATGATGATGATGATGATAATGATGATGATATATGCATATAATACATTATATTAAAATAAAGAAAATAAACCATTTATTCATGATTTTGATTCATGGTCGGTGATGCGCAAAGAAAATTTATTTATAATTTATATACACACATCTACATATTTATTTTAACTTATTAGATATTATTAAATTATTCAAATGAAGGTATATAAATATGTACATACAAAAGAACGAAGAAAAGTGTCTATTATTGAAATAATATGTTATTTTGTTTTATAAGAAAACAACAATAGAATGGAAGATTTGTATTATAATAATTACTGTATTGCATGTGGATGTGACGTTCATGAAATGAATTTTATAAATTTATTGTTTTAATGATAATTAAATTTTTATTTTATTTAAAAACAGTATATTGTTGAAAACAAATATTTATTCATTATAGTTTTAAATTAATTATAATTCAATATAGAATATGTATTTTTTTAATAATTCGTTTTAATATAATTCCAAACTTATGTTTGGAAAATTACTGATATAGACGGAAGAAGCCCACGCAAATTGTCATTCAATTTGATATAAACAATGAGTATAATTGTTATTTATTACATTATTGTATTATCAAGTAAAATACATAAAATGTTTCATATTGATTTATTGGTAATTTGATTATAAAAAATATATTATAGAATGTGTATAACTTAATACTAAAAATAAGTACATATACCTGTTTGTTATTTTTTTGTTTTAATTAGTATCGAATATTATGATTATCTATGTTTAGCTCAACGTTAAAATAGCATTTCGTTTAAAACTCATACACGAATCTATCCAATCATCAATACGAATCAAACCACCCCTATTTTTTTGCTAATATTATTACATAAAATTGCGTGGAATCCACAAATTAAAATTCCAATATATAGTTCACTCCTGGTTTTAATGTGATCGATCTCTTATATATATATATGTATATACATTCTCTCATTGAGAAACTAATCACGAACAAAACGCACCCTCTTAAATTTTTTCTTTTTTCTTTTTACGTCTTATACATTATATAAGCTAAATTATTCCTTAACATTAGAATATTTGAAAGTAATGACTCCCTTCCTTATTCATGTTATACCAATTTCCAACAAAAGTGACAAAATATCATTATTCAGTGTACCACCGTCATATCCCCAAATTAAATTCGCCTCTCTATGTTACTGCCTAGATAGCTAGATAGATAGATAGATAGCTAGATAGACCTACAATTCCGCCCCAATTTATATCCAATTCCCTTGTCATATCAACGAGTTGTATAGATATAGGTTTATAAAATATATGTATATTATACATATTTTGAAATCATGCTTCACTTATTCGAGAAACTTTATCGTCCACACAAAATATAGAAATCGAAGATGAATAAACTTATATATAGACATACATATAAATATAAATATGTGTATATAAGTAAAAAGAATAGATGGAGAAGTACTTTAATCGATTTCCTTATAATATCTCCAACTTTATATAAACTTATGGTTCTTATTGAATTGAACTTCATTTTTTTTCTTTTTTTCTATTCCTCATTCTTTTTTTTCTTTTTCCTTTTTTATCTCTAAATTCGAGATATTCAGCATTTCATTATCTCATATTTTCAAATATCATAAATCTAACTGATTTATGAATTCAAATAGCAATTCGACTCATTTTTTAAAGTTCAATGAAATATACAGGACCGTCATTAAAATATTAAAAAAATAATATATTTAAATAATATTGAATGACGGTAATTGATTTATAATGGTTTGATTTTAATTTTTTTTTAATTCTTCACCCTGTAATTTAAAATTTTTTAATGTAGAAATATTAGAATAATAATGAACTAATGGTGATATTTAAGGGTAAACGATAAACAAAACAACATAAAAAATAATAATTAAACTTTATAGATCAATAATAACGAATACAAAAATACAACATTGTATGCAAATTACGATCTCTGAATAAATTTTACTGTTAGCAATGTGCTATTTTGTTATTTAATATAGACATATAATACAGATCGACCCTTATTTTCTGAACTAAATATAGTTTTAATTACATCTCTGTATATTATTATTTGTGTGAAGTCATATTTAATTTCAAATTGAATTTGATTTAAAAAGAATAAAGTGAAAATTTATTAATAAAATTTAAGGATGTATTTTAACAAAATTTTCTCCATTAAAAATAATATATATGCATATGATATGTATATATGGGTTTTATGTATGCATATTATCATATATTCAATATTATATTCAACGTAATGTAATGTATAAATATATAAATATATAAATATAATATATATATACATATATATTCGAACAAGTAGGTATGTAATTAATTTTACGGCCACACATTAATGTTCATACCACTTGTCTGTTTCATAAACTGCGTGTATGACGTACATATATGGAACCAAAAATACAGAAAAAAATTATAAATATACGACTAAAGTTTCAAATATATAATGTTCGTCGTATTATAATCATATATATATTATAATTGTATATAGTATTTTATATATGCGTGTACAGTTAATTAATCCTTTTAGTTAGTACAGCAGCTGGTGTGTACGTTAAATGTTTCACATGAAATGGATGTCGTTTTCAAAACTAAACTAAACTATAATAATGTATATTCCCGTATTTATATAATGTACTTTAATGTTTTTATTTAGCTGTTACTTTTTTTTAAAACCATATACACATGAAACAAATTTAATTTATGTTTTACTTATATAGAAACAAAAACAAATAACTGAAATATTGAATCCTAATTTGTAAAAATTAAATCTAGATTCATAATTAAACAATAGAAATTATGTTTGACGAACAATTCTTATATTCTTACAAATCCCTACACAGGTTGTAGAAAAATAATTTAATTTTTTTTGATAACAAATTTGATCTGTATTGAAAGTTCAAAAATTGTTCCAGAATAGGATGTGATTAACATTTAAATTCGGAGCATTTAGCTTAAAAATAAAATTCGCTTAATATGATGTAATACATCTTATAAAATTAAATTATAAAAATATAATCCTTTAATCACATTCTCGAAATCTTGGCGTTTGCATTTTGATTTTTAAATATTCTTTCAATTTTACTTATTAAAAAAATGCATATTAGTAAGCGAGTTTCAAATCTCCTATTTTATAATATCTATTATTTATTAAATTTGTTTTCTTATGAAAACATGAGTTTTATAAATTATGAATTATTTTATTTTCAATATTAAAACATTATAATTTCCCATTTGTATTGAAGTATGGAAGAGTATTCTTTATCAAATTTGTCTTATAATATAAAAGAAAATGAGAGTAAGAGGCGGATACGTAATAAGAAGAAAACTAAAGCAATTTGATGCCACTCAAAATCTACTTATTATTCAATTCAAGTTTTTGTCTTGCAGTATTGAATGGAAGAAAACCAGAAGTAACTTTATAACTATATGATGCGGTGAGAAAAAAGAGAGGTAGATGTATACATAGATATGTATGTTGTCACACATTCTAATATAAACTAATTCAGTTATAACTTTGTCCTGTTGGAAAATATAAATTGGATAACTTTGATAGAATCCATACATATTTTAAGAATTAAATATTCGTGTTGAAACCTTGCCTCTCTATTCTCTTGTGTTTATATTTATGTGTGTACATATTTATGCATACATGTGTGTGTAGAATTTTTTTTTCTTTTCCTTATAAATTTAAAAAAAATCCTTTTAGTTTCGTGTTTCTGAATTTTGAATTTATACAGTTTCGTGTCTAACTCAATTTCTTAGAAAGGGTTTAAATTTTTACATAATCAACGAAATAAAAAAGAAAAAAAAAGATGATTTGAAATTCAATAGAATCTATCTTCACTGTCTGCGCTTTTATAAAAACATTTTCTCGTTTCAAAATATTTTTTTCTTTTAAAACATACTATACACTTACACACATAAAATGACATACTTGTCATACATTTACAAAGGTATAATGTTAACTGCATAGTCAAATTGCTTAAGAAGTCAAAGAGAAAATAAATAATAAAAAGTATATTTACAGAAAAACGAAAACATAAAGAATCTACTATGGACTTCTAAAGAATTCAATATGTTCTGTCGGTATACCTTTGCAAAATATAAAAGTGCAATTGGACAGGGAAATCTTAAAAATGAGACACCGAAAGTAAAAAATCGTGTACACCACCAGGATGTTGAATTTTGAAAAGGAAATATTTGCACGCCCTTTTTCATATTATGTATATCTTTTTTTATGTTTGCGTTTTTTTTTCTTTCAAAATGTTGTGTTCTGTTGAAAATTGTTTGTTAAGGGGATTAAGGTCAATTAAACAAATCATGACAGAGTCAAGGTAGAATAATATAAATCTTTTAAGAAACAAGAAACAGAAAATATACATAAAACATATGTATTTCGCGTTCTGAAACTCACGCAATGTCTGGGAATTTTCATAAAATTTTAATATTTTTTAATTTAAAAAAATCCTTCTACGCCCAAACAGCGTTCGTCTACTAACGGCTTTCATCTAAAATATTTAAGAAATTTTTACAGCAGCTGCACCGTCTTTATCATCTATCGACAGTCATTTTCTATTCGTCGTTATTGGATTAAATTAATGCATGTTCTTTGAAAAAAAAAATATGACCAAAAAGTAGATGAAAAGAATGCTCAAATTAAAAAATACAATTCAATTCCATCTTTTTACGATGCGCAAAGTTAAGTGGAACATAGGCAATCGATCAATCAATTGAAAATCAAAATTCTTAGATATTTCATAAAAATGTTTGAATTACATGTGTTTTTTTTATATAATATTTTTTATCTTGAATTTTTTTATATAATGTCATTGAAAAACTTTATTTAATATATTTCTGATTATTCATTATTAATGATTATTTAAATTGGATTTAATTAATAAAAAAACTCGAAAAGAATTAATGTATTTGAAAATACAATCCTAATAAAATAATAATAGTAATTTAAATAAAATATTTCCAGACTAATTAAAT
The DNA here is from genome assembly GCA_963082725.1 of Pedicia rivosa. Taxonomy (NCBI): domain Eukaryota; kingdom Metazoa; phylum Arthropoda; class Insecta; order Diptera; family Pediciidae; genus Pedicia; species Pedicia rivosa. Next base: position 21,290,367 of record OY720151.1, read on the forward strand.
ATTTGTCTTGAAAGTTAATTAATATGTTTTATTTTTATTTTTTTAAAAACCAAAAGAAAATGGAAAATACTATATAATTCTATATTTACTTTCGATTGGTCTATAGTATATTTTTGTGTATATTTTATATTTTATAATCTCGAGTTTATATAGTGATTGTATACCCACCTAACATTATTGCCTTGCCTTGTACATAAAAATGTAATTAAATTTAAACAAATAAATTACATTTATATTTTAAGCTGGCTATACTTAAAATATCAATTTTGCTATTCGACGAACATGTAATAGAATTTATATTTTGTCTTTTATATTTTTTATTAAATTGACCCAAATCGTTTATATAAACAAAATACATTTCGTTTCTTTTTATCATCATTTCTATAAATAATGAAGTATTTGACATTTTCCTAAAGGAATTTATATAGAGATAATATTAAAAAAAATATATATATAAATATATTTGCTTTATTTATTTAGTAGTAGCATAAAGTAAATAAGTTTAAATAAGAGTGTCTTTGGTAGTAGGTAATACATATTATACATAATGATTTAATTTAAAATTAATTTTTAAACATTTAATATACAATATTTTTATTATATTTATAATATTCAAAAATATATAAGAATAAAAGTAATATGAAGAAAAATTGAAACAAGACAAATATTTGAAATAAAGATAAAAAAACCCTCTGGTTATTCCTTTTTCATATTTGGATTTATTATAAATATACAAAATCCATATTCTCCTAAAAATTTGTGTGTATAATAATTTTGTTATTTTTTATGCATGAAATTTCATATATGCAATTTATTTGCTTAATTTATATTAAGTTTTTATTAAAAAATTTACATTCATATAAGTCATCAAGGCACTTTATGCTATTGACTGGGTAATCATGTATATAATTAAGATGAATCGATTATAATTGTGTGTTTTAGATACATTTGGATTTATATAAAACGATAAAATATATATCTTTGTATATATAATGCGTATTACTTATATTCTGCTTTTAAACTCTAAAGTAAATGTTCAACAATCCATAACTTTTTATAACTTTTATTATATAATATATGAATGACTTAGTGGTATTTAATTACTGGCTAATGCTTTTATTTTAACAATTACAAATAATTATTCATATTTAATAATATAAAATTGAAGAAAAACTTTAATAATATCTCACTGAATTTATTTTTTATATCATTTAAACATACACATATAACACATATGAAAACATAAAGTAATAACATTTTCTCTCTATTATTATTTTATATAATGTGTGTGTATATACATATAAAATGCTGTAATAAATGTACAGTCAAAGGATGGTAATTTAATCTAAACAAACTTGGGAATTTAATTTCCAGTGCGATATGACTATAAAAATTGGTAATGTGTTATCGCTGTGGATGTGTGTCTTTACATATGGTTTTTTTCAGTAACACAAAATATAATTTTTTTTATATTATTTTAGAGGCGTTAGAGAAAGATTGTGTTATTATTATGCACAAAAAAAAACAAAATGAAACAGAAAAAAAGTCTTATCCTAACTCTGAAACCATTTTTATATTCCCAACATGTCGATGGTAAGCTATAAAAATATTTTTTCTGTAGAAAACTTGGAATAAATAAAATTTTTGAACATCAAAAAAATTAGATATATGGGGGAAAAAGAAGCGAATAGAAAAAAGAAAAAAAAATGTTTATAAAATATAAGCTCCCATAATACTTTTATAAAATTGATGCCTTTATTTTCAAGCATCAAAAACATAAGGACCAACTGTGTGTTTTGTGTGTGGGTGTACATGTAGATTATACTTTTGTATATTTATATTATTTCTTGAAACATTTATTATTGATTATTGTTATTATTTATTCAACGTTATTTAATTCTTTTTTAATTTTATTTTACTTTAAAACGTTTCATTTTTAATGTCTTTCTTTTCCGTCCTAATTAATTCTCTTAAATTTGTCTATTTTCACATTTAACTGCATCTGAATAGAAATAAAGGTTATTTGTGAAAATAGAGATGCCCTTCGCAGGCACCCTTACCGTTATCAAACAAATTTGCAGTCCATTAGCATCTGAAACACAATAAAATATAAATATAAATTATAAATATTATATATATAGAATATCTCTAAACAATCAAATATGTTTCATCGGTACGGTTCTCTAAACTCACTTGAGATTTTTCCAGAAAAAAAACATAAAAAATAGGGATAAAAATGGTATAAATAGGGAACGTACCCTCTTCAAAAGTAAAAAAAATTAAGTTTATGAAGATAAAGATAGAATAAAATAAATAAACACAGCATGTGTATGTGTGGATAACTTTTCGTACGAAACCATTGAAAAAGATAAATATTTTAATTTTGATGTTATCGCATTTTTAATGCAATGAAACATAAATATAAAAACCAAAATGGGATTGGTCCCTTTGCATATAATTTGAAGCTAGTGACACCAGCTGATTTACGTTTTAAGATTAAATAATAATGACCAATCAGTGAACATAAAGTTTCCAATTTATATTAAACGATATAAAAATAAATTTCAATTAACATCGATTATGCTCTTCGTTCGTTTTTGTATAAAAATCGCATTAAGCCAATTCGATATTCTCGAGTTTTTTTTTCTTTTATTTTTATTCCTAAGAATTTAATGCGGGTAATCCAAAACTCTTTTATCTCTATCATAATTTTCATAAAATTTGCATCTTTATAAAAAAAAACTTTTTTTTATGAAAAGTAAGCACACATATTTTTCTCCTGAGTTGTTTCGCTTCTCTGCTCTTGCTTGGGTTGGTTGGTGGTTTGTATACGTTATATTTAAATGAAACAGTCACGTATTTATAAAGCGTCGGCCATCATTCAAAGTATTTTTAATTAATACAATACAACGCACATATATATATATTATTAACATAATAAAGATAAAATCCATTATTTGAAAAAACATAACTTTTTTTTTGATTTAAAAAAAAGTGTAACTTTGTACTTTATATAAACATTCATATTATAATGCCCAATTTATTGAAATTACGATTATAATAATGCTCACTTTGAAACAGTTACAATTATTATTGTAATATATATATATATAATATTATTGTAACATTGTAAATATAAAATACAGACCAAAGTCCACAATATATATTTGACTTATAATTGACTGATTATTTAAATATAAATTTTTTCTTTAAGAATGACGTCATTTATGGACTCAATATTAATTTTTTTTCTTTATAGTCATTATAACAAATATTTTGCTCTTTTAATTATATTTCCAACAAAAATAACGTTCATTGTTTAATAATACTTGAGGAATCAACATTTTGTCTAACTGTCATTATTAAATGTATGAATATTTTAAAAATATAATGAAAATATGGGAAAAACTGTATCAGAGTTTGTCAGTTTGTAAAAGTCATTGTTCCTAAAGCTGATGCCAATCGTATAAATAAATATTGAATGAAATCTAGAAAATAACATGAATGTACGAATGACCCTATATAATATATATTATATGTAGGGTATAAATCAAGTGATTAATGAAGTAGAAAATGGTTTTAAAAATATTATAATATGTACATTAAATTTAAGTGAATGTTTGGATTTTTAATTTATCAGTGAACAAAATAATATTATTATTTTAATTTTTAATAAGAAAATAAAGCTCGTTAAATAATTATTTTTGGGGAAAAATTTATTAATATATGTGAATAAATTAAAATAAAAAAACCGACAAATTGGAGAAAGTGAAAACATTTTATTTATATTGAAATACATTATTTTCTTTTATAAATTAAACGAGATTTTCTTATAAAGCCTAAAACATATACATAAACATACACATGTGCCTTGAAATTTCATATTGTATTAAGTAACGTAACGTTATAATAATCAACATAATTAAAAATAAATTTTAAAATCAAATATTGTTTGGTAGATATTATATTTTTTTCTATAATGAATAAAATAACGCGTTTAATTTTTCACGCAATTTAAATAAATTTGAGTTATGAAATTTTTTATTTTATTATCATTTTAAATTAATTTTATTTAATTCACCTCTTTTCATTACTAATCCAACAAAAAAAAAATTAATGTATTAACAAAGAAATTCTCTCGTCAAATTGAAATTGATGTGATAAAATTAAATATAAAAAAAAAGAAATGAAGAAGAAAAGAGAAAAAAAGAAGATATTAAATTAAAATCTTTGAGTTGAGTTTGGCCAGTCGCAGTCAGTCAAGTCAGTATTTATTTTATTTCTAGACATACAGTCGCCTTCGTGTGGATTAACGAGTTACTTTTTTTCTGTTCTTTTTTATTTTTTTTTTTTATTCTTTTACATCATCTTCCTCTCATCTTTTTCTTTTATGTATTTTTGTATTATTTAGCTTCTTTTATACAGTGACTATATATTTAGTTAGGTATATTTATTATTATTATACTATGTATAGTTATAAATTACAATAAAAAATATAAAATATATGTAACATTCACAATATTATTGTTATTGTTTTTTTTTTGTAATACATGAATAAATATAAAATTTCATTTTAATATTATTATATTTATTCAATAACGCGTATAAATTTAATTACGATTTTTTGTTGAATGTTTGAAGATATATTGGTGCATAAAATGTCAGTATATGTGCCTTTTGCAATTCATTAGGATGCGTGCAATTCTTTGAATATTAAAAAATAAAATATATTTACATGTTTTCAAGAAACCTATTAATATTTATTTATTTTGCATTGTTTGTTTCTAATGAAACATACTCAAATTGACACTATATGTAATGTAGATGTATTATGTTGGGTGTTATTGAGCATAATAAATTTGGCCGACAATATTTCTTTTAACATGGTACAACAAGTAAAAACAAATTTTTCTCTTAATAAATTTATCGAATGAATGTTCAATTTAATTAGTAAATAATTTAGGTTAAACAAACAAAATATTTTAAATATTCATATTCTTTTCAATAGTGAAATTTTATTGTTGTAAATATAAACAGTAGACCATTTTTAAAATGTACAAGAAAAAAAAATTTCTTATTAAAGCGCTGCCGTAAAACTTACTTCTGCTATAAAACTCAATTATGATCTTGCTGAAACCTTAAAAAAATATATATTTATATAGAAAAATAAACACATATGTATATAATATATTTTTTTTATACCATGTTGGGTTGTTATTGACGATCAAAAAGCAGCAGACACAAGATTCTGTTATAAAATACTTGCCTTGCTTACTAATTGTATAATTCTACTTTTACCACTCCAAAAAAAAAGAAAAAATATAAACATAAAAATACGCGAGAAGAGAAAGATATAGATATACATATAATATATATGAATGTATGTATATTTAATAATATTACTAATATTAATATTGTATTTTATCATATAATTAGCTAAGAAAATATAAAAAAAATATGATTATTTAGTTATATATATACAAACACTTCAATATTTTTAATTAATATTATTATTGATTTTATATTAAAAAAAATTTACATATATATAATTAAATTATAAAAAAAAAAGTACAACTACATAAATATATTTGTTGTATTAACCCATTTTATATACACGGTCATCGTAATGCATACTTATAGACTTACAATAAAATAATATTAATTATATTAAAAAAATTAAATGGAATTAATGAATTTTAAACGGACAAAATATAATTAAAATAAGTAAAAGTTTTATAAATAAACTATAAGTTTTTTAATTTCATACTTATATACATCGTTTATTATTTTTTTATTTTCTTTATAAATTATAAGGAATATACTTTTATTATGTATTTAAAAGTCAGTCAAGTCATCCAATTTAATTCGTTGTCTCAGATTGAATATGAATGTTTTCACAAAGTATAAACGCTAAAAAAGTATTAAATTAAAAAATAAAGAGAAATTAACATTTACATTATTATTTGTGATTTGATTCTTATATATAATCAACTTAAGGAATATAAATTATCCAATCGAAAATTAGTATTTCTGGAATTATATTCAAAATTTGAAAGCGTATTTGAACTTTTTTTGTTTGGATAGAATGAATTGAAAATACTTTTAGTTTTTTTTTTGCAATCAAATAATGAAGAATTTTAAATTTTATTCATGTGAAATATTTTTATTCAAGACACGTTATTATCCGCATTTTCGGAACCTACATCATTCTGCTACATATAAACGAATGTATTGATAGTAGATTGTGTAGTTACTATTGTAAACAAATAATGAACTCCTCTTGTTATCAACAAATATCAAAAATTTCCATATACGGAAACGTATAAATATAAATTTAAAACATTTTGAACTTAAAAAATCTTCTACCAGACAAAAATATCTTTTCTTTTCATTTTCTTGTTAAATCTAATTTTAATTTTTTTTTTATATATGAAAAGAAATTTTTGCATAATTCATTTTTTATTCTGATTGTGAGTTTCCTTTTGAATTCTAATGTCTTTCACATTTTTATACATATGACTGTCTGTATTTGTTTGTATTATACAAAAATATATATTATAAAGAAGCCCAATTTACAATGCCAACTAAAGGTCATAGATAAATTTTCTGTTTGTGTCTTTTATTTTATTATGTTTTTTTTTTTACATAAGATAGGAAAAAAATATTGTATTCAAATAAAAACAACTGTCCATTGTTATAAACGACAAAGTAATTTTAATTTAAAACTTGAATCATAATAATACTTTTATTCATCATAGTAAATACATCACACAGAGAGTAGATTCTTTAAAGTTTCTATTCAAATAAAAAGTTTTAAATCATTTTTTATTTTATTCAATAAATTATTTCTCTTTGTTTGTTTGCCTTTCTGAAATATAAAATGAAAAATATATTATAATATATAAATAAATATATATATATATATATATATATATATATATATATATATATATATATATATATATATATATATATATATATATATATATATATATATATATATAAATTATCAAACATTTTGGGTGTATGTCTGGGAGTTAAATTTCGATGACAAGTAAAGATGGCGTCTCATTTAAAAATTAATAAGTATAAAAAAATTAAATCTATTGACAGAAAGTTTAAAATAAAATATAAATATTATAATTATATAAAAAATATCGGCTACACGTAAATTGAAACTGAAAATGGATTGTTTATTTTTCTAATCTTTTTTCTTTGTTTTTTTCAAAAAAAAATCTGCAAATATATATTTAAGGTAAAATAGAGCTATTTATTCAATATATAAAGTATTAGTAATATATATCTATTAATACTCTAAATTTTTTTTTAATTTTCAAATGTTAATTTTCATATGAGTTGTCTCTATATAAAAACAAGATTTTTTTATGTACTTATAAATATATAATAAATGAATACTTCACTACTTATTCGTTTTATTAAATTTTTAAAATATTATCAGAAATTGTGGTTATAAATTATGTCTGGCTTTGTGGATTAACTTTTATTTGTTTTATATGACTGGATTATTATACCTACGAGTTTTTTCAACGTCAAACAAAAAATCGTCTTACGATTAATAAAAAAAAAACGAAAAAATTAAATGTTTACCAAATCAATAAAAAAATTTCAATTCAATTCATGAATTTATTATAATTCATAATTGATTGACGGCGAAATTCTATATTATTTGATTTTATACAAAAAAATTTATTTTAACGTATTTTGTTTATTGAATTTCAAATTTTTATATAAAATTATGCTTTATGATTGAAAATGTAAATATGTTTTCGTTTATTTTTTGATGTCGATTGCACACACATTCTGAATATATTTTTTCCTTATGTATAATTAATAGATGTTTAGAATTCTTATTGTCATAATATGTATTGGAAAAATAATCTTAATACCATTACAAGTAGTAACATTTGAGGAAACCAATCGACTGTACTTGCTGTACATATTCATTACATACAAGCATAAATATTGATATACATACTCGACACATTCTTTGTGCATTCAAATAACAAGATACCATACTTTATAAGTTGGTTATTTGACCCATACCATAGAATTCTCTATTGGGGTTCGGGACATATACGCTTACTTGTACTTGTTCGACGATATGCTTCATATGTAATAACAAAATATGTATTTATATGTACTTTTAGATCATATATGTAAGTACATAAATGGAGAATATATAAACATATACATATATAGGTTTTTCCAATTATATAATATTATTATTATTATTCAGAAAAAAACCCCCCTTGAGACTAAGATCAATTCTATATTTGTAGATAGATAGGTATATTATATTATTGTATTAAATATGGATGCCGAGACCTATTCATATATAATATAATTCCTTATAACAAACGTATATAAAGAAAAGTCTACAGATGAGATGGATGGTTGATTGTTGTACGAATGACAATCTGATATTATTATATGTATTATATTCTCCAAAAAAATAAATGAAATTCATGCAAATATAAATGTCAAAAGAGGAAAATATATAATAAAAGAGATTGACAATATCGAAAATATATTCTTCATTTTTTGTGTGTTTGTTTGTTATTATGTATTTCTTAAAATTTAATACATTTTTAAATAAATTTTCATGTACTTTCATTTCAAATTTAAACTCAAATTCTAAAATATAAAATTCATTCATCTCTGTCTGTATTTATACATACTTTACAGAATAAGAATCAATAACCGTATATTGTTATACATTAATGTATAAGAGTTATAAATGGAAACCCATTAAGAGAAAAAAGAAACGAAAAAGAAAAGACGTGTCCCATTTGCACATACGTGAAATACCTAAGAAAGATCTGGCAATAAGAAAAAAAAGTTGCTTTTGTATTTTGTTGCAAAGAAAAGAAAAAAGAAAGAAAAATCCGGGAAGAAGAATTAATCTGAGTTTACCAAATTCATGTCGAATCTCAAGTCTTTGACTACTTTTTATTATTATTACATTTTCTTTTATATATATCTTTTATATATCTTCTTGGTATAAATTTTCTCCTTATGGGAGACAAAAATAATAAAAGAAAGAAAAAAGTACTCGCTAGTTGGCAATCTAAAAACCAACCGACGAGACGAGTTAAGACTTACGGAGAGATAGCCTGGGCAAACACGTTATTGTCGAGACGTGCGTGACATCAGAAAAACGAAACTAACATTATATTATTGTTTAAATATAGAGGAAGCAAAAAATATAATAAGATATAAGAGGAAAAGGAAGATTGTTTGGGGAAGGAGCTCTGATGATAATTATTTGAAACTGAATTTTTTTATTTTTTATATTAATTTAAATTTTTGATATGAATTGTACATAAATTTAAAAATAATATATTACTTTTCGTATATGCTTAAAATGGATGATTTTAATTAGACATGATGTTAGAGTATACATAAACAGTGCACAGCATCATGCCGCAGCCGCAATTAATTTTTGAGAATGGGGCGTCTCTTTGGCACGAACATCCATGAAGATCGCTAAAGATTATCATTTTTAAAAAGAACAAAAAAAAACTCTTACAAAAAGAATATCTTTGCTCTAGGATTTTTTAAGCATTTATCTTCTATATATATATTATAAAATATAAAACCATGCACAACCTTTAACGTCTGATGATGGTGCTGCGGGTATCAGTTCTAACCATCTGTCTTCGTTTATGCCAAAACAAAAAATCTGATGTGAAGAAGATAAAATAGATTCTCTTTTGTGTTTTGTGCATATAAATTTAATAATTATTGACACACTCATTAACAACACACATAGGCAACCATCAAACTTTCATCTATAGGAAAGGACTAAAGATTTTAATCCTTTTCAGGTACACATATTTAATGTAGTAAAATGATAGCAAAATAAACATACAAGATAGAGCGTAAACGAAATAATGTTTGGGGTTTTTGTAGAAAATACAATTCCAAGAAATTTATGTCTTTCTTTTTATAAGGTTTTATTCGAATCATTGAACTGCCTTGTACTGTAGTACTGTAGTACTATATTTCTTGGCATGACCAAAAAATTATAGGCCCGTAGCACCTAATAGGTTTACGGCCCTATCGAAATTGGCATGCGATTGTCTATGCAGCCCAAATAACGGATATTATTGGCTGCATTGACATCTCTGTTCCAGACAATTCCACAGTTTCGACAAACTTGGAACCGGTCTGGAGACTTAGATGTCTCTGCAGCCTCAAAACACTTGCTGCATAGCTTTGTGGTGCGAAACTCACCAACTTCTACCACATCGCATGCCTGAGCTAACCGCCGGAGGAGTCTTGGTTTGGGAGTTCTAATATAGCCACGGATGGGAGAGTCCGCAGCTATTTTCGTAGAAACCACAAAAAACAAGACTCGTTTTTAATTAATACTGCCGTTTTTTCATAATATCAAATAAGAAACGATAATATAATAATAAAAATTCTTTCTTTTTTCTATTTAAATGCTCTATTTTACTCTAAACATAAATGTATACATATTTCTATATACATAGAAACATTTGTTTTTCCTTTTATCGAAGGGTATTTCTTTGACGCCACATGCCATTATAGAATTATTTCGTGACATTTTAAAATTAAGCAGCAGTTTAAATTTATATTACATTTCATGTAATGTACAAATACACAAAAACCTTACCGAATACCCTTTTATATTTTTTACCCCATATTTAAAATTTTATTTCATTCCACATGAATATCTTTATTCAATAATTACAAATACACAAATACACTAATGTTTATATATTATATACTATTCATAATCAAATAATCTTATTTTATAGTTTTTCCTCAGAATATACAGATAAGAGGAATTCTTAAATTCATGTATTTTAATAATTTAAATTTATGAGACGATTGTTTAAATTTGAATCTATAACTTTTTCACAGTGTTTTTTTGAATATTGGAAACAAAACTATAAAATAAATATATATAAACCAAAAATAGCACGAAAAAACTGTTTATTTAAAAAATTCAATATTTTTTGAGCTAAGAATAATGGGATTAAAATCGATAATTCTTTTGAGTAAAAGTAACTATTCCATGTTTATATTTCTTCTAAAGTTCTGGCTTTCACTAGTTTTGTAAAATCATACTTTCTTCCATAATATATATATATAATATATCTATATATATCTATACATATATATATATATATATATATATATATTTATATGTCCGTTTCTTTGTTTAAATTCTTAATGCATGCTATTATAAAGCAGCTATTAGGCAACAATAATAATGACCGTTTTTTTTTTGAGTTTTTGAATAGCAGCGAAAATGAGCCTAGAGCAAACATAATGCGGTTCCTTAGAAATATAAATAAAAAAGAAATTATCATGCCAGTAAAATTCTGGTAAATGCTTTTCTGATTCTTTTCTTATTTTTTAATACACAAAAGTATATTATACAACAAAAAAGGTATTATTTTTATTGTCAGTAAATTTTTTGGCATTACTTGGTATAATTTTCTGTTTTTAATGCTAAAAATTTTTAGTTTTCCTTTGTTCCTTCCAGTTTGATTTTAAAATACATATGACATGTATATTATTCTACCTGACTAAATAACATTTTTTGACGAAAAATAAAAAAAATATATATTTAAAATGAAGCACAGTAATTTCTTTTACAAAACAGACGAACAAATATGTATTACATATATTTCGTAAAACAAAAATATAAAAGACATTAATAACTTGTTTTATATTTATATGAAACCAAGGCAATCTCTTTAATCATTTCTACTACTTGTTGTTATTGTATAACATAAAATAAAATATGTACATATAAATAAATTACATTATAAAAACTAAACCTATAATGCAACATTCACTGCATTATACATTATAGTAGTACAACTAGTCATTTAGTATTGTAGTTTGTAATTTGTACCAACAATTTTAATAAATTAAAAAAAAATATATATCTAAAAGGAAATGAAAATTAAAATGGAAATGAATGATCAGGGCTAATTACATGTTTTTTTTTTCGTTTTGTTTTTTTTTCGTTCATTAAAAATCAATTATTGATGAATAAAAAGAAAAAAAATGTAAGAGACAATTTTTTGTGTTTGTGTTTATTTTGAAAAAAAAAAGAAAATAAAAAAATATACCAATTTATTATGATACAAATTGTTTTTTTATAATTTTTTTTTACATGACTATTATTTTATTTTATTTCAATAATTTATGTAATTTATTGTTTAATAATCCATCAAAAATTAATTAATTGTTAATTCTTTCAATTCGTAATTGTTACGACTATTTTGATGATCCCGATAAAATAAAAATAAACACACATATGTAAAGTGTGTGTACAATGTAAAAATGATATTTTTAATTGAAATGTGCATAAATGATTTAAAATTTGAATTGCCATTTATAAAATATTTCACAATTTCGAAATTTTTAAAATTTTTGTATTAAAAAATAAGCTGAAAAATGAACATGATTTGAAAATGGGGACAGGTATCCAAAGAATATGACGCTAGACATTTCTTTGTAAAATGTACATAATTAATACAAACGGATTAATATTTAATATTCAAGATTGTAAAATGCTGTTTAAAAAGGAATTATGAAAATGCCATTTAAGATTGGATACGGCGCTGTATAGTCTTTAGTCTCTCGGACATTTTGTCATTCGGTCTTAAAAATTACCACACTCAAAAGAAACATAAAGAATTTTTTTATATGACAAAAATAAGATCATCATTTTTCTTCGGTATTTTTGTGAGTCATAAATGTTTAAATATTTGGTGTTTTCATAAAAAATTATGTTCTTTTTAAAAAAAAGAATTTTATATGGCTTTTATGTTATATTCATATTTAAATTCTAAGATTTTCTCTTTTAAATCTTTTGCCGCATCAAATCATATAAAACAATAAACAATATAATTTACTATCTGCAAACACGACGAACATTTTCATGGAAAAGTTAAAAAAGGTTACTATAATTGAATATTAAGAATCATTTTTTTATAGTTCATAACATAATATTTTTCTATTTTTATATTTACTAAGATGTAATTTGAACCGTTGAATTTTTTGATTATTTTATAGTTTTTAAAATCAGATTTATACCTTATGTTAATAAGTTAAAATTTGTTCAGAAATTTAATTACCGTTTTCATAGTTCGTCTTTTTTTTTCTATTTAATTTAGTTAACATCCACTTTTTCACACAAGGCCAAATCGGTAGTTCGTCTTTGGAATTTTATATATTTTATGAATTTGCCACCTAATTTTTTAATTACTTTCTCAATCAAGAGTATGTGATATAGATAATATGAAAGGATTTTTATAGTTAAGCAATAATCAATTATAGAAACTTTAAATAAAACAAAATAAAAAAAATATATAACTAAGAATACTGTTACGATGGAAACATCTTTGGTGCTGTGATTTGTTCAAAAAGGATAAAATAATAACATGGAAAAATATTAAAGAAATTAAATGATTTGTTTCGCAGTTTGATTTTTGATAGTTATGTTTGATAAAAATTTTCAACATAAAATATATTATGATGAAATATTGTGAAGTAAAACTTTAATTTTTTCTTAAATAAATGATAAAATATTACATTTCTAAAATGAGTCTAATTTAAACTTAGTTAATTTTTCTACATATATTCACAGTATGTGTGTGTACTATCCACGTTAATAATAATGAAAAAATAGATGAAAATTAATGGTGTGACATAAAAAAAAAGAAAACAGGATGTGCCTAGGTAAATTTCACAACCTGTCTTTTTTTTATTACAGAAAAACTGATAATTAATATCCACAATATAAGAGTATAAACTAATTATTAAATTGGGTTCTATTCTATATAAATTTTGTTATATAAACGTATAGGGCACAAGAAAACAAAAATAATATAAATTCTAATTAATAAAGTGATATCAGAACATTGCAGATAAGTAAACTTTTCTCTCGAAAATAAAATTAATAAAAATATAAAATGAAATAAATTAATAAAAACCACTCTGATCAGATTCATAAGGATTTTCATGTTTCATATCTAACCCAGCAACAGGATAGCAACCAAAATTTTGACATTTAAAAGAAAACACGCAAAAAAAACTATCGTGTAGATTCTGATTTAAAGTTGAAAAAGTTTGTTGTTCTAATTTTCCACATTCACTAATTTCTAAAAAAAAAAAATTGTAACATTATTTAAGTTTCAATAAATTTGTTTTGTGAATTTCCTTGAATTTATATATTACTTTGGTTGTTGTTTATTTTTGGTTTGTTAATTCTTTTTGCAAAATCATCTTATTCCATGATAATGGACTTACAAATAGCAAACTATACAGTTTACATAATATAATACATATATGAATATTTGTATATATTGAAACACAAAAATACAAACTTATATTATAGTGAAGAATTAATTAAAGTATTCTCTGAATAGACATTTCTTGAAAACTTTAATTATGACTTCTTAATTGCTTTTTGGAAGTTTTGTGAGAAATAATAAAATAAAAAATAAAAAAAAAACTACAGAAACTGAGAAATAGTTTGAAATATTTTCCTTTTCATAAGTTTTTTTATAAAAAAATTAACAAATCAAAACGATAAGTATTAAAAACAAAAATTTAAAAGACAGATTAATTTAAGATACAATTTTTTGCTTCGTCTTAATAAATATTTTATGAAATTGATGAACAAAAATATTCCTATAATATGAAAGTCAATTTTTTATAATAAGGTAATATTTTTTTTTTGTTCACGCATCAGAATATTAATCATCCTGATAAATACATATACGGTTTACTTTAAGATGATTCATGATAGTTTAAGTCAAAGGCCTAGACTCAAATAGTATTCATATAAAGAAATACAGACAACAATATATATATATATATATCGTATTGAATAAAACAATTACCGCAACATTAAATTAGAATGCTACAGATACACTTATAGTAGGCATACAATACATTTGTATATAGTTGCAGGCAATTACCTTCTTTATAACGTAAAGATTAAACCATCTGAATCATCTGAAATACAAGAGAGTACGTAACTTCTTACTGTTTGACTTCTATTAGCACATATATACCTTTACCTCCGGAAACGACAACAAGCTTAGTTTACATTATCTACTAAATGAGAAATTCATTTTCACTAAATCTAAGACAACAGAAATCTTGTCTTTTACGTGTATAGTTTCTAGTCTTTTTTAACAACAGTCATATAACAGTAACTGATTTTAAGATTTTAGTTTTGCATTACAATTACTACCAAAAAATGTTATATTTATATAAAACTTAAAATTTATTAAATAAATTCATCAATAAATCTAAAATTGTAAACTAGGTTTTATATAAAGAAAGAAATTTATGATGAATATAAATTCTCTTGTACGGACATTCTGTATTATAGATGATTTTACCATCTTTTCTATGTTTTATATACTTATATATTACATTATATACTTATGTGTATATAGATGTGCGTGTATGTATGTCAAATATATGAATTGAATAAATATTGCGTGAGTAAGCATCAAGTAATTTATATGTAAGAAAATTATATAGTACATAACTGTGTGTTTGTGTTTATATGTTTTTTGTAGGTGTAGTTTACATGTTTATTCTTATATATTCTTTATTCTTATATACATTTTATACCAACTTTTAAAGTTTAATAACTGATTTAAAATAATAAGATGTGCCTCATCGCAGACGTATTTAATTACAATGAAGCGTATATATATATATATAAATGTTATACAATTACATACAATTCAAAGTCACTATACATTTAAATTTTATTTTTTGGACCTGGGACATATTTAAATTCCAAAACAAAAAAAAGTAATAAAATGCGTAACTAGAATGTGAAATCAGATTTGAAAAATGTTGCAAACATTTTTAGATTCCTAACATTTTTAAGAAAACCAGGTAGAAGTAATTATTTTTTTAATTAAATATTTATTATATGCAGTTATTAATTTCATCAAAGCACAAAGAACTAAATAAAAAATGGCAATTATTTTTGGACTTCAAACATTCCATTTTTATAATGGTATGAAAGAGCATCTGTATGCCCTTAGGTTTTTGATATATAAAAAGATGTGTGTACAGTTTAGTTATTATCATATAAATTTTCGTTTAATCCAAACGAAACACCCTACTGCGGGATATAAATTCTATAAAACCCGCATCCGTTTTATACAACCCCTCTAAATATATTATTCATCGTATTCCCTTGTTGTTTTTTTTTTGTATACATCATATACGATTAAAATATATGTTAAGCAGGTTCATTAAATTTTACATATATTTTTAAACACAAGACAAAAAAGATAATGTCTATAAAAGAGTCACAGCATGGAAAGACTTGAAGCAAAAGTTACCGCGCGAATTGTTTTGAAAAAATTTTAATAATAAAATACAAATTAAAACGTTCTCATTTTAAAATCCAATAAAATGTTATATATAAATTATTATTATCATAATTTTTTTCCAAATTTTTTGATTTATAATTTATAAAATGAATTAATATTTTTAAACATTACAATTTTTATAGAATGAATGTTTTATGTTCTACAAAATTAGATTCGATATTACGATAAACTATATAAATGTTGTGGCTTAAAATTTGACGTTTTAATATTATTATAATACAATGTATTGTTAAAAAAATATTGTCTTGATATGTTACACAAAATTTAAAAATTTAAAAAATTCAATTAATGAAGACGGATACAGATAAAATTATAATAATATAAATGAAGAGGTGTGCTAGACACAACTTTTTATTGTATACAACAAACAAAATTACAAAATGATAAATTTGTATTATTATTGTTGCCTGCTCAGTACAATTTACGAGACCAGCAAAACAGCCAGCAAAGAAGCTACATATGGATTCTTTGCTGAGTAAGTATGAGAACAATTATTATACGAAAATAATTGGAGCAGATCCTGGGGAGAAATTAATGTACGGGCTAACCGAAGTGGATGTGGAAACAAAAGAGTTCCACATTCCTCTATATGACCGGAGAGTTTTCTCGTAAGCGCCGAATGGACCGTTACACTAAAGTCCATTTAGATTCGGTGGCTGAGGAGAGAGAAAACTGTGATTTGCCAATTTCAAGCATGTGCATTCACTATAGTGAATTCTCGGACTTCGAATTGAAGCACCTAGCATCATTCCAAGCCACTTTGCCGCAACGAAAGGTCGCTCGTTTGAAGTTCGAGAAGCACATGCGGGTCGAAAAAACTATAGCGAAAGTAGTTAAAGACCTAATTGGCAAAGAACGAGTCTTATTTTTTGTGGGTTCTACGAAAATAGCTGCGGACTCTCCCATCCGTGGCTATGTTAGAACTCCCAAACCAAGACTCCTCCGGCGGTTAGCTCAGGCATGCGATGTGGTAGAAGTTGATGAGTTTCGCACCACAAAGCTATGCAGCAAGTGTTTTGAGGCTGCAGAGACATCTAAGTCTCCAGAGCGGTTCCAAGTTTGCCGAAACTGTGGAATTGTCTGGAACAGTTTGTCAATGCAGCCAATAATATCCGTTTTTTGGGTATGAACATCTTGCTGCATAGACAATCGCATGCCAATTTCAATAGGGCTGTAAACTTATTAGGTGCTACGGGCCCATAATTTTTTCCCAGGGAAAAATATAATACTGTAAAAGGTATTACCATTAAGTATTTTATTTTATTTTAACTTATACATTTTAATTCAAAGTCAAAGATTATTTATAATTTTTTTTAAATTTTTAAATTTTTGATTGTGTCATATTTCCCTCAAGGCAATCACAACTTCAATATTTCTAAATATAAGTACATACTTATAATAATTCTTGCAATTACTAAAATATTTACAACAATTTTTCTTCCATTTTTTGTTAAAAAAATACCTTTTTTTTTTTTTTTTAATTTTGATTATTTTTCTGTCTTTTTATTATACTTAATTTTATTTTTGACGTAGTTGGTTACCTAACCAAATCAAAATGATGATAATCGTGTTTAAATATATAAAATACATAAACAGAAAAATAAATTGGTTCAAGAAAAAAAAATAAATATATTTCGCCATGAAAATCAATAAAATTCTGTCAATTTTATAGAAACTTAAAACTTGTTTTAAAAACGAAAAATGTATACATAGAATGAATAAAAGGAGACACAAACAGCTGACAAGGAACGAATCAACATTATTTCAGATGTTTGTCGTTATCGTCGATTTTGAAACATGAAATCTTTTCCTTTTATTTTTTTTCTTTTCTTTATGTACAAGACACAACAATCTACTTTAAAGTTGTAATCTTATATTTATATATTGCCTTGCCACAAAGTCCAATTTGAAAATAAAAGGAGCCTCATATTATTTTCATTTTTCAAGATAGATGTTATAATGTACTGTACATACTGTATAAAGTACATTATATAAAGTACATAAATAATCTCACTAAAACATTTTTATTGAAAACACAAAAAACGGATAGGAATTAATTATAATTATCAAATATTAAAATATTTCAATTTAATCAATTTTAAGAAATAATGAAAAATATGATAAATTAATTAAAATTCACAATCATTTTCATAACAGAAATAGTAGAAAAGCACAACATAAATGTGTTTTAAAAAACAAAAATATAAATCAACAAAGCGTAAATAATAACTTTTTTCTATTTTATATTATTTTATGCTGGGAAGGAGGTGTCTCCACCATGACCTGAAAAAAAAAACTTTTCATAAAATGAAAACGGAAAAAAATTTAAACACAAAAAAGAATTCTTGCTCTTTGTTCTCCTCTAATTTTCAAGAGTTTTCATATAGCAATATAACAAAACACGTCCTTATATTCTGTGTAAATCATAAAACATAGTACATTTACATTGTTTGTGTGTGTATTTTGAAAGGATTTTCTTTGTGGGATTTATATTTTTGGTGTTGTGTTGGTTGGTTTTTTTTACTGGCTGATCGCTGATTGTTTGTTCATAAACACAATAATTTGAAACGTGGTATATAGTTGTGTATATCAATCGTATTATTCTTCGTAACTTTATAAACCAAACCAAAACATAAAATTGTTAATAATAACAACAACAACAAGATATGAATATAATCTGATTTTAATTAGAAGCAATTAAATCTTATATAGAAATATAATAATACATAAGGTCTTTTATTTTTATATATGTATGTTATTTACTACTATGAATGAATATTTTTGATATAATTGATAATTCACATATAACTTAAATTATTCTTACATGACAGGTGACAATTTTTGTTGAAAAATATATTGAGACTTTTTTTTTAAATCTAATACTTTTCTTAAACTAAAGGTATACAATTCCTAATGTTTCTCAAGATGATAATAATGATGCAACCAAAATAATTATATAATTTGATGTATAGTTTTTTAATGACAATTTTATCCACGATAAATAAATTTTCTTTCTTTTGAATTTTTGAAAATATTAATGTTATCTATTTTTTTTATTTTTACACTTACATTTTTGCTTTGAGAAAATAAAATATTTTGAAACACTTTAATATTATAAAAAACATTGCAATTTTCCATCCTTTATGTAAGTTCTGTTTGTTTCTTCGTTAATTTAATGGCTTTTCAGTTATCTATCACTTTGTATGTTTCATGAGTAGCTCATAAATATTTATATACATTACTACAGACAAATTTTACATTATTAATTTTTTAGGGAAGAGAGTAGATAAATTAAAGCAACTTTAAGATAAAAATGCAATTAAAATGAAATGTGTCAAATAATAAAATTTTAGGAAATTATTGGTCTATATGTCTATTCCTTCTAGGTGTTTTCATTGTGAATGACACCTAAATTCTGAAATTATTTTAAAATAATTATTGCTTTAAAAATTACAAAAAAAAAAAACATAAGACAATGTCCCAATAATTGAAATCGAAACTATTTTGATTTCAAGTTTTATAGAAATTTTTTATTCTCTTTAATAATGAACAATTGTTTGTCATAAAAAAACAAAAAGTTTCAATTTGTAATAAAAAAAAAATTGTATTATTCTTATAGAATAGAGAAATTTACAGAAAGGAAGGAAGAACGCTGAACAGAAAAGTCGTTATATTTTTTATGGTTCAATTCAAACAACAAAATGTTCTTTTCTTCATTGGTTTTAGTATCAATAAAACTCAATAAGTAATTTTATATTATGAAACATAAAACATTAAAAGGACGCGGCAACGGGCAAACGCATTTACTACGGCATATAAATGAAAACTTTGTCGCGTTAAATATCTTTGGGTTTTTATTCCTTTAAGAATATATTTTTTTACAATCGATGAATTGAGTAAATTTCGTGTGAACTTAAGAAAATTATAAATTCCAACTTCAACGAAAAAGAAAAAAAAATTATCAAACTATTGTCAAATGATTAGGTAATTTTTTAATTTTTTTGTTCAAGTAATTAGTTAAAACCAAAATAATAAATTATGAGATTTAGTCAGATTTCATTTTACAGGTATTCAACAAGAAAATGCATTATGTTGCCCGCATCATATTGTAAATTATAAAGAAGAAAAAGAGTAACCATTAACCCTCATATCACATTCTTTCACATCACATCACTCTTTACACATTATGGATTATAAAGGAAATATGTTCATACAATAAAAATGACATTGTCTTTTTTTGTTGTATGAAGTAAAGAATACATTGAGCTGTAATTTAACACTGAAAGACTGAAATACTGCAACAATGAAAAATTCAACATGCATAACTTAAAAAAATGTCTTTTTCTTGTTTTCTTTCTGTTTTTGTTATTTATAACAAGCATTATAGAAACTATATAATAAATATAAAGAAGAAAGCTAAGTTTTAAGTTATACGATATAGTATAAAAAGAAAATATTTATAAAACTTAGAAAATTTTATTATACATCTTTCTTTTCTTTTATATAAAATCAAATTAAATTTTTACATCTTAAATTCTCAAACTCCATAAAATTCATTTTTAAACCAAGGGATGGTAAAACTCATAAAATATCCCAGCACAAGCGCAAACAATTCAAAAAAAAATATGAAAAAAAAACATGGCAATTTTTTTTGCATTAATATTAATATTGATTATATTGACGAATATTATGTATAATAATTTATAATGTATATTATATTATGAACGTAAAGGTATATATATATATATATATATATATATATATATATATATATAAATATATATTTCTGTATATCGACAACGAAATCACATGATTTAATGTTTCAATATTTAATATATGAAATTCAAACATAAACCTGTCACTTTTTTAATAATAATTGAGTTCGATGATGTCACAAAAGAACGGCTATATATATTTTTGTCGCGACATCCAACATTGAACAATCTTTTATTATTATTATTATTATTTGTTTATTTATTATTAGTTTATGATTTGACATTTAAATAAAGACACTTTATATTAATATAAATATGCTACATTAAACATTTTATTTCTTTTATTTCATCATCTGATGCATTCCTTCATAATACTATAATTATGTTCTGTCCATTTTTATAGATTTTAAATTTTTAAAAGAAAAAATATTTAATTAGGTGTCAATTAATTCGATAAACTTTATATAAAATTATTTGATGGAATTTAGTGAAAGACATCTCAAAGTCACACATTAAATATATAGAAATTTCACAATGATTATAATAAACTTTTTTTACCGGTGATTACAATTTATTTATTATTATATACAACTATTTCTAATACCTGAAATTTAGTGAACTGAATATTATAGATTGAAAATTAACATAATTTATAAACGAATGTTTTTAAATATTATTTTATAAAATATATTAATAAAATTTTGTTTTATTTGGCCCTATAAAATACAAAAAGGTTTCTCTCATGGCAATATTTTATTGTTGCCAGTTTTTTTATTGTAAAATTTTGCCGTATATAAAATAACATAAATAAATGACAATTTTAACAGATTTAATATTACGTCATAAATGTCAGATCTGAGTTATAATGCAAAGGCAAAAAGAAAAAATAATGTGTGCACTGCTGGGTGAAATGTATGGCCTTAGTATGTGACCAAAATACACAATTTCAAACAGTCCTCATGTTTTTGTCACACAAAAAGAAGAGATTTTTCTTCTTTTTTTTACTTTGCTTTCATTATTACAATTTTTTGGACAAGTTATAGGATTTGCGGAGACAGTTTTTGACGTAAATAAATATCATTTCCAATGTAATGGTATATATGTATTTTATATTATATACACTTTCTCTGTTTATTCGATCACAATTTCCTATTTTGTAGCAAAATTTTGCGACAGGATAAACCCAAATTCCGTTAAAATTTTTTATGCACAGGATTATAATCTACCCACCAAGAGATTTTTCAAGTAAAAGTTCGATAAACTTCCGGCTGTGCGTAGCTAAACAAATCTGTATGTGCGTCGAATTCATACAACATCAGAATATTAACTTAAAAACACAAATAAAATACAGAATAAAAGAAATCAATTTCAATTGAACAAGATAAAAGAATAAATTTTCCTTCTCGCATATACATCATTTCATATTTAGTTCGGTTTAGAATTAAAATTTTAATAAAAGAAATTTCAAAAATAAAAGAAGTTTTTAGGTATTCTTAGACAGATGTATACAAATTAATTTATTCATTAAATACTTTCTAAATTTTTAACGAGACTTTAATGTCGATTTGAAGTCTCAACTTTACTAGAAAAAATTCAAGAATTATTCTGTGATGGTCAACCCTGTTGATTAATTAATTAATTATTACTATTATCACTTGTTTTTGATTTGGCGCTTAATACCTTTTTCCGGTAATTATGGACCCGTAGTACCTAAAAACTTTACGGCCCTATGGAAATTGGCATGCCTATGCAACAAGATGTTCATTTTATCTGTTTTTATTTGTTTTTATTTGTATATTCAACAAAATAATATATATATATATATATATATATATATATTTATATATATATATATATATATATATATACGAAGTTTTCTATATTTTCTTATTTTTTATTTATTTTTCTTTTTTCGTTTGTAAATGTTTTAAGCTAAAAACCTGAACAAAAGTTGGATTATAAATATAAAAAAAAATTTGACGCTTAATATTTTGTTAAAATTATTTATCAGAAATAGTATATTATTTCATTGTTATATGTAATATCGTTTCTTCATTGGTACATAGCATAGCAAGTATACCAACTTTTTTGTATATATAATTAATATTTGTATTCTATCTATAAATGTTCTATGTAAACATGATTCAAATTTGAATAAACTTTCTAATCAAATGATAAATAATAAAATAATAATAAAAGTTAAGGATTAAGTGAGATTATGCTAAAGCTCAGATTGGATCAGGACAATTTATTTCCTTATAGGTATCCTACTCTCAATATTTAAAAACCATTCTGAAACTGTCCCTGAAGCCACCCCAAACTCAAACTTAGAAATATTGGTATATTTCAGGCAAGGCCATTTTAATTTAAATCTATATAAAAGGAATTTATTTGCTTAATCTTCTCCCTCATCCTATTCCACATTCGTTCATGTACATAATATAAACCCGGATAAATTAATGCAACACGTTTTTGACATTAAACATTTTTATTGTTTCAATTTAATATAAAAATTTATGTATAAATCCAAAAAAAAAGACTTATTTTTCTCTAAATTGCAATTTATATAAATATATCCATGAAATGACGTCGTGATACTTGACGCGATTAAATTAAAAATCCGTGGTATCTGACTATAGAAAACTGACTCAGTATAAAAATATAATATAATGTGTTATTTTTTGTGCCGCGCGTCTTTGACATTGACCTTGACCGTATGATTTATACTGAAGCGTCAAAGCAAAAGAATTTGCTTGTTTATTTTGTTTTTCTTTTTTTCTTTCAGTGTTTTTTTATTCTTTTTTATAATATTTATTTATGATTCTTTAATAACTATTTTTTTAAGAATGAGAAGAAAAAAGTATCAAATTCTAAGTACTGTATTAAACCATAGTAGAAGCACGCAATTTCAACTTATTATTAATTAAAACCAATATTAAAAATATATATTTAATTGCCGTTCATTTCTTACAAAAATTAGAAAATCTATAACTACAGTAATCTTATTATTACAATAATTTTCGATATTTTGATCAAAAGTTTAATTGGTTTAAATTATCGTGACGTCAAATTATTTCAATATTAAAATATCGGTAAACTCACTTTATAAATAATTAATGTTTTCGGAGAAACATTGGTTATACGATTAATATGCATTTTTTTTGTACTTTTACCAATAATAATAATCTCACTTCAAAATCAAAAACTTATTAATTAATGGGTATCCGATATTATATCATTTTTTACATTCTTTAGGAAAAATTGAGCAAGAATGCTCAAATTATTGGTTTTGACTATTTAATTCGAGATAGTTCGACACTGGTTGCTTAGGATTAAAAAGTAAGAATAATAACAATAATAAAAAAATTACTATAAAATTCAATCCGCATTGCGACTTTTTTAGTTCTTTATCTTTTGTTTATTGAAACGCGGACATGAATTTTATTTTTTATTTAATTAAAGTGTTAATGAATTAAAATGAGTTTTATATTGATAAAATATATACCTAAATATATAAATAAATACTTAAATAATATACAATGTTAAAAACATATTGTCAACAATCTATTATTATAATTTGATTAAACTATATGATAGGCGAAATTCCAAAATAGCATTTTTGGTCATTTTAATTAATTAAATTCGATCAAGGTTTTATTTTGTTGTGTTTGCAGATAAAGTTAAATATCATCATCGATAACCTTTATTTTTTATTAATTAAAATTAAAGGAATTATTTTAAAGTATGTAAATTTAAGTACACATTACTTTGTTCTTATACAAATATTAATTCACCATAAGTTGTTTATGGTATTATAAATATTATTACTATTTCCACTAATGTGTATACTTGGTTATTCCAGACTGATAAGGTCAATTCTTTACAATAACATTAAATTTTGTGAAATGATTGAGTATATAATATATATAAATTAAATCCATAAAATTGACTTATCAAGGATTGATTAATTATTGATTGTTGCTTTGGAATTTAAAGTTTATATATGTTTAATATGCATTACTTATTTAATTAAATTAAATGTAATAAATTTCTCGGCTTGGTGTTTAATATATAAATTGCTTTTGATGTATTTAAATTTGTAAAATTGAAAATAGTCACATTCAGAAAGTTTTATATTCATCTTAAAAAAAACCATTCTAATAAATTAACACAATATATATCTTTATAGATTTAGCGATATTTTTGAATGAATTAAACTAAAAATAAATGTTTTTTGACCATTAAATATAAAAACTACTAGCTTTTGCTCAAAAAAGTTTTAATTTAATACAACCGTAATTACGAAACATTAATTGTTGATTACAAATTTTTACTTAACTTTATATGAAAATAATATTTAAATTTGAAAATCTTACTATCTTTTCCTATATTCATGTCTATTATCTATATAATTAATGAGATACAATCCAATTCATTTTAAGTGCATGCCATAAAAAATGTGATAAATTATAAAAATAATGTTTAAATATTTCTGATTGTAGAATTAAGGTTACATTATTCCCCAAGCTTTAGTATATTACATTGGTTACAGCTTTACGTTAAATAAAATTAAAAGTATTCAGTTTCAGATGTATTGATCAGAAATTGTAATTATTCACAAAGTGTATTTATATGCAGATGGTTGAACCCTAATGTTATTTCTGTTTAAATTAAATATTTGACCTTTTCATTCTTTGAACCAGAATTTCTCCTCATATTATCCAAATTTAAATTTACAAAAATAATTAGGTATTGTTTGTTGGCAGCAATAGATTAAACAGGATTATATGAAAAAATGTTCCGTGACTCATAACATAAAAAATTTGCGCCGTCTTATAAAATTTTGCATATTATGGAAAATTTAAATAAATCCCCTTTCCCATTTTAACTCCCAAATCCGAGGCAATAGGTATAATAATTAAAACATACATCAACCGAGATTTCTACTTTTTGCTTTATGCTTTTGCGTATTTAATACAAAATATTTCATTCTTATACGAGAAAATGAAATAAATCAAATTATAAATACTTCATTTTGGGGAAACAACAAACAAAACCTAAAGAACCAAAATTTAAACGATGTGATTTACATTATTTAACTAGAATGTAACCACGAAACATTATAATATGTATAAATGGATATATAAAGGTAGCTATTATAAAAGAAGGTGCATGCCTTTTGAAGCTTATGGAGCTATGAATAAAAATAGAAATATTATATACATATACTAACAAATTAAAAATTTCATAATTTTTGATTGCTGGAGTTTATTTTGTATTCTGTATCTGATTTCCAGTTTGACCACCTGAAAATAACGAATTTTAAAAGATTAAACACCTTATTAAAATATTGAGATATGCTCAGAAAACAAAAATAAAATGCACAAATTTTAATTTTATTTTATTATAGAATTTATGTTTTGATTGCCCGACGAATATTAAAAATCAAAAAATAATCTGTGTTGAGGGAAAAAAATGACAGTCGATATATAGTTCTAGTTAGTTAATTTATGATTTATTCTGGTATAATTTTATCAACGTTTTCAACATTTTATATACTCTAAATAATTTTGTCAAAATCGACTTTAATCATTTAAATTGAATCGCTCAATATTACTTAATCGTGAGCAATAATTTTTTGTTGTATTTATATTAAATTTTATACTTTTTCATTATTTAATATGTTCACATACACACATCATAAAATATAAAAAGAAAATAAATTATGATGAAATTAATATCGGCGGTGTAAAATTCAAAATCAATAAATTATATTGATTGTATCAAAATGATTGTTACAAGAAAGTAATAAAGGTACTAAACACATGAACATTATAACCTTGCGTTACGAAGTTTTCTTTATTTTCTTATTTTTTATTTATTTTCTTTTTGTAAATGTTTTAAGCTGATTATAATGAAAAACTGAACAAAAGTTTGATTATAAATATACAAAAGAGAAACCAACAGAAAAAACTAAGTATGAAATCATGTGATTGTGTTTGTATTATTTTATATATAGACAGTGAAAGTTTAGTCATCCACAAGAATAGATTAACATTAAATGATGGCCCGTTTACTCCTATAATTATCTCAAAATATGAGTGTTAAGCTTATAAGATTGGCCACTCCCAATGATTCTATTTTATATTATGATGGTTTGATTATCTATTTTATTACTTTTGTTCATCAATTTATATAAATAAAGCTTAGCAATGGAAATGAATGTAATGAAGTTTTTCTCTTTTAAATATAAATGCTATTTCTGAATCCGGTTAGGCTCAGTCTGTCTGGTCAAGTTTCTCATTAACAACTCATCAAATAGAAATTAATATAAAAATTAATACCTAAGAGGAAGGTCTTTTTAACAATTTCATATAAATATTAAATTATGATGTCAAATGCGGCCAGGGTTTATTGACTTTAACACCTTGACATATTGTATCGATCTCGTTACTTGTATATAATAATTAAATTTTTAAAAAGAAGTGAAGTTAAAAGTTTGTATAAAAAATATTGTTTTTCTATACATAACTCTTTCGGTATATACTACCAATACCAATTTAATTTCTTTCTTCAATTATATTTTATATTGTCAAGAAGCTGACGTAATAAAAAAAGATTGAGTTGTCTGATGAAATAAAAGTGAAGAAGAACATGACATTTTCTCTGATGATGTAGCAAAATATTCTAAAAAGATTACAATGTCTTCACTTGAGTTGAATGTGTAGGTATTACCATTGAATTAAAGTTTCAATAAAAATAAATCTTTTTTGTTTCTTGGATTTTATCTTTAGTTTTAAAGAAATAAGTTCATACAATCATCTATAATAATTTACCCATTTATGATAAGAAAATATATAAACGAAATATGTATATAAAATTTGTGCGCTTGCATGACTTATTATCCGAAAGGAAATCAAAAGAAAAAAATCTCCGCTGCGCAATTTAATGAATTTAATTTAAAATGATTAATGGATTTGAGTATTTTAAAAGCATTTCAATGGAAGGAGGAGAAACAAGTTGTATATTAATTTTAAAACAATCAAAAGAAAATAACATAAGAAACAAATATAATATAAAAACGTTTGTTTTTGTTTTTTAAACGAAAGACATTTTCTTAATATTTTTTTAATAGTGTGAGGTCACTTTTCTTAACCAACAAGACTTTTTTAAATTACTAATTTTTATGTTTACGATCTAATGAAAAGTTACAGTAAATCTATAATTTTTGTTTATAGAACTAGAGATCTGTGATTAACATTTAAGTATTCTCATGCCTAAAACCTAAAGATCTATCAAAACACGAAGTCAGTTGTACTAGACATTTGCAAAATTGTTGTATTTTTGAATTATGATTGGATTATGATAGAATTAATTAATACATATTATAAACTCTCTGACTAATAGATATCGGCATAAATTTCTGCTCTTTATTGCTTGCATAAATATTATTTTTAAATTGTTTACATTATAATAATAATCAATCTTAAGATATTGTATATAACCCTAAGTATCAGTCGATCAATTAAATTTTTATTCATTGTTTTTCCAATTTAAAATATATATCTACTTTTAATTTTGTATTATCAAACTGAGAATATTATACTTTTTATTAACAAAAAAATCATTTAATCATATTAATTCATGGTTTTCTATAAAATCGATTATTGTATTAATGAAAAAAAATATAAAATTCAATAAATGATACCTAAGATATATTAATCATTTAAAAATATCAGCGCCAGTAAACTTTTTATTTTATATATATAGATATGTATATAAAATGGTCTTAATGATCGATTTATTTATAATCTATAAATTATGAAAATTATAAATAAATTATAAGGGATTCAATGAAATATTTATATAATAGAAAAATGTACATTTTTCTTTATAAGTAAATAAGTAAATGAGTACGAAATCATCCAAATTATGATTATAAAATATGTTTAAATAAATATTAATATATATTTTTAAAAAAAACATTAATATAGACAATTTATCTTGAGCTAAAATTTTTTTCTCTATAAGTTTACCAAATTTATGAAAAATACAGCCAACAATACAATTTATCCATAATTTGGATAAATTGTGACGATTTAATTATTGTATTTCGTAAATAAGATAATAAATAAATGAAATAAAATGTCTAAACTACAACAATTATATAAATAATTTAACAAAACACAGGAAAAATTATAATTTAGCTTGCGCGCACTTTAGTTTATGCGGAATAGGAAATTGTCATAATTTTAATATGAACTAAATTAGAGTTTCATGTTTAAAAGAAAATAATTTACAAACAATCAAAATAAGAATGAAAACAAACGAAATAAAATGCTAACAAAAATTATAAAAAAGAGAACGCTCTAAGTGTGTACACCTCTATTTTACTTCAATAAATTAGAACTAGAAAAAATGTTTAACTATTTTTTTCTGCGAAGTTATTGAAAAAATCCTTGAAACAATAATTTATTAATGTTGTTTCAAACATCACAGAAAAAAAATAAATTACAGGATGCACCTGCTTCGTGATTTCTTCTATAATATCCGATAAGTGGGCAACTATTATAATACAATGTAAAAGAAACATGACGAATTTATTAATGTCTGTGTTGTTTTTTTTTTTATTTCAGAAACAAAAAATTTTAAAGATGTTTTTTAGTGTTTTGTTTTTTATGCATTTTTTAAGTTAAAATTCTTTAAAAAATATTTATTTTATTAATTAGTTTACATTATATAAAAAGGTTAAGACGCATATTTTAGTTAATGTATTAATTAAATTAATGAACCCACAGAACTCGAATATAACTTCACTTTTTTATATTTTTAATCAAAATTTGCATTAAAATATCATTTAATTATTCAATTAATTTTATTTCTCTTTTTTTCGGTTATTTTGATTAAATCTTATTAAATAAAATTATAAGAAAATATCAATTAATATTTATGTATATACATATATGCATAATTATATTACTCGTCTAATGGGACCATTATAAAAAGAATTATGCCTCTATTATTTTAATTACACAATACAGTTAATGAAAAGAAGTAAATGTGATTAAAAGTGGTCCAATTACACAGATAAATTTGGAGCAGTAAAAGTAAACTAATAGGGTATAGCTACAATTATTTTATTGATTTCAGAAACGAATTTAATAATAATATAAAAATGACAGAGAAATATGTTTCTTTGTTGAATATATTTATGTTAAGCCGTCCCAATACTCTGTTAATATACGAGTTTATGTACATATGTATAAAGAAAATATGATGGTTCATTGTTTTTTTAACACTCTTTTTTTAGTAAAAAAAATCGTTCCAGTTTAATCAGTTTTAATTGTGCACGCAATAAAGAGGTGTACACGATTTTGACTCTCTCATGTGAAAATTTAATATGCGTTACTTCTTTATTATAATAAAAATATTTTGATTACTTTATAACAATATACATAACTTACCTACGCATTAAAAAAAATCATTACAAAAAATTAAATCTGTAAAAGAAGTTTTAAGAGCTAAAAAAAATTACATAATTTAAAAGAATCATAAACCATATCAATTTATAGAAATAATTATCAGATATTTATATGTATATTATAGAAGCACACTCATATACTCAACACTTAAAACGATTAAAAAAATCTTCAAAAATTTGACATGGTCTAATGTTTTTTAATGCTTTAGAGAGACATTATTTTATTACGTGATATAACAATACAAGTAGCAGCAACAGCAATAACAAAAATGAACTATAATACGATATATTTCCTTAGTAATTTAAAAAAGAAAACATAAACATAACACAAATGAAAAATTTTAAATTTATTTCTACAATTTGAATGGTAACGTGCGTGTCGAAATAATATGGAAAAATGTTTAGTTAATATTGGGAAAACTACGTATATATATAAACATATAATGCAACATATATATATATATATATACGTAAGATACTTTGGCATATTCAAATTGTAATTAATCAATCAAACACGTTTTATTGTTCGACAACACCAACTAAATATTGATAAATTATTAAACTAATATTTTCAACTTTTTTATTTCAAGTTATATTCGCTTACTTATTTTAATTTTTAACAAATAAAGTATTTAGGCTTGTTACTTTATTTTATATTTCATTATTTTTTTATAGCGACTTTGGTTAAAAGGTGCGTACTATTAGAAAATTCTAACAGCCTTGACAAGGTTTTAGACTATGTTATGTTACACGCCTGCAGAATAACACACATTTGATGCATTTTTCAAACGAAATTATTTATTATAGATTCATGTCACAATTATGTGATCATTTGTTTGTGATTATTTATTTATTTTATTTGTCGTTAATATTTTGTTCTCTTTGCAGCCATATTTGAAGTATATAATATTTTTTGTCGCGAATATTGTAACAAACAATGAACAAGTATATATAAATTATAAATGAACATTGATTGCCAAAACAGGGATGAATTCGAACTTTTACATTACCGAAATCCCATAGGTGTTTCTTTGATATATATTATTTACGTAAACATTCTCTATTTTGGATATTTCAAAAACTAAATACATAAATAGGAAAGTCTGTGTTGTGCAATGACCCTAGTCCTAACCTCATTTACAGGATTACAACCTCATTACCTGGTATATGAGATAAGACAATGATAATGTTAATTCTTCCACTTAAAATATGGAAATTATTTATTTTGAATTAACGAAAAATTTAAATTAATCTCGTATTTAATTTAATTTCTTAAAACAAACTACATACACCACAATTAATTAATCTCACTAATTTTAAATAAATAAAACAATTGTATTTAGTAATTGCTGTACTTAGTGAATTTGTTTTTGAAAATATGTATGTATTTAGTAGCTTTTTTATAACAAAAAATTTTGAGACGCAATAAAGAATTTGAATACATCGAAATGCATTCTGCATAAAAATAATTAAACAATTTTGTTTTATTTATTTAGAATTAGTGAGATTAATTAATTGTGGTGTATGTAGTTTGTTTTAAGAAATTATTACTATGGTGGTTTATGTAGTTACTATTAAGAAATTATTACTATGGTGGTTTATGTAGTTACTATTAAGAATTAAATTAAATTAAATCTTATAACACGGTAGTTCAGGAAAGATGAATTAAATCTAATTTAATTTTCATAATTTCCAAACATTTAAACTCGTATATAAAAATTTTTTACTTTATTATATTGTCACTGATTTTTATTATATTCCTCATGTTTTATGTTTTAAAATTATTATAAATGGTGAAGGCTAAGTTAATTATAAATCTTTTATGTTTAAAAGAATGCCATCGTCTATAAAAATCTCATCGGGGTTTATTTATAATTTTTTCACAAACATATTTATACTTAGCCAATTGTTGCCCACAATAAAAGAAAAACTATTCTAAAATTCTAAATTAAAATAAAGTGATTATGATTATTATTCGTTCTATTTTAAAACTTACATAATAATTACTTTGATTTATCACAATTCCCATAATTTCCATTTTTTTTTCAAGAATTTTCTATTTTTCATCCATACATTTTATATAAATAATTTTATTTATATATAAATAAAAAATAAAATACAACAACAGAAGAATAAAAACGTGAATTTATCTATAACTTTATTATGCAATTTATGTTTTCCCTCTTTCTATTCTTTAAATTAGATATTAGGCTATTGATTGAATATATTGATTTTATATACCTTATGATTACGCGTAAGAAAGAATGGGTTTATTTTATATTCAATTGTTTTCTCAAATATAAAGGAAAAACTTATATACAAGAAATGGGATTCCTATTGAATTCACACAAATATATTTTTATAAACATATTCAATTAAAGGTTTTCCTACACGCTTAACTAAATCCCTTTGATTTTATTACATTTTCAATTAAATATAGTGTTTCACTTTAATAAATATGTACATTAAATTATACGTTTTATAAAAGTTTCACAGTATTAAAAATATTTTGTTTACGTTTCGTAAGAGTGTATTTGAGAATAGTATTTATATAGTGAAGATAATAAATACCCTTTTTTAGCACAAACACCATATTCTCAAATATAATTTGATATATTTTAATTATTATGCATATATTCTTCTTTGATTATAATGAAATTATGTTTGATTCGTCCTTTGCTTTAATAAAGGTTATTTTTTATGAAATTTATATAAGGATATTAAAGTCCTTTTAATTTACAATTATCGATAAACCCTTTTTTCATTCTTTTCATAAAAGATATATACTATACACTACACAGGTATAACAAATTGTTTTTAGAAATAAATTGAAGCTGAATTCTAATGAAAATTTTAAATTATGAAAATCTTTCATCAATAATATTTAAGAAAAAATATATTTATGTATCTATTGTGTTTTAATCTGCATTCTATTCACTATTTATTTAGATTGTATATTTATTATATAGAATAGATAATCATATTTATATATAGAATACATTTTCACATCCACACAACTTTTAAAAACAAACCATTCACATAATCCATCCATATATGTACATAATTATTATATTTATTTTTTATTCGGTATTTTATTTGATATTTGTTTATGTACATTTCACATAATAATTAATATCCTTACTATGCTTATACAGTCGTGTGGCATGTTTTCCACAATTTGCAAATTCAATTTTTTCATTTTAACGAAAATAAGTAGGTAATGGAAAAAAATGGAATGGACCAATTATTTATTAAATTGTAAAATTAAAATTTATTGAAAATTGGAGAAAAATGAATTAATTTGAATTTATGTAAAAAAAACATTGATTTATTTATAAAAGTCCATTTAAAAATAATTATTTTTACAACAATAAAAATAACAAGCAAAAATTTAATTAACCATAAAAAAGTATATAGATTGTCATATTTATAAATAAAATTTTATATTGTGTATAAATAATTTTGAATAATATGTTTGATGAATTTGAATTATTGATAAAATAATAAAAATCCACTCTATTATTGATTATAATTAATAAAAATTACAATGCAGTTTCATTAGAATAAAATAATATCTATTTTGAAAATAGAAACAATATTTTGACTGTTCATTTAAAATTTAATTTAAGTTTTAACAATGTTTAACTATACATTAAGTTTTCAATTTCAAATGTGCTTGAAAATCTATATGAATAGAAGAATTAAAAATGGTGAAAAATGATTATTCTCATCAAATATGCTGAAGTTGGAATTTCAAAGTTTGATTAAAAATTAATGCGTGCGTCACGAGAGGATAAAAAGATAGATTAACTTCTTATATATGGCCATACAAAACAAACGTAAAAATTCAATTAATTTGTATACAAAAACAAAAATATCTGAGAATTATTATTTAAATTTACTTATCAAATCACATGAATGCTATGAACAATCTTTATATATAATTTGATTGCATAACGCTCGTGAATTAAATCAGATTTTGTATACCATAATGCATATTACATTCATTATTCTCATCATCTTCTATATAAAATAACTTTTTTTTAGCAGGAAAATCTCTTTATAGAATAAAAAAAAAGGCCAAGTAAAAAAAACAGCCATTCGGCGGTTTCAATATAAATTATTTATATCTTACATCAAAATTTTAAAACGTACAATCTTTTTATTGTGTTTTTGTTTTTGTTTCTTGTTGTTTTTTTTCTTTCTTTTTCTGAAAATGTTATAAATTACAGTCTTACATGGTGCTAGCAGAATTCATTAATTTGACCTCGATTTTTATTAAAAAGAAAGAATGATTTACAAGAATGATAACTTTTCAAACTATGCAAGATTTTTTTCTTTTATTTTTTTTTTTGAAAAGAAGGAGTGAGAGACAAAGAAAAAATTATAAAGAAAATTTTGTAATTAAAAATTTAATCAATTTTAATTTAAATTTGGATTAGATTGATAGATAGGAATTTTTATTTTTATTATTTTTATCGAATATTAAATATTAAGTATAATTAATATTAATATTCTTTTCATTTTACATCTTCCGCTTATTCATATATAAATATATAAATGTAAAAATGAGTGGGATTTAATTCTTTAGTTTCAGTAAATCTTATCATGTCATAATCTCAAAATTATTTTAATAAAAATAACTTATACAACCGACAATAAATTATTTTATTTATTTATTAACATTCAATATATTCTGCAATGTTATATGTATACTTTAATTTGTTTTGTTGTAAAGAAGAATAATCTTGTAGATTCTAAGATCAATACCTAAGATGAAGATCGGAATAAATATTGACATATAGTACATGGACAATATAAATATAGTTTAATTCACAGGATATATTTTGAAATATTTTTCTAATAAAGATTGGATCTGAAAAGGTTTTCATATTACTGTTATTTAAGTAATACTCGAAGACTATAATAGTAAACATAATTAAAAAATTCAAATCTAGATGTTTTGTCAAAATTGGTAAAAAAAAATTGGTCATACAACATTATTTTTTATTTTTTATTTTTGAAATTGAAAAACAATCAATCTGTGGACGTCCAACAAGAATAATACAAAACATGTACTCTAAAATTATTGTAAAATAAAACCCAGATAATGGTCAAAAATGAATGGATAACGAAAAAAGGCACACACAGTGTGTTGATGGATTACACACAACAAATATAATATAAAATGTCTCACTATGAGGTCGAACTGACACATTAAAATCATATATTCTCTAGTGTACGTATTATATACATATTATAAGACCTACTTGGAGTTTAGACAGCTACAAAAAAAAAAACTAAACTAAATCAAAACTCAAAAGAATTATTTGGAATTTATTTGATGAAAAAAAAACATGACGGAAATTATAAAAATTTTTATGATTGATTTCTTTATTCAGTTTTTATTAAATTTAATTGATTCTCTTCTGTGCTATGGATGGTGTAATTGAAAACAAAAATAAACAATTTTATTGTATAAAATTATTTGTGCGGAACCAAAAGAATATACAAAAAAAAAGTGTAAGCCTTTAATACCTTGCAAAATGAAACAAATTAAAAGCAAATATTATAATAATTATGAAATAACTATAAACTACTCAACTCAATTCAATTTAAGCTTCAAGTACCTCTATTATAATTTACAAGATTCATACAAAATGAAACAAAAAATAAAATTTCGAAAGTCTTTAAATCATTATAATTTACCTTTCATTAAATCGCGATTTTATTCTTTTTGTTCAATTTTTTATTATTGTTATTATATTTCCTAAAATTATCTTTCTTTACAGTGCGGTTACTCTGTTCTTATACGTTTTTTTCATGAACATTGTTATGAATTTTGTTCACTCTTTTCTCATTCTATTTTTTGTCGTCGACAAATATAAAAATAATATTCGTTGTTATATTGGATGCTGTGCCGGCTTTGAAAATGATTATAAACCACACACGAATTTTATGTCATTTAATTTTAAACAGAAAAAATGTTTACGTCTCATTTGTAGCATAATTTTTATAAACAAAAAAATTGCTCAGAATAATCTGAAAACAATTCAAATAAAGTATTCTATATTATTTTAAATACGTTAAGAAATAATTAAAAAAGACAAAATACCGATTAAGTGTAAAATTTTGACATCGACTACAGATGGGTATAAATGAATGTGTCTCAAGTTAAATAGATTTAATTTTAATAGATAACTATAAAATTTATTCAAAAATACCTAATAGAAATTTAAAACATTGCACATTGGTTTTAAATGTTAGCAAAAATAAAACAAACAGTCTTTCAACATTATTGATAATAGAAATTATTTATATAAAACAAAAAAATCATTGTAATTTCAATAAAAATTGATACGCACAAAAAGTAGAATAATAAAAATAGTTAAAAAATTTCGAAAAACTTCAGTAGATATTTGAGAAAATGTTTATAACAAGAATTTTTTAAATAAATTCTTTATGTGGAAATTGAATTTTTCTAAATCTCTTGGTGCCACCAAAGAATCTGATAATGTAAAGTTTAATGATATTATAGTTAATTGGTAATCCTTTTTAAAGTATGTGATTTAAACATAAATTATTGAATTTTCTCAGTTTATTAGTTTTATAATTATCGAAAATATCGAAAGTTTTACTTATTAATAAAATTAATAAAATGAGAACCAAAATACCATCCAGACAGGTGGATGTTCTCGAACAAAGTTTTATAACATCAATAATGTATGCATGTATATTATAAAAGATGCATATGCTTCTGATTGCTGCTGTGATGTTTTTTGTTGTTGTGGTTACAGTAATTGCATGAAAATCACGTTCATATCTTTTCCAGTATGTAAGACAAAATATACCTTGGATGAAAAAAAAAACACAAATACAAATATACGAATTCACTAACTTTGCTCGTACATTTTGTAGCTGGCATATTATTTATGTTTATACATTAAAGTTTATTCTTTTTCATATTTGTATGTATGCGTATATGAGGATATGTTTATGTATACATATACAATTCATATAATATAATAACCTATGTATATGAAGGAGATACAATTTAATGGCTGATTTTATATTGACACAGATCTTCAAGTATATTTCATATATATAATATATATTATATATACAAGGACACTCGTACAGGATATTAACTTCGTTTTACTTCATTCCTTAAATATCATCTATTTTATATTATTCTTCTCTACATGTCT
Organism: Pedicia rivosa; assembly: GCA_963082725.1. Lineage (NCBI taxonomy): Eukaryota > Metazoa > Arthropoda > Insecta > Diptera > Pediciidae > Pedicia > Pedicia rivosa. The sequence continues at coordinate 21,328,210 of OY720151.1, forward strand.
ATATAGCTTAGCTATACATATACCGATATAATAGCTCTAACTATATATATTATAGAATAAAAAATTGACATAGAAATTTTCAAAGACATTATAGATACCAAAAAGTATATCGTTATTCATGAAAATTTCGTTCTATTTCCATGTCAATGTAATACAAACTTTTTTTATATGTTATATTATACCTTTATATTTATGTTTATGTAGTCAAAATTTAACAGAGTTGGATTTTTAACAATTTTTATAAACGTTAATTTTTATTGAATTTTTACTGCCTTAATTGTTTTGTAAACATAACACGAACAGTGTTTGATAAAGAAGCATTTGAATTTTTTTTTAAATAATTTGAAAAAATCGTCCTTCTTTAAAAATTTTCTTTCGTGTTGATGATATAAAAGTTGTGTGTCAATAAACTCTTCTTTTTTCTTAAGTCTTACAACATACTTGCATTAATCTTTGGATTAGGTTATATGAAAATTAACAATGAATAAAATTTGATATTTCGTTTTACTCTTATAAAAACCAAGTACTTCCCTTTTATAAAGGTAGATAGGGTAGGTATATATTTAAATTCAATAAGTGCAGAGATTGAAGTTCCCTCTCTCTTTTTTAAGATTTTATTTATACATATATTAAGCACATATTGCATATCAGGAAATTCAGAATAGTTGATTGAACACGTGTAACATAAATAATCAATATTTTCAATATCAATTCCATAGTACCTACATATATGTACCATAATATTAACATTTTGTTGAATTTAAAATGAAATTGGTTCCATTCACTTTCTACATAGAATATTTCATGTTATATAGTCGAATATTCATAAATGTATAAAAATATTATTCTATTTGATGGAATACAAATGTAATTATCCTTTTCAATATTAAACATATTATATAGTGATTATATAGCATTTGCCGCCTAACATAATTTATATTAGTACGACCAGCTTAAATCTTAAACAATATACCTAAATATGCACAGTATTATTATAATAATCTTATATGTTCCGTATGTAAGGACATAAAACATAAAATTTATTGCTTTTTTTAATTAAATTTCACACCAAATAAACATTAATATTTGAATTCATACAAAGAAATTAATAAATATTTTGAGCATTAATAAATTTGTCACCCATTATTGAACTTTTTAAAATAAATAATCATAATTAAATTGTAAAAAATGAGACTGTCTTAAAAATGCAAAAACAAAAGTTGTCATTTTAAAACATTATTTCATTAATTTACAGAAATAATGAACAAAAAACTAGTTCCATCATCCGACATCTAGAGATTTACCATAAGAAAAAATTGTTCTACAATGTGAATAAAAAAGAAAACAAACAAAAAATAATAATACATATATTGAAAAACGAAACAAAAAAAAAAAATAAAATAAAATCAGTTCGTTCACTGTTTTCTTTTATAATATATAAGAGCAAATCTGATTTACAGTCAGAAAATGTATAAGAAATCCAAAAATGAAATGAGAAACACATTTTTTTTTGCCCTTCTTTGAATAAGCAATTCGCGTATTTAAGTTTTTTTTTCATCTTGTTTTTCTTTGCTTTCTTTACTGATGTCAAAATTTTGAACACGAAATTTTTTAAAGGGAAATGTTAAAAAAGGTACAACAGAGAAAAAAAAATAGAAGTTGAATCATAAAAGTAAAAAAAAAATTTATAAATATATACATATACATATTCATATATAAAATAGAATCTTTTCATTTCATTTTGATATATAAATAAAATAAGCAAAAACAATTTTTACAAGTATTTTATTTAAGTTCTTACAGAAGAAGAATTTCTTTTATACACATTTATACATAAAAATGTATGTATATAGATAAATTAGATATGAGTATATATACGGTAATATAACAATCGAGGGGTAAATCCTCCATTTTTCCTCAGTCTTCAAATGTTTTGCTATATTTATGTATCATAGAGAGAAATCTATGGACCAAATCTTTATCCGTAACTAAAATAGATTAATTTATAATCAACAACCATGAACAAATTTCTAGCCTATAAAATATATCATCCTCATTCCCTTATTTTTCTTTTAAAAAGTCTAAAGTCTAAAACGAATTGAATTCTTTTATTTATTTTTTTTTTCTTAAATTCAATTTTTTTTTTTACTTTGATTGAAATCAATCAATTTTATAAAGTTTGATTTGAAAATAAAGATGAACATTTTCTTTTTACTCTTCAGAAAACCGAATCATTGAAGAATCTTGTTATTTGATTTTGAGTTTTTTTTATTTATTTTAAGAAATAAAAATCAATTTTTTTTTTTAAAAAATATTTTGAGATTTTACAAGACCAATTTTTTTAATTGTGTATAGAGAATTGTAGAACTGTGTAATTATTATTCAGAAATAATAATTAATATATTTTATTTCATCGGAGAAATAAGGACAGGGTGTTTTAAAGATACATATTGCTGGATCTTGTAATCCAAACCATAATATTCTGTCATTTAAAAATGTTTTTTATTTTTCTCTGAAAAGAATTTCAATGAAAGTTTCAAGTAGGTAGTTTTTTGTGTTCTGCTTTTATTTTTTTTGTTTGTTTGTTAAAACTCATGTTTAGACAGTTTGATGAACATTTTTTTTCATGTTTTTGTTTCACTTTTCTCTCTTCTGTTATGTTAGACATGTGACATGTCTTTAGTCAGTCAAGCATTCATGTATCATGTGAGATCTAAAAAATGTAGTATACTGGTCTTATTGTTGTTGTTATTGTGCGTATACATATATAATATTTTGATGAAAGAAATCTTGATGAATGTAAATATATATGAGTTTTATATATAAAGAAAAAAGTTTAATTTTCTAAAGCAAAATTGGTAACTAAGAAAGATATAAAATGGAGAGACAAGTTTTCTTTAGTTGAATCTGTCACAAACAAAAATTATTTTCGCTTTTACCCTTACTATAAAACCCTTATTTAAACTCATCTATACCAGAACCATTCGCTCAACCCACTCATCCTTTTCAACTTTGATGATTATAATTCATTATTATTAACCCTTTTTCTGTCGTAAAGATTTCAAAAGCTCATGTTGTATCCACTTTGTCTCTGTAATAAAATTAGGGGTGAAAATATTTTCATCCATAGAATATCTTTAATAGCAAACAATTTTTAACAATTAAGTTTAAAAAATAAAGCAAAAACGGAACAATTTTATTTTTGAGACAAAAAATTATTCTGATTTAAAAATGCAAAAAAAACTTTTTAAATGTTTAACCAAATTTTGTGTGTCGGCACGCTCCTGCTTTCCCTTCAAAAATTTATATATATATCTACTTTTTTAATTCTATTTTTGATAATCAAACAAGAGAAATAATATATATTCCTTGTATATTCTATATACTAACAAAAACGCTTGGGAATGGTATCCGTGGAAATGGATGAAATTACGAAAAAAACGAGCAAATGAAGATAAAATAACCACTCAAAACCAGTAATGACCTATTTAAATGGAATACCCTGCACATAAAATAATACTTGAACTGAATATTATATTAATATATATACAGTGGTGTATGATGCACTTATCAATCCGTCTGTATTTAATTTGTTCTCTTTTTAACTATATATATATATATATATATATATATGTATATATATATATATATATATATATATATATCATATGGGGCTTTACGAATAACGTATTACCAAACTTGTAAGTTGTAATTTTATATTTAAATAAAAATTTAAAAATTTGTAGGTACAAATTATTTCAATAATAATTTTATTTCAAATTCAAAATCAGTATATTTTAATAATGTCTTTGATAAAACCATTATGCTTAAAAAGATTTCACAGTACAAAAAACTCTTATGAAAATGATTCGCTACTGTATATAACTGATGAATCAAACGATTTTTTAGCAAGATTATTTTGTTATTTGTATGGTTGACTAAGTAGCGTGTGCATTTATACGCCAATACTATATATACTAAAGCATTTTTGCTTATATAAGGATTTCCGTGAATTAATGATAAAAAGATTAAAATCTAGGCCTAGTTTTTCCCATATTTTTTTATTATGTAAAGAAATTGCTCCGTTTTACCTCTTATATATAAAATAAAATCGATTTACATGTGTTGACCTTATGTGGTTTTAGCTGTGGCTATGTGAATGTTGTATTTAAATGAAATATTATGACAAAAAAAAAATAAATTACACAAAAAGATAGAGAGAGAAAAGAAGATAACTTAACCTAGAACATTTTGTTATCTCGTGAAGGAAAAGGACTTTAGACTTTGAACATTTTTTTTTATAACATTTTAACATTTTTATATTTTATAGCTTTCAATTTTTTTTTATTTGTATTTTTTTTAACGATTTTTCTCGTTTTTTTATAGATGAAAATTTTCTAAAATTTGTTTTATGTGCGATTAGCTTTTTTAATGGTTTTCTTTTTTTTTTATTAATTAAGATTAAGACGGCATTGAGAGCATGATAGGAATATTTAACTGCCTATAAAATTTTTTTGACCCGACTTATATTTTAAAGAAATAATAAGGGAAAATTTTCTATTTTATAATTAGTTAGGAGTTCAAATTCAATTAATTGTATCATAGGACCATAGCTTAAATATAGACTTTCTTATATCTTGATAAATATTAATAATTTAGTTAATGTCACAGGGCAGTATCAATAAAATTGAAAAAAAGTCGATATTCATACAAATTTATTATGATTAATTAGTCTTTTATTTATATGTAATGCAATTTTGTTTATTAAAGATACGATTTAACACAACCAATATATACATTTATTTCAGAAAGCAATTACTATTTCTACATTGTAGCCCACACATTATTATTTTAGTTTTTATAAGTCATTATCGAAACGATTTAACAGCATTGTACATATTAATCTAAATTGGATATATGCACATATACATTATATTTACATTCAAAATTGAAACAGTTTTAAGATGTACATTTATTATTTTAACTATAATTGTTAAATGGAATTAATTATGATTGCGTCATCCAGATGTATTTTTATTTTAGAAACTTTGCGGAAATCAAATTTAACTGTGGAAATTTATTTTCAATAATTCCTAATGCTAAATCTTAACAGAATGTAGTTTATACGCAATAAAGAGGTAAATAAATATACGAACATCCCTAATTTTAATATCAGAAATTACATTCCATTTCAAATATTCAGAATTACAGGTTAGCCCAGGCATTCTACGTGGTTGAAAAGGATGAGTTCCGCACGACAAAGCTATATGTGGCAAGTATTTTGAGGTTGTAGAGAAATCCATGTCTTCAAAACTGTGGGATTATCTGGAACAGAGATGTCAATGTAGCCAACAACATCCTATATCTATGGATGAACATCTTGCTGTATAGGCAGTCGCATGCCAATTTCCATAGGGCAGTAAACCTTTTCCACGGAATAAATATAATACTTCGGTATTACAGTTCAAAGGGAAACTACCCACTATACACTACCCTTTATTTAGGTAACAAAAATGAATATAAATACAGAACGAATATGAAAATATACATTCAAACTTCACACACACACACACACAAATATAGATATATGTACATATATTTATATGGAAAATGTTAATCCGTTCAAGCGTGTTATATAAATTTTATTCTTCTTATAAACTCAAATAAGATACTTGACATGTACCAAACCGGAGCATCTTTCATCAGAATATAAGGTAACATTAAAACTTATTTTAGTATAAAATTGTATTTACATTACACAGTAAATATTTTCTAAGAAGATTACCTGAAAAAACCTTGACCTTATAAAGTACACTATACCATAAACAGTATAGATATTTTGCGGTTATCTATAACAGTATATTTGTCTTTTTGCGTTTGCTTCTGATAAAAATAAACTAATAATAAACTGTAATCGCATAAATGGAAATAAAACTACTCATTAATATTTGTCTAAAGACTCTACTGTTCTATATGTATTATCTTTTACTAATAAATACTATATTATTATGACGTATTATCTACTTCTTGATAACAAGAAATAATTACAGTTTTAGCTAAGACTGTAATGTAATTTTTCAAATTCTTTATGATAATCAACTCACAATTTTACATGTTAATTCATAATTATTTCTTAAATTCTGAGAAAGTGTCAATTTTGCGTACCATTTACTGCGCCTATAGTCAAAGATAATTAAATACCTAAGGATGCTTCCGAATGTCTCTCAAAACACTATCCTTCTCACCAATCTTTTGAAAATCCGTACGAAAATCTCCCTAGTTTACTAAACTTCTCCCTATTATTGTCCAATCACCAAGTGAGCTAAACAGTAACTACCTCACTAAACTAGATGAACGGATAAATAGAACACAAATTATGAGAATATTTTTGTCATAAATTGACGGATTTAAAATGAAATTTTAATTTTTAAATTACTTTTTATAATTAACTTATGATTTTTCCATAATTATTTCTTCAAATATTATTTCCGAAAATACATGAATTCCGGACACCATCTATAGAATTTTTTTCTAAATAGAGTATTGTTTAGCGTAGGGAGTAGTGTTAGGGAAACATTCGAACGTATTCTAAGTTTTATATTCTTAACTATATTTTAGAGAGATTTGAAAACTTTCTTATAGATTCGAATTATACTATCAGTATAATATTCTTTAAGAATAAGATTAACTGTGTATCTGTTGTTACATATGTAAAATATGTATATAAAATATATTTCAGTATAGAGGAATGTATGAAATATAATAATATACACGTTATTGAATTTATGTATATAAATTCTAACATAAAGGCATATGTTACGTACAGAGTTATGTTATATGTGAGCAAATTATGTATATGTAAAATTTGAATAGAAAATATTTTTGCCCAAAATGTTACATGGAAATGCTATTTATTGAATTTTTTTTAACAGAAATCAAATTGATAAAATATTTTCTATATAATATTTTATTGAATTTTGAATAAAGTACAATCGACATATAGAAGAAACACGGAAAGGGTATCAATTTATATAATCAGAAATATTTATGATATGTATGCATTATATACATAATAAAAAGTAGGAGGCTTTACGTACATTTATGTTTCTTCTACTAGACATCAATGGGTAAAATATGCACATCACGAGAAATATTCAATTATAGTGCTTTAAATTTATTTATGTACGGATTACTTTTATTATATTAAAAAATGTGTTTTGGTAAATAAGAGTATGCTGGAACAAATCCTTAAAAAATTTTTTTTTAAACTCTTCTAAAATTAAGATAAAAACAAAAAATTAAACAACTGATTACATTTAGTTAGTATAATAATTCGTCTGCCAATCTTAATGAACTATGTGATTTAAATTTTAGGGGGACGTCTTTAATGCCTGGATTGGTACTGTATATTAAATTTCACTATATAAATATATTTTGTATGTGATGAATTTATGTATAGTTTTATAGTTTTACAGTCAGGGTTGTATTTTGCAAACCATTTTTATACTTTTTATTTTGAGCAATTTAGATTTTCAACCTTGTGCTCGTAAAACATGTTTATAGAAATTTAACAACTTTAAAGAAAAAAATGCAAAAATAAACAAGAATTTAAAAGTAGTTTTCACTTATAACAGTAATTTTAGATCGATAGTTAATATTTGAAAACTTAATAATATATTTGAATTTTCTTACAAAATATTTCAAAAATTTAAATTTCACTACCCTGGAGTACATCCCTGATTTAACTGTTGTATTCTTCTGGATATATCTGTTAAGTTTTGTTCACTATATGGCACTACATATATATACTAACTATATGTATTTTATGTTTATATATGTCGGATGGTTTGGTTGGTTTAAATTCATGCTTCATGGATCACGTTTATAAAATATACAAAATAACAAAAAAAAGAAACGAAACGAAAAACAGAATGTTTTCAGTGCAGTTACGGGCATAAGTTAAAAGTACATAAAATATACATATATAACAAAATGTATGTAATTTATCATTAATTCAATCGGAAATTTGAATAGACTGACAGACTGTATATCTGATATGTACTTAAATATCGTGTAGATATATATGTTTGGTTGTTTTGTATAATATGAAAATTAAGATTTGAAATTGTTAACCAACAACAATAAAAAAAAGCGATTTTTTTTATATATATACAAAGATAATTTAATGAATAAATTATATATGATTTAATAAAAAGAGCGTTCTCCTGCTTGTTAAAAGATCATTAAAAAAATATATATTATTCTTTTTCACAATTACAAAAATTTACTCCTAAATCATATAATTTATTTTGCATACCTACACAATCACAGACAATTTTACACAAATAAGTCCTATACTTCATCTACTAAATATATAAATTTGTATAAAATATCACACATACACACAATCAAATCAAATGATTAAGTAATGTGTTTTATATTCATTAAGTTAATTTAAATCGAGGAAATGAATTTCAAAGCAAAAAAATTCAAATAACAAAAGAAAACAAAAATGTATACCTTTATTTTAATACATTGGCTTCATCTCGCGGTCTCGTCGACAGACATAATTAATTTATTTCCTTTCATAAAAATTCATTTTTTTCTTTCTTCAAATTAAGTTCTTTCAATCTTAAAATGTTTGTATTTTGTATGTCTGTGTGTAAATAATATATGACGCCGCTGATGGTAATCTAGATTGGTTAGATTCACTATGTTTTTTTTCTTCAATAAACACAAATATTATTTTATTTTTCAAGAGATTTATTATCGAATTTGGTTCTATTTTTTTATATTCTCTTGTTTAATTTATATAAAACAAAAACCTGTTAAATTGTATAAAAAGTCAATCATTTTTATCGCTTTTTCCGTTAGGGTTTTCCCGCGCGTCATTCAATTTTAATTATTTGTATTATAACATTTTTTGTTTTAATTTTTAATAAATTTAGAACAAATATTTTCATAATTACAGGTGTATTTTTAATGAGTGCTACGTTTATTGGTAAAGTTTTTAATTCTGTTGTATAAAATAAAAGAATAAAAGTGAAGAAGAATTTAAATATTTGTTATTTTTGTATATCTACAGTCTACACTTTTAATAAGAAAAATAATATTTTTATTTTCATGCAATTTTTTTACAAGAATTTAAATATTTGTTATTTTTGTATATCTACAGTCTACACATTTAATAAGAAAAATAATATTTTTATTTTCATGCAATTTTTTTACAAAATTTTAGACAAAATTTTTGAGTACATATAAAAATATATAAAATCGTAGGTTACAAATACACACAAACAATTTTTTAATCTGCTCAGCTATATTCATAGATTTTCAATTTCAAATGAATTGATTCAATGAAAACACGTTATCAAATGATTGTTTTGATTTCCAAAAAATAGAAGAAATTTTTCTTGTATATTTGCTTGACTACGGCAACAAATGCAAATACATACAAAAAATTGTTTAAAATCTGATTATTCCACGTTGTGATTAAATCCCATAATATCTTTATTGTCTAATCTTTAATATTTAATTAATATATATATATAATATTTAATTAAATGAGATTAGACATAACATATATTTATGTGTTATCATAAACATAAAGTTTAAAACTTCAACCAAAACCCCACCTTACTCTATTCCCAAAAACTTGTTATTGTTACAGAATATAAATAGCGATTATCACGACAAAGTTCGTATATATTTCAAGAAGAGAATTAAAAAAACTAAAAATTATTCCATGCCAATGTATTGGTTGTTTTTTAAATATAAGATTTTTTTATTTTTTAGAAGATAACATAAATTTAACATTTTTCGTTACACATCAAAATGTTTGTGTTGTGTGTTGTTATTTTACTTTTGCTTTTGTTAATTTTAAAAAATTCACACACTTAACCCAATTATATGTTTTGAGAAAAATGTATTTAAAAGTGCACTTAGTATTTTATATTTCAATTTGAAACTAGTAATTTACGAACATCTAACAATATAAACGATAAGTGCAATTCTAAAAGAAATTTTAATAGCCAATGTCAATATTATGAAACTTGTATATTAAATTTTTGTCGAATTCAATTATCAAATACACATTCATACCTATTTTTATAATAAAACTACTAATTAACTAAATGTAAAATAATACCAAAAACATTGTCATGTTTTGTGATTTTAGTTTACAACTATTTTGAATAACACTGTTGTTGTGTAATTATTGATTTTTTTCAATTATTTCAAAATATACTATTGTGATATCCAAACAGCCAATAATAATTAATATTAGACAATTAATGGAGTATTATCAGTTTGATTTATCCCATCCAACATTAATTATTGCTTATTATTACAAAACATTTTAGTCTAATTTTATTTAATTTTTATTGAAATTTTAGAGATATTTGTTCGAAATTATTAATTGTCCCTTAATTTCTCCAAAGATCATAAGAAATTTTTGTCTCATATTTTCATTCTTAAAATTATTATGAAAATTCTTTCAAAATTATTTAATTTCTTTAAAGAATAAATAATTTTGAAATTGTTTGAGTATATGCCGGTATATGCTGACAAACATGTGTGCACATATTTCAAACCTTCCGGCAAGTTGAATATCCATATAAAATTGGTTATGAGTACCTGAGTCTTTTTGTAAACATATTCTTTTATAACCAAAGGAATTGCAAGAATTGTTTTAGCACATTTTTTTTAGTGTATAAAATATATAAAAAAAATTATTTTCTTTAAAAAAAGGCATGTGTTCAAACTTCAAGTTGCATACTGCAGTTAACAATCACGAATAACAACAATTATCAACATGAGTATGTACCATATTGAACGTAAAAGTCTTAAGAATAAATATATTATTTACAAATCAATTCACTTCTTTCAATCTTTTGTATTATTTTTATCCACTTTTTAGCCTTTTTTATAATTCAACTTTTTCTGATTGACATTATATGAACAAAACAATTGAATGAAGTTTACTAGGGCTGAATGGTGAACGTCATCAACATTAGGTTTTATATTAAACCTAAATCGACATGACATTAAAAGAAACAAGACATGACAACAACAAATAAAATCTTTATAGTTTTACATATTTTCTTGAATAGAAGAAACATTTAATGATCCATTGATATTCTTTGTAATGTCATTATTATTTGTTCTATATTGTTTTACTTTAACAATTTGATGTACTATATACCATTGTGTATAAAACAATTACAATTATCCTACATATAGTATTATTATATTTTTTAAAAGAGGAAATAGTTTTTTGATATTGTTTCAATCCATTCAAGTGTTGAAGTTCATACAAAAATCAAATAAAGTTTGACTTGTTTTTTCTTGCTGAACATTGAACAAAAAAAAGCTTAAAAATCTAATTCATGGTAGTTGATTTCTTACGATACAATTCAAATACACAACACATATATAAAACAATGTAATTCTGAAATTAATTACATCCTGCACTAAGAAACGACAAAAAATAGCTTTTTTTGTTTTTAGTTTAAACTTTTAAGACAAAATATCATTGAAACTAATTAACGACCAAAGAAAGTTTTTGTTGTTTGGTTTTATCTATATTTTCTGTTCACTTTACTTTGATGTTTGTTTTGGTTATACTTCTTGAAATAATTTCCTAATTGCTTCTGACTTTTATATCAGAATATAAAAATAATGGTATATATGCACATAGATAAATTATTATATTCTTTTATTTGCTTCTAAATACCTAATTACAATTGTTTGAATCAATAACAATTATTGTTGAGTAATTTAGAATGTCAAAAGTAACAAAGAATAGGCATTTTCATGCATACAAACATTTTAAATCAAATAGGAAATGTTTTTAAATCGAATATTTTTATCTATTTAAATCTATGTTTCTGTAAAATCTGCAAATTCGAAAACATAAAATGTCGCTGTATGTTATTTTAAAAATGGCTTCTTTAATTGTTGTCTGTAGTTTTTAACGTTCTTTTACTAAATCATAATTATAAGTTATTCTCTAACATTTTTAACCTACAAATTGAATAGTTAATAGTTTAACACGAATAGTTTTTCATGAAAACTTTAAAAAAGACACGAATAACTGTAATTATAGAAATATCTATAATTTTAAGATTTTCAATTGGACTATAAAATAACTCTAAATTTAGACGTTATTGCTCCTATAAATCGATACCGCTTTGTATTGTAAATATACTAAAGATTTTTGGTAGCATCGTATAATTTATGTTTTCTTTATGATAATCAATCGAGACAATGTTTTGTAAAGTTTTACCAAATTTGTAGAAACTCGATTTGTTTTGTGCTTCTAACCTTAATGTGAATTTTTTATCAAACAAAAGTAATTTTTTATTTTCCTTATTTTTTTATAAAAATATAATTTTAGATGGTTGAAGGATAATTTAGTTAAAATTTAGAGAGCTACAATCCCATATTGTAAAAAAATTATTCTAAATATTTGTTCCATGAAAATAATATTTTATCTCCCATTTACATAATACTCCCAATTTTTTCTTGATAAATTATGTTTTTTTATAAATTATTTATTCACAATATGAGATGTTGTTAATGAGTTTGAATAATGCAAAACAAATATCATAAAATTAAAAGAATTATATATTGTACTTAACATATATAGAAATAATTTATGCATTTCAGAATTTATAACAAAACATAATATTCTTCATATTTTACCTTTTAAATTTCTAAAAAATTAAATGTTCAATCGTAATTGTATTTGGATATTTGTATTACCTTTTTTTATTCGTTGCATAAAATCCTTTATATACATTTTTAATACATAAATATTTTTATCGCGTTTACTAAATAGATTAATTTAGTGGACGAATTTGCAATTTAAAAATAAAATTTTGACGGATCATGAAATATATTTGATTATTTCATCGTTTGTTAATGAAACTTAATGAAGAAACGTTAAAGAAGTTAAAGTGGCCATTATCTATATAAAAATAAAATATAGATACGAACCGTAAATCCTTATTAAAATAAAATCATATATATTATTCTTTTAGATCTGAATATATAGTAATTAAAATTGATGTAGTTTTTTCTTTAAATTTAACACAAATAATATCATACACATCAAGATACAAAAAAAAAAGCAAATGCAGTTATTCTATTTTATAAAAATAAAGAATAAACAATTTAATTAAATGTTAAAAAATATATTAATAAATTGATATACGTTGGTTGAACTGATTTTGCTTTATTTCAGTTTCTACAGAAATTTAAATTAATAATAAAATGTCACTCCAATACAATTTAAAAAAAAACTGAAAAATAAAAAAACTTATAAATTTTATTAATACATTAAAAAAAATTTGCAAAAAATATATGTAAACATAAATACAAACGTTACTGACATAAAAAAATTTATTGGCAAATTTAAATAAAACCACGTTATTTATAATAAAAATGAATAACTAATTACAACAGGAAAACACTTTTGAAATTTCAGAAGAGAGAAATAAATTTAATGTTTTGGCATTCTGGCATTCTCAATTTTACAAACTTAATTAAAAAATAATAAATGAAAAAAAAAACGAAATCTTGAATAATATAAAAAGAACAATAATAAAAAATATTTATTTTGTTTTTATTGCATTGCAACGAAATCATAATAAATGAATTGTATAATTTTTTGTTGTCAAGATTATAAATATGGACCATTTTATTATTATTATTATTTAAGATTAACGAAAGGTTAGTTATGATATTGCAGGAACAAAATTCAACTCCTAATATGTAATGAGAGTTTAATTTTAAAATTTATTCAATTACTTTCTACTATGTTTTCCACTATTTTAAATTCCCAAATCGAGACCCATTTCCCAGTTCCATGTTACTAAAATAATCGTGTTATTCTATTTTCCAATGGAAATAAATTATTGTTATTTTATTTTTGTTTTTCAGTCTAAATTTTTCTTATTTTATTTATTTGTTTCAAACCTCGAAACGATAAAAAATTTCAATTGGTTTTATTTTTCTACAAACGAATAATAATTATTTCCGTTAATGTTATACGATTTTTCAGATCTAACATACATAAGCTTTTTTATTTGTATAAAAATGGAAATTGCATGTTTATATTAGATATAGAATTTCTTTATGGGATAGTGATCGATTGTTGTTTATAAGGCAAACAAAAAAATTCCGCTTTTTGTACATAATATAAATTCTTATATACAGTAAGATATTTTACTTATGTACAAAAACATCTGTATGTATATAGTATATACATATATAATTTATATAATAAATAGAATTTCAATACACAAAATGTCAATCGGAATTTTTTCTTCATCTTGTTAAGTTAAATATATTTTCTGTGTGAACCCAAAAAAAAACAAAAAAATTCCAATTTTATCTGTTTTTTTGTCTATTCAACAAAATGATATATCGTAAAAAAACAACAACTGAACATATATTATAGGAGGGTTAAACTGTTATCCAGAAAACAAAAACAAAAAAAAAAGCAACAAAAAACATATGTGACTTGAGTCCCGCGGGGGACCGCATAACATCACATATCGCAAATATATATTTATATGACTCATCTGATATTATATTTATATTATTTTAAATAAAATTTAAAAAATCTTTTCATACATTACGTGTTTTGTCGCATCGCATAATTCATTGTTGCTTAATATTAAGAATATCTATATACCCTTGTTTTTTTCGCTTTTAATTTTCGGAATGAGCTATGGATAATGAAGTCATTATGAATAATTTTCACTAACGGAATCGATAGTTGTAACTTCGGTTTTGGGCAGAAATTTAAACTGAATTCTACAAAATTAATTCAATAGTAGTCAATTCAACACTTTATGAAAAAAAAAAATGTTTTGAATGAAGTATCATTAGCGGTTTTACATTTAAACACATTATAGATTTTCGATACGCTTAGAAACCTATATAATTTTTAACAGATTATCCAATCTTGTTTTATGTATAAAGTATAAAAATGGAAAATTGAATTTAAAATCAGTTTTAAAAATTTGTTAAATAGTTTTTAAAAGTGACTTGATTTGATTTCCGTATTTCCAAGAATTCCACAGACGAACAATGACCTTACCATGAATTCGTTTACATAACAACAAAAATTTTATTAATTAAAAATAGAAAATTCAAAAAACCAAGAAATTTTGGTGGTTAAAAATCAACAAACATCAAAGAATTTAAATATTTTTGTATAAATATTATTTAAATTCGCGTAAAAATCTATTTCAATCGCATAAATAAGAAAAAAATTATATAGTTTAAAAAACTTAATATTATTTTTATTGTAAAGAAAATAAAATAATGATGTTAGACATTGCTCATTTAATGCGGATGATTATGATGAGAAATGAAATAAAAATATGTATATTTTTCACATTTCAATAAAATGACGGGAACGAATAAAAAATTATAACTTATTCATATTATTTTTTCTATTTATTTTTTCGCATTTTAATCAAGCTGAATTTAGACAGAAACAAATACACAGCCTAACACAACACAGTAATATTGATAAATTTTAAAATCATTTTATATTTTTTTGTCGTATAACTTTTAATTATTTTGTTGTCTTTTCTTACATCTTCTGTCAAAATAAAAAACAAAAAACAAAATAAATAAGAAGGAAAATATTTTGTTTATCAAAAAAAAAATAAGAAGAGAAAAAAGAAAATAAAAGCAAGAAAAAAATAAAAATCTGTATTTTCTTGTAAATATTTTCAAACTTGTAAATTTTCTTTGAAGTAAGAATGGCAATTAAACCGATGATATGTAAAAACAAAAAATATATAAGAAATTAGAAAAGAAGAAAAACTAAAAAAAAAAAAATATAGAAAATCACAAAGCATAAACATTACATTTTATATTTAAAGGAAAAGAGTTGCGTTAGCTTCTGCTGTGTATGGTTAATTTTATATTAAATAATAATAATAATAAAATAAAAATACACTTTCTTATTCGACATTTGAAACTTCAAAAAAAGATAAGGAAAAACGAGTCTCACGCGAACTCGACCAAACTAAATAAAATAACATATAACATATGGCAAATATAATTCTGGTTTCTTTTTAGCTAAAATTTATTACGCAATTTTTTTTTTATTTTTTATCCTTTGTGAAAAGACGCACACATTTTGTATGCACGAGTATAGTGATTAAGTTCTTCAGTAATCAAAAGAAGGATGTGACATGAAAACAAAATCTTTTCTTTTTAAAAATTAACATAGAAAAGCGGAAGACGCCACATATGGTCTATTTATGAAACAGGACATGCAATTTTTCGAAAATTTATTTTTAAAGTTACACAAAAAGAGGAAAAAATATTTATTTATGTAATAAAATATTGGTTATTCTAACAGAATATTCGTTATAAAATATAAAACAAATATAAAATACTTTTTATTCCATATGACGTACGAATTATAAAAACAAAAAAATAAGTTGAAGGGTGAAGTAAAGGCGGTTTTTGTATTAAAAGACCCTTTTATATTATATGGAATAGTAATTTATTTGGTTCCCAAAAACATAATACACAATTATAAAAGCTTATTAATATAAACCATTTTGGGGGTCAATTTTTGATTTCACGAATTTAAATTAATTCCCCTTAGATTTTAAGAATCGATTACAGGATTACGACTATACGAAGTTTATATACTTTACACAAGGGTGTTAAAATTCACGTAACATATTGGATTGGCGCGTCTGTTGATAAAGCAATAATCACAAAAATAATTTTAATTTAGAATACTTATTCTCTCATCTTCATTTTCACACAAATGTCAGCATTTTTGTCTATTATTTCACTGATGTTCTAGTCCCGCTTCAATTTCAATACATTTTTATTACTAACATTTTTCAATACTTATTTCTCATCAAATATCATTTGAATAAATATATTTTAAATCGAATGACAAAACATGATAAATAACAATTGTGTTGAAATCAATGTAATTTAGAAAAGTAGCTGCATTTATTTACAAATTAAATTTATAAAAAAAACGTTTATTTTCAATCAAAAATTTATTTATTTTTTTTTAGAGAATTATACTCTCGAATATATGTACATATATTCTATTATATATTTTACTTCTTGTTTGAATGATTCTTCTAAGGAAATATAAACCATTTGATATATGATTTACGTCGATCATATGAAAATATATTGGATACCCCTTTATTTTGATCAAAGATATTTTTATTAAGAATTTTCTATAAATTTTAAATTTATTTATCGTTTTGTAGATAGAATATTATGTATTGCGATAAGTATCACAATTGAACCAGAACTAATTATATTCTATTTATAACACAAAGAAACAAAACAATTATCCATGAGTTCATTAGGAGCAACAACAAAAAAGATCACATAAGGCGAAAAAAAAACTGTCTGTTTCAAATATAATTTATATAGAAAACATGTAAGTGCATGCATTGTGTTATATATTATATATTTTTTTGTATATGCATGTGTGTGTATTTATATCAATATAAACTTGGTAGCGTTACATTCAAAAGGCATGTTAAATTATAAACACGTTACTAACATTTCAGATCCATTTATGTTTGGCTTCAATTATTATTTGTAACACAAAATATATAACGTTGATATGACAGTATGCATGGCCTTACTGAAATTGTGTTAGAGCTTTTGTTGCAATTTATAAAAGGAAAAATATAAATACCTAGTACGAAAGAAAAATTTAACATAAGAACTTCAATGTTAAAACATAATATATTTTATTTTCAATTCTTATGTTATATTTATATGAAGCATAGAAAGATTGAAAATTTACATTATGAAAATATAGCATTCAGATTTTTAAAGGTTTATGAAAACCTAAAATTATATGCATAATTATTTTCCCTCACGATAAATTGAGAAACGATAAGCATTGTACAATTAATTATAAAACGATGAATTTAGTTTTAATTCTGTATAACTCGAACACAAAAACATTAAAGTTATACACCGGAAAGTATTAAAAAAATTATCGCCTTTATTATAAACAATATTTTTTACACATATATAAATCATTACGTATTGTTTGTATGTATCATGTAAGATTTAGAAAAAAGAATAGGTTACTGACATTTTTAACATTTGTATGAACATGATCATAGTTGAAAAATATTTCTACACTAATTAAATGTCAATTAAAAATTAGACTTTGAAATTGAATTGAATTTTATTTTTTGTCTCTTTTAAAAATATATTTTTTACTCTCTTTACTTTTTCAATTTACATTTACGACAATCTTTTAATATATATTTTATAAGATTAGATTATATGATATTTTCTGTCATCTTTGTGAAAATATTCTCCGTTCAAAAAATGTCATTTTAATATGTATTTAAAAAACTTATTGCCTAGAAATCATTTTTATTTAAATAAAAGATTAAATCTTCTTATATCAAATGTAAATAATCTTTTGTGTTAATTGAACGGGCACTAACTCTTTCCTGTTTTGTTGTATTCAAAAAAATATAATAAACAAAGACACATACGGTAATCAGATGCGTTTCGTTTGATGCGAAACATAATAACGCATTCAGGTGAAAATAAAACATTTAGAGTCTGAATTTTTGTTTATCGTGAAATCGATTAAACCATTTACGTGTAACTAAAATAACTATACTGTCAGTAGGTTTGAACAGGAAAAATATATCAAAATTTGTCAGACAGTTCCATTTTCACAAATTTAATTCAATTTGACATAAATTAGACATATTTTTTTAATATTTTACTGAGAAAAAAATGTTGCAATAGAACAAAAAAAAAAACATAATTAAAATAAAACGCTAAAAACTAAAAATAAAATCATGATTATTTAACAAACAAAAAAAACTTATGAAAACTTTAAAGTATAACTTAACTAAATTTCAAGTCATGTTTTTGGCGAACATACAAATGTATAAATATATTTTTTACAATTTTCTTAGAAGGAACGATATTCAAACATATATAAGAATATAATGAAAAAATAATAAGAATCTTGTTGAAATATAACATTGTGCTGATGAATAACAAATCTAAAAATTTCATTAGACTTCAATATAAATTAAAATATTATTTTAATGGAACTGGAAAAATAAAAAAATAATATAAACTAAACGAAGACGAAAGAAGAAAAAAAAAAAGTTGTATATAGTTAAAGTTTGAACATGTTCTAACCAAATTATATAGAACAGTCACGATATAATCAATTCATGACTTCAAATAATAATTCCAAAACGTACTAAATGGAAACAAAATATATATATACGAAATTATAACCATTATTATAAGAATGATAATTAAAGGTTTTCGTTTTGAAAGCGATTCGTGTTTATATACTAAAGAAAAAAATAGAAAAAAATATACTTGCTATAATACAATGTACGAGGCGAGTGAGGGCAAAACGTGTTATATTTTATATTTGAAATACAAGCAAAAACACATATAGAAACATAACTATTATTATTATTATTATATTCAATATTTAATATTTTATGATATCGATATACCTACTCTATTCTTTAGCGCCGCAGTTACGAATAAAGATCTTAGGTCAGACGGTATTATAAATATCATAAATTGGTCATCTCATCATCATCATCAACCTCATCCTTTATAATATATAAGAGAAGCGCACATTTAATGTATTACTGACATTATAAATTAAAAGGAAAATTTTAATCGAAAAACAGATTATTAAGATAGGTATAATGCCTGAGAGTAAAATACTTGAAATTCCATCATGATTTCAAAAAATAAAATCCCAAATTAATTATTTCTCTAAAATAACTAAATTGTGCAATAGCTTTCTTTTAATCAATATAAGTTTATTTTGATCTCTTGATCTTAAGTACGAAAAAAAAAAATTTATTTCAGAATAGTTAAAATTTCAGTATACATAGTTTTATAGACAATAAAAATACATGACTTTTAAAATGAGTCAATTTATTAAACACAGCGTTTAACGAATAGTTTCTTATATCGGATGATACTTTAAAATATCCCCATATTTCGTTAAACCAAGTTTCTCAATTACTCTGTTATTAACTTTTACGTATTAAGTGTTTTAAGTGCAATTACCAATTTATATATACATACGAGTATACTTATTAATTACTCGAAATCTAAAAAAAATTTAAAATATCAATCTGCACATATATATAAACAAATAAATAGTAAATATAGCATCAATAATTTATTTTTCGTTTGAAAATTCATTCTTGTGTTAAAAAGATAAACAATTATCTCTATATTAAAAAGAGTTAAAAAGTACCATCAAATCGTATTTTGAGACATGATTTTTTTATCGTCTAGACTAGACTACAAACAGCTTTAAACTATATGACATTTATATGGATTTTTTCTTCAAGCATTTAAAAACAAACTTTTTTAAATTAAATAAAAATTTGTAAGAAAAAATGCGCGAACAATTTTAAGAAAACATAAAATGTTAAATGAGAATTTTTTATAAATTTTCTCAAGTATATACAAATAAAAATAAAATCATTTTTCTTTGAAAAATATTATTTATGAATTTCAAAGTAAAGAAAAAAAATTTAACAGCTGAATATCCGCATGCGATTTAAATACCCAGTATGATATTTTTTATTTCGTTTTTTATTTTTTAGTTTTTCACCTAAACATCATATAAATTCTAAAAAAAAAAATTCAAAATGTCATTCATAAAATAAAAAAAAAATATATATAATTTCTTTCAGAAACAGATTAAAAATGTCACTCAAGCTCAGTCATATTTCCAACCATATATTTTTATAAATGACACTTCTGTTTTGTTATATAAATTCCTTTTATTTATTATTTTTTCTTTATTTCCCAATATTTAATATGCTAACATTACAATTTTCTGACCTTTCAAACTGTCAACCACGACTCAACGACGACGGGAAACAACAACAAAAAGAAAAAAAAACAACCATACTGAATTTGTCTTAATTGCTTTATTGCTCATAATTTATCAAAGGAAAATGAAATAATGTCATCACTGCATGACATTTATGCGCACACACACACAAACTTTTTCTTTTGATATTCTTGTTCTTGTATTTTTTAATGTAAATAACTAAATTAATTTAAATTTAATGTTAAAACTATAAAACTGCGCAAATTCACAAGCAATAATCGACAACTAAAAAGTCGAGAAGTCATTTTCAATTAACCCTAGCATTTTTGCTTTAATTATTTGGGAGTTTATAATATTGTGATTTCTTTATGAAATTTATTAAAATTACTGATAGTTCCCTGCGATTGAACTATCTCATGACAATTTATATTTTCTAATAATTATTAAACAACAACAAAAGTTACATTTCTAATCAACATAGAAACACAAAATTTATTTTTGAATCTTGAATCAAAATTCATTCGATTTTTTTTAAAATAATTAACCATTTAAAAAGCTTTTTTACAAAAGAAATAGTTAATAAAATCGGAACAATGGGTGGTCTAAACCCAGGTTATAATACTATAAAGGTTGTCTCATCAACGAGCACCTTGGTATCTTTCGGTTACGGTCGTAAGAGGGAGGTATGACGTCACACGATCCTAACCTGACAAATGTAAGACATTTTTGTATGTAAAATACGCGAATTTATGTGGAATTAAAATAATGATTTTTCAATAAAAAAAGACAAATTAATAGTTAAAATAGTTAAAAAACAATAATAAAGTGTGTTTTCATATATATAAACAATAAATTTAGTTGAAAAACATTTATAAAAGGTGATTTTGTGATATAATTTATTTAATCTAATTTAACATTTTGTCGTGTTTTTTTTATTGCTTCTTGTA
Source organism: Pedicia rivosa (assembly GCA_963082725.1). Taxonomy (NCBI): domain Eukaryota; kingdom Metazoa; phylum Arthropoda; class Insecta; order Diptera; family Pediciidae; genus Pedicia; species Pedicia rivosa. The sequence goes on from OY720151.1 coordinate 21,350,047, forward strand.
TTAAAAACATTTTTTTTAATAAAATCATTTAATATTTTAAGTTTAAGTTATTTAAATTAATTGCATTATTATAAATTATAGTTATGTAAACAGATTAATTATTTTAGTTTTTAAAAAATGCCTGGGAAAAACGCGCTGTGAGTTATTGTAAGAACAATTTCAATGATATAAAAAACTCTAAATCATTAAATCTTATTGATCGTGAACAATTTATTAAAGATTGTTGAGCTTTGTTCTATCTTCAAAAAATAAAATTGACTTGATATTGGGTCGCAAAAAAAAAGTTGTATGGCCAAAATCTGAAATTAGTAATGCATTTTCTATGAGGTATTTCAGTAAGAGTTGTTATATTTTCTTAAACAAAACTTGGAAATATAGATTACCTGACATTTCCTCCTTAAAAAAATAGTTGAAAAATTGTTAATTAATTTTAAGAAAAATATAAAATAAATACAAAAAGGAATTTATCAAAATTGTTTTAATTTTGTAGAAATGAAATATGCCCCGTGTGACGTCATAAATAAATTTAAAATGTCGCGTGATTTTTGATGTAGACAACCTTTATAGTATTATAACCTAAACTTATAACCTAAACAGTGTTATATTTAAAATTTTGGCCTTGATGATAAGAGCATACACGTATATTTCTCAATAGAAAATTAATCCTACATATAAAATTTTGAATAATATAATTATACCATCATTTATTAAAATTTTTGAATACCGATAAGCTATATTTATATTAACTACTCGTAATAGATTTAAAAATATTTTGAAGCATGTATATGCAATGTTAATTGATATTGTGATAAAAACTGTGAAAATATTCAAAACATTTTTCTTTTTATTTCATCAAACTAACATTATCCAAAATTTTACAATAATCCGCTTTAACCGTTTGAACTGAAGAAAAACAAAGAAAATAATAAAAACAGAAAACATTGAATTGAGCAAAATAAAATTAGTAATGCAAAACCATTTTGAATATAATATATATATCACCATAGAACTTAATTGTATAACTAATCAATTTGAATTGGTCTATTTTGTATTTTCTATTTTCAACGCGGTTTATACATTTAATCAAAAACTATTTGCATAAACATAAAGATTTGGTCGATGAATGCCCGTTTCTAATCTGTTTAGGGCATTATTACTATTTGTATGTATATATAATATATATATATATATATATAGACATTGTGTATGTGTCATAAAAAATTATATCGTTTACCAGCCACAGCCAGAGGTCGTGGTTTAATGTACAATTTAAATGTTTCATGTTTGACTTTGATTATAGATAGTTTATTTTTTATTAAAAAATGTATATATATATATAATATATATAGGCATAATAGTTATTTATATGAATGTATTTAACTTTTGTTATTAAGATTATAATCTGGTCTGGATCAGTCGGATAATCGATATCATATATATATTAAAGTTTACCACTGTTATCCCACTTAACTTATAACTGCCTATCGATCATATTAATTGGATAAAATGGATAATAATTGTATATAAGATTTTTTTAAATGTTAAAATAATCTGAAAAACTGATTGAATTCTTAATCAAGTTTTTTTCTTGATTTTAAATCGAATATTTTTCAAGAAAAAAATATTTGTGTTTCTTATGCACGTTTTTAAAACGAGGTTTATATCGTTTATAAAATATGGATAAAATCATGCACGACTTGTGATTAACAAAATTTAGATAAGTCGCTGTTTTTTCTCTAAAAAATAATAATTTCAAGATATTTTGAGTCTGTTGATACATTCCATAAACATCAAATAAATATACAAAAAAAAACTTCAAAAATCTTTCCGATTTAAATACTAATCTTACTATATCTAACGGGTATTGACAAAATCTTTGTAATAAACAAAAACTTTCGATTAATATATAAAAAAAACAAGTAACTATAAATATATATATATAATCATGGTTTAACATGGCCATTTAAAGAAAAATTGAATTGATCACCAGATAAAATAACCGATTATCCTCACTGTGATGCATTTAATGTTTATCTAACAGTTCGTCATCGATTTTTCTATATAATAATACTACATTAAACGCTTGTGTAAATAATTGATCGATTAATAAATTGCAAATTCTTGGAAAAACAATAAACCCAATAAAATTATTAAGAGGTTTTTCTGTTTAATTTAATAATTGTTATTTGAATATTTTATTTTAAATTCCAATAATATTGGTATTCTGTATTACTCACTATCTTATAATTAATGAATTTCATGTTTCGAACTTTAAAAAAAAGGGTAAAAATATGAAATTCCGAATAAATCGTAATTTGTTAAAGTTGCATAAATATTTAACATAACATATAATTATTAATTTTTGAAAATGAAATATTCTGGCTTTCTGGTTATATGCAAAAAAAATAATCGATTTTGATATGTATTCAAAAATCAAAGAATTTATTAGAAAACTTTCAATATGCATACATATACGATTTATTATGATTTAAGACGAATAAATTATGATTAAGACCAACAACTTAATTATTTTAATAAAAAAAATTATGACTTGAGTTGAAACAGAGAAATATTGATTGTAAAAAATACTTGGCAATAAACTGAAAAAAATTTATATCCGGAGAGTCTCCGTCTATACATAATATAATTTTTAATATTCTATTTTTTCTCTCTCTAATGTCAATAATAATATTATAATCTTTGATTTTTTGATGACGGCTTATACATACTAAAATCATATATATTTCTATTCACATACATACACGTTATATTTGTAGAAAATATAAATGCGACAACAAAATCCATCAACATCACTATTTATTAATAAATTTTTATAACATTTAATTTCTATATATTTGTTGTTGTTGTTGAAATGAAAGCTCCACAGAAAATTTCCATGCGGATATTTTTAATACGATAGGTGGAAACAAATAAATTCTATTTTTTGATTCAATTTTAACCTAGTAATATACGTCTTCAGGCTTAATTTAAACTTTAAAAATTAATAGGGAAAAATAGAGGAAATTTTGTATATATATAAAGAAGATAATCACATTTTATATTTAACTCATAAAATTTTTATTGGAAAACAGTGAAAGAATATTTTTTAGCAAAGATTAAATCTTAGAAATATTAAATTATTTATTACTTATGTTGTTTATTGGTACGGCTGATAACACTAATTCAAAAAGTAATATATCTTGTAAATACATATATAGCATGAAATTATAACTTTAACATACGATTAAATTAGCATATGACAATATGCTGAACTCTAAATATGTATTGAGTCTAAAGTAATTTGTAAATTTCATCATTTTTATACCATAATATGAATTAATATAGCTGTAATTAGTTATTTATTCATATATAAACTATTCATCACTATTAAAGTATGTATCATATGATACATTTTACTTGAGATTTTTGTAGAAAATTTGTTTGAAAAATCAAACGTTTTAAAATTTTTCAAACTTTTATATTCTTATCTCGTGCAACTAAGTTGCAAGTCCCGATAAGAAATTTTTTACCGTTAGAGAAAATGCAAATCTTGAAAAATTTTTAGTGACCAACCAGGAATCGAACCATGAAATTATTCATCACTATTTATATAGTAAATTTAAATTAACACAAATTTAGGTATAAATATTGAAAAAATTATGACTCTTATCTCCATAAAATGGTCAGAATAGTTCAGGCCTTTGAAATTATTGGATATATAATTGCTTTATTTTAATTTTAATAATTACCAATGACATTTCATGTGATCAAAATTTGATGAAAATTATTTCATTTCAAGTTGTATGTTTTTTCCTGAGTATACTCCTCCTTTTATTTTAATACAATCGTTCAATTCACATTGTCATTCTATTAAATTTAAAAAGCTTAAGTTTATGTATTCCGTTTTGTCTTTTTGAAAATATAAACTACCATTTTAAATCGCATTACGCTTTTCATCCACTGCGGGCAAACTTTTCATACTATGTAAAAAAAAATTGTGGTTTTATGATGACACAAGTAGGACACAAAGGGAATAAATTTAACGTTATTTCCTTTTTTTGTGTTTTTTGCTATTCACAGTTTTTTGCTGTTCTCAACTGATTTCGCTATTCAAAAATTTCACTGATGTGTCTCTCCAGTTAGTGGAATTTGTGTATTGTTAATTATAATTAATATTAATATTTTTTTTAATAAAAACGACCGAAAGTTTATAAAACAAAAAAATTTGTTTTAATTTAGTTTAAAAAAGTTTGAAAAAAAAATTGCTTAAAATAAAAGTTTTTTGTGTCGTTTTATTTTTGTTGTTGTTGTTTTATTTTGGTTATCTCTCTTCAACCAACCAGACTCTAATTATAACGATTATTTTTATGACTGTAATCTACTTTAAGTAGATATTTTTTTATTTTCTTTATTTTTTTTACTGAATAATTACGGAAACATATTTAGCTTCTGGCATTTTTATTTTGTTTAACGAATATTTATATTTCCAACAACAAATAAAATGAACATGAATTTTTCGTATATGTAACTGGAATATTTAAAAAAAACGTTCTTATTTTATATGTGTATATAAAATATCGTAGGATTCTTCCGTAAATTATACGCGATGATTACAGAGAATTCAACTTATTTTCTTCTTATTTTTTTAATTTTTCTTCGCGCCTTCAGCAGAAACAACAGATAAAGAATGTGAGATCAACCAATTCTGTTTCTCTTTTATTTATGTTTGTTTATATGTTTATTTATATAGCATCCCACTTAGTTTTTCTTTTTTAATTTTTATATTAATATTTTTATGTCTTACTTTTGTTGACAAAAATATAAAATTAAAAAACAAACCAATGATTTATTATAAATATATTTAAATTTTTTTTTAGATGAATGATATAGTTCCACCCAACGTTAAATCCTAGTTACCTAAATATTATAAGCTTTAACACATACAAGGTACAATATTTTTAATATTGTATTGCGAATTTTTCATTTTTAATTTTAATTAACTGCATTTAAATGAGAATGAAAACAATTCGATCGATGAACTTAAGAGTTGAAACCTTTGGGATGCCATTATAATAGTTGATTAGCGAGGAACATTAAATATAATTAGCATTGAATCAAAATACATATAACTTTTCTTATTTGACACTTCGCATTAAAGAGAATAAATAAACACACCTGTCACCTATCCCAAGTATTTTGTTTCTTCAATTTTTCATTATTTTAATAAAAGAGACCAAACCCTATATTTATGACACCTTATATTTAATTACATATTACATTGTGCATATGTTATGTTTATGTGTTCAAGCGGTTTATATTTATAGATTAGTTCAAATTTGACTGTTACCTTATGGCAACAATTCACATATATTTTTTTCATAACAAACTTTTTGATCAACATTAAAATTGCGTAGATACCGAATAGTCCCTTTTTCGTAATGATTTTAATTATGTATAGATACATTTTGACTAGTTTGTTGAGAGAAATTGTTGGTCTTATTTTGTATAGACCACTAACTCATTTTTATACTTTTAATATAATATGATTTATACTTGAACACAAGGCCGTCAAATTCATTAATTGTAAATCGATAATTTTCCATTATAGAATTTAGTTTCAATGCTGAAGTATATCATTGAAAAGGATAACTCGATATTTTAATATTCATCTTTAGTGGCTATTAAAATGTAATTAAAAAGCTTTTGAACTGGATTCTATACTGTTTATCGTTAGAAATAATTCTTTACACTCGTATTAAAAAAAATCTATAAATCTGGAGTGTTAAAACGAATTACAGATGCCTAAATAATAACTAAAATTACATAATTTTTTTTAATATAAAATAATAATTTATTTCAATTATAACCCAATTACAAGAGTATTGTGTTCATATTGTTAGAAAATATTGTTTGCTTATTCATAATAAAATTATCATTAGTTATTAACAACGAGTATACAACAAATTTATGAAAGACTGAACTAAGCTGAACCTCCAACTTTCAACATAGAACATATTTTTCAAAAATTTCCTTGGAATTTACGCGGAAGGCAAAAATTGAATCTAATAATTTTAATTAAGAAAAAAATATAATCGTATTAAAAATTTAAAGATAAAATGAAAAGAGAATGTACATTTTTTTAAAACATAAAGAAAATTAATAAACTTTTATTAAATAATATAAATCAGAAATCGTTAAGTTTAAATCGTTAAGATTAAATTTTTAAAATTAATTTTAATTTTAGATTAAATTGAAAGAAAAAAACTTATACAAAAATAAAAAAGGGAAATACGAAAGTCGTTAAGACGTCTACAATCATCTCATACAATAAAAATAATAACATCGTATCTTTTTATACATTACTTTTAATCTCAGCTTAGCGCATCTCAATCGACGACAAAATTCTTTAAAAAAATAACGTGAATTTTTACATTCTCTCTCTCTCTCTCTCTTTCTCTCTCTCTATCTCTCACACATACTTTTTTTGCTCATCTTTCTCTGATTTATATTTTTTTTTATAAATGAATTTCGGATATAATTTCAAACGTTATGTAAAGCAATACCAACGAATGAATTTTGTGTTGTTAAAATAATTTACGGTTCTTAGAATCATGCAAAGATTTTATATATTTTTTTTATAAAAAGAATATTTATTTGATATGTCTTATTATTTTTTTACTTAATATTTTTATCTTGTAAAAGAAAAACTCATATCAAATTTAATAAAAACGATTAAATCTGATTAATACTTTAAAGGAGTTCTGCAATGACAAGGACTTGTTTCAAAAATTATCTAGTATGTATAGAAGAAATTCGTATTCATAGTAAAAATTATTGGAAACGGCTTTTGTAGTAGTACGCAAATCGAAATTTGTGATTGCATGTATTAATCAGATCACATAGACAATTATTTTAAAATATTAGTATCAAATATATAGTTTAAAGAAATCTGAGAATCGTATTTCTATTCTATGAAATTGATATACAAAAAATATAGCTGTAGCTGTACATATATGTAAATTATATAGAGTTACTCAGTTATAGATTGCAAAACAATAAAATATTTAATATTCTCGGTATTGTTTAATTACTCTTTCTTAACCTTTCTTTCGCAACTTACAAGAAACTTACAGAAAAAAAAAACGACAGGCAAGTATGGCTGTATGCTTCGTCGAAATTTATGCGATAGTATTGTCATTTAATATAATAAAGAAAAATTATATGGGGGTGCTCCACCACGTGTTCCGATCCCCCCTAAAATCAATATGGTTCTATGATGGACCAATAAAATACTAATCCCAAAATTTCATTCCAATCAGTTGTTGCAATCCTCGGGAATCTGATTTTTTCCAAAACAATTGTATGGGGGGTGCTCCACCCCGTGCCCCGATCACACCCCAAATCAATAGGGTTCTATTGGGGACCAAATCAATAATAATTCCAAAATTTTATTGAAATCCCTTCACGCGTTTTTGAGTTATCGTGTTAACATACGGAGTCCGGCGGACGGAGTCCGGACTGACAGGATTTTTTTGACCCCTTTTTTGGGGATAAAAGTTGCAATAACCACCAATTTGACCTTTTGTTAGTAAAAATAAGTTGCCCTAGGGTCATTCTATGTGAGAAAAAAATTTTTTTGGAAATTTTCTTTTAATTGTGTTTTTTAAAAATAAAAAAAGTTGAATTTGTAAATTTTCCATTACAAGGCTTAGTCGATTACGACGAAGCAATAAAGGAGAATTATGAGATAAATTCTTGCTTATTTATAGTAGGCAAAATAACATAGAATGATTTCATAACTGAAAACATACCGAAAGTTTGACCGTCAACAAATTTCTAAATAAATTAAAAAAAGCTCAATATGGATTCTATTAAAATAGCTGCGGATAGTATATAAAATTTGTTCCACCAAGATATTTATGGAAAAATTACAAATTCCGGACAACATCCACTGTTTAAGAAATAACATATTTCTGTATAATATCTGTGCTAGGTTATTATTATTTTTTTTTTAAAAAAATTTAATCACATTAGGTCGAATTTCGCTTGTAAAAATTCTTTGTTAGTATGATAAAAGGTTAGGAAAACAGCTGATATATTCTTTTATTTATTCACATCTCGTATTCTCATCATATGAATGCAAATACGCGAAAAATGTATGAGATAAATAAAAATACGAAGAAGATGGAAAACAGAATTTTAAAGATGATTTATTGTATAATTATTTTGTGAACGAGACTTTTTCTAGAGAAACTAAATCTTTTTTTTCGTTTTTTTTTGTATTATTGTAATTAAAATAATAAAAAACGAAAAATAATGTGTTCTACACTCTTTTAATAATAAAAAGAATTTCAAATAGTGGGCGATAATATAAAAATTAAGAATTAGTCAAAGACAAACATTTTCAAACGTTCATTTTATATTAAAATATGTTTTTTATTTGAATTATTGTTCGATGTCTCATTATAGTATTAGACTCATGTAGAGGTTATGCAAATTAGGCGCGGTTTGTATTTTCTTTTTCTTTTATAAAAGATTGAATTAATTTTTTTTTCTATCTATTTTTGAATTTTATAAGTTAAATTTTCGGTCTTTTTTTTGTTATTATAATTTTAAAGATGAAGGTTTTAACACACAGTGATCTTAAAAGATTTATATTTTATTATGTGATTGCCCAATTTAATACGTATGTTTGACTGTTAATGACAAGCTGTGCCCGCACATTTTGATTGAAACATTATAAATGTATATTATATATATTCTTATATTGAGTGTTATTTTAATTAATTAAATTCATAAGGCAGATGATGATTTTTCATTCCTGTGTATTTCTTAAGAATAAATAAATCTGTTGACAAAATTTCTTGATAAGTCACTTGATCGGCAAAATTAGCACCTCATTCAGTCTCACAATGAACTAATTTTTACTATTTTGTCTGAATTAAACAATACTGAAAGAACCGTATAATGTGACAAAAAAATAAACAGGATTTTGTCTATTGAAAAATCTTATTAATAATTATGATAACCAATAAGAAATATAAAAATAAAATTACTATTGGACTATTAGATTGTATTAACAATTATAATAACATTAAAGATTTATATTAAAATATATGTGTATAATAAAACATATTGAAAATAATATGTATACTGTCTCAGATTGAAATTATTTTTTTTATTGATTGCAATGTTTAATTTGCAATTAAAACTATTTTAAAAAGGTTTTATTTTCATTTATCTTGGGAAACTGGAAACTGCAACAGCATTGATGCAATTAAAAATAATAACAGAAAATATTAGTTTAATGGAAGAAAAATCGATTTTTTTTAATAAAATATACGAATAAATCTGGAGCCAGCAAAATGTGTTATATTCGTTGTTATGTTTTTATAGAGATAAAATATATTTTCTTGTAAATTTGGTTTAAACCTAATAAATTAAAGTTCTCATTTCTGAAACAAAAATTTTGAAATCCCGAAAAAAAATAAATAAATATTTTTCGAACAATAAAAACCGCAATAAATAATAAAATCATCTTAAAATCCTTCTTTAGAAACTTCATTCTTATAATATAAATGTATACAATCCCATTACAATTGTTTATGATACAAAAATACACATTTTTATTATCCTTTTCTTTTCTTAAAATATTTTTGGATATTATCCCAGTTTTAAAAATGCACGCAATAAAGTTTATATTTTATATTTTATAATGTCGCCTCCTTACAATCTAAACTAAACAATATAGAAACGAAACATTGTTACAGTTTTCTTTTTTTTTTGTCTGATTTTTATGTTTATTTTTCAATATTGATATAAGAAAATAAAAGAGCAACCCACAACCCACCCTATGCACATAATCGAGTATACAATCATACCACTATCAAAATAATCACCCATATAAACCATTATATGAAAATATTGCCCAGCCCATAATATTTAATATTATTTAGTCATAATAATATTTTTTATGTTATTATTTTCTAATGGTTAAAAATGAAGGAGAAAGGGAAGAAGAAGAAGAAGAAGAAAAAAATAAAAATATATAATAATAATAATAATAATGTAATTTCCATATCAAAATAATAAATTAATATTCGTTTTAAATTGTGACCTCATTATTTAATAATAATCAATTGAAATATCAAATCATAAATATTCAATTTATTAAATTATATTTTATTATAATATGTTTTTTTATTATTATTATAATTTCGAAACGTATGCGCGCATATTACCATCGACTCTACGTCGACATTTTCATTTCTCGATTTTATGAAATCAAATTAATTGATTATATTTTTTTCATTAATTTTTTCTCCATTAATTAATCAATAGCGTGAGGAGAATTGAATTTACACAAGAGAATTTGATTTATTTATTAATAAAAAAATAGTTTCAATGTTGAAGAACGTTGTAATAATTTAATGTCACATTTTATTAGAGCGTACAAGTACGTTTAGAAATCTAGTTATTCTTATCATTTTTTATGAAACGTAGCATTTACGAAATTAACTGTCACAAAATTAATATTTTTAATTAAATAAATATTTTAATACATCAATATTCTTTTTTAAATGTAAAACTAGCCAACGTATCGAAATATCGTTGAATCTTCCATTCTTGAATGAACAATACTATTTTTGGGGAAAGAAATACGATATAAATATATATTTTAAATTAAACACACGTAACGTATATTTCAATTCAATTGAAATAGATCTTACACGATTAACTGAAGTGTTCTTAAATAAAGTAGGTGGAAGAATCTTTGCCAATATAAACTGTTTGTAGAATACGAAACTGTCTCTTTTATGAGAAGTATAGAATAAAAAAAACATTTTTACGTTTGGCCTTATAAAAAAGACTTATAAAAAGGTAAAAACGGTTAACCCTATTAGATTTATATACCCTTTATTTATGTTAACTCCTATAGCAACTCTCAAATACATTAAAAATTGACAATAGTTAAACTTCTAAGGGGTAACTTTTCTTAATTTATTAAATCTTTAAAAAACGCAAAAATATTGTATTCGAAATTGTGTGAAATTTAAAGACCGATTTTATGTTTATTATCGCACAATTTAATTTAATTTATTCTTTTTATCGTAGTGCAATTGTTTGTTGACGTTCGAAATAATATCCTATTCTAAATAAATATATAGAGTGGATTTTCTTCCGGCCATTAGAAGGAATTCTGATTATCAGAAACTTTTGAAAATTAAAGAGACCCCAGAGAGCTATAGAAAATAATGAATAATCTCTAGTGTACAAGTTAAATCCATCTAGTTAATTTGAAAAGAATTTTACGTACTAAATACGGTTCTGTATAGTACAATATGAAGTAAAATTTTCTTTACTGACATTACGGTCACAGCGGAAATCAATTAAAATCTACTAAGTTTGTTGTAAGAATAAAAATATTTTCTTAAACATCGCATGAGACTACATTTCGCCTCATAAGAGGATGGGAAAAAGAGGCACAAAAAAAACTACAAAACTGTAAATTTTAAAATGTATTTGACACTTTAAGTATCCTCTCTAAAATGTCTTTTTATGTGTTAAGTAATATAATATTTTTCTGTTTTGAAGATGCTCATATATTATCATATGCAATGTTATATTGTTTCCGGTTATGAATATACCCACATTTACACATAAAATAACCTATATAAAAAAAATCCTGAAATTTACTCAGTCTAAAATGACGAATCATTTTGAAATTTTGCCCAGTCTAAAAACCTATCAAAACCAAACGGAATATCTTTTGAAAAAAATTGTTGATTAAAGAAAAAAAAAAAATTAATTTCCTGCCCACACCTAAATTACATCGATCCACAATTTGTAAATACAGAAAATTTCTTCGATTTATTGTAGAGTAAAAAAAAATAATATAAATTATTCTTGATTAACTTGAGTCAATTCATCATTTAACTTTTAATTTTTAATATATTTGCTTTCATATCTAATATTTTTTTCAAATGCCTAAAATTTTAATCAATAATCGATAAATTACCAAAGTAGACATTCCAATAATTATCGTATGATAAGACGTTTAATTATTATAAATAATTATTGATTTACGGTAAAATATATTTTTCAAATATACTAAACTATTTTAATAGGTCTACCAATTCTGTGTTAAAATTATTTTTTACTGTTATAAATACTTTATTGCGAGAATTTGTTCATAAGTACCGATTTTTGTTAAATTAATACACCCATATGGCTTAAAAAAGAATTTGAAAAAAAAAATCAGTAGGCAATAAATCTCAATTATATCGAATTATTAGTGAAATTATTACAAAACAAAATTAATGAAAATATTTGGTATTACTAACGTCCTAAGCTTGTAGTGTAGAACACTTTCACTGAACGACAATATAATGTAAATGTTAAATATTTATTTCATTGCAAATAATTCTTTGTTTATAATGAACATTTTACGTAAAGTAAAATTATTTTTTTCTTATGATTTCGATGGCTGAATGTAAGAAATTTTTGCACGATATAAATTTTTTTTTATATTTTCTAGTTATTTTAAAAGGAATTATATAATATAATCAAAGTGCAATTGATTTTATACTTGAATTTAACATTTCTTTATAAATATTCACAAAAACAATAATATTTTTTGCTACTTAAAACTAAAATGGTACTGTCATCGTATTTTTAAAGTAATTTTTAAGCCAACACTACTTACTGTACAATAAAACTTGAATATAATTTAAAACTATACGATACAGAAACTAGCTAATTGTCATGCTAAAATATAAACTAACAAAAATATATAATAAATTGTATCCCACATAGAAATGTGAAATGGACTTGGCTAAAGGGAGCAATACATATGATGAATCGTCTACGTTCACACCCCCTAGGGTAAAATTTACGTATTTCGTATATTCGTATATTCGTATATAACAAAAATGAATGTATAGAATATTATAAAGAAGGGTCTGCTTGTAGATTATATGGTAGATGGTTAATGGTAGATGGTACATTGTATATTGTAGGTTTTTATAAAGAAGATAGAATATACTGAAGTACAAAACAAGTATACATCATAAAAAAAAAGGAAAAAGACGGCAGAAGAATTTTATGAATACATATTCGTGTTTTGGGTTTTTTTTTATATAATGAAATTTTAAATTTTAACATTTTATTACAATACATACACAAAGAAAAGAAAAGTCATAAATAAAATTGAAATACCGTTTGAAGATGAAGAGTAGGGCTTATTAATTATTATACAGTTTATATACCTGATTTTTTTAAAGTTTTTTTTCGTAAATTTTTATATAATTATGGAATTTTATTGAATAAAAAATATATTTTTAATATAATTAACATGACATTGAATCGCCTCTTTTTTAATTATATAAATCTTATTTTAATTATGATTTTATAAATATAAAATCACATCTTTGATGATATTTTCGATTATTCGAATAATTAATAATAATTAATTAATTAACTTTTGTTTGTTCAAAAAACAAGAATATTATTATTCGTTTGTTGAAAAACAAGGTTCCTCCTCATTCTCTTAATAATTCTTATACTTATACAACACACATATGTAAATTGCTATACAAAATCTAACAATAAAATTCATATTAATTCCTATATAAGTAAAGCCGGAAACGATTATATATATTGAAATATTATTCATTATAAATTATTAACTTATATATGCTTAGTTAAAAAAAACGTATATTAGATTTTTAAATAATCATTACATTAATAACAGATCAACAGATCAACAACTTATTTCAAAAGTTAGGTAGGTTTTAATATTCTTTTTTGTTATTAACATTTCTTTCAGAATAATTTTCTAAATAAAATAATATAATGAAAATACCGAGTATTTTTATAGATAATAAGACGATGATTTATACAATTACATATTATTACAAATAATAATCATATAATAATGCATAACAACGACAATTATTCTACATCCATAATTTTAATTTTAATTTATGTTAAGTAACACAAAAACAGCGAATTAATTATGGATAAACCTCAACTGCTTCAAATCAGTACAGATAAAATACATTTGCTGTCCCAGTACTCCCAGAAAAACGTGGCTCTAAGCAATGTAAGTTTGTTACGAAAAATTAAATAAAAATTAAAATTCAATGTCTCTGTAACAAATCATTTATTATGTTTCAGCAAAATAATCTATAATTTAATTATAAATTTATAATTATTTGTATGCCACAAAAATGAAACAAGAAAAAATAAATAATATAATATTTGTTTGAGTTTTAAAAATTAAAAAAAAAAGAAACTTGATAAAGGAAAAGTTTGTTATTTGTGATTGTGACGCACTGAGAAAACATTAACAAAAACTCAATGAAATCAACGGAAATTCTTTCCGTCTATAAAGTTTATTTCCAGTGAAAAATTTTAATGGTTTCTTTTGTTTCGGTCTAAATGTTATAAAATTGATTTTTTCTGTATAATACCTAATTAGTTTTGCATTAAAACCCACGTATAAGTACGATTGAACATTTATTTTAATTAAATTAAAAATTATTTACAATTAATAATGTTTTCGATATAAAAAACTTTGTATATTTTATGAAGAGTTTCTAAAACAAGAATTTGAAATTAATACACAAAATACTCGGCAGTTCAAAATACAAAGAAATACTTAGGCTTATGTGAAAATAAAATTCATTTATTTAAAATAACAGATAAAATGGTTTATAATATAAAGGTGGTTCATTCCAAAAGAGCATTCAGTTGCTCATTGCGACAAAGCCCTTTTTGATGAAAAAATTGTAAAAATCTTGTCGCACCGATAAGAAAAACTTTGTATTTAAAAGACATATTGACCTTTGAAGAAAAATGTATATACAATACATACAGATCATATGTTTGTATAGTTGCATATAAATATATATAGAAATAAATATATACAAACCGATTGTCCCATATAAACATGATATAAGAAAAAAAAGAATCCTTTGCCGGTTTTATGTTTTCTATTTTATCTCCACTTTCAATCGGTTTTTAAAACACAAACATAAAATTCATATGAAAATAACTCTAAAATGCAGCAGTAGAAGTTATATAGAAAAATAAATTGAAATCCTTTTCTAGGCTAATTCTCAAACACAATGAATTAGAATTAGATATTTCAAATGTATTCTCGATCGCCTATTCGTTTCTTATTACAAAATCTAATCGAAATAAATACACTATTATAATACGATAATGTAATATAAACGTACCTTAGAAAAGCAATACATTCAATTCAAATAAACACATATAAAATAGACAGACAAGTTTTAAATCTTTTGACAAATGCTTCTTAGTTATAAATAAAAGTACGTACAATAAAGTTTATCCTTAGAATAGAAAAAATATAAATAATAATAATAAATCACGAAACCGGAATTTAAGAGATAAAACGACCCCAATGTCTCTTTTTCTGTTAAATCTTATGGATTCGATTTTTCTTAGATGTAAAACTATAAATAACAAGTCTTTCTATAGAATAATATTTTTATTTTATATTTTTTACACTTTGCAAAAAAAAAAGAATATTGAAAAAATAAGGACTGTTTTATTTTTTAATCCTACTTTTCCTTTTTCATCTTCGTCTTCTACTTCTTCTTCTTGTTATTTTATTGTTTGAATATCAAATTTCTAATAATTTTTAATACATACATTTTTTTTATTATTATTGTTAGTATTATTTCATGCAAAAAAAAAACAAGAAAGAAAAGGAAGACAAAAAAAATTCTAGTTTTGTGAAGTGACAATGACGTATCGCTAAAGATTTTCCACAGCATTGTAACATTAAGTAAAGAATAATAAAAAAAAAATAAAAGGAACATAAAAGACATAAATTAAGATTAATAGTTTTTAAAATATTAACAATATGTCTGCGTGCATGTTGTTTGATGTTACATCTACCTAAAACACAAATACATTTATAAACAAGTATTAGTCCCAAAGGGATGTTTCTCTTTCCTATTTTCTATTTCTTCTTTTCCTTCTAATTTTTTTAAATTACAAAAATTAATTATTTTGTTATGGTTTTAATGGGACTTTTTTTTCGCTCAAAAAGAAATAATCGTTACGGATTTTTAAACACATTGAAAATGGTTGAGTTGAAAGAGAAGAGATATAAAAATAAAAACCCCCCTCATGGGATAGGTTTCTTCTTTTTTTTTCTTTTCTTTCTATTCTTCTTTTTTCTTTATTCATAAATTTCTGCTTATATCACAATTATATGACTAAGCAGTAAAAGGAACTTATATATTATTATGCGTCCCGACCGTCCCCTTAACCGACCAACTTATAAGGCCAACGGAGAAAAAAAAATACATTTTACTTGAATAGATTTTTTTCTTTTTTATTTTTTTTTTGTTCTTCTCTCTTTGCGCCAACATATTTCTGATGAATTTAACGAAGGGAAAATGAAAAACACCCAAATCGAATTTACGCCACGGGAGATACAAGTTTTTGAGTAGATAAAAATAATTCATGTAATAATAAGTTACATGCAGACGTTTGGCATTCACAAACAACAATACACACAAGCACACATACATTACAATTGCAATATAGGAACGTGACACTGTCAGACAACTATATATAAATTAAATAATATTAAGGGATGATAAACAATTATTGACAATTACCATATTTGACTATTTTTTGTGTAAAATAATGTGGATTTAATAATAATTGATATCTCAAAAAATCTGTTATTGGTTGTATTTGAAATTAAATAGTTACAATTATGGATATTTATTTTTATTTTTTAATAATTTTGAATGAGACAAAAAAGTTTTTCAACTAAGCCCATTTTTAATTTTTAATTGAAGAAATTGGTTTGTAAGTATTACCAAACTATTAAAACAGCAAATTGTTAGCAAATTTATCAACGTAAGATTTGTTGAAAACTTCTGAATGTCAGAATTAAAAATCATAATTCCTTGATTTTAATGTAAGTTTAAATTATAGATTATAAAGTACTTTTTAGAATTAAAAAAATGTTTTTCATTAATCCTAATTATATATACATATTATTTCTTTATATTGTTTTTTTTTTTGCAATACAAAAAATCCAAAAAAAATATTCTTCTTCCCATGCAATTCTTTTTTGTTTTGAACTCTGAAACTTGGAATGGGTGCGTGCGGAACGAAATGAAACAAGTTTTATATATAAATATATTCCAGCATGTTTTCACTTTAATTCGTTTTTAAAAGCATATCAATAATTTATATTTCCAAAATTATTAAAAAAAAAAATTAAATAAAAGATGCGGGGGAAAAAACGGAAGAAAAGAACAAAAACTCAAGAATTTCAAATTAATGGAGGTTTCTCTCTTCGACTATTAATATTCAATAGGTCAAAAAAAATTTTGTGTCTGAATAATTAGTATATACCAAGTGTGTCTGTATGTGTGTGCCTTTTTTAGATTCTTCTCTTATCGCCAATTAAAAATAAAAATAAAATAATTCTTATTATTTTATCTTGAGACATGTCCATTAAACGGTTTTTACATTTTTCTTCATTATCATGTTCTTCTTCTTATTATTGTTAATTACAGAAATAATTAAAATCGATCTATTTTTGATACTATATTATATATATACGGACTATGGAATAAAAAAAAAATAAAATGTTATATCCGGGGAGAATTCTTTTTATCGTCGTCGGTCTTATATATTGAAAATTCTTTTATTATAAATTGAAAAATATAATAAAATATAATATACAAAGAGGATAAGAAAGACGCGGTATGATACCAAAGGACGGAAGTTTTTAATTTAAATTTAAACTGATTAATCGTAATATAGTTTTCATCTATTGTTGTCTTCCATTCTTCAACTTAATTTATAAATTGTATAAGACGGCGATACTATTCTACAATATAATAAAATAGATTATAAAAGTGACAATTTTAAGGATATATCTTAATTGCATCTTATGATTATCGTGTCATGTCACTCCAGAGACCGTTTGGTATGGAATAAATTTATATGATTTGATTGTAAATTCTGAAAAAAAAAACAGTAAAAAGAGAACAGAATAAATAGTTGAAAAAAATGGAGAAAGGCAACTTACTGATTTTCTTTTAATGTTAAAATCGAATACGCATATATACATACATATACATTTTTTTTGTGTTTTTCAATTGAAAGAAAATTCAATTTAAAAAATCAAAAAAAAATCGTGATAAAAGTCAAAGGAATTGAATAATTTTGCAAATAAGCGTACTCTTTATAACTTAAATAAATGAAATATAATGCTTGTCTTTGATTCGTTACATTTTCAAGATGTGATTTATGGATTGAATGCATTGTGTCTATTTTTCAATTACGACAGCGAGGTAGGAGAGAGGCTTCACAATAACATGAATCTTTGATGTATGAATGGACATGAAATAGGGGGATTAAAACACCAAGCATATTTTATATTTTTGGTCTGTTCTTGTATTTATACATACGACAAAGGCAGTTTTTAGAAACGTTATTTTGATTAATTGATTCAAAAAATAATAATAGACACAAAGCCAGCAAATTTACTCCCTGTCATTCTCTCGCTATCATCGTAATCATATAAAAACATTCTGCTAATAAGCCTTAATTCGAGAATCGTCCTTTAACAAAAAATAAAACTGTTACTAAATACTAAAACTTTTATTCCTGTTTTAATTGTGAAACGTATGATTGTTTGGATATTTTAATGCAATTACAATTCATATTATAAACTTAAAATATAAAAATTAAGCAGAATATTTCATTACTTTTTCTATTTAATTCAAACTAAAACAAATATTTTTAAAGATGAAGATAAAAAAAATTTGAATGAAGAATCTATATGAACTATAATTAAGTTTCAAAATCTGTCTCGAAACTTTATTACAGACGACCGAGGTCAAATTTAACACATTGTACAATAACAAATAATAATAACAAGTACCCAAGCAGAGAAAATATGAAAGACATTAACTAATAAACAAGGACATTAATTATAAGATAACGAAATAAAAAATAATGTGAGAGAGGACAAACTCAAGTACCTATTCATTTTGCGCTTCCTACATAGCTGATAAAATTTAACGACAATAAAAAATTATATCAAGGCATTGAAAGTTCAGTTTTTGATTAAAACAAATAATAATATATTTTAAGAAACAGAGAAAGAGACAATATGTTAAAATTAAAATTTATATCGTGTTAAGATATATATAGAAAGTTCAGTAGGAAGTTTTTAAATATTACTTTTTTATAAACTATAATTTAGAATTTTTGATTTCGATATTTGATATTTTTACAAAAAACAAAATAAGTGTAATAAATTAAATTTTAATTAATTTTTTTTTTACATTTTTTATGCAATAAATTTCCATTTTATATTTTTTAAATAGGAAATGAATCATGCTTAAAAGGTGACTTCTTTGGCAATAGCATTTGTATATGTATACATTAGTATCAAATTAATATTTGTCTATACTTGTCTTCTTCTTTGTCCACCTCTTCCTCCTCCACTTAATAATAATAAAATTATAAATAAAAAAGGGAACAAAAATAAAAACCAAAAAAAAATCGTCATATAAATAATTCAATATCCTGCTTTATTTTTTTCTCCCCGGTTTTTTTTTTACTTTTTATGTTAAGTAAATTTATTCGGTCATGGTGGGTCAAAGTCGTAAATTACCATAATCGACATTTTTTAGGCTGCAAAAAAACTTTTAATTATAAAACAGAAAAATGTGTTTATTTTTTGCTTTTTATAAAACACCGGTAAAAAAAAATTCACCATTCACAAAATTGTTCATTGTTTTCATAATTTTTCTGTTTTTTTTCGCGTTTTGATTTATTATCTTTGTAAAATAAAGTTCCTATAAAATATTTTTATAAATTAATACATTGTGTTAGTAAGAAGGTCTTAAAAAAATTGTATGTATAAATGTCGGTATTTTTGTTTACTAATTAATCAAACAAAATATTGTTAATTTAATTCATAATTTCATTTTTAGGTTTTAGTCTTTCATATATAGAGGTTATTAATGAATTTTAATTTGCATGCAATTAATTGCTTGCACAATATAATTTGATGATGAAATGACATTTCGTGTTTTATATAAACGGTTTTTATATATCCATAAATTTGATTGTAAGTATAAAATGCAGTAATCGGCGAAATTTATTTCTTTATAATTTTTATTAATCTTCATTTGAATGAACAGTTTCTCAATTAGTCATGTGCATGTCAGTCTATAATTTTACAGCAATTAAAAAATCAAAATTGAACTCAAACTTAATACATTTTTTCTTCTCTTTCCATACTTGCCTATCATCATTCACAAATCTATAAATTTAAGTTTTTCTTTAATGTTTTAAATATATTCATAATAAAATTAAATTGAATATCCAATTTTTAACTACATATAATTTAAATACGTAAATAATAAAAAAAAATTCCGTGATTTTAAAATATTGCAATAAATCTTTTATTTGTTTGTTAAAAAAAATTAAAAAAGCAACAAAAATAAAAATTCCCAAGAAAACTGATGTAGTATAGGTAAGTATATAAATTCTTTCATTGGAAAAAAATAAAAATGAAATGAAACAGAAATTCTCATATAAAAAGTCAAAGTGAAAACCAGTTAAACTTAATTGGTTTTCATTAAAAATTTCGCGTTATTACAAATATTTTTTTAATATCATATGACCAGTTATTATATACATTGAAGATTTTTTAATTAGAATACATCAGTGTAAAAAATGATAGCAATTGATTAAATGATGATGTGACGCTATAAATTTAGGGCAAAAATACAGATATAAAAAATTGTTAGAGGAAATAAACAAAGAAAAAAATACAATCTGTGTCAATAAGACAAGGTAACAAGCTAAAATATTTCACCCACATCACATGACATGATATGAAATAGATATATATGTATAATAAATATTGTGTTGTATGCAAACACGCGAAACGTCATTTAATTTAAAATTGATATTTTCAATGAATAAAAATAAAAAATAGAAGGAGATAGAAAGAAAATAAAAAAATTGCGTTTATTTTTTCCTTAATAAATGATTTAGTTTTTATCAACAGTAAATAATAAATATAATTGTAATGTTGACTTATGACTAAAAAAAAATCTAGTAAATAAATCATGCGCTTTATAAACAACAACAATAATTGAACGAATAAAATTTCAACGAATAGACATTTTCTTATCTGTTTTTTTTTTTGGGAATTCTTAAGTGCGACGGTTTTTTAAGGCTATAGTAAATAGTTTTATTACAAAATTAAATTGTAAATTTTAATAAAAAAAAAATATAAAGAGAAAGAAAACATCAATTTATGTTTCCCACAAAAACTCAAAAATACACAAAATTTACAAAGGATAATATTTTTTTAGAGATTTTTGTTCTAGTGTGTTTTTTTATAATTAATACCTTAACTAATAGATGAACTCGATTAAAACTATGTATGTAATATGTATGTATATATGAAAATCAATCCCTACGAAATTTTTATTCAGCTTTTTAACAGCATTTTTGTTTCTAAACTAAATAGTTAATTAATATTCGGTATAATAAAAACTTATATCAATTTTATAGTGAAAACAACGGATGTATTGGAAATTTTTATTGATTTTTTTTACTTGAATGAGAATCATTACAAATTTTGTTTATGTTTTATCAAAAGAATATTTATATGAAATTAAACAACTCAGAAAAATAAATGGAACATATGATTTAAACTTAAATATTTTTTGCATATTCATTAGAATATGTACAGTTTTATTTATATATATGAACGTTAACGTGTGTATGATAATTTTAAATATTGTATAAGTTCATAAAACAGATTGTTTTATAGTACTAATAAATAATAAATAAATATCCCAATATTCTACTGTATTCATCCTTCATTGTAGTTGTTATTTTCTTGTTATTGCCGTCCTCGACTTAAGTTAATTTGATAATATATAATGTTATAAAGCTTTTTTTAACAAAATTACTATACACAAATCCTTTAGATAGTTCAAATTGAATATAACCCACTACATTGACACATACATAGATCCATTTGGTATTATGAGAGAAAATTAATTGACCCAGAAACGCAAGCAAATGTATTAAATACATATATATAATACATATATATGTAAGATATATAGACAAGATGGTCAAGTTGTCTTATAAATTGAATTAGGCCGATAATGAAAAACAAAAACATTTTTTGGACGTATTGGGAAATCAGAATCTTGAAATTAGAACAATATAAAAGCTATTATAGTTTACAATTTTGTAATTGTATTTTTTGTGTATTATTTGCTCTGCTTTATTGAATAAAATTGATGTTTATAAAAAGACGTTAAAAATAAGGAATATTAAATAAATAAAACTAGTATATAAATTTTCAAAAACAAAATATTTTAAACAATGAAATTATAGATAATGTAAGAACAAAAGAATTTTAGTTTTTAAGAAGAAAATCAAGTCAAACTAATTTTAAACAAAAGCACAAAAACAAATCCAAATTAAAAGGAAAATCGACAATTTAAAAAGAATATTTGTCATTCTCAAGGTTTATAAATTGACAAATCAGTTACAGTTTTTCATTAGCAAATAAAACTCAAAGTTTAAATTTTTTTCTTTTCATTTAGGAATCAAATATATTATTTTTCTTAAGAGAAGAATGTATGAGACGGTTTTACAATAATGCGTCTGTTTGCGTTTATTTTATTTGTTACTTATTCTTTTTATTGTCTTATTTCAACAAGCAAAAGTATTAAAAAATTTGGTTGATAAAAAGTTAGAAAGTAGGTAGGTAGGTATATTATTAATAATTTTTGTTCATAGAAGTTTTGAATTCAACAACAAAGACATAATGTTTTAGCAAGAAAAAAACAAAAATTGATAAATATGTAAAAAAAGAATAGAATAAAATTTTAAATAACA
Source organism: Pedicia rivosa (assembly GCA_963082725.1). Lineage (NCBI taxonomy): Eukaryota > Metazoa > Arthropoda > Insecta > Diptera > Pediciidae > Pedicia > Pedicia rivosa. The sequence goes on from OY720151.1 coordinate 21,373,006, forward strand.
TATGTACTAGAAAAAGTACGTCCAGATGAAGATGGTCAAGATTGATGAATATTTATTAGATTTCAGTAAATATATTTTTTATATTTATTTACCTCCATAAAAAAATGTTGAGTTTATTGTGTTCAAATTTTGACCAACAAGAAATTAATATAAGTATGTACTTTTATTCGAATGAAAATACCGGAAATCCCTCTCACACTCCGTCTCTTTTTCTCACTTTTTGTTTTTTAATAATTATAATATCAATTTACACGAACAATACACGTCTTCTGACTGATGATGATGACGGCTGGTTTATTGTTGAAGAGTGAATCCACTTCCACGTATATTTTATGTAAATAACCATGAAAAAATTTAAAAAAAGAAGAAACATTATGTTTTTTTTTAAATTTAATTATATTATAGCCTCCTCAACTAAATAAATTATGTACTATTCCATGTTCTCTCTAAACATATATAAAATGTATATAGCATAGACATTAAAATTTATTGTGTTTATATATTCTTAAATAATATTTAAAGAATTTATACTTATTATGCATCAACAATAGACAAGTTAAAAGTTAAATAAGTAAATACAAAGTATTACAAAATATAAAATGTAGAGAAAAAATGTTATAGGTTTTGGTGAGCGTCCATTACAGATTGCTGTCTGTTCAATGAAGTGGAAGAGTTTAATTTGGAAAAGAATGGAATAAAATATAATGTCGAATAAATCGTGACTCTTTCTTAAGATGTATTTTAAGTTTGATAAAAACTATGTAATGGATTTTAAGCCGGAAGAATTTTCTATAAAAAAACTCAATTCCTTTATATGATACCAGGACCACGAAGTTAGTATCTGACATGAAAGAAAATAATAAACAATGAAGGGATATTAATTTCCTCACTATATTTAATTTCTCTGGTATTCATGCAACCACAATTGATGTCATGTTCGATAGCCCGGTATATTTTATACAAAAGTTTTTTTTACAGGATTGTTACAGAAATGAAAATTGTAGAAGAAATAGAATGAATTAGTTGGTTTAATGTTATAACTTCGCTTTAGAAAGAATTGTAATGTTTGCATATTTTATATAAATTGTTAAACTATAAAAAATAATAGAAAAAAATTTTAAAGTTCCTGATGGTTAAGTTAAATCATGAAATCGTTATTTTATTATCTTATTCATTAAAAGATTTCCTCTTTTTGACTTCAATTGTTTGCAATCTTTATTTAAACCTTTTATTTTGTTATTTTCATTTATATTTACTACACTTATATGTATGTATATAATTTTATAAATAAAATCTTTTATTGTTACCGTAACCATCAAAAATTTGATTACTTAATCTTATATACATAAATAAATATATACAAAATATATACACGACAAAAATGGGAACGACGACGACGGATACGAAGAATCTTGAGGTATAATAAAATGAATTGAATTCATACAGCATTTTATTGTTGTTGAAGATTGTGGGTTTTTATATTTTTTTTTGTGTTTGTGTCAATTGATGTAAACAACAAGCAAACAATAACCTCAGACAATAATATGTATTTTTTCTTTTTCTTTACTTTTTGAAAGATGATTTGAAAACAGGATGATGGAACAAAAATAAAATAATAATATAATAAGAGATTTAATCCGTTCGTTTTGTATTTTATTTTATTTATATTTTATATTTTGTATATTTGACGTGGTCGTATCTTATTTTGAGTATATGACAGAATAATGGAAGACGAGTTGTTATCCTTTGTAAGACCTTAACAAGTATATACTTACCCAATATGGCCGAAAGACACTTAAGTAAATAAAAAAAATTAAGAATGAAACATGAAGTCATTAAATTTTTTTAACAAAATTCAATAATGTAATATGACGGTTATGTAAGCAAAATCATTCAACTGAGTTTGATATACAGTCAAAATGTCTTACCTGTCTTACCTGTGTACAATGCTAATGCTAATTTACTCTTGTTTATTACAATGACTTTTAAATGGTAACGAATTTTCTCTAAAATCCAAAATTACTGTGATAATTTTGCCACTAAGTTTAAATAATAAAGGTCATTAATGTTTTCAAAGAATTTAAATTAAATGGAAGAAAAAAACGTTATTGTAATAAAGTTATTTAACAGTTATGTGAAATGGTCTTCAAACAATAATAATAATTTCTGATTAAACCATATTTATAGCGGTATGAATATACTTTATTTACAAAAATCGGAAAAATTAAATTTATTAACGAATTTCAAAGAAAAACTCTTATTTTGACCAATTTAAATTAATTCAAAGTCAGTTACTAATGCCCACGAACATACAATCAAAACTTAAAATCATGTAAAGGAAAAAATTATCGAACAAATATTATTTAAAGTATCGAAGTGAATCTCCCCAAAAACCTTTATATCACGTTTGCTTTTTTTCTATCATTATTTTTGAAAGCTTTTCGATGAAATTGCAAAAAAAAAAATCACAATCGTTTCCTAGAAATTGATCACTTTGTGAAACCTTTTAATCATTTCCACGTTTATTTCTTTGAATAATTTTTATAATGTAAAAAAAAATATCACTGTTCCAGGCGGTTATAAAAGTTTTCGACATCAAATAAACAAAAAAAAAAAGGTTAAAAAGTATTTTTTATGATGAAATAAAATTAAGAAAAAGATGGAGACGACGAAGAAAAATATGGTAGAGAGTAAAGAAAAAACGTTTAATTTATATAAATGAAATTTTCAGCTTCTAAGAAAAAGAAAAAGGTCGAAAATTATCGTTTCGAATATTTTTTGTTTTCATTTAAAAATCTTCTTATCATCTTCATTTCCTATTTATTATTTATGTTATTATTAACAAATAATTCATTTGAATTTTTTAAATAGAAATCTAAATAATAAATCGTTTAATATGGGAAATTTTTGATTATTTTTGGTATATTTCCACATTATTATAATCATCATTATCATCGTGAAATTTATTTTACTTTTATTCTGCTCTATTTAACGATTAAATGAAATAAATAAATGTAATAAATGTCTGCAAATTATGATCATATATGTAACTATATTAACAATAAAACAAAACGTGTGTTTAATAAAATAATGAATTTAGAAAAAAACAGGAATTAATATACGTAGTTTAAATAACAACTCATTTTTTTATATAAATTTAATGATTTAATTTTTTGAATGAAAGAAATCCGATCCGATTATAAAAACAACAAAAAACATATTTATAAAAAACATGGAAAAAATTTTAAAACATCATAAAAAAATTAAATTGAGTTTATATTTCAAGCGAAATTAATTAATTTCATACACGTTGTTTTTTTCGTTCTTTCTTTCTTGTTTGCGGTTTCTTATCTTATATATTCAATGGCACAGCATCTGTATATTTTATATCTGTATTTCTTAAGAGATGGTTCAGTGTAATTAAAAATAATATTGAATTAAATACAATAGAAAGATGTTTTTTAAGTGAAAAATATTATACGATGAAATATTAGAAAAAATGTAGATAGATACTTTTGTTCAAATGCCAAAATAAATTATGAAGGAAATATATTATTTTGAATGTCACAAAAAATTGAATGAACACAATATAAAATCTAAGAAGAAAAAAATATTGTTTCCGCTAAACATTTTTATTTTTAATAATCAAATCTGAAAGAGAATTAAAAAATAGAACGAAGGTAAAAAATAATACAATTTAAATACAAAAATCCATTCTATTTCGATGATTGTCATTGTTTTCTTTTAAATTCTCATTTTTGGTCAAAAATAACACGTATATAATATTTAAGTATGCTGTTTAGTCATATTATTTTTTTTAATATTTATTAATCTTTGATTGATTAATCAGTCATTCACAGCATCTGAGTAAACAACATCATTTTCGTCATCGCTTATATTCACATGAATTTAGTGTTATTGTCATCGTCGTTTGTCGACACATATTTATATACTAAATTCTACAAAACTCCTTCGTTATTTCTTATATTTATATTTAAATATTATATCTTATGATGTAGCATTTTGAACAAATATAATAATTTTTTTGAAAGATGAGACTTCAAATAATGTAATAAAATTCTAAAGAAAAATTTGTAGTCGCAATCAGCGAAGAAAAAATTTTTCTTGTACATATATAATTTTTTTTTCTTTCCCTCTCACACATTTTCTATTTACTTTTGAATATTGCGAAGAACCGAAAATAAATATTTACACAATTTGTATAACTTCCAACAGTTCAACAATCTTCTCTTCTCTTTCTTTATACATTTTTACATAAATACATTCATATATTTTGTTAATCCAAACATGAGTTTTTTTATTCTTTTTTTCTTTTTGGGTAAATGTTTGAATTTTTTATTTATTTAAAAATCCATTTCGATCGATAATTAAATACTTTTTAAGATTTGGGTTAGGCTGACGACTAGAGCTGTTTAAAAGATTCGACTTATCTGTTAAATTTTCTTTCTTCTTTTTCCTTTCTTTTGGACTTTACGATGATAATGCTACGGGCTGCTTTTGACTATATAAATATAAATACATAAATACACATAAATAAAATAATCAAGAAAATATTTAATACCTGCGCTAATGACTTAAAGCCATTCAAAATATTAACAACAAAAATGAACTGTAAATATACATATATATTTAATATATTTATTTACAATAACTTTTTGTGAGTAAAAATTATCAAGATTTTATTTTAAATGTGCCTTTTAAAACGCACATTATAACAATGGGATGAAAGATTTTATAACATAATATTAAAAATTTTTACATTTTGGGCGGGTTATCTTTTTACAAGGTAAGGCCGTAAAAATCAATTCCAACTGTGAATATCTACATTTTTTTTCTTACACCATAAAACAATAGAATTTCACTTTTTCTTTAAAAAAAAAAAGAAAAGGAAAGTATAAAATTTTATTGTATCAAAAAACCATTTCTTTATTATTTATTAGAATTTATTATTATAATTTTAAAAAATATAAAGGCGATGACATTTTCTGAACAACTTATGTATCGCCAACCTCCAAAATATTTTAATTTGAAAAATTTATTATGTTTGAACAATAAAAAACTGCGACGGACATCTCCAGTTGGTTTTTTTATTTTCTCAAATGCTATTATGCTAATTTATTGATCCTACAAAGAAAAAGTGTATTTGTCGAATTAAAAACCGTAATCGGATGACGGATAAGCATCTGAAAATATAAATGTGAATATAATGCAAAGGAAATTGAGTTCAATGTACATAATCCATCGTTAAAAATTTGGACAGTTCAATTTTTGGTCAGGTTTTAAATTTAGTATAAGCAAATTCTATATTATATTTCACAATCTGAACTTTCTTATAGTCAAGCAATCAAAATTCATCGTATGTAGTTGCAATACACCTATATCTACAGTACTAACCTATAATTCCAGGTTATTAAAGTATATTCCAAATTTAATAATATATTTTATAATATTCTGACATAATAAAGTACATATACGTATACAATTCCCGCAGTATTAATGTCATTTGAACAAAAAAATCTAAAATTATAAAAACAAAAAAGAAATTGAATCAAAAAAGAAATAATTTCTCATGTCAATCTTCATTCTTTTTCATAAATATAAAAGCATAATTTAAATGTCGTTCAAAATATTTTTTCTTCATCATAAGTGTTTCTTAAATGACTGCTCAATTAAATCAAATGGGTGACCATTTGTCGTATTAATTTTTTTAATATTTCTGTCCCTGGGGGTTCTTTTATAATTGACATAAAAGACATTGAACTAAAATCTGTTTTGTTTCTTTAAAAAACGATAAAAAAACGATAACAATCGAAAAAAAAGTTGAACAGAAATTCACAATCCGCAAAAGGTCTCCGACTTAATATATCTTTATAATTATCTGATTATTAAATATAAAAGATTAATTAAATAAAAATTTTGCTAATCACAAGTCTATTATTTATAATAGATTCTCTTTTTTTTCGGGGTTTTTTTTATTAATTTTTTTTTTCATCATCTCATAAAATAAAAATATATCAAACTCAATTAACCGAACCAAACCAAGAAGAAAAAACTAAAAAAAAAAAAACTTAAACAAAAAACTAATGTTCGTGACCTCATTTTTATATATATACGCGCATTTGAAATTAAATCGAAATATTATTTATTTTATACAGATTATATTTGTTGAATTTATTTCTATTCATACTCTTAATTTTTTGGTACTATTTAAAATATTTATTTTCTCTAACTTTGACAGTTTAACAGTACATTTTTCTTTCTCTTATTCAACACAATAAAACTAACAAATAACTAATAAACCAACAAATTAATTAAAACAAATGGAGTTCAACAAAACTGTACAGAAGAGACATTGCAATAAAAAAATTTGTTGTTTAGCGACCCTTATTTAATGGAATCCTAATTTCAGTTTCACCTTTCACTATTTTTACATATGTAAATGTCATTGATATTTAATTATTACAAATTATACTATTAATGATTACTAAATACTTATTTTCTGTTGCTTATTAAATATTATCTGTTTGTTGTGAATTAAAAGGAAAGTAAAAAAAAAACTACATTTTATAACGAATACAACAAATGAAGTAAAATCTGGCCAGGAAATGCAATGAAAAGAAAATAATCAATTTAAAATAAAAATATTTCTCTGTATTTATAATTTTTAATTTTTGCTGTAACAAAAATACTAATAATAATAATATAAATGATTAATATTTTTCTCTAATGTAATAATTTGATTTGTTGAATTATAATTCACATTATAAATATTTTTGTTGTTGCTTGTTTAACTAAAATATCAGAATGGAGTTTTAATACATTCGGAAATTATAAAAACAAAATAAAAAGCTGATATAAAAATTTATTCAAAAAAAAAAAAAAAAATTTTAATAATCGTTTTCGCCGAAATTTACGCCTCGCGAATGCCAAAAAACTAAATGCATAAAATTCTGGTTATTATAAAAATCGATCTTTTATAATTTATCAAAGATAATAAAATTGAATATCTGTGAGAGAAATATGTAATTATTTTGCTTGCTTACCGCATCCAATTGTGTGACACTTTAATATTATTTTTTTACAAACTCGTTCAATAATTCGATAAATTTAAAATACATTTTAAATTATTTATAAATAAACTAAGTTTTCATATAACTAATTATAATAATTAAAATTTCTTACAATATAACAAAATTAAATCTCGTTTATTTTTTAAGTTTTTAAAATTTGGTTTTTGTAAATTTAAATTTAACCGTGGTTTTGTTATTTGGGTCTAACCTATAAATATTGAATAATGGTAATCAAATGGATTTTTGTTTTATAACTGCCTACCTAAAATATATAGATTTATTTTTAAATTACGAAATATTCTTGTTATTTTCTGTTGTTTTATTGTTTATACCCTCAAGGTGATGATTATATTATTATAATAATATTCTTTGACTTAAACATATCACGTTCATGTTAGATTTACTTTATTTGTGTTATGTTTTCAGTGCAATCAGAATTAATTATAATTTCCGGTGATTTATGTTTTATTTTATCTATTTTATAGCTAAAGGCAAAAAATTCCCGAGTTTTGTTGATGGATAAATTCCTTAAACATTTTATATTTTAAAAATTCCGTGTTATCTTGTTTAACTTAGTTATTAATTAATTAATACAATATATTGAAAAATACAGCAAACAGCATCTCATTTTAATCTCATATGAGATGTTCGCCAACGCAAAATTTGTCATCTGTTACAAATTGCATTACTTGAATGAATATTCTTTCCAAAAATCTTAACCTCAATTGTAAATTTTTTGAAAAAGCGTTTAATAGCCGAAGATTAGGAAGAAGAAAAAGAAGTGGTATAAAATAGCATATAGAATTTTTTTTCGTGCTTTTGAACGAGAACAAAACATTTTTTTTACAAAGAGGAATATAAAAAAATATTTGTATTCTTTGACATGAGATCACCTATGAACAATGTAGATTATTCACCAAGAAACTATTAAGTACTTTTTATTAAAAATTTAATAAATGATGTCATTGAAGGTTGAGTTATATATATATATAGGTATGGGAGATGAAACTAATTAATAAGTTTAGTTGAGGACAGCAATATGAAGGTATAATTATTTTAAATAGCTTTCCGTCTTTCTTAAAAATTGTTATTGGATTTTTTTGCATTTAAATTTTAAATGACATTTTTATTAATATTTTATTTGTTTTCTTATTTCCGCTTTTTCACCGAAAAAGAAAAAATTCAAACGAAACTAATTTAATTTAATTATCACCGTTGAATAAATTTAACAATTTTTTTTCTTCAATTAAAAATTTTAATTTTTTGAATTTTTTTTTACCTACTTAATTTCTCGCATCAATAAACCGCAGATGAGATGACTTAAGTTAAAAATCGTTTAAATTTAAAAAATAAAAAACCAAAACCCGATACAAAGAAAATAATGATCATCTGTCTTGTGAGTATATTAAGATTATAAAAAACTAAAAGAAGAATAAAAGAGTGAGAGAAAAATATAATTATATAAAAAAAATTGTATCTGGATTTTGTATTGAGAGAATGAAAAGACACGGTTAATCGGTAACTTCCGATAGTTTGTTACCAGCAATTTGTTTTTACTAGTTTGTTGTCTATTTGTATAAAAGAAAAACGACAGCAGAGACAGACGTTTTTTTCTTTATGTTGATAAAACTTTACATTGAATTTACTTATAAATAGAAACAACAAAAACATATTGAGAAAGAAAACAAAACAAAAAAATGCGACAAAGGTAAGTAGTTAGCTTGAGAATGTACAATTTACTTTGTTTTTATCTTTACTTTTAATTATACATATTGTATTTTTTGTTGCTGTGTGGTTTTTTTTATTAAGTAGATACTATTTTCTATTTTGCGCATTTCAATTCAATTATTAAATAATTAAGTAAATTATGCATTATATAACAGAAAAAAAAACAATATAAATAAATAAATAAAATGTAAAAAAAAAAAACAAACAAAAAAAGAAAAGCAGATACTTACATTTTATCCGGCGGTAATTTATACACTAACAAAAAAAAAATTAGAATTATGTTTTATGTATATCCATCCATCCATCTTGCATTGAACAAAAAACATTAACTTAACGCACTTAGCATAAGAGAGAGAAAAAAATGTTAGAAAAACTTAACACTTTTTTGAACATTTTATTTTATTATTATTTTATTCTTTGTTCTGTTTTTATTCTTTCTATTTCTATTTCTTTTGTATTTCGTTCTTGTATTTACACAGAAATCACAGCTTCTTTATTTTTCTAAGATAAATCAGACATTGTTGTTGTTGCTATAAAATAAAAATAAAAAAAAAGCTAGAAGAGAAAAGAAAAAAAAAACAATAAACGTAAAAGACGAAGCGGAAACAAAAATACAATAAACTACAAGAACTGGAAAAGATTCTCTCTCTATCTTTTTGTTTCAAATTATATTCTATTCTCTAGGTTGTGTTGAAAATGAACACATATGGACACAATCGTCATCGTTGTTAATAATGTTTGTTATAGAAAAATGTTATAATTTTGATGGTAAAGAAGAAAAATAATTAAAGAAAAAATAAAGCGAAACAATAACAAGAATAAAAATAAAACCCAAATCAAATTTGTTTAAAAACTTAAAAGTCAAAATTTAAATCTGTCTACAATCTGCACGTAGGTACATGTACTGCGTATTATATACGTAATTGATGTGTCATATATATTCATATGATATTTTTCTGATAAAAAAAACAAAACAAATAGAACGAAGAAGAACACTATAAGTTAAGATTATATTGATTTTTATTTTTTATTGAATCAGAGAAGAAGAATGACGCATTGATTGTAAATATATGCACATAAATAACGTAAGTTTAAATTAAATTAAATAATTAATGCCATATATTTATTTATATAAGATTTCAAATTTATCACAATGAATTAATAAAATGAAGAAAAATAAAAAAAAATACTATTTCTCGATTATCATCATTTTATAATATTTTATTATTCGTTCGTTCGTTCATTTTTTTTCCTAAATAAACAGAAAAATTTATCAATCAATAAATTATTATTACTACTTAAAAAAAGATAATTACTTTTGCCATCAATCATCAACTTGAAAAATTGTAATAATAATAGTTAAGAAGGAACATTAATCATAAGTTAAAAAGAGAAAATATTAAATAAAATCTATGAACGTCACAGGAATTATATAGAAAATAATTATTGATAATTTCTTGTTTCTGAATTTTTATTGATTTTTATCATAAATATTGAAAAAATATGAAATTAGCAAGTCCAATAAAAACCATTTAATTTTAAACTTTTTTTTTATTTTGTAAATACCAATAAGTTGAAAAATATTAGTGAAACTTATATATATATATATATATATATAACTTGAAAGAAACAATAAACAAAAACTCGTTTCATATTCTGGACTAGATGACAATGATGACAACAATATATAAAGAAAACCGATATAAAGAATGTGGAAATAATTAAAACGAATATTTTAAAAAACCATGCGATTTTTAATTAATTTTTTTTTTTTTTTAAATTTACGTTTTTTTTAAAGTATAAATTTATTTAATAGTGATGAGAAACTATGGTTAAGACTGACACTAAATGATTGTTAACGAAAATACATTAATAAGTAGGCAGAGTTAAACATGTATTAAATTATTCCATTCTATTAAATTTTTGACAAAAGGCTAGAAAAGAATAATCATATTGCAGAGGAGCGGATTCTTTTTCAATGAATACAAATCACTGTAAACGACAAAACCAACATTTGATCTACAATTGCATAATGAACAACGAAAAATCAATAAGAATGGCAACAGAGTGAAGAGATAAGATAACATAAAGCTGATGGACTAAACAATGGAGAGACATATTAATCACACATCGTTCATTTTAAGAGTTATATTAAGTTAAAAAACAGTTTATTTAATTTTCTATAAAAACAATAACGTGTTTATTTATCATTTTTTTTTTCTTCTCATTATCATCATTAAGCGTATATTTTCTATGACTAGTCTGTACATATATAGCGTTGCTTATTAATTTTTATTTTTTATTTTTTTTTTTTTCATTTTTTCATTTTTTATAATTTTATCATTTTTTTTTAATAATAATTATTATTTATACAATATTCACAATAATATATAATATTCAATTTTTTTTTCTTATTTTTTTTAATTTTTTTTTATGATTCTTCTATTTACTTTTTTTCCTTTTTTTAATTTTTTCAATTTTTCTCATGTTATGGTTTTATATATTTTTCATAATAATATTTTTGTGTTTTTATAATAAATATTTTTTTCATGCTGGGAATGCTTTTTCAAATCAAAAAGAAATACAAAAACAAAATTTCAAAATTAAATGTCAAAAGTTACGTCTCAATTATTAAATTTATTACCGATTTTTCATTTATTATTTCTTTCTAAATTCTGAATTCAATTGAAATTTGAATTTAATTTCAAAATATTAAATCAAATTATTGAACAAGTTTAAAGAAACATTTAATTTTGAAATTTTTGAATTGTATGATTTTCATGTTTTTTTTTTTATTCTTTTGATTTTCTTTATTTGATGCAAAGAAGATTCTTGAAATTAAATTTTAAATTATTTTTTATATATAAATTACAACAATAAAATAATAATAATATTTAATAATATTTAATAATAATAATAATAATAATATTTCATAATAATAGTATAGGTATAGTCGCAAAATACAATTTATAATTTAAAATTAAAATTTATCGCGTCTTTGATATTTCTTCGAAGAAAAAAAATTATACGAGCCAAAAAAAATTCTTTCATTCTTCGTTTATTATATGATTTGATATTTATAATTATTATTGATTGGTTTTTTTTTTTGGCACTCCTCTCTTTTAACTTATTGAACTTTTTCTCAAATATTAATTAACTTTTGTTGCTTTATTTTAACTTAAAAAATGTCGACAACAGTATGGAATGATTGACTTGTTTTTTGTTTTCTTCTTTATTTTTGTTTATTCTAAAATAATAATTAAAATATTATTTTATTCCTTCCGTCTCATTATTGAAAATTTATTTTTTATGAACAATTTAAATCGTATGGAAATTTAATTAAATAAAATAAAAAAAATAAAAGAAGACGGTAGTTTTTTTGTTTTCCTCTTTTAATAATAAACGAGAAAGAAAGTATGTGAGAAAGACAGAGAGCAAAAAAAAAAGGTCAAAATCTCTTGAATACATTAGTTAGTAATTTATGTAAAGAGAAAAAAAAATTTCAGTTATTTCTTTTTATTATAAATTTTGTAATGTTTGTTTAACCTTTTCTTTTTGACATGAAATAACGTGTAATAATTATTCTCGAAAAAATATTATTTCTCATTAAAGTTAAATTAAATTTCAATTGGTGTTCAAAACCATAAATCCATCAACGCAAATTTCTTCTTTTTTTTTATTTAATTTAATTTTTTTCTTTTCTCATTTCTTTCCTTCATTAAATAAAAAAATAAAACTCAATGAGTTTTTAACAAATTACAGAAAAATTAAAAAACTAATTAGGTTGGTTTTTTAAATAAATATAAGTAATATTCTGGATTTTTTATTTTTTCTATTCGTTACTGATGGCCAACATCTTAACGGTGTCTAAGACAAAATTGATCATTCATAGTACCGAAATAACAATACATACATTTAATTTTTGTTGAAACGGTGGGCTATTTTCTTTCTTTTATAATTGAGTTTGCCAGTCTTGTATAAGCGCATAAATTAACAATTAATTTAAATAATATTCGTATAAGTGCATTTTACATAACGTTACAAAATTGCATATATGTATATACGAACATGGCTTTAATTAATCTTGTAATTAATTTTGATCGTACGTGAAAAATAAACTACCATTATTTTAAAAGAAAATGTATGACTAATGTTCAAGTATCAAATGCGATAATTGGGGGAATACAACAAGTCATATAAAATTATTCTTATTTTGTCTGATGATGATGACGAGACAACATAAGAAATACAACAGTAACAACAAAAACATCCGAAAAAAACGTGTTGGATGTTTTTTCTTTATTAAAAGAATTTGTTGTTGATGTTGTCTTTTAAAAGTTGGCAACGGAACAAACACTAATTTATCGCGCTCAAATTTTTTTCTTATTTATTTCTTTATTGAAAAATAATTGTGAACAGATGACTTGAGAAGTTTGAGAATAACAGCAGCAACAACATGAGAACTTTAAAACACAACGATAACATGATTTTCCGTTAATTAATCTAAATCACGGATTAATCTTTAATCACATCAGAAAAATGACTCGCATGATTTTTTTATTATCAAATTTTGTTCTAAGAATTTTATTCAGAATGTTTATTTTTCTTTTAGCGTTTTATTTTTCTTCCCACTTTAAGAAAAAAAAGTCATAACTCTTTCTATTAAAATTTAGTTCATGTTCAAATTTGCACGAGGAAAGAAAATAGTCATGACACATTTTATTATTCTGCAATTTATACGATTCAACGGGAACAAGACGACAAGACTATATTAAAAAAAAAAAAGAAACATTAAAAAAATAAATCATTCAAAGTGTTTCAGACACAATTTGATAACACCTCAAGATAAGACCATCATCAGTTCTTTAACTAGCATTTTTTTTCTTTCTTTTTTATGATTATTATTTATCTTAGTTTTGTTTTTTTTTTCTTTTTCATCTAATGTTTTTTTTTTTGTAATAATAACAAAAAAAAATATTATTATGTCTACACTACACATTTTAATGAGAGAAATTTTATAAACACTCTTCTTTTTTGTTTGTTACTATCTTGTTGTTGTTATATTGTATATCTGTGTGTGTATAAATGTCAGATTCTTGTTTTTCTTTTTAAATGACGATCGCAAATTAGAAATGTATGAAAAAAAAACAACTTTTTTTTTATTTTAGCCGAAAGTGACTTTTAAACTGTGTGTATGTAAATTTAAGTATGAAATAATAATGCATTAGTATTTGTGTTATTAATGTTACTTTACGATGTAAACGATGTAAGAAATGTGTGCGATTCTAAATAAAATTATGTACGTCCGTCTTTATCCCGTATATACGCAACGAAACCCACACAACTTTTGTATTTTTTTTTATCAAAATGTTGTTAATCATTATTTAAATTTCTTCCGCTGTTAAATTAAAAACAAAAAAAAACTTGTATTTTGAAAACACGACATACAGACCATAAATTAAATAGGCCCATAACGTTAATGTTGCACGACTGCACATCCCATATACAGAAGATAAAACACGAAATTTATTATTTTTCTAAAAAAACGATACTGGATATTTTGATTGGCACAATTTAATTTTACGTTGTCGGTACGGGATGATTTGTTCAGCCTCAATAAACTGTTCCTTATTTTGTATTTTACGATTACTGCGTACAAAACCAAAATTATGACAAAAGAAAAAAATTTATAACTTTATTGCGAGAAGAAACAATTGAAATAATAAAAAAAAGTGAGAATATTGTATAATTTAAAGTTTACATTTCACACAAAACACAAAACAAAATTTAAAAGAAAAAAACTGTCTAATCGAATTAAATTGCAATAACAATTAATTAGTTTTATAAAAGATTTCATCAAAATTTCATTGAATTTAAATACGTTTTAAAGAAAAAAACTAAACTTTTACAAAATACATTATCCAAAATGGCGTTAATTTTTGTTTTATATTTTATCATTAGTTCAGCTTCAAGGGAGAATCATCATCATCATAAAATAAAACAAAAGAAAAAATAAATAAAAGAAAACACGGTCTGACATGAAGAATTAAGTCATTAGTGAAAAAAATATATTGTTATTATTATTCTTCTTTATAACGCATAAAAATAATGCCAAGGATTTTGTCATTCTTGGAAATGTTTTTTCAAAAATGAGAATAAATATTTAAATCTAACTTCAGAACTAAGAGTAAAGGATATCGTTGACCTCCTTATAAGTATAATTTTTCTTCCCCTTTACACTTGACAACACAAACTTTTTTTTGTCGTAAATTCTATTAAATTCTGTCTGTATATACCTATTTCTATGCGTACCTAAAGTTTCATCCAACCCTAAATCGGAATGAAGAGAGAAAGAGAAAAAAAAAAGAACGAACGCTAATTATACTCGCGCATATGAAAATTATTCTATATTAATATTCTTATTAAATTAATTGCCTGCGGCAACGGCAACATTATAATTGTTGTTTTTCTTTAATTTTTTTTCAGTATTTTGTTAGATTTTTTTTCCGTTAGCAGCAAATACAACTTTATTATTATAATACTTAATACATATACACTGATTAATATCACGCGCACAATTTTTAATTAAAGCTTAATCGAATGCGTTTTTAAAACGATCCTCCTATTATTATAGAATGGGTATTTGTTTTTTATGTATTGTTTTGGTCTGAAATAAATTGATTTTTACAATAGATTGAAAAAAATTCATATTTTGTATTTTTTTCACTAAAACGATACGAAGTTTTATAGTAATTATATTAATGTTAATTAGATCAAGATCAGACAAAACTCCTTTATATTGGAAAGGTTTTTAAACCGGCGAACTTTTTTTTCTAATTTGCATTATCAATCATTTTTGGCATCTCATTTTATTTTATATTTGTATTTGTTTTTGATTTTACATAAATTAAATTAAAGTTATTTTCGAATACAAAATAAATAATAACCGAAAAATCCTCTTTGCAAACAAAAATGAATTTAAAGAAGAAAATTAACAAAATGAAGAGATAAAATTTCACACACAAATTTCTGTTTGATGTTCTTTTTTGTTTTTCATCTGTTTTCTTTACCACTATTTTCTTCATCTTATTTTTTTTTAATTTCTTATTAATTTATAATTTTAAATATTATTATTATTATTTTTTTTATATTTACACCGTGAGATATTTGATTTCTTTGGTCTAGCCTCTACGTGAAATTTTTGTTTTTTTTTTTGTTTTTTTTTTATATATATTTTTTTTGTTTTGTTTTTTTTTTGTTACTTATTTATTTTTTACCAAGCCACAAGAATGTATTTTTAACGAAAATTTTTTTGTTTATACTATTTTCTGAAAAAATGTTGTCTTTAAATTAAATTAATGATTCCTTTCTTTCTTTTTAGTTTTACTTTTTAATGTTTTTTTTTTTCTGTAATAACAAAAATTATAATTATCCTTATATCATTTTTCTTCTTGTTTTTCGTATTTTAATAGGTTATAAATAATTGATCAGATCTATATATTGTGAATAATAATATGTAATTTAGTAATGAGCTATTTTCTTTATAATAATAATTATTATTTTCTTTTATTCATTTTCTTTAAGATATTTTGGTTCATATTTTTTTTTATATCATTTTTAATATTGGAGCGCTAATTTTTTTTTATAATCATGAATTAGATTTTCAGTTTAATTAAATTATTAATTAATCTCATACTCTTTTTATAAGTTTTCATTTTTTCTTTTCTTCTTTTACTTGGAAATAAGCTCGAAATAGGGGGACTTTATGTAAATATTACGTTATAATAATAAATTATATGTAAACACGACAGAAAAAAACCAAAAAAAAAATGTCATTCATCTTATTCTTCAATTTTTATATCGATACTGGAATATTCATTATTAATTCAATATTATAGAGGACGATTTATATATTAATCCGTCTGCATCTTATTGTTTATAATTACAAGTAATATTTAATTATCTCTGTTATATTTCTTATAATAATAATAATAATTATCAAGGATAAATACACAATAATAAATTATTTATGATTATAAAAGTAATTGAATGAAAGAAAAAAAAACTACAGAAAAAGAGAAGTAAAAACCACGATGGATTTTCTCTTAATTTTCATAGATATAATAAAATGAAGTTTTTATAATAATAAATTGTTTTTTTTACAATGAAAAAAAAAACATAAAGGATGTTAGGTTATGTATTATTATCAGTAATATTGTAATAGTGTAGAGAAAAGAGAAAAAATATATGATTCTGTTTTGTACCACGCCCGGATGAATGCGCAGACGTCGTCAGTCTTCTGATGTTGGTACCACTACAAATTGTTTGTGTGTGTTTGTTTAGTATGTGATCTTTTTTTATGTTGCCATTTAACTTTTGTTATTTTATTTTATTTTGTAAAGAATGCATGTGTTTGTATAATGTATTAGTGTTATACATATGAAACATCCATAGAGAATCACACAATGTGTATGAAAAAGTACACTCAAATAATTGGTATCCATTTTTTACATTTAAATTTTTTTTTCGTTTAAATTCTTCACCTTCATAACATTTTTAATCAAAATGTATATATTTTAAATGAACTAGCACAATACACACACATTTTTTTTTTCTTCATATTTTGTGTATTTTACACATTTTTCACGTTTTCACAAATTTATTTATTAATATTTTTTGCATTTTTTTGTTGCAACTGCACTCACTATATTTTAATGGTTGAATAAAACCCAATATTTACATACACTCTATCTCTTTCTTTCGTCATTATATAAGAAGATATACAACGCAACCCCACATACATTTTTCCCCTTCAGTATTTTTTCCTTTTTTATCCACAAAAATGTACTGCGCGCATAACACATTCACATTAAAGTGACAAGGACTTTTTCACACTACAAAACAAAAAATGAAAAAACATCAATTTCCACCCGTCGGGTTTTTCCATCAGACAAATTTTATCGCTTTCTATTTTTTTTTTCTTTTCAAACATTAATTTTTCTCAAATTTTGGAATTTTTGCTTTTACTTTTAATATAAATTTTCACTTGAATTATATTTTTCTTTGGAAACTAAATTTAAAACAAATAACCATTTTTTCTTTTTATCTTGGATTTAAAAAAAAATTGAGATTAGATGAGAATAACACAATTTTTTAATTACGATTTCAGTAAGTCACTATATAAATTTAGTAAGATTGGAATAAATCTACTATCACATTTAAATGCAACAGAAAAGTTGCTCCATTAAGACACAAACAAATATAGATATTTTTTTGCATAATTAATTAATATTATTTTTTTATTATTATTATTATTAGATATTATTATTATTATTATTATTATTATTATAATTATTATTATTTATTATTTATTAATAATTATTATTATTTTTATTATTTAAAATTATATAAATATGAAGTGTTTGGTTTTCTTCGTAACGCACTTTTTTAACTTAAGATCACACATTGTAACATGACACCTGCTGCATTTGTGGAAATGCTGATGCAGTCAGCTGAGGAAATGAACTGACCGTAGAACCTGTCATCATATATGGATGCAATCTATGCGCACGAAGATATTGTCTATATTTTCCACTAAGAATATGTTTTTCTTCACGAGTAGTTGCTGTTGTTGTAGTTGTCAAAGGTGTCGTTTCTGGGCCAGCCTGATAATCTCTCGGTACTGCTGCCATTGGGCTTCTATCTGGTTCCCATCGACCAGATGTTAGACCACCATCAGAATTATTACTATAAAGTCCACATCCACCCGATAGCATAGCATCTCTTTTACCAACTGGTTTACTATACATTGATTGTCCAGTCATATTCACAGCCCCAACTAACCCTGGCATTGAAGTTGCAACAGCAGCAGCTGCAGCGATTTGATCCCAAGACGATGTAACTGACGATTGCTGGGGTTGTTGTTGTTGTTGCTGTTGTTGTTGTTGTACCTGATTTTGTTGTTGAAGCTGATTTTGATTATGACTATGATTGTGATTATTATGTATAACGGCATGCCTAGCTTGCTCAATATATTGATTACTAGATGCAGTTGTTGACTGATGTTGTTGTTGTTGGCCACTACTAACAACAGGGTATTGTGCCTGTTGTGACATTTGAGACATTTGTTGTTGTTGAATTTGTTGAGCTAGTTGTTGATGTAATTGTTGCTGTTGTTGTTGTTGATGTTGTTGTTGTTGATGCTGTTGTTGTTGCTGTTGCTGCTGTTGTTGTTGAATCTGTTGTTGTTGCTGCTGGTGTTGTTGATGTTGTTGCTGCTGTTGTTGCTGCTGTTGTTGTTGTTGCTGCTGCTGCTGTTGTTGTTGCTGTTGTTGCTGTTGTTGTTGCTGTTGTTGTTGCTGTTGTTGTCTGTGCTGTGCCTGAGAAGACACAACTTGCGAATTTCTAGAACTTCGTCTTGTCGATGATGACGATGTTATTGAACCAGAAATTGTTCCGGCACCGGCTGTTGTACTACTACGGGAAGAATTTGGCATATTGTTTATAAATGGACTGCGACGTTGACTTTCCATTTTACGAAAATAACAAGGATGTATCATTAACAAGGGCTCCACACGGGCACCAGCGGGCGGCTTTGCCTGATTAGGTAATTCATATTCTACACTGCAATCAACATGCAAGGGTATACTATAATCCTTTTGGGGTGGTACAGTAGACAAACGTGATGACTGATGTACAGTTACAGGAACGTGCTGTGATTGTGTCTGCTGTTGATGTTGAGGCACACCCTGTGACCCCGAGAGGTCATAATTTGTATAACAAGCTGCCATCGCCATTTTATTTCTTTATATCTTTATCAATATTTTAGTATCACTAGAAATGGCAGGCAGACAGACGATAGTTTGTAATATTACACTGTTAATTTTTCTTTTTTTGTTTATTGTATTTAGCACAAAAAAACACTTTTATTTCAGAATTTAATTTTTTTTCTTTCTAAAGAGTTGGCACTGTAATCCAATAATGTGTGAGTGTATGTGAATGTGTATGTGTTAGGTAATCCAAGATATGCGCTGATGATTTTTTTTTCTATAATTTTCAAAATGTAAAAGAACAATTTTTTTTACACTTTTAATTAATTAACAGGAACATTAATCCAAAATATGTACATAAGTTGTAGAAAAAGGGGGAGGGGGTGTATTGGCTGTAAGAACTCAGTCTTAAAAATTACTTTTAATAGTTTTTTTCTTAAATGTTCTTCAGCTCAGTCTTCACAAAAAACACTTTTTATGTATGAAGTCCGAAAATATTCATTAGTATTCACAGTTAATGATTAAATTTTATTACTTTTATTGATAAGTCCAATAAATTTTGCACTTTTAAAACAATTTTCTTTTATATTATTATTAGTTTCACATATAGAAACAGCTGAGCACTTTAGCTCAATTGTCCTCACTGTTCGGGCTCTGCGCCTCGACTGTGCTTTAATGTTTTTTCATTTCTCTCTTTTTGGTCTAGCTTGTGCGGCAACGAGTACGAGACGAGAACGAATGAACTAAATTCAATATTATTTTTACACGACACAAGGTTTTCGTATTAAATTGAACGAGGGAATTCCGTCTCTTTAGCTTTGTGTCTGCTTCTTTGGCTCTCTCGCTTGGTATAGTAAATAATTTTTGTGGGGTTTTTACCCCACTTTGTCTGAAATCTGTCGGTGTTTCTATATATTTCCCCCACCTTCAGAACGAGTTCAATTTCAGTCGTTTAGATAGAGAGAAAAGAGAGTGTGTGAGAGATATATAGTTTTGAGAGAAAAATATAAAGTGTATACCCTATGCATAGATTAACAACATTTTCTATGCGGATCACGAAACAATATTTGTTTTTTCACGATTTTAATTGCATTTAAAAATATTTTTTTCTGTATTATTGTTGCAATTATTTGATTTTTTATTTTCTTTTTTTTTAACTTTAACAAGAGCTCAATTAAACACTTTCCACATGTAATATAAAAATTTTATGATCCCAATTAAATTTTATATAAATACACGTACTTTTATATTTCGATTTCCAACAACAATTCGGCCATTTTTTTATTATAATGAAAGGGCACTTTTTAAGTGTAAGTTAGTGTTTTGTATACGAATTCTGTATATCAATGCATATTATTTTTACATATAATAATATCCAAATGTTGTCATGGAATAAACAAATAAAAGCAATAAGGCTTAAAAAATCTTATCAAATTGCGTTAATTGATTAATTAATGTAAAAAAATAATTTTGCTAAAAATGTTTGGTATTAAAATTTGTATTTTTTTTTTAATTTGCATGACATTACATACATTTACAGATTGTAAGGGCAATATCTTTGTTCAAATATAAGGGGATAAAAACGAGAGAGTTTATAGAAAAAAAAATATTTCTATTGCAAATAGAACAAAGAAAAATAGAAAAACTTCGGTACCTCCTTATAAAATTTAAATACGATTTTATTGTTATCACTTCTACAAGCATACCGTATTTCTCCTTAAAATATAATTTCAAACTGAAACATTCATGCACACATATACAACAGAGAAATACGAACGTTTGCCCTGTCTGATTTGCTTCCATGAAAAAAGTACTTAAATTATACGATTTATGATTGGGTAGTTTTCATGAATAGCTACAATTTTTTATATTTTTTTGGCCTCTTTAATCTGATCATTTTTTATTTTCTTTCTGGTTACTTTTTGAGTTCGTCATTATAAAATCCAAAAATTTATGATTTGATTTTTATTACTGAGTCACAGTATTCAATAAATATTCTTAAACATACCTAACTACCACGTTATAAAAATTTTCAATTTAAAATAAAAATATAATAATAATTTATGTTTATTAAAATCATAAAAGTATTATTATTACAGTTTTTTAAATAATTAATGCTTGAACAGATTAGAAAATTAGATAATTTCAACAAAATAATAAAAAAATTGTGAATATAAATTTTTAAAAACATCAAGTACCATTTGTATACATACAAGCCTTTTATTGAAATTCCTTCTTGAATCATATGTTCAAACCACCGCATTACCTCGTGACTTAAAAAAATTAAAATTAAAGATCAAATTAAATGTATTATTAAAAAAAAAATCAAACCAACACAATGTTCGGTTGTGTTGGAAAGCAATCATAATAATAATAAATGAGATTTAATTCGGGACAATAAAGACACGAGAATTGGCTTTTCAGATTGACTGTAATGTTGTTCGATTAAAATTTTTCAATTTATTCATATTTATATAACATTTAAAGATGCCATAAATGAAACTAAAAACGAATTAAGGGACACAAAATTATTTTAATATTTATGTATATTGCATTTTGTATATCGAATTGATTTTATTTTTGTTTGAAAGGATATTATTAATATTGCATTTCAATTGATTTACTATCTGACGGGTTTGTGTCGATACATTAGAATTTCTTATAAAAATAAGAAACAAATTCTTAGAAGCGATATAATATAATACAAAGATTGTCATTGTTAAACAATTTGAATAGAGTTTTCTTTAAAAAAATATCATCGCAATCAATCAAGTTTTTTATTCTTTCATGTGGATAGACTTTTGTTTCTTATTCTAAAAAGGAAAAAAAAAGTGAAAAAATATGAAGTCTTACAAAAGTTATGTTTCTCTAGTGGAAACGAGAGAAAACCAAAGATGTCCCATAAACTTTCAAGGTCACTTAAATTTTTCAAAATGTAACTTTTGTTAAACAAAAATATTTTTTATGTCTTTTTTTTATCAAAGTTAGAAATTCTTATAATTTATAATACAACCAAGGAAAAAAAAAATTACCCACCACCCAATCGTGTGTAATAAAACACACAGACCTAAATACACACATATAATATATATGCAAATTTATACGAGACAAAAAAATTCAAGCATTGAGGACGACGTGGAAGAAAAAGAAAGACTTGTAAGTCAAATACATTTTGTAGCAATGATTCATCATCATTCAACTTCAATATCACAAACAAGTAAAATTGAAGGGTACGCAGAATATTATGAAATAATAACAAACAGAAACTAAACGATGTTAAATACTTTCACTAAAGAAAATCATATTCGTTGCATATAAATAAATTATATACATATGTATATGTTATATGTACATATATAAAATGGGCTCTTAGATTCTAAAATTTTGTCTGCAGAGCGAAAACACATACTCACAATCACAAAAATGTTTTAGAATTTTTATTTTTGCATAATTTGTGTTTTGCGTCACAAGAAATGATGACAAAATCCTTTGAGTAAGTATTATAAAAGTTTAAATTGAGCACGTATTATATATGATCGCACTTACCTCGTTAAATTTATAATATAATACAAAATTTTACAATAAAAATAAAAGTCATTATACTTTATGACATCAAAATGATCACAGTCTGTGATCGCGCACAAAACATAGAACGGTTAATCTAACTAAAGTATACTTAAAGATTTTAAGTAATAAAGCAGATTTTATAATATTATAATAATTTTTTTTCACTGTTGACTTCACATGGCATATATTTATTAAAAGCAATGTTGCTTTTAATATTGAGAATCGTGTCGTTTACCTCATTCTATTTGCCCTTTTTGCACGATCTATTTAAAAACGAAATGCTATAAATAATTTGATGATGATAAAGAATCGTAGCATGAACAGAGTTGAACTTGTTTTTCTTTTAGATTCTTTCTTATTACACCTCCTACACGTGTGCTTACCCCACTTAATCGTGTCTAACAAATCTAAGGTGAATCTTTTAACAAATGTACCTCTTCCTCTTAAAGCTGCTGGACCTTTTATTTATTCTTAAAGACATAACCTGAAAACGATTTAATCAATGTCATTTCTAACTAAAGACTCAATTATTTAAGAAAAAAAACTTTTATTCTTTTTTTGGCCAAAGGAAAAAATGAAAATTATATTCGCTTAATCGATCGATTAAAAAAAAAGAAATATTATCATAAAAGTTTTTTATCCAAAGAAGTTATATGAATATTTATTCAGCACATTAACTAATTCAATCCAATGACGCAGTCATTATATTATATATACTATGTGTATATACATATAATTATGAAGACAATGACAAACATTTCATTTTTCTCTATAAGCAATATAAAATTAATTGTATTCATCATATTATTATATAGGGGGACTAAACGACTTTTAATACTCTATTGTCTATATAAGTTTGAGTAAATTTAAAATGAAATTCACCGAAGAACAATATAATTTTATTATATATATATTTATATTGGTGCAAATACCCTGTTTCTTGTGGAGATTATTTACATTTAATGGTCACTCACTCTTATATCCTTCATCCATCTATAACCTCATATATTATATTCTATTTTTAAAGTTCTGTTTTGTGATAAATGGAAGTTTATTTGTGATGCAAGGCAATGTCTAGGTCATTATTCTGTTATTCTTCCGTAAACGTATATTATAATATATATAATATACGTATGTATATAATAATTATAATAAACAGTAATTTCAATTATGTAATTAATAGATAAAAAAAATATAAAACCTCAACAATCAACACTAAATCTTATGGTTGAATTATAAAAAAAAACTTATTGATTTTACGATTATAGTATATTAGTAATTAGGAGTTGGTATATGCGCTTAACAAATTTTATAAATTAAATCTTAATTTAAATTTAAATTTTACGCTAAAACATAAATTATTTTAAGTTCAATAAATATTCGTAGTTAAAAGATTTAATTCATCTAAAATTATTTAGCTTTACTTAAGTAGTATTTATTTTTTTTAAATAACAAAATCTATATTGTTGTATTGATATTTATTAATATCTTTTCTTTCTAATGTAAAATAAATATTTTTTTAATAGTTATTTCCAAAAAAAAATGTAAATTGTAAAATGTTTGAGGCTAATTCGGTCGTTTTAACAAACCATACACTAATCTTCTTTAGTATATTATTCCTTGTACGTCTCATTTTGTTAAACCTTCTCAATTACATTACCTATTTATATTCTAACACCTGCTTAATCTGAAACTTAAAACACATTGTGCTTAGCTCAATAACTTATAGAGGTTGTTTCCTATTATTTTATTAATTATTTTTCGTAATCATTATTCATTATTTACTAAACAAAAAATAATGACCAAAAAATATTATAAATTTAATTTTGAAATGGATGAATTAAAAAGCGTAAAAAATTATGTTTTTTGAGCCTGTACATTTTCAGCAATATTCTTACATTAAACATTAATTGCTAATATTCATCTTAATTTATCTAAAAAATCACAAAATCCATCACAAATAATAAAAAAACTTAAAAGGTATAGTTTACTCATACCGTTAATTTACACCGTTAATTTAAGATTTGATTTTATATTGGGCTAAAGTGATCCTTTTAGACACGGGATATATATGTTATTTCAATGGAAACCATATCATCTGTTCTATCAAGCTGAGTTATGGTACCCTATTAATGAGAGGGTTGTGTTCTATAGCCAAATACTTGGAGAAGTTTCTATGAAAGCAGACATAGTAAATAGGTATGCATAATTTTTAATTAAATTAAAGCTCTAAATTTATGAAAATTAATTTACTATTAAATTTTATTTATAAAATTTCATATATGAACATAAATTTATATCATTGTTTTTTTCATTTAGTTTACAATTTTATAATCTAACAACAATTAACAATAAATTATAATATTATTTATATATGAAAGTGTGTATGTGTGTATATGCACCTGTATAAAAATAATGAATTTATTTTAATCAGCAGAATTTTTTGGCTTCATATACAATAAAATATAAAATTTGTTTATTTTATTATTATAAATAATGGTTTTGCATATAAATTACCCAGTGCAATAATTATTGTTATTTTATAATTTATTTATTTATTTCGTTTTTTTTAAACATTTTATTTGATATTTTACTTTACTGTATATTATATTGTATTATATTATATTGTAAAAACAATTATTATGTATTTTTATTTATATATAAATTGTTATATATTTAGAAATACAAATATAAACAATCGAAATGAATAAATAACCAGCAAACAAAAAAAAAACAAAGCCCGCATTTAAATTCTTTTTTGTTTGTTGCGAATTATACAAAAAAAAAATGAAAAAAAGAAAATGTCATCAAATTGTTTTTCGCAGAATTAATTTAACTGAATTTCATTACTCTATTATGTGACTTTGTGTGTAAATATTCGTTGGGGGGCATTTTAATGTTATAATTATATTTTATATACAATTATAAATCATTTAGGCATACTGTAATTTTGTTGTTTATTATTATGAGCAATTTTTTTTTGTTTTTTAATTTTTATTTTTAATTTGCATTATACCAGCAGTATTTATCAATTTTTCAAAAATAATAAATAAAACAAAATGCCATTATAAAGAATACATTCATCTACTAGTCCTACATTCCTACATTTTTACAAAGCCAAAAATCTCATGACGACCAGTTCTCATTTGATCAAACTTCCTGTTTTAACTTCTCGCACTATAAATGAAATTACAGAAACAAAATCCACGTATAGCTTATTTATTTATTTTTCATGTTTCATTTAATCTAATTTTTTTCTAATTGTTTTCGTTCTCTGTACTTTTATTTATTCAGATAGTGCAGATATTTTCAAATTATTCTGTTTTCTTGTTATGTATTTTCGATACATCACAATTTCGAATTTGTTTCTTCAAAGTACAATAATATATAATTTTGTTACCCAAAAACATTTTCTAATAACAATAATGCCTTAAATTTATGATAATTATTGTAAACGGAGTAATAATGGTTGCATTAATGGTTGCATTAAGCAGAAATTTGGTTTCTTCCGTCTGTGTATAATTTTTTTTGATAATATCTTTAAGTAGGTTATGTATTCAAAATATTTTGAAATTTATTTTAAAATTTCAGCAATCGGTAATTTAACGTAACACACATTCACACACACACATATGTGTATTGGATACTCAAATTGTAAAATATCAAACATTTTATTATAAATTTATGGCATTTGCCTGTTAAACACTTTGTATGCATTATGGATTATGTTGAAGTTGATGATTGAGGCGGCGGGCACGTATAATACGATAGATTTTGTATGTTAAAAATAAATTAAATATTTTGCCGTTTCATAAAAAATGTATGCTAACCACTAACTACAAATTATTTTACTCTATCAAAAAACAATGATAATGTGACAATATTAAAAGACCTTCGAACTAAAATATTTAAAAAACAAAATTAACAAAACATTTTTTTCGTTAAAAATTTGAATAATTATCATCAATAAATTTAGCATAATATTCAAACATAACAAAAAATAATGCGAGAAAAACGCGAAATAATAATAATAATAAAAATAAAAGTGCGGATGCGGATGCGTGTAATGTTCGTTTGTCTGTCGCTTTTAGTTTAGTTTAGGGCGTTTATAATGGACACATTATTATAATAATAATGTTTGTTGTATTTAAAATGCAGACGTCGCATTTGAATTTTGTTTTTAAAAAAGAAAAGATACATTAAAAACCATTTAAATTTTATATAATAATTCAACTGTATAGAGATGTTAATGTTCATAAAAATATATTTATATACATAATATTATAAAAAAATATCCGCACAAAAATTATTGCCTCATTTAAATAGAACATTTCACTTACATACATATATAGATTGTCTTATATTATTATCTTACTTGTTCTATAAAAATGATATGTAAATTTTATTATGCCAAGAAAAAACAAAAAAATTACCCACTTGACTTTTTAAAATATATATTTCTATGTATACAAATTATCATTTTATTTCACTCAGTAAAAAACAAACTTTTCATTACTTAAAAACTTGCTTACATGCAATAGATTAATTTTATGTGTTTGCCAAGAACAAGAAGAAACTACGCAAAAACTAAACTCTTTTTTTTTTAATAATAACCATTGATGTAATGTAAAATTTTATAAATTAATTTGTGGATTAAAGTATGAGTATACGCATTTTAGTTTTTTAAATGCATTGATATACATATTTAGATTCTTAATTGGCAGAAAAAAGATAGAAATAGGATACAATTTTATAGAAATCATAAGCATTAAAAAGTGGTTTAATTATGCTGATTTTCATTTTTAAATCTTAATTATGAAGAAAGAGAGAAAAATTTATAGAGATTATAATTAAAAATATATAGAGAAAAATTATTTTAAGTAACATTTAATTTTTTTGTGAAAATCCAAAATCAGCATTAATAATTAATTCCTGTAAAGATCGCTAAATGTAATGGCGTAAAAAATGTGTATATTATAATAGATAATAATATAATAGATGTATAAGAAACAAATAGAAATTAACTCAATTTGAATAAATCTATATTTTTTAAATAGGAACATATTTTTTTACCTGCAAATTCCACAAGCATTTAATTATTAAATAGTCAGCTTTTCATAATTTAGATCGTCAACTGTTGTATACAATTTATCTACATTTACCGCTGTTTCCTATGCAAGAAGTCTCTATATGCAATAGAAAGTAATGCAAATACAAACAACTCATACCAAAGCTATTGTAGTAGGTATATATTATATTGTTCAGCCGCCTGAGTGAAAAAATGTGATAAATTATAAAATATTTATTAATTAATAAAGCTTTCAATGTAGTTTTTATATTTTAGGTAAGTCCATTGCAATGTATGTATTATTATAATTTTGCTACAAACTAATTATACAGTAATATCACATCGAAAAAATTATACGTTTAGAAAAATTATCACAGTCGGACTAATCCCAGATTAATACAATTTTTAAAAAAAATTTTATAAATGAAATGTTATAAAAGATATTAAATAAAATACTTAAAAATACTTTTAGCTAATTAAAAAAATTTCTTTTTTGTCATACCCTATAATATCTATTGTCTATTGCTGTACCTAATGACAATTGTTTCAAATTATTTCCATGTAATAATAATAGAGGTTTTTGTATATAAAATGTGGGAGGTAGCGCATATAATCGTATAAACTGTATATAATTGTTATGTATTTGGACTAAATTTAGTATGGTGTATAAAGTGTGAGTTTAAATTGGATACTGTTCTCTTTTTGTTTTAAATTTATAAAATGTTTATTTAACTATGAAATAATTCTACAATAAAATAAAACAATCGTTTGTTAATTATCAACATCATACACAAATAATTTTATTATTATTATTTTATTTATTGAGTACATTAAATGCTTTGTTTTATTCATTTTTTTTTTGCTGATTCGAATAATTTATTTTTAATACCTTCAACAATTTGAAATGCAAAAATGAGGACAGATTGCCAAAAAACAATATAAACGCGCGTTAAACTTTATCAAGGTTTTTGAGGAAAGTTCCGGGGTTTTTTTTTGAAAAATATAAAAATTATATGCATAAAATGTACGTGCTTAATACAAATTGAATATTGATTTGGTTGAACTTGATATTAACCCGTATTTTGTGAGCTTATAAACTATGATTATAATTAAAACTTAAAATTATTATCTTAGGAATTTAATTAAATTTTTTTTATTATTATTTCAGAACAATTGTTTCAATTTTTCACACTTTAAGAATTAATTTGTGTTTGTATAAATTAAATAAAATTAAAGTAATTCAACTTAAAAGAAAAATCCTTCATATTAAAATAAAAGGAACAATATTGATTACTATTGTCGTCTATCATAACTCACGCGGGTTTTTCTTTTTAATCATGTTTTATATAACAACCCCATGGGAAATTTTCGTTAGGATGAATTTTTTTCTATTGAATATTGAAGTATAAGCGTACATACAAATACATAGAAAATGTATATTGTATTACATGAGTATAATAAATGAGTGTAGACAGTAGACCCAATTCCTAAAAGAGTTCATTTATGTTGTGCCTTGTCGCGTAGACATTGTTTGAATTAATTTGATTTCATTGTATGAAGAAATATATAAAAATAAAATAAAATAAAATAAAATAAACGCAAAAGAGTATATATGATTGTATAGAAAACACAATCAAATCGTGTCAACAACATAAAAAAAAAATTAAAAAATATATAAATTGTTATTTACTTAGTATTTAACTTTGACTACCCGACATAAAATTTACTGTCCCTGGCTGAAGCGTGATTTTCTACAATACGCTAATTCAAATGGTCGTTTTTGATGACGATTATAATCATCATGTCGATTATCATGACAGTAACATCGGACTACCGTTGATTTCGTTATCCACATATTCAGGGCATTGTTTATAGTTCATCTGTTCAGATTTAAATATCAATTATATAAAATATTGAATATTTATAAAAACAAAGAAAAAGAAAAATTGTATAATTTTATATTTATACCCTATAATTGAACTAATTATAAACAATTATAATGATTTTTCAAGACAATCGAACTGAGCGGAAACGTGTGTGCGTGCAAACCAAGTAAGAATCCAATAATAATAATAAATATTAATATACATAAAAAAACTCAAGTAACTAAATTCTAACTGACTTAAAAAAATAGAAAAAAGAAAAACTAATAATAATTATTGTTACATTGTTGCAACATATTTATAAAAAAACAGTATTTCATTTTTTTTACTTCATCAAAGAAACCATATTATCATGAAGACTGTATAATGTGAAAAAATATATTAACATATATAAATTATATATTTGTGGTTGTTGGCTTATAGAACTGAAACGCGAAACAAAACCAAACCAATGAACCAAAAGTATTAATATATAATACAAAATGAAAATAAAAGAAAAAAAATAATAACAAAGTATTTTCAAAGGGATTGACGTCAATAACTTTGATCCTATGTCTTTGATTTCCTTATAATTATGTTTGAATAGTAGTACAGAGAGAATGAAATAAATTGTAAAAAAGATAGAAACTAATTTGATAAATTTTTGGTATTAAAATAACTAATATCCCTTTAATTGTTTCAAAAGTTGAAATTCAAACAAAATAAACTTTTTTATCATTCTATCTTTTTTTTTTGATGATAATTTAAATTTTTTGTTCTTCTGTAGAATTTCTTATTCTTTTAAGTCGCATTTTTTTAATATTTAAATAATATATTTAGAGACAAAAAAAAAAGCTTTGCAATAATACCTAATTATTGTTCATATAAAATTATATATTTTTCGTTTTGCTTTGTAGATTTTTAAATATGAAAAGCTTGAAACATTTTTTTAATGACACTATTCTCGGATTATTTAAGGCTAAGATAAGAATTGGTTTGAAATTAAAATATAAAATTAATTGATAAGAATAATAGATTGCATAAGTAGTAGGTGTAGGATAGGATTTATTTTAGGATGTAACTTTATTTTTTTGTTGAAGACTAGATTGAGGGGTAGGTTTAAAATGTTTGAATAATTAGTTAATTGCGCCCAATAATAATAAAATTTAAAGTGATTAATTTAAGGAAAAAGACGGAACTTGATTTCCGGTGAAAAGAGTGTGAGGTAGACTGGATTTGGGTTTTTTTGGGAGACGAAGTTTGTGCCTTGAGTGGTAAACAAAGATAGTGAGAAAAATCTTAAAGATAAATAAAAAAAAAAAAAAAAAAGAAAAGAAAAGTGATATAAAAAGTGAAAAGTGAGAAAAGAAAGAAATAAAATCAAGAGCAGTCGGTTAACAAGGAAAACCGATATTTGCTTTGTATTTTTTTCCAACTCGGTTATCAAGGAAAACCGATATTTGCTTTGTATTTTTTTTCCAACTCGGTTATCAAGGAAAACCGTGATACAAGAGAATAGAGATTTTTGTTGGTCAACTCGGTAGGCAAGGAAAACCGCACCACAAAAGAAAAGAGCTTTTTCTTAGAGATTTTTGTTGGACAACTCGGTAGGCAAGGAAAACCGGACCACAAAAGGATAGACATTTTTCTTGGAAGCACGGCCACGTGCGGCAAGAAGTAAAGGCAGCCATAAATCGCAGTAAGGTGAAAAATAATAATAATTACAGTGAAGGGTAAAGATTTTAGAACTAAATTATAAAGAAATAGACTTTGGGCGTTAGGCTAGTTAGCTAGGTTAAGATAGGTTAAGTAAAATATATTTTAAGCTAGAATAAGTAAATTATGTATTAGGTTATAGTATTTATGGTTTTTTCTTCCTCATATTTTGGAACTCGCGACAAGAGCCGCCAGGCATAAAAATATTAAAATCTCGAACGGCCCCAATAACACATGTTGGACACGCGTGTTAGAGGAAGGAAAAAATAAATTTAAGTAATAGTAGATTGTTTTAAGATAGAATTAAGGTAGGTTAGGTATTAATAATAAATAAATAGAAAAAAGAAATATTTCATTTTTTTTGTTTTTTTGATTTTTTTTCTCTACCAATTTTTATTGAAGAAGAAGAAGAAGCGGAAAGAGGGGCACGTTACAGAAGTGGCGCCCAACGTGGGGCCCGATTTTCGCGATTTTTGATTTAAAGTTAAAGTTTTGGTTTTGATTGCACAAAGAAATATATTAATAAAGAATTTTTTTTTTGTTTGAATTTTGGATTTTTTTTTTATTATTTTTTTTTTGATTAATTTACATAAGTTGTTTTGAGAGATAACGGAATTTTTTTTTATTGTATTTTAATAAATTTTTTTTTATTGATAAAGAATAAAAATTTGACTTGGAAACAATGCAACGGGATGTTGTTGTTTACAAGTTGGTTTTTGGAAAAATTTTCTTATGGGAGATGATTATATTGTGTTAGTTAGGATACAATAAGCAGCTGAATTTAAACGAACAATGAGATTTTTTTTTTAAATTAATTTAGGAATTTTTTTTTCTGATTAGATATATATAGGTTTTTGATTGAATAATTACCATTATTGGGATAGGTTAGTTATTGGGATTATTCGGTAAGGTTTTGATTTTGTTTTTGTAGATAAGGTTATTATATTTATATTACGATAGGAACTAGTATTAGATTAGCCTAGGTTAGTATAAATTTAAGATTTAATATTATAAAGAGTATAACAATATAATGAATTTAAATAATTTGGACATTTTTGGAAGAATGGATTTTGCGACAACAAACCATAATGGGTTTTCGCAAAATTATGATTCAGGGAGAGGGGAAACGTTTATTTCGGATCAGCCTTGGAACAATCCTATGGCTAGATTAAATCAGTTAAGTGATATGGAAACACCAGATTGTACATTCATAAATGATCTAACAAGAGATGGTATTTTAAGGGATGGTACGGATAGGGGGATATTGTCTCCGATTGGATCTAGGCGACCATTGCACCCTGCTGCATCGGTCACGTTTAATGAAAGAACATCGTCGCGATACTTTCCGCAGAGTAATCCTCAAAGTCCTGATCCATCATCGACTTTTGTCAGATCAGAACATATTCCGGAAGCAGATTTACGAACGTCGAATCCCAGGGTAAGAACGTATGGCGAATCTAACGATCGAGCGGTAAATTTTAGGCGTAAATTAATTCCAATGAGTAGTTGGGGGATAAAATTCCGAGGAGATTCTTCGGGTCTTAGTTATAATGACTTTATCTCTCAATTAGAACTAAAAGCAAATGGTCAAGGTTTGAGAGATGCAGAGATTCTTGCGGAATTCTGTGATCTTTTGGAAGGACCAGCCAAGACCTGGTATAGAGCATTTTATAGAAGGTTTCCTACGTGGAACTCATTGAAACTAGGATTGCGTAAACAATTTTTGCCTCCAGAGTATGAATTTTTGCTAAAGCGTCAAATAGAAGATCGTATGCAAGCAGCAAACGAAGATTTCGGTCTTTTCCGCGCGAATATGGAAATGCTATTTGGAGCTCTAGAATATCCGTTGTCTGAAAGGGCGAAACTTGAGATTTTAATACGCAATATGGATGAATTTTATTTAGAGAAACTAAGCGATCGGACTATTTTATCGGTGGATGACTTAGAAGAATTTTGTCGCCATCAGGAATATACTAAAGCAATTATTTCTCGTCGGAAGTTACGAACCATGGTACCAGTTGAGCCTGCATTTGACGGGTCTCGCAATCGTAGGTTGCCAAATCGGGTTAATGAAGTAATCGCTAACGAGAACCAGATATGTGTAGATGCATTGAATCAAGGGGGTAGACGACTTCCTGGAATTCAATGTTGGAATTGTCAGAAAGCCGGACACTCGTATAGGGAATGTTCAGTAGCACGAAATAAATTTTGTTACAGATGTGGAAATCCTGGATACACGAAATATAGTTGTCCGTGTTCGGGAAACGGTATGGCGGGATCAGTATAAATAGAAGTCCTACTGATTTCGCGAAGAACCAGACTTCAACGGTCGAATCGGTATCTGTTGCTAAATTAGAATTTGTACAGGTGCCATTGGATAACCGTCCCTTTCTCAATGTTGAGATAATGGGAATAAAAATAACGGGGTTGTTAGATTCTGGTGCTACATGTACTGTACTAGGGAAAAATTGTTTAAAACTAATAAATAAACTCGGGTTGAAAATGCAAGAGAGTAATTGTGGGATTAAGACTGCAGACGGCAAAACACACGAAAGTATAGGTTACGTATATGTACCGTTTTCTTTTAGAGATCGAACTGAAATACTTTGTACTCTGGTTGTACCAACAATGGATAGATTATTGATTTTGGGAATCGATTTCTGGCAAACATTTGATATAGAACCATCAATCAAATCCGAGGCAGAAATCTGTAGTACGGAAGAAGTAAATTTATCCCTTGTGAGACAAAGTAAATTAGAGGAGATCATTAAAAGTTTTCAGGTGACGGTAGAGAATGAATTAACTAGAACCCATTTGATGGAGCATTTTATCGATACTGGAAATGCTAGTCCAGTAAAACAACGTTATTATCCGGTCTCTCCCTACGTTCAGAAACAAATTGATGAAGAATTAGATCGGATGATTTCGCTTAAGGTTATTGAAAAATCCATGAGTCCTTGGTCAAGTCCAATGGTGGTGGTCAAGAAACCAAACGGAACAATTAGGTTATGTCTTGATTCGCGGAAGTTAAATGATTGTACTAAAAAGGACGCATATCCTTTGCCATATATATCAAATATTTTGGGTAGATTTGTAGGCACTAAGTATCTTTCGTCGATAGATTTAAAAGATGCTTTTTGGCAGATTCCTTTGGAAGAATCTTCTAAAGAGAAAACCGCTTTCACTATCCCATCGCGGGGGTTATTTCAATTTACTGTAATGCCATTCGGGTTGCATAATGCTCCTCAAACACAATGTCGGCTAATGGACAAAGTTCTTGGGGTGGATCTTCAGCCATTCGTATTTGTCTATTTAGATGACATTGTAGTAGCAACGGATACATTTGATAAACACTTAGAAATGTTGAAAGAAGTAGCTAGTAGATTGAAACAAGCTAACCTTAGTATCAACTTGGCAAAATCAAAATTTTGTGTATCACAAATTAATTATCTCGGGTTTGTAGTCGATAAAGATGGAATTCGCACTGATCCAGGAAAAGTGGACGCAATTGTCAATTATTCGAAACCGTCTTGTCCCAAAGAGGTACGAAGATTAATAGGACTTGCGAGTTGGTATAGGCGTTTCATAAGCGGGTTTTCATCGATCGTGGCTCCTATAACGGAATTGTTAAAAGGGAAGAAAAAAAGATTTTGTTGGACCGACGAGGCTAATGAGGCATTTATTAAATTAAAGACATCCTTAATAACAGCTCCGGTTCTGGCAAATCCTGATTTTGCGTTACCTTTTGTCATTCAGACCGACGCATCTGATTTAGGGGTAGGAGCAGTTCTTACTCAAGAACATTCAGATGGAGAGCGCGTAATAGCTTATATGAGCCAAAAATTAACCTCGACGCAACGTAAATATTCGGCGACGGAACGGGAATGTTTGGCTGTTTTAATGGCAATAGAAAAATTTCGGCCGTATATTGAAGGAGTACATTTTACAGTTATTACTGATCATTCTTCGTTACTTTGGCTTAAGAATTTTAAAGATTCCACGGGACGTTTAAGTCGATGGGCATTGAGAATGCAACCATTTGATTTCACGCTAGTTCACCGTAAAGGAAAACATAATGTCGTTCCTGATGCGTTATCGCGCGCGATCGCATCTATAAAAGAACTTGAGAAAAGTATATCTGCCGCGGACTGGTATCAAACGTTAAAATCACAAATACAAGAGAAACCGGAAAAGTTTGCGGACTACAAAATATCAGATGATCAAGTTTATCGGTATTTACCCAATAAGAAAAATAGCGTTTTTCTAGAATGGCGTTTAGTAATCCCGGAATCAAATAAATTACAACTTTTGCAAGAAAACCATGATCAGGCCGCGCATTTTGGCTATTACAAAACTGTTAATCGCATTGCCGAGAAATATTACTGGCCTCATTTCAGAGATGACGTCCGGAAATATGTGGAAAATTGTAAAATATGTAAGGCATCAAAAACAAGAAACGTGTGTAATACTCCGGAAATGGGGAAACCCAAAGTAGCGGAGAATCCATGGCAAATAGTTTCTATGGATTTTATGGGACCGTTTCCGCGCTCGAAAGAAGGTAACACCGTGTTATTCGTTATTACTGATTGGTTTTCTAAATTCTCATTATTATATCCTTTACGAAGCGCAGATAGTAAAAAGATATGTAAAATAATTGAAGAAAATATTTTCCATGTGTATGGAGTACCTCAAAAGATTATCACGGATAACGGCAAGCAATTCGTAAGCAAGTTATTTAAAAATTTGTTAGATAAATACAAGGTGTCTCACTGGCTAAATTCTTCTTATCATCCGCAAAATAATCCGACAGAAAGAGTAAATAAAGTAATTGGAGCTTCTCTTAGGGCATACATAAAAGACGACCATAGAGAATGGGATGTGTCTATTAGTAAGATTGGGTGGGCGATACGTAGCTCTACTCATGAATCAACTAGATATACCCCATATTTTCTAAACTTTGGACGAAATATTATAAATTCTGGCGAGGAATACACCATCAAGGATCAAAATGAAAGTATGGATGAAAACAGTCGGTTTGAAGAAATAAAAAATATTAGGAAAATTGTTCAGAACAACCTAAATAAAGCATATGAAAAATATTCCCATTATTATAACTTACGGGCTAGACCAGTTGCATACAAGGTAGGGGATATTGTTTGGAAACAAAATTTTGTTTTGTCAAATGCTGCTAATAATTTTTGTGCGAAGCTAGCACCCAAATATATAGAATGCAAAATTGCAAAATGTACTGGTAAGAATACGTATGATCTAGTAGATATGTTTGGCAAGTCGTTAGGAAATTTTTCAGCAAAAAGGATTGTCAAGTAATTGGAAGAAAAAGAAAATGTTCAGAATTATGGTTAGGAGATTTGAATTTTTTTTTTGATAGTGTAGTAAATAGTTTAGTAACTAAATTTTTGAAGTACGTAATTTTAGGTTATTAGTAGGTTACTAGTAGCGAGTGAATTTTTAGGCTAATTTAGTAAGATAATAATGTTAAGAATATTTTTTTTTGAAATGAATAAAGTAAGGTACTGAATACCGAACGACGTTAACAAGAAAGTGAATTTATTTTGGAAGTAGTATTAGGTTGAAAATACTATTATAGTTATTTGGATACGATATGTTATTTAAGGGGTAGTTTAGGGATAGTATTAGTCTTGGTTATGGTAAGTTAAATAAGCTAAGTAGTTGGTTTACAAGTAATAAATGAAATAAAATACAAGTTAAGTATGGTCTCTCTCATAAGGATGTTGAAAGCGGGGAAAAAAAAAAGGATTATTGGTTGTTACTAGTAATTTTTTTTTTATATATAATACAGTAGATTTTTTCCTTTATCTCATTCATTTAAATTTCGTACATAGTTTCCGCGTAAAGTTGCAAAATACATTTGGTCTGGTGTTTATTATTTTTAAGTAGATTACCGATTTTGTTTTCGGTGTGGAGAGAAATTCTCGTCTACAATATAGTTTTAAATATCGTGATGAGGTAAGACTACCGATTTGGTTTTCGGTGTTGAGTGAATATCTCGCTTACCGTAGTTTTATTTATCGAAATAGAGTAAAGTTTCCGATTGCATTTTGTAATGGTCGGGTTTAGTGATGTAGTAGGAAGTAACTGATTATTTTTTCGGTGTAAGACTTATGTTTTGCTTCCAAAATTTTTGTTCCTTAGATATCAGACCACTTATGTTTTATAACTTTATTAGTATATTTCGGGTTTTGCTTAAATTTTAGAGTTCATTTTGGTTATTAATCGGATGGTAATTGCGTAAGGCAGAAAAAAAAAATGTAACTAAATTTGAATGATAATGCCATTCAATTTAATTAATTTTTTTTTTGTAATGAAGGGAGGTGGTGAAACATTTTTTTAATGACACTATTCTCGGATTATTTAAGGCTAAGATAAGAATTGGTTTGAAATTAAAATATAAAATTAATTGATAAGAATAATAGATTGCATAAGTAGTAGGTGTAGGATAGGATTTATTTTAGGATGTAACTTTATTTTTTTGTTGAAGACTAGATTGAGGGGTAGGTTTAAAATGTTTGAATAATTAGTTAATTGCGCCCAATAATAATAAAATTTAAAGTGATTAATTTAAGGAAAAAGACGGAACTTGATTTCCGGTGAAAAGAGTGTGAGGTAGACTGGATTTGGGTTTTTTTGGGAGACGAAGTTTGTGCCTTGAGTGGTAAACAAAGATAGTGAGAAAAATCTTAAAGATAAATAAAAAAAAAAAAAAAAAAAGAAAAGAAAAGTGATATAAAAAGTGAAAAGTGAGAAAAGAAAGAAATAAAATCAAGAGCAGTCGGTTAACAAGGAAAACCGATATTTGCTTTGTATTTTTTTCCAACTCGGTTATCAAGGAAAACCGATATTTGCTTTGTATTTTTTTTCCAACTCGGTTATCAAGGAAAACCGTGATACAAGAGAATAGAGATTTTTGTTGGTCAACTCGGTAGGCAAGGAAAACCGCACCACAAAAGAAAAGAGCTTTTTCTTAGAGATTTTTGTTGGACAACTCGGTAGGCAAGGAAAACCGGACCACAAAAGGATAGACATTTTTCTTGGAAGCACGGCCACGTGCGGCAAGAAGTAAAGGCAGCCATAAATCGCAGTAAGGTGAAAAATAATAATAATTACAGTGAAGGGTAAAGATTTTAGAACTAAATTATAAAGAAATAGACTTTGGGCGTTAGGCTAGTTAGCTAGGTTAAGATAGGTTAAGTAAAATATATTTTAAGCTAGAATAAGTAAATTATGTATTAGGTTATAGTATTTATGGTTTTTTCTTCCTCATATTTTGGAACTCGCGACAAGAGCCGCCAGGCATAAAAATATTAAAATCTCGAACGGCCCCAATAACACATGTTGGACACGCGTGTTAGAGGAAGGAAAAAATAAATTTAAGTAATAGTAGATTGTTTTAAGATAGAATTAAGGTAGGTTAGGTATTAATAATAAATAAATAGAAAAAAGAAATATTTCATTTTTTTTGTTTTTTTGATTTTTTTTCTCTACCAATTTTTATTGAAGAAGAAGAAGAAGCGGAAAGAGGGGCACGTTACAAGCTTAGTAAAAACAAAATTTATTCAACTTTTTCCCTAGACTTTATTTTTTTCTTTTTATTATGAGAATAAAAACAAAATATTTTAAGTACGCTTAGGTTACGTTAACGGCTTACGACTTACGTTTACGTAAATGTACATATTTACAAAAGTATGGCTGTCTAATACAACAATCGACCGCAAAACTTTTCTTTATTTTTTTTCTCTTTTTTTACTTCTTTTGAAAGGAAGCAAAATTTATTGCTGGAGAATTGTTTGAATTTTGTTGGCTTTGGTTCTGTTTTTATTTGCGGGGGT
The DNA here is from genome assembly GCA_963082725.1 of Pedicia rivosa. Taxonomy (NCBI): domain Eukaryota; kingdom Metazoa; phylum Arthropoda; class Insecta; order Diptera; family Pediciidae; genus Pedicia; species Pedicia rivosa. The sequence goes on from OY720151.1 coordinate 21,412,675, forward strand.
TTTTTTTTGGTTGGTTGGGTTAAGCATTGGGATGTATAATTTTAGGTTTGTATTCGATATAAAATATTAGTTTTGATATATCGATGTAGGTTTTGAATTATATTGAAGTTTTTCTTGTTCATCTTCTTGTCTTTTTTCTATTTATTTCTGAAAAGAATTATTGATGAATAAGGGCCTTAAAAATATATAGAATAAAATATAAATCTTAATGCTATTTTGTTGTTGTTATTTATTTTATTTTATTCTCTTCAATATATAAATCATATTATGATAAACGCGAATACATAAAAATTGTATAAAAAAATGAATGAATAAAGAATAAAGAAAATATCAGCAGATCTGATTGCATACAAAATATGGTTTTCTGTTGAAAAAGAATAGGTACATGGTTTTAATGAAAAAAGTAAACTATATAAATTCGTATAAAGTTTTCATATACCAAAAGTATGTTAAACTGGATCACTCTTAGATATTCTCTTTGTATTGTTTCTTTGTCTTTCTTATTTCAGTAAAAAATAAAATTTTTACCTTATTTATTAAAAATTTAAATAAAGTAAAAAAAAATATACGTAACGATATCATGATGGTAGTTGAAAGAAGGTTAAAATACACATATATTAAACAACATAACATAAATACGAGTGTGCAGGCAGGTGATACGATGATAGAACCCTTAAAGACCTTAAAGAAAATAAAAAAAAGTATAAAATACGATTCTGCTTTTATCAATATGCGAACAATTTTCTTCCTGATAAAGACAAACATGAACTTAATATAAAGGTAAAATTTATTACATTTCGTCCATAATTATTTTAGTTTTGGTAACTTTATATATATTTATTTATAATACAAGTTTCATTTTCATGGTTTAGGTAAGTTTGTTTGTATCGTGAGTTTCGATTGTTAAATTGTATTTATTATGCTTTTCTTTTCCGTTTTTTTTTTGTATTGCTATAAAAACTGACTGAATAAAATATAGAGTTTTATAGTTATTTTTAAATAAAGAACGTTCCTCTAATATTTTGTAATTGACTGTCATGTCACGTGAGAGTTGAACATCATTTTCTAGACTTTTTGTCTCACATTTCCCTTCTATTTTTTTCGTATTCCTCTTCATTTTTCGATTTCATTTTTTAACAAAACAATTTTTTAATTTAATTTTAGAGGATCTTTCAGTTTTTTTTTCTCATTTACAAAAATCCTTGAATATTTTTTACTAGCCATATTATAAAGGATTGTCTGTTTCTTGAATAAAGGAACAATAAATGAAAGTACACTATATTACATACATATATGTGCTCTATTCATAATAAATAAAATATATGTTTTTAGTAATATAAAACAGAAATAAACTTTATAAGAACAAAATAAGAAATGTTAAAAAATATAGGTAGTTAAGTTTATTTTCGCAATCTTAATTAATAATTAGGAAAAGATTTTATGAGTCCAATCAAGAAAAAAGAAAGAAATAAAAATAAAAAGACGTATTCTAGGCATATGAATTTGTGTAATGTATGAATAAGTATATGTATATTCAATTATAATTATAATTATTTAATTTTTTTTAGCAAGTGTAATGAAAAAGTTTTATATTTAAGGTACTATTTTCTGTTTTTTTTTACGATTTTCTGTAAAGTCATTACTCACAAAATGTGGTAAGAAACACATTAATCATACCCAGTATGGTTAGTATTAGTGTGTCGTAAATATATATTTCACTTCTATAGTATATTTTTATACATAAAAGATAAATCCTACAACAACTAAGAAAGGAAAAAAGAAAAAAAAAAATTGGTAATGCTATGGAATTATCTATGGTTGAAGGAACAATAGTATATGTATTATACATGGGGTACCTTATTACAACAATTACAATACGATGTTATAACGAGTTATTAAACTTTAAGAAAAAAAATTAAATACATTTATATAAAATTACAAAAATGTGTTGTTTCCCTACTTTTTGGTTCAAATAAAACGGACCCTGTGTCTAATTTTATCTTTGAGAGACAAAAATATTATATACAAAAGAACACGACACTCTAATAGTGCCAGTATGTTCGCTTTTGGAACATATATATTATATACATATATACATATATATTATATATATAATTGGAATTTATGTATTTATTTTTTATATTAAATTACTTTATGCTGACGGTTTATTCGACATTCAACATAAGATATTGTATAAAAAAGAAAATAAATACGAAACAAAAAAAAAGGAAGTACCACCATTAAATGGGTCCCCATCATGTAATTTTTCGAGTTTTTTTTCTTGTTCTTGTGAATTCAGCTTGAAAATAATTGTATAATGTAATATGTGTTCTAGTGCTATATGTTTTTTTCGCCATATATATTTAGTAGATTTAGATCAGAGATGGATTAACCATTTAGGCATAGAATTTTATGGAAGATTACTATATTTTTATAAAACAATTTGAATATTATTAAAAATAATACTTGTTTCTATTTTCCCTATACAAAGCACGCATTATGCAGATATTATGATAAATATATTGAAAAGAATAAATTAATAAAATATTCAATATGAGAATCTATTTTAATACTGTTAATGTTTTTGAAGATATAAAAATTTAATGAATTGATTTTGCATAAGAAAAAAATTCGTCTCTGGAATTAGATACAGCGAGTTGCGACAAACTATACAATACATTTATTTATATATATATATATACATAGACGAAGAACAAGATAACAATGTTACAAAACCGACCTATTATTTTAAGAGCTTTAACTTTAATCGTGTAATTATAATTAGTCTGGAAGTCTGTATAATTATTTTTAATATAATTTTCCAGAAATCTAAACTTGGCATAGAAAATATTTATATAACAAAAACAAGCAATGGCAAAAACTAAATACATATATATATATATATATATATATATATATATATACATCCATAAACAAACAGAATTATACTTAAAATTTCTGATGTCATTAAAATGTGTAATAATTATCGTCTTTCATAAAATTATAAAAAGAGAAGAAAAAAAACTTTTAGATGTCAGATCTTTTAAATTATAAGACAACCATTAAAAATAAAAACAATCAACAAGAAAACTATAAAAAGTAATTAAAATTTTTAAGTTTTTACTATATTTCAGACTAAATTAGTGAAGGTTGTGAACTAAACCTCCCTTTTAAAAATAATGAACCTTTTTTCTATTTAATTTAAAGTCTGGTCAATAACAACCTTATTTTCTTCTTACCTGACAATTTATTATATTATTTCTCTCTCACTTGCACTTCATATTAGCATTTACTGGAATAAAATAGTATATGCGAATGTCAGAAAAAGGGGGCCAAAAAATAACTGCATACAATCAATCTAAATCCCGCTATTTATTTTTTTGTGGATAAAGAATATGAAAATTTAAAGAGCTTCCATTTACAATAGAGAATGAAAAATCTAGGGAGTTCTTCTTACCAACCAAACCATCTTTTGTTAAAATAATTTGAATTTTAAACATAAAATATAATATTATAATGATAATGGATAAAACAGGGCGTCAGATCAAGAGAAAAGAATGTCTGAGAAACATATTTTATAAGAATATAATGAAATAAGGAAGAAAGAGAATAAAAATAGGTTTAAAAGGTATTCGATACGATATTATATTTTTATTCTTGTATTATTTTGAATCGTGCTGTTCTAAGAAAGAATTGAAAAAAAGGAAGAAAAAGAAGGAATATAAAAAAAGGAAATAATAATAACCTCTCTATGGGGTTGAACGTTTTTGGACAAGAGACATATAATTTTATATATTTTACCTGTTTGTAATGTATAAACGACACATGTTTTTCTCAAGACACGATTGTCCAACTTTTTTGAAGTTTTATTTCGTCTCTTTTTTTATTCAAATGATTTATTTGAAAAATATACATATGTACTAAAACATGTCTTATAGAAAAAAATTATTCTTTAAAGCGGTTGATCTGTATATTGGCATTACTATAACATCTATATATACATATGGTTCAATAAGATGTGGCGATAAGGGTAGATATAAAAAAATGAAGAACATAGTTTAAATAAATTAATTATTATTTAGTATTTTATATAATTACAAATTCTTTGTTATTATTGTACACTTTCATTAAACTTTCAAAAAGATAAATTTTTAGGAAATATTGAACATTTTATACATTGAATAAAAATGTTGTATTAAAATTCTTTAGTCTAAATAAAATTAAAGCCCTTGATTAAACACTCGTATCTGCTGCCGTGAATTATCATTAGTCAAAGAAATAATGTAGACCCAACACATCAAGGCATGAACTTTTTCTGAATGACAACCAAAAACTGTATGTCTGTATTTTTTTTAATTATACTTTTTTTGTTAAATCTAAATAAATATATTTTTTAATTACATTTTAAATAACCATTCGCATACCTAATACTAATATTCAACATGTATAAAATGGCATTGATATATACGAGTTATAAAAATTATATTTTGAATTATATTTATAAAAAATATACATTTTGTTTAATTAACCTTAGACAAGTTGAAGCACATATGCTAAAATGTAAAATGTAGAAAATATAATGTATATTAACGATGGTTTTTTCTGAACCCTGACTCTGGGATAAGTAAATTTTGACTTGAATATTATTCAAGTAAGTATACACAATTAAAATTAAAATGACTCAAGTTTAAGTTTATATATTTACTGTGTAGGAGAGGGGAATAATTATAATAATAATAATCATGACAAAAGTCGTTAATAATTTTCTCTTATATTTTAGATTTTTGGCTTTGATATAAAATTTAATACCTAAATTAAACTTTGTAAACTAAATTAAATTGATTTTAATATAACATGTATACATTTACATATTATATATGTATTAAGTATAATATATTATAATAATAATAATTTCTAAACGATATAAATATAATTGAGAACATTTTATTAAAAAATATACGCTATGTTTATTATAAAAAAAAATTGATAATTGTGTCAAGGCAAGTCAATTTTTATTGCTATGTCTTTTTCTTTTTAATTTCCTTTAAATGATAAACCATTAAAAAACTGTTCAACTCTTTTTAATCGTTTATTCAAAGGCATCCGAAATATAAATCTTCTGATTTCTTCAGTTTATTTGTTCGATTTTATTTTATTTTATTTTGTTAGCTCTCAATATTTTAAAAAGCAATAAAAAACTATATAAAAACATTTAAATTCAACGAACAGAAAAATATACATAAAATTCAATATTCGGCATTCTCTTATGGCTTTTAGAAAAACGCTTTTATACTTTATTTTTTTATTGTATATTATATTTTACTACATTTATTGGAAGGTACCTTCTTCAACCTTACATATGTATATAATATAACATATATTATATACATATATTATATTGAGATACACGAAATCACCTTGTAGCTACAATTATGTGCTTATAAATTGTTGTTTTGTTTTGTTTTTTTTTTCTTTTATTTTTTTTTCTTTTGTATTGTTCAAATTTCACACTAAAGAACGTAAAAGGCAAGAGCATAGATAAATTCGTATCGCATTATTGACCATAATGCTTTTTAGTTTGTAATATCACAAAATAATTTTCATACAAAATTAACTACACCGTCATAAGATCACGACAGTGTTATACGTGAAAATATAAATCAAATGTAAATATGTACTCGTATACTCAAATTCTTTAATTTTAATATAACATAAAGTTTTTTTTAATGCCACTTTAAGTCAAATAAAATGTTTTTAATATTAATTTATATTATTTTCTTACTCAATTCTTAAATTTTATTAAAAACCAAAAATATTTTGAATTATAATCATAATTCAAAAATCTCATATCATAAGCTTATATTTATTATTTTTATGGTATTTACAAAATTAAACAATAATTTATTATAATTTTAATACATTCCAAGAAATAATTCTTTACAATTTATAATTTACAATTTCTTTAATCGAAAATAATTGATTATTGAAAATAAATTATAAAATTTTCAAGAACTTTGAAGAACGAAATAGAAATGCAAACACACATCTTTTAAGTTGTGTATCACCTTCGTAATAATAATGTTAATATTTAATTCTAATAAATGTATCCATTATTAAATTTTTTAATTAAAAAGTTATATATTAAAAATCAATAATTAATTATTATGTTTTACGCCAATTTCATTACAACCATATTAGTTGTGAAGTAACGTAACACTATCGTAGCACTACAAGTTACAAGAACCTTAAGCTTAAATAAATATAATACTAACTGTTATTGTTCAACTTTAATAATTTATGGCATAATTAATATACAAGTCAAGAAGAGAGCCATGGAAATATCAGATTTTAAATAATCAAATCAATTTTTTCCATTTGAAAAATAAATGGAAAGAAAAGAAATAAGAGTCATTATAAATTCCCAATTAGGAATATAAAAGGGTTTCAGTTCTACGAACAATGAAATTAAAATGAAAGCGATATTAAGGGCAGATGTTGTATGCTATATGCATATAGTATTTTGTATTGAAATAAGTTTATATGTACTCAAATTTATGAAGATATTATATAGTATGTGTGGAAGATTTTTAACGTTTGGCTGTAAAAAGCAATCACACCTTAGAACGGCTCTGTATGGTAGAAAATAAAAATTATATTTAAGGTACATTCATTTCGTAAGTTCTCTTAAATTATACTTTTTTTGATACAGCTTTGTGTAATTTTTGTTATCTTCTGTTGAATATTTAAAGGATAAATTAAGATGGATATTTTAGTTTAAAATAGATACGTATACAGATATATAGTTATTCCTATATAATATAAAAAATACTCACTAATATAATTGTAATGAATAAATAATTGGGACAACAACCCAAAATGGTAATTTTTATTACATTATATAAAAATTCTTTACTTATTTGCATGACATGAAATCTTTTGCTGATGTAAATATAAAAATTTTTAACATCAAATCCGGAAAAACATTTTGTATATAAAATTTGAACGGATGCCAAACAGATGCTGACATGACGACACTTTGTCAACTTATACAGTTTATTGTCTCTTTTATTTTTGTCTTTATATTTAATCTTCAATATTCATAATTAAATTTTTAATTTTTCTTTTATTGACAGAAAAAACATCAGAAAAGGCGTGACGTATTAAATATACACACTTATATACATATTTATATGCATATAAATAAAATGTACCTCCATAATTTTATGAAACTTTGCACATTTCGTGTTACTTTTTATATTATTTTATTTTTTACCATAGCATGCCATATCGTCATTATATTATAATATTTGCAAGTAACTTTCAAGTGGTTAATGCACACTATATAGTAATTAAATGAGTATAATTAATTCTTTAGAACTAAATTTTTAGTAGAGATAGACTGTTTTTTTTCGTCGTGTACAAAAGTACATGCCGAAAAAGTAAAATTGTTTTGATTTATGAAATTATTTATTCTATAATTATTCTACATATTTTATAAATGCAGCCCAAGGGTTAAATATGCCCATATCAAATCATTAATAGGGCGGTGTGTACAATTGGATATGGCTAGGCTATACTGTCTGACTGTTTTCAACATAGGGCAATAAATTGGAGAACTGAGAAAATAACGTAATGCCAAAAATTTATAAGGGATCTTGATTTCTTATATAAATTAAATTGCATTTCAGCATTTGCTGAAAACTGATAATGATAATAATGCAGTATATTTAACTTTACCGTTGTTTACATTGAAAAATTGCTCGATACATTTTATCAAAAGCGATTTACTTATTTTTTAACCTTTTTAATGGATTTGAAAAAAAAAAAAAAACGACAGGCAAGTATGGCTGTATGCTTCGTCGAAATTTATGCGATAGTATTGTCATTTAATATAATAAAAAAAAATTAAATGGGGGTGCTCCACCACGTGTTCCGATCCCCCTTAAAATCAATATGGTTCTATGATGGACCAATAAAATACTAATCCCAAAATTTCATTGCAATCAGTTGTTGCAATCCTCGGGAATCTGATTTTTTCCAAAACAATTGTTTGGGGGGTGCTCCACCCCGTGCCCCGATGCCCCCCAAAATCAATAGTGTTCTATTGGGGATCAATAAAATACTAATCCCAAAATTTCATTGCAATCAGTTGTTGCAATCCTCGGGAAACTAATTTTTTCCAAAACAATTGTATGGGGGGTGCTCCACCCCGTGCTCCGAACCCCCTCAAAATCAATAGGGTTCTATTCGGGACCAAAATAATACTAATTCCAAAATTTTATTGAAATCCCTTCACGTGTTTTTGAGTTATCGTGTAAACATACGGCGGACGGAGTCCGGCGGACGGAGTCCGGACTGACAGGATTTTTTTGACCCCTTTTTTGGGGATAAAAGTTGCAATAACCACCAATTTGACCTTTTGTTAGTAAAAATAAGTTGCCCTAGGGTCATTCTATGTGAGAAAAAAATTTTTTTGGAAATTTTCTTTTAATTGTGTCTTTTAAAAATAAAAAAAGTTGAATTTCAAAATTTTCCATTACAAGGCTTAGTCGATTACGACGAAGCAATAGAAGAAGATTATCACAGAAAATCATAAATAAATATACTCAATAATAGAACTTGATTGAGTGATTCCAATTTTGAAGCACTTAAGGATCCCTGTTTTATGTTTGTTATCTATCTTTTTTTATGGCAGGAGGGGAAAACTTTCATAGTATTAGAAGCGATATTGCGGATATATATGTATATGCATGCATATATACATAAATATATTTATCTTGATTTTTTTTTCTTTTGTATATAATATAGGCAAGCTTTACGGGCATTGAGATTGTAACATTTTTGAACACACAAGTCTTACTTTGTCGAAATAGGGATGACAGTTACTTTATAAAAGAATGAAAATCTTCTTCTACTACATACTATTATGCCTTGAAGGGACAAAAAAAATCAAGGGGAAATTACAGTGTTAATATTAAGAGAGAGAAAATGACTTGTAAATGTGTGATTTTATATGTGTTATATTTGTTATACATAGTAAAAATTTTGAGTGACTTTTAAAGTTGAAATTTAATGGATTTTCATTTGAATATGTTGTTTCTCTTGTCCCCTTTGAAGCTCCACCTTTACAAGTCACTCGATTTATTTAATTTAAAATAAAACAACAAAAAATGAATTCCATGAATAATTGAATGGAATATAGAAATTTGCCATGTCAGCATAACAATTGATCACGTTTGATTGAATCCAATTATAAAAGCAGCCTTTTTCCATACACCGCTATATAAAATTATTTAGAAAAGACAAAAGTTGATGCTTGAAAAAAAATTAAATGGTAAAAAAAAGAGCTCACTAAAGATTCGAGTAGCGAACGAACAACGAATTTCCGGTTTTTTTAACGTCATTTCCTATATTTATCAATAATTCGATTTGTATTTACCGGCATGTGAAATTTCTCGTTTTAAAACGTATATTCCTATTCAAACTACTCTAAAACAGAATGCTCTTTTACACCACATCAATAGATACAATAAAAATAATACTCAAATGACAGAATTTAAATTTTCATTTTAGTTTTTGAATCATAAAAATTGTTTTTAATTGAGTTAAAGTCAATTTTGAAATTGACTTATTACCTACATGCCTATCAATATTCTTTTATTCTTTCGTATACATATCATGGTTCATATATGTATAATTTATAATACATTTTTTCAATTTTCAAAAGTGGCGATCATAAAACTTTCAATTCTATTTCTTTCCGTGCGTCCGTTACTCATACCATCAATAGCATTCCGTGCGGTTAACATGATTCAAAATTCTGAAATTTCTTATAATTCTACGAAGTTTACAAGAATTTATACCCTTTTATATCCTGCCAATGCACACAAACACAAACACACATATATTCTTTATCATATGTAAAATATAATACATATTTCAAAAAACAATGGAAAGTTTAATAATTTTTATAATAAAAATGCGAAAACTTTTAATTGAATTAAAATTTTGTATGTGTATAAGTTTGATTAAATTTAGACTTTCGTGTTAATTGTTGTAGAGTGTAAAGTATAGCTGAAGATCATCACAATGTATAAAAATATAGTTGACCTCTGAAATGTATCTTTATATGTAGAAAGAAATAATTTATTTAAAATGAATAGTATAAGATGACTGAAGTCCTTGAAATATATCTTTTAATTTTATGACAAAAAAATTACGAGAAATATTTGTAAAATGATTTTTTTTGTTTGTATATTTTAATGTTATAAACTCCATGGACTTTTTAACAGTGATTAGATATGAACATTTTTCTTCTTCAGAATTAACATTAAAATAAAAATTTTTTAATTGTTTTTTCACTTTATCAAAAATATTTATTTATTATTTAATAATTTATGTATTCTATTGTGTTTGTAGTACATGTGCGCCATTCTATTCAAAAGAATATTTATAATTTAAATAATAAATATCCACGGTTATTGTCGTTTGTTCGATTAAATAATATTTAATTATTTCATTGGCTATTGTAAATTTTGGTACGCATCTGTTTTTGGGGGAAACAAAACGCATATTAGTGCTGTCGAAGGCATTTTAAATTTATTTAGTCCATGAAATATTAAAATATTTTTTTATAATATAATAATAATGTACGTGTATGTTGAATATAACTTTATGTATGCTTGCAATATATGTACATATAATATACTGTAATTTTGTATAATAATAATACAAATAATGCGTGTATAATGAATGATAAGGAAATGAGTTTTTTTAAAGCAAATATTAAACATTGTGTTTTATGAGCTCTGTTTCTGTGTGTGTATGTTTTTAAAAATAAATAAAAAATTTATTTAATGTTAATTTATTCCTATAATAATAAAATAATATTTTTCAATGTGTTTTGTCATTGATACGCTGCGCTAAAGCATTCAAATAAACATTATTTGCGGCAATTATATAGTTACTCGTTTCATAACTAATTCAATTTAACCACACACATAACAAAAATCCTTTTATGATCTGATAATTATTCATCTCCAAAACAAAATTGATACGCATCACGAATAACCTTTAGTTTAAAGTCTATCGTCTAACCATAAAAATGATGAGAAATTTATTATTTTAAAATTATTTATTGAAGCATAAATTGAAAATATTAAATTACATTTTGGAAATATAAACATACATATATTTGGAAATAAGAAGCGACACGATGATGAAAGAGAACAGAAGTCACTTTGTGCTTGTTTACTCATGGAAAGAAAATTTATGTAGGTCCATAAATAACCCAAAAATTAAATTAGTGCGACGAATTTGAGAATATAGACCTTACTATTCATCAACCTACAACATAAAATATGCTTTTTAACTCTTAGCCAGCACCTAAATTGACATAAGACTTTGTTTTTTTGTATACTACATATATCGTCCACATTTCTATCAAAACATTTTATTTTTACATAAAGAAGAGTAAAAAACTGTGCACGCTATCACACAGGTAGAGACAACAATGCATGATATATAGAAAATGGAAATGGCATTTTAATAGGCAAACAATTTACTTTCAAACGAACTTATAAAAATCGTTATAACGTCAAAATACCGTAAATATATTATATTATACACGACATAATATTACCTACCTAAGTTTTTATGTATTTCCGTAGAATCAATTTCCGAATTACATTCATTGTCGGTGACTCAAAAATATATAACCTATAACTACCTACCTTACCTACGTACTTTTAACGAACTTATACCTATATATTAATTAACAACAATTTACTTAAAAAGTAATTTTTTATATTAATTATTGTAATAATGAATGGCTAATTGAATGGTTTTTGTTTTGTAAATAACAAAATAAAAATCAAATTATGAAATTTGCATATTTTTAATATAAGAAATAAAGAATATTATTATATCCATAATTTCCCTGATATCCAATTCAATAACAAAATAAATAATATAATAAAAAAAATTTTGATTTTGACTTTTATCCATTTAGCCATAGTTTACATTATTTATTGTATTTTTTGTTTGTGTTCTATTTCTATATATGAATACAATTACATAGTATATAAATTATCTATTTTATTTTGTGCAAAGAATCAAGAAAATATAAAACACACCCTCTTTGTATAAACGCGCATATGCATATTGAGTCAAAATAAAAAAAAAAGAAAATAAAAATATAAAAAATCTGATGATGGGCATTAGTTAGATTAGAAAATTTTCATTTCCCTGTTTCCTTTATATGTATATATATGTACTTTATTATTCTTGTGTTTCTAACATTTTGATATAATTTACTGTGTTTTGATGGGCGGTGGTAGCGTTCCCACCCCCTGTTTCATCATGAATATTATGATGAGTAATATAAAGTCCCATCAGTTCAGTTTAGTTCAGTACAATGTAATATATATATTTCATATAAATGTGTATATGTATTTGTATCATATAATTACATACGTGTGCGTGTATGTATAATAATATATTATATGAATAATATGCCGGTGACGGCAACTAAAAATCATTGTAATTATATATCGGATCAATCTGTCATTATAATTTTTTTTACTATATACATTTACAATATATAGCATAGTAAAAGAAAAAGTAAAATTTTCTGTTTTTTTTTATTATATTGGTTGTTGTTTTTGTTGAGGGTTATACTTAATTCACCCCTTTTACTAAGTGAGACACATACATAGAATAAAAGAATTAAGCAAATTATGTATAGTAAGTATGTATAGTAAGTATTATACATAATCATTACACACACATATATATATATCTCAATATAATATAGAGATAAAACCATGGATTTATTTTTAAAATCGCTCAAAAACCACCATTCGTGACCCGAAGATATAAGAATAGAGATAAAACAAGACAAAAGGATAAAATATACTCGATGTCTGTTACATGCAGACACGTTTTCAATGCCCTATGGGTAAAGAGGTCTGTCTTTATATAACAATAGTTATACATACACAAACATATCAACAATACACAGCATATATTATAATGGGAACGCTGTGCGGTAAGGTTTTCTTTTTTAAGGGATTTTCTCAATTGATTAAATTCTTGCTTCTTTCTCTTACTCTACTATTGTTCATCTCTTCTAACATTTTTGATTTGACTAAAAAAAATAAGTACCACAAATATAAAGATTATTTCATGAAGATTTTGATCTTGGTTCTTATTTTATTTCATTATTTTCTTCAGAAAAATAAAACTAGCAAAGAAAAAAATATAAATCACAAACAATATAAAATGAATTTTATTTTTTTCGTCCTTCTATTTTCTTTATATTTATATAAAGAACAAAGTTACACACAGTCAAGGATCACCCTCAAGAGTGGTAATATCTTTTCAGCGTTGGCATAAAAACAAAAAAACTGTCAACTCAAATTGTTAGATTGGAGAAATTATATATCGGACGTGTTATAACCATTTCTAAGATTATGTGACAATATATAGGCTGATCTAACTACTCTAAAAAAAGAAAATATCGGTTTTATAAAAAAGTAAATAAATGAAAGTTTTCCAATGCAAATATTTTTCAATATATTATTCACACAAATCGTTTATAAAAGCTTAAATATCAAAATCATTTCATTATAGCAATATTATCTTAGTGGTGATTAAGGCAAGGAAATGTACATTGTCACAAATTGTGAATATCACCTCATATACTATATTCCAAATTCCAAATACATTTACTTTCAATTTAATATGTGTTATTTATATATAGATTGGTTGGTATATAAGAAGCACAAGATATCTATGTTTAATATTCCATTTTGTCCAACAGAAAAAACTATAAATGCCTAAAGGCACTCAAATAAGGTTTCTATATATAAGATAGAATTTGTCACTGATCGTTCTACATATAAGTATATAAATATAAACACAACAACATATACATATTTGTATTCAATCTAAAATCGATATTACTTTATTATATTCTTCTTTTATTTTTCCTTATCGTTTCTTTTTCTTTTTGATGGTGGTGAAATCAATAAACACTCTATAAATGTGAAATTGTGTCTATAATACATTAGACAATATTATTTATATAAATAGGTACAGTCGAATTATTTCTTAAACAGTATATACAATATTAGATTTTTTCAATTTACCGTCCTATTTAATCTACTTCTAACTGCGAACTCATATCTAAAATTTTACTGTTGTTTCTTTTTTAATTAGGTTTGAATTTGTTCCCTGCTTTAGAGGATTCCATAAATCGATGTATATTAAACGCACGGATATCATTAAGGAGGTTCGAATAGCATGAGGTTTATGTATGTATAATAAAAATTAATAATTCAATTCGATTGCTTCTATATACGATTATGACAGCAATTAATAATAAATATTAATATATTTTTGTATAAATGTATAAAAAAAATAAAGTGACGGATAAATAGCTATTAATTAAAATTATTGTTTTAAAAATATTTTATATATACATGTATATGAATAATAATAATACTAAAAAAGGGGTTTATAAATGAAGTGGGGGATTTAAATTACACAAAATGGTTTATCCGTATTTTAATGACAACGCACAGTTATTGTTTTCGTTGTTGCTATTATTATTGTTGTGAGTGTTATTGGCGTTATTGTTAGGGGGTTGAGTTTTAACAGTATTTTTGTCCTATATTTTATGCTATATTAAGATCGTATTGGTATACGAATAACGACAATATTAAATTACAAAATGAAGTATGTATTAAGAAGAACAAGTAAAAACAATTACAACAGCAATAACAACAGCATAATAAGAGCAACAAAAATATTGCAAAAAATATATATATAATAAAATACAGGAAAGGAAGGTTACAATAATACAACTGTCAGCACAATCCAGGATCAGAAAACAATTTTTTCCATTTGCTCTTGTTTTTTTTCTTATTATTTCTTTTCTTTGCTCTTTCTTTTCTTTTTCTAATACAGAAGAAATTCTAGAAAAACTAAGGGGATTCGCCATATCAAAGACGTATTTTTACAGTATAGTGTCGTGAAAATCGGATTTATATTTCTTTTATATTTATATATTCTCTCGTTTGTAGAGAAAATAAATCTTTTCAATATTTGTTGTTGTTTGTTTTTTTTTCTTCTTCATGGTATAGTAGCAAATATCCTTCGTCTTCATCTTTGGTTGTTGTCTTCGTCTTTCAATACACGTCTACTTTTTTATTTATTTACAGAAATCAAGCTAAAAATTGAGGGTTTTCTTTTAACAAAAGATATAGATTTGTTAAAGTATTAAGGCTTCTGAGTTATGAGACTTATATCTAAACACTGATATATCCATATATATATATATATATATATATATATCTCGATATTTAAGTTTTCTTTTCTATTTTTTTCTTTTCCCATTTTTTTTTTGTTTGTTTGTTTGAAAGGGATCTAAATTTATGATGACACCAAAAATATTGTGCGTATAGAAAATAATATCTATCTACAGACAAATTCCATAAAAATGCAATAAAATTGATTTTCAATCAAAAATATATTCTCTCATATTTTTAAAATATACCTAATAGATGAAAATATATCGAGAGTTTTTGTAGAATTGATTTTCAATCATGCAATCAATAATTGATTGTCTCGATTCACCCTTTTCAATTTTTTATATTTATCTGTGTTCAGTCTATTTCAAAATCTGAAGAGCTAATGACTAAAATTCAATCAACTTTAAAAAATAAAATGAAAAAATATATAAGCATTCATTTTCAATTTGTGCGCCTTGTTGACTAAAATTAAGGATCAGGCGGGCACATAGTGCTGATCAGAGATAAAGAAAAGACCCTTTGGGTAACAGTTCGTATCTCAAAAACAAAAAATTAACTATTTATTCCCAAAATATTCGTTGTCGTTGAAAGCAACAACAGCAACAACAAAGAGAACGACAAAAAATTTCTCTCATGTCAAATACATAAAATCCGCCCTTTTTGCATGGAATTATGCCCTTGAGAATGTTGTGTTTTTTCTAACATACACATATTTTAATGTGCATGACATGAATTTTTTTTTTATTTTATATATAAATATTCACGTAATGGTTTTTTACAATGCATTAAAAATATTGAATATTATATATATGGAATTATGGAGATTTTATGGGGTGAGCATTTGAACGTAACGTACATATAATACCGTTTCAAAATAATCGAATATTATAATATTGAAAGGAAACGGATGGAAATTAATTTTTTACTTTTGTCTAGAAATATTTTCAACAAATGATATAAAATTTGATTATATTATAATGTATTTAATAATGATATATTCATATGTATACAGGAAAAGTCATTATAACATTATATATACATGTTTTTATTAAGTTAAAAAATAAAATTTTAAAATTCATTCATCTTGTGTCTTGTCATCACTGAAATGCTATTGAAATTTTTAATTTAGTACGTATTTATATAATTTTCTTAAATTATATTAAATTGTAAACTATTTAGAAATTCTTTGCAAGAAATGCGATACGAATGATGAATAATGATGAATAACAAATAAAAATATCCATATTAAATTAACTTTTCTTTGACCATTAATTTTAAAAGTAGGTATGTATGTTTATAATACCATGGTTCTATTCTTTGATTTTCGTTAGAGAAATGATTTCGATTTAATTTAATTCAAATTAAAAATAAAATTTTCGTTCAATTTAAAATTTTAAAAAACTGATGAACGATCTGAAATCAAATTAAAAGAATTATATTATGTAAACATACATTTGCATAAAAGTATTCTCTGTATGAATGAATGTTTTTTCTGAGTTTTGTTTGTGTTCATTTACAAAATGCCATAAATATATTCCCTCCAGATTTTCTTGTAATACAAGAAAACTTAAATGACGATTCGCAGTTTATATTTTATTCATAACATGTATTTGTGAATCAAAAATGAAAATTTATATCCGATAATATGTGAAATTCATAAAGATCTGACGTTCATTTTTAATAGATTAATGAGTCAACATTATATAGTGAAAATTGTATCGGCCTATTCATTCTATCTATTTAATTTTTACTTGCTTTTGAATAATCGTTTCTGTTATGTTCCATTTTTTTATCAAATAAATAAACGAATGAATATAATAAGATTTTTTCAGTTTATGGCTTCAAGTATTCAAATTTTTATAATATCTACATAATGTTTATTCTGACTTTCATTCAACTTTCAAAAACAATCTTGACGACACCCAACTTTCAAAATATTTATATTCTAAGATGAGAATAAGAATAAGAATAAAATATGTATCCTAAAAATATATATATATTTAGGTATCTAAATAAATTCTGTCATCCAAAGAAAAAAAATATCATATTTATGAGAAAAAAAAATTATTCATTGAACTCAAATCAATCAGCAACTTCAACTTCTTTTACAAAAAGTATATTAGACTATAAATATAAGAAAAAGCTTTTCAATGGATTTTGATTTTTCTCCGCATACGTTTCATCAATTCATCCATCAGACAGTCAGACGTAATCATTTTAAACAGAAAATATATAAGATTACTCGTATATAAAAATAGATAGGTATTCGGTAGGTATACAAAATAAATAAGAAATATAAATGAATGTTTGGACGTTCACAATTGAATAAACCCCATTCATCTTTTTTTTTTAATAATAAATAAAATATAAATCTCAAGAGTTTAATTTCATATAAAAAAAGAACCGGAATTTCTTATATTTTTTATTATTATTTTTTAGACAATAATTGTGCGGCGAGAATTGAAAAATAATTCTTTCTTTTTTATATAGTTCAATGTTCATGGGAAATAATATAATATAGTATATAAGAGTTTGATCTCAACAGTAAATCAAGAAAATCTTGTCCTTTGTGTTTCGTTTCGAATTTCTTTATATGTTCACTTTCAATGATTTTATAAGCTTTATATGTTTGCCACCTCATAAATATCACAAGTCTCCGGGACACGAAAATAAAAAGAAGAAAAAACATAAATGTAGATGTGGAAAATTTTCAGTTGAATAGAAAAATATATAAAATAAAGAAAGAAAAAAAAAATAAACATTTGTTACATTTTTCCTGTTCATAATTATTTTTGGCTATAAATTTTTTCCCCCTTCAATCATCCATAAATATATCATCCATTTCGAATATATATATAAATATATATTTTCACGTTTCTATAACCTTAAATGTAAAGGATAAGGATATTATTTTATGTACAGTGATGTATTTTTTTTAATCAAAAATTATGTTGGTTAAAATGGATAGATATTATTTTATAATTCTGCTAAAAAATGTATATTATAAATTTGTTAAAGTTACTCTGATGACTTCAAATATATTGTCTTAATAGTTTACCCTGATTGGTTGAAATACATCACTGTAAAGGAAATATATATAGGAACGTGAGCCCATTTGGAACCATGGAAATGTATTGTTTGTTCGGTTGGTTAAATTTACAAGAGTAAAAACGACAAAATGATGTATGGTTGATTGGGGTGAGGTATAAATATATATTATATTGTATGAGAATAAAAACGATATGAGAACGGTCACCGTCTCAGTCACATTTATAATATAAATTATATCGATTGGACACGTTTAAAATAAAATATAATATCAAAACGTATATAATAATAAATTGGTATTCTATAAGGTCTGATATATATCATTTTTAATGAAAAGTTTCTGATTGCAAATATTGATTATCGTATCCGCTAAGTATTAAATTCATGCATGTAGATTAATTATGTTACATTTTCAATTTTAGAATTTTTGGTTTTAATTAACAATTTTTCTAAACACACCTAATGTTTTTTACTATATACGTATTTTATGAAGTAAGTGATTTTAAAAAACATAATTCAATTAATAATTTATTAATTTTTTGCTTTTTTCCTCAGAAATTAATCGTTAAGTCAATCACATTTATTTAATGTTTTTGCGTGACATGTCAATAATATTAGAAAGAGTATATTTTATTTTAATGAAGATTGACACAGAAAATTTTATTTGAGTCATTTTTTCTAAATATAATGAAAAAAATTATTTAAATAACTTTTTTAAATTTGTCAATTTTTTTCATGTTTGAATAAATTTTGAACGCTAGACTCTGAAACATTGTCACGGGGAAAAAATTACAATCATTTCATTATTGGAGTTTGAAGAATTTTACAGTGAATAAGAGGAATTTTTATATTAAAACATATTTCAAAACCATTTATTGTTTAATTAACGATAATAGATAAGGCATAAAAGGATTCAAATATAGTTGATTAGTACAAACAAGAACATTTTTTGACTGACGAAAAAACAAGTTCCAAACAAAAACACTAATGTCACGTTGTCATACGACTTTACTATGTCAAAATCCCGACCAGCGCATTTTATCTACTCTAAAATTTCTTCTATCCATTTAATTTTTTCATCAATTTTCTTACGTTTCAAATGTACTGAGACAATCAGTTCTGTTCTTTATCTGAATGATTTTGTCAGTATGTTGAATTATTGTGAAATTAAGGGCTTGATTATATTTAATTTTTTTTTTCGTTTTACCCCAATCTGCAATTATATTAATTTACATAGATAACCCTTAATGCGTCACTATAAATAAATGTGTGTGTACATAATTCCGTGTAAATATGGCTGCTATGTATGCATATATTCGCCTTTGGTGTTCAAGACGACTTATATCAAATTTTCAAGTATAGATACTTCAAAATAATAAAGCATATTTTTCTTTTAAAGAGGGAGAGCGGGAGAGCGTTTGTTAAAACAGAATGTTAAAAGCAAAGTGTGTAAGTGAGAAAAAAAAATTATAAATTTACTCAGAAAATAAAAAAGAAGATTATAAAGAGGATGTGGGGTGTTTGACGTAATTAAACAATATATAATAGAATCGATGGGACGTAATGATCCATGAGACCTAAATTTTAATATTCAAAGTGACGCAATTTGTTCGATTGGAAATTTTTCGGTATATATAGGAATATTTTTTTTATATTATGGTTGGGGCTCAGTATTAGGAGCTAGAACGATGAAAAAAAGAAATTAATTAGACCATAAAATATTATTTTACATTCCATTCATTTTTAAATGGGTATTATATTGTTGTTCACCCACAAGATTAATAGTTATTTGACAACCTACATAATATTGATACACAGTTAACAAAAAATCAAGCATAAATAATTTTATCAGTGCTTTTCCATTTAAACATACTTTTAATATACTATATGTAGTAAGATATTATAACTATTTATGTGCCAATTATCCATTATTATTTCTATTATTCTGAAAAATGAAAACGAATTAGAGTACTCTCTGTTTTATTTATTAGTTGAGCTATAATTTCGTAATATTGGTTCATTTTAATCTTTGAATTTTTAGAAATAATATTTTACGATTTTTTTTAAATTATAAAACTTTGAAGAAGATATCTTATTAAGTAAGGATAGGTTGATATTAGGAAATCTTCTTATAAATAATTAAATTATGAACTAACCAATAATTGATTACAAAATATTTTATATTTTAAACAAAACACGTAAAATTATAATTAAGATTAAAAATAAAATTTAGCATTAATTTTTGAAAATTATTAAAATAAGTAGAACTTGTAGCATCGTGTGTAGGTCGATAGTTTACATAGCCAATTCAGTATACAAATTTGTTAAATTCGAAATAAGCAGAATAAACATAAAAACCATATCTGACACTGATAAAGATATGAGTAATATGAGACACGAATAATTTCTAAACATTAAAAAAATAAAAAAATGTGCACCGTATCATCTTTCCAAAAAGGTTTTATTGTAATAGAAACTTTTTAATTAAAAATTTCACCTTAAATCTATAATGTTAATTGCACTAAAAACCAAATTGACACGAAAAATAATATGATAAAAATGAAGGGATAAAGAATACTGAAATCAGCAAAATATAAAAAAAAAATAATAAAAGATATTTTTCCTTTATTTAATGGTGAATAAATCGTGACGTGATAAAATATAAATTTTTGTGTAGATAGGGATGGTAAGAAACTGAAAGAAAAAATTACGTTACAATATTTTTTGTGATGAAGGTACTTTTATAAAAATGTCAAATATTGCAATATTGTCCAAGCTTAAATTATGTATTTCTTGGCTTCCCTTATAAATATTTTTTAAAGGTTTCATCTATAATTTTCTATTGCCGCTTTTCCTACCAACTATATAGAAATAAATTTTTTTTTCAAAATTTAAAGAACGAAATAAAAAATTAAACTAGTTAAACTGGAGTCTTGTTTTTTATTATAATAATAATGTTAATATAGAAATATAAAACTGAAACAGAATTAAATTAAAAACTAACCTTTTTTTTAGAAACATTTTAGAATATAAAATTATATTCAAATGACATTTTCAGTGCCTGTTTTATTTTTACGATGTGTAATATATTTTCAGAAAAGAAGATCTAAGTTCAAATTTAGAGATGTTATATTTAAATATAAATATAATATTTGAATTTGAATTGTTTATTATATTTTGCTTTATACTTTTGTTGTTGTGTATGTGTTAATTAACAAAATATGTATGTGTATTTTTATGTATAAATGAATAAATAGCGAGTAAGAGGGAAAAATTATATGTTTTCCACATTAAGATTAAGTTTTTGGTAAATCCAATAAATCCTTTATTTAATCTATTCAACAAAATTTAATCTCATTTGCATATAATGTATATACACACATTTTATGGGTGTTTAGAAGCCAACGCAAATCTTCTGTGAGCACATTTTCTATTCATTTTTATTTCATAAACAAACTTTATTGCTTGGTTCTATTTTATTTTTTTATGTTCTCGTCTAAAAAATTAGTCAATCATAAACAAGAAGAAGAAATATTATGTTTAATTTTTTATCAAACCAAAAAATAAAAATCCTCTCGCCCAAAAATTTTATTTTTTATTTTTCTTCATCAAGAATAATAATCATATATATAAATAGTCACGTTTATATGTATGTGTATGCCTCATATATAAGAAATCTCTTTTGTAAAAGTTTATAAACTGAAATCATTAGTATTCTATACTGAATATAGGGGATCATTCATCAAATAATCCCCATGCGATGGGTTTTAAGAAGGATATTTATACGCATGTAAAAATATATTATATTTACGCTTATAAAAAAATATATGTTTGTAGAAAAGAAAAATATAAAAAAAATTATTCGATGATTTAGGTCAGAAATATATGAATGTAAACACACAGAAATATATTATTTTGTTTTTGTTCATGGTAAAAATTCAACTATGTATAAATTTTCACAAGAAAAGTCTTTTGTCTATTACAGAAAATCTAGAATCGAATCTATAGCAAATTATTCATACGTTTAGAAATCTAGTGAATGTTAATTTAA
Organism: Pedicia rivosa; assembly: GCA_963082725.1. Classification (NCBI taxonomy): domain Eukaryota; kingdom Metazoa; phylum Arthropoda; class Insecta; order Diptera; family Pediciidae; genus Pedicia; species Pedicia rivosa. Next base: position 21,435,088 of record OY720151.1, read on the forward strand.
AATATTCTAGTGAAACATTCAGCGGATAAGTAGATTCACTAGATTATGATTATTTAAATTTTTTTAGTTGAATTAAAGGGGTGAATTGCGGAAAAGTATATATGAAAATCGATCGAGTTGTGATAAAATTATAAATATTTCGTGATTTATGTTTATATAAAGAAATATTAATTTGTAATTGTATATTTCTTGAAACGAATACTGTATGTATAGTATAAGGAAAATTTTCTATTCTAATAATTCTAAGTATAATTTTATATTTAGCAATTTTAAATTTAAATGATGTATAAAATTACTAAAAATTTGATAAAAACTATAAAAAAAAAAAAAATTATGACGTTGGTTTTGGACTAAATAATAAATCTTCAGTGAATTAATTTAAATTGTTTTTCAAATAACTAGAATTTCTTCTTTTTTTTTGTTACATAAATTGTGTTTAAAACGAGGCTAAATTATGTAGTTTCTTTTCATTTTATAATATTTTTTTTAAAGTGAAGAGAACAACAAACTTAAGTAATCCGTATATGTTGCAAAATAAAAATATTTTTCATATTTTTCTGTGTATGTTAAATAAGTGAAAAATATGTTGTCGGAAGAATGATAAAATGGGGTTCTCTGGGAAAATAATTTTAAATAAAATTTATGTATTTAATAATGACGTACCAGGGACGTACTTTACATTGGATTATATATAATTTATAATATGCATATATTTTCATTAGACAATTTTTTTAACATTTGGTTTAAATGATTGATTAATCAAAGGAACGAACATCATTTGTCGATTAATAGATTCATTTTTAATTATTCAAAATATACAAGGTTTATAATAATTAAAACCTTAATGTAATTTTTATCAGCATACATAATTAACTCCTTCCCCTATTTACGTTAAATTTCTGTGCTTCTGTTTTATTCTATTTTTTGCCCTTGTCCGTTTTTTTTATATGTTTACGTTTATTTCATTTTATTTATTCACATGAATTTTTTTTTCCATTTCCATCTGGTTATTATTTCAAATGAGATCAGATTAAACTCATCCGATTTTTTTTATTAAATTATTTTAGTGAATTTGTCATGTCAGCATTTTTTTTTATTTTCATAATTTTTCTAGGGGGGAAATTATATAAAACCTGATTCAAAACATTTCAAAATTTATATTTAAATTAAATTAATAAAATTGAAATTTTTATATTTAGATTTTCTTAAATAATAAATGTTTTAGAAATTAAATAATATTTCTTCTGTTGCTGTTCTGTTGTTGTTATTTGTACATTTAATTTATATCTATTTTGTTTTTTCCATTTTTTCTTCATTTCCTTCTTCTTCTTTTAAACATTTAAATTCAGGAATTTAAAATCGTGCTGATTCAAGATGGAGGTGTCTCTTCTTACTCCAACTTATAAAATGCAAATTCTATCACGAACTTAAAACTTCCTTTTCCTTTGAATTTTTTTTTTGTATTTTGCTTCCAGGCAAAAATGCATTCAATATTACAATACATATACAATGAATTGAATTCATGCAAATTCAAGTGCATAATTTCTCCTCTTTTTTACGGTTTTATGTTTTCGATGAACAAAGAAGTTAACAGAAAAAAACAAGATTGTTTTGCTTTATAAAAGGGAAGAAATTTTATAATTGAGATTCTTGTTGGATTTCATTCTCTGAGTCTGATGTCTGAAAAATAAATAATAGAGGTCTGGGCATTGAGAATAATAAAGAAGGGGACCTAAACTAAACTAATATAAAACCAGAAACTAACGAAATACAAAAATTTGTTGTGTAGACAAAATCATCCATCCTTGAGGCTTTTGTTTTTTTTTCTTTTGAAAAAAAAAATTTAGATTTAGATTTCTATGTATTTGTGTTTATATGAAATGAAACAGGATTGACTTAAATTTCAAAACCAATTTGAAAAAATAATACTAATAATAATAATAATAATAATTTTACTTTTCTTTTTTTCTTCAGTTCAAATATAAACTAAACTAAATATTTATTCAGGCCTTTTAGACTAACTCATTCGGTCATGAGAAACTAAATATGTTTTTCTCTTATATGTTTGTAACGTACATAATATATATTTACGTTTTGTTAAAAAATAATATAAATATATATAAAATAACTGAAAATGTTTGGAAACGCAAAATTTCCATCAATATTTGTTTGGGACAAAATAATTTCTATTTAAATGTGGGTGTGTGTGTTTCTGTGCATGTATAAATATGTGTAGTTGTATTGTTGTTGTTTTTGTTGTTTTTCTTGTCATCTAATTGGTATTTACTCATTAATCACACTTGTATGCCGTTGTTGAGGATCGTAACAAAAAATGTTGCCTCTTCAATCTTTTTAAAAGAAAAATATTATTTTAAAATTTATTTAGTGAAGGTTTTTTATGTTCATAAAGATAAAATTTTCAAAGTCTCCTTTTTTTAATTTTTTACATTCTATCTCAAGGATCTTTTTTTTTCATTTTAACATCTTTTATATTTTCTTTTGACGAACGAAAGAATATATTTTTTGCTTTCTCTTTAAATATATACATAGAGATATGATGTTGGGAAAGAGGATTTAGATTTCCATTCTATTTAAAATCAACACTTAAGAAAATAACTTTACATTTTAATGGTCCATGAGTAAAAATTTGTCAATATAAATACTTAAATTTTATATCTTCAAGTCCCGTCATATTAAATATATAAAAATAAAATTATTACTTTGTTACAGACTTTAAAAGGTTTCAATCTTGAAAGGAGAAGATAAAAAAAACTCAATGTTTTATATAAAAGAGAAAAAAAGTGATTGAAATTAATTTATATATTTAAACGCAAAGATAAAAATAAGTCAAATGTACAACGACGTTTCTAAAATGTCAAATTTTATTTACCCTTTAAATATTAAGACTTTTGCATGAAAAATAATAAGAAAAAGTACCCAGTCAGAGTTATTAATTTAGAGTACATCGACTTAACTAGGGGCGACTTTAATTATTGTGAAAAAAGAAATAAAATTAGAATGAAATGAAATGAAAATGAATTAAATTCAAACAGAAATTTCATCCCATTCTATTAATTTCAATTTTCTCTAAGTTAAATATGTATTTTTTCTCTTTTCTCTTTTCTATAAGGGTCAGGTATAATTAATCACGACATTTAATTATTCGTAAACATTTTAAGGGCGACCGTAGAAGAGCAAAAGAAGAAAAATAAAATAAAATTATAAAATATGTACAAAATTCTAAGGATATTTTCTTCAGTGTATTATGTTCTGTATAAAATATAATTAAATACGAATAATTTTTTCCCCTTTTTTTTATCAAAGATTTTCATTTTATTTTCTTCTTATGCCAGTTATAATTTTTAAATTTTCTTTCTTTTTTTTCTTTTTTATGTCTCTTCGGCTTTTGTTTTAAGCCCTACCTATCAATCATCAATCATCTTATTGTGTAATTCCTGATTTTTTTCATATTATTATTTTACTTTATTTATTCTTTTCAAAAGCTCAAAATTTTTAAGGTATAATTTCATTTTAAAAGACACTAGAATATATTGGATGATTCACAATTAAATATTAGCCTATTGAATTCCTTCAAACAATTACACAAAGTGATTCATGTAAAGTTAAATATGTATTACACACTGGTCAATATTAACATTTAAAGTTTTGAAGTACATGTACAAAAACATTTTAACTTTAGTAGAACTTGAGAGGTTTTAGTTAAAATTTGGTTACTGAACTTTGTCATTAATTATTGTTCTTGAATATAAAAACAAAAATATTCAACTAATCGTCTTACGTCGTTTTGCTTTTAACAAACAAAAAGAATAAAAAGGTTAAAAAATTATTGATTTATCTCACGAAACAATGGATAATTTATGTTTTTTCTTTGATTTTTTGTTTTAGTTTATTATTCGATCCTTTTTTCTTTGAATTTTGCTTTAAAGAACTTTATTTTGAATTGTAGTTCTAATTATGATTGTTGTTAATATCAATGAATAACGAGTATTTTGAAATATAGAAAAGTTATAAAAACGAGGCTGAACAATAACTAAAATATTATAAATACCTACAACAGAAAACGCAAATGAAAAGATAAAGATAATATTGGTGGATGAGGACATGTCTGTTTGTTATGTGGATTTCCTTTCATGTTAATTTTAAATGAATGAAAGCCAATATCATTTATGTAAATAACAAATATTTTACTATTTTTTTGTCATGTAATAATCAGTATCGTATGTATTAGATTAATTAATAATATATTAGGTATATAGTATACTTATATACACATACACATATCAATACGTTTCATGCATTCCAACCGATAATTGACTGAAACTTCTTTTAGAATCTGACATTGTATAAATATAAATATAATAAAATAAACTTAATATCGATTAATTCATATAAATGTTTATATCATGTATTGCATATGATTGAATAAAAAAAAATAGAAAATAAGAATATGTTTTATATAATAATTTAAATATAGACAAAACAAGGAATTAATATTTAATAGATGATCGAACGTTAATATAAGAGAATTATAGTATATTTCCTGTTTCCACCATTCCTGTATATTTCTATAGAAATAAATGAAAATGTTAAACTTCTAATAAATTATTTATATACTTAACTTAGAATTCACAATGTAAATAAAAACTTTTTGTTTTAACCTAAAATATACTTTTTGAACAATTATGTCGGCGTTTCTTTTACATAATTATGAAAAATGAAATATTTTGTGAAGCCGCAAAAATTGTCAATGAAAGAATTTATAAAGTATTTTTTGTCGGAAAAAAACAAAAGGTTAAAAAATGTGTATCTTGAATTCATTCAATGCAATTATTTTTGATTCCAGACTGAAATCTTAAAAATCTTAACCACACAATATCAAACAGAATTCTCATATGTATTTAGTTATCAATATAATAATAATAATATAATATTGATGGTTTTCCATTAATCTATCTATATGGATATAGTATTATAATATAATAATATAATTGTTATAGAGTATTATATGTAGTATCTATGTTATTACATTATTACGAATTGGATTCTAATATAAGAATTGAATCTATAATAATATTTTTTATTTCACTTATATTTAATTTCATTTCAACACATCTACAAGACTAAATAATTAATATTTATCATTTTCAGGATAAATTTCTCAGAGGAAAAATATAAAAAAATTTTCTTCTTGTTCTTAGTCAATTCAATTATTAAATTTCAATTTTTACCGTCCCTTTTAGACATCGAAAGACAAGTTTCTAAAGTGGAGTACTGTATACATTTATTTAATTTATATATAATATAGCCATTCAACGAACACAAAATCTGGACATTTCTTTTCCAAAATACATAATATATATTGTATATATATATGTACTTATATACCAAATCTATCTATCAAAAAAAAAAAAAAATATATATATATGTGTGTACTTGTAGTATATAGTATATAGATATATATATATACAATATATATACACGTCATATATATATTTCTGTTAAATTAAATTGATAAAAAGTTAGTATAGCAAACCCCGTAACAATATAAAATATAAAAATTCTTTTTATTTTCTTCAATTTTTCTCAATTTTTTTTTTTTTGCTACAGTGAACCTAAATTACACACTCAGCCATTGTTGAATACATACACAGCTAACTGTATTTGTGTGGAAGTATATGTATATAAATAAATATAAATATAATAACATGCCCTTCACTGTATAGAAAGATAGATCCTACATGTATGGTTTGTCTGTACTATGTATCTTATCCTTGATGGGATATTTATAAAGGAATTTGATATGAAAGAGGTGTGTGGGGAGTGTGCAAATAAAAGAAGCAGCAGAGGGCTATTCAAAGAACTATTCATACATACATATATACATAATAATATATTATATAACTTTTATTGCAGGGGTTAACAAAAAAAAAAACGTTATAAGAAAAGGAAAGGGAAAGGGAAAGGAGAATCATGATCCAAAGAACCAAAATATAAAAAAATAATAATGGGTAGCTGCATCAGAATAATAGTCACGAAATTCATTAAGGCATAAAAATAATATAGAAAAACCTTTATGTAGTTGGGAATTACCATTTTTTTATAGAAAATTCACATTCAGATCAAGAATAGTTTTTTGTTGTATAAATTTTGACCTTATTTTAAGTTTAGTTTACATGAGGTTATGTTCTCATTTTTAAAGCTTTATCCTTCTATTCACATTATGTTTTTTTTCTTCTTAAGATAAAATAAATATTATAATTTTGTACCGCAAAACTAATCCATCATAATAAGGAATTTACCACCAAATATAAAAGCACATTCAAAGAGGGCACATCTGTATATACACATACTTACATATAAATATATGTTATAAGAATATCAGAAACACAAAACCATATTATGTATAAACATTGAAATTGATTAGTTCATCCATTCAAATAATATACTAAGCATAATATTTTGTGATTACTTTAACCCTACAAACATATATACATATATACCCAAATGGGAGATATTCGATCGTTACTATGGATTTTTATCCCTGGGTTCAAGAGGGATGTATAGCTTTTTGATCAAATCATAGTCAGTCTGGAAGCGTACATATATATAAAGAGTGATTGAACGATTTGGTTTGTCGAATAAAAACGAATTTATATTCGACAAAAAGAAAAATATGTATATAGAAAAGAAAATAATGCTTGCATTTGGTTTGAATAGAAATATCCTATCTATCTGATATATATGAAAAAGTGGTGAACGGAAAAGGGCGAGGACTCCTCACCTGAGGCCTTTTCATATGAATATAACATGTGTGAATTTTTTTTTTGCTTTGATTCGTATTTTGTATGTGTGTGTGTCTCTGTAGTTGCGTATACAATATTGTGTGATTTTAAAACGGAAATAATGGTGATAAAAAATTGAACAAGAATATAAATCAAGGGAAAATTGTAAAAAAAAATGAAAAATCAAGAAAAATTTCAACCACAAAAAACTTTAAAATTTTTATAAATATTAAAAACATTATTTTATGATTAAATGTACTCGATTGTATTATACCGTATTTGTAACCAATTAGCAAATAACAAAATCACCATTAAATTTTAGTTATAAAATTTTAGTTATCGTTTAAATTAAAAATAATAATTATATATACCTTAAAGCTCAGTCCAACGACTTATGTTCTATTATAAGAATGGTTAACCCAACTTAATAAATTATAAAAAAAAACGATTTATAGACAATTCTAAAAATAAAAACTTATTTTCAATTATTCTTTGAAAATGTTCTTGAAAATGTTAAAATCAAATAAAAAATTCAAAGATTTAGGCAACAACAAATTAGAATTCTTCTTTTTTAAATATATATTTTTATCTGTAGGTATATGTGAAAATGTATATTATTAGATTATTTGTTATTATAATTCCATGAATCGTTTGAATTTTTTTTCGCGACAGATAATTTTTTTAAATTACGAGTTATGCTTCCATTATTTGTAAATATATAAATTGTTTTTATAAATTTCGATTTTCATTAGTTAATACGGAATAATATTAAATCAAAATTTAGAGAAAAAAACTAAACATATATATTTTTTTAGTAAATTTTTACTCAAAAATTACATCAAAGCTTCTGATGTAGATGTACAGCAAGTACTTGTGGATGTGCAAATTCTGTGATAATTGCATAAATAATGTCATTGAATTAAAGAAAATTTTGATTATAAGCACAAAAAAAAAATTAGTAATCATAAATATTTGTTGAATATGATCAAATACTCTCATAAGAGTATTTTCAGTTTCAATTATATCTAATTACAAATGATCTTCTTGTATCAAAAAAAAAAAACAATACAAAAAGATTGTGTGTAAAAAATATTTCAGCTTCTTAAATTTATTGCCTTATTTACATATTTTAAATATTTTATGTTTTCATTCATACGCATAAATATACATACGCATAAATATACATACGCATAAATATACACCCAAAAAAATCAGCCAGCCTTTCTCAATAAGAGACTTTACATAAGCAAAAAGTTAAAATGTTTTAAAAAATAAACGAATTTCATGTACTTTGGAAAGCATTTCCCAGAATGTTCAGTGGAATGTTTATTCGTACATTACACACATGTTTAAATAGATATATGTACATAATTATTTAATATATGAAAAAGAAATTCGACTATTACTAATACTAGTGGGTATTATATTTTTTCCCGTCGGGGAAAAATATGATCCCGTAGCACCTAAAAGGCATACGGTCTTATTGAAATAGGCTAATACAAAAGATAACTGCACCGATAAAAATTTAATTATTTAATAATTTCTCACTTTACTCTTGTGTTCTTTTTGATTATTAAAATACATACCCCAAATACAAAAACCCCCTCACACATTTTATAGATTTTTGCTGTTATAAGAAATCACATATTATCAAAATACATATACGCACAATTAAATATTATTTTTGTTGAACAAAAAATATGAATTAATCATACCAAATTTTATTATTTATTTATTATGTTTTCTGCTATTTCTTCTGAATATTCTACTACCCTCAAAATCAGTTTATTTGCTCTACAGTTAACAGCGTAGTCTAAAAGTCCCAGACCCATATATTTTATTGATACCCATCAAAAATATAAATGTACAATCCAAACATTTTAATTTATGACATTTTTCTATGCTGGCTTAATTTCTTTAACTTCTTCGTCTTCTCCTTGTTTTTCTTTTTGTTACTTAAATGTATAAAAATATATAATGCCTAGAAAAAAATAATTACTTTCTGTTTAAACATCTGCAACAATCCAACAATAATATTATATACAATACAATACAATATTAAAAGCCAACAACAATAAAAAAAACAAAAGAAAATCATCTTAAAAATCTATATCTTTGTTCTTTTGTATTATAAAATAAACTTCTTTTTTTTTGTCTGCCTTGTGTGTTATTTTTTTTTTCTTTTGGTCTCTAAACTTGGCAAATAATAAAAATAACATGAATAACCAGTGGGTTTTCTAGTGCCGTGGTTATACTGGTATTAGGAGTGGTACAAAAACAAAACAAAAGAGATTCGCATCTTTATAAAACAGAAAAGAAACGAAGTTATTTCTATATAACTATTTTTGTTTTAGTTTTCCTTTAGTTTGTTGCTTCTAAAAATTAACAATAAAAAAAGTATTAAATTTTAAATTTATATAGCATGTGATTATAATTATTTCAAAACAATTTAAAAGATGTCTATCAATGAGGCCACAATAGAAAATTTTTTTTTTTTCAAAAATGGCATAAAATTCCCCCAAAAAGGGGTTTCTTAATAATGTTAAATATAATTGGGTTGTATACTATTAAACTACTGCTTGGCATGTGTGTGTATGTCTGAGCACATATATGTTTATGTATCATAAAGAATTTATAAAAATGAAATACCTTAAACCTAAAATTTCCTGACCGTAGTATAAAGAGGTCTAACAAAATAATAAAAAAAGGGGAGAAGAAAGTCAGTTTTAGTCGTCCCTTTTGTTATTTAGCCCTTTAGGCTGTATTACAAATCTTATTATGGGAATAATTTTACCTTTTATATAAAAACAATAAAAAGCGTCTTCATTGCTCTTTCTTTTTTTTTTTGTTTCTCTGAAATAAAATATAATAATATGATAAGTATAAAAATTGCTATTTAAATTTTTTTAACAAATGTTGATTCCCCTTTATAAATTATTCTCAAACCGCACAACGAACACTATACTAAAATCCTTGACATAAAAAAGTAATTTCCTTATCTTTATCTCACCCACTCTTTGCCTATTTCTTTTTTTACTCATTCTACTTTACTATATGTATCTACTTATTTATAAAATATGCACTAGAAATTTATAACAACAACAGAGAGTTGGGTTATATTTTTCTCCAAATAAAACAGGAAGAAAAAAAAAGAACATTTTAAATTGAAAAGTTTTTCAACATTTTATAAAATTTTAACATTTTACAAGGATATTTCTGAAACAGAAAAAAGAAAAAAATGTTATGGACTTGGTTCCCTTTCTCTTACAATGCCGATGTCAAAATTCGCGGAAGTTTAAGAATTTTAAAGCATTTTTAGTTCATAGAATTTTTTTGTCGTCTAAGACAGAAAAACCTTTTTTTATATTCGTTTATTTTTGTTTTTATTTCTTACCTGCAACAATGACTTTAGTTGTTTAAAGTTTTGTCTTCATGCTTATTCAATTTCTTCTTTTTCTTCACCATAAATTTATGTTTTTATAATGCTATATGCTATTTTCTTTCTTATTTATAGTTTTAAAAATAGAATAATATTTAATTATAAAAAAAATTAAATAGAAATAATAAATTATTATTGATTTGATATATTCTAGAAAAAAAAAATTGTTTCACATTATTCTTGGCAAGTAAATTTAATTACCGAAATCAGTCTTGAAATATTTAAATATTAAAATATTTATATTTTTGCTATTGCACAAAATACCAAATGTCAAATACAACTAAAATTGTAATTAATCAATTAATTGTTGTCGATCAATTATATAAATATAGAAAATTCATAAAGGAAAATGGAAATATTGACCAATCAAACAAAATTTCTATGGAAACAAAAAGAAAAACTTTCGTTTCTGTAACATCATCAGATTATGAAAAAACATCGATTACTTCTGCTCGAAAGATTGTTTCTATGTGATGAGTCATTATATTATCCGTTTAAAGTGACGTAACATTTTTTTTCTGTGTTGAATTCTTATTCTTTTACTTTTAGTATAGCCTTGAGATAAACATAAAAGCTTATTAAGCAAAAATTCATATAATGTGTGTAACAATTTTTATCTGTTTATTAACAAAGTTCATACTTTTATTAATCATTTTTTTTTTTTTTATCCTTGTACTGTTGTTCAACTTCATTTTGCAACTAATTTGTAATTGTATCAGTTTTCTAAATGAACCTGAAAAAAAAGTATACTTAGCAAAGATAAAAAAAATCGCATATTTCTTAAAAATATGAGACGAATATTTTTTTATGAGATTTTTCCATATAGATTGCACAAGCTGGGAAAAAATTTGATATTTATGCAATATAAACTTTATATACCAAATCCATAGATACTTTGTCTCAATGAGAATAGGAGAAGAATTTTTTTTTAAATTCTTTATATAATAAAATTAAAGATCGAAGCGCAAAAGTGTGAAAAGTAATAAAGAATATAGAAAAAACTTGATATTGAAATTTATTTATTTTATGACAAAACCGAATGTTTTATTAGAATTTTATGTTATTATATTTCTTTATTATTTTTGTACAGGTTTGAGTTTAATGTTAATTTTTTGTCCAATATTTGATAATATTACACTATTGGCACGCCATTTCGTGAAATAAAAGAATTTGAATTAAAAATTTCCTGACTTTTATATATTTATTTATTTATTTATCTAGTCAACAGGACTGAACCCTTAGTGACGTACCTAATACATAATAATAACTTATAATAACAAGTAACCTAATATTATAACTTCAATTAAAAACATCTAAGATAACATAATTTAATACACAATTTACAACCACAAATCACTGAAACTAATAATTAACAGTCTAAAGGTTTTATAATCAAATAATTCTGAAAACATATTAAAGGCTTTCAACATTGGATTAATCGGCTAATGACTTCCATAACTTGTTCTAGAAATTCTTGAACAAAAAAAGACATGTTTCCTTAAATTTCGAGTTGGAACATAAAAATTTAAATGCTCAAAAAATTTAAGGGGCTACATATAATATCTCGAATAAACAAAGTTTGTGCTATTGAACGTCGAATTGCCAAAGTATTAATATTTAATAATTTACATATATCAATAAACGGTGGTAAATTAATTAGTGGCCTACCATATGGGATATTCAAGTCACTCTCAGCGCATTCATCGAAGAATAAAATAAATAAATCTTTTTTTAATGCGTTCGATACGTTCAAAATGAATCTAGTAATATGGGGACCAATCTACTAATGCATATTCCAATTGCGATTGAACAAATGTACTATATAAAGTTAATAGAGTCTAGGGATTTTTAATTTCCTTCTCATAACAAAACTTAGCATTGAATTTGATTTGCAAAAAATTTAGTAACGTGAAAAAAATATTAACGATTTTTGGAGTTAAAATTTAAAATAATATTTCAAATTAACTTAATATCAAGTGATTACAATTACATTCAAAGTGAAGTAGTTGGCGTTGTGAATAATACTTATTTCAAGCAGCATCATGTGTTCAATCTCGAATGGTGAAAATAATGAAAATCTAATAATAGCCGTGTTTTTATTAAATTATTCTGCGGAATAATTCTTCAGAATTCTGAATAATAATTCTGTATAAATTGTAAAAGTTGACAAACATGATAAAAAATAAAATAAAAAAACTTAGCGCTGCAAACTTCGAGTGTTAACCTTAACCATACTAAATTTTTTTTGAGTCTGCAGAATCAAGA